>OU342525.1:13224200-18024200 GCA_910589475.2 Bembecia ichneumoniformis | reverse complement strand
GAAATTAACCGACCTAATTATTCTTTTCACAAAAAAAGGGAAAATGTTGCCAGCTGTCCCCGAGAGAACAATTATTTTATGATTTTCGTTTCGCGATTTGTATTCTTCGTCATTTTCATTTCAATTGGTGTTAACATATTATTAATTTGTTTGACTAATGGGGTTAGATTTTCAATCTCATGCTCTCTCCACCATCTGATCTATCTAATCAATCGAAGACAAAGGAACTGCAAATAGATGTCACAAATTCCCCAATGACCTCTCAACGAGGTCTTTAAAAAAACGCAATACAGAGCCATTTCCTTATCCCCTCCTAATCCGTTATCCAATCCTACTGTAGTCGCCAGCGCACTTGCAGCACCTGTAGCGTTGCTTGTGTTATAGGCGACGGTAGCCACCTACCGTGATCCATCCCACGACTGGGGGCTGCTACATGTATGCAAAATCGCACTCCGAGCGAAGCCGGGGGCGGGTCGCTAGATATATGTATAGATATTCCATTTATTATAAATATAGATACACCCTTTCTGACATATGGCTTTGTCATTAAGGCTCTCACCAAATTAAGGCTGAAATTATGCCAAAGTTTCAAAACGTGCTAAGAGGCCAAACATTAATTGAACGAAACAGTTGGCTTGGAAAATTTAAGTAAAGTAAATAAAGTGTCCGTGTCATTAAAACTGCTATTACCATAGAAATGTTTAAAATTTCATAAATAAACTTTTCGGAACTACCATAAACTCAGTCTAAAGCACTCAAATCCCGTTAAGTTAATTTTGTAGTTATTATTTTTTAATTAACATTAAAATTATTCTTTACTAATAAATGGTTTTTACTTAAAAAATATATCATTATATAGTTAACGTTGTTAAATTCAAACAATAACCTGTTTTCAAACACATAGCAAATGCACAGAAGTATGTAAATAATTGTTTGTTTAATTAAAATATATATGTATAATATATTTGTACTTTTAAATTGTAATTTGTCAGACCTAGTAATAGGCTTTGTAATTTTTTATATGCTGTTAGGTTTGCTATTCAATAAATAAACAAATAAACAAAATAAATAAATAAAAGGAAATTAATAACAATTAAATTTTTAGCCTCAATAAATCTTTGAAATTGACAAAAAAAATCTCGCAAAACAATCGGACATAGCCAAATGACCCCCATGACAATAAGAACACGGCCCATCGCACGCTTTATTGTTTTTAACCGGGGAATGAGGATATAACGTCCGTATGAATGATGTGCGACTAATTGAATTTTCCGTTGAGACCTGAAGGGTTACGTTAGCTTAGTTCCAATTTGTTTTAATAAATGCAGGATTATCATTATGGATAGTTTTGGACATAAATTTGAAAAATGACTGTTAAGTAGTAAACTCCAATAAACTCCAAAAATAAAATTGCATTCACAGTCATAAACTAGAACTGTCTTTAAAACCTTTAAAGAAGATCACAGTGAAATAGTAGCACTTGTGCTATTTTATTTCTGTGAATGGGCAAGGGTTGAAACATCTAAAATTATATTAAAGTTGGCAAAACTCTAGCAACCTTTATGGCGTTGCTTGTATTAAGAAGCATTTATTCTTCTTAATACTTCTTTTTAAGTTCTTCTTAAGTTGCTTTTATTCTTTTAGAAGAAGCATCCCGAATCCTTCAATACGCTTGGAGGATTAAGGCGCGGTCGAAATCGCAGGCAAAAGACCGCTACTTTAAAAACCAGTCATTTTTATCGCTTTCGATATTTCCAATTATCTAGAACCTTCTTTCAATTCGTGCAACAACTTTTTAAGGCGACAATAAATTCTTCAAAATATGATTTCGTACAAGGGAATAAAGATACCAACGCAGCCCCGACGAGGCTCTTACGGCAATATCATTTATTACGGTCTACCGACAATTTCTATCGGTTTGTGTTGCCAACTTCTGCAATTAGACAACCGAACAGATGTTTTGTTACAATCAATTTCGGTTTCGACGTTAAGCCGAGAATTCGCCAGAGGGTTTTTATTGTAAATGTTTTAGATTAATCTGTGTTATTGTTTGTTGAAGAGTTTGTTATTGTGGCTTTTTAACTGGCTACTTGCATTCTTAGAGAATCCTTAATAATATTGTTTGTTACGCATTAACTATTCAACCGATCGCCGTGAAATTTTGTATGCATTTTGTTAGGGGTATGGGAAGGGACATAGGGTACCTGTCATACAGAGAAAAGTACTGCTCCCTGGAGTATAAATAGGAAAATCAAAAATAAATGAAATTGAAAAAATATTTTTCTAAAAATGTCTAAAAAAAGTACATGGACGAAGTTATGTAAGTAAAGGTTGTCAAACAGGCTGAGATGGCCCATTTGATGGTATGTGACTGCTGTCGCCTATTAACACAAGAAACGTCACAAGAGTTGCAAGTGCGCTGCCGATCTTATTAGGATAAGGGATTAGGAAGGGATAGGGTAATGGGCTCTGGCATCCCTTACTCACTCACCGAAACACAACACAACATTAAAATTGAATTTCAGTATGGACATAGGCTAAGTATTCCAGGCGGACGACATCGCGGGCATCAGCTAGTCAAAAATTAAGTTATAATTAAATTAAATACGATCCCTTAGAGCCTTAGTTCTCAAAGTGGTACAGGTGGACCCCCAGGGATCCACGGGAGACTCGACGGGGAGAAAAATGGGAGTGACAAAAAAATAACCAATCAATTCTCACTTATTTCATTTAGAAAAGTCCCGCAACGCAAATTTCCATAGTTAGATCTAATTTTTACATTTTTGCAGGGGGTCCACCGGAACCAGCTAAATTTTGAAAGTTGTCTATGAGAAAAAAATCTGGGAACCTCTACCTTAGAGTGAAGAGAGTAAGCCCGTTTATCGAGTTACTAAAATTCATCATGTATTTTTTATAATATACTAGCGTTCCGCCCCCGGCTTCGCCTGGGATGCAATTTTTATATATAAGAACATTCCCCGTTTATCATTAGTGAAAACTGAATTTCATTAGTGAAAACCGAATTAAAATCGGTCTACTCGTTCACGCGTGACGCCGCCGTGACCAAGGGAAATAGGGATTCATTTTTATATATAGATTTAAAGAAAAAAAAGCTACTTTTATTCCTCAAGGAGGTACAGCCATATAGAATCACTTTATGAACTAATAAACAGTAATAAGCATACGCAGATGACAGTACGGTCATGGAGAGATATTTGTCCGGCGCGGGGGCCGGTCGCGATGAGATTCGTTCTGAGAGGGAGGCAATGGTTGAGCGAATTGACTCAACCTTAAAATCTTGTGTCCCAATGGGGAGACAGGAATCTGGTTGATTTTAACGCCACCAAAACGCAGGCGTGTTTGTTCTCTGCAAAAAGGAGTCCTTTCGACTTGGCTCCAACTTTCCGAGGTGCATCCGTACCTGTGGCCAATGATCTTGAGCTTCTTGGCATGAGGTTGTGTTCAAATCTCAACTTCGGTTCTTCTATCGAGTCCAAGGCCCAAACAGCGGAAAAAAAGTTGGGCACCCTAAATAGAGTGAAGCGATGCTTTACATCTGGACAGCTCCTCTCTTTATACAAGGCACAAGTCCGATCCTGCATGGAGTATTGCTGTCGCCTTTGGGATGGCTCAGCAAAATACCAACATGCTGCACTCGACTCGGTGGATCGCAGAGCTAGGAGGCTCATTGGCGATGATACACTAATAAGAACTAAGCTGCAGAGCCTGGCACATAGACGCAAAGTTGCCTGTCTGTGTGTATTCTATAAGATGTACTTCGGAGAGTGTGCTCGAGAGCTGCATGAGCTGCATGCATACCGCCTTCCCCTTTCTTCTATCGGACATGCAGACGTACGGCTGGTTACCATCCTCACCTTGTCGATATCCCTCTAATTCGGACCAAGCGCTTTAAAACATCTTTTGTGATGCGCACTGCTAAGGATTGGAACTCCCTGCCGGCGTCTGTATTTCCGAGCTCATATAACCCAAATCTTTTCAAGGTTCGAGTGAATAGGCATCTTCTGGGTGAGCTCGCTCCATCTTCGGCCTCATCCTTCCTACATGGATAGATGCTGGTCAAGAGCAAACCCATCTATAATAAAAAAAAAAAATTACAATAATTATATAAAAAAACTAGCAATTTTTATATATTTATTTATTTATGTATTTATTTATTTTATTTTTGGGAAATTTACAGGTATTAATATTACATAGTAATAATTCAATAGAAACATACACCAAATAAAAAATTTCCACTTATAGCATGAAAGAGTAAATACAATTACAACTAGCATTCATAGTAGGCAAGATACACTAAAATAATGGATTATAATTTACTGAAAGAATTTCTCGGTTAACATTCCCCGTTTATCCCTCTTTCCATTAGTGAAAACCGAATTAAAATTGGTCTACCCGTTCACGCGTGATGCCGTGACCAAGGGAAATGGGGATTCATTTTTATATATAAACTAGCGACCCGCCCCCGGCTTCGCCCCGCGTGCAATTTTTATAGACCCTAAAACATTCCTCGTTTATCCCTCTTTCCATTGGTGAAAACCGAATTAAAATCGGTCTACCCGTTCACGCGTGATGCCGTGACCAAGGGAAATGGGGATTCATTTTTATATATAGAAGATAGATTACTCAATGTTAATGTAGCTTTCTATAAGTGAAAGAATTTTTAAAATCTGTCTAGTAGTTTTTCACTTTAATCATTACAAACATACGTACATACATACGTACAAATCTTTTCTCTTTATAATATTAGTACAGATAACACGAGGAAAAAATGGCTGAGACTATCGCAATGATCTTAAAAACTACTGAAGGATTTTCATGCAATTTATGTCCACTTTTACCACCGCACTGCGCGCCATAGATGCGAAGTTCATCCGCATTACCTGGATAAAGTGCCGCTGCGCACAGTTCGGATGAGTAGAAGCTTTATTCCACGGACGCGCGATCTTTGGAACAGTCTCCCTTCTAAGGTGTTTCCATCTAGCTACAATATGGGCTTCTTCAAGCGAGCAGTAAACAAATTCCTGCAAGGTCGGCAGCGCACATGTACCCCCCCTGGTGTTGCTTGTGTCCTTAGGCGACGGTAGCCACCTACCATCAAGTGGACTGTCAGCCTGTCTGCCACCTTTAATAATATATATAAAAAAAAAGAGTGATTCTTGAGGAAGGCGTAGTTAATGATGATACAGTATTAATCATTATCAAATTGAATTATGTTATCCACTAGGTGAAACAAAACAATTATAGAACATTTTTGTCTATATTTTATACAAACGTGTTAGACCACACACTCCGCGCAGATAAGTCGCAGGGATAAGGCACGAACGGTCGACTTTAGTATAATTGGACAACACTATTGTCCGGAGATTATCATTGGCTTGTGTGTTTAGTTCGCCTCTTTTAGCTTTTAGCTTTTAGCTCTTGCGGTGGGTCTAATTCTCAATTGGTGAATATTGCCACAAATGTAAAATTATTTTGTTAAAAATCAATCATTATCCACTTAAATCATCATCATTAAAATCATTATCAATTGACAGTATCATTAAAAATATAAATTTATCTTCTTTTACAACCATAAAAACCTAACACTTAGAACGCTCTCTCTAGAATGCTCGTCACACACACACACACACATAATCATTGAAGTGGCGAAGTACTGGAGCTTCTGGACTCAGTGTGTGACGGACCCGTTGCAGCCTACGCCGCTGGAGGACCAAGGACTTGGTGACTTACGAGGTAGGTAACTGATTTTCCTCCATTTCCTCGTCCTTTGATTTCATGTATGTACCACCAACAAAAAATACAGTCCACTTTTATAATTGCTTGGCATGAACACCCATGTCCTTAATATTACTAAGGTCTGCACCGCACTGACAGCACCTATGGTGTTACTTGTGTTTTAGGCGACGGTAGCCACCTACCATCAAGTGAACCGTCAGCCTATCTCACGACCTTCAAAAAGAAAATGAAAGAGATAGGACATTGACTTGTTAACTTTTTCATGTCTATGATATTTCAATATAGATAAATATCTTTTTTGTAATAAAGAATATCTTTTCTGTACACGTGGAATAAGTATTTTTCTACTTAAAATTAAACGTGTATAATATGTATACACAAATGTTGAGTATCCAGATAAGTTAAAGGAAAATCCCATCCGAATATAAAGATAGCACCCGCCCCGTTCATCCAACCTAACCTATAATCTAACCTGTTACGCATATAAACCGCCTCAAGCAACTGCTCCGAATCCTTTAAAAGGGAACCCTACAGTTGAGGACATCATCAAATATACATTTTGGGATATTAAGTCTGCGGGGAGTGTAACGCACGACACTGTACCGAAAACACAGAACTTACCCTTGAATATGTATGAGACAAGGATTCAAGAAATGCAAGAAAAACTATTGGATGTGGATCGGTTTACGAATACTTCAGAAGTGTATAGGGCATTTTTATATTATAGTTATTTAGTTATTAAAGAAACTTTGCTTTACGCGATTATTTATTATATGATAACTCATCATAATCTCAGCCATAAGACGTCCACTGCTAGACGAAGGACTGCGCCCTAATTCTGCAAAAGGACCGATCAGCAACAGCCTAGATCCACCGTCTGTCCATCAGGTCTTCTGTCCACCTTGTGAGTGGACATCCTACGCTGCGCTTGCCAGTTCGTTACCTCCACTCGAGAACCTTCCGGCCACAGCAGACGTCTGCTCTCCGTACCACGTGTCCTGCCCACTGCCACCTAGACTTACTAATCCTCTGGCTTATGTCGGTAACTTTCGTTCGTTTACGAATCTCCCCATTCCTAATTCCATCTCGCAGTGTAACTCCGAACATAGCCCATAGCTTGAGCGACGTTGAGCTTTCTTACGAGGCCAGGGGCCTTAGACAAAGTAGCATTCGCTCCGTAGCGATGCGATATCGAAGTTCGTTATCGTCTCAGAGACAAAGAAATCATGACAAGGTATCACGTGTTTATCACGTGTTACAGTGTCGATTCCTTTGTCTCTGAGACGATAACGAACTTCGATATCGCATCGCTACGGAGCGAATGCTACTTTGTCTAAGGCCCCAGGTTAGAGACCACGTTACAGTGCCATATGTCATACATGATGTATGATTAAATATTAAAATTAATTAACTAATATAATTGAAAATATACTATATTTATATGTGAATAAGTATATGTATATACAGTATTCATGGTTGTAGATTCAAATGTTATTAATAATATTAATTATATATGTTTTTTTTTTTTTAAATTACTCGATACAAATGCCCGAAACTCACTTTACCAACAATTTTTTGGACTAGTAAAAGTAAGAAAATATTTAACGCTATAAAAGATAGAAATCGCAAGAAGATGTATGTACATGTACTTAGGTAACTAAAGATTCATAAAGATGACATATTTTAATACTGCAGTGGTCCGACCAGAAATATCTGGTTCCAGGCTCCTGCGAGGAAATAGTGAAACCAATCACTTTTTCCGATTATGTTTTTGAGTTCTTTATTTGTTTATAACTTTTAAAATTGTTTATGTGCGGGTAAAACATTTTAATACATTTTTCTAGACACCATTCCGAATCCGATGAACTATCGCACATATTTTTAGGAGTTTTATCAGAATTAATACCAATTTGAGAACTAGACTCGCGATAACAGCAAAACGACAACTGATGTAATAATTAAAAAAATGTTTAAAACAATGAAACAATGAATAATGACCAAAAACATTCAAATTGTTCCCAGCAGTAATACTAGACATTGGAATTCTCAAAATATTGATGAAGTATCGTCAAATGTCAAATCCACGTAAGGTATTCTCTTTTCTCTTCCACTTCTCCATCTACCGCTATACATAAATTTCTATCTCAATAAACATGTCTGATGAATCGGAATCGCGTCAAATACTAAACATATCCAAAGCAGGACTGATTCGTCGCTCCCAATTCGAGGTCGTGTTTGGAGGGCCTCGTTTTTCCCTAATATTGCGGGCTCACATTAATGATGCAAATGAGTGGAGACGTCTTCACGGCGTAATCGAATCAGCTCTTGTTATTTTACGTCCTCGTGGTTTGCATGAAAACATTATCTGAAGCGACGCTTTTACGCTTCAATATAAAAAGGGGTAACGTTTATGTTTTGTTGCTGAATTATTTTTTTAGATTATATGCGCCAAGAAAACTTATGCATGTATACTTCAACCATACCATACCGGTTTGTTTTTTTTTTTTTAAATCATGTGTTCTTCTATATTTATATCTATGTCTATGTCTATTGCTGTGTCTGTGTCTGTGTCTGTGTCTCTGTGTATGTGTCTGTGTCTGTGTCTGTGTCTCTGTGTGTGTGTGTGTCTGTGCTGTGTCTCTGTGTATGTGTGTGTCTGTGTCTGTATTCGTATCTATATCTATATAAAATATATGCAGGGTACTGACTAATTTTGGCTATTCATTAAAGGGTTTATGCCCATAGACGACCACACCGCGGCCACGCACCGGGAAAAGCAGTGTCGGCAGACACTGCTTTTCCCGGACATTAAAAGAGTCGCTGGTGGACTGACAACATTAAAAGAGTCGCGGGGAGTCGCTGGCTTCAGGCGGCACAAAATCGTGGTGTTTGGCGGTCATTGCAGGAGGCCTATGTCCAGCAGTGGACGTCCATCGGCTGAAACGACGACGACGACGACGACTGACTAATTTTACTCAACTTACGTCTTCTGGAAAAGACAATTTGCTAAAAAATATTTTTATAATACCTTTGTCAACTCGAATGAGGTAAACTCAAACACAACTGAGTCAATGCACGAGCTTTGGACGACAACAAAGTAAAGTTTACCCTTGTTGTGTATCTTTTGGAAACTTTTTTTATATCGAGGGATTTCCATATTATAGCATCTTTTATTCGCCGTCTCTCTTTTTTTTTTACTACATACTAATTGCTCGGGCCCAGGGAAAATTTCACTAAGAACTAGATGGAAGGACTAACGACCTAATAAGATCCGCGCTGAATCCAGGCTGCCTCTTCTCATAGATCTTCCCGATCGTAGCGGATCGACTCCGGGCAACTTGGGTCGAACCGAACTATGAAGTCTCGCAAATCCTCACCGGTCGTGGATGTTTCAGAAAAAGATTGTGTGATATGAAAATGTGCGAGGAGAGTGTGAGTGCGGCACGGGGGATGAGGACTTGCACCACGATCTGTGGTCTTGTCCTCTGTACGACGACCTGCGGAATGAGATATAGGATGGGATCTGCCAAGATAGCGGGGGGCCCGTATACTACCGGGATCTCGTTTCCACGGCGGCAAACTACTCTAGGCTTGAGAAATTCGCGCACAAATGGCACAGGAGAAGGGGCACCCACAGATGAGGGAGAATGAGCGAAGCCCGAGGCCCGCGCGCCAAGCTATTTGGGTGATTTTTAATCTTTTTACTGTAGGTTTTGGCTTGTCGAAGAATTTCCTCCCTGACTGTACCAATTTGTAGACTTTGGTGCAGTTTTTCAACAAAAAATTGAGGTTTTTAACCCCCAAATATTTTGTACTCGAATCTTCACACTATTTTGTAATATTGGAGTCAGAGGCTAGATTCCGTAACTCCAGATTCGTTTAAAAAAAAAGGGACAAGTACGAATTGAACTCGCGTGAAGAGAGTTCCGTACGATGTTACATATCCGCACAATATTGAGTGATTTACCATGTTATTTTAATATCATGGACTTCTTATAGGTTTTCCTAGAAGTACAAGTAGAAAATTAATTTCTGTATTTTTTTCAAAATTTTAGGTTCAGTAGTTTCGGAGATAACGTGGGGGGGGGGGGGTAATGGTCGGACAGACGGACACACGAGTGATCCTATAAGGGTTCCGTTTTTTTATTCGGACGTACGGAACCCCAAAAATTGTCTTACACAAAAATAGTTTACTATTAAAATAATGATACAAATCATCACCATCAGCCTGAGTCTATACGCTGTTGGATTCTATAACTGCATTCGCCCTGCCTTCGCATTCTAACAATTTATTTGTCTCAGAGAATGTGAGTGGTAACTCAGTTTAGATCGGCATGGATTCCTATGGACATTCTGTTGCATAAAATTAAATATTTGATGACATCAAAACAATTACTTGACGATAATGGACATGACCGAAACTATATATATGCAAAAAGATATATAAAAAAGAAAGATAGAAATCGGCTACTACTAGGTCTACTAAGTTCACCAGCGCACCCGCAGCTCTATAGCGTTGCTTGTGTAATTGGCGACGGCAACCGCCTACCGTCAAGTGGTCCCTCTGCGGAATTTTACATAAAAAACATATTGAAGAGTTGGTACAACTGAAAACAATGCGACACATGGCAGTTTATTATAATATGTTATCAACAAATAATTGAAATACAATTATTACGGAATGCTGTCATTAAATTACATTCTGTTTCCGCCGAAGCGAATAACTTGCAAACAATCAGGTTTAATTACGCGTCCAATCAGTCTCGTACGAGCCAAACGATGGACACGATGCACGTTTAAAAAAGATTTAGCTCAGTAATGAATGCACATTGTTGTGCCTCATTTGAGGTGGCATACGCCTCTCATTTCAATGAGGCGAGACAGTCATAGAGTTATTAGAGAGAATATCCTGTAACCTTTTTGAACCTAATGAAACCTTTTTGAACAAATTTTTTTACCTTATTTTTTTTATGTTAAGGTCGGCAGACAGGCAGACGGCCCACTTGATGGTAGGTGGCTACCGTCGCCTATAACACAAGCAACGCCAAAGCTGCTACAAGTGCGCTGCCGACTGCAGTAGGATTAAGGATAAGGGGTTAGGAGTGGATAGGGAAATGGGCTCTGGCATCCCTTACTCACTCACCGGAACACAACAGCACACGTACTGTTATTTCACGGTGGTATTCTGTAAAGGGGTGGTTACTGACGCCAGACGGGCTGCCCAAATGGCTGCAAAAACGCGATGTGCCCTGCCACTACTTTCCAAATCCAGACCATTATTTGTTTTATTTAATGGTCGGTAAGCAGGCTGACAGTCCACTTCATATAAAGAAAAATGCATTCTATATCTTATGTAAAGGTCATCAGATAGGCTTACTGCCCACTTGATGGTAGGTTACCATCAAGTGGGCAGTGTTATCTGGCAGTGCTTGTGTTATCGTCCATAACACAAGCAACATAAAGAGCGGATAAGGGAATGAGTTCTGGAATTTTATACTCACTCGCCGAAATATAGCAACGCACATGCTGTTATTCCACGGTTATCTTCTGTGAAGGGATAGTTACTTCCGCGAGACAGGCTATTCAGTTGATGATTGCTGTGTGAAATGCAAGTACAAATTCTATTATTTGAACTGTCCATGTCTTGCTGCATCATGAGGGAAGTAATGTATTTCCACTTGACTGAGAAATCTAAAACCTTTGTAGTCATGTGAGCTTTATTTATACTCGAAATAGAAACTACTTTTCTGTATCCAGATTCTCCGGCATAAAAACTTTAATGTCATTACTGAATTAGCCAGACATAATTGATCACCTAATGTGATTGTCGTTTCTCTGAATGAAATAATTCTCAGGTGGATATAATTAATAGCCTTTGAAGGAGAGAAATAATCCAGGTACCACTAAAAAATAGCAATAGAAAAAACAAAAAAAATGTATTTGTAGCAGAATTTACATTGATTATTACAAATATCTTATTGCAAACTAGAGACATCCCGATCGCATTTCTTGCCAATATATTTAAAACAAAGTTTTCGTAATTATGTTACTTACAATTTGTTTTTAACTTTTTTTTTAGTATAAATAAATATAAATATAAACACATAGTTCTTTAGTATAAATAAATAATAAGATTTTAACTAGTACATTTTGTTGACGCCAATTGTCAATTTAAATTAATTAATAGTGGTTCACTGTGGTATGTTCTATCTCACTCCTACCATATTCATAGTCTGACACTACCGCAAAACGTAGTGTTAGACTAGAAAAAAAACATCGCAACAATAACGCGCGTAGACTCCATCCGCCGATCTTGTCCCGAGAGATTTGAATTTACTTCGTCCGCTAATGCTAACAGGCAATTCTGTTTGATAAACTTTTGATCACGCTTCCTGCGAGTGTAATCATTAATGTGGTGAAGTGTTGGAGCTTCTGGAATCTGTGTGTGACGGGCCCGTTGCAGTCTTCGTCACTTACCTCTTTACGTCGGTAAAGAGGTAAGTGACAGACTTGCTTCATTTCCTCGTCCTTTGATTACATTTACCACAAACGAAAAATGCTGTCCACTTTTATAAATTGCTTGGCGTGACCACATTTTATAGATTATTGAAGAAGCAAATTTAACTAAGCAATTGTAGAGAATTTTTGCCCAACACTAGCAACTAACGCCCATATCAGGACTTTAACATCATTTGAACAGCTACAATGAATTCAATTAGCAATGTAAACAGGGGTCTAGAAACAGGGGTCCGCTTTTTGGACCCCCCAACGCCTCGTTACGTTCGCCAAAAGATTTTGTTTGCTCTAGAATCCCTGCGTTTATACCAATATCTGCATTTTATTTGAGGATTATTTATCATTCATCTTGATGCAACTATTGAATTAGAAAGCATGTTTATTGCTAGCAAATAAATAATTACTTCTGAAGTTTAATTTTCCATTTTTCTTATTAATAAAATCAGTTGACAAAAATTTGATGAATTATCAAATCTTAAGCAACAAGTTTTGTGATTTTTTATAAGAATAGAAATTTTATTCCAATTTAATGAAATTTTATAAAACAGTTAACACACGGCAATTCATCTGGCTTAACTTTTTCAGCGTTCTTTTTATGAAAAAGGTTCGCCGGCAAGCTAACGGTCTTCTAGTGTGACAACGGTCTTGTAGTGTTACAAACAAAAGCAGACCAAAGGGGATTTATGAAACAAATAAATTTTATGGATCAATATCTTTGTTTTTAAAATAAGTTATTTTAAATGAATCTACTTAACGTTGAGACATTACGATTTAATTGTTTTTAATTAAATTACCTATTCCAATTTTTTTAATTTTCATGTAAATTAATGTTGTACATACTAATGTAGTTAGTTGATTTGTCACTTTATTTAGGATATTTTAATTTAATTTAATTTGTCTACTTGAACCGACTGGTATTGCAAGAGACGATGGCAAAAGACCGGACGGTATGAGTTTGATTCCATGGAAGATGGGTCGGGTGCTGGTATGGGATGCAACCTGTTCAGACACGCTGGCCCCTTCCCATCTACATGGAACCAACAACAGAGCTGGTGCGGCTTGTGAAGCGGCTGAAAAAGCTAAAGCATGCAAATACAGAGGCCTAGGCTCCGAATATGATTTTGTCCCATTCGGTGTCGAGACCGTTGGTCCGTGGGGTCCTAGCGCTATAAGGCTTTTTAAGGAAATAGTAAAAAGGTTAGTCGAGATCACAGGAGACCGAAGAGCTGGCAGCTACCTCGGACAAAGAATTAGTCTAGCTATCCAAAGGGGGAACGCTGCCAGTATCTTCGGAACCTTGCCTAAAGGGACTCCTTTTAATAATATATTTTAGTTTTTATATTAAAATTAGGACTTTCGATTATAGTTTATATTAGTTTATTATAAAAAAAATAAAAAAAATTAATTTGTTTCATTTTTTATTTAATTTAAATTTAATCATGTTAAAGTCAACTTCTCCAAGATTACCTGATATAATTGCAATGGGTGGTTTTTTTGTTCACTTGTTGTAATGTATAAGAATCTTTAAGAATAAAATGTTTCACTTCTTGTATAAGAGTATAGAATTATAATTGGTTATATACGAATGTGATAAAGTGTCTTTTTCTCAAATGTTTGTGAAACAATTTTTTTTTTGCAGCTATTGAAGAGGTTCATTGCTGTCAATAAAAAAATATTGAAATCAGTTTTTTTCGCCCACCAAATGATTATATACTCCAATTTAGCACCAGTTACAATAAAAATACTTAGAGAGAAGTTGATGATAGGAGGATTATCAATTATATATTTTTATCCCGCAACAGCACATGTGCTTTTATTTCACACTAGCCCTATAAATGGTTTTGCCCTCCTGTTTTAAAAAAAAATACTCAGAAATGATTGCTTGCAGGCCTTGCAGCTCTATTATTATCGTCAGCCAGTAACACCAGTGTTTGCACAATGACAACCAGTGTTTGTTATAATGTACACGCAAGCAGTTACCCGGGGCAGACTAACATTAAGTCTCTACAATAAATATCGCGAACACTGGCTGTCAACAAGTAGCTAACAAGGAGTCCTGGCTCGACCACGCGCGCCTCGGGCCCTTTCTGCTGTCTGTCTAGTCTACCGTAGGTAATATCACAGCTCACCCACTTATCACGATTCTAAGTTTCCGCATTTTTGTTAAGGATTGTGTCAAATTAACATTTAAATATTCAAATTAAACAATTTGTATATTTAATTTAAGTGTTATACAAGAGTTGTTATAAAGGTTTAAATTAAAACGAAGGCCTATATAAGCAATGCGTTGTTACTACTAAGGAAATTTGTTCTTTCTTTCCTTCTTACATAATATAATCGTAAACGAGCCATTAAAGATTTTTCAAAAAACAATTTGTATATTTATGTTACTGAGGTCAAAACAATAGTTTTTAAAATTTTTGTCTGTTTGTGCGTTTTTGCACGCTAATCTATGAAACGGCTTAACCGATTTGGATGCTGTTTTCACTCATGTATTGCAGCAAGCTTTCCGAAACATTTAATGTTTGTTTCATTCCAATCGGTTTACAAACAAAAAAGATACGCGCTATACCGAATACCACTTACGAAGTTGCGTTCTCAGCTAGTATTTAATATACGAATCAGTGCATTTTGATACGGTTTAGGCTGAAAGAAAGAGTCAATATTTGTGCAAATTGTTAGTAACTACCAAAGGAATGTTTCACAAATTGCTGGTCACTTAGCGAGCTTTGAAGAGGTCGCTCAGCATTTTTCCAAAGGATGTAATCTTTAGATTACGTCATATCCCAAAGATACGTCCGAGGACCAAAGTTGTTGACATATCCCAAAAATTCAGTCAGTAGAAGTGGAAGTAAGACAAATAGTCAAGTAACGGATGGGATTCGAGGTAGAGAAGTCGGAGAGAGAAATTCCTCGCTGTGGACCATTGATCTCAAGAGAGCTTCTGGCAGTGGATGAATGCGAAGAGTGGAGAGCCGATTATGCTATGCTCTTGGTGGTTGATGATAATGAGTCAACTATAAGCAATTAATTTGACAATTGGCTTCTCTGTGTCATTTTGTTCATATGTCGAGAGTAATAAAAAGTTTACTATTTCAAAGGTATATTGTTCCAAATGGATTTAGGCTATAAATTAAGGCTATATAGCCTTAGCGAGGCCAGAACGCGTTTGTCTACTAATATTATAAATAAAGAAAGAACGAATTTTCTATTACAAGCATGTGGAGAATAATCTCTCCAATTCAGCTATTTAAAAAAATCTTTCACTATTTTAAAATCTCAATATTTTTTGGATGAGTGGTTAAGGTGCTTGTCTTAATGCTCTGTTCTATGGTTTCCGGGTTCGATTCCCGTCTCAACAATGACCACCGTGAAATAACAGCACTTGTGCTGTTGTGTTTCTGTGAGTAAGTGAGTAAGGGATGCCAGAGCCCATTTCCCTAGCCCTTCCCAATGCCTCTTCCTTAATCCTACAGTAGTCGGCAGCGCACTTGCAGTACCTGTGGCGTTTGTTGTGTTATAGGCGACGGTAAGCACCTACCATCAAGTGGACCGTCAGCCTGTCTGCCGACCTTAACATAAAAAAATAATAATATTATGGATATAATATTATATATGCAAACTCCTCCAATTGCACCCTCGGGCGCGTTGGTATAATGTAATTGTTTAGGAGGTCTGAATAATATAGCTGTAGTCTGTGGTCGGTGATGTATGGTCTAGGGTGTGAATATAACACTATCCTGTGTCAATATATGATGTCATGTTTTGGGTGTTAGATATAAAATGTTGTGTAATGAATAAAGGAATAAAATTGTAATTACCAAGTCTTTATTTATTTTGTGGATAAATCAAGGCAAACATCAACATGGTGTCAGGTGTGGGGTCAGAAGTATATTAAAGTTAAAATAAAACCAAATAATCTTTGCAATAGTAATAGATTTAATAATGTAAGCAAAGCTAACCAGACGAAAAGTTGTGTCACTGCCTTTGATAACCTGCCGGAGATTTCAGTGGAACATAACCTTGAAACAAACACAGAGCCCGAACAAATGCCAGCTAGTGAAACAAATAATCAATGCGCTAGCCCTGTTAAAGTAACGCGCAGTGGACGTATTATTAAGAAACCAACTAACTTAAAAGATTATGTAAGTCTAGAATAGTTATTTTAACTTTAATATACTTCCTATTCCTTCTGAATTTATTCCCTTCCTTATCCTCCACTAAATAAGAATGAACAATTGCCCATTGAATTTTTTTTAATACAATATTCGATACCGGTAAACACTCCCTTTGTAACTTAATATGAATAAAGGAATAAAATTGTAATTACCAAGTCTTTATTTATTTTGTGGATAAATCAAGGCAAACATCAACAGTAATCTATACTTACAAAGTCGTTTGTCTCAACTGAATGGTGCCAAAACTACTAAGTCTAGAACTCTGAAATTTGGAACATACGTTCATTTTATAACGCATCCGCAATTAAATGATTTTTTTGAAAATTTCCACCCCGTGCGAAGTCGGGAGCGGGTCGCTAGTAGTGCGTAAAGCAATCATTTTCTTAAAGTAGAATCGTTTATCTCAATTGTCTTTATTAATTAGATTATACATTTTTCATATTTTGTAGTTGAAATAGTTTTTATGGTTTATCTAAAATCTAAGACAAAAACTGGAATTAAGTGACTAGTGATAAAGTAAAAGGCATTTGTGGCTAAATTAAAGTAAGTATATAGTTAAGTATGTGTATGAGACAGAAAAGAGAAATATTGTGGGGCGCTTCACAAAGTTTGTTAAAATCACACACGAAATTCAACACGCAACGAAACGAGTTGGGGGAAGTTTTCTCAACTCGTCAAATATTCGCCAAGTTTTCCGGCTTCGAAGATTTATAAGTTGCGTGTTAATGCTTGTTATATGATAATTATTGTTGCCGAACGACGCGCCCCTCTCTGAACGTCTCCATTCTTGGAATATTTTCTTATTAAATTTAAGGTAGTATGTAAAAGATTTGCTTTGATAATCGATTCCTTATATTATTGATCCTAAATGTCTAAAAATACACTTGAATAGTTTTAATTTGATTTCATTAAACAATAGCTGACGCCATACTTAAGTCGTAATCGTAACTATCGAGTATGTATGTGTTAGTCAAAGGTTAAATGAAGAAAAATTGCAACATTTTTAAAAACGCAATTATAATACTTTTATTCTTATACATTCTTGAATACTTTCTTCATAAATCAAAATTTATAAAAAAAAAGTGTGTGAAGGAGGATACTGAATTATTCAAATCTCAGTTTTCGTCACATCCCTAAATCTTCTTTGAGACATCTTCAAACATATAGGAAATGATGAAATATCCAGTTAGAAAGTTTGCAAGAATTCCCTCAAAGTTAATGTTAACGTCGCAAGACCTTATTTGTTTGTTTGTTTGTTCGAGCAGGTGTGTTCAAAAGTTGGGAAGTGAGCGGGCGAAAACTTAAACCGATTTCTTTTAGAATATTTACCAGAATCATTCTAAGTTCATTCTCTCTTTTCTTTTTTCTTTTATTTACTGCTGTGTTAACAGTATTATTAACTGTACTATCTTTTAAATCTTTGTAAAAGGACTCGTTTGTTTCGTTTCTCTTAAAGCAATTAGCGTGCCCCGATTTTGCTATTATAGATGCTACTGACTGCCTTCGTCCGATTAGCAGGCGCGTACCTATATGTAAGGGAGATTCGCCAAGGCTAGACACTGTTACCTCAATCGGAATGGAAAAATTGGTTCCAACCCATGCAAAAGTGTATCGATCATCATTAAAAGTACTTTGAAAAACAATAAAACCAATTTCAATCATCAATATTTGTTTTTTCATTAGTAAGCTGAGTACATAAGTAGCTACCCTCGTATATTAGTGTGCTAAAATAAATTAGTGCATATTAGTGCACTTCAGAGATAATTATATGCTAAAGTATATACGGTATACTTATAAAAAAAATTTGTCTGTCTGTTTGTTCAAACTAATCTCCTTTCGAAACTTTTTACTCTTTCGATTTAGATTTTTTGGCCTTCCTGGAGAATTTTATTTTAAACTTATACCTTTCCGTCCCCTCTTCAATAACGTGCCCTTGGCAATGTTTAAGACTCCTCTTAACTAATTAGTGAACAGAAACATTAAACATTTTCGGGGTCACAACTTTTATCGACTACAACACATCACTATCGATATTTGACATTTTCGTTTTTGTATAATAAAAATGGAGGGAACAACTATAAAGCCCGACACACTTACCCAATACGTATTCTTTTTCGGGTAAGTTTGTATATATGAATAACTAGCGAACAAGCACTAAATTTTACGGGATCTTGCTACAATACATCAGTGAAAACCGCATTCAAATCGGTTAAGCCGTTTCTGAGATTAGCGTGCACAATCGCACAGACAAACAGACAAAATTCTATAAATATTTTTTGACCTCAGTAAGATAACTACGACGTGTAAAAATTGTTGTTTTTTTTATATTTAACGTATACAGATACGGATATTGATTTTGAAAAAATCAAGAGTTTAACCTTAAAGTACAAATAAGTCATCAAAAAATATTAATAACGTAGCGACTTAATCAAAAATATTAAAGAAAGAGACTTCACAGGGCAACTCGTGTGACGAAATCAAAGCAGCGAAAATTAGTTCTAACAGAACACTCTATTGCCAACATTGATTTGTCCCTGTAGTGTATGCGGTTACTTACTCTCTTCCGGCAACACTGACTCGTACGCACTACATCAGTAGACGCCGAGCCTGTGATTCATCCCACGACTAGGGGCTGCTACAATCCCTAATCATTAAACAGTGTTAGCATTTCAGTGGAAACATTATTAGCATGTAATAAGTCTTGGTCACACTTAACCCCACATATCAGCCCTGGATTTGTCAATAGGCCGTATAGGCCGCGGCCTATGGGCGGCAACGGCCTAGGGGCGGCGGATTTTAGATGGTTTTTACACGCTTTCGGAAGCCATCAAATTCTTGTGCGATAATAAATGCAATAATAATAATAATAACCTAATAAAAGCCTAGGTATCTACCTAGGCCACGAGGAAGAGGCGGCACAAAGTGAAGGGGCCTATACTCAAGAAAAGTATAAATCCGGCACTGCCACATATGCATGTCATTAAAGTTTAATTGGTCCTACTTCCAAAACGGCGGTGAAAAAAATCACTGTAAGGTCAGCAAATGCGCATTGAAATCTCGAATTCCATTGCAGTACATTTATTGCAAATACAAATGTCTAAATAAAAGTAGTTTCAATCTGTGTGACCTCCCGATTTTAGAAGATTTCAACTCTACAAGATTTCTAGTAAGAGCTACTTTGCAACTATTGTTATCGTAAACACAACATCTTATTGGAAGGTAATAAGGTTCGTTTTGTATTAAGAGCCGGTGATGCTGTACTTGCTACGACCAAGTGCCAAGCCGTTGGCCGGCTGCTCCGTGGTTCCGCTATGAATGCGGTCACGTATCTTTGTATCCCAGCGAATTTATTTCTGTTTCCAAATTTGCTACGGATTCAGCCGGTGGGAGACATTGTTTCGTTAGATTTAAAAAATAAAAATAAAACAGGAAACAAACAAAGTTGATTTTGTTAAGATGGGTGCTTTTAGAAAAGTCTGAACCAAAAATGGAATTGGAATAAAGTAATTATAAAACAAAAATATATAAAAACTAGATAAAAACCCGGCTTCGCTCGGGTGTAATGTGACTCATGTACACATGTAGGTAGATATTTCTGTAGTTATCGGTTCTCAAGGAATATTAAAGGCAAAGCGGCAAGACGTTTCGTTTTACACAGTCACATGAGTCACAGTTCCTCGTAATGGACGCTTTCTTTAAAATGAATGGTGCGACGATGTATTGAGTGTATTGAGGCGTATGTGCGGTAGTATGAATGAAATGGAGCGTTTATTAACCACTCAAGATGTCACAGGTGTCAGTGACGTTTCGCTAGAGTGGCCAATATGGCGACTGAATCCGAATTTTGCGGATATATGTTGTCGACTCGAAATCTTTATTTTTTAATGTTTTATTATTCAGGTAAGGTTTCAATCGAGTCTACCGTACCCCATGACGAAATTATTAATATAGTAACTATATAGAAATGCACATTCACATCAGCACTTTCTTATGATAAAGAAAAGCTCTCCTTCATATATTGAGTTTCTTTCGGAATTTCTTATTAAGATTATCATCGCCATCGCTATTTTTTAAACAGTGATAATAGTGTTTTCTTTTAATGCGTAATATACTGTTTTCTAAATACTTGTAAATCAAAAAACTAGTACAGAAACACCATAGCTATGACCATAGTTCATCTCAGCCGTAGGACGTCGTCCACTGCTGGGGACATACGCTTAATTCTCAAATAGGTCCGGTCAGAAGCAGCCTGGATCCACCGTTGACCCGAGGCCCTTATCAGATCGTCTGTCCACCTTGTGAATGGATGTCTTCTGCTGTTGCCGGTCCATAGCTCCCACTCCAGAACCTTTCGGCTCCAGCGACCGCCGCGTTGTGTCTCCTGGCTTTTTTTGTTTTGACGAGGAGTATTCCGCTTACAGATCTCATGCCGCTGGCTAGACGGCAGGAGTATGTAGGACTCGCCCAGCGCCTGAATAGCGGCAATGAGAATACCCACTAAAACTCCCCGGTGTCTCCTTGCCCTTTGAGCGGGGTGGACCGGGCTCTGCCGAGGCAACAACTCCGATCCACCCCAGTGTGTCTCCTGGCTTAGACAAACGAAAACAACTTTCGTTTTTCTACGGATCTTCTCATTCTGATTTAATCTCGCATAGAAACCTCGAGAATAGGCCTCTCCATGTAGCCACATTAAGCTTGCTTACGAGGCCCATAGTTAATGTGAACTTTGACAACTGGCATCCATAGTTGATTTTTCCGAGAACCGAACTTGAAGATGACACCCTAATCATTCCACTTAAGGACTACTCCTTAAGTCTAATAGCGTAATATTTGTAGCACTAATAGGGGCAATACCAGAAAAATAGTACAAAATACTATTGGAACACTAGTTAAAGTTAAAGTTGGAACACTAGTTTAGAAAAGGAAGTATTAAAAATGTGCCGACTAAACTGTAGCTAAATTCAGAAGTGTATCCACGGTGCACGTCAGTTGAGCTGCACCGGGCGGTGGCGTGAGGCTAGTTTTAGAAAAATATCGGCTTTGAGCTGACAACCAGAAGCTGTCACGTGCACGCTACGTGCTCTCGCGACAGGACGGACACACGGGCAACAACGATATTGCACTTCTAGCACATACAATTAGACGTTTAAGGCTAAAATTGTTCATCACTTATACATTTTGCATCATTAATTTTATTGTTGAATCTTCGTTTCGTGGGTTATGGCAGCCGTATGCCATCAAGCCTATGGTCCAATTGACATGATTAGGAATTTCCGGCTGGTAACAAAATCTAAATATTTCTACCTAAAAATGAATCTACACATTCTATCTATAACCGCTCGATTATGTCGAATATCTTCGATTGTAAAGAACATACATTTCTTTTTTTGTTGGTGGTTCATGTAATCAAATCGCGAGGAAATGTAGGAAAATATGCCACCTACCTCGTAAAAACCCGGTCCTTGGTCTTCCAGTGGCGAAGATTGCAACGGGCCCGTCACGAGTCCAGAAACTCCAGCCCTGCACCACTTCCATGATTACACTCGCGAAGCGAGAAGCGGGACCAATTAGATAAAAATTACAAGCACAATGCCTGATAATATTAACGGATAAATAAATTCAAATCTCGCGAATCGATATCAGCGGGATGAGTCTGTACGCGTGTTATCGATACGATGTTTTGCTTAGACTGACTGCAGTTTTAAATTTTTAGTGGCCGCTAGCGCGGCTTGCGGTGGCTACAGATATATGGATAAGTATATGGTGGGAGTGAGACAACTAATACCACAGTGAATTACTATCAATTGACGTCAAGAAGGAAAAAGTTTATAAAATAGCCTTCCTAACTTATTACTTTTAACCTACGAATAAATAATTATTTATTCGTAACTTTTAACTTATTAAAATATTGCCATGTCCGCGTAATATTATTATTGTACCTTTTCTGACTAACAAACAAGTATTTACAAAGGCAGTTTTAATTGAAAATAATAAAAGTATATAAACGCGAAATTTATGAGGATGGATATTGATAGCGATTGAATGTTGATAAAACTTTGCAGTAACATAATTTATACCTCAGAAAAACACATATATAAACTTTTATTTATAAAAATATACAACACAGTAATAATAGTTATAGATATTCTTACAGTCTTATAATTTTATACAAGGGAAAACATAACAAATGACATGTATAAAAGCATATGTACCTATTACGTTGTTCTTATACAGGGTTTTCACCAATGGAACAATGAATGAACTAGGAAGATTTGTGTATATAATTTGCAGGGCCGTCTTTACCCGGGGGTGCAAGGGGTGCGGTGCACCCGGGCGCGGAGCGCCCGGGGGCGCCTGCCGAGCGCTGAGTATTTAGATATTTCATTGAACTTAACGCCATTGCATAGTTTCATATACTTGTTACGACAAACACTTATGCGCAAAATTAAATATAAAAAAAATAGTCATCAACAATAATCATTGTTTTACTTTTATTAAAGCGCCTACACACGGCCCTAAAATTGGTGGCAATATCGGGGAAGTGGTGGGGAGCGCCCTAGATCGCTCCCTTGATCGCCTCATGTGTAGGCAAATCGTAATCAGTTTCCTCCTAACTCTGAAATCGGATCGGTCGAACCCACGATTTAGGGGCGATTATCGTTTAGGGAGGATGTCGCATCGTGTGTAGCGAAATCGGTGCCGATTTCACCGCAGTGTCTGCGAGGGCAGCGGCGACAAGACGTATTTTTGTGTTTTTAATTTGTATTCCGTGCGAAGACATGGCTAAGGAAAAGAAGTGAGAAGCCTGGACGAAAGTCAATGATCTCTTCAAGGAGTTCCTCAACACATTCTATATCCATTCTTAAAAAGTTTTCAGCTGCTTCCAAATGTCTCTCTCCCTTCTCAGGTGTTTCCATCTAGCTACAATATGGGCTTCTTCAAACTAGCAGTAAACAAATTCCTGCAAGGTCGGCAGCGCACATGCACCCATCCGCCTGCGCCCAAGCCTTCTCCGGCGGATCGGCTGGGAGAGAGGATCCTCTTCCCGTTGCCTCTCCGCCGCTTCCTTGCGCGACATAACGTGCTCACAAAACGTGAGCATCGCCTGCCACGCAAGGTCGCTGCCGACCACGACGAGGGACAAAGCAGCGCGCTGCTCTGCCCATTCGGGGCAGTCAGCCAAAGTGTGCTGCGCAGTGTCAACCGCGCAGCCACAGTGGTCGCATTCCTCGGTTGGCTCTCTCACGGCCACTCGGTGAAGGTAACGCCCAAAGCAACCATGCCCCGAGAGTACCTGCACCAGGCGGAACGTGAGGGCCCCGACATGCACCCCCCCTGGTGTTGCTTGTGTCCTTAAGCGACTTTTTCGTCTTTGACTTGGTTGCACTGTAGAAAGTGCCAGAGTGATGCCTATTCTCTGATGTTTTGAGAGTGTCGGCGGTATCTTGCTTGATAGACGAGCGCTTTGTTGCACGGTCGGTTTCACACTTAGTGGAAGGGACGTGTGTAGAGTAGCGGCCGATTTCATCCCCACTACCACGTTCCTGATATTGCCACAGATTTTAGGGCCGTGTGTAGGCGCTTTTACGCTTTCGGCGCTTGTCATACCGCTCATGATGTGAAAGCTAAAATGACTCTTATCACTACACAAATAAAAACGCCTACACACTGCCCTAAAATCGGTGGCAATATCGGGGAAGTGGTGGGGAGCGCCCTAGATCGCTCCCTTGATCGCTTCATGTGTAGGCAAATCGTAATCAGTTTCCTCCTAACTCTGAAATCGGGTCGGGCGAACGATTTAGGGGCGATTATCGTCTAGGGAGCGTTGTCGCATCGTGTATAGCGAAATCGGTGCCGATTTCACCGCAGTGTGTCTGCGACTGCAGCGGCGACAAGACGTATTTTTGTGTTTTTAATTTGTATTCCGTGCGAAGACATGGCGAAGGAAAAGAAGCGAGAAGCCTGGACGAAAGTCAATGATCTCTTCAAGGAGTTCCTCAACACATTCTATATCCATTCTTAAAAAGTTTTCAGCTGCTTCCAAATGTCTCTCTCCCTTCTCAGGTGTTTCCATCTAGCTACAATATGGGCTTCTTCAAACTAGCAGTAAACAAATTCCTGCAAGGTCGGCAGCGCACATGCACCCCCCCTGATGTTGCTTGTGTCCTTAAGCGACGGTAGACACCTACCATCAAGTGGACCGTCAGCCTGTCTGCCACCTTTAATAATAATATTTAAAAAAAAGTTCATGGCGTTTCATCAACCAATTCTTCCTTTTTCGTCTTTGACTTGGTTGAACTGTAGAAAGTGCCAGAGTGATGCCTATTCTCTGATGTTTTGAGAGTGTCGGCGGCATCTTGATAGACGAGCGCTTTGTTGCACGGTCGGTTTCACACTTAGTGGAAGGGACGTGTGTAGAGTAGCGGCCGATTTCATCCCCACTACCACGCTCCTGATATTGCCACAGATTTTAGGGCCGGGCGCTTTAACAATTTTATTAAATGCAACACGCGCGCGGAAAAATCTCTAATCCAAAGATAGTGTATAACCTTTGACACATTGCCGCCCGGTCGCCCGCACTTGAAGCAAAATGATCTCTAAGTCAATAAAGTGTAAGCTCATTTGAAATGGGTGCGAGGCGGGGCGCGGCACCTGTGCGTCTATCATAGGCGAGTAATTGCGCCCTTTGACATAGACGTCCGGGTGGCTGAGGGCGCAGGCTGAGCCCCGCACCCCGGCGCCGAATAGACTTAAGACGGCACTGATAATTTGTATAATAAAATTGTATCCGTGCGAAGATAGTGGTTGCTAGTATATTATAGTTTAAGAGGCCGTGATCGTCAGACCTTCTTCATAGTATAAAAGCTGAAGATTCGACTATGAAATTTAAATTCTCGCGGCTTTGTCAGATAAGCAAATGTGTTTAAAACTGCTACCCAATTTCGTCACAGTATAAAGCGTAACCTTTTTTATATTTTCTTCGGAATAATATTAGATATCACGCCAATCCTTACCGGACATATTGTATTGTGACAACTCAGCGCCAGACACCTTTAAACGTTAATTGATAGTATACTTACGTTAAAGTATTAAATATGTAGGTATTTTGCATTGGCGGATATGGGGAGGGGGGGCATGGGGGCCATGGCCCCCCCCAAAAGACCCAGGAATTCCATATTTTTGACTTAACTTTTCAATTCAATTCAAGTACAATTCAATTCATATATGAACTGAATATAGAATAATATAATCCATATCAATCAAAGTTATCGAAAGTTTCATAATTCATGTCAGACATTTGAGACAGTTCAAATATAGTCCAAGCGCCAGAGGTTTTTTTTTTGAAATGTACGGGACCGGCTATTTTTTTTTTGGAATATGTACAGGGGTGTCCCCTGATTGTAAATCCAAGTTGGCGTCATCGGGGGGGGTGAGCGTCAGCCGCCATCTTGAAAAACACGTTTTATTGAATATCTCGCGAACCGCGCATCGTACGACAAAAATAGTACAAATCATTTTTGTAGATAATAATATTTGCCATCTTTTTTATTTAAAACTTTTTTCTGTAAAAAGCATAGTTTTTTATTTGTAGCGCTTCAAACTTTTTAAAATATGGTTTTTGCTAAATATATAGTTAAAGGTTCATGATAAATGAAAAATGGTAATAACTAAATTTGTAGAGCATGAAATTTCCTATAAATTTCATTCGAAACTTTTTCCCGTAACGTTTATAGTTTAGGAGCTAAAACGCTGTAAATGTCGAGTGAACGCAAAATATTCACGAGATTATAATGCTATATATTCAATCATGCGCCTATGAGTTGTAGTATATATTTTGGGTCGTTCGGACTTTCCCCCTCAACATTCCTACAATATTGCGGAGCTGCTTGTGGATGCTGAAAAGCTGGTTTGAAATGTTCAATCATTTGCTCGAATTGCAGTGGCCAAACATGCGACAACGTGCCAGACGTAATAGATGCCATCGAAAACGAAATCGAAGAAGACACAGCCTTCGATTCGTCTCCTTCGGATATGGCGGAGGCAGAAGAAATCGATTCAGAAGGAGATGAGTGTCTTCCGTCGACATCGAAAAGAATTAGACTCGCCCTGTAAAATAATGCGCCACGTTTTTACATAATAACTTTTATGATGATACTATATTAAGCTACAATAAAGATCGATAAATTATTCGTTGTTCTCCACACTATTTATAATTTTAATTGATTCGTTACACAGCTGCATTGACATTTTTTGGAACACTTTATGCCATTTTATGCGTTATGAAATGGTTTTCGTATACAAACGAGCAATATTGTCACTGATAATGTACGAGGTGCAAGTTTTACCTAGCTGCAGCTCCTAAACTATAAATGCTACGGGAAAAAGTTTCGAATGAAATTTATAGGAAATTTCATGCTCTACAAATTCAGTTATTACCATTTTTCATTTATCATGAACCGTTAACTATATATTTAGCAAAAACCATATTGTAAGTTTGAAGCGCTACAAATAAAAAACTATGCATTTTACAGAAAAAAGTTTTAAATAAAAAAGATGGCAAATATTATTATCTACAAAAATGATCTGCACTATTTTTGTCGTACGATGCGCGGTTCGCGAGATATTGAATAAAACGTGTTTTTCAAGATGGCGGCTGACGCTCACCCCCCCCTATGACGCCAACTTGGATTTACAATCAGGGGACACCCCTGAACATATTCCAAAAAAAAAATAGCGGGTCCCGAACATTTTTTTACGAACCTACTTTTTTTGCTCCGGCGCTTGGACTAATACGCGATTACGCGGGTTAAAAGTATTTGCAATACAACCATAATGTATCTCAACTAGTAAAAAAAATACTTGTGATATTAACCCTAACTCCGAACTTTGTCAGAATGCCCCCCCCCCCCCCAAAATGAAATCCTGGATCCGCCCCTGGTATTTTGTATGTGTTACTTGGGTAACTACATATTGAAAGATGTATCCTCGGCAGCCGGACATAGACATGATGTTTCACAATTTCGACAATTCTAAAATCATACCGCATTAAATTTAAGATCAGCCATCGGTGTGAAATATATTGTTACAACTAACAATGGAACGCGCTGTCCAAAAGTCTCGAACGTCCCACCCTATCGATGGTAGCCACGCCCTTTCCCGAGTAGTGTCAAAGGAAATTGGTCCTTATGTTTACATTTCAACAGAATTAGCATTCCCAAACTTTTAATGGCTTGTTTACGATCTTGTTTAGATTTTCTGGAAAATTCGAAATACATCGAGGCGTTGGCGCCAAGTATAAATAAGACAAGATGAGTTAGTGATGCGACAACCAGCGATACTAAAGCGACTCATGGGAGCTTTTGCGAAGTTATCTACGACAGTGAACCGGCGACACATTAATTAAGGGAACATTGACGACTTTTGGCAAGTTTAACGGTTTCATCGGAGAAGTTTAATGATTTTGGAAGTCATCTTGGTTTGTGAAAATAAATCGTTTGGTTCGCCCTTACACGGCACTTTAACTCACCCCGCACGTAACAATATATACATTCATACAAGCGAATGTGAGTGATATGGTGATTTAGGTCTGTATTGCAATTTTTTACTGTGCGTCCGTTCGACATTTTAGAATGCCGTGTGTAGGTCAATCCGACGTCGTTGTTTCGGAAACTCTCTGGCTACGGACAGTTTGACAAGCCTGTTTTTCACAACGCACCGGGGTAAATGCAGCCAGCTGAAATATTCAGGTAACCGAGCAGGTTGTGGAATGTAGCAAATACTTTTGAGTTTCGGTAAGTGAATATTCCTTATTACTTATCCTTTATCCTATCAAGGACGCCAGAACATTTGCGACTTCCATAGCATGTACGGCCAACCTTGCCTTGATTGTGGGCGTAACTTCAGTACATTCATTAAATTGCGGGCCGTAGGTTGATAATAATTAAGTAATTATTGATTTACAATTATCAATCAATCAATTTATTTGTAAATTTTAAAATATACGATTAAACAACCCAGAGAAAAAATAACAGTAACAGCAAGAAAGAAAATTACAAAAAGGTTTTGCTAGCATACGCCAGCACTGATCTTACGTAGGAACCCTTAGTTTAAATGCATGTACTCGCTATTAAATCAAACAATTATAAATTAATTTATTGTCAAAGAGCACAACTGCTTGCATGAATATTGAAAACATTACTTAAAAACATTATTAAACTCGTGGCGGTTCATTGGTTGCCCATATATAGCGTTGGCTGTATTCATTGGCGGCGGTAGCCATATACCATCAAATTGACACACAGTTCCTATTTGTTTTTATGTGAAGAGTGGCAACTTTTGCATAAAAAATAAATAATTATATAATTATCCAGTGGTAAGTGGCACCTGCTTAATAAAGTTTTAGTTATAATGCGATATCTTTTAAATCAGATGTAAATCAGATATTATATACTATAATCTTAATTGCTATTGTTAGTAATTTTATTTAATTTGACAAGTATTTGCCTAAATTATTATTATAATTTTAAAATATACGATTAAACAACCCAGAGAATCCTATGTAAGTCGCACATGCAACCGCTATGGGTTTTAATAGGACGTTACCATTTCCCATCAAGTAGACCGTTAGTCTGCCTGGCCCAACTTTATATAAAAGAAATAAATGTATGGCTTTATTTTATAATCTATCCTGTAGTTAATTAATAATTTATTTTTAATCTATATTCAATAGTGTATGCATGTATGTAGTTGCGACTATAATTTTATATTTTTCAGATTCTTTCTGCTAAGAATTAAGACTCTTGTCCACATGATTGTATTGTACATATACGGGAATTAACACAAATAGGTACTTTTAAATTCCACTTTTCACTAATAATCACTGGTAATTTTCACTTTTAAATTAGTGTAGTGATAAATTAGTGTAGTTAGTGCAATTAGTGCTACTTGTAAAGAACACAATAACAAAGAGACAATAAGAATAGTGTTAATGGATATTATTCGCCTGCATACCAACTGGTCAGATTGTCAAGTGGACAGATTCTCAGCTGTCTTTGTAAATAATCTATTTAGTATTAAAATTAGTCTCCTGACTGGATTGTAATCCTAAAAGGACGTAGTTTCCCAAGTTAACCCTAATAAAAGAATAGGGAATATACACATTTTTTTTATATTTTCATACGATAGGTTATATCGTTATATAACCATAAAAAATATTCAGCGCCAAAAAACAGAAATTTGGTAACAAAAAAAAGTTAAAATTAACTAACAGCTACGGGCACTTTAAACACCCGCCCTTTTGGCGCGCTTGTCGTGACGTCAATGTTTACAATACAATCAAATGTTAAAAATCACAAACATCTACACGCTTGTTGACATTTCATAGACGTTGACGTCACATTCCATAGACTTTGACGTCACATTCGATCTTTTCAAGTCGTTTCAAGTCACACCGTTTCAAGTATTTTGAATTTCCCACATTTTTATGCACTTTTTAATAATTATTTTCTTAACGAAAAAGAAATAATATTAAAAAATATTTACATAGACATAATTCTAAAGCAAAAATGTTGATAAAAAAATATATTTAAGTCTTTTTTGAATCAGACGCATATTCCCTATTAATTCGTACGACTTTGTTTCAACACAAGACGTGTGCAGTAATTTCTTACGTTTCTCTATATTTTGCTTGAACAAAGTTCAAAATGTTATTTATACTTACATAAACTTTTGCACACTACTTAGAACAAGTCGCCTTCGCCATTATACAAGCTCGGGGAACTTACTAAAGCACCTTAAACTCGACCGTAGTGTCATCGCAAGCTACAAAGCTCTCAAACTCTTGTTCGCCGTAACCACATTTTTAGAGCGCACATATTTTACCACCTTCTGAACTATTTACGGTTTATTTTCAATTTTAAAATGTTTGTATGTATTTTTATTGATTTTTCTCCAAAATTTTCTATTAAATTTTAATTAGCCTGTTTTCTAGGGAGATTTAAAAGAAGATGTTTTGATTTCCATATTAAGCTTAGTATAGACGAGGTTATCGTATATTAATATGCTATTAATATTATATTAATGTATTAATATGCTAAAATATACATATACACATATTATAGCATCATTATTATCTCAGTCGTAGGACGTTCTCTGCTAAACATAGGCTTCCCACATAATTTTCCAATAAGCGGTCATAAGCAAGCTGGATCCACATCGACCCACGGCTCTTATCAAATTGTATATAACCTTGTGGGTGGATGACGTACGCTGCGCTTGCCAGTCTGTGGCCTCCACCCGAGAACCTTCCGGCCCCAGCGGCCGTCGGCTCTCCGTACCATGTGCCCTGTCCACTGCCACTTCAACTTGCTGATCCACCAAACTATGTCGGTAACTTTCTTTCGTCTACGTACCTCCTCATTCCTTATTCGATATCGCAGTGTAACCCCGAGCATAGCCCTCTGCATAGCTGATTAAGACACTGAGGAATTTTTGACGAGAAGATATCTCGGAGCTTTCCGAATGCTGCCCATCAGAGCAGGATTCGACGATTGACTTCCTTCTCGAAGTTGGCTTTACAAAATTTTCAAGACTTCAAGACTGTCAACAACTTCAAGACTTGAGTTTCCAACTATTGCTGGGGTGGCACAACTAACGTTATTAGTTTGATTTCCGTACCAAAACCGCAACAGACTTATAATCTCATTTGGAACTTTAGACTTTGCTTTTGTTGCTCCAAAGAATATTATAATTCACCAGATCAAACGCATTGCTCAAGTCCAAAAAGCAAGCGTAAACCGTTGTTTCACGATTAATATAATAATCAACCGTGTGCTTAAGGCTCATAATAGCAAAGTCAGTTGAGAGATCGCGACGGAAACCAAACTGTGCATCATCAATATTAATTTTCAACAGTTCAGGGTGCAACAATTGTTCAAGAGTTTTCCCTATCACTGTTCCCAGAGAAATAGGTCTGTAGTTGTTGGTGGAGCCAAGATCACCAGACTTATTTTTAATTATAGGGACAACAACTGTCCTCATAAGTGCGTCCGGTAAGTAAGAGTACCTTAGACACAAGTTGAAAAAGGCGCACCACTTACTACACTATTTTTTTCCCGCATAAACAATACTTAAACCATCGTGACCAGGAGACTTGCCCCGTTTGATTCGCTTAATTGCTTCTCTGTCTGTCTGTATGTATGCGCTAATCTAGGAAAGTTGTCAACGAATTTTATTCCAGATTGTATCGATGGAAGGAAAATTTTCTGAGGATGCTTTGTGTGCATAATTCATGAATATCATATTTATATTTGCTGAGTTATCACGGTTTTTGTCAAAGAACGGCGCGGCGCCCCATGCGGACTTCGCAGCTAGTAGTTCAGCTGGTAAGTTACCTATATATAAAAACTTAATAATTAAAAAAAGGGACCCGGACGAAGTCACAGGCAAAAACTAATTTATTATTATAAAAGAGAAATTGTATTAAAGCGAACGCCACAAAATATTGGCATAAACCATATTTCCATTTACCAAATAAATGAACGTCATCCAGTTTGATTGGCCACAATCAATTCTCGAAAGGAAATGTTTGCGAGAGGAGGTCGGGGCAAAAAATTAATGATAGGAAATCGGGGAAGATAAGGGTAAGTGATCTATCTCTAGTCGCTTGGGAGGTTCGGCTAATATTGACGCGGAAATCACTTGAAGTGAAAAGGAAGTAAAGGAATTACTTAATAAGTGATTTTGTTTTTTATTTATTTAATTTAAGTAAAAGATTTTATGTGAAAAAACAATAAACTTTAAGAAGGATCCGGTTGCCAAATAATTCGATTTTTGTTTAAATTTATTGTCTGTATTAACTTAAATGAATCCTCTTAAATGTATGTATTTAAATGATGAATTCTAGTTTTTCAGGCCTCTAAAGAAAAAATGTTTTTTTTATTTTTATTTTTTTATTAAATCAAGGTAGCGCTTAACCACTATCTCACCTGATGTGAGGTGCAGATGCGGCCGAATGTGGACCACGCTTACCCAGTAAATGCCCATTTACCCTGGTTTTGAAGACCCCGAGGTTGTAGTTCTGTGGGAACACAGACACAGGCAATGAGTTCCACTCCTTAGCAGTCCGAAGTCCGAACAAGGAAGGTGGAACTGAAACGCTTCGTGCGTGATCGAGGTACATCGACCACGAAGGGATGAAACCCTTGCCCACGCCTAGTGGTCCGCAAGTGGAACGGTTCCGGTTGGATTAATTCGTACAGAATAGATGCACACTCTCCATAGTGTAGACGATAGAAAATCGATAGGCAAGCTACTTTTCGGCGATGCTGCAGGCTTTGAAGTTGGGAATCTACAAGGGCGTCGTTGCCAATAAGCTTCTTTGCTCGCCTTTCAATCGAGTCCAGTGCGGCCAGTTGGTAACGGGCAGACCCATCCCAGAGGTGGCAGCAGTACTCCATGCAAGACCGGACCTGTGCTTTGTATAAGTCCAGGAGCTTCCGGCAGTGAAATACCGTTTCACCTTGGAAAGGATGCCCAACTTTTTGGAAGCTGTTTTGGCAATGGACTCGATGTGCCTACCGAAGTTCAGATCGGCTGTAAGGTCCACACCGAGGAGTTGGAGATGGTCTGAGAATAGAACAGTCACTCCCCGGAATGACGGGTTCAGGTCAATAGGACTTCGTTTCGCTGAAAAAAGACACGCTTGAGTCTTTGTTTCATTGAAACTGACCAAATTAGCGTCACCCCAGTCGGATATATTTTTCAGTGTCTGGTCCAACCTACAGACCATGCCTTCTCTCTGCGAGCGGATCTCCAGGCTACCAGCCCGTGCATCGGACATATACCTCTCGACCACTGTGCTATCATCGGCATATCCAAATGTAAGTAAATTTTGTTGACTTTTTTACTTTACTAGTAAGTATGACTAAAAGAACGTAATCTCAAAGATTCATTATATAAAAGTTTTTATAAGAATTATCAGTTTGCCCTGCGTTTTTACCTTTGACGTATATCTGCTATTAAGTCTGTAAATTAAGTTTAATTATGTATGTTTCGAACAAAATAATAACTTATTTAATAAAGAACTTTATATGTAAATAAGTCTAACTTAAGTTAGACACTGGTCCGAATCTGGCAAGTAGTGGCAGGGTACACTTCGTTTCGCAGTCATTTGGGCAGTCCGTCTGGCGGCAGTAACCACCCCCTTACAGAAGACCACCATGAAATAACAGCACGTGTGCTGTTGTGTTTCGGTGAGTGATAAGGGAGCGCATTTCCCTGTCCCAATCCTTAATTCTGCTATGGTCTACAGCGCATTTGCTTGTGTTATAGGCCTTTTTTTTACAAGAGGAATCCATCATGGATACCCACCGGCCTGGGGACAGACCAGTCCCCGAAATGGTAGTGGGGTAGACCTACCGACTAAACCTCTTGGCGTCCTCCTCATCCGCTATTTGTGAAGTTGCGAGGTCGGATGAACACTCTTTCACAGCTCCACCGCAGGGGGTTTTGTTATAGGCCTACCATCAAATGGACCGACAGCCTGTCTGACGAACATAAAAAACAATTTTAATGGCTTCTCAGTGGCAATGTTACTTACAATGTAGTTTTTTTATGTTAAGGTCGGCAGACAGGCAGACGGTCCACTTGATGGTAGGTGGCTACCGTCGCCTATAACACAAGCAACGCCAAAGCTGCTGCAAGTGCGCTGTCGACTGCAGTAGGATTAAGGATAAGAGATTGGGAGTGGATAGGGAAATGGGCTCTGGCATCCCTTACTCACTCACCGAAACACAACAGCACACGTTCTGTTATTTCACGGTGGTCTTCTGTAAGGGGGTGGTTACTTCCATCAGACGGGCTGCCCAAATGGCTGCGAAAACGCAGTGTAACCTGCCACTACTTCCCAAATCCAGACCAGAGCCAAATTTGAAAAGATGATTTTTCAAAGTTGACCCTGCCGGGAATCGAACCCGAGAACCCTAGAAGAGACCGTTAAGGCAAGCACCCTAACCACTCATCCAACGGGCTCGTCAATACAATAGTACAAATACAGTGTATCTTACTTACAGACAATAAACCTTATCCTATCGCCATATGAAGACAGAAATATATTCTAAATACCAAATACCTCAGTATTTGGTATTTAGAACACAAGTCATTAAAAGTTTTCGCTATCTCGTATTAAAATGGCCGACATTATCAGACGCCGCAGTAAAACAGAAAAAGAGCGACGACGGAAGAACGCCACAAGATTAATTGTGACGGTAGATGCGGATGTGGTCGGACGGGTGGAGGGGAGTGGGGAGAACGATGGGGGGGGGGGAACCGCCGGACGTCACACCGGACGTCCCGGATGAGCCGGCGAACTGAGAAGATACTGCAAGCAAGCAGGGAATAGCGAGAGAATCGGTGTTCCGTTATCAAATATTTATTAAAAGTATCCATTCCATTCGTTTTCAGAAATAGTAAGAAATAAATAGAATTTTCAATTATAAATTGGTGATAACTGTACGTTTTCGTATATTGTTGCAATTAATTATAACCGAAAACAAGTCGATTAAATGAAAACTGAACCAAAAGTGAAGCTGGTATTTTCCTTTAAGAGGCTTCTCCCTGTCAAAGCTGTAAAATTGTAACATTTTAAAGCGTATAAACTCGATAACTAAGAGAAAGAAAATTAATTAAAAAATACCAAAAAAATCTTTGGCTTTTCAAAAACAAATTTCACTTTTTATATTTATAACATTTGTTTAGAATACCATTGAAATCTGCATCCAAAAAATACCCTATAATTGCAAATATCCTGCATCTACGTAGAAAGTAAAAGTTATTTTTAGTTGCAACACACACGCATGGATAGAGAATTTAATTATCTAAAAGTTGCACTAAATAAATTTTTTTTTCGAGCTTTATTTAAAAAGTTTAGTAAATAATTTACAAATTCTTGGCAAAATGTTTTTTTTTTTAATGAAGCGAAAAGACGTTTTTTTGTTTATGTAGTTAGTTTAGTTAGTTAGTTTAGTTAGTTAGTTTATGTATTAGTTATATCGCATGAACATATCGTATGAAGATGTATGAACGCAGAATTGAGGCGGGGAAGGGAATGAGTGAAACGCTCGAGGTCATTGGCAATAAGAACGCTCTTAACAATTGACTCAGTTGAATATTATTACTTGTACAACTTTTACTTCAAATGTATAAACAATGTATAACATTTAAATCTCTATATATAAAAATGAATCCCCATTTCCCTTGGTCACGGCATCACGCGTGAACGGGTAGACCGATTTTAATTCAGTTTTCACTAATGGAAAGAGGGATAAACGAGGAATGTTCATATATATAAAATTGCACCCCGGGCGAAGCCGGGGGCGGGTCGCTAGTTAAATATAAAAGCAGTAAATAAAAGTCGATGTTTGTTTATAAAACATTTTAAATGAGGTATGCAGGACAAGTCGAAAGACAGGCTAACGGTGCACTCGATGGTAGATGGTTATCCTACCGTCCCCTATTATCACAAGCAAAGCTGACCTTGATAGACTAAGGGAAATTGACTCTGACAGTTTCCTAAAAACTCGTTTAAACAAAATTCAGTTGTTTTTTTAACAGCCCTTTATTTAATAATTATGTGAAACCAAATAATAATGAAAGAAAAGAAACGCCCGTCATATATTGCCCGACAGCTAAAGAATAAAGCTAAAGAATATCGACTAACTAAATAAACTGTCACAAACAAATGTCATATTGTCACAGATGTCTCCATAATGGCCCTGAATTACTCCTCGAACACACCGAAACACTACACTGTTCGCAAGTTTTCAAGCGTACCTGGTTATGGAATCGTAGAATAAATATTCATGTAAAAATATATTATATTAATTTATAATATAATATAATTAACATTTTTTTATGTTAAGATCGGCAGACAGGCTGACGGTCCACTTGACGGTAGGGGCTGTCGCCTATAACACAAACAACGCCAAAGCTGCTGCAAGTGCGCTGCCGATTACAGTAGGAATATGGTTAGGAAATATTAGGAAGGGATAGGGAAATGGGCACTGGCATCCCTTACTCACTTACAAAACTCACGAAACAAAATAGCACACTTGCTGTTATTTCACGGTGGTCTTCTGTAAGGTGGGGGTTACTGCCGCCAGACGGGCTGCCCAAATGACTGCGAAACGCAGTGTGCCCTGCTACTACTTTCCAGATCCAGTTTGAAACTTTGAAAAGTTGACCCTGATTGCCCAACAGACACAGAGACGAGAGCTAGAGAATATAGACTAAATAAAATGTCACAAACAAATGTCATATTGTCACAGATGTCTCCATAATGGCAATGAGGTACTACTCGAACAACACACCGAAACACTACATTGTTCGCAAGTTTTCAAGCGTTCCTGGTTATGAATGTAGTTACCTACATGCCAAAATGTAAAGACTCTTTTTACAAGTGCATCCTAAACAATTCTGAATGATCCACATAACTACAGCAGCTGTAATTATCACCTATTTAAGCTAAAACACAGTGAAACAGACGAACAAAATTCATAAAATCCGTACGTTCATGTAACTCTCTACTTTAAAATTACAAACAGTCGGGCAAGTTTTGGAAAACTCGTCCCTACACAGCGAGCACGAGCACAGCGACGCCATTCACAAGGAGTTATTCCTTACTGGAAGATTCTAGAACATTCTTTAAACAATAAATTTTAAATATAAAATTAATTTAATTTTAATTTTAATATTAATTTAAATAATAAATTTTAGTAGTGGCAGGGCACACTGCATTTCGCAGTCATTTGGGCAGCTCGTCTGGCGGCAGTAACCACCCCCTTACAGAAGACCACCGTGAAATAACAGTATGTGTGCTGTTGTGTTTCGGTGAGTGAGTAAGGGATACCAGAGCCCATTTCCCTATCCACTCCTAATCCCTTATCCTTAATCCTACTGTAGTCGGCAGCGCACTTGTGGCAGCTTTAGCGTTGCTTGTGTTATAGGCGACGGTAGCCACCTACCATCAAGTGAACCGTCAGCCTGTCTGCCGATCTTAACATTAAAAAAAAAAAAAAAAAAAACTAACCTATAAATATCCTGCGTTAATAATATCGGTCGTATTTCAAGGCACACTTCATCTTCAGTACCTTCTGTGCTTGAACCGAATGGTATGTGACGATGGGATGACCCTGGTTCCGTGGAATATGGGTTGCAACCGGCATCGACACAATGGCACCGTCTCATCTTTATGGAACAGTTGCCATATTCGGTGCTGTTGAAGACGCGTTATTGTATTCCCTTCGGTACCACAAGACTTTTGGAAAGTTAAGGTGGAGACCTTTGTCCAGCAGTGGACGTCCTACGGCTAAGAAGATGATGATGAAGACGAAGCTTGATATAGCTTGAGACCATATTATATATGAGTAAGCATTGACATGATAATACATGATACCAGACACATCTAGAAAATATGTATCCATGTTACACGTATGTGCATTTTGTAGAGATCCCCGCGTGAAACCAAACTTTTACGTGTTAGAATGAGACGGGGATTGAACATGAAAATGATGCAGAGGAATTGTGCCTAATATATCCACATAAAGTCTTAACAGATTTCATTGACTATTTACTCCTTGTCACTTATAAATATTCCTCGTCGTCATTAATATCGGGCAGACGTCCAGTTAGGGATTCATTTTAGCTGGATTCATTCATTTTTACAGAAAAAAATCCAACGCCTGGCAAAATCATAATAGCAACAAAGATTGAATAAATTATTGCTCATATATTTTTTCATGCGTTTTATTTTTTAAAAGAGACGCGGACGAAGTCGCGGGTGTTGTTTCTCATATGTTTTCTCAGGTGTGCAATTTTTATATATATGAACATTCCCCGTTTATCCCTCTTTCTATTAGTGAAAACCGAATTAAAATCGGTCTACCCGTTCACGCGTCATGCCGTGACCAAGGGAAATGGGGATTCATTTTTATATATAGAGATACAACGAAATAGGCTTTATATTTAAAAAAACACTTGGGCACGTTTTGTATGTTAATGAAATTCTAGTGCACATCTAGGGCAAGCTACGTCGCTGGTAGGTTGCCCCTTTTTTCAACACTAGAGTTTGAAATTATATTTTAACTTAAAAGTGGGTAACCCGAATGAAATCAAAGACGCGAACATTTATTCTCTAAAGCCGCTTCGAATAACAACGGCTAACTATTATCACTTCTCTATGAAACGAATACTGTCTTTATTTCACGTGGAAATCGCGTGTAGCACGCCATGTTGCGTGAACATTTGCAAAAACCTACAAGATCTAACTAATTACTGGAAGGGCGAGCTATACGTATGCTTGATTGGCGAAGACGTTTCCAGTCTCTTAGAAGGAAGGAGGTTCTTTAAGGAAGAGATCTTGATGTAACTGCTCTGTCTCGGTTTACAACTGAATATTTAAACAAATCTGTGTTGTTCTTTTTATGTCTTTTTATGTTCAAAAAATGTCCCCACCTTAATTATTGTCATTGGGGACATTTTAAAACTTTTATTAAAAAAATTTTTTTTTTTTTTTTTTATTAGATCAGGGTAGCACTTGACCACTATCTCACCTGATGTGAGGTGTAGATGTGGCCGAAGGTGGACCGCGCTTACCCAGTAAATGCCCATTTACCCTGGTTTTGAAGACCCTGAGGTTGTAGTTCTGTGGGAACACAGACGCAGGCAATGAGTTCCACTCCTTAGCAGTCCGAACAAGGAAGGTGGAACTGAAACGCTTCGTGCGTGATCGAGGTACATCGACCACGAAGGGACACCAAATTTTAATGAAATTTTAGTTAATTGCACAGCCTTCTTCAGAATGACGATAAAATCGATACATATAATAAAATCGTAAATGAGCCGTGTCTGTACGTTAAGTATTTTTTCAAAAAAAAAAAAAAAAAACAATTTGTACATGTTATACTTATGTTACCGAGGTCAAAAAAATAATTTATAGAATTTTTGTCTGTTTGTCTGTGCGTATGTGCACGCGAATCTGAGACGGCTTAACTGATTTGAATGCGGTTTTCACTGATGTATTGTAGAGAGCTTCCCGTAACGTTTAGTGTTTGTTTCATTCCAGTTGGTTTACAAACAAAAAAGTTACGCGCTGTACCGAATACCACGCGCACGAAGTTGCGGGCTCAGCTTGTTATATTTATATGTGTGTAGTTAGCCTTTCAAATAAATCATTCATTCATTCACTAATATATTTTTAATACTTTTTTAATATTACTTAAAACCGGAATACAGAAATGCCAAAATAATTGCAAAATAGTATTTTCATTGTGAGTAAAATTATTCCAACTTTAGACAGACTCAAACCGCAAATCTTTTCTAGTGCTTTATATCTTTGTTAACCCTAAAATCATCGCATCTTTTTTACAGATCGCAGGAACAGTAATTATTTTCTGAAGTTAATTCTTCACGCTCATAAATCGTCTCTGGACCTGGAGCAATATCAGGGTTAGTAGCAAATGCCCGTAAGTGATTCTTGCTTACTTTAATCTATACTTATACATATGAATTTTGTCTGTTTGTCTGTGCGTTTGTAAACGCTAATCTCAAAAACGACTAACCGACTTGAATGCGGTTTTCACTGATGTATTGTAGGAGACTTTCCTTAACATTTAGTGTTTTCATTATTTTCAGTTTTAATGTTACATTCCAATCGGTTTACAAACAAAAAAGTTACGCGCTATACCAAATACCACGCGTACGAAGTTGCGGGCTCAACTAATGGTAAAAAGGAAGTAGGTAAGTAAATAACGTATTGAGAATAAAAATTACAAAATCAATTTAAAAAAGTCAACTTAAGATCGGCAAATCGCTTATGGCAACACTCTCATTCCTGATTTCTTCGACGAATACATTGGGCCTAATAGGTTTCCATTATTTTTTTTTGTCACTTACCATGAAGGGTAACCATTGACTTTTAACTACGTACTCTATGTACAGGTTGTAATGAAACCATTAAGTTCGTTTTAGTCAACTCCAATGCGTTCTGCAAGTTATTTCATAGTCAGCTATTTGCACCTAAGCGTAAGTGAAGTTTTTTGTCCCTTACAAATGTAGGCACATTTATAAGGGCTTAGTAGACCAAAAAAATGATTTTGTGTTGCTGATACTAGCTACGTATGAAATAAAGCCTTAAACATTTTTTTAATTTCAGTTTTATTCACGAAATTCGATTCGATTTCGATTAATATACATAAACTGTTATATTGAATTATAGTCCATATTTTAGTGCTATTTATTAGAAGACAGAGGCTCCTGGCTGAAGGTGCTTAAACCTTAAAAATTCACCCCTACTTTCGTGAAAGCGTTAGAAAGAAAGAAAGCATCTTTTATTCCTCTAATAAACACAATATACATATATGAACAAATAATAATTACAAACAAACAAATATATGAACAAGTAAGAAGAGGAAAAGGAACCCTGACTCAGTATACAGTTGTGGTGCGGACCACAACACTGATATTCTGCCCAGGGACCAGAAATTCAAAGAAAAAGAAAACAAAAAACATTTAAACGGGACAATTCATAACACGATTACAATCCATGGCTGAAATTATTGCAAATTTTCTTAAAAACTATTGAAGGCTTTCACTAGCTAGTTATCTATATGGACGTCACTGTAAATATACAATAGCACACGAGAATGTACAAAAAATGGACCGGCCGCCCCCATAACATATTAGTGATCTTTATTGAATTACTCACTTTAGTATTAGTTGCTGATACCTGAATGTAGTTTTTTTGAGACGAAAATGAGTGCCGATCTAATCAATTAAGGCTAGAATATTCGAAGTTAACGTATTTTTGATTCGGTGGTAAACAATTAAAAGTTCTTGATTTTGCTAAAAAAGTATGTTTGGTGATGATTTTACGGTTCGAAAGACGGTATTTACAACTTCACCCGATAATAAAATTTTAACCGTTTTTCCAGTCGTAGTTAAATTATATCACACTTTTACTCAATCAAAAAATGAGTAACGATATTTAAAAGAATATTTTAAGGCTACTTTTCTTAAAACAGTTTTTTTATGACATATTGTTTAAGAAAGCACCAAGCGCGCTCTTCTCTCTCCGTTTGCTTCAGTAGGCCGCCGGACCAGAACCTGTGTCACTGTAGTTGCGTACCCCGATTTTTATCCATTGAAAATATCTGTTGTTTACATTATTGTTCTTACGTGTTCGTAAACAATTACAAAAATAAATCTGTAAATATTGTTTTAGGTTGTATTAATAACTGTAAATATTGGCTTTTAGCGACGACGCCGCCGCTGCGCGCGGAATGAGGAAGCGCGAAATGACTACTGCGCTCGAATATCCTGGGCTTAAGCCACAAAAAAACAACAGATATTAAGTATAATCGGCGTAAATCTTCTTGGGCTCTGGCGATATCACGTGTAACCGATTTTTGGACTGTTTGTGAGGTATCATGCGCAAACGAAAGACGCCTGCTCAAGATCAGAGCCCAAGAAGATTTGTGGCGATTATACTGAATATTCTACTAACTACTTGTTCAATGTAAGATGTTTTACAATTGAAAAAAATTTAAACAATACGTTTTCCTAAAACTGTCGTTCAGCATTCACACATGGATTCTCTTTTAAAGCTATCGTTTAAAGAATTACTCGCAACCCGCTCTGGCATAGTAGAGATCCAATTTATTCTGTAAGTTATATACATAATCCTTCTTCGTTAATCGCTCTATCCATTTAATAAAACCGTATCAAAATTCGTTGGGTGGTTTAAAAGAAGTTAGCGGAGAAAAAGACATATGCGGACAGCGACTTTATTTTATCGACTTTATGCGGATCTAATTAAGGGTTTTTTGGGCTGTAGCCCAGGGCCCCGTGGATACAAAGGGCCCCCAGCCCCCACTAAAAACAATAGGCGATATCTACATCATCTACATCACTATCGAAAACAGTTTTTTGACAAAATGGCTATTAGTTGAGTAATTTGGTAGGCCCCTAAATTGTTTCAGCCCAGGGCCCCACAAATTCACGATCCGCCCATGTGAGTAGGTGTATATAGATTTCTGTTTAGTTCCACATTCTAATCGAACTTTTTAATTAGGTACTAATATAGGTAGTTACAATTAGGTAAGTTTCAAATGTAATTTTCAAAAGAAGCGTATTATTGTTTTTAGGTCTCTAACAATTTGTTAGAGAAACTTATCGCAAGATAAGTTGTACCTGTCGTATTATGTTTAGATGAGTTGTAAAGTCAATGTTTCAAAAGAAAGTTACAACCAAACAAACTAAAATTCACCGCAAAGTTAGTCCGCCGCTTGAAACTCATTAAATCGCAACAAAAAACCCCGAAACTGTATCTTCGAGAGTCGAAGTTATTCCGGAACAACAATAAACTGATGTAGAAATAACGAGGTAAGTTCATGGCAACCACTTACAACATACAAACAGTAGGTGTTCTCTTCAAGTACACATCGTAGGTTAAGAGTACATTCAATAAATTTTGGATATTTTTTTTTTATGTCAGAGAAGCCGACGGACCACTTGATGGTAGGTGGCTACCATCGCCTATTAACACAAGAAACGCCATAAGGGTTACAAATGCGTTGCCATAATTTTAATAGGATAAGGAATTAGGAAGGGATAGGGAAATGGGCTCTGACATCCCTTACTACTTCAGGAAGGTGGTTACTGTCGCCAGGCGGGCTACTAAGGTTGGCAGCACACTTGCAACACCTGTGGTGTTGCTTGTATTAATAGACGACGGTAGCCACCTACCATCAAGTCAGAGAGACCGTCAGCCTCTCTGACAACCTTTACATCAAAAACACATGACTTCGTCAACGCAACTTTTTTCAGAAGTAAAAGATGCCAGAGCGTGAAGTGCGAGTTTGTCTCGATCAAACGCATCGAACGAGTAAACGTGAATTTGTATGGAATGAAGCAGTGCCATCTAGTGGCTAACTCTTTAATCTCATATAAAGTCACGTTTACGCGTTCGATGCGTTTGATCGAGGCAAACTCGCACTACGCACTCTGGTCGTTCGTGCACTTGTTACTCCTAGGAGGTTGCCTATAAATATCTGTCAACATTCGTTAAGGTCTCTGTAATTAGTTCAATCATCGCCATGTATTGTCAAATAATTTGAGTTTTAAATTAGGTTATAATTATTATTGTTACGTGTTAGTTGTTTACGTAGTTTTTTTTAATAGATCCTCTACTCTTTGCTCAATGGTACTGTTAAGCTATGAGAGTATCTTTGCGGCGGTTTCTCGAGTCCCGCAGGGCGTAGTTTGCGGCATAAATCGGCACAAATTGACATACAACGAATACAAGAGAAAGCGTTGCCAAGTTTTCAGGGTGAACTAAGTATTTACACATAAAATTTGTCGTTTTGTCGGTACTACTTATTCGAAAGTTGTTATATCTAATATCATAACAATTAATAAGCAATAGGTTTGTTTAAATAATCAGTACCTTTTCTATCTGAAGCAATCTGAACCCCATTTAAATTTGTGTTTGTAAAAAAAATTGTTAGGTGCTTTCTTAAGGCCGGCGCTGACTGATGGTATGACTCGGCACGGTGCAGCAAAGGATTTTTTCTTAAACATATTATTTTAAACCTTATAAGTATAATTTTAGCACTCACACTCCTTTAGCGTTGCGTTGCGTTCCGCATCATGCCATGGATACCCTGTGGATACCACGGAATACTTTGGCACGTCGCAGCAATAAAAGAGTGTGAGTTTTAATGATTTTAACTTAAAATCATTCCAGTAAGGTTTAAAATAAGTTAGGAAAAAGCCATTGCTGTGCCGTCACAGAATATATAATAGTACTTATACCGTCATTCAGCGCCGGCCCTTACTAGGTACATTACTTTTGAACCGTTTTCGAATTACCTACAAATTTCTTTATACTTATGACGCCCTCTAATGGTGAAACGAAACAACACTTTACTAGCGAACGGCACAATGTTAAAGTTTCTGGGTATATAAAAACTTACACGGATATAAACTAGATGGCGCACTAGTTCAGATGCACTAGTGTGCCATCTAGTTTATTGAGTTGTATACCTACCTACGCAAAAACATTTAGTAACGCTGATTTTGTCATTAGCAATAGAAATACTAGGTATTTCAATTTTAATTATTATTATTACAATTTAATATAAGATATACTGCTCCCTGATATATGAAAACTCTATTTTTACTAGTTATCTAAACTATAATTTAATTTCGGTTATATTCAAACAGAACATATAAATAATTAATATAATTATTTTGAATATGAAATTGGTCAACGTCAAGCTCAACGTCGCTCAACGAGGTATGCAGAGGCCTATGCTCGGGGTAACACTACGAGATCGATTCAGGAATTAGGAGATCCGTAGACGAACGAAAGTTACTGACTTAACCCGGCGGATTAGTAAGTTGAAGTGGCAGTGGGCAGAACATATAGAACAGAGAGCCGACAGCTGGAAAGCTCTCGAGTGGAGGCCACAGACCGTTTACCTGCTGTCACCTTTCGCTCCACCACGGGTGCGTGAGCTGACGCTCACTTTGCTTTGCTATTTGAATATTAATAAACAAGAAAGTATAAATGCAATACATTGGGTATGAAATTCTTCGTATAAGTGCAACGCATTTTACGATTTATTTCTTTCCTGCGGCACATGCAGTTAAACAACTGAGTCTATGGAACACAGATGGAACTATGTGTGGCAGTGCCTCTGACATAGGTACCTACATAAATACAATAGGTATTTTGTGCTCCAGATGCGAGCTGTTTACAGTTTACAGTTATACAAAATTTAATATACTTCCATATAAATATAGACAAATTAAAAAAGTTACTTCCAGAATTTAAATTTATGAAATAAACATAAATTCATTGCTCTATAAAATAGGTAGGTAGGTACCTACCTAATTTTGAGCAATTTTCACTCTACTACGAATTTTGTTATTTAGCGCCCTCTAGCGGTGATAGTAAGCAACACTACCATTAAATAGTGTTTCGATGTTTCAAAAAAAATAGACTAGATGGCGCTCCTCGTGCTTCCCAAAGTAGATATAAAAGGAAATACAGAACATGAAGTTTTTAAAAATGATAAATCATTATTTCAGTTCCGACAGCTGCTTGTTATAATAATAATAATAATAATACTTTATTTATCAAACCAGAGGTTCATATTTGAGTATTAGTACATATTTGAGTATTGGTACAGCTTTACTTTATGTTAGTACCCACATAAAAATTACAATTTGTTATTTGATATTTTTTTGACACACTCGCATGTGTGCCGAGCCAGTGACTTCAACAGAGGTGAGTCTCATCTGTTGGACAAAGTAATCAGAATGCTGTTGGTGCTGGTCCGTACACGTACACGAGGTACGCTTTCATAACATTTGTTGCCTGCCTTAAATATCATGTATTCCGTTTTGTTTACATTATACACAATATTATGAAATGTGAATAAATTTCATAACAATAAATTCATTAGTAGGTAAGTACTAAAAGTTTACGGTCAATCTCGACTTCTACCAATGGAATTGACGGCGGCCTTCTACAGACAGACAGGTGGCCACAATGCTCGAAACAAGGAAACAGTCGCAGCATAGAGATGCAACACGTTCGAGAATATGAAAATAATTACTGCGCTATACTATAATGCACAAGCACAAAAAATATATAATATATTATGCTACCTACTTGACATAATTATGTATTGGCATTTGGCAAACGTAAGCAGAAGCAGGAGAAAAACATTAACGTCGCATGTCGTCTAAAGACGCGTCCAACACCTGGAAGAATTAATTTATGTACAATGCCATTTAATTTATGTACATTTTTTACGAGCTGTCTGAATCGTGGTAGGGCACACACACTACGTTTCGCAATCATTTGGGCAGCCCGTCTGGCGGAGTAACCCATTACAAAAGACCACCGTGAAATAACACCGAAACGCAACAGTTCACAATCCAAGTAAGAGATGCTAGAGCCCATTTTCTCACCTCCTAATCCCTTATCCTTTTATCTTTATCTTGTCTTAGTGGCTATTTCTGTCTGCTAGAGTACCAGTATCACGTCGTCCATTGCTGAAATATTGTGATCGCCACGTGAACTAAAGCTCTCTACCTATACCTACCACGTTAAGGAACTGTAGTACTTTTTTGATAGAGGCATTCTTCACATCTTCACAAGCCATTGTGTGGCTTCCTAGGATGTGACTGCGCTTGTGCATCAGAGGGCCACACTCGCACAGGATATGCATTGGTGTTTCTTCTGCCTCATGGCAGAAGCGACACTCTCCCGTACTAGTGAGCCCCATTACTTTAAGGTGCCTATTGAGGCGGCAGTGCCCCGTTAGCGCCCTAGATAGCATACACAAATTGCTCCTGCTAAGCGACATAGCCTGATTTGTTGCGTTTCGACTATAGGCTTTAATGAGCGCTTTGGAATGGTTCAAACCTGGCAAGTCAGTCCAGCGTTTGTAAGATTTAATAAAGCACTGATTCCATATGGTCCAGCGAGCTAGGCTATTTGGTAGTCCGCACATAGGTTCAGGACCTATTAGCCTACCTTTTGCGCCTACACGAGCCAGTTCGTCGGCCAGTATCCTTATCCTTAATCCCTTATCCTTAATCCCATTGTAGTCGTCAGCGCACTTGCAGCAGCTTTGGCGTTGCTTGTGTTATAAGCGACGATAGCCACCTGTCATCAAGTGGACCGTCAGCCTCTCTGCCGACCTTAACATAAAAAAAGAGTCGAGCCAAACAAGCCAAGCCATTATAATGAGTGTCTAATGTTGACACAGTCAGATTAAATTACAATTTATAACAAAGTTGTTAAATAGGTGCTTCCATAGACAATAACTAAAATAACTGAGACTTGGTTATAAAAGAGTAGATATCTCACAACTCTTTGTAATGGAAGAACTAGGTACGTTGTGAGACTTGGCATTTTTTACATTTTATGTTTTTGATGGGATTCAATTTTAAATCTAAATATCGTATCGCTATGTGGCATTGAAATACGTATTTACAAGCTACTAGCTTGAAGCTTAGGCACTTCGTCTGGCGGTTGTAACCAGCCACCATTTACAGTGAACCCTATACATGAAATAAGAGCACGTATGTATGCTTTTATGTTCCGGCACAGAGTAAATAATAGTATTAGCGTACAGAAGTTGCACTCCTTTCACATTCAATGTGAGCGACGGTAGGCAATTATATCACGGCACACACGGAGTGACAGAGGCCTGGTTCCGGTAAGAAATGCTAAAAGAGAAGCATATTCCTATTCTAAAACAGCATTAACCTGTTCTCCCCTTATGCCTTATTCTATCAAGGTCGATAGATAGAGCACTGCATTGTCCTTGGCGTTACTTGTCCTGGCCCCTAGCTAAATGTGACAGTCTATAATAGCGTCAATTGGCCTGCTTGCCGAGTAGTGTCACTAAATAAATCAAATTGTAACTCAAAAAAACTAATAGTTTATTTTTAGTCCATTTTTAATAATATAAAGAGTGGCAGGCGGGTCAACGGTCCGCTTGATGGTAGGTGGCAACTGCCACCTACCATCAATAAAGACACAAACACCAGAAAGGTACAGGACTATTGGCGACCATGCAGCAATTTGTTTAAAATTTAGTCAAAGTTAGAAAAGGCGAAGTATTAATTAGTTTAATTAATTTAATTATAAATATTAATTATTAATTCATATAAACACTTAATAATTAATTTAATTAACGCAATTAATTAAATAAATAACAAACTTTTTTAAATAAACTCTTATATACCTACATCCGAAGTTTTAAGAGGATGATAAAAACGTAAGCATTTAATTAAATAATAACGATGTAAGGCGTGACAAATCACACAGAAAGTGAATTTCCCCAAATGTAGGGGATTATATCACTTACATCCCGCATAAAGGACGTACCTAACGAAATAGGCCGGTAATTTGTTAATTGTGAGTTATTTCGAGTGGGTCATTAATTGGTCAACTTTTAAATATTAAATAAAAATAAATGTATAAGATTTATTTCAAATCTTATTTATTTTTATAAAAAGTAATCAACGGAAATTTATGATTTAAAAATTATGTCATCTAAATGACCGCTATCTCTATTTCGGCACTCCTAAGCGACCTCGAATATTTTCGAAAACTCTTCGGCAAAGAGACTGTGGCTGTGGATCCTCGTTGCTGGCCCAATGATTCCTCGTGCTGGAATTACCGGCCATAAACATTTTGAGAATGAAAGGGTCCTATGCTCAAGGATTTTCGCTGCGCCAATATCTGCAGTTCTATTGTTAACGTGCCCATTAAAGTGGAATTGCGCTTCGTCGGTAAACAAGATGTCATTTAAGTTATTGAAACGATCCAAGATTTCTTGAGCAAAGGATTTACGCAATTTAAAATCATTAGGCTTGTAGTTGTTATAGTTATTCTAAATCATAGTTGTAGTTAGTTGAAGCTTGTATGCGTGTAATTTTAAATTAAACTCAAAAATATGGCGTAAGGACGTACGCGATATTCGTAATTCAGCCGAACGTTTGCGCGTTAAAGATTCAATTGAAGCTCACTGGATGTTTTTATCAGTACGAGAATTCCGTGGTCTTCTCGTTTGCTTCAAATTTAGTGTCGATCCCGTCTACTTGAACTTCTCCGCCCATTTTTTGCAGTCCCGGGTCCTGTGAACCGATCCATTGCGACTGATTATCCTAGAAACAATCTATCGCCTTTAGTCGGCGCTTAAGCTCGCCGCTTTAGTATGAACAGAAAATTTCATTTAACAATGAACAAATTTTGGTCAACTCAAATTAACCCAATGTACGAGTAATCTCTACCATAATTCTACTTCTCTTCTTAATGAACAACCCAACGTATTTTGATACGGTTTTGACCAATTGAAAGAGTGATAAATAAGGAAGATTTGCATATATACGTACTTAATTTGCAGAAAAAATTGCATCCGTGTGAAGCCGAAGGCGAATCGCTAGTTTTATAACATATAATTCCTCCTTGATTTGAACATGGACGTAATCAAAATGTATGATTAAATTGAATTTGTCCCGGTCATGAGAGCTCGTATCTCAAGTGCATACTTATTAAGTTATATCCGTTATGGGAAAGTGTTTACTTTTGCGCGCGGTTACGCCTGCATTAAAACTCAACATGTACATTTTGTTCTTCCAATGAATAAGTTATGAAGTTAAAGTTTTTTCAACTTCAAAACCCGAAATCAACTTCGGCACTTCTATCGAGTCCAAAGCCCAAGCAACGATCAAAAAGCTGGGCATCCTAAATAGGGTAAAGCGATGCTTTACACCTGGACACCTCCTCTCCTTGTACAAGGCGCAAGTCCGATCTTGCATGGAGTATTGCTGTCACCTTTGGGATGGTTCAGCAAAATACTCGACTCGGTAAATCGCAGAGATCCACCGAGTCTTGATGGTAGGTGGCTACCGTCGCCTATACTATAACACAATAAGCGCCACAGCTGCTGCAAGTGCGCTGCCGACTACAATAGGATTTAGGATAAGGAATTGGAAATGGATAGGGAAATGGGCTCTGGCATCCCTTAGTCACTCAACGAAACACAACAGCACACGGTGTTTCACGGTGGTCTTCTGTAAGGGGGACTGCCACCAGAAGGCTGCCTAAATAACTCCAAAGAAAAGTTCATTTTTCAAAGTTGACCCAGCCGGGAATCGAACCCGGGAACCCTAGAACAGAGCGTTAAGGCAAGCACCCTAACCACTCATCCAACGAGCTCGTCAAAAAGAGTTTCGACTATGATTAGCCTATCCTTAAATAATTACAAAAAGTACTTTTTCTTTTATTATAATTCTTACATTTAATCCTATATTTTTATAATAATAGTAGGTAATGTTTATAGTAATATACTACATTTATAAAGTTAGTATGTAAGTATCTTATCTTATCTTCTTCATAAAAATGGCAATTCGGCTCATCTTGAAGATGGCCATTGTCTGCCAATGTCATGTAGTGAGCCATTACGAACTGACGATTGCTCCGCCACGAGCTCCGATGTTCGGAGCCCGCTCGGAGCACTCCCGTGTGTGCTTTCTTCGTTCCCCAGCGACAATCCGGTCAGCCAAGCGAAGGCCGGTGACCCCACCGACCCCTGCAACCGCCCGGATTGTCGAGGGTTAAGCCGCCCCACCACGACAAGGTCCTAGCACACGTAGGGGGGAAATGTAAGTATCTAAGTAGTTAAAAATCAACATTTTGCAATGCGATGACAGCGCCACGCCTACCTGCGGGACTTTTGACGCGGATAAAAAATACCTTTTAGGTATATGTTTCTAAAAAAGATTATCGCGTGAAATAATTATCATCTCAATTTCAAATCTATTCAATTGAATGTAGAATACCTATGCAAATTGTACTTTTTGGATAATAAAAATTTAAAAATTTACTCGCCAACGTAATGTATCAACATTAAAATTACTCTGTCCTTTTATTGTATACAATATTTTCCTTTGTAGTTTTATTTTTTAAACTGGCAACTTTACAATTATACACCTAAATTATAAAAAGCAATAAATTAATTAATATTGATTGCGATAATAATGTTCCCAGATGAAATAGGACAATGTCGATAACGCCTTTCACCGTTAATAGGAAACAAAGTCGGTTGTTCTCCGCATTATGCCGATGCATTATTCAATTAGACTGATAACACTTAAGATCATTGCCTCTAATAAAAATGTAATGTCTTGTTTCCGAGACGAACGCGTGGGCACAGAGCCCGAGATGTGACCCATACACCTTTCTACATAGCTCCCTATAGCATAAATTTATGAAATTCTATCTCATAAACTATTTAAAACCTCAATAATAAAATAAAGGTCACGTAATAGGTATACCTACATCACATTTTATGAAAAGTTTTGTACCTTGCTTGTATAAAAAGACATTATTTGTTCATATTTGTCAAAAATAATATCCTTGTCAAAATAGCAAATTAGTATCCAAAATAACTATGGTTAAACTGTGCTAGGACTTATGACAATTGAAGCGTACAATAAAATCTATATATAAAAATGAATCCCCATTTCCCTTGGTCACGGCACGGCCCGTTCACGGCATCTCGCGTGAACGGGTAGACCGATTTTAATTCGGTTTTCACTAATGGAAAGAAGGATAAACGGGGAATATTCTTATATATAAAAATTGAATCCCGGGCAAAGCCGGGGGCGGGTCGCTAGTACCTAATAAAATAAAGAAATTGTCGTATCTCAAAAAGATAAAATATATAGAAAATATTATATAGTTGAAAATCTTTGCCGGATTTACAGAAACTTTGACAGAGTGGTTATTAGACTGTCAATAAATTATGGTTTTAAGGAATAAAACACATTAATACATTTGTTTATTACATTAAAATATATTAGTTAAATATTAGAAAAATACGAAAACTTATGATAAATTAAAACCTAATTAAAACAATTAAATTATTTCAATGCCCTTATAGAACAAGAAAGAAAGAAAGAAAGAAATAAAGAAACTGTTGTGGGTACCTATATGAATTAAAATCCTTTATATAGACATGTGTTTGTGCAAATAAAGATTTAGTTATTTTATCCTTTATTATTTACATAGTGTTCGTTTTTACTATTCATTTGAAAATGGAAAATGATATAAATTCGCAATGATAACTACCGGATTTGTCTCTTATTTTATTTAACTAGTGGTCACCCTTTTGCTCGAAATTTCACTATCGCAAAAAAGTGATGAAAGAAACTCTACCCAAAAATATACCTATTTACAGCACTAAACGCTTGTCAGTGGTTATTAAAAACAAGCCGACTTTCTATTGAGCCCAAACACGCCATAGGATCTGTTGTAAGTTGCTGAGGAGTTGGCTGTCCCGAAGACTACTTGATGCTGCAGCATCAGATCAAGGTTATGGAAATACCAGATGTCATGGAAATACCGATGGCAGTATAACAAATTTCACATCAATCAAACCTTTGGAAGTTAGTGAAATCCCTTCGTCAACTAGGAAATGGGCTGATGATCTTCAAACATATGAACAGATCTTCATAAACTATTGCTAACACCCATCTCGATCACGTCAGCTTTGAACCAAAAAACCAGATCAAATACGGTTTATCCGTTTGGGAGCTACGACACAGCAGATACACAGATATACCTACCTATACACACACTCAGAGTTATATCAACCCGCGTTTGCGTCGAGCGTTAAAAAAAAGAAGAAAAATCTATTCACAAAGAAATGAGAAAAAATGTACTGAACTGTTTTGTCTTTATTTGTGTAGAGATAAGACATGTTATCTTTGGTAATTATTTTACTACTAATTTTTCGGAATAACAAATCAAATCAACGCGATTATTTTACTTAAATAAATACACCTACAAAATTTTAATCAATCTCTTTATTGTTTTCTAGGAATAAATCTCTTGAAGCGGATATCAGTAATTTGATGAAGTTGTAAGCATTTATATGGCGAAATTGGATGACACATTTTGTGCGTAATCCATGACTTCAAATCGGCAGCGGCACCTTTAACACTTGAACGCTGCTCGAACAACTCGGACCACCAACCATTCTTTTGTTAGTATTGGGAAATAAATTTCACAACATTATTAGTTTCGTTTCATAATATTAAAAAAATTGGCGAATCGTGCCCCTATAGCCGGACTGATTCACGCTTTGCCATGTGGCGTAAGTAATCTTGTCATGTTTACACAGTGCGAGCCAATATCTGCAAAACAAATTCAGAATTAAATTTATGTATTTTTATTTTTTGAATACCGTTACATATGTTTAAGACGGTATTCAATTCAATCTTACCGTTATTAAGACTTCTTTTGTAGGCTACGTCCAAATCGTAGGTACTTAAGAAGTAGGCAATGCTATTTTATAATTTAATTACTTAAAAGCATGTCATTCATGTGTCATTATAAGTATGTTAAAAGCATGTCGAATCCAGATCGGATGTAAACGTTCGGGAAGCTCCGACACATCTTCTCGTCCAAAATTTCTGAGTGTCTTGTGTGTTGCCAGTGATGACATAATTATGGCGCTGAAACGTGGTCTCTAACTATGGGCCTCGCAATAAAGCTCAATGTCGCTCAACAAGCTATGGAGAGGGCCATGCTCAGGGTTACACTGCGAGATCGAATCAGGAGTGAGGAGTTCCGTAGACAAACTAAAGTTATGGATATAATCCGCCGGATTAATAAGTCGAAGTGGTATTGGGCAGTACACCATAGTACGGAGAGCCGACAGCTGCTGGGGCCGGAAGGTTCTCGAGTGGAGTCCATGGACCGGCAAGCGCAGCGTAAGACGTCCACCTACGAGGTGGACAGACGACCTGATAAGGGCCGTGGGTCGATCCAGGCTGCGTCTGACCGGTCCTTTGTCCAGCAGTGGACCTTATCGTAAGATATGTCCTAATTAAGCTCAACAAATCTACTGCATTAGATGGTGCTGAACGTGTTAATATATAGCCTTAACAGAAGATCAAAGTGAAATAGCAGCACGTGTGCTGTTGTGTTTCGGTGAGTGAGTAAGGGATGCCAGAGCCCATTTCCCTATCCACTCCTAATCCCCTATCCTTAACCTACTGCAGTTGGCAGCGCACTTGCAGCAGCTTTGGCGTTGCTTGTGTTATAGGCGACGGTAGCCACCTACCATCAAGTGGACCGTCAGCCTGTCTGCCGACCTGACATAAAAAAAAAACATGTACATAGTATTTAAATATTGACAGAAATTTTGTTGACAGAATTGGTAACTTTTAATACTAGATACAGTGGCGTAGTTACACTTTCAGCGCCCTGGAGCAAAATTTTTCAAGCGCCCTCTCTAATTTTTTGAACAATCGATTGTAACATTGTAACTTTGCGAGCTTGTAAACATTGCATGCATGTAGTTATTATTATTATCAAGAAAAATGTGCTGAAAGATTACAAATTCATTATCATTATTTATTAAAACTGAAAAGAAAAAAAAACCATACCATAAACCTCCAGATGATTCATTTCGAGGTTTGTGTATAATTCCTGCCATATGAGAGAGACGCGTTTGAAAAATTTTGCTCCAGGGCGCTAAAATTAAAGCTCATAACACGCTTCTTTGCTTTGAAATTGATTTTAGTTCCGTTTTCAGCTACCTTTTCTGGAGTACATTTAATTACCGGCTACCTATTTGTTTCATTTATAATAGATATCTGTTGGAAACTAAAATTTTCCGAAAAAGTGAATAATGAATATTTATAGTCAGGTGGGCATTTTCGATTGGCAAAAATACAAGCAAAAAAAAAAATTTGCGCCCCCCAGGTCCCGGCGGCGCCCTGGAGCAACTGCTCCCACTCGCTCCCCGACGACGCTACGCCCCTGCTTAGATACTGATCGGCCTAACATTGATAAATAACTGCTGATCTAAAATAAATAGTTCCAATAGGTTAAATTTTTAACATGTTAACCATACAGATTCATCAAAAAAACTCAAACATAGAGTCTCTTCTGCCAAACTAGGGCGCGATAACACTCCCTAATATTAATTAAATTGAGAATATACTTGAGGGGCGTTTGCGGCTTAATTTCATATAGGTATTTGACTATTTGCCGCCCCTAGCTAAAAGCAATTAGTTCGTCGACGAATATTAGAGAAAATAAAATATGGCTATTCCCTAAATGCGACGAACATTGTCAGGGTTAAGTGTTGGAGTTTAACAAACTGTTTAATTAAGTGAGCGTTACTACGGGACCGTCGCGAGGGCCCAGACGCAGTGTTATATGAGCCCCCGCGCTAGCACCATGCTGGTGCTCGCGGTGTTAATTTTGTCGCTTGGTTGTGCGCGCGCGCGGAATTTCAATATCACCCATTTCCTCGTGCCAGATGTGGTCCCGCCCGGTCAGCAAGAAGTCGAAATCGAATGCCGCTATGACGCCAACTTCACATTGCTAAACTGGTTCAAGGGGCCCACGGAATTCTTCCGTTACAAGCCCGGCGCAGCCCCGAGCACTCACTCGTTTCCGATCCTTGGCGTTGGAAGAATAGAGATGCTGGCCTGCGGACCGACTGCCTGCCGTCTCCGACTCGGTGCCCTGACAGAGGAAGCTACCGGATTGTACCGATGCGATATAGAACGCGATGTGCCACCTTACAAGTTTGAAACCCGAAAAGCGTACATGGAAGTGCACGGACATGAGCATAGAAGACCATTGTTGGAAGGCCTGGCGTCAGAATATGCTGATGGCGATGAAATACAGGCGTATTGTCGCGGAGCACCCGACTCGGAGCTGCGTTGGTATGTCAACGGAAGAGAGATGGAAGAGATGAGGGGTTCGCCATTGTTAAAGAAGACCAGTTCCAGATTAATTTTCTTAGGTATTCCCCCAACTGTGACAGTCCAATGTGCCGAGTTTCGCTACGGGAAGCTTTCGGGTTCTAAGGAGGAAAAAGCTCGCTGGAAAGACATTAGTCACAAAGACGAACGCGCTCAAGAGCAGCGAAACAATAGTGCATCGAGCAGATTATGTTATGTTACTATTTTATTAAGTGTCTTTAAGAACTTTAACAGTATGTTTTAAATAAGTAATTGTCATGTTTTCTTTGAGATCTCAAAAAAGAAATAATGCTTAAAAAGAATACAGACATATTCAGAACTTAAATTGTAAATTACTTATATGCTAAAGAAATTATTTATATTACAAAATATTTATATTTAAAAATTATTATTGCTTAATAATAATTTTATAATGCCCTTGCAGGGCATGATAATTTTCGTGCCTTTTTTATTTCCTAATGAAAGATAAAATGGTTGACGAGCCTAATATATAATAAATAAATGTTAATCAGTAAATAAAAGTATTTCTAGATATATTTCAATTTGAAAATCGTGTTCCTGTACCTAATACATTTTTTACACTTTTATTGGTATATTTTTAGTGATTTAATATAAAATTTTAAATTACTAGTTTTACATACATAGCCACCTACCTGCATGCTTTTGATCTTTACCTAAATAATAAATACAATGCAAACATATTTTTAATATTATTTCCATTACGTACGTAACTAAAAATTGCTTTTAATATTTACCTATTTCTCATCGATCAGTAGAGCAGCCGATAGATACCTACTCCCTAGTGGAGGTCGAATGCTCCAGTGATTGGTGACACTGCAGAGTCGTAGATTCAATTCCCGGTTGATAAGCATTTGTTCTAAAGTCAATCGAAAATCGCATCGCTAAAAATCATTCGTGTCCAAAAAGACTATCAATCTTTAAAGTCTTGCTATTTCGTGATGGTGTAGCTGGTTGATCAGCTATGGCTCTGAATACAGCCAACATCTATTCTCTCTCTAATATTCGATATGTTGTGTACACATGAGCTCAAACTCATTTATAAGTAATACAGTTCTCGCTTTTACCAAAATCGTAATTCAATTAACACAAAAATATAATATCAAACAATTAAGAAGAAAATAAAAAAAGTGTGTGTGTCAGCTCCAACGTTTACTGTTTTAAACGTATCAAATTAAATATTAGGTCGGGGAAAAGTCTTTTCACATATATGTAGTATGTATAAACTTATAATAATATCTGGCTGGTTTTGATGACATTAAAAAGGTTACATTTAAAAAAAAAACCAAATTTAGTAAAATGTTGTTTCCAGCAAAGATGTTGTATTAGTCTGTACCTACAATTATCTTTGGTTTCCAGCTCTTTTTCATTTGTTTTTCTTTCTGTCAAAAATAGTGAATCTATAATGAAGAAATTCGATACATTTTAAAATCTAATATACAAAATAAAATTCTCGTGTCACAGTGTTTGTAAAAAAACTCCTCCGAAACGGCTGGACCGATTTTTATGGGTTTTTTTTTGTATATATGAGAATAGGTCGTAAAGTATTTTTCACCCTCCTAAAACCACCCCCCATTTTTTAATCGCGATTTTAGTATTTTTGTATGAAGAATATTCAAATAATTTAACCGTCATTCATTGACGTGACGTGAAGTGACGCGTCACTTTAACATATGGTTTGAAAGTAAAATTTGACCGGATAGGTGGCGTCACAATCGGGTTACGGAATTATTTTCGGGTTCTGGCAGTATGACGTCTGCTTTGTCAGCTAGTTTTATTATAAAAAAGAAAAAAATGCAACGCAAGCCGTGAAAAAAATTTGTGACGTTTATGGACCTAATGCAGTGCCAATAAGTTGTCCGGGAATTTTGATGTCAAAGATGCACCTCGCTCTGGTCGCCCTGTTACAGAAAAAATGGATGCCATTTTTGAAAAAGTGGAGCAAGATCGGCATATCAGTAGTTGCGACAGAAGAATTGGGAATTTACTACAAAACAGTTTTGACCCATTTGAATAAACACAATAAAGCTCAATATTTGGGTGCCACACGAGCTCACTGAAAGTAACCTTATGAATCGTGTACTCATTTGCGATTCTTTATTGAGACGTTTTTGAAGCCGAACCGTTTTTGAAGAGATTGGTAACTAGTGATGAAAAGTGGATCACGTACGACAAGAACGTGCGAAAAAGGTCGTGGTCAAAGGTCGGTCAAGCTTCACAGACTGTGCCAAAACTCGGGTTAACTCGCAATAAGGTGATGCTGTGTGTACGTTGGGATTGGAAGAGCATTGTTCATTATGAGCTTTTACCGCCGGCCAAAAATATTGTAATTAAATAAATATAAATACATAAATATTGTAACTAAATGTAAATAAACTTAAAAAAAACCCTTTGAATTTTCATATAAAATGCGAAAAAACTTTTTCCTCGACCTACCTATTATATAAAATTTTCCTCGTGTCAATAGATAGCTGGATTCGTAATTACTTTTTATTATTTAGTTACAGTCTCCATACTCAGATAGTCAGACACGTGTTCCAACAAAAGTTATGTTAGTTACGTTCGGTATACACAGATAGCTCATTTTATTTTTTCAACGACAGATGTCGCTGCGCCGGCAGGTTATTTCGTTTCTCAACGCAAGAGTTCAACGTTTAGTTAGAACATACATGCATGCGTCAGCTGTCGCACTTTGTTGAGATCAAAGTGACAGATAACGTAACGCGTTAACGTAACGATTTAGTTAACGCTTGTATTAATTTAATTTTACTCTTCATAAAATTCCCATATCGGGGCCTATATGAAATTGATTCTTAAGAAGTAAACTCCAATATTCCTTGTAGAATATAAATTATCAAAAAATATAATATAAGTATGCATTGTCAACAGTCGATCGACATATTCAATATATTCTCCGATAGAGTAGAAACTAGCCAATTGGATTAGCCAACTTTTTAGTTTGCCCTTGAATAATTTTAAGAGTAGATATATCTCTCATATTATACCTATTGCAAATTTTTACCGCCATGCAGAGCATTTTCTGCTGTACAGTGACATTATCTCACAGACGCCACAAGCCTAGGAGGACAACACCTTGAATCCCTCTTTCTTTGTAATGGCGACCGTGTGTCTTTACAAGTATGCACATTTTAAAAATATATAACAAGGGAAAGTTACTGAAGTCTGGAAATCGACACTACAAATCGCTCTGATGCATTGTTTCTGTGAAGTGAGAGCATGACTTGCGTAAGGCGAGTTTTCTCAAAGGAGAATGTCATATCTATGTTGTGAGCCTGAGCATACATACATAGCCATTAGCCATTATAGGCTTGAAAAGCCGTTTTTTGGTTTTTTGGTACCTACACTGTATGTAAGTAGTTTTTGAGATTTAAATTATAAAATTAGATGAGATTAGGGCTATTAGGTATAAAATTTCACAAGAAGTTAAAACATCAATGAAATACCATACTTACCATTGAAATCCTTATTACTGCTTATTACTCAACTCAACTTCAGAAATAGAATGATTCACAAATTCGAGTTTGAATTGAACTGACTGACCGACTGAACTGAAGTCAAGCAATGTTGCCATTACTAGAGAAGAATTACAATATTCCGTATTCTCGGAATAATATTTATTACGAAATTTTTATGGCTCCCTATGATTTATTGAGAATGAAGATAGTAAATTGGCAATTGTTCGAAATTTTTACTGAAACCTTTTGTTCATCTCATGTGTCGTGTTTATGTTATACATATTACGATCCAGCATAGACAGAATAAAACATTACTGATTTTACATAGTACACTAAGCAACATCTTCGCAGCCCAAAAAGTGCCATGATTATTTCAGAAACTATTGTTAATCGTGAGTTAATGTTTATTGTATTTTCTCTCCACAGCTTCTTTTTTTTTTAATTTCTTTAACATACGTTTTTTGGAAAGTGTGAGTTATTTTAAAATCGATTTAATTACTTTATTCATGCGCAAATAAATGTAATATATTTTTTAGGTAATAATATTATTTACATTTTAAAAAGACTATGCGAGATTGTTGTTTAACTAATAGCAATACCAAATTCAAGATGGCCTTAGAATAATTTCAATATAAAGTGACAGCGCATTGAACGGAACATTGCGCGAAGGAGCGAGGTTGGGTGTGCATGTTACACGGTTAAACATGTTAAGAAGTTTTTCTGAAATTTTAGTTTTATGTTGCATACGGTGCCTAAATTGTTGTAAAAGAACTGATATATTGAACTTTTCTCCGTCTTGATTAAGTGAGAAGCTTAGCAAAATAAACTAGTGAATAATACCAATTTTTTTTTCATTCTGTTTTATTACAATATAATATCACAATGCCTAAAGGAAAGAAGAAAGGAAAATTCGGTATGTTAAATTATTATTTCAAATTATTGTATTGACGTTGAATGAACCTGTGAATTTGGAAAATGCATTGCCAAATGAGATCACGCGGCGACCTTGTGGTTGCGACTTTTCCGCGGGCGCTGTTAACTACCTAGTATAATGACATGACATCCAATCCACGTATTTGTATGTTTCACGGTCGTTTGGTGTCTATCGACCTGACACAACATATGTTTGCCAGAATATTTACATCACAGCTTCCAAACGAGCCAAAATTCTTCTATGCTTTTATCGTAAGCAAGCACTTTGACGCATTACAGGTTAATTTACTTCCAATTTGTTTCATAACGTTTATATTTACCACACATTGTCCGTAATTCTACGAGAATTAAACAATTCTTTAATTGATACCAACAATTATTCATATCAGCAAGTTATAAACGAAATAAGACTTCTTTAAATCTGTTGTTTGAACTCATGAATATCATTAACGACAGAAATAGTACTTACATTATTTGAACAATACTTTTATATGGTTTTAATATATATAAGCAGCATTTGTAACTAGCTAGTTAATAAAATGAAATCAAGTTATTGCACAACATGATTTCATGTCACTTTTGTTTGTTATTGTTGTTTCATAATATTTTGTTAACAATTTACATTTTGGTTAATGAAATAGTTTTAAGATTAAAGAAATTTTGCAAAATTTCAACATTATGGCATCTTAAGAGGCTCCACGCCATTGATAAGAAAAAAATCCCTGCTTTGTTTTCCTATTCAGCTCATTCAAACATAAAACCAATGTAACAAAAAGTATATATGCGATACATAACTTCTTGGTCTATATTTTTGATGAGGCATTTTTGTTTTAAGTATTATGATTTACGAGAAAATAAATATAATTTTAATGTATTGCTTTGTTACAAAAATCAATTTAACTTAGTTGTTTTAAGAAGTAGTGCAATGTGTATATAATCAAATGATAGAGTTTCATTTACACTATAAATGACACGAACAGTTTTTCATTTAATTCAATAGTTTCAGAAAAACAAAGTTTTTTTTAATATTTTTAACTAGCGGATGCCCCTCTAATACCATAATACTACAATCGTACAATCTTTATGCAACTTAATCCTGTGCATTAAGCATTTTTTAAACAATTCGCAATGTCAATACATTATTTCTGATTTGTTGATACTTCATTATCTCAGCCGAAAGACATCCACTGCTGGACTTGATTTATGATGGTCCACATTGCAAATGACACAAAAAGTTCATGTAACAAAACATCCACATAGAATAAAGTCTATATAGCATTATATTCACTTGAAATAGCCTTTCGGCTGCTAACCACAGCCAAAGCAAACTCCAAATTTACCGACATATAATAACTAAATTAATTGATAAGTAGCAAAATATTGATTACAAACTTATTATCTGAACTCTTTGCATGTGGTGTTTGAGATCAGATGCTGGCCTTAATTTTCAATAAACTTTAAATTTGATTTATTTTTAGTGTTTCACATGAATTTTTGTTTTAGCTCCGTACCATTTTAATTTTCAGCAAGGAAATTTATTAGACATATTAGAAATGGTTCCTTTGGAAAATGTGCGATTACCTGTTTTAATTTAATTAATAGATACTATTGCTGATATCCAATATTACAAAAATGCCGTAGTGGACGTTTTGCAATGTGGACCATATGCTCATAAATCCTGAACTCGCCCATAATTTTCCAATAGGGATTTTCCATCTGAAGCAGCCTGAATCAACCATTGACCCACAACCCTTATTAGTTCCACTTTATTAATTAATTAATTTAGCACCATCTATTGACAATTTGCACTGAAACAGTTTGTATCTATTTTAAAGACTTTTGTTACCAAAATTTACAAAGTGTACGTTAAAATAAAAAAATAGCCTGATTTTGAACAATGTCCTTTATGGGGTAGTCCAGCATTGCACATCCTACTGCTGAGATGATAATAAATATGGCACATCCATTGTCACTAATGAATACAGTTACTAACATTGCCCGATTCTGTTTGTATTGTTCAATCTTGTCTATAAATGGCAGTCATCACTTTTCATGTAACATACATTCTACCATGATCCATGTTTAATATTTTTTTTTTTTAATTTAATGAAATGTTTCAATTGTAGAGCACAGAAGGACCGAACAACCCTACTCTTCAGATGAAGAAGACATGACTATAGACAACTGTTCTACAATATCAGGCCAGTCGGATGTTAAGAGCAATGAAGAAGCAGGTAACTATTTTTTTTATTACTTTCATTTGTATTTGTTGTAGGTATTTTAATACTATGAACTACATTTGTAGGCACCGACAAAAAAAAATGGTTTGGCTGACCTAGAACTAGGTGGGTCCTAAACTGGGTCTTGGAGAACTAGCTGTTGCTCTGGCGCGAAACACGCAATTTTCTGAATCAAGAGTAGCCTTGTTTAATATTCCACAATTGCGAGGTCCCTTGAATCTCAAAACAATTTCAGTATGTTTGTGTATGTGCAGCAGAGAATGAAGTCCAAGAGAAGTTGGAGGAGAAGATAATGGATCTGGTGGAGGGTCTGTCGGCCCGTTCGGCCGCCGGTCGAGCCACGGCGCTGTCGTCGCTACGCGGAGCGCTGCAGAGACGCTACCTGGCGACGCTCTTGGCCAACCACAGCGCCACTCTGGCCGACCACGTGGCCAGGACACTTCGTCGTGGCCGAGACGCGGAGAGACGTGCCGCAGCCGCTCTAGCGCCGCTACTCGCCTTGCAGGTGCTTTTTAAAGGCTTATTTACATTCCTTGCAGGTACTTCATAAAGGCTGACATTCATTCGTTATTCCCATAAAGAATAGAGGTAAGGAGGACTAACTTATATGGGTGTTGAAACTTAAATACTGGCAAGCTACAACCATTAAATTGTGGTTCATAAATTAGCCAGAATGGCATTGGTTGGTTGCATAGTTCATGACCACCGTAAATATAATACAGCACCTCCTAATTAATGGTGACCGATGGATAGACATGGTCCTCCTTACGTCAACTCTCCATAGTCACTGAGTCCTAATGGGCTTTCGTGCAGGACCAGTGGTTCTTCTGTAGATTACCAGTTGTCATAGTTATAATTTCAGGCGTATGACGTCCACTGCTGTAGATAGGCGTCTTACATAATTTTTTAATAGACCTGGTCTAGTAAGCAGCTTGGATCCTGCAGTTTTTTATTGTATCAGTACGTCTTATATTGTGTGCTTTGGCAAAAAAATCGAGAAATCGGCCATATTTTCTATTTTGTAGTGGCAGAAAACACTGTTTACTCAATCATAAACTGAGCAGCCAGTCAGGCGGCGGTAACCACCTCCAAACACAACTTAAGTAAGTTGGGTTTCAGTGTGCGAGTGAGGGATGCCAGAGATTGCCTTGCCCATCATGTTATTTTATTTTTTATCCTATCAGGGTCGAAAGCGCATTTAGATGCCCCTATATTTTTTATTTTTACAGGCCTCAGTAGCCACTTACCATGAAATGAACCATGAGCTTTGGCTGCCAACCTTTGGCCATAAGTGTTTGATTGTTGATTAGGTTTAGGATGCATAATTATGTGAGATTTGACCTCGGAGTGTGCATGGGTGACCCATCTATGATTGGAAGAAAGAGACGGTTGATCGCAATTACATTAGCCTAATATATGCAATATGTATTTTAATAACTCTTTTAATTTCACTTAAACTGAATGAACTCAGCATAGGATCACTTAAACTGAGAACAAGATACTTGTAACCCACCTACAATGATACAATGTTGTATCACTAGAACTACTACAAAAGATACAAATAGACCAAACTAACCCACGATTTATCAAGGCCTTACAAGAGGATGCAACATTCCATTACGAAAAAGATATAAATGGCAGACCCATATAATGACAAATTATCACATAATTGTCTTCATGCACCAATGAACAAACCACGCGGTGATTACTGTTAAAAAAAATATTTTCGCTATTAAGTCCTAATATTTAGTCCATCTCTTTTCTAAACCCAGGATTCCCTTACAATTTTTTCCCTCCCAAAACGCCTCAACTGGGCCATCCGTCACTTCATTATTGTCCTCAAATTTCTTACGTTAGATTTTCTTGCATTGACGAAAGAGGTTGAAGTCACTGGAAACTAATTATGGTGAATAGGGAGATGTTTGAGCAGTTTATCCTGTTTCTTAAATGGCACTGTGGCTGGGCTTTGGAGCTCCCACAATCTTATTTGACCTGCACTTCCTACACTTGAATTAAATTTGATATTTTTTTGTAGATTGGAGAAGAGGGCACGGAGCAGTTTGTAAATGAGGTGCGGCCAGCACTGTTGGCTGCTGTCACGGACAAGGCAGCTTCGCTCGAGACACGTATTGATGTAAATATACTTATCGTAAAATATACTTATCGTACTTATGTAAAATTACTTATTAATATGTAATATACTTACTTATATTATAATAAAATTATTTATTATTTACTAGCAACCCGCCCCCGGCGTGCAATTTTTATATCTATAAACATTCCCTATTTATCCCTCTTTCCATTAGTGAAAACCGAATTAAAATCGGTCTACCCGTTCACGCGTGATGCCGTGACTAAGGGAAATGGGGATTCGTTTTTATATATAGAGATTATACGTATTTGTCTTAACTATCACAAAATGTAAATCGTCTTTATGTCTGGCGATTTAACATAATTCTATTGTAGTGTAGTAGATGGCGCCATCAATAGTATTATATTTTTGGAGTTCATCAAGCAGTTACACCCAAATACGATAGATGTCGCCGCTTCACCATAGAAAGAAAGAAAGATGTGTATACAAAATTTCATGGTGATCATTGAATAGTCAATGAAAAGATAACAGATAGACAGAGTTACTTTCACATTTCTAATATTAGTATGGATTGCTTCAATAGCCTTGCGACACTTTGTTAGTGTTATGGTTGTTCGTTTCAGTGCTGCACGTCGCTGTCGGCGCTGTGTTACCTGCTCGAGGAGGACCTCTCGCAGATTGTGGACGTGTTGCGTGTGCTGGAGAGCGTGTTCAGCGGTAGCTACTTGAAGGGGGATGGACGAGCCAAGGTGTCTGCGGAGGGCTCCGTGCACGCGGCGGCTCTCGACGCGTGGGCGCTGCTGCTGACCCTGGTGCCGGCGGCGCACGCCCGTGCGCTACTGCTGGACCGCGCCCCGTCGCTGGCCCAACTGGCCGAACTGCTCCACGCGGCCGCCACCGAGGTGCGCGTGGCAGCCGGCGGCGCGCTCGCGCTGTGCCACGAGCACACGGACGAGAACCCGGACGAGTGGCACGAGCACTGGGCCGCGTGGGGCGGCTGGGACGAGGTGCTCACCACTCTGGACGAGCTCGCCCGCGACTCTCACAAGTACCACGCGAAGCGTGACCGCAAACTTCAACGCGCCACCTTCCGCGACGTGCTCAAATACTTCGAGGTATGTGGCGACACTGTTTTCTATTTTACCACACTCCAATTTTTTTATGTTAAGATTTAAGAGAAAACCTTAACATTTGACTTGTTAGAATAAAATTAAAACTTAGATGAAAATACAGGGCATAATAGGCTATATTAAAAATAGTTTCAATTGACAGTTTTATAAAAAAAAAAATATAACGAAATAATAGTAAATTACTGTCCCAAAAAACATTTCCCATCACAGTAATAATAAAATTTACAGTGACAACTCATTTGTTTTTAAGCTTATTAATTAACTTAAGTTCTGTACTAAAATTTTACTGCACTACTTTTATTTATTTTATCATATTTTACACAATATTTAAGAAAAACTTTAAATATTTTGTTCAGTCTGAGGTTTAGTCCCTGTCTTAACGTCGACAGACAGTGGTAGGTGTCTACTGTCTTCTATAACACAAGCAACGCCAAAGGCGCTGCAAGTGTACTGCCGAAAATAGTAAGATTAAGAATAATTAGGAAAGTATAGAGAAATGGGCTCTGGCATCCCTAACTCACTGAAGCAACAGCACTCTAGCTGTTACATATTTCACGATGGCTTTTCAGAGAAGCCACCGAAAGCTATTCATGTTGTTGATAATCGAGGATTTTAATTAAAATTCCCGAATATCCCTGCCAAAAGAATAGACAATTTGAGTTAATGCCATCTACAGTCTTGAGGTCAAAGCCTAATTTAAAAAAAAAACTTAAATCTATGTTAGTATCCTTAAATAATCTAAGAATAGCAAAAGAGCTTTATGCATTCTTTCACTCTGAATTCCCAAAGTGGTAGAATGATCAATGAGCGGCGAATGCTTGGTTTATAGGAGGGCATTGTGTGCGAAACTACCGTTCGCGTGGGAGGGGAGCGAGGCGGGGAGCGGGTCGAGCTGCACTCATGGGGAGCTCGCGCTCGATACTCGGCCCTGGCCTCTGCGCTCGGTGGGGGACTTCACGCCCTCGCCCCCCACTCTCCGCCGCTGCGCGCGGCGCTCGCCCTGCCGCCACCTCACGCAGCACCACTCGCCCCCTCGCAGCGCCCCAACAAGCTACAGCGCCATCTGCAGAACAACGCCGCCTGCAAGGCCCGCACACTGGCCCGCAACAAGAACCGCGACAAGCGCACAGCCACAGTTCAAGCGCTGTGAATTCAAGCAACTACTCAAACGCTCTTTACTATTTTGGTTCAGTGACAATTTAGAGCAGTGGTGCTTAAACGGTCGTTCTGGCGGTATTTGTCTAACAAAACCGCGGCAATTTGATTCCTCCCTATTCTTTTGGAAACTTCTGGCAATGACCTACCTATGCTATGATACACTCTACCTACGTACACTACTAAGTATGTGTATCACATTTACTTGCAGCATCTACAGAGTCGATCACTTGTAGTCTCAACAATTTTGAGGTTGATCACCAGCAGTTCAAGTCTAAGCACCACTGGTCTGAGACCACGCTAGAAAATTGAGAAAATTTCTCCACATTTATCCTAGATCACTAGGATGCGGGAACGTATTTACGTTTTAGTGTATCTTTAAAATTCTTCATTTTGAGAACCAAATCGAATAAAGATTGAATAACTTTCAATCTGTAAAATCGCACAGTTACATAACAGCATACAGAAAGACAGCAAAAGCAAAAGAAGTGTTACGTTTTATGCAAATTTAGGATTTAATCATTGTGGGTTTTTATTTTAGTTTATCAGTGCATATATAGAGTTCCATCAAAACAATCACTATGTTTTACTTAATTTCTGTTGTTAAATCTGGAATTATTTAAAGTGTTACTTGGACCTGTGAGGTCTCACTTAACACTTACGTCATTCTGTGTTAAAAAAGCTCATATTTTCAAAATGTTTCGAGCATACTAAAGGGCTCATTAAGCTACCGTTGACTTTTAGCTTACTCCATCAAGTATATAATTTTAAAAAATCTTTCTCTATCTCCCTTCATAATAAAAGAAACGTTTGAGTATTCGGTTCTATAAGCGCATAAACTTATTCATTATATTGACTGAAATAATAGTCAACTATTTATTAATGGAATTAAAAATCATAATTATATAAATCAACAAAATGGTCCTTCGTGCCGAATTCCTGTAAATCTTGATTCGTTCATAATTGATAAATTGCATTATTTTTTTTATTAAATTCTACAAAGCCTAAAGATCCATAGAACAGATGGAACCCATTAATAAAATCAGCGATTTAAATTTTAATAGTAAAAAAAATATTCACATTAAATAACTTCTTTCTTTTTAGGCCAGCATATTTTATTTTAAAATCTACCAAAGAAAAAATGCTTTTGCAAAAAAAAAATTGGAACCAATTCATATTTTTTTTATATGTTATTTTAACAAATTAACAATTATACGCATATCCGAAATTTGCATGTACTTACACAGACATTTCAAAATATCAGGTTTTACTTTTTGAGACGTGTCAATTGTTGGTTATTGCCGATTTTTCTTTGTTTTTTTTTTATGACAATGAATGTCTACTCGAATTACATGCATTTTTCTTGTTATTTTGTATAGATACATAAAGAAAAAGTAAAAAAAAAATAATCTCAGAATTCTCGTTTTGTATATAGTAGATATTGTGACTATTTTGACGATTCTATTTTTAGCGAAAATTTAATTTTACATCAACGTGCTAATTGAAGTGTTATTCATTACTGTTTTGAAAAACGATTTACATCATTTGAAAGTTAGCTTACTCCGAAGCCTTGATGAGTAGCATTTTATTTTAGCTTACTCTAAAATCACAATGGTTGTATTACATTTAATCCAACCATTGTAATGGATTACTGTTGTGATAAATATGTGTACATATGGTTTCTGTTTAATCACTGCAAAAAGATTCAAGTAATGTCCGTGGCATACGCATACACTTATTTTTATGTGCGGTTGTTGGCTTAGTTGTTATTATGAATATTAATTATTATTTGTATAGTTAGTTAAAATATTGTCATGTCAAGTTTTTGGGGTGAGATTGGCAGGTGATAATGTTAGTTGTTTTTTGTACTGTGACGTGTGTGATGTTTTACTCTGTGAGAGTTAGGGTCAGTTCACACCGGAACGCGACGCGACGCACATTTTTTAAGATATCAATAAAATGTATAACTTATTTTCTACAAAAAAGGTACGCGAGTCTGTCGGCGGTTTCACGCTGCGCCGCGCCAGGTCGCATGAATCATTGTAATATGTACCTTTTAGTTTAGTAGTTATGTGCTAAATTCTATTGCTATCTTGTAAAGTATTCTATCGCGTTCCGGCGTGTGACACTTTGAGGTCATTGGTTGACAGTGCAATTTGTATAAGATATAAAATTTCTCTGTAAATATTATTTTAATTTATTGGTTTTCGTCAGCCGCGTGTACAGTACCATAGTATGGCGATCGGAATGTTGAAATAATATTTATTTCGAGAACCCACTGGTTTGTTTTATTTATTATCCTCATTCTGGAGGATCTTACCAAAACTATTTTAGTAAGATACGACGACACTTCAATAATAAAGCAACATCTGTTAAAGCTTGCTGCAAAACACCAGGACGAATTAAATGAAAAATGATATAATAAATGTGAAAGTAAGTTTGTTTATAAGGCTTTCACGCCTTAACTACTCAACCGATCATTGTGAAATTTCGCATACACATTCTCAGGGTTACAGAAAATGTACCTTACATCTAGAATAATGTTCCCGTGGGATCATCTGAAAAAAAATCAACGTCCGACGAAAACATATCTATATATATATATAAATTAATCCCCATTTCCCTTGGTCACGGCGTCACGCGTGAACGGGTTGACCGATTTCAATTAGGTTTTCACTAATGGAAAGAGGGATAAACGGGGAATGTTCTTATATGTAAAAAATTGCACGCCGGGAGCGGGTAGCTAGTGAGCAATAAAGATTGAATAAATGTTAAGTAGTTGCAGGGCACACTGCGTTTCGAAGTCTTTTAAATTGCCTAAGATCCGAGTGATGAATGCTCCCAGTTGCTTATTCCCAGAATGACGGACAAATTAATTTGCCTCATAATTCAGGACAGTCAAAAGTTACCGATATTTTTATTAGTTGACCCGCCATTAGTACACAGAAGCAACTTTCCGTAGAATACGACTAAAGGTAATTTGTAAATAAAACACCAATATAAACACATGACTAGCATTTTATTTCAGACATTACATATCGTCTCCTTACCGTTTACCGCATACAAAACATATAGTGACTCTCGATCGTATCATATACCTACCTACAACAATTAACATATCATTAACTTACGCTATCATTATCGTCATCACTAGTGGACCGCATTCCTGGGGCCCTAGCCAAGATGCAAACTATTGCAAACGCTTCCTTTGCGTACTTACGAAACGAAAGAAATAAAGCCCGGTGATTGGTTGTTGTAACAGTTGTAACTTCAACAACCAATCACCGGGCTTTATTTCTTTCGTTTCGTAAGTACGCAAAGGAAGCGTTTGCAATAGTTTGCATCTTGGCTAGGGCCCCTGTACACTCAGATACAAAAGAATAACATTTTTATACGATACTTTTTCGAGCGTTGACGTAATAAAAAAAAACTGCAAAATTATTAAAATATATGTATATACATATAATACCTATCTATTGAATACGGGGGCGTAGCTACCGCCGTATATAGGGCCTCGACGTGCATAAGCAAAAAATCGTAAAATGTTATGCAAAATCTCACTCAAATTTCTAGGATAAAAGTTTATGCAAAATATCGCTTCAGAAGTTTATCATAAAAAAGGTTCAAGAATGCGGCCCACAAATTCGTTGCACATTTAAACATTTCATATTGTGAAACAAATCATTTTAGACCCTTAACTAGATTGGTACAAAAGTTTATAAGCTCACGTATCAGACATATTACTGTAGCTAAATTCTTCCAAGAACTACTTTCAAATACAGGTCAATTTTTTGTAAGCTCATGTGCTTACAAAAGAAAATATTTAAGACGAAAACCATGGCATAGTCGAGTTGGGTGGACGAAATTTCACCATTGTAATAAAATAAAAAAATATATATATATATTGAATTTACCTTTGTAGATATCGATTGAGTTTTATAAAATAAAAAATAAATACCTATTAGAATCATTTTTCTAAAAAAATATTATTTTTTAACATCACGACTTCAGGACAAGCAAACAATTTATAAGCCACGCAAACTGCTAATGCGCCTTGCCGCCATTTTGGTGACGTAATCTCGTGACACACTTACTTGCGACTTTTTTGTCAACTACATATTTTTGCTTGACATGACGTCATTTAGATGTTAATGTGACAAGGTTCCTACGCATTAGCAATTTGGGAGGAAGTTGCCTAAATAGAATACATATATTTTTTTAACTTGTCTAATTTTATAAACAATCTTGACATGTCTTTTCAAATTAAAACCGTATCATTGGGGATTGTTTACCCACCTTTCTCAATTTCAGTTCTATATGAGATTATTTACAAAATAGCAGCGTGCACATCATACAAACATAATTTAATAGTAAATATTGTTTTATAGAAATATAAAGTATAATAGAAGTGAAGATGCAAACTGCATAAATATTATGTCAATATTTAGCCAATTCATATGAGCTGTGGCGATAGCGACCCACTACGCCATTACGCGGATATGACGTCGTTTTGTTAACAAAATCTTTTTGTTTACTAATATAACAAATCTTGAGAGTTTTTCAAATCTTGTCGCTGAATCGGGTTGACTCGGCTCCATTCGACATCAAGCGCGCTCGAATTGGTGACGCACTGAATCGTGTGTAAATTAATATGACTTTTTAAATTGGAAAAATTAGACGTTTTCACTTCTATCGTGTGGTCTATGCATACACTTATATTTATTTATTTTTTGTATTAAAAATTACGATATAACTATTTGATATACTACTTTATCTCGTATTTGAACATACCTACTATAAACGTATATTTATTTAAATAATGATGTTTAATTACTTATTTATGATGAAATGAACTGATCCAATTTATTGCAATTAAAACACTTTCAATTTTAAATTTCGAACAAAACAGTAAACGTAAACAATATATGAGGTTATAAATCTTTTTCAATCAATGCAATGACGATCGTTTAACTGCAGTACGCTTATAAATAATTAAGACACCAATTACCAATATACCTTATCACTAATTTTACATGTTAAACATTTAATATTTTATGGCCATTATTGTACACGAACGTTCAATAGAATAAACAATTTTACGCTACCTCTGAATATTTGTATTGAATGACGCAAATGTGACAGTTAGTGTGACCATAAAAACGAAAATGGATAGGATTATTTTTTATACGTAATTTATTACAGTTAATAAAGGCGTTGTTGATACGTATTAATTCTTAAATGAATATTCATTTTCTTAATCAGGCACTGTTAAGACCGTTTCGGATATTCGTAACTAGATGAAAAATAAGCAAATAAGCTAGTTTCCGAATATATACTACTATTGTCTTACGATAGACGGACAAACAAGCTTTCACAACATACCGGTACAATTTATTTGCTCTAAGACACAACCTATGACTTTTGTACCGGATTAAAACAACTTACGGTCTCCCTGTGTTCTTAAGGCAAATGGAAGGCGAAACAAAAACATTTATGAGTTTCTACCGCGAGTTTACGGTGTAATTATGACTTCAAATTTCAGAAAAATTAGTTTCAATATTTACTCATTCATATTGATCCGATTTACTGATCTAAGAGCATACTATCCTGGGCATCACATTTTCAAGGGTCCAAGTAATCAGTGCCATCATATTCTTATGTACTGTATTCCATTAAGGTTTTTTTTTATGTTAAGGTCGGCGGACAGGCTGACGGTCCACTTGATGGTAGGTGGCTACCGTCGCCTATAACACAAGCATCGCCAAAGCTGCTGCAAGTGCGCTGCCGATTAAGAATAAGGAATTAGGAGTGGATAGGGAAATGGGCTCTGGCATCCCTTACTCACTCACCGAAACACAACAGCACACGTGCTGTTATTTCACGGTGGTCTTCTGTAAGGGGGTGGTTATTGCCGCCAGACGGGCTGCCCAAATGCATGCGAAACGCAGTGTGCAGGTTTTTAGCAACAGTAACATGAGAAATCCTTGTGAAGGTTTACAGTTTTTGCAACAGATCATCCCAAGCTCATGGTGCACGAACTTCGCGGTAACATGCCTTACTTCCTGAAAAGTCCTGTGTCAACAGGAAACATGGATATATTATATGTCAACGTCAAGTTCACACATATCGAGAAACATTTATGAGACAGGAGTTAAGGAGGTACTTAAGACTCAACTGGCTCTGGCAACTATAGATGCAGTAGAATTTGCTTACACATATATGAAGAAGCCTGGTTACACTGGTATCGTAATAGGAGAAGTAGGTAAAGGGCAATGCGGTATTCGTGAAGTCAAGGAAAACAGAGGAGTGTTACAATGAGCTTCCTATTGAGTACAATAACAAATCTATGTTCTTATCGCCTAGATCTCATATAATAAAAGTGGAACATATGTTGCATGCTCTGTTTTAATGCAACCAGCCTTCATGCAACCTGGACCCTGATAGGTCCTGGTTCATATCTAGTAATGAACTCTCTAAGATTTTGACTAACTTCGAAATCAAGTTATGTATCCATCAGAAAGGCGAGCAATTACACAGACTGTATCTGCAGCCATAAAAAAGGACACATATATATGAACACTACTATTATCTTGGGCCTTACATGGACATTATCTAATAAAGTAAAAAATAAAGTTCAAACGTGCTATGGAGAGAAGTTTACTAAAATTAAAAAAAATATAGCAAGAATATTAGGAATAAAACCAATATTATAGATGCTCTTAAACAGGCTTTCGGTCTTAAATAGAAGTGGACAGGCCATATCTCGCGATACCAGGACCGAAGGTGGACATTGCAGGCAATGAAATGGACAAGCCCTGCAGGAAAGACATAAAGGTAGACCACAAAAACGACGGGTATACGAAATTATTGCATTCACTGGGAATGATTGGATGCATGTAACTAAAAACAAAGATAAATGGAGGGAGCTTGGGGAGGCTTTTACCCAACAGGGGTCCATAGTTTAATAAATTAATATAACTTGTACTATCTATTGATAGTAAGTTATGGAAATAAAAAAGCTTCATTATTATTATACTTCTGATGACATAAAGTTTGTCGATGCCCGTAGTCAATTCTAGGAACAAAGTGGAATTGTCGATGGCACAAAAAAAACACCCGAGTTTTCTGTTCAACCAGTGATTCCATGAAGTGTATAGCGAATTGCTATTCTCTTTGGTACTAAAATAACAAATATATTAATCACAATAAATATAATCTAACAACAAATATTTTAAATGATCAAACTACACGTGCACCTAACGATTACTTAATTTTATTTACAATTAGGAGTTTACTAATTACATTATAGACATCTTAACACAACGTATCGAGTTGAGATGTAAAAATTGGATTATATATTAGTGATGAACTTTATTTTGTACCTCGTGATTTTCAATTTTCAAAAGGTTATACATAGTTTTCAGGCATTTTAATGAAGTCATCATAAATGGAAATAACACATGTGAAGCGAAAATATTTTTTTAAAATTTGTTTGTGAAACAACGTTTTTTTAGTAACTAAGCCATTGGCAAGATTTAGTGTTATCAATTTAAAAAAAAATGGAATAGCTTTTTTTTTAACATGGTCAAAGTTTCTACCATTGAAACACGAATTACTAGAAATGTGTGGACATAAACACACCTAGGTACGCTCATTAGTGTGTCCGCTCCGCTCCGGGACATCCTTTAAGCATAACGGTCTATATTTTTATGAAAATTTTGTCGTAGCAGCAAATAAATGTTTTATATCAGCTTGAATCGTTGTATTCAAATAAAAAAACGAAACACAATTATTACTAAATTAGAAACTATTTACAAAACGCGTGTACAGTTTGACCAGAACCGCTGTACCACGCCTTAGGCATGTGCGCGGCGAGGCGGGGGTTCCCCTATTTCAGACACACAAATACAAAAATATCAAGGGATGGGTGTGCAATATCTCGTCACATCAAAACTATGACTTTACCTTGATTAAAAAGTAATAATTTAAATGTTAATATTCACATATTTACAAACAAATTTAGAGAATGCTCTATCTAGACTGTTTTAAAATATTGTAAATGGATATTGTCAGATCTGTCCGGCAATATCACTCTCATATGAATTCGTGCTCTTTCCTCCCTTCCTCCCGCCTCGCCCTGCGTTCCTAAGGAGTGGTACAGAGGTTTCGGTCAAACTTTAGTGTGAATTGGTTGATAGAGGGCGCTGATTATTTACATGACATTTAATATAATTTTTATAATTGAAAAATGTGACAGCTACCTTAGACTACATTATATTTAAACTGAGCAACGATTAGTGCATTCTTTGGTAACGTAAGGACAGCTGACACTTTGTGAATTACGACCTCAAGCCGCACATTCACTGGTGGACCAAAAAATTATAGACAAAACCGCAATTTTATATCACAAAAATCGATCAAAATGGCCCCCATCTCAATTGTAACATTGGAATTCTTTTTGAGTGGCATTTTACTAAATAAACATACACAAAAGCACAAATACCAAACTGAACGAAAAAAAACCAACATTATGCGAATTTGTAATTTGGGAATTCAACATTCCAAAAAGTAACCGTAAGACGTCAAATGTAACGTCAAGTAAACGTCACATTGTGAGAATTAAACATTATAACAAATCAACATTATTGTGTTGAAAGTTAAATTGTATGTCTAGTAAATAAAACAGGCGGAAAATAGATACATTCAAATCTTACAAACAGAGATGATTGCAAGGACAAAATCCAATAAACCTGACTGCGACGACGGGAGCTAAAAGCAAGATATTTATACATTTATAAACAAAAGTACTAAGCCTAAAAATATTAGTAGGCATATTTTTCATAGGCTTCTAACTTCCTTAAAAATATGTACTCTGTATTATCCTTCTTTGGTTTTGTACAGTCGACAAAACGATTCAGTCAAAAAATACACCAAATAATTCGCCCACAACAGGACAGGTTTTATTTTAACACAGAGTTTAATCTCTCAAACGATTAATGTTATTTGATATATTATTGACATCAAACTATCTAAAGGACGTGGGCCATTAAAATCTGCGTAATTATTGTACGATATTAAATACACATATGTGCTTATGTTTCTAGAACATGTCAAAGATTTATGTCTCCGCCATATGTGCTTACGTTGATGCAGTGGCCTGTTTGTTTGTTTCAATATGTTTTATCTATTTACATTTGACGATATCAATGTTTCAAAATTCACTATTATAAACTCAGAAAGTTCAGTGAAATTGTAATGAATAAATCATAAACTGAAAAATTACATTAGATACTACTAGAAATATATTTTTTTATGTACTGAAAATATTTCGATAAAATACTTATGAATTGCCATATTATTAAAATCGAATATGAATGCAGGTGAGTGACGATCTATGTACAAGTATGTATTGAATTAATTAGAAACTTGTAACAATGTATCAAAAAAAATCAAGTAAGCATGCAGAACGAGATAGTCTTTTACTTTTTCAAGATATTTGACATATTCTCGAAACCAAATATTGAATGAAACCGACTGACGTGCTATAATGTTGCAAAGGATCACCTTCACTCGACTGAGTCGACGGTTTTGCGCTTCTTACACTCGGGCGGCTCTTCGTCTTCGTCTTCGTCGCCCCAGTCCCATTCCTCTTCTTCGTCGTCGACCGCAGGGGCGGGAGCGACGGTCGGCACATCTTCAGGCTCCTCCGGGACGCGCTGCATCACCGCTATTGGTTCGACGTCCTGATGGGCGGCGACTCGACGCTCGATCAAGTACGACACGTACTCGTCGTACAGCAGCCGGATCAGGTGAAACGAGCCGAACGACGCCGCCGAGCGCAGAGTTAGCTCGCGAATCACCAGCGACGAGTAGAACGACCAGTCGAGCAACAGCCGACGCGCGCGCGCCGCGAAGTCGGGCCGACGCTCGTGTGCCGACAGCGCCGCGCGCACGCAGCCCTCGAGCCACGCCGCCCACTGCTCGAGACTGGCGCCGCGGCCGAGAGTTGACTTGAAGTCGGCTTCGAGCCGCTGCGCGGTCGCCACGCTCGAGCACGAACACGCCCACGCGGCCTGCTCGCGCACCACGCGGAAGTCCACGCGATTCAGGTCCGACAGCATTTGGTGGATCTGCAGGTGATTGGCCAGTACGGCGCGCGCCGCCTGCGCCAAGTGATTGAGAGACGTGTAGCGACGTAGCGCCGCCGCCATCGCGGATGCGGCCGACGCTTGGGCGCGCGCCGCCGTCGCCGGCACACCGGCCCCGCCCGCCGTCAGAGCGCCTTCGATACCCTTGGCAAAGTTGCGGATGGCTTGCGTGAGCTGCGGCGGAATAGGGCGCAACACGTCCGGTAACAATAGTTGCACGGCGCACTGGTACAGACGCAGATCGGCGCGGCGCAGCCACGCCGCCCCTTCGCGGCGCGCGGTTAAACGCCAAAGCGCGCGACGACCCGCAGGGGCGCCGCGCCGCCACAACCCGCGTCGAGCGCGCTCCACCCCTCCCATATCCAAAGAGGCCACCGCCTCGAGCAACTCGACGCCGAACTCGCGGTGTTGACTGCGAAGCGCCTGCAGCATCTCGGCGTTGGCCTCGGCGTCAGCCGCATCCTCGGCCGTCAGCTCGGGCGGTTCGGGCGGACTCACCGCGCCGAGATACTGACGGTGGCTGATGCCGGCGAGACTCGCCGCGACCGCACCGCCGCCCGGTTCCGACTCACGCTCCGGGCGCTCGCGGTCTCCGCTCTCCGGCTGCTCCTGTAGTTCCGTTTTTTCGTCGAGAGCGTCGAGCTGGTGGTGCGCGTCGATATCGCCCTTGGCGCGAATCCCATAATAGTGATACTTGGAGTTTCCTCGCGTGCCGAGCCGACGAGTGCGCAGTCCGATGAAAACGGAGCGGATGAGTTTGCCGAAGGACGCCGCGTTCACGGGCTCAAGCCGGTGCGAGGCGCAGTGGCGCAGGTAGTGGGCGTACAGAGTCGAGCGGGGCAGCGACACGCCCTCCGCCGTCTCGTAGTGCTCGAGCAACCATTGCACTGTGGCGGGGGGCATGCGCGGCGGCGGCGGCGGTGCGGGGGTGTTGGGCGACGCGGGCGCCTCGGCCTCGTCCCCCGCCACCACCACCCCGTACGCTGCGTACTCGGCCCCCGCGGCGCCCCCCCACGCCGCACCCTCCTCCCCCGCGGCACCACCCACCCCCGCACCCGCCTCTGACGTCACGCCGTACACGGGATATGTACGCAGGCTCTCACTGCAACCAACAAAGAAATCTACAAAGCTGAAATTGAAACATAGCTTTATTTTATAACGTAAGCATCCGATAATAATAGATTTTTGAAAATATCAACTCCGTGCAAAGCTCCCCGGCTTTACCAGGTCGCCAGTATATTATAAAATAGTCCCTGTCCGCCTCTATCTGTTTCTCCGCTAACTTCTCTTCTAAATTACCCAACGAACTTTGATACAGTTTTCACTAATGAAAAGAGCAATAAATTCTACTTGATAACAAAACTGTGAAATAATTTGAGGCTACCACCAACTACACTAGTGGTTTCGTTTTTCTTCACATCACTGAAGACAGGCTCTATATATTTACAACACCTTATGAAAAGTATAAAAGCCAAACAAAATACAATTTTAAAGCCGTTACAAATGCGCCATTTGATTTGATAGCTCCTGTATTCAATTAAATGATTCAATTAAAATCACATAAAATTGCCTTAGAATTAAAAATGTTATATCTATATAAACAAAAATCAATTGGTAAATTTTTGTGATTTTTTTTATTGTGATCGTAATTGTCACTAGAGGTTTTTGGAAACTCTACGGAAAAAGTCGGAAATTTGGATGGTATTCTCATATGAAATTGACAGGGCAACGACTATCGGGTCAGCTAGTAATAAATGAACATCCAATTAATCCACCATCAAGTGGACCGTCAGCCTGTCTGCCGATCTTAACATTTAAAAAAAAATGGATTACAAAGAACTAATAAAAAAGATTGAAAAATAATTAAAACGGTTGTTACTCACAGGTGATTCTGATGATTCTGCGTGTATATCTCTTGCGGCTCAACATACTGAACGTGGTAGTTAACGCCGTTGCCTCCCTCGCCTGAAATGTTAAAATAAATGTTATAAATCGGTTATTTCAAATTTTTTTGCCCTTCCATTATCATCAATGTCCAAATTTCTACATTAATTAGTTTAATAGACCGGAACACATTTAATTGTTAGTTTAAAAAATAGGAAAAACGCAAGCAATACCGAAGGTTGATTTAGCAATTTTAAACACTTTTTTCTTCATGTTAATCACAGTCGAAGCGTCAATTAAAGTAGAAATTAAAATAGGAATCCATTCCATTTAAGAGCGCGACACCAATTTTCTTTTTTTTGCACAACAGCGTTGTACCCGGGTCGTAAAGCCGACGACGCCCATACATACACCGGAGTTTGAATTACTCACAGGGGTAATAAGAACGGTATCGAGGCACCTCCATCTCCCGGCGTGTCTCCAGGGCAACTTGCCTCCGGAACGAGCATCCCGCCACCTTGATGGAATATCCCACTCCATACAGCCGTCTCTTTCGCACAAATACACCCGTCTCCCACCGACTGTCGACCCATTATCAGATGTAAGCGATATAATTGCAAACTTTCTCCTTTGTTATGAGCTCATTGGCTGGACAGGTTAACGATTTATTTATTATGAAAGCGCAATTTTATATAACGCGTCTGATCAACTATCCACAACCAATCATTAGGATGCCTAAAACATTTAACAAAGACCCAGACACCACCTACATAATTATTTATTCCAGAAATATACTTAATGCCATATAAATTATTTTACTATAATAATTATATCTAATGATGCTGATTGCTGATTTTTTGAGTTAAAGATTGCATTAAGGCCCGAGTCTCCTAAAAATTAGTGTGGTTGCATAATTTACAGAAAATAAATATATTTTTTTATAGTTACTAACAAAGGAATAAATGAAATATATTTTACATGCATACTTTTAAAGTGTTGGATATGATATTTCCAAAACACTTTTTTAATTTTATTTTGATGCACATTCTATTAAACATGCTTATATCTAGGTTAAACGCGTTAAAGTTCTCATTCAAGCACATGCTATGTAAAAATTATAACAAAAATACGAAATATATTCAGTTTACATTTATTCCCATATCGTTGACAATAATTGCAATTTATAAACAAAAGACGCGTGAAAATTCGTTTAGTTCTGTTTGCTATGGTAGAATCGCAAAGCGAGACCGAAGCCTTAATGATATCATTTAAATATAAAACACGAAAACTAATAAGAATTTTCCTCAGATTACAAGGAATATTTGAAAAAAAAAAATAGGGAATTGGTCCAGCCGTTCTCGAGTTTTGTGATTGGCAAAGTTTAGAAAGCTGAAATTCGGATCATATAGTTTTATTTTATAACTTGATCATCCACAACGAAAGGATTTCTTGAAAATTTCAACTCCGTGCGAAGCCGGGGGCGGGTCCAATAGCAATAAGAACTCATACAAATTGTACAACGTTTCGCTCAAACAGAAAACAAGGTAAGCTCTATTGATGGAAATGGAGCACTCCGTCACAAATCCGCCTGTTGACAGGCGCGTGCGGCACGCGTCATCTCAAAGGTAACCATCGCAGGTGTCCATTGTAACATACATCAATAAACTAGTCCCCTCTCCTTTTGCTGCGCCACCATTCGGGAGCGTTCAGGTATACAAATCCGAAGGGGGCACCGCCAATTATCCGGTATTAGCGATTTTTTTTTTAATTCAATAAACACCGCTAACTCGTCCCGTTTTATACCTTACGTCGAGGGAGTTAGGCTTTAATATTACGTGAATTGATCTCTTGCCGAGTACAAAGGGTAACTTTTAATATGGTATCTGTTTGACAGGTAAGTACAAGATAATCAGATGTAGTTGGGAACTTGTATGGGAAAAGGAGATGCCCCTTCGCTTTCTTCTCATTGTTCGGCTAACACATGAAAGGTTTCGCAAATATTTATTATTTAAAATATATCTGTTTAGTTATCGCGAGTTGTATTTTTTCGTTTGAGATAAAAATCTTCAATTACACAAAATCCGGAGGGTTTGTCTATTGGCTTCTTCGTCTGGTTTTTCAAATGGAGCTATCGGCGTCAACGAGGGTGGTACGCGGATAGGTAAGTACTTCTAATTTAATTAAATTTTCATAAACAAATCGACAAATTCCAAAGCGACATTGTCTTTTTACGGGCAAAGCGCCGCAAATTGCATTTAGATTAGAATCAGCATTTTTATCTCATTTTACAAATTATATCGCCACTACATAGACCCCCAACAACGTCTTTACTCGGGGACAGTTTCTGCCTACGCTTGTTCGATCCACCGACGATTCAAAGTATGAGTTGCTTTAGTTAGTATGTACGACTTACTTAGACTGTGCTTTAGTTAATTAGTACATAATTTTGTTTATAAGAGCTGAATGGCTCATGCTCACCCGATAATCCCGTTTCGCTTTAAACGTCTTCTAACCAAAAAAGTCAAAAGCGTTAGACTAAGTCAGTAAAAAAGTGCATCAATCGTACCTTTTATATTTATTATGACTACTTATAAAATATCATTTCTAGAATGTACAACTATTATATCTTATAAAATGTTAAACTTCTATTTTTGTATTTTTGGGTTCATTTGTGTATTTAATGCTAAATGTAGGTTTTCCCATCCACAGTTAATATACCATCTTGGCCTTTTAGTCATTAGCAAGATGGATGTATTTTTATTGCGTGAAGATCTTCAAGACAGGCTTAATATGGTCCACTCGATGGTAAGTGATATATTTTAAATTATATCGTTATGACATTCGAAGGTTTATTTATTGTCCCGACGGCAGTTTGAATAGTTTTGTTAAACAATGTTTCTTAGCATAATTTTTCTTAACACAACTGGTTGAGCCACAGGTCCATCATTTTCGAACCATGAAGTAGTTGTGTGATCGAGTCGGTCCACGGATACCTTGCGACACAAGCAACGCCACAGGCATTGCATTTACGCTGCCAACCTTAGTAGGACTAGGATAATGGAAACACAAAAGCACACATGCTCTTATTTCACGATGGTTTTCTAGGGGGTGGTTACTGCCACCCGGGCTGTCCGAAATGACTGCAAAAGTCTGTCATAACTACACAGTTTTGGTTGTGTATTTTTATTATAATATAATAAAGACACGTATGGAAGTAACCGCATTTATTCAGCTACATTCAGCTTTTATTCATATAGAAAACAGCAATTTTGTACGGAGATGCGTATGAAAAATAGGACGATGATAGGAGTGGAACTGTAATTTTTTTAACCAAAACCATGCGAAAGAGTGCATCACTCCCTTAGCAATTATTGTTCTGTTTTCTATATTCGCACGGAAATTTCTCGAACAAACACAGAAATAATAAAAAGCCTTACAAATTAGACATCTGAAAGCTCGTACGCCACATGCAAAGCATTAAAATAAAATAGAAAAAGAAAAAAAAACACTTGCTTTCTGTCTCGCTCTTCACCTCTTCTTTGACGCGCGGATTGTCTTCCGATAACCACGGATCCACTGTGCGAAGGCCACACAACAAAAACATGTAGTGCAAATAAAATTGTGCTACCTATACATAAACATGCTCGGTTCTACTGAACGAGAGAGATACCAAAACAAATTACGTGTTCTATACAGTCTACAAAAAATATATATATTTAAAAATTACAAAAAAAAATAATTAAAAAAATACTTTTCAAAAATTAGCTGTTTACTTTCATGCTAAAAAAATACTAAATAAAATTGTATCAAATAACCAAATTAAGGGATAAAGTCTAAACTCACTTGCAACGGTAATGTACGTGTGCTGAGCCTCCGTAGCTGGACTGGATTGACCTGAACTATCGCCATTCACCTCCACCACGGTGCTGGACACCTGGAAATTTTCAAAATGCACATTTAAACTTTAAATCCACACATGTTGAAACTTTGTTATTGTTGCGGAGTCGCTTCACGGGTTGGCGACAATGTTGCATGGCCTAAAGTCACGTGCCAAGCTCAGAGCTAAACTAGGAGCTACGCTTGTTTACAAGATACAAATAGTCGCATAAAAGGCGCTTAGCTTGTTATCACACAATTCATTTTCGCGGCGTCTAAGAAATTGCGTCTAATACAATTCAAAATCCATTTATAGTGTTTATTTGATGGAATTCATAGTGGTTTTTTTTCCTTTTCAAAGAAGCAGCAATAAGAACTTCTTCCATTGTAAATTGTAAGACTTTACCAACATGTTCGTAACTAGGCACGTCGCTTGCAGTGTGGGCAACGCGATAGTGTGCAATACGTCAGTTCACTAGGATCACAGTCTCCAAGCGAGTAGCGTATGGTTCTTAGCACTATTCGAGGAGCGCCAAAAACCCAAATGCGATAAACAATTTCCCGCTCTAAATATAATTTTGATGGCGCCTTTTGAGGCGCGGGGGTTGTGTTGCTAGATCTGATTTTTCCAAATCCGGTGATTTTTTTTATTTAACATAAAACCGAAGTACAATTATTGAGGTGACGTGAAGATGTCGACGAAAGGACGCTGAAAGACAAATCTTGCTCTATCCTGATAAAGGACCAGGGTGGTAGATGGTGGACCTGGACGGCAGTCTTAGGGAGATGGCCGGGGTACATCCACTTTCGGGTACGTCGAGGACAGGGAACGCAGTCCTCCCCGTGCTAGACATCCGTGGGTCGCGGATGTTGTATCACAACGTTCCCGCGGCCCCGTTCATCTGTGGCCAGAAAGACGGACTGTAGAAGTCCGGCATAACTCCGCAGCCTCCCCTACGCTGCCCGGTATACGTCAGTATTTCCCAACGTTAGGGCTTGGATACGATTATAACACCAAGACTATATCGTTCCTTCTTTCCATTATTCGTCTGCTAACCCAATGCAAGTAACCGTCGAAAATGTCGATGAGTAAGTAATACAACTAGTTGAGAAAAAATCCCGTCCTAATCCCTTATCCTTAATCCTACTGTAGTCGGTAGCGCACTTGCAGCGCTTGTGTTATAGGTGACGGTAGCCACCTACCATCAAGTGGACCGTCAGTCTGTTTGACGATCGTAACATTAAAAAAAAAATGTTGATTATAGTCATAATCTTTAATGAAATAAATCACGGGCTAGATTTCTCTGATGACGTCATTGCACAACGCATGCAATGACTCCCAAGAGAAACAAATTAATAATAACTGGCGAATCCTAAAACAAGACAATTTTTTTGACATCTATAAAATCTCAATATATTTGTCATCAATTTTATCTAAACATGGTTAATATAGCTTTATTACCTGTTGTATGGCGTGCTGAAGATGTATAGAGTTTGGTATCTCCGGTATGACAATCACCTCTCGGACTGCGGTCGGTGATGTTCCGCCGCCCGCGCCCGCTCCCTGAGCCAATCATTATACCATTGCTAAACTATATGAGCGGCGAGAATGTACAAGAATTGTGTGGTAAGACGAAATAAAAAATAATCATAACATTTGCTGCTCTATCTCTTTTGGCTATTGTTCATTTAAGAGTGGGCCATTTTACTATTTAAAATAATTCAATTTGTGACAAAATTTAGCCATGTCTCGCCACATATTTCTTGGGCGCACGTGCTAAGTCTGCTGTAGGTGCTGTACATCCAGAAATATATCAATTAAGGTGGATTTTTAATTAATTAAGAGTAAATCAAATTAAGTTTCATTTTTTTTATTGTTATTGTACATTACAATTTATATTACCATGATCTAATAAATTAATGAAGCTATTATCTATAATGGACTTAAACAATCTATCAGTTATTTATTGCTAAACACAAAAATTATAAATGTCTAACTAAATTGACACAAACTTTATTCAAATCTAATTTATCAAATGAATGCAATGTTTATGTATTTAATATATAGAGCATTATAGTCTTTTTTTATATATATTAGGCAATGGTGATTCATGAAAAAAAAAATTAAACAAAATAGGAACAGAGGCAACTATGTAAATTGTATTATATATCCTTAACATAATATATTATAAAATAAAGCCGGTTCTGTCTATCTGTATGTGTTTCGTCATCATCACCAATCCTGCCTACTTTGTTCCTTGGCTTGTTGCGGGTGGTGGGGTGGCCTGTGTGCTTGCCATCGAACGGTCGGACCGAGCCCCCCCCCCCCCTCCCCTCTCGCCGGCCCGCACCGGGCAGATGCATTAAAGACGGTGCGCGCGCGTCATTGTTATGGACAATTAATAAAATTGCGAACGACCTTGAAAAGGCTTGTGAAACTGAATGTATGTGATTAAGTGCTATATATCCGAGGTGGAGTCTCATCGGGGCTGTGGAGAAGACGGGACGAGGTAAGTACGCATGGTTTTCTTCATCGCCCGTTTCAGGTTGGGAACATCGTATGATCGATTAACGTATTTTGTCCCAAAGTAGCATTGCCACCACCGATTTCGGCATTGGACCCACGGTGCATGCTACATTTTATGGTGCCGAAACCCGGGAGAATTCCACCTAAATCGTTAACTTACGCGCAATCGCTTACAGTATTTTCAAGGTCAAATCGTTAACTTAGTTAATTGCTTAGGTAAAACTATCGGTCAAGTCGTTGAATCTCTTTGCCTAGTGCAGTTCTAGGTCATTCGTTTATTATCGTAATCTTAAATTCGTAAATTTTCGTTTGTAATTGTCTATATAAAGTGCCCGGTCTACCCGTCACCAATTTTCATAAGGTTATTAAAATCATAATTTTAAAATTTTCTATAAGTATAAACCTTTCGTTCTACCTGTTATGAAATGTAACAAATTAATAGAATCGTAATTTAATAACAACTTTCATATTACCGTAACATTCCACAAAATCGTAATCGTTTTTCATATAACTTTTTTTTTTTTTGTATTACCGCAACATTATTTGGAACATCAAATAATTATCAAAATATCCTTTTATTTACTTTTCTTTCTTGTTGTTGTGTCAATCGGTTCATCGTAGAAAATATTTATTTATTTTTATTTATTTTACTATTTTAATTTTTTTTTTTTGTTGTTTACGATTTTGGTATTACAATGTCGTTTCCGACTAGAAAACATTCGAGTCGTTCAGTACCTGTTATCAAAAAAACAAAATCAAAATCATTCGATGAATATTCTGCGCAAGATTTACCTTCTTTGCGAAGAAAACGAACTATCGCATACAAACGGTTGTCGAAGGCGCTTGAGATAGGTACGTTATCGTTGAGTGATGCGTCGCAATGTGATTTGTTTTTTTCCTATCACCAAGAAATAAAACAAATTTCATCGAATTTTGAGAACGCACATTTCAAAATATTGCAATTACTGGATGATGGCGAGGATGAGGATTGTGAGATTCAGGAACAATTTGATAAAATGTATTTTGAGGTTTTAGCTATTTTTCGCCGACTTACAAAGACTGAATCTTCGCAATCGCGTAATGAGCGTAGTGGGTCGAATGTAACATCAAATATTCGGTTACCTAAAATCGTATTACCAAACTTCAGTGGTCTAAATATAAAGGCGTGGCCAGAATACATCGACGTTTTCAACGCATTAATTCATGAATCAACTTCCCTTAACGATACCGAGAAATTTCACTATCTCCTTTCTTCTCTTAGCGGTGATGCGTTATCAGTCGTCAAGGCGTACCCTATAACTCATGAATATTACCGTGATGCCTACCGATCGCTCGTTTCTCGCTACCAGAGTAAACGTACATTGGCTTTTACATGTTGGAGAGATTTACTGAACATTGATTTTAAAAGTAAAAATGCGCGGGAATTTCAAAAATCATTAGACCTTTTTGAAGAAAATTTAAATATTTTAAAAACGATCGAGTTACCTGTCGATCAATGGGACTTTATTTTAGTTTATCAAGTGTTATCGAAATTAGACAAAGACCTTAGACGAGATTTCGAGGAAAAGTATTCGGATGTGGAACTTCCGACTTTTTCTCAATTAAAATGTTTTCTTCGATCGAAATGCGAAGCGTTACTACGTGATACACATTTTACCGATTTGAATAAATTCGACAAACCCGCCACTCAGCAATTAAATTCTCCTCGCAGGTCTCATGCGCTTCTCGCCTCCTCTGCTGAAACTGATAAGCGCCGTCCGCGTGTCGACAGGGATGGAGTCGTTTCGAATAAATGCTCATTCTGTAACGGATCTCACTCAATTTCAGCCTGTCAAGGTTTTCTTAACAAATCACTTGACGAGCGCATGGCAATCGCAGAGCAACAGCGCTGGTGTTTTAATTGTTTGAAAGAGTCTCATCAATTACGGAATTGCAACTCAATATTCTCCTGCCGTAAGTGTAAAAGGAAGCATCATACCTTACTCCATCGCGATCATTCGCCCATCGATTCTGATCGCATCGGGTCGTCGTTGGTGTCAAGGTTGCAATCAAATACTAGCGTGATGTTGGCGACCGCTCTTGTGCAGATTCGGAATGCTTCAGGCAGCATGGAATCGTTCCGTGCTTTGTTCGATACGGGAAGTCAAATTAATTTTATCACCGAGTCTGCACTTAAAAGGTTAAATTTGACATCGAATTCGACTGGCGCAATCGTTAGTGGACTTGGGGATGCGGCTGCATCGATTCTTGGTGACGTCACTTGTTCCGTTGGCACTAATGGTCGAATCCTTTTCAATTTGAATATGCATGTCATTCCTAAAATATGTGGCCATCAACCAATCGCACACTTAAACATATCGGATTGGTCACATATTAAATCATTACCATTGGCTGATCCTGGTTTCGATGTTCCGGGACCCATCGATATCTTGGTGGCTGCGGATGTGTTTGCGGATTCAGTGACCGGCGAGCGCATCAAGGGAGGTGTCAACCAGCCCACTGCTTTCAATTCATTGTTTGGTTGGCTTCTCTTAGGCAAAATTGTTTTGCCGTCGACCACTTTGTTGGGTGCGCCGACGAGTATCGATGGCGAGTTGAATTCGTTGGTTCAGCGTTTTTGGGAGATCGATTCTTTACCGAGTTCATCGACGCTGACACCCCAGGAGGCGCTGTGTGAACAAAAATTCGTAAAGGAACATTATCGCGATTCAACTGGACGATACGTGGTGCGAATCCCATTTAAGGGGGAATCGGAGCCGATCTTCCGGGATTCCCGCGAGGTGGCATTGCGAAGGTTCCACGCCATCGAGCGTAGACTGTCGCGGGATCCGGTTTTGAAGACACAATACGTAGAATTTATGTCTGACTACATCGAGAGCGGTCATATGTCGTTGGTTCCTGTTGACGAGATGGGTACAGGGAAGTACTACATCCCTCATCATTGTGTCTTGCGCCCTGATTCTATAACAACTAGACTTCGCGTCGTTTTCGATGCTTCCGCGAAGGATTCGAATTCTCGATCACTTAATGACGCACAACTTATCGGTCCGAGATTGCAGCCGGATATTTTGAGAATTCTCTTGCATTTTCGGGAACACAACGTTGTTTTCATAGCGGACGCACGTCAGATGTACCGTCAGATCCTTGTCGCACCTGAACATCGTGACTACCAGCGAATATTCTGGCGGTCTTCTCCCGAAGAGAACCTTCTAGAGTATCGTCTGCGCACCGTTACGTACGGGTTGTCTTCGTCTCCCTATCTGGCTTGTCGTACTCTGCGACAACTTGCTGAACACGAAGGAGACGCTTACCCACTAGCTAAGGAAGTTATCATGTCGGACATCTACGTAGATGACGTTACCACCGGATTTTCATCCTTGGAACTCGCAAAAGAGGCAAAAACTCAACTCATAGCATTGTTTGATCTTGGACATCTTAAGCTTCGAAAATGGGCTAGTAACAAGCTCCCACTTTTGTCAGATCTTCCTAGTGAAGATTGTCTAATCGGTTCTGTGTCGCTCGATAGAACGGAGCCTCAAGTGTTGAAGGTCTTGGGTCTCAGGTGGGATCCTGTATCGGATGCGTTTCTTTTTGATATCAAACTGTCGGATCGCCCATGCACTAAACGGTCTATACTAAGCGAAATCGCTCGCATCTTTGACCCGTTGGGATTTCTATCACCGATCACCATTCAAGCAAAATGCTTGATCCAAAAGCTTTGGATCCTGGGTGTAGGTTGGGATCAAGCTCCGCCTGACACGGTTGTTCGTACATGGAACAGATACGTTAGCGAATTGTCAATGTTGACCCGGCTTAGAATACCTCGTCAGTTAACTGGTCGTGATGTTAAGTCTTGCGAACTGCATGGTTTCAGTGATAGCTCTGAAATCGCTTTCGGATCCACCTTCTACATGCGTATAACTGACTCGACAGGTGGCATTCGCGTATTTTTCGTATGCTCTAAGGCTCGAGTTGCACCTCTCAAACGAACTTCGCTGCCGCGACTTGAGCTATGCGCAGCGGTTATGATGGCGGATCTGTACAGGTACATACGCGATACTTATCTCGAGCGCATCGGGTTCGATTCTGTTTTCTTTTGGTCTGACTCAACAGTTGTTCTCTCGTGGCTACGCTCTCATGCGTCGAGGTGGACCACGTTCGTGGCCAATCGTGTTGGCCACATACAAGAATTAACTCCTGTCGAGTGCTGGCACCACGTCCCCTCAAGTGACAATCCAGCGGACGTTTGTTCACGCGGCCAATTTCCGAGCGAACTGACTCTCAATTCTCTATGGTGGGCGGGGCCGCATTGGCTATCGAAACCGCGTGAATCGTGGCCTCTCAGCGTAACGACCTTGTCGACCGAGGAGGAAGTCATTGTCCAAACTGAGTCGCGTCGGTCAATCGCATTGACAGCTAGCGAAGTTATCGATGAGGAGCCTTCATTTTTTGACGGTCTGCTTAATCGTTTCTCCTCTTTGCAAAGGATCGTTGATATTGTGGCGTACATGTGTCGTTTTGTCAGCAATTGTCGTGATCGGGAACGAGCGAATCGTGGCCAAATCCTGAACAATGTTGAGCGTCATGCGGCCTTGATGCAAATCGTAAAGCACGTACAGAGTGTTACATTTTCCAAGGAAATCACTAATTTGAAGTCGAACAAGCCTTTATCGAAACAATTTCGGAAACTCAATCCATTCCTTGATCAATCGGGTGTTCTAAGGGTGGGCGGCAGAATTTCTCGCTCAGGATTGGAGTTCTCTCAGAAGCACCCTGCTCTTTTGCCATCTACCCACTCTCTTACGTCTTTGATTATCGACTTCATTCATCGCAATCATTTGCATCCCGGAATAAACACTACTCATTTTCTGCTTCTGCAGCAATTTTGGATTGTTTCGGCGAAGCGTACCATCCGTCGTCAGCTCGCTAAATGCATGAGATGCTATCGCACAAACCCTCAACCGTTACAACCCTTTATGAGCGATCTGCCTCCTTATCGTGTCAATCAAATCAAACCTTTTTCAATCGTAGGCGTAGATATTGGAGGACCATTTCGTATTAAGCTCAGTTCGTATAAGGGTGCAAAGATAGATAAAGCATACCTTTGCTTGTTCATTTGTCTCGCGACTAAGGCAGTACATCTTGAGGTTGTGTCAACACTATCAACCGAAGGTTTTACAGCTGCGCTTCGGCGTTTTGTGGCTCGTCGTGGACGGTGTAATGAAATCCACGCTGACTGTGGTACTAACTTTGTGGGCGCAAAAAATCAGTTGTCATCTCTTATGCAACAGGCTACCAGCTCGGAAAAAATTGAATTCAAATTCAACCCTCCTTCTGCTCCACACTTCGGCGGCGTTTGGGAAATACAGATTAAGGCCGCTAAATCTCACCTTTATCGCGTTGTGGGCGATCAGGTATTAACTTTTGAAGAGCTTACTACTTTGTTCGTTCAAATCGAAGCCGTCTTGAACTCACGGCCACTTTGCCCAATCAGTTCCGATCCTAACGACATGTCAGCCCTTACACCGGGACACTTCCTCACCTTGGAGCCGCTTACTGCTGTTCCCGACGAAAATTACTCAACGATCAATATTGGGCGACTTCATCGGTGGCAGTTGCTGCAGGCGTTCGTTCGTAACTTTTGGTCCAGATGGAAACATGAATACTTAAACACCCTTACACAGCGTGCCAAATGGACCAGGGGTTCGAACATTTTGCCGATGGGATCGCTGGTGATAATCAAGGACGATCTTCGCGCACCACTGCAGTGGCCCTTGGCCAGAGTCGTGGATCTCATTCATGGCAATGATGGGATCCCTCGAATCGCACTAGTTCGAACTGCAAACAATCACATTATTAAACGACCGTTGGTCAAACTATGCCCTCTCCCAGTAGAGGCTTAGTTTGAATCGTTCTCTTCTCCTATTGTTGTTTTTTTTTTGTCTTTCTTTAATTTATTTTGCTACTATTATTTAGGTTAAGTGTGTTTCTTTATCGTTCAAATTAAAATAAACGTTTTCTTTTCTTTTTTTTTTTTTTTCGCGACTTGGTAGGTAGGACGTTCTTATCCCCAGCTTTATCGTTCGGTTTGACCTGAAAATACCATGGGCATTTTGGTGGGCGGGATGTTTCGTCATCATCACCAATCCTGCCTACTTTGTTCCTTGGCTTGTTGCGGGTGGTGGGGTGGCCTGTGTGCTTGCCATCGAACGGTCGGACCGAGCCCCCCCCCCCCCTCCCCTCTCGCCGGCCCGCACCGGGCAGATGCATTAAAGACGGTGCGCGCGCGTCATTGTTATGGACAATTAATAAAATTGCGAACGACCTTGAAAAGGCTTGTGAAACTGAATGTATGTGATTAAGTGCTATATATCCGAGGTGGAGTCTCATCGGGGCTGTGGAGAAGACGGGACGAGGTAAGTACGCATGGTTTTCTTCATCGCCCGTTTCAGGTTGGGAACATCGTATGATCGATTAACGTATTTTGTCCCAAAGTAGCATTGCCACCACCGATTTCGGCATTGGACCCACGGTGCATGCTACAGTATGTATGTTCGCGATAATCTCAAAATGTATTGAACGGATTCTCATACGGTTTTCACTAACTGAAAGAGCGATCAATGGGGAGGGTTTTTGTATATAAATTGCAGAAAAAAATCGGTGCGAAACCGGGGGCCGGCCGCTAGTGTCTTATAGAGGATCTGATTTCTTACTACAATCCCGAAACACACCATGTTTGAATACAATATCATAAAATAGAAAAGTTAGATGAAATATATAGTAGTTTCTCTTTTGTAATAACAGTGTACAGTTTTGAGATTGTCCCAAAAAATTTCGTTTTGGTGGATATTGTTTAACAATAAGAGAAACACTCAAATAGCGACAACTAAAAAATTCAAAATTATCAAAAATATTCACCAAGAAATGCAATTCTATGTTAAATTAAACACTAAATGGCACTAACTAGTGTCAGAGACACTAGTGTTATCACTATAATGACTATTACTCATTATAGTCACAATGCTAACCCAAAGTGTATTAAACAGAAAAAATGTAGTCAAACAAAAAATATACTATACTAAGTGTGCCCCCGAATTCGTACGCATTGAAAAAATAACGCCCGACATCTTTGTCGCTGTGACTACTGTGGCGATTTTTAGACGATCCCTAGGGAACCCAACATTTTTCCAGTGTCCTACATGTTAATCCAGGTAACAAACTATCTGTGCGCCAAATTTCATCCAAAACCGTTCATCCGTTTTTGAACATCCAAACATCCAAACGTACAAACTTTCGCATTTATAATATTTTACATATAAAATAAAGTCACTGTCCTCTTCTGTTTCTCTGCTAACTTCTCCTAGACCACCCAATGTATGTTGATATGGGTTTTCATTAATTTGCAAAAATTTTCCTATAGAACATTTGCAAGCAGTGTATTCATCAATTATTTTCTCACAGCACTGACAGTAACTGTGGCAATTAGCAATTTAAAGGTGACTGGTAGACGTATATTACGCTGGTATACCCATTTCATAAGCCGGACTTGAGAAGTATATGGGAATTTGTTGCTAATTTGTTGCTATTTTGTACCGCAAGAATTGATTTTGTTGCTCCATTAGTTTACGAGAAATGACCGAGATACTGACGTAATATTACGCTAGAATACCCATATACCATATCTTGACAAAGAAAGCACATATCGAACCGAATCAAACGGCATATTTTGTTGCTATTTTGTTGCTCTAAGATAGGCTAGTTAGATATACAAAAATACGAACCCTTCATGGGGGATGAACTACCCCGATACGTTAAATAGAGTATTCGGGAACCAATGCAGCTAGCGGGCCCATTCGAACGGCTTATTTTGTTGCTATTTTGTTGCTCAAAGATAGGCTAGTTAGATATACAAAAATGTCAACCCTTCGTTGGGGATGGACCACCCCGATACATTAAAATAATGAATTTTTCTATCTCGCGAACCAATACAGCTAGCGGGCTCATTCTAACGGCTTATTTTGTTGCTATTTTGTTGCTCTAAGATAGGCTAGTTAGATATACAAAAATGTCAACCCTTCGTGGGAGATGGACCACCCCGATACATTAAAATGATGAATTTTTGTATCTCGCGAACCAATACAGCTAGCGGGCTCATTCTAACGGCTTATTTTGTTGCTATTTTGTTGCTCTAAGATAGGCTAGTTAGATATACAAAAATGTCAACCCTTCGTGGGAGATGGACCACCCCGATACATTAAAATGATGAATTTTTCTATCTCGCGAACCAATACAGCTAGCGGGCTCATTCTAACGGCTTATTTTGTTGCTATTTTGTTGCTCTAAGATAGGCTAGTTAGATATACAAAAATGTCAACCCTTCGTTGGGGATGGACCACCCCGATACATTAAAATAATGAATTTTTCTATCTCGCGAACCAATACAGCTAGCGGGCTCATTCTAACGGCTTATTTTGTTGCTATTTTGTTGCTCTAAGATAGGCTAGTTAGATATACAAAAATGTCAACCCTTCGTGGGAGATGGACCACCCCGATACATTAAAATGATGAATTTTTGTATCTCGCGAACCAATACAGCTAGCGGGCTCATTCTAACGGCTTATTTTGTTGCTATTTTGTTGCTCTAAGATAGGCTAGTTAGATATACAAAAATGTCAACCCTTCGTGGGGGATGGACCACCCCGATACATTAAAATAATGAATTTTTATATCTCGCGAACCAATGCAGCTATGGGGCCTATTCAAACGGCTTATTTTGTTGCTATTTTGTTGCTCAAAGATAGGCTAGTTAGATATACAAAAATGTCAACCCTTCGTTGGGGATGGACCACCCCGATACATTAAAATAATGAATTTTTCTATCTCGCGAACCAATACAGCTAGCGGGCTCATTCTAACGGCTTATTTTGTTGCTATTTTGTTGCTCTAAGATAGGCTAGTTAGATATACAAAAATGTCAACCCTTCGTTGGGGATGGACCACCCCGATACATTAAAATAATGAATTTTTCTATCTCGCGAACCAATACAGCTAGCGGGCTCATTCTAACGCCTTATTTTGTTGCTATTTTGTTGCTCAAAGATAGGCTAGTTAGATATACAAAAATGACAACCCTTCGTTGGGGATGGACCACCCCGATAATTAAAATAATGAATTTTTCTATCTCGCGAACCAATACAGCTAGCGGGCTCATTCTAACGGCTTATTTTGTTGCTATTTTGTTGCTCAAAGATAGGCTAGTTAGATTTACAAAAATGTCAACCCTTCGTTGGGGATGGACCACACCGATACATTAAAATAATGAATTTTTCTATCTCGCGAACCAATACAGCTAGCGGGCTCATTCTAACGGCTTATTTTGTTGCTATTTTGTTGCTCAAAGATAGGCTAGTTAGATATACAAAAATGTCAACCCTTCGTTGGGGATGGACCACACCGATACATTAAAATAATGAATTTTTCTATCTCGCGAACCAATACAGCTAGCGGGCTCATTCTAACGGCTTATTTTGTTGCTATTTTGTTGCTCAAAGATAGGCTAGTTAGATATACAAAAATGTCAACCCTTCGTGGGGGATGGACCACCCCGATACATTAAAATAATGAATTTTTCTATCTCGCGAACCAATACAGCTAGCGGGCTCATTCTAACGGCTTATTTTGTTGCTATTTTGTTGCTCTAAGATAGGCTAGTTAGATATACAAAAATGTCAACCCTTCGTGGGGGATGGACCACCCCGATACATTAAAATAATGAATTTTTCTATCTCGCGAACCAATACAGCTAGCGGGCTCATTCTAACGGCTTATTTTGTTGCTATTTTGTTGCTCTAAGATAGGCTAGTTAGATATACAAAAATGTCAACCCTTCGTGGGGGATGGACTACCCCGATACATTAAAATAATGAATTTTTGTATCTCGCGAACCAATACAGCTAGCGGGCTCATTCTAACGGCATATTTTGTTGCTATTTTGTTGCTCTAAGATAGGCTAGTTAGATATACAAAAATACGAACCCTTCATGGGGGATGAACTACCCCGATACGTTAAATAGAGTATTCGGGAACCAATGCAGCTAGCGGGCCCATTCGAACGGCTTATTTTGTTGCTATTTTGTTGCTCAAAGATAGGCTAGTTAGATATACAAAAATGTCAACCCTTCGTGGGGGATGGACTACCCCGATACATTAAAATAATGAATTTTTGTATCTCGCGAACCAATACAGCTAGCGGGCTCATTCTAACGGCTTATTTTGTTGCTATTTTGTTGCTCAAAGATAGGCTAGTTAGATTTACAAAAATGTCAACCCTTCGTGGGGGATGGACCACCCCGATACATTAAAATAATGAATTTTTCTATCTCGCGAACCAATACAGCTAGCGGGCTCATTCTAACGGCTTATTTTGTTGCTATTTTGTTGCTCAAAGATAGGCTAGTTAGATTTACAAAAATGTCAACCCTTCGTGGGGGATGGACTACCCCGATACATTAAAATAATGAATTTTTCTATCTCGCGAACCAATGCAGCTAACGGGCCTATTCAAACGGCTAATTTTGTTGCTATTTTATCTTTGAGCAACAAAATAGCAACAAAATTAGCCGTTAGAATGAGCCCGCTAGCTGTATTGGTTCGCGAGATACAAAAATTCATTATTTTAATGTATCGGGGTAGTCCATCCCCCACGAAGGGTTGACATTTTTGTATATCTAACTAGCCTATCTTTGAGCAACAAAATAGCAACAAAATAAGCCGTTGGAATGGGCCCGTTAGCTGCATTGGTTCGCGAGATATAAAAATTCATTATTTTAATGTATCGGGGTGGTCCATCCCCAACGAAGGGTTGACATTTTTGTATATCTAACTAGCCTATCTTTGAGCAACAAAATAGCAACAAAATAAGCCGTTTGAATGGGCCCGTTAGCTGCATTGGTTCGCGAGATATAAAAATTCATTATTTTAATGTATCGGGGTGGTCCATCCCCAACGAAGGGTTGACATTTTTGTATATCTAACTAGCCTATCTTTGAGCAACAAAATAGCAACAAAATAAGCCGTTTGAATGGGCCCGTTAGCTGCATTGGTTCGCGAGATATAAAAATTCATTATTTTAATGTATCGGGGTGGTCCATCCCCAACGAAGGGTTGACATTTTTGTATATCTAACTAGCCTATCTTTGAGCAACAAAATAGCAACAAAATAAGCCGTTTGAATGGGCCCGTTAGCTGCATTTTTTCGCGAGATATAAAAATTCATTATTTTAATGTATCGGGGTGGTCCATCCCCAACGAAGGGTTGACATTTTTGTATATCTAACTAGCCTATCTTTGAGCAACAAAATAGCAACAAAATAAGCCGTTAGAATGAGCCCGCTAGCTGTATTGGTTCGCGAGATAGAAAAATTCATTATTTTAATGTATTGGGGTGGTCCATCCCCAACGAAGGGTTGACATTTTTGTATATCTAACTAGCCTATCTTTGAGCAACAAAATAGCAACAAAATAAGCCGTTCGAATGGGCCCGCTAGCTGCATTGGTTCCCGAATACTCTATTTAACGTATCGGGGTAGTTCATCCCCCATGAAGGGTTGGTATTTTTGTATATCTAACTAGCCTATCTTAGAGCAACAAAATAGCAACAAAATATGCCGTTTGATTCGGTTCGATAGGAGCTTTCATTGTCAAGATATTGTATATGGGTATTCCAGCGTAATATTACGTCAGTATCTCGGTCATTTCTCGTAAACTAATGGAGCAACAAAATCAATTCTTGCGGTACAAAATAGCAACAAATTAGCAACAAATTCCCATATACTTCTCAAGTCCGGCTTATGAAATGGGTATACCAGCGTAATATACGTGACTGGTAGTATATTATTAATATACCTGAGAAGGTGCTGCAAGTCGGGCCGCCATGTCTGGCGAAGCGGGCGGCGATGACTCTACCAATACTTCGTCACCAGCACACTCAAAATCTAGAAAAACAAAAAGATTTATTGTCCTTTCCCAATCTAGACTTCTATGTTCATCAATGTAAGCAAATAAAAATAATTGGTTCCTCAAGAAACATATAAATAAACCATATAGGCTTTGACCATATATTTTTGGACTACTAGAAACATACATCAACTCTTTGAAGTCACTTCAAAGGATAAAAATTGAGAAAAATGTAGAACAGTTACAGATGGCCCATTACAGAAGTTAGACCACTGTGAAATGACAGCATGTATGCTTTTGTGTTTCGGTGACTGAGTAAGAGATGCCAGAGCAAGTTTCCCTATCCCTTATCCCTAACCCCTATCCTACAATCAAGTGGCCCTTCAGCTCGTCTGTTTAACATAAAAAACATGGACTGTACAACTATTGCAATACAATAATTCTATTTTAAAATTAATACAGATTCGGTAGTAACTTTTAGACAATATTTATTAGGCTAAGTTGTAATATTAAGCTAGTAGGGGTAAACAGATTAAGATTAAGGTATTAAGATCTAGAACAGAAAATTACATCAAAGATTTGTTCAACATTTCAAACATTGATACTTTTTCAAACTTTGTAAAAAAATGTACCTACCTATTTATTTTCAACAAGTGCAACTATCTTATCAAATATCCCCCTTTGCAATTTGCCCTGATTACAATTACAAGCTAGAGGGGAGTAATTTGATCCCACCTGTTGTGGGACTACTATTTTAATTACAATGGAAAATTTATACTATTTTAACAACTGCATTACAAAAGAAATATCTACTTACATAAAAGATAAATCTGTCTTTTTAAAATCTCTAAGTACAAACATACCCATTAATTTGATAACTTGGTATTTTAAATAAAATTAAACATAAACAATTATTTAAATGCATAAATTGTATTATATTACAGTTATTGTAATGTAACCATTTATGCATAATTGATAGAGAATTGCATATTGAAAGAATATCTTGAAGAATATAAATTATGAAAGTATACATATATAATAAATATAATAAAATGGATGTTTGATGTAATTGCATAACACCATTCCGAGTAATGGAGATGTTATTGATCTGTCTAGAGCTCGGGGTCGTGGGCGGCCGAGAGTATCCGCGGAGTGTAACCTGGCAACACCTCATCCTGCCCTCCGCACCTTCACTCGCAACAACAACTATACAAAACACTCACTCTCCAGGTAAAATACATTTTCAAATGCCATCTCCGACATTTTAACACACAAAATATACTTTTCTAACGTTGAAACAACACTTCAGCTCAATCCATATATTTCATTGTATGCACACACTGCCAGATACCGTATCAAATATTGATCAAACATTGGTATCTAAGTAAATACATGTTTTCGCTCCAAACTTTTGCTGTTTTTAAACCGTTTAGCGGTGTGAGTTTCTGTTGACTGTGTTTTACAATATCATTTTTGTTAATGGTGGGGGTGTATGCAGGTGGCATGTTGTCATGCTTCAATGATATCACCTGCCTTGTGCAACATTGGATGTCCCCCTATTTATATAGAAACAAACGATAATTACTAACCAAGGTATGTATATTTAAGTGATTTTATTTATACATGCATAAATCATTGCACTGTATCAATTATTATAATATTTTCTTAATATTTTTTCAAAACTTTACTGGTCTAAATTATTTATTTTAGATAAATCTACATTTAATTTATTTTAGTCATTTATTTATTTATTTAGTCATTAGTTAATGTAAATATATGTTTTTATGTATTACTTATTAATATCAATAGTAAGGCCCAGCATACTGAGGGAGTATTTTCTATAGTAGGTATTTTTGAGTGACCACACATGCAGCTATAAATATATATTTTTAACATCACAGCCTGTATTGAAATCTATAATATACTATACTATATACTATATAAAGGTGAACCTAGTAATACAATTGTATTATAATGAAGGAAAAATAGATATATTAGCATCTTACACTTTGTGTGGTACTCTGCTTTAAGTAATATATATTTAAATCTTTGCATATTAAATAATTATATATGGTGTTGGCCTTTATACTTGTAATACCTATATTTTAACCTAACTAGTCATTAGTACGTATGGAAATTAATTGAAATGTTATGTTGAAATATATAAATAAAAAGTGTTACATAATTCATGATTTAACTGAGGCGCACGTCGTACCAGCCACCACCACCTATATGACCCCAACGCAATATTGAAATGAGAAAATTTATACGTAACTCAGTTTGAAATAAGCGGGAACTAGGGGAAGATGTATTTAAAACCAGGACGCATGCCACCATCAAACAGATACAAATTGAGGTTATTTTCCATCTAGATTGTAATTTTTCGTGCTACATCTGCGTTATTATGCGAGAAAATACAATGAAATCCACAAACAAAACCTACATACCTGCCAGCCATACTTAGAACTGTCAAAATTTTCATCACCTGATTGCCGATTTTTAACACTTTTATATGTACAAATAAAATAAACCACTCGCCTTTTGGGGCTTCAAAATGACTTATTATGAAAAATTCGTCAAATTTTATATAATAATAAGTCGATTATTGAATGGATAAAGTTGTTGTCTTGTAGCTACACCCGTTTCCTAGGCTACGGACAGATGGGCTCGGTCGGCGGAGCGGGGAGCGGGGCGAAGTAAAAATCACAATAATAATGACGGACGGAACTACGTAGAGAGGGCGCGCGTATCGTTTTCGTCCCCACATAGCGGTCAATATTCAAATTGGACTATTATTTAACCCTATCCCACTTAATTATAACTAAATTATATTTCGTATATTTTCGTATTTTTCTAAAAAAATAAAAAAAAAACATACTTACAGATATATCTTAAATTAACTAAGGGCACAGTACCTATATTAATTTTTTCATACTATGAGTATATAGAAGAAACACGTGTTAGTTTTTATAACTCGAGAACGGCTGGATCGATTTTTATGATCTTGAATTTGTTGAATTTCTCTCCGCCCCGAATCCATACTAATAGGTAGATATTATACATAAATGTGAAAGTAACTCAGTCTGTCTGTCTGTCTGTTACCTTTTCATGCCTAAACCGCTGAACCTCTGAAACTTTGCATACAAGTTCATAGGGTACCTCTCATCCAAAAAAAGTACTGTTCCCGAGGGATCATCTAACGCCTGGCAAAGCTATGACTGCAGTCAGGCGTTATTTTTTTATTTTTCAACGCGGGCGAAGCCGCAGGCACCAGCTAGTATCAGAATAACTATTAAAAGATCTGAAATATTCACGAAAAAAATGTCATACATTTTGTACAGAACAGTTTTGAGGCAGCTAGTTTATGATATATGGATACCTACATATAAATGTATATTTATCATTAAATATCTTTTACAAGCTGACCCGACATTCGTCGCCCTATCAATCTATCTTCTTAATATATAAAAATGAATCCCCATTTCCCTTGGTCACGGCATCACGCGTGAACGGGTAGACCGATTTTAATTCGGTTTTCACTAATGGAAAGAGGGATAAACGGGGAATGTTCATTCATACATATAAATATTGCACCTCGGGCGAAGCCGGGGGCGGGTCGCTATAGTAACATATAAAAATGAATCCCTATTTCCCTTGGTCACGGCGTCACACGTGAACGGGTAGACCGATTTTAATTTGGTTTTCACTAATGGAAAGAGGGATAAACGGGGAATGTTTATATATATAAAAATTGCTTCCCGGGTGAAGTCGGGGGCGGGTCGCTGGTTTCATATAAAAATAGCAACCAAATTTCCGACCTTTTGCGTTGATTTAAAAAAAATTCTTCATAAACCTTGTGAACCCAAAAAAAACCAGAAAAATCGGTGGTGCCCCTTCGAAGTAATACTGCGTCATATATGTATGTGGCAATTGAATTTTATTCATATAGATATGTAGATTAGTTGCTCTAGTTTTTACTAGTAGGTAACATACTTGCCTTACGCGAAGTTTTAATTACCTTCTTATATTTCATCTAATTTAAATTAAGTACCTTATCAACCATTATCAACGAAAACTATCTCATATTAAGTAGGTAAGTAAGTAGAAAGAAAAATGCTTGGAGTTAAATTTATAGCACAAACCCTATAGCCAAAATGTAGTTCGGTCCACGAGGTACAGGACTATTTAGGTATTATCTAAAAATTCATAAGAATCTTGAGAATAAACAATTAAAATATAAATAGTAAGTATAATTACTTAGTACCCACCTAATGGGAATTATAGGTACGCGCCTACCTAGTTAAGAAGCATAGGCGATAAGGAAATAATAAAATGTTTACCGGCTATAGAAGATGTTTCGAAATAATATACAGAATTATCTTCATAATCCTTAAAATAAATGTCTGTCTTCATAGTGCTCATCGTCCGGGTCATTACTTTAGTGCTGACTTATTTTATTATTTTTTCAAATTGAAATTAACTAAAATTGTCATAGGGAGTTTTGAAGTTAGACGTTTTAAAAAGATTCCGTTTAGGACGGTTTTTATTCATTTTTTTCTCGTACAAAAAGGTCGGCACTATGTAGGTTTTGTTACTGAAAACACTCTATATAATTCTTCGTCGATGCTTCTTTTTCTTATAGGCTTTTTCTATTCAATCTTTATTATTCATACATTTTGGAGTTTATCGATTTTCATGATCGATTTTCATATAAGGTATGGAATTTTTATGAGGAGTAAAATTAATACAAGCGTTATAAAGCGTTACGTTATCTGTCACTTAGGCATTTGTGCGACAGCTGACGCATGTGTTTATGATTCCTAATTCTATTCTCTGGATTTATAAAAGCAAACGTCGAAATCTTGTATGAAAAGCGTAGTCCGCGTTGAGAAGGGAAATTATAAACTGCCGGCGCAGCGACATCCGTTGTCGAAAAAATGAAGTATTTGAACTTATAAAACGTAGTGACATCTGTATATACCGAACGTAGAGGAAAATTTTATACATTCAATTGTATACGTTAAACTCCAGTAGTGCGTCAGAGCTGATACACCCACACAGTCACGTCGGGCGTCGGTTTTTTAGTACTTGTAAGTTCTTCTCGTTAGTACATTTAAAATAAGCCTAAACACGGGGGTCTGCTACTGTTACCGTAGACCAGTAGGTACCAACACCATAGAGAAACAAACTGAAGAGTTTCGTTTTCAGTTAATTGTGTCTTTGTTAGTAATGACCGAATTATAACAATTTATAATCACAAAAAGCAACAATGCGTTTTCACTGTTCAGTAGCTGGAATGAAAATGTAGACTGGATTGCTCAATGGACTGAGTACATTCCAGTGTGATTCACATCATTGCAGTGGCATTCCAGCGCTGGATTTGATCCCTGGATTGCAAATGCTACTGGAATAATGTGAAACGGCCATTATAGACGGCGGTCGCCGGTAATAGTTCGCCATTAAGTTGTACCTATGTGATTTCGTAGAGAGGGTGTGTGTGTATGCGTGTAAGAAGGGGTTTAAGGGGGTTTGTTAAGGGGGAGAGGGTGGCGGTAGGGCGACGGTTGCTACTGATGGACCTCAAGGAGAAACTGTTATCCTCTTGCACCGAGGTCGCACCAATTGGGAGCAATGGAGATTTGAAATTTCAAAACAACATTAAAAGCGTCAGTGAGGGTGTCGCTCGCTGAGCGTAACGCGAGCTCGGTGCATTTTCCTCATAGCAAAAGTGCTATATATGTACCTCTTTAAATGTAGGTATAATATATCTCTTATATATGTAGAGAGAGAGCGTCGGCGACGCAGTGAGAAAGACGCTGCCTATCATGTCGAGAGGTCCGAGTTCGATCCCCGCTCATGCCATGTACCAATGGGTTTTTTCTATACTGACTGTTCTCAAAACGGTGAAATAGAAAGTTTTGAAGTCCACCAACCCGTACTGGGCCAGTACGGTGGATCATATAGCCCATACGCCCCTGTTGGGAGGGAAAGCCTGTGTCCCTACAGCGGTGACTTGTAATAGGCTGTTGATGGTGTATATACATGTCGCAGTCATCTGGTTGAATCTGCTATTTGATTGAATGACTAGCGCGTTCGTTGAATGACGACATTTAATTGAATGACTAAAGGACAACTCGTCAAGTCGTTGAATGTAACGTTCAACGTCTTGACTGAACGTCATTTAGCGAAGTCGTTGAATGGGATATAGCCGACTTTGTAATGTTTGGTTAAGATGCCCATGAGTTCGCAACTAACCTTACTTTAAATAAAAATAAATGAATTATAAAATGTTTCGTTAAATCAAATTGTAATATTTGATTAGGGTGAATTTTGGGACAATTAAAAAATTACTGATTTATAAACCGCTGAGTTTAAAATAATAAAAGATTCTAGCATGATTTCCAAAACTTTACTTAATCTCATATTTTTGCTTAGTATAAAAAAGTAAAAAACCTAGAAAAAATTATCATATTATTTCAAAAGTATTTTTTTAAAATATGCGCTATCAACACAGTGCTATCTGTGCGAGCTGTTTGATGCCATATTTGTTTTGGTGACTACTAGCGACGCAGTGGGAAAAATATGAACTAAATTTGAATTACCTGACTGATTTCATGTCCGCTATGTTCAAAGGGCTATGTTACAATCCGCTAACTAGTTGGACGTTTAGTGACGCTTGTTCAATCAACGTTCGGCCTAGTCATTCAATTAAATGTCGCCATTCAATGAACGCGCTAGTCATTCAATCAAATAGCAGATTTAACCAGATGACTGCGACATACATATATCTGTATATAGGTGTCGTCAATGCAAGTTCAATGGTCTTCGTGGACTAGGTTTGCGTAACAAATGTTCTTGTGGTGTGGATGTAATAATAATAGCCATTTATTTTCGAAATGTTTAATGTTTTTTACGTTATTTTATAAAATGTCCCTCATTTCGGTATGCCTTTTGGTATATGCCTCCTCCAATTGCCTCAATTGATTTCTATCTTATGCAACTCTTGTCCAATTATCCACTCTTGTCATACGAATTTTATCATCCCATTTTCTTATAGGACGCTCCTGTTTCATAACTCCGTCTCTTGGATACCAAACCGTGACTTGCTTGATCCATTTATTTGTTTTCCATGTATTCTATACATTTAATAAAATCGTAAACGAGCCGTGGCTGTACATTAAATATTAAAAAAAAAAATTGTACACATTGTACGTATGTTACTGATGGTTACTGAGGATAGAAAATAGTTTTAAATTTTTTATCTGTTTGTCGGTTTGTCTGTGCGTTTGTGCACTCTAATCTCCGAAATGGCTTAATCGATTTGAATGCGACTTTCACTGATGTATTGTAGTAAGCTTCCCGTAATATTTAGTGTTTGTGTTCATTCCAATCGGTATACAAACAAAAAGTTACGCGCTATACCGAATACCATGCGTACGGAATTAGGGGATCAGCTAATCTTAACATAATTATGTCCTGCACCATTACTGACGGTCAATACGAGTGAGAATGTCGACTAATTTGGTTTTGTTCCTTATTTCTCCGTTACTTATTTTACCTTTTAGTTTTAGTGTTATGGGTATTCCTACGCGTAATTAAAAACGTAAACGTATACTCGTAAATAAGAACGCATTCCAGTTATATTATCATACATTATACATTTATGTGAATTGCAAAGACTTTGGTAAATAGTTATGTTATATAGCACTTTGTTGTCTTTCTTGTCAGTGACATTTTATGGACTGTGGTTGATTGTGTGATTGATTTATGTGGGTGACACTGGCAACATGACTGTGGTGTAGCGGGTAGCGATGATTGGTAGTCATGGAAGTATTATATTTCCCCCCTAGGTGGGCCATGACCTTGTCGTGGTGGGGGGGGCTTACCCTAGGCAATCCGGTCGGTTGCAGGGGTCGGTAGGGTTACCGGCCTTTGCTCGACCGATCGGATTGGTTTTGGGGACAAAGAAGGCCCACACCGAGGCGGACTCCGAGCGAGCTCCGCTCTGCGGAGCTCGTTGCGGAGCTGCAATTTGGAATTTTGGACCCGACACTAACTTGACATTGGCAGATAATGGCCATTTTCAAGATGAGCCAAATTGCCATTCTTATAAAAAGAAGAAGAAGAAGAAGTATTATATACTACGATACTACGTATCATAGAACCCTGACTAAAATAAAAATCAATATTTATAGTGTGTTGCTCCTTACGCTTTTGCATTGTGACCATCAGTCAAAAAGAGATAAACATACAAACTTTGTTCTTATTTTTGATCGGCGTATCGAGGTCAAACACCAAAATTGGTCCCTTTACGTACTTGGTCCCGTTTTATGATACCCATTTAAAGAGGCTAGCTAACCGTTAACAAATGATTTGCATAAAGTTATCTGTATTTTGCTTTGTACATATGTTCTGTGACATGAGTGACAACGTTTTTGTTTATTTTTTGGTTTCTGTATCAAAATATAATAAATCTAGCATCAAATCAATTACAATACTATTATATTAGATATCCGTGAATTCTGTCTTGTTCAGTGCCAGGATGTAAATCTAATGCGTCCAGAAAACAAAATGAGGATATTTTTATAAGTTACCATCGGTAAGTGATTTTGTTTGTTTGCATTACAAAGTCATGCAGTAAATATACTGAGAGCTTGTTTGTATAATAAGGACCACTAATAAATTATGTTTCTTGAATTTACATAATATTTTAAGAAAAAGATAAAAGCAGGTTAGGTTATGTTAGTGTTGTGCCGACGATATCGTCTTATCTACATTTTTATATATATATAGATAATTTGTATATGTCACCCTGGTACGGAACAGCCAGACGAACATCTAGTGAAAGTATATTTGTCTCTCTTTAACTTATGGCCTTAATGCAAAGGTGTACCAAGCGACACACTATAAATATTGGTTTTTATTTTACTCTGGGTTCTATACTTTAGTTATATTTCTATGCTACGTATATATGATACTTCCATGTTGGTAGTCCTTGTTTCTCTTGTTTCTTATATTACTTTACTCTATGGTCCTTGTACCTAGGACCATGGAAGTATTATTAGTACTTATTACTTCCATGCCTAGGACCTAGACTATAGCAGAGCGGTGATAAATACTGCTGTCTGCTACTCTATCTATCTAATATCTATAATCTAATCAGACCAAAGATGTTGTATTAGTCTGTACCTATAGATGGATCACAAAATGCAGCAATATTTTATTCTTTCTAACACCTTCAAATTGTCATAAGATTGAAAGAGACATACATATATATATAATCTGTCGGGTCGAAGTTGAGTGAATGTCTCCATTTTGACTATACAATGCAAGCTAAAGTTATAGCGTATAATAGTGCTGTGCATTTTTATTGATAACTAGATATCGTTGATATAGATTTTAAATATATGACGGATAAAAAGTATGGCTAAATGCGTTTCGGTGTACTGTTTGGTTATTCAATATAAATAAAATTTGGGTGCGTACTGGTACTCGCCGCATTGCTAATCGGTTGTATGAGATTGTATGCAACCTCTCGCATTTATTTCACCAAAATATTTCAAAAGAATAGTTATTTTTTGAGTAGAAATATTTAGAATCCATCCTTAAGGGGTAGAACGGGAGTAGGTTTTTATTACGAGAGAAAAAAAACTCGATAATCTTAAAGTTTTATTTTTAGAAACGATATCACAAATTGGATAATCTGTGATATCGTTTCATTTTAATCTGTGATATCGTTCATCTGTGATTCGTCAACATTTTAATTTTAAGACTTTGTTGACGCTTGGGTATCCACGTATTTATTAGTAAGTTTTCTTTTTCTGGGTAATTTCTGAAAAGAAATAGTTTTTGGTTATTAATGATTCAAAAGATTTTCATAATTTTCATAGATTGAAGCATAACTTCTTTATAACTTATAGATATTACTTACTGGTTTACACGATGGTGGTAATTTTGGGAATATTGTCGGCACTGCATACGAGTGTAGAATTTTACGCTGATATCCTTGGCGAAAGCAAGAATCTTCAAAGTTCATTGAGCATATTCTTGTATATTGCGAAGCTCTCCAATCGTCGGCTTTTCTTACATTTTTTGTCCACATTTTTTTTTAAATCGATGTCGGTGGGAAATCTGTTATAAATTGATAAAAATTACTTTCAACTTGCAGTGAATGCTAGAAATTGTCAACACTCTACTAAAAATAAATTAGTTATCGATATCGATAAACTTATCAAGATCAGACTACAGCACTATAAAGCAAGACAAATGTCAAATATTCCGATTAATTTTGGTTTTTGTAAATTTTAGTTATAAACACCAGCTTTTCTTTAAATAAATCAACCTTAGAGCTGTGTATGCATGTACAATGATTCATTTTTAGTAAATAATAATAAAAATTTGTTTACAAAACACCAAAATTAATGAGTGCGAGCTGTGCGACTTACCGGTGAAATGATATGTTTCCATTATTCTCCTTCAAAACACCCACTCTACTTGGACAAACGGGAACAGTACAAGCCATTCTTGGCAAGCAACAGATTTATGAAATCACACTTTCAGATTTTTATGTATTTTAAATCACATAAAGCTAAACGCGCTTGTTAACCAGCATGATATAAACAAATATGACGTTGCCTTTTTTATGGCGCGCAGCGTTTTAAGACGACATATTCGGCTATTGTTATCTCTTTTTAACATACGACATGCAGCCATTAGAAAGACGGGTATCGAGTATCGAAGGAATCTTCAATTTTTATTGTTCCATCTATACACTACACTAATACAATTATCTTTGAATCAGACAGTCAGTTTCTCTGTGGTCAGTTTAGTCAGTAACATAGATAAGTATGTGTATATATATTAGGGTCAGAGTAAGTCAAAGAGAATGTAATCAATCAGAATCACTGCGTTTTACAGTAACTTTGGTCAGTAATTGCTCAGTCAGTATAAAATGATAAAAATTAATCATTGGAATTTGGATGATAACAGCAGCGGTAAGTAAACAGCGATAAGATAGATAACCCAAGCCATAACCAGTTTATTAACAATTATTCTACCGGCATCTACAATAAACATTAAACGCCGACTATATTATATTATTTATAGGTACCTATTCAGTGAACTATTATACACTACGTACATAATAGCTCACTGTTTGAAATATTATGTCAGCTGAAAAGGAACAACAAATCGATGTGATGACCGGACTAAAAACTGTGTTATCACAAATTGAAGCTGCTGTATTAAGAAGAAGTAAGGTAAATTAAATAACTAACTTAGTAAATGTTGAACAATATTTTTTGGTATAACACCACTATTGCAATATTATTTATCACTTTTATTTACTCAGTGATAAATTTTATGACCTTGAGAAATACCATTCTATCATTGCTAGTGATTAAGTACCTTTATTTTATTTTATTTCAATAAATTAAATACATTTTATCTATACCGTTTTTTTTTATTTGTTGTGTTTTTATCTGTGTATTATATTTTTAAGGATTTGCCACAAATCTCTCCTAGACTTGTGGCTGTTTCAAAGATAAAGCCAGCAGAGCTAATTGCCCAAGCTTATGAAGCTGGCCAAAAACATTTCGGAGAGAACTATGTAAATGAGCTAGCTGAAAAGGCGGCTGATCCTCTCATTTTGGATAAATGCAAGGAAATAAAATGGCATTTTATTGGACATTTACAAACAAATAAGATTAACAAATTACTCGGATCGCCTGGCTTATTTATGGTGGAAACTGTTGACTCTGAGAAATTAGCTGACAATTTGAATAAACAATGGACAAAACTTAGAAACCATGAGGATAAATTAAAAGTAATGGTACAAGTTAATACAAGTGGAGAAGAAGGTAAATAAGTTATAAATTCTAACTAATATAGATGTGAAGATGAGTTTGTTTGTTTTGCTTTCACTCTTAACTTGCTCAACCGATCATCATTCATACACATTGTCAGGAATACTACAGCACCTCATATTTAAAGGCTGATGGACACTTTTTCAAGTATAGAGTTGGTCATCTTTACATTTATTCTCCATGGACTAGACCTACATCAGTTGTCTCATAGATATTTGACAAGTTGTATATAATAATAATAATAATAATAAATCCTTTATTCAATGTTTTTTACAAAAAAATTTTTCTTCATCAAATATTTCTAATTTTATATAGGTAATTATAACCTACCACCAGTTCGGAATGCTGCTTCTAGGGGGAAGAACTCGGCAAGAAACCCCCTAGTTGATCTTCTCATAAATCGTCAGTTACATGATTTGTAACAAAATTCAGCAATTTACATAAAATTGTACCAACATATTATAATTTAACTCCAAGGATGTTCATCATTTATATAATCCAATATTTTATAATATCGCTTTTTGCATAGGGTTTTCTTAATGCAAACTTAAAATTTATTTATAGATAACTGTTGTATATTAACAAGAAGCATGTAATCAAAGCGTACACATTTGTAATTTTAACTTCATAGCCACATTTGCCAATTTTTTTATATTGTATTTTTGCAGCTAAAAATGGTATTCAGCCTTCAGATGCGACAAATCTAGTTGAACATGTTTTAAAAAACTGTCCTAGTCTGGAATTTTGTGGCCTCATGACCATTGGCATCTATGATTATGACGTATCCCTGGGACCCAATCCAGATTTCCAAACTCTGGCCAAGTGTAGACAGAGTGTATGTAAAAATTTGAATCTAGACATCAACAATGTTGAATTGTCCATGGGAATGTCAACAGATTTCGAACATGCTGTAAGTTCTTTATTTTACATGAGATTTTTTTACTACTTAAAACATTATTCGCGGGGGATATGTTCAGTAAATATGCCAGAAACTGTGAATATGGGATGTTAACTTGTAAAGGTGTATAGGGATATTTCAAGTTTTCAAAATTAAATTAAATTTAACAAAATAAAATAAACATAATAAGTAAATCTGGTCAATATCTACCTATTATTGTTAGCTTAGGCAAGGGTTTGAAGAACTTGGTATTTTTCCCGTTAGTCAAGGATTGACAAGATAAAACAATAAAACATCATCTTGACTAAGGTGGATTTATCAAAGGACATGGTAATAATAATAATTTCATTTATTTAGACCAATATGTTAGTAACAACTTAAATCTATGTTAGTAGTTACTACATGTTTATTGGTCAGTAGGTACATGAACCATGCAACAGTAGTTCGGGTACTGACAGTCAAGCCTAGCAGCAAAGCGCTCAGGATGCAGCTAGAGCTGATCCGAATCTTGTGCACCAGGGATGCACAGCGCTTCCAAATTGTCATATAGAAACCCGCAACTCGGCGAACATTCCCGATGCACTACAAAATCGTGGAAGCCCCATCAGCACCCTAAACATACTGAACTCGCATAGTACGCCCCTCACTGTACTGCTCGCGCAGAAGGACGTACAAAATGCTCTAAAAAAAGCCACTTTGACATCTCTCGAACATCTAGCGAACCTGCGAGCAATCATATTAGCCCTGATCAGTGTGTCCAGATTGGAAAATTGAAATTACAGTGTGGGCTATGTGAAATTACAGTATTTTGATTAAAATTACAGTGTTTTATCAGGCAAAATTACAGCGTGTTTTACAGTAAATTGAAATCAAATTTTAAAATTTTTTGGCTATTAAATGTATTATTATAATTAAAATTGAAAAAATGATAATTTATTTTTTATTCACTGTCACTTTGGTTTATCACTTTCAGAAGTAGTTTTCGGCATATTTAAACTTTTTAAACAATCAATCAGTTCCTTGAATCCCACAAAACCACACTAATAAGTAAGTACTTTGTCCAACGAATTACGAAATAATAAATAGACAGTGACAGTGACAGTAAATACAATATAAAACATCACACAACATACCACGCTAGATGTAAAAGCCTCACATTGAAACCCATACCGAAACTAAAATCGAACACCATAATTTGACTGCGTAATAACTCCATAAAACTTCAGGGTATTCCCCGCCGCTGAATCGTAGACTAAACAAAACGTTTCGTTTCACGCATTTATATAGATATTTTTTGGAATTACAATTTTTTTCTATAGATATAAAAGGTTTTCATATAAACAAAAATTACAGTACTTTTCATACACTGTATTCACCTTAATACAGTGTACAGTAGATTTAGTAAATTTTAGTAGAATTACAGTAAATCTACTGTAATTACAGTGTATCTGGAAACACTGGCCCTGATAGACAGCGCCCTGTGCTCTCTCGCTCTCTCTCTCTCTCTATGTCTGCATTGTCCTTCAGGTCAGAGTAACACGTGTAAAAAAGGTTACAGATGCCCTAATAAAGGATACCAATAATATGCCGGCTGGATCTGCGAATAAAGAAATTTTTAAACACATAGTCTATAAAAACATTTTTTGATTAAAATTTGTTTTGTTACAGATTGAATTGGGTGCAACAACTGTCCGTGTTGGTTCAAAAATATTCGGACCGAGACCACCAAAGAATTAATATCTGTTTCACAGTCATGGACCTTTCATTGTTATGTTTGTGTTATATCATTCAATTTTATATTAGGTAATAAATAACAAAAAGTCTTTGCAAAACAAGACACTTTTTTTTTAAATTACAAATACGAAATACTTCAAGAAAACACTTATTTTATGGAATTTAGTTTTTTTATTGTAACATATTGTGAAGATACCCACTCTGCTAAATCACAGGCTACAAAAAAAACCCATAGGTAATATAAAACGTTCATATATTTTACAAAATTCATAATTTTTTATTGAGTTTGAGGATATGTATAACATAGAATATCTTTCTCCTTGAAGGGCCATAACTAGAAAGACAATCCCAAAGATATACTTACAAGCTAACCAATATATCCAATAATATATGTATAAGTACTATTTACAATTCTAAATTTTTTTTAAATGAATTTGTTGAAGTAAATGTGGTAAGTATTCGTATCTACGTAATCCACAAGACCTATCAAACCCCTTAAATGTACCGTATAAGTAATAATTATTCAACCCTAGGATATTGAAATAAATAAGTTTATGAATATATATTTAAGTACGGTACACAATGTTTGTGCTTAAATAGGTAATTAACTGTTTAAAAGTAAGGTTGAGGGAGTGTGTTTACTTAAATGAAATTTTTACTCTTTTTAGATATACATATTATTTTAAATTTGAATGCCAATTTTTAAACCAATACCGTGCAAACATATTCATACAGGTGAGGTGACTACTACATCTGTCCAAAAAATAATTTAAATGGTTATATAGAGAATATACATAACCTTTTAATCATATATATATATAGAATCTAGTAGAGAATATATCTTGGCCCTCTGTGCCGCGCAGGCGAGGACTCATTTAAATGGTCTATGTACTCTTAGTTGATGATTTCATTTCAATCAATAGGTATTGTTGTGATGCGAGATTTTAAATTTCAATAAAGAACATTTTCAATAGGGAATATGCACATTTTTTTTTAATATTTTCATACGATAGGTTATATCGTTGTATAACCGTAAAAAATATTCAGCGCCAAAAAACAGAAATTTGGTAACAAAAAAAAAGGTTAAAATTAACTAATAGCTACGGGCACTTTAAACACCCGCCCTTTTGGCGCGCTTTGTCGTGACGTCAAAGTCTACAATACAATCAAATGTTAAAAATCAAAATCACAATTGCACGCTTGTTGACATTTTATAGACGTTGACGTCACATTCGATCTGACCGTTTCAAGTATTTTGAATTTCCCACATTTTTATGCACATTTTAATAATTATTTTCTTAACGAAAAATTAATAATATTAAAAAATATTTACATAGACATAATTCTAAAGCAAAAATGTTGATAAAAAAATATATTTAAGCCTTTTTTGAATTAGACGTATATTCCCTATTTGCCGCTCTTTCTACTTCCAACTATCGATAGCAAAGATGTTGTATTAGTCTGTACCTATAGATGGATCACAAAATGCAGCAATATTTTATTCTTTCTAACACCTTCAAATTGTCATGAGATTGAAAGAGACTACTAATACACTATACAATTATCTTTGATCGATAGAATATAAAATTATAGACCACTAATAATTAATTGTAGTCTCTGTCCCACATTGAAATAAAAATTGTATGGACCACAGATTATATAAACCTACGTATAGAGTACAATTAGATAAAAAAATAAGTATTTTGTAAAACCTGGCTTAGAATTTCTTTCATTGGATTCACAAGATGTTAATTCAATTTACGAAGTGGCTGGTTTCTGAGGAATAGTGCGATCGACGTGATATAAGAGCAACGCGGCAGCTGGTTCCTTAGGTACAGGAAATGCGATGAGGCTGCTAGTTCTTCAGGTACCGGAGCAATGCGACTGATGTGAGATGAAAACCAATGCGATTGACGTCAGAAATACATTTCCCTTGGCCCTTGATGGCCGTTTTTATATACAATCGTAAACGCAAAATCTTTTTATTTTATATAATTAAGGGTGTCAGGCAGACATACATTCCGACTCTTTCGCTCAACTATGTGCATTGTGCACGTCTCTCTCGCACAACATGAAATAAATTCAGAGGCGCGGTGTCCGTCCGTGCCTTTATTCTCCACGATCCCCCCCCCCCCGACGCCCGGTGGCGGTTCCAAAGTTCCCTATGGACTAGAACCACACCCATTTCGAGGTGAGTTTTAGTGCGGTAAGAGTCCCACATAACCTCTATGGGCATTTGCATTGCATGCGGCATTTGAGCATAAGGTATCTTTTGAAGATTTCTCTCCTCGTGAAAAAAAAAGTCCGTGCCTTTCCTTCAGTACTTATGTTCGCTGCACTGGGGTGGCATTGTTGCTATCAGTTTGTTCGTTATGTATAAATATATGCAGGTTTTAGGCGATCAAACGACACGACGACGATGGTGCGAGTAGAGTACTGGGGGCCTAGCCAAGATGCAAACTGTTGCAAACGCTTCCTTTGCGTACTTACGAAACGAAAGAAATAAAGCCCGGTGATTGGTTGTTGTAACTTCAACAACCAATCACCGGGCTTTCTTTCTTTCGTTTCGTAAGTACGCAAAGGAAGCGTATGCATCTTGGCTAGGGCCCCTGTAGTTTAAATTACTTTTCGTAGGGACCGTCATAAGGAGGTGAAAGGAATAAATTGTCATAATAAAGATTAAATTTATTATTTACAGCTAAGAATAGTAAATAAGAACTGCTCAACATATGATTTACCAGACGAATTTATTAACCAAGTCGGCTTTAACTTCAATGTAGAGTCCGATGACTTTGTATTCGATTTTGCAATTTAAATACAAGTATCTATGTACCAAAGTAGGTAAGTAATTGAGACGCGTGTTGGTAGCGTACACACACTGCGCTCATCATGGCGTTCGACCGTTCGACGAACGCGAACGTTAACAGGGCGGTGTATACTTCTGGCTCAGTCCGGAAATGGACATCAAAGTGATTGTTTATGCATGGCTCCTCTACCGTCGCTATAAAAGACGACGACAGAGGCAAAGAGAATATTGGGTGCACCCAATATTAAGACATAGACTGACCCATGGAATGTTGTCGCTTTTGGATTTCGTCGATAAAGAAAGCGGTATCAAATTGGTCAATCTCCATTTTTGTTCGTCGTGACTGTCCAACAAAGAGTATAATAATATATGCTGTCCACTCTACACGAAAGTGAGCGATCAAATGTATAACGAAATAGAGGGCCATGCGAATGAGGAAGCGCGTGGGTTCCTCCCGCCGAGCGTTCCAATAAAAAACTGATAGAGAACGCGCGTCTGACGCGCGCTTCGATTTGAATGTGTACACCGAACTAGAACTTGTTTTTTAATTGTCATTGTTAATTAATAACAACATTAACATTGTTAAATGAATAAAATGTTAATTAATTAACATTTAATTTAATATAGTTCTTAAAACTCGCAAGCAAAGCGCTCGCTGCAAAACGCCTAATGTGTACTCGCTCTGAATGTTGATATGTTTTATGTCTGATTGGATAAATAATTTATTATCAATTTGTTTTTTTTTTATTTTATATTTCATTTTTTTGATAAAATTTGAGTGACACAAAAAAGATATAGGGATATCTAGCGGATTTTAATAAAATATTTTTTCCCATATCTAGTGGTATTGTTATGTTTATCTAGAGACCTAAAATTTTGTAAAACAGCAACACTCCAAGCTGTCAAATATCGAATTGTCATTTGTCACCATTCTACATTGACTACATTCCTCTCCTCTCCTACTTATCAGGAAACGACAAGACCTATCCTATCCTATTATAAATAAAAACAGAATTGATTTAGTTGTTTATACTATAAAATCAACTCAGAAAATTGATCCAAGATGAAAATCATAATCAAACAGGTGTCTGGAGGAGAATGTACTTTAGAGGTAGGTAAAGACTTCTTTCTTGTAAAAGAAGCATTCGTCATTTATGTATGCATTTAATTTTGTCATGTCTTGTAGGTTTTTCCAACAACCAGTGTACTAGATATAAAACGCCAGGTTGCTCAGAAATTACATGTACCCGTTGACGAACAGAAATTGATACTTTTGGGACGGACGTTAGCGGATGATAAAACTGTACAGTCATTCCATATTATGAAAGAAGGATCAAAAGTTAATTTACTCGTAAAAAAACCTGAAAGCTACGAAAATCTTTTCCAAGCTGCTGTTAGATGTTTTATGAACGCTGGGATGGCGGAAAAGGAAGCTAAGGAAACGGCACATCGTTTCATGAATATAGTTGAGAGAAAATTTTACGAAATGTCATTGGACGATTTTGAGAGGTTCGCTAAAAGCGCTCTGCAGGAAGAGGAGAGACAAAGAAATCCAGAATCAGATAACGCGGAGAATGATGGTGACTGTGACGATACATATGGCTTGTGATTATACACCATGAATTTTCTCTCACTACTTGAACACATTGTTTCGTATAATATTAATTTGTATTGTTAAAAAAACTTTATTCATAATTAAACTATAAGAAATATGAATGAATGTTAATAAATAGATGAGAATGTAATTATGTGTTTAGTAACTAAGTAAATTTCTGTCGAAATAAAAAAAATTCAAAAATTACACTTTTTTTATTACCCATCCTAAACTAAATTCAAGTACAGGTGAAGAATGGTTACCTGATTGGAAGTCCTAATCTTTATAAATTAATGTGGTGATTGCGATCACAAGTTTTTTTTCACTCTTAACTGCCATCGGTTCACTAGCCATAATCAGTTGTGTGCCAAGTAGATAGAGCTATAGGCGACATGCCCTGTATGTCGCCACTATAGTTTTAATTTCTAAATTCTTTGGTTGAGATTAAATACATATATGCCATCTGTTGAAGTGGTTTATGTTTCAGTTCTTGTAGTAATTTTTTTTAGTGTGTCTCAAATATCATCTATATTTTTTGCTCTCACTACGGACTTATTCTCTAATAGTAGACATATGCAGGAACTCATGGATCTCTATGTTCCTCCCAAACCAGTGTGCACCAGAGACAGATAAGAACAGTAATACATATCTTGGTATTTAGCTGTCTAAAAAAGATATATTTAGCAGTGTAAATAATAGTGAAAAATAGGTACGGAACTCAGTTGGGTTTGCATTTAGAAAATTTATTTAATCTCATATGTAGACCAAAATGATGATCGCTTAGGTATACCTACTCTAATGAACAACTTAAACATTGTGAAGAAATCTGCTAAGATATACCTAGTGTTATTGCATTGCACTAATTAAAAGCTAATCTGATTAAAAAACCTATCTAGATAATTGACGAAAGCTATTATAGGTTATATTTAGGTAATTATGCTTAACATTTGCTTTCAATACCAAATCACGATATTTTTAAATCAAGTTAGGAGTAAAATGAGCTGGTATGGCATCAAAGCTGCGTGACAAGGAAGCACACGACCTACTATTAATTCAAAATGTCAAAAAAACTATACAGTTTGCATATTACCCATCACCAGGTAACAATGAATGACAAAAAAGTGTTGGTCTTAGTGATCTAAAAAAAGTGCAACAACACCCTGCGGCGACAGAGCACACTGCATTTAACAGATGTAACTTGGGCAGTCCGTCTGTTGGCAGTGTAACCACATCTTTACAGAAGACCATCTTGAAATGACAGCTAGTGTACCTGTTGTGTTTCGAAGAGTAATCGTGAGATGCCAGTGCCGAATTCCTTATCCCAATCCCTTTTCCTTCATCTTAGTAGTAGCCACTTAACAACAAGTGGACCGTCAGTCTGTCTGCCACCGTTTACATGAAAAAAGTAGGTTTTACTACTGTATTTTATACAAATCCCCATAAAACAGAATATGTGCACCAATTACCAAAGTTTTCATATTACATCAACTCAAAACACATCCTAGTGTTAATAATAACAATAATAATAAACTCAATAAATAAAACAATTGTTTATTTGAATTGTAATCATTTATTAATATCTTACATGACTTAAAATAACACATTGATGGCAAGTTCATTACAATTACTTGCCACATTGGCGTTACACTATTGGTATGTGGCATAGTGTTATATATATTACATGCGTCACACTACGTTATGCACTACAATTGTGCTGTTTCAATTTTCAGGAAACACCCTGAAGCGCGTGCCACACCATAATTTCCTTTTATTCTAGGAACATTTTCAGCAGTCAATAAGTGTTGTTTATCAAAACCACACGAACATACATTTCACATAGAAATAACACATAAAGTCTAATCTAAATAGAAACCAGAGCAACAAAAAATACCTTTTTTTTTTAAAGCACTAGTCTTCGAAAAATAAACCAAATTCTTATCAATAACTTAAATCAATATCAATTAGGTGTGGTAATAAAGAATGCATGTCATGTAAATATGCTCAGGCTTGGTATAGCTTATTAGAAATAATACAGATGATGTAGCAATGGGCATTGGCTCTAGTGAGAATCTTAAATTTTATAATTTACTAAAAATAATTACAGTAAATTATAAATTCTAAGTATACATGTTCTAATTATTCTAATATTTATTAGTAAGCTGTGAGCAGGCTCTTAAAACATCACGTACCGGTTCGCAGTGAGACCGGAGACAGAGACACCTACTTGGCTTTATGCTTTCATACGATTCTATATCGCATATGGGAGACTGGGACAATGTCTCCGCTCGCGGCGCGAACCGGTACCTTAAAGACTTTTTGCTGGACTTCCCTCACTAGGTGAACAAACAAAATGAAGGTCGCTGAAGATAATCACCCCTTATGATTTGCGAGGACGCCTATATCTAGCAATGGACATCTTAGATGTAATTATTCCATAGATTTAGTCAGTGCAATTTACATTAGTTTGATTCATTGATTTCACATTAATATCATTATGATTTCTGTTAAAATAATAAAGATCACATATATGACAGTTATTTATCTAATACGTCAATTTTTTTTTAGAAAATAATAGCTTTTTACACATAAAATTAAATTACACATTAATTAAATATAAATATTTATCACACTTAAGATTGCAATTTATCATTTAAAGTATACGAAATGATCATACTACAAATTGTACCAAAAATATATTGGTTTAAGATTTTTTTTTTTTTAATTCTTCCGATTTTGTGACTTTTTTCAGTCTGCATTCCTACAAATTTAAAGGTTATTAAGAATTTCTAGGCACCAAATAACAAATGATGATTTCCGACGGCCCTAAAAACTAAGGCAGATTTACTTTTCTCTCCTAGATCAACCAATTTTAAATAAGTACTTCATAGAACGAGACTATTTAAAAAAATTGATATAACTGGTCTGATAAGATCAATTTGAGAGAGAATTATCAAATGAAGTTAATTGGTCATTGGTGGATCTCAGTAGTTTAAATTGTCCAAAAAGTAAGTTCGCCTAAATTCATACAAAAAGCAAAAGCAAGCCATTACCTGCCTTGGCAGAGGAAATAAGGTGAAATTTAGTATAATCATGACCTAAAAAAAAAACTGACCATATTGCCCTTTATTGAGCTTTATGTTGATTTGGGAGTGTTATTAATTAGGCACTTCTCTCAAAAACCTATGTTGAAACAATCACAACCTTACAATGAGCCATCTCCCAAGTACAAGTATGTACGCTAGCACACGTTAAGATACGTCAAGCCAAAGGAGACCAATAATACAATATTTGACTGGAAGTGGTGTTTTTATAGATAGGTCAAAAAAGTATTTCTTTTATGTATTCTTCACGAGGACCAAGTTGATGAAAACTGTTTAAGTGAGCCACCAAAACGCCATCTTCAGCAATATCGGGGTCCTGGGTTTCAGACATCTAACGTTAGTATCAACGGTACTGTGGTGTGACGTCATGACAGATACAGCAAATCCAGGCCGGCGTCATTAAATTTATTATTATTATTATTTCAGGTAAATAATCCATTTTTTACTCAGTTTCATGCTATCCATTTTTATAAATAAAATTGAGGTGTCTCTCTGTAATGTCAAAATAACTGCTTTTCAATAAACGTATACCAAAATATAAACGGTATGTACTTATAACAAAAAAAAAAATTTAAAATTTTTGTCTGTATGTTTATTCCGGCTAATCTCCGGCTGGACCGATTTTGACGGAACTTTCACTGGCAGATAGCTGATTTCATAAGGAGGTAACTTATTCTCCTTTTATTTTAGAAAATTAAAATTATAACAGCCACGCGCACGCATGGGTTCAGCTAGTTTCAAATCATATTGAAACGTTTATTCAAATGCTAGAAAATTAAAACCTATTTTTATCTTTTTCGTGTGACTGGAGCCAATATTTCAAGCTCTTCTCTCGAGAGATGACTGATAAGAGAAACAGATACAAGCTGTCTCTTGTTTTCACACGTCTATGTCTGTGCAAACAGTGGCATGTGACACCTGCAGTCCACTGGTCTCCGTTAAAGTGTGCTAGCGTTAATTTCGTTACAAGTTCAACGGTTTCATTTTGATTCTTATATTTAATACATTTTAATTATAGTAACAATGACATCTATACAATTACAGCACACAATGCAATACAGAACTAATAGATCGCCTACTTTAGCGGTCTTGATTTCAATGTTCTTGATTCATTTGTGTAGTGTTTTTTTCTTATATTTTTTTTAATTTAGAAGGGATTTGAGACGCCTCTTTTTTGTGTAAATTTAATTTGAAATCACTATAAATATTGATAAATGCTATCACATCGTACATAATATAAACTGTGCATGCTGAACTAAAACATGTCTACCGAAAATACAGTTATTTAAATTTTATGAATGTTTTTTTAGATTAGATTATTATTGCTATGGATTTGATTATCTAATTTTGAATTTGTGTTTTCCTAATGCAATACATAGACGACATTGTACAGAATACCTTCATGTAAGTATGTAAATGTTACCACATTACAGTAGACGCATTGTAATCTGAGTCGTCGAACAATAAACCTCAATGGCGATAGGCATGTGCAACGGAATGCACCTCCCTTACGTACCTCCACAAGACCTGTAAGTGCGGGTGAGATAGACAGAAAACAGTGATTTATTACCCGACGACTCAGATGATAATGCGTATACTATAGTTTACGATCGTTACTATTATTGCAACCACTACAATTTGATACATGAACATCGACTACGTTCGACGATATATAAATGCAACCGCAGCTTTCTACAAAACAATGTCACTAGTCGTTTTGAAGAAAGCCGATTTATTATAGAATTGTACTATTTGTACACTGGACAGTTCGATACCGGACAGACTATTATAACATATGCGTTCGGTCAACAAAGGAAAGAGAAAGAAAGAGATTTTTTCTCAAAAATCTATCAGTTCAATTTAAGTCGGCACCTCGTTGGAATTAGAAGCCTAGAGACCTCACGATGAGGTCTAGAGAGCATTTCTTGATTTTAAATATGTACAAAATATAAATTGTTTTGAAAATGCAATACCAGAGGTTATTATTGCATTAAATTAATGCAGATAAGGGGAACTCAACTCATGAATTGAGTAAGATATCCAAGCGAACCGCACTGATTCACCACAGCTGGCAATGATTTTATAATAAATAGGTATTATCGAAATTTCTTTTTAAGTTACAATAATATCTCTTTTTAACCGTACCCACGCTATGTGAAAAATACTATAAATACGCTGATATATGTATATCTGCGTCTCCCTTATGCTTTCTATAAATTAATATTCATAGAATATCAAATCAACTTTCTTTCTCTTTCGCTTACCGCTATATCTTAATAACTGCGAATACTTATTTTATAATTATTACGAAAAACCCTAATAGTTATATTTACAGAATATGGCTTAAAATAAAGAAAAATAATTATATCATTGTCGGAATTCGAAACCTTAATATAAACGTTGTAGAGTTAAAAATAAGCACCGCTCTTTAGAGAATTCTCTGCAACGAGTTGACAAAGTAAAACATCAGTTATTTTGGACAAAAATAATTAATTGATTTTTCAACAGTTAAGTAATTTAGTGGTATCAGTAAGATTCGAATTAAATATTGAAAGACAAAAATGTGCACAAGGTATTTAGTACTTTTAAATATAAATGAATGCATTTAGTCCAGAAAAACTTACTAACAAATCAAAATTTGTATTCCTAAGCAGCATTTTTGATATAAGTTTCTAGAAGATATAAAATATCAATGTGAGAAAAAAAAATTTCGATTCCAAATTAAAAGTTAGAAAAATAAATTTCAGGTACAAGGGTTGATCTTCTAACCTCCCTAACTCTGTTAATTTTAGCAAACAAAGTAATATGAACATTTTTATGTAAAATTAAATTTTCTACCATATTTGTCTGAAACTTTTTTTCTAACCCGTACCATTTTTGTATAATTTGAAAAAAAAACACCTATTTTTATTTTTTTCTACAACTTTCTATATCTTCTAGAAGAATTGTAACAAAATAATTAATTTCAAATTAAAACATTTGATTTGGAATATAGCCAAATAACTCCAACCAAGATAAAAATGAATTATCATTAAAGAATAATAACGAGAGTATTAAAAAGGAAACGCCATTACATATTATATTTATTATAATAGAATGATATTTTTAACAACCTCTATTTACGAACAAATCTCATCTAAGTTCGCAGATTGCAATAAAAAATACACATTTGTACAATGACATCTTCACTCGGAGGCACAAACGTCTACCCACCTTTGACGCGTATTTTTTATGTACAATAGAAAAAAAATGTTGTCATTATGTGATTATTAAAAAAATGCAGTGATTATTTAAATATTATTTCAGAATAATGAATTTTTTTCTTTGACGAATAAGAAAGAAAATATAAATAGACTCTTTAAGTAAATAAAAAAAAAAAACAGAAAATATCACTGGTTAATAATTATTGTGCCCCTTGGTGAGTTTTGTCTTAAGAATATAAGAAATGAAGTAAAAAAAAATAGTTGATTATGGCCAAATTACTTTAATATTCGTCCCAGTCGCTGACCTCCTCTTCGGACTCTGACTCGGAGCTATCCATGTGGTTCTTCGTAATCTCTATGCAATTGTCCTCGTCGATCAGTCTTTTCAATGATTTTCCTTTAAAATAAAAACGGACTTAATGTGAATAAGGGATAATTTCAAATATACTGGTAAGTTCGACTTAAAAACTAAGTTCGAACATTGTACAGAAAGGGGTCATTCTTAGAAAAATCATACAATATGATACACTTTGACCGCGAATTCGTAACTTTTTATTTAGAGAGTCGGTGGAAGACGGTAACTAGAGGTCCGAGATCGATCCCTGGTAATGCCATGTATCAATGTGATTTTTCTAAAAAGAAAATTTTTTAAGGTGCATCAAGGTGGTTGGTGGACATCAGTCCACCAACCACAGGGCCGGCGGCGTAGGGGACCATATAGCCCATGCGCCCTTGTTGTGAGGATAGGCCTTAGCGGTAGGGACATGTAATAGGCTGTGTGGATTATATTATATTACATACTCAAAAGTTATCCCTTCTGAGATTTTTCCATCGTGCTACAATATGGGATTCTTCAAACTACCTTGTAGGGACAGCAGAGCCACCTTGATATTGATGGTAGACGACGGTAATCACCTACCATCAAGAGGAACAATCAGCCTGGCCTACCATCCTTTTTTATTATAAAAAAAATCTGTTTAGAAAATTTGTGTGAAAGAGTATTAAACAGACCAAGGAATCGCCCACCCGCTACTAGAGACAACATGGTCAACACTTTCCATACAAATCCAGCGTGTCAGGGGGCGTTACTGTTTATTCACGATATTACGCACCTGCTACGCATTGTTTAGATTTTGCGTTCCAAGACAATCTAGACTCTTTTTTAAAAGCTAAAAATTGCATTTAATGGCGTTTTCATATGGCGTTGCTATGGCTTTGATAACAGGCGACTGTAGCTAGCTACCACCGATCATAAGCCTGCCTTACATAAATAAAACTAATATAAACATTTAAGTGTCGCCAACACAGTTGGTAAGAGATAGATAGTCGTTTCTTGTGATTTGTTGATGTTACCTATGAGCGTGGTGAGGAGCCTCGTGCCGGCTGTGAGCTGAGCGTGTGCGGGGCCCAGTTTGGCCGCCATCAGACGCGCACGTTCTGCGGCCGACACTGCACATCATACACGCCTCATTACTATATTATTGAGGAGTCATTCGTTCAAGCTCGACTGCTCGATATTTCTTCAAAACAGGACCCACTTAAGCACAGCAGCATAAAATTGGTTCAGTTGGTTTAATTGTCAATTTATTAGGTACTAGATGAGCCCGCAACTTGGTACCTACGCTTGATATTCGGTACAGCGCGTAACTTTTTTGTTTGTAAACAGATTGGAATGAAACAAACGGGGAAGTTTACTGTTTCTGACACTAGCGTCACAAACGCAGAGACAAAAATTCTAAAAACTATTGTTGACCTCGGTAACATAATAAGTACATCATTTACAAATTGATTTTTTGAAAAAAATATTTAATACACAAACACGGCTCGTTTACAATTTTTTATACGTATATAGAGAGATAAGGGCAAGTTCTGTCGTTTTTGAACACGTGCAATTTTATGCGTTGTCGATCCTTAGCGAGAATTCTGATCCGACTGAAACCAATTTAAACAGATTAGTATCTATATGATTGATGATTTTTACACATTTTTTCGTATTCCAGTCAGTTTCTTAAACGTTTAAACTGAGTGAAGAAAAAGCGCACTTGAAACATTGTATGTTGTATGAGTTCCAAAAAGGGAATAACGTAATGGAGGCAAAAAAAACTTGTACAGCTGACGAGTACAGCTCAGCTCATAGATGCTAAAGATTGTTTGCGAAATATCATTAGGGTGATCAGGGGGATGTTTCTTTGAAAGATAAACCCAGATCAAGAAGGCATTGTACTAGTAGATCAGGACAAATTGTGGAAGTTAATCTGGGAACACACAGAAGTTGTGGAACTTTTGTGGAGAAGTGGGCTTCAAGCTTGGAATTCATCAGAGTAATGAATGCTTCGGATCACATTTAAAGGCTTAGTTTGGTGTTGTTATCTGTTTGAGTATCACACGAATTAAGCGAAAAAAATTTAATGGACAGAATTTTCATGTTTTTCAAATCGAGCTAGTCACAAAAGGGAACCATTTTTAGAACAATTGTGATTGCAAATGAAAAGAGGATAGTGTTGCACCATCTAACTATCCAGATTCAGGTCGCTACAAAACTTTTCTTGGTAGAAATGAATATATTAATTATGAGGGTGTCCTAATAACAGTGGAAGAATACTTTGCCACCAAAACGGAAGAGTTCTTTTCGAGGGGGTTATATGAGCTGACAGAACGTTGCCAGACAGTTGTAACTTAGCTTCTTCAAGTGAGCTGTAAACAAATTCCAACAGGGTCGGCGGTGCATCAACATTCTCCCTGGCGTTGCTTTTGTCCTTAGATAATGGTAGCCACATACTATCAAGTGGATCATTGGCTTAACTTTTATCAGTACTGTCTGTATGAATGCGCTAATCTCAGAAAGTTGTGGGCGAATTTTGTTCCTGATTGTATCTATGGCAAGAGGAATTTCTGATGCTTAAGTCATGAATATCTTATTTATATTTGTCTAATTATCAGCACCCCACACGCACGCTGCAATTAAACGTGGCCGGGTTCAACTAGTAACTAATATAAAAAACACTTACCTCGGGAGCCCTCCTGGCTAGAGTCTTCAGTCATGGAGACGCGTTCAGTGCGGTACTCCCCGGTGACCAGGTTCCACACGAACAGACACTCGGCCGAGTACTGGCTGCGTTGCGGGGGACTGGTGTCGGCGTCGGAGCTGCAGGCGGCCCCCTCGGCCCAGAACCACATCGCGCACAGACCCGACAGCCAGCCGCTCGACGGACACGCATCGATCACATGACAGCCCCAGTCGAAGCAGTATATGAAGTTGAGAGAGCGCAGCTTGCACAAGCGGCCGCAAACCTCGTTGCACAGCAGCTCCGTGTCGAGGGACCGCTGGCAAGCGCGAAGCGACTCCGTGGGAGGCCGCTGCCCTGCGGTCCGCTCCCATGCACCACTGCTCACAGCCTGCAGCGGGGTCAGCCCCACACCGTGTGCGCTCAGTTGCAGCGCTACGTGGTATCCGCAGTCATCATCAGAATCCGTCAGGATTGACGTGATCTCGTCATCGCTCTCCACGAAGTACCTCGTGATGAACTTGCTGCACTTGGAATTCTTCGAGTGAACCAGGTAAGGATCTTGTGGGCTGACGGGACACTCCGACAGCGTCTTCGATGCATTATCGTGCACTGCGACCGTCTTCAACGAGCCATCATCCAGCATCTCTGTGACTCTATACTCCGATTCGCTGTTCTGATCAGACTCCAACGGCGACACGCCACCATTTTTAATCTCCGAAATGATCGTGGGCGAAGACGATCTATCGATTTGGTTGTGGGCTCTCAGCACCACAGCGGGGGGTGACTTCGCTCGCAATCGACTTTTCCCCGAAGATCCAATGAAGTACTTCCTATTACTCCGCAAAACCCTAAACGGTATTATATTCTCGTTGTTGTCCTCGGAGAACTCGTATTTCTTATCGGCCAGTCGCCTTTTACGAAACATACTCAACTTCTCGCATTTCTCTGTCTCCTCGACGAATTCGTACGCCTTCTCAGCTATGATTCTATGAGTTTCGTTAAATCGCGACATGCTCTCGGCGGGCCGACGTCTCGGTGAGCGTAAAGGAGGACTGATCAGCGTTCTTATCAAGGGCGAGGACCCTTCCCACTCTTCGACCAAATTGTGCGATATCGACGACGCTTGTATGCACAACTCCTGACCCATCATATCCAGATGCTGCACGGGTCGCGACATTTGAACCGGCTCCGCTTCCAAATCGGAAAAGTCTTCTAGAATATTCTGAACGACGTTGTTCTGGTACTTCGGTGACAAGAAAGCTGCGGAAAAATCTGACGCCGGAGTATCGGGACCTGTGTCCGCCGGGTCCGTTGAACTGAGTTCTTCCCTGTCCAATGAGTATTTCACATGATCACTATCATTCTTATCCTGTTCCGGTTTCACGAAATCAATTTCTAACACGTGTATAAAGTCTGTATAAATAATAATTTGATTGTAGTAAACTAATTCTACGACTGGCTCGTACATGCTCGTATCTGATGTACAGAAAAACTTTGTGTGTATAGCGAAGTTATGTTCTAAACATCTTTTTCCACAATTGAGATCATCTGGATCTGAAAAACAAAAACAATTCAATAATTTATGACCCCGGAAAGAAGGCTTCGAAAAAAGTATTAATAATAATATATATAGTCTTGCACGCACTTGCAGCAGCCGTGGCGTTGCTTGTGATACAGACGACGATAGCCACCTACCATTAAATGGACCACCAACCTGTCTGAGATATATATCAAAAAACATTAGAAGCGATTTCTGACGAACGCAACGTCACATACGAAACCGCATATTTTTATGTGGTGCGGAACATAAGGCTCGAATGAAATTGTATTGTACAATTGTATTGTACGCCCCGCTGTTGAAATTGTATGAAACAACGCTCGGCACGACACGTATATTTCCATACATTCATACTCGTTCGAGCGGTAGTCTGAGCTTGCGTCTGTACATAAAACACTGCTAAATACGACTTGTCTTTAATCATAGGAAAACTATCTTAAGTATTAGAATATTTACTTTGACACGTTATTCACATTAAAACTAGCCACAATAATAATCCCCCGTATAGAGTAAAGCTTATAATAAAAAACACATCCTAATCAACAAAAATGCGAAAAAGTAGCATTAAGCAGTCAATAGTACATTACTGCAGAGTCCAGGAAGTGAAGGATTGCCGGACGAAGTGGTTTCAAGGCCGAGTTTTAGCGAGGCCTTGATAAAGATCTGAGTCCGGCAATCCTCATTCCGGTCGAGGCTGGTATAGTGCTTTTCTCAATAAATGTGAGGAAATAATGAAACACGTGATAATGCAAAAAAAATAGTATGATATGAAAAAAATAATAAAAAATTAATTTATATATACAATTTTATTTAGAATAAAACAAACGCAAATGTTTACTAAAAGCAATAAATATTTAGGTAGGTACTGAAAAAAGTCTGCTTTCCCGCCTTTTTTATTTTTTATTTTCAATGAGTGCAAAGGAGACAGCCATACGCCCCCGCCTACTACGTCTGTGACAGCGGCGGACTCGTGAAACTTCGGGTTTCATCGGGCTGAGCAGCGGCCAGGAATGAATTTTCTTACAACATTCTTGGCCTAGGCCAAGAAAGAAATGCATGAGCCAAGAATTACAAACTTCGTGGCTAGTTTTTAGTACAAGAATGCCTACATTTCCGAGCATGTTTGAGAAAATTTTATTTACTATACACTTATATGCAGGATTGAAGAAAAGCATTCTGTCAAAGCCCACTCTGAGGGAGTACATTTATTCAGCTCCAATTGCGTTTCGCTGGACTACCTTGGTTACACTTATGGTCGCGCACAGCGCTGAATGACTGACAAACTGGTCAACAAGTGGTTGAGAACGGTCCTCATACAGCGCTGAAGATGGTGAATCAGCCTCGAACGCGTCGGAATAGCGTTGTGCAATGTCGTTAGCATCGAATCATAAAACACATTTGTTCTCAGTTTCGGCTGTTTGCCGCGAAAGCTGAATAGACTCGGAAAGCTAAACGGACGCATACTCATTGCCACAAGTACTGTTTTCTATGGACAAAAGCTGAATAAGTAGTTCCTCGCTAATACACCAAAGTATTTTTATATCATGACATTCTCTTTAAAATTCTTTCATTTAGCACCAATTACGAACGATAGACGTCTTTAAGTACATATAAATTACCTTCTTTTGAATAAGCTGCACATTTCTTACATCCTAACCGAGGTACACCAACCACGCTGAGGTAGGAACGTTCTGAACATAAGTCCCTGAGGAGAAAACAACCAGTTCATTTATTCTATTGTAATAATGCATTCAATATGTTAATCCGATTCTTAAGTCCCAAGATTTCATTAATGCACGCATAGGTGGTCGTCACCATCTATGCGAAAGCGGGATACAATATACTGTGACTCATTACAGATTGGGATTCATGAATCATTAACATTCTCCTATCGCGATAGGGACTTGTCCTTTAACTTTTATCCTATCAGAACCCGCCTTGCAACCCGACTAGTGTTGCTTATAATTATAGACCACCTCAGACCGTAAGTGAATCGTCATATCAATTGAAACTCAAGGATTTTTTGGTAGCCCTTTGTAAAAGGATGATTCACATTATATACCAAAACTAAATCGAAATATTGTATTTCTCAAAATGGTTCATCAATGGTTTTAACTTTCTTGAGTTGCGTAAAGTTTTGCTACTGATAAGGCAGACAGAGATGGGAGTCCCTTTATCCTTTCGATTCAAAATGTTGTTTCTAAATAATTATCACTCGCTCTAGCAAGAAAATTTGAGTGACAAAGAACAGCAAGTTTCAAAGACCTAAGACCTGACGCAAATATTACAGAAGTCAATCTCAGAGGCCCTCGGAAAAAGGGGGGTTTATAAAAATATAAGACATTGAAATAAAGTAAATCCTCTCTAATCTCTACACTCTACAGTAAACAGTTTTAATATGAAAAATTTGTCTAATGTGATTTAAAATTTAGAATAAAATATCATTTTATTAGGAGGGGTTAACAACAAAACAAAGGGCAACCTAAATAAAGTAAAAATTTTACAAGACTTATGTTTAAGATTTACAGCAATATTCCCTACTAATAAGTGGAAATAATTATTCAAATTTAAGATGAGAAAAGGTAGAGATGTCAAATAATTCTTCGGCAATGATCTATATGATTACCAATATATTTTTAGAATATATTAGAATAAATTTGTATTGAGTTTAAATATTTATTTCAATACTTGCATCTGGGATTTCCTGCGCAAGAAGCGCATAGCGGAGACAACAGCATTGGTCCTCCCACAACATATGTAGTGTCATTAAAGTGATAATATAAAATTTGACATAAGACTCATTAGTAGCATTATCGAAATTTTAATCAAAAACATAAATAAATAATAATCCAGGAAAAGTTACTAACAAATCAAAATTTTAGTCCATTTTTAATGTTTCTAAAAGATATGAAATATTGATGGGTGAATGAATTTTTTGATTCCACCCTTTAGAAGAGATGAAAATCGGCGTTTTTTAAATTATACAAAAAAGACAGACATTTAGAAAAAAAAAATCAATTATTAATAAAGATATTGTAGAGAATTTAATAACTTTTTTTTTCTAAAATTAAAATTAGTGGAGTTCAAGAGGTTATGGAAAAAAAATCAAAGTTATACCTAGGAACATTTTTATGTAAATTTACATAAAAAAATTACATAAATTTTACATAAAAAAGTTACCAGTTTTGTATAATTTGGAAATGGGCACTTTTTTTTCACCCATTGATTTTACATATTATTTTCTAAAAGTTGATATCAAAAATTCCCCCTGAGGGTCACAAATTTTGATTTGTTATTAAATTTTCCTGGACTATAAAGTAGATTGCTTATGAGAAGAATATTGAGAAACACTTACGCAATGCCATAGACAACCAAAACTCCCGGATTATGCTTCCATTGTGCCATAGAGATGGTGACCTTATTATCTATATATTCCTCTCCAAATAATGGCACACAGTGCACAGGCTTCACTTTGCGACCAGGCACCCACGATAGGAAATGTAATCTGAAATTGAAATACACCTTATTTAAACAAACAAAACATATGATTTTTTTTTTTTCTTATGTTAAGGTCGACAGATAGGTCCACTTGTTGGTAGATGGCTGCCATCACCTATAACATAAGCAACGCCACAGGTGCTGCAAGTGTGCTGCCAGAAATAGTAGGATAAGAATGAGGGATTAGGAAGTGAAAGAGAAATGGGCTCTAGCATCCCTTACTCACTCAGTGAAACACGCATGCAGTGGAACAGCACACATGCAGGGTTAAGGCAAGCAACCTAACCACTCATCCAATAGGCTTGTCAAAATTTTATTTGCTGTTATGGTCTTATTGCTGTTACTGCCGCCAGATGGGCTGCCCAAATGACTGCGTCTACAAACACAGTGTGCCCTGCAACTACTTTCCAGCTCCAGACCAGAGCCAAATTTGAAAAGTTCATTTTCGACCCCGGCAACCCTAGAACAGAGCGTTAAGGCAATCAACCTAACCACTCATCCAACGGGCTTGTCAGAATTCATGAACGGATTCTAAATTTTTTTCACTATCTAGCATTTTTTTTAATTTTTTAGTCAAATAGTTAAGTCTGGCTTTATAGGGAGGGTATTTGTATTATTGCCAGTCCTTACTTTCCTTTTATCAGCAACCAGTTTAAGGATGTTGCTTGAAAAATTAAGTAAAGATTCCTTAATGTCTGTTTGTGGAGTACAATCCATGCTGCTTGTTGGATTGTAGTTGTAAAGTGCTCCACTGCTACAAAGATCTTTCGTTCCGAACGTAGACTAATACATTGCCAGTTTGTTCTCCTGCTATGGAATATACAAGGTCTTGATTTCATCATAATTTTCGTGTGGTTAGACGATAGGTCAAAGCATGATGCAGCCTCCAGGTTTGATATATTTTTCGTGATGCAAAAATCAATAAGGTCTGGTAATTTATTAACGTCAGTAAGCTAGTGCGTCGGCTCGCCGCTTGAGGCAGTTCGAAGATCCCATTGATTCACTTCATGAGCTCTTTCCCTTCAAGAATTTTACTAATATCGCTTTTTTATTTGTATATCTTGGCAAAAATTAACTTGATTATAATTTTATTCATTAACATGCAGGACTTTGATTGAGTCGAGACTTCCCAAACTTTAGTCCACTGTGACCCATCCAGGATCATCTATGTATATATGATTCTCGTATATATTATCTATATAAATATAAATTTATATATTTCGTGCTAAAACATTTGGATGAACATTTGTATTTAAATAAGTACTTACGGGTAATAATGGGTAAGTACTTACGTGAACTGTGTACTTTCTCTAAAATATGACCTGATAGTGTGGTTATAAGTGAAACTAAGAAGGTATTGTCCACACTGTGAAAATCCCATAAAAACATGTTCAGTCAGGTAGGATCTCGGCACAATATCCATGAGGCAAAATCGCAATTGGGGTGGTATTTTCTCAAATACTTTTTTACGCCTTTCATTTGACTTTCTCGAGGTAGATCCATGTATCTAAAAATTTAAAATAATTGTTTAATAAGAGACAATAAACACGAAATATAATAATTTTGAAATTTATGAGACATTTTTAAATTTGTAAATAGTATTTTCTGGAAAAAATGATTAACCAATAGATAATCCTAAAAGACCTGATCTATAATAAAAGACAAAAACTGAAAAACTGATGGCAAGTTTCTTATTTTAGACTTACCTCTCGGTTAAATAATTTATGAAGAATGTTACAACTGTTGAATGAATTATTTGTTGGAGTAATATTTTTTGATTTACGATCCGTTTTATCAAATTCACGCGATTTTTCACAGATTTTTGTCTTCAAACTCATGTTGAAGACAAAAATAAATGTTTTATTTAATATAATCGACTATTAATGGCTATGTAGTGATTTTGAATGAATAAATGAAGATTAAAAAATAAATAAAAAGCAACAACATCTCTCCATCCTTGAATCACAGACCAATTAATGACCTGAGAATTGACAGTGACCAAGACGATTATTATATCATGCCAATATCAATCGACTCGACCAATTTAAATGCTCTATATTTTAAAGTATAGTCAAAGTCATATTAATAACTATAGTCTATTCATGGAAACGGAAACGAGTTAGCAGAGCGCTATCTCACTCACACAATTGTTTAACCGTGATTGGTCAGTGACAAACGCTAAGGCGGTGTACAAATTGCGAGCACTTATTAGTCTATTCTTACTTCCCGTATTGTGCAGAACTGCAGACGTGCTCTTACTTGTGACAATAAAACTCAACTCGTAACCTGGCTTGTTTATTGGATTTTGTTATCGATTACTTTTTTGACGACTTATTGGGTTGTAAAACGGACTTTCCATTGTGAATTGGAACAGTGCGATAATGGCGGATATCGAACAACCTGCTGAGAAAAGTAAACGTCGTGCTTTTTTGTCTACCGAGAAGACTATGATTTATAATATGTACCATGCTATGAGAAATGCAGACTCTTCGGCCTCAAACGGTGACATTCTAAAAGCTGTTGCATCTTCTTTAGGCGTTCACTGGGCTTCTGTTCATAGAATTGTGAAAGAGAAAAAAGAATGTAGTGTACTAAAATCGCCAACGAAATTTAAGCCACGTGTGTCTTTTGTTGATAAGATCGATAACTTTATAAAAGGTGCCATCAGAACTATAGTCCACAATTTCTTCGCGCAGAATGAAATTCATACTCTAGACAAGATTTTAAAGAAGATCAATGATGATGGCACTTTGGGCAATATAAAGAAAACGACGCTACATAAAATATTGAAAAAAAAAAGGTTTTAAATTCTGTAAGAGAACCAGAAATAGCTTATTGCCGGATCGCGATGACATATTCTTTTGGCGAAGAAATTATCTGCGAGCTATCAAAAACGCACGAGAAAATCGATTTTTATTCCTTTCCTTTATCCATCCATCCGTTATTTTATTTTATTATATTTATCCATCCGTTATATTAAAAATTACCAATAAAAAGAGAAGAATAACTAACCAAATAAATGTCCCTCAAATAGTAGGTGAAGCCGTGGGCATAAGTTATGCAAGCTTTTAAGAAGCTCAGTGTGAACACGTATTTACTTTTGTAAGGTATTGTTAACGCCCACTGATCAGGAAAAGTTTTTTGTCTTTGTCATTTATATGAAAATGTGTGATAGAGAAAGCGCTATTTTCTTCAGGTTACTTCATCTTAAACTTTACTTCTTTATTATTTTTAATACTCTTGATGTCTACGTAAAATAACAGATTAACTTAGATGGTTCACACATCTTGTTTATTTATTTTAAATACCTTAAAATATTCATAATAACTTATAACATTTCACTCTGATGTACAAAACACAACACTAGGTACTAAATTTTCACATCAATCATATTCTCTATTTTCTTTTCTCTGTTTGAATTTCAAACCATTTTAAGTCAGCCAGTATTTAAGTTCAAATACATTAACAAAAAGCCTTTCAGTGACGATCTTTGCTTTTAAATTAACTACAAAAATAAAACCAGATGCATCAATGTTTCAAGTTAAATACAACCTACATTCAAAACAACAACATATCGCTTCATATTCGTTTTCCTACATTCTAAATAAAAGCTGTGTTAAAATAAGATGTACCAATATTAAAATATATTTTTTTACAATAGCTCGACTAAATGATATCAGCGGATATCTTTTATATTTGTATTGTATTTAACAAATATTATGTAGCACTATCTCAACTAAAAATTTATACCTCAGTCTACATCCCAAATGTAAAGAGATGCCCACATAATACTTACTTACTTACTTACATTTGTGACAAATAACAATAGCAAATATGAGCAAATAGCAACTCAAATTATTTTTCTTTTGCCCATAGAAAAATAACTAAGCATAGAAACCCTACTAAAATAGCGACAAAGTTACATCAGTTCATACTGTATTCACTTATGGCATTGAAAATGTGTTAGAAAGAGATACATATGCAGTAGTATATTCGTAATGTAGAAGGTTGTCACTAGACAAATGTCAAACGGATGTAATTGGATGTATTTTAATACAACCAAATTAAATATTTTGTCGTTGTTCCGTTGCTGGTGTCGTTACGTCACTACATAACTTGGTCGCATTATAATGACTGATACTTTTTGTTGTCTCACTGCTCCCGTCAGTAGGGATGAGCGATATTGATGAAATATCGGAATCGATATTGACATCGATAGCTTATTGTCGTCCACAAAATATCGATAATATCAATAAAAAATGTCAAATAACCAATTTGCATGTAGTATTAATTTGCAAATCTAAGTTGATTCTTTGATTTAAAGTGATCAATCATAACCTTTCTTAACACCATTTAGATGGTAGTAGCACAGAATAAATAATAGTACTGGCGTACAGAAGTTGCACTCCTTGATCTTCCGTTGATCACGTCGTTTTGTTTTGTAGCTTTATTCTCTTTTTCGACAGGAGCACAGGTAAAGATATAAGCGGATCTCGTCGACTTTGGAGAGTCGTAAGAGTTGGATTCGTTCAGTATGGATGAGATAAAATTAAAAATCGTCAGCTCGATCGCCTTTCTTATTCCTTTTTTGAAAATCTGAATCTCTTTTATTGTATATATATTCCGTACATCTTCTCTTTAAGGCTCTCTCTCTAGAATGCTCTCTCCCGTGAAAAAACCCTGTCAATCTCCCTTTTCTCTTTACTTCGATTCTTTTGTTCTTATTTTCATTTGAAATCCCGCCGGCCAGTGTATATGTAATATAAGTAGATAAAAAGGTTATGTAAATTATAAAAAGGAAACAAAAAGTTTTATAATGAATGGGAAAAGCGAATGATGATGAACCCTACAATCTCCTTAAGAAATCTCTGGAGTAGGCAGTGGCTAAATTTCCCATGGAAAAGTGCGTAAATCCATAAATTCGTGGTCAAACAAATTAAAGGCCTGTATTAAAGCTAAAGATGGCCATTTTGAATAGAATTATTTTTTATACTTTTGCTGAGACTTCAATAAATATTATATTTTTAAATAATTTTATTAAGATTACCTTACTTCACATAAAAATAAATCCATTTTCATTTGTAACAGAACTTATGACTGGACTAGACATGTATGCACACCAAAAAATTAGAATTTTGAAACGCAGAGCACCGAATGTGGTGGCACGCATTGAGTAAGGTCTATGTCTATGTCTACAGTGAACTTTGAGATTCATGTAATGTGTCGAATTGTATGTATATCGGTAAACAGAAAACAAGACTAGTTACTCGTTTTGAAATCAAACTATCAAGGGTAAGGGTAACACAATTATTTATATCCGTTTTTCTTTCGTCAAAGCTATAACACACTTAGGTGGTAGGTAAAGTCAATTTTTTTTTATATTTATTCAAAGATTTACGAATTTAGTCAGCAAAAATTTATTGATTTTATTAGCATTATGCACTCCTGTTCGCAAAATAACCCCTTGTAAAACGAAAACACGTCAAAAATATGCCTTTTATAAATTACCAAGTGTGTTCATATAAAATGATTTGATTTTGAAACGTCTCCCAATATTCCTTCCTGCTAAGCGCCAGTTTATCTCAGAATAAAAAAAACTATGTTAACGCGCTTCGTTGTAAGCCTTTTATCAATCGACACAGTTACATCACTAGCATTATGAAAACTAGTGACAACCTTCTACATTACGAATATACTGCTGCATATGCATCTCTTTCTAACACCTTTTCATTGCCATAAGAGAATACAGTATGAACTGATGTAACTTTGTCGCTATTTTAGTAGGGTTTCTATCAAAGATAATTGTATTAGTGTATAGATGGAACAATAAAAATTGAAGATTCCTTCGATACTCGATACCCGTCTTTCTAATGGCTGCATGTCGTATGTTAAAAAGAGATAACAATAGCCGAATATGACGTTTTAAAACGCTGCGCGCCATAAAAAAGGCAACGTCATATTTGTTTATATCATGCTGGTTAACAAGCGCGTTTAGCTTTATGTGATTTAAAATACTTAAAAATCTGAAAGTGTGATTTCATAAATCTGTTGCTTGCCAAGAATGGCTTGTACTGTTCCCGTTTGTCCAAGTAGAGTGGGTGTTTTGAAGGAGAATAATGGAAATATATCATTTCACCGGTAAGTCGCACAGCTCGCACTCATTAATTTTGGTGTTTTGTAAACAATTTTTTATAATTATTTACTAAAAATGAATCATTGTACTTGCATACACAGCTCTAAGGTTGATTTATTTAAAGAAAAGCTGGTGTTTATAACTAAAATTTACAAAAACCAAAGTTAATCGGAATATTTGACATTTGTCTTGCTTTATAGTGCTGTAGTCTGATCTTGATAAGTTTATCGATATCGATAACTAATTTATTTTTAGTAGAGTGTTGACAATTTCTAGCATTCACTGCAGGTTGAAAGTAATTTTTATCAATTTATAACATATTTCCCACCGACATCGATTTAAAAAAAAATGTGGACAAAAAATGTAAGAAAAGCCGACGATTGGAGAGCTTCGCAATATACAAGAATATGCTCGATGAACTTTGAAGATTCTTGCTTTCGCCAAGGATATCAGCGTAAAATTCTACACTCGACAATATTCCCAAAATTACCACCATCGTGTAAACCAGTAAGTAATATCTATAAGTTATAAAGAAGTTATGCTTCAATCTATGAAAATTATGAAAATCTTTTGAATTATTAATAACCAAAAACTATTTCTTTTCAGAAATTACCCAGAAAAAGAAAACTTACTAATAAATACGTGGATACCCAAGCGTCAACATTAACTGCAAGTCTTTAAATTAAAATGTTGACGAATCACAGATGAACGATATCACAGATTAAAATGAAACGATATCACAGATTATCCAATCTGTGATATCGTTTCTAAAAATAAAACTTTAAGATTATCGAGTTTTTTTTCTCTCGTAATAAAAACCTACTCCCGTTCTACCCCTTAAGGATGGATTCTAAATATTTCTACTCAAAAAATAACTATTCTTTTGAAATATTTTGGTGAAATAAATGCGAGAGGTTGCATACAATCTCATACAACCGATTAGCAATGCGGCGAGTACCAGTACGCACCCACATTTTATTTATATTGAATAACCAAACAGTACACTGAAACGTATTTAGCCATACTTTTTATCCGTCATATATTTAAAATCTATATCAACGATATCTAGTTATCAATAAAAATGCACAGCACTATTATACGCTATAACTTTAGCTTGCATTGTATAGTCAAAATGGAGACATTCACTCAACTTCGACCCGACAGATTATATATGTATGTCTCTTTCAATCTTATGACAATTTGAAGGTGTTAGAAAGAATAAAATATTGCTGCATTTTGTGATCCATCTATAGGTACAGACTAATACAACATCTTTGGTTTCTATGCTTTAGTTATTTTTCTATGCTTTTGCCTGAGTACATAGTACATACGTAAACATGACACTTGACACAGAACTTTATAATAGCCACTTTATATAACGTAGCGTAGTGATTATATTCTCTTTGATAATAGCTTTCAAATTTGAAGTCACTTGTTCTGTTGCTGTTGCTGTTGTAAAAAGAAAAAGTTGTAGTGCGGGAACCTGCGGGAACCGTTGTTACGAAAATTTTGTACGATATAAATTGCTTCTTTTCTTCAATTGATTTTTATAAATTCAATTAATGAGTCATAGTGACTAAATTATAGGAATAAGTTTTTTAAGTTAAGGAAATATGGAACCGATGACTTTAGGTAGCCCACCACACTCGCCATCAGCCAGCCCAAATGTTGGTTACTTACCGCCGTTTCTTTTGGGCGAAATAAATCCTCCAACAACACCACGAACCAATAACTTGTCTCCCACTAAAGGCCGCAGTCTTGCTTTTGGTAAGTGTACATCAAAAATAACATGTCCACTTTATGTTAGGTGTCTACTTGTTAGCGTCACAGGTGCTGCAAGTACTGTGCCGACCTTAGTAGAAGGATGAGGGTTAGAGAAATGGGTTCTAACCTCTCTACTCACTCACTAAAACACAACAACACATATGCTGTTATTTCATGGTGGTCTTCTGTAAGGGGGTGGTTACTGCCGCCAGATGGGCAGCCCAAATGATAGCGAAATGCAATCTGCCCTGCCTCTACTAAAATATAGAATAAAATAGTTACTATAGTCACCATCACGAGAAGCTGTAAATTATGTTTTTATTAATTATTGTTTTTTATTTCAGGTTCTCCAGTTAGCCCAACTCAAACATCTACCCCTGATCAAAGATTATATCGAAATAACACTTATATGAACCAACAAGCCCTTTACAATCAACAAAATGTGTTTAGTAATACACCTGCCACATCCAACATATCATATACTAATAAACCTAATGGACCACCAATTGATGACCTTTTTGATACTATTAAGAGCCATGAGATTTCAAACAAATCTACATACCAGGATAGTTTTCTCGGCTATGGTCACAACTCTATGCTACAGAATTCCTATCAAAATGCTTCAATTAATAATCAATCGTTAAATGTCCCTTGGCAAGACGGTTGCGAGGAACAAGATGAGTATTGGGTTACGGTTTTTGGCTTTCCTCCAAATGCTGCTAACTCAGTCTTAGCAAGATTCAGCACCTGTGGTGCTGTATTGGGTAAGGATTTTGATGTCATTTTTTATGAATATTTTCATTATTTGCAGTAAATTTATAAACTTGTTCTTGATACACACATTGCATATACATTCAGACTTACACACACACACACACTCATTTCTTTGATTTTTAAAGACAAAAATCAAGACAAGATTCAAACAGATCATTAGCAACAAGTGTTCATTTATCTTAGTCTATATAAGTATTCTTGTATAGACTAAAATATGGATGGAGTAGCGGGGTCTCCTGATACAAGTATTCTTATACTTACTAGGAGTACCCCTACAATGTAAATTTGTACCTAGGCTAAATTGAAGAAATAAAGTATTTGTATGAAGAGATTGTCAGACAGGCCTTGATTGGATATTAATCATATTTAATTGTTTTAATTAAGCAGTTGTAGAATCTAAATGAAATTAAATAACGGAATCAATGCATAACCTACTTCTTGAGAATGAAGTTATAATAAGAATAAATATATATTTTTTCTTTTTAATATAGATTTTTCAGAGTACCTCCTAAAAAATGTATGGCCCCCATAGTAAGGACTTATAGGCTATCATTATGGGATAACACGACTTGATGGTAGGTGGCTACCATTGCCCACAATAACAAGCAACAGGAGCTGCAAGTGTGCTGCCGGCCATAGTGGGTTTAATTAGGAAGGCATAGGGAAATAGACTCTGGCATTGTTTACTCTCTCACTGAAACACAACAGCACACATGCTATTATTTCACTGTGTTCTTCTGTGAGAGGCTGGTTACTGCCTTCAGACAGGTTGCCTGAACGTAGTGTGCCTTGCTACTGTTTGCTCAGACCAAAGCCAAATTAACCTTAAAAAAATAATTTCCAATTAACCCAATTGGGGTTTGAGCCCAGGACCTCTGAGAAAGAGTTAAGGCAAGCACCCTAACCACTCATCCAATAGGCTCGTCTATGGAATGATTAGTACAAGTCTTAAAAGATGCAATCATAAATTAGCTTTTAAAATATGTGGACATGGTTCTGGGTTATCGAGATAAAAATCTTATGTGTCCACTGCATTGATTGTCTTTGTAGATGGCTACGTAAATTTTACTGTCAGAACTTTTATGAGTAAGGGCGGGTTGCTTCAATTCATCGGTTAAAGTAAGCTACATTCGTTAAAATTTAACAGTTACATTCTGTATTTGACGTCCGTTAACTTTGACGCGTTGCATCATCGTAAAAAAAACAGTTCGTTATTTGTATTCGGGTTGCCATTTAACAATAGGCAAAATCTCCAAAACGTTCGTGGGGAAAGTTTTTTGACGCGTGCAATACAGCTTCGAAGCAGTCATAACGTATCTGTCAATGTGTCATGCATAGTGTACTATCATATTTTCCCGCTAGTTTTGTTAAATTGAGTGCGTAGCATATTTTGTTTTTACTCCAAATTTCTAAGATTTAACTTCAAGATTAAATAAAAATGGAATCATTTACACCAAAGTAAGTAAATCGTTTAATAATCGTAATGTTCTATTTACCTATATTACAATAGAAATGTAATGAAATACAATGTGCTTTCAGAGAACGTTCTATAAATTTTTAAATCAGTAAAATCAGTAAAAAAATTTAAATAAAAAATCAGTAAAATTCAACTAACCTGGTGATAAAATAGTGACATGAGTACAATCTATAGCACCCAGTACTTTAGGAAATTTGGCTATATTGTAGAATTTTGTAGCCACATGTTGTCTTTCCTGATCAGTAAGTGGCATGTTAATAAATTGAGGTCGTAATTTAGCCAGAGCATGAGTAACTCTATGAATTATTCTACACGCAGTAGTTTTATGAAGTCCTGACATGTCACCAACACATCTCATAAAAGAGCCCGATGAGTAATATTGTAAAGTGACCAGAACTTGGTCAATAGGTTTGACAGCAAAATTCCTAAAAGAAAATTTATGTAGGTTTATTATTTAATAGCATAAGCTTTAAGAACAAAACTAGAAAATTAATATGAACTTTGGCACCTATTTAATTTATTAGATAAATACTCACTTTTCTGTTTCATTTTTAATTTCAGATTCGATCATATTAGTTATATAAAGAGCCACATCTTTAGAAACACGAAATCTGTCGATAAATTCCTCTTCGTCAAATAAGTTAAAATTAAAGATTCGTTTTCTAAATACTTTTTTTTTCTTTCACTAACAACTGCTTCATTGTCTCGTACTTTCGTTTAAAAATAGATTAAAAAGAATTGATTCCATATTCTGGTAATTCATAAAACTTTAAAACTGAGAAATTAACGATAATCGGTGCTTTCGCCGACGGTTAACGTTAACGTAATTATTTAACGAACTTATAGGATGACGGATAGTGAAGCAACCCATTTTTGACTTTTACGTCCGTCAGCGCCATATTTAACATTGAAGTGTCTGTCAACGTTACGTGAAGCAACCCGCCCTAAATCTATAAAAACAACCGTCTCCATTTTAATATTACAAAAACTATTAAAAATGATTGGTACAAGTGGGTAATCACAGTTATAAAAATAACAATTTCCAAATTCAAAAGTATTATGGTTTTTTTGTACCTTTTTTTATGGTCTAACTTTATTGGTGACTATTTTTAATTTGATTTTAAAGATAAGCAGTATCCAACACAAGGCAACTGGGCCCACATGCGATACGCGACTCGCGCAGAGAAGGAGAGGGCCTTCGCGCTGAACGGTCGCCAAGTGCTGCCGGGCATCATGGTGGGCGTCGTTGAGTGTAAAGAGCCACCCAAAATTAATGTCACCAGTAATCTCACAGTCACCTCCTTTGAAAGGTAACTAACTATTGTGATTTCAAGAAGTCTAGTCAGATGTATTAAATAGTAGCCAGTGCGAAGTCGCGTATTCGTCTGTTGAAAAATGTAAATGACAAAATATATGAGCAACTAGCTGACCCTGCAACTTCGTACGCGTGGTATTCGGTATAGCGCGTAACTTTTTTGTTTGTGAACCGATTGGAATGAAATAAACACTAAATGTTACGGGAAGCTTGCTATAATATATCAGTGAAAACCTCAGTAACATAAGTTTTATTTTTTTAAATATTTTACAGACACGGCTCATTTACGATATTTTATAATAATTATGTGCCCTTTTGAAAATAAATCAAAAATCGATAACAAACTGTGATTTTTATTTTCTGTTGAGAAAATATCACTCACTGTATAATGTTTTTAGCCAATGTCAGCACTTTTAATTATCATGTTATTAAAATATTTTTTCATTTGGACTTTGTTTAAAATTCAAATCTAAGATTGGCTATTCCGCTTTAAGAGCGCGTATAAAGAGAAATAGCTAATCCTAGAATTGAATTTTATCTAAGTTTGTAAAGTCCAAATAGGAAAATATTTATATATAGATTAATACATTATAAATAAAAGTGAAATGTGGAAGAGAAAATTTTATATGATGAAATTTTTTCTATAGAAAAAAAACACCAAATTACCTCTCATTTTTATCGGTTTTTGTTGTATTTTCAAAATGACACATATTACAAACCTAAAAAATTATCAGTAATTCACTTCCTAGATTATTTAGGGCTTTGAGGATTAATTTTTCATTTGACATTGTAGTTTATGGTAATTAATATTTAATACTTTTGGCACTTATAACATTTTTATCGAAATGCGCTATCTTCCGTTTCATGTTATGCATACTTCAATGCGCATTGTTTCACATGATCAGTCACAATCACTTATGGGGCCACGCGGGTGAAATTAGAAATATTTTTTGCTTTGTACGCAGCCTTAAACACTCTCCTAAGGTATGAAATACAGAGTTAACCAATCACCAAATGTATTTGTGTGTATACTGTAAAAACATTGTGCCCCATCATTACTAAAATCTTGCTGGCCCTTCGCACAGTAACATAGAAAATTGTGCTTTCAGACAAACTGGTTCGCGTTCGCTGTGTCCCACTCCGATACCACAAGCACCAGTGCCACAAAGGTCAAGCGGTTTGATTTCCAAGGCATTGGACTATGTTTTGGGTTGGTGACAAAGCCTTAAAAAGCGAAACATGAGTGACTCTGCCATCAAATATATGCACACGGATATGTCATATTTGTACTGGAGCAGGTCCGACACTAGGAAAAGGAGGATAAAAAAGAAACTTTTTTTGTAGGAAATCTTTATGCAAATTATGTCTGAAATGTGTACCAATAGGATAGGATGCTCTATAAAATGGAATCAGTACAATTATACGCCAGGTAGTGTTAATATTGTAATGTGAATGATAATATACAATAAATAGAAGGTAGTACAAAGTTTAAATTGTAGACAAATTTTTAATCTTACTTTTTTTGACAGTTCTGAATAGGCTATTTGAATCGTGTTTACTAAGCACACAAAAATGTTTTTTTAAATTATTGATATAGCACAGAGAGCAAATAAAATTAACTGTTTAAAGCCAAACAAAATGGTGCTCGAACTGACATAAGACGTCACACGTCAGTTTGAAAATGGCAAGATGCAAATGCACATATTGCTAGTAGCTAACTTGTCAAGTATCAACGAGTGAGAGAAAATATGTAGTTGCCGTTTCTCTTGCTCGGCAACGCTGCCACTTGCGGGGACAATATAGGAGTATTAAATAAATATATTCTCAAATAAGGGTACTGCTGTGTGACGTCATTATAGATTCAGCCAATCCTGGCCATTTTCGGAAAAATTAGATTGCAAAACATCAGTTAAAGAAAGTTTTTTTATTTTTTTATAAATGCCAATAGAGTATTGGTGTTAAGAGATTAATGCTAATCTTTTAAAACCTATACTCTATTCTGATATCCATAATTTTAACACTATTTTTCACACTATAAAATAGCCTATTTTTAAGAAATGAATTAAATATTTTATGGGGTTTTACAAAAAAAATTATGATTTCTGCAGCTTCTCAATATGATTTTTTACGACCTCATTTCTATAATAAAATGACAGTTTATTAAATAAAAATGTTTTTATAATATGGAAAACTTTTATTTTATTTCTAATGTAGATAGCATATATACAAAATTTCGCGCGAGCTCCGCGAATCAAAATTAAATATATTTTAACTATTTTATCTGTTAGTAAAGACATAAAAAGCCATTTATAGAAACAGCACATACCATATATTATAATATACATACGCACTTATAAAAACTTTCAGAATCTATTTATTTATGAAGTCATTCTAAAATAATTAATTTTCTATTAATCAAAGTAGAAAATAAATTCAAAAATACACACATATATTTTAAAAAAATAATTAATTGACATAATATTCAAATGGGATGTAACGATTCCGATACCGATATATCGGCATCGCCAATTATAATACAACCGATATGAAACAGTTCGAAAAGCACTGTCTAATTATGAGGCAAGCCATTATGGCCCTACCACACTCGTCGAGTGGTATGGGAAGTAGCGACGAAAGGAGGCAGAGATATAACTTTACTTGTCATGCCGCACGTCATGCTTACCCTTCCCCTATTGTCGTCTTTAGGCGCGAGTCAAAGACCGGCAACATGAGCTCAAGTAGCCGGCCACATAATCGCCAGTCCGAACTCCGAATCGAGCGCTCGTTACGGAAGCACGTCATGAGTAATTTTTTAACACGAATAATAATTATCATAATTGATATAATTACATATACTAAAAATGCATGCGCGCACGCTGCTAGTTGCAACCTTCATTGTGTTGCAAAGGCAAATGACCTAGTGTGGACATGGCGAGCAACATCGCGGCAGCGCGTGGAGCATAGTATGGCAGAGGGGTCACATAGGCCGCTGAGCCTATTTATAATTTGAAATTTTCCAAATTTTATTATTAATTTTAGCATGTAATTTTTATGAGCTTATATTTGTTATTTGTATCTTGTTGTCATTAACAATGGATTTAATCGCGTCAATGAAGCCGTAAAACAGGCAATCTTCGAAAGTCCTCAGAAACAGCTCGGATTTGGATATTTTTTTTTTAAATTTTGTTTTTTCACATTAATCAAAATCAGAAACCTTTCAAAGGGGGGAAATAATTATTTATATTGTTTAAATAATATGTATGTTTATTATATAGGAAAAAAAATTTCGCTTTATTATTTTTTAGTGACACAAAAAAAAAATACAAAACAAGTAATTTTTTCAATTTTTGTTTTTATTTTTAAAAAGGAAATTTAATTTTCAACATTACTTTGTGTATTTGGAACTTCATCTTCTTCAAGTGTCCTTGTATATTATATTTGCAACCTCCTTAATTTTTTTGATAGATTCATTCTCAGCATCCAAATGAGACTCCACGAAAGATTCATTTAAAATATCATGATGTTTTTTCTTAAAGCAAAAAGAGTAGATTGACCTTCATTGACACAACAAGATCTGCATAATATTCCTCTAATAACAGTCTGAGGAGCAGGCGAATTACCAGACACAAGAGAAAACTGACAATCGGGATGATTATTTATATAATTTATTATTTCATCCATGGCATGACTGGTGTTCATAATTCGTGGATCAATTGTTTTTTCTGGTGTATTAACCTGTTTCATAATATTTGCATAACAAGAACGATGGTATCTTGCACTTACAGATCATAAATCATTTACAGAATTTATCCTCAAAGAGATCGAAAAAACTTATCTCTTGTATTTGTGCTTTCTGCTTTGTGTGATAAGAAGTTACAACAGATATGTTTTGATGCTGTTTAACTTTCTTTTGTCTGAATAATAATTGATTGCAAATAAAACAATTATGTTCCCAATCAAAAGAGGAATCTGAAGATCTTCTTAACTTCAATTTAGGTGTACTGAAAGATAATTTTTGAGTTGAGGTACTTGCAGCATTAATATTTTCACCTTTTTGGCAAATGCAACATGCATTCTCTGTAGAATCTGTGTTACTTTATTCGTGGCCCTATAACATATAGAGATTGGAACAATTATTAATTGAAGTAATTTTTAGAGGAAAAAGTACTGTATCTGACAATTTTTAAATATTATTAAAATACTTTACTGTATGAATGACATATAAATACCTTCTGCATTATATTATTGTGCACTGTTCCTTTCAATTACAACTGGATGTTTTTATAAAAAAATTACATTGATAAATACACTCTCAATAAATGAATAAACATATGTTTTAATGCACACATATGTTTTAACCCACACAGCAAATTTTTATGAAGCAAATATTAATTTATTACTGACAACTGTACTTTTAACAACTATTCTTAACACCAAAATTAATACACGAAAACCACGCAGAAACTGATTTCTTTATAACATACATATTGTTTAAACAATATAAATAATTAATATCCCCCTTTAGAAGGTTTCTGATTTTGATTAATATAAAAAAACAAAAATTACAAAAAAAGAATGATCAAAATCGGAGCTGTTTCTGAGGACTTTCGACGAAAAAGCTTCATTGACGCGACTAATTAAAAAGTCTGAAGTAAAATAATTACTTTCCTAATTACCACTTACATTGATAATGTTTCATATTCATATGTATACCTAAATAAATATTTTCTTCAAATATTTTATTTAGCATTTTTATTTTTCACACTTCGCAAAGTCGAGTCTCTATTAAATATAGGTAACTGCTTTGCAAAATAAGTACATAATTCATTATTTATTTAATTTATCATCTACTAAGCCATCGATATCGTTAAAATTATGTATCGTTACATCCCTAGTCAAATTTATTTAGTAATAGCAAAAAATCATCGGAGCTCTTACGCGTGTTATAACTACAATATAAAAAACAAACATTTGGATGCCTTGATATACCTAACCTAATAAAAAAATCCCCAGTGAAATAAAGTTTTCATTAAATATTAACAACAAAAAAAAATACATTGTCTTTACAGCGAATTGTAATTAAATTATCAAATGCGAAGTTCTACAAAATTAGTTTGAAAAGGAAGTTTTTTTTTTCTGTTACTAGTTATACTAAACATTCAGTCTAGTTCCATTGATATCCTAAAAACTTACAAATTTTAGTAAAGTTTAAAAGCTAAATAATTATATCTTCCTAATGTTAATTAAATAAAGTGCAGTTTCACATAAATATATTATTATAGGAAAAAAAATACATACTACTTAAATGACTTCAAAATCGCTTGTACCTGTGCGTGCATCTCAAAAAATCATAAATGTTTACACATAAATAATAAAATTATATTTAATCACATCTATTTATTGAGGTTATAATTACTTTTAGACATAATGTTATTTACATATTATTTAAAGAAATTATGAACATCAGGTTGCACAACAGTTTTTTTTTTTTACATAGTTGTCATCATTCCGTTGCCTAGTAAATTAAATAAATATAACATTTTTGAGGAATAATTAAAACCTGAAAATTATGAAAAAATATGGTGATTATTTTGAAAATTTACTTTATAGAAAAGCATCTCAAACCAAGGATTGGTCTTGGTAGATGATTTTGAGACAAATGGAGAAAATGCTATTCACATTTTCAAGAGTTGAATAAGTTAATTACGAAAAAAAAAACCGAAACTAACCGCAAACATCACTTTTAGGTTAGTTACAGTTTTTTTTAAGTGTACAATTTCAGTGATTGGTAAATAGTTCAAAACAGTATTTAATTTCCCTTCTATCATCTATTGTTACCAAGTCATAACTCAGGCGGATCGAAATTTTGGACTACGGAATAAACTTTTTAAACTTTTTTAAATAACTCGTTTCTATTGATTATTTTATGATATGGCTATACAAAAATTAGATATAAACTACAATATTACCTACAGTTCATTGAAATTTGAAAGGATAAAATAATTTTTTTATGACCATGAACATTGCTTCAGAATTATGTATATTATGTAAATATTTATTAATATTATTTCTTCTTCATTAAGAAACTAATTATTAAAAAGTGCAAAAAAATAGTGCTAAATTCAAAACTTGACACTATTGGTCAGATCGAATGTGACGTCGTCAAATTCAAAGCGCGAAGCTGTCAACGCTACCTTCCGAACTAATAGCAATGATTCATACAACGTAGCTACCGCCGCGCCGTATCAATTATATGGAGTATAATAAAATTTTAAGACCAATGGAATTTAGCATTTAAACTTGCCAGCTTTTATAAAACAATCTTTACCCTCCTCTTGGGACACCAATTTGGTAGAAGGGCCTTTGACAAAACTTGACACAGAGCCCATACATGCCAAACTATGCCACTGATTTCGTAGCAAACAAAATTTACAATTTAATAAAATTAATTGAAGTATCTTACTAATAGTACATAAACTTTGAATGTTTATGTACTATTTGTAAGAGTTTACTATTTGTGAGAACTAGTGTTTTAACTGTCAAGTTGATGTTCAAAATATCCACTAACATTTCTACAGTCTGTATTGTCTATTCATTTGGGCTGTTCAATTTTAGCATTTGCGAGATCAGTCATCTTGGGGTATTTGATATTATGCTTGTCGAGCTCGCTCTGAGACCACAGGATCATCCGGAGCAGACTACACAGCTTCGGGTTCGTGTACTCCTGGTTCTCCATCTTCAGTATTGCTGCATTCAATTCACTAGCAATCTGAAAAAGAAATGTCGCTTTTGTAGCAAGCAGTTCTAAACTTACATAAAGAACACTGTAAAATAACAGCATGTGTGCTGTTGTGTTTCGGTGAGTGAGTATGAGATGTCAAAGGCCATTTCCTATCCTGGTCGGCTATGGTGCTCGGCTGTGACATTGCTTGTGTTATAAGTGATGATAACCACCTACTATCAAGTCAACCATCAGCTTGTCTGTCGATCTCAACATAATAAAAGCACTGATAGCCTAATTCTACACATTTGGCTGATATCAAGCTTTTACCTGTTTGCAAGCTTTTTGATTTTCACATGAAGTTACGAAGTAATTATCAGTTACTTTAATGGTGAAAGTAATAAGAACAAAATAAATAAAAATCTTATTGACTGATGTTGGAATATCAAAGACCTACTATTTTATAAAATACGTTAAAACTCAAACCTTTTGGCTGTGTGCTGGGAGTAACAAATCTCCAAATGGAGATGTGTGGGGGTCCGGGAAAGCAAGTAAGGCGAGGGACCTCTCTAACTCTGTAAGTGCAGTCCGGTCATTTGCACCAGCTTCTGCCAATGTTGCACTGGCGAACGCTAGAGCTTCCTCTGCCCTGCCTCGCCTTATTAGTTCTAACAGTTGAAGTTGCTAAAAAAACACAGAGAGGCTTGTAGACATTTTAACTATACACAGAACTTGAAAAAACTTGGTAGACTATACACATCATCAGCCCATCCATTCAAGGGCCCCAGGGCTCAGAGTTTCCCACTCTGTTTTTTTAAAATTTGTAACGTCCATTCGAGAACTCATCTAACCCATTGTATATCCGCTCTGTGACCGGCCCATTGCCATTTCAGCTTGATTCTTTCAATTATGTTAACTTGGGTTCTTCGAGCATAGCCAGCTCCATAGCTCACTGAGCGATCTTGAAGTTGTAGACCAGTCCTGCCGTGAAAGGCCACGTTTTGGAAAACTACATGCATCACTGGCAGGACACACGGATTATAGACCCACACTAATTAGACGATAGGCTTGATTGTGTACGGCTGGCATAATTCTTTCTATAATTTTCTTTTCTTTTTTATAACACTATTCTATAACTTTTTAATACTGTGTTTCACAGTCATTTGAGCAGCAGCAACCACCCTCTTACAGAAGACCTCTTGTTTCAGAGAGTAAGGGATGCCAGAGCCCATCTCTCTATCCCTTATTCTTATTTCTAGTATGGTTGGCAGTGCACTTGCAGCACCTGTGGCGTTGTGTGTGTTATTAGCCACCTACCATCAAGTGAACCATCAGCCTGTCTGTCGACTTTAAGATTAATAAAAGTAATCTCATGTTATTGCGAAAAAATACCTGTAAATGGAAATAAAGATATCTGTCGTTATCCAATAACTCTGGATGAAGAGCATTGACCATAGCTATAGCTTCTGGTATACGACCACTTTGTACGGCTTCACGAATCATAATACGCTCGTCGAGGGAGCTACATAACGCGGGTTCCTGCAGACCTGCTTCTTGTTGGAACTTTAGTGCTGCTTCTTTAAAACCCTCTGAAATAGAAAATTAGTATTTAACGTTCTCATGTTGGCAGTTAGTGGAAATTTCACAGGAAATGGTTTGCTTTTAGCTACCTGTTACTAAATAGTTCATTATCAACATATTCATGTCTGTCCTCGATATTTGTAAATCGTCTGATTTGTTTCTGTCGTGATATTTTCGCTCGGGTTTATCGTTTGTGTTATTGGCACTTGTCTCGAAGCTCATTTTTGTTGAATATCTTTGACCTTTTCTGAAGGAAAATTAATGTCGATTAGATGTTAATCACTTGCAACCAACTTGCAACACTTAATGTTGAATTAAACGTGAATAAAAAGAGAAAAGACTGACTATGAAATGAATGAAAGAAAATGTGTTTAGTATGAAATAAAATATTTATTCTTTATTTCTTTAACAAACACATAGACCAATAAATACAAGTCTTCCAGACATAGAAAAATAACTAAATCCACACTTCATAGCAAAGAATATATATACTCTCTTGCTTCAGCCACAAATGAATGACAGTCACTCTAGTCACAGAATAAATAACTTAAATGAAAGAAAACGTACTGATTATACTCTTTTCTTGAAAGCAATATCTTTCTTTTTACTCCGAACCATCTCCGAACCAAAGATAATTGTATTAGTGTATAGATGGAACAATAAAAATTGAAGATTCCTTCGATACTCGATACCCGTCTTTCTAATGGCTGCATGTCGTATGTTAAAAAGAGATAACAATAGCCGAATATGACGTCTCAAAACGCTGCGCGCCATAAAAGAGGCAATGTCATATTTGTTTATATCATGCTGGTTAACAAGCGCGTTTAGCTTTATGTGATTTAAAATACTTAAAAATCTGAAAGTGTGATTTCATAAATCTGTTGCTTGCCAAGAATGGCTTGTACTGTTCCCGTTTGTCCAAGTAGAGTGGGTGTTTTGAAGGAGAATAATGGAAACATATCATTTCACCGGTAAGTCGCACAGCTCGCACTCATTAATTTTGGTGTTTTTTAAACAAATTTTTATAATTATTTACTAAAAATGAATCATTGTACATGCATACACAGCTCTAAGGTTGATTTATTTAAAGAAAAGCTGGTGTTTATAACTAAAATTTACAAAAACCAAAGTTAATCGGAATATTTGACATTTGTCTTGCTTTATAGTGCTGTAGTCTGATCTTGATAAGTTTATCGATATCGATAACTAATTTATTTTTAGTAGAGTGTTGACAATTTCTAGCATTCACTGCAGGTTGAAAGTAATTTTTATCAATTTATAACAGATTTCCCACCGACATCGATTTAAAAAAAAACGTGGACAAAAAATGTAAGAAAAGCCGACGATTGGAGAGCTTCGCAATATACAAGAATATGCTCGATGAACTTTGAAGATTCTTGCTTTCGCCAAGGATATCAGCGTAAAATTCTACACTCGTATGCAGTGCCGACAATATTCCTAAAATTACCACCATCGTGTAAACCAGTAAGTAATATCTATAAGTTATAAAGAAGTTATGCTTCAATCTATGAAAATTATGAAAATCTTTTGAATCATTAATAACCAAAAACTATTTCTTTTCAGAAATTACCCAGAAAAAGAAAACTTACTAATAAATACGTGGATACCCAAGCGTCAACATTAACTGCAAGTCTTTAAATTAAAATGTTGACGAATCACAGATGAACGATATCACAGATTAAAATGAAACGATATCACAGATTATCCAATCTGTGATATCGTTTCTAAAAATAAAACTTTAAGATTATCGAGTTTTTTTTCTCTCGTAATAAAAACCTACTCCCGTTCTACCCCTTAAGGATGGATTCTAAATATTTCTACTCAAAAAATAACTATTCTTTTGAAATATTTTGGTGAAATAAATGCGAGAGGTTGCATACAACCTCATACAACCGATTAGCAATGCGGCGAGTACCAGTACACACCCACATTTTATTTATATTGAATAACCAAACAGTACACTGAAACGCATTTAGCCATACTTTTTATCCGTCATATATTTAAAATCTATATCAACGATATCTAGTTATCAATAAAAATGCACAGCACTATTATACGCTATAACTTTAGCTTGCATTGTATAGTCAAAATGGAGACATTCACTCAACTTCGACCCGACAGATTATATATGTATGTCTCTTTCAATCTTATGACAATTTGAAGGTGTTAGAAAGAATAAAATATTGCTGCATTTTGTGATCCATCTATAGGTACAGACTAATGCAACATCTTTGCTCCGAACCGAACTTTAATTTTATGAACCATGAACCACAGACAGTGGGTAAGGGTAGATACCGAAGAGTATTGTAATATATATGGTAGATACTATGTGGTAATTTCGCTATATTTTTTATAGCACTAAAAATTAATTAATATATCTCCTCTATACCTATCGTAAATTAGTCCCAGTTTACACTTATGGGGCATACAAAGCAAAAAAAAAATCTAATTTCACCCTCGTGGCGTGGCCCCATAATTGAATGGTCACGATACCAACACAACAGAGTTCCTTTTACTAGCCATATATTTACACAATCCTGTTAAAGTAATATGAAACAATTTATTAACAGTCTATACAAACACACTTTCTTATAATAAACAAGTCTTATCAAAAAAATTACGTCTAAATATTGCTTGCGCACAGAAACATAATCCTCCCGTCTCAGTGGAGCGAATGTGACTGGTCAATCTGATCATGTGAAACAATGCACATTGAAGTATGCATAACATGAGACGGAAGATAGCACATTTCGCGGAATAAAAATGACATAGGTGCCAAAAGTATTAAAAATTAGTTACTCGTAAACTATAATGTCAAATGAAAAATTAATCCACAAAGGCCTAGATAATCTGTGAAGTGAGATTATTGATAAATTTTTAGGTTTGTAATATATGTTATGTGTCACCTTGAAAATAAAACAAAAAACGATAAAAATGGGAGGTAACATGGCGATTTTATTATATCGAGAAAATTTATACCTATGTATAATATCTTCTGTCCACTTTATCACTTTTAATTATAATGTATTAATCAATATTTTCTTATTTGGACTTTATAAACTTACGCGTGCCTTACATACCACTTAGTTAAGGCGTAACGCCGAAGCGGGATCCGCGGCGCACCTCTCTGATGTAATGCTGGAATCTGTGACATCTTGAAAACCGTTTATCTCCGACGACGGTGGCACGGATTTTCTTATATTTTTAATGATCCCTCAGGAACCTAACATTTCTTTCAGGATAAAAAGTACCTATCATATATTTTAATCTGGTTAACAAATCTGTAGTCTTGATTTCATCCAAATCCGTTCAGCCGTTATTGAGGATAAACATACCAACACACAAACTCTCACATTTATCGGTGAGGGAGCACCTTAGCAATTCTTTTAGGAGCCATAATCCTATCATTTTGTACCATTAGTGGTACCATCTTATTCCACCATGCACTCGTGGGTCACTTCTTCAACATTGGCAGAATCAGATTTTTATATGAATCCAAAAGAAAAAAAAAAGAGTGCTGGGGAAACAATTCTCTAGTTACACAATAAAACAATAAAGTATGTTTAGCTAATTTATTTTCAGTTCTTAAACGCCAGTAACTTCTAATAATGAGCTGATAATACAATTTAAAAAAGTTCTATTCTAGACATTTTATTGAATAATGGGTTGGTAACAAATTAATCAAATCCTTTTTGTATTCAATAAAAAGTAATTAACTAAATTATATATTAATATAAAAACAAAGTCCCAATAATGTGTTTAGTGCATCGATTCCATAGTTAGTTACTTACATTTTACACACTACTTCATGACACTGTCATCTATAACATTATTGAGAATAATCGGCCATTCCATAATCCACTGTTACAATAATCCCTGGCTTCAATGTTCTTTGGGAAATACTATTATGCTTTATTATTATGAAAATCTCATTATTTTTTCTAAAAATTGGTTACTCTATACATTATATCTTTATGATACATACTTCAGGTAAATTATATCGAACACTACTGGGAAGATTTGCACAATAATTTAGAACTAAAAAAAAAACTTACGATAATGTGTTAAAAAATCATTTCAATCTTGTTTAAGCTCGGCTTTCAGGTACATTTGCTCCAGCATAAACATGTTGTCTTTTTTGATAAACAGACAAGTAGATTTAAGTTTTTTTTTCGTCTTTCTAATGTAAGTCACAAAAAACTTTATACTAATTACACACAATCTACAATCAATTTCATATTCGCTGTCTCTGTTTGGACAGTTAATAAATTTGGTATTCACAGAATTTCTAGACTATTGGAGCAATTCTGTACAAATACGTTTTTGGTATCAGCTTTTTGGGGTCTAATCTAAACCACTTCTAAAGGCGATTCTCTCGAAATTTTCTTCAATTCGGTACCAAATTTACAAAACAAAACACATTTTCTAGTGGACATTTAAAACAAATAATCTTTTTCTCATATTTATCTTGTGTGTATAATTAATCTGCAACGGTTGCCTCTTTCCGGCGACAACCTGAAAGACAAGTGGCTAGTCTGTGCGAAATTTTACCTTACGAGATCAATGTAAACATAAATATGGAATGGCCAAAAAAAAATAACTTAAACATTTAATAAAGCTAATCATACACTAAAGCCGCATGTATCAATTAAAGGAAAATAATTTGTCTAAATTCAATGGTGGCAATTCAAATCGTGTGCTTTTATACACGAGGCCATCTTGTCATAAGAAATTACGCATCCATAGACAAGAAGTAACTAACACGTTCACAGCGCAAACACAACTACAGGCATGTCCCGGGGGAGGCGGGAGTCGGGAATAGGGAGGGGTATACATGACCGGCATTATATTGTACAAATACATTCTACACTGTGCGATTTACAATTAGACCGAGTAACATGACAGCTTCGTTTGTATATCAAAACAAAAAATAGACACAGTTCTTGATAAGGTAAATAATTGTGAAATAAAAATGATTATTGATAACGTTTATTAAATTAAATAAAACTATCAACTCAGCAATTATCAATCACATTACTCAGTCTTTTGAAACACCGCACTCGAAAAAAAAAAACATACGCCATCTAACGTAAAATCAGGTTAATTGTAGAATATAAAAATCCACAAAAAAAATACTAATAAACTAACTAAATGGCGTACACCACTGATCACTTAACACATAATATATGTCGCTTTGTATGCTACGAATTTTATCTAATACCTAAAATCGAGTGTGAACGTGTTAATTCTAATAAAAAAATTACAATCGAAACTACAAAAAAAAAAAAAAAGAAAACAATGAGGGGAAAGTTATTGTTAAGGCTAAACACAAGTATTACACCGAACCGAGGGCGATTTATTTTAATAAACAGGCACTCTGTGTGATTTTTCTTATTGTGTCGGATACGAGAGTCGCTAATGTAATAAACCTACTTTCGCAGTATTTAGAAAATATATAAAATACAGGTTTTTAATGTCGCGGCTTCTCATTTTAATACGTTAGACATTTTTATAGCGGCCGGTGACGTCACACCACTCAGTCTATGAACACAATATATCCAGCGAACCTTACCTAAAGCGTAAAAGCTAGTTTAATTTTATGTGGCATCAACAAAAACCGACAAATTTACCCCACAAACATACACAGCACTGAATTCAATAGGAAACAGCACCAAATCACCCTCTGCTCAAACGGAGAGATATTTCTGTATACTGTGACAATCTCAATATGCTTGCATGCGACATCTTGTCACAACTCACTATAATAGAACAGAGGTGACAACTTGTCACACGAGAATACTGGTTACAGCTTGCTATAATAGGGCATCAATGACAACTTGTTACATGAAGTGAGAACAGTTTCCATTTTAGTTTGTAATAATAAAAGTCTAAGAAAATTAAAAGCAACATAGAAAAAAATATTATATAGAAGGCATTATCATAATCAATTGAGTTTTAAACTTTCACCCACACGACAAGACTTGGTCCATCACAGGGGTGTTTGTTTCTGGTATTATTGTTGGGTAAATTTGCAACAGCATCACAATATCCGTATCTTTATACTTCCCCGCATATAATATGTATTCACATATACCAAAATATGTTTGTCTTGATATATTCGCAGCGTTACACCGCAGCGCGCCATCCGTCATTATTAGGACAAGTCTGTAATGTATAATAATAAAAAAAATTAAAATTTATTTCAGACATATTTCTACATCAACATATACATGTACTAAAATTTAAAATTCATTAGAATAACGCAATATGCTAAACGTTACATCATTAGCTGCAACGCTATATACTCTAAAAGTCTAGACTACTCTAGAGAGCGTCTGCCAACACAATTAGAATGCTGCAAGAGCTATGCCAGACGTGATGTATTCTTTTGAGCATGATGACATGGAAGCCACAATATGAGCCTCCAGGAACATGCCCGAAGGACTGCAATGTTTAGGCAAGCCCAACAGCGCTCTAAGTGTTGTTATACTGGACTCGAAGGGTGTTGAATACTTTCTGCGTGAAGCTGCCCCACAAAGTGCATGTGTCCATAGAGGTCTGGCAGTACGCCTTAAACAGTGTCACTTTTACCTCTCGCGAACAATGTGCAAATCTAAGAGCCAACATATTCCCTCTTACACCCAAAGCCCTCTTCTCTCCCTCTCTCACAATTATTTCATTATAACAGTTCATAGCTAAAATTATATATATATATGTATATGTACAATTGTTTAGAATGCACAAGAAATAACACATGGACCAAGCAAGTATTGAATATTATGTGAAAATGTGAATACAATTAGATTGAAATGAGAATGTTGAATCTCCTTTATTATAAGTACTTACTAGTATTACTAAAAGTAATTGAAAAAGAAAAATTTAGTAACTAAAATAAATAAACTAAAATTTAGTAACTACTATAACAGTTGTGAAATGTTTGGTTAACTGACGGTCGTACCGATGCACGGTATTTGTCAGAAAAAAGTGCTCTGATTTCCGCCGATTCTTCTGAAAACTTCTAGCAGTCTCTGATATACCCTACCTACTTATGTGCATCCCACATACTCGCTTGTAGTATAACAATTTAAAGGTAGATAAGCAGTTTAACAAGTGTGATGAAATACTCACAGCTGGGTACGAGGTCCTGGTGCATGTGGTGGTCGTGGTCCACGCCGATGGGGGCGCAGGTGGCGTGCGGTGGCCGGCGCTGCACCTGGTCCAGGTTGAACCGCACAAACGCCTCATACTGCTCCGCCAGCTTGGTGCTAAGCGCGCCTTCGTACTCCGCACGCAGCGCGGCCTCTTGTTCGCGCAGCATCCGCTCGCAGATCATGCGCACCTAAACAATACAACCATACATTTTTATACATCTATTGAATTATATGGAAAGTGCCAAATTTCCATATAATTTAATTTTTGTTGTACTTCAAAAACTAAAAAATTTCAATAGATACAAATTGTTTGAGACCAGGACACAAAAGATAGTTGACAGAAGTCAACCTCAGCAAACCCACCCACACCACACCAAACCACAATAAAAATGATTAATTAATAAGTTGTGCTATTAGAGCTCATTGCTATGTTTTGACCAAATTTCAGATGAAACGACTGCTCTGGATTTTATGCAAAATATAAATATAGTTTGTGCTAATCAAGATAATTGAGATCCAACATTATGATTTTTAGGTGTCGACTCCTGGAATATCTTGTTTGCGACGTATGTCATTCTTGATTTGATATGCATACTGTACCTATTACATACTAAAAGAGATATTTAGTTCATAGACAAGGTACACGTATGCCATATGACTATCTTCTAAAGTACCAATGCAGACATTGTAAAATTAAATAGTTTTCTGATCTACATGCTTCTAAGTATTCGTTAGTACTAAGTACCAGGTTTATTGGAATAGTATTTGTTTACAAAAGTAGAGTAATATGGACATAACTGTTAATTATATAATTAGAGAGAAAAGTTACGCGATAAAAAAATAAAATAAAAAAGCATGCAATTCCACAACTATTCATTGCTATTGCAGCATGACTACTTTGTTTTATTTTGCTGCTTTGGGAACTCGTAGAACAATTAAAGGTCAAGAGTTCAGCTTCAATTCTCACTGTGACTTCAGTATAAATATCATTTATTATATAGTGGATGTCCTATCCTAATGCCTCCGTGAATTAAGTATTTACTTTAAATTCCTTAACTGACACCAAGCAACTTCATCAACAGAGACAATACAAAAATAATATACACTATTGTATTTAATGTTTGCAGGTATTGATTTATTTGTAGGTCAGTTAGATTTGCGTTATTCCAACTTCAATTGTAATCATCATAAAGCTACCTAAACATATTTTATTTATAGATGACAAAATTTACTATACATAAAATTCAAATGTCTATGTGATTTCGAAACGCAGAGGTTTTTTGTACACTAGAAAAACCTAAAATGCATATGTATTTTGACTTATTTCAAAAATGGTTGTAACAAATTTTTTTTTTGTGTTGAGTGGTATTCAGAGGAAACAATTCATTTATTATTCCTTGCGAAAGGATTTACAATCCTTTGGTCATTTATTATTATTTATTATCCTTTAGTCTTTATGAAAGAAATCACCATTACAATCTTTTTAGTGCTACTTAGTTAGTTCCATAGATTATCAATTATGTATTTGTTTTTATTTTTATCAACTTGTTTTTTATTTTTATTAATGTACTTACAGGTAATTCTTACTCCTCAGACATATTTTTAACTCTATAAACTCAAAATTTTACAAAAATATTAGAATGTCGTATACTATTGCTAATTTCAGCATAATTATTACTGGAATGTCAAGATTGAACGACCTTTTCTCTATGTAATTGGCGGTGCCTGATTGGGAAAATAACATTTTCAATTAACCAAGTGTTTTTTTAAATCAACCTATATTTTTATCAATAACAATGTTTGTTCGAGTGTTGTGTGTAACTTTATGGAATTCTATCTATGGAATATTAAGTTATACCTGTTTGAAAGTGAATAGCGCCCTATTGTGGACCTTGTTAGCGTTGTGCGATGAGCGATGCGGTGGCGATGTATCACCTTCGCTGCCACTCGAGGAAGAACAAGACGCCGCCGCCCCGGAAGCCAGTCGCAGTTGTCTGCGCCGTTGAAGTCTCTTGATCTCATCACATATCTCTTGTGCCATACGTTCTGAAAATAATTAGATTTACACTAAACTATGTCATCACGCCAAAGAAAGTAACTTCCATAAGACAGTACCAAAAAAACACAATATAAGAAATTTACAAAATAATAATAATTTAGTTCATAATAATTTTTATCATTAGCGGAAGGACATAATACTGCTGGACATAGAGCTCCCTTATAATTTTCCCAGTAGGACAAAAGTCTGAAGCATCCTGGATCCAGAGTTGACCTGAAGCCACCTTATGGGTGGACTTGCCACTCCAACTTACTAATCCGTCAAAGGTAATGTTGGTGACTTTCATTTGTCTAGAGAATCCTCTTTATTCCTGATTCAATCTCACAGATTAACCTCAAGCCCATCCTTCTTCATAATTTGTTGAGCTATAAAGAGCTGCATACTTTAAAAGACTACGCAAAGCTGCTTTATGTCATAACTGACACATACACTAGTCAAATAACTTTGTTTTGAGGCGTTAAGGAATTTGGGACAAAAAATATTTAGTTATGTAACAAAATACTAAAGTTTTAGTTTTGAATAATAAAGTAGTTTGGATGCTAGTCTGTCAGGGCTGGGATTTGTTCTTTTTTTTTAAAGTAACATTTCTAATTGAATGGTCACAAAAAAAAGGTTAGATTTTTCTAAGAATACAATAGCCCTATTTTGTTTTCTTAATTGCATTTTGCATCACTGACTTTTTGTCAATCGAAGCAGTAATTTAGATTATATTATTATCTAAATAATCCAATATACTTTAATTACACTTATATGAATTTTGTTCACAGTGGAATAATTTACATTATTCAGTTAATCTGTGGGTTATTGTTTTACTTCAGAGTTCAGACATGACAGCCATACCAGATGATGAATTTTCAAAACTGAGGAATATGAGTACACAGAGAATGATAATCCTATTGTTATAGTTAATTCTAGAAAAACGGCAACCTTTAAGCACTTTTTACAATCTAGTTCAGAATCACTTTAATTTCGGTCATTTCCATATAATAAGTATTTTTAGTACAGTTGGCATAAATTCAAACAATAGAAACCATTGTCAAAAGGAAGTTAATTTTAGGTTGTTTGTTTCAATAATGCAGATATGCAAGTATTGTAGTCATTTTTAAATGATTTGTCATCCATTTTTTTTCTTTGTTTAAAAAGTTGTATGTTAACCATTGTGAAAATAATAAAGTTTGTACAAAATTAATATTATTGGCTAACCAAAAGCCATAGCTTAGTGGTAAAGATGCTATATTATTATGATCCTAGAGAGATCATGCTTGGACCAAGCCTGCCAAAACAGAGAGTGAATCAGTTAGGAATAAGAAAATAAGTGTGTGTCAAAAATGTGTAAAAAAGAATAAAATATATTGGAAAATAAAGTGTACATTAACAAAGCTATCAATCCTATTTAATTGAAAATGTGTCCTTAATTTGAAAACACAACAATTTATTATGCTATTTCATACGTATCATCAACTAGACAGTATTAATATAATAATGTAAGAAGAAAAAAATATGAAGCTCAATTATTTTTGAAGAGAACAATATTATGAAACAGTAGGCTCATTAAATGCCCCATACAGAACATCTAGACCTGTAACATCTAGGATTCATACTGACATGATGTTTCACACAAAACACAAAGGTTGATAAACAGAGAAGGGCCGATATGCCAGACTCCTCACAAACAAACACACTACATAACACTTGTATAATAACACATAAAGTTATATAAAAACATACATAAGCACAACCTTGCCACTAAGATTAAATAGCAATGTATATTTATCTCATACTAAGGAGAGACATTTCTTTTGGACATTTTAAGGAGAGACATATCATGAGTAAAACGAATAATGAATTATTAAATAAATAAATAAAATATATAGGGTGGTAATTTGAAATGGGTCAGTAAGTGCAGCTACCTAAACACCCTTAGGAGACTATCCATAATTTTTTAATAGTTAGTCCCATCGGCATTCAAAGATTTTGGAAAAATGGTACAGTCAGCAGGAAGAAGGACATATTACACTAGCATTGATTGACCCTATGGGCCACCTTAGGTTAGAATACTAGAAACGTCATAAATCGCAAAAAAGTACATTCATACATTTCTTACAGAATGAAATAATATGTTCAGATTTTTTTTTTATTAAAAAAGGAAGCAATCACTACAATGGAAACTGATCACGCAATTTTAATTTGGAAATAAAACATTGTTTTAAAAACAAATGATTGCCATTTATTATTCCTGTATGTTAGATAAATTGTGAAAATACTTCAAATTTAGATCGTATAAATAATAAAAACATCAGCTGCCCTGGAATGGTATAGGATTAAATACCCATTACACATACTGCACCTGTCTCAAATTATATTGCTACAATGTAAGTGCATATTTTATTACATCAGTTATAAAAATAGGATTATCATTCTCTTTATAGTCCTATTCCCCATTTAAAAAAAATCCTCTGACAAGACAATCATGTCTGAAGTAAGACAATAACCAACATAATAATAGAATAATATAAATTATTCCATTGTGAACAAAATTGCCCAATTATGTAAGTACAATTAACTAGATTCGACTAATTAGAGAGTAATCTAAATTACAGCTTTCTGTATAAATTACTAACAAGCCCGTTGGATGAGTGGTTAGGTTGCTTGCCTTAACGCTCTGTTCTAGGGTTCCCGGTTTCGATTCCCGACAGGGTCAACTTTGAAAATTTATTTTTCAAATTTGGCTCTGGTCTGGATCTGGAAAGTACAAGGTAGGGCACACTGCGTTTCGCAGTCATTTGGGCAGCCTGTCTGGCGGCAGTAACCACCCCCTTACAGAAGACCACTGTGAAATAACTGCATGTGTGCTGTTGTGTTTCGCTGAGTAAGTAAGGGATGCCAGAGTCCATTTTCTTAATCCTACTGTAGTCAGAAGCGCCCTTGCAGCACCTGTGGCATTGCTTGCGTTATAGGCGACAGTAGTCACCTACCATCAAGTGGACATGGGGTAGAGGTCTTGCTGTATCAAATCGCAAAGAGACCTCTGCCCCTCGAACTAGCGTTACAAATACAACTCTGCGATAAACTTAAGGAAAACTATGTGTTTTAACTGACAATATACTCCCCGCGGAGGCGGTGTAACCCCCGCGGGAAATCATTAAAAAAAAAACTATCAAGTGGACCATCAACCTGTCTGCCGATCTTAACATTAAAAAAAAAAATTGTTTTCAATATGCTGATTTCCATTTTAGCAGATCTAAAATGAAATCTTTATACAAGTATAATTTAAACAATAAATTATGCTTGCTTGCTTTGAAACACTTCTTTAAAACATTATCTTTTTTCACAAAAAAAAAGTGCCAAATTCACTTAAACATTATATGGGGCCATGCAGGAAGCGTACAAAAAAAGTGGCTTGAATGAAAAATCTGCCTGCCACTCACATGTTGTACTCCACAACTTGATGTAAAAGATAGCTTTTTTGAGATTTGGTAAAACATTTTTAAGAGGCCCAATTGTTCACTTGGGTCAAGAGATTTAATTAATGAATTGTTCTATGTGTCTTGCTTTTGAAGAAAAAAAAAATGCTAATCATAAAAATAATTTCTAAAGGAATTAAATTATGCTCTTATAACATATTATGGCTACTAGCTGAGTCCGCAACTTCGTACGTGTGGTATTCGGTATAGCATGTAAGTTTTTTGTTTGTAAACTATTTTTTGACCTTGATAAGTACATTTTTTTTTATATTTAATTTTAATGTTATTAAATATGTTGGGCTCATTCTCGATTTTATACAATTCTTCATGTTTTCAAGAGTTTAAAAACAAGATAAATAAAAAAGTATCATTCAAGTCAGGGTGTCCATAGTAATATTGAAACCTATCTTTCCTGTAATTAAAACAAATGCTGTAAAAAATGTTAGTATGTATAAAAACTTTAATTTTTTTCCAAATATTGCTATTGTTATCCAAAAACTTCTTAGTTTGACAATAAAATAGGTTTCTCATATACAACATAAAGAAAAAACAACAATAAAATAACGTAGATATATTCGGATTGTAACCATTTTTACAAAAACGGAGTGCTTACTTATTTTAGTATATCATCTGGTAACGAAACTGGATATAACACAAAGATAGTTTATATAATTTCAATTACGAATTTGGTAAGGAATAGTGTAATAATTTATTGAAAAAGAACTAATTCAAATTTTTCTATATCGATATCAGTTACCTATCTCACTCTAACATGATAACGATTATATTCACATAACAATGGAGATTAATAATAATATAATACAGCTGATTACAAATGGCAAATAGTAGGGAAATCATTGAAAAAATAGTTATTATGTTTAGTTAATAAAGAGTTATTAGTGTAAATAGGAATAAAAAAACAACCTGGTGTCAATTTTGCAGGTGCACTGACGGAATCCCCAAATAGTGAGGATTTACTCTCGGACATTTTGATACCAGGACTTGTGCTGGTGGAGGCTGCAGTAAATGGTGCGCATCTTCGCCTCTTGGCAGGCATTTGCGACATGGACTCCCAGTCCAAATTCCTTTTGAGTGTAGCACACGCCATTTTCTTTTTACGCCCAACGACCGTTCTTGTATTGATGCAACTATGGCGATTTAGTTTGACTAGTCACTAATTCGAACAAAAAATAATATAATACGTAAAGAGGAACATACACCACAATTTATGTTCGATACTCTATATGATAGAGAGTTATAAGATTTCTCAATTTTTGAAGGATTACTTTCTCACTTTTATTTTTTAATTTTTCTATACAATTCACAAGCAAAGCAAAGCAAAACTCAATTTCCCAATTCCCAATTCCGTTCAATTCGTCCAACCATTTCACTCTCGCTCGCTCGTCATTCAATTTAACTGTCAATTCTACAATTTCATTGGCCAAGAGAGCAGCCAATCCTTTGCTTTATTCTCTTTTTGATTTTGACCAATTCGTCAATGTGACCAACATAACAATAATAACACCATAGACAATTAGATATCAAATCGCAATGCCAAACCAAAGATCATAGACATTCTCTATGTTTTTCTAACTTAAATTTTTTTAATTATAAAATAATAATGTAACGGAATAAAATTCATTACATATTGATTTATATTTACCGTCAGTAAATTATTGAAAAAATACCTAAATTACAATATATTTTATTCCGTTACCTGCCGTTATTATTTTAATTAATATCATAGCAGTCAAAAATATTTTTAGCGCTTTAGCACGCTCCAAATGACCATATAAGGTAATGTTATCGTCATTTCTTAATTACCCACGAAATAATCAAAAGTTACACGTGCGAGGGGGGCGCCCCACAACCCCCACTTCAGCCGAGTTTAAATAGACACCGCCGCCCTTCCCCCGCGCACAATGTAGTCTTTTAAAGTACAGGCAGCGTCTTGCGCCTAATATATTACAAAGTAACCAGTTAAACCTTTGAGTACCTAAATATAATCCTTTTAACGTAAAGTAGTGCCATTTAAAGAAACCCCAAATTAGGGTAAGTGATTTTGCTATCATTGCTAAGCCTAGCTTCTATTCTCTTGCTAGCTTCTGCTTATTTAACATTGTGTAGTGTTGTGTGTCTTTCCCCATACAGACAGTACCGGCCTGCAGAGCGGACGATTAACCATCGCCGCCGTTCGCACATTATATGTACTTATATATTTCTCATTGTATAAATTCATTTTTCTTTTCAATTGTAAAGGTCTCACGCCACCGACCCGCAGTCATGGTCTTTCTGTTGGTGCTCGTCGGGGCCGGTGGGTGCGTGAGATCAGTGAGCTGAGCTACTTTTTACGGCGGCCCATTCGTTGACCAATTCCAGCGTCCCAGGTTCTGCTTAAAGAACCCTTCACGTCGGCAGCGAGCACTGCCGCGTTCTCAGGTTCTGCTTAAAGAACCCTTCACGTCGGCACCGAGCACCGCCGCGTCCCAGGTTCTGCTTAAAGAACCCTTCACGTCGGCAGCGAGCACCGCCGCGTTCCCAGGTCCCGCTTAAGGGCACCCTTCACGTCGGCACCGAGCACCGCCGCCTTCCAGGTTCTGCTTAAAGAACCTTTAACGTCGGCAGCGAGCACCGCCGCGTTCCCAGTTCCCGCTTAAGGGAACCCTTCACGTCGGCACACGAACACGAACACGGACGCACGACGTATTTGCCACTACATCAACCCGAGGCCGCCAAGGGTGGAACGCCAAGTCACCGCTAATCGTTGACGAGTGTCGTAGTCTCCTCCCACACGGTTCCCGACGTGCCCACGACTCCGGCAAGTTAAGCAGACCTTTTCATTGACTCATTGTCGATGAGGACGTGACCAGGAGGACCGTTCGACTTTCAATAGCTCACGACCCTGACCGTTTAAATAGCCGGCCCCTTATCACCATATTTAGCATAGCATATTAGAATAGTTAGATGACAATGTAATGCGTAGGTTTACATATATGTAATAAATGTATTCGTTCTCTCATTTTAATTTTCTCATTTATCTCTTCTCGCACTCTCTCGCAGCCGCGACAATATGTATTTATAAATTATATTACTGTATGTTTTTCGTTCTGATGTTTTTCTAACTTTAATTTTTTTAATTATAAAAAAAATGTATTAATAAATTATATACTGCAATGCACTACACAATTTTAATAAATATTTCAAGAGAAATTCCTTTAACAGTTATTTATATAAATCGCATGAAAATCTCATTTATAACGTAAATAAGCACTAGATTACTAGTCAAGTAAAGTATATTTTGTCAATATATTAGAATAATTAGAACCACATCCATCTCGAGAGGTGTTTTAGTGCGGTAAAAGTCCCATATAACCCTATGCGCATTTACATTGCATACGGCATTTGTTCATAGGGTAGCAGGAAGACTTCTTTTTCATTTTTAAAACATTAACGGCAAGGAAATAAGTGTTGTTTTATCAAGACAATACACGGGTGCACACGGGTGTAGTCACCATGGCAAAAATCCATGAATTGAGCTACGAAGTGCTACCCCAATAAGAATATTCTCCAGATTTATTTCCATGCGGCTATTTCCTTTTTCCAAACATATTAGCTGGGTGGTAAGAGATTTGAGTTGTATGAAGAGGTCATTACTGAAACAAACGCTTATAAGTATCTTGAGAAAAACTATTATTTGGAAGGAATGAAAAGTTGGTTGGAAAAAAGTTGGACTAAATGTATCGAGCTAAAAGGGGATTATGTTGAGAAATGAAATGTTTATTTGCCAAAAAAAAATATTTTATTCAAAAAGTCACACTAACTTATCAAACCATCCTCGTTGTTAGTTGCTTCCTATACAAATTACATAGATAACGGTGCCCTCTTACAATATTTATGTAAGAGTATAGTGCTTTAGTAAGCAAGGAGGCTCACTTAATCTATGTTGAGCTGAAGCTGGCTGAAAGGCACAGAAGGTTTTACTTTAACTCTGAAGAACGCGGCTTTGGTTGCTTACATTACAAGCAGTTTACAGGACACTTCAGCTGTCTTTTGAATTATCTGAGGGTATATTAATGTTTTTCGTTTTTCATATCATTTAACATTGTGCAAAACCTTTTTGTGTCATTTAACCTTTTTGAAACTTATTAAACTATCTGAATTAGCATTGAGAAACAAGAATTTAATCAATTTCACGAATATTATAAGAGCAATCACCTTCTTCACTTTTTTCTTTTTATGAAATGGTCTGCTTATTTGGGTGCAACTTCTTGTTTGACCACTGCCTTCCATTATCCCAAACACGAACTGATTAATTCCAAGGAAATTGTAAATAATATATTGCTGAGACCAGTATTCCAAATAACTATAAAGATTTTATCAATAAAAGTATTTATTAGAGCGCAACTAATCCCAAGAAATAAAATTACTCTATGGAAAATAATTATTATTGCTCTAGTTTTGAGCAGAATCCTTCATTTTTTTGGTAGTTCAGCATTGGTTCAGCATTCGGGGCTCTTCTAACAATTTACTATACATGTAAACATTTGCGAAGATCTATTTATGAAGATGTTGATATTTTTTTATAAAAACTAAGAAATTTGCTCATTGTCCTCGTTGTTCTCGTTTGACACTTTTATCAAGTTTTTAACATTGTTTAATGCTCTTTATCAAGGTAACGGATTCCCGTGGGTTTAATTAAAGTATAGTTAGATGGCGCGAAGAGAGCCCCAGGAAAGGGTATATATATCATCGAAAAATAACTAGTATATATAAATTAAAATGTATTTAACTGGACAATGTGACCAACTTAAAAAAGTTACCTCATATTTCATTTCGTCCTCTCGCTCTAACTCTGCAGCCTCTGCAGTAATTTAATTGGTCCGTTTGGTCCGTTCCATTCGCTACTCTATTTTATCGTTTATTTGGTTCGTTCATTCATTACTTCATCCGATTCTCTCTGTCTGACTGATTGTTTTGATTTGTGACTCATCTCTAATAAATATATTATTTGTAAAATTAAATATTATATTTTCAAACTGTTTATAAATCTTATTGGCTGACTACCAGGTCTGTTTTTTTTAAGCAAGAAAAGCTTTAATAAAGCCGTCAAGCTGGGGAACGAAATGTCATCATCCGCTATGGAAAGTATCCTTTTTCAGATTTAAAATGTTTTTTATTCATAACATATTAAGGTGGAGATTATTAATTATTCTTTCCATTGTACTTACTATAACGTTATATTTCTGAAAAATATTTTTTAAATTATGCCTTGAGGAATAAATTTTCATAGGTAAAATTTTTCAAGGTTACTTGTGTAGATGGAGATAGCATCATCATCTATGATAGCAATCATCATTTTACATTTAGAAAAATTTGTTGTAGGTAATTCAATAAACAGATAAAGAATCTTAATTTTATTCCTTTTTTGTTATTTAATTTTGAGACGATATAAAATTTTGTAAATGCATATCTGAAGATGGTAAGTTTTGTTGCTACAAAAGTAATTGTCTTTGTTTTGCCTTTCTGCTTAACTTGTACAAAAAAGGAGCTTCAGTGATTCTCTCCTTTCATGCTAAAAGCCCTTTGTTCTCTTAAAACTAAGAAAGTTTTTACATTAACTTGAAAGAACTTATTCACCTCTCTATTGGAATATTTATTGATGTAATTAACAAATAATAAGGCTACGTGCTAGCTTTGAGATTGACTAGGAGCTATGCACAATATACACAATGTCACATACAAGGCTTCTAGCATCTTCTAGCTAGGTGACACTCTGTTACTTTGGCGTCGTCTTTTGATGAGATCATTACAAATATGTCACTCCGTAAGAAATTACTGTTGATTAAAAATTTAATGCTAAAATTTAATATGTTTCAAATTATTTGATGGGTTACAAAGTGGTTCCATTTTGAATACAGCGGTAATGGTAATTAAAACAAAAAAAAGTAAAAAAAAACTTTCAGTTTTTCTTTTTGTAAAGTCACTAGGTGACCTATAAAAGTTTACCAACACGTTGGTTCGCTATTCAACTCACCTGGTGACTTAACTAGACACCTACCTTGGCACATAGCTTGCAGAATGGCCAACTGCGATAGTATGCAATATGTTTGTTCACTAAGCGAGTAGCTTGGCTCTTAATAGTAAGCAAGGCTCTTAGTGTGGTCTTAGCCTTTTTCTTTAATCATATATTTCCTTAACAAAAAGATCACTAGAACACCTGTTTAATTTAAAATTTGCGGTAAAAGAATTGGAAAGGAATTCAAAAAAATGTGAAAAAGAGGAAAAGCTAGAAAAAGAGAAGGCAAAAAAGGCAATACAGAAAGGAAATATGGAAGGGGCTAGGATACATGCAGAAAATGCAATCAGACAGAAAAATCAAGCTTTAAACTACTTAAGAATGTCTGCAAGAGTTGATGCTGTATCTAGCAGAGTTCAAACCGCGCTTACTACTAGAAAGGTGAGTTACTAGAATATTTGTTTTAATTTTGTTTCATAGGGTTTTAGATATTATAAAGTGAGTTTGTATGAATGTTTCTTACTCAATCACGCAAAAACACCTGAACGGATTTGGATGAAATTTGGCACACAGATAGTTTATTACCTCGATATGTGATACTTTTTATCCTGGAAAAATGTTAGGTTAAATTTCCAAAAAATGAATTATAGCAAGTGCATAAGTACGAAGTTACTGCAGAGATAAATAGTGCATAAATTTTTTGTTTGTGAACCGATTGGAATGAAACGAAACAGAAGTTGCTAGGGGAACTTGCATTTAAACCGGTTGGCAAATAAACTCATAGACAAACAGACAAAAATTCCAAAAACTTTGTTTACCTTAGTAAAATAAGTAGGTACAAATTGTTTTTTTAAAAAAAAATTGATGTACAGAGACAGCTTGTTTAAGATTTTATTAAATGTATTGATATGATTAACAATATTTTATTTGATTTAGAAGGAAGAATTCAATGGTTTCTCATAAAAGAATTATTGAAAAGAAATTAATGAAAAACTTGTATGAAACAAATAGCTACTGTAATGAACTTGATGTTTGTTTTATGTCTATGTAAAAAAAAAATTGTTTACATAAATTCATACAAAATTTTCACAAAACTAACTCAAAATTTCAAAAAATAATTAAATTTAGTTAAAAACTGAATTCTTGTTCAATCTTATATGTTGAAAACTTAGAAATGATTAGCCATCATAGGCAAAACTTATAATCAATTATTTAAAAAAATGCTACCTACTTTTTAAGGTAACAAATTCAATGGCAGGCGTTGTGAAAGCGATGGACGCTGCAATGAAATCGATGAACTTAGAGAAGATTTCGGGCCTGATGGATAAGTTTGAGAGCCAGTTTGAAGATTTGGATGTGCAGTCGTCGTACATGGAGAATGCGATGTCGCAAACCACCACCACCACAGTGCCACAGGGCGACGTTGACACGTTGCTACAACAGGTGGCGGACGAAGCTGGGTATGTCATTTTACATAAAGATTATGTCATTTTACATAAAGATTATTTATCTGTAACACTTTCATTCTTAGACAAATTAATTGACATTTGTGAATTGAAAACACGCGATTGCCACTTTGGCAGCACAGGTGCTGCAAGTGCATCAGAGTTGGGTTTCTCTCTCATAACCCATTATTATTATTTTTTTTGTTTGTGTATATTTGCCTGAGGTAATATTTGAAACAATAGCTAATTGTTCAATTAATTAGAATGTCGGTGGGGCAGTGGGAAAGATCCCCGGAAATGCCATGTATCAATGGGTTTTTTTTTCTAAAAACTTAAGTGCATTTACTGACTGCTCTCAAATGGTGAAGGAAACCATCGTGAGAAAACTTGCATACGCCAAAAAAGAAATTCTAAAGCGCATGTGAAGTCTACCAACCTGCACTGGGCCAGCATGGTAGACCATATAGCCCATACGCCCTTGTCCCTGCAGTGGGGACATATAATAGGCTGTTGTTGTTGTTCAAATAATAACTTAAAAAGTCATAATAACGAAATCTAAAATAATTGTATTATATAAAATTGTAATTTTCTTGTAATTAATTCCAGTTTGGAGTTGAATATGGAGCTCCCATCGGGAATTCCCAGCACATCGGTGGGGACCGCGACGGTTGTCTCCCAGGAACAAGACGAGCTTACCCAGAGGTTGGCCAGACTAAGGCAAGCCGAATGAGATTGTCCAATACATTTTGTTACAGCATACACTCTTTGAACAATTTTAAATTTTACACAAAATGAAGGCTTTGCAGTGGCCATCTTGTCTTTTTATTGTATTATAAGAGGTGTAATTTCAATTACTCGGATCAATTTTTATGGTTATATTAATAAACACATATTATATGGTTACCAAACTAGAGTATATATCCATTATAGTAGAATTTGTATATATACATTTGTAGTAGAAAAATTGAAAAAATTGATCATACAATTTTTTTTTTTATTAAAAAACAATATACATATGTATAATAGATAATATAGCACTTTATAGTCACTGAAAATACGCTACGAGATCATTGACCCCTTAATTCATTCTATCGCAAAAAATAAATAATTTTTTTGAAATCTTGCATGATGACTTATCATTTATATGGGTTAAAAAACTAACTTTATGAAGTAACTTATGTGTTTAGTAATATCCAGTTTTTTCTTTTTATTTTCACTGTAACTGCAAACTCAATGAGCTGAGCTCATAGTACATCCCGGGAGCTAGTGACGTTTGACAAGCAATACTCTTGTCAAATATCTCCATTAATAAAGTTCACTTTATTTGGTTAAAAAATTCCGTTCAATCCTGCTCAAACTCATTTTGCACTTTTTGAATACAATGTATATCCGAAACAGTAGAGTTTTATGAATTATATTTTCAAATTGATTAAAAACATTAGTTGGAGAATACTTAACAAACTAAACGATATTGTTCAACAAGTCAATAAACAAAAATGGTACTGAAATCGACACTTAATATAGCATTCAAAGAAAAGATTCATTTAAATTTAGTTCAAAGTGTGTATCTGTTGAGACGGTGATATGTACAGAATGAAGTGAATACAATCAAAAATATATAAACAAGCTTTTTACACCTGATTCTGAAATCTCTTTATTCAGCAAATTGTGTGTTAGGTATTATGAATTGTAACAACTCGTCACTAGGGGGCGCTACGAATACCGAGAATTTATGCTCGTTTTGACAATATCTTAGAAGCAAATTCGTTATAATTTGATGTATTATTTTATTGGTCCGGACTTTGTCATATGTAGGAAGAATTTTGTATTTATTTACAACGGACTTGTGGTTACGTCCATTTATTATTAATAGGTATTGTATAAAAGTTATACTAGCAAATGATTTTGAACATTTTCACACTCGCAGCGCCATCTAGTGTAGCTTTGGCAGTTTTATTTTCAGACATGAATAATATTACCCCCCATTATTCAGTCACAATTATATGTAAGAGCATTTCCATTATTAGTTAAGTGAGAACGGGAAGGATGTTTTTAATTTTGTAAATGTATAATATAAATAAATGTATCTGTTAAGTTCAATGAGTTTTCTTTTGTTGGAATGGATGAAGAGTATTTTATATCAACCATAAAAATAAAGTGGAATCAAATTCGAATGTATTCCCTGCAAATGAATGAATCAAAAGTACCTAATCGTTTTATATTTACAAAGGAATCATATAAGTAAGACATCAGCTAAAAAGTCTTGCATTTGTATGTTATAAATAATATTTTCGGGATGATATTGCCAAATAATAATAATAATTTACGTAAATGGTTTATTTTCATGGTAAAATATAGAAATTTTAAACACTTTGGTGTGTTTATAAAACAATACGAAATATTGGCAAAAATAAAAATCAAAAATATTTGTGTAATACTTTTATTAATGAAAAACAAACTACTTAGAAGTAAGCAAAATGTTGTAGTGTGACTACGCTTGTTCTTATCGACTACGGTATACCACTAGGCTGTGCCTTGCAATCATACTAGTTGATTAATTGCGTTGCAGACAAGAAACGACAAATAACAAATATTATATGCTCTAAAAAATATCAAGATAATATAAATACATTTGTGTGCCATAGGATATTTAAAAAATACATTTTTTAATAAAACCCATAAATGTTCACTTGTTTTCGCGCACTCGGTCAAAACAGCTATAAAAATCAACAGCAACTCAAAAGCTAATCTATACTAATATTATAAAGCTGAAGAGTTCGAATTGAAAAATTCTTTTTGTTTTGTCCATTATCGAGGAGGATGTCCATATATCGAGGAAGGCTATATAACATCACGCTACGATAAATAGTATTATATATAAGCAGTGTCCAGTACCGCGCGCCCCATGCGCACGCCGCCGCCGTATAGGCCGCAGCGAAGCGTGGCCGAGTTCAGCTAGTCTTTCTATATAATCTCTAGAACCAGAATCCAACTACTATTATCCGTATGTGATAATAATGTGATAATAGCAAGACGAAAGAATCCGTAATGTGACATTTAGAACCACGCGGTACAAAATCGCCAACTTTACAAGGCTACGCCATGGCCATCCTGATTACGGCGATTAGGTTCAATATTTTTATAAGAAATTTTTCCCAATGCCCTCTATAAATTCTATATATTTAATCTTTTTGAATACATCTGACAATACATATCAGTATTGACAGAGATTGAAAAATTGCAAAAAAGAAGTTTTATCGCGCTTACTTTCAAATTACATAAAAATTGTAGTCACAAAGCGATCGCTTTAAAATTGCTTCATGCCTACAAATAATCACACTCAACACTCAAAGGGAAATGCTTTATGGACAATCTTGTTTAATATCTAATGATTTCTTGTATTAACTCTATGGTTTCGGAATTATTAAAATCAAATTACATTAGAATAGTTACGCATACTTGTAACAAGACGTATGGATAAAAAAATATTCAAAAATAAAGTAATAAATTGCACATTGTCACCACAATATTTAATTGAACACGAAAAGCGTTCAATCAAATCAAAGTTGCATTGTTTACGATAATATTACGTCGATGGTTTACGATAACAATTTGATACCATTTTTAAATAATATCAATACTAAACTAAACTTTTGTAAGAAGACTACTTAAATATGGGAAGCTGGTCACTTTTACGCGAGAGCGCTCTTTCTAATTCGTTTATTATTCTGAGCACAAATTATCTATTTATCAGTGAGCGATTGACTTCTTATGTGTGAATTGCTTACTCGTTGTGTTATAATCAGAGAAAAATATAAAGCACACAAATATATTAATTTCCATAGGAAATCCATGGAATTTGGATATTTTTATTGAATTGCTCTAAGGACTGAATACTGTATAGAAAATACATGTTTATTTAAACTAAAACTTATTATTACAGTGTAACATAGTCGGTACCAAATAGATGTGCATATAAGATAAATCACCTTTGACTGTAAGTATGTGTGCATGCCTCTCTCTACGCGAACTATTGGTGGTGTTAAGTTGTTGCTATAGTTTGTAACATTTTAGAAGTAACGAAAACACTTTAACAGAGTTCTAAAAACAAACAAAATTTGGGTGATTTCCTACTTGAATGCATTTGAATATAGTCGAGATTCTAGTAACGGTTTTGATACTTCTTACATTTGATAATAGAACAGAATATTTATATTTGATTTAGTCAGTTAGAAGAAAACAAATTTGAGTGAAACGAACCTCAAAATCACATCATAACTAATACAATGAAAAATAATCTTTAGATACTGATTCTAATGATGAAAGTGAACAGATTTTTTGATTAAGACGTGTGAAATTTAGGAAAATACAAAAAATAGTGTCTATATAAATATAATTGTTTACAAGCTTTTTTTTTAAGTTAAGATCGGCAGACAGGCTGACGGTCCACTTGATTGTAGGCTACCGTCGCGTATAACACAAGCAACGCCAAAGTTCCTGAAGTGCGCTGCCGACTACAGTAGGACTAAAGATAAGAGATTAGGAAACGATAGAGAAATGGGGTCCTGCATCCCTTTTACTCACTCACCGAAACACAACAGCACACGTGCTGTTATTTCACGGTAAGGGGGTGGTTACTGCCGCCAGACGGGCTGCCCAAATGACTGCGAAACACAAGTGTGCCCTGCCATTACTTTCCAGATCCAGACCAAGTTCATTTCCAAAGTTAACACAGCCAGGAATCGAACCAGGGAACCCTAGAACAGAGCGTTAAAGCAAGCACCCTAACCACTCATCCAACGGGCTCGATAATTTAAAGTAAAGTCTCAAATTTTTCCTCACTTATTTAAAGTTGCAAACTATAAATTAAATGTTAATACTCTATGAGCCAACTGTCTACTATGAAACACACATGCACGTGTAACTAGCGACAGTTCGTATGACGAGCGATACACTTCGCAAACAACTTGCATAAAGTGGTACAGGTGCCTCATTTGAAATTTTATGCACATCTATTGTATTTCAATAAGTATAACGATGGTATCTGTCTATGGAAATGTTATTTACTGTCCGATTTTCATACTTTTCTATTTTTTTATTACTCTTAAAATTAAAGTATTTTTTACTGAATTTACTATTAATTTAATGTTTGAATTGCTTGGACAAATATATAATATGCAAAAAAGTACAATAATGGACTGATATCGTCTGTAGTTATACTTATTAAAAACCATTTAAAATATAGAGAAAATAAATATTGATTAGATTTTTAAATTACTGATATTTTTTTGAAACAACTGAACATATATTCAAAACTAGTAAAAAATCTGATAATTGTGTTAAATAGTTTAATTTTTCAAGTGCACAAAATTACACAAAATTCTCTAAATAATGTTTTCTCTACTCATTTTTTTCTTTAACATCCGTCGTCGTAACATACTTATCGGTTCAACTGAACAAATACAAATAAAACTTTGCTTATACTTAATCCATTATCACAACTTAGCAATTAATTGTTACTAACTATTTAGTAAAATATTAATAGGAAAAAAAAAATACTCATTGTACATTTGGTCAGTTTTCTTGTGTTGAAAGGCGATTTCAAACTATGTCAATTCGTAGGTTTTAGGTAATTATTTAACAAGCTAAAATAACACGGCGGGCCCATTCGTACATTTTTCCATTTGGAATAAAAATTCTATTAATAGAGCATACAAAAAAATATAAATTGTTATTACAACCTTACAAAAAAGCGTTTGGTTATTAGACACGTTCCAAAGTCCTCTCAGACTTAGGACTAGATCCCCTCAGACTTAGGATAATAGAAACATTGAAAATCTAAACACATTACTATCATGTGCCCTGGATTCTATATTCCAGTTGACAAATAGGAACCACAAATCACGCAGACGTGACGTAGTTCTTGAGTGGTAAGTGATAACGTAACCATACACTCATCTTCCACACGTATAGGGCAGGGCTACCTAAATTGGGGCAAAAAAAATGGTCACTTTAAATCTGGAACAAGCTGCCAAGAGACGTGATTCCATGGGACAATTTGATTTATTTTGAAAACAACTTAGATCTGAAAGAGGATTTTAGATTTTCCACTGTCATTTAATAGAAAGATTTTTGTAAAATTAAATTACTCAATTACACTGGACTGATTCTATACAAAATGCTAGTAAATAAATTCATGACAATTTTACCTACATATTTTAAGTCTCCAGTTAATACAGTTTCTCGTAAGACATTTAATGCCTAACAATTTTTGATAGAATCTATAAATTCGCCTGTAATATTTTGTATTAAAACGCGCCTTTAAAAAAAATTCTAAATACTGTATTTATTTATATACCATAACATAGTCTGAGATCCACCTTCGTTTAGTGAACAACTAAAAGCCTTACAAACTATTAATATTTGCCAACACGCGAACCTTTTCTTATTTCGTATATATTGACTGTATCTCGACCAAGAGTTTAAGGCCGAATACTCAAATGTTTCTTAAATTATATGACCATCTATAGTCGGGAGTCACGAGAAGCTGTAAATTACGTAAACAAACATTCAGGGATTCAAAACATTTGGATCAAATAATTATTAAATGTAACACAACAATTAACCAAAACGACGCTGATTTCTAAATAATAGAAACAAAATGAAATAAAAACAAGAATTATTAATAAAATAGAATTTATAACCTAATCTTAAACTCGAATGACGTACGAGTATGAGACTAGTCAAAATTGCGGACCAAATATTTACGTTTGATTCATTATAACCCAGTCAAATTAAAGAGCTTGCGAGCGTCGAAGTATGCGCTATACAGATACGTTCCTTGATAATTGTCGTGTCTGTTTGTTTACAGACACGACAATTATCAAGGAACATTTACATCTTCTCGTGACGGCGACTATAGCAAACAGAAAACCACATCAAAACAATGACTTTATGTGTTTGAGGAGAATCCCTTTTCTCCCATAGATTATTTATGTATGCGGCCATAGATGGTATTTCTCCAACAGATGATGTTTATATGCGGCGGTAGCCACCTACCGCCAAGTGGATCATCAACCATCATAAAAAGAAACGTTTGAGTATTGGAACTCAAATAGTTGATTTAAAACACTAAAAACATATTGCTGATAGATGCTTATAGATGAGGTTGCACCATTTTTATAAGAAACTAGCGACGCGTCCCCGGCTTCGCCCGGGGTGCAATTTTTATACATATGAACATTCCCCGTTTATCCCTCTTTCCATTAGTGAAAACCGAATTAAAATAGGTCTACCCGTTCACGCGTGATGCCGTGACCAAGGGAAATGAGGTTCATTTTTATATATACTACTCAAAACAAAATAAGGGCCACTAGTTTATTTACATTTAAGTGCACTTTATTAAACTGAAAGTAACTGATAAGTAGCATTATATTGATATTACGAACTCTTTGGTGTTTGATGTTTTTTATGCTTCCTAATTTGAAAAACATTGGCCATCGTTTTAAGAAAAAAAATAATTGGAAATTATTCTTATGTTTTTCTTCGATTGTCTTCTTAACTTGTTTCGGTTATTTTAGGAAAAAAGGTTTACTTTTTCAATTTTAATTGATTCATTTATCATCTCGCGTTAATCATGCCACCAGTACGAAGGCACATGGATACAATTACAGCAACCAGAGCCATAACTATGATTCAAGAAGGACGTTCTCAGCGTTACGTGGGTTTGCAGTTGGGTTTTTCTCGAAGAGCTGTCCAAAATGTATGGAATCGCTTCCAAGAGACCGGCAGTGTTGCCAGGAGACCCGGTTCAGGTACAGTTCGTGTAACAACGGCGCACGAGGATCGGTACGTCCAACTAAGTGCTCGTCGTGATCGTACAGTAACGGCCCGTAAGTTACAACACCACCTACAGCTGACAACGGGTACCCGTGTCAGTGATCAAACTATACCTAATCGATTGCACGAAGACCAGCAAATGTCAAGAAGTCGAGTTGTTCGAATTCCTCTGACTAGGGTTCAACGTGCAAACCGTTTAAGATTCTGCCGTCAGTATTTGAACTGGGGGATTAATCAGTGGGGCAAGGTGCTTTTTACAGACGAGTGCAAAGTAGAATTTTTTAATGATGATCGGCGTGTTAGGGTGTGGAGACGACGCGGCGAGCGTTTTTCGGAGTCCTGCATCCACGGAGTTGACCGTTTCGGTGGTCCCAACGTAATGGTTTGGGGTGGGATTAGTTTACACGGTAAAACCGAGCTCACCATTTTAAATGCGGCTACCGTAACTGCAGAACGTTACATCGAAGACGTCATCCGGCCTCAAGTGATCGCATTTGCACAGCGAGTGGGGCCTGGATTCATCCTGATGCAAGACAATGCCCGTGCACACACAGCTCGATCGACCCAAACTGTCCTAGAAGGGTCTCATATTGAGGTATTATCGTGGCCAGCTAACAGTCCGGATTTAAATCCAATCGAGCAATTGTGGGACCAATTGAAACGAAGGGTTAGAGAGAATGAGCAAGGGGTCTACAACCAACAGCAGCTGATTGACGCTTTAAAACGTGTCTGGGAGGAGATTCCAGATGAAAACGTGAGGAATTTGATCCAGAGTATGCATACTAGGCTTCATGGGGTGTATTGTTAAGAGAGGAGGACATACTCGTTACTAAAAATAAGAAACAAAAGTGACAAGAACAGTATTTTGTCTTTTTCCGGTGATTTCTTTTGTTCATGTTTTTCATTCAAAATGGCCAATTTCATTATGAACTTTAATAAAACAGTTCATGATCATTATTTTAAACAATTGTTAGCCTATATTATAACCAATAACATTATTTTGTAGTTACATAAGTTAAACAATTTAATGTGTTTATTGTTTTCATGGTACAGCAAAAAATCTTAGTGGCCCTTATTTTGTTTTGAGTAGTATATATAGATTTTCTTTTTCTTTAAATTTTCCATTTAAAATAGATCTTATTTTAAAAATATTCTCAACTACCTGCCGTTCTTAGCGTTAGGGACGTTTGTATGAATAAAATACTCGCTGATAAATACATACATATTGCAACAATAGTATGATTATTGTGAAGTATTTCCAAATTTAAACGAAAAATGTTGGTTTTGAACCAAAAAGACTGATAATATGTATTTCGTGGTCACCGCCATCTATTGGCATTTATCAGCAGTACTGTCGATCGTGTCCCGTGCGGCAAACATGCAATTGGTTCCCTACATGTATCATAAACTAGACATATTGCATTGGTAATGACTTAGTGAGTTGTGATAGCACAGTGTGCCCAAACGCTATTGGTCCCCGGACTCTGGTTTCAACGCAATCTGGTAGAAGATCCAGTCTTCCAGGAAGGAAGGCACGAACGCCTTGCTCTTACTGAACTTGACGGGTGGTTTTAACTTTTTCAATTCCTGCTCGTAGAGTTCAAGGGATTCCACACTTGTAGCGCCATTACCCTGAAATTTTTAATAGTCTTTTAAATATATATTTTACGATCCCCTCTTACCGCAAACAGGGGCAGACATTTGCAGATATACCTACAAGCATAGTTTTAACTTATCTCTTCTTCTGTTTCAATAATTGTGTATTAAAAATAATTTATGAACAAAATCAATCTAATCGATTTCAAGTGACTTGCTGTCTTGTCATAATTTTAAAATGACATTTCATCTTTTTCACTGTCACTGCCATGGGTCCTATTTTTCTGAGTAAAAAGGCGAAAAAACAACTTACGTGCGTCATAAACTTTCCATCCGGCTTGAGGATGTTGAAGGAAGCATTCAGAATAGTGATCATGAACTCCCAGAGCTCTCCGCAAGCCGACTCCGATATGGGTATATCGGTGAGGTCCCCAAAAATGTAGTCCACCTTTTTTCCCTCCTTTATAAATTTGTTTACGGTAACCATACAGTCGCCGACGATCACCTACAGGACCACAGGTAAATATTTGTGTAATGCAATGAACATAGAAATAGAATGGTTACATATTAATCAAGTCTAGACACAAAAGAATACTTATTTAATATACTATGGCTGTTAATGAATGAAATAAAGTATAGAAGTACTAGCTTTCCAGTATGTATTAGGTTTGTGAAATATTCATCACAAATTGTAGAGCTATATAAATATATGAAAAGCGCCATCTAGTTCATACACACGTAATTAATTTTTAAATAAAAATATCTTGTAATTTACACAATGTAAATAAAATTGTATTATTTGAAGGACAATGAAAATTTCAAATATAAATTATAAGCACTGAAATGGGAGTCTGTTCGCCTATTATGCTAGTATATTATATATTAATGTCTATGTGTCAAGTTTCATCCAAATTCAATAAATTGCATAATTATCTCTTGTCCCAAGCTTAGTTAGCAAGTTGTTACTCTACCTCTTTCTCTCTTTCTTGTTTTCTCCTCTGCCACAAGGTTGTCTGGAAGAGATCGCTCTTAGCGATAAGGCCGCCTGTACTCACTTATTTGTAGTATTTATTTGTTATTTTTCTTTATGTTGTGTGAGTAATAAAGAGTTTGTCTGTCTGTCTGTCTGTTTCATCCAAATTCTTTCAAGGGTTTATGCGTGATTTTCATATTTTTAATATTAATAATAAGCAATATAAGAATTCCAAGTTATCCATTCAATGTCAAGGATTGCTTAAATATTGTTGATGTTTATACATATATATTTGTCTACAAACAATATAATGTCAAAAATTTGAGTAACTTATTTCCGTTTGTATAGAAACGCGATGATTTATTAGTAATTGCAAGGCACGCAGTCACGAACAGGGCAGCCTGTCTGACTTCAATATGTGCAACTTACATAAGACCATTGTGACATATTAAAACTTGTGTTGTGTTTCGTAGTGTGAGACTAAAGTATGTTGAAACCCTTATCCTTATCCTCACCATGTATCATATTTCCTTATTCTTAACCTATCATCACTTGGTGCTTATCAAGTAAAGATAGCCACTACCAACAAATGAACTCTGCTCACAAAAAAACACAAGGTTATAGCAGCGAAACTTATCTTGTCTCATCAACGAATATAAATGATTTGACAAGAATAGTAATAAGTGTTCGTAAAAGTATCGGCTTTGTGTATTATCCATATTTGTCGAATTGTTGGCTATAGACATGACTTTTCTTTGAAAGTAGGTATCGGTCACAGTTCAAGATGTTTGTCACTGTTGATATTACACATAGTCGCTGGTATTCTTAGACAAGTGGGTTTTCCTCGACACGTTTTTTTTTTTAAGTTATAACAATTTCGAACCTGCATCTGACGTAGAGAAGTTTATTTCACTGGGTAATCAATTTGACAATTCCTCAACTTCGGTATCAGTGAGTTGAGGATGCCAGAGCCCATTTCTCTATCCCTTCCTAATCCCTTATCCTTAATACACTTTACCAACAAAAGAACCTTAAGCCTGTCTAACGACCTTAACAAAAAAAATATATTTTTTATTGTCATTCATTCGATAATTAAAGTAAGCGTAGCATAAAATTTTATATATATAGGTGGTCGTCAATTACGTCATAGTTAGGTCCGTTTCTGGCCTGCAGTACGTCTCCACAGATTGTCCGCAAGTGCTTGTTGCAGGCGTCCATCACTAGCTCATCGAGCTCTAACATCCACACAAACTTCGGCTTCTCCTTAAGAAGCTCATACAGGAGAGCGCCATCGCCACCGCCTTAAATTTGAAACAAAAACGCGTCAAAACTACTAAGCGCATTTTGATAAAATTTTATATTAACCTAATTTATACGTAATAACATATAGGCTATAATTTATAAATATACATGGACGAAATAGCGGCCAAGAGCTAGTTTTAAATAAGTAATAATAAGAATGAGTTAATAGTAGATAATTTAAGGTATAGGATGGTGTACGTTAAACTCTATTTAGCTTGTATTCAGACGACTAACAAAATGCATTACGTATAAGTGTTTTATGGAACGACATTTAATCGAGATCAATTGATGTCGACCCATCTTCCATATTATTATTTGTTTTTTTTTAAAATGAAATACTCAAAGCTGGAGGTCAGACTAGGATTTGAATTTGTGTACAAAACTCACCCAATATAATAATTTCCTTGCCCTCATAGTTTTCTACGCCTTTTTGCATCAAAGTCTCAGTATAAATTAGATCTGCTTCAGATATGTCTGGAAATTAAAATACAATTATAAATTATGAAATTGAGTAACTAACTCCATACACTATCGGATCGTAAAGAGAGCTTGATTTACGTGTTCCCAAATAGCCACACCCGGAACAAGTTTGGTCTAATTCATGTACCTATTAATCGCACTAAATTCTAATATTAGCTAAGTTTTATGTTTCGTTACTCAATCACGCAAAAACGGCTGAGCGGATTTGGATGAAATTTAATATACAGATAATTTAATACCTGGATTAACATAATAAAGGACACTTTTTGTACCACAAAAACGAGCTACAGCGCGTACGATGTTGTGGGTACAGCTAGTATGAGAATAACAGCGAAATTAGCCGCATATCTCACAAATGTAACACTAAATCTTTCAAAACCAGGCCATTTTTTATTTTAACTTACACTTTGGGGACTTTGGTAATAAAATTCTTTCTTAATTTCAGTAATTTTTTATGAATATTTCAGATTTTGTAAATGGGGATAATAATTAAACAATTAAAAACTTATTATTGGGACAATTATTAGATTTTTTAATACTTTCAAACTCAAATATCTTTGAAACCCCTTTACCAAATTACACGACATTTTCCCAGTAAAATTTATAATTTCTTCTTACCTAATGGTAGAAGAAATTATAAATCAACCGTTAAAACGAAAATGCATGCGCACTGATGGCCCCATCTTTATACAAAACTGATTGATCTCCTTTAAAGAGATTACCTATAGTATACCTATTTACTGAGAGCAAGAAATCTTTTAATAGATCGTTAATTATAATTATTTACCATGCATGATGGATATATAGCTAAAAGAATTTTTAAGGATATATAGATCTCTCCTTTTAATTTAGGTATGTAAGTATATTGTAACTACTTTTGTCGTTCTATGTGAATATCTATAATTGGCATTGTATTCATTTGTCCAAATTATGTAGTCCAAAAATATTATTTGACAAATAATCTTTTTTTCTTAAATAGGTCGGCAGGCAGGTTGACTGTACTTGCTGGTAAAACAACGCCATAGGTGTTTCAAGAGAGCTAACGACTTTAGTAGGATAAAATATTAGGAAGGAATACGAAAATGGGCTCTGGCATCCCTTACTCACTCACCGAAATACAGTGGCACACTTAGTTCATGGTGGTCATCTGATATAGCTACCCGATTTATGACTGCAAAACGCTGTGTGCCTTACTTACTTTTAATGCTACTGATACTACTTTTACTAATTTAAAGCCTTGCTGTCGCCTACACGCACAAGCAAAGCCCTGTTATCATTTAAAAAAAAAATCACCACTTACTTTGTAGATCATCTAGCACCAACATGTTACCGAGCGACTTTGAGTGGACGATTTGTACCCTTTGGAACTGAGACTGTTCATCGAACAGAACTTCGTCAATGTCATATTCCAGGAGACGTTCGTCTGAAAAATTGTCGTTTACATTAAAAACCCATTAAAAACAATTTATATACATATAGACGCGAGAGGATATTTATATAAATTTTCAATGGGATGCGCGCTGAGACGATGGTTAGAATTCTCCTCGGGAGTGATTTTATTTTCAATGTGTGGATACAGAAATAGGTAATTAAAGTTTGCTCAAACAATCATTGAAATATAATTTCCGAAAAGACTAGAAATCTTCAAAAAAGCATAAAATTAGCAAGACAAGATAAAAAAATAAAAAGCAGGATAATAAATTTGTGTTTTCATTGATTGATGGTCTTAATTTGAAAGATATTATAGTTTAATGTTTGAAATATAAATTTGGGGCCATGTCGACTTAACTAGGGGCGAGTTGCGGAGCGGATTTTCGCTGTAGGTATGTTGTTGTATGTTTGTTACTCAATCACGCAAAAACGGCTAAACAGATTTGGTTGAAATTTGACACACAACAACATACAGCGGAGGATAAAGGATCCAATTTATCATGAAAAAATGTAAGGTTGCTGTGGAAATTTCAAAAACCGGACTACAGCGCGTACGAAGTCGCGGGCACAGCTAGTGTTGTAAAATATCAACATGCATAATTTTTTTTCACAGCGAGTTCTGGACTCGGCGGATGAAGAGTAGTGCTGGTTAAACGATTAATCCAGTGAGTACCAGAAAAAAAATTGTACACGTTGCACTTATGTTACCGAAGTTAAAAAAATATTTTTTAGAATTTTTGTCTGTTTGTCTGTGCGTTTGTACACGCTAATCTCAGCAAGTGAATTCTGCTTGGTGAATTCAATATATATATATATATATATATATATATATATATATATATATATATATATATATATATATATATATATATATAACAGAAATGCTTGGTGAATTGCAAAAATAGAACAATATTGAGGCAACATCTATTATACTACAATTTAATTAGGTGAAGCGGCGACATCTCTGGGATTTGGATAGAACTGCTTAGAAGATAACGCTTTTTAGTTAACGCTTGTATTAATTTTACTCCTCATTAAATTCCATACCAGGGGCTTTATATGAAAATCGATTCTTGAGGATTAAACTCCAATAAACTCAAGTGAAAATAAATTAATGCTTTTTACTGATCATCAAACCTACGTGTGCGAAAATAGATATAGTAATATTTTGTGACTCAAAGGCAAATAGGAGCGCCGCCATTTTAAAGCCCTTTCTCTAATTGACTTGGTTATATGGTTGTGTTCATTAATCTCTTATTTTTTTGTATATAAAAATGAATCCCCATTTCCCTTGGTCACGGCATCACGCGTGAACGGGTAGACCGATTTTAATTTGGTTTTCACTTGTTACATTACAAATTTCATATAGCCATAATAGTTTCTGCGTTGTTTAGCTGTTTGAATCAATCAGGCGCTTTGTCGATTGAATTGTATTTGCGTGAGAGTATAATCTGCAAGAGGGCGTGGCCCGAAAGGCAAACGAGGTGAGGTAAGAGGGGTGCAGAGTCGTTGTGTTAGCGACGAACGGCGCCCGGCTTTCTTTTCCGAGGGCAGCCGTCGAAGGAGCACGTAGGAGTTGCTGATTGCCATCACCGCATTCAAGCCTCGTGGCCGTCACTTTTTCGATTATATTTTCATCTGAAATTTTCCAGTTTGTATTTACATCGGAAAATACCTGTTAAATCTACACCCCGAAATAAAATCGGTGAGTCGTTTTTGGTTGTCCGAGTTTAGTTTTCTAGATTCTTTACATTATTTCGTGGCACCGCATGGTGTGAAAAGGTTAAATTTTTGATACTGAAATTCATTAGTGTTCATTGATTAGTGTATTAAAAAAGGATAACGTGTTCTCTTGATGGGCGTTATTCGTAATTAATTTTTTTAATTGTTTGGTTTGCAAAAGTAGACGGATAGATAGTAGAAATTTAGTGAGGTGCCGTCTACTGTGTATATCCCTGTCCCCACCGCGGCGACAGCCGTACATGCGGTGTAGGATAGCATCTGAGGCATGTCTTCGACGTGTTTCAGGGGTTTTTGTTTGGGGTCCGGTGTGAGGTGTAGAAGCGTGACAAGCGAGGAGGTACCTCGAGGGTCCCGAAGGGCTGCGCAGTAGAACCTCGGCTGGCCGACCTGTCCAAGGTCTTCTGACCGTCAGTCCGGCCAACGATCCGGTCGCGTCCCTTCTACCTGAGTGGTGGAGACCTTTCCACGCGTCTTCTCGTCACGTCGAGGCTAGGCCGCTGTCTGCGGGCTGTGCTTCTCGTGGTCGTCGGGCGCGGACGTCTCTTCTGCAGGGTACCCACCACGCCAAAAGTTACGTTTTCTTTTTCTTTCATAATTACGATTTACCCGTGACGGATACCCCCTTACCCACGTTTAGGTATAATAGGCTTTTCAGTAGACTAATTAATTTAAATTGGGCTTTTCGACGGCAAATAGATCTCGATTGGTCTCCACGAAGACCCTGCTATTTTTATTTGATTTTATGTTTTTTTTTGACTAAGACGTAATTGATAAGGTTTTTACCTTAAGTATTAATAACTTAATTATTTTTGTGTCTGTACTAATTATTTCTATTTAATAAATTGTATGCGCCTTAGTGCAGATTTTTATTTTGTTTTTTCCTTTTAATTATTTTACTTGTTACCATCCCGCCACCATCAGTGGGGGAAAAATAGGTAACAATCGGCGCCCGAACAGTGACAGGTTTCGTGGGGAATTATCCAGTCTTTCGCTTGGATAACAATCGAGATCTAAGCCCTAGCTTCGGAAAAGCATTTTTTTTAATTTTTATTTTCTACCCCTCTTTCTTTTATTTTTTTTAATTTTTAATTTTTTCTTTTTGTGTGTGCGTTTTCGCCCTCGAAAAGCCGATGCCCTTTTGTTTCTGGTCTAGTTAGGCAGTGGTAGGAAGTGCTCCCACACTTTCGTCCTGGTGCAAGCGCCACACGTAATTCCGGGAAGCCGTTTCGGTCGGGTCTTATACCGTCTCGGTGGATTTACGTTCCAGGGTCCTTTTCCTATTCCCATCCCATCCTTTATCCTTATATCCTTCCTTATCCTTATACCACCCTTCCCCCTTCCCCAATTTTTCGGGTGGTTCCTTTTTTTTATTTCATTTTTTTTTCTCTTTAAATATTTGGGTTCCTTAAAAGACAAATTTTTTTATATAATTTTTAATATCGTTTTTTTTTACTGTTGTTTTTTTAAGGAACATAGTTTTTTTTAAAAAGTTTTTATCCTTTTTAATTTCATTTTTTTTTTCTTTTTTGTAATTCATTAAGTACATTTTTTTTAAGGCGTTATACCGTATCATTTTTTTTAATTCGTGCACATTGACCAGGAACAAAAGAAGGTTTCATTAAGTTTGTTTTAAATTTTTTTACTGATAAGATATTTCTTATCAAAATTACATAACTACCTACAACCTATTGGTAAATTTTTTATTCGTAACAAAATTTAATAGATTTTTTATTTCACATAGAGGGGTATTCGTTTTTTTTTCTTTGTTTTTTTTACAATGTTTAGTAATGTTTATTTTTAAGGTGTTAGTTTATTATCAACTTTTTTGTGTGTAACATAATAATAAACTTTTAACGTGTTTTCTTTTAAGTATAAATAACTGTGATTTTTTGTGTATAATTTTCTTTTAGGTAAATAATTTCTTTTTATAGTTGTGTAACTTTTAAATAAGTAATTTTTTTTTACTATAACTTTGTACTTTGAAACTTAGTTTTTTTTCTCGGGGATCAATCGGGACTACAGCCGTCGGAAACTTAGTAATTTATTTTTTATTTAAATCAGTCTTTCGAATCCGTAACTAGCCCTAGTAATTTTTTTAACTTAGTCATTTTTTTTTCTCTTCTCTTTCCGGAACGAACTTAACTTTTATCACTCGCGCTTGCGCCCGGGTTTCATTATATTTGTTCTTCCTCTTATTTTACTTAACTTTTTATAGTTTTTTTATTAAATATAGATTTATCTTTTTAAAGAAAAATCATATTTTTTTTTTTTCTCAATTTAATTTTTTTATCGGTATCGCTCATTCCGGTAAACCGTTTTCTTTTTTTATTTTTATATTTTGAGAATTTTTTTTAACGGCGGAATGGAACGTCCGATAGCTTATAATTTATTGAGGAAGGATGAATTGGTGTACGAAGTATCTATTAGGGACGCGGAGCCCGCGAGTACGGTAGAAGGTCTTCGAGTGCAGATTAGGGAGTTAGCTCGTGCGGTGCCAGCCGATTATATTTTAGAGACATCTTTTGATCCTACGGAGGAGTTAGCAGTAATAGAGGGCAAATTAAAAGAGTTGTCGTCTATGATGAGCGGTTCCCCGCCTTTTAAAATTTTCGGAAGGGCTAAAGCCGTAGCTCATCATTTGCACCATCGTTTAGGACGTGTGAGATTAGATGATGGCGACCGGATTTCGACATTACAGGAGAATCTGAACGTGTACCTTAGTAAAATTGATAAGCTGTTCTTTTCCTTTAAAAAGTCGTTCGAAGAAACAAACGAAGGAGTGAGTGAGGAGCCACTTCCAGTCGTGGACTTAGGTTCTGCGAGGGCGTCCACACATTCCCATAGGAGTGAGGAGCTGATTAATAATGATAGGGGCGTTCAGAAGCTGAATATACAATTTGACGGGTCCGGTTGTGTTCGTTCTTTCCTTTTGCGTCTTGACGAACTCTGCCAGTCGAGGAATATTTCGGAGGGCACTTTGTTTCGTTCCGCTGCGGAGTTATTTACCGATCACGCTTTAACGTGGCACCGTAGTGTGAAGTCTTCATTGTCGGACTGGGGCGATCTCAGACGGCAATTGATAGAAGAATTTTCCCCGCCTGATTATGATGATAGGTTAATGAATGAGATTCGAAGTAGGACACAGGGTCCCGGAGAGTCGTGTTCTGCGTTTATTGCAGTAATGTTAAATTATTTTGAACGGTTGTCAGTGTCTCTTTCGGAAGGAGAAAAATTACGAATAATTAGGTATAATCTTTGTCCCAAGTTTTTAACTAGTTTAGCCTTAGATGAAGTTTCGTCCATTAAGGAATTAAAGTCAAAATGCAAGGTGTTAGAATATAGTCATTCGCGCGCGTCGTCTTACAAGGAGCCACCACGAGTGGGTCCGACTACTCTTGTTCCGGAGCTAGCGTTCAGGGGGAAGCACCATCATCGAGTTGAGGCAGTACATCATGCTAAACCCGGAAGCTCTTCCTTCTGCGTTCGCTGTCGAGTTTCTGGACACACATTGGCGTCTTGTGGGTCGAAGCAGGTGGTTTGTTTTTCGTGCGGTCATCAGGGGGTCACATACAAGCATTGTCCTGCCTGTCGCCCTAATTCATCGGCACAAACCGCATCAAAAAACTTGTAAGCGCGAATCGAGGTGTAGAATTAAAGCCACACCCCAACTTTAATTCTGATGAGTGGCAGTTACATTTAAAGCAGCTTCATTCTTTTTTAACTTTTTGTAAAATAGCTTCGATTCGTCAGACCCACTTAGGGGATGAACGTCCTTTTCTAAATGTAAATATTTTTGGTAGATCTTTGTATGGGTTATTAGATTCGGGTTCGGTCGTGTCTATATTGGGTTCTGCTACGGCAGACTATTTTTTGAACTTAGGTGTCAAGCGTCATTTTAGTAAGGAGTTTACGCACGTCTCCACCGCCAACGACTCGCTTGTAGAAGTAGAGGGTTATTTGACGTTGCCAGTCACTTTGGACGGCGTAACTCGCGTAATTAATTTTTTTATAATTCCTAAAGTTTCCACTCCATTGATTTTAGGGGTAGACTTTTGGAAAACTTTTAACTTGGCTCCTAAAATTTTTAAAAATGTAACTTTATTTAAAAGCTTTCCCACAGTTCCCGCGGTTTCCGAATTAAAATCTTTACATTCTTTAGATAGGCTAACGCCGGAACAGCGCCACATGGCCGAGGCTATGATGGTTAAATATAAAGAGATCTCTTCTGAGGTAAAGGGATTGGGTCGCACCCACGTGGTTACCCATGTGATTGATACCGGCGATGCGGCGCCTATTAAACAGCGGTATTATTGTATGTCTCCGGCAAGACTGAGGGAACTTAACAAGCAGTTGGACGAAATGCTGGAGCAGGATGTGGTTGAACCTAGCACTAGTGCTTGGTACAATCCCATTCTGTTCGTTCCGAAGCCCAACGGCGAGTTAAGATTCTGTTTAGACAGCCGTAAATTAAATAGTATCAGCAAACGCGACGCATACCCTCTTCCCTATATCTCAAGAATACTTGACAGCCTTCGTGATGCTAGTTTCCTCTCTTCTATAGACCTCAAAAGTGCGTTTTGGCAAATCTGTCTTGATGAGGACTCTAATTCAAAGGAAAAAACTGCCTTTACTGTTCCCGGACGAGGTCTATTTCAGTTTAAAGTCATGTGTTTTGGTTTGACGGGTGCACCGGCTACCCAACAGCGTCTAATGGACAAACTATTCGGTCCAGAGTTCGATTCCCGGGTGTTCGTATATTTAGATGATATAATTTTGGTTAGTTCCACCTTTGAGGAACATATTGACCTCTTAAGGCGTGTGTTCGATCGTTTAGCTGAGGCTAATCTCACTATCAACTTAGCCAAATCTCAATTCTTCAGAAGCGAGCTTAAATACCTAGGTTATGTGGTAGATGAGAGAGGTCTAAGAACGGATCCGTCTAAAGTGGAGGCCATTTTAAATTTTCCCGTGCCTACGAGTCGTAAGGAAGTAAAAATGTTTTTAGGAACAGCTTCTTATTATAGGAGGTTTATTAAAGATTTTAGCACTATAGCTGCTCCTCTTAATGTCTTGACGAGCAATCGTAAAAACGCCCCTCCATTTAACTGGAATTCGGAGGCGGAGGAGGCTTTTATTAGGTTAAAGTCCGCGTTAGTGTCTGCTCCTATTTTAGCTTGTCCCGACTTTAAAAAACCCTTCGCAGTTCACTGTGACGCTTCCAGTTATGGAATCGCCGGAGCGTTAATGCAGACGGGGGAGGACGGTCAAGAGCATCCAGTCGCTTTCGCTAGTCGGTCGCTTAATAAAGCTGAGCGTAACTACTCAGCAACCGAAAGGGAGGCGTTAGCGGTTGTATTTTCGGTCGAGCATTTTCGAGCATATTTAGAGGGTGGTCCTGTCTTTAAGGTCATCACCGACCACTCTAGTCTTAAGTGGTTTTTCAATCTATCTAATCCCACTGGACGTTTGGCACGTTGGGGCTGTCGCCTGTCGCCCTACGATTTTGTCATCGAACATCGGAAGGGGAAGGACAACGTCGTACCGGACGCCTTGTCACGAGCAGTTCCAGTGACGTCAATCGACCTTGTTCCCAACGACCCCTGGTACTCGCGGATCGTGGATCGATGCACACAGTCCCCAGCTTCGTGTCCAAATTACCAGATTCAGGATGGTAAATTATTAAGATTTTCAAAAAATAAATTTAATCTTTCGGAGGAATTTGACTGGAAGGAGGTGATTCCTTTTGACCGTAGGTCGGATTTAATTAAATTAAGTCATTGTGGGTTACTGTCCCCTCATTTTGGTATTTTTAAAACTTATAAGCGCTTAGCGCAACATTACTTTTGGCCAGGGATGTATAGGGATGTAATTAAGTTCGTAGGTGCTTGCGAAGTATGTAGGGCCTATAAACATACCCAATCTCCGCCAGCTGGTCTTATGGGGAAACCCAAAGTTTGTTCTCGTCCCTTTGAGACGATTAGTGTCGATTTGGTGGGTCCGTTGCCGCGTTCGCGAGCGGGGCACACGTTTTTGTTAACGGTGGTCTGTTGTTTTTCCAAGTACTGTTTGTTATTTCCACTCCGCCGAGCCGTAGCGAAGTCCATCGCGCAGAAGCTAGAGGACGGTGTATTCCTTATTCATGGAATTCCCCGTACCGTTATCGCGGATAATGGCACGCAATTCGTAGGTAGGGAGATGCAAGCATTGTGGGAGCGGTACCGGGTGCCGCAGATACATTTGACACCCCGTTACTGTCCGCAATCGAATACAGTGGAACGTTACAACCGTACGGTAGTAACGGCCATCTCCGTTTTGGTGCAAAATGATCACCGTACCTGGGATGTGTCCTTGCCCGGAATTCAATTTGCAATGAACAGCGTGGTGAATGAGACTACCAAGTTCACACCATTCTTTTTAGTTTTTGGGAGAGAGCCAGTCACTTGTGGATCTATTTACAGAGAGCGTTCTTCGTCCACACCTTTGGACTTGTCTTGCGCCTCTCGTGAGGAGTACGCTACCCGGTTGGGGGGTTTGCGCGCTGTCTTCGATAGTGTAAAGGAGGCTATCGCAAAAGCTCACCAGCGGAGTCAGCGATACTACAATCGTGGTCGCAGGAATGTAGAATTTCAGATAGGGGATACAGTATGGAAGAAGACGTTTCCATTGAGTGATGCCAGTAAACATTTTATGGCAAAACTGGCTCCCAAATATGAAAAATGTCGTGTGGTAGGGAAGCCTTCTCCTTTAGTTTATGAGTTAGAGCGTGTTTCGGATGGAAAGGTAATAGGGTCCTGGCATGTCCAGCATTTAAAATAGACAATTTTCTTTTGTTAGTTTAGAGTATTTTTGTTGTTATAATTTTTTTTTTCTACAGTGTATTTTTATTAATTCAGTAGTGTTGTCCATTCGAGCAGGGTGGAGCTGTTCGAGATCAATTTCCTTTTATAGTCGGAGGAGAGAGACCTTGCGACATTAGACGGAAACTCTTTCTTATAGTATGTATATCTATTTTTATCCTTATGTATCCTAATAGCCTAACGAGCGGTGGGAAACTCGTTAAAGAAGCCTAAGCCCGGAGCGGGTCACGACTCCGTATAAAAAAAAGCCGTCGCTGATTCTTCCTTCTACTCTTCCTATTTACCGGGGCGGGTAATGACCTCGTAACAACAAGCCAAGTAGTACACTTGAGTAGTTCAGCGTCTTGTTTACTTGTGTGCAGATTTTGTGCATACCTTGCGCGTAGGTTCGTGCATTTTTTTTTGTGCATATTTTGTACAACTTATGTGCATATTTTTTTTTTACGCCTACTCATGTGTACTTACTACCATTCAGAGCGGATGCAACTCTGTCAAAACAAGCCGATGCAACTCTCTTCCGTATTCTTATCCTCTATCTTTCCTACTTTATCCTGTCTTATTCGGTTGGTTCTGGAATACCAGTATGTTGCGCTGATAGCAGCAGACTGCGACGCCAGGCCTCCGTTAGTTTATAATATATTTTCTAGTATTTATTGCACCTTTTATAGTATGTTTTATTATAATTATGTTTATGTACGTTTATTTCCGGTCTAATTACGCACAGTCATTCTCTGAAGATTTGTCGCAGTATTGTCGTGGCAGTGCCTGTCCTGTCTCCAGAGGTTTTCGTGCAAGCGGGTTGGTGATAGCTGGGGACCAGCTCGAATTTTCCTGCGAGCAGCAAAATTCTGAGGAGTGGAGGGGTACTGTTACATTACAAATTTCATATAGCCATAATAGTTTCTGCGTTGTTTAGCTGTTTGAATCAATCAGGCGCTTTGTCGATTGAATTGTATTTGCGTGAGAGTATAATCTGCAAGAGGGCGTGGCCCGAAAGGCAAACGAGGTGAGGTAAGAGGGGTGCAGAGTCGTTGTGTTAGCGACGAACGGCGCCCGGCTTTCTTTTCCGAGGGCAGCCGTCGAAGGAGCACGTAGGAGTTGCTGATTGCCATCACCGCATTCAAGCCTCGTGGCCGTCACTTTTTCGATTATATTTTCATCTGAAATTTTCCAGTTTGTATTTACATCGGAAAATACCTGTTAAATCTACACCCCGAAATAAAATCGGTGAGTCGTTTTTGGTTGTCCGAGTTTAGTTTTCTAGATTCTTTACATTATTTCGTGGCACCGCATGGTGTGAAAAGGTTAAATTTTTGATACTGAAATTCATTAGTGTTCATTGATTAGTGTATTAAAAAAGGATAACGTGTTCTCTTGATGGGCGTTATTCGTAATTAATTTTTTTAATTGTTTGGTTTGCAAAAGTAGACGGATAGATAGTAGAAATTTAGTGAGGTGCCGTCTACTGTGTATATCCCTGTCCCCACCGCGGCGACAGCCGTACATGCGGTGTAGGATAGCATCTGAGGCATGTCTTCGACGTGTTTCAGGGGTTTTTGTTTGGGGTCCGGTGTGAGGTGTAGAAGCGTGACAAGCGAGGAGGTACCTCGAGGGTCCCGAAGGGCTGCGCAGTAGAACCTCGGCTGGCCGACCTGTCCAAGGTCTTCTGACCGTCAGTCCGGCCAACGATCCGGTCGCGTCCCTTCTACCTGAGTGGTGGAGACCTTTCCACGCGTCTTCTCGTCACGTCGAGGCTAGGCCGCTGTCTGCGGGCTGTGCTTCTCGTGGTCGTCGGGCGCGGACGTCTCTTCTGCAGGGTACCCACCACGCCAAAAGTTACGTTTTCTTTTTCTTTCATAATTACGATTTACCCGTGACGGATACCCCCTTACCCACGTTTAGGTATAATAGGCTTTTCAGTAGACTAATTAATTTAAATTGGGCTTTTCGACGGCAAATAGATCTCGATTGGTCTCCACGAAGACCCTGCTATTTTTATTTGATTTTATGTTTTTTTTTGACTAAGACGTAATTGATAAGGTTTTTACCTTAAGTATTAATAACTTAATTATTTTTGTGTCTGTACTAATTATTTCTATTTAATAAATTGTATGCGCCTTAGTGCAGATTTTTATTTTGTTTTTTCCTTTTAATTATTTTACTTGTTACCATCCCGCCACCATCAGTGGGGGAAAAATAGGTAACACACTAATGGAAAGAGGGATAAACTGGGAATGTTTATATATATAAAAATTGCACGCCGGGCGAAGCCGGGGGCGGGTCGCTGGTCTATTATATAAAAATGAATCTCCATTTCCCTTGGTCACGGCATCGCGGGTGAACGGGTAGACCGATTTTAATTCGGTTTTCGCTTATGGAAAGAGGGATAAACGGGGAAAGGTTCATATATATAAAAATTGCATTCCGGGCGAAGCCGGGGGCGGAACGCTAGTATATTCATAACTTGTATCGCAATACACTTAACGTGATTGTTAAAATATCACGTTAAGTGTCATTTGTGAGAGGAACTTCAAAACCTTAATTAATGATTTAACGCCACGGTAGTACTTATACTGAAAATGAATGGGGTTGGGTATGTATGCCAGACAATGACAGCGTCCTATTGGCGGAGATGCTAAGCGTCATGCGACACGGGAACTAATTTAAAGTTTATTTTTGTAACGTTAGGTATACAACACGTCTAAAATTAGTTGACGCTTACGATATTTCTTCTCCGTCTCATGAAAATGACGTAAATGAAATATAGCAATATGATAAAGTAGTACCTATTACGTTAAGAACTGTCATAAGTTTTATGATAGGATTGATGTCGAATATTAACTTTATAGCACTAAATCCTAAGTACATACATATTATACCATAGGTAATCCATTTATACATTATAATCAAATTGTAAACGAGCCGTGTCTGTACATTTTCAAAAAACAATTTGTACACGTTGTACTTGTGTTATCGAGGTCAAACAAATTTGTTTTTAGAATTTTTGTCTGTTTGTACGTTTGTGCACGATGCACAGTTCGGATGAGTAGAAACTTTATCCCACGGACGCGCGATCTTTGGAACAATCTCCCTTCAGGTGTTTCTTCTTCAAGCGAGCAGTAAACAAATTCCTACAAGGTCGGCAGCGCACATGTACCCCACCTGGTGTTGCTTGTGTCCTTAGGCGACGGTAGCCACCTACCATCAAGTGGACCGTCAGCCTGTCTGCCACCTGCCTGTCTGGCTGATTTTGATGACATTAAAAAGGTTACATTTCAAAAAAGAAACAAATCAGTAAAATGCTGTTTCCAGCTATTTTTCCATTTATTTTTCTTTGTGTCAAAATGACTGAATCTAATGAAAAAATATATTTTAAAATTTTATTAGAAAAAAGGAAAAAATGTAAGGCAAGCCGCGAAAAAATTTGTGACGTTTTTGGACGACATAGCTGAAGACCTGGGAATTGACGACAAAACAGTTTTAACCCATTTGAAAAAAGTCGAGTACACAAAAAAGCTCGATATTTGGGTGGGAGCTCAATGAAAGAAACCTTAAGAATCATGTACTCATTTGCGATTCTTAATTGAGACGCAATGAAACCGAACCGTTTTTGAAGAGATAGGTAACTGGTAATGAAATGTGGATCACGTACGATAAGAAAGTGCGAAAAATGTCGCGGTCAAAGGTCGGTCAGGGTTCACAGACTGTGCCAAAACTCGGGTTAACTCGCAATAAGGTAATGCTGTGTGCATGGTGGGACTGGAAGGGCATTGTTCATTATGATCTTTTACCGCCGGGCAGAACCATTGATTCGGATCTGTACTGCCAATAACTGATGAAATTAAAGCAAAAAGTTGAGAGAAAGTCGCCGAAATTAATCAATAGAAAGGGTGTGGTCACGATAACGCTAGACCACACACATCTTTAGCCACTCAGCAAAAATTAAGTTTGGCTGGGAGGTGTTATTGCATCCGCCATATAGCACTGATCTTGCTTCAGATTTCCAACTGGAAACCTTCAGATTTCCAACTATTTCGGTCTCTTCAGAATTCTTTAGGCAGTGTCAGGTTAACATCAAGAGAGGACTGCTAAAACTACTTGTCGCGTTTTTTTGATCGGAAGTCCCAAAATTTCTACAGGAACGGGATCATCACTACCTATAAGATGGCAAAGTCATCGAGCAAAATGGCACATTTATACAGTAATTAAATGTAAATTACCTCATGACAAAAATGTCTTGAGTTTTCATATAAAATACGAAGAAACTTTTTCCCCAACCTATTATTATCCGCGATCATCTCAAAAAGCTCTCGCGATCGACCCTAGTAGAGCACCACTGATCTACTAGCTTTTGCCCGTAACTTCGTCTGACTATAAACAATATCTATTTTTCAAGCTGGAACTAACCATCCGCATTCAGAAAATAGAAATCGGTTGTAAAGAAAAAGCAAAAATAAATAAACAATAATATATTGGGAGATAATACTGGCTGAAGCGTCACATGACGTCATAATATGACACAATTCAAATGTGTTTCAATCGTATTTGTATTAAATTTGTTTTACATTTTAAATTGTGAATAAGGTGCGCAACTAAGTTCCCGTTGTTTATCAAGAGATGGCTCCACTAGTAAGTGCTGGTCGATTGTGACATAATCAAAACTTCATGAACCAAGCTTAGACAATTGATGACTGCGAAATGCAGTGTCCTGACACTACAAAATTGATTAATTGGACGGGAAAAAAAAACATGCATATTCTCTATTCAAAGTTAGACGATATTATGAGGGACAGACTAATTAATGCTAAATTGCTATGTTGTTTGAACAAACAAATGAGGGTGACAACGCATACTTCTTTAGGTCCTCTCTTTCATTACCATCAAGCTGCAGGGCCAACACGCGAATTCGCAACGCAGTAAACCGCGACGCGAATTACTGCGTTGCGATTTCGTGTCAACGATTCAGGAATTCACGATGCGAAACAATTCGCAACATCTTGCGATGTGTTCTGCGAGTTCGCAGATTTTTGCGATGCGAGCTGATGTGTCGACCCTTAGCAGCAGTTAAAAAGGCGATTCACTCAACACCGCACTAATGACACTATAGTTAAATCTATTGAAACACATAGAAATACTTACCCGACGAAGGGAAATACCTGCCGAAGAGGCACCTTTTTAAAGGCGCATAAGTCTGTGACTTTAGCGCGTTTAAATATTTTTTCACTTGATTCTCCAGTACCCTCGCCGACTATTGGGAAAAACAAATATAAGGAGAACAAAAACAAAATGGTAATCGATGCACGGGTAACATGCGTTCGGCAACATAATATTTATGGTAAGGTTGAGCGTTTCCTGAGGTACTGAAAAGATTCCAAATAAAGCTGAACATTAGAGCATGGTTGTCATAACAAACTTAGCTAGGGTTCCCCATAAAGTGTAGTACAAAGGGCATATAAATGGCATCGTAAATTTATCTCCTATTCCAATAATTAAATACGTTTTTATTGTCACAAATAAAAGTCATGTCTAACAACAGTCTATTAACCATTCTGCCAATGTTCTTCTAAATATATGATTAGCTTATAGTATTGGTTTGTTTATTTATTGTTTGCTTTATCATAAAATAGTGGCACATAACTTTTCATAAAGCCCAAACCACATATTGCTCTAATGAATATTCTTTTTGTTGTTTTGTTTCAATAAAACAATTTTATAGCTATAAATATTTTTTACAAACTCAAAAGTTGTTATCGTAGACGCATTATCAACTGAGTCGTCGAGCAATAAGCGTCAATGGCGATAGGAATGTGCAACGGAACGCAGATTGCTATCGACAAGTGGTACGAAAACCGGCCGTAGTGGACAGATTCGATATAATCGACTAGCAAATTTTGGAAAAATAATGATGCACTCGAACTTCACTGCCCAATGCTATCCTTTTTTGTTATGTACATTTTTTCCATCAGTTTTCACAAAGTTGTGACCATTTGAATTGTTTTTTGTATGGGATTTTTTTTTAATTTATAAAAAAAACTCGAGATCGAGGAATCGACATTCCTCGGTTTCTCGACAATTTACATTTTTCATTTAATTTTGAAAACAAACAATCTGTACCTCTGTGATGATGTCATTTGTTTTTATAAAATGCACAAAAAACAGGTAATGTCACGCAGATCAATGTGATCGGTAATTTGGCGCCATTTTGCCATATCGTATCAAGTTATCGACATGCGCCTCCACACATCATTATACCTCTCCATAAGACCTGTAAGTGCGAGCGAAATACGACTGATAAAAATGATTTATTATCTGACGGACGACTCGGTTGATAATGCATCTACTATACTCAATTTGTGTATCATCAAAACAATTATAGTGTCAAAGTTCAAGGCTGTATCTTGAATAGCGATGGCTGAATTTTATCAAAAAGGGGGTTTAAACAACGAGCATCATAAATGCAAGATGCTTGAATTATCTCGTGCCCAATGAAATTTCTATGAAACCATTTCTAATGTAAAGCCTTAATTTAAAATTTTGTGTAGTAGGTCAAAAATATACATGCAGAATTCATGGAGTGACAAAATGACATCACTGTAAATTGTTCATAAATCACAGTAAATAGGTACAAATCTATGGTGAATGGTACAAGTCTTTCAATGAATTACTCCTTTACCCATTATTTTAATATTTTACTAATACTTAATCATGTACATATACATGGATACATATTATATCGAATTTATAAATTAGTTTAGAGATATATGAAAAATAAAACACACTGAATGACTTTTACTCTACAACGTAATGTAATCTAAAATTTTATCTATTATTTTTTCAAGTTTATATCTATTATTTTGTACAGTAATAAACCTTTCTATAAATTAAGTGATAAATTTATTGATGAAAATGTACCTATTTGGTGAAATAGTTCTAATTTCTAATTGATCAGAATATATAGATGAATTAAAGTGTATTATACCATGATTAATGATAATTACTTTCAGTGGTGGCATAGAAAAATTACTTAAAGTATTGAATCCTATTAACAATCAGGGCCGTTCTTGTCTTTCTATGTACAATTAAAAGAGTGATTGTATTAGCTCCAACGCACGACTGGAGTTTACTCCTTTAATCATATAAAATTATAGTAGATTTTACAACTAGTGCACAAAACGAACCATTTTTATCCGAGACTTTTAGCATTATTTATTTATTTATTATACATGAAATAATTAGAAAAATATTTACAATGTCCCATAAAACTGGAAAGCAGTTTGTCTATGGGATCAAACTAAGCATGTAGTAGTATATAGTATGTCGAGTATAGTAGTAGTATACTCGACTGATAGTAATGTCAAGGATAAAAATGGTTTTGTGGACAAGTTATAAACTCTGCTTTTCACTTCGATTGCAAGGAAATAAAACAGTAGTATAACATATTTCTTTAAACGCACGAAAAAACAAGAGCTGTTTCCCGCTGCTTTATTTTTTTTAAATCTTACGACATTGATATCTTATGACATTGGCTTGGGCTGCAGACCTATACAGCCTACTATTAAATTAATTTTGTAATAATAATTTTCTTAAATTAATTAAATAACCTACCGTACTTGAATTTAAATTTTAATATGTTTTATGTCTTAAAAAACACATAAGGCAAATAAATTTAAGTAAATACATATTATAAAATAACAAATTCTATCTATGAACTCCTGATTGTGCTTGGCTGTATGGCTCATTTTCTTTGCCTTAATATAGAATTTATGAGTAGATACGTTAATGCACTTGTGCACAAAATTCGATTTTGTGCAGCCTATATCCTGCACAAATAAGCTCTTTCAGAGCATGAGAAGTGAAAAATGTATAAAAATTTTCTCGTATAAGTTCAAATAGTTCATTTTTCGACGACAGAGGTCGCTGCGCCGGCTGGTTATAACGCGCTATCGTTTCGTTCCTCAACGCGGACTACAATTTCATACAAGATTTCTGGTGTTCCTTGTCATACTACAATAGAATTAGGGAACATAAATAGATGCGTCAGCCGTCGAACAGATGTTAAAGTGGCAGATAACGTAACGCTTGTATTAATTTAACTCATTATAAAATTGCCATACCAGGGGCCTTATATGAAAATCAATTCTTAGGGAGTAAACTCCAGAAACAAATTAAACATCAAACCGTCGTTGACATTGAATCTACACTGAACTGTAAATGTTGACAAATAATCTTTAAAACTTGTCATTTCGTTGTTTAAACGATTATTTCAAAAATGGCTTGTTTACTTACTTACAATTTCTTTTTTTTTTTTAAATCAAAAAAAGTTGTTACAAGAACAATCATTGTACAACTACAGTTTTAACATAAATGTGTCTTACTGAATCTTTTATTAAATCATGTTCATTTGTTTTAATTATTAAATTCTTAATAATTTCTCCTTACTACCACTAAAACTATGTAATAGGTGTAATAAAATATAAATTGAAAATAAGGAATATAAATTAGAAAATAAGCATAATTATCACCTTTCATTCGAACACCTAAAGTAACGCGGTCGTCACGTGACAAGGACGGGAGTAGGCAAACTAAGATGTGCCCCTCTAGAAAAGTCAAAGCCCTCGTGGTTATGCACGTTATATAAAGCTAGTTCAGGTCGATTTCTTAATAAACCAAATCTAGATACGTACGGTGACAGCTGTGCGTTAAAAATACCGAACTTAAATCTATAAATATAACTTGTAAAACTTTCAGAAAACTTAAAAAACCATTAAAGTTCTATACTTTTTTTCTAAAACTATATTTTTCAAGGTTAATCCCACTTTTTTTATTTTAGAAAAGTAATGTTATACTACTAGTAAGATAAAATATGTTGTGTTGTTAAGTATTTTAAAAACTACATTATTTTCTGAGATATGGAAAGTCAAACATTCTCAAAAAACTTCTTAAAAAGGATCATTTGGTGTGTAGATTTGGGTGCCACATGAGCTCACTGAATTATGAAACCTTATGAATTGTGTACTCATTTGCGATTCTTTATTGAGATATAATGAAACTGAATGAAACCATTTTTGAAGACATTGATAACTGGTGATGAAAAGTGGATCACATACGACAAGAATGTGCGAAAAAAGGTCGTGGTCAAATTCGGTCAGGCTTCACAGACTATGCTAAAACCCGGGTTAACTGTGTGTATGGTGGGATTGGAAGGGCATTATTCATAATGAGCTTTTACCGCCGGCCAGAGCCATCGATTCGGATCTCTATTGCCAATAACTGATGAGATTAAAGCAAGAAGTTGAGAGAAAGCCTTTGGAATTGATCAATAGAAAGGGGTGATAACACTAGACCACACACATCTTTAGACACTTAGGAAAGTTTGGCTGGGAGGTGCATCCGCCATGTAGCCCTGATCTTCCACCTTCAGATTTCCACCTGTTTCGGTCTCTTTAGAAATCTTTAGGCAGTGTCAGATTAACATCAAGAGAGGACTGCCAAAACTACTAGTCGCGTTTTTTTTATCAGAAGTCCCAAAATTTCTACAGCAATGGGACCATGTCAGTACCTACAAGATGGCAAAATGTAAAAAAACTTTGAAAAAAAAAAAGTCTTAAGTTTTCATATAAAATGTAAAGAACCTTTTCCACTCACCTATTATGTAATATCTACACAAATATATACCCTTTTATCGACAGTTTTCAATGCAATAATGCAAGAAAGTGAAATCTACAGTAATTGCATATAGCTTTCTCATAGTCATCACATGTCATCACATAAAGTATGTGAGTGTGAACAACGTACCAGTGGGAGTAAATTGTTAGGATGTGTATGTACATAAAGTGGGAAATAATTTTCATATTACACATAACCACTTTGCCTTTTCCTGTCCTTGTCACGTTATGACCACAATGCTCTAAGTTTGAATTTCCTTTATGGCAAATAAAATATAAATCAGTGTATAAAACTAATTAGTTACAAAAGTTTCTGGTAAAGCCAAACATAATGTAAAAATAACAAATATTATTATGGTATTGTCAAACCTGAACTAGTTAGGTAAACATCATATTTATAACCACGTTTAATTGTTGGTAATATTTTTATCCTACCGCACTGGACACAGATTTTTAATGAATTTTCCAGTTCTTTACATTTCTAAAACAAGATATTACGCTCAACCTTAAAACTTTTCAAATAAATATATTTATAAATTATGTTAACTTTAAAATTCATACTGTAATTATTGAAAACATTAAGCAGTTATTGTATAGTTAAAAGACAAGACTAATTTTTATACAGATTTTAAGTAAGTGATTTTACAGATTATGTGGAGATTTTGACTAACATGGGGTATATACATCTGCCTATAGTAAACATGTAATTATTAGACCCCATGTTACTTTAAGAGTCAAGCTACCACATCTAAAATTAACTTTTAGTCAATAATTAGAACAGGATTATTTTTATATATCTTTTTTTAAAATTATGTAAACAGGTGTCATACTTGAATATACTTAGTGGCTGCACTTATATATTAGTAAGTAAAACTTTAAACTCCGGGATTCCTAGCTGCAGTTAATTGACAGCCCTGACTCAAAATATGTACCATTTAAAGAGTCTTGTGTTCAGTCTTACCTTGAAATTAATTAACGGTTCCTCATTTTCTTCCTTATAATATTCAATATTTACAGTAATAAGGCCACGATCAAACAATCTCACGAATACTGTTGTACCCTTTTTTCCAGTTAGAATTTTTAAAGATCCACCATCGACAGAAATTTCAGCGGCTAAAATAAGATTCGGTACGTACTCTTTCAGGACGATTTCCAATTGCTCAAACACTGATTTTCTGCCGTTCTCGTCAGCGAGACGAGCGGATTCAACAGAAAAGTCCAATAACAGTGTTTGTACCGACATTTTACTTGATAAATGTTTAATTAAAGTTTTAAATTCCAATGAAAAGATTTAATAGGAATAGAATAGAAGGCAAAAACGACTGAAAGATAGACAAGCTTTTGAAAGTTGATTGAAGTTTGAAGTTTTGAACTCATGTAAAAGTCATTTGAATACATTTGACTTTTCTTAGTATTTGACATTTAAGTCCACAGATTTAAAAAAAAATGAATACGTATTGTGCGCGTCACGAAAAAAGAACGCTGGAAGAAAGTGGAGGGGGTGTGTTTGCGCATGGGTACACTCGCGCGCGAAAGTACTAGGTCTATTGTTTTATTTTTCAACTAGCCTTTCTCTCGCGACTTCGTATATTGGTCATTGGTAGGTACATTGAAAAATATACTAGATAGAATATCTTAAAATAGAATTAAAAACATGTTTGATACAGTGTAGAATGCTTAATCTAATTAAAAATTTAAAGTAAAGGTCAAACATGTTTCAATTTTTCTATATTTCTATATTTTTTTTATCTTTTTCAGATATTCTATTCTTTGAAATCGACTTAAAAAATTGAAATTATAATGTTTTTTTAAAAAGCTAGATTGAATATGATTTTGTGAGAAAAAATAGTATAGAAGAAAAAGACTAACAGAAATGATGTGTTTTATAGTTTTCATTTGATTTCATAAAATGTATTATACAGAGAAGATAATATAATGTGTACATTTATATTGAACAGTGAGTTTTTATTTAATTGTGATCTTTAGATCACAAAACGCAGTGGAGGCATTATTACAAAAACCAATAAGACTTCGTAACTTGCCTATGATAGGTAATTCTTTTTCGCTAACGTGGAAATTATGGATGATCCTTTTTATAACATCCAGTGGCTCTATCATGAGTTTACGATACTACACTCGCTAGCGAGAGCGTAAAACATTTATATGGAAAAATGATAATTTGACATTGACAGTTCACGATTCTCCATACAAAAGTTTTACGTTCTCGCTAACGAGTGTAGTATTGGTGTAGTATAGTAAACTCATACTAGAGCCTCTGGTCAAAGCTGTCAATTTCTGTTATTGATTTTTGTTTGATTCTTTTATTTTTGCTATGAGTTCGGAAGACAGTAAGAAATTCCGAATCTTTTGAACCCTTTACAATTCGTCTCACTGTAGACTCAGAACATTTTGTTGCCTCTGCGGTCCGTTTCATGCATTGTTTTAAATGATCAACTGTATTATTATCAGCCTCTCTCATCATAAAACAACATAAGTACATAAATATATTTTCTCACTTTTCTATGTAAATTCATTTCGCAATTAAAAACTTTTGAACGCGATTGTATTTTGAGAATGAACTGTTATATCCTAGCTTAATATGTGATAAAGCCTTAATACAAAAAGTGCTGAATCGCTTCGTAAAACACTGAGTCGATTCCTTAATTAATATAAATACGAGTTCATTACAATTTCAGTTCAGTTCTCCTGTTGATTTCTACCGAATCACTGCCCAGCTACGGACTCAGTTTCTGCCTGCCGGTTGGCTCTCAGTGACTAGATAGTTAGACAAAGGGTCTGTGCCGCGCTAAGGGGGGTTACTATATTAACCACCTCCATAAAACGTGTAGTTTGTGTTAAGTGTAAAATAGTGAAATAAGTACTTTGTGGTTATATTTTAAAATAAACAGTTAAAATTTTGTTTTTTTAAACAAAATTGAGAGCTGCCCTAAAAGAACACAAAACGGACAGAGCGCGCAAAGCTAAGGTCATACCTCATACTATTACCTCCAAATAGACCGATAAATACCCTAATGCGCATCTTGACCGCCAGCGTTCTTTTTTCGTGACGCGACTTGTAACACGTAAGAACCATGCAGAATAGAGGTTTGGAGGAGCAACTCAATCTATACAAGTCATGAGAAATTCACTATTAAATAGGAGACGCTGTAGTAGCATAGGGGTGTTACGTTGTATTGGCATTTTATTTATACATATACGGTGGTTTCATCATAAACTATACAACCAATTAACCATATGAAGAACGAATGCTACACAAGCGCCATTCTGGCCAATATATGAACCACTTTTAATAGTTGCAGTTTGTCATTTTTCGTCTCATGGTCTGCATGGTAAATCATTCTCCATCATAAGAAACTTAAATATAATAACTAAATTGAAACTGTTAATACAATTATTACTATTAAAGCCGTCGATCGGATATTCCATTGACGATCAAAGTAATTTAAAAAAACCTAACAACACCGCTACACTTATAGAGCCTACTCGAGATGCAATTTCATATCCTATTTGTCGATTCAATTTGAGTTGATTCGATAAATTGCGATAGCTCAACACGTCTCAATAATATTTGATGGTAATTGTGGCGATATTATTGAAGTAAATTTCAAGTCTTCATAGCTTTGACCGGTAGCTAAAAAATCTCAAGTTTCTTTTGGAGTAATGCTTTCACGCATCAGTGTATTTTATGTTTTATAAAGGGAGTTACTAACTTTGTTGATCATTAGTAAATTACGATAATTCTTGCAATCTAGGTATTTTGATCGAAGGTTACTAATGACAATAATTCTTGCAATCTATTTTAAAAAAATATGTGAAAATCTTCCAGTTCTAAATAAAACATTAAATACATATAAGATATTTTTCCCCTAACAATAGCTATATGTTCATCGAATATCCTTTTTTTTTGTTTTATTGTTGCAATAACTAAAGCATTCCCGCCTTTTGATATTTGGAGGGAACAGTGCTCTCAACGCGTGTTGGCACTGCTGTAAAAATGAAATTGTGAAGATTGATAATCCCCGCGTATAGGAGTAATAGTGTTCTGTGTTAATAATACGTGAGTAGAATACGGTCAATTTCGACTCCAACAAATTGAATCGACAGATTGTATATGAAATTGCATTGTGAGTTGGCCCTTTAAGAACCTATAATTAATATTATGTTATGAAATATAAAATCACATTTTGTAATTTTAAATACAGAACAAACTGACTTTTTTTAAGTAATAAATAATAGTCTCCATTCTGTCTGTTGGAAAGTAGCTGGTGGGTTATTTGGTGAAAAAGTTTAGACCATAGATAATAAAAAATTTAAATAAGTGTCAGGTCAGGGCTTGCAACACTACCTCTTGTCTTTTTTTGTAAAAATTGAGATCCGAAGATTTTTGTGACATGGCTGGAAATAATACTGAAGAAGTAGAAGTGGGTAGAATATGATAATTTAATAGAATATTATTTATCCTACCAACATTTACAATTAATTAATGTGTAAAACGTATACTTTTAATAAACTTTGGTGATGTGGCTGGCCTAACTTTCACTATTGCATTTGTTTCGAGTTCATCAGTTTTAACGACAAAATAAAGCGTTTAACTTATATTTACTTTAGTAAACATTAGAGAGGACCTAAAGAATATTAAAATATACGTCTAATTAAATCCAATATTAAATTCTTTTGAGGTTAGGTTTATAAAAAATGGCTTGTGTATTCAAGGGGTCTGCTACTACTGAAACCAAAACTGGCAACAATGTAGATGTTCAGCCCGATTTCCTGATAAAGCATCCACTGCAGAACACCTGGAGCCTTTGGTTCTACGACAATGATAAGAACAAGTCGTGGGAAGAGAATTTAATAGAATTGACAACTTTTGACACTGTTGAAGACTTTTGGAGGTAAGTTTGTAAGAAATTTTACTCCTAATTGACCACTTCAATTTGAAATTTATAATATGTATTATGGCAATGCATATTTTCTATAGTATTTTTTTAGATAATAAACTCTGCTATAGATTATGCATATATGTATTTTTATTGTGTCAAGCCCTATACTGAAAATATATAGTAATAATATTATATATTATGGTAAAATAAGATAGACAGTCCTCGGTGTTGTGAAAGCAATAATGTTAGGGTTAGAAAGTGGAAAATGAATCATTGTGAATTTTAAAGATTATTAGATTCTACTATGTATTCACTTAATTATTGTGTATAATGTGTTCTGTATTGGAACTAATATTTAAAGCTAAAATGGGAAGCAAAGGGTATCAAAATGCAAGGAGAATTCCTAAGTCATTTGGGATTTGCCGATGACATCATAGTCTTTGCAGAAGATGGTGTTTCTTTGAGAAATATCCTCAAAAAACGAATTTTAAAGACAATTTTAAAATAATGACTAATACATCCCAAAAACAAATCATGATAAATGGAAAGGAAATAGAATATGTGACAGAGTATAAATAAATATATCTTTGCCAGATAATGTCTTTCAAAGATTTAAATAGCAAAGGAACTGGATAGAAGGATAGCACTCGCTTGGAAGAGCTGCTGAGCTGAGACCATTTTGTTTTGAGATCTGCTGAGATGTAGTTTAACAGATCCGGCAGTTGCTTTTATAGGTCTCTGCATTTCATTGCTAACTTACAGTCTTCATGTGAAGTTGCCAAAGTTGTATTTTACAAGTAATTCCACTTTATTGAATATAACTTTTGGTCTGTGGTTGTAATTGGTAATTGCAAATTTCAGATTGTATCACCATATCAAATTGCCTTCCGAACTCCGTCATGGTCATGATTATGCAGTTTTCAAGCAAGGAATACGGCCGATGTGGGAGGATGATGCTAATAAAATGGGTGGAAGATGGCTGATCAGTCTCGAGAAGAGACAACGAAACACTGATTTGGACAGGTTTTGGTTGGATGTGGTAAGAATCTTTTTATTTGATGTATGTCAGCATTTCAGTGAAAATAATTCATAAAGGTTTCAAATAATGGGTGAAATTCCTATAAAGTGTGTCTTACTGTTAAACTAACTGAGCTTCATTATAATGAATTTGTTATTAAAATGAACAGATTTTATTAAATTAATAAAAACTATTTTAAAAGTAGAATAAGAAGAATAAGAATAAGTATTTAATAAATTTTAATGAATCATCAACAATGTCTCAGTAAGTCAGCTTCAGGAGGCATTTTCTCTTCACAGGTAAAGTAAAATATTAGTTCGGGGAAAAAGTCTTTTCCCATTTAGTATGTATAAACTTGTAATAAAATATCTGGCTACCTGTACTATTTGTATCTGACTGGTTTTGATGACATTAAAAAGGTTACATTTTAAAGAAAGAAACAAATTGTACAAATTTCAACTTTATTCTTCAAATTCATACAATAAAATTAATTTACATTCATCATTCAAAGCAGACGAGGGGTTAAGCGTTTTCAATCCGGGAATTTTGATGTCAAAAATGCACCTCGCTCTGGTTATCCTGTTACGGATAAAATTTACGCCATTTTTGAAAAAGTGCACCAAGATCAGCATATTAGTAGTTACGACATAGCTGAAGAACTGAGAATTGACCACAAAACAGTTTTGACCCATTTGAAAAAAGCTGAGTACACAAAGAAGCTTGATATTTGGGTGCCGACTGAAAGCTCACTGAAAGAAACCTTATGAATCATGTACTCATTTGCGATTCTTTATTGACTCATAATGAAACCGAACCTTTTTTGAAAAGATTGATAGCTGGTGATGAAAAGTAGATCATGTACGACAAGAATGTGCGTAAAAGGTTGTGGTTGAAGGTCAATAAGGCTTCACAGACTGTGCCAAAACCCGGGTTAACTCGTAATAAGGTGATGCTGTATGTATTGTGGGAGTGGAAGGACATATTATGAGCTTTTACCACCGGCCAGAACCATGGATTCGGATTTCTACTGCCAACAACTGATGAGATTAAAGCAAGAAATCCCCATTTCCCTTGGTCACGGCATCACGCGTGAACGAATAAACCGACTTTAATTCGGTTTTCACTAATGGAAAGAGGGATAAACGGGGAATGTTCATATATATAAAAATTGCACCCCGGGCGAAGCCGGGGGCGGGACGCTAGTTAAATATAAATAAACTTTGAAAAAATGTCTTGAGTTTTCATATAAAATGTGAAGAAACTTTTTCCCTAATGAATATTTTTTAAATATTGGGAAATCCTCATGGATACCCGTTATAGGATTCCACGCTGACGCGTAGGGTATAATTTTGATTTTGATGGACTGTCTATATATTACAGGTGTTGCTGCTAATTGGTGAAAACTTTGAAAATTCTGAGGAAATTTGTGGTGCCGTTGTAAATGTCAGACCTAAACTAGACAAAATCGGTAAGACGACAAATATTATTATTTCACTAGTTGTAATCTATCATTTTGTATATGTAATTAGCATTTATTATTTTTAATAATGCAATCGTTTGTTGGCCATTGTTTTAAAAGTAAAATAAATATATCTTTGTTTATTTCCCACGAAATTATAATATTATATGAGTGTTATTTAAAACCAGTATCAAGTTGAGAAATACGGCTAACCCTTGCATATTTCCTTTCCTCTTTGACATTGATTTTTCTAATATTTTTCTATTAAAAATTAACCCTTAAAAAGCCATACAGAGTAATACCATATTTAACAAATATAATTCATGTATATGTATAACGTATAGTTCATAATCGTGGATATTACTTTGTATGTATAAATTATAATAAAATCACGTAACTTCCATTTTTGGAAGTTAGGGCGTAACTTCCATTTTTGGCTAAATGGACTTACATATTCTAAATCAGAATAAAAAAATCTACCTTGTCGTTTTTCTAACTAGGTTGAATTCAGTAAGAAGACTTTGTTGAACAAACTATAGGCTAGTCACAATTGCTTTTGGAAATTTTCGATTTGACAGAGGAGAGCCCTAATTTTGTAATTAAAAAAAGAAATATTGCTTGAATGACAGGACATACATAATTTGTCTTCGTAACGTAAGTCTTTTCAGCCAAGCAAAATCTCGGTCCATGGTTTAGTATCATACAATGACAATCATTAATAGATAAATTATCAGTTTTCCCAAAAAATATATCTAAAATAATTTGATAAACAATTATTACAAAATTGGTTTTGATGACAAAGCACCATAGTCTCACAATTACGACTTTCAATAAATAAAAACACATTTATGACATGAATAGGCGTATAACGAATTTTTTACACAAAAGCCCTGTATTTCCTTTTCTTTTATGCATCTCTTAATTTTTCTTTTTTTTTTTTCTTTTCATAAGAGGAAACAGGAATGTTTAATATTTTAATAGATAAATTAATGTTGATGAAAAAGTTAAATGCATACAAAGAATTTTTTAAAATTAATTGTAACACAGTGTCTCTTTTAATTATGTCACTCTGGCAACACTTTACAAAACCTCGATTATCTTGGAATCAGTATTCTGGTAGTTAGGGCTTTCTTATTATCGTAATGAATTAATTCGTATTGTCGAAATAAAGTACCCACTTTCTAATGATAATTGATTATTTTTTTCAATAAGTATCTAATCACATCCATGTATCAGGTGTATGGACAGCGGACACATCAAAACAGCAGGCCAACATCGAAATCGGTAGGAAATTGAAAGAGCAGCTTGGTATTCATGGGAAAATCGGCTTCCAAATTCACCGCGACACCATGGTGAAGCATGGTTCGGTCACCAAGAATCTATTCACCGTATAAAACAAAGATCATTACATAACAATAGTTTTGGTTTATAATTATTATACTTATTGCTTTACTAAAATAGATAACGTTGGAAGTACAAATGTCCACATTTTCTATGTTTGTGCCCTCATATTAATTACTCACTCAGATATTTGTACACAGACTTAAAATTCGTTATAAATTTGTGTTTTGCTTTTAAAGTTAAAGCCTCGATGTGATACTGCAGTCTTTTGTTATAATACATTTGCGGCAGACACATTTGCTATCATAAAAATATATTATATTTGATGCTATCATTAAAATGGAGGATTTTTAATACGTACATGTTCTTGGCCATAATGATAAAGATATTCTCAATGGCCAGTAGAAATTGGATTGAGATGTGTTTGGAGAAAACTTAGGTTGTGAAGAAGGACCCTTATCCAATTTTACTTATGCAAACTTTTGACCAAATTCATAATTAGTAGACAATGCTGCATATTCTTTTTCACATAAAATGTTAAGAAACTAAACGATTGGATATTTTTTTTTGGTGTGATTAAGCTGGGATTCTTGTCAATACTCCATTGTGTGGTGTCCATATAACTCCTATATAAACCCATGTAAGAGCTTGATGTGTACATAGGGTCATATATAATTAACTAGCTGAACTCGGCCACGCTTCGCTGCGGCCCATACGGCGGTGGAGTGCGCGTGGGGCGCGCGGTACTGGACACTGCTTATATATAATACTATTGATCGTAGCGTAATGTTATAACTTCCTCGATAAATGGACTATTCAATACAAAAAAGAATTTTTCAATTAGAATAAGTAGTTCCTGAGATTAGCGCGTTCAAACAAACAAACTCTTCAGTTTTATATATTAGTATAGATATGTGTGTATCTATTACGGAATATATTTATAATTATTTTTTTGTCATTAGGATTTTTCATCAATATTGAACATTCTTCTATGACATGTTTACAGCTTTAGATCTATTTCGAACATTAATCACTTGGCTGGATGTCGGATATAAATAATTTTCTTGACACAGGCAAAATGTTTGCGAGAATGGCCAATATTGAAAAAATAATGCGAACTCTTTACATTTGACTGTATTTAGGTTAATGCTCAGATAAAATAAGAACTAAAGATAGACCTCTGTAATCGGCAGAGTGAAGCCGGTGAAACTACGCCTCGCCGTGTACATACACGGTTACACGCTATCAAACTACGCCTCGCCTTTAGACGCCTTCAGCGCGTGGAGATTGACGTAGTAACAAATTAAATTAATTACTAGTTAATTGTAGTAACAATTAACTAGTGAAAATGCTGAATCGTGTAGTGAAAGGGGAACAAAAACAGTTTTCAAAAAATAAATAAAAATTTAGGTTATAGCTCCGCTATAACCTAAATTTTTATTAACACACACCATATGTTTATAAAACCGGCTTCACTATGTTGTCCGTAAAATTTTGTCTCTAGTTTTTATTAGTTCTAGGGTAAATGTAGGTAGATTGTATTTGTTGTTGTAAAAATGGATTAAATTTGAAATTGCGTGAATTTTAAAGGCGAATAATTAAAAATCCTCCAGTTTGAAACGAAACGGAGTTAGTTTCGAATCGTATTGGGTTTTAACCACAAGCTGTTGTTATGTAATCACTGATAGCTAAACAAATAATTAAAGATAACCTGTAGGTATTGTTAGGTTGACTCTTTGGTAACTTCGTTAGAACTTGTTGCAGGCGAATATATTAAATTGTAAGTCTGATGATTTTTTTTTGTATTGGTAAATGCTTGAATGTTTATCGTTCGTGTAGATTGTAAGGTGATTACTCAATGAAAAATGCATTTCGAGAGATTTACATGAATGTTCATGAAGATTTTTCTTTTAAATTTTCAAGCAAGGTTGTACATCATTTCAATGGATGATTTAAATTTAAAATGATATTCGTGTAAATACGTCTCTGAGTGTATTATAAATTTTAGTTTTAAAAGTTATTTACATTAACAAGTACCATATCATATATGTTCACGCTTCGGATCTAGGTTTTGTTTAACACGCTAAGTTTACTGGTATATGTATTGCGTTATTTAAATTCGGCATTGTATCCGTTAAACAAAGTATATTTTGGTATTTTATAAATAATTATTTAAAATAAACGTTGTCTTTTATTTGACGAATGAATTTAAATAAAGTCGAATTAGATAAAAAGTAGCCATTGATCTGTAACTTCCTTGTCACGAAATTTGTCAAATTTTTAAAAAGTAACTATTCTTTGTTTTTTTAAATGTTAAGGTCGGCAGACAGGCCGACGGTCATTTGATGGTAGGTGGCTACCGTCGCCTATAACAGATGTAACGGCTGCGGGTGATGAAGTGCGTTGCCGACTACATCGCCTGGTATAAGTAATTGGTGAGACTTTTTAGTCTCAGTAGTCATGACCTCAACTTTTAACATTTAATTTATTCATTTTAACGTTATATTTTATTTATCATGTAATGATAAAAATAGAAAATAATTCATACTAACGACTTTTATTTTTTTTAATGATGAAAATAAATTATACCATAACAAATGCTCCGAATGTTTTTCAAATATTCACGGTTACTAGCTACTTATGAATCGAATGACTGCTGTTAGTCAGTCAGGCAAGAACAAGAAAAGTAACAAACATTTACGTAAAATTAATTGCTTTACAATATTTGAAACATTTTTTTCCAACTCCTATCATTTTTGTATAATTTAGAAAAAAACACTAATTTTAATTTCATTCTACCTCTTCTACAGGGTCGAATGAAAAATTTCTTTCACCCATCGATATTACATATCTTCTAGAAGCTTATATAAAAAAAACCCTTGAGAGAACTCAAATTTTCCTGGACTTTGTTATTAAATTTTCCTCGACTAGTAATAACGTTGTTTAGTGTTTGTTTTCAGATATTATATTTCTCGTGTGGGTAGGTAGCTATAAGCTTTAATGAGAATAAAAAAATAGAGAGCTAACAAATAATACAAAATTTTGGTTAATAATAAAAATTTATTTAACAAAATTTAAACATTGTAAGAGGAGAAAAAGTAGAGATTTTTATAGTATCGTGCACGTTCTCGAGTTTGTCTGATTTCTGATCTCTGTTTCTACGGTGTCTTCTATTTTCTGTACCGATTCCTCGGCGCTGTCCACGCCTTTGTGGATGTTTTCTGTAAAACAATAGGAGCTGCCATAAATCTATCTTATATATAAAAAAATGAATCCCCATTTCCCTTGGTCACGGCATCACGCGTGAACGGGTAGACCGATTTTGATTCGGTTTTCACCAATGGAAAGAGGGATAAACGGGGAATGTTCTTATATATAAAAATTGCACCCCGGGCGAAGCCGGGGGCGGGTCGCTAGTCAGAAATAAGTTTCCCCCGGCCGTATTGGAAATATCACTTGGTAAATTACATTTTCTGTTAAACCATTACCGAATATACCAAACCAAAATACGTTACGGTCTAAATATGCCGCAGACCTTCCGTGAGAAAATTCATGTCAATTGTTTTGTAAAAAATAAAAATAAATATTAGTCTTGCTTACATTATATGAGATGTGATCACACATTGATATAATTATTGGTGGAATCAACGCTTATAGCAGAGACTAATATTTATTCACCGTAACTTTTATTAGTTGCTATACTGAAGTGGGGGCATTAGGGCATATTAGTATTATAGTCATCATAAGGAGGCATTAGTATATAGTCGGGTCATAAGTTTTGTCGCATAGTCAAAACTTTTAATTTAGAATGCTGGCCACAAAATACTTATTGAATTCGAATTTCGAATGTGTACGTTATTCCATATTCAGCTAGTAATAAAGAAAACTGAGTTGCGGTTATCGCGCTGCATCTGTGCGCTGAAAACCAAATGAATCAAACTATATAATGAATATTCAAGTGTAGAAAACAGAAAAAGAAGTGGTCGCCCTCGCAATGTTAGAAATCCAGCAGTGATAAAGCCGTGAAGGCACAAATCCAAAGGAATCCCATGCGAAAGCAGAAACTGTTGGCCCTTCAGGGCCAGGGATTAAGCAGAATCACTGCGAAAAGGGTGTTGAATGAAGACTTAGGGTTTCGAGCTTATCGAGGAAAAACAGGACATCGTTTGGATGCGCGTTTAATGGACCTGAGACTGAGGAGATCCCGTGTTTTGTTGAAGCGGTACGCGAAAAAAAAACACAGTGAAATTCTTTTTTCGGTCAAATTTTTGTGCAATAGGCATGATGACGGTATTATAGAATCAAAGAATAAATGGTTTTGGAGAAAAATATATGTTCAAAGGAGTCTAATAAATTACTCATTTTTTATATTAAAATTGAGATTAATAAGATTTTCAATAAAATATAAGTATAAATAACTGCAATCCGCCATGTTAACTGAAACACCAATCAGAGCGAATGACGTCACGCCCAGGTAAGTGCCATCGTGTTGCTTGACTGCTTTGACAGAATGAAAAATCTGATGAGATGTCGGTGACGTCACGGTTCATCAGACGCGACGCCATGACGCCTAAGAGCGTTTTGCGTAATTCAAAATAGATTTAAAAACATTTAATAATTCGCGTTGAAATTTAGTTTTTTACTGAAATATTGTTTTTTTCGGATATGGTAGACGTGTATCTATATTATGGAAGGGAATTTCAAAATCTGTCATCATGCCTATTACAGACACTGGGTATTCCAGAAGCATTATTCCAGAATTCCAGAAGCTCATAGAGCGAAAAGCACACAAAATTTGCTGGCAGTGTATAAAATTGAATTCATCCGGCACGAAGATTGGCCCTCCTCCGATTGGAGAGGCGGACCCATACCATGGCCGGCGAACACCAATGGATTTTTACGTTTGGGTCATATGAAAACCCTAGTATACGACCAAATGACGCCGATCAACAATTTCGATATTTTAAGACAAAAGATTATCGAGGCTGCTGAGGAAACGAGGCGGAACCTGCGAACTACTGTCGTACAGTAATTTACGAAAAAGAATCAGGATTTGTGTTAGAAATAACGGCGGCCATGTTGAACATGAATTATAACAATGAATTTTTCTTTTATTTACGTATTTTAGCTATTTTTACCTCAAACTAAAAATGTACCCTCTGCTACCTTAATTGATATTTCGTCAATGTCTTGCCTATTTAATAGGAAGTGTTATACCTTTTTGAATAGCTAAAGAGAGGTAGAAGTTTATAAAATCATCTGCACATAATTTTCCATACATTTTTTTTTAGAAAAGGGCTTCAAAGTTGAAAACAATTTTTGAAAAATTTTAAAGTCTGAATTTTAGTAGTGGCAGGGCACACTGCGTTTCGCAGTCATTTGGGCAGCCCGTCTGGCGGCAGTAACCACCCCCTTACAGAAGACCACCGTGAAATAACAGCACGTGTGCTGTTGTGTTTCGGTGAGTGAGTAAGGGATGCCAGAGTCCATTTCCCTATCTCCCCTCCTAATCCCTTATCCTTAATCCTACTGCAGTTGGCGGCGCACTTGCAGCAGTTTAGGCGTTGCTTGTGTTATAGGCGACGGTACCCAAACACATTGTATACAACATACAAAATCCGCCCTCTCTCTTTATTATATATATTAGTACAGATTAAACACTGACAAAATCGTAATGAAAGATTAGTTTATTGGTGAAATTAGTATTTTTTTCAGTACTGTATTTAAAGAAATCTACAGTCTTTTAAGTTTCAGTAAACTATAAAGTTTTTATATAAAAAAAAACGTTTTTACTTCTAAAAGAAGCATTGAATCAAAACTGTCTAGTTTTTTCGTATTGAATAAAAAAGAGAAAAACTTTCAATGACTTCTTACCTACAACATTTTCTTCAATTACTTTTCCTTTTCCCATGCAGGAGTTTTCTTTATCACGTATCGATTGGAAAATTCGTGAAAATCGGCCTTTCTCTGCCAATTTGTTTACAACTACTTCGTTCTCTTCGTTGTGCTCGTCGATTTCTGAGTCGATTGTATCTTCGCTTCTAACTATGGGCATTACCGCTTGAGTTCTCGTTTTGCCCATCTGTGGACTAGATTTGTCAGATTCACAGGGGATTGTTTCGTTTTCTGACTGTCCTGCTTCACTTTTTTGTCCATCATCACTGTTTTTACTCAAATCTGGAGACATTTGACTAATATCCGGCACGTGTAGGAGGTCTTGTATGATAGGACTCTTTGGTGGCGGTGAATTAGTAACTTCAGATAACTTGTCTGGTATGGTTAAAACTTTGTGGTCGTCATGAAACGGGTTGTAAGGGGCTGTTTTCTTTACGAACTCGTCGACCACTTCAACTTTTTCGTTTATCTTGTCCGAAACGTCTTTCGAAGTTTCTTTGATTGCGTTTCCAATGTCTTCTGCCGTTGTTGCGGCCGCGGTTTTAACTTGTTCTGCAGTATTCTTATATGCACTTTGAACTTTGTCAGCTGCGTCTGCGGCGACTTCGTGTATTTTGTTTGTCGCATTTTCCGTTAAGTCATGAATATTGCTTGTGGTGTTTTCAACTTTCTCTTTAACGTTGCTTAGCATTTTGTCTGCCATGTTATCTATATTATCTATGGCTCCAATTGTTTCAATATGGTCAATATGAGTGAATGGATCGGTGTCGTCTTTGTTTATGTCGAGTACGTCGATTGTGCTACAATTTTCGTTCTCAAGGTCGTTGATGTTTACTATGTGTGAGCCGCTAACATTCGCCTCTAATGAATCTATCGATCCGGTCTCCTCGTTTGTGTTTCCATTAAAGTTGTCGGTGTCGATGTGTTCGATGTTCGAATTCGTTACATCGTCGATTTTGTACGGAACTTCCTCAGTTTTATTCATTGTCGGTATCTTTTGTAGTGGTGGTAGTTCGGTGAGCGTAATGTGTCGATTCTCTTCGTTGACGATATTAAAGTCGTTGTTTGTGAAGTCCGCGTTAGAGCCTTTGATTGCTGTTAGCAAAGTGTGGCAGCCCCCGCATGCTACATTGTCTACTACGTATCCATTCATAGCGCTGACCCGTTTAGGCAAGTATTGATTGGGGGCTGATTCGGCCGCGTTTTCGGCGTTGTCTATTTCTTCTAAACAGAGTTTATCATGTCTCGATTCACCACAGGTATAAAGCAGTCCATTGTCTAAAAAATAAAAAAATAAAATTTAAAACACACGACCGTCGAATGTGACAAGCGAAAAGCTATTGATCATTAGGCTACGAGTATGTCCAACCAATTTATGAAATAATCGGTCACGAACAAAAATATAATATTAAAGTTCGATTTGAATGGAATTGAAATTGTCATAGCGAGTGTTAAAAATAGTCTATTGTTAACGTAACCAGTCAAGGTCTGAAATGATGCAGAATGTTGACAAACATTTTAATAAAATTAAGTTTGGCTTTGCAGCTATTTCTTTTATACATAACATGGTTATGAATTCAGCATTTAAGTATACCGGATTGGATTAATCTTGTAGTTCAAATTGGAAACTGATAACATAAAATACATAAATAAGGTGCCTGCGAGTGTATGGTGGACCTATGCCGGCATTACAGCTTCTTGAGATTTGGCACAACAATTAGGCAAATAAGAATTGCATATTATCATTGTTTTCGGAATTTTGATTACTTTTTACGAGGGAAAAATTCAAATTCGAATAGGCGGTGAAAAGCGCCTTTAAAGAATTAATCGATTCCCGTCCCCAGGATTTCTATAGCAGAGGCATTAATTAACTTCTATTAAAATGGCAAAAGTTTTTTCTTTCATTAAAAAATTTGTTTATTTTTTTTTCTATATAAAACGGCAATTTAATAGGTTAAGGCCTAATACTTGATGGTAGTTACCATAAGCACGTCAGGGAGAATGCTGGTGTGAATAAGTGAAGATAGCGGAATGGGCTGCAACATACGAGTATATTTCGCTTTTTTTCGTTTTTCAAGAAATAAATTGAAATCGTGATCCCAGTTAAGACAAGTTCGCAAATTAATCAAGTTCGATACTGGAAACGACCGATAAAAGTTAGCGCAGCTGTAAAGTATCTGTGAGCCGTTTGTAATTAATCGCACATCACTCTGCAATTAGAGGAAACATTATTTTAAATTTACTCTCGACCTGCAAAATGATTATGGTCGAATATGACCAATGAGCGAACTATGAGTAGGTAAGTAACTATAGAGTAGGTAAGTCATGACTGAAAACTATGGCTAACTTTATCAAATCCACAGATCACACAAATTTGAGTTTTTAATTATTGTTTTCATAGAGATAAGATATAAATTTTCAGTTTAAATTTGCCATTTTTTCTATTCTCATTATTACCTGTCACAAAAGCGGTGTGCATAGCTCCACAGGCTACCAACTTTAATTGGTACCCTTCAAACATCTTCTCCATATCAATCTCGGTGGGTTCCACCACGTCAATCACATCCTTCGGCAAACCCAGTTGTCCTCTCTCATTGGAACCAAAAACGAGGATCTTACTTTCGTCCATAGACAAGAGAAATGTGTGACAAGCGCCGCAACAAGCGCTTTTAATTGGAGTCGTTATGGGTAAGACTTCGGGAACGTACACTACGCTGTTTGCTTTATTTAGGCCAAGTTTGTTGTTTTCGTTGTCACCCGTGACGAATACGGCTCCTTGGACTGTAAAAAACAGGCGAGTAGAAGACATTCAAAATACGTTTAAATATTTTATAGTTAACGAAGTTAAAGATTGAAGATGTTTTAAGACATATATATGTACCTATCTTTTCTATTATTATTAAAGATGGGTTTGCTCTTGGCCAGCATCTAGAATCCAAAGCTAAGGCCGACGATGGAGCGAGCTCACCCAGAAGGTGCTTATTCACTCGAATATCTCTCGTCAATCATATTATTTTAAATGCTAATGTGAAAGATGCCATACAATATCGCAGAACTGTCGCAACAATTTTTAAATAAATCTTAGCAGTTACCTACAGAACCACCCCCTCACAGAAGACCATAGTGAAATAACAGCATGTGTGCTATTGTGTTTCGTAAGGGATGCCAGAGTGCGTTTTCCTATCCATTGTGATTCTCTTATCCTTAATCCTACTATGGTCAGCAGCGCACTTAAGCACAGCGTTGCTTGTGTTATAGGCTACGGTAGCCACTTAACCATCAAGTGGACCGTTAATCTGTCTGACGACCCCATACCAGTGCCTGATTTAAAGTTTTGAGAGCCCTAGGCTAACTATAGATTATTCTGAGAGCCGCCCAATTCCATACTTGTCTCTTGGTGTCTAAATCTGTTCAGCAGACGTAAAAAGGAAACAGATAGATAAAAGTATTTGCATTCATAAAATTAGTATGATTAGTGTGTAGATAGATTTTTTATATTGTTCTAACAATCACACCAGCTTTTTTTATTTATGGCAACTAGACAGAAATAGAAAATACATTAGTTAGATATCCGTGATCTAGGTACAAATGAGCAAAGTGGTGAGCTCAAGCTCTAAGCTCTAATTCAATTAGAGGTTGAGAAGAGAGCTCAAGTAATTTAAAATTTTTGAATCACAGTCAGTCAACGAAAGAGGAAGAAAGGAAGAGCGCGTAATTATTTTAAATAGAAGTTAGTATATATATACGTGCGTAGTCAAACTACCAAATTTTATTCTGTAAATAAGTGAAGCTTCCGAAGCAACCACAGCGCCTTTCGGAACTTGCGCCCTAGGTTCAAACCTGAATAGCCTGTGGGTAAATCAAGCCCTGTCTTAGACTATTTAACATAAAAAAAGCTATTTAAAAAAATTGGATATGTGGATAAGGCTACAAATGTCAATTATATTGTCAGTTTTAATGTATTAGTTTTACGCCCTCCTTCAGTTGGCATCTGTCGCCTGTCAATACAAGCAACGCCGTAGGAGTTGCAAATGCACGCCGACAATGATGGGATAAGATGATAGGGGTTTTGGCTTTGGCGTCGCTTAGTTGCTCACCGAAACACATGCTGTTATTTCACGGATACTGTTGCCAGATGTGCTGCTCAATCTATGACTGCAGAAAGTAATGTCCAAGTGTGCTGCTGACCTTAATAGGATAAGGTGGCGATAGGGAAATGAATGGACTCTGGCATCCGTTACTCGCTCACCGAAACACAACGCTATTGTTTTACGAAAATTGAGTAAACAAATTTTAATTCTACAGGAAGGACTAATAAAGCTTTATACTCTCTTTTCAAGATATCAAATAGTACATATAAGTATATATTTGTAGTTACCAGTAATGAAAACTGTGTGATAGTATCCGCACTCAACGAAAGCGATTTTCTCCATAAACTTGAGTTCTTGGAATTTTACACTGGATCGTGTCTCCTCGCCCAGTCCAAGCTGACCCTCCGAGTTGGAGCCGCAGACGAACACCCGGCCCTCATCTATATACCACACCATCATTTATTTTCAATATAAAAATTGACTGCTTAGAAAGTTTTTTATTTTCACTATTTAGATATATACTCACTAATTACGATTAGAACTTAAGTGCATTGTCATTTAGTACAGCTAGAGTTATGACCGCTTGATTAGAAATGCAGACGCAGGATCGATTCCGAATTTTATTATATGTAAAATATAATTTTAAAGTCTAATTCTCAGTGGCTAAAGTGTTCCAACCACCTAGGATATGGTTTAAATGTCCTAGGTTACAGCCTATCACGTCAAAAACTTTCTTAATGATTTAAGGCTTACAATGACCTAAAACCTAAGGATACAAGGCTAACAGTGGCCTAAATTGTTCAGCCCCGTGTATTGTGTATAATTAACTAATACTATTGAAGCGTCTCACTTAATCTATGTAATATTGGAATAGTTGATTGCTAGATCGCATAGTTGCATTAAAACTGCATTTTTATTTATTTGAATAAATAAAATTTCTGAGATTTCTCGAAGTGAGCAAAGTGTATGTACGTAGGCGGGATTATAAGTAACTAGCCACTGCTATTTAAAAAGTTAAAATAAAAAAAATATATATGTCATTTTTAAATTCGTATCTCTGGCAACCTGTGTTTTAAATTTGAATTTGGTGGCGTGAAAATTTTATTGATTTTTTGTCATTTGAAAATATATTTCGTTAACTGTTTTCAAAATGGATAAAATTGAACAAAGAGCGGTGATAAAGTTTCTTCATATTTAGGGCATGAAGGGGAAAGATATCTATAACGAGTTAAAGAATGTTTTGGGTGAATGTGCTCCTTCTTATGCCACAGTAAAAAACTGGGTGGCTGAGTTTAAACGCGGTCGTACATGTGTTCAAGATGAAGCCCGCCCCGGACGTCCAAAAAGCGTCACGACTCCGGAAATGGTCGTGAAAGTACATGATATGGTTTTAGCAGATCGACGATTGAAGTTATCTGAAATAGCTGACACTACAAGTATCTCAAAAGAACGGGTACATCATATCCTAAGTGAGGAATTAAATATGAAAAAGTTATCGGCCCGTTGGGTGCCGCGATTGCTTACGCACGATCAAAAAAGGATTCGGGTGCAAAACTCAAAAGAATGTCTGGACCGTTTTCGGAGTAATAAAGCCGATTTTTTACGTCGATTTGTAACAACAGATGAAACATGGGTTCATCATTACACGCCACAATCAAAAATTCAATCAAAACAGTGGACTCAATCGGGATGCCCGGCTCCAAAAAAAGCCAAGACTGTAAAGTCGGCTGGAAAAGTGATGGCTTCTGTCTTTTGGGATGCAGATGGGATCTTGATGATAGATTACCTTCCTAAAGGTCAAACAATTAATGGAGAATACTACGCTAATCTTCTAGATAAGCTTCATCAATGTATTCAGCAAAAACGACCAGGTTTGGCGAAAAAAAAATCATCTTCCACCAAGACAACGCTAGGGTTCACACATGTGTTAAAGCTATGGCAAAAATCAACGAATTGAAGTATGATTTGCTGCCCCACCCACCTTATTCGCCTGATCTAGCGCCATCAGACTTCCACTTATTCCCTAAGCTCAAAACTTTTTTGGGTGGACAGAAATTTGCCACAAATGATGAAGTCATAGCTGCTGTAGAGGAGTATTTTGCAGGCCTCGAAAGAAATCATTTTATGGAAGGCATTACTGCTTTAGAACGAAGATGGAATAAGTGCGTAGAGGTCCATGGAGACTATGTCGAAAAATAAAATTAATTTTATCACGGAAAGTTAAGTGTTTTCTTATTAGGCTAGTTACTTATCATCCCGCCCTCGTAGGTAGGTATACCTACAGTTTTAAAATAATTATACTATCTTTATGTTGCTGCCTTCATTGCGTGACAATCAGGAGTTTACTTGGATTAAAATTTTTACTAGCAAAATGACAAATTCATTTGAATATAGAAATACATTTGCCTTACCAGTGAGAATAGCCGTGTGGTTACTGCCGGCGGACACTTGACGAATGGCTGCAGGATCTTCGAGTTCTACGTACTGCGGCACAGTGTGCTGTTCCAAGTCGCCAGTACCCAGTTGGCCCTCATCGTTGCAACCCACCGTATATATAGCATTAGTATCTGTTTGAAAATATTTTTAATAGCAATCAAGCGAAGTTTGGTTCCATTACTGAAATATTTACGACTAGCTTTTGAATAGACGAGAATACCTACCATTTCGTTTCACATGACAATAATCGTACATCTCACAACCAATTATTAAATACTAGCTTTTGCCCACGACTTCGTTTTAAATGTTAAAACATTTATTCAATAATTATTGTTCATTATGTACCTATATTTTTTCAGACGTTGTATTTTTAATTTTAATTTTTATGTCCTTTTCTGGGGTCTAGGACAATATACCGCCGCAGATTCATCGCCGCCATTTCACCACCGCCCGCCAAATCATCGCTGGCCATTTCATCCCCGGCCGATTCAATGCAGGCCGCTGATTGCTGATGCTGATATATCAGTATTAGCATCACTTAAAAAATCAATGTCACGCACGTTTTCTGTACAATAACAGTCTTGAAACACATTTATGTAATAGACAATCTTTTTGCCAAAACCAGTATTCCGTTTATCCCGAAATCACATTTCTGGAACTATATATTTTGCTAAAATAAAACTAAAATGTAGGTATATCACATTTACAAAAAATTACGTCTTTTCTGACGATATACCTACATCTGGTAGTAATGCTTTTGCTTTCTACAATACTGCGCATGATAAATAAAAGACCACAACTAACGGCGATGAAATGTCCGACGCTGAAATTGCTTGGCGAAGAATCGGCGGCGATGAATCATCCCATCCCGCAATTTCTGTATTCTTGACAACGTGTATCAAAACGTGTGTGAAAACGTAACAAATAAACTCACTTTCTCATTTCCTATATTAGGATAATGTCTCACGGACAGGCAGAAGGTCATTAAATGGGATGTAGCCTATACCTACATCTAGGTATTTCCAGGAGTTGTAGTGATGTCCCAGATTACGTAGGATAATATTATGAGAATAGGTAATAATTATCCCTGATATCTTTAATTTAATCTCTCCGCGATTAAAGATTATTCTAAGTCGCTCTTCTAAAAGGTGGTGGTGATTGATTGAACGCTCGGCTATCGGAATTGCCGACGAAGGTTAATAGTGTTTTTGGATTTCATATTTACTTATGTCGATCAAAAATAGTAATAAGTTGCTCTAAGGTTGAAGAAAGGATTTGAGTTGGGGAATATATGAGGATGATTAGATTGTTTTGTAAATATATGAAATAAGCAAAGCCGTAGTGGACTTTGCGCTCATACGCCGTAAATATAGTCACTAGCATCCCGCCCCCTAATTCGCACGTATATGTAATTTTGTCTTGCAAATCATATACACAAACCTGCCTCGTTTGTCGTCTTTCCATTAGCTGAGCCCCGCAACTTCGTAAACGTGGTATTCGGTACAGCGCGTAACTTTTTTGTTTGTAAACCGATTGAAATGAAACAAACACTAAATGTTACGGGAACCTTGCTATAATACATCAATGAAAACCGTATTCAAATCGGTTAATCCGTTTCTGAGATTAGCGTGCACAAACGTACAAACAGAGAAAAATTCTAAAAACATTTTTTTGACCTCGGTAACATAAGTACAACGCGTACAAATTGTTTTTTTGAAAAAAAATATTTAATGTATTGACACGGATAGTTTACGATTTTATTATATACATGTATTAATTAGATATTTGTGACAGATATTGGTAGATGAATTTGTATTTATCTATTGAAAATATTATATTGTGTTGTTAATAAATATAATAAAAGTATTCATTCTTTAGTAATTTAGAATTTTTACTAATTTTTACTGTAACAAAATAAAAAATTATTAGTGGACAAAATTATCCTAAAAAAAAATTCATAGCGAATGCTCCAGGCGATTCGGCGGGGATATTTTATGCCTATGTGGGTTTTTTAAGTGATATTTAACACCTAAATCATTTTGATAGCGTCTACAATCCCAGCTTGTATATACCTGTAACGAACACGGTGTGAGCTCGTCCACACGCCACAAACATGGCTCGCTGCGGTTTCAGCCATTTGACACAACTTGGTCTATTGACTTCGTCTTTATGGCCCAAGCCGAGTTGGCCCCAAGCATTGCCTCCAAACACAAACACACGACCATTCTCTGAAAGCCAAATTATTTCGTTACTTATATTTCCTTTAATGGCGTAGGGCGATAGACAAATGACGATCTGATACTTCTGTAGAGCGCAGTATAGGGAATATTCGCGGGCCGACTGTATTCTTGTCCAGCTCAACAGCATTCTTCTGTTCGCCTCCTGAACAACTTAGATATTGACATTTTCGACGATTCCTGACATCGAATTCTATTATTGCATATAACTGTTTAGTACTTACGGCATATAACGGCGCTGTGCTCGTCACCACAAGAGATGGCAACAACTGGATCGTTCTTGATGAAGAAATGGCTAGGCTCATTATCCGCAAAATGAGACTTTCCAAAGGTAAACACTGCCCCCGTATCTAAAAGAAAAGAATACATTTGTTTTGCTTAATAAGTGCAATTGAGAGAATTAATATAAATAATATATAGCCTGTGTCCATTTGTAATTTTGTACGTTTGAAATATTGAAAGAATCTTGCAAATAGTTCCGGAGATCCGGCTGCAGTAGTTCCGGAGATAACACAGACATAAACAAACTAACAAAATTCCCTTCCCTCTTTGCATTATTAGTATAGATGTCGGCGGCCGATCGTATAATCCGGCAGTTCGTGAAGTGCCTAGGCAGATCGTTATATTATGGCGCCGTTTCATTCCGAGGCTCTAGTATGAGTTTACGATACTACACCAATACTTAGGTAACTTAGGGATTAATTAGGGTAACTTTTAAAAGATAAAATATTAAGTCTATTTTGAAAATTACTAATTTCTATCAACGGCTTTCCTTGAACCATCGCTTACAATAAATCGACACGAAAGAAAACTATACATTTTGAACAATGATATTAATCTTTGCGTCATTTTTGGAATGGGGCCGAACCTTTCCCCAAGGCCGAAGAAAGGAAGTTACGTGCGCACAAATTCCCTTACAAAACCTTTATGGGGTGGCGAAGTTAATTTATAACTTTCTCGTGACGTCATCGTAAGAAATGAATAATTATATCGCAATTAAAAAGTAAAAGTTTGATACAGGGCGGAGTGATAAGTCTGGTAAAAATCTATTTTGGATTAAAATTATCGCAAATTGCATGGAACCTCCTTGTTCACAACTCTTTTGAAGGACTAAATTAAAATTTTCAGCCAGTATACCGGTTAGTTTTTTTGTGACAGCCATAAAAGAAAAATAATTGAACAAATTTTTGCAAAGATGGAGAAAAGTGAATTTCGTGTCTTGATTAAACATTATTTTTTAGGCAAAAAATCTATTACGGAAACGAAAAAAAAAACTTGATAAATATTATGGGGACTCTGCTCCGTCGACTAAAATGATTCATAAGTGGTTTACTGATTTTAGCTGTGGTCGTACCACAAGTGATGCTGTGCGTCCAGGACGCCCAGTTGAGGTCACTACTCCAGAGATGATCGCTAAAATTAACGACATAGTGTTGAACGACCGAAGAGTAAAAGTGAGGGAGATAGTCGAGATAGTAGGCATCTCAGACGAACGTGTGCGCAATATCTTACACCAACATTTAGATATGAAGAAGCTCTCCGCTCGATGGGTGCCGCGTTTACTGACTGTTGATCAAAAACGTATGCGTGTGACCACTTCGGAGGCGGGTTTGGCGTTGTTTCAACGAGATAAAACTGAATTATAACAGTAGACGAAACATGGATCCACCACCATACCCTAGAAACCAAACAACAATCGAAACAGTGGATTGCTACCGGCGAACCAGCTTCGAAGAAGGCCAAAGCAGTTTTATCGGCCAATAAAGTGATGGCTACAGTTTTTTGGGATGCACGTGGAGTAATCTATATTGACTATCTAGAGAAGGGTATAATCCGCGCCAAACTTCTAGTCCGTTCTGAACACAGCGCGAACCGCGTCGCAGTAGCAAAAAAATAGGTATCAGCGGGGAGCGGCAGGAGGCGGCGGCGGCAGGGCCCACTCCACTTCCCCGCCCCCACACCCAACTCACCTGTGCGTGCGTGTTTGCGTGCGTTCAGAATTCTTTCGAATAGCACACACGCTTGTTTTTCGTAGCGAAGTACAGTCACTCACAATTCTGCTTTGTTTTTGTTAAGTTTTCGTTGTCTATTGTTTTCGTTATTCCGTTATTTGTTTAGTTTTTTTATTGTTCTTTTAATAACATAAGTTTAAACATGCCTAACCGGAATACGGTTTTACGTCGTCAAGCAAGAAAAATTGTGTACAATGTTTTGAAATTTATGCAAAAAGAAGCGGACGAAGGCATAAAAATAAACATTAAGCACGTGCAGAAAAGAGTGTGTGTTTGTGTTTCGTGTTTCAAAGAGACACGAAGAGTTTTGTGTTCAGAAGAGTTTTGTGTTTCAAAACAATATAATTTATTTGTGCGTGACTGTACCTCTGCGCGAAGCAACTTCAAAGGGGACTAGAAGTTTGGCGCGGATTATAAAGCGATTATTGGCGAATATTATGCCAATTTATTGAACCAATTTAAGAATATTTTACGTGAAAAACGACCACATTTGGCTAAGAAGAAAATTCTCTTCCACCAAGACAGCGCACGAGTGCACACCTGCGTGATTGCCATGGCAAAACTTCATGAGTTGCGCTATGAGATGCTTTCTCACCCATCGTATTTGCCAGATTTAGCCCCTTGTGACTATTTTCTGTTTCCGAATTTAAAAAATGGCTTGATGGGAAAAGATTTGGCTCCGAGTTACGCTATGAGATGCTTTCTCACCCATCGTATTTGCCAGATTTAGCCCCTTGTGACTATTTTCTGTTTCCGAATTTAAAAAATGGCTTGATGGGAAAAGATTTGGCTCCGAGTTACGCTATGAGATGCTTTCTCACCCATCGTATTTGCCAGATTTAGCCCCTTGTGACTATTTTCTGTTTCCGAATTTAAAAAATGGCTTGATGGGAAAAGATTTGGCTCCGAGTTACGCTATGAGATGCTTTCTCACCCATCGTATTTGCCAGATTTAGCCCCTTGTGACTATTTTCTGTTTCCGAATTTAAAAAATGGCTTGATGGGAAAAGATTTGGCTCCGAGTTACGCTATGAGATGCTTTCTCACCCATCGTATTTGCCAGATTTAGCCCCTTGTGACTATTTTCTGTTTCCGAATTTAAAAAATGGCTTGATGGGAAAAGATTTGGCTCCGAGTTACGCTATGAGATGCTTTCTCACCCATCGTATTTGCCAGATTTAGCCCCTTGTGACTATTTTCTGTTTCCGAATTTAAAAAATGGCTTGATGGGAAAAGATTTGGCTCCGAGTTACGCTATGAGATGCTTTCTCACCCATCGTATTTGCCAGATTTAGCCCCTTGTGACTATTTTCTGTTTCCGAATTTAAAAAATGGCTTGATGGGAAAAGATTTGGCTCCGAGTTACGCTATGAGATGCTTTCTCACCCATCGTATTTGCCAGATTTAGCCCCTTGTGACTATTTTCTGTTTCCGAATTTAAAAAATGGCTTGATGGGAAAAGATTTGGCTCCGAGTTACGCTATGAGATGCTTTCTCACCCATCGTATTTGCCAGATTTAGCCCCTTGTGACTATTTTCTGTTTCCGAATTTAAAAAATGGCTTGATGGGAAAAGATTTGGCTCCGAGTTACGCTATGAGATGCTTTCTCACCCATCGTATTTGCCAGATTTAGCCCCTTGTGACTATTTTCTGTTTTCGAATTTAAAAAATGGCTTGGTGGGAAAAGATTTGGCTCCAACGAAGGACTCATGCACGAAACCAATGTCTATTTTGAAGGGTTGCCTAAGTCGTATTTTACGGAAGGGATCGAAAAGCTAGAGAAACGCTGGGTGAAGTGCATTGAGCTACACGGAGACTACGTAGAAAAATAAATAATAATAATTTAATTAATTTTATTCCTTGTTTAATTTTTACCAGACTTATCACTCCACCCTCTTACTGGTATAACTCCGCAGCCTCCACTAAGCTATCCATGAGGATTTCCCAACGATAAAAAAGGGCACACAACGTTTCGCAGCCCGTCTGACGGCAGTAAAACAGAGACCATCGTGAAATAACAGCATGTGTGCTGCTGCGTTTTGGTGACTGAGTAAGACTGCCAGAGCTCATATCCCTATCCCTATCCCTTATAAGTAATCTTACTTAGGTCGACAGCGTATTTGTAGCACCTGTGGCGTCTGACGACCTTTACATTTACAAAAATCATGCTATTTAATTCATTTTAAGTGTAAAAGGTAGGTACTTTTTTTAAAGCAAAAGTTAAATGTTGAGATTAATTGTTATGTTAATTTCGGCCTTTTCACAAATACTAAAGCTATCAAGCACGCGCCTTTGTTTTCTTTATCAAACTTCAGAATCTTTTGAGTCCTTGAATTGTGACCTTAGGTTTTCTAGTTAGGTTCTAAACAGTTATAGCGTTATTACAAGTACATGCTACTGTAATTACAATACAAAGGACTCTGAGATAAAGCGCTAAGGCAAGCATAAAGGTCCAATATATGTATTAATACTTAGTTGAGCCCGCGTGGTATTCGGTATAGCGCGTAACTTTTTTGTTTGTGAATCGATTGGAATGAAACCAACACAAAATATTACGTAAAGCTTACTACAATACACTAGTGAAAACCGCATTCAAATCGGTTAAGCCGTTTCAGAGATTAGCATGCACAAACACACAGACAAACAGACAAATATTCTAAAAACTATTTATTTGACCTTGGTAACATAAGTATAACGTGTACAAATTTTTTTTTTTTTTTTTTTTTTGAAGAAAATTTTAATGTACAGACATGGCTCGTTTACGGTTTTATTATATGTGTAGATATAGATATTAACATTCTTTTCTTTCCGTTACAAGTGGACCGTTAGCACCGATCTTAACATTAAAAAAAAACTTGCCTTCTTTTCACCTTTAGATGTTTGAAAGCATCGAAGAAGTTCATTCGAAATTTGCCTTATATAGATCCTTACATGATTGAGATTTGTCAACAAAACAATTCAACTTTTTATCTACCAACTTCATTTCTTATACAATTATTTCTTCTCTGTGGCCTTCATAATACCAGATTAATCCCAATGCATTGGTATGTTAATTTTGGCACGGCACACTACCTTTCGCAGTCATTTGGGCTTCCCGTCTGTCGGCAGTAACCACCCCATTACAGAAGACCACCGGGAAATAGAACAAATTGCGCTCGAATTGTCACTGGAGGCCAGATCTGGCTATTTGCAAACCTCAAAAGAATGTTTCAGGGAAAGAGGGTTGTCTCAAATGAAGAAGTAATTGCCGAAATTAAAGCCTATTTTCTAAGCAAAAACAAATCGTATAACGAAAAAGGTATAAAAATAAAAAAATTCACTCTTGAAGGAGATAATTTTGATGAATAAATTTTAATTTTGCCTAAAAGTTGCTGTTTCGTTAGTTAGGTCCGAGGCTTTATTAACTGATGGAGTGACACACAAAGGTATTAATCAGATGACAATTAAGAGTGTTTTTATTCACCACTAAAACAATGATAGCAAGTGAGGCCGATTGTTTAGCTAGTTAACTAGTAGTTCATTGAGCTGGGTCAAACTACGTTTGCGTGCGATGCCAACATTATAAATGAAAAAAAAAAAAATGTTTTTACTATAAGTACAAGTATTTGGCACAAATGTACTATGTAATTATGTTGGTGTACGGTTAACTTATGGAAATTTTGTGAGGATAGATGGATGTATGTTATGGCTGTGTGTGTCTTTAATAAAATGTCAAGTTGTTCTATTGACATTTACAATAGAACTCGCTGGCGACGGAGACAATTCAACAGGCCTAGAAATGGTGTTTTTTTTGTTTTTACCATTAGAACAATACGAAAAAAAATTTATTAATACAATTTTTTAAATTTTTTAAACTGACATCAACTTATTAATAGGTACAGGATTCATATGCGCGCAATAAGCCGTTTTCGAGAGAATTTTCAATAAAAGTCAAATTCTTCTTGTGTTCTAACTTTTCTTGTGGAGTTTCCATTACTTTAACAAATTCCAATTCTAATTAATACAATTGGTTCTTCACATGTTTAAGTATAATATATATATATTTTTCCAAGCAATTGTCTTGTCTATTCTTGTAACATCTTTATTAAACAATGGATATTTTTAGTATTTAGCGTTTGTCTCCATCTTAAAGCTATTTACTTAACCGGCTTTTATGGGGGGGCATTGAATACTTCAAGTCATGATATATAATGTTTATAAATTTAATCGCCATCATCATCAAGAGTCATAAATCGTGTATAAAATAATATTAAGCTTTCTACTGTAATTGCTACGATAAATGCTACGACTTGCTGAGTACTCCATGCTACGTACGACTCTTCTACGCTACTACGAATTTTGTGTAATTGAATTTAATTGTTAAATTTTTAATTGTGTAATTGTAATTGTTAAAAATAAAATGAAATTATAAAAAAATTAGATATAGTGACTTTTAAGGGACCATAAAAATTGATCGTAACAGACGGATAGTCGTTATAAGCAATATTAATTCGTTATAAGGTTATATCACAATCTGTCGTCATAACCGGACTCTTGATATCCGGTTCTGTTTAAGTAAAACCTATATCAGTCTGTATTTTATCATATTTATGCCCTGGTACTGGACATTCGTGTGAGGACATTTGGATTATAAGAGTTCGCCATGCTATCCCGCTTTGAATTGAGAGGACTTGACATGCTGACGGTCCACTTGAAGCCAATGACACAGGTGTAGCAATTGCGCTGCTGACCTTAATGTGATTAATTATAAGGAAGGGATAGAAAAATGGGCTCTGGCATCCTTTATTTATTCACCGAAATAAAACAGCATACATGATGTTATTTCACGGATTATGCTGTTATGTTAGGACTTCAGATGTCTTCAAAGTACGCCAGTCTTCTTGCACGAAAGTGCCTTCATATATTTTCCTTTATACTGATCCTTTATACTAATTTAAACGTGTATAATAAAACTTGGGTCTGTTATGACGAAACTGACCTTATTTTATCAATTAGGCTAGGCTTTTATCAACTATAGAATGAAGAATCAGTAATAAACCTCTAAATAGAGAATTTTCTAAAATGATAAAAAAATCAATGCATTAGGTAAACAGTACTATTTTTTACATTTAACACTATCGATCAATACTTTGTAAGCATTCCCATTATTGAACACGCTTCACTATTTGCATGTTCCAATTTTAAAACCGATACCAAATAACTCACCACGTAGGTCGCATAACTTTTTAAAAAGAATGGTATTTTTTCAATTTAAATGTAAACATTAATTGCATTGAAAATTTAGAAAGAACACCGTTCACCTGGAATGTCATCAGCCATGATTCGTATCCGAGGAAGTTTCTTTATTGTTATTTCAAATAGTTTCCATGACCGCGAAGCCCGCGAATCGACCCGTTGGCCGCGACGCGACGACTGACCACTGGCCGCCACGTGCCACCCTCGTTTAGAAATCACCACAATTGTCACAGACATTTACGTGACTGGATGAGTTATACTATAGTTCTTTATACTAAATCTTATATTAATTATACATGTATAAATTTAATTACGCACTTTTTTCTTGTAAATTAATTTACACAAAACATGTATTAATTTTTATACATGTTAATATATGTAAATATTATAATTTTAAATTATTTGAATACTATATTATTGTATTAATATTAAAAAAACGTCATGTAAAGTATAATTAATATGAAATGGATTATTTTGTTATTTTTTTAAAATAGGTACGCACCATACGAGTATGTCACTATAAAGGTCCAATTTAAATTTGGTCTGAGAATCCTTTGAATCGGACGATTAGTGTGGATAGAACATGTCAAAAGGTCAAAATCTGGTTGATACACTAAAAACCTAAAAACATATATATATATCAAGAAGTTAAGTTAGCAGCAAAGAATGGGTTCTTGAAGCACAGGCTAGAGAAGAATAAAGAGAGTGGAAGAATTAAGAGAGTGGAATTATTATGAGAAAAACTTAGAAAATTAATTTCGCCAAGAGCCTTTTGCTATCAAAAATATTAAAAATATAACTACTTGTACTTAAAAAAAACTTTTTTTTCTAGTTCTACAATTTTTTTTGTTATATTAAAATTAAAATTGCATATTTTCCAGCTATTGAGTTAGAGATGAAAATAAATTAAATCGGTCTATCTAGCACATAAGAGAACTTTATATTGCTTACGTCGTTATTAAACTACAAAATTAATAACTGCACTTTATTATCTAGTAGACGTCACAAAGAACTAGGGCGTGCATTGCTTGCATACAAATATTGCATTATTTTATAATTTTATTGCAATTTATGACCTATACCTATATAATTATATATCTATACCTTATATTATCATTAATCATAATACAGAGAATCGCTACATATATATGACATATATATGTCATATTGTATGTTATATATAGACACAAAACGCTTGTGATATCAACGCGTAGTAGTGGCGCTTAGTGTGTACCAGCGTAACGCATTCATAAACTTGGTAGTTCATCATACGGCAGTAATCATCCCTGTTCTATGAATAAAAAAAGTCACGATCAACCCCTATCCCCAAATTTTAAATTGTAAAATATAATATTATAAACTAAACAAAAAAAAGGTAATTAAATAGATTAAGCCGAGGGCTGTTCGCTCACACCGCGACATAGCATTTTTATATCCGTTGTAACTTCTAAAGTTGTATTTGTATCGCAGGTCGAAGCCGTTGGATGAGTGGTTAGGGTACTTGCCTTAACGCTCTGTTCTAGGGTTCCCGGGTTCGATTCCCGGCAGGGTCTTTTCAAATTTGGCTCTAGTCTGGATTTGGAAAGTAGTGGCAGTGCACACTACATTATTGCAGTCATTTGGGCAGCCCGTCTGGCGGCAGTAACCACCCCCTTACAGAAGACCACTGTGCTGTTATGTTTCGGTGAGTGAGTAAGGGATGCCAGTGCCCATTTTCCTATCCCTTCCCAATCCCTTATCCTTAATTCTACTGCAGTCGGCAGCGCACTTGAAGCACCTTTGGCGTTGCTTGTGTTATAGGCGACGGTAGCCACCTATCATCAAGTGGACCGTCAACCTATCTGCCGATCTTAAAATAAAAAAAAGTCCGATACAAATCATGATTTAAAGTGGGACTTACGTGTACTGTACATAGTTAACCTTAATTATGAAACTATTTATTTGGATAAGAAATACGAATGTTACATGTGTTTGACATATTTAATTTATAAAAAAAAAACGGTTTTGAACTTTTTTGTGAGTAAACGGGTTAATTAAGCTTTTTTGACAAATTGTGTATAGCGAAGATGATCGCATTATACATATATTTTCAACAAGATCTGTACTCCATTTTCATGTAATATTTGTACAGGGCAGTTTTCTTGTTGAATTACTTGAGCCAGTTGATCAAAATTGGGAAGTTTCTCTAATGTTCTAATTAAAGTTTCTTCCCTTTTTTAAACAGCGTCAGAAGTCGTGTCACAGCCATTAAATTCATGCAAAAATAAAATATAAATTATCTTACTTCCACTACGGTTTAAGTTTTAATATCTGTAAACGCTGTGAATCGCTGGCAGATTCCTGTCTTTTTTATGCTGTCATCAGACAGGATCATCGCAACACAATCATCGCAACAAGTGCTACAAGTGTTCTACCGACCATGGTAGGAGGATTGAGGATAAGGGATTAGGAGGGGACAGGGAAATGGGTTCTGGTATCCTTTACTTACTCATCGAAACACAACAGTACATACTATGCTGTTATTTCAAAGTGGTCATTGTTGAGAGGTTACTGCCGCTAGACGAACCGCCCAAATGACTACGAAACGCGATGTGCCCTGCCTCTACCAAATTAATTAATTTAAACTAAATTAATTTACTATCTGAATAATTTCATTATTATTTAACGAATATATTTAAAAATGGAAAACTTTTGGCAAAAACGGAATTAAAAAAAAAACAACTGTTTGGTTCAAGGAAAGGCGACATTTAATAGTTCATTACCGCTAGGTAAACGACACTTGTAAAATTTTGTATAATTAATTGGAGGGTAATGTCTTGGAATTAGGCACCGATAGCAGTAAGAAACAACCCCCATACATTATTAAAGAGTATGTTGCGTGAAAGCCTGTTTAATGCCAACGAACTACCAAATGAACTTCGTGATTACTGGTCTGCTACTCAAACTATTTCCAGATAGAAACTCCCGTTTTGTAAAACTCGTTATGTAAATTTTGTTTAAGCTGAAATTAAAAACTAGAGAGCAAAGATTTGAAATCTTTGCTAGATATAGAACAGAAAAAAGGTACTGTTCTCGAGAGTTGGATATTTTAACACCCAAGAAAAAAACCTAAGAAAAACACTAGTTAGTTTAGACTGCTGGACGCAGTTTTAATTACATAGTCAAAGACTTTAGAGCTCAAAAGTTCACTGCATTTTCTAATGAAAAGAAATGTTTCTTCATTAAGAGCACGATAATAGCTGTGGCGTGAGTTAGTATGTGTGCAGAGCTTTTATAAGGCGATCCTGATGTTTGTTTGCCCCGCGTGTGTGTTGGTTCTGGGGTAATAGGCCTATAATTGCTGCAACCCAGTTGAGACTTGACATGGGAAGGTCACGTGGTTATATTTCTTTATATACTATATGCAAATTAATCACAAATAACTTAATATATGAAAAAAACAGAACAGGTTTTTTTTTTGTAATATTAATATTTACGGTAAAAGGTGTCAGACAGGCCGATGGTCGACTTGAATGTTTACGGGATGGCCAGCATTCAAAAAGCTCCGAGACATCTTTTCGTCCAAAATTCCTCAGTGCCTTAAAACAAAAGTTTTCGATCAATATGTGTTGCCCGTGATGACAAAGGTCTCTAACTATAGACCTCGTAAGGTGCTCAACAAGCTGTGAAGAGGGCTATGTTCGGGGTTACACTGCGAGATCGAATCAGGAATGAGGAGATCCGACATAGCATGGCTGATTGGTAAGTTGAAGTAGCAGTGGGCAGGGCACATATTACGGAGAGCTGACGGACACTAGCCGGAAGGTTCAAGAGTGGCCACTCCACGGGTCTGGAAGGTTCACGGGTCGACGGTGAATCCAAGTTGCTTCTGACCGGTCATTTTAGAAAATTAGGGGGAGGTCTTTGTCTAGCAGTATACGTTCTACGACTGAGACGATGAAATACAGGAATTACAGTGCAAGTACTTCAATCAAATAACAAATTTAATAAAGGTTTTACGTTTTTTTTATTTTAATAACTATTTCATAATTAAGACAATAGAAGAAGTTACAATAAAAGATCTTCATTACTTGTATAAAAGAAATATTTATCGTGAAACATTGAACTTCCCTAGATTAATTAATAAATTGCATTGATATTTGATATTACCGAAGTGATGTTATGTATTCTTTACTTGATACTTGACGGTCCACTTGATGGTAAGTTGCTTAGAAACGCCAGAGAGGTGACAAGTACACTGACGAAACGTCAGCGTATATTACTGACTACTTTTGTTCACTAAAATTAATACAAATTTTTTTTATTGTTTTTGTTTTTTGATTTGTATTTAGATGTTACCCTGGATTTTTATTAGTGCAAGCTGTAATTGCGGCGGCATCTGCCATGTGTTGCTGTTCTTTGTTCTTTGTTGTGTGTTTTTGATGCCCGCCTCGTCGGAGGCCATTTAATAAATAAATAAGCAGTGTGTCCTACCACCATATATCACTATCATAAGCTCCCAAAATATATCACTATCATAATCAGCGTCTATTGTTCATAAGCTTTGGCCATTGATCAACAACAATTTTACAATCGTTCGACCACTTAGGGTTAGAGATTAAGGATCACGCTTCGGCAGCCCGCGGCATGTCGTGACATACATAACGCAGCCGAGTTGTAGCGAAAACAGACATATCATCACGCTAAAAAGAAAAAATATATAAAAAAATCACGCTAAAAAGCGTGCAAAAAGAAAAAAATAGAAAGAACGCTAACGAAATCATGTTGGGTCAATTTGTCAATTTAAACGGCGGCGGATGAAACCGTGGGCCAGATCTAGAAAAAAATATAAGTTTTGATACAATAAATAACCACAAATATTTGAAATATAATTTAGACTAAGCAAATTTAGACTTTTTAGTTAAGTTAAAAATTATTACAGAAGGTGCGTTTGTCATAGAAATGGCGATAAATAACAAACGATAAGAGCGTAAGTGGAAAATGTCTTGTGTCAGCATATAGGGCGTTATGCAAACAACGTTTAAAAATAGTCGCACAGTAATGTCGAGAACTTCACTGTGTAAAAACCTAGTTAGGGTCAAGTACTGAAGGTGAGACCATTATTCAAAGAGCTCTCGACATCAATTTTAATGTTGCTTTAGAATAGATGCATGAGAGTTGTATATAGTGGGTAGCTGAAAATTATATCAAAATATTTCACGTGTGACAACCAATGTGTCCCTTTGGATTCAGATAGTACATGGGTAGACGAGTCTAAAAAGCCCGGAAGACTAACATATTTACTAGAATTTTTAGAACTATAGATATTCTTTTTATATAATGTCACATTCGAATTACAGTTGATGTACCTACAGTCCTGTTAACATTATCATCACATCGGGTGATCCTGTTAACAGAATATTATCGGTACCCTTTGAACTCAGACTTATCAGATTTTGGACAAGGTAAATATATTTTGACAAATGCGTGGTTGAGATTCCGGTCTAAAATAATTTTTTTTACATAGACCAGTGCAATTAGGTATTTTCCTCAAAATCCAGTTAATGCAGCTTTTAGCGAATTTTTTTGTTTCTAATGGCCTATAATAAAACTATCGCTTTTTTATCATCTTTTTTTGGAGACGAGAAATTCTCTTGTTTCCTTGCTTTATACTGGTTTTCACATATTTTTATGAAATGATATAGACTTTATACATAAATGCTTTATACATTTATGAAAATGACGCAATTTTTTTTAGGCAATTAACCATCGCTAAGGGATAATGACGGTATCCAGTTATAACTAATTGGATTTTTTTGTTTATAATGACCTAAAGTACAAAGTTTACCAATTAAAAATTACTAATTACCAATTGAAAAAGTTTACCAATTACCAATTGAAATTCTCTTGTTTTTCTTGCTTTAACTGTTTTTTTACATATTCTTATGAAATGACATAGTTTCACGGAAATGACGTAATTTTGAATATTCCAGTGCAATTAACCATTATTAAGGGATTTTTTTTTGTTTCTTATGACCTAAAGTATAAAGTTTACCAATTGAAAACAAAGGCTTTCATTCAGTTATAATAGAAATCTTTTATTGAAAATGATCACTTCTTTTTCATCATTCTATTTTTTTTTTCATTTTTTCAGTATAAATTTTTGGAGGTGAGAAGTAATCTTCTTTGAGAATTAAGAAAAATAATACAAAGAAAAGAAAGTTTCACATAGAAGACATTTTGCATATGGGTCGTGTTATACAGTTGGTTATTAAGCCAAGGTGAAAATGTCATTAGCCACTATAAATGTAGGGGCAGGGTTAATGGCGCGAACAATCAAAGCGTCCACTTTCACCTACTACACCGTTGAAAGCAACTGAAATATAAATACTATCTGTTACCCGCCATTTTGCTCGTGGAAAAATCATATAGTAATCTATGTTATTTCTCGAGTTTCAAGTTACAGTTAACATAGTAACGACAGATTACTTTGTAAAACATAATACATTTTATTATATTTTTTTATTTGGAATGAAAGCAAATTGACTTATTTTTACAAATACATATATGGATATGTAAAATTGTTAGTTGTTTGAAAAAACTATGTTCCTTATTTATAATACTAGTTGACCTAGCAGACGTTGTCCTGCCCGAACCCGAAAATAATTCTGTAACCCGATTGTGGCGCCACCTATTCATTTTCAAACCATATGTCAAAGTGACGCGACACTTCATGTGAATGAAAGACTGTTAATAAATTATTTGGATATAGTTCATACAAAAATACTAAAATCGCGATTAAAAAATGTTGGGTGGGGGTAGGAGGGTGGAAAATACTTTACGACCCATTCTCATACCTACCAAATATAAAAAAAATATATATATAAAAATTGGTGGTGCCGTTTCGGAGTAGTTCGACTACAAACACCTTGAGATGAAATTTTTAAACATATAAATATTATTTGTTTTGAACTAAGAACATCAATGATAAGAAAATTCGTGAGGCGCACATCATATTATTCGCTAAGCGGATGCAAACTATGGGCAGCCGCTACCGTTTATTGAACTGGCTTCTTCATTGTCCAATATAATCGGACCTCCAGTTATTCAAATGTACTATTATTGCTATATTCACGGTTAATTGGTTGATGGTTGCTCGTGGAATTATGGAGTTACGGGTTGTTTGTTCGCTGTTGTCATGACAACAATATCGTTACATCTCTAGAGTTTCGTGTTGAATATGGACGATTCAGGCCAATGATCCTTATGACTAGAAATGTTACGTCTCAGTACTGGGATGGAGGTATTAATTGTAGAAGGTTAAAGGTTACCTCTACCTTGCTTTATAGTATAATATTAAAGCAATTAATAAAAATAAATATATTAAACAATTAATTTCATAATATTATGTACTATTATGTTGGTCATAGCTTTTTTTTACGTTGGGAAATCCATCATGGATACCCGGCAGAAAAGGGGAAAAGCCTGGGAATAATTTTTTTAATCATGTTATCATCACAAGGTTCCATTTAAGAGTGGATAAAGCCTCAACCCTCTTTTTTTCTTTTTATCACCTAAGAAAAAGTTTGACTCATATAGTTTAGACAAATGTTGATTTTTTTAATTGTTTTTAATCCCTTGTTAAAAACACTTATTTTCTGTATCCCTGATGACGTGTTTGTAAAATTTTATGATGATCGATTGAGTACCTAGTTATAAGGCGTGAATGCGCAACATACAAACAAACTCATTTTCGCAGAGCAATCTGTAAATGCTCTATCACAATAATAGCGACATATTATGTCATATTATAAATGCTACAATAGCATAGCTACCGTTCGTACATTACATGCCATACAAAGGCAGCAACCAAAGAAATACAATCTAGTAGTAGATATACATAATAAATGAGCAGTGGTCGCACAAAACGACGCTATCATAACATTATTGTTTCATAACAATAACATTGAATATACTGTGTATAGGTCGTATCATAGGCAGATCAAAGGCGAGGGATGTCATTGATTTATTATAAAAAAATTATGGGAACAGAATGTGTAAATCAAGAGAAGCTTCAATGGTACAAAGGTTATGAATACAAGGTATACCGATGATGAGGATTATGAAGAAATTAATTAAAGAAAATAGGATTGCAGTGATTGCCTTACACAGAGTGGGTATGGAGCCGTTGGTCATATTCAAGACACTTCAAAAGCTCGATACCAGATCGTGCTATCGACCGATATACCAACACTTCCTCTGTCGATGACCATAAAAGATCGGGGCGGCCGCGTGCTGTTAAAACTAAAAAGGCTGTTAATGCTGTTAAAGCCGGAATTCACCGAAACCACATAAGGAAACAAAAAAATGTTCTTGCTAAAAATTAAGATTCTCGCTAGGACTCTGTCGCATATGTATATTAAAACAAGACCTGAAGCTCGGTGCTTATCGTCGGTATACAGGACATGCCCTAAATCAATCCCTACAGATAAAGAGAGTGGATCGATCAAAACGCCTTCTGTCTCGATTCGCAGGTGAAAAACACAGAAATATCCTCTTTACTAATGAAAAAAATGACTACCACAAACAAAATGACAAAGTGTACGCTCACAGTTCTAAAAAAGCTGCCCTAGTGGTAGGAAATGTACAACGTGGTCACCATCCTGCGGCAGTAATGGTTTGGTGGGGGATATCTTATCAAGGAGTCACAAAGCTTCATTTTTGTGAAAAAGGTGTGACTTCAGCAAAAGTGTATCAAGAGACCGAGTTGAATCGTGTTATGAAACCTCTCAGCAAAACACTTTTAAAATAAAAATGTACCGTGGACTTTCCAGCAGGCTCTGCATCTGGTCACAAGACACGAACTATTTGGGTAGTTCCAGGCTTGGGGCCTGGCGCGAAACCAACGTTCCGGACTTTATAAGAGCTGAAGACTGGCCCTCGTCTAGGGTTTGTAAAAGAACCCTAGACGATAATTTAGTGCATGCTACCCGATAATAGAGGGCACCACAAATCGCGCACAGCTAAATTGTGGTTCAGAATTTATTCGATATATAATTTGGACTTTATATACTTAGATAAAATTCAAATCTAGAATTCGCTATTTATATTTATACGCACTCTTAAGGAATAGGAAGGGATAGGGAAACGGGCTGTTTACCACTTGTATGCCGGAAGCCGAATTACTCTTGTCTGCCAGCGCTTAAATTTATCATTTCAAGTGCCATTTGCCATGATATATACAGGTTGTTCAAATTTCGACCGTTTTTACTACTGACTCTGACTGACTTAATTGTTCTCCCAAAAGGAGTCATGTGGGTTCTACCATGATTTATTAATAACGTGGATCCACGTTCCGGCATACAAAGGGTTAAGGTGGTCTTAGGGGATGGTTACAGCCGCCAGACGGGCTGCCCAAATGACTATAAAATGTTGGGTACACCCCAACTTTGTAAAGTTCATTTCCAAGGTTATCCCGCGATCCTTCGGACAGATTTTATATTCTCATAATAAAATAAATAAAACAAAATAAAGATTCTGCACAATTTATTTTTAAATTACATTATTGATTTCAATAAATCTTAGCAAATACCTATTAAGAATTTTCGTACGTGAAAATGTATACAGTTGTACGATAATATTCAAGATGATTAGCAGCTCATAAAGCAAATGACATACATACCTACATTCTTTATAAATTTTTATTTATTAGGCCAAAATTCAATGAAGATTAAAATATCGATGAAATATTATTTTCGACTGTAAAAATTTAAGCGACAAGCCTAGTAGTAATGTAGAAACAAAAAATAGAGGCAGGTACGTGATTTACTATCCCCGCGTAGTTCTAATAAACAGAGTCCAGTTGTCTCAGTTTCTTGTTGTTAAAAAATTCTAATAGGAAACAATAGCTTTCGTTTTGATGTGTATGGCGCAGCAGTGACTGACTCATTTGGTTGTCTCGTTCATGCTACCGTTTGAACACATTTCCTATCTCTATCTTAATAATGAAATGTATTTGATATTGGAACTGTAGTTGTGGGCGTGAGGCGTGAGTATTTACGCGTATAATTGCATGTATAGTACGGCCAACGAAAGAATGCGATCCTGACAGGTCGTGATCGAACGGACGACATAACTTTGAAGTGACGTTGAATTTAAGATTAATCTTTAAAAATATATCATATAAATAAGAAAACAATATTTTTCTTAAAACCATCCTACGCTCTTACAAGGATAGATCAAATCTTTTTCGAGATATTGTTATATTTTTTAGTAAATATTTCTGAATATTATTATCGCATTTTTATTTTCATTATTACTTTAGTAACATTTATAAATTAGAAGTAAGAAACTTAAGTTACTTTTTTATTGGGCCAGTTAAAAAGTAAATAATAGTGTTAATTATTTTCCATCACTAGTCATGACCATCTGACAGGTATCAGGATAGCATTCTTTCGTTGACCGCACTTGAGTTCTATTTATCGATCACGCAATGTAATGACGTACCATATCTTCCTCTTTTTTGCTTGTATCTACGGCTACAAGGCTATCTTCATTCTAGACTAGTACATATTTCGCTGGAAGTAGTTGAAAGTACTATTAATTTTTAATAAAATCGGTTAAAGCATAAAATAGCTTAGCTTTGAATTCTTTTTGTAAAATTTATAAGCTATCATTTAAATTAATTAACTATATCGCTACTAAATGCGAGGACTATGACAGTTTGTGTATAAAATCATTAAATTCATTAATAACTTAGTAACAAACAACGAAATTATAATATAAGGCGAAGTTAACAACGGTCACCGAACTACTATGGCATGTGGACATCGACGTGTCCACGTTAATAAAACGTCGAAAAACTTAAGTGTAAACGGGACCTTAACTCAAGATAAAATGCCAATAATACGTACGACAATTAAATATTTTTACGATAAGAAAAAAGGTTAGTAATTACCAATTTTTTTAATAAATAAAATTATTTTTCTTAGGTATACGTATTCATATAATTGAACAAATGTCGCTACTTGTATTATAGTGCAACATACAGATATGCCTACCTATAAATCAATAATGGAATCTCTCATAATCTTTATGGCAATAAATAAAATCCAAATGACTGACATTTCTTCAGATATGCAAAAAAAAAGTACGTGCAAAATTAGTAGCAAAAAAAGTATTGATATCCTCTTAGTCGTGCATATAATTTTAGATCAAAATTGGCCCTAACATTTTAGAGTATGTGTATACAAAAATATAAACTTATTGACTAGGTAATTCTTTAATAATACAAAAATAATGGTATAATACTCGCGAATCTTCTTGGGCTCTGACATTTGCGCATGTACAATTGCGAACAATATAGCGCAACTGCTTTCTCTCTTGTACAAATGTTATCATTGCGTTTCGCTCATTCCGTGGCTCCCCCCTGCGTTGTAATACCTCACAAACAGTCTGGTTACTGCGCATATTTTTACACGTGATATAGTCAGAGCCCAAGAAGATTTGCGCAGATTATATTTTACAAATTTCAATATGACAGTTTTTAAATTATATGACTAATCTAAAGAAAATTCTTACTGCAAATAGAGTTTAATAAAGTTGTACGAGCAACAAAAGCAGAATAAAAATATATCTTTGCCAAACGTTATTTATTTTTAAGGTGTAAATACTGAATTTCGTAGTGCAATTATAACGATTACATATTAAAACCACATTTAGAACACGAAGTAAATATAATGCTTAAATTACGAATTAAATAATGTGTTATGAAATATAAAAATCAGATTCGCAGTAATTTGTTGGGAAATAAGTTAACTTTACAATAGTAACACTGTCATGAGTAACACTGTCAAAGTGGTAGATTACCAAAGATTTTCAACTGTATAGATCGGGCAAGACGAAAGAATCTGTAATGTGACATTTAGAACCACGTGGTATAAAATCGCCAATTTTACAAGGCTATTTAGCTACGCCATGGCCAACCTGATTACGGCGATCAGAATCAATATTTTTGTAGGAAAAAATTCCGAATACCCTCTCTATATATTCTATATATTTAATCTTTTTGTAGATTACTAACATAAAACAGCAAAAGAAGAAAAAACAAAAACAATTACAAATATAATTATAATGCGCTCAAAAATTTAAAATAAAATAAAAATAACCCTTATAGTGAATACTGGATACTAAACTGGCAATACTGGATTCTAAAGGTGTATGCACACCGTACAATAAATAAACTAAAATAAAACAACTTTTAGCAATTTTTAAATTTCACAGTATGTTTTTTTAATATAGTGTGACACGTGACATACTAATAAACCGATTCACACTGCAAAGAGCTTCGCTTAGTGCTTAGAGACAAGCTACTCACTCAGTGACTAATACTAGTGAATAGACGTATTGCATACCATAAAATTCGTACTCGGGAATGCCTTAAAAGTATACTTATATAATATGAAAAAAAAATTATAACCTAATCGTGCTATAAATATCATTACACACAGAATATTTTTTATCAGCCAGAATATTTTTACGCTTTAAAGCCGAAATCATCTAATTCGATAATCGTACTAGATGGCGCTTTTTTTGCGCTTTAGGTTAAATTATTATTGACTTATTATTGCAAAATTGTTATCAAATACTTCATCAAAGCTTGTCTTCATGTTATGAATCATGCGTTGTTTTGATCTCATTATCAAAAAAAGATTAAGATACGTTTGCTTCAAAAACACTCTCTTTAAAGCCAAGGCAGACTTGATTAGTCTTCAAATTACAAAAAAAAAATAAAAAAAAAATACGATTATATCTTGGACACCCGATTAAAACAACGTGTAGTTTATGAGATTTGGTTGTAGCGAGTTTGTATCTGAATCGGTTTACTAGAGGGTTGACACTTTAAAAAAATACTTAATTAATAATAGTCAGATTTATATGTGGTAACTTTAAATAACAAAATTATATCTATTCTTAATAGGTACCTATTTAAATCACAGCGGTACTGTTAGAGCGGTAGGAATATTTATATATTTTTTATTTGTGTTATTAAAAATATATAGAATAAATTTTACTGCGTTAGAGGAATGTTGACCTACCGCAACACGCAGTACTTTTGCGATGTAAACACACCTTAATATTTATATCACTACGATATCTCTAAGATAGGATAGGATAGGGTAGGTACCTATGTTCTAACAATTCTATAATGCAAGAATAGAAGAACGCTTAGATAAATATTTAAAATATGAACACGAGTGAGATTGTTTTTGAAAAATCTCTTCTTTGAGATTAAATAACAATCCTATAAAGCGAAAGTTCGAATATTTCGAAAAAATAGAGAAAGTTTGATGACGTGCGTTACTCCAAATATAAAAAAAATGTTTTAAAAGCGGTGGGCTAACGGAGACATACGCAAGCATTTCTTATTGGAGTATCTATAGATTTCATAATATAACATCTATAGATACTCCTATAAGAATTATGTAAAATAGTCCTTTTCACTTGTGTGAGAGATATTTACTACAAAAGATTAAATAGTTTTCTTTTATCTTTTTCTTTGTCAAAGGCTTTTAAATTTTCTAATCGTATTTATAAATTTAACCTTTAGTGCAATCTCTCACCTAAATTTCAAATAATCAAAGGTATTTCAATAACAATTTCAAATAATATTGTCGGGCATTTTTCTATTATACCTAAGTTTGTGTGCTTGTGTAAAAATCTAAATATTATTTTGTATTGAAGTGGCTTAGCTGCCTGCACATTAAGCATTTTTTTAATATGTTTATTTCACCTGACGACAATTTCACTCAAATGAAAATAAGATATCATTTAAGTAGGTAATTACTTAATGGAGTAACGCACATCAAGTTCGAAGTTCGAAAAACACCGATCCTATAGGTAAGTTGACTAAAGCTGGCGCGTACAACACATTTACGCATTGTGTCTGTGAATAGACGCATCACAATGACGTCACACTGCATAAGGAAATGATAACACCGACTGTCTCTTTCCCGCGCGGACTCACTTATGAGTGTGACAGAGACTACTGTTGCTTTATACGTTCTTTAGGTGTGAAATACATTATCAAATGCGTTTGTGTGAGTATTCTGGACGCGCCAGCTTTTGTTAACAGACCTGTAACACTTAGGTAGTGAGCCGAACAGCCGAGCGTTTCCTAGTGCAATTACCAAGCGGCTCGAGCTGGCCGTGGCACAACTACAGGCGGCGGCGGAGGCGGAGGCAAATCTATTTCCTCTACTATCGTCTTCGGATGTAGAGCACTGATGTTGTTGTCCATAGTGTACGTCCGCGCATTGGTCCTGACAAGTTTCGGTCTCGTTTCGTTGATCAGCCAATCGCCGTGGCTACGTTTACGTTTCGCTAGCTGCACGTCGCGCATATGCTTCAGTCTGGCTATAAGTCCATTCACCTTCTGTTTGCTGAGTCCAGTCTTTCCCGACCGGAGGAGGTCCGCGTTGTATCTGTACGATGCTTCCGGATTGTGACGATTCCATTTGTATCTGAAATTGTTAATACATATATTTTTATATATTTTCCATGGTTTTTAGTTTATACTAGCTGTGATTTCATGCGCTGTTTAATTTAAATTGAAACAGGCATGCACTCTTCCGGTATTGCTTAGTTCTAGGCGGGCGGTTGTATAAAGCAACAGGGGCCCTAGCTAAGATGCAAACTATTGCAAACGCTTCCTTTGCGTACTTACGAAACGAAAGAAATAAAGCCCGGTGATTGGTTGTTGTGACAGTTGTAACTTCAACAACCAATCACCGGGTTTCATTTCTTTCGTTTCGTAAGTACGCAAAGGAAGCGTTTGCATTTTGTGCATATTGGCTAGGCCCCCTGACCTGCCGCATCGCAATTCGCTTAGTGTTCTTTTTTTTCTGGTCGTAGCGTGATATTAAATAGCTTATAAGCTTCAAGAATTGAGCCGATCACTGCTCTAGAGATTAGCGCGTTCAAACAAACTCTCCAACTTTATTATATTAGTATGGGTTTTATTAGCTTCGACCATTTCGGAAGCAAAAACTTTGAAACCAGCTGGTAGATATGTACTAGATACTAGGGATCTCTTTTAGTTTTCAGTGTTGTTCTAATTTTGGCATAAATACTAGCCGACGGTTCTTTACTAGGAATATATGTTTTATCCTCCTAGATAGTATAATTAAGTTAAGCGGATTTTACACTTTTCTAAATTCAGAATCTTTTTCAATTAGTGCACTAAATTTAGCGAAGTATAAAACCCTTTTAGTAAGCACTCTATTGAGCTACTGCCCCAATTAAAGCAATTTATTCTACCCATATACTGCCAACGTATAATTATAGAATTTATAAGTTGATAGTTATATATTGACATTTGATACCAAGACAAATAAAAAAAAAAATCTTATACAAACTTTATTCAACTTTATTACCTTTAGTGATTTCTTTTCAACAAAATGCCGACAATATAATATTAGCACTCTCTCTGAATTTAAAATTCAAAATTCGCACAAACTGCTGGGCGATTTTCAGTCAATTGAGACTTTGCCCTATTTTACACAATACGAGTAAGGTATATGTATTTGTATATACCCTATTGCGTATCTCTATATATAAAAATGAATCCCCATTTCCCTTGGTCACGGCATCACGCGTGAACGGGTAGACCGATTTTAATTCGGTTTTCACTAATGGAAAGAGGGATATACGGGGAATGTTTATGTATATAAAAATCGCACCCCGGGAGAAGCCGGAGGCGGGTCGCTAGTACTCTTATAATTCTTCTCTTCTTCTGTGTCTGGTTTTTAACAGATTGAATGTTATAGTGCAATGAGATATAGTTCTTTAGGCATATTTATATTTTGTATATCTATGTAGCTTAGACATAAGAATATAATGACTGTATGAATTCTAATAAAATAAAATAAATAAATAACACAGCACGGACTTTTTGACCAACCCAATCTATAAAAGTGTATAAATGATTAGGTAATTACCCTGGGAACAACTTCCTGAGTTTGCTCTGCGGTCTTTCACTCGGTTTGGATCGCTTCTTCACCATGTAGGGCCTGTAATGGTACGATTTCGCTGACGGTGGATAGCGAGTCCAATATCTGAGCTGTCCGGGCGGCGGGGGTTGCCTGTGGCTGAGTCTTGGGTCCGGTGTGACGTCATTCTGTATGCGGTTCACTTCGCGGCTTGCGCTCGGGACCGTTATCGCATTCATCTCCCTCTGCCTCTTCATGTATTCGGACTTTGGTATCTTGCGCAGTTTCGTCTGACATATGTATTGACGTTCTTCGGTGCATAGGCGTGGTGACCATCTGGAACATTTAAAAGATAGCTTCTTCAGCCCACTGTTCTTTTCTAAATTGAGTCCTAAGTTGGGATTCAAAATTTATGTGCCAAAGCCCAAGGACTGGGACTCTAAGATACAGGCTTGGCTAGTGTGTGGTCCGGGATTATCTTGATTGTAAAATGTTATTAATGAATAATTTGAAGTCCTCTTACAGAAGACCACCACGAAATAACATCATGTGTGCTATAAGATATGTTAGAGCCCATTTCACTATCCCTTCTGCCCTTATCCTTTAGGTATAATAATAAGTAGTATTGCTTATTATTGTACCTATTATTATTAAGTATTGCTTGTGTCAAAGCCACCCACTATCGCCTTTGCATAAAAATATTCTTACTACTTATTATAATGGCATATTGCTCGATTCACATGAATTAAATTCATACAAATCGGGCAACTAGTTAACTATTCTCAGGTGAATCGACACTCGAATTGCAGACGTCTTAAACAACAAGTCAAGTAAGTCGGAACAAAGTTGATTAAAAGTCCAAAGCAAAATTAATGGTTGGAATAGGATTGATGTACATGTAATGTCATAGTTTATTGCCTCACTAAGACTAATGAAAAAGATTAATAATAATTATATACAGAGATATAAATCTAAAGCTGGCTTAATGGGTCACGGCTCGCCATCTGTTACTATACAAATTTTAGGGGGCTCTTAAATAGAGAAACCGCAGAATGTTACCTAGCAGCACCATATTATCGTAAAACTTTGTGTTGTGGCAACAACTTTTGTTGGTTTTACAATAACGGATCTTAATTAGTACGCGTTTAGAGCTCAAAAAGAAATTGCTATAAATAATTTTATATTCTTTCTCAACTGGACTTAATTCGTGCATTGTTAAGTATTAAAATTCGATTTTGTGTGCGTCGCTTTTTTTAGATGTTAAAATATTTATTCAATCGTTATTGCCCTTTTATTCATACCAGGGGATGAATTTTATATTTTCATTTTTAAATGATATTATCTCGGGGATTATTGACAGTCTATAGACTAAGAAATCAAATGTAAAAAGAAATTTTGAACCAAACAAACTCTTCACTTTAAGGAGTAACCACATATTCAGCCCCATTTGCGTTTCGCTAGACGATTTCGGTTATTATACTGAATTTTTCCTTGCGGTAAGCTCCTTTTCGGTAAGCTGAACAGACGCGTACGCATCTCCATACAAAATTGTTGTTTTCTACGAAATCTGAATTGAGGTGAATAAATGTAGTTACTCCCTTACAGGTCTTATTATATTTATATTTATAAAAGCGGATCTGTATAAAAAGTAAGTATACTCCTGGTTGCGCCGTAATCCAATGGTTTGGCTGTCAAGTCCATTTTCCTTTTGTACCCGCCTCTTCATTAAAAATATAGCCCTCAATTTTTCCCATTACCTACAATCCCATATATGCACGTCACTGCCACGAACGTGAAAAGAGATCTCGCCTACGCTTCAAGAAATTTCGCTCGAAGAAAGGAATCTAAATTGAACACGAAGTGTAGATCCGCGCCTTAACGTTCTATAACAAAGTTACAAGTGAACAGTGTCTGCCAGTTGGACGTTCTGGAGAATCCTGCAGGAGATCGCACCAGAGCACCGGTTGCAAGGTACGTGCATTTCCTTCTTCTGTCTATCCTGTCCATCAGACAGTCAACTGTTCGTTTACAGCCGCAACCACATATATATACAGTCCACTAAACCGCCGCAGGGATTCAGGGCGCGAACTCTCGAAATCCCGCCCCAACGAGATTTAGATCTTGTTTAACCCTTCAGGGTTTTCTCCGCGCCTTCAACTCCCTTACTGTACATATTATAGATATATAATTATTATTATGATAGAACTATAAAGAAGCGGTTGCCATACATTCTAAATAGTTTGCCCGAAGACATTGTCCAAGAGGGAAATAAAACTATCTTTAAAAATAAATTAATGAAATATTATCTAAATTCATCAATTTAATTATTAAAATTTAGGTTAGTTATTTTATTTTTCATAATTTAATCAGTTTTACGGGATAATGTAAATGTTAGCTTAATTATTCGATACATAATAAATAAATAAATGTTTTATTTATTATGTATTAGACAAAGACAAAACAGATCAGTACATTTCTATCATTTGTTTGTGAAACGATTTTCTTATTTTTTACTTAGCAGCTTTTGATGAGCTTGTGTTAAAAAAAAATTGGAAACGGTAAATCTTTCCTGCCTTCGAAATGATTATAAACGAATTTAACATTAGAATAGAATTTAATTTAATGGCTATTTGAAGAGAAGACACGCCAAGAAGAAAACGGGAATTTTTTTATAGTCATCTTTACTTATAAACATAAGTAAAGATGACTATAAAAAATTCCCGTTTTCTTAACTAAAAAGAAATGAAAGTTATGCTATGTGACAGGGGTGTATTCCAGCACTTCTTCGGCCAAGGCTAAAGAGCATAATTAGAGCTTTGACAGGCAGCCCGGAACGAGTATGATCAAATCTTGCTCAGATCAAATTATGCTCGAATGGAGTGCTGGAACAGCGTGCATCCGCGGTTGGAGCACCAGTAGGTATGGTTTCTTATAATAAAATTCGATGTGGGTTTCTTTACCGTGACATCACAGTAAGCGGTAAGAAATAGTCTACCTGTAGAGTAACTCCGGCATCATCGCGATGCAATGCCACTGCAGTTGTTCCGGTGACATCTTCTTCATCTTGGAGAAGGATTGGTAGCGCATCATTTTCAGAGCGCCGCCCCATTTCCACATTTTCGACGAGTAGTCATATATGCCACCGATCCAACGTATTTGCTTATCTGTGAACATGTTCCTTAATGTGATTGCCTACTTGGATGAAAACTTAGTCCCAGTGGGCTGTCATAATGGACTATGTCCTATGCTGACCTGCACCGTCAACGGGATAGTTATTAAATTTTAGTTAGCAGAGCATACTTCAAAAACTTAGCAGTTATTAAACAGCTAGTCCAGGTGTAACCAACCTCTTTATGCTTTCGGAGTCCCTGTCAAGTATATAGTTTGACTCTTATCACAAAAATATTTGTTATATGGAATTAACATTTTTCTGATCTTCCTTACTGATCATTCAAACGCAACATAAGCACAATGAGAATAAGTACTTAGAACAATAAATTAAAACAAGAAATTAAATTAAATACTAACCGAAATTATTCTTATTTAGGTAATTACGCAGATTCCTATCCTCCCATCGAGCCGGCACTGTGAGTGTACTGTTCAGATCCTGGAAAGGAAGAAATTAATAATTTTTACAAAGGTGTGTGCCATTTTAAACTAATACGTCAGCAGTTCATGTACACAGCATGTCAGAGACAATGCTGTGAGAACAGAAACAATTTTTAGGACGACAGAGAAATTGCAGCAATTGCGTTCCAGTATTCAGACATTTTAACACTTCATCTTCACAATGAAGCAGTTTTAAATCGGTTAGATTCAAGGTGACTTATATATCCTGTCATAGACTTTACCCCCTATCCTGTTGATATCAACAGCGCTCTTTCAACCCCTATGGCATTGCTTACGTTTACAGGCGATGGTAGCCACTTGTCATCAACTGGACCGTCAGTTGGCTTGTCCATCTTTATATAAGAAATGATAATAGATGCTAGAGTCCAAAAGGCTGAAATGATTAATGCTATGCTTGAGTGATTTAAAAAACTACACTCAATTTCAAAGATAACGAAGCCACCTTAAAAGCAGTGCGTCACTAATCCGTAAAGCGATGCATTCTGGCCTACATAATTGTGTGCAAACACATAATTTAATGTTACGATGTTATTTTTGTCGCTCAATAGTGGAACTATGGTAACAAAGTTGAGTAATTTACGATCATCTCGCGCTCGTGACCGAAACTGTACCTACTTACTATAAACAAATTCGTTTTTTTGCGGCCAGTTGATTTATCGAGCTCCTAATTCTTGAGGGAGTCTCTTGTCTGCAAATCAAGTGTTTTAAAAATACAGAGTTTTAAAACAATGTTAAAATTATTAACCGTAAATCAACTGTGTAAAAATCGCAGAATCTAATCTAGTTGAATACACCTTTGAGCCTAATCGATTTAACTGGGTTTTGGGAGTTTGTACTAAATTAAAATTACTAAATTTTGTTAGTAAGGTATTTCTTGGTCCATTTTAGATTGAAAATAAAACCTTTTATTTTTTGTGATGAATTAATGTTCTATTTAGTTAAGGAATCTGATGGCATTTTTACCAGCCGGTTTTACTGCAATTTCCGAACGTGTTACTAATAAAATAATAAATTCTCGGATATATTAAAGCGAGCAGTAAACAAATTCCTGCGCACTTGTACCTCCCCTGGTTTTGCTTGTGTCCTTAGGCGACGGTAACCACCTACCATCAAGTGAACCTTCAGCCTACTTGCGATCTACTAATATTCTACTAATATTATAAATGCGAAAGTTTGTATGTTTGTTACTCAATCACGTCAAAACGACTAAACGGAGTTGGATGAAATTTGGCACACATATAGTTTATTACCAGGATTAACATATAGGATACTTTTTACCCTGGAAAAATGTTAGCTTCCCGAGGGATCGTCTAAAAACATTAGAAAATCGGTGCCACCGTCGACACAGCGATAAAGATGTCAGGCATTATTGTTAACAGTTAATTTACCTACATTTTATATTGCAGTATAGTTTTCTAATAAATATAGCCTTTTTGCTATTTGTTTTTATTTTAATTTGGTCTTCTTTTTTATAAAAAAATATTTGTCAATCATTCATTCGATTTTGTTCGTTGTACCATTAAAAAGTGTTTTTAAATATTGATTTTTTTAGTCCCTTACCTTCTTCCATCATTTTCAGTTTTTACAATTATATTACTCAAATGTTTCTCAGGTGATATATTTTTGATTTATTAACGCGGACGAAGATGCGGGCACCAGCTAGTTCTAAATACATTTTTATTTATTAGATATTAGATTATCTTTATTTATTAGATATTTATCAACAGGATATAAATTTATATAACAGCAGTTAATGTATCCATAAGGGCAAAAAAAATTTTGAAGTTAGTAATTTGTTATCGAATTTAATAATCTGTCTAAGAATGGTCGAAGTTAATTATCTATTGTAAATTTGTTATTTTTCTAGTAAATATATTATACACTTATTTTACGTCTTATGTAGTTTAACTTATTTTAGTTTAAAGTTTTTAGTGTTTACCTTTCTAATCTAACTAATTACGTAGACTGAATTAAAAATTTGTCCTGACGTTAAATATACGAAATTAACTTTCAATTAATTTAAAAATAGTCGGTAACACGTCGCCTTGGCCTTATCGTCTCCTCAATTTATCTATGTTTGTATAGAAATCATAGAAAACATCAATGGTGATTGGATGAAGTCATCAACGGCAGTCGTTGTTTATTGCCAATTGTCCTAGTTTGGCAACACTTGTGCCAATATTTGCCATTTCTATAGAAGTCACTTTGTTAACATTTGTAAGTGTTAATAAATTAGTACGCTTAAGTGTATAATTATATAATACACAATTATTATTTTTTAATAAAGTCGCTTCTGTTTGTTTCTTCGCTAACTTCCAAATCACACAATGGATTTTGATATTGTTTACTAATGGAAAGAGCGATTAAGGAGAGTGTTTGTATATATAATTTGTAGAAAAAAAAATGAATACGTACTAAGCTATAGTTCGTTCAGCGACGAAAGCTCAACTTTCACGAGGCATTAGGTGGCGAGTTTACTTTCAATGTATGGAATTATAGAAAAGTGGGCGAATTTACTTTGTGGCGAATTTACAATAAGCCGTTAGAACGTAGTCACGTTACTGCGCCATATTGGCACATGGCAACACACATTGGTCAATATTGAGGAATTTTGTACAAGAAGATATCAGAATTAATAATAATAATACCTAATTACATTATTAACGGTGCAGTTATTCAAGAGACAAAACGGTTCAAAGATTTAGGTATTCTATTGGATTCTAAATTAACGTTTACAGACCATATTGAAAATATAGCATCCAAAGCCTTTAAAAACCTTGGCTTCGTAATGAGAATGACCAGACCCTTCACTGACATACACTGTTTAAAGATTCTCTACTGCACGTACGTTTAGGAGTGTCCTTGAGCCTTGAGTATTGTAGCAGCATACGGAATCCTCTGTATGTTTCACATATAAATAGCATAGAGAAGATACAGCGCAAGTTTCTCAAACTAATGTCCTATCGCAATAATTTATTTATTTCAATATAATTTTACAATTAATTACACATTTTATTAGTGGTTGCAAATTTTAACAAGGAATAATAATTCTCTAAAATTAATAATCTAATATTAATAATAGTTTTGTACAAGAAGAAGATTGCAGTTTCCGACTGGATCCGACGATTGATTCTATTAACTACTTCAAACATTCAAAGATTTAGGTCAAACAAATTCTAACATATTGTCGTGTTAACTTTTAGCCAAGACGCAATAATAGGGGTTAAATGATGATTGAAAGATTTCCTAGTATTTACTAAGATTTATTTCACGTTATTGACAGTTCGAGAATCGGGCAGTGTTTTAGTGACCTACTAACACCATAGATTGTAAAAATACAGTCAGCTGACCTTTTTATTATGTTGCAAAATTAGTTTTTTAATTTTAAAAAGCGTGGCAGGGAGGTCGGCTGTCCACTTGATGGCGATAGTCTAAGGACATAACATCTAGCAACACTAGGCGGATGCAGTAGCGCTTCTGACTTCGCAGGAATATTATAAAGAGTGGCAGACAGGCTGACGGTCCACTTAATCGTAGGTGGCTACCGTTACATAAGGACACAAGCAACTCGAACTGCCGATCCTCTAGAAAAATATTTTTGCAGAAGCCCATATTCTAGTAATGCTGATACACCTCAGAAGAAAATTTGTTCCAAAATTCGCGAAATTGACGAGCCCGTTGGTTGAGTGGTTAAGGTGCTTGCCTTAACGCTCTGTTCTAGGGTTCCCGGGTTCGATTCCCGGCAGGGTCAACTTTGAAAAATCAACTTTTCAAATTTGGCTCTGGTCTGGATTTGGAAAGTAGTGGCAGGGCACACTGCGCTTCGCAGTCATTTGGGCAGCCCGTCTGGCGGCAGTAACCACCCCCTTACAGAAGACCACCGTGAAATAACAGCACGTGTGCTGTTGTGTTTCGGTGAGTGAGTAAGGGATGCCAGGGCCCATTTCCCTATCCACTCCTAATCCCTTATCCTTAATCCTGCTGCAGTCGGCAGCCCACTTGCAGCAGCTTCGGCGTTGCTTGTGTTATAGGCGACGGTAGCCACCTACCATCAAGTGGACCGTCAGCCTGTCTGCCGAACTTAACATTAAAAAAACTTAGCGGGATAAGAAACTTTATTCCGCTATTAACCGTACCAGTAATTAAAACTCCGCATCTATGGCGCGCAGACCTGTGGTAACCGTAAAAACTCATTAAATCACTCACTTTTTTACAGCCGGTAGAACATTAAAAAATTAATAGATTTTTAAAGAAAGCATTCAAAAAGCTCTTTATAAAGCTCTGTAGAAGCTGACCAACAATTTTAATTCGTCAGTTGTGATAGGATAGCCCTCAACTCGGGGTGACTCTTCGATCGAATAAGGAATGAAGATAATAGTTGACACACGAAAGTTACTGATATAATCCTGCGGATCAGTAAGTGGACGTGGTAGTGGACAGGACACATAATTGGGGCGGTAAGATTCGCGAGTGGAGGCCACGGACCAGCAAGCGTAGCATAGGACGTTCATCCACAAGGTGAACAGACGACCTGATAAGAGCCGCGGGTCAATGAATGCTCCAGACTGCTTCTGACCTGTCCTTTTGGCCTCCATGTCCAACAGTGGACGGCCTACGGTTGAGATGACGATCATGATGAGGTGTAATTTACAGACCAGAGGTTCACGTACAATTTTTACATAAAATTATAATTTATGGAAAAATAAAATATCCTTCTACTGGAAAACCTGATGAACTGTCCAGCAATCCCAACCTTGACTTATAATGTGGGATTGCTGGACAGTTCATCAGGTTTTCCAGTAGAAGGATATTTTATTACTTATAATGTGTAAACTAGAAAATCTAGACACAAGATCCATAAATGTGTATTGTAAATTATTCATTTTATTGGCAAATAAAATATGGACAGTTAAACAACATATTTTGTTCTGTCATACCCATACCCATTACCTATACATATCGCGGCCGCAATATAATAACTATAAAACCCAATAGACATAAAACGAGATTTAAATACAAACAATTTAAACGTCAAAGTTCATAAACTGTGTTCAGTTTTTACTCTATTTACTTTTTCTTAAAATCGATGTTTGTTCGTATTTGTGAGAAAACTTTGTCACTAAGAATATACTCGTAGGTATACAATTAAATTACGTGTATAATTTATACTAGTCTAATTCTAATATTATAAAGAGAAAAGATTTGTATGTACCTAATGTTTGTAATGAATAAACTCAACGACTACTGGACCGATTTTAAAAATTCATTCACCTATAGAAAGCTACATTATCAGCGAGTAACATAGTAACATTATCATCCCCCTTTACCATCTCTCCATAAAAAATTGCCATTTTCCACGAATAATATATTTTATAAAGTCGTACGAAGTTCGCATGCAACAGCTAGCATTAATTAAATGACGTGGAGCACGTGTCGACCTAGCAAATGCATTTGAAAAGTCATTTGTTAAATGTATTTATGTTCTTGTTATGTATCTAATGTTATTTTTAATGTTATCTTTTTGTATTGTTGCGATACATCAGTTGTATTATTTTTCGACACACGCTGTATTGTTTTGTTTCCTATGTATAAAAATAAAATAACGACAATTAATTTATGACAGCTGATCGCTTTTTTAGAACTTCGTAAAACGTTAAATTATAAGACTTACGGCAAAAAAGCATAGAAATTTTAACAAAGATTTCTTTCACTTTATAAAAAGGGGTAGACTGTATATGTATATGTTACCAGCTACGGCGAGTACGAAGTCGCGGGCATAGCTAGTTCATCAATATTTTTTTAAATCCGACAGTTCCAACCAAACAAACTTTTTAGCTTTATTTAATTAGTATAGATAAACTTTTAGCAAAAAAAAAATAGTTTACAGATTGAAGCTAAAAACTTTAGCTGTCCTATTAAAGGTCCGTTTATATCTTCAGACAACGAACGTATCAAACACGTACCGTCTCAGACACCGCCAGACACAGTTTATTTACATCTATCGTATCAGACAAAAACAGACAACTCAGCGGCCACTCTCCGCCGGCAGTTACTTGCACGGTTCAGATTCTGGGGCACATGCCCTTAATACGTTTCGGCTCAGACAAAATATTCTCTACAGCTACACGAATGCCGTCCATGCGCGGACGGTGTCTTGTCTGATGGCGTCTGAGCGGTCACGTTACGCTAGATATGAATAAGTTCTCATGTACGAGTATCATATAAAATAATATTATTTTGTCTGACACTCTACGTGTCTGATATGTTCGTTGTCTGAAAATATAAACTGACCTTAATAATTTTACCTAATTTACTTAAAAGTAATAAGACGTGTGTATTTTTTTTAATTAAATGAAATATACAATTACCATGCCCTTCCAGAAGAAAGAAGAAAAGATTTATTTAGATTTACAGAAGAAAGAAGAAGCCCTTACAGAAGAATTTATCCTATCAAAGTCGGCAGGCATCATATTGGCCTACGAATATTACCGTTTATAGAAACCAAGCAGCAACCCGTTAGCAACCATCTGCTATCAAGTAGTTCGTCAGTCTGCTTGCTGACCTTAAAAAATGTTACGACTGCTTATGTTAAATCATATTGCATTTTATAAAATTCAAAAAGAATCATTCGCATAAAACTTTGAAAGAAGTCAAGAGTGATATTAATCAATCGCTTTTTATTGATATTAATCAATCTTTCGCTATAATGGCAATGTGTTAAATTTCATCTTATCGCGTGCAGTCCCGTCGGAATAATAAATCATAGCATCGTCCATTGAGTCACAATCTTTACGGTCGGCTGTCAAACTCAAATACAAAGTGTGTTGTGAAAATATCTATAAATCTACGGAAAGTGAAACTCGCTAAGGTATGCGGTGGATACGCAAGCAGCTGTGTGGGCCGCCTCCGCGTTGTAGGGAAATTTGTTGGCTTAGGGAAATTATTTGTTATTATTGTAAACAGAGGTGAATAAATAACGCATGAGCGACATGTTGAGAATGTCGTGTCGGTCGCACACAAGCAGAAGAGCTTAAATCGCTCGGTTGAAATTTAACATTGCCAGTTTTCTTAAAAGAGTGTCACAAAAGAGTTAAATTTTCAACTAACCCTATCTATATCATTAAGCAATCTTCACATACGAGTTGTCAAGGGTACTGAAAAGGAAAAGAGTACCTTTCATCCTAAAAAAAGTGCTGTTCTTGAAGAAAGAGGACGAAGTTGGGAGCAATAGCTTGCTTCAAATAATGTAAGTTGCTACTAAGTTCTCTGCTTCAATTTAGCCTCTCCCACGTCATTTATGGATCCCTTTTTTCACTTTTTTAAAAGTAGTTTACAGTTAAGCCGAGAACATTTCGAGAACAAGTATTAGGTTGTATCACTTTCAATACATAGCGAATGTGACAGCTGTACTTCTGGACCCTAGACATCTGTCTAGAGTTTGGATTCTAGACATCATATAAAAAAATCCTTAAATTCAAGGTTTTGCATTTCTCCTCTAAATGTGAACAGATTTTAAACATTTTTTTAACAACTGCAGGAAAAAAAAAATTCTCTGTCTGTGCTACTTTAATAATACATATTTTTTAGGGTTCCGTACGTCCGAATAAAAAACGGATCCCTTATAGGATCACTCGTGTGTCCGTTTGTCCGACCATTACCGAAACCAGACCTGTCCGAAAAAAAAAACAAAAAATTAGTTTTCTACTTATAGATTATAGGGAAAACCTATAAGAAGTCCATGATGTTAAAATAACATGGTAAATCACTCAATATTGTGCGGATAGGTAATATCGTACGGAACCCTCTTCATGTGAGTTCAACTCGCACTTGTCCCGTTTTTTTTATTATTTATATACCGACTTTTGAAGGTGATTATAACTAAATAATTTTAAAGGATTTTGGAGTGTCCTATCAAAAGAAACATGTTAGCAATTAATATTTATGTTATATTAAGAACATACGGAGAAAATAATGGACTGTCGTTTTGTATCAAATCTCCCTACTTAACCTAAAATTAAATAAGGATGTACCTATGTGAAACTAATCTCTGTTATCTTTTCACGACTACTCAACCGAGCATCGTGAAATTTTGCATAAACCTTGCAAACGCCTAAATCAAGCCACATAACATTTGCTCTGAGAAAAGGCACATGCCCAACTGTCAAATTAGGCGAGGATCAACTTCCCCAATCCAGTTGCATTAAATACTTGGGTTTCCACTTGGACCAGCGACTAACATGGAGTATTCATATAAATATGAAAAGAGACGAGATCAAACTCAAATTCAGAAACTTGTTGTGGCTTTTGGGAAGGCAGTCTGCGTTATACTTGCATAATAAGCTGCTGGACTTATGGAATCCAAATGTGGTCCATTGCCAGCAAGTCCTTGAAGGTTGAACTAGCAAAAGACACTGCTTAATATTATGTACAAATATTTAGTTTTTAAGTTTTTTTTTTTTTATTATTATTTTTATTTATTTAGGTACTTATTTTGTATTATTGCTTTTTCTTTTATTTTTGTATTGGATCTTTATGTTATTATTATTTTAGTGTTTTATATTGTTTATTACTGTCACTTTTATTTTGTTAAGTTGTGTTTGCATCGTGAAAGGCACAATCATTGTAGAGTTTTCTTCCAAATTACTGATATTATTTTTTATGTTAGATTGTGTGCTGTTTTGCAAACCAAATAAAGAAAAAAAAAAAAAAAAAAAAAAAAAAAAGTCAAATATCGAACGCCTGCAGAAAGTTCAAAATAATATACTAAGAGTGATTGCTGGGGCGCCTTGGTATGCTCGGAACAGTGAGACCCACTCATATCTTGAGATTCCAACAATTGAAGAAGAAATAGATCGTCTTTGCTTCCATCCGAATCCACTTATCAAAGTTCTATTGCAGACTGGAAAGGGCAGATGTATTGCCTTAACTTCTTTTAGAATAAGGCACTGGCCTTTCATCCATTTCATCAAATTTGATTATACGATCGCGAGTCACTAGGGATGCTGACCTCTGTATCTTTAGTGTTCAGAGCGATGACTGTGGCTTCGCGGATGGCGAAAAATTCTGCTTGAAATACAGTCCAGAAGGGCTCCAGCCGGTACTTCTTCGCCAATCTCCGCACCGTCCCCCCAGCAGGATCGTTAGTTATTTTATAATAAGTACTAGTTACAACATGTGTTTATCAATAAGTTATTTTATAATTATAGATACAGAAGTTTTGACTTGGGTTTAATTTAACTTTCGATTATCAAAATATAGCTATTTTGAGTAATTTATATTCTGACCTTTATTGAGAATTATTACGCCATAGAAGCATTTGGCGAGTATTCAAAACTTATTTTTATCGAACTAATTATACCAGTTTATTTATTTTCCAATATCCGTTCTGTTTCAAGAGTAGTGTAAAATAAACCGTTGCTTTGGAAACATAACTATTTTAGTTGCGCAAACGCACATCCAGTCTAGGCTAGACAGCGCGTGGCAACTGCCGACTAACATAACATTTATCTATTTAAACTTAACGCATGGAAAATATCAAAGAGTAAGTTATGAATTATGCAGATGGTACGCTAAAAGTGTCCATTCTATACCTACAAGCATTGGGAACGCATTGTTTCATGTATTGTTTAAGATCTACCTACCTGCTGTCTTTTTAAAAATTTTTTTATAATGGTCTTTACAAAAAGACCATTACAATATTCTTATTACAATATTCTTATTTCTTTTCTGTTTGTGAACCAATTTTCTTTTTTTGTTTCGTAGACTGACTAAAGGTTTGACGAAGTCAAATCCGTCAAAAACTGTCCAATAGAACAATTTGGAAAACTTATTTTTTTACGCCATTGTCGAATTTCTCCTCCATAGGCGAACACTAGTACAAATAAATATTTATCCCACCCAAAACATTCTGTAAAAAACTAGCCAAGTCTCGATGGAGCTGCTTGTTTATCTTTAAAAAGTAATGAAATCTAGACAAAGTCGTACCAAGTCTAAGGTTTCTTACTGCGATTTCTTTATTATTATAGTTAATGTTGTGTGACTTGGCCCTTGAAGGGTACACAAGGGTACATCGCCAGATTGTACAACACATGAATTCAGCATTGACAATGCTGACTTATGTAGTTATTGGTCTGGAAACTGTAAACCTTCGGCTTCACGCGGAGTAAGTATTTATACAGTGAGTACAGTTATTCTATATTTTTAAGACAAAATATTATTTTACTTCAATTATTAAGGCTTCGACACATATCTCACAAGGCGCAACGGTTTTGTTAAAACAGATTTAAAGTTTTAGAGGAACTAGACAGGAGATGACATTGAGTACTGCTGGTATGCCATCAGCGGTTACTCGCTGTCCTGTCAGGTCGGTTTGGTGCCATTTAGTATTTAGTACATACATACTACAAACATTGTTTCAAAACAATAAAAAAAATTAGCTTATTTACGTTAGGCTGGCAGCACGCACTTGAAGTTCAAGCTGAGAAAATGCAATTGTGCTACCGACACTGACAGGATAAAGAATAAGGAAAAGGCCTTTCTATGCCTTACTGCACACACAGCATACTCGATGAGATATACCAGTTTCACCAGCACTAATACAGTTGTTTTTGAAAGTTAAATAAATCAAGTCATCATCATCATCATCGTAAGCTTGTGTCTCTTCACTGTTGGATATAGGTCTCTTCCAATGCTTATCACCACATACGGTCTTCTGGACTTCGCATCCAGCCGTTCCCTGCGAAGCCTTTCAGGAAAGCTGTCCAGGTCCACCTGGCTACGAGACGTCCAACGCTGCGTTTTCCAATTCGTGGCCTCCATTCGAGAAATCATCTACCCCATCGGTTATCCGCTGAGACAGATGTCTCAGAGCGGATAACCGATGAGGTTTCAGAGATGATGTCTCTGATGTCTCAGAGAATTTCATAATTTCTGATCCTATCCACCACTTAATAATTGATTAAATAAAATTAAATAATTAAGTCAATATTTTAAAAAAAATAAACTTAAGTAAATGGCAAAACACTCGGTCAACATCACTGCGGCGACCCCAGAGCTGGTTATTACCTTGGTCAGGAGTAACCTTGTTATACAGCGAGGTAAAGCATGCTTGGAACCCTGCTAAGACGGCCCGTTGGATGAGTGGCAAGGATGCTTGCCTAACGTCTCAGGGGCCCCGGGTTCGATTCCCGGCGGGGTCAAGTTTGGAAATTTTAATGTAATTTTCAAAATTGACTCTGGTCTGGATTTGAAAAGTAGTGGTAGGGCACACTGCGTTTCGCAGTCATTTGGGCAGCCCGCCTGGCGGAAGTGACCACCCCCTTACAGAAGACCACCGTGAAATAACAGCATATACGTGCTGTTGTGTTTCGGTGAGTGAGTAAGGGATGCCAGAGCCCATTTCCTTATCCCCTCCTAATCCCTTATCCTTAATCCTACTGTAGTCGGCAGCGCACTTGCAGCACCTGTAGCGTTGCTTGTGTTATAGGCGACGGTAGCCACCTACCATCAAGTGGACCGTCAGCCTGTCTGTCGACATAACTTAAAAAAAAAAAAAAAAATAAGGGACCCAAGCTTCATAAAACATAAAAATTTTGTAAATTTAATTAATATACTAGTCTAAAATGTTTAACGCGTTATTTTGCTAATTAATCATATCTTAGTTAAGATAAATAATAAGTAAAAAAATAGTAAGAAGACAGGACTTGTTTTATATCAAAACTACCGACTCACCCTCGGCTTAGCCCGGACCGGATGCATATTTCTTTGTAAATTATATACACAAATCTAGTCCTCGTTTACCGTGCTTTCCATTAGGAAACACCGTCTTATATTCCGTCGGGTGGTTTAGTTTAGAAGAAGTTTAGGCAGAGGCGGACAACGACACTATTTCATAATAAGTATATATGTAAAGAAAATCACTTCACACATTTTCTTTTCTTTAAATTTGTATGCCGCGCTTTCTTTAGGTTTGAATTTGCCGCTTCGTAGGTGCTTACGAGATTTCACGACTGACAGTAGGCAGATAATGAGGGTAATAACTACCAATAATTTGCTTTGCTATAAACTTCCCTGAAAGATATAAAAAACGTAAATAAAAGTCTTTGAATGTTGTTTTTTCGTTATTTCTTAGAAACGCAATCACGCCTTTTTGTCATTTTCCTAAACTGTTCCAACATAAACACCATTATATATATAAATATAGATTATGCTGAATGTCTGATCTACGTTTTTTCATCTATATAACGAGTTCCGTTTACATTCAATGAATGGATTTCGTGGCCAACACGTATTCGATATAAGACGTTCATAAATCTTGTCAGTTTATTTTGAATGGCTGAAATTTTATGTGGCTCTGTGTATTTTATTCATAAAATATTTATATTTTTTTTTACAAAAATAATTAAAAGTATTGGCAAAGAAAACCGCAACGCAACAGTAATCTTGATTGCTGACGAAATCAGCAAGCATTTTTGGTAATATGCCGCAGCGACTTCATCTTATATAAATATTCTGTTAAGTGGACACAGGACATCAGAATAATTTAACAAAATATACTGAGTTATTGCTCAGCCTCGACTGAAGGATGTACAAGTAAAAGTAACCGCCATAAGAGTATTTATATTACTTCTTATAATTTCTGTATTTTTTTTTCAAAATTTTAGGTTCAGTAGTTTCGTAGATAAGGGGGGGGGGGAGGGAATGGTCGGACAGACGGACACACGAGTGATCCTATAAGGGTTCCGTTTTTTTTATTCGGACGTACGGAACCCTAAAAAAGGCAAAGTTTAACTGATAAATTAATGTTATGTAATCTGCCAAAATCTTGAGCTGTTTAATAATTAAATTCTTCATCAAATTCCTTTTCACAAACTTAATAAATTATAGTATAATTTAATATAGCCCACGAATTCCCGCCAAGTTCACTGTTCGGATGTCAGTAATTGGCTGAACGCCAGGAATTACCTACACATCTCGGCCACTTTCATCTCTAACTGTCCTGTGTAATTTCAAATTAATTCACAATTATTTGTAGCTGGCACCGTTAGCTAAAATAAATTTTAATTATATATTTACTGATTAAAAATGATCAATATAATCAATAAGTATATTACACTTATTGATAGCTGCAGTGTTGTTGTTAAAAAAATATGTAATGTGGAATATTATGCCTTATTCCATTCCGCTCTCATTACTTGGAGACGCACCGCGCCGTTTAGACGCCGCTTATGTTAACGAGCTTCCATAATAGTCAATACAAAACGACACGATGTATAAACCGTATGTAGACACGGCGAAAAAACGTACGTGAACACAGTAATATCAAACGATTTTATTTTACTCGTATCTATGATAAAATTTTGAATAGTTTTTTTTAAGAAAAAGAAAAAAATACTACACAATTTTATGTGAGTTGGCCTAAATGTATGACAATTCAATGTATTGCCACTTATATATATGTATATATAACAATTTTACAAAAAAAAACCGAAGCATTACACACTTGATTAATTTATATTGAAAGTTCAGAATTATTAATTTATAAAAGTTTTATAATTTATAAAATTTATAATTATTAGTCACCATTTATATCTACAAATTTTATAAATTATATAACTTTAAAAACAGCACGGCACACCCCACATTTCGCAATTATTTGGGCAGCTCATCTGGCGGCAGTAACTACTTTCTTTACAGAATACCACAGCACTGTTGTCGGTGCGGTGAGTGTCGGTGAGTGAGAGATACCAGAGCCTACTTCTCTATCTCTTCCTAAGCCCTTATCGCACTTACTGACAGCGCGTTTGCAGAGTTAATAAATGACGGTAGCCACCTACCATCGGGTGGATCTCCAGCCTGCCTCAACTTTACATAAAATATAACAAACGTCGTTGTCATATCAAAATCTGCTATGTGCAAAAAGTATACTTTTGAGATATTGACAAAAAGTTTACTTGAAAATTTTTACGTGAAGGTTCATTAAAAAAAAGAATATTTTATTTAAAACTTAGGGATATTATATGTAAACTTATTGGTCTTTTAAATATGAAAATGTAATAGTTTTCAGTTTCTAGCTGCTGCACATTGCATATTTTATTTAGTGGTTCGACAAATAAAGCACATAAGCAATTGGCAGGTTTTTTATACGATAGATAACGCAGTGAACTAAGGTCAAAATGTTGGAATCTTAAAAAAGTGCACATATGCAGATTTTGGTTTGACAACTAAGATAATGTCATTAGGTAAGTAACAATGGTTCTTACCTAATAATATAATAATAATAGGTAAGTATCTACCATCTATCAACTATGGAAGTTAAAAAAAAACACAATTTTCGCTTCTGCCTAAATTTAGAAAAATCAATACAATTTGTACAAGAAAAAGACTTTAAACTCTTATTTCAAGAGAACTCTTTCATGAGTTCTTCATGAGACTGTAACAATCCGCCTGTAATTGTAATTCTATGACTTTAACAAGGATAAGTCATCAAACTAGAAAGAGAAGAGAAGTAAGAGCTGTAAAGGAGAGGAAGCTACAATATTTCGGGCACGTAATGAGGGGCGAAAGATGCCGTATTCTTCAACTAGTGGCAGAAGAAAGACATCCTGGTTGAAGAATTAAGGCGAATGATTAATTGAAATGGCAAGAAGCATCCAAGACTCCAAGCAGAGTGTTTATTCCTAGGCAGATTTGAAGAGAGGGATTAAAATTCAGGTCAGCAAACTTCAAAAGATGGGTAAGTATTATATTACAATTAGATATTCGCACATTTAAAAAAGCAATTTCAACTCGTAAGTAGTTTTGTTTAAGTTGACCCGTTTCGAGCGTGGGAAATGCTGCGACTATGACAGTGTTACGTTATGATAGAGCAAGAAACATCCTTGCCAACTGGGTTACCGGTGGCCATAAACATTTTTTGTAGCCGTCCCGTTTTGCCGCGTCTGCTTCGGACTGTGTTTATGAGTTTTTCTACGAACTTGTCGCTTTTATCAGGCTAATCATAGTTGCAAAATTTGCTGAATATTTTAAATTTGCATATTATGTGTACCTACTTTCATATTTTCAGGTAAATTTTGTCTGTTTGTTGTTCGCCCACTGGCCGAAATTCTACTACAAACGTTTCGAATATAACTCTGTTTCTAACATTTTTTTATTGATAATAGCTACTGAAGCAAAAATATTATTCGTAAATAAAATCGATTAACAAAAACAGCAGAGAAAGGTAAATAGTGAACTGTTTTCACTTTTAGGTGCAGTAATTCCGGGGATTACCCTCCATATACAAACAACCTTACAATATTCGCTGTCTCATTTTATATTAATAGTTTAGATTAGATAGTATAACACTTTAAATTACCAGTAAACGTAATATATCACTTATAAAATATGTGGCATTAATGTGTATTTAAAAATGTGAAAGAATTTTTCAAATAGTTGCAGTGGTTGGTTTATAGTCTATAGTCTAAATTATATGTATTATTATTTTATCCGAATTAAAATTAAAAATGCGAAGGTAAGTCTCCCAGAACCGCTACCAAAACATAAATTTTGGTAGAGATATAGATGGGACCTTGGAGACCTTCGACATTTTTATAGCGAAAATAAAACTTGAACGGGTAGAAATAATGAAAATTTGTAAGGGGAACCAAACAATTATTAATTACTTAATTAGTGAGATTAATGCAAACGGCTAGTTGAAATACTAATTCTACACAGACGGGGTCGCAGGCACAAGCTAATACTAATCTAAAAACGATGAGACTTTCAAACTTCGAATACGTTTGTTAAATTGTATAGAGAAAAGATAACTTTAGAATTAAACTTGTTACAGTAAAAAGAGTCTCTGAAAGTAATATCATTCATGGCTTTAAATTCCTGCTGGTCTCGAATCAGATCAAAGACTTTGTGGTTTTTAAATTTAAATTCAGCCGTATTCGTCTGCAATGAAAGAAAATCTCCTTTAGTGTTCTAATTAAAGAAAAGAACGCAGGCAGCTATTGATGTTAAGACGTTTGGTATAAAACGACGATTTGATTTTTGGTTTGATAGCAATCTTTATTTTTTACATGTTTGTTGAACAGTCATACTTATCTCATTTATCTTTAAAATAACATTACTATTTATCATTTAATTCCCGTCGTATTTTATTACTTCATAAACTGATTTTACGTTGAATCTTATTTGTTGTCTAATACCTATAGTAAACTTTATTTTAATTATAACGATCCTATTAGGTATAACATTATCGAATAATTGGATCAAAAATTAATAACATTCAAAAGGGCCTCCTCTACGGTTGTTAAAGCAGCATTCAGAAATCAGAACCGGGACAGTTGTTACTATAAATATATATAATGTAGCATCTGCGCAATGCAGATAAACTGTAGCAATGCGATAAACTGTTAAACAATAATTATTTACATGTACATCTGCATCTGCATCTACATCTACATATCTACATCTACATATATCTACATCTACATATCTACATCTACATATATCTACATCTACATATATCTACATCTACATATCTACATCTACATATGTACATCTACATATCTACATCTACATATCTACATCTACATATATCTACATCTACATATCTACATCTACATATCTACATCTACATATATCTACATCTACATATATCTACATCTACATCTACATCTACATATATTTTACATCTACATTTACATCTACATCTATATCTGCATCTGCATCGGTATCTATATCCGAATCCGAATCCGCATCCACATGTCTATTTATATTATACATGTACATACATATGTATTTTAAAATAAAGTAGCTGTCGGCCTCTGTCTGTTTTTCCGTTAACTCTAACTAAACCAACCAATGAATTTTGACATGGGTTTTCACTAGTGGAAAAATATAATTTGCAGAATGAAATTGCATCCTTTTTCTAGTTATATTATTAACTCAAAAGAAATACATTATATGAAAATAATAAATGTATTCCTAAACTTACATCAATTAAATGTATTTGATAAAGTTGAAGAATGTAAGACTCTATAAAATGAGAAGTGAGCATAGCCAATTACTACATAAAACATGAACCGTACACTTTGAATTTAATATTACATATTTATGTACAGACAAGAAGTTAAATGGATAAACGGATAAGAACTCTAACCGATTCCACCAGTTACAAGTGTTATAGAGGCTCGTTGATTTGAATTACAGTTGAACATTTAATAAACCTTAAACCTGTATTAGTACTGTTATTTCCTTGGTATCCAACGACTGTATTCAAGAGGAAAGCGTAAAAACAGATCTCAAGAGTTAATTGCGAATCTCAATTAGACTCCTACCTAGTAGGGTGGAATGAATTCCTTTGCGGAACAGGCAAAGAACGATAACAGGCAGATGTGTAATTTTAAATTAAATCGATCATGGCAAGTGTTAGTAAAATCTAGCATTGCATGTTGGAATTTATCGAAATATATCTGTCTCATTTAAACAAGTAGATTGAGAGTATTTATCTCCTTCACACATGTAAAAATTAAGTTTATTATAATAGCACTTTGTTTCATACAAGAGCCTTATACATTTCACTTTGTGATAGAGTTACATCTGTTCTAACTATGCTCCTTAAATAGTATAATTTTCCACAAATTAAATTTTTATTGCTTCTCATAATCTACATTATCGATAAGTGTGTCGATTATGAAGCATATCGTAGTTAAAAATAATTCCATAATGCATTTTTTGCATTTTGCATTTTTTTTTGCAAAAAAAAATATGTGATTACATGCAGAAATCCCGACGGAATACACATTGAAAACAATTTCTACATTCATTTATTGGATGAAAATTCGAAAAATTCAATTTAAATTTGAAAATGTGGTATACCATTGCGTAGATAAACTGCCAGCTATTTCAGTCCTCTTTTTTATTTAAATGCCGCCTAAATAGTACTTGCAGTACTGTTTACATTTTTTTAAATACATGAAATATATTTAAAAAAATCTCATTATTAAAATAACTTACAAATATATCATTATTTTCCGGAATGAATTTAATCATTTATATTTATTTTATTTACAGTAGAATTAATATGCTAATTAAATAAAAAATCTTCATTTGGTTGTGCTATCAATTATTATTGTCAAACCCACTCGCATCATTTGACCAATTAACACCTCACCGAGACACGGCCTATTTAACATATTTATCGTAGCCATGACTCTTATATTGGTTCTGTTTATTCGTGATGGCATCATCCATGGCGCCATTATTTCCATGAAAATATAGGTTAGAGATTGGTCCAAAAATTAAAAAATGTGAATATTTCTTTCAAAAAACCCCGTGAAATATGATATGAAATAATACTATGCTCGTTTTTGTGCATTTTATAAAAAACTAGCGACCCGCCCCCGGCTTCGCCCGGGATGCAATTTTTATATATAAGAACATTCCCCGTTTATCCCTCTTTCCATTAGTGAAAACCGAATTAAAATCGGTCTACCCGTTCACTCGTGACGCCGTGACCAAGGGAAATGGGGATTCATTTTTATATATAGAGAAGATAGAATAGATAAAGATGACATCAGAATTAAATTAAAAACGTAAATTGTTGAGATATCGAGGCAAGTCGACGGTTGAGCTTTAGTATACAAGGTACCCATTACATCAGCTATAAGAAAACATAAGGCATATTTTGAGATATCTCGAGTTTTTTCATAAACTAATAAATATATTGTTTTTCCTATACAAAAAAAGATCAAATGGTCACAACTTTGTAAAAATTGGCTTTATGAAAAAAAATGTACTTAACAAAATGTATGTAACAAAATGTACATACATACCATTAGACAGTAAGGTACATAATTATTTTTCCAAAATTTGATAGTAGATTATATCGAATCTGTTCACTACGGCCAGTTTTTGTACCACTTATCGATAGCAATCTTCATTCCGTTGCACATTCCTATCGCCATTGACGTTTATTGCTCGACGACTCAGTTGATAATGCGTCTACTATAGGTATAGATGTTTCAATAATAATTAGGATTTGTCTTCTGAATAACGTTCCAACAGACGTATTTATCGAATCCAGTTATAATTTATTTGACAGCACGTCGAATATATAAAAAAAAATGAACCTCGTCTCTTGCAGTATACCAAATAAATTTTGTTTCATAATTCCACGTTAATGATCAATTTCTTAAAAACTAAACAAGCTGTAAACTTTATAGTGATTTTAAAAACAATTCCATTTAATAAGGATTCGATATTAGTAAAATACTTATCGCTAACGTAACAAAACACAGAGGTGGACAAGTATCGTGCCGGTGAGTGTAACAAAAGTTAAACGCTTATTACTTACGCCACAACATGTCTAACCACACAAACATGCGGCGTTTGCGTTGACGAATGGTGAAATGGGGGTTAGACAACAGCCGTTTTTTTAGTAGAACACAGACAGAATACTAAATTATATATAGACAGACAAGCCAATAGAAGAACATAAAATACGAGTACTAAATACATACTCCATAACTTTTCCTGATTATATGAAATAAATAAGAGATTTTCTTTCTTTAAGAATTAATTAATTTAATTAATATACTTATGCTTCTTAACGACTTCATTATTTAATTAATTAATTAATAAGAATTAATCATTTTAATTAATATACTTATGATTCTTAACGACTTTGATCATATTTTTAGGTTCAATTTACATACATACATTTTCTATCGCTGTTCATTTACCTATAATGATTTACAAACCGAATAGAAAATCAGAAATAGATATTAGAATTAAATCAATTATTTCTTCACTTTTGTGATTAGGAAGTTTGTTCATGATTTCATTGAAGACATATCTTCACAAGTATTTTTTTATGTAAAAAAAGAAAATAATGGACAATTTACTGAACCATCTTCAACCAAAAATTGTTAAGTTCGCCTTAAGTTGCCACTTGCAACTGTCAAGTACAAGTGTCACTTGTAAGTCAAGTGTCCGGTTTCCGGTTAGGCTTCGTCCATCGTTCTTACGATATCAATTTTATTTTAAGTAAATATAGTAACTATAATAATAAAAATAAAGCGGAAGAACTGTCCCGAAAATTGTAAACGTTTGTCTGAATGGAGCATTAAGTTTATGTTTTGCGTTCATCGAGGAACTCCATGGTAACAACGTGGAGCGATTGTTCACCTGTCAGCGCAGGCGCAGGCGCGTCGGTTGACGTGAGCCAATAAGTGACATAACTCATGATGATGATTGATTATCTCATATCGATACCTAACATCGTTCTAATATGTTTTTGTGATTATTTGTCAATATTCGTCAGGTAATTTTTGGTTCTTATTCTGAACCCACACTGGAACCTTCTTATTCTGAACAAGAATTAGAAACCTTCTAACGCATACTTAGAAGGTTTCCAATTCTTGTCAAAAAGTTTGGTCTTTGTTATTGACACTATTTTTTAGAAGCTTTTCAGGATTCGTCCACAAGGATTATCCTGACTTTGAAAATGAACTATATTGACTAAGCAGAAAAGATACGAACCGACCAATCCTTTTCAAATTAATTAGTCCATGGCAGTAAAATCAATTACATTGTATGTATGTATCTACATTTAACAAAACATGTGAATGATTAATCACAAATTTCACTGTACGGGAGGATATCACTTCCGCAGTGGAGTCGTCTAACAGCGCGTGAATGTCCACAAGGACATTTCCTCCTCCCATTAATAAATCTCAAATAGTAAAGCTACAATTATAAAGTTTTGTCCGTTAGTTTAGTTTTCCAGGTCATCAAGAAGATGGAAAAGGGAATTTCGTATGAACGGCTGTGAAATTTATTCCGATGAGCGCGACAGACATCCAAATTTAAAATAGGTGAGCCAGTCTAATATCAAAATTTTAAAAGTGTGCATCAAGTATAATATAAAAACAAAAGTCTAATTTTTCGTCCACATATTTCTACAAAACTACACAACAATTTTTGATTTGGTTTTCACTACAGTTAATAAAAAAAATATCATCAACCATATGCGACTTATTGAATTTACTCAAAACAGCAACCCTTAACAACGGTTCTACAGTTTATGTTTCAAGGACAGACACTTTTAGATGCAGTTTTAATTTTGAATGGATACCGCAATAAGGGATCAAAAATTTGTGGTAATGTTTGTACCTGCATATAAAGCGCACAAATACTCTAAAAGCAAAAAGATACCATTAGCAAAAAATCCACATTAGACTTGAATGTTTAATTCAGAAGTTGAAATTTGCATGTCAATATCGAAACCTCACTGCTATTTTTGCTTTTTAGATGAAACGTATTACATTGGTGGTAAGACTGATATTATTCTGGCTAAGGTTTTGGAGTTAGGCCGTATTTTTGCGTTTAGGGCATTAACATCTACTTGACATTAGTCGGTTTCGAGGTCGGTTTGCAGCCGTAGGTAAGCTTTGGAATAAAAGTAGGTTGAACGCGACGCAGCTTTCTTATTTTGAGTTTTCTATAGAGTTTATATATACTATAATATAAAGATTCCTTATTTAAGCACTGTTAAAGTTACATTACTTACTAACAATATACTGGTTATTAGGAAATAATTTTTCGTTGCCAGCTCATAATAACATAGTATTGTATAAACAAATTTTTATGCCAGATATATTATACTTGCAGCTACGGGGCTGTACCAAATTTAGCACGCTCTGATATCCAAAGATTTGAGAACGTATGTATGTACTATGTATGAAAGAACGTATGTATGAAAGTATGTACTAAGAGGCATTATAAATGCACCCTAGTATTACTCACCCTAGTATTTTATCAGGCTTAGTATACTTAGTCTTAGTACTTAGTCCGATTACTTAGTCCGATGATCGGACTGATGACGGGACTTCAAATTAGACATTGTGAAGATAGTTAGTTATTAAAAAATAGGCAGAACCTCATCAACAAAGTCTTCATTATCATGTTGAAGCTTTTCAGCTTCTTGATAACACAAATATAATTAGACAAAACATTTGGAATTAGTTTAGTTTACTGAAATTAATTGAATTTACCAAGAGCTTCTGAGACATTATCAGCATTTCAAAATAATTATACCTCTGACTGGTATAAGTGGTGCTTGTTAGATGAGATTATCGTGTCCGTTAGGAATTGGACGTAGTCTGTGTGATTGATGTGGTTTACTATCCAGTAAATTTCTGTTATTTTCATAATAACTTATAGACAAGGCTTAGTAAATTTAAATTTAGTATAATATACCTGTAATATTGGTACCTCTATTAATGACTTTGTTAGCCTAACAAGCGATGTCTTTAGGCGATTGTATTGAGTTTAGTGTTGCTATTCTCATACAAAGTTTTACTAACCTCCTCTTTCTATGGGTTGAATTTAAAAAAAAAAATTAATTCGTGTTTCATTATCCTTATCCTTAAAAAATATGTCACATTCGCATCACATCGCGCGAGTTACAAATTACTGTCGCGTTCGTACAAATTATATTAAAGTTTGTAAATGTTTTACCAGTCTAATCTGCCTCTAAATAAGTTTCAAAATTGTTTAAATATTGTTATGAAAGATCTCAGCCTCATTCCTCTGAATGTTATCTCCCATTACACGTTTCGGATGATGTATAGCACGCATTGTAATGTCTGATAACTAAAGACGAGCCCACACGTTGCCTTTGTCACAACAAAATCGCTTTTTTAAACGTTTATGAATATTTATTAGACAAATGAGAGACTGAGACATATAAATACATAATTATAATAATCAAGACAAGCGATAATCGTTTTGACAACATAAAAAAGTTTACCGCCTTCCCAGTAGGTGATATGCAAATCCTTCGGCTGTAGGTGGACACTGAGTAGTGAAAAATGTATAAAAATATAAGAAAAGTTCAGATTATCTAATTTTAAAAGTAATAATCAATATTCGTACATGATCTGCAGAAAATCAATCGATTCGATTGAACGATTCGCATAACCGATCGGCAGATGGTAATTGAATACCGACGGAATCAAGATCATGGTCAGATCCGTTCGTAATTGCGTAATGTTACGGTGCAAGTTAGAAGCGACGAGCGACCGTAGCGCGTAGTATTATAATAATTAATTTTATTACTTATAGCACCAGGTTTACTATCTTTTACTTTATATTTCATATTTTTACTGGTACCTACTCTGAATGAATTCACAAGAGTCATAATACACTATACACTTATGACACATGAACAAACTATAGAATTAACCTGTAAAGATAATATGGAAATAAAAAAATACTTAAATATTTTACCCAGGCATGGCACTGGATGACCTACTTAATGACATATTTGGGCCCCCTGTCGAATATATATATTATAAATTATTAAACTTTTGATACTACAGAACAGATTTTATAATAAATTTAAAGTTGAAGAAATAATGTAAAATAATAAAGAATAAAAATTTTAAAATAAAAATCTCATTTTATGTTAAAACTCATAGATTTCATTCTACTTTACTTTTTAAATATTAAATACTTAACTTTTTAACTTAATTTGTTCTTAAATTTTCTTAAAATTAATTAATATCCATGCATGTCCAGTCCTGCGAGTAGACTGATTACATAAATATTGGTTTATTTATTCTTAGTTACAATTCGAATACACTCAGATAGTAAATTTAATTTTAAACCTTGAAATGAATGTTAGGCCTTGAAATGAGTATAAGTATAGAAAGTTCTATTATTTAAAGATTTAATGTTTTAAACTCCTATTCTATTAGAAAGATATTACAAGGAATTTAGAATCTTCAATCAAACTAAAACTTTAAACTAAAACCGCTTAAGCTTGTAACTTAAAGTACAACCTCTGCACGCGACCGACCTTAACATCACCGTCAATTACTTAGCTACAACTTTGTATGGGCTTGTTTAAAACATAATATCGTTTGATTTTAATCTTTATTGCACATAGTAATACGTGTTGCTATAGATGCGTTTGTGAATAGATTCAGTGTTTAGATGGTGTGGTGAAGAAATCGATGCGTTTGTCACACTGATCAAACGATTTGTCAATTAAATTCAATATTGAGTATGTTGAGCAATTGTTGTGCAACTCGCTCAAGAAGTTTCCGTTGACAATAAGATGACAAGTTTTCGGATTTGTAATGGCGTGTGGGTGTAAAAGGGGCCCTAAAATATGCTTTCTATTGGATATTAAATAATGTCACATTTGTCTCACAAATGGATAATCATACATTCTTTCATTTTGACGGCCCGTTGGATGAGTGGCAAGGATGCATGCCTAACGTCTCAGGGGCCCCGGGTTCGATTCCCGGCGGGGTCAAGTTTCGCAGTCATTTGGGCAGCCCGCCTGGCGGCAGTGACCACCCCCTTACAGAAGACCACCGTAAAATAACAGCATATACGTGCTGTTGTGTTTCGGTGAGTGAGTAAGGGATGCCAGAGCCCATTTCCTTATCCCCTCCTAATCCCTTATCCTTAATCCTACTGTAGCCCTCGCACTTGCAGCACCTGTAGCGTTGCTTGTTTTATAGGTGACGGTAGCCACCTACCATCAAGTGGACCGTCAGCCTGTCTGTCGACTTAACATTAAAAAAAATAATTATGAATGGTATAAATGTTATATTATATGCGAAAACTGTAATAATGCGCCGCCTTCTTTTTATATTGTTAGTTTATAAGTTTTATAACAATGTTGTTTAGAATATATCATGAAATAAATGATTTTTTTCCTAGTCGAATTTGCAATCTGTTCTTAACTTTTATTTTGAGAGTTATGCCTACCAGAGCCTATTTTCCTATCCAACGCACTTGCAGCAGCTGTGGCGTTGCTTGTGTTAAAATTAAATAATAAATTTAAAAATGTCTTCCCCTACATCTATACTGTAATGTAAATGTCATAGTGACCATACTGACAAATAAATGGAGAGTTCTTTCTGTTCATTTCAATGAAATATTGGTAAAATTTTGATATAGAAATGGCTCAAAACTAGGTTGAATATTTTTTTAATTTTTTAAACGTATGATTTAAACAGGCGAGGTTAAAGGCTCGTTTCGAAAATTCGTTATATATTTCTTGATAGCAAAATAAAAGCCGTTTTTTATTGCAAAAGAAATAAGTGATTTTTACCGGAGCGTCCAATTAATACTCCTAGGAGTTTATTGGTTCTCTATTCATATCACTATTTCCCGAATGCAATATCCATAATTCATATATATTCATGAATAATATTATATATAATAATACTATATATTATTCATGAATAATATATATAGTTAACTCGTAGACTCAGCAAGACATGGAATAACATACAGTCAGAATTATATCACAGAATATTATATTAACTAAAGATTATCCGTAGGCATAAACAATTTTATTAAATTAGATGGGACCAACAAGAGTTAAGTTGTGTTCACTTTTCATGGTTAACTTGATTGTGCATATAAATCATCATCAATAAAATAGAGCCATCATGCGGGAGACATAAAAATTACTGGCTAATTAAACGCCACTGCGGTTACGGTGAACGTACACGATTCATTAAAATGAAGCCTTTCGGAGCGAGTTATTTGTGGCTTGTGGAATGAATGAATTAATTTAAGCGATTAAAAATTGGATCAGATGCTACGCTTCCACGGTTAATTTGAATTAAGCTCTCGGTTTTCCGCAAATGAATTTTTAAAATTCAAATGAAAGAGTGGATTCAAGGGGCAATATTAAAATGTGGTAAAATATTCATTGAATAAAAAGCATAGGCTTGTTTTTGTAGATCGTGCAGGCCTTTATTGAATAAGCCAGAATGATTTCATTAAAGTTGGTCAAAGCATGAAAATAATTCAGGCTTTTTTATCATGAGCAGAAAGCAGGATGATGGTCTACTTGATGTTAGCTAGCTGGCTCGCATACAAAGGGATGCATGCTAGAGACAATAATGGCTAAAAATAGGGGAATAGAATAGGAGAATAAGCTCTGGCAAATTCTTTTAAGGCGAGGCGAGGAGAGAAATACTTAGCAGGAAAGCATTATTTTCGTCGCCTAATTTGACTTGTTAGAGTAAAAACACAAAGCATAATAGACTATATTTAAAAAAGTTTGAATCGGGCAGATTAATACAAAAACTATATATTTTCTAAAAAAAAAAAATGAAAATTACTGCCCAAAAATAGAAGATTTTTCAACGACCACTTTAGATATTAATTAACTTAAGTCCTGTACTTAAATTTTATTCGGCTACTTTTATTTCTTTTTCATATTTTACACAATATTTAAGAAAAACGTTCGGTTATCTCCGAGAAGCTACAAAAATTAAGAAGCAATTAAGAAAAAATTTTGTTCGGTCTGACGTTAGTCCTTGTCTTAAGAATAAAATGCTAAAAATATTCATTCTAATATTAAAAATTTCAATGTCAGCTATTACAAACAGCACACTTTTTAATCATAAAGAATGCCAGCCAGATTAACAATTACTTGATATTAGCTGGCTATAGTCACCAACAAACACCAGCAACACTAGGCTATTTCCTCAATGAAATTTTGTGAATGTGTACGACTGGTTCCAGTTTGAAAGATACGCCAATCAAAGTAAATGAAGAAATCTTTATTTCTTCAAGAAGTTATAAAGATACGCGAATCAAAGTCGCTTGTAAAAGCTAGAGTACTTTTCACTTTTAAGTATGAAATTTGTACGTAGAAGCTAGGAGACGACAAATGTCAGTTGCAAGCGAAATCATAGACATAAACTATAGGGTATCAATAAATTTAAAGTAGTACTATTCGCAGTTCAGAGTTGCTATTTATTTCCACAAGCTATGAACAATTTTATCATCAAATTGTAAGTAATGATTGATTATTGAATATTGCCGTTGACATGTTTAACCGATGTTTAAATAAAGGTTAAGGAATTAGAGGATTGGATTATAGCTGAGAAAATTTATACCGGGGGAGACAACTCAAATAAGGAACGGATATACATAAACGTCCATTTACTTACAATGATATGGCCACCTACATAGCAAAGACGAATGACTGCAGAAGCGAAATTGGAAATATTAATAAAAGGCATTTAAAGTTATTACTTTTAGTCAATATTATCCTAATGGGGCTTCCATACAGAGAGCCGTACGGAAATGATTTATGGCTTAATTTTACTGCGTCTAGGTCTATATTTAGACATTTCTCTTGGAGACTGGCAGTAATCTACATAATAATTACAGTCGTATAACAACCGTTTTAATTTAGCAGCTCCTCCATTTTAGTTTTGAGAGTTTAAATTATGCACGCTTCGCGGCGGTAGCGAGCGTTAGGCTAGAATTAAGAATGTTTTAAAATATTTAGCAACCCCTTTTTTAAATGGATTATCAAATTTTTATGTAAAATTCGGCAGGCAGGCAGTGGTACAATAATTTGATGCCATTATCCACAGTAATACCATAAGAATAAATAAGAACCAAGGTAATACCGTGGAAGTAGTTCCATGGCTGAAAATAAAATTACTAATGTAAAAAAAGGAAGGCTTGTGAAAATAATTTTAAAAAAAATTACAGAAATTCGATCAAATATGTGTGTTACATACTCGATGGAAGATAAGTACAGTATTTTTTGCCGTTTAAAAAATTGCTGAGCTCTATATATAAAGTTCATAGAAATTGTTGACACAACTATTGAGTCATCGACGTTTAAAAGTACTCGCAATGTACCTCGTTTGTTTGCAAGTATGACACGAGGCGTTTATAGGGTGATTGTGTAGGTACGCAGTAAAATACATAGTAAGGAGAATTATATATCATTTGAAACGTTGCGAACAAATCAGCATGCCAATGTCATCGGTCACTGTAAGTGCTTCTAGAGCAGTTGGCACAGCGCTTTGGGTTTCTGAGAATTTGAAATAGCGCGATTTATAAGATGAGGCGGTATTCAAATCTACAACACAGTTTGGAACCGTTTTTACTGTTTTAAAAAAATACATATTACTATTATTTGTCCTCGGTAATATAAGTACAACATGTATATAAACTGATCTTTTGAATTTTTTTTACGATTTACGGCTCGTTTAAGATTTTTTTATTATATATATATAGTGAGTTAGATTAATGATTAATAATAGTTAATCAGTGAGATTAGATTATATTTAATAATTTTTCATTAAAATGTATATTTAATAATTTTTCACTATACAGTACTACTTTCTAGTTCAAAATTCGGTTACTAAATAGTTATTATTCAAATAAAAATACTATCACCGCTACGAAATGGTAATTAATCTTAAGAGAAAAAAATCTCCACATAACTTCTGCTTGAAATATAATCAATACAACCATGTCACAGTGATCTATCGCAAACATTGCAATAAACGAACTATGATTTATAATCATAATAATCATAATCATTTCATTCAGATATTACATCCACATTAGCAGTTACAAAAAAATAATAAATTAAAATTAATTTAATTACATAGTTATTATTTATAAACTTCATTATTTTATCGTATTCAGCTCCATCCAAAATATTTGTTTGTTTTCAAAACCCTATTAGTACTACCACGCATCTTGTGTTATAGGGATGCCATTCCCTTTTCTTCTTATGGCATAAAAATCATCAGTATTTTAGACAAACATTTCTTAAACACTATAATAGCGTGGCAGCCTCAACAGATCCTGAAGGCATTATTATACTGGACGACACTGACATTTATAACTTTTCATTTTATAAATTGGATTTTATTGTGGAAGTAATACGTATTGACATTTAAAAAATATTTGTGTGATTTAAAATAAATTAAGCTTGTGCGATTAAACATTTAAGCCTTGGATTTAACACCCAGTGATAACACACTAATTAATTATAATTTAAAATTAATTTGTCATTGTGCCGTCAATGACATGCAAACACAAATCATATGTATTTCAATTCATCTTTGTATTTTTTTTTTTTTTATAAAATGCAACTTTTATAGGTACGCCTTAGTTCGATTATTTTTAAACTACATATATATGAATTTGTGCAATAGCAAATTTTCTTCAAGCTAGTTTTATTGACTTAATAATTAAAAATAATTTATCGTCACACTACTTAACTCAATATTATTATATACTTCTTATCGTCATTTTAAACAGGTCGAGATTATATGAATAAATTGTTTTTACCTAAATTCAAAAGTAATGTAATATCATATTACAGTGTCATCTGTTGTCGTGTAAGTAAACATTGTTGATTATGTATCTATAATTCGTTTTTGTGGTTTATAATACATTTAAAATAAGGCACCATTATAAAATAAGGCAAATTTCGTAGTAGTGAATCCAACAACAACCAGTATAGGGATAGCGTCCCAAATCTCTGATAATGATGACGTTATTTCAGGATAAAACTATAACATTTTAAATTAAATATAATTATGCATTATAAATTTTCATATATTAGTAATTATGAGTATATTGTGTACGACGACCTCAATTTTTGTAGCTTCTCGGAGATAACCGAACAGATTTAAAATTGGAAGGTTACTCTTAAATATTGTGTAAATTATGAAAAAAAAAACAAATAAAAGTAGCCGATTAAAACTTTAGTACAGAAATTAAGTTAATTAATAAGCTTAAAAAATAATCTAGTTGTCGCTGAAAATTTTTATTACTATGACGAGAAATCTTTTTTGGACAGAAATTTATTATTTTTTTCTTAGAAAAGTTTTTTTTTTTTGTATAAATCTACACGATTCAAACTTTTTTAAATATAGTCTACTATGCTCTGTATTTTTTTCTTTTTAATTTTACTCTAACAAGTCAAATAGGCCAAGAAAATAATGCTTTTCTGCTAAGTGTGCGTTGGACTTGCACCAGCTAGTCCCCCCTAGCCCCTTCTACCATCGGACAACAAGGCGCACATTTAAATGTCACCCTTATATGGTTGATATACCTAAAATCCGCACGTTGCGGTTCGGGTCAACTTTTTTGATTCGAACTGCTAGCGTGTGGAACCAACTTCCAGCACCCTTGTTTCCACAACACTACAACCCTGGACTCTTCAAGTCGCGAGTGAATCGGTTCTTAATAGACAAGCATGCTCCATCTTAGATCGCGTCATCACTTACCATCAGGTGAGACTGCGGTCAAATGCTTGATCTATCATTATAAAAAAAAATAAGTCAAGGTCGAGAAAAAGAGACGATCACCGATCATCGCCGAGCTATTCATTGCATTGGTGTGACTAAAACTGCTCTCACTCAAACATTTGGACTTTCAGGGTCACCTTCATTCAGCATTGAAGTCTACGACTGAGAAGAAGCATATGAGCTCCATTGGTTTAGCGAGGGACCGAAATACCGGTATATTTGTACCGGTACCTGGTATCGTTAACTCAAAAAAATAACGTTACCAATGGATAACGTTATTTTTTACCGGTATATTTAAGTATCGATATAATGGAGGAAAAGGTGGGGGAAATAACGTTACTGAATACCGATACCAATATTCTTTTCTCTTTCTTGCATCGTTGCTACGTAATTCTTCGACAATCCTGCGCGGCTCCGCTCCGAGTGAAGTCAGGTTGCCAAATATTGTTTAACGGAGTTTAACCTAATCAAATTAGAAACAAAAAAAACTTTTGCTTTTTTTTTTCACAATTTAAATAGTTTCAATTCAAGGTTTCATTTCTACGGTGGTCGATTATTTATTGCCTATTATGTAATTATTAAATGTGTTTGCCGTTTAATGAAACTAATAAGTAAATAAAATAAAGAATTAACAATACCTACTTATGTAAATCTAACAATTTATTAACTAAGATTTTTTACTGTTTTTTGGATCCTTTTTCGTGAATGAGGAAGTACAAGAGGCACACTGAAATGATCGGGAATAGAATATTTCGGATTGAGTTACAATAAAACCTTTTTTAGAATTTGGATACTGGCCTCTTAGAATCTTAATGACATTCAAACAATTAAAAAAATTTATTAAAAACAAAAACTATGTTGGTTTAAAGTTGACACGTCGTTAACAGAAATGGAGCTCACGCGTGAACATTTCCGTGCCATAATTTATCACAATTTTCATCGCGGCTTATCTCAAGATAAATGTCTCAGCGAACTTGTTTCGATTTATGATGTTGAAGCACCGAGTCAAACGACAATATACCGCTGGTATGCCGTGTTCCGACGCGGTCGTGTGTCGCTCAGCACTGTTTCTTCTGCAGGTCGACCAAGAACAGCGGTCACGCCTGAAAACATCGCAGCTGTGCGAACTATTATATTAGGTTCGCTCTACTACTATCCGGTAGACTTTATGTCCCAGGCTACCATCCTCGTTTTTAGAGACCAACACGTCCAGAAATGGGAGTGTGCCATTTTTCTCTGTTTCCATAGTGAATTGTATTCTTGGGTGGATGCTATTGATATGTTTAAGTGCTTCCTGTCCGTGGCTCCATATTACAAATGTATCGTCTACGTATCGAAACCAGCATGAAGGTTTCTGAAATGCTGTTTCTAGAGCAAGTTTTTCAAACGATTCCACGTAGAAGTTGGCCACGACAGGGCTGAGCGGACTCCCCATTGCCACACCATCTACTTGTTCGTAGAATTTATTATTCACTTGGAAATAGGTGGTGTACAGAACATGTTTGTATAATGACACTATGTCTTCCGGAAAGATTAGGCTTAGCTTTTCAACTGTCTCTTTCACCGGGACCATTGTAAAAAGGGTAACGACGTCAAAGCTCACTAGAATATCCATTGGTTTTATTGTCATGTTTTTAATCTATTCTACGAAATGCGCTGAGTCTCTGATATGTGATGATGTCTTCCCGACATAAGATAGCAGTTGCTTGGACAAGTACTTGGCTAAGTTGTAGGTTGGTGCCCTGATAACACTAACAATGGGTCGTAATGGTACTCCTGGCTTGTGTATTTTTGGTAGACCATAAAATCTTGGAGGAAGGGCTTCGCTGTTTATGCATTGACGTTTGTCCTCATCAGGTATGGATGATGCTTTTATCAGTTGGTTCGTTTTTCGAACTATAACGGATGTCGGGTCTCTGGATAGTTTCTTGTATGTTGATGGATCTAAAAGGTCGTCTGTTTTCTTTTGGTAATCCTTCCTGTTGAGTATCGTGGTTGCATTACCCTTGTCTGCAGGTAAATGACTATGTCTTTGTTGTTGTTTAAATTTCTTAGAGCCCTTCGCTCTCTGGCGTTGATATTGTCTTTTGGGGGTCTTGCTTTCTGGAGTATTCGTGATGCTTCCCGGCGTATCTCCTCCGCCTCTTCTGATGGTAAAATTCGAATTGCCGCCTCGATGTTCGCAATAATATCCTCCCGAGGTATATTGATTGGAGTAATAGCAAAGTTCCCTCCTTTCGCTAGTATCGACCTTTCGTCTTCCGTAAGCTGATGTTCTGATAGGTTCACAACTGTTTTTGTCATGTCAAGGGTTGCTGTTGCTCTTGAAGGTAAGTCTTTATAGCATTGTTCATACTTTTTCTTTTGACGGTTGGTTGATTTCTTCTTGACAGCATCAGCTGATCCAAAAGTTATCATATCAACCTTTGTCCAGATGCGTCCCTCCAGTCTGGCGCTCAGCAATAGATGTAGATCCATGAGTTCCTTATCGTTTAGTGCCAACTCTTTTCTGGTGTAATGGATTCGCTCCCGTAGCATCGCCTTCTCCGCCCGGTCATATATCCGGTTACTCGCGGCTGTATGAAACAGTCGCTTTCTTTGCAGAAATTTCGGGATTACATTTGTGTCCCTACAGCGTAGCAGAAATGTCAAAGAACACAGTAAGTGGCTTTTTTTTTTCTTAAATTTTCCAGTCTTCTAATCAATCTCGACGTCTCCTCCCCGTAGAGGCGTCTAATAGTAGAATGTAGGTTTTCTCGGCCGGTATCCATATGAGTTGTGGGTTTCCGGGATGATGGCCCAGGTCTGTTGGAAATTGTTCCAAACGTTTCGTCAACAACTGCGGTTGACATCCTCAGTGGTGTAGTCCGTGTTAGAAGAAAAAGTACATCACATCACTGCACTTCACTTCTGCACTTTTCGACTTCTCAAGCGAGACTGATTTGTCTTTTTTTTTATACGAGGAGAGAAATCTTCAAAAGATACCTTATGCTCAAATGCAGCATGCAATGCAAATGCCCATAGAGGTTATGTGGGACTCTTACCGCACTAAAACTCACCTCGAAATGGGTGTGGTTCTAGTCCATAGGGGACTTTGGAACCGTCACCGGGCGTCGGGGGGGCGAGAAGCGCCCGGCCCTTACAAATAAGAACTTAACTAAAGCTTAAGCTATGAGGGACGGGCTAGCCCTGTAGGGCCACTTGCGACGACCACGGCCTTAGATTTTCCTCCTTCCTGTTGAAATTAGTTGGATGCTTGAAAATTTCAATGGCTTCCCGATTAAGGCGTCAGTGATAGTGTACCTTGGATGACAGAACTAATGTGTTTTTGAAAAGGATTTTATGATTGCCTTCAGAAAAGACGTGTTCAGCTACTGCCGATTTTTCGGTCTCTCCTCTGCGACAGTTACCCTTGTGCTCTTTAATTCGGGTGTTAATGCTGCGTTTTGTGGTGCCGATATATACTGCGCCACATTGAATGTGGATTGAATATGAATATATTGAACTACGTAAGTAGGCAATTGAACTACGTAAATCTAGGAACCGATTACTATGAACAACTTCCTGATCCTACCATTCGTGTATTCCAGAAAAATTGAGACATCAAAACATCTTGGATTTAAATTATTTAATCTTGGATTTTAATAAACCGTAGTTAGTATATCAAATAAAGAATAATTAAAACTTTATTTTGACGGAAAAATTCAGATTGATTAACTTCTTGGAAATCATAGAACTCACAAAAGAAACTAGCGGCAGTAGCTGGATTTCAAATCAAATAAATCATCGTTTTTTTTTGTCGGTAAATTTTATTGTTCAATATCAATGTTTTAGGTTTAAGTCTGAAGATGCAAATACGAGTTCAGTGCCTCGCTCAAAGACAGTAGCTACACAAACTGAGAACAAAGTGGTAGTTATAAATATAGATAGAGAACAGCTGGAGTTGGATAATAGGTGCCAGGAATATTTTGTAAGGCTTCCTGACGATCATTCAGAAATACGGAGCTGGGATTCTACTCCAGATATATACATGTGCACAGGAATTCAAACAAGTTATCTTGGAGAATCAGTTGCTACACAGACTGAACATCATGATATTACGTACCCTGTGGCAAAACAAAATAAACTTGTACAAGTAGACGTCGCGTGATAGGCCGGTTAGTCGCTATTGGTCTATCGCGGCATTGACGCGCTCCCACTGCTCTCGAGTAGAGTTAAAAAGAAAAGTGTTTCGTGGTTTTAAATTGTTTTTGTTATTTATTTTATATTGTTTTTGTTACTTGTTAAGTTGTTGAGGAATTAATTAATCATGTGGGAGAATCTGACGAGAGCGAAGATTTGGCAGATCTGGGTTTTTCCAAGTCATCAGAATATGAAGAATTTAATATTGAACCTGGCCCCAGTTCCTCAAGTTCCATGATAGAGGGAATCATGGAACTTGAGTATAGCGATAGCGACTAAACGTGTTTTACTTACTTATATTATCTATATTAATAATTTCGTCAAGGGGTACGGTAGACTCGATTGAAACCTTACCTGAATAATAAAGCATAAAAAAATAAAGATTTCGAGTCGACAACATATATCCGCAAAATTCGGATTGTCAAGTATTTTGTTAAATTCTAATGGTGCTGACAGACAAATCGCAGTCGCCATATTGGCCACTCTAGCGAAACGTCACTGACACCTGTGACATCTTGAGTGGTTAATAAACATTCCGTTTCATTCATACTAGCGCACGTACGCTTCGCCACTCAATACATCGTCGTCGCACCATTCATTTTAAAAACATTACAAAGAAAAAAACGAAACGTCTTGTCGCAAACATTGAGCGAAATCTATGGAAATATCTACCTACATTTTGTACCTACATGTGTACATATTATGAGTCACATTACACCCGAGCGAAGCCGGGTTTTCATCTAGTACATAATATTTTTAGTTCAATTTTTTTTAATAAACATTTTAAATTGTTTACGTTTCATTTATTTTCATAACCAGCATTTACAATATTACATATATTATTTTATAAGCATCAAAAAATATTATTTTATTTTAAATCTTTTCTTCGTGAGTGTACAATGCGCAGACGGCCGCCATTTGTGGTCATCTTTAGTGAACCGATGTATATCGCTACCACTGCTGCGGTTTTTTTTATTTATTTTTGGTCAATAATTGTTGTTTTGATAAATTATATATATGGCCTTATATCAATAAGGCATTGATTAAGTACCTACGTAAATATTACGAAAAATAATTAATTAATTTAATTAATTATTTGAGTTGATAATTAAAACAAATTTTAATGAAAAAATTTTAGTGAAAATTTAATAATCTAATTTAACCTTTTTATATTATATCTTTTATTTAAAAGAGAAGTAAAACTACCCTCCAAAAATGATTTTGTGATTATAATGACATACTTTATCTTACTCATTACTTGTTGTATAAAGCATTACTGAGCAAAAATAATCTATCATCTATAGATCACAGCCTTTAAGTTATGACAAAATTTAAGGAGGAGAATTATCGTTCCACGCGTTTCCGTGGTATATTGGTTTAAAAACTCAAGCAGTCGATCAGAAAACGCGATGTTGCCAATTCGTGTTGCGCTCGAGCGAGAGAGACAAGCAACCGGCCGGGCGGTGCGGAGAGGGGGTGCTGAGCTGGCAACGTCGCTTCTTGCCTATGAAGGGTATAACGTTATAAAATATCGGTATTTATATTGTTACTTTTGGTAACGGTATAAAAATATCGTTACTTTTCAGAATACCGGTAAAAAACAGAGAGGTAACGTTATTTTTCGAGGTAACGTTATCAGTCCCTGGGCCTTTAGCTAATAAGCCCAAAAGTTAATTTCAAAATCTTAATAAATTGCTTTAAAGTGATTTAATAACCTTTAAAGTTTATTATTATTTTAGTATTTCATAGAAAATAGGGTTTATGACTGATTTATACTGCAACAAAATTTAATGATATTGTTGTTTAGAGACAACCTTGGATGGTTTATGTTATTATTCATAAATTCTAACAAGATTATTATGAATTAAAATTATCTTTGACATTAAATTAAGAAGAAAAATATTTAAGGATATGTGAAAAACAGGTTTTTAAACAATTTATTTATTGAATAAAACCTGTCTATCTGTAAAGGTCAAGCAATAAAATTCTTTGTATTTTTATAAATAATTGGTGCTCACAATTTTTTAAAATATATTTTTACATAGACACTTGTAGCCAACATTCCATGGGAAATGAGAGTTCACTCTAAAATATTAGATAGTCTGTGAATTGTGAAGAAAACGACAGATATCACATTGACCAAGAATATCCTATTTAATTCAATCATTTAACTACTCAACTGATATTTATTTTATTTATTTATTGTTGAAAAAATAATTAATGTACAGATACGGCTCGTTTACGATTTTATTATGTGCCCGCGCATAAATTTAGATCAACAACCGAATTATTTTAAACTGCAGTGACAGAACACACTGAAAATTCACAAATTGTACAGACCGTTTGGATAGAGTAACCACCACCTTACATATGACCATCGTGAGATAATAGAGACGTATGTAGTTGTGTTTCTTTATCTGGGTAAAGATCGCCACTGATGGTCAGTGATCACTGATGGTCACTGTGGTTACGGTACACTCGAGAAATACAGCCAGTTAAAAGATTGCACACTCACGATCACTTTTTTAGGGTTCCGTACGTCCGAATAAAAAAACGGAACCCTTATAGGATCACTCGTGTGTCCGTCTTTCCGTCCGTCACAGTCAATTATCTCCGAATCTACTAGACCGATTAAGTTGAAATTTGGTACACATATCAATTTTTGTGACCCAAACGCAGAGGTGTGACGTGAATAGATGAAATCTGTATATGGGGGAAGGTGGAAAATTAAAAAAAAAATTTTGAAAACTGTATCGTATGACATATCAAATGAAAGGTCTTGTGAAGATCTCAAATGTATTTTTTTGTAATTTTAAAATAAATAGTTTCCAAGTTCTTCAAGAAAATAGACCTTATCTCCGAAACTACTGAACCTAAAATTTTGAAAAAAAGATACAGAAATTAGTTTTCTACTTATAGATTATAGGAAAACCTATAAGAAGTCCATGATATTCAAATAACATGGTAAATCACTCAACATCGTATGGAACCCTCTTCACGCGAGTTCAACTCGCACTTGTCCCGTTTTTTTTATGTACGTCACTGACACTAAGAGACGCTGGAGCTCGTTCCGGTATTCCCCCCACATATTATATAATACTCAGTAGTGCTTTGTATCACCCAAGATATTTGTGGTGTTTTCATCGACAAGAACCACCATCAAGTAGTATTATTGGTATTATGTAGGTTGTAATGTATTAGTCAAAAAATGATTTCCAATTGTCAGCGTTTTCGAAATTCCAGAGTTTCCAAATGTAAGCGATTCAAAAAGTGAAAGTTTCAAAATGTTCCATTACCTCAAAGTACAATCAAACACTTAATATAATAATTAAATCTGACTTTTAATAAAGGAAATCACTGTGGTAGTTAATAAACTTCTCCATCAAAGAATTAAAACTCTGTAACTCCCTGCCGGTGTCTGTATTTCCGAGCTCATACAACCCAAACTTTTTCAAGGTTCTTCTGGGTGAGCTTGCTCCATTGTCGGCCTCATCTTTCCTACACTACACACTGCACAAACCCATCTTTAATTTAAAAAAAATATTTGCATTTTAAATCTATCTTGAAATACAATGTAAGTGCTCACAATACGTGCCTAGTTTTTGTATCTTACATGTAACATTGACATGTCAGTTTGAATTTTAACACTCAACGATTGCACTATTTGCATGCGAGCCTTTCTATTAGGAGCTATCAACAAAGTAGTGAAGCCTAACCCAAGTAATATAGATAATGGTTGGATGATTGTATCGCGTCGCGACAGCTATGGGCTATTGTTGGCGCTTGCCTAGACGCGGCAAAACGAACACAGTATGCCTGGGCCGCTAGGAATTGCTCGAACAAAAAGCCGACTCTTCTTTATTTAGAATTAAATCGTTCAAATGGTTTATTCAGTCAATAGGGCACATTTTTAGAATGTTATTTGAAATTATCTCAATAAAATATCTATTACGATTTTACTTACATTTATGTTATACTTAAGTTATACATTTATGTTTATAATAGTATAACAAAAACGTAAACGAGCCGTGTCTGTACATTAAATATTTTTTCAAAAAACAATTTGTACACGTTGTACTTGTGTTACCGAGGTAAAAAAATAGGTTTTAGAATTTTTGTTTGTCTGTTTGCCTGTGCGTTAATCTCAGAAACGGTTTAACGGTTTAACCGATATGAATGCGGTATTGTGTCAAGCTTCCCGTAAAATTTAGTGTTTGTTTCATTCCAATCTCCAATCGGTTTACAAAACAAAAATTACGCACTATATTGGCGCTATACGGGTTAGTAGTGGTTTCGTACTGAGTTTAAAAATAAAGTTTAGTCGTTTTAGTCGTTGTTTCGCACAAATATTATTTTTAATACAGTTGCTCAAAAAGTGGCGTATTGCAGGGACGTATAGCGTTCGGGATGTGGGCTATTACCATTCCCAACTGTCAAAATAACGTATAGACCAAAGATGTTGTATTAGTCTTTGGTATAGACATTATTTTGACAGTTGGGAATTTTTTTTAGTAAAAACTTCGTAGAAGTTTTTATGATTCATGCAAATATATTTCTAAAAAGAAGCTACTAATTTGTTTCAATATCAGTTTTAATGATTTGATTGAATGAGTTAGGTTAGGTTTCATTTCATTTCATCTCATTAAATTTCATTTTCGTTTCATATCAATAAAAAAATTCTACTGAAGACTTGGCTGTATGGGCATAGTTTCCTTTGCCTACTAGAATGGGTGAAGAAAAAAAATCTCTGCTTATATTCTACGGTTGGCGCCATTTTCCAGAAATTTTCTTTGCGAGTTTAGTTGTTTGTTTTATTAAATTGCTTCATTTTTTCGCAACTGTATTAAAAATAGTCGTTCAGTACACGTGCGGAACCGTCATTGCAACTTGTTTCGACTGTCAACCCTCGCCTTTGGCTGCGCCTCGGCTCGGGTAGACATTTGTCGGAACTCTTTGCAATGACAGCCTTTCCGCACTTGTAATAAAATGTACTATTTCATAAAACAACTTGAACCAAAAGTACAGTGGAATATTTTTAATACCGTATATAATTTTTCAATTTGAAGTTTTGAAATTTTTGAAAAAAATTAAATTTCAAATTTAACTTAATTTCCTCATATAAGTAACTTACTAGCAAACCCCGGCTTCGCACAGAGGCATTTTTTGCTGCAAATTAGGTATAGTTCTTTAGTTTAGTTAATCTTTTAGTTCTTTTTAGTTTAATCTTTAGTTATCGCTCTTTCCAGTAATTAAGTAAGTAACGTTAAGTAGTTTAAAAAACTACTCAACGACTTCATTTTATGATTAAGTATGTATAGACATAGACAGATATAATAGTCAAAATATTGAGAGAGATCTCAAAGGATGATAATTTATTACGAATTATCAGCATAACAAATTAAATAGCGATATGTAACAGATTAAGTTTTGTTATTTACGATATTTGCACATCTGGCGATCCTTGAATTTGCAAATTGAATAAAATTTTATTGGTTCAATTGACTGTTGAAAGAGTGCCCTCGGCCGTCGCCGCCTTGCTAAGCGTGTAAAGCGGCAGAATTGCTGCTGACAATGCTGTAAGGTCGTTTTCATTGGAAACGTCTGGCTGTACAATATTAAAGTCAATATTAATTCAGTCCCATTGTTAATAAATTAATAAAACACATGAGCCGAGGTAATTAAAGGTTAATCTGCTTCCAAGTTGACGAAATTCATTCATTTTAATAAAAGAGTCAACCGGACATCTTACGTTTTCATTTATATGATGCGAAAGTAACTTTGTCAGTCTGTATTTATTTAATAATAGCTGAATTCGACCACGCTTCGGTGCGGCCCTTACAGCGGCGGGCGGCGGCAGCGGCGGCGGCGTGAGCATGGGGCGCGCGGTACTGGACACTGCTTATATATAATACTATTTATCGTAGCGTTATGTTATATAGCCTATAGACTTCCTCGATAAATGGACTATTCAAAACAAAAAGAATTTTTCAATTCGAACTAGTAGTTCCTGAGATTAGGGCGTTCAAACAAACAAACAAACTCTTCGTGGTATTTGGTATAGCGCGTAACTTTTTTGTTTGTAAACCGATTGGAATGAAACACTAAATATTACGGGAAGCTTGCTACAATACATCAGTGAAAACCGCATTCAAATAGGTTAAGCCGTTTCAGAGATTAGTGTGCACAAACATTCTAAAAACAACACAAAATCTAAAAACTATTTAACTATTTTTTTTTGACCTCGGTAACATATGTAAGTACCTACAACGTGTACAAATTGTTTTTTTTTTTAAATCTTTAATGTACACACACGGCTCGTTTACGATTTTATTATAAATGTATAATCTTTAAAATACTTTAAAAACTTTTTTTTAATATTAAGATCGGCAGACAGGCTGACGGTCAACTTGATGGTAGGTGGCTACCATCGCCTATAACACAAACAACGCCAAAGCTGCTGCAAGTGCGCTGCCGACTACAGGATTAGGAGGGGATAGTGAAATGGGACTATATTTTAAAAAGGACTTTGCTTCAAAAAATACTTAAAAAGATACTGCTCTGCTTCGCACACATGCTGTTACTTCACAGTGATCTTCTTTTAGGGGGTGGTTACTGTCGCCAGACGGGCTGCCCAAGTAGTGACTGCGAAACGCAGTGCGCTCTGCCACTACCAGAATATATGTACTTATATACAAATTAATAGAACATTTCGTAGGTTCATTGCACGATACTTATTTTAATATAAGGTTGGAATTTTAGCCAATCGCGCGGCGTCCAAAGCACTTGACCGGGTATGAACGAAAATAATTCCCAATTAGTGTTATTGGCCACCAACAGCGGCGTATCGATACAGGCAATAATACCTTTTAATAGAAGGGAGAACATTGAAGCGCACATTAGGTAATATCAGTAATATTGTCAGGCTGCAAACGGAAAAGATAGTTCGTACGTAACAAACTCTTGCAAACAAATTTTCCACGGTTTCACTTTCTCATTTAATATTAGAGAATAATGAAATAAACAAAACTTATTAATTTAATATTAAAATATTAAATTTGTGCTTAGTTTTAGGAAAAACGTAACTTAATATTAACAACGCATAAACCGCTGAATGAGTGTAACTTGGCTGGTACAGAGATACCCTAAGTCCTGCATTAAAAATCAGGATTCTTTATTCCTGTAATAAGATTTCCAAGGATAATATTTAATAATCTAATTTAGTTTCAAAATGTTAGGATATAGATAACAAAATTGTCAAATGTAAAGTAACGCCAACATCATCTATGTGTAACTTATTAATAAAGTAGTCGAAAAGCAACGTATTTTAACACAAAACTCTAAAGGGGGTATTTAAAACTAGCTGAGCCCGCAACTTCGTACGCGTGGTATTCGATATAGCGCGTAACTTTTTTGTTTGTGTGCAGATTCGAATGAAAAAAAGAATCACTAAATGTTACGCTATGCTAGTAGCTACAATACATCAGTGAAAGCCGCATTCAAATCGGTTAAGCCGTTTCTGAGATTAGCGTGCGCACAGATTAGCGCACAGACAAACAGACAAAAATTCTAAAAACTACTTTTTTGACCTCGGTACCATAAGTACAACGAGTACAAATTATGTTTTAGAGAAAATATTTAATGTACAGACACAGCACGTTTACGATTTATTATATGTATAGATTTTTTTTATGTTAAGATCGACAGACAGGCTGACGATCGACTTGATGGTAGGTGGCTACCGTCGCCTATAACACAAGCAACGCCAAAGCTGCTGCAAGTGCGCTGCCAACTACAGTAGGATTAAGGATAAGGGATTAGGAGGGAATAGGGAAATGGGCTCTGGCATCCCTTACTCACTCACCGAAACACAACAGCCAAGTGTTGTTATTTCACGGTGGTCTTCCGTAAGGGGGTGGTTACTGCTGCCAGACGGGCTGCCCAATTGACTGCGAAAACGCAGTGTGCCCTGCCACTACTTTCCGAATCCAGACCCGATCCGGCTCCGATCCAGAGCCAAATTTGAAAAGTTGATTTTTCAAAGTTGACCCTGCCGGGAATCGAATCCGGGAACCCTAGAACAGAGCGTTAAGGCAAGTATCCTAACCACTCACCCAGTACTCTTCGTTTTACCGAGGTAAACTGGGTTAGCCCATCTGGCGGCAGTAACCTTATGAAATAACAGCTAGAATGCTGCATGGTTTCGCTGAGAGTGTAAAGGATACACCAGAGCTTATAATAATAAAAAAAAATCAATTTTTTTATTAAAAAAGATAATAATATTAATGTGAACAATATTCAGCCATTAGTCACAAGCAGGGTAATCAACAACCTACCATGAAAACAGATTACCTACCCTACATAAAAAAAAGTTAAAAAATTAGAACTCAGTTTCCCAAATACACATAAAACTAAATGTTGCAATAACGATACACACAGTGATGACCTCACACGGAAACTATGAAAAACAGTTTTATCATAGGGTTTTTAGGGATGATGTCAACATAGAATTGATCTCAATCGGGTGCGTCAAGATTGTTGTATGGTGCAAGTGAAAAGCGGATGGTGTCGGATATAAATAGAAGCAAATTTATATGTTTAAGGTGACGCAGCGACAAACAATTAGTACGGCTGTGATTGCATATAAATTTTTTATTAAAAAAAACTATAATTTATTTTAAGAAATCCAACTGTAAAATTAAAGTGTATGTTAATACTAATTGTACATAGAAAATTTGGAGGTATAAATTGGTCTCGTTTGTCTTTAAAATGTAAATCTGTGTTTTAAAAGAGGTTTCTTTGAATTTTTTGTCTGTGTTATAAAAGTTTACCAATCGTGTAATCCAACTGACAACTGATCAGTAACATGGAGAAACAGATTACCAAACATCACTTTCATATGTTTTGTCATTGCTGACAAAAATGTAAATCCTTGCCACAAAAATATCCAATTCGTCGCCTTAAATCATTGTTATTATCATGTTCTAGACGTTTTCAATTCAATACTTTGCACCGACTTTTTATTTCACTATCCACTGGGAAACATTTATTTCCCAACAGATATAAATTCTGTTGACTAAATTGTTTCTGCAAAGTCACTCTGGCTGTTTTTTAGAATGATAACAGAGTCCTACCTTATGTCACCGGCTAAGAATTTATGTAGTTTCAGTCTTAATTTTGTTCCGCTATAAGTTTATTACATAGTCCGTTTATTTTATATTTCAATTAGACACACGAAGGCCGTGACACAGTATCTTGTCTTACGTGAACAACGCCCGTGAAAATAATATAAAATGACGTACTGGTATTAGTTATGTAGGAAGTGAATCGTTTACTGACAAATACACAATTTTTGCATTAGTGTTACTATAATTTATTTGAAGTAGCACAATAAAAGCTATAAAATAAACATACAAAAATAAAAACAAATAACTTTTCCAAACCGAAATGGAATTTACGATATATATAATCTATCTATACATATTCAAAACTTCGTACGCGTGGTATACGGTATAGCGCGTAACTTTTTTGTTTGTGCACCGATTGGAATGAAACAAACACTAAATGTTACGAGAAGCGTAACAAACGCACGAACAGACATAAAATTAAAAAAGCTATTTTTTTGACCTGGGTAACATAAGTACAACGTGTACTTACAAATTTTTTTTTTTTTTTTTGAAAAAATATTTAATGTACAATATTTAATGTTATGATTTTATTATTATGTATATAGATAAAGTCGCTGTCCGCTTCTGTCTGTTTCTCCCGTAACTTCTTCTAAACAACCCAACGAATTTTGATACAGTTTTCACTAATGGAAAGAGCAGTAAACGAGAAAGGTTTTTATGTATCATAATTTGCAGAAAATAATAGTAATGCTTGCATAAAAAACAGATTTTTTCAATATAATTACTTTTTTTGTTCTTTTTTTTATTAAAACCAAAAGACTCAATTGAATAATGATTGTATGACACGAGTTTAGTCGAGATAATGAAATAAGACAAAAAACATCTACGAGTTAGTAGTCTTACATATCTGATGTATGAATATTCTGATTATTCTATTATTTGTAGATATTATTCTACTAGCGACCCGCCCCCGGTTTCGCCCGGGGTGCAATTTTTATATATATGAACATTCCCCGTTTATCCCTCTTTCCATTAGTGAAAACCGAATTAAAATCGGTCTACCCGTTCACGCGTGATGCCGTGACAAAGGGAAATGGGGATTCATTTTTATATATAGCAAGATTATTTGTATACGAGTAGGTATATATTTTATGTTACGGTAAGGGTATTATTAATAATATCCGAAAATTGAAAATTATTTTCTTTTACCGGTTATTGTTATTGCACCTTACTATTCGTAATATAATTTTATAATAACTAATAGTTTTAATTGAAATAGTATTCCGGGTGAGATCGCTTCGTTTGCATTATCATATACATTCGAGAACCTAACCTAACTTATATTTTGCTGAAAATTAGTCTTTCCTGGTATGAAAGTAATATTCTAAGTTTATTTTCCCGAAAGTAATATATTGAATTTTATAATTTTAATTTTTGTCAGTTGCTGATTTATTTGAGTAACTATGAATACTCACCGGTTATTCTTTTACTTATCATATTCATTACATTTCTTGTAACATGTACTCGTATACTGTCTCGAGCAACCCTCTGGTTGAGTTTCAGAATTCCAGAATCAAATGGTATAAACTAACTTTGTGCCTTGCCTGTCTGTCATTGTGTATAAATACTATTGCAAAATGCAAGAAATACTTTAATATCATTTTCCAAGTACTTTCAAGTACTTCCCAGTACAGAGACTGAAACGATTTGGAACGTTCACCTATTAGCGGAACGGTTCGAGACTGGAGCCGAGCGATAAAAGTTTACGCTGTCTGTAATGTGTTTGTGAGTCGTTTGAAATGAATCGCACATAATTCTGTAATTAGGACGTACATTCCGAACATTTTCATTATTTATTTCCGAATTGTTTATTTTTTTTAGTCGCCTGGATTGTGATTAAGTTGTGGCTTATTGGCGTCTTAATATTTTTTTTTTAATGTACAAGTCGACTAGGTGGTTGGTAAACAAGCTGGCTCTGATATCCTCACTTTACTCATTCACTGAAACATACCAGCTCACTTGCAGACACATTCAGATAACTTGCTATATTTATGACTCAGAATGCACTTTACCCTACCTTTACTATTTTTTTAAGCTTTTATTGTAGATAGGTCCTATATCTATCTATACATGGCAAGATAGGTATCTCCTATCTTGCCAATGTATAGATGGAATAACAGGGAGTTGCAAGCACATCTTAATCTGTATGTATCAGTCTATAACATTACATTTCATTGCTTTGGGCTAACATTCATTTTACAAGCAGATGTGCTGAGATATTTCATAATAGTCTTATGTAAAGGAGCCATGACTGTCCCTACAAAAAAGGATGTGACCTGCCACTACAAAAAGGACCAAATTACGGATAGCAGTGGACCGAGCATTGCTATCAAAGCCGCTGTTCCTGGGGTTTGTAGGTGATGATAGCCATCAACCACCAAGTGGATGTTCAGCCTATTTGACCTACTTTCTCATTAAAAAAAACATCCTTGAGTTATATAACTACGTAAATCGGGAAAATAAAAAAATAGTTGATCTTGAATCAAATATTTTTTACATTAAACAAGATTGTGATAACGTTTTTAGTTAAACATTGTATATGTTTCGTATAATCAGTAATCACATAAAGATATCTCGGATACGTTAAATATTTCGAGTGCTACTTGTTGCACGTGTGTATCGACTTGTGTTTTTGAAACAAAGTGGGTATGGTGTCATTAGAAGCGGAGCGTTAAGCGATAAAACAAACGCTCAAACTATCTTTTCCTACATTTTTAACTTAATTAATTTGATTTTATTCCCCTTTGTCTATAATAATACTACAAAAAGCTTAATTTTGTAAGTTTTGATGCCTTAGGTAATTAGAGAAGCCTAATTTTAATAATATAATAGTAGCCCAATATTAATGAAAACCGTAATGAAAAGCGATTGTACTTATCTAGCGTTTTAGTTACATAGGCATAGAGCGATTCTGTAAGTTTTTATTTATGTACTCTATGTCCGAACGTTACTTATCCAAACGTGAGCCAGTTATTAGTAAAATATAATAATATATATAAAGTATTGGGTCAAGTCACAATGCACTGTAACATTATTTTCTCGTAACTTTTTAAGTCTCATTCAGATTCAGATGCTTGTTCTGACTTGAGTACCATATATATCAGTCTGCGGGTTCAATTCCATGTTCTCGGTGTATTGTAAAAAAATGCTGTTATGTCAACAAAATGGTACTAGACACTCTGAGTGTGGACAAAAAAATAGGGCGAATTTATTGTAGTTATATTTAAGTTTCCTGATGACAGCTTTCGGTATTTTTATATTAAAGAGTCTGGCAGATAGGTTGACGGTCCACAGGTGGCTTGCGTCGCAGGTCATAAGTAGCACTAGGGGGGATCTTACTTAAGTAAGTACTTACAAGTATAGGTATAGATATACTACGTTAAATTATAAAAATATATATCCGACAGTGGTATAGAGTACTTACTATCTCAAACATAGAATCCTGTCCCACGTATTATTTGTTTCTTAAGTCAATTTGCATTCCGAATCGCAATTGCCTTTATTAAAAAGGCAATACAAAATATCTGATGTAATTATTATTGTACATTGTAAGTTGTGACCACACCCCAAATATAAACATTCAAAGTATGCAGATTGTTGGACTATCCCACGCGCCGCGTCTCGGGTGGTCTATTTGAATCTATTTTAAAAGAAGTTCAATGATACTGGCAACGTTCAAATGTCTATGTCAATATTAAATCTACATTTAGATTAACTTAAAGAATTCTTAAATGGAATTTTTACTTAATTCGCGCAAACAAAAATGATCGTTACTATTAAAGGCAATAAGTGTGAATTTTTGCAATTAGGATATTTTCCTAGAAATGTCTTCACGCTTGCGGTTTGTGAGACTTTAATTTAAACTCATATTTGTTCTTTTTAGTTGCAGAAAACTTTTGTTATGAGTGTATGTTATGCAAATATTTTGTTATGCAACAACCTTTGTTATCAGTTGTGTGAATTGCAAAATTTGCAGTACGTGAGACTATTGTGCTCATTTTTACAATTCTCTGTATTATTTGTATTTTCTAATCTAAAACCTTAGATAGAGCACTGTTAGTTCATGAGTTGATACCGCGTCTAGGTAAGCGCAGTGAAGGACACCTCCAGATACATATTTAGTCGAACGCCTGAGCAAGGTTAGGAGAGTCATCAAGTTAATCGTCATCAGAGAGCCTTTTAGATGAGATTTCCGGGTAGACCTGTGCTATAACTCTAGCGATTTCAGAGGAGATATCGACCACGCAGTCAAAAGTGGGAAAATGTCTCGAATCGAAAAAATGCAGTGAGTAAGTATAGGGAAATGTGCTATGCATAGACGTTTAAAGGGCACACTGCGTTTCGCAGTCATTTGGGCAGCTCGTCTGGCGGCAGTAACCACTCCCTTACAGAAGACCACCGTGAAATAACAGCACGTGTGTTGTTGTGTTTCGGTGAGTAAGGGATGTCAGAGCCTATTTCCCTATGCCCTTCTAATCCTTTATCCTTAATCCTACTGTAGCCGGCAGCGCACTTGCAGCGGCTGTAGCGTTGCTTGTCTTATAGGCGACGGTAGCCACCTACCATCAAGTGGACCGTCAGCCTGTCTGCCGATCTTAACATTAAAAAAAATCGTTGTTATTGAACAGTATTACTGCCAACAGAGCAGTCAAATTTACAGATCTTCTAATAGTCCTTAAACGCGAGGGAGTGGCCTGTGCTATAATGCCCCATCATGAAAAGATATAATTTATGAAATAAAAGATGTTAACAACTTTTTTTATATTTCTATAATTTCTCGTTAGTATTAATTTAGAGATTATAAAAAAAAAAAAATTATAAAGTACTAAATAAAAATAACCATGAAAACCATGAAAATTTAACCTTGCCAAATGAAATTGCAAGTAAGGTGGAAGTCCATTCCTATACAGTGGATATTTAAACCCTGAAGTTAATTAATTTACAAAAATTCTATATATAGTCGAATATAAACTTTCGGCAACTATATATAGTAACTAATGAATTAATTAGACGGTTGATGGATCCGGCGGCGTGGGCGCACACCGGTCCATAATCTTGTCCGTGACGAAAGATAACGTCAGAATTTTATCCGTTGACGAAAGCCATTGCTAGTTTTTGAGTTAAAACACTTGAAAAAGAATATCGTTCATTCAGTCAGCTTGAGAACAAATCACGTGTATATATTTATAAAAAACAGTATGACTGGAAACTGTAAACAAAACACCGTTTAAGTTAAATTATACAGGGTTAATTTTAATGACTATTCACGTTTCTTTGTTTTAATAACAATCTATACCGTAATGAAAAGTAATAATTACTAAACAATTTTTTTTTATGTTAAGGTCGGCAGACAGGCTGACGGTCCACTTGATGGTAGGTGGCTACCATCGCCTATAACAAAAGCAACGCGTAAGCTGCTGCAAGTGCGCTGCCGACTGCAGTAGGATTAAGGATAAGGGATTAAGAGTGGATAAGGAAATGGGCTCTGGACTCCCTTACTCACTCACAGAAAAACACAACAGCACACGTGCTGTTATTTCACTGTGGTCTTCTGTAAGGGGGTGGTTACTGCCGCCAGACGGGCTGCCCAAATGACTGCGAAAACGCAGTGTGCCCTGCCACTACTTTCCGAATCCAGACCAGAGCCAAATTTGAAAAGTTGATTTTTCAAGTTGACACTGCCGGGAATCGAACCCGGGAACCCCAGAACAGAGCGTTGAGGCAAGCACCCTAACCACTCATCCATATCGAAGACACGTGTGCCGACGAAAGCTAAAAGAGAATGAAGACGTCCAAATTGCACTGATAATTCTGACTACGTGAAGTCATCAAAAATTTCCAGTACGCACATGTAAGTAGTAAATTTCCTTACAATATTTTGTTTAGCCGTTAGATAAAGTTAATATCTTTAATCTCTACTAGTCTATACATACTAATATTTTTGTATGTTTATAATGAATAAACTCAAAGACTACTTGACCGATTTTAAAAAATTCTTTCACCTATAAAAAACTACATTATCAACGAGTAACATAACTCACACTCTCCCATCCCCCCCCCCTTTCCCCCCCTCCATATAAATGTATGTTTGTAATGAATGTTAATTAATTGTAAATGTATGTTTGCAAGCTACATTATCAGCGGCTACTGGCCCTCCCCCATCTCCGCCTTTTACCCCCCTACATACAAAATTGCCGTTTTCCACGAATAAATTCAAAAACCACTAAACCGATTTTAAAACTTATTTCACCTATAGAAAGTTACATTATCAGCGAGTAACATAGGCTACTCATCCTCCCCCTATCTCCACCCTTTTCAGCGGCTACCCGCCCTCCCCCATCTCCGCCCTTTACCCCCCTCCATACAAAATTGCCGTTTTCCACGAATAAACTCAAAAACCACTGGACCGATATTACGTCTAGTACTAGTATATATTCTGTGCCGATATTAAAACTTATTTCACCTACAGACAGTTACATTATCAGCGATTAACATGGACAACTCACCCTCCCCCTATCTCCCCCCTCTACCCCCCTGCATACAAAATTGCCGTTTTTCACGAATAATATTTTATAAAGAGACGCGGACGAAGTCGCGTGCAACAGCTAGTCTGAAATAATTGGAGAGTATTCCAAATCGACTATTTTGCTTTAATAATATAATTACGTCAGACACGGTCGAGTTAATTTCGTCGAATAAGTGCTCGTTGAGGACGTATCACTTGAATGTTTGCAATAAATACCAATCTAATAGTTCGCAGGCGCCACCCACATTAACGCGCTTGGACATTCTATTGGCAATTAGCAATTGTATTTTTTGATGGAGTGACGTTTTAAACGCACATTAATTTTCGTTATATCATACATCATGCCTCACATCCGTTTCCTCGTACGCCTACTTCCTAATAATTTAGACAAAACAATAGATTTTCTTTTAAAACAACCTGCAGATCTACCCACTATGCGCCGCGGAAGCTATGCATCTCAAAGTTTCATGGAGTTTGCGTGTGCCTATATTATATTATATAATACCGATATTGTATATTACAATTCAAACTAATATTTTAAATGTGACGGCGAGTTTGTTTGTTTGTTTGTTACGCTCTCTTAATCACCGATCATCACGAAGTTTTGGATACACGTTGCCAGTACAGGAGACGACAGGCAGGGTACTTTTCATACAGAATAAAGTATTGTTCCCGAGGGATCATTTAAAAACATTAAAAAAAACAACGCCTAACAGAAATATATGAGCAAAATAGATTTTTTTGATAATGCATTGATTTTTTATTTTTCAATGCAAAATAAGGGGCGTAGACAAAGTCACGCCCAAAATCTAGTATAACATATTATATATATAATTATTATACGAGTATATACTATAGTATAGATACTAGATACTATACTATAGTTTCTTGAATGAAAGTTTATAATTTTTGGACGAAAATATTTCATTGAAATCTGCTATTTAGTTTATACTTTATACTTTTGTGTTTCTTTCACTAAAGGCATCACGTTTTCACCTTTCGTATTCGTACTTTGAAGACATTATTTTTTAATACTCACTATACACTTGAAGACTGCTTTATGCCACGTGTTGACTTCTTCGCTGAAGTAATAACAGCTGTGTCCCAGACGAATGAACTGTTTCGGGCACACGTACAACATCTTTGTTGTGTTTCTGTGACCTTCTACACCCTTGCCTGAAAAAAAAAGCAAAATATGTGAAAAAACTACAAATAAAATTTGAACAAGGCACGCATTATACGAAGCTTATATGATTTCATTTAAATACTAGCCGAGCCCGCAACTTCGTACGCGTGGTATCTATTCGGTATAACGCATTTTTTTTAAATCTATTGGAATGAAACAAAACCAAATGTTACGGGAAGCTTGCTACATTACGTCAATGAAAACCGCATTTAAATCGGTTGAGCCGTTTCTGAGATTACCGTGCACAAACGCACAAACAGACAAAAATTCTAAAAACTACTTTTTTGATTTCGGTAACATAAGTAAAATGTGTACAGTATGTACAGAATGTGTATAAAATGTTTTTTTTTAAAGTATTTAATGTACAGACAGGGCTGGTTTAGGATTTTATTATGTTATAGATTTCTGCCTTCTTCCGTAGTTAAGACTTGTAAAAATGATCTCAGTATTTAGATAATAGGAAGCGATTAAATATCCACGTATTTCTTTTTATTTACTAATTAAATTATTTTTAACTACCTATCACAAATTGTTATCAAAATATCAAAACAACGCATGGAATGCAATTAAGATTATTTAAGGCTTCCGGTTAGTTTTGTATTCAGACTACATTAAGAAAGTGCACAATATTACGAATTTAAAAAAAAGGTATTATTTATATAAATTAAACAAAAAGTATTATCGTATTATGTACGTATATGATATCATCATAATTATATGACTTCATAAGAGAATATAGTTTAGAGTAAATATGAAATATGATAGGTAACACTGTGAGATCGAATCAGGAATGAAGATCCGATCCGTAGACGAACGAAAGTTACCGACATAACCTGACCGATTAGTAAGTTGAAGTGGCAGTGGGCAGGACCACGCCCTTCCGCTGGGGCCGGAAGGTTCTCGAGTGGAAGCCACAGATCGGCAAGCGTAGCGTAGGACGTCCACCCACAAGGTGGGGACAGACGACCTGATAAGGACCGCGGGTCGACAATGAATCCATGCTGCCTCTGATCGGTCGTTGTGGAAAATTAGGGGGGGAGGCCTTTATGCAACAGTGGACGTCCTACTATCTAAGCAAAATCATTTTTGCTAGCAAAACCTTTTAACAATTGACAATAGCCTTTCAAAATTTCAAATTTTAGCCAATTTTTATTTCTTCAGAATTTTGTATACACAAAATTCATTTATTCTTTTTTATTTAGGAATAATGTGTATTTATTATTTAAACAATGTATTCAATGGAACCTATAATAAATCTCACTCTATAAGAGTACAAAAAACAAAGAATCCTTCATTGTAATAATGATTCATTATTGCACAATTCAGTAGCAATTCTGAATAGAGTCGCGCCCAAACAATAATTGTACTATGTGAAACGTCTCAAAGAATGGCAAAACCAGTTTTTGAAGGTCGAATGTGGTAGACGACAACTTGGACAGAAATAGTTTTTTTTTAGGAAAAGAATGCGATATTTGCTTAGATTTGTTTTCAATAATTTTTTGTCTGTTTTCAATAATCCTAATTATATATAATTTATCATTTTAAAGAGTTAATTTTCTCTATTTCATACTCTTTTAACTGTCAGGTATAACATCTCTTTAGGTCAGCTCTTCCTGCGGCAGTATCCACCTTCCAAGAAGACCATTCTTATTAATATGCGATCAGAATATTTCACCAGGCTATTGTGGATAGGCGTAAAATAGGCTTTCAAACGATAAATACCTTCAACTTAATACTAAATGATAAATATTTTTAATACATAATAAATCGGAAAACAAGTAATAAAATACTTACATTGTGACCAAAATATGATGAATAAAATTGCAGCAACGGCAATTAATCTTCCTCTCCTTTCTGAAGCTTCCATTGTGAATGTGTGGAATGAATTTGATATAATAGTCAATACTAAAACTGGCACTCACTAATAAAAACTATGACACTTACTCATTATTTTATTATTTATAAAGTCTGGCTAAGAAATTTTGAAAATATATTAAGTCATTTTTAAAGACACGAAAACTAATCTGAATTTATTATTTTTGAATTTTGAATGTTTTCGATGATAACCTGTAACAAAAAAAGTCTCAGTCAGTTTTAATCATAAAAGGTCATTTTGAAAAATATTCAAGTAAAACTTAATTAATTTCATGTAATTATATACGTCAGTGACGAATTGCGAATTGGACTAATTAAGTATTGAGCTATTGCGATTTAGATGAAATTATTTAAACCTAATGTCAAGATCAAAGTGAATTTTATATAAATATTTAAGTAACACATACTGAAGTGATTAAGTATATGCAATTTCGAAGGCAATTAAAATTACCAAATACCCAATGAGTTTTAAAAATTTTGTCTTATTTTGGCCCAGGGTGATCTACAAAATGGCTGAACCAATATTAATGGAACTTGGCATTGACATGTAGTGAGCTTATTCCAAAATATTTCCTTTCGCGAAAAATAAATATATTTTTATTTATACATTATAATTTATGTTATTATTATTACATAGTACAGACATAGACAATAATCTATACATATAATAAAATCGTAAACGAGCCGTGTCTGTGTAAATTAAATATTTTTTCAAAACAACCATTTGTGCACGTTGTACTTATGTTACCGAGGTCAAAAAATAGGTTTTAGACTTTTGTCTGTTTGTCTGTATGTCTGTGCGTTTGTGCACGCTAATCCCAGAAATGGCTTAACCGATTTGAATGCGGTTTTCACTGATGTAGCAAGCTTCCAGTAAGATTTGGTGTTCTTATATTTCAATCAGTTTACAAACAAAAAAGTTACGTGCTATACCGTATAGGTACCACGCGTACGAAGTTGCGGGCTCAGCTAGTAGGTAATAAAATAGGGTTTACGGGTCGAAGCTGAATCCGGGCAGTTTCTTGACCAGTCCTACTGGATATGAGGTGAACGGGTGATTCCCCTGTTGGCCCGTTGGGGAATTACCTTAAGAGTATTGTCACGTATTGTATTGAAGTATTCCGAGCGAGGAAGCCCTTCTAAGTTCTACGACAAACATTAGGGCTGTACCTATGTAGTACGTATCGTAATTAATAAATACTATTAATATAATCTAGGCGGCAACGTCATTGTCAAGGCGCAACGGACTACGGAATGCTATCTAGACAATGATTTCTATGTACGAAAATCCCGAGTTTTGCCAAGTACAGTCCCGGGATTTTCGGCGGGATCCCGGGATTGTATTCTCTAGTAAGAAGTTGCGGGTTCAGCTAGTAGGCAATAAAATATGGTTTACGGGTCGACGCTGGATCCAGGCAGTTTCCTGACCAGTCCTACTGGAAAATTACGGAAGGATCCTACGATTGAAATGATGATGATTATGATAATCATCACATTCGAAAATTCGATTCGAAATCGCGTGAGACATTTTCAATGTGGGATTGTAAACTTCTGTTAGGTACCTTCGAAGTCAACAAAGCATTATTTTCGCAATGTAAATCTCGTGCGAACAGTTGCAGGTAAGTGCTCCGGGCAGTATCCAGTTGCAAATCGCTGTCGGCACCTTTGGTATTATAATTTTGCAAGCTTCAGACATAATATATTGCATAGAATTATAAAATTGCCATGAATAATAATTGGCGGATAATATGCTTCATTTAACATTTCATAGTTCACCGTATTTTGTATTCTACGGTTAAAATACTGGAAACTCCTGACCTCACATTATTTTAATTGAAAATGTTGCCTTACTTATTATTTATCATTAATATTATCCTTACGCTTTTACGCCTTAACTACTCAACCGATCATCATGAAATTTGGCTAAAGAAAATTTGGCGATTATGCAATAATACTCCGTAGGTTACAGGAATGTATTTAATTCTAAAATTATCCTAATTATATACAATTTTTACATTGACATATTAGGTATTAACTATTCGACGATGTATGCCTGTTGCCGAAGACAGCAAAACCGCAGTGTACACGTGATGTTTGCTGGTGTCCGCGCGTGCACATTTCGCAGCGATGCGACACCATCTCGTCAAGAAGCCAATCAATGTCGTTTAAATTCCGAAGTGTTGGCTGTGACGGTTGCTGCTTTCATCCATCCTCAGTCGTGAATTCAGCGATACAAAACCACGCTGATAAACATCTCTTTTCAGAGCTATTCCAAAATATCCGTTAAGGCGACGCAGCGATAAACAATGAATCCACTGTGATTGCATACGAAAACAAGAGCGCACTACAATGCGTATGCGACAAAACGATTTTTTTATTAAAAAACTATAATGTATTTTAAGAAATCCAACTGTAAAAATTAAAGTGTATGTATATACTAATGTAATAGAAAATTTGGAGGTATAAATTGGTCCCGTTTGCCTGTGTTTTAAAAGAGGTTTCTTATAATTTTTTTTCTCTGTTATAAAAGTTCACCAATCGTGTAATCCAAATAACAAAATGAAGTCAGTATCGTGTAGAAACAGATTGCCAAACATCTCTTTTATATGTTTTGTCATTGCTGAGAAAAATCTAAATCCCTGCAACCAAAATTTTCAATTCATCGCCTTAATGGGTTGCCTATATGTATTTATTTTCCACACCTCCACTCGGTACGCTCGGTCTATGTATTATTTCCCATACAATGAAATTATTCTTACAAGAATAAACTTTAATCATTTTTTGGACTCACAAGCTTGACCGAAATTTTGACGGTGTCAAATTTGTGCTGCGACCTTTCAAGACAGACAGACAGACAAACTCTCACACAACATAAATAAAAATAACAAATAAATACTACAAATAAGTCAGTACAGGCGGCCTTATCGTTAAGAGCGATCTCTTCCAGACAACCTTGTGGCAGAGGAGAAAACAAGAAAGAGAGAAAGAGGTAGAGTGCTAAAGAAACAAAATGTAATCAATAATCTAATATAACAGAGAAGAAAAACATACACATTATACATAAATAAATAGATAAATACATAAGTATATATACAGAATAATATATATACATATAAAATACAAATATATATATAACATATATACACTTGGGATTAAAACAATAACAACTTGCTAACTAAGCTTGGGACAAGAGATAATTATGCAATTTATTTTTAAAGATAGACAGTGACTTAGAGTGCCAGTGACTTAGGTGACTGATAAACTTAACGATTTCACTCTAAGGGTTGTCAACGGTTCTAAAACCCCATTTCGGTAGCGCCAAGGTGTACTGAATAGTAATAAACTAGTAAGTAACACTATCTTCACAACCATTAGAAAGTCGATGATAGTAATTCAATTTCCAATACAAAATGCAATTTATCATATTGAAAGGTACAGATAACTGTCACTGGAGAATAAATGACCCGTCCACACTGACCGCAATGTTATCTATCCTTTAAAGGCACTTACCTAACTAGCATTCTATTACGTAAGCACTATAACACTAAGTGTATGTGCATATCGAAACAAATCGACACACAAATTAGTGTGCTCGAAGACCCTATATTCTAAATAGTTTGCTCGAAGACATTGTCCAAGAGAAAAATAAAACTATATTTAAAAAGAAATTAATGAAATATTATCTGCTTTCTTTAAATTAATTTAATGAAATTTAGGTTTGGGTTTTTAATTTAGGTTACATTTATTTTTAAATTCAATTCTTCAGTTTTATTTTATTTTTGATAACATTAGTTTGATCCAATAGACAAATTGCTTTCCAGTTTTATGGGACATATTTTTCTAATTAATATTTTTAATTCTAGTTTTTTTTTTAGTTTTTTTTTTTTTTTTTTTAATAATATTTAGTAAATATTTTTCTAATTATTATATGTAATAAATAAATAAATAAAAAATTAATAAAAATACAGAAAAAATTGCGATGCGAAAGTGAGTGTATTTATTTGCACGCTTTCACCCTTCAACCGACGATCATGTAATTTTGCATACACGTTTTCAGGGGTACAAGACATAAAGTTCCAGAAAAAAAGCTGATATTGCTTACAGTTTAAGCAGGTTCATAATAATTCTGGCCTATATCCGCCACCTTTCCCCTTGACCAGGACCTGGGCGGTAGTCTAAGGGGAGACTACCGCCCGTTGTGAGGTCCCCGAGATGGCCGGCGTACCTCCACTTTCGGGTACGCAGAGGTTCCAACAGGCAGCGTAGTCCTACCCGCGCTGAACGTCTGTGGCGGGTCGAAGTTGTGTAACAACGTTCGCGCGACCCCGCCCATCTACGTCCGTGCTAGGAAATCGTTGTAGCCGGTGGGAGTCCGGCATAATCCGCAGCGTCCCCTTCGCTGCCGGGTATCCATGATGGATTTCCCAACGTTAAAAAAAGGTAAATAACAGTTTAAGTTCAGTAACATTGAATCAATTTAGTTTTGTAACAATTAAAAAAAAAAAATGTTACAAAGGGAAATAGGTTTTTTTTAAAATGTTAAGGCTGTCAGATAGACTGACGGACTTCATGGTAGGTGGCTACGGTCGCCTACAACACAAGCAACGCCACAATTGCTGCAAAACCATAAAGAGAGAAGAATGCAAGAATTTCAAATTGCCACAAAAGTTGTACCGCGTATGCTATACCGTCGCCTATTACATAAACAACGTGACAGGTGCTGCAAGTGTACTGCCGCCATAGTAGGATTAAGGATAAGGGATTAGGAATCCTTTAACCTTTCTGTGGCATCCCTTCACTCACCGAAACAAACAGCACACATGCTGTTATCTCACGGTGGTCTTCTGTTTACCGCCGACAGGCGAGCCTAATGACTGAGAAACGTGCGAAACGTGCCTCATTGAAGAGTGCATTGTGTACAAATAAGTAATTTTTATAACTTGTTATCATATTTTTAACCTATGTATTTATTTATTCGATGTATCTACATGTCTACGTGGATATTGCCACGTAAGTAAATACGTGGATACGTAAAGTTGCCTGTCTGTGTGTATTCTATAAGATGTACTTCGGAGGGTGTGCTCGAGAGCTGCATGAGATCATACCGCCTTCCCCTTTCTTCTATCGGACATGCAGACGTACGGCTGGTTACCATCCTCACCTTGTCGAAATCCCTCTAATTCGGACCAAGCGCTTTAAAACATCTTTTGTAATGCGCACTGCTAAGGATTGGAACTCTGTATTTCCGAGCTCATATAACCCAAATTTATTTCAAGGTTCGAGTGAATAGGCATCGTCTGAGTGAGTTCGCTCCATCGTCGGCCTCATCCTTCTTACATGGATAGATGCTGGCCAAGAGCAAACCCATCTTTAATAAAATATTTATATGTGTGTATGTAAGTACGTGTATATGTAAGTATGTGTATATGGATGTGTGTTCAATGAGTCACATACGGTGCTGGCTGAAAATCAGCGCTGTAGGTGTTTGTCTAGCACCTCAGCACAATGCTGAGCCAGTATCCGATTCGCTGCCGCGAGGACACAAGCATGTTTTTTATTAATTTCTGTCCTGTTCTTGTATATAATGTGTCTTTCGTGCAGTGAATAAAAGTCTTTCTTTCTTTCTTTCAAACGCAGTGTGCCCTGCTACTATTTTAATATAATAAGCTGTGTGAAACGCAATTAAATAAAAAATAATAATAATAAGAGGAATGCCTTTGTCCAACAGTGGACGTATCGGGTTGAGATGATGACGACATGATAAGTTAAATGCGGACTCATTTTATGTGAAAAATAATTTATAATAAGAATAATGGCAGGGTACACTGAGTTTCGTAGTGATAAGTTGGGTAAGCGATCATCTGGCGGCAGCAACCACTCCTTTATTGAAGACGGAAATAACAGCATGTGTGCTATTGTGTTGAGCTGTTAGTGAATTAGGAATACCAGAGACCACTTCCTTATCCCCATCTCTTAAAATCTATCGTAATAAGGTCGACAGCGCAAATGCATCACCTATGGCGTTTTTTGTAGCCACCTATCATCAAGTTGACCGTCAGCCTGCCTGCATCAAAATAGTCAGCAATAACACACGTATATGTTAAGGTGGAAAGCAGGGGAAGACATTTTCCATGAAAAATTATAATTTATTTTTTACAACGAACAAACGACGAATGAAATCGAAAACAACAAGAATTTAAAATTAAAAAAGAACATCATAACCTTAATGTATCAAATAAAAAGGTTAGGTACCTAACCTATATATCTATTATATAAAAATGAATCCCCATTTCCCTTGGTCACGGCATCACGCGTGAACGGGTAGACCGATTTTAATTCGGTTTTCGCCAATGGAAAGAGGGATAAACGGGGAATGTTTTAGGGTATATAAAAATTGCACGCCGGGCGAAGCCGGGGGCGGGCCGCTAGTCGTTAATAGGTATATACCTATTTTAGTCTTTAAGACTACACAAAACCCTTTATTTATTTATTTATTTTTTAAAGGTACACCAACAGCATAAACAAAGAAAAGTTTATAATAGGTATAGGTAACACAAGGCAATTTTAAGGCATACACAGATAAACTACAAACTAGAAATTGAGACGATCGATAATACACGTACAGCACACGCAAATTCTTTACAAAAAAAAGTTATTTGTTGAAATTGAAACGCCAAAGTGGTACTTTTCATAGTTTTCTTATAAAACATTATTCCTATAATATTTTTTATAAAATATTATTCGTGGAAAACGGCAATTTTGTATGGAGAGGGGTAAAGGGGGGAGGGTGAGTAGCCTATGTTAATTACTCGCTGATAATGTAGCTTTCTATAGGTGAAAGAATTTTTAAAATCGGTCTAGTGGTTTTTGAATTTATTCATTACAAACATTCAAAAATACATACATACATACGAATATTTTCTCTTTATCATATTAATTAATATTATAGTATATCGTATAGAAGTATAGATATAGATTATATCTTTAACGATATAAAGACGCTTAAGATAGTATATACAAATGGTATCCATCAACAATAATAAGATCCAATGATGCACATTGTTGATGGATGGGTTGTCGTTCCGATGAATAAGTTTAACATGTAATTCAATATTGAAAGCAAACCAATAGTTAACCGCTGATGCATTCATGTGTTATTTACTAGTTTGAGACGGATAGGGGATTGTGTTACTGAAGATGATACCATTATACTATCATTTCCAACGTTCTGTATAATGTATAGATGTATCTTTAGAGTTAACTAATGAATATTGCTTAATAATAAAACACCAAGTTGACTTCTATTTTTTTTTAAATTATAATCAGCAGTGTGCAGTACTTTTTTGGTAAAATTTAAAAAAATTCTCTCCGCTTCTGTCTGTTTTTCCGCTAACTATTTCTAAATAACCCAAACGATTTTAATACGGTTTTCACTAACGGAAAGAGCGATAACCAAGAGAGAAAGAATTATTGTGTAATTGCAAAAATTGCCTCCGTGCAAAGCCGAGGTTGAGTCGCTAGTTAATTAATCTATATTATTATTATTAATTTGAAAAGTATCAGTTGGACCTATGCAAACGTCTGAGGGAGGCAACAGGTGACCCTCGCGCTGGCGGCTTTCTCGCGCAAAGAATTGCAATTGCAATTCAGCGCGGGAATGCTGCCTGCGTGATGGGGACCCTCCCAAGGGGCCCCCGATTAGATTTTAATTTATAGTAGGAATAAATTGTTATTTATATTTATATTAATTAGTGAATAAATGTTACTTAATGCTTAAAATTATAACATTGTAGTATAATGTTGGAGATAAAAAAAATCCATCTTAGCTAATTATATCTTCGTCATAGATCATCCTACCCTATTAATTGATTGAAAAACTTTTTTTTTTTTTATTATTTAGTGGATATATTAGTCAGTTGGAGGTTTTAAATTCTGAACCATAAATAATGTGGTAATGCCACGTAATGCACTCCGAAACGCATCGGGTTCAAAGAACACTCGAGATTTGAGAACACTTGAACCATCGATACGCGAGGTGATCTCGTTAGTCTCTCGCAATGTGGTTTTGTTTTCAAGATATACAGTGATGCATTCAACAAAGGTCCGCTGTTATGTAAACAATTTCGTTTCGTACGAAGACCTTTAATAAACATCCCTAAATTGTAAATCAATAAAATGAAATCAAAATATAAAACAACTAGCTTTTGCACGCGACTTCGTCCGCGTCTCTTTATAAAATATTATTCGTGGAAAACGGAAAATTTGTATGGAGGGGGGTAAAGAAGGGAGATGGAGAAAGCCTATGTCACTCGCTGATAATGTAGCTTTCTTTTTTTTTATGTTATGGTCGGCAGACAGGCTGACGGTCCACTTGATGGTAGGTGGCTACCGTCACCTATAACACAAGCAACGCGTAAGCTGCTGCAAGTGCGCTGCGGACTGCAGTAGGATTGAGGATAAGCGATTAGGAGTGGATAGGGAAATGAGCTCTGGCATCCCTTACTCACTCACCGAAACACAACAGCACACGTGCTGTTATTTCACGGTGGTCTTCTGTAAGGGGGTGGTTACTGCCGCCAGACGGGCTGCTCAAATGACTGCGAAACGCAGTGTGCCCTGCCACTACAGGGCATACTTCGTAAATATATTTCTATAGGTGAAAGAATTTTTAAAATCGGTCCAGTAGTTTTTGAGTTTATTGATTACAAATATACAAAAATACATGCATACAAATCTTTTCTCTTTATAATATTAGAATAGAAGTATAGATATTAAAAAAAGCTTTATATTTCGATCATCGTTTCAACAGTCAGCAAAGATAACAAGCATAAGATTGACAATATAATAACAGATAAAAGACGCCCACGCCTTAGACCACTAAAAAGACAGAAACTATATTACCAGCTAAGCCAACATGTTAAGAAATATCTGATACCTTAAATATTAGTAAACAGATTGTAAGTTGTAAGTTTTGTAAGAAAAATGTTTGAAAAGTTAACGTGACTTGTATTATAGACATTAATGAATGACTTTTTATTTTTTTTATTTTTTTATGTTAAGGTCGACAGACAGGCTGACGGTCGCCTATAACACAAACAACGCCTAAAGCTGCTGCAAGTGCGCTGCCGACTACAGTAGGATTGGATAAGGGATTAGAAATGGATAAGGAAATGGGCTCTGGCATCCCTTACTCACTCACCGAAACACAACAGCACGTATATGCTGTTATTTCACGGCGGTATTCTGTAAGGAGGTGGTCACTGCCGCCAGGCGGGCTGCCCAAATGACTGCGAAACGCAGTGTGCCCTGCCACTTCTTTTCAAATCCAGACCAGAGTCAATTTTGAAAATTACATTAAAATTTCCAAAGTTGACCCCGCCAGGAATCGAACCCGGAGCCCCTGAGACGTTAGGCAAGCACTCTTGCCACTCATCCAACGGGCAACTTGGATAAATATATTGAAAGAAAATGTTTCAAAACACAAAATCAATATCTGATTTTATTTATTTTTGTCCCCACAAATAAATGAAATCATAGATTGGTTTTGTGTGACATTTGTTACATAGAAACGACTACTAAAAATATATTTATTTTTAAAGTTGGCGTTTCGCACATTTCGTGCGAAATAAAATCGTGCGAGACGGCTACTAAACTAATTCGGTTCGTCTTCGCACGATTGCTATTATTGAAAATAGTGCAATTTAAATTTACATTTAATGCATAGGCAAGATATCGCACATAGCGAAAAAACGAAACATTTAAAATTTAAGATTCGAATTTATAATAAGGAATAAGGAAAGAAAGAAGTAATATTAATAAGTAATATAGAAAGAAGTAAGAAGTAATATAAATATAAAAAAAAACTAATGCTTATTATGCTTATTATAGAAAATAAATAATAATAATGATAAAAAAACATTTGTACATGTTGTATTATGTCACCGAGGTGAAAAAAATAGTTCTAGAACTTTTGTCTGTTTATCTGTTTGTCTGTGCATTTTCGCGCGCTAATCTCAGAAACGGCTTAACCGATTTAAATGCGGTTTTCATTGATGTATTCTAGCAAGCTTCCCGTAATATTTAGTGCTTGTTTCATTCCAATCAGTTTAAAAACAAAAAAGTTAAGTGCTATACCGAATACCACGCGTACGAAGTTGCGGGCACAGCTAGTTTACAATTTATGTAGAGAATAATAGTTGAATCCGGTCACGCTTAGCTGCAACGCCTTCTTTGACAAAAATCGTGATAACTCGGCAAATATTAACAAGATATTCATAAATTATACACAGAAACCATACTCAGAAATTTCTCTTTCCATCGATATCATCAGAAACAAAATCCATTAATAACTTAAATAGATAAAGATAAGAAGATAAATAGATAAAGAAAAAGGAGGACTTAATACTATGGACTGATAGATTGGTACAAGTAGAGTATGCTGTGAAGGTATTTATAGAAAAAATGCTAAAAATTTAAAATTTGAATTTAATAATTTTTAACTCGAACCGGACACTGGCGACCTTCAAGGGCTGATGTACATCGCGTTTACGAATCTCGTTACGCTGTTTTAATTTTAGTGACTGTCATAAAATAATTCGTGTTCCGTTCTCTGTAAAACGAAGGTACGTTAAAATCCTTGCGTCATCGCATCGTCCGGCGGTATTTGGGACCGAACGATTTATAGGCATGGTGTCGGTTTACTTACACCGAAACGTGGGCAAGGGAAATGCGTCAACTTTTTCACAGAGTACATCACAACTGTTTAGAATCAAAGAGAATAATTGTTTATTGAATCCAATAAACAATTATTAAGAGGTTTTGAATGTTTGCTGGCGTTTATAGGCGATTTAAAACCTACAATTATTTAATTCAGTAAATACACGAGCTCGTTGGATGAGTAGTTAGGGTGCTTGCGTTAACGCTTTGTTCTAGGGTTCCCGGGTTTGATTCCGGGCAGGGTCAACTTTGAAAAATGAACTTTTCAAATTTGGCTCTGGTCTGGATCTGGAAAGTAGGGGCAGGGCACATTGCGTTTCGCAGTCATTTGGGCGGCCCGTATGGCGGCAGTAACCATCATCCCCTTACAGAAGACAATTGTGACATAAAAGTATGTGCTGTTGTGTTTCGGTGAGTGAGTAAGGGATGCCAGAGCCCATTTCCCTAACCCTTCCAATCCCATATCCTTAATCCTACTGAAGTCGACAGCGCACTTGCAGCAGCTTTGGCGTTGCTTGTGTTATATGTATATGCTACGGTAGCCACCTAACTCAATGGACTGTCAGCCTGTCTACTGATTTTAACATAAAAAAAGCATACCATTCACCCGGTTTTCTGGAAAAAAAAGTATTGTGAGTTATTGATATTGATTCATTATCATTGTTTTTGGACATAGGAACAGTTTAACAATCCATATGTGTGACATAGGCCATTCTAATTGAGCGCTACCTTTTTATTTGGTAAATTAATAAATCTAACAACTAAGAAAAATTCGACGCCTAAGAAAAAGGGGCACAGATGAATTAAACTTTAAAAATTAGACTCACAAATCAGTAATGAGGCCCGTGTTTAGTAAAGAATATATAAAATAAAAATATTGTATACCTTAATATTATTACATAATAAATTGATTCAAAATGAAGAAAAAATTGGATCGCTCGAATAGATCGTAGGACGTTATATATCTAAATAGATTTTTATTAAATTTCATATAATTATATATATGGATAATAATAGTTAAATTTTTATATTATTTTAATAAAATTTATGTAAAAGCTATTTCTTATTAAATTTTAAGTAAACAATTATATAAAACACGAATGCAACTTGCAATAAAAGAGGCAATTTGTAAGTGCAACAGCACAGTTAAAGATACTGTGTGACTCATTATCTTACAACAGTGTAAGTCAGCCAATGCATAACAATCGGTTTTAAATATCCTATTTTGTATGACTGCTCTGTTGCTCACAGAGAACACTAATACTATGGAATTAGTGGAGAATATTTCACTGTCAGTAAGAATACAGTACAACCAAATTGACATAACTCAACATTATAAATTTAGATTTTATTTAAATAATTTTATCTAAGCAAAACGCAGTTGCAAACGATAGTTCAAAAAATAAGAAGTAACTCAGTGGAAATAAATAGTTAACTCGTTCCATTGGGCCGAGTTAGGCGTAGGATTAGTTAGTACGTAACTTACTTTGAACTTTGACGAGCCCGTTGGATGAGTGGTTTAGGGTGCTTGCCTTGACGCTTTGTTCTAGGTTTCGCGGGTTCGATTCTCGGCAGGGTAAACTTGAAAAATTAACTTTTCAAATTTGGCCCTGGTCTGGATTTGGAAAATAGTGGCAGGGCACACTGCGTTTCGCAGTCATTTGGGCAGCCCGTCTGGCGGCATTAACCAACCAACCCATCACAGAAGACCACCGTGAAATAACAGCACGTGTGCCGTTGTGTTTCAGTGAGTGAGTAAGGGATGCCAGAGCCAATTTTCCTATTCAATCCCTTAATATTACATCCTACTATAGTCGGCAGCGCACTTACTTCACCTGTAGCGTTGCTTGTGTTATAGGCGACGATAGCCATCCATCAAGATCTTAACATAAAAAAAAGATAACTTACTAAGCAATATAATATACCTATGGTCATTTTTCATAGAAGTTATTTCACATTAATTCAAAACTGGTTTAGTTTAAACTAACGCTCCTCCTCGTCTTTGCACGGTTGCAATTTTTTCTACGAATTGTATACATAAACCTTCCTCGTTTATCGCTCTTTCCATCAGTGAAAAAGGTGAAAACCGTATCATAATACGTTGGGTGATTTAGACGAAGTTAATGGACAAACATGCGGAAGACGACAGCGACTTTATTTTATAATATTATGCAGAAAAATAAAATAGTATTAAATGAGAATATAATTTTGTTTTCACCAAACTTAAGTTAATTATTATTGAACTTAATAAAGAGCTATCGAGAGCTAACACAATTTTTTTTTACTTCTCCAAGTTAAGTTATTTCAAAAATTTACATAATTTAAAAGTAAAGTTGGTAATGAGCACTTTCCCATTGACCGACGACGTTGTTAAACAAAATGAACGTAGCATCTACATCTTCGTTAAGGCGAATTGCACATCCGTTTAACGGAATATCTTGGCCCGTTCCGAGAAAGAAATAATTAACTACAACCAATTCACTTAAAAAGTTCTTTATTTTTGATGATTTCGAAACGAAAATTTTCATATTTGTCTCGTGTACATGTAATTTAAAGAAATGTGTAATTTTTACGATTTAACAGTATGGCCACAGTCGGAGTTATGAATTTTTAAAAACTTTTTAACTCACAGTGACTGGCAGTAAAAAAATAAACTTCGAGATATTGACAAATTAGTACAATATAGAGAAATACTTAATCAAATTAGTTTTATTCTGCTTATCCACATAGGCGACACGACACTACTTTCTACTGCGCAGACTGTACGGCGCGGCGTCTGGCACACACAAAAATACATTGATGGAATCGTGCATGTAAATATAAAATAACATCGGTAATGTCCCTTAATAACATGGGCAAATTTACTGGGTAAGCGTGGTCCACTTTCAGCCGCATCTGCACCTCACATCAGGTGAGATAGTGGTCTATATCTCACCGCTATTTTGATTTAATGAAAATAAAAAAAAATTACGTAGGCAAGGCTTATTTTTATGAGGCACTTATTAGAATGGAGTTTTAGTAAAATTACGGCACTAAGAAGAGCGAATACTGGCAAGTTAAAAACCTCTAGAGATTTTTGATTACATGTGTAAATTTATAGTAAAATATCTATAGTGAAGAGTTTTACATAGGAACGAGTGTAGTCGATTAGTTACTAAAACAGTTTATTTATTACTAACACATACATGGACGAATAAGTGAATAAGTACTGCGAGGCATAGACGCGGAGTTCATCAGCATTACCTGGATAAGGGCACAGTCCGGATGAGCAGAAACTTTATCTTGTGCTTTTCCCACTTAGCTACAACAAGGGATTTTTCAAGCGAGCCGCAAATAAATATTTCCCTGGTGTTGCTTGAGTCCTTAGGCCACGGTAACCACCTACCATGAAGTGGATAGTCAGCCTGCTTTCCATATTGTTTATCGTCATCATTATCTCAGCGATAGGACGTTTTTAAAATGGCCATAGGACAGCCATTTTAAAAATAGATATACCCAAAGCGATTTCAGTCTACTAATTCTACATTAGTTATTCAAATATACAGATGTTTTGAAATTTTACAAGGTCTGCGGTCGCAAAGTTAATAATAAAAATCTTTTTGTGATTCTTTTTCTTTTGCAACGTGTTACCCTGCCTGCCATGGTAATTTATATCCGAGAAGTAAAGAAAGCTCGAGTGTGTTAAGAAAAATGTTTTAAAACGTGACCATTTGTCATCGCTAACCCTTTTACAGAACAATGCCCGTTTAAATGAGCTTTACTTCCATAAGTACGAAACTGCCAGTATATTCAGTTTAACCTTTTTATTACGGTGAGAGTAAATATAATTTTGCAACGACCTTTAAATATATTTAAAAAAAATCTCATAATGAGGTTCATACCAAAAAAGGCATCGTCTATTTCAGTTATGTAGGTAATTTGAAAATAATAAGCATTCGTTTCGGTCTGGTCGGAATTCGACTATGGTGGGAAAAAACTAACTTTTCCAAAATTTTACTAAAGCTCGTCTACAAAAAAAAACATGCACGTGTACAGAGTACCGTGTGTCACAAAGTGAAACGTCTTTGAAATGAATATAGTAATCGGTAGATGTCATGCAGAAACGTCACAAGAAGCGTCATGTGATCGTTACACTAGGTACAGACTAATACAACATCTTTGGTTACACTGAAGCGTCGCAAAATATTCGACCTTCAAATTTTCACTTCAAAAAAAAAACACACAAAAAGGTATCCAAAGTTTTCAGTTTACGTATTAACATAATTTATTCTAAAAAAAAACATTAACTATGATAGATAACTTTCATATTGTATTCTATATAAATATCTATGTATTTGCGATTATTAGTAACGGTAACAAAATAAAATGTACCCAAGTATAAAAATACGGCAAAATTCTTGCAAAAATATCGACTTTCGTGCGTAATAACTATTGGCAGTGGCCACAGAGTACTGATAAATATGTCTATAAATGATACTATTAAAAAAATATGTATAAGGCTATTTATTACACATATAAAGCCTTTTTGACTGATAGAGATTCTTTGATTTAATGGCTGAATATTGTGAGTGCTTATATCATAAATTTTGGTTAATAAGAACCAAGTGGTAATTGTAAAAAAAAAGCTATTATAATTGAATATCAGCCAGTTATGTCAAACAAAATTTGTATGAGGATACATTTATTAGGTACCTACTAGCTGGTGCCCTCGACTTCGTCCGAGTTATGAAATAAAAGATATAACGCCTGACAAAATAGACATACATATATTGACGGCTAACATTATACTTTGCCAAGCGTTGAATTTTATTTTTAACTAGCGACCCGCCCCCGGCTTCGCCCGGGGTGCAATTTTTATATATAAGAACACTCCCCGTTTATCCCTCTTTTCATTAGTGAAAACCGAATCAAAATCGGTCTACCCGTTCACGCGTGATGCCGTGACCAAGGGAAACGGGGATTCATTTTTATATATAAGATAGAAATATGTATAGCTGGTGTCGGCGGCTTCGCCCGCGAGGAATATTTAGCGCTTATGTCCATCATGAAATTCTATTCTAATTATTGGTGACAGATTTTTTAAATCGCTTCGAAAATTACTTACCTCCTACATACAAACAAACATAGAAACTTTACTTCTTTATAACATTAGTAAGTATAGATTATATATTAATCAAAAGATATATTAGATTATATTAACTAAAAGAGCGTCGGTAGTGCAATAATAAAGACGCGGCCTATCATTTTGAGAGGTCCGATTTCGATCCCCGGTCATGCCATGTACCAATGGTTTTATTTTTCTTTCTAAAAACATAAGTGCATTTACTAACTGGTTTCAAACTGGGAAGGAAAACGTCGCAAGGAAACCTTCATACCCTAAAGAAGAAATTCTAAGGCGCATGTGTGGGTCCACCAACCCGCAGTGGAGGCATATAAAAGGTTGTTGATGATGATAAAGTAAAAGTGTGTATGTGTGTGTGTTTTAATACTTGACTAAACGTGTCTAACTTTGTAACAGTAACAAAATTTTATCTCATGTATTTTTATTTTAAATTAAGAATCAGCGAGAAATCACTTAGTATATAGATAAATCTGGTTATAAGCGTTTATATCAGCATAAAAATAAATATTTTTCGTGGCCACCCACGTTGCAAATAAAACCATTAGGTCCGACCACGTTCCAATTAGACACTCGTTCATTCTGTAGATATATAGGTCATATACATTAAACAATATATGCATATTAATTTCACAACCAATTATCTGGCGCGGTGCCATTTTCGCTGTTAAATATTAATCAACAGTTAAATTAATTAAATGTGTTTATTGTAAGGATGCCGATTAAACAGATTTTTTAAATAAAAAAAAAACACAAAATGCACACATTTTGTGTTTTTTTTTTTGCACACATAATAAGCGCATAAATAACCACGCTTGGGACCCACCTCGACTTCTAACGATGCATTTTTTTCTGCAAATTATATACACAACCGTTCCACCTTAATCGTTCTTTCCATTAGTGAAAACCGTATCAAAGTCGGTTGGGTGAATTAGAAGAAGATAGCGGAGAAACAGACGAAAGCGGACAGCGACTTTATTGTATATGTATGATGGTATATGGTATGACACGAGGACGACAATGTCAAATTTTGTGAGAATGGATGATTGTTACTCTTTCATGCTAAAACTACTGAAAGTATCACAGATGATACTCTTGAGTAATTTATTTTATAAATTAGCATAACAGATTAACTGTAAGCTGTAAATATACGCGAAGAAGTCCGGGAAACAAAGATTTTCAACCGTATAGATCGGGCAAGACGAAAGAATCCATAATGTGACATTTAGAATCACTACTTGGTACAAAATCGCTCAGTCCAGTCCAGCGCTAACTTTACAAGGCTATTTAGCTACGCCATGGCCAACCTGATTACGGCGATTAGGATCAATATTTTTGTAGGAAAAATTTCCTAATGCCCTCTCTATATATTCTATATATTTAATCTTTTTGCCGGTAAATAAACGCTATATGTCGATGTGACAACGTACGTAAACTTAAATGCTCGCATTCGCTTTCACAACTTCTAGCACTTAACACTTGCAATTTACTAAACTCAATGTAGTTTTTTCTTAGTATCTATTCCCATTAAATTACAAACATAATTAAATTACAATTCTAATATGAAATTAGAATTCTACATTCTAAATGTAATAGAATATAAAGTAAAAAAAGAATAGTCATAATTTATGAGTAAAAACAAGAAAAATGATCTCCAGGTACCCAACATGCTGATTACATCACCAAAATGACATCTTTAAACAATTAGTCAAATACTAATTAGTCATAGACATATTATTGACATCGTTAGATTAATACTTGGGTACTTTTTTACTAATCATTCTTTTTATTTTATTTTGGAACAAAAACCCTACAGCAATGCAGAAAATAACATTAGTGGAGCGCCTGGAGCGTCAAAATCATACAAACCTCGGACTTCCGTTACAGTGGATGAAAAAATAAAATAAAAAATGGAATGTTTAGCTAATAACATAAATAAAAAAGTTTACCTATTGAAAATTTGTGCTTTTGATTTAAAAAAAAATGGATAATTTAATAATTCAAATAGTATGGAGGCATATTAGGCTGTAAAATGGTTTTTATATCAAAATTAAGTTAATGTATATTTTTCTATAAGCATAATAAGTGGGAAAATGGAGTAATTCAAGGAAAATCGAAAAAAAAGTAACATTTAAAATAAAATTTTGGTTTATGTAGGCATTATTTGATCTGCATCAAATATTCTCTTCCACTTCAGTTATTTTAATGGTAGGTAAAGTATTAGGGCAACTATTTCCGTTGCACTGTAAACATGCTACACTACAATATAAACCACTCTTCCTACAACCACAAGCAGCTCCACACCCTTTTGCAGTAGATTATCCGGTGCTGGTAATTGGTTCATCGTTACTGAGATAAACATGTTATTGAGATACTTCCACCCCCAATCTCCAATATTTACGTCGTTTCCTAACCATATCTGGGTTTGCAGGTACACTCTTTTCAGGCATGCGGCATCAGTTGTAGTGGTAATGACAACATCAGTTGTAGTGGTAATGACATAACAGTTGTAGCTTTAATGAAAAAATTGTATCTCAATGTATTTAAGTCTTTAATTTTTGCCGGAGCTCCATACAAAACCAAAATACATGCCACACCTGCTTGAAATATATTATTGGAGTCTTCATTGACATTTTTAAATATTTTTGCTGATTCTTGTAAATCAAATTATCTTATTACAACACGAAGAAATAAAAAATCTTGAACAAAAGTTCAACACCAAAAAATCGTCTCCAATAAAACTTCCCATTAGCAACATTATAGTAGGACACATGTCATTTATAACTAAGCTATCCAGAAAATGTCCGTTTAGTTGCACGTTGCAACTGCCGCTGCCGTCCCTTCAACCTTCCCTCTCTCCTTCCCGTTCACGACTCAAGGTCTCTACGACCCTTCATAAACACAGGTATCTCCAAAAGATGATTTTCTATACTATACGTATTCGAGCCAACTTCGACGTATACATAAAAAAATGCTATTTGAAGTTAAATTATATGCTGGAATATTAATTTTTTATCTTTTTTCAATTAAATAATGAAAAAATTAAAAGCACAAAAAAATTTTTGGCAAACTTTGCAAGTTATAGTATAAAAAATAAAATGCCACCTCAACCAAAAAAATTCATTCACTGTAACCATTTTCCGAGGTCAAAACCCCTGGGCGCTCCACTACATAGGTAGAGACAATATTGTTCCGACTAACTATCGGACGTTCTGGAAAAAGCGTTCGCGCCGGCCGAAAGCCTCGAACGTTCCACCCTATCGATGGTAGCCAGGCCTCTTTTCGATTAGTGTCAAAGGAAATTGGTCCTTACGTTTACAACTTTCAATGGTTTGTTTACATTTTCTGGTAGATTCGAAATACATCGAGGCGTTTGGCGCCCAAGTATAAATAAGAGTGCGGCCCGTCAAGTTATTTAGTTGTGCGACCGTTAAGGGACAAGTTTGGTGATCTTGGCAGTCATCTTGTTTCGCTCATACACGGCATTTACACTCACCCCGCACGTAACAATATTACTCATTACATTGCCAGGTTTCATTATGTACTTAAAAAAGATGTTAAATTAAAAAATAATAATAATTCTAAATGATGGAGGAGAAGATCTGAAGAAGACTTTATTTATTATTAAAATAAATTATTCAATATTTATTGTATACGTATTAATGTTGTAACAATATAGGTCTAACATTACTAGAATAATTAATACAATAATTAAGTCTTAATTTGACTGACGTGTATCCTGTTAAATAAGGCAAGAAAATTAAGTATAAATATATGTAATATGAGCCTTCGAAAAGATTATGCTCTAATTTCGACCAGAGTGGGCGAACACTGGTTACATTTTATGAAACTGGATTTGTTTGTCGATGGATTGTCGTGTATGTTTTTTAACAGTTATAATGCAGCGGAAGTGGTCAGTTTGGATGAATGTAATTTTTTTTTAGCAGTATTCTTCATCTGCCTTTGTAATATAACAAGTCGTGTCCGCGGCTTTGGCCCTCTTGTGATTAGACAGTAAAAAAACCTCCTCCATTCATCATGGCTACATACATAAACTACAACACTATGCACGCCGGGCGAAGCCGGGGGCGGGCCGCTAGTTTAAAATAAAAAAAACCGTCAGCCTTAAAAAACTTTACATAAATGAGATATGATGACAAAAATGTTTTAAAAATCAGACAATTAACGTAGCCTAAGGATAACGCTTAACCTTTAAAAATCAACATTACGATATATGTATGTATATGTACAAGAATCTATTTTTATATAATACTAGCGACCCCCTATATGCAATTTTTATATATATGAACATTCCCCGTTTATTCCTCTTTCCATTAGTGAAAACCGAATTAAAATCGGTCTACCCGTTCACGCGTGATGCCGTGACCAAGGGAAATGGGGTTTCATTTTTATATATATAGACTAGCGACCCGCCCCCGGCTTCGCCCGGGATGCAATTTTTATATATAAGAACATTCCCCGTTTATTCCTCTTTCCATTAGTGAAAACGGAATTAAAATCGGTCTACCCGTTCACGCGTGATGCCGTGACCAAGGGAAATGGGGTTTCATTTTTATATATATAGACTAGCGACCAGCCCCCGGCTTCGCCTGGGTTGTAATTTTTATATATAAGAACATTCCCCGTTTATCCCTCTTTCCATTAGTGAAAACGGAATTAAAATCGGTCTACCCGTTCACGCGTGATGCCGTGACCAAGGGAAATGGGGATTCATTTTTTTATATATATAGAAGATATAAAGTCCAGTAATTTAAAACCAGGGTGATTTACTAGGTAAGTGTGGTCCACCTTCGGCCGCATCCACACTTCACATAAGATGAGATAGTGGTCAAGCGCTACCTCGATTTATTAAAAAAAAAAACTTTTTATATCGAATGTTACTAATTACTATTACCAATTACATTAATAATATTTATTAAATTAATATAATGATGTTATTTTCAAGTTAGCTAGTAGGTACATAACTAATCTAATACTAATATTATAAAGTGAAGAGTTTGTTTGTTTGAACGCGCTAATCTCAGGAACTAGTGGTTCGAATTGAAAAATTCTTTTTGTTTTGAATAGTCCATTTATCGAGGAAGGCTATAGGCTATAATTATAACATCACGCTACGATAAATAGTATTTTATATATAAGCAGTGTCCAGTACCGCGCGCCCCATACGCACGCCGCCGCCGTATGGGCCGCAGCGAAGCGTGGCCGAGTTCAGGTAGTTGATGATAAGCTTAATGTTAATGATAAATTTAAAAAAAAAACCGTCAGCCTTCTTGCCGGCTTTACATAAATGTGATGATAAAAATGTTTTAAAAATGAGACAATTAACGTAGCCTAAGGATAAAGCTCAACCTTTAAAAATCAACATTACGAAACATCTTTCAATACGGTATACGAAGTACAATTTTGCATAAAGTAAGCTAACGAAAGGTCAGTTGTAATGCAAGCGATGTGTACTCCATTTCACTTCGAAAGTAGAACTTGCACGCCAAGTATTTATAAATACATATTTAAAAGGCGATTAACTAATTACAGGGTTGCGTTAATAGGCTTAGCTCTGTCATTACAAGAATGCTTTCTCTTTGTGACGAAATTAAATGAAACTATTGAATCCGATTTGTTCGAATCGGATTAGAAATTGTTAGCTCTAGCCAGATTTGGTATCTCCCAAGTAGAACAATTCGGTATACGATGTGTATGCAAAAAATATTAGTGGGGGCTTTATTCTAAAGAATTTCTTGAGGATTATGACGGTTCACTTGATGGTAAGTGGCTACCGTCACATATAACACAATCAACGCCACAGATGCTGCTAATGCGCTACCGACTACAGTAGGATTAAGGATAAGTGATTAGGAAGGACCGAAACATAACAGCACAGATGCTGTTATTTCACGGTGATTTTCTGTTAGGAAGTGGTTACTGATTGCGAAACGCAGTGTGCTGCCACTACTTACTTGAAAACCAGATAAGTTTGAAAAGTTCATTTTCAAATTGGCCCTGACAGGAATCGAACACGGGACCACGGAGGCAGAACACTAAGGTAAGCAATGGGATCAAATCAAGATATTCAAATTAAAATAATTTTAACTCGAAATATGGTGGGGGGTATGGTGGGGGTAATACCGTGGGGTATGGTAGTTATGTGCGACTATTTGGAAATTTAAAAACATCACGTTTACATGTCAATGAAGACATACCATTTAAATTAAAACTACTTACTATTTAAATTAAAACTATTAGTTTTCATGAAAATTGTCATTCGCGAAACATTTTAATGTACGAATCTATACATATTATAAAACAGACAGGCTGACGGTCCACTTGATGGTAGGTGGTTACCGTCGCCTATAACACAAGTATCGCCACATGGATCCCCTATGGATTAGATAGGAAAATGGGCTCTGGCATTCCTTACTCACTCACCGAAATACAACAGCACACGTACTGTTATTTCACAGTGGTCTTCTGTAAGGTTATCTCTGAATTTCATACAGAGACTAATTGTAAATGGTCGTTAATTAGTGCAATTAGCAAGACTGTTTTAAGAGGATCGCCTTGTTACTTAAACAAGTCTTTTAGTTAGCCATTAAAGAGGTCAAAAATATTTATTTTTCTTAAAATATGTTTATATTTTATTTCGTATCCAGATGCAGTTCAGCACACTGCACACTTCAATTGCACACGCGGATATACGTGATTACTTTGGTGGATTACATAAGCACAATGCTTGACTTGCGGGCGAATAAATCAAATCTCGCGTGGCGAGATTTGGTGGTTGAGTCGCGCGACGACGCGACGTTTCGGTGCGATGTCCTTTTACGACTGGTTAGCCGCTAGCGTTGCGGCTTGCGGCTATTGGCGCAGTGGCGACAGATGTATAGGCAGGTATATGGTGGGGAGTGAGAAAGCACATACCATAGCGAGATATTATTAGTTAGTTGAATTGATCAATCTGGCGAAATAAAAATGCGAATCGGAAAGGTGCGAATTCGCAACGCAGTAAACTGCGAAGCGAATTTGGTGCAACACGATTACGTGCGATTCGTGTGTCTCTGTTCCACAGAAGGGAGTCGTAACATCGCAGGATTATGTTATGTAATAAATGGCCCACGAGGGTGGTGAAACCCGCGGGGGAAATATAAAAAAAAAAAATAAAAAATAAAAAATCGCAGGATTGCAATCAATTCGCAAGTTCTTGCAATGAGTTCTGTGAGATCGTACCTACATTTCTTACGAGCAGTTTTGTGTGTGGGCCCTAATGGTAAATTTTTGTGGCTACTGTCGCCAATAAACACAAGCAACACGAGAGTGAATCGCTCTGACTTTCAACAGGTAAAATGGTAAAAAAGAAGGTGGGAGTAAGAAAATGGCTTCTGACATTGCTTATGCAAGCACCAACACATTCATGGTGGTCGTATATAAGGGACTGTCCAGTTTACGACTGCAGGACGCAGTGTGCAATTTCAGTACAGAAATTTGATTATAAATTTGAGAGTTGTGTCGAAATTTAAACTAATATTAGAAATGAGAAAATGTTTGAATGTTTTTTACTCAATCATGCATAAATCGTTGAACAGATTGGATGAAACTTTGTACGCAGGTAGTCCATGTATTGGATAAATAGTTACTAGACCTTATACCGATAATGTGCAGCTTGTGGGATAATAACATATTATGTTAAGGCGACGCAGCGATAAACAATTAATATAGCTCTGATTGCATACGAAAACGAGAGCACGCTTGCTTATGTCGTAAGGTCGTATGCGACAAAACGATTTTTATTAAAAAAACTATAATGTATTTTAAGAAATCCAACTGTAAAATTAAAGTGTATGTTAATACTAATTGTACATAGAAAATTTGGAGGTATAAATTAGTCCCGTTTGCCTGTAATATGTAAATCTTTGTTTTAAAAGAGGTTTCCTTGAAACTTTTTTCTCTGCTATAAAAGTTTACCAATCGTGTAATCCAACTGACAAAATGAAGTCAGTAACATGAAAAAAGAGATTACCAAACATTACTTTCATGTGTTTTGTCATTACTGAGAAAAATCTAAATCCCTGCCACCAAAATTTCCAATGCGTCGCCTTAATATCTATTATGAAGCTGAAGAGTTTGTTTGTTTGTTTGATTGCACTCCTTGAACTCTGGAAGTATCAGTCGGATTTTAAAAATTCTTTTTGCATTTCATGGCCGAGGTGGGTGAAATCGCGGGACAGAGCTAGTTATAGATAAATGGTGAGAGAGAAACTGCGGACAAAAGTCAGCGATTGATAAAAAAAATTAAATCTTTGAATTCACCTATTTTTTAATTTTTTTTTTTTTTTTATTATAGATGGGTTTGCTCTTGACCAGCATCTATCCATGTAGGAAGGATGAGACCGAAGATGGAGCGAGCTCACCCAGAAGATGCCTATTCACTCGAACCTTGAAAAGATTTGGGTTATATGAGCTCGGAAATACAGACGCCGGCAGGGAGTTCCAATCCTTAGCAGTGCGCATCACAAAAGATGTTTTAAAGCGCTTGGTCCGAATTAGAGGGATATCGACAAGGTGAGGATGGTAACCAGCCGTACGTCTGCATGTCCGATAGAAGAAAGGGGAAGGCGGTATGATCTCATGCAGCTCTCGAGCACACTCTCCGAAGTACATCTTATAGAATACACAGAGACAGGCAACTTTGCGTCTATGTGCCAGGCTCTGCAGCTTAGTTCTTATTAGTGTATCATCGCCAATGAGCCTCCTAGCTCTGCGATCCACCGAGTCGAGTGCAGCAAGTTGGTATTTTGCTGAGCCATCCCAAAGGTGACAGCAATACTCCATGCAGGATCGGACTTGTGCCTTGTATAAAGAGAGGAGCTGTCCAGATGTAAAGCATCGCTTCACTCTATTTAGGATGCCCAACTTTTTGGCCGCTGTTTGGGCCTTGGACTCGATAGAAGAACCGAAGTTGAGATTTGAACACAACCTCATGCCAAGAAGCTCAAGATCATTGGCCACAGGTACGGATGCACCTCGGAAAGTTGGAGCCAAGTTTTTTAATATATATTTTTTTAATATATCAATAAACTGTGACTAATCTGGAATTTTTAAATATGCAACACTTAATTGTGGACAATTTTTTGGCACATTCTTTTTTTTTGACAATTCTAATGAATTCAGAACTACTTCTAAAACTGTGCTCAACGATTTCCTATGTGAATATTACACACGGTAAAATTACAGACCTGACAGACCATGAAACGTATTTATTTAATTATAGCACATTACGAACGTTTGTTTATTACATCATAGACGCAAAATAATTGCAATTATGGGCCATAAAACAATTTACCAGCTCGGAAAAGTGTTAACAAAGGATGTGTGAGAGAGAGATACACTGACTGGTAAATAAAATTGCTATTTTTGTGTCTTATTGGGTTTACTTATATAGGTTTGTTAATTAGGCATTTTTATAATCAGTTCTTGATGCTTGACTATGTTATGAAAAAGCATAGTACCACTAGGTTGTGATATTGTTGTGAACGGCCATCTTGAAAACGATAAACTTATTTATTTATTTATTTTAAAATTTACAGATAGTTTACACATATGAATAGTTTTTCGGTGACCTTTACACTACGCATAGCTTGCTTGCTTTATGCTTCTATAAAATTAATAACTAATATTAGAGTAAATTCAGTACATTTAATAAACTTAAATTTAATTAAATCAAAATACATTAAATACATTTAAGGCATTGATTGAACTAAATTAATAAAAAAATACCTATATGATTTTTTCAAATTAAGTTACCAAACTAAAATCAGATAAAATTACGATAAATTAAGTCAAAGTCTCAATGAGCTTTATTTAGATACTAGCTGAACTCTGCCACGCTTCGCTGCGGCCCATACGGCGGTGGAGTGCGCGTGGGGGGCGCGGTACTGGACACAGCTTATATATAATACTATTGATCGTAGCGTAATGTGGTAATGTTATGTAGCCTATAGCCTTCCTCGATAAATGGACTGTTCAATACAAAAGGAATTTTTCAATTCGAACCAGTAGTTCCTGAGATTAGCGCGTTCAAACAAATAAACAAACTCTTCAGCTTTAAATATTAATATAGATTTGTCATTCAAGTTCAGTCAGGAGCACCTCTGATTACTCTTAATTTCGTATCTGGATTAGAAATAGTCTTTGTTTTAAGGGTAATATATATAATACGTCTTGAAGAAACCTGCATAATATCTGAGATGAAAAGTAAAAGTAAATATTTAACACTAGTTTTCGTACAAAAAAAGAAAAAAGAAAGTAATAGAAAGTCATTGGTAGTTTGAAAAAAAGACCATGTGTACTTTATTATACAAAAATAAATTTTAAGTACTAGCGACCCGCCCCCGGCTTCGCCTGTGGTGCGACTTTTATATATATGAACATTCCTCGTTTATCCCTCTTTCCATTAGCGAAAACCGAATTAAAATCGGTCTACCCGCTCACGCGTGATGCCGTGACCAGGAGAAATGGGGATTCATTTTTATATTAAGATTTCGTCTCAAGAATAAAGCTCAGCGAACGTGTTCGTTCGTCACGGGTGGCCTCTGAAACCGTTGCGTTTTTTTCTTTAATATGATGGATGTCTTTTAATTTCAATGCCTTTGCGAAATACCCCATAATATGTTTGCGAAAAAAAAAACTTAATTTGCGAATGAATTTCAAGAATATTATCTGATACTTTTAGCAGTGTTCACATTAAATGTAACAATAGAAAAATAACTACATATATGATATTATTAAATCCTTGAAATGTTATATCACTTTATTTTTACTTTGTTTTAAATAATTACCTACCTGATTTGCTTTTTGCTATGGATTTCAAAAGTACTCGTATATATAAAATGTGTTTTTGTTGAAATAGAAAGACAGTCGTAGACAATCAGCTGATTTATCACTACTACATCATGTTATGACTTCTATAACCCAACACAATACTTATTATTTCATACTTGCGACTCGTCACCGTCTTCGCATTCATTTTTCTAAATTATGGCTTGGCCACGCTTTGCTGCAGCCCATACGGCGGCGGCGGCGCGCGGTACTGGACACTGCATATATTTAATACTATTTATCGTAGCGTGATGTTATATAGCCTATAGCCTTCCTCGATAAATGGACTATTCGAAACAAAAAGAATTTTTCAATTCGAACCACTAGTTCCTGAGATTAGCAACCAAACAAACAAACTCTTCAGCTTTATATATTAGTATAGAAGTATATATATAGATGATTAATGCTAAAGTGCTAAGATCAATCCCTCAATGAATCGATCATCATGTAATTTTGCATACACGTTGTCAGCTATACGGAAAAGGACATGGGGTACCTTGCATCATTAAAAAAAAAGTACTATTTCCGAGGGATCATCTTATATTAAAAATAAATAATTCAACGTCTGACAAAAATATATTAGAAATAAAGTTTAAATAAATTATTTAACACCTAAGAAAGGGGGGCGCAGAAGAAGCCAGTTTTATAATATGTAGATCACATAAAAACAAAAACACATGTATGAAAACAAACACCTGAAGGGGACTAATGGATTTGTATTTTCGTAGAAAAATCAATTGATCATAGAAGTGTAACTGAATATTGTTAGCGATATATCCGGCTTTCTTTACTTAGACGAGCTTCTTTGAACTGGAGCTCAAAGGCGATTCAAATATGTATTGTTTGGGTATCGTATTCACCTCATTTCAAATGGAGCGATTTAATTCAATATCCTCATTTCTACGTATGTCGTTAGCGGAAATGGTTGATATTTTATTGTTCATCGAAATGTTATCTTTAGAAGAAAGATTCCAGCTACATTGATATGTGACACTATGATATAATAATATTTTCTATAAAATGAAAGATATCTAATAAGTTTAAAAAATTAAGAATAAGTAATTTCTACTGAATCTGTAACTTAAGGCTAGTTTAAATATTAAGTTAAACTAAATAAGGCTCGTTTAAATTCCCTTTTGTTAGAGAAAATCTTTGAAACGGTGGAACCGATATTTTAAGTCAAAACAAATCGTTTATTTTTCAAAAATAGGATAACAAGTTCACTTTTTTGAAGTCGATTATATGTATATTTCACCAGGGTTTCGGGAAAAAATAGCCAAGATGATGACGATCCAGAGAAGAAACCCCGAAAGAATTATTTTTGTCATCTTTAAAATAATATTGTTATGACTCACCATGGAACGTTCTAGAAAAGCGTTGCCATCTGCTAAAAGTTCCCGAAAGTTCCACCCTAGAATAGAAGTCGCCCCAATCTCCGGTTATTGTCAAGGGAAATTGGTCCTTATGCACACAACATAGAGCTCACATTCAACAGAAATAGCGTTCCCGAACTTTCAACGACCTTGTTTACAATACGTGTTACTTGTTTACCTACTTTTATTTGTTTGTTGTTTGTTTGTCCTAAATTCGAGAAAGATCTAGACGATTTGCAGCGGATATAAAAAGGCAAAGTGGCGAGCTAGCGACACAGATCGATTCTGCGATTCGAAAGCGAAACTTCGGAACTTACCTGCGATAGTAAACCAGCGACTCATAAGGGAAACATTGACGGCTCTTGGCAAGTTTAACGGTTACATCGGACCTTTCGTTTAGCTCTTTTGGAAGTCATCTTGGTTTGTGGAAATAAATAGTAGATTTTCGCCCTTACACGGCAGATTGACTCACCCCACACGTAACAATATATTTTAAAATGTAAAGTTCGTTAGACAGGATGACCGTCCACTCGATGGTAGGTGGCTACTACCATCATTTATTAACACTAGCAACGGCATCGGTGCTGCCGACATTGGTAAGGACATTGGATGGAGATCAGGAAATGGCTTACTCTCTCGCTAAAATACAACAGCACACATGCAGTTATTTCATGGTTATTTTCTGTAAGGGGGTAGTTACTGCCGTCAGACAGGCTTCGACTACTAAATAATAAAAAATATAGATAATATAATTATAATAATATGTTTACTATACACTAACTGAGCCCGCAACGTACGCGTGGTATATGATATAGCGTGTAACATCTTTGTTTCTAAATCAATTGGAATGAAATAGACACTAACAGTGTTATTACAAAAAAAAATACTAAACTATGTCTCAACACGTGTTTTGTCAAACAGCGTCTAATGACATTTGTATACAATTTCACAGTTTAAACCCTGCCTCAAATAATGTTTAACCTTCGCTATTATAAAATAGTGTTTGTCCTTTGACTTACCAAAACATCGCTAGGCAACCTATAGGCAACCAAATGTTGCTATTTTAAAATTATAAAATAGCAAATAGTAACAATAAAATAGCAACATTACAAAACGTTCGTTCAACTTCATTTGGTTCAATCCGAAACGTTCCTTTCTATGCAAATTTGTTATATGCTAATAGAATATTCTACGCAGAAAATATTTTAAAATTATCTATATATAAATAAAACAGTGACGTGTGTTATTATAAATTAATTATTGCTCTAAATACACCGCCATAAGTATGTTTTGGAACCAAAACTTACGTATATAATGAGTACATTGTACACATAGAACAGTGATCGGTTGAAAGAATGGAATGTGTTTATCGAGACTTGTCAATCGTCATTACTCATTGTCAAATGAGTATAATATAAATAAAAATTATGGAAAAAAATGGACAATTGCAATATTAAAATAAAAATTCGTGAACGTGAAGAAAATTGGGTTCAAGAATAAAAGGTAAAACAACCCGATATTTCATCATAATCATAACCACACCACTAAATACAACTTATGAAAATTAGAGATAAAGCAGTAGACTAACTTTGAGTCTTCGACAAGTATTGACATGTATTTAAATATGAAAAGTATTATTTAAACCGTGCCTAACTCTAATTGCTTAAACACGCTTTTGTAATAAACATTTTTAGACACATGTTCAATGTATGTTTATCTTTTTTGTAATAACACTGAAAATGTTACGGGAAGCTTGCTACAATACATCAGTGAAAACCGCATTCAAATCCGTTAAGCCGTTTCTGAGATTAGCGTGCACAAACGCACAGACAAACAGACCAAAATTCTAAAAACAATAAAAACAATTAAAAACAAATTGTTTTTTTTTTTTTTTTTTTTTTTTTAATATTTAAATTACAAACACGGCTCGTTTACGATTTTATTATATGTAAAGATTAGTTCGACTTTCACCGGGAACAATATATCTCAAGGTGTAATTTGTAGACCTGTAACTAGTCTAATGCATAACCGATATTTTAACGTATTATTAATTGTATGAGATAATTCCACTTATAGACATGCAAAACTTCTCCCGAAAGTGTAATCCCTTGGGATTCATTCGTTTCATGTTATGTGAGCAAATGGCTTCTAAAATAAGATCGAAAGTGAACATTCAGTCTATCGGCGACTAGTGCAGAAACAAAATGGAAACTATTTTCAGCCAAAGCAACCAGTAATAATAGCAACTGCATAATATATTATGAGAACGTGCGTAAACCTTGAACGTAGTGTTGGCGATATATTTAAAACTAGCTTGGGCCCGCGTCTTCGACCGCGTATTTAAACTAGTATTTACTAGTATTTTAACTAGACATAGTATTTAAACTATGTCCATTCTGAAATTATATTCTAACTATAGGTGAAAGATTTTTTTAAATCGGATGAGTAGTTTCGAAGATACAAACAAACAAACTTTACATCTCTTTATAATATTAGTATATAGATTTAGCGTCATTATGTACTAATAATAATTTATTTAAAGCGTTGCAATTAACATATAAATTCAATTTTTATTGAGATTTTAATTAATATAAAAAATATAAAGAATTAATTTGCACCAGTCATGTATATTTGATATTCAAATTTAATATAGAATTTCATATACAGTATTTTGTTAAAATTATCCTGACTGATATAATGTGTTAACATGTTATATCATCATGTTAACTGTTATTATGTATTAAAAAAATATTAGTTGAAACCAATGAACAAAGTTAAAATTAAATACTAAGTTAATTTAAGACACCGAATATCATCTCTAAATAATTTTTATTTTTGGAGTTTACTCCTTAAGATTCGATTTTCATATAAGCCCCCCGGTATGAAATTTTTATTAGTAGTAAAATTAATATAAGCGTTAACTAAAACGCGTTACGTTATCTGTCACTTTGACATTTGTGCGACAGCTGAGGCATTTATTTATGATCACTAATTCTATTCTATGGGCTTGTAAGAGCAGACTTCAAAATCTTGTATTAAAAGTGTAGTCCGCATTGAGGAACGAAATGATAGCCCGTTATAACCTGCCGGCACAGCGACATCTGTTGTCGAAAAAAATGAACTATTTGAACTTTAATCATCTGAGTATGAATGTAACTAAATAATAATCTATTGACAGGAGGAAAATTTTATACATTTAATTTTGTACGTCGGAGCTGACACACACACTTTTTAATCAAACTTGACGAGCCGATTGGTTGAGAGGTTAAGGTGCTTACTTTAGCGCTCTGTCTCAAGGACCCGGATTCGATTCCCGGCAGGTTCTAATTTGGAAACTTTGGAATATTTGTCTGGTCTGGTTTGGATTTGGCAAGCAGTATTGTTTTCAGAAGTGTTAGTATGACCGACCTCAGTAGGATTAGGGATGAGAGATTAAGAAAGGATTGGGACCAATGGGTCGTTGTTATCTCATGTCCCAAATGACGTGACACATTTCTCAGAAATGCATTATACTTAAAACGCGTGAAACAATGTCTTTTCTTACTTCTGACGGTAATAAAAGTGGTACAAGTTCGATCAAGTTTTGCGGTTGCTTTTAAGTGTAAAAGCGTTAATGCGGTTCTTGGAAATTACGTGCGTTTAGAAAAGCGGATACTTATTTCATTTATATTATTTTTAATGCACATACAACTATTGTTATCCCAAAATTAAATAATGGCTTTAGCAGATCAAGGGTATATTAGAAATTTTTAATATTCTTAGATTATGGAATAAGATTTACGTTAGTGTAGTCCGTTTGGAGGCAGTTGGAGCAGAAGAGGGTTCTTACAGAACATTGTCGCGCAATTTTGTTTTTCTTCATCTTATTACCTAACTAGCTGAACTCGGCCACGCTTCGCTGCGGCCCATGCGGCGCCGGCGGCGGCATGCACATGGGGCGCGCGGTACTGGACACTGCTTATATATAATACTATTTATCGTAGCGTGATGTTATATAGCCCTTAGCCTTCCTCGATAAATGGACTATTCAAAACAAAAACAATGTTTCAATTCGAACCAGTAGTTCCTGAGATTAGCGCGTTCAAACAAACAAACTCTTCAGCTTTATAATATTAGTATATATTACAAACTCTTTTTTTCTTCACTTGCATCGTATGCAAGCTGACTTCCATAGAATAATCGACTTGAAATTCACTTCTTCTCATAAAAAAATTTCTCAAATAGATACCAGTTGGAAATTATATGCATAGAAAGATTAGAAAATTAATAGGTCTAAAACATTTTAAAATAATGTTGGTGTCCACCACTAATTGAGTCACTCAATGAGCTAACTCATTTGAGATGTTTATGTTTTTAATAATTTAATAGAAATTTTCAAATCAACACAGAGAAACATTTAAAAAAAGGTTATTGAAATCTATCACGACTGCATTTCTTCGTTTGCCTGGTGTCAGAATGTGCCTGGGTGTCATTTTTTTTATGTTAAGAGCAGCATACAGGCTAACGGTCCACTTGATGGAAGGTGGCTACCGTCGCCTATAACAAAAGCAACGCACCAGCTGCTGTAAGTGCGCTGCCGTCTACAGTAGGATTAAGGATAAGGGATTGGATAGGAAAATGGGCTCTGGCATCCCTTACTCACTCACCGAAACACAACAGCACACGTGCTGTTATTTCACGGGGGTCTTCTGTAAGGGGGTGGTTACTGCCGCCAGACGGGCTGCCCAAATGACTGCGAATCGCAATGTGCCCTGCCACTACTTTCCAGACCAGAACCAAATTTGAAAAGTTCATTTTTCAAAGTTGACTCTGCATGAATCGAACCCGGGAACCCTAGAACAGAGCGTTAAGGCAAGCACCCTAACCACTCATCCAACGGTCATAAAAATATTACGATCTCATATAAATATTGTGTCGCACATGAAATCCATTGGAAACAAAACCAATTGAACGAAATATCAATGTTATTATTTATTTCAGCGATTCTTTAGGAATTTATTTGTTCCACTTTCGTATTTTATATACACCATTCATACATCACGAGGAACTTAACTTTTACACTGAGATGATTGTAGCAATAAATGTATTATGTATTCTATAAGTAATATCCTATATTTAGAGTTCCCTTTCGTTCGTGAGCGAATGCAGTGCGCGGTGAAAGGCAGGATTGCTATTAATATAGGGCAATGTCTACAGATGCATGCGATAGTACAACAGAGCTTTATTTAAGAAAACACACGGCCGATTTTGTGAATAATCGCACACGTTTTTAGACTGTGTTATCTGTCATGACAGATATCTAGGGTACTTGGCCGATAAAGTGCAGACAGATATTGCAATCGAGACCAGATTCGGGGAACAGTTTTTTTAAAAGGTAATTCACATAGAGAAATTGATAAATATAGTATTTCTTTTCATCATTTATATAAAATCTTGCAGCTCTAAATAAATTACAATGCATTTCTCAAACCACGGCTATGTTAAAAGCCTGCAACTTCGTACGCGTGGTACCAGAGCACATTTTCCCTATTCCCTCCTAATGCCTTATTCTTAAATCCTCCTGTAGTCGGTAGCGCACTTGCCGCACCTGTGGCGTTGCTTGTGTTATAGGCGACAGTAGCCACCTACCATCAAGTGGACCGTCAGCCTGTCTGCCGATCTTAACATAAAAAAATCGGTATAGCCCGTGATTTTTTGTTTGTAAACCGATTGGAATGAAACAAACACTAAATATTACAGGAAGCTGTGAAAACCGCATTCAAATCGGTTAAGGCGTTTCAGAGATTAGCGTTTACAAACGCACAAACAAATAGATAATTATCTAAAAACTATTTTTTTGACATCGGTAATATAAGTACAATAACGTGTTCAAATTGTTTTATTATTATTATATATTTTTCTTTTGAAAAAATATTTTATGTACAAGCACGGCTCGTTTACGATTTTATTATATGTATAGATAGGATTTTTTTACAAGAATTCGATTTATTTTATAAAAATGAGAACACATGTATGTTCTTAAATATATAAACATTTATTTTATAATATTAATGAAATTATCAGGATCATGGATTTCTTATAGGTTTTCCTATAATCTATAAGTAGAAAATTAATTTCTGCATTTTTTTTTTTCAATATTTTAGGTTCAGTATAGTTTCGGAGATAAGGGGGAGGGGGGAATGGTCAATTTTCGTCTATTTTCTTGAAACTATTTATTTTAAAATTACAAAAATATAAGTATATTTAAGATCTTCACAACAAGACTTTCCATATTGATATGTCACACGATGCAGTTTTCAAAGATTTTCATCTATTCACGTCACACCTCTGCGTTTGGGTCACAGAAATTGATATGTATACCTTTCAACTTGATCGGTCTAGTAGATTCCGAGATAATTGACTGTGAGCGACGGACAGACGGACAGACGGACACACGAGTGATCCTATAAGGGTTCCGTTTTTTAAATAAAAAAACGTTTTTTAAACTACTAAATAAAAAAAAATTACAGAAAATTTTTGATTCCTACGAATCCGGGCAAAATTATACTCCGTATGTTCCTCTAGGTTTTGCCACAAAGGGTCTAGAGTTAGTTCAAACGCGATTTCAATTACATTTTAATTGCATTTCTCTGCTTCGCTGAATTATTTTATTAATCTTGTTATTTACTAGTGAACCTGTTCGGCTTTGCCTGCGGTGCAGTGAAATCGATTATTGCGTACCAAGTTATAGTAAATTGATTTCAAAAGTTCATTGATAATTTTTAGGAAATCTTTGTTGGGAATTTAACAACGATTTTTAACATTATTATTTTATTTAAACCAAACGAACTGAAAGCTCACATGTTTTCATTATTTATGGATATTTTTTTGTATTTGCTAATAACTATAAAGATTATATTTATAATTTTATATACTTATTACCTGAGCCCGCAACTTCATACACGTGGTATTCGGTATAACGCGTAACTTTTTTTTTTGTAAACCGATTGGAATAAAAAAAACACTAAAGCTTGCTACAATATATAAGTGAAAATCGCATTCAAATCGGTTAAGCTGTTTCAGAGATTAGCAAACGCACAGACAAACAGACAAAAAGTCTAAAACCTATTTTTGTGACCTCGGTAACATAAGTAAAACTTGTAAAAAATGTTTTTTTGAAAAATCTTCAACTTAAAGACACGGCTCGATTACGATTTTAGTATAATTATGCATACAAGATATAGATTAGGAATGAAAACTTTATATTTTGCATTTAAGTTTTCCGTATTTAATCCAAAATTGAATTGTTGTCAATTTAAAATCAAGTTAAAATGAAAAAAAAAAAAAAACGTTTATTCCAAGAACGACCCATTAAATATGCTGGTCAAGAGCAAACCCATCTTTAATAAAAAAAAAAAGAACTAATTTAGAAAGTTAAAAAAGCGTGTTTTTAAAAATCTAGTACATAATATAAAGCGAATGATGTCAATCTTGTGTACACTTTTCAGCAATAAAAACATCCCACGAGAAATATTATCTTTATCACTGTGTTTATATTAACGATGCCAACATTCGTGGTTGCAATAATTCGTCTTTTATTTCTAAGTGTTAAAGGAAGTTAATGATTATGTAAGGTTACAAATTCTTTGTCACTGACCTTGTAATAGAGTTGATATGTTATATCTACAATATTATTTTACACACATTTTCTATAATTGAAATGAAAAAAAAAAAGGGACAAGTGCGAGTTGAACTCGCGTGAAGAGGGTTCCGTACGATGTTACCTATCCGCACAATATTGAGTGATTTACCATGTTATTTTAATATCATGGACTTCTTATAGGTTTTCCTATAATCTATAAGTAGAAAACTAATTTCTGTATTTTTTTCAAAATTTTAGGTTCAGTAGTTGATCTATTAATTTTGTGAAAAATCAGTATTACACAAATATTACATAATCTTAATGTCATTTCTTATGTTCTTATTCTTATGTGGAATGAATAGTGTCTTATTACAAAAGATTTGAGCGCCAAATTTGAAGATCGCCTTGTTTTTATCCGTTTGTCTTCTTCAAGATTAAGCCATTTTCTGTACTGTTCTCGCGTACAAAAACCAGTATGAATAATATTACAAATTATTATTTTTTGTGGACAACCCTACCTAGCCTGTGTTAACAGGCATTAATCTACTGTCCTTATGAATTATGTGTCTCTATGAAATGAATTTGTGAATAATATACATACTTATCTACCAAAATTAATAAATTACTTAATAATTTAAAATTAAATACAACTTTAATTTTAAAATTTTAACAGTCAGGTTTAGCAAACGCTTAACACCTCAACACTTCTAAATCTCTCTGGTTATATTTATTATAATAGTGCTCAATTAGTGAGGTTAAACTATTATTGCCTATTATGGCTCTTGGCCTCCGGTCACACCCACTTACTGACACGGGTTTAGGTAAGAAAGATTAAATAAATAATAATGTAGTTGAGAGGTGTAAAATTATTTTTAGAAGAATTAAGAATAATAAGTTTCAAGACAATTTTTTTTACATTTTGAAATGAAGCAAAAGTATCTATCTCTAGCTTCATTATCTTCATTACCTGAAGTACAATCAATCTAGTATCTAGTAGGCAAGTGAGATAAGATAAGAAAAAAATGTTATGAACAGAGCAAATACATTGCTGTTATGCATACAAATTTAGGCCCTAAGGACATGTTAAATGTTACTGAAAATGAAGCCAACACCTGTTCAATAATGTAGTATATCGGTGTGTCTATTTTTTTGTTAGAGTGTATTTTAGCAAGGTTATAAGTGAAAAAGATACAATATGTTCTTGTCGTGGCGTTCCGAACACTGTTAAATCTGAGGAATTAGAATTATATTTATTTATAATTCTAATTCCTCAGATTTTAGAACAAAATAATTCTAATAGAATAATTAGAATTATTTTGTCTTGGTTTGCATAAAGACGTTTTCAATAAGTTGAATAAATTTTTAAATATAGTAAGTTCATAAGTTCTTAAATAAGTTTAATATGGGAGTAACTATATTCATTTATTCAGCTCATTTCAGCTTGTATGGAGTTGCGTATCCATAGAAAATTTATGTTTTCTATGGACAAAAGCTGAATAAATGTAGACACTCATATCTGTTCATTATGTTAACCGAATATGCAACTAACCGGAGATTATACGAACAATATGCACCTTTATGCTGTTGGGCATTAAGACGCAAATTACACTCTAACCTCAAAATTGTAGGATTAGGATAATTTCTTCATCAGATAAACGACAATAGACAAAGAAATTAAGTAAATATTGATAAAACTTACACCACTTTCCGTTTTATAGAACAAAGATTGATAATATCTATTTTAAAAAATGCATTATTTTTGTTTGCTTAGTGGTGCCATTTTTATTATTATTATTTTTTAATTATTTAATATGTAATTAAAACAAAGTCACACAGCACTTAATATCAAACAATGAAATACAAGTAAATACTTATGTACGCTTTTAATCTTAATGCCTATAACGGACTACCTTTTTATGTTAAAAATATATATTAATACGACAATTAAAAACATTAAATAAAATATTAAGAACAGACATACTCGTAGTAGTGTGTATATTGTGCACCTATGCGCGTTTTGGAATGCATGTGTGTATGAAATGTGTAGGTGAGGAATACACTATTATGATGATGTTTTCTTAGCTCGTTCTTAAGTACTGCCTTTTTAGAGTTAAATAAAAATAAATCTAAAGATGCATATCTTTTAGAGTAGTTTATGTGCATTCTGCAAATAGGGGATCGGACAGTAATCAGATTAAAATCTAAAATGTACTTAGAAAGAAAATATATAATTTTTTACGATTATTTGTCGAATAATAATTTAATATAATTCATTTAAATATTTTTAAATGAAGAAATAAAATTTTATTATTTACAATATTTTTAATCTATACTGAAACGCCAATCACACAGTGCGTGACGTCATTTGTGGGCAATCATTGTCTTACGCCAATGCAGCTGTTTTGTTATGATATGACCACAAATGACGTTACGCGCTCTCAGATGAACTATCGTGGCGTTTTGGCGGCATTTTCAAACAAACAATATTAAAACATGATTTTAAGTACCTAAAAGGCTATAAATAAATAAAATACTATTTTTTATGGGAATAAATATCCATGAAGATTAATTTAAAACACTTTCTGAAAATTTGTCCGATCCCCTATTATAACATAAGACCTTTTTTGTTGTTCTAAGATATGTAGTTTATAAAATTTAATTTAAAAGAGCACGACTAGAGGTTTCTCACCATACTCTTCCAGACTCTATAAATTGCATTCCAAATAATTTTTAATTATTAAAAATATAATGACGAAGTTTATTTATGTCATAGCTAAAGTACAAGGTGCAAGAGAATTAATTAATAAAGTGATATTTATTAATCCTAATCCTACGAATACTATAATAAATGCGAAAGTTTGTATGGATGTTTATTACTTTATCACGCAAAAACGGCTGAACAGATTTGGATGAAATTTAGTACACATATAGTTTATTACCTAGATTAACATATATGATACTGTTTATCCTGGAAAAATTTTATGTTCCTGTGAGATTAAAAAAAAAAACGGACTACAGCGCGTACGATGTCGGGGGCACACAAATAGTAATATTTAATATTAAATTAAAAATAAACGCAAATGTTACAAATATTTATAAATTTACACTGTAGGAGATAATCTCTGGATTAGGTGTGCTCGTCCGTTTAAAATTATCCAATCTAGAATTGCTTAATTATTTAAATAAAAAATTTGAGGAATTATAAAATCGTTTTTTATTAAGCCAATTTATGTTTTCAACTTAAATGTATTTTGTTTATTTGTAATTTTGAAAATACTTATTTTTGTTATTGTAATGTAAGTTGAAATAAATGGTTAAATAATGATTTATTAAACAAAAAAGGACGACTAACCTTAAAAAGTTATGCAATTACTAAAATGATTATTATCTAGTTACTAAAGAAATCTGTTAACACAGTAAACACTGCTGGGTACTATAACAGGGTAAATTAAGTTAGAGACCGGCTACCTTCTAAATACTTTAGGATTTTTTTAAATATTATAATTTAAATAACTATCTCATATTTAGCGTACCTATAGATGTGATTTATAAGTTGTTCTGTAAGTTTGAGCAGTTAGTTAGTACTGAATAATTAGAATCTCTCCTCTTTATTATTTTTTTAAATACTATTGTGCTCCCTATACCTAATGATAATATCTGATTTATTGTCTTATATGTAATTGATCAATTCAATTGTTTTTTAAACGCTAATAATGCACCAATTTCTTTATTTTCTCAAATTAATGATTAAAAATGTAGGTAAATTCACAAAGTTATTATAGTAATAAAAGAAAGAGTTATTAATTTCTGCAATACCTATATTTCCATGAAATACGATATTGAGGTTACGAATGCGAGTACAAACGAGCAACTATAAAATAATTAATTAGAACTATTTTAAAGATTTTCCAAATTGAAATACATAATCATTTATACATTATCATATTATTATTTTTTATAGTTTTAATATTAAATTTAATGTTTCTCTTTTGAATCAACATACCGTCATTATTTTAAAATGAACTGATTAATATAATTTATTTATTTTCCAAGCATCAAAAATAAAACAATTTTTTCCTTAATATTTTTCATCGATTCAACCAATCGAGTTATCAAAAATCTTTGATTAACATACAAAAATGAGTTTAATTCCCAACTAATTTATAATTAAATAAAATGACCTATTTTTCATAGAAGTCGGTAAAATATTTATGTTTGACCATATAGATTGATGGATTTGTAAGATTATAATATAATATAATATGACTGTTAAGACAAGTACTAACATCAGACCGAATACATTTTTTTACCAAAATGAGCGCAAACCTAATAACCTATGAATTAAGGTGTAATATTGGACAACAAATTTTTGTAGCTTCTACGAGATAACCGAACAGATTTTAAATTGGAGGGTTTTTCTTAAATATTGTGTAAAATATGAATAAAAGTGGCCGATTAAAACTTTAGTACAGAAATTAAATTAATTAATAAGCTTAAAAATAATATAGTCGTCGTTGAAAATTTTTAATACTGTGACGAGAATTTTTTTTTATGGACAGAAAATTACTAATTTTTTTTTTCTCAGAAAATATAATTTTTTGTATAAATCTTCCTGATTCAAACCTTTTTAAATATAGTCAATTATGTTCTGTATTTTTATCTAAGTTTTTATTTTACTCTAACAAGTCAAATTAGGCGATGAAAACAAAGCTTTTCTGCTAAGTCCTCGCCTTAATAGATATATGTACATGTTACTGAATGCAGGAAGTGTAACCAAATGCATTTCATCGCTCCACCCGCCCACAACCGAGGCCTTTATGAAGTTGTCACATTATAAAACAAATGCTAACTCTCGAGTGTAAAGAGACGAATCGTGCAGTGCCCTACATACGGTTAGGTGATAACATCTACATACTACCTGTGACTTCAAGTCTTGGCGTGTTCTTGATCCACTTAGTTGTATTGTATAATACAAAATTATAAGTAGCTATTTTGATATTTTTAGACTTACATGCCTGAAGTAAGTTCTCTGCTGCAACCTTGAAGAAAACGTTTACCTGTGAATATACACATTAATTAATCTCATGTGAGCAAGCCTGAGACTTCAATTCACATTATCTTTAATGTTACTAATATTATAAATGCGAAAGTTTGTATGTTTGTGTGTTTGTTACTCAATCACGCCAAAACGGCTGAACGGATTTGGATGAAATTTGACACACAGATAGTTTATTAATAGGATTAACATAGATACTTTTTATTATGAAAAAATGTTAGGTTTCCGGGGAATCGTCTAAAAATACAAAAAAAAAAAAAAATCGGCGCCACCGTCGCTCGTCACGTCGATAAAGATGTCAGGCGTTATATTACTTATGTGTAATTTTAATTGTTATATTTTTTATTTTTCAAGGCGAATGAAGCCGATTTTTTTTTGTTTTAATATGAAGATCGGCAGACAGGCTGACAGTCCACTTGATGGTAGGTGGCTACCGTTTGATGGTCCAGAGCCAAAATTGAAAAGTTCATTTTTCAAAGTTAACCCTGCCCGGAAACGAACCCGGGAACCCTAGAACAGAGCGTTAAGGCAAGCACCCTAACCACTCATCCCACGGGCTTGTCAAATAATTCTTCAATAAGTGTGACATACACACTTATCCTGAACCGCTGAACCGTTTTGATGATTTTTTTCTGTGTATTTGATTTATATTCACAATTGGACGCAATATGTGGTGCTGCGGATTACAGATTTGTTTTGGGTTCAGGTAGGGCAATGTCGCGTATTTCCTAGTATTTAATAATATGATAAATTAATCTGTCTGTATGTTGAAATCTGGCAATAATTTGCAATAATTTCTAGTATTAAGTAATATATAAATAATTAATTTACTTTCATTAAGTGAGCTCCATCGTCGACCTCATCCTTCCTACATGGATAGAGCAAACCCATCTTTAATAAAAAAAAGGACAGGTGTTTTGTTAGATAAAAGGAAGCGATATAGATTACGTTAATTGTAGGTCCCCCATGTTCGTGTAATGGGTTTATTAGAACAGTCACGCGAACTTTTAAACATTTAATTTTTTTTTATTTTTTTTATTTTTTTTATTTTATTTTATTTTGTGTGAATGTTCTGTGCCTATCCAAATAAATGTCCTAAAATTCAGCTAGCAAATCATATTTCTACGGCAAATATCCTCCAGACTTCAAAATATGTGGGCATAAATTAAAATAGGTAATACAAGACGGATTTTAAGAAGTTTATTTTTAAAAACTAATAAATATCTTTCCTTTCCTTACACTTATAGAACGGTGAAGATCCTATGTAGGTATTATCGTTCTATCGGGCTCTTAAAGTTCCTATAAATTTCTATTAATATGTCTAACTTTAAAAATATTTTGATTAATTATTATCTAACGTAAGGCTTCCTGTTCCCACATGATTTATAATCACATACATATATTGTCAAGATTGCACGTTGCACCTGCACTCAAGTAAAAATAAATTACTAACTTAGCAAAACACGTTTCCCATCACAAGTGTAGTTATTACGTTAAAGCGTAACTTGAGTCCTGGCTAGTGCGCTTCGTCTAGGATTCCATGGCTACACATTCCGACGGAGAAAATTAAACTGGTCTTATATGCGGGACAATTTCTTATAGCAATAAAAGCCCAAACGAGCCGACAGAGACGACCTACTGCATTTTTCTTCCGTAGGTTGTCTGAAGGGTCTTTGGTCATTAAGAGATGCCAAACGAAGAAATGAGGTCATAAGAGATAGATTTGAAATAGCGAGCAATCAAAAAAGAGGATTCCTTTTTTTTCCAAAATGTTTCATTTATATTTTTATCAATCATCCCAATAATTGTTACAGGTACCTATATATTTTTTATAATTTCCATTGGAATATTTTTTTTCTGATGTATGGGTGTGAGTCCTGGATAGTTAAAGAGGACCTCAAAAGACGATTAGATTAGAGGCATTCGGCATGGACGTAAAGGCGCATGCACGCTATCCATTAGCTGGACTCAAAATGTGACCAACACAAAAGTCCTGCGAATGATTGGCTAAGAACGCAACCTCATGTTCACCGTCAAAATGCGAAAAGTTTCCTACTTGGGTCGTATTCTTAGACTTGAGCGATACAACCTGCTTCAGCTGGCGATGATGGGGAAAGTTGGCCGAAGAAAGAAGTGGGGCTGAAGAACGACTCTCTGACTAAAGATAAGGAGGACTGCTTTTTTTTTTTTTTTATGTTAAGGTCGACAGACAGGCTGACGGTCCACTTGATGGTAGGTGGCTATCGTCGCCTATAACACAAGCAATGCCACAGCTGCTGCAAGTGCGCTGCCGACTACAGTAGGGTTGGATAAGGGATTAGGAGGGGGATAAGGAAATGGCATCCCTTACTCACTCACCGAAACACAACAGCACGTATATGCTGTTATTTCACGGCGGTATTCTGTAAGGAGGTGGTTACTGCCGCCAGCTTGATTTTCGCTATATATTTCATGAAATGTAATAAAAATATTACGAAGAAATAATTATCGTTAAATATAGATATATGAAAATTTACATACACATACAAGAACCATCAGACTTTTAACACTAGAAAAAATCAGTTGGATGTACATACATCAAACAAGGCTTAAGAAAATCAATAAATCTTTTATATGTCAATGTGTACGCATGTATAACTTCCTAAAGAAGTTCGCAATTAATATTCAAGCCTTGTCATTATACAACCAATTTAAAAGAGTAGTAAAACGGAAAATATGTACCAAAGGCTAATTGCTCGTTTAATAATTACATATTTGACTGAGTATGTTTGTAATGAATTTATTCATTACAAACATACAAAAATACATACAAACGAATCTTTTCTCTTTATAATATTAATAAGTATAGATCATCGACGTAATATCCAACTAGACTTCTAGTACAGGGCGAACGCATTCAGACAACACATTAGAGAAATATATATTATATAATTTCACGCCCGGTAATGTTCGACCAATAGAAGTTCGTCGTGACCTTGATCGGACCAATTGGGGTCAGTACCCCGCGTTAGTTGCCAGAAAAGTTTGCATTGTGAATAAATAAGTATTAGCCGTCTACTTGGATATTACGTCGATGGTATAGATTGTTAGTAGGATACACAAGTAAATTTTAAATTTTAAGAAAAGTATGTTAACAATGTAAGGAATTTTCAAAATATAGAATAGAGTAGAATAGAACAAATACATATAATACTGTTCACATATACATATTATATGTATGTAGTAACATAAGTTGACTTCAAAGTATGAACATACAGTTATTCATTAACCATAATTAAATTAAAACTCATGCTAGAGCCACTGGTAATCAACGTGCTATATTTAACAAGAAATGTAAATAACAAAATGCAGCTTCAATTATCGGGGAATCCCCGAAAAAGTACCTAACTAAACACAAAATAGTTTTAAAATTAAACAAATCGTGCCTATCTATAGTTAACAACTTTCATGTAGGTAATCACTAAAACAAGTGAACAACCGATTACAGCGTCCGAACAGACAGACAAGCACTTCCTTTAAATAATGTTAGAGATTAAACGAACTAGCCGATGGATATGAATTCAACTTAAGAAAGATCACTTTAAACTAATCCTTATTTATATTAACGTAAAGTTCTTTTGCTATTTTCATTCTCTTCCTAACTTCGAATATGTTTATATAAACGCTCGCAAAATGGCTGTGTACAGTCAACCGCAATGACGATAAAATAATCCCCATATGCAAAGTGAGAAATTATAGCACAATGAAATTAGAGGTACTGTACGCGTCGCCGCCTTTTCCAGGTACTAGGGTATTTGCATAAATTTATGTTACTAAGCAGTTATCTAGTTTGCACGTTAACGTATATTCAATATGAATTCTCGCATCCTTTTAAAAGAATATTGAATAAATAGAAAACTTATAATTTTTTCAACTTATAATTTAAAAAAAAAAATCCCGGCTATTCCAATTTCATATTTGCCTTAAATTTTATGGTGCTACACAGTTAAATTTGCAGATCCTTCCACATTCGAAACTTGTGGTTTATTTTACTCAACACTTTAATGTCATGTACTGCGACGTACATATTAAGGTGGCGCTGTACGAGCGTGGGAACTCATTAATAGGTATTTGGGAGAATTTGTTGTCTCAACTTACTATAATGCGAATAACCGAAGACAGAATGCGACGCAACACATTCGCACCACTTATTCAACTCGCGAAAATAAAACATACGCCAGCAATTCCAATATTTTAGAAAAACCTTTATAGATAGTAGCTATTGACATCCCAACTTCAAATGTAAATTATACGTAGGATGTGAGTTGTGGGTTTCCGGGATGATGGCCCAGGTCTGTTGGAAATTCTTCCAAACGTTTCGTCAACAACTGCATTAACTGCATTCGGTCAGCATTAACACCCGAATTAAAGAACACAAGGGCAACTGTCGCAGAGGAGAGACCGAAAAATCGGCAGTAGCTGAACACGCCTTTTCTGAAGGCAATCATAAAATCCTTTTCAAGAACACATTAGTTCTGTCATCCGAGGTACACTATCACGCACGCCTTAATCGGGAAGCCATTGAAATTTTCAAGCATCCAAATAATTTCAACAGGAAGGAGGAAAACCTAAGGCTACACAACATTTGGTATCCGGCACTACGCAAGAATAATAATAATGAAAGAAAGAGAGGGCATTATAACCCCTCTCCTAGTGACCACACCCCACTAATTCAACCACGGGGTGGGGATATAAATATAGACACATTCCAGTCGACAAATCAGTCTCGCTCGAGAAGTCGAAAAGTGCAGAAGTGAAGTGCAGTGATGTGATGTACTTTTTCTTCTAACACGGACTACACCACTGAGGATGTCAACCGCAGTTGTTGACGAAACGTTTGGAAGAATTTCCAACAGACCTGGGCCATCATCCCGGAAACCCACAACTCATATGGATACCGGCCGAGAAAACCTACATTCTACTATTATACGTAGGATGATTCCATCGAAAAACATGTTTGGATTTTAGTCAGTAATTACAAGAATTCAACATGCGAAAATGACACAAATTCTGTACATTTTAGAAATTAATTATACTAGATATAAAATTAATTTCAGTTTTTTGTTGCGATGCAAACCTTTGTATTATCTCCTAGAAATGTCATGTTTTTTTATGTATTGATACGACCTATAATTAATGAGTAATCATGGAATTACGTAGTATGGAATAAGTAAGCTGTTCGAGTTGGAAAGTGCCCTCTTAAGATGGATTAATTTGTTAAACACACATAGAAATTCAATACTTGGGCATTTCAAGTATTTACACATAGACATTTAAAAAAAAAAAGTAACTTCAGCAAGGCTTTTCTGGTTTGCTTCAGCAAAGCAAACAGAACCACATCACTTCAGCAAACAAAGCCGCAAAACTCAAGTTATTCGATTTTGTCAAGGTTTTCCACCTTGTTGCTTACAATAGGCTTCTTCAAGCAAGTCTGAACAAATACCTACAGGGTCGGGAGCACATTTGTATCTCCCTCTGGAGTTGCTTGTATAGCCACCTACGATCAACTGGACCATAAGCCTGCCTCAAAAAGAACTCATTATAAAATTACTAACTGTGTACCGTGGGTTCATCCGCCGTTTAATTAATAAAATTTGATTCTTTGACGGTTAATCTGATTCTTGGGTTCTTTGATGATTAATTGACGGGCCCGTTGGATGAGTGGTTGGGGTGCTTGCCTTAACGCTCTGTTCTAGGGTTCCCGGGTTGGGGATTGCCTCGGTGTCTCCAGGCAATCCCCCATTGGAGTTAGCCTAGTCAGCAATGGCTAGGCTGCCCTGGGCTGGATCGGAGTTGTTGCCTCGGCAGAGCCCAGCCCACCCCGCTTAAAGGGCAAGGAGACACCGGGGAGTTTTAGTGGGTATTCCCAGTGCCGCCATGATCAGGTGCTGGGCGACCCCCACATACCCCTACCGCCTAGCCAGCGGTAGGAAATCTGTAAACGGATTTTCGGGATCTCGGATTTAAAAAAAAAAGGGTTCCCGGGTTCGATTCCCGGCAGGGCCAACTTTGAAAAAATTAACTTTGGCTCTGGTCTGGATTTGGAAAGTAGTGGCAGGGCACACTGCGTTTTCGCAGTCATTTAGGCAGCCCGTTTGGCGGCAGTAACCACCCCCTTACAGAAGACAACCGTGAAATAACAGCACGTGTGCCGTTGTGTTTCGGTGAGTGAGTAAGGGATGCCAGAGCCCATTTCCCTATCCACTCCTAATCCCTTATCCTTAATCCTACTGCAGTCGGCAGCGCACTTGCAGCAGCTTCGGCGTTGCTTGTGTTATAGGCGACGGTAGCCACCTACCATCAAGTGGACCGTCTGCCTGTCTGCCGACCTTAACATAACAAAAAAAAAAAAAACTCTTTCAAATTTCTCGCATTGCATCGTCCGCCCGCGCTTTACTTCGTTTTTCGTTTAAGGTTCTTTATTTTTTTTCTCGCCTCATAGTTGTAGCGGTCCTCAAGAATCGGGCTATCGAATGCAAAAAGAACTATTCAAATGCGACTGGTAGTTCCAGAGATGAGGGTTAAAAATTCTAACTTTTTAGATCTTAATATTTTTATTTGCAAATATAAAAATATTAGCATCATGAAAACCGATCATCACGAAATTTTGCACACCCGTTGTCAGGCATATAGAAAAGGACATAATGGTATTCTTAACCCATAAAAAAGTAATGTTCCCAAGGGATATCTAGAAATAAAAATAAAAATTCAACGTCTGAAAAATATGTGAGCAATAAAGATTAAATAAATGTTTTTAACGGCAAAGAAAAGGCACGTGAGCGATGTCGCAGGCAAAAGCTAGTTTGTTATATTAGTTCAGAAAAGTAATTACTTATAATATAATTAATAGGGTCCACTCACAACACACAAGAATACCAGTTCCGGTACGAAACATTCAATGAAAAGGTTTAAGTTATTTTTTTAAGAACTTTATTTTCGAATAACCGGTCAGAGATAAGAGGCGTGTTATCAATCAAATTAATTTAACTCGTGGTCGACGACGTCCCCTTAATGAAGGGCGAAGGTAGGTACAGCACGCATACGCATTAATTATTTTAAAGAAATGTAACTCACTGCTGACTTAAGCTGAGGGCACAATTAATTGTACAGTAATTTTTCAATATTATTCTTAATTAAGACGTTTACATTGTAAAGTTTATACGTATGTTCTCGGAGTTGGACAGCTCAATACTGAATTATTGTTGAGTTAAATTGTTGATTATTATGAAAATCGATTCTTAAGAGCGCGTATAAATAGAAATAGCTAATACTAGATTTGAATTTTATCTAAGTATATAAAGTCCAGATAAGAAAATATTTATATATTAATTAATACATTATAAATAAAAGTGAAATGTGGACAGAAAATATTAATCAATGAAATTTTCTCGATAGAACAAAATCACCAAGTTACCTCTCATTTCTATCTTTTTTGTGTTATTTTTAAAGCGATGCATATTACAAACCTAAAAATTATCAGTTACCAGTAATTAATATTTAATACTTTTGGCACTTATAACATTTTTATAATTTTAAAACTTATAACAAATGCGTTATCTTCCGCCTCATGTCATTCATACTTCAATATACATTATTTCACATGATCGATTGGTCACAATCTCTCCACTGAGACGGGAAGACTATGTTTCTGTGCGCAAGAATATTTAGACGTAATTTTTTTAATAAGAGATGTTTATGAGTGGATTATTATAAGTGTGTTGTGTATAGACTGTTTTTAAATGGTTTTATATAATTTTAACAAGATTTTGTAAATATATGGCTAATAAAAGGAACTCTGTTGTGTTAATACATATGGGGTCAAGCAGGTGTTTAGATATATTTTTATTTGTACTTGAGAAGTAAGTTTAGTTTTCACACTAATTCAAATTGCAAACGAATAGTTTATTGACTTCACTTATTACTAAAACAATATCTATTAATTCGCATTAAAAATTAAAATCCATTAGACTATTATTTAAACGCAGCATTACATCCGGTCGTCTAGCGAAACCCCTTTTTAAAGTATTTTTGGAATAATTTTATCTATATTTTTGACGGCCCGTTGGATGAGTGGCAAGAGTGCTTGCCTAACGTCTCAGGGGCCCCGGGTTCGATTCCCGGCGGGGTCAACTTTGGAAATTTTAATGTTATTTTCAAAATTGACTCTGGTCTGGATTTGAAAAGAGTGGTAGGGCACCACTGCGTTTCGCAGTCATTTTGGGCAGCCCGCCTGGCGGCAGTAACCACCCCCTTACAAAATACCGCCGTAAAATAACAGCATACGTGCTGTTGTGTTTCGGTGAGTGAGTAAGGGATGCCAGAGCCCATTTCCTTATCCCCTCCTAATCCCTTATCCAACCCTACTGTAGTCGGCAGCGCACTTGCAGCAGCTGATGGCGTTGCTTGTGTTATAGGCGACGGTAGCCACCTACCATCAAGTGGACCGTCAGCCTGTCTGACGACCTAAACATAAAAAAAATATTTATATAAAATGTTCCATATTTGAATATTTTCAATTAATTCTGTTCTCGCCGCTACGGAGAAAGTAACCTTAATCGATCATTATCGGATCGCACACGGTGTGCGTTTCGTAAAAAAATATCCTTGAAACATTTTTTGAACATATTGAAATGAGACTGCCGTTGTTGTACAGCACTTGCAAATTCGAATAATTACGATAGCAAAAGTCGAAATTTTTTTTTAATTGCACTGTTTTTTAATACATTATTATGTTAGATTTGTCTTTTTATTAAATGTTAAAAACAAGCCTTAAAATCACTATTAAATAAATTCAATTCATGAATGAAGATTTAGAAAAGGTGATGTTCGCCCATCTATTGCAATCCTATCAAATATTGATATTAATGCAGGGCACACTGCGTTTCGCAGTCATTTGGGCAGCCGGTTTGGCGGCAGTAACCACCCCCTTACAGAAGACCACCGTTAAATAACAGCACGTGTGCTGTTGTGTTCCGGTGAGTGAGTAAGGGATGCCAGAGCCCATTTCCTATTCCCTTATCCTTAATCCTACTGTAGTCAGCAGCGCACTTGCAGCAGCTTTGGCGTTGCTTTTATTATAGGCGACGGTAGCCACCTACCATCAAGTGGACCGTCAGCCTATCTGCCGATCTTAACATTAAAAAAAATGAACATCATTGCTTTAGCATAATGTCTATACAAATATTTTTTATTATCATTTCTTTTTCGTTAAGAAAATAATTATTAAAAACTGCGAAAAAATAGTGGGAAATTCAAATTTACTTGAAACGGTCAGATTCAATGTGACGTCAAAATCTATAGTAAAAGTGTCAACAAGCGCGTAGATGTTTGATTTTTGATTTTTAACATTTGATTGTTTTTGTAGACTGTGACGTCACGACAAGCGCACCAAAAGGGCGGTATTTGTTACTAAATTTAAATTTTTCGGCGTTGATATTTCTTTACGGTTATATAACGATATAACCTATCGTATGAAAATATTTTAAAAAAATGTGCATATTCCTTATTGCATTTTAATTGCAAGACTCAAGTTGTTTATTAGCTAATCTCTGTACAACCTTCTAAATACGTCCTTGTTCATGAATTGTAAAATTTATAAGGGCGTTGCCAACTGCTAATTTAGTTGTCAATTGTCGGTTACAATGACAGAAGTCTTTGTCAGGTAACGACAGTCAGACTTGCATACATTTGCATAAATAATAGCAAAAAATAGTACATACGTTTAGAGAGAATCGCTAGGATTCAGCTCTTTTGAGTTTCGAAGATTTTATTTACTGAATGGTCATTCTTGTAGTCAAGTTAGAAAAAAAACTAAAAAAGCAGATATTTTTTAGTTTTTCTTCTTATCTTACATAGTAATATGCACACATTACAACCTCTGCAAAATTCTTAACATAATTACGAAGCTATCAATCATTACAATCTTATTCGAAGACATAATGATGTCACGCTTTCTGTCATGCGTGAATGAGTCAATAGCTGTTCGTTCGCTCATTTAATCATTCATTCTTTTGAATGGTCCGTGATGACGCAGACGATTAAGCGTTCATTAATATTTATAATGATTTTGTTATCACTAGTAAATGAAATCTGTTTATTATCTAATTTAGAATTAATATTTACAACACTAGCGACTCGCTCTTGGCTTCACACGGATTATCCCGGATATTTTTTTCCGATTTGTCTCTTCACAAGAACCGTCCTTGCAGTTTAACGAAATTTTGGAAAAAAACGGCTCAGTCGTTCTCGATTTTTGCGATTGGCAACACATTGATTCATTTTTTTTTGAATCCCTAAATTCTGTATTGGGCTACTTTGGCAACTAGTTAGCCCGTCAGGCAGCAGTATCCACCCCCTTAAAAATATCACTATGAAATATTTCATCGACTGGCTAATTGATGCTAGAGCCCATTGTTCGATCCTCTCTTTTTACTTTTTATCCATTATCTTATATATATCGACAGCACACTTGCATACTGTGTTGCTTGTGGTAATAGGCGACGGTAGTCATCTATTGTCAAGGGACCCTTAACCTGTCAGTTGAACATTATATAAAATGAAAGAAATATAAGCTATCATCACCATCATCGTCATCATCTCAGCCGTAGGACGTCCACTGCTGAAGAAAGGTCCCTTAATTTTCCAAAAGGACAGATCAGAAGCAGCCTGGATCCACCGTCCACCCGCGGCCTCCATCAGATTGTCAGTCCACCTGATGGGTGGACGTCCTACGCTGCGCTTGCTGGTCCGTGGCCTCCACTCGATAACCTTCCGGCCTCAGCGGCTGTCGTCTCTCCGTAGGTACTATGTGTCCTCTCCACGGCCACTTCAACTTACTAATCTGTCAGGTTATGTCGGTAACTTTCGTTCTTCTACGAACCTCTTCATTCCTGATTCGACCTCGCAGTGTAACCCCGAGCATAGCCCTCTCCACAGCTCTTTGAGCGAGTTAGTCCACGTTTTAGCGCCACATTCGTCACTGGCAACACACATAGTTCGAAAACTTTTGTTTTAAGACACTGGATTTTGGACGAGAAGATGTCTCGGAGCTTCCAAAGATCACATTATAAACAGGAAACAAAAAGGTTTATAATGAATGAGAAAAGCGAATGATGGTGAACCCTACAATTTGACGGTCCAGCTCGGTTAATAATGTAAAATCTATGCAGTACTGTTTGAGTCAGTGGCGTAGTTACACTTTCAGCGACCTGGAGCAAAATTTTTCAAGCGCCCTCTCTCATTTTTTGAACGATCGATTGTAACATTGTAACTTTGCGAACTTGTAACTAAACATTGCATCCATATAGCTAATAAAATTATTATTGTTAAGAAGAAAGAAAAAATATGCTGAAAGATTACAGATTCAATATCATTATTTATTAAACCTGAAAAAGAATCATACACAAAACTCCATATGATTCATTTGAGGTTTGTGTATGATTACTCACGTGCCCATATAAGAGAGAGGCGTTTGAAAAATTTTGCTCCAAGCGCTAAAAGGTGCTTTGAAATTGATTTTAGTTCCGTTTTCCGCTACCTTTTCTGGAGTACATTTAACTACCGGCTATTTGTTTCATTTATAGATTGTTCCGAAAAAGTGAATAATGAATAATTATAATTAGGTGGGCATTTTCGATTGCCTGTTGACAAAAATTTAAGAAAAAAAAAATTACGCCCCCTCAGACCCCGGCGCGGGGCCCTAGAGCAACTGCTCCCACCCCCGACGCTACGCCCCTGGTTTGAGTGTGTGCATAGAAAAGAGGAACGCTTGTATTACTTATGACACTAAAATTAGTTTTTTTTTCTTTCCAATTTTTTGTTGCGAAACGCAACGCACTTTTCTCCATGTAAGTGCTTATAATGAAGGCCACCCAGCGTCTGTTTAATCTAAAGAAAAATCAGTCGTGACTCGAATGAAAGAGGCAATTTCTATGTTTTGATAATAGATAAGGATATATGGTTTATTCATTAGCCCGCATGCTAACCCGCGCGGAGTCGTGCGTGTACGATCTCAATTGAATATTTAGAAAATTTGAATTAGGGGTCAACTCTGTTGGTGAAATCTCGGCCGAGTGGTCGGGTCGCCATCGCCTGACTCTATGCTTTTATAGTTGACTCGACCAACAATCAAAATAAAATAAAAAAGTCACACGTCCAGAAATGTATACATGTCATGAACCAAGACAGATATTTGTTCAGATATTTTAAAAAATGTTCAATATGATATGATAGACTTAGGATAGGTTAGTTAGATTATGGTTTGTGTTGTGAAATTGCATATGCGACAGAATTTTTGTGTCAAATTGAAATTCTTGCATTCATCTCTCTTTATCTTTAGTTTTATTTATTTATTTATTTAATTCAGGTTACATACAGCCATTATATAAAACTAAATTAATATTATAATAGAGTACAAATAGGCCTAAAGAACCATATTTTCGGTAAAGAGATAATTAAACTAAGATAAGAAAAAGAAATTAGAATGGTATGTAGTGATAAATATTAAAAAAAAAAATTAAATAACTATTTTTTTAAAAAGTAATTCGCCAGTTTTTTTTTGAATGATGTTAAATTAATTGAGAATATGTCGATGTCATTTAGAACCTTATTATAGTGATATTTGGAACGATGTAGGAAGGAATTCTTAGCATGATTAGTTCGACAGAAGGGAATGTGAAATGTGTCTCTTGATCTTGTCCCGAGTTTTGGGACTTTGAAGTAAATAGATTCTAAAAGTGAAGAAGAATCAATGTGATTATTTACGATTTTGTATAGGAAGACTGCGTCAAGATAAGCCCGCCTATCCTTTAAGGAATACAGTTTGTGTCTCAAAGCGCTTGTTTTATAATCAGTGAATACATTTCCGGTTTTATAATCTAACGATTTCAAGAACTTATTATGTATTTTTTCAATCCTAGCTATATGCACCTCATATTGCGGATTCCATATTACACTTCCAAATTCCAAAATACTGCGTACAAATGCGAAGTATAATACTTTTAAAGTGTTTGTCTGTTTAAAGGGTTTGCTTAGACGCAGAATTAAACCGAGTTTCTTAAAACCATTAGCTACAATAGTATCAATGTGAAGATTAAACTGCAATTTGGAGTCCAGAATAATACCTAAGTCACGAATTTGATTAACAACTTTAATTTTGTTACCCCGTTTTGGAGCACTTGTGTTGCTTGTGTTGTAAGCGACCGTAGCCACCTACTATCAAGTGGACCATCAACTTGTCTGACGACTTTAACATAAAAAAAATCTATTTCCGAGCGCGGCTTTTAAATATTTAAACAATTATAAATAATGCCCTAACATATGTATACAACGGAAGGTAATATGTGTCAAAATACCAATAGTTTTTTTTTAAATAAATAAAGAAATAAAAAGGCAAATTCCTTGTAACTTTGATTTCAGTAACACTTTAAAAAAGTAATATTGGTAACAATGTCAAGATATAAGATTGCTGGACTGCAATACTTTCCAGTTCTTGCGATTCGAAATGAATAAATTAAGTAACGTCATGTTCGGCTGATGAATGAAAAGTTAAGCGGGTCACGCAATTTTAAAAAGTTTTTAAAAAATTTACTCTCTCGGACGAATCTTTTTGGTAAAAGTAAATAAAAAATACTACTGAATTGATAAACAAATGTGAAATTTATAAACGCAGGCAACCTCGCAGGAATACATTAGACATTAGTTGTAAATATTTATATAATTAAAACATTATAATTACACATAGACAAGTTATTCACAGGAATAATGAAGATGCATCTGAATCAATATGCATTCCTGCGGATAGCATTGCGTCATGTACAATAATGCACTAATACAAACCTGATGTAGGCCGCGGTATTATATTTATAAATCATCGTTCGCTCGCAGGAAATGGCACTTAATGCCTTATTGACATTAACAGAGACTCATTCAGATTATTTCACACACGATTAAACGCCTTTAGTAATTTTGTGCTCATATTTGTACATTTTCAACAAGAGTTTTTTTTAAGTTATTCTTTGTCTTTTGATCTTTTTAGATACCTAGATCTTTTTTTCTGTAGTTCAAAGGTCTTACTTATGGACTTCCATAAGTAAGACCTTATGGAAGTCCATAATAGCGAGTAACTATCATAATTTTAACTTAATAGCATGTGCTGTTGTGTTTCAGTGAGTGAGTAAGGGGATGCCAAAGCCCACTTTCCTAGTTACTTCTAATTACTTAGTCTTCTTTAGTCTAACAATAATACTCGACACTAGCCATTTAACATCAAGTGGACTGTCAGCTTTATATGAAAAAAATCACGTTTGGGATTCAAATATCTGGGCATTTTTCAAGTTAAGCATTTAAGAGAATAACTAAAATTTATTAACAGAGAATTCTTAGTATTTAAGCTGAGATTAAGGTGACTTGTTCCAACTCTGAAGGTGTGTGAAGTTAAAATTCACCAAGAACATTGTGAAGTTTGCAGTACTTAAGACACTTCCTAGCTTGATTTAAGAGAGACTTAAAGTAGACTTGACTGACAGGAAACATTGAGCGTTCATAAAAAGTAACACGCATTGAAATCAAGTCTCTAGCAAGTAATTTTACTTAAAATACTACTTCGGGTGGCCTCTTTACTTTCCTTTCCTTTCCAAACTCTCATCAATCCCAAAACTAATTAGATAATTAAAAATGGTTCCCATAAAAACTTTCATATCTATTTCACCATAAAAAGTAGCCAAATTCCTTCTTCAATGTGTCACTATTCTGTTTCTATCACTATAAAAAATTTCATCAAAATTAATTTAACTGTTTCGACGTGAAAAAGTAATGATAGTTTTTTTCACATTTATAATAATAGTTCTGATGAATAATCTTAAGACATTCATAAGCTCTTTTTCGGGCGATTCCGGATATTACTGTAAAACTAATTAGTTTAAGTGTTAAGGTAATTTTTTTATTAAAAATAAGACTAACGATTAGACAAATGTTTTTATAATATTAAGAAATACATTGACTGACATATTCGTTAAATTAATCGACAATTGATTTTGATTTATTTATTTTTTATATCAAGTATTACTACTATTTGAATATGCACGCCGGACGTGTCAGTACATGAGGATACATACACAAACCAATAAGAACTATATCACATTAGCCCGTTTTTATTTCACATAAACAAATTATTTGAATTACAATGATTCTAACCAACCCCTTACAGAAGACCACCATGAAATAACAGCACGTGTGCTCTTGTGTTCGGTGTTTCGGGTTCTCCTAGACCCTTATCCTTAATTCTACTGTAGTCGGTAGTGCACTTGCAGCAGCTTTGGCGTTGCTTGTGTTATAAGCGACGGTACCATCTAGTGGACCGTCACCCTAATTGCCGATCTTAACATTAAAAAAAAAATATATTAATCGCCTTTTCTTATCTTAGTAAAGCAGTGGCGTAGCTGTCACCCCAAAAATCAATCTAATAATTTATACACTATTAAAATAAAAAAAAGTAATAATAATTTATGTTTTATTAAAATATTACAAAGTAGCGGCTCGTCCCGGCTTCGCACGGGTGGACAATTATTACTGTGTCAAAAATACTTACTGTACCTAAGTACCTACCTATCTAGGAAACCTCAAAAACGTCATTTTAAATACCTGTTCTAATATCGATTTTCTAAATTATCTAATCTAAGCTACTAAATGAATTAATAAATTATTGTTTCCACTTTTACTTTGTTTTTTTTTTTGGAGGAATTAACTATATTAAGTCTTTTAGAACGTTTTTATAATAACAATAATTGTTGTTTATAAAAACTTAATAACAAATACTTTGCATCACATCAATCACACGTTCGAAAGAAATGTTGAACGGAATGCGGTCGGGAACAAGAGAAATTCCCCAAGCACACAGGTGGTAAGTAATCGCTATTTCCGGGGAATCCCCTGACTAGCGAAAGTTACAGCTAAATTCGAAGATAAAAACAACAAAATTTTGGGGAATCCCCGATCGACATACAGTGTGTACATAAACTTACTAGACATATTATTGTCATATATTGCTATTTTATTAGTGGCGGTTATGCAATCTGCCACAGTTTTACGAATTTTTACATGTGGCACTACTGACGTTCACAGTCGGGTGTCACTCCTAAGCAGGAGACACCCGGTGCGGGCCGACCCCCAGCTACGCCACTGTAGTAAAGTATTTGAAAATTAGTCAATAGTACAATTACATTACGATTACAAAAAATACAATTAGTACAGAGGAAATAATTAACATATTTTTAAGAGTAGGTATAGGATTAAGCAATTTACTTTTCTTATTTACTTTTACCTGATTCACATGAGTGTACGTAGACTCACCTCACCATGTTATCTCATCTGGGTCTGAGCAAACTCATTATCAATTCAAAGCAAGCCGTGGCATAATATCAGCCGCTATTATGCCACGGTACAATCGCGAATAGAATTTTAAGTTTATCCCAGTTTAGAAACTAGTTTTTTTTTTGGTTGCGTATATTGTTAACATTTTCTGTGTCACAATTCACAATATTGTCCAAGAGATATCATTCCTATTCATCACGCGTCCGGCTGGTATCAGTTTTTGAGATTTTTTATTGAGTTTAAAAGAAAAAAAAAACGGGACAAGTGCGAGTTGAACTCGCGTGAAGAGGGTTCCGTACGAATCATATCATGTTACCTATCATGTGTTTTTAAATCTACGCACAATATTGAGTGATTTACCATGTTATTTTAATATCATGGACTTCTTATAGGTTTTCCTATAATCTAAACTAATTTCTGTATTTTTCTCTGTTCAGTAGTTTCTCTACTGAACTATTTATTTACTGAAAACTATTTATTTCAAAATTACAAAAAAAAAAATTTAAGATCTTCACAACAAGACCATCCATTTGATATGTCACCCGATGCAGTTTTAAAATTATTATTTTTTTTAAATTTTCCACCTTCCCCCCAAAAATGACCTCCCATATACAGATTTCATCTATTCAGGTCACACCTCTGCGTTTGGGTCACAGAAATTGATATGTGTTACCAAATTACAACTTAATCGGTCTAGTAGATTCGCAGATAATTATTGACTGTGACGGACGGACAGACGGACACATGAGTGATCCTATAAGGGTTCCGTTTTTTGTTCGGACGTACGGAACCCTAAAAATGAAGGTACATTACTTCTGTAAGGCAGTGGTTACTGCCCAACTAAGATTGATAGTTTTCTTGAAGCACCTATGGTGTTGATGGCATTAATAGACAGACGACTGTAGCCACTTACCATCAAGTGTACAGTCATCCTGTCTGCCCACATTAACATAAAAAAATATATTTGACCTACATGTAAATATCTCGAAACATGTCACGTTTCCAGACCAATCCGCCTGTTAGTCACAGAATACATACTGGATGTTGGTATAAATAATGCAAATGTCTTGATGTGTAATAAGACTTTTATGTTTTTGTGTAAAAGGAGTCACCGTATGACAAATATTTAAAGTGAGTAAACAGATGTATGGTGGAATCGTGCAATGTGCATGAAAATGAGGATGCACCGCGACTAGCATCTTGAATAGAGTGATGACCTACTCGTACGTCTGTGGGTTTATTTTAGACATTTTCAAAAGAGGAAATCTCGCATATGCATATCTACATATTATCAATATTCTATCCTTCTAATAAAATTGTAAACGAGCCGTGTCTCTACATTAAATATTAAAAAAAAAAAACAACATTTGTCCATGTTGTATTTATGTTACCTACGTCAAAAAATAAGTTTTATAATTTTTTCTGTTTGTCTGTGCGCACGCTAAACTCAGAAACGGCTTAAGGGCTTCACTGAGGCAAATGACATTTACTATAGAACTCGCTGGCGGCGGATCCATTTCAACAGGCCTAGAAATGGTGTTTTTTTTTGTTTTTACCATTAGAACAATACACACAAAAAAAATTTTTATTAATACAATTTTTTAATCTGATATTAACTTATTAATAGGTACAGGATTCATATGCGTGCAATAAGCCGTTTTAGAGAGAATTTTCAATAAAAGTCAAATTCTTCTTGTTTTCTAATTTTTTTGTGGAGTTTCTATTACTTTAACGAAAATTCTAATCAATACAATTGGTTTTTCACATGTTTAAGTATAATATATATTTTTTTCAAAGCAATTGTCTTGTCCATTTCTTGTAACATTTTCATTAAACAATGGATATTTTTAGTATTTAGGGTTTGTCTCCCCCTTAACCGATTTAAATGTGGTTTTCACTGATTGATCGTAGCAAGCTTCCGGTAACATTTAGTGTTTTTCCAATCAATACGCACTACATCGAATACCACGCGACGCGTACGAAGTTGCGGCCTCCGCTAGTTATAAAATAAAGTCGCTTTTTGTTTCTCCGCTAACTTCTTCTAAACCATCCAACGAATTTTGATACACTAATGGAAAAAGCGTTAAACGAGGAACGTTTGTGTATATAATTAGCAGCAAAAAATTGCACCCGTGCGAAGCCAGGACGAGCCACTAGTATTTTATAAAATTAAATTAGTATAGTTCTATTATACCTACTTACTTACTAATCAAATGATATTCTTCAAAAATAGAAGTAGCGATGAACATACAGCGTGTTATTGAACTTGTGTTAATAAAAAACACACACAACATTTTTGTTTGTTACGTCATTTTTGGTAATAATAGAATTTTGTGTGGACACGTAACGTGACAAAAACCTTTTATCGGGCATCTTAGTTACGCACGTTACGCTATAGGTATCACGAGTGAGGCGATTTAAAAAAAATAATGATGTGACATCATCGACCATCGATCTGACACCGAATAAGGGATAAGTCTTATAAAGACACATTGTAGGTTTTTTTTTAATTATCAAAAAAACCTTTCAAAAAAAAAACTTTCACTCCAAAATTCACCGTTCCTTTATTTTGTTGGAATTAAAAAAGCATTCCTTTATTATTCCTCCTTAATTTATACGTTACTTCCTCATGCATAATGTGTCGATTTATGAAAGAAGATTTGTTGCAGAGAATTTCGATCTTACCCAGAACTATTATTAGTGTATCATTGGCGATGATACACTAACAATAACTAAGCTGCAGAGCCTGGCACATAGACGCAAAGTTGCCTGTCTGTGTGTATTCTATAAGATGTACTTCGGAGTGTGCTGGAGAGCTGCATGAGATCATACCACTTTCCCCTTTCTTCTATCGGACATGCAGACGTACGGCTGGTTACCACCCTCACCTTGTCGAAATCCCTCTATTTCGGACCAAGTGCTTTAAAACGTCTTTAAAAATGCGCACTGCTAAGGATTGGAACTCCCTGCCGGCGGCGCGTCTGTATTTCCGAGCTCATATAACCCAAATCTTTTCAAGGTCTGAGTAAATAACCGATCATCATTAAACTTTGCTTGTACATAGAATTACAGTCTTTCATCCAGAGGAACTATTGTTCCCGAGGTATACGGACGACGTCGCGGGCGGCTTATATTAGAAGGTATAAGGTATGTACTTTCTTGAATAACATATAAACAATGAACAAGGTTACAACGTCGGTGCCTATTATGGAATAATAACATTCTTAACAGATTTTATCATAAATTGTTTATATTCTAAGTGTAGATTTCAATTTATTACACAGTTTTATGGATCGATATTGTAACGTATTTTAACAATAATATGTGTGTTACATACGGACCAATAAATAATTGTTATTCCCCTATAAAAAGCACTCAATAAATTTTGTAACAATAGTCCCAGGCCAACTTTAGAACTGAACTTTCATAGGAATAACTAATAAAATACTTATTAGTTCTAAAAATAACACAAGTTTAGTAAAGCTAGTATAGTATATATAATTGGTGTTTATATTCGAATTACTTAAGTATCTCTTTAAATGAAGGTCTATCTAAAGTTCAAAACTGTTTGCCTCACCTCGCACGGGGACTATCAAGAACTGATCGCGCCCCAGAATATATTACTCTTACATTATTAGCTTTACCAGTAATTTCATCAGTTTAACAAAAAAAAAATTTTGTCTATCTTTTTTTATTTCTAAAGATGGGTTTGCTCTTGACCAGCATCTATCCGTGTAGGAAGGATGAGGCCGACGATGGAGCGAGCTCACCCAGAAGATGCTTATTCACTCGAACCTTGAAAAGATTTGAGTTGTATGAGCTCAGAAATACAGACGCATAGAGTTCCAATCCTTAGCAGTGCGCATTTTTAAAGACGTTTTAAAGCACTTGGTCCGAAATAGAGGGATTTCGACAAGGTGAGGGTGGTAACCAGCCGTACGTCTGCATGTCCGATAGAAGAAAAGGGAAGGCGGTATGATCTCATGCAGCTCCCGAGCACACTCGAAGTACATCTTATAGAATACACACAGACAGGCAATTTTGCTTCTATGTGCCAGGTTCTGCAGCTTAGTTCTTATTAGTGTACCGTCGCCAATGAGCCTCCTAGTTCTGCGATCCACCGAGTCGAGTGCGGCAAGTTTGTATTTTGCTGAGCCATCCCAAAGGTGACATCAATACTCCATGCAAGATCGGACTTGTGCCTTGTCAGCTCAGAGAGGAGCTGTCCAGGTGTGAAGTATCGCTTCAGCCTATTTAAGATGCCCAGCTTTTCGGCCGCTGACTACAGAACTCTATAATGAACTAAAATATAAATAAAAAATATTAGGAAAATATTACAAAAACTAATCTTAAGTTCGAACATATAGTAATCTAACTATAGGGAATGAATAACTGTAATAAGAATAAAACAATAAAAAATTGTAAGGTGCGGGTGGATCTAAAACCACGAAAACTTTTAAATTTTAAATTACCTACTAAATTTTATTTTTATTATTAAGGTGTAATCATGTTTAGTCAAGCATAATGTACAAATATTAAATAACTGTTATGTCATCGGAAGTGGCTTACATTTAAAATACAGGCTCGGCCTATTTTAGATGTGACGATAGTTTTTGTAATAACAAGATTTAAAATTTGTGATCTTAGACCTTTCATTGCTCACTGTAATTTGCTGGAACAAATGAATATTTATTATTATTAGGTATATTATTATTATATATACCTATAGAAACATAGAGTTAAATATTGCTCAACCTTAGTGTCTGTATGTCTGGTTTTCGCGTAACACGTTTTTCACGTTTAGCCTCCAATGACGTCATCGTTTGTGGGTCATGGCTCCATGTAGGCAGCCAGGTGGAGCTGTGTCGTCGGACACCAGCTGCAATATTACGAATTTATCATACGTTATTTCACGCTTTACTAATAGCGGCAATTAGTCAATGTACATACGCGAGCATGTAACGCCGGAAGCAGAAGCCGTTTTTGCGGCGTTCATTCATCAATCGGTGTCAATTACTGCTGGCAAAAAATATATGGAATCAATGCTGTGTCTAATAGCTTCATTGTAATTAGTGACTTCCAATTCGCATTTGTTATGGGTCAAACAAAATGGTAGTCTAATTTATTTTTCTTTGGAACGAAATACAAATTGGCAAGTCAGCAAAATGTCAGCAGTGATTGGCGTTGAAAAAAATGACACAGTTCTGAGTTCGGTTTTTGCCATGGAGTTATAATAAAAACTGGAATCAGTCATATTATTTCTGACTTGTAAATTTTAAGTATAATATGTAGGTACTTTTGAAAACAATAAAAAACTTACGGAAATCGAGTTTCACGATTTTTGACGAATTCAATTTGAGGATTGGAGAACAAATTTAACTTTAAACTAGAAAAAAAAGCTACACCGATTTTACAGCACGGTTGATTAATTAAATATTATGTTTGTAATTACAAAATATAAAGCTAATGCCTGTGCGACAACTTAAAAAGTCACCATCAAAGTCGCACACTCTTGTCAGATGGTTGTGCAGATGATGTACACGGAGGGAGGATGGTCGTGTTCGCCCTCCCTGGCTTGCTGCTCCCTCGATTAAATTAAAAATTAAATTAAATTTAAAAAGTACCTAAAAAAAGTATGTCATTTTACTTCCCAGGGTGGTTTAGAACTAACCCTTTTAAATCTATCCCATGGAAACTTGGATACTGCGTGCAAAGTTTCATCCAAATTCATTATAGACTAGCGACCCGCCCCTGGCTTCGCCCGGCGTGCAATTTTTATATATATGAACATTCCCCGTTTATCCCTCTTTCCATTAGTGTAAACCGAATTAAAATCGGTCCACCCGTTCGCGCGTGATGCCGTGACCAAGGGAAATGGGGATTCATTTTTATATATAGAAGATTTGATAAGCGATTTTTTAAATATATTTTGGTTCCTACTCGTTGACTTATAGTAGCTTGAGACTTATTTGGATTTGACCTCTAAAGCATTAAAATTATTGTATTATTACTACGCCTCTTAATTGACTATTTCAAGCTACACCTACGGACATTATAGAATAGAGTTCGAATGATGGAATTCCACACAAGAAGAAATCGCCTCTTTAAATTCTAACTAGCTGACCCGCCTCAGAGTAATACAAAATAATACAGAATATACGAGAAAGTGAATTATATTCATAATTTTTTTTCGTGAATATTTCTGATGTTTTAATAGTTATTAAATAGTATATAAAATAGATAAGTAAGGTTTATGACGTAATATTTTCTAAATAATCATACAAACTGAGACCGACAAACTCTTAAGTGAGGGAGGTAATAGGAAGACGATTCTGCAATAGGGTGACGGACGCTCTATAGTCTGACGCGAATAGTTGATATACCTAACTATATTTTTTGTTTAATAAATATTATAATAATTAATTGGGATAAAAGCTGTTAATGGATAACATTTTTAACTGCATACACAAACGCATGGCCACTATACGACAAGTAGGGTTACGCACACATCTTCAGCGAACCGGCTTCACTTTTTGAAACGTTTTTGTTCGTAAGGGCTCTGTCTATAGTTTTTGTCGGTCTGAGCATACAAAGGAAAAAATGTCTTCGGAATTAAGAATTTCTTATTGAGTGATTTGGTTTTATCATTAAGAAAAACAATTGGTACCTAACGAATACAATTAAAATGAACTAGGAACATGATTTATCAAACGATTCATAGGATATATATATGTATACTATATTTAATATATTTTATTTATTATAGAAACTTTTTTAACTTTAATTTTTTTTATAAAAAAACAGATATAAGTAAGAATAGTTAAAAAAAAAGGTTCTACTCATATTAATATACTGTGTTTTTATTTTACTGTCTGGAATTGTAGTGGAAGCATATTTGTCTCGTACCATGTATATTTATATTAATTTTTTTAATTTAATATATAACAACTTATACTAAAGTAATATTAAAAACATAATGCGATTTAAAAAGTCCAAATTTTTGATTTGAAAACGTAATTTAATAAAAACTTTAATTGTTATTAACCTCAAAATTAATTAAAAACATATCTATGGAGTCAATATTACGCAATTTAATCGTGGTAACGTCTCTTTGACAAATGAAAACAATATGCAAATTAACTAATCAAACATTCAATGTAAAACAGCAACACTTAATTACCATAAAGGTCGGACATGCGTAAGAACTTGTCAATTTTGACATTTGCTCAGAGATCTGTCTGTACTAATTTACTATGCTAATGTCGTATGTATCAAGACATCAAAAGTTTTTACGAAACTCTTTCAGCATGAAAAATAATGGGAGTGATTAACCGGAGTTCCAGCAGAGCTGTTCGAATTCAGATGTAGATTAGAAGTAGTGATCACTTCAATAAATGTTGAGGTTAATTTCTTATCATGTGACCAACACTGGCTTGCAATTATACTAAACCGAGGCGCCTTAGCTTCGTCCGGGTCAAATATTTAGAACTCTAAGTAAACGTAATAAATATAGAATTTAACAATAGGGATTTTTTTTATATTTTCATACGATAGGTTATATCGTTATATAATCGTAAAAAAATATTCAGCGCCAAAAAACAGAAATTTAGTAACAAAAAAAAAGTTGAAATTAACTAACAGCTACGGGCACTTTAAACACCCGCCCTTTTGGGCTTGTCGTGACGTGAAGGTCTACAATACAATCAAATGTTAAAAATCACAAACATCTACACGCTAGTTGATATTTCATAGACGTTGACGTCACATTCCATAGACTTTGACGTCACATTCGATCTGACCGTTTCAAGTATTTTGAATTCCCCACATTTTTATGCACTTTTTATTAATTATTTTCTTAACGAAAAAGAAATAATATTAAAAAATATTTACATAGACATAATTCTAAAGCAAAAATGTTGATAAAAAAATATATTTAAGCCTTTTTTGAATTAGACGCATATTCCCTATTACAAAGAGTATTTCCACATACAATGCACAATGATTATAGCGAGTGGTTCCAATTAAAGCCTACCACAAACTTTACCACCGCACTACTCGCCTTAGATGCGAAGTTCATCCGAATTAGATATGGTGCCACTGCGCAACTTTATTCCACGGACGCGCGAACTTTGGAACAATCTCCCTTCTAAGGTGTTTCCATATAGCTACAATATGGGCTTCTTTAAGCGAGCAGTAAACAAATTCTTGCAGGGTCGGCAGCACACATGTACCCCTCCTGGTGTTACTTGTGTCGTTAGGCGACGGTAGCCACCTACCATCACGTACCATCCTTATTAATATAAAAAATAGTACTTTCCTTCTAATAGGACAGACATAATAGCTAATATTAGAATGTAGGTTACAGTATAGATATGTACAATAGTTCCTCAATATATTTATGAACATCTTTTGTGATATACCTAGATCATCTAGAAATATATTTATTAAATACTAGCTTTTTCGCGGTTTCATTCTTTTGATTAGATAAAACGCTTGTGTCCAGAGTTTCCCATAAATTCGTCATCAAAGGCATATTTATGGGATTCCATAAATATGCCATCTATATATTTAAATGAGAAGAAATTTTAAAATTATGTAAGACTCGCTCATTAAATCGAAAAATAAAATGTCATCCAATGTTTTATTACTAGATATCCTAAATCTTTTTGATCCTATGTTTAAATCTAGATGTATCTATGTGAGAATTTCAATCTAAATCTAATCTATTTAATCTAATCTAGTAATGCTCACTAAGTAAATTCAACCAATTTTTCTAAGCACAGTTGATTAAATTTTGTGCAATCATAAAAAAAAAAATTATGTTCGTACGGGATTTTTATAGGATAGGCAATTCAACATTGTACCTACATATCTAAGTGGGTTTATTCTTATTGCGTTAGGTGCGAAGTGGGTATAACTTATTCTGAGCTTGTAAAGGACTGATAACTTGTAATGTTAAATGTACACCTTTTGTACGCAATTTGAAGGCAAAGTTAGTATTTTAGTTATCCAAGTTACTAAGTTATTTTAGTAAAGCAAGGTTTTGTATCTAAATTAACCTAATTATTGGAATTAGGTATCGAAATTTCAGCGATATTTAATTGTTTAAAAATTTATCATATTTATATTAAAAATAGGTGATAAATATATTTTTGACATTTCCGCGTTATTTTCATTCAATTCAAGTAATATTTATTATGTTTTTCCTTGATTCTCTATGTTTTATTCATTCTATGTATATCTGTACCTACGACATAACAGTTACGTAAGTACCATTACGTACGTATTATAAAATTAAACGCTGTCCGTTCTGTTTCTCCTCTAACATCTTCTAAACCACCCAAACGATTTAAATACGGTTTTCACCAATGAAAATTGCGATAAAGGTTGGTTAGTGTATACAATTTTCAGAAAAAAAAAAAAAAAGCCGGAGCCAGGTTTCTAGTTTGATATAATTGTTTTTTTAAGAAGCAAGTTTTTTTAAGAATTAAACGACTGTACTTAATTAAAAAAATAACGACCGCATTATTTTCCTTAATTACATTTAGATTGCTTAAGTAGGTTAATGATTACAGAAAGTGAGAGTATTGGACTTTTTTCAATTGTTTCTTTTTTTTTTTTTAATTGAAATTAATAGTATTAATTTAGAATGGTTTTATTTTGATAGTCAAAATGGAGATGTCATGGCAATTAGTACCTGCTAGGTTAATATAATTTTTTTAGGTAATCTTAAAATGGACATTGGACATTCCCTGGAATCAATTTTTATAGTCGAAAATAAATATATTTTCGAAAATGCACATATTTTGGGAACTTTGTTTATTTCTTAAAATAAACAAAGTTCCCAAAATATGTGCATAGTTCCGGCAAACAGGCCTACGGTTGCTTGTGTGCTGCCAATTTTACTGTAGTCACTGTGATTTTCTGTTAGTTAGTGGTTTCTGCCGATAGACGGCCAGAGCCCATTTCCCTGTCCCTTCCCAATTCCTTATCCTTAATCTTACTATTGTCCGCAGCGCATTCCAGCACCTGTAGCGTTTCTTGTGTTATTGGCGACGGTAGTCACCTACCATTAAGTGGACCGTCAGCCTGTCTGTCGACCTTAACGTAAAAAATGACAGGACTGTACTTTTACCATGAGTTTACAATGACCGCACTCGCTAGCGAGAGCGTAAAACATAGATGTATTATGAAAAAATGTCAACTGTCAATGTCAAATTGACAATTTTCCATATACCTAAATATGTTACGCTCTCGCTAGCGAGTGCGGTCATTATAACTCATGGCAGAGAGGTACTGAACACAGTGTATGTTAAATATCTTTTTAACCACTTATAGTATACCATAAAATAAAACACTGGCTTTAGTATCTATATTATATGTATAGGTAAAGAAAGATAAAACAGATTAGTACTTTTTTTCATTAGTTTTTTTTTGTTTAGAAGTTAACAAAAAGCTTTGGTGTTATCAATAAAAAGTTGTGCAAATAATTAGTTTTTATTCCCAGCTTCGAAATGATCAGTGGGCAACATAAACATGTTTTTTTCATAAAACGTACAGAACATTTTTGGTGCAGAGTTGCAGCAATAGATAGAATGACCTTGCATTTTAGATATCAATTTAAATTTAGAATATTTTATACTTTGGACACACAATACGAGAACCTGTCCTTTATAATATTCAAAAAAAACGTTAATTCAAACAAAGTTAAAGTAAACTTTAACTGTCAAAAATCTAATATGGAATAGATCTTCCAGTTGTCATTGAAAGGTGTAAAGTCATGTTTGCATAAAAGTTGATAATGCGTTGCGTAGGCGATGTTGAATTGTCCAAATTCATCATAATTTTGATCGTTCAAACCTTTTCTGTTTACTTGATACTTACGTCATTTAATAAGGTTTAAGTTGTTTAGTGTTGTCAAGGTCTAAACACAACGTAACTGTTGGCTTAGAATATTTTTCGCATTATGTCATGGCGAATCTTAGGTGACATTTCAATTTTTTTTTCTATTCAAGTGTTAAACACTGGCGACTCGTAAAGTTAGTAATGTTGCATAATAATCGTCAGTAATACCAGTAATCTTAAACCTGTTCGTAAAATTTTAAAGTGTCATTACCCATTATGCCACAGAGTACACCGATCTAATGACGTCTGTCAACGCTTGTGTTGACAACGGCGCTACCAGCGGCGTATGATTACTTATTTAAAAATATATAAAAAGAAAACAAGAAATTGAGAAAAAAAATTGATTAAACAGAATATTCGTCCCGATACCGCCAGATCGCATTCATCTAGGGAATTTGTTGCTATTTTATACCGCAAAAATTTTTTTGCTCCATAAATTTACGAGAAACGACCGAGATACTGACGTAATATTACGCTAGAATACCCATATACAATATCTTGTGAAAGAAAGCACCAATCGAACCGAATATCGAAAATAGAATACTCTATTTTAATGTATCGGGGTATTTCATCCACCACGAAGGGTTGACATTTTTGTATATCTAACTAGCTTATCTTAGAGCAACAAAATAAGCCGTTCGAATGGCCCCGCCAGCTACATTGGTTCGCGAGATACGCGAATTCTCTATTTTAATGTATCGGGCTAGTTCATTCCCCACGAAGGGTTGATATTGTCGTATATCTAACTAGCTTATTTTAGAGAAACAAATTAGCAACAAAATATGCCGTTTGATTCGGTTCGATTGGTGCTTTCTTTGACAAGATATTGTATATGGGTGTTCTAGCGTAATATTACGTCAGTATCTCACAGTCGTTTCACGTAAACTAATGAAGTAACAAAATCGATTCTTGCGGTTCAAAATAGCAACATATTAGCAACAAATTCCCATATAGTTCTCAGGTCCGTCTTATTAAATGGGTATACCAGCATAATATACATCCAGTTCCCCCTCTATCACCACTCTATACCTTATCTTTTTAAAGTTTGCAACTCCTAAAGTTTTGCTTACAGGTAACTGTGTCAAACTTGTCTGCAGACGTTCATTTAAGAAAAAAAAGGGACAAGTGCGAACTGAACTCGCGTGAAGAGGGTTCCGTACGATGTTACCTAATCCGCACAATATTGAGTGATTTACCATGTTATTTTAATATCATGGACTTCTTATAGGTTTTCCTATAATCTATAAGTAGAAAACTAATTTCTGTATTTTTTTTAAATTTTAGGTTCAGTAGTTTCGGAGATAAGGGCGGGGGATGGTCAATTTTCGTCTATTTTCTTGAATAACTTGGAAACTATTTATTTTAAAATTACAAAAAAATACATTTAAGATCTTCACAACAAGACCTTCCATTTGATATGTCACACGATGCAGTTTTCAAATTTTTTTTTATTTTCCACCTTCCCCCCAAAAATGACCTTCCATTTACAGATTTCATCTATTCACGTCACACCTCTACGTTTGGGTCACAGAAATTGATATGTGTACCAAATTTCAATTTAATCGGTCTAGTAGATTCCGAGATAATTGACTGTGAGCGACGGACACACGAGTGATCCTATAAGGGTTCCGTTTTTTTATTCGGACGCACGGAACCCTAAAAAAAAGACTTTCTATAAATGGTAAAAAATGCATAATGATTCGTCAATTAAGAGAAACAAAACTCTCACTTTCATCATCAATTTAGTGGCAAATTCTAGTGGTTTTTTTTAATACATAAACTATAGTTACAATTGAGTACCATTACAGCAATTGTATTTTTTGCACGCAATTGCACGCAATGTTGCATTCCTTGCTCGCATGCTTTAGTTAGATCAATGACTTACGATTATAGTAAGAGTAAATGCTTACCTGCGCTTCACTGAGTTTCTAAGAAAAATTATGAATCAATGTATTCAATTGTATAAAACTAGATTCCTCCCAGATATGGGGGCAGATTGTTTCCGAAATGCATCTAAACTAAGTGATAGATATTTGAGTGATATATTTTTAATTAAAATAATTAATAGTAAGAAAAAACACATACATTGGTTTGAAGGTTTTCAAAGCTTTTGCATAACTATATATTCCATACACTATTGTTAATTACTAATACTAAAGTGACACTAAAAGGAGAAACGGTAAGCTGATTTTTTAATGTAAGTTTTTTAATGTCAGAAAACATTAAAAAACTTATAGAAACTTACAGAAAACATTAAATTAAAAACATTAAATGAACCTGCAAGAATAATTAATCTTTTTATATATAAAAATGAATCCCTATTTCCCTTGGTCACGCCATCACGCGTAAACGGGTAGACCGATTTCAATTCGGTTTTCACTAATGGAAAGAAGGATAAACGGGGAATGTTTATATATAAAAATTACACCCCGGGCGAAGCCGGGGGCGGGTCGCTAGTCTTTTCAATATTTGAAAGGTACATTATTTCAGATGGACATAACTATGCTATAATTAACGTATAGTAAGTCTCCCAAATCCACTCTCAAATCCAGCCGGGGTGAGTAGGTCTAGTTTATATAAATTGAAATTGAAATATGAGCGAACGAGGTCAAACAAAAAGAATTAGATTAAGGGCTTCACTGAGGCAAATGACATTTACAATAGAACTCCCTGGCGGCGGAGACAATTCAACGGGCCTAGAAATGATGTTTTTTTGTTTTTACCATTAGAAAAACGCGCAAAAAAAATTATTAATACAATTTTTTAAACTGACATTAACTTATTAATAGGTACAGGATTCATATGCGCGCAATAAGCCGTTTTCGAGAGAATTTTCAATAAAGGTTAAATTCTTCTTGTGTTCTAACTTTTTTGTGGAGTTTCTATTACTTTAACGAAAATTCTAATTAATACAATTGGTTCTTCACATGTTTAAGTATAATATATATTTTTTTCGAAGTAATTGTGTTGTCTATTTCTTGTAACATCTTCATTAAACAATGGATATTTTTAGTGTTTAGCGTTTGTCTCCCCCTTAAGAGATTTCAAATTTTACGCCAAAGGTCATTGAAATTTTGACGCCAGTTATCATGTTGCCTATCCTCTTACAAAATAAGTCCATGTAAAAACAGCACCCGCAGCTTGCATTTAGGTGCGCGAGTTGAAAGCATGTTTCAAATCTACATGTAACTATAACGTATATTTTCTATATCTATACATATAATAAAATCGTAAACGAGCCGTTTTTTCAAAAATAATAATAATAATTTGTAAATGTGCATATGTTACCGAGGTCAAAAAAATAGTTTTTAGAATTTTTGTCGGTTTGTCTGTTTGTGTATGCTAATCTCTAAAACGGCTTAACCAATTTGAATGCGATTTTCACTGATATATTGTAGCAAGCTACCCGTAACATTGTGTTTGTTTCATTCCAATCGGTTTACAAACAAAAAAGTTGCGCGCTAAACCGAATACCACGGGCACAAAGTTGCGCGGGCTCAGATAATTACAAATAATACCGTACTGTTTTAGAATCTAAAAAACTTTGTGCACGGGGTTCGGGAAGATACTAATGAGAGTAGATATTCTTATACGAGCTAAGATTTTTTTAGTAATTACTTACCCATTTTTTTTTAAACATTTTTTGTGTCTATAAACACAAGTGACATTAAGGGATTCAAAATATGTTTCCAATGATAGGAAAAAGAATAAGGAAGGGCCAATTACTGATGGTATGACCAGTTTCCACGGCGACTGTGGGAGCCAAATGATTAAAACTAAAATGAACGTTTAATCACAGTCTAAGTCTAACCATAATTACGCCATACAGTCCTGCAAACTGAAGCGAGTTCGCCGAACGTTGCTATTGACCTAAGACACAAGTACATTCGTTGCCTGACTGTATGACGTAAGTATGGTTAGACTGTGGTTTAATGGTTAATAGTTAATAGACAATATGTAACTGGTTTCTACATAATGCAGTTTAAATTCATGTTATGTATGTGAAAAATGGAGGTCGAATAATATAAAGAACTGTGCATACATACACTGACAGGTGCGCTTACTCAGGCATCGAAGATACTATTGACACAGATGTATGTAATGTCTAGAATAGTTGAAGGTTTGAGACATACCAATTCGTACTTTAACAGTATCAATACAAGAACAAAAGTTGTATAACTATAAGGGCAGCTTTTTGAACGAGGTAGGTACAGTCGCGACTTTCAAGGTAAAAACACGAAATTAATATTTGAGGTAACCTCAATATAACAGGCATTGAACTAAATAACATTCTGGATGTAATAAACTTGAATGTTTTTCTATGTTATATTAGATTAAAAGTGTTTTTAGTCTGAATAAGAAGCATAATGTTTTATTTTTATGTATTGAATAAGTTTTTTTGAATTGAGTAGATTTTAAATTTGACATAAATCTTCGACAAAATATGGTCTTTTTCTTTCAGAGTTTTAGGCCACATAAATTTGGATAAAATTGTTGTTTCAACTGATGAAAAAATTATTCCATGCTAATTTCTAGCAAAACATGTGAGCGCTAAAGTATTGTAATGATTGTCTTGTGCAATGATTTAAGTATACAATAATCGAATTAATATTTTTATTAAATGACTAGCTGTTGCACAGGACTTCGACCGCGTCTCTTTATAAAATACTGTGTTACTCGTTGATAATGTAGCTTTCTATGGGTGAAAGAATTTTTAAAATCGGTCCAGTAGTCTTTGAGTTTATTCATTACAAACAAACATTTGTATGGAGGTGGGTAAAGGGGGAGATGGGGGGAAGGGGTGAGTGAGTACCCTATGTTACTCGCTAATAATGTAGCTTTCTATAGGTGAAAGAATTTTTTAAATCGGTCCAGTAGTTTTTGAGTTTTTTCATTACATACATACATACATACAAATCTTTTCTGTTTATAATATTGGTATAGATTGAAATTGTGGTACCTATCAGCGACGAAACATATTTCAAACCGTCATTAGTCATTAAATCATGTCTGCCTACTGATACTAACTCCAGACGCTCCGTTAAACTGGTTTAGTAGTGGTTTATTTCGTTTCGTACGATTAGTGCGAAGAACTGTCTTTAAAAATAAATATATTTTTAGTCTTTGTTTAGCATACTGGTTTTTATAGAAGAAAAAAATGTAATGTCATTGTGTGAACGACAATGAAATAGCTAAAGTAGGTAAATCGAAATATAAATAAATTACTATTTTAAAGATGCAAAATTTAGATATTACTTACCAGTTTTTCTTTTTTTATTTATTTATTAATAAAAGGTTTAAGGATTTTGTTTTTGCAGACTATCAAGATTATGCTATAATTATACTATATATTATCAAGATATAGTATAATTGATTAGTGTTATAGAATTATGCTATTCGCAAATAAAAAAATAATGAGCTTTCTAAGGAGGCTGAAAGCGTATTTTGTGATGGCACATTTAAAAGTTGTGTGTGTTAAATTTGGAGAAATCTATTATAGTCTTTGCATTTAAAGTAAAAGTAAACAATTCTACTTTTAAACATAACTGTACATTAAATATTTATTATTCATAACGTAAACCACCACAAACAATTGGAATGCGTTCAAAATTTGGAATTTTGTATGTCTAGATGACTGTGTGATTTATTGAGACATTTTTTTTATTTCTACTTTTTTTTTAATATCTAAGTATATAAGTTCTTCACAATACAACTTGTATGTATGAGCAATTTTAAAACCGTCTTTATCACACAAATCACGTGCTACAAATGGCACCAATTGCATTTAACGCACTTTAATCACACCAAAATTTATAGCTATAGTGCAATAATTTGTCATCACATAAACCCACATCGGGTGTTATAAACGGTCGATATAAAACGGGGACATTTAGTGAGCTCTCGTAAATCTCACCATGTGACATCAGCCGCTACGTGAGTTGGCGTGTGGTACAATTTAAGAACTTAAGAGGGCACTTTCCAACTCGAACAGCTTACTTATTCCATACTACGTAATTCCATGATTACTCATTAATTATAGGTCGTAGCAATATATACAAAAACATGACATTTCTAGGACATAATATAAAGGTTTGCATCGCAACAAAAAACTGAAATTAATTTTATATCTAGTATAATTAATTTTTTAAATGTGCAGAATTTGTGACATTTTCCCCGGGTCTATTCTTGTAATTACTGACTAAAATCTAAAAATGTTTTTCGATGGAAACATCCTACCTATAATGTACATTTGAAATGGGGATGTCTATAGCTAGCATCTATAAAGGTTTTTCTAAATTATTGGAATTGCTGGCGTATGTTTTATTATTTTCGCGAGTTGAATAAGTGGCGCGAATGTGTTGCGTCGCATTCTGTCTTCGGTTATTCGCATTATAGTAAGTTGAGACAACAAATTCTCCCAAATACCTATTACTGAGTTCCCACGCTCGTACAGCGCCACCTTAAAGCGATGGCGTTAGTATTTAATTTTTTATTATAGCTATTACCAATCGAACCAATACTTAACTGTAATGTAATCGTATTATCTATACGGATGTATGGAAAGATAAAAGTTCGCGTTAAAGGACCAAAACTACAAAACTCTAGTGCTTAGAAAATATAACTGTTAAGCAATGAGCCTACGATAATAATAGTAATAAATACTATATGTATCACACAATCTGTATTACAAGTACATGATAATATCGGCCTTTACGGTATTAACAATAAATAATTAACTATTTGATTCATATATTAAAATACAATGGGTGGGTAAAATATTTTGTTGTTTGTCTAACGACAGTTTTATCACAAGACCAGTAATGCCAAAATCTATTAATGTTGAAAAATCATAGTTTATTATTAGCTGAGCCCGCAACTTCTTACGCGTGGTTTTCGGTATAGCGGGTAACTATTTTGTTTCTAAACCGATTGGAATGAAACAAACACTAAATGTTACGGAAAGCTTGCTACAATACATCAGTGAAAACCGCATTCCAATAAGTTGAGCCGTTTCTGAGATAAGAGTGCACAAACGCACAGACAAAAATTCTAGATAACTGCAACGTGTACAAATAGCTTTTTTTAAACATATTTAATGTACAGACATGGCTCGTTTACGATTTTATTATATGTACCCACAGATTAAAAATATATATTAAAATATTATTATTTCAGATAAAAATATGTGTGTTCAATTGAAATTATTACGTTTTCTTCATGGATAAATAACAAATTAATAATTGAGCATATTTATCATGGATTTTTAAATATTTATTAAATACTTGAATACCTTGATTTCATTCTATCGCTGGCGTTCATGAATTACGCCAGAGTTTATACGAAATATTTCGCATTATGATCTCACCCAACCTTGAGGGTGCATCCTTTATTCCGCCGAGTGCAATAAAATGCCGTATTTTAATTGTACATTCTAACAATACTATCATAACCTCTAGGCCATCTGTGTATGCGGCTGTGTCGCTAATAATGTGAACAATATTTTATGACACATTTTAATGGCCACCTACATACGCCAGGCAAGCGTAGTTTTTGAGTGCTATAGGACGTGATCTAACGCATGAATAGGTCAATCACTGTTTAGGTCTATAAATGGATTCAAGGTCTAGTAAATGAAATAGAAATTCCGAAAAGTGGGTCACATTTAGGCAAGTGTTTGACAAATATAGGTATCACCATTAAAAATACTTGAAGAATAATATGCGATTCTTAAAAAAAAAGCTATTTCAAGGCACCTTAACTTATTGTCGTGCTTTATTGTGAGTATTATGTATAAAATGTATACTCATAATAAGGTAGAGGTAACTTTATTATACCCATTAATTAAAAGTTCGGTAGCTTTATCAGCTTCATAATCTCATATGTTTCTTTTAAGGGGGAGACAAACCCTAAATACTAAAAATATCCATTGTTTAATGAAAATGTTACACGAAATGGACAAGACAATTGCTTTTAAAAAAATATATATTATACTTAAACATATGAAGAACCAATTGTATTGATTAGAATTTTCGTTAAAGTAATAGAAACTCTACAAAAAAAGTTAGAACACAAGAAGAATTTGACCTTTATTGAAAATTCTCTCGAAAACGGCTTATTGCACGCATATGAATCCTGTACCTATTAATAAGTTAATATCAGATTAAAAAATTGTATTAATAAAAAAATTTATTTTGTGTATTGTTCTAATGGTAAAAACAAAAAAACACCATTTCTAGGCCCGTTGAATTGTCTCCGCCGCCAGCGAGTTCTATAGTAAATGTCATTTGCCTCAGTGAAGCCCTTAAGAAGTTTTTGGCTGTTGGATAGTAACCGAATATTTTTAAATACACTAGACGTCGCCCAGTGGTCGAGATTCGACCACAAACAATCTATACCTACTAATAATATTATAAAAAGAATAGATTTGTATATATGTATGTATGTATGTATGTATGTTTGTAATTAATAAACTCAAAAATGTTTAAAAAATAAATGGGTGGAACCCATGCAAAGCCGGGATGGGCCGCTAGTATTATATAAATATATTAGTTTTCTGCAGTCCTCTATTTAAATTAAGTATACCAAATTTCACGCACTTAAAATATCTTCAAAGATATAATTTTCTTTCAAGGAATTGAGTAATTACTCAATAATTTAGGAAAATGAATGAAATAAAAGGGTTGTCAGCATTATCAGCAATTTCACATACATATACACTAGGAGTAAAACTTTATTTTTGTAATTATAAATTACTATTTTACGTTTATTTCATACCTTTGTATTGAGGAGATTTCGTTTGAATAGGTTCGCGATATTTTCGCAAAATTCATTCGTAAATGTTTCATTTGCATCTGTTCCATAATTCAAATAAATACTTAGTTTTGCGAGGTTCTCGTGCTGTATCGGCTATGATACAGGTAAATATATCATTTACCTTACAAATGGTAAGGTAAATGATATATTTACCTTACCATTTGTAGTTTCCTTTGATTTCCTTAAATAAATAGAATATGAGGAAATTGCTCTTATTTTGTCCTAATAATAATAATATATTAAATGTATTACTTAAGTATACTAAATTAACAATACTAGAGAATAAATAATAAATATATATGAGATGTACTAATTTAGTAACCCTACTAATTTTACTAATTATAATTGCGAAAGTCTGATATACAAATATAAGTAGAGACGTTTGTTACTCTATCACGCAAAAACTTCTGAACGAATTTTGATTAATCTTTGGATTCATGGGTATTGGACCGTCGGATAAGTGGTAAGGGTGTTTGCCTTAACGCTCTGTTCTAGGGTTGCCGAGTTCGATTCCCGTTAGAGTCAATTTTGAAAAACGAAGTTTTCAAATTTGGCTCTGGTCTGGAGCTGGAAAGTAGTGACTAGGACACACTGCGTTTCGCAGTCATTTTGGGCAGCCCGTCTGGCGGCTATAACCACCCCTTTACAGAAGACCACCGTGAAATAGCAGCACGTATGCTCTTGTGTTTGCAGCGGCTTTGGCGTTGCTTGTGTTATAGGTGACGGTAGCCACCTACCATCAAGTGAACCGTCAGCCGTAACATTAAGCATTAAAAAAAAAACCATTTTCATACGTTGTACTTATGTTACCGAGGTCAAAAAAAAAGTTACGCGCTATACCGAATACCGAAATTGCGGGCTAAGCTGGTATATAGCTCACTTTTTCTTTAATTATATAATTAATAGTTCGATACTATATCAAGAGTTTGCACAAATCAAGCAAGAAATATTCAAATGAAGTATAAAAATTACTAATTTACTGATTTTAGTTTAGGATTAGGATATTTTGAAGAAATAGGAGAATTATACTACTTTGTCTTAGGATTTCATTTTCAGATGACATATTATTTTAGACCTCAAATGTTTTTAATTCGAAAAATAACGGCTGTCGATAAAACTGCATAATTTGTTATATATTTTACTGTAAGTACCTATGACCAAATTTGGTAGACATCAAACGAACCTACACAAACTAAAGCTAAGCAGATTAGCCGTCAACAATAAATAAATACATGTATCTAATAAACTGCCAATAAAACATGTTTATTGCCATTTAACGATTTGATAACATATAGAGGATACTTATCGACCTATTTCGTTTGGAGGATAAAGCGCACGGCTATCCTCCGACTGCGCGACACCGTCTGGCTCTTATAGGCCAAAGGTGAAGGCGACTGCGGATAATTTTCAGCGGTTCTGATGTTGAAAGTGGACTGTATATTTTGTAGGATGTTGTTACGGGATAAGGGAAGGTGGAGAAATCAGGTAGGGACAGCTTACCTCGATACGCTGAAGCGAGATGTTAGCGGGCCCGCGGACCGTTGAGGCGCTTCCCTCTTCTTGTTTTCCCTTTCCTCACAAGCACTACACGACAACCAGCGTTCTAATACTACACTGCGGATGTGGACTACAGCGATAAAAAAGGGTAGCACAACGAACACACTCGACCGATCTCGACAGTTCAATTTTTTCTTTGTTTTGTTTTCTTGCGGGGTATCTTTCTTGCGTCGCGTCGCGTCGTACAGTCATCGTATCGAGAGCCGGAGGAGGGTAGGAATCGGGGAAGGACGCGAGTCATAGACAATGCGCGAAACCATCGTTCATAAAACTTATCTAATATCGAAGTCTTGGATACAAATCATATATTAAAAGAACAGTTTAAGTCTTTTTTAAGTATATAATGGTCAGGATGGCAGGAGGTGGTTACCGTCCCCTACAAACACGAACAATTTTTTAATATACCTACATACTGTTTCAAAGCTGCATACAAAGTGTAATTGCCAGTTTAGACCAATTGTAACGTATATTAAAATTTTAAAATTGAAGCTTTATGTTTTATACTGGCTGAGCCCGCAATTTCGTACGCGTGGTAATCGGTATAGCGCGTAACATTTTTGTTTGTAAATGTTAGGGGAAGCTTGCTGCAATACATGAGTGAAAACTGCATTCAAATCGGTTAAGCCGTTTCTGAGATTAGCGTGCACAAACGTACAGACAAACAGACAAAAATTCTAAAAACTATTTTTTATTTGAAAAAAATATTTAGTGTACAGACAGCTCTCGTTTTCGATTTTATTAAATGTACGAGTAGGTATAGGATTAGTAGATTACACTAATAATTTTTTTTAATATATAATTTACATATTAAGAATAACAACTGTTTCTTTACTTGTAATCATAATGATATTGAATACAAAGATAATGCAATAACATTTTACAAATGTATGTCTCTTAAGAGCGCGAATAAAGAGAAATAGCTAATCCTAGAATTGAATTTTATCTAAGTTTGTAAAGTCCAAATAGGAAAATATTTATATATAGATTAATACATTATAAATAAAAGTGAAATGTGGAAGAGAAAATTTTATACGATGAAACTTTCTCGATAGAAAAAAAACACCAAATTATCTCTCATTTTTATCGTTTTTTCTTTTATTTTCAAAATGACACATATCACAAACCAAAAAAATTTTTAGTAATCTCACTTCCCAGATTATTTAGGGATTTGAGGATTAATTTTTCATTTGACATTTTTATTGCGCGAAATGCGCTATTTTCCGTCTCATGTTATGCATACTTCAATGCGCATTGTTTCACATGATCAGTCACAATCGCTTAGAAATATTTTTTGCTTTGTACGCAGCCTTAAAATGTTTCAATTAGTTTTCTCAACTGGGTTCATACACCATATGCGTAATAATAATTGAGGTATTTGCGTGTGTGACAATCCAAAAGAAGGGGCGAAAACAAAGTATGTTTTTTTTGTTAAAGAGCAGATGCTGTTTTGTTTTTGAATCCCATAAACAAAACTGTGTACTTTATTTAAAGAAAATATTTATGTGCTGTTTTGATAACAATTTTTCATTTAACTATTTATAAATTTTGTTTTAATTTAACTTAATTTCTTACATCAAACTTTTTATATTATCATGATTTGGTGGTCGGTACATTAACCATGCAGCAATGGTCAATTCAAATACTGCCCATCTGATCTCTCAGCCAAGGCTTTGAGGATACGGCCAGGATCAAGGCGGACCTTGAGCGCGATGGATGTGCAATTTATTAAGACTTGTAATTTTACTTAAAAATTAACGTACATATTTTTTAAATACCTATACATATGTAAGTATATAGATTTCAAAAAAAAATATTATATTACCATTATTTATGGCTTAAAATATTCTAAATAGTATAAACTATCATCTTTAAACTCCAACATGCTAAATCAATAACACATATTTAAAAAAAATCTTTTAAACCACTCTTTTAAACCACTCAATCATGGAAAGAGGGATAAACTACGAGGGTTTGTTTTTATAATTAGCAGAAAAAATCCAGATATGCGAAGTCGGGGACAGGTCGCTAGTTATAATTAAATGTAATATGTATAAATATTGAAACAATAGTAACAAAGCAAACGGTAACAAAAAATACAATTAGGTAGATGTAATTTTTTTGTATTTTACTTAAATCTAATTAAGTCTTTGTTTTAAGTTTATCTGTCATAATTATGAGCTATTCTTCTAATAGTTAATTAAAATAATAATAAATTAACCCTAAGACTAATAGGTCTTAATTAGTCTTGTCACTTAGTGGCTAAATAAAACAACCTATCTAAATATTTGACTAAAGGCTTAAAATATTTTGTAAATAAGAACAAGGGAAACCTGGGCATCTTGGCCACCTGATGTTTAGTGTTTGCGCATAAAAGACAATTTCCCCAGCAGCGGTTCGCGGAAGAGATAGTGACCTGAGATTAATGATATCTGAAGGCAAACACTCCGCACGCCCAATGGCTGTACCGTTACTTATGCTGTTTTGATCCCGCGGTATTACAACCATTTATTCATATAAACATACTAATATTTACCAATAAACTTTATACCACGGGAACGTATTACTGGTTCATTTTACCATATTATGTTAATCCAAATAATCTATGTTAAATTATTATAAAATTATTACAATATCTTCTTTATATATAAATTTATTCTGTGTGTATGTTAATGAACTCTGTTAAACGGCTGGATTTTGTGTATTTTAGTTGGCCTCTGTATTCAGAGGCATATATATTCACGATTGGACCGATAGGTGGCGCTGCAATCCGGTTACAATTTTTTTTTTCGGGTACGGGCAGGACTTCGTCTGCTGTAACCTCTATTATACATAGATTATTATTATAAACTAGCTGAGCCCGCAACTTCTTACGCGTGGTATTCGGATTAACGCCTAACTTTAAACAGATTGGAATGAAATATACACTAAATAACCGGATGCTTGCTACAATACATCAGTGGAAACAACATGAAAATCGGTTAAGCCGTTTCTGAGATTAGCGTGCACAAAGGAATAGTAGGCAAAGAAAGATTTTTTTATATATATGAACGACTTAACCTCAAAAACGGCTTAACCTATTTGAATGCGGTTTTCACTAATTTATCGTAGCAAGCTTCCCGTGACATTTAGTATAATAATAATAATAATTTATTTGCCATGACCATGGGTATCGGTATACCAGAGATGACACTTAGCTTTTTTTGTTCCTACATGATCAACCGATAGATATTCGATGTGCAAATTTTGACATCATTATTAATCGACACATAATTGATAGATATTATTACTCAATTAACACCCCATTATCTATCACACATTAATGTCATTTTATTATTATACTTTAAATTAAAAAGACACATGACATACCTATATACAAATTTAGTTCTTTTTTAATGTTATTTTTAACTAGTCTAGCATAAATCTCAAATTCAAAAATTTTATAGGAATTCATAAAAAACATATACACAAAACAAAAAAGAAAAAAAAACAATAACACAATAATTAAAATGCTTACAATAATCCATTTGAATATTTATCAATCTATTAAATTCATAGTGTTTGTTTCATTCCAATCGGTTTACAAACAAAAAACTATACGAAGTTGCAGGCTCAGCTAGTTATAAAATAAAGTCGCTATACGCTTCTACTGACCTCTAGTTCTAAACCACCTAAAGCATTTTGATACGTTTTTTTTAATGGTAATAGCGATAAACGATGAATATAATTTGCAGAATAAAAATGCATCTGTGTGAAACCGGGGGCTGGTCGCTAGTGCAAAAAACGCGTACGAGTTATATTGGCATTAGTGACACAATTTTACGTGCCGATCTACAAAAATAGATTTGAACGCTTTTAGACATTTTTATTATTAAGTTTGATTCAGAGTAGGAATTATTTTCAGGTGATATTTGGTGCCTTAAAATAACATAGTTTACCTAAGGAAAAAAAAGTCAATATATTGCCAACACTTCGTTCAAGGTTTACCCACGTTCTCATAACATATTATGCAGTTGCTATTATTACTGGTTGCTTTGGCTGAAAATAGTTTCCATTTTGTTTCTGCACTAGTCGCCGATAGACTGAATGTTCACGTTCGATCTTATTTTAGAAGCCATTTGCTCACATAACATGAAGCGAATGAAATCCCATGGGATTACACTTTCGGGAGAAGTTTTGCATATCTAGAAGTTTTTATAAGTGGAATTATCTCACACAATTAATAATACGTTAAATATGGATTAGAACTTCCAGAAGTCTAGAGTTTACAGTTTACATTATTACATGTAATAGTAACACCGACAATAAACGTAACTATCGACCAAAGAACTAAACGAATTTCGGTGAATTTTTGTGTTTGTATCACCATGTGTTGTAAAATCGCCATGGGAAATAACAAACCATGAAGCTAATATTAATAATAATAGGTATTCGGTAAATTAAAAAACATATTTTTGTTCTTTTTGGCACGAATAAATTTAATTAAGAATTCGACGCACATCGGACCTTCAAAATCATTCTCAGAAATTCTTAAAAAAATGGATAACACCTATCATTCGTTGATACAAATTTTGAGAATTGATTTTTTATGGAATTAAAACTTTTTGTAAGTACCGTTCTTAACATATAATAAAATCGTAAACGAGCCGTGTCTGTATATTAAATATTTTTTCAAAAATACAATTTGTACACGTTGTACTTAATATGTTACTGAGGTCAAAAAAGTAGTTTTTAGAATTTTTGTCTTTTTGTCTGTGCGTTTGTACACGCTAATCTCAGAAATTTACAGCTCAATCTCAGATTTAAATGCGGTTTTCACTAATGTATTGTAGCAAGCTTCCCATAACATTTAGTGTTTGTTTCATTCCAATCGTTTACAAAGAAAATATTCCAGCTAGTTATATATTACTACTAGCTGACCCAGCAGACGTTGTCCTGCCAGAACTCGAAAATTATTCCGTAATCCAATGTGGCGCCACCTATCGGGTCAAATTTTATTTTCAAACCATAATAATATGTTTAAGTAATGCGTCACTTTACAACCATGAACAACGACGGTTAAATTATTTGAACATACAAAAATAGTAAAATCGCAATTAAAAAATGGGAGATGGGGGTAGGAGGTTGAAAAATACTTTACGACCTATTCTATAAAAAAAAAAAAACATAAAAATCAGTCCAGCCGTTTTCAAGGAGTTTTGTTACAAACACTGTGACACAAGATTTTTATATATTAGAAAGAAAGATAAATTACTAGGTGCCATCTGACCTTTTCTGTATACCGGATAACCTCTATGCAAAATTTCATGAGAGTAGGTTGAGTAGTTAGGCGTGAAAGTGTAAGAAACAATCAAATTCACTTCAACAACAAGAGAAAAAATGTAGGAGTTGTTATTATGTAGTTTTATTAGGTTGAATTTTCAGTATAGGCTAAATATTAAAATTACGTTAATATTTAGTCGTCAGCATGGTTGCAGGTTAAATCAGAATCAAAAGGTTGTGAGACTTTCACTATGTGAAGAATCGTAAGGAGTATTTATGGAGGTGACTGCCAACCCTCAGATGTGGGAGAAGATATCAAGAACGAGACGTTGTCTGTGGTAGAATTTAAAATACTATGAAAATACGGAAGTAAAAATAAAGTGAAAATCAAAAAGATCAATCGAAGTGGTACCAAGCGGAGTACACTCGTGTAACATTATACCTCTTTGATGTTTTATTGCCGTAAGAAACAATAGAATGGTACAGTCGTGAACAGTCGTGAACGAAACGAATTCTTCGTATCTATACGGTATTGTGATTTGAGCGACTACATTTTATTTACTACTAGCGACCCGTTCCCGGCATCGCACAATTTTTTTTTCCGCAAATTATACTTATTATTTTAAGAGAGCTAAGTATATACTTAAGGCAAAGACTTAAATATATACTTAAGACAAAGAGTTAGCTCAAAACGAACACAATTTTTACACATAAAAGTGAAACCTAATAACCTGTGCATTTAGATGCAATATTATTGCACAGCAAATTAAAGCTTGTCGGAGATAATCGAACATATTTCTAATTGGAGAAGGTTTTTATTAAAGATTATATAAAATATGAGAAATAAATAAAAATACCTGACTTAAGTTCAGGTTGAAGTGAAATTAGGTGACGAAAATAACGCTTTTCTGCTAAGTCCTCGCCTTGAACAATCCTTCCTTGTTCGTTAGGTTCCTCGTTTAGGTGGTTATAATTTGCTTCTACCCATAGATACATCCATTCTGTAAAATTTTGGTAATTATGAAAATTGCTTTTATCCACGACTTCGTCTGTTTAATGCATATGTGTTGTTCTGATGTATTATTTATGTATAAAAAGTATTACTGTAAAGTTTCATCAAAATTCGTCCATCCATGCATCAATACTCACAAATATTATAAACTAGCTGAGCCTGCAATAGCGCGTAACTTTTTTGTTTGTAAACCGATTGAAATGAAACAAACACTAAATGTTACGGGAAGTTTGCTACAACGCATCAGTGAAAACCGCATTCAAATCGGTTAAGCCGTTAGCGTGCACAAACCGCACATAGAAACAGACAAAAGTTCTATTATTTTTTTGACCTCGGTAACGTGCCTAAGTATAACGTGTACAAATTGTTTTTTTTTTTTCTACAGACACGGCTCGTTGACGATTTTATTATATATATGTATAGATATAGATGGTCTAAAATCTTAAAATATTGACATATTCAGTTGAATTAAAATTTGACAGACTGTTCATTCGTTCAATTAGATTGTTCGGCAGTTTCAATCAAAATTCACACACATTTAACATTGGTATGACACTTAAATATTTACCAACGAGAGTGATTATATTTTATTATGTTTAAAGTGACTTTTACGATCACAGCTTTGCGAGTAGAAATTACACAAACAAAATTATTACAGTCCACGCATTCCTCACATACCAATATAGTCTCTATTAATACGGCAGTTAAAGAGCAAATTGGTATTTGTTTATGTTTGATAGTATTGACTGCAAGTCAACGTTTTGTATGAAAAGACAATTGTTCAAGACGTGTTAAATTGATTTATGGTTATGTCTATCCGGTTGTCATAATGCAGAATTTGTAAGTTCTATTTCGAAATCGGTAACAGCCGCACTTATGGGTACCTAATTTATTGGTAAATTATACAATAGATGGTCATAGGAGTAAATGACTTGCAGGATGATCGTTCAATTGAGGATTCGAGCTTTCATGTTCCGGTGATTAAAATATATAAATAAATATTTGTCGCTCGGATACAATTTGAGTAGAAATACTTAAGGTGAATAGTATTTGAAGTTTAGCCAGCATAATCCATGTATAAAAGTCAAGAAATCATTTATTAAATTTCATTTAAAACCGAATTTACTGCTAGGTTTCTGTAAGATATCTAGCATATAAAGATTATGTTATTTAAATGAATTTAAGGTGAAATAAAAAGATTTTCATAATTTATTTTTGTTTTATAATTAAGGCCAGTGCTAATTTTAAAAATTTACCGTAACCAATATTATATTTACAATCTGCTTGATATGTATATGTAATAAATATGCAACTAAGAAGGTTTCTTTGCAGTATTTTCATCTTAGAAACAGCTTTTGGAAGCGTTGATAGCTTGATTAATTTTATTGTGTTTGACGATAATAGTTGTGAAACGTTACATAGACAAAAAAATAAATACCAAATAAATTAGGTAAACGTAAGTATATTTTAAAAAACAGACTTTAAAAATGCAATTTTTTTTTAAATATACATATACTTACCTAATTTTAGTGTTTTTAAGTAGACAAGCAGACTGCCGGTCCACTTCATGCTAAGTGGCTTCAGTCGCCTAATAAGAATAACGCAAGCAACGCCTTAATATGGTGTATTGCTAACTTTTACAGGACAAAGACTGAATTGTGTTATTGGGTTTCAATGAGTGAGTTTTCACTCATCGAAATTGCATAAATGCATTTGAAGATTTATAAATACATTTAAAAATTTATATAGATAAATAAATGAAATGAATATATCCTGAGATCTAAACAGACCCCGCACAAAATACACCAATTAGTACCTAAAATTAAGTTACTACGAAGTTATTGAGTTAAGCGACTCTCTACTTTTTTTTATTTATTCTTCTTCATTTATTTGAAAGAGTTCTTCATTTATTGGATTTTGTAATTATCCAATTAACTTTGAAAAGCGCCAACATTTATAAGCCCCGGTTGTCAATTGTAAATTTTGTGCGCTCGTAAATCAATTGCAGAGTGACATCCCCGTTAACGGAGCTTAAACGGTTTTATTTTAGACATTTCCGCGTTATTGTCATTTAATTCTTATCATTTTTTATACTTTGCCATGATTCTGTATGTAGGTATTATCTATCCTATAAAACAAATTCCATGTCCACCTCTGTCTGTTTCCTCGCTAACTTCTTCTAAACGATAAGGAAATTCCGTGATTTAGCGACGGCATAATATGTCAATCGTTTTAAAAATGTTATCGTTTTTAAAATCTTTTTTTATTTTAAATTTTTTTTTTTAATTTTTTTTTTAAATGTTACTTTGTCTACGGCGTCTGGTTTTGATACGGTTTCACTAATTGAAAAAAACGGGACAAGTGCGAGTTCAACTCGCGTGAAGGGGGTTCCGTACCCCCTTCACGTTATTTTAATATCATGGACTTCTTATAGGCTTTCCTATAATTTATAAGTAGAAAACTAATTTCTGTATTTTTTTTTTCAAAATTTTAGGTTCAATAGTTTCGGAGATTACGACACACACGAGTGATCCTATACGGATTCCGTTATTTTAATCGGACGTACGGAATCCTAAAAACCAATAAACGAGCAAGATTTGTTCATATAATTTGCAAATAAATTTTGCATGCGTGTGTAGCGCAGAGACAAAGACGGACAGCTAGTCTACATATAAATAAGTAAAGACATAACAGTTCAGACCCTTTCTCTCATTTGTGAACCGATTACATTTCATTTTTTCTTTAGCAACTTTTGTGAGTTGTGTTATTAATAAAAAAAGTCTCTTTTTTTTTTTTCAAAAGTATATTTCGATTATACCTTTCTACTAGTGGGCGAAGACTAGTTGAATTTGCATAAAAGACGTAATTTTTTTATCGATGATATTTTTTGTTTTGGTTGTATAGAGACAATATAGGAGCGGGTTTGAAAATACATAAGTAGTTTGTATGCGGCTTGAGCCGCATATCTAATTCAATATGAAAAAAATAAAATTTCAAAGTTTTGTATCCTATTAGTAAACCATGTTTACAATGATCTTTTTTTATGTGAAGGTCGGCAGACAGGCTAACGGACCACCTGATGGTAGATGGCTACCGTCGCCTATAACATAATATGTAAGCAACGCTACGGGCGCTGCAAGTGCGCTGCCAACTACAATAGGATTAAGGATAAGGGATTGGGAAGCGTTAAGGTTAAGGCATCCCTTTACTCACTCACCGAAACACAAAAGCACACGTTCTGTTATTTCACGGTGGTCTTCTGTAAGGGGGTGGTCACTGCCGCCAGACGGGCTGCCCAAATGACTGCGAAAAGCAGTGTGCCCTGCCACTACTTTCCAAATCCAGACCAGAGCCAATTTAGAAGACCCTGCCGGGAATCGAACCCCGGTACCCTAGAACAAGCACCCTAACCACTCATCCAATGGGCTCGCCAATCATGTTTTATGTGAATCCTAAAAATATTTTACTTTACCATAAATTTTATTAATTAAGATATTTATTATTTGTACTAATTGTTGATAGTAAAAAATAATTTATAATTCTCATAGAGTTACTCGGACAAAAAAAAATAGCGACGATTTGTGGATGTGGACTTGATCTGGGTGTATTGAATACACCCTCAACGTGGTTCAAATAATTATATTCCCTAAAATTCCCTAATTGCACTCTTTTTATAAGTGAAAATATGAAAATTACACCAAATAACAACCGGAGGAACCCCGAGCGCATCGATCCAGTTTTATTAACTCCAGAATTACCTTTCCTGTAAGCTGTACTATTTCAAATCCACAGATCGAATTCTTAATTGCATATATTTATACTTAGTTATAGTAAATGTGTAAAAACAAAAATCCCTTTTGTACGCATAGAAACGCTAAAAACTTATAATCTTATTAACCTCGTAGATTATGTCAGACGTCTGATAATGGCATTGATATAGATAAAGCATTCAATACGTTGACACCGGCATATTTACCTTGCGATCACGTGGCAACGACTCGCAGAAACTGTAAATTCCCTCGAAAAATCACTGGATTCGTCACAAACTGTTACTTTATAACTGTCCGAGGAGATGTTGATTCATTAATTTCACAGTTTTAATTTAAATTTCTTTAATCGCCGGTGCTACGGCGGACAAACAGCGCGCGCGACCGTTCCAAGCTAGCGTGCAAAAGAGACTGAATCAACTGAATGAATTGACTTGCTTTGCTTGCTATGCTGTTGCTGACTGAACTGAAAGAAAGATGTGAGTGACGTCAGTCTCCGAGACTTCGAGGCTATATAGTTTTCTATATTGATGACAGCATGAAAACGCTTTTCACGTGAGATAACATAATTACGTCATAGCTGAGTCATTTTTTTCTGGAATATTTTGTTGCGGTCCGCGTTGCTCTATATAGCCTTAAATCCCTAATCAAGAAGTTACATTCCTATAGACGAATACCTATATTTTTTACATTGGATTCAAAATCTGTATATAAAAGGTATATAAGGACCTTTTATAATATTAGCTAAATTTACCATCGCAATGCGCGCCATAGATGCGAAGTTCATCCGCATTACTTGGATAAAGTGCCGTTGCGAACAGTTCGGATGAGTAGAAACTTTATCCCACGGACTTCCCTAGGTGTTTCCATCTAGCTACAATATGGGATTCTTCAAGCGAACAGTAAACAAATTCCTGCAAGGTCGGCAGCGCACATGTACACCCCTGGTGTTGCTTGTGTCCTTAGGCGACGGTAGCCACCTACCATCAAGTGGACCGTCAGCCTGTCTGCCACCTTTAGTAATATAAAAGAAAAAAAAAATTGGAAACAGTATTTTTACCCCTACCTCCGAAATGGTTATTGTTATCTATCTTCTTCTTTTCTCTCAGTGCCATCTCCTATCGGAGGTCAGCTATCATCATTGCTATCCTAACCCTCGAGGCGGGGCGGCTCGAAACAGCGATCTTTGTACATTGGCCATACTACTCGCGGAGATCTTGAACCAGGAAGTACGTCGTCTGCCCGGCTTGCGTTTATCCTGTATTTTCCCCTGCATGATCAGTAGCAGCAGATGCAGCAGACTAACTAATTTGTTATCAATACACTAAGTAGTTTAGTTTCATTTTTAAGTTCATTGCGATAGTCTCAGCCATTGATCGTAAAATCGTTTTCTGAATTGTCCCGCGAAAACCTTTTTTCTTTGAATATCTAGTCCCTGGCAGAATGTCAGTCTACACCACTGTATACTGAGCCAGGGTTCCTTTTCCTCTTGTTATTTGTTTATTTTTTTTGTTTGTAATATTATTTGTTCACATGTACTTCCTTGAGGAATAAAAGTTGCTTTCTTTCTTTCTAATTTAATAAAGCTGAACATTTGTTTGTTTAGTTAAGCGAGGTTGTCTCTGGAAATAGTAGTCTGATTACTTTTATGTTAAGGTCGACAAACAGGCTGACGGTCTACCAGAGCTGGACAAAATGCATACTTTGCTTTTGTTAAAATACAAACTACAAAAAGCTATTTCGCGTGTATTTAAAATACGAAATACAAAATATTTTTAAGTCGTGTATTTGTTGAAATATGAAATACAAAATACAAATTAAAAATACAGTCAAAAATACAATTAAATTAAAAATACAATAGAAATGAAAATATAGAACTAATCCAGCCAATTCTAACCTTAAATGAACTAGATTTTTAAGTGTACAGCTACTGTCAGACAAACAGCCTCTTGTTACGCTCTTGCCTTCTACTTACACAAGCTATCGAATGTTATTTTCTGCAAAACACACCGTTAAAAGATCGCTAAAGAACACCGTTAAAGAAGAGACAAGTATTTGAAATACTAACTAAAAAATGCCTCAGCGTCAGGTATTTGTAATACCAATTACAAATTTACACTTTTAGGAAGTAATTGAAATACAAATTTAGGAATTTCGTCGTTGTCGAATCAAAATCAGCTTTGTACAAAAAGTATACTTTTGAGAAATTGACAAAAAAAGTTTTCTTGAAAAATTTGAAACTTAGGGTCATGTTAACTTAAACTTATTAGTTTTTTAAACATGAAAATTTAATATTTTATTACTTATATAAAATAATAGTTTATTTATTAACAATATTTAATTTATTATCTCAGTTAAAATAGAGTACATGTTGTACCTACATAAAAGATTCTAGCTGCTGCACATAGTATGAGGTCGTAGTTTTTTTTTATACTATAAATAAGGCGATCACTGTCTAAGGCACAGAATAAATAATAGTACCTACTAGCGTACCTAAGGTCAAAATGTTGGAATCTCTAAAAAAAGCACATAGCAGATTTTCGTTTTACAACGACGATTCGTATTTCAATTACAAGTAATTTAAATACTGCTTCAACGCTGCGGTCCACTTGACGGCCTATAACACAAGTAACGCCACAGCGTGCTGCAAGTGCACTGTCGAGGTCGACCAGAGCAGCATTAAGGGATTGGGAAGGGATAGGGAAATGGGCGGATTTAAAATAAATCTTTTTGCATTCGATAGCCAATTATTGAGAAAAAAAATAGGCTCTACCGAGTAGAGCCGATATGTGTATGTCGTTGGAAAATTAAATTAAACTACATTTAGTATAAATTATCTACATACTCATTTATTTTAGTGATTAATTAGTATGTAGATATAGTAATATAATTAAGAATATTTAATTGAAATTACACATTGATAAAGAACATCGATCAAACCAGGCCATTGTTTTTTTTTAACTTACATTTTGGAGAATTCGATAACAAAAGTCTTTCTTAATTTCAGTAATTTCCTGTGAATGTAGCAATTTTTTTTAACGGGGATAACTTTCGAAAATTAACACATTGAGTGCGAATCACGTACTCCATACGTTGTTCGAGTCAATGCGCACTTAAAACATATTTTTTAATACTTTCAAACTTAAATATTTATCTATTAAATTCCATTACCAAATTATTATAATATTTTCCCAGTGAAATCGATAATTTCCTCTTACCTAATGGTACAACTTTCAAACGTTAAAACAAAAATATAAATAAACTGATGGCCTAATCTCCATTTCAAAACTGATAGATTTCCTTTTAATATATACAGCCTTAAAATATTAGCACATGGTATTACATTTTTTTTTAAATTAAAGATGGGTTTGCTCTTAACCAGCATCTATCCATGTCGGAAGGAAAGAGGCCGACGATAGAGCGAGCTCATCCAGAAGATGCCTATTCACTCGAACCTTGAAAAGATTTGGGTTGTATGAGCTCCGAAATACAGAAGCCGGCAGGGAGTTCCAATCCTTAGCAGTGCGCATTATAAAAGATGTTTTAAAGCGCTTGGTCCGAATTAGAGGGATTTCGACGAGGTGAGGATGATAACCAGCCATACGTCTACATCTCCGATAGAAGAAAGGGGAAGGTGGTATGATCTCATGCAGCTCTCGAGCACACTCTCCAAAGTACATCTTATAGAATACACACAGACAGGCAATTTTGCGTCTATGTGCCAGGCTCTGCAGCTTAGTTAGCTTAGTGTATCATCGCCAATAAGTCTCCTAGCTCTGCGATCCACCGAGTCGAGTGCGGCAAGTTGGTATTTTGCTGATCCATCTCAAAGGTGACAGTAATACTCCATGCAAAATCGGACTTGTGCCTTGTACAAAGAGAGGAGCTGTCCAGGTATGAAGCATCGCTTCACCCTATTTAGGATGCCTAGCTTTTTGGCCGCTGTTTGGGCTTTGGACTCGATAGAAGTACCGAATCAATCTTTTTTCCATCCAAAGATTTGCTCATATAAAAATACTCATATAAATTTATTGATTTAAATTTTACTGACTTCTCAAGCATATTATCGCATATACATATTTATACACTATATATGTATTCATAATAGGGTAAAAATATTTTATTTAAATAAATAGTTTTATCGTAAAGATTCTAGTTTGAATATAGTTTTTTTTTAATGTTCAAATTGGCAGACAGGCTGACTTGATGGTCACTTGATGGTAAGTGGCTAGCGTCGCCTATAACACAAGCAACGCCAAAGCTGCTGCAAGTGCGCTGCCGACTACAGTAGGATTAAGGATAAGGGATTGGGAGGAGATAGGTAAATGGGCTCTGGCATCCCTTACTCACTCAGCGAAACACAACAGCACACGTGCTGTTATTTCACGGTGGTCTTCTGTAAGGTGGTGGTTACTGCTACCAGACAGGCTGCCCAAATGACTGCGAAACGGAGTGTGCCCTGCCACTACTTTCCAGATCCAGACCAGAGCCAAATTTGAAAAGTTCATTTTTCAAAGTTGACCTTGCCGGGAATCGAACCAGGGAACCCTAGAACAAAGCGTTAAGCGAAGCACCCTAACCACTCATCCAACGGGCTCGTCAAAATCATTCAAAATCTACTCTTACTCTGTTTTAATTGCCATTGAGTATAGACGGTTTTTATGGCCACTCTGTAAAGAGGAGTTGTACGTAAAGGCGTCCAGAATAATAAATAAATATGAAACAGGAAATTATAATACGCATTTTATAAATAAGTTGTCATATAAAAAAATATATAAATCCTTTGAAGTGCAACGGTCGAAGCTTCTTTAAAATTATTAGATCATTTTTCAATACATTCCAAACGCGTTTGATAGTACCGCCGCGTTATGGCGTGGGTTTACTGAAAGCAAACGTTTTTAGCGTTTTTTTTTTATGAAGATGTGTTCGGTTATGTTAAATGTGATTAAAAGGTTATAGAATCCTGTAACAACTAATACCATGAGAATGAAGATGCAATGGTCGCCATTGCATCTTCATTCTTATGGTACGAACGACAAAAGACAACAATAGAAGGGAATTAATCAGCTAGACTGTCGAGATTACGACCACCATGAATGACGAGTGCTCAGCAACTTTTCCATATTTACCTTGTTCCTTACCCTATACTCTGTCATAGTGTCCTTAGGTGACTGTAGTCAATTTATCATCTCAGCCATAGTTGCTACTTACCCGTAGCCCACCTTGCACATTCACCTGGGTGTACTACAGCACGCGTTCGGACCTTTGGTACACCTGGATGTACCATCTATGAAGAGTTTCCTCTAGAGCAAATTATTAGTAGCGAAAAGCGAACCTTCATGGCCTCTATGAGAAAAGAAAATTAAAAGAAAAATAAATTGAGATAACTTTTTGTTTTCTGATTGTAATTGATCAAAATACACTTTTAATTTTACTTCATCGTTTTTATTTTTGGAGTTTACCTCCCTGAGAATCGATGAGAGGTAATATAAAAAGCGTTACGTTATCTGTCACTGTCACTTTGGAGTCTGTGCGACAGCTAATGCATGTTATATGAAAAGTGTAATCCTCGTTGATGAACGAAACGAAAGCGCGTGTTAACCTGTGTTAACCTGCAACATCTGTCGTTAAAAATCGCACTAAACTAGTAAACTGAAAAAATACAGAGTTACAAAATAATAATAATAATAATAATAGCCCATTGTTCCTAAACATAGGGTTACAATAGGTCCCTAAGTTCGGTGTGCCTTTTGGCATAGGCCTCCTCCAATTCCTTCCAATGGGTCCTGTCCCTTGCTACTCTCAACCAGAATGGTCCCGCTGTCTGTTTCAAGTCATCTTCCCATCTCCTGACTTGACGACCCCTACTTCTTTTGCCATCTCTTGGTTGCCAGAGGGTGACTTGCTTGCTCCATTTGTTGATGGGGTGGCGTAGCATATGACCAGCCCATCTCCATTTTTGGACATCTATCCGAGTAAGAATGTCTGTAAGTTTTGTTCTGGTCCTTATATCTACGCCCCTGACTCTGTCTTTGATTTTCAACCCTAGCATGCTTCTTTCCATGGCACGTTGGCATTTTGCTAGCCTTTCCCTGTGGTGAAGCGTTATTGACCAAGTTTCACAGCCATAAGTAAGAACTGGTAGAATACAGGACTCGAATGTTTTCTTTTTTATGTGGTTGCCTAGATCCTTACTTTTCACTATTTCCTTCAGTGACCAGTATTTTCTCCATCCTTGGGCTATTCGCCTGTTTATTTCCTTTGTCATTTCATCTGAAGGGGATATTATCTGTCCTAAGTAAATATATTCTTTGACAAATTCAATCTTGTTGCCATCTACCATAACGTCTATTTCCTTTGAGTTTGTCATCAATTTTGTTTTGCTGGCATTGATTTCCAGACCAACTTCTCTGCTTATAATTGCTAGGCTCTGCATCATTTGTTCTATTGCTGCTGGGTTCTCTTCAAGAAGCACTAGATCATCGGCAAATCTTAGGTTGTTTAGGCGTGCTCCATTAATGTTCAGACCTAAGTGGTCCCAGTTTAGTTGTCTAAAGATGTGCTCGAGTACGGCGTTAAATAGCGTAGGGGAGAGAGGATCGCCTTGGCGTACGCCCTTTTTGATAGGAAATGATTCTCCTGTTGATTCTAGTTTAATACTGGCTTTGCTAGATACTCTTAAGTATTTCTTAAGTATATACTCTTAAGTATTTCAATATAGTTGCTCTGGACCCCTTGTTGTTCGAGGCTCCGCCATATGTATTGGTGCCTGAGGCTGTCGAATGCCTTTGAATAATCTATAAACGCCAAGTAGATTTGTTTATTGTATTCGTTATACTTCCGTATCAACTGTTTTATTGTGTGAATGTGATCTATTGTGCTGAAGTCTTTTCTGAATCCTGCCTGCTCTACGGGTTGGCTTTCGTTTAGTGTTAATGATATTCTTTCCAGGATAACTTTAGCAAATAGTTTATATATGTTTGATATTAGAGCAATTGGCCTGTAGTTCCCAATCTCGTCTCTAGGGCCTTTTTTATGTAGTAGAATTATGTGACACTCGGTCCATTCTTCTGGAATTTGCCTTGTTTGTAAGATTTCATTGAAAAGTTTTGCCAGCACAGGACTGATTTCCTCTAAGGTTCCCTTGAGCATTTCATTAGGTATCTTGTCCGGCCCTGGGGCTTTCTCAAGTTTTTGGGATTTTATTGCCTTGATTACCTCTGAGACAAGAATTTCTGGCACTTCGTCTACTTTGTTTTCTTTTGCTTCGTTTACTTCCGAAGTTGAGGCCAACCCTGAATCGAATTTATCAGAATACAATAGGCGGTAATAGTCCGTAGCTAGTTTCTGTATTGAGAGTCGATTCGTTAAGTAAGATTCGCGTTGCTTTAGTTTCGATATCCACTCTTTCCCATGTTCGTTTAGTTGTTTCATAGCTTTTTTTGTTCCTCCTGTTCTTTTTATGTTTTCTTCCAAAACTCTATTCCTTTTTTCCTTGCGGTCTTTCCTCATATTCTCTTTAATTTCCTTGCTAAGGTTTGCAATTTTTTGGCGTCTTTCATTGTCCCCTTTATTTGATATTAGTGTTCTTCTTTCGTCTAGTAGATCTAGTGTCTCTTTGCTTAAATAGTTTTCTTTGCTTCTGGGTTTGCTGACTAGCATCTCTTTCAATTTGTTTTGTAATCTCCTGTATTTAATCCCAGTTTCTGCGTCGGAGGTAATAATTTCATTGAGTGATTCTGTTGTGCGGGAATTAGTGGGATGACTATGTTCAGATATTTGATACAGCTTGTTATTATTTACTAAGTTTTTCCTGGATCTTTTGGGTTGGTTTAGGCTTAGGCAGCTTCTTACCATACGGTGGTCTGTGTTAAAGTTGAGGTTTTTAACTATGTTGGTATCTGTGAACGCGCTTGCTTTGTTGGTTATCATAAAGTCAATTTCAGTTTTGAATTTTGCACCTGGGGAGGACCACGTCCATTTGCTTTTATTTTTTTTGTAAAAACGTGAGTTCATTAAAATAAGGTTATTTTCCATCATGAATTCTACTAGTTTCTGTCCATTTTGGCTTCTTTTGCCATGCCCAAATTTCCCGATTGTGAATTCTTCTCCAATTTGCCTTTCTCCGACCTGTGCGTTAAAATCGCCCATGATTATTATGTTGTTGTTGTAGTGTGGATTTATTGCTTCTGAGATACTCTCATAGAAATATTCTATGTCTGATTTCCCCGCTTGTTCTGTTGGGGCGTATATTTGAAAGATGGCCCAGTTTTTCTTGAAACCCGGAAATTTTAAATGAACTACCGCAATTCTGTCAGAAACTCCTTCAAATCCCAAAATGTTCTTCTTCAGTTTAGACTTAATAAGGAAACCTACTCCTTTTTGTCCGGTGTGTTCTCCTTTGTGAAACATGATATAGTCGTTCCTCTCTTCTATCCCTTCTCCTGGCCTTCTCATCTCGCTGATGCCCATTATGTCCCATTTTATGTTGGATATGGCTATTTCTAGTTCTTTTAGGCTCTCTTCTGTTCTTAGTGTCCGAGTATTCAGTGTGCAGACATGTATATGTTCAGTGAACTTTTTATCTTGTTTTATCTTTTTCGAATTATAATGTTTTGATTTAGATGGAGGGTGTTTGTCTTCTTCCCCCACGGTGACAAGCCGGCTTGGGGTGCAATTTATGAGTGTTGTGTTTGGTAATGTGGTGGTTGGGGTTGTTTGGATCCGGGTGTCGCATATTATTTTTTGAGAGATTTGATAATGAAGCTGATCTCCCGCGCTCTACATAGTTCAGTATATTTGGTCTGATTATTTCCTTTATCGCAGTTTTAGAGGGGGCGTTGTTCAAGGTGGTCAAAGTGCTTTGGGTATTACGTGCATTGACTTTCTTTTGCGATGGCATTTTCGGTGAACCTGAAGTCTCTCTTTTCCTCTTTTCTCTGTTGCTTTCATTTGTTTTCTTTATTATCAGTTTGTCGTATTTTATAAACGCTATATTCCCTTTTTTCTTTTCCTCTTCAACTTGCAGCTGCAGTTGTTTGCGTTTTTCTATTATTTCTTTTGGGTAATCCTCTTTGATATTTACACCTTTTTGTAGGTTAGATCTGTTTCGCAGAATCATATGTTTTTTCCACTTAGTTGTAAGTGAGACAACAACAGGGCGATTTTTATCGAGCTCTTTTTTACCGATTCTGTAAATATTATTAATTTCGAAGGCTTCAAAATGTACTCCCATTTCTATTATAATGTCCTTTATGTAGTCTACTAGCTCCGTTTCTGTTGTTGCTTCTCCTTCCTCGATGCCAAAAAAGACAAGGTTATTTTTGCGCTTATCTTTATCAACGAATTTGAGTTTTAACTCTAGCTCACTTATTTTATTTTTGAGTTGGGCGTTTTCTTCTGTGATCGCTTTAAGCTTTTCGTCTAGTGCTGCCATGACATTTTGCGTTACTGAAGTTGTTATAAGTTTAGTTTGTAGGTCTAACTTTTCGTCTATTTTTGCCAATAGGATTTCCATACTTTTCTCCATCTTTGATATATTTTTTTATATTGCTGTGGCAACACTTGTTTCTTTGTGGCAACACTTGTTTCGTTGTGACAACACATGTTTCGTTGTGACAACACTTGTTTTGCTGTGGCAACACTTGTTTTGTTGTGGCAACACTTGTTTTGCTATGGCAACACTTGATTTGCTGTGGCAGCACTTGTTTTGCTGTGGCAACACTTGTTTTGCTGTTTGTTATGTTGGTACTGTAGTTTCCACTCTATAGTCTATGTATAATTCGCATCACACTTGACACTATTTTTGTAGGGTAGAACTAGAATGTTTACACTATGCGGTTGATTTGTTGTCGCAATTTAACACTTTATCTGTAACTTTTTCACTGATCACGTATTTTGTTCTTTGTTGTAGTCAATAGTTCGTATGAGACATTTTGTTGGCACTTTTTTACACTGTTTATTTTAAATTATCCGCGGAGCTCTGTGACGTGCGTATTGACTGATCGACAACCGGAACCGGAGTTATAAAATACAGAGTTATAAAAAACAATAAAATTGTTGTACCATAGGTCATAACATTTTCAATCCTTAGACCACCTCTAGGGTGAACCATGGATAATAAGATTTATATCGGTGCCTATAGTACACCCTTAGGTGTACCAAGGGTCCGAACGAGTGCCTTAGTACACCCAGGTGAACTTACAAGGTGGGCTACGGCTAAGTAGCCGCCGTAGGGGGTACACTTCTGGACAAAGGTCTCCCTCCTAATGTTCCAAAAGGACTAGTAAAAAACGTAAAAAAAAAACTTTTTTTACGTAGTAGTAACGTAATAAAACGAAGGTCCTATTTTGTAGAGGTTTCGTAGAACGTAGGTCACTTTATCGGCTCGCCATTAAATCTACCAAATCACAAGCTTGGGTAAAATAATCCCTGGTTCGTTAGAAAGTTGCATGTTGCTTGTTTGAACAACAAGATTTTTAGACTCGTTTTAATTTCTTCCCAATTTCCGAATACAAATCAACAAAGGTCTCTAGGCTTTGATAATTTATCTCTGATGAAGAATCGATGCACACGCAGCTGAATATCTCTAATTTCATTTACAGTTTCCTCAAATTTAAAGTGATAATTATCCAACAGACTAGATAAAAATCTCTTTGCTACAATTTATTTCATTTTGAAGGTCATCCTTAGACCTGTCGTAAATAGTTTGCAATCGAGTCTGCTTACTAGCTTCTTCAAGGATAAATTAATTTCAGCACTTTCAGATGAACACTTTCAGATGTATTTAATAAAATAAACAATATTTTATTAAAGCAAATTAATTTATAAGCCGTTCCTGCTTACTTAAAAGATGAGCAATTATGTCAGATTTTTAATTTTTTTTAAATTTATAAAATGTTTACTGTGTACGTATAGTATAATAATAGCAAACATTGGAAAGCAAAATAGAAACGTTGATAAAATGAAAAATTTAAATCGTTAATAAATTACGAAAGCGAAAAAAAAAGACGGTATTTCAATGGATTATTTATCGATGGGTAATGTCATATTGTTGCCTTTAGCATGTAATTACCGTACATACCGCATTGATGTTGCTGCCGTATAAAGAACAACACGTTATTATGAGTACAGATGGCGTGGTTTTAATCTACCGAATGATAGATGGCGCTTATAATAAAAGTTACATCTGTTCTAATCATAGATAAAATACTACAAGTAGTATTTTATCTATGGTTCTAATGTACGTCACGCTTGCTAATAACCAGCACAACCAGTTAGATATACGCGAAATTTTTTTAGGTGTACTTGTGTTCATTCGCAGAAAATTTAAACTTTACTGCCTAAGTAATAACATTCAAATTCTTCGCAATCACAAACGCCAAGCGTCTGATGAAAATTTCTTATAAAAGTCAACTTTACAAAGTAGCAACAAAGCTTATTTTTGCACAACAACAGATCGCCGCTCGGATGGTTGACTGAATTATTCGAGTTATAAAATAAACCCTCTACGGCTCTAAATATTTTTTATTTGTCTAACCTCCTTACCAGATATTAAAATAGATATATCATGTTTTTTTTTTTCAGATATTAAAATTCGTGTATTTTTTGCATCCATTTAAAAAAAAATACTATTGTTCCTGAAAATGTGAAAGTTGCCTCGTTAGAATCAATTATACAGAACCAGCGGCATCTTTCTGTTATACAAGGAACCATTGATGTACATATTAATACGACTACTCAATAACAGATGGAGACAATATACACAGTTGATACCTACTACCGCACTATGTAAACTAGCATTGGTCCGCGTCTTCGTCTGCTCCACTTTTTCTAAAGGATTGAAATATTTATTCTGTGCCTATGATAAAAGCTCTTTTTTATATGCCTACTCATCATATTATATAAAAAATTTGGACTACTTTATATTTAAAAAAACTGAGTGTTATTTTGAAAGACTAATTTTGTAAACATTATTTATAAATTTTTAAAACTCTTTGTTGCCTAGGATACAAGCAACATCAGAGGGATGAAAACCATGCTAGGAATATAATTTATTCCTGTATAATTTTTTCTTTTAATTATTTAATTATTTTATATAATTTATTTATTATAGGAATATATTTTAAAACATTGAATATCTATTGTAGAAAGATGTAAAGAAACTTCAGCAGTAAACGTCTCCTGGATAAAAATTTTATGCATCTCTGAGCGCAGCAACTCTCACTTTACCATATATGTACCTACCATATGTTTTAGGAAGTGACGACCATTTGGTCGAGTAAAGTGCTTGCTTTTAAGGCTCTCTCTTATGGTTCCCAGTTTCGATTCCCGGCAAAGCCTACCTTGGAAATGAAATTTTCGTAGTTGGTTCTGTCTGACAAGCAGTAGCAGGGGAACATTGCGTTTCGCTGTTATTTGGGCAGCCCATCTGGCGACTGTAACCCTTACTTTCATAAGACAACCATAAAATAACAGCACATGTGCTGTTGTGTTCGTGAGTAAGATGCCAGAGCTATTCCTAATTCTTTATCCTTAATTCTACTATGGCATTTGCAGCACCTATGGCTTGACTACTTGTAGTAGGCGACAATAGCCTCCGACCGTCAAGAGAACCGTTAACCTGTCTAACCATAACATAAAAGAGTGTATTATCAGTTAAAAGTAAGTATTTTATAATTTATTTTTGTATATACCGACATACTTATTTACCATTTAAGTATCCATTGCGATACTTCGTCCAATGGTGTACCCCTGAGTCCTGTAATAATTGTATTAGAAGGTTTTTATTGTGCCAACAAGAATGCAATACAACCTTTCGATGACGCAATTTGTGAATGTCTAGGTTGGAATCCTGCGGGCGAGTTGCTTGAGTCAATGAGGCCAATGAACGGCCTCGATGGACCTCCCCCTGCCCCTCGCCTCATGCGACAAAACATTAGCAGGATTTAAGTCGAATAGCAACAATTATTTGTATTGTATAATTAAAATAATAAAAATTAACCAAAATAAAAGCACAACAGTAACACAGAAACAGCATCATTTTAAACAATATATATATTCTAAATATATTTACATAAGTATTGTAATTTGTTTCATAAAATAAAATATGTTGTAAAAAGAATTTGAGAGAAAAAATAATTATTATTATCTAACGTTTTCAATTTTGGACTATTAAATGCGCAAATATATTAAAATTATCTTTTTATCTTTTATCCTATCCTAATCTTATTATCTTATCCTAATCCTAATAATACATAAGGCGAAAGCATGTATGTTTGGATGTTTGTTAAGCAGTCACGCAAAAACGGCTGAACTTTGGATGTACATAATTTGACTCACAGACAGTTTATTACCTGGATTAAAATATAGGATACTTTTTATTCTGAATTTTTTTTAGATTCCTGTGGAATCCCTGCAACACAGGGTGTCCTAGTGTAGGGGTTAGGGGTAATCGAGTGTAAGCAAGATGAATTGGACAATAAAGAAATTATTATTATTAATTCACAAAAACGATCTACAGCACGTACGAAGTTGCGGGCACAGCTAATCTCTATACTTATATAAAAATGAATCCCACGGTCACGGTATCACGCGTGAACGGGTAGACCGATTTTAATTCGGTTTTCACTAATGGAAAGAGGGATAAACGGGGAATGTTCATGTATATAAAATTTGCACGCCGGACGAAGCCGGGGGCGGGTCTTATTATATAATAATATAATAAGACGCTGTAATATAATAATAATAATATAGTAAGACTTATTATATTATTATATATAAAAAGATTATATTATTATATATAAAAAGACTTATTATATTATTATATATACGTCTTTATTATTATATAATAAAGACGCTGTCCGCCTCTGTCTTTATAATAATATGTCAGCTAACTTCTAAACCACACAACGGATTTTGAAATAGTTTTCACTAATGGAAAGAGCAATAAACGAAGAAGATAAGATATGATGCATAATTTGTAGAAAAATGTTTGCTTATTGATTTATAAAGCAATATTATATTTTCGTTGAGCGGGTGGGAACAAGCGTCCAAAAATGTCTGGGTATAAATGTTTTTCATTCATTTAGTTATCAGAAGTGCTTTTTCAATAGAGCTTATAAAGAATTACCAATGAAATGGATATTATTATATTATGTGAAGGCACTCATCGGATACTAGAAAAGGTTATTCATTAAAACATACTTTATTTAAAGGAAATTGAGATCAAAATGGCATACGATGATTCACTCTGAGTAGCTTTCAAGTGTATTAATAATAAATTACAAAGCTCTAAAATTATTTCTTATTTTTATATACTTATGGTAATTCTAATATTGTGACATATTTTCATAGCGCTTATATTATCTCTGAAGGTTTGTACTGCATACTTAATAACTTAATGGTTTAATGACTATTTATCAAATGATGTGGAAAAAATCGATGTCACAATGATTTTTTTTTAATGCAGATAGGCTGAAGGTCCACTTGATGGTAGGTGGACAGGGTCGTCTTTAACCTATTGGCGGTCCTGGGCACTTCAGAATAACGGGGCCCCTATGACTATGACACAGGATTATTTTATTAAAATAGGTAAAATCATCGAAATATAATAAGCATGCTTATTATAGTTCAATGGGTAAAATGAACATACGTACAAGTCAATTTTTACACAATTTATTCAACAGTTATTTTTATTTGTTTACATTTACATTAAATGAATAGGTATAACATTATCAGCTTTCACTGTATGCAGGTTAGTTGAACAGGTGGCCTTCAAGCTTTAAGAAGCCCAAACACTTCACTTCTTCAAAGGCGATGTCTTTGAGTTCATCACATTCTATGGACATCAGCGACAAACTGGTTTTTTTTTTTATTCTTTTCAATTTGAAGAAGGAGTGTTGCTCAGTGCAGTTAGGTGGGGAATATCCCATCGATGATGGGGCCCTGGACCCAGAGTGCCCAGTGGAAAAGAGGCGCCTGTAGGTGGCTACCGTCGCCTATATCTAACACAATCAATGTAAGAGGTGCTAGAAGTGCGCTGCTGATTACAGTAGGATTAAGGATAGGGGATTAGGAAGGGTTTGCGAGATGGGCTCTGGCATCCCTTACTCACTCATCGAAACACAACAGCACATATGCTAATTGGACATGTCGTGATCGTCTTCTGCCACCAAACGGACTGCCCAAATCACTACTTTCCAAATTCAGATCAGAGTTCATTTTTCAAAGTTGACCCTGCCGGGAATCGAACCAAGGAAACCTAGAACCGAGGTTTAAGGCCAGCCTAACAACTCATCCAACGGGCTCGTAAAATTAAATAAAGCCTATCCCTACTAACTTATCCCCCCACTGGGGTTTTTTTCCATTTTTCCCTAGCAGTGGGGATACTTATTTATTGTTTGAAAACTCAAAAAATATTCAATCTGTTGCAATAACTTTAACTTTGTATGAGATGCGTTGATAAATAAAACCGTCTGCTAAACAAGACAGCTGACGTTCGTGTCCGTTTGTGTGTGTAGATTGGTTGGTCAGTTGCTTAGCAACCTCGCGTTAGCCTGGGTTTTCATCTGTAAGTAAAATCGTTTGCGTCAGTTTCTTACAATTTAAATCGTGTGATTTTATTCCTGGACATTGTTTCTTATATTAGGTGAGTTAATTTTTATATTATACAAAATTTTGGTGGCGACTTCTTTCGCGTACTTTTAAAATTACATTATATCTCTCAAACTGGTATCAACCATTTATAAAATTTCATAGAAATTTACAAAATCACAAAATTTTGCCCATTTCTTAGGCTTTGAAAAGTTCCAACACTCCCGGGGTGTTTGCGTTTTATAGCCTTGACTTGGTCTTTTTACGCTTTACTACTTGCAAAAGTTTTTCTACAAACATTGTGCAAATCTTGTTTGTTTTATATTATACAAAATTTTGGTGGCGACTTCTTTCGCGTACTTTTAAAATTACATTATATCTCTCAAACTGGTATCAACCATTTATAAAATTTCATAGAAATTTACAAAATCACAAAATTTTGCCCATTTCTTAGGCTTTGAAAAGTTCCAACACTCCCGGGGTGTTTGCGTTTTATAGCCTTGACTTGGTCTTTTTACGCTTTACTACTTGCAAAAGTTTTTCTACAAACATTGTGCAAATCTTGTTTGTAGAACATAGTCAGTTATTGATGCTGCAGAGCAATTATTTTTACAGATATACTCGACTACTCGTATAAGGTAAGAATAAAATCTGTGAATATGTGAATATGAGACTTCTCTTACTCATGCTACAATTACTTGAATATTTAGAATTTTAATGCGTTTCTTTTTAAACACGTAGCGGATGAAAACGCGGCCTAACAAACAAAAAACCACAAGATGAGTTCATAGCCAGAATCGGAGTATTCCGTCATCGTGGCTTGACTGACTTTAGGGTTCTGCGAAACTGGTTTATTTTTTTATCATTTAATATTATGTACATACATATTTATTTGTTAGTTAAATATATCGTATTGGACCCACGACGATAAACACTGTTCTTATACAATTTTTACTGAGGGTAACAATAACTGGTGCCAAATAAATATTTAAAATAAACTTTGTTTAAATCGTGAATTTAAAGGTTTCCTTCAATGATATACGAGTATGAGTTTTATACAAAAATTTGGTATGGTGAAGATTTATTGTTTTAAATTATTATGTATAATGTAGGTATATAGGATAATTAATTATAATGTGGACATATAACCCACTTTAAAGTTCCACAACTGTTTTTTTTTAAATGTTATGTCGACAGACAGGCTGACGGTCCACTTGATGGTAGGTGGCTACCCTCGCCTATAACACAAGCAACGCTACAGGTGCTGCAAGTGCGCTGCCGACTACAGTAGGATTAAGGATAAGGGATTAGGAGGGGATAAGGAAATGGGCTCTGGCATCCCTTACTCACTCACCGAAACACAACAGCACGTATATGCTGTTATTTCACGGTGGTCTTCTGTAAGGGGGTGGTCACTGCCGCCAGGCGGGCTGCCCAAATGACTGCGAAACGCAGTGTGCCCTACCACTACTTTTCAAATCCAGACCAGAGTCAATTTTGAAAATTACATTAAAAATTGGTCAAAAGCGTAACCTCATGCTTGTGGAGAAAAGGCGGAAAGTTTCTTATGATGATTTAAGGTAATGATGGGCAAGGTCGCTGGAAATAGAAAAGTTGGGCGAAGAAAAAAGTCGTCACTGAGGAACATCAGAAATTGTATCGGGATAACTAACGCAGTTGAGCTGTTTTGACAAGCAAACAATATCTTAGACTACTGTTCCAGGTTGATCGTCAATCTTCTTTAGTTAGAGAGGCGTTACAAGAAGTAGAATTAGATAAAAAAAATTCAAAAATAAGGTAAATCCATACTAATATTATAAATGTGAAAGTAACTCTGTCTGTCTGTCTGTTACCTTTTCACGTCTAAACGGCTGAACCGATCATCATAAAATTTTGCATACAAGTTGTAAGGGATGCAAGAAAGAACATAGGATACCTTTCACCCAGAAAAAAGTACTGTTCCCGAGGGATCATCTAACGCCTGGCAAAGCTATAACTTATTATCGAAGCTACAAGGTACATTGTGATCAGTGTCACTGAAGTTGTGTTCGGCCTTGACTCGCAGGAATCGAAATTATATTCATGATATCTATCATAAAATTCACATTAAATGCCTAATGTTATTGGGACAGCGTGTCAACCTATTAGTTTTTTTCCGAATTCGTGCGCGGGCGGCGGCGTTTGAATAATAGCAGGAAAAAAAGCATGACTCAAGACTTAATGAAAAAAAAGGTTCTAATAAATCCAAACATCTGTTCCTTGCAAAATATTAAGTTTTTATCAAGTACACACTAATGTTAGTAGTGGCGAGGCACACTACGATTTGAAATCATAAATTTGGCATCCTGTCTAGCAGCAGATTAACCATCCTATTATAGAAGACGAGCGTTAGAATAACAGAATAAAGAATGTCAGAGCCCATTTCCCTATCTCCTCCTAATTCCTTATCCTTTATCCTACTAAAGTCGACAGTGCACTTGCAGCACCTAGCTGTGTCGTTGTTTGTGTTGTAGGCGAAGGATCATAGTTCCACCTACGATCAAGTGGAACTTCAGCCTGTTGTAGGGTTCATCATCATTCGCTTTTCTCATTCATTATAAACCTTTTTGTTTCCTTGTTATAATGTAACCTTTTTACTTATATTACATATTATACACTGGCCGGCGAGATTTGAAATTAAAAGGAACATGAGAATTGAAAAAGGAGATTGACAGGGTTTTTTTCACGACGACGGATCATTCTAGAGAGAGATTCCGAAAAGAGAATTATATATACAATAATTAAAGAGATTGATATTTATTTAAAAGGGAATAAGAAAGGCGATCGGCCAGCGATTTTTAAGATTATCACATTCAGATTGGGCTGGAACGAATCTTTCTGTTACTTTTATTAAGTCGACGAGATCCGACACTACACTGTCTATGGACATTTTGTCATCATAATTCGTAGGATATTAGCCCCCAGTAAGACCGGTCAGAAGTAACCTGGACCTAGCGTTGACCCGCATCCATCACTGTCGTCAGCCTTTCTTGGAGTGGATATCCTTACGCTGCGATTGCCGGTACGTGGTCTTCATCCGAGAATCTTCCAGCTCCAGTAGTCAGTAAACCCTAGACAAAATAAAAACCTAATATATTATACAAAATACATAATTTTGGCCTTAATGAAAAAGTAGAGATCAAAATTATATCTACATCATCTTTTCTACATATCATAAATAATACATAATAATACATCATCTGTCCGCGTCTGTCTGTTTTTCGGCTTACTTCTAAGAGCATGCATCCGTTCGAAGCCGCTTCTACAAAAAATGTATAAAAATGTATAATATGTATAAAAAATATATAATGTGTATAACACAGCCGCTGTTTATACATATTATAAACAGAGATACATTAATATATCTCTGATTATAAAACATAGTTGTTGTATGCCTCTGTCTGATTCTCCGCCTTTTTTTAGGAGGGGGAATGCATTTGCGCCTTCGATGGGACTCACCCGGTGGGAAACACCGGAAATACACACTAAAACCCCTCCGGATTCCACCATTGGCGGTGGTGTGTTGGACCGAGGTTACAACTAGGCCATGTCCTCAAATATCTGATTCTCCGCCTTCTTTTTCTAAACTATTGGACCAATTTTCATACGGTTTTCACTAAAAGTCTTTAGAAGATTTGTGTATACAATTTACAGAATATAATTGTATCCGTGCGAAGCAGGGGCGAGTCGCTAGTTTTAATAAATGTTATCAAGGAAGGCCAATTAAATTACTTACTGCACTTTCTAAATGCACGAGCAGAAGCCGACAAAAAGCCCTTTTACACCAACTCGTGGATTGTAAGCCTTATAATATCAAAAAGAAATCTCTTTCAAATGCAAGTGGAACAATTTTATAGAAATTGCACGTGTAATATGATAGCAAACGGTTAAACCTAGGTGGTTTTGCTATCATTATATTAATGTATATTTAGTTTTCTTTTTAAATTGTTAAAATTAAAAATTAAAAATTAAATAATTATTTTATTTATTTATTTTATAAGGGAAATTTACAGGTACTAATATTACATAGTAACAATTCGAATAGAAACATACACCAAATAAAAAAAATTTAAGAATAGAGTTTTAGTTATAGCAATAGATTTGCTTTGATGGAGGACTAATATAATATATATTTTTTAATATAAACTCATGTAGAGAGATGTAAACATCAAATAAAAGCAATTCTCTCAAAACTTAATTTATATCATACCTTTAAAAATTAGATAACAAATTCACTTTAACAATAGATTTTTAACTACTTATGTTCCATTATAATAAAATGAGAAAATCACAAAAAAATAAAAATAAAAGTAAATAAAAATAAAGAAATTAAAATTATTCGAAATAGGTCACATTTTCAATTCGTTTTCAGGTCAGTTAGAAAGTGTTTGCAAACGCTACGAGTCCAGTGACCGATACGACCCGGCTCCTAAAAGCATTTCAGAGTATTATTAAATGCCTATTTAATAGCATGAAGCAGTATGAATTAAGTGAATATGATTTTTTTGAATTTTATAATTCTTAAAACAAGTATTTTTAAGACCCAAGATTCAAACTTGACCAAGTTAAGAATGTTATGAAATAGCATGTCTTAAACCCTTAATGCAAATAAAATAATTACAGAACAAAGTCTGTATGCGGGTTTTGGCACAGTCTGTGAGCCTCACCCCATTTTCGCACGTTCTTGTCGTACGTGATCCACTTTTCAACACCAGTTATCAATCTTTTCAAATACGGTTCGGTTTCATTACGTCTCAATAAAGGAACGCAAATGAGTACACGATTCATAAGTTTCTTTCAGTGAGATCGTGTTGCACCCAAATATCGAGCTTTTTTGTGTACCTAGCTTTTTTCAAATGGGTCAAAACTGGTTTTTGGTCATTTCTCAGTTCTTCAGGTATATCGTAACTACTGATATGCTGATCTTGCACCACTTTTGATCAATTAACAATACTAGCGGCCTGCAACAGATGGCGCTTTAATAAGTAGTTATCTTTGTGTAAATCGCATTTTTATTTATTTGTTATTACATGGCCTCCAACGAGGCAGGCACCGAACAAAAACATACAGGGGACAAAAAAAAACATGGCAGATGCCGCCGCAATTAAAGGAGGCACAGCCTACGCCAATAAAAGTTAAAGTAGCATCCCGGCAATAAAATTAGAAAGAAAAAAAAATTAGAAAAAAAAATGCTGATTTTTACAAGACATACTACTGTATAGTGGAGAATTAAAAGCAAAAACTGATTTGAATACAAAATTTCATACAAAACATTAGAGCCAATAGGCATGATGACAGATTTTGAAATTTCCTTCCATAATGTAGATACACGTCTACCATATCCGAAAAAAATAATATTTCAGCAAAAAAACTAAATTTTAACGCGAATTATTGAATGTTTTTAAATCTATTTTGAATTATGCGCGAAAACGCTCTTAGGCGTCGCGTCTAATGAACCGTGACGTCACCGACATCTCATCAGATTGTTCATTCTGTCAAAGTAAAGTCAAGCAACACGATGGCACTTACCTGGGCGTGACGTCATTCGCTCTGATTGGTTTTTCAGTTAACATGGCCGATTGCAGTTATTTATATTTCTATTTTATTGAAAATCTTATTAATCTCAATTTTCATACAAAAAATGAGTAATTCTTTAGACTCATATATTTTTCTCCAAAACCATTTATTCTTTGATTTTTTAATACCGTCATCATGCCTATTCCGAGACGCGCAATTTATATAAGTTTATAGAAGAATTGCTCGTTTAAAGTTATTAAGTAATTTTTTTCCCCTAACGTAAACTTCCTCCTCAAATATATTTTATTGTCTTAAATCCTTATAAAGAGAACAATGAAGAGCGTCATAACGTAACCTTTAGTCTAACTCTAGACTGAAATATGCAGCGCGTTCTAAAGGCGAACTCAAACAAGTTTTGTGGGTGAAAGTTTCAATGCACTTTCTACAAGACTCTTACATTTACTTACCTACAGCGGCTATTCAAGAGCCGGGGCAACAATACCTAAAAGTTACTTATTTATATTGCGATGTCTTAATCTCAACGTGTATAAACGTGTTTATATTGAGCGTCGCTTAAGACACTAGCAACACCAGGAGCAATCCTGTTGCGCTCCCAACCTTCTCACAATTTTGTTTACGGTTAAAATTTTCGTGCGACAAAATTCCCCTGTTATAAACTGGATATCCCGTCTAGGGGGAGTAACCTCCTCATATGTGAAACTAGCTGAACTCGGCCACGCTTCGCTGCGGCCCATACGGCGGCGGCGTGCGCATGGGGCGCGCGGTACTGGACACTGCATATATTTAATACTATTTATCGTAGCGTGATGTTATATAGCCTATAGCCTTCCTCGATATATAGACTATTCAAAATAAAAAGAATTTTTCAATTCGAATTAGTAGTTGCTGAGATTAGCGCGTTCAAACAAACAAACTCTTCAGCTTTATAATATTAGTATAGATAATAAAATAGTTTGTGTGTGTTATTTCGGCGAGAGAATAATGATGATGGAGCCGATTCCCTTATCGGCTTCCGATGCCTTATCCTTTATACGATCCTATAGGGTTCTTTTTAATAGGCAACGGGCCACCTGCACTAAACCGCATTAGGATTCGAAAAAATATATAAGTTTGCGTCTTTTATAACGAACACAAACATTACGATTAAGGCGACTTCAGCCGCAAAACTCGTCCCGCAGTGAATTGACGGGACTGCCGAGGGGGAGTCGCTACTTGCAAATCCCGGAAATATCTATTTAAAAATTAAATAAAGTATATCTTAAGAATTAGCTATTTAAAATATTGATTATTAAGCAAATCGCACGGTTACAACATCGATATTAGACCGCAAATTAGTATTTTTTTATATATATATATAATTAAATATAATTTAAAAAGTAATTATGATGATCCCCTTTCATATATCCTGCAGATGATTTGAGTATTTTTTAAATTATAATTATTATGATAATTTAAAAGGAAAAAGGTTACAAATAAGTGGATTTTTTTATCATTAGGGGCTGGCGTCGCCTTAATTAATTTTCTTAAAAACTTAAATACAATTATGTTAAAAAAATATTCAAACTTAAAAAGCTGTTTCGTGCATGCTGTATATTTTTTATCTATTTTTATAACTTACTATTTATGCGTGTCTCATAATTCATTAAAAAATTCCAAGAGGTGTTTCCATCGAGCTACAATATTGGTTTAAATTGCTGCTGAGTCGACAGCGCACCTGAATCCCCCTTGGTGTTGCTTGTATTACCACCTGCGATCAATTGATCAAGGACCTTTCCTAGGGGTCCGGACCAAGAAAAGTGTTATAATTATAAAATATAATAAATCTGTAAATACACCAATTCCGATATGCAGGGCGGGCGGGTTCTGGCCACAACAGATGCTGCGTTTTATCCACATATACACACACTATTAAAGCTGTTAGCATCGCTCCCAGTGTCTACCGCAAGCGTTGAGAGATCTTTTTCAACATTAAAAGGGGTAAAAACATATTTACGTAACAAAATGGGTAATGAGCGTTTAACGGGGTTGGCGTTGATGTCAGTCCACTCAAATAAGACCATTTCAGTGGACGATGTACTAAACGAAATGGCCTCAAAACCAAGACGTTTAAATTTAATGCTGTAAACTTTTTTCATTAAGGGGGAGACAAACCCTAAATACTAAAAATATCCATTGTTTAATGAAAATGTTACAAGAAATGGACAAGACAATTGCTTTGAAAAATATATATATTATACTTAAACATGTGAAGAACCAATTGTATTGATTAGAATTTTCGTTAAAGTAATAGAAGCTCCACAAAAAAAGTTAGAAAACAAGGAGAATTTGACTTTTATTGAAAATTCTCTCTAAAACGGCTTATTGCACGCATATGAATCCTATACCTATTAATAAGTTAATATCAGATTAAAAAATTGTATTAATAAAAATTTTTATTTTGTGTATTGTTCTAATGGTAAAAACAAAAAAACACCATTTCTAGGCCTGTTGAATTGGATCCGCCGCCAGCGAATTCTATAGTAAATGTCATTTGCCTCAGTGAAGCCCTTAATAATTTTTTTTGATATTTAATAAACAACTCTATGAAAATTGATTTGTTATTTATTTCCGTGAAGCCTTTCCTAGTCCTTACATCTGGGCGGAAACCCCCCCCCCCCCCCCCCCCGACAATAAAAGCTGGGTACGTGCTTGCCTGCCTGCCACTCTTTATAACATATAAAGATATTATTAAAAGATTACTAGCTTGTGCGCCGTACGTTCACTCACCGTTTAATTATTAAATCAGATTCTCTCTCTCAAATTTCTCTCTCGGTCGCCGATTGCACTGCATTGTCCGCCAGTGACATTACTTAGTTTTTCGCTTAGTGTTATTCTTTCTAAATTTTTTCTCTTTGCACGCCGTCTAGTTGACCGTCAGTCTGCTTGCCACCCATTTTTACAATATAAATAATTATATTTATTAATTCCCGTAATTATAGAAACACCTATAAAACAGTACCTAATGTATCATTAATAATTATATTTCCCTTCTATTTTTTTTAGAGTAAGTATACTATATATAATCTATACTAATATGATAAAGCTGAAGAGTTTGTTTGTTTGGTTGGTTGAACGCGCTATTCTCAGGAACTAACTGTTCGAAAAAAAAATTGTGTTGGATAGTTCATTTATTGAGAATGGCCTTATTAAATTAATAAAATGCCTAGAAAAATTACTCAGCTTTCTCGGCAGTCTGCTACAGCAAAACGGCTGCAACTTTTATCTATAATAAAATCGTTGTTTGCCTATTATGCTTTTGTGCACGCTAATCTCAGAAACGGCTTAACCGATTTTTATGTGGTTTCCACTGATGTATTGTAGCAAGCTTCGGGTAATATTTAGTGAATATTTCATTCCAATCTGTTTACAAACAAAAAAGCTACGCGTTATTCCGAATACCACGCGTACGAAGTCGCGGCCTATACTAGGCCTAGTTTGTGCATATATTTTTTTTTCCAGTCCAAAAATAATATCTTATCGTTCAAGTGCATTAATGTATGAGAGTGTGTAGGCTTTGCTTAGTTAATTCTTGAGAATTTCTTAGTTTTTCTTAAAGCGAGCCGTATGCAGATTCCTACATTCGTCATCGCACCTACACCTTCTGGCGTTACTTGTATCTTTAAACGATGGTAGCCATCACCTAAAATCAAGTGGACCGTCAGCCTGTCTGCTACCCTTTATATTATAATTAAAAAAGACAAAGCTTAAAAATTATGGTAGCGTGTCGATTGATTATTATCATGGAATAAAACTATGTGATAAAGATTTTTGTGATGCGATGCACTGAATCGTGGCGCCTCCGTCGGCCGGACGCAAACCAGTCCGCGATTTTATTCCTAGCACAAGCATTGGCTCGAGACTCGAGGTAGTAACGGTGCTTTTGCGACAAGGTGAATGTAATACTCGTATTCTATAACAATACATAACAGACGTCAATAAAAACTTGGGTGCTGTTAACTCGGTTCTCTAAGAAAATTTAGCTGATTTTCCTTTACCGATCAATCTTTCAGAGAATACGTATTTACAACAATTATTATACACTAACGACTAGACCCCCGGTTACGTCCGGTTCGTTTTCTGCCAATTATAAGCACAAACTTCCCTCGCTTAACACCTTTCCATAAGTGAAAAACTTTTCAATATCCATGGGGTAGTTTAAAAGTTAGCGGAGAAACCGACAAAGGCGATTTTGTTTTATAAAATGTATAGAGACTTGGCCTCGACTTCGAACGGATGCTATTTTTTTCCGTTTGTCACACGAACTTTAGTTTATATATTACTAGCTGTTGCACGCGACTTCGTCTGCGTTTGTTTATAAAATATTACTCGCTGATAATGTAGCTTTCTATAGGTGAAAGAATTTTTAAAATCGGTCCAGTAGTTTTTGAGTTTATTCATTACAATACATACAGATCTTTTCATTATCATCATTACATTAGTTTAGATATACCCTAAACAACTATATACACAAACTTTAGTTTGTCTTTTTTTATATTAAGATCGGCAGACAGGCTGAGGCCCACTTGATGGTAGGTGGCTACCGTCGCCTATAACACAAGCAACGCCAAAGCTGCTGCAAGTGCGCTACCGACTACGTAGGATTAAGGATAAGGGATTAGGAGGGGATAGGGAAATGGGCTCTGACATCCCTTACTCACTCACCGAAACACAACAGCGCACATGTTGTTATTTCACGGTGGCCTTCTGTAAGGGGGTGGTTACTGCCGCCAGACGGGCTGCCCAAATGACTGCGAAACGCAGTGTGCCCTGCCACCACTAAATCAGAAATACTAAATACTAAATTATTGTCTATTTTTCCATGAGTGCAAACCGTATTCAAATTAATTTTTCTACATAAATCCATTTTTCTAATAGAATCCTAAGTTTACAAAAAAAAAAATTGTATGTGAAAATCTATAAAAAAATAGATTCTTTGATAAAACAAAAAAGTAAAAAAAGAAACAGTAAAATGTGAGCATACAGAAAAACTTACTCAGTGAATATCTTTAAATGTGTTCGTGTAATGAGGAATTAATTGTTATTTAAATTTCCTTTCTCAGTCAAATTCTTAGTTTCCAAATAGACCAGAAACTAATAAGCGTTTTTATGCTTCGAAATGATTACGACAAATATTAATGAGTTCGTCCCACTCAAAACCACTAGTTCTGATCCTTTATCTGTCAGATAAAACATTATGTCCTCGAAGTGATGAGCTCACCGGCATCGCATCGCAGGCGCAAACCGAGATTAACCAACGATCGACTAAATATAGGCCGTAAACATTTCTAAGTGAATCATATTTGGTTTACTCTTATGACTCCAAATAAGGCTATATATTTACCTACTTTAATTAAATAATAAAAATTAAATTAAATTCATTTACTAAATTTTTCTTTTCTTTTTATTAAAATCAAGTCTTTTTGTTTTCTTATTATTGTAAAGATAAATTATTATTGTATGGATAAATTATCTGTAATAAAAAGTTACTGTTATTATTATTATTATTATTAGTATTAGGTATTTATTTCAAATATTTGAAATGGCGAAGATTAATGTATCAAATAACATTGTTAAATAATTATATTATGTACTAACTGAGCCCGCAACTTCGTACGCGTGGTATTCGGTATAAAACGTAACTTTTTTGTTTGCAAACCAATTGTAATGAAATGACACAAACACTAAATATTACGGGAAGCTTGCTAAAATGCATCAGTGGAAACTGAATTCAAATCGGCTGAGCCATTTCTGAAATTAGCGTGCACAAACGCGCAGAAAAACAGGCAAACAGACCAATAATTCCAAAAACTACTTTTTTGATCTCGGTAACATAAGTTACAACGTGTATAAATTGTTTTTTTGAAAAAATATTTAATGTACAGACACGGCTCGTTTACCATTTTATTATTTGTAGATATTAAAAAAAAAATATTGAATTGAAAACTTTCAAATATTCCTTTAAGCTGTAAAAAATTAATTTTTACAAGTAGCTACCTACTAAAGCTAAATAATTAAAATAAAAGTTATTAACAACAAATCTATAATAATAATAATAATAAACTATGGTTTCTATAGGAGATAAAAAAGATCTATTCTTCTATTTATTTTACGATTTTATTATTTTTATATTTAAAAAAAAATTAATTGAAAACTTTCAAATATTCCTTTAAGCTGTAAAAATTTAATTTCACGTACATACCTACTAAAGCTAAACAATTAAAATAAAAGTTATTAACAAGAGATCTATAATAATAATAATAATAAACTATGGTTTCTATGGGAGATAAAAAAGATCTATTCTCCTATTTAATGTTCGTGTGAAGGTCGCACTATCTACCTATTTAGAAAAAAAATGTATGGGACGAATGTGTGCTCAAATAACCTCTAAAACGCTAACCAGTAGTTCGCCGCGATAAAAAATGCACTCGTCGAACGCACCATTCTATAGGGATGCCGAGTCAAAACCCGCGGCCCGCTAACGTCGGCAAACTGAACGCCAGTCACTATTCTACAGCGGACGCGAAGCCTCGTTTCGCTCTAACAAAGTTTCTCGATAACTTATCAATAAATAAAATTGCATGAAGTCATCGATTAATGCGAGCGTCACGTCTATAGTACAGGTTTCTCCGTGTTTTGATCGCTTATATATATTATACATACACAGTTTAACCCGATCGCGTATTGCTGGCCGTTAAAGTTTTGACAGTTAACTCCACAAGTGTCCGTGAAAGTTCGGTGCGATCCCATTGGTCGGATTTGTTTTTGTTTTGTTTGGGTTCCGTCGTGGAGTGTACTGATCAGCATGAACGGAACGCCGGCTAGGAGGCCCATGAACGCGTTCTATGACTCGGTAAGTTCTCAGAGCGATGTCGAATTCATCATTGTGCATAGCGACAAGAAAACTTCGGGTGCATCGTCTGAGATGTTCGTGATCTATCGCGGCTTCACGCTCCAATTTACTCGGATCCTTTCTCTTAGATCCGGTACACATTGCCAACTTCGAAACTTGCCCGATAGCGACTTAACTCTCGGTTCCGGTTTAGAATTAACCACTCACTGCAACATATATATTACCTACTTTAAGTTTAAAGAGAATTACAAAATGTTTATCATTTATATAATACTGATGACATATTAGGGCTAACTCTGCTTTAATTACTAACCTGTGTTTATCTATGACTAGCGGTCCGCCGGTCATAGATATAGGTTTTATTATATCTATTATAATATATAAAATTCTCGTGTCACAGTGTTTGTAACAAAACTCCTCCGAAACGGCTGGACCGATTTTTATGAATTATTTTTTGTGCATTTCGTAGGTATGAGAATAGGTCGTAAAGTATTTTTCACCCTCCTACCCCCCCCCCCCCCCCCCATTTTTTAATCGCAATTTTAGTGTTTTTGTATGAACAATATCCAAATAATTTAACCTTCATTGATTGACGTGAAGTATCTTGTCACTTTGACATATGGTTTGAAAATAAAATTGGACCCGATAGGTTACAGAATTATTTTTGGGTTCAGGCAGGACAACAGTCTGCTTGGTCAGCTAGTATATGTATATATAGCGGTCCATCCCGGCTTCGCACGGGTGGACATTTATTTTTTAAACATTTTTGAGTTTATTCGTGGAAAATGGCAATTTTGAATGTGTTAATTGTATTTTGAACTTAAATACTGGCTGATTTAAAAAGGTTTGATATTCAACATGGAAAAGAAAAAGAAGAAAATATATATTTTGACGTGTGTGTTTTTGTGCATCTGATGAAATGTTTGATATATTCAACATAAACTGGATGTGTTATTGCATCATCATGATGAGTTATCAACTGCATCATCATGATGAGTTATTTTGGATGTTTTATTGAATAATATCCCAATGAAAGAGTATTAAAATTGAAGTAATCCGAAGTAAACTACAACAGTATGGAGGGGGGGGGGGGGTCGTAGTTTGACAAACGGTGCTCAATTTAGTTTTTTTATACAATATATAAAGCAGTGAACTATTCACTAAGGTCAAAATATTGGAATCTCATAAAAGTGCATATAGCAGATTTTGGTTTGACAACGACCTTATACGTACACAGATACATTGCTGTATACTTATGTGTCTTCTGTCTCATATACAATTTTAATGAAATTTTCCAATTTATCGGAACTACTCTGTATAGCCTGTGGTATAGCTCTGGGGTGGTCCGTAGCTACTCTGTGAACCGGCGATGGCAGGAAGCTGTCTTTAGTATATTACGTTAACCTAAGGGCAAAAATCATATAGATAAATGAAATGACAGCAATCATGTAGGTTTTATAAATGAATAAATAAGTAGAACTCTTATTTCTAAGAAGCCTCATGAATCGAGTAGATGATGACAAAATTTAAAAATATGATATTTCAAACAACATATTCCTCAAAGCCTTAATACGTAATAGGTTGGGGAAAAGGTTTCTTCGCATTTTATATGAAAACTCAAAACTTTTTTTTTCATTTAACTACAGTATTATAATTATGTGTCATTTTATTCATTGACTTTTTGCCATCTTGTAGGTAGTGACATGATTCCGTTGCTGTAGAAATTTTGGGACTTCTGATCAAAAAACGTCTCTTGATGTTAACCTGACACTGCCTAAAGAATTCTGAATTCGAAACAGGTGGAAATCTGAATGTGCAAAGTCTGGCTATATGGCGAATGCATTAACATCTCCAAGTCAAACACTCTTAATTTTTGCTGAGTGGCTAAATATGTCTAGCGTTGTCGTGATGAAAGACCACACCCTTTCTATTGATCAATTCCGGCCGCTTTCTCTCAACTTCTTGCTTTAATCTCGTCAGTTGTTGGCAGTAGAGATCCGAATCGATGGTTCTGCCCGGCGGTAAAAGATCATAATGAACAATGCCCTCCCAATCCCACCATACACACAGCATCACATTATTGCGAGTTAACTCGGGTTTTGGCACAGTCTGAAGACTGGCCAACTTTCACCACGACTTTTTTGCACGTTCTTGTCCTACGTTTTTCATCACCAGTTACCAATCTTTTCAAAAACGGTTCGGTTTCATTACGTCTCAATAAAGAATCGTAAATGAGTACACGATTCATAAGGTTTCAGTAAGCTCGTATGGTACCCAAATATCGAGCATTTTTGTGTATCTAGCTTTATTCAAATGGGTCAAAACTGTTTTCTTGTCAATTTTCAGTTCTTCAGCTATGTCGTAACTACTGACATGCCGATCTTGCTTCACTTTTTCAAAAATGGCATCCATTTTATCCGTAACCCTTAGTTACTGACACTATATAAGGTTCATAAACGTCACAATTTTTTTCGCGGCTTGCGTTGCATTTTTTTCCTTTTTATAATAAAATTTTAAAATGTATCGAATTTCTTCATTAGTTTCACTCATTTTGACAGAAAGAAAAACAAATGATAAACAGCTGGAAACAACATTTTACTAATCCATTTCTTTTTTTGAAATGTAACCTTTTTAATGTCATCAAAATCAGCCAGATACACCAAATAGATTTTATCAGCCAGATACACCAAATAGTACAACCAAATAGATTTTATTACATACTTATTATATGCGAAAAGACCTTTTCCCCGACCTAATATTCACAGAATTAAGTTTTTTTTACTGCCACTATCAGTGGCAAGTAAAAGATAAATAATTCTAAGTATTATTTCATCTGGACGATAAGTTCAGATAGAGTGTGTCACATATACATTGTATATTCTACGACTGTTTGCCATATAAATCTAATATAATTATACTAATTACTAGTGGTTATATATAGAGCCAATTAATATTTATTGCCATATGAAGATAATTTATTTACTTGAGCACCCGGTTCATATTACTCTCATAGCCACACAGTGTGCTTCTGATTCAAAATAATGAGAGAAGTTTACCGTTTGTTATTCTACGCTCAGTAACATCAAAAGGAAAAGATAAACTTTATCTCCAAAGATATTATTTTCTGACTAAATATTGAACTTTGGGTTAAATATAATATAATATCAACATACACGATACCTATAGTGATTGTTCTGTCGTGATTTTACATTTTTACATGTTATAAGTTTTAATATAAAGTATACACAAATAAAATATGTAAATACGCCCACACATACGGGTTTTATTAATAACTGACATCTTTATTGCTGTTATATTTTTGCCAATTGTTGAATTTTAATTATCGGACCTCTCGGGAACAGTACTTTTATTCTGGATGATGTCGTTTCTATGTCCGTTTCTATGTCCCTTGACTATGTATAAATCCAAAATTTACTGATTTATCGATTGAGTAGTTAAGGAAAATGTAAGAGACAGACAAACAGACAGATATAGTTACTTTCATATTTACGATGAACTAGCTGGCTAGCTGTTGCCCGTGACTCTATCTGCGTTGAAAATTGAAAAATGTAATACCTAAATAACGCCTCACATCTTCACCGTGATGACGGTGGCGCCCGCCGCCACTGCGAGAGTGGCGCTGAATATATTTTTTTTAATTTCATCCCTCAGGAACCCAATTTTTTTCCAGGATAAAATGTATCCTTGGATAGGCTGCCCTGGGGTGGATTGGAGTTGTTGCCTCGGCAGAGCCCGGTCCATCCTTCTCTAAGGGCAAGCAGACACCGGGGAATTTTAGTGGGTAGTGCCAGCGCCGCTATGACCTAGCATAGCGTGGAACATTGGTGACCCCCACAAATCCCTACCGCCTAGCCAGCGGTAGAAAATCAGTAAATGGATTTTTCCTCAAAAATAAAAGGATAAAATGTATCCTATTTGTTAATCCAGGCAATGAACTATCTGTGTGTCAAATTTCATCCAAATAGTTGAGTAATTTTTAAGTGAAAGAGTAACAAACATAACAAACATCCGTTCTCACAAACTTTCGCATTTAAAATATTTGTAGGATGCATGTATTGAGGTGTTCATCAAATTAAATTTTGTAACATTTTGAGCACTCTATATTTCCAATGAATGAGATGGCCCAACATATGAGATGGGCAAATGATTTGAAAAAAAAAATAGCACGAAACACGTGGACGAGGAAAACTAGAAACAGGAAAGAATGGAGAGATTTGGAGGAGGCCTTGCCAAAGGGCAAATAGATAAGGAAGAGAAAAAAAAAATGTACAGTTGTTTAAAAAAGAAAAGATATGTAAAGAAATCAATGTACTCTTATCTGAAATAAAGGCTTAATAATAATAAAATTTCCAACAAAAATATATAATCAAGGGCGTATGTACGTAACTACCGCTGTCTCACCAGAATCAATTATTTGGTGCCCCGGGCTAAAGGAGCCCTGATGTGTACAAACAAAATTCTTAAAATTTTATTCACAACTTCACTTAAATTTTTAGACTTTCAATTTTAGAATTTAGCGTACACATACGAGTTTAGCGTTTGAGTTTAGTCTAAAAATGCATTGAGTTTAAAACATGTGCGAGATTTTTATTTCTTATTAAAAAAACCCTTACTCTCCATTTAGACTACGCCACAGTCAGGTAGAAGGGCTTTTCGACCTGACTTAACAGATTTGAATGCGGTTTTCACTAATGTATTTAGTGTTTGTTTCATTCCAATATTAATTTTCTTATAATAATGTGTATTAAGATAGTAAGTAATAAAAAAAAACTTAACAGTTATTACTGATATTTCGCTCTATTTTATATCGACTCGAGTCACGTACGAAATTTTAAAATATACTTCGTCCGTGTTAACATGACCCCTAAAAATTAAAGCATCTCGAATGCAACTAAAATGCTTTTATTTCTGACAACTTGCCTCTGACGTAACAGTAGTAATTGGCTGTGAACATCACTGTACTGTAGATTGTTTAAATTGAACAATTGTGATATCGTCGACTCGTTGATGGGAACAAAACAATAGTGCAGATTATTTATATGTTCTTAATTTCATATATATAATACCATTAACTGGAATTTTAACGTTTTGTATATGATCAACGAATATAGTCGCCTCGCCCTATTCTATTCTATTCTAAGATATACCTTTATGCCCCGTTTACATTTCAATAAGTACAGTAGCGAGTTAACTTGCCTCATCGGCGAGTTAAGTTGGTATTGTCGTTTGAACGCCAAAAGCGAGTTAAATTTGTTAAGTTGTTGACTAAGTCGAGTTGAATAGAATGCTATCGGCAAGTCCAGTGCGAAGTAGCCCCTCTCCCGCGTCTCTCACACCCCGCCAACTTAACTGACCGGCATGTGAACCGGCGAGTTTAACTTAGTACCGTACCATATTATCTAACACCGGCCGCGGACACGTGCGATTTTTGTTAGTGTAAAAATGAAACGGTCTGATAAAACTACATTTATATTTGTACAAAAATACCTCAAACATTGGTGTTGGTTTAATTCAAAACGCAATAATCGTCACAACTGGTTAGAGATGCAGCTATTATTAAATTTTTTGAGGTTATGATATGTTATTACAACTGATTTCGGATCGAAGGAGTTTCTCTCGAAAATAAAAGATCGACATAGTCTGGAATTAAACAAATAATAATGAAATAATGAATAATGAATTGTTGTTTTGAAGGCCCTTTGAGTCGAGTAAAACAACTGTTGACGCGACTAGTCGTTTTCTTGTTCAGGCAACTTATGACTACTGACTTGCGTACGTTTGCTACTTACTATTCGCTACTTATTACTTAACTGATTGATTTCTTAACTCGCTATTGTACTTATTGAAATCTAAACCGGGCTTTAGTTCCAAAGTGACTACCTACTTGTCCAAAGCATACTAGATACAAGCTATAATTAAAAATCTACTTTATAATTACCACTAAGATATAATATATTACATATAATATCTCTCTCAATATTATATTTATTATTTTTGTAAAACTATTTTATGCCTGCCAGTACATATGATTAAAAATTGCTTAGAATCAAATTATACTGACCGGGGGCCTCGACCACGGGTGCGTCGATCACTGGAGGCCTATGCCACGGACCCAAAATTATAGACTAACTCCAAGCATTCCATTCAGACCATTCAAATGAGCCCAAACACGCTGTATCTACTGTAAGTTGCTGAGGAGTTGGGTATCGCGCAAACTACTTGACGGTGCAGCATCAGGTCAATGTTACCATGTCAAGGATATATCACCGAAGTAACAGTAGACCAAATTTCAAATCAATCGAACCCGTGTAAGTCAAAAACCATGTGATTCAAGCTGTGAAGGATGGACATTTAAAAAAAGATGGACATTCGCTGAACATTTTACCATAGACATTGTTGGTGATTTTAAATAATTCAATGATCGCATCACCGGAGGTGCCTTAATTGCAAGTAAATGTATGTAGCTCATTCAACAGAAATCAAAATTACAGACTTCTTTTCAAAGAGAATATTTTTCAATGACTGTACAAGTTTTTAAAGTAATAAATCACGAATTTTGATCAAACTATTATTATTTTGAACCATCGGTAATTTGAAATTTCCCTCTGGTCCCTTGTGTTTCAAATTATCCAGGGTCAACTGTAAGATAAAAAACCTCTATCGTCTTAGTACTAGTAATGACTTACTATGACTAATTCCGGCTTAAATATAACATCAATCTTCGTTCCGCGCGAAAGTAGCCGAAGACTTATACAATACGTAATGCCAGGGTCAATAGGCATGCAACAAATTAACACACCTTCGTATGAATGCAGCGGGAATACCAAAATGACGCATAGGTTAGCAGGACAAGTGTTGCTCTACGTGTTGCTCTATGTTTCTTTTTGACGAATTCGACATTAAAAAATATTTTTAATTATTTACGTGAACTAATTGCAAATGCTAATTGCATGTCCATTGTGAAGTTATTCGCCATTATATATTTCGAATTTAGAACGCGTAAATTCAATAACTATTGATTTAATTAAATAATTATCTTCTTTATATAAAAATGAATCCCCATTTCCCTTGGTCACGGCATCACGCGTGAACGGATAGACCGATTTTAATTCGGTTTTCACTAATGGAAAGAGGGATAAACGGGGAATGTTCTTATATATAAAAATTGCACCCCGGGCGAAGCCGGGGGCGGGTCGCTAGTAAAGTATATATATAAAATAATTATAAAGTAAAAATAAGTTTAGATATATGTTAATATACGTTTCTATGAATAAAATTAATACCTATAAATTAAATTAAAGGTTTAAAATAAAATCCAGCCCGGATTGCGTGTGTGCCCTTGGGGTGCTGGAGACAGTGGAGCACCTACTGCTCCAGGTTTGCGCTCGCAAAACTCGGGTTGGAACTTGAAAAAGGTAAAAAATTAGAGAAAATCTCAGTAATAGATCTCAGTAACAGAGAAAGTAAATGGTAAATTTATTAAATTTTGCAAAAAGGTAGTAGAAATTGCGGAAAAGGCATACGCGACAGCCTGAGGCGACCCTGGGAAGGCCAGCGTAAGAACACACAAAGATGAGAAGAGACGAGGGGAGAGGAAAGAGACAACTAATAATTATCTTTGCACACAAATAATAAGATATAATAAGGTCTCCGATTATGTCGGAGGATGACTAGTATCCCCCCTAAACCCCCTAAAATACACAAAAAAAGCATATTATTGTCAATTTTTTTTTATTTATTTGGAATTACAATTTATAAATAATAATAGATGAAGCCGCGGCTCAATTAGTAATAAAAAGTAATGTCTATAATTTTTATAAGACTGATCGAAGATTGTAAGGGGGAGTTTCTCGTTGAGGCGTGATCTGTTTCGTCAGTAATGTCCCTAAATATTTACCACATGTAAACGAGATCAATATCTGGCCACGTTCACAATTATTGCGAATTTTAATATGATTTTCCTATTCTTGACAAAAATGATAACTGTTCAAAAATTAAGCAAATGGAAGAGTAAGTTGTCTCCTAATAAGAGTGGTGACATGTGGCATGCTTAGGTTTATATCTCTTACACGCTGTTAATTAAATACAAGTACAATGCGTCAGAATAACCATAGATAAAATACTACTTAACCAGTATAGATGGTCACTCACGTACATTGAATCCGTACCCTATCCAATTTCGCTTATATCTAGATGCCGCCTATGTAGTTTGTCGCTTATTTGTTGTCATTAAAAATCCGCTAGAGTCGCTGCAGTCGACCATTCAGTCAATTCTCATGTACAAGAGATGGCACTACTAAAATTTATTTATAATATAAAAAAAGTGGGCACGAACAACGATAAAAGGGCCGTATGAACGGTATAGGTTCTGTTCTAAAAAATAGGGCAATAATATCATACATAAAAGTCACAGATTAATGATAAAAGTACCTCTCAGCAACGTCGCCCTCTAGTTATTACCACGATAATAAGGAACTATAACTGCGTGATTGAATTTGTTGGTTATAATTTTTAACAAAATACACATTAATGTTAAATTCGAGACTCTTAGTGACATCTAGGGAGTGGAAATCCCAATATGAAATTGGCTTCAGATCGTTATATGGAAGTTGACCATCTATACTGGTTAAGTAGTATTTTATCTATGGAATAACAAATGAGTCAGAAAAGCGAAGAGCTTTTAAGGGATTTAAAAGCTTGTAAACTTTTTGTATGCACAATTGAATTACAGAGAATTGAATTGTTTTAGTTGAATGAAAACTAGATTTCTTTTTGAGACACTGATACATCAAGTTCAGGAAAAAATACAATATACATAGGTAAACATAATAAAAATATAGGTACCTAATCATTAAAAAAATCACAAATCAACCCTTTACTGTTTATTTTGAGGGGTGACCTTTTCACTTAGAACTCCTGACGTTTTATTGACAGACAATTTATAAAACTGGGTAAATTTCTAAAAGACTTACGTATTATTATTTAATAAATGTATATTATTTACTTAGTTATTTAATATTTCATTGATTATTTATCGTTCAAATAAATATTCAGTGATTGGTTATGTCACATATAGTGCATAGTATAAATGTACATAATCTTACTCAGTGAAACTCTTACTTAATCAGTGAAAAACAAAATCACATACACATACTGGCCTTTTGTAAAGGGGTGTTTACAGACTACAGTCGCCTTATAGGCTGACCACTTCTTTTAAATGGGGAAGGCAACGTGTCTTGCCAGTACAAAAATCTTTATGGATTTTTTACTTTAAGTATTAACTTAAGTTATTAAGTCAATATAAGTATTAATTTCTGACATGTCTACCTATATAATACCTAATATACATCTATACATATTATGATATATTGGTTTTCAATCGGTTTTCACTAATCGATAAATATTTCTGAATTATTTTTTTGTAAATAATTTTCTTTCTGTAAATAATTCTGCGAAGATTTTCTGTAAATAATTTTCAGAAAAAATTACATCCGTGCGTAACCAAGAGCGGGAGACCATCGCTAGTCTTCAATATAAAAAGATGTACAATAGTGTCACCTAATAAATTACTCCCTAGCATAAGTGGTATGTTGACCTCCGAGTGAGGTCTTAAATCGCTCTTAGGTTTGCATCGTACACAAAGCTATAAATAAACATTATCTTCTTTGATTTGTGTCTCCGGATACATGATGAACCAAGATTTACAATTCAATGCCTGACATCTACGTCGATGTGTGCAGCTACGTGTCATTTGGTAATGTCACATTCACGTTTATATTAATCTATATATTACATAGACATATATGTGATATATGTCAAAGAGGTGAAGGAGTATCCAAGTCCAAGTACTCCTCAAGTACTGATTAACTTGTAATCAGTCGCTTATGGTTAGTATAGGCGACGGTAGCCACACAGCCACAACAGTCGAGTGAAACGTCAGCTTACTTATCGATCATAACATAAAAAATAGTTTATGTAAACATAAATAGTTTATGTTATATATTATTATATGTTACAACATAATAAAATTACCATGATCTGATATTTTAAACATTTTTACTAGCAGAGAAAAACATTTTGACAATTTTATCTATATCCATACTTACATAATATAATAAAATCGTAGACGAGCCGTGTCTGTACATGAAAGAATTTTTAAAAAAACAATTTGTACACATTGTAACTTATGTTACAGAGGTAAAAAAAAAATAGTTTTTAGGAATTTTGTCTGTTTGTCTGTACGTTTGTGCACGCTAATCTCAGAAACGGCCTAACCGATTTGAATGCGATTTTCACTGATGTATTAAAGCAAGCTTATAACATTTAGTGTTTGTTTCATTCCAATCGGTTTACAAACAAAAAAGTTACGCGCTATACCGAATTCCCCGCGTACAAAGTTGCGGGTTCGGCTAGTACAATAATTAACATGGGTTTGAAAAACTTTAACGTTAAAACAAGTACACATTAATTAAGGTTTTTAACAGTACATATCGCCAGTTCTGACACGCGATGCTGAAACGTTCACAATGGTGAAATGTATCACTTTTAATTACATTTAAAAGCGTTGGAGAAGACGAGTCTTGGAGTGAAAAGCCCCGTCTGCCGACCTAGATGACAGGACGGCTTCAAGACAGCGGCAGGCAGTAAATTAGAAGTCCACCGTTTGATATATACAATATACATATATTGTATAAGATTATTATAATAATCATAAGCAAATCTCACTAATTAAATTGGCTTATAATATTTAAAGAATTCGATAAATCTGTTTACCTAAAAGCTTTTTTGGTAAGGTACGTGTAAACTACTGCAGATGATATCAAAGAATGTAAATTTACAAATTAATTTAAACCTTTCATTATTTTAATGAAAACATCGTCAGACAGGCTGACGGTCCACTTGCTGTCTCATGTAAGACAAGGCAATGGCACAGTCTCTATACGGTTAGACTGTGGCAATGGCAAAATTCTTCAAATATTTCCAAGTTTCCCAAGTTACACACGACTCGGCATTAGCTAACGTGAATTAAGTTCTGTCTAATAATACAACAACTCAAGGTTTCAAAGTCATCGACCTGCCGCGGAGTTGGCATTACCCACCTAAGCCCGGTCACACAAACGGACAGTTTTCCTTCTGTGTCTACCGTATATCCAATCAATTAACCAATAATACGAATGAAACAAGACAAATAGAAGCCATTGAACATTAACTTACTTGTGTACTTATGTCACACGTTAACCTGGAAAAAGGAAAGTAATTTAGTAGTGTTTAAAAACAAAACGATAAGAGACGTTTGTACCTACTATTGAAAAGTACAAGATCAGACGATAGTGAAACAAATTGCGAGCAAGTAAGGTTTATTTTTAACAAATACTCGTAACCAGTGCCTTTGATTATTAGTTTTATAATTTTTAATCTTACTACTATTTAATTTTATTTATTTAAACATGATAAATAAATAAATCAATTTATTATTAACTAGCTGAGCCCGCAACTTCGTACGCGTGGTATTCGGTATAGCGAGTAACTTTCTTGTTTGTAAATCGATTGGAATGAAACAAACACTAAATTTTTATGGGAAGCTTGCTACAATACATCAATATAAATAACATTCAAATCGGTTAAGCCGTTTCTGAGATTAGCGTGCACAAACGCACAGACGAACAGACGAACAAACAAACAAACAGACCAAAATTCTAAAAAGCTATTTTTTTGACCGCGGTAACATACGTACAATGTGTGCAAATTGTTTTTTTGAAAAAATATTTAAGGTGGAGACAAACGCTAAATACTAAAAATATCCATTGTTGTTACAAGAAATAGACAACACAATTGCTTTGAAAAAATATATATTATACTTAAACATGTGAAGAATCAATTGTATTAATTAGAATTTTCGTTAAAGTAATAGAAACTCCACAAAAAAGTTAGAACACAAGAAGAATTTGACTTTCATTGAAAATTCTCTCGAAAACGGCTTATTGCAGGCATATGAATCCTGTACCGATTAATAAGTTAATGTCAGTTAAAAAAATTGTATTGTGTATTCTAATTGTAAAAACAAAAAAACACAATTTGTAGGCCTGTTGAATTGCCCCCCCCTAGGTGTGCTGGGACCTTGTCGCGGTGGGGGGGCTTAACCCTCGGCAATCCGGACGGTTGCAGGGGTCGGTGGGGTCACCGGCCTTCGCTTGGCTGACCGGATTGTCGCTGGGGAACTAAGAAAGCACACCCGTGAGGGCTCCGAGCGAGCTCCGAACATAGGAGCTCGTGGCGGAGCGTTTGCTGGGAGGCTCCAACGGTCAGTTGGAGCTTCGCCGGTCACCGCTCGCTGGGCCGAGGATCCGTACTCGGCTCATGCGGGTGTGGGCCGGTGAGAGACGGCACCCCCGGTCCTTGTTCGTCGGACCGAGGTGTGGGTCTCGGTTTTGCGCATGAGGACCGGCGCGGGTCGCAGCGGGCGGATTCTCTCGGATGGCTCTGTCGCTCAGTGGTAGTCGGGCAACGCACGCAAAGACGGAGCTTTACGGCAGGGAAGGACCGTCTGGCAGAGTACCGCAATCGTGGCCTTGTGGGGGGTGGTGAAGACCCGGTTAGGGCCACCGGCATAGTAACCGCCCTTCGCAGTCGTCCGGAAGAGTGAACACCCGGCCTCGTCACCCGGCCTAGTAACTCTTCCGCGACGACAACACGAGGTGGAGTCCGTCTCTCGGGCTGCCGCGATTGCTGTGGAAATGTCAGATGGAAACCCCCTTTGGGCCGCCCACCCTTAATGCCGTAGAGATGAGCGGCCACATGAGCAGGGGTTATCCGAGAGTTTCAGGTGGAAGCGGCCTCCGACTCTGTTCTAGGTTGTGCCGCAGAGAAGAGGTAATGGGGTGCTTCAGAGGTGAAGCCCCTCGCTGACTGCCCGCTGCGAGAATGCGAAAATGGGAGAGGTGAGAATGGGCCGCTCGTGCCGCTTCGCTCGGGGGCGGTGGACATGGGGTTGTCCGCCGTCATCACAACACCGGGCAACGATGGAAGACGTGCTGTGTGTTTCCGGCACGTCTCTCCACGGCGTGGAGATCAAACTCCGCGCCTAATCGAGATGGAGCCCGCGAGTGCGCGGGCCTCGTCTGGCGGGGGAGGCAGATGCATGTTTTCCACGATCCCTTACCCCCCCGCCCATAGACGGCGCGAGGAAGCACCGTGGGTTTTTAGTGGGTAGAAGTCCCACATACCCCACCGATGTCCCCATTGTCGGTGGGGATCTGGCTCGCAGATTTTCCCACACAAAAAAAAAAAAAAAGGCCTGTTGAATTGTCTCCGCCGCCAGCGAGTTCTAATGTAAATGTCATTTGCCCATGTACAGACACGGCTCGTTTATGATTTTCTTTTATGTAAAGGTTAACGAACAGCTTCGCTTTCTGTTTTATCGGTCTTTAGTTTATTGGGTTTTATAGGGAAACCTTATCAAAATCCGTTGGAAAGCTTAGAAGAAATTAGCGGAGACAGCTACTTTATTTTTATAATATGTATATCTATAAGTACATAAACTATTTTATTAAAACATCATGCTCTTTTACTATATAAAAATTCGGGAAGAAATTCTCGATATGAATAAAAGTAAAAACAGCATGACGTCTTTATCAGACATTGTCCGATTATTAGTGTTTAGCTTATATAACTAATGTTTTATTTTAAGTTTGTTGTTAGGTAGTTTGTTAGGTACTCAATCGCGCCAAAACGGCTGAACGGATTTAGATATAATTTGACACAGTTTAGTACCAGGATTAACATGATTAACATGATTAACATTTTTATCATGTTGTTAGGTTCCCGGGGGCTCGTCTTAAAGCATAAAAAAATCAGCGCCACCACCTTCAAAGCGATAAAGATGCCAGGCGTTATATTACTCATATGTTTTTTCAGGTGTGATATTTTTTATTTTTTAAGGCGGACTAGTGTAGGTAGTCGCGGCTAGTAGCTTTATAAATTATATTCTATGTTTCAAACTGTAACCAATCATACACACACACCACATATTTCATTGAACACGGGTGGTTTCGAACATAGTAACTCTATTTTTATATATTAAATAAGATAATGTAGATCGATGAATTAAAAATTTTTAACATGAAGTACTTGGCTAACATAATTATTATCACTTTAAACTCAATCGGTTGGTTACTGTCCAGCATCCATTAATAATCATGCCGCTGATGCCATTGGCGCCGATCCTCAACCCTATTGCACCAGGAACGCTCATCTTTTGTGCATAGTTGCATAGAAATACCCAAAATTTTTAATGCTCTAAAATAGCGAGGTAGCCCATTAAAACTCTGAACTGGTAATAACTATTGAACCCTGAAGGCGTCGTTAGCTTTTTGGGTATACATGAGGTTGTAATCTCTCATTTCAACGCTGAAGTTAATGTTGCGCTTGATGCTAATACGAAGTCGCGAATACAGAAACGATAATGAGTTTTTTTTTTAATTTTGAAACAGTTTATTGTTTTAAAGTTTTAAATAAAAATTGCCACGGGCCTGAAACGATTATTGAAATCAATCGGAAGTGACAACCCTATTAAGCACGATGGTTAATATGTTGCACAATTATTAAAAAATGTATGTTTTTTAATAAGGTTGGTAGGTAGGCAGATGTACACTTGATGGTGCGAGATGTCTAACGCCATGGGAACTGGAAATGCGCTGACGACTTTATTTAATCTTAAATTTTTTCATCATTGTCATCATTATTTTAGCTGTAGAACGTCAACTGCCGGACAAAAACACCTCCACACTAATTTTCCAAAGACACTTTCTGTTTAACAGAAATTTGACATATTATCTCTAAAAGGTCGAGGGTATCGGTTATTTTAAAAATAAACCGGTTGCGATTTTTTTAAACCGCGTTCATCCGTATGATCTGCTCTGTTAGATTCAGGCACATTCAGGGGCGTTCGCGTGAAATGTTTTCGATGGACCGTGTACACAAAGTGTCAGTAAAACAAAACACGATAAGCAATTGATCTTTAAAATAAAATTTATTTTAAAAATATACCAACGAAAGTTATTAATATATTGCGTGCAGTGTTCATCCAGCCGTGATCTAAGGGAAAAAGTCGGTGTCGGTAGCCACCAACGGTAGCTCTGGTGGTTAACTAAAAGGTGGCTAACAGGAAAACACAACATAACGACTCAAAGAAATCTCTTATTAAAAATGAGTCGAAATTATTGTGATAACAGAGTAAAATTTGAGTATTTATATAGTTCTACGAGGTTAGCTAATTTATATATTGAGCCTACTAATGGAAAAACAAATATTGATTATTGAAATTGCACTTAGTGTTTTTCAATACGCCATGATGATCGATACACTTTTGTGGCCCTTTTCGTGGCACTTTTTCCACTTCGATTGAGGGACCTGCAAAACGTGGTTTTTGAAAGTTTCAACAGCCACTCCTGCTGACGAAAATTCCACCCAATTTGTTCTTCTTGTGTACAAAAAGATGTCATTAGATGATAAGTCAAGGTTATATGGAGGATGACCCATCATTACGATATTTTAGCCGTACAATTTTTATCTGGTGTGTGAGGCTCGCTTGTCATGAAATGGGTTCTGGCATCCTTTACTCACTCACCGAATCGCAACAGAACAGTACACGTGCTGTTATTTCACGGTGGTTTTCTGTAAAGGAGTGGTTACTGCCGCCACACTGGCTGCCTGAATGACTGCGAAACGCAGTGTCCCCTGCCACTACTTTCCAGATCCAGACCAGAGCTAACTTTGAAAAGTTAATTTGCAAAGTTGACCCTGCCTAGAATCGAATCCGGGAACCCTAGAACAGGCAAGCACCCTAACCACTCTCATCCAACGGATTCGTCCATTCTCACAAACAAATTATCATATACCATTCAGAATTGACCGTCCTACGATGACACATGACTGATAATTCCAAAGCAAAGTAACAGTAATAATATTTTAGTCGCTATCACAATATAATGAATTAATGGGAATCCCCGATGAATTAATAAATCCATGCAAGAGATTTGCCATTTACCTCCTCGACCGAACTACTTGGTTTACCTTGATTGAGGAAAAGTATTCGTTTATGCAAAACACACTGGACGAGAAAGCAGGAAGCGAATGTTTTTCACACAGAAATCCGCATTACTAACTAGTCAGGGAAAATCAAAATTAATAACATATAAAAATTTGAGTCCCTCAGGAACATTTTTGATATAAGCTTCTACGCAATATCGATGGGTGTAAGAAATTTTTGATTTCACCCTGTAGAAGGAGTAAAAAATAGGTGTTATTTTCCAGATTATGCAAAAATGGTAAGAGTTAAAAAATGTTTCAAAAAATTATTGTAAAGAATTTGATTTTACGTAAAAGTGTTAATTTTGATTTTTTTTATTATTTCAATTACACATCAGCTGCCACAGTCCAACAGCTTTTGACAGACGTATTAAAATTGTTGGCAAATCAAAATTCGACCATAATAATTTGGAAGGTGGAGAACACAAAAACAATGTTTCCAATTTTTTTTTTATGATAACACTAAGCTCGTGAATAGCTACTAAACAAAAATAAAGAAAATCGATTCACAAATAAAGAGAGAGGTTTGTAAAGACAAACCTATTTCTGTAATGATTCAACAATATATATATTTAATGTATTAAACATTTTGAGTAAAATTTTATTTATTTTAAAATAAGTTCATTGTCTATTCTATTCTTTGCGTGATTGAGCGCCAAATACGACTTTGCTAATAAAATACATATTACATGGATTATTTAGATTTAAAATCACTTAGATTACTTGTATTGCCTAAATTACTTGAGGACATGGAAGCTTAAAATTAGTTTACATGTAATTACAATATAATAAATATGACATCATTAGATCACACAATCAAACTGTTTTATGGGACAATGTAAGATTTCAAGTTTTTATTCTTTGTTTAATAATAATAATAAAAATATTTGTAGTAGTGGCAGGGTTCTTATTGGAGCAGTTCCGCAGTAAACTGGGCATTCAGTCTGGCGGCAGTAACCACCGCAGTAAAACAGAAAACCACAGTGGAACAGCGCAAGTATACATAATGATTATTTTAGAGAACGTGTAAGGAATGCCATCTTATCCTTTATCCCATCAATGTCGGCGGCGCACTCCCTGTGGTGCATGTGTCTTATTGGGGAAATCTTCATCAACAAAAACTTTTGGTTTTATATGTGCACATTTATTTCATATTCAAATATTTATATATATATTATAAACTAGTTCATATAACATAACAATACAATTAAACCTAAACGAAAACCATTTTTATGTCCCTATCCAACTTCTCAAAATACACTTCTGTCAATACATTTTGTTTTTATTCTTTATTCTTTTTAAACTATGAACTATATAAAGTTTTATATGCCAGTACAAATTCTCATCTCTAACATCCCCTCTGAATTTGACTATAATAAAACTTTTACTTTGTACCAATACTGACTGTACTACACCAAAATAATCTGACTGACTGTACTTCACCAAAATAAGCTGACTGGCTGTACTATCTATTCACCTATAATATCTATCCATCACATACATTACTCCATACCTATCTTCAAATACATTAACCCAAACACAACACTAATTCCTACAACATACTAACCCCCTAAATATAAAAACATCACCTTCAAATATAAAAACACTAACTCATCATATAAAACACTTATGTTCTCCTCGAACTTCATCTTCATCTTATATGAAGATCATCATCAACAACATCTCCACCTTCAATTACTTCACTATATAAAACTCCTCTATCTTTAAACTTCAAACCATCTCTTATTTCAACATTTCACTCCATAATCCTTTCTATATTTTTTTTCTTCTCACCAACTCTCGATATTGCTCTCTATTAGTCTCCTTCAATACAGCCATCAGTCATCAAACTAAATTTCCTGAATCCTTTCGTAAATAATTTTTATCTCCATCAAATCTTTATATATATTCCCTTTTCCTTCATATTAAAATTTCTACTTAATCATTTATTCTTTTAAAAATCAATTTTGTAAAATTTTTCACAGAAATGTCATCAATTGTCAAATCAATAAAATTTTTCAATTTTCGTAGCCATCTTTAATCTTCCTTTCTTGATATATAATTTTCAATACTTTCTTCATTAAAACATTTTCTCTCCATAACATTTTCATCTATAATTTTAATTTTCTTCTCTATAATTTACTTTACGCAGTGAAAGCGTGCCTGGGCCCATAACCTCTTATTGGGGAAATCTTCATCAACAAAAACTTTTGGTTTTATATGTGCACATTTATTTCATATTCAAATATTTATATATATATTATAAACTAGTTCATATAACCTAACAATACAATTAAACCTAAACGAAAACCATTTTTATGTCCCTATCCAACTTCTCAAAATACACTTCTGTCAATACATTTTGTTTTTATATTCTTTATTCTTTTTAAACTATGAACTATATAAAGTTTTATATGCCAGTACAAATTCTCATCTCTAACAACCGCCAGCCTGTCTGCTGATTCTACCTTTAAAAAATGTGAATTTGTGTTCCAATTTTAAAATAATAATTTTGCCAACTCATTTCAAATGATCATTAATAACACCATGTTAGATTCAGTAATATTTATTTCACGATTCAGACTATGTTATTTAAACATTGTTAGAACAATGGCTAGTGGGTACTGGGTATATAACTATACTAGCTGAACTCGGCCACGCTTCGCTGCGGCCCATACGGCGGCGGTGGCGTGCGCATGGGGCGCGCGGTACTGGACACTGCTTATATATAATATTATTTATGGTAGCGTGATGTTATATATAGCCTATAGCCTTCCTCGATAAATGGACTATTCAAAACAAAAATAATTTTGCAATTCGAACCTTAGTTCCTGAGATTAGCGCGTTCAAACAAACAAACTCTTCAGCTTTATAATATTATAGTATAGATTAAAGCTCATAGTTGAATTTTAACTCGTTCATATTTGTATATTAAAACCATGAGATATGAACGTGTTAAAATTGTTTACTCAAATTTCTGAAAGATTAAAATAGATATAGAGTAATATGATCGTATTAAATTGATATTGATCGTTTGATTGATCTCTAGAGCAATAACCTAAAAATAAAAATAAAAAAAGGGACCGATGAAGTTTCGGGCAAAAGCTTGTTATGTTTATAAAGCAAAGATTAATCGAATTAATCTATTTTTGATGCCTGAGTAAGGGATACCAAAGCCCAGTCACCATCACTCCGCTTCTTATTATTTACCCTAACTGGGTTCGCAAGTCCCTTTACATCTCACTTGTTTTCTTAGACGACGGTAAATAGATTTTTATTCAATGTTAAATTTTCTCTTAAAATAGTTAAATATGCCAATAGAAATAAAGTTAAAAGCTCAAAATCCTGAATTTTAACTTGCAATTGGAAACTTACGGTTTTCACAAACTTGCAGCAATATGTAGCACTTCCTCTTCACGGTGCTACTCGGCCACTCTTTTTTGCTTCTTAGTCTTTTCTTAGCCAGAAGAGCTGGAGGATGCGGAAACCGTAACGACTTAACATCTTCAGTGAACTGAACACCTTCAGTGACCATCGGCTTCTGCTTAAGAGTGTGTTTTTCAATAATGTAAAACACAAATAATGCACCTGACATGAGTCTTATAAACGCAACAATATTATTTTTTACATGAAAATATATTTTACGAACTGATTTTCTCTCTGGTCACGCCAAGCAATTATAAAAGTGGACTGTATTTTTCATGTAATCAAAGGGCGAGGAAATGAAGGGAAATCTGTCATCCACCTCGTGAATCACCAGGTCCTTGGTCTTCCAGCGGCGAAGACTGCAACGGACCCAACAAACACAGAGTCCAGAAGCTCCAGCACTTCACCCTTCAACGACTACACTCGCGGAGTGAGAAGCGGGACCAATTAGATAAATTAAATGCCTGATAATATTAGAGGATAAAATAAATTCAAATCTCGCGGGTCGAGATCGGCGAGATGAGTCTAGGCGTGTTATTGTTGCGATGTTTTTCTTAGACTGACTACGGTTTTATAAAATGGCCGGTCGCACGGCTTGCGGTAGTGACAGACATATGAATAGGTATATGGTGGGAGTGAGACAGCACATATAACAGGGGGGATTACTATTAATTAATTTAAATTGACAATTTGCGTCAACACTCTTCATAAGAACATTCCCTGACTTCAAAGAATATTTAAAAAAAAATGTAGACGAATTGGTCCAGACATTCCCGAGTTTTGCGTTTAGTGATTATTATTTATACATATTTTGTAATTAAAAATATTCTGTACACAGCACAATATTTTGTTAGGAAAACTGTAAGTCTTGCACAATAATAAATAAACGTAATAAAAAAACTCAAAAATCTTTCAACTTCAACTAATTATATTTAACGTGATTTAACCTAGATATTAAAAGTTTATATGTACGAGAGGATAACCTTGAAACGTTTATTGCATGCGGTAAAAGTGCCACCGCAATATTATAAATCACAATTAGTTACATCAAAACATGTGTTGAATTCATTTAATTCGCGACATTATTCAGCGGTCACCATACAGAGGCCGCTTTTGCAATGTGCAGGAATGCAGTTGGACCTCAATGACTCAACGCAATCATATTTTAGAGGGAGTTTTGTGAATTGATATCCAAAAAATAATAGCTATTTATAACAAGCAGCAAATTTAAGAAGACTATATAGCCTTATTTAATGATGACAGATGTGTTGACGGCTAATCGAAACTTTTATATAACTTTTGAGGAGCCCGTTGAATAAGTGGTTAGGGTGCTTGCCTTAACGCTCCCAGATTCGATTCCCGGCAGAGTCAACTTTGGAAATGAACTTTTCAATTTGGATCTGGTCTACATTTGGAAAGTAGCGGTAGAGCACACTGCGTTTCGCAGTCAGACCACCGTTTAATAACAGCACTTATGGTGTTGTGTTTCGGTAAGTGAGTAAGGGATGCCAGAGGATATTTAGGAAATGTCTCGTCGACAGCCCACTTGTAGCAGCTGTGGCATTGCTTTTGTTACACGCGACGGTAGCCACCTTACCATCAAGTGGATCGTTAGCCTGTCTGCCGACCTTAACATGAAAAAGAAAACATAAGTTAGTTTCATTTCATTCTAAAGCGAGTATAAGCTTACAACTGAGGAAAATGGGGTTAACTAGGGCTTTTTTACTAACTTTTGAAAACTAAGTAACTTCATAGTTATACTTACTTCGGTTTAGATATATAGATAAACAGACGACTCCGTATTCAAGTTATAAAGATACCAATATGAAAAGATAAATGAATTAGAAAAAAAAACCACAGTTCAGATATTAAAAAAATAAAATGCAAACGTGTCAACAAGCCATGAAAATTTAAAATTTAAAATAATGAGTTCAGGTGAGCTGAGGGTTAATTTAAAAATTCAATTATTTTTGAAACGCTTTAGAGTCGAGGACTACTAGGAGCTTAGTATTATTTAAGAGATTATTAATGTATTTATATGAAGAAAATCTCTAATAGTATATAAAAGATAAAAGTAGGCTTCTATTTATCGTATAGGTCGATTTGTTTTTACATTGCCTTAACTCGATAACGCTAACTGGTGAACTTTAACCAGAGCATGGAAGGTCGACATTAGGGTTGCCAACTTTTTTTGAGAAAAATAACGTATCAAATCGTTGAATAGGAAAAGGTAAAGTATTTGGAAGAAAAAAATTGTTTTTAATTTATGTTTTTATTTTCTTAAAAACATATTTTTGAGTGCTTTGAGCACACGCGAGGTTTTTTTTTTGTCTTTGAAAGTTTCAAAACTAGTTTTATAATCGAAATTTAGATTTAAATAAATGAATAGCTCATTTTTTTTTGAAAATATGGATGATCAACATAAAAATATATAATTTTAAATTATAAATATCATAATTAGGTACTCATTTTGAGCAATTTGAAACGATTAATATTACACTTTAATTAAAATGGATTCTTCAAACAAAAACAAACGGACAGTTTCTTCACAATTCCGTTGATAGTGACATCTGTGACAGCTGACGGATGTTGTCTTTCGCGTCTGACATCTAACGTTTCGTTTAACGCTTTACGGATTAAAAATAAAATATTTTCGCATACTTACTTTAAGCAAAAGTATATTATCGACTAGTATATGTAGTATATATAGTATATTTATCGAAAATAAAGTAGGATACTTTATTATAAAGTATAGTTGGCAACTCTAGTCGACATACTGGCCGAATTGAATTATTTTTTTTATTATGGACCCGCTCCCGGCTTCCCAAGTATGCGTTTTTTGTAAATTATATACACAAATCCTCTTTGTTTATCACTTTTCCATTAGAATCAAAATCCGTATCAAAATCTCTGGGTTGTAAAGTAATAAAAGAGGGAGATCTGCTTAGTGGCGTATATTTCAACTAATAGATTACAATAACAAACGTAGATTTTAGAAAAGAAAAAATACAACTATATATAATACATGGCGTTGGATTAGTTATGTGGTTGTTAATTAATATGATCACTAATATGATCATGATATCCTTAATCTTTAGAAGCCTTCTGGAACTTCTGAATAAGTAAATTTATATCTTGACCAAAGATTTATATTGGTACCTTCAGTTCTGCAACAAGTTCCAGTTGGTCTTGGTTATTTATTTATTAAATACCACCAGGATAGCCTCTACCAATAGATATCACATACGGCTTTCAATGTTTATCAGATTATTTTTTCTTAAATTTTGTAGACCTTAAATATATAGATAAATTTCGTATACTTATAAAACAAATTAGAAATTTTCTTTACTAAATGCCAAGATAATAGTCGTCAGACCCATCTTTTTCGGCCCAGTTCAAACAGTCACCAGATTTTAAAAATAGCTTTCTGCCGTTTTCAGTCACCAAAACAATTCGGATTCTCTCCCTTTTCAAATTAGGTTGCTATTTCTTTTTAATTTTACAACCAACCAGCCTTTTTATGTTGTTATCACCTAAAGCTAACGCCATATATACATATATATACATATATAAAGATTTACAGTTTGACAGCGAGAACTGTCAAATTGGACGTCTGTCATTTAAAAAAGGTAAATAAACAAACTCCATGTTGGAAATTCAACAAACAATGTAGCATCCGTAGTATACAACACCATTTTAAGTTTATAAACAATTAAAAGGTTTCCAGAGCTACACCAACACTGTGTTTACTTTAACCGGATCTTACACTTTCATCATGAAGGCAAGAAATAATGGATATGAACTACTTCACTCTATTACCGCAAACACAGATTGGAATGTACAGGTTTGACATAATAGAAAATAAACAGAATTATAATTATCAGTTAGCTAAACGTATTTATTAATATTATAAGTTCCTAATATATATGGACATGACATGTCCCTTAGCTTGCTGTTCCATACCCTATTAGGCCGCAAGGAAAGAATACGGCATTAAAATTAAATTTATAAAGTTTAATCTAATTTCCAAGAAGATAAATAAAAGACCACAAAGCAGAAAAATAAGAAAAGATTAAGAAACTTAATTAAGTTAAAAGGTTAAAAAGATAACGAGATGGACTGTCAGCCTATTCGACAGAGAAGTTAACAGAGGAGGCGAAAAGCGAATTTATTTTACAATAGGTATACAATACGAGTACCTTAGATATAAATAGATAAAAAATATCAAAAACCTGAAGTATTATTTAATTTCAAGTCATTTTAATATATTTAATCGAATTAATTAGTAAACAATTAAAATAAATAAAGTATAGTGTTGAATTTGACCTTTATTGAAAATTCTCTCGAAAACGGCTTATTGCACGCAAATTAATCCTGTACCTATTCATAAGTTAATCAGATGAAAAAATTGTATTAATAAAAAAAAAATTTTTGTGTAATGTTCTAATGGTAAAAACAAAAAAACACCATTTCTAGGCCTGTTGAATTGTCTCCGCCGCCAGCGAGTTCTATAGTAAATGTCATTTGCCTCAGTGAATCCCTTAACTTCCCACAGGTCAGAAAGTAATTATTATACATTAGGTTTTAATTCATTTTCTTCTACTAAAAAGTAATGTACATCCCTCATGTAAGAAATAAAAAATAAAAAAAAATGTTAAAGTATGATTATTCATATTTATGATCATATACATATTCCTTTCTCGGCTCTTATTATAATAATAAATATAATAACTATTTTAGAATCTTTTAAATTTTCAACGTTTACTTATCTTTCTTTTGTCAATAATAAACTCTACCCCAATAATTTTATTTTTGTTTACTCTCCTTTAAAGTTGTTAAGTTTATGAGACGAATCAGAAATTTTACACTGATATAGGATGAAAGCGGATTTTGCTGTCACGCTATCGGCTGCAAATAAATCTTTTGTTTATTATTACTTAATTTGTATGTTTTTCGTGTTGATTTATAAAAGAACTAAGGGATTGAATGCATAATACAATTCTGATTTTACTATAAATAATTCTTAGAGTATGAAGGCTGACAAAAACCATCGTTATGAATGTCTTTACCTCGTTAACTACCTCTACCGGGACGCAAGTAGTAGGCAAAAAGATTAAATATATAGAATAGCCTTGTAAAGTTGTAAATCACTTGCCACTTCTTTGCCGGCTACCGACGCCTAGAAATTTAGTAAACAAAAAAGCTAGATAAGATTAATGGGACAAATTGAGGTCTGGGAAGTAAAAGGTAAGGAAAGATGTAGGAAGTTGTCTTCTGGCAGGTGGCACCTCCCAGGAGGAGGAGGTATTTACTGCAATAACAGTTTTTATTGTTACTTTTGGTGATTCCTTGCTATTATGTGATCAAAAGTCATAACAGGGTTGACTGTTTATGACAGTTGAAGGCAGTGTAGGGATCTATACCACATTAGGGGATATTTTCTTGTTACAATATCTTGAAATATCTAAACTAGTTGCAAGATTGACGAGAACATTGGATAAATGCTTGCCTCAGGAATCTTCAAATTTGGAAAGTTGGGTCGGGTCTAGATCTGGAAAGTAATGGCAGGGCACATTGCGTTTCGCAGTAATTTGGGCAGCCCATCTGGTGGCAGTAACCATCCCCGTACAGAAGACCACCTTGAAGTAACAGCATATGTCCTGTTGTGTTTCGATGAGTAAGTAAGGGATGCCAGAGCCCATTGCCTTATCCCTTCCTAATCCCTTATCCTTTTATGGTCGGCAGAGCACTTGCAGCATCTCTGGCGATGTTTCTGTTCTACGCGATGGTGGCCACCTACCATCAAGCGACCGTCAGCCCGCCTGTGGACCTTAATATAAAAGAGTATCACGTTGTAATGTCAACCCCAATACATCAGCATGTTATAACGCGATTCTTTGATTAAAACTGATTTCGTGTTGATCGTACAGCACTGATCGTGTATCATTATTAGTAGAAGACATGAATTGAATACAATGACACATCTATATTCACTATTGACATTCGTCGAGTTAAAAAGGAAGCGTTCGTAACGACCTTCGTGAAAGAACATCGTGACGCAAGATTCTACGAACAGTACGAATTATAGTATCTCTCAGACACTTAGAAATATCCTTATTTTTCCTTTACTGGATTTCTACTAAGTCTGTATAATTCCTTGTTTATGAGATTTTAGCATTTGGATCTCATAATGTGGTCATTAATAAACTGGCATATGGTTTTCCGCAAATTCTATTTGGATTTATACCGGCGCGGCGTTGGTTTTATTTTACTACGATCTTATCTAATCTAAAAAACTGTTTCGTTACCAGTTATGTTGGAGCTATTTTCCTGTTAGTTAGAGGAATCACCTCCAAAGAAATCAATCAATAAGTAGAATACTCCCCTTGTACTCAGAAATATTTTTACCTGAGTGAGAGATACATCAACTTCATCATCTCAGCCGTAGGACGTCCATTGCTGGACAAAGGCTTCTCTTCCTAATTTTCCCAAAAGACCGATCAGAAGCCGCCTGGATCCACCGTCGACCCGCGGCTCTTATCAGTACATCTGTCCTACGCTGCGCTTGCTGGTCCGTGGCCTCCACTCGAGAACCTCCGTACTATGTGTTTTGTACATGTACACTGCCAGTTCAACTTACTAATCCGCCGGGTTATGTCGGTAACTTTCATTCGTCTACCAATCTCTTCATTCCTGATTCGATCTCGCACTCTCCATAGCTCATTGAGCGACGTTGAGATTTTTGACTGAGTCCAAAGTTAAAGACCACGATTCAGCGCTATATGTCATCCCTGGCAACACACATTGGTCGAAAACTTTTAAGACACTGAGGAATTTTCGACGAGAAGATGTCTCGGAGTTTCCTGAACGCTGCCATCCGAGCTGGATTCAACCATTCACCTCCCACTAGAAGTTGTCATTTACTGGGGTGGTCACAACATGGACATGAAACATAACTTTCGTCGTGTTCATCTTAAGGCCCATCCTTTGGGTAAGTCGATTGAAGATATCATCGAGTTGAGTTCTCTTATCGTCTTTGCCATGACCACAATATCGTCGGCAAACGTAATCCTAGTCTGTCATATGGCGTTGTGGTATTAAGTATATTATAAAAAAAATTAAGGCGACGGCTGGGATGAATGAATGAATGAATAACCAACGTACTGGTTACGCTTAATATTTAAAAAAAAAAGAACAATAGTTTCAACAAAATAAAATAGCGAAATAGTATAATAAACAGGAAACGTTGTCTAAAATCTACAAATAAGGCGGAGTTGAATCAATATTGAAACATCAATTGGCCTTCACTTGTCTCGCAATTCTAGTACTCATACATTTGTAGCTACGCCCACTGCAACGTTTTTTGTGCTCAAATCGGATAAATCCGAACATTAACTATAGTGACGTTAATGTTATATCATCTATAATTAAAAATAATTCTTAGAAATATATACGCTCATAAAGAAAAATATTTTTTAGTTCCAAAGATAAAATATCCATAATGGACTTTTTATCACTGCAATCTATAGGTAATTTTATTTTAACCTACACCTCCAATGACTTTTTAGTAATTGGAGTTAAAGGAGTTTTAGTCCTTCGAGTCATTAAGTTTTTGTGTTTTAATAGCACTGTCACAATTCACGCCAGTTTTTATTTATTATATTACTCTATAAGCGACGTACAGGCGTTAAACTACTACCTTTACCATGAGTTTACAATGACCGCACTCGAGAGCGTAAAACATTTATATGAAAAACTGTCAATGTCAAATTGACAACTTTCCATATAAATATTTTACGCTCTCGCTAGCGAGTGCGGTCATTATAACTCATGGTAGAGGTACTGGGGCCCTAGCCAAGATGCAAACGCTTCCTTTGCGTACTTACGAAACGAAAGAAATAAAGCCCGGTGATTGGTTGTTGAAGTTACAACTGTTACAACAACCAATCACCGGGCTTTATTTCTTTCGTTTCGTAAGTACGCAAAGGAAGCGTTTGCATCTTGGCTAGGGCCCCAGGAGATGCCCTAGCCACTTCAGCAATACAGTGGAGATTCTCCGCGAGCTTTACTGTATGTAAGTGGTAGTCGGTAGATTGTTAGCCAGAACTAACTGTCTTCGGAGAAAGCTGCCCGAACTTCAAAATGACAAAAAGTTGTTGTTCCGATTTCTGCCTGCTTTTATTTTGACTGTTTTGGAAAATTTTAAATAAAAATTTGTACTTGGCTTGACTGACTAGTTTCGGGATCTGCTACCTTTGATATTAATTTGAATTTTGAGTTTTTTATATTGCTATTTTTACAACCGACACTGGCAAAATCGTCGGAGAAGATCTTATGGAGCCATAACCAAAAGAAGAAGAAGTTATATTCCCGCCATATAGCCACTTATCGTCGTGACATACCATTGACAAAGGAGTCATAGAACAAGACGTACCTATATAGAACTAATACTCGTAGTAAGTAGGTGTAATGACGTTACCATCTGTCCGAAGGCTGCTATTTACCAAATGAAATAAATAATTGTATTTTCCCGGTGCAATGCATTACCAGTATCATTTGTGTATCTCTGGGAATCGTATAATTCTGTTCTCTCTATGCAGTAACTAATGGTGTTTTCCAGATACAGCAGACGATATAAACAGAATTAATTAAGCTATAAATTATACATATAGAGGCCAATTTCCTGTGGTTAGTCGAGCAGCTTGCAGCTTACGGTGGAAAATTGCCGCATAGAGATATTTATGTAAAATTACATTTTCAGTCAGATGTTTTCGACATTTTAATATTAACAAAAAAGCCTTAATGTTTACCGGTTTAAACGGTTCTGAGCTCATCCTGTTTTTAGTATAACATGATTTGTAATAATAGTTGTAACGAATGTATTTTTTATTTTATTTAAAAGATGACAAAAAGGGGTTGTTTTTTTCGGGGTTTCTTCTCAGGATAGTAGCTCATTTTAGCTAGTATTTCTTTTTCCGAAACCCTAGTAAAAAGAGACCGACGATTAATGTTTCTTTGAAACCAGTGGCTCTAGCATGAGTTTACGATACTACACTCGCTAGCGAGAGCGTAAAAAAATTATATGGAAAATTGACAATTTGACATTGACATTTCACGATTTTCCACACAAAAGTTTTACGTTCTCGCTAGCGAGTGTAGTATCGTAAACTCATACTAGAGGCTCTGATACCATTTAAGTGTTATTTAATGGGCTCTCCAATACTTGTCTATTTATTCGTATGGACGCAATGAAATATCATGCTACATGATTAGTAAGTCTAAACTTGAACTCATACAAGTTGTTAGGCACGAGTGTATTGTCTAATTGTGAGCATTTTTATATCCAAAGCACGTTCGCAATGTCAAGTATGTAAGTACTGTCCAATATGGATGTCGTATAATAATACCAACATTATTAGCACAGCGCGGCAGACATTTTTAATATCTTCGATTGCAGGCCACGAACAAATTTAAAAATGAAATTATCGATTCTGCACAATTTAAATCAGGAATCAGCTAACTACAATTACATAAAGGCTTCGCTTTTTAGCTTAGACTTTATATAAGAAACCGAAAATGTCTCGTGTAAACTACGTATATATAAATAGACTCTTGAACATTTAATTGCTTCAAATGTTAATAAGAGCACCATAATATATCTACTTATAAAGCTAGGAGGCTCATTGGCTACGGTACACTAATAAGAACTAAGCTGCAGAGCGTGACACATAGACGCAAAATTGCCTGTCTGTGTGTATTCTATAAGATGTACTTCGAAGAGTGTGCTCGGGGTCTGCATGAGATCATACCGCCTTCCCCTTTCTTCTATCGGACATGCAGACGTACAGCTGGTTACCATCCTCACCTTGTCGAAATCCCTCTAATTCGGACCAAGCGTTTTAAAACATATTTTATAATACGCACTGCTAAGGATTGGAACTCCCTGCCGGCGGCGGCGTCTGTATTTCCAAACTCATACAACCCAAATTTTTTCAAGGTTCAAGTGAATAGGCATTTTCTGGGTGAGCTCGCTCTAGCTTCGGCCTCATTTTTCCTACATGGATAGGCGCTGACTAAGAACAAACCCATCTTTAATAAAATAAAATAAAACTTAGGTACTGAAATTTTTTTTTAACTTTATATATTACTAAAATTATAAAAGGAATTGGACGTCTTCCATCTGTGTGTGTGTGTGTGTGTGTGTGTGTGTGTGTGTGTGAAAGTAATTTAAAATTGATATTAAATTCACCAAATGTTAAGTTTATACTTATCTAACATAACTATGATAAGCAATATGTAGAACTAAAAATGTTCAGTCTGAGTTTCTGCTTCCTAAAGTGCCTCTCCATTACTGGAGGTTGGCCGTCGTCTTGCACTGGAGATGCCGGTCCATTCCCTGATGTTACGTAGCCAAGATTACTATCTCGTATACATGTAACAAGTGAAACTTAGTTGTAATAAAACCGACTGGTTGGAATTTGCGCTGAAAATAAGTAATTTAGATTCAATGACAACAGTAATATAAAAATACTTCCACAAAAAAAAAAGTTTAAACAATGGGTAATCATAATGATTAAATACTAGGCTTTCCCATTTCACATCGGAAAGCCTAAATAACAGTTTTTAAGTAATGGTGTCGTTATGTTCATTTTTAAAAGTAAGTTGACCACATACTTTACAAAAGTATCCAGGATGGTTTACATACACTCTGGGAATTTTATTACGTAAAATATTTACTTGCAGAAACACCAGTCAAAAAATTATTAATTATCTATATGTATTATTACAACATAACGTTTCATATTTTTAGTTCATATTTTTAGTGACTACTTTTAAGGGAAGATAGGCGCAAAAATTAATTTTGCGGTTTATTTCATAATAAATATAAGGATCAAATTTCTAAACTAATCTAGCTATTGAATTATCTCTACTAACTGACTAATACTGTAAGTTTAACTTGCATTTTTTTATTAAGAAAATGTAAATTCAATTCACATTTATTAGAAAAAAATACGTAAATAAATCTTACATTTATAAAAAAACATATAAATACAACTTACAATTTTTGAAAAAAAAAATGTAAATTCAACTTACATTTTTTTGCCGGTTTTGTTTTTTGACTTTAACCTTAATTTATTTAAAAACTATTAATATAGGTACGGTGAACTATTTCAAAAAATACTGTCTGTCATACATATTTTAATACGAGTATAACCCTCGAAGGGTTGTCATATTTGATGATCACTTATGTTATGCAAGTTAATATTATGCAGTATAATGCATCGGTGACGGTAGGTATCGATGCTACAAAGTTGTATTCATCATTTGTTTGCAAATTAGCCAATGTATAAACATGAGTTCTGAATTGTGACACTCACTTCGTATTACACAAGCTTCCCTACTGGGAGTTGAATAGGAATTGTGCCTAGGCCAAATTAATTGCATTGTACCTATATGTATTAAATATGTATAATGAATTGGGATGTATACTCTTGTATAATGAATAGGGATCAATCTCAAAACCAAGTTTAGTTAGCGTATAAATTGTTTACTGTGTATCCCTAATTCCCTACAGTGTTTATGGTTAAAAAAATACCTCTTTCTGCTCTTCCAGGCATCTTTAACAGTAGCCTGGAATCTTGTTCATGATCTGAGCACCAATAAAAACATGCTCTGTGTGCTTAAATGTTTTAGATGTTCAACATAGCATGGATGCTCTCAATCTGTCTTTTGGTATTTTTATGTGTTAGTTGATTAAGAAAATTTCTTTAAAAATGTTCTACAAGTCACCTTCATTATGTATTCATTATGACGACCATCTTCCTATATGTATAAAATTAAGTCTCTGGTGACTACATTTTTGCTATAAAGATAATCCTGTATCCCTAACTTGAATCTTATCATTTTTTTTAAATCTAAAATCAGAATATTTATTGTTTCAAGTCTTATAAAAATAAACACAGATTTGGAATCTTCTACTTTTCTTCTTCTTTTTCTGCTTGGAATTCTGTTTCAGAAGATTTTAGTTATATAGGTGTGACAGTATGTGTATATAATATCTTTAAGGGTATAAATAGTATATGGTTATTGTCAAACCAAAATATGCTTCGTGCAAAAATTATACATTTGAGATATTGACAAAAAAAGTTTTCCTGAAAAATTTTACATGAAGGTTTATTAAAAAATGATTTTATTTGAAACTTAGGGTTGTTATACGTAAACTTTCGTTATTTTAAACATGAATATTTAATGCTTTATTTATTATATTGGTATTAGAGTAAATTTTGCATATAACAAATTCTAGCTGCTACTCGTAGCATAGATATACATATATTTTTTAAGATGTCCTAGTTCGACAAATAGTGCTTATAAGCACTTTGGCACTTTTTTATGATAAATAAAACAGTGAATTATTCTAAGGTCAAAATGTTGGAATCTCGAAAAAGTGCACATAGGAGATTTTGGTTTGACAATTACGATAAATAAAGGGTTGTGAACAGATTGCTTTAAAATTCTATTATTACTTAAATTTTAATTCAATGAATTAAATGAAAAAATAAGTCTAAAATGAAATAAAATAAAAATGTATCTAGAAATAGATAACGACAAACAGTTCACTATATTTTTCTCTCATGAATTTAAATTTTCTTTTTTTTTTGTTTAGTAGCTATTTAAAGAGTTATCAATAAAAAAACTATTGATCAAAGAGTGTTTAGACAAAAGAGTTTCTTATCTTTCTCTCATTAATTTCTGAACTTATATATTTTTTCTTTGTTTAGTAGCTAAGTATTGAAAACTTTAGTGTTGACATTTAAAAAAAAAACTTGGAAACAGTTGTAACTTTTTCTCCAACTTCGAAATGATTATGGCCGAATTTCAACCAGTGGGTGAACACTATAAAGAAATAAATTGATAACATGTATATTAATTTACAAATAATAATATTTCATTAATTAGGGTAATTGCTATTATTTACATTGTGTTATGTGAATGTTTATGTGGAATAAGAGGTGTTTGAAACATTTTCATAAAATATCTAATGAACTGTTGTCTGGTCTAGATGCATAGTATAATCACTTTAGCACCACACTGCAAACACTAACTTCTCGAAAACAATTATGTACACAGACAGAGTTTATTAGTTTAAATGTTCACAGACATAATGTTAAACTAATGTTTATACCTACGTGTATGTTGTAAGGTAAGTGGTCGTATAGGTGCTAAAGTTATTCAAGAGCACGTGCAACGAACATTATCTATTATATTATCATAGCGAAACTGAGACCCCAAAATTAATTTGACAGGCGTCAGCGAGAAATCATTTTAGATGATGTTTTGCGAAACACCGTCTTTTATACATTTGCAATTATACACCTTAGTTATACACCTAAAAATAACAGCACAAGTGCTTATATTTAATAGTGGCTATGCGGCCTGTCCATTTCATAAGTGCGGAACAGCCTGACCTGAATAGCCATTTAAATACTATAATAGGTAATACCTTAATAACGTAAGGTAATATGCTTTTCTTCAATCAATGCTAATAATAAAGTTTGTTTGTTTTCTGTTTGATTAAAAGCGTTAAACTCTGGAACTGCCAGTCGGACTTCAAAAAAATCAGTTTGCATTTGATAGCCTAACTACTGAGAAAGGTTATAGACTAAATTTAAACGGCGGGTGAACTCGCGAGACGCAACTAGTGTCAATATAAAAGTGTTCCATCGCTGATTGTTTTCGAGAAGAAACTCTGTGTTTGACATTAACACCGCTTTGTGGACTTGATGGCTTTTAATATTGAGTTACATCATTATAACTTCCACTGGTGTCGAATACTTAAGTAAAGTCAGTCAGATTATATTTTAATAAAACATGTACCCTTTTTTAAAGTATTCTCTTTATTAAGGTCAAGAAATCATTTCTATTTTGGCGAGCAGTTGAAGGTGAGATGATACTCCGTAGGTAGTATGTACAGGAATGACTCTAATCTAAAAAAGTGGCATATCCATAGGTGTTACGTATGCGACGACGTAAGCTGTTGCCTGAGATAGCAAAACCGCAATGTGCGCATTATGTATATTGTTATCCGAAGCAACGCGACAAATCGACAAAATGACTTTTGCACCGCCCGACGCCACGCCGTAGAGACAATATCTCGTCTAATACAATCAATAGCGTTAGACTTCGGAAACGTTGGCTGTGACGGCTGCTGCTGGCTCCCATCCATCCTCCGTCGTGAATCCAGCGATAGAAAACAACGATGATAAACAGCTCTTTTCAGAGCTATTACAATTCATCCGTTAATGGGTTGTTTATATATTTATTTTCACACCTTCTCTTGGTACGGTAGCTACAGTACCCTCATCCTAATTGAAAAAAAAAGTTTTGAAAAACTTATAAAGTTTGTGAGGATGAATGGATGCTTTGATGTGTTTGCTCTTTCGCGGAAAAAAAATTTAACACTCATTGAAGTATAATGTACTATACGTAGTAATAATAGCTCAATGTTAACACTACAGTAATGTACTTAGTGCGATAATTTAAGCCGACCAAGTCGCGGACAATAATTATAATTCATAGCTATAGCTAATATTCTATATTTCTGAAAATATACACTTAACTTTTGACTAAAGGAAACTTCTTATATTCGATCATTAAAACACAGACAATCAAAGTTGAGTAATAATATATATTTTTAATATAATTGTTATTCAAACTACAACATAATAATAAAAAAACTTCAAATGAATTTTAATGGAATTACCTCTAGCGTGCCTCGGACGCTGCCCGTGCTACGTTTTCCAATAATTAACTCCATAAAGCCTTCTCAAATGACGGACGGCAGCTGATATAGAGCCTTTAAAGCAATATAATACTATTTCCTTCCGCTTAGGGATATCTAGTCCATAAAATTCAATATTTTCCATACGATCCTGTATTTCTTTATTTTAGGATGCTTTTCATGAGTGAGGTATAATTATGAATTCCTTAAGAACATAATGAAAAATCTGCAGAAAATCTGTTAGTTTGCAGAAAAAAAATTATTGCCAAAAATTTTTTTTTACAGGATCAAGTTCAGTCGCCGTAGGTTCATTTGCACCATTGACCCGCACCATTAATGGTGCAAATGAAACTGATATGTATAGTTTCCACCATTAAAAAAAATACAAGTGCTTTCCCCCTATTCCACTTGTCTCATAGTATACAATAAACAAATATTTAGTCATTAGTCACAAGCAGCTCTCAGTCAAATAATCATTATTTGCCTTTCAAATTTGTATCACAATAGGACTTCAACATGACTTATTATTATTACAGAAGTATGTATGTATATTCAATATAACTTATTATTATAGAATAAGTGACATAATTATTGTTTTGCTAAATCTCAGTAAATGCCATTGGTCATCCCATTGACCAGATTGCATAATTGGTGTGAGAGAAATAAGAATAGTGATATTTAAAGGTTTTAGGGGATCTATAAACGTTATACAGTGAATTTCATTTATAACGACGACTTTTTGGTCATAACGACGTTACATTTAGTCCCTTGAATTTGGCTTTTGGACAACTTTTGGACACATTTTGCGTGAGTTCACAGATTTCGGAAAATCACAAAAAAAATGTTATGGACCTGATAATTGCTTATTTTATGACATAATTTCTTGTGCATTTGTATTACATACATAATTATATTATATTGACCAATTAATAATCAAACATGCTCACTAACCGGCTTTTACTTACCTAAAAACCCTCCCTTACGAAACTATGTAGTTAGAGGTATTAAAAATATTTTATACAAAGGGGTGGTTGGCGTGACGAAAAACGTTTAGCTAATTATTAATTCCATGAGGTGCGGTCTTGTACTGTAGTAGCCAGCGAGAGAATTAATTTTCTATTGAATTGAATGAGTCTTCGGAATAAAATATATTTAAGCCTAATATAATGCATCATTTTTAGGGTACCTTTAGTTTTAACATTAGTAATTTAATTAAATTATTATTGTTTGTTTTAATACAAAAATAGAGAAAAATATACAAAATAAAATAATAACGTCTTTTCTACGCCCATTACAATAAGTTACATTAGATCGTCGGTTTTATAGAAGACTAGCTGTGCCCGCGACTTCGTACGCGTGGTATTCGGAATAACGCGTAACTTTTTTTGTTTGTAAACAGATTGGAATGAAATATAAGCTGCATATTACCGGAAGCTTGCTACAATACATCAGTGGAAACCACATGAAAATCGGTTAAGCCGTTTCTGAGATTAGCGAGCACAAAGGCATAGTAGGCAAAGAAGGATTTTATTACATATGAACCCTACTTAATATGACTGATTATATAGATCTGAGGTCAACTTAAATTCGAACTTTCAAAATCACATTTCTTTTTATGTTAAAATCGGCAGACAGGCCGACGGTCCACTTGATGGTAGGTGGCTACCGTCGCCTATAATACCAGCAACGCCAAAGCTACTACAAGTGCGTTGCCGACTACAATAGGATTAAGGATTGGGCTCTGGCATCCCATACTCACTCATCGAAACACAACAGCACACGTGCTGTTATTTCACGGTGGTCTTCTGTAAGGGGGTGGTTACTGCCGCCAGACGGGCTGCCCAAATGACTGCGAAACGCAGTGTGCCCTGCCACTACCTTCTAGATCCAGACCAGAGCCAAATTTGAAAAGTTCATTTTTCAAAGTTGACCCTGCCGGGAATTGAATCCGGGAACCCTAGATCAGAGCATTAAGGCAAGCACCCTAACCACTCATTCAACGGGCTCGTCAAACTGAAAAATCCAACTTTCAGCACCTAAACTGAAAAAAGCATTCGCGCCGGCCGAAAGTCTTGAACGTTCTACCCTGGCGATGGTAGCCACGCCCTTTCCTGACTAGTGACAATAAAAACTAATAAAAATAAAAACTATGTTGTGCGTTAATAGTCAGTCACGTCATACGATTTTATAAGTAAACATTACTGTTGGTTACGTAGTAGGTATAGGTATGGTGAGCCACAGGTGTGACCGTCATTGTTGGTCAATAGGGAGTCCACCTTTTTACATTTCTATATAATATCTAATAATAGTAATAACAGATATATAATATCTAACAGATAAATTACATAATATTTCTTAGTGGAAAAAACCTCCAGGCTGAATGCAGATCGCAGAAAAACGGAACCGAGTATTAGATACAATGGAATCAGATCCTTTATTGTTAGTTAAAGTTTCTTTCAATAAGTCTCCTCTTCTCTAACTGGAATATACTAGCTTTTCCTGGCGACTTCGTTCTTATAGTTTTATTAAAATATATCCTAAAAGCTAAAACATATATATATATTTTCATTGAAATCGGCGGTTTCGAAGATTAGCGTTAACGAATATCGTGACACGTGTTGTTTATTAGCAACCCGTTCCGGGCTTAGGACGGATGTAATTTTTTTTCTGCTAATTCTATACACAACCTCATTGTCACACTTTTCATTAGCGACAACAGTATCAAAATTTGTTGAGTGCTATAAAAGAAGTTAGCGCAGAAACAGACCGAGGCAGACAGCTACTTTATTTTATAACTAACCCGCAAATTCCTTCGCGTGGTGTTCGGTATAGCGCGTAACTTTTTTGTTTGTAACTGTTACGGGAAAACACTAAATGTTACGTGAAAACCCCATTCAAATCGGTTAGGCCGTTTCTGAGATTAGGGTGCGCAAACGCACAAACAGACAAAAATTCTTAAAACTATTTTTTTGGCCAACATGTACAAATTGTGTTTTTTTTTTTAATATTTAACGTACAGTCACGGCTCGTTTTATTATACAATATGTATAGATAATAATAATAAATAATAATAATAAAGCTTTCTTTATCCCATACATACATAATCACAATAATTACAAATGAATAATCAAAGTTAACGTTCATTGAAATATTAGTCTTACATATATTAGTCATACATAGTCAAAAAGTCAGATAGTCAAGTATAATAATGATAAAATTTATTCTTTAGTATTTTGAATATTAGTGATTTTGAGTCATTTGAGTCTAACATTTAAATTTTTGTATATACGTATAGATACATATCTAATAATAATAACTAGTATTCGCAGACGGGTCTAACACGAGATTTTAATATTTACAAAATAATAAAACGCTTTAAATAGTATTCAAACCTTTTTGTCTAAGTAAATGGAAATTAATTAAGTGATAATCCAATTTTTAATATTATTGTCAAGTAGACATATAAATAAAAGGAAAACTAAAGTTTTAGAATGTTCTGCGCTATCGTAATGGCTTCCGTGCATACCAAACGACCCATATATAGTGTCTTTATGAATCTTTGTACCCAATATAGAACTTTGCAAATAAATTTCAATTTAAGACATGGACATTCAAAGGAAATGTTAAATTTGCTCTAACCTTCTATTGCATTTTTAACGTATGACGCTATAAATAATCGCGTTGACTATGGATTTTTATCTATAGTCAAAGGGATTCTCTGTAGAATTACATTACATAATTATGAGAGAATCCCATTTAATGTAAACAAATAAATAAAAATAGCCTTTAAATACTCCAACCAGTTAAGTCGGTATATAATATACTTGTACTAGTGGTGCCCGCGGCTTCGCCCGCATTGAAAAAGAAAAAATAATGCCCAAGCAATGTAAGGCCTAACATCTTTATTGCAGTTATAGCATTGGCTCCAACTTTCCGAGGTGCATCCGTACCTGTGGCCAATGATCTTGAGCTTCTTGGCATGAGATTGTGCTCAAATCTCAACTTCGGTTCTTCTATCGAGTCCAAGGCCCAAACAGCGGCCAAAAAGTTGGGCATCCTAAATAGAGTGAAGCGATGCTTTACATCTGGACAGCTCCTCTCTTTATACAAGGCACAAGTCCGATCCTGCATGGAGTATTGCTGTCACCTTTGGGATGGCTCAGCAAAATACCAACTTGCTGCACTCGACTCGGTGGATCGCAGAGCTAGGAGGCTCATTGGCGACGGTACACTAATAAGAACTAAGCTGCAGAGCCTGGCACATAGAAGCAAAGTTGCCTGTCTGTGTGTATTCTATAAGATGTACTTCGGAGAGTGTGCTCGAGAGCTGCATGAGATCATACCGCCTTCCCCTTTCTTCTATCGGACATGCAGACGTACGGCTGGTTACCATCCTCACCTTGTCGATATCCCTCTAATTCGGACCAAGCGCTTTAAAACATCTTTTGTGATGCGCACTGCTAAGGATTGGAACTCCCTGCCGGCGTCTGTATTTCCGAGCTCATATAACCCAAATCTTTTCAAGGTTCGAGTGAATAGGTATCTTCTGGGTGAGCTCGCTCCATCTTCGGCCTCATCCTTCCGGATAGATGCTGGTCAAGAGCAAACCCATCTATAATAAAAAAAAAAAAAAAAAAAAAAAAAAAATTGCCAGGCGTAATATGATCCCTCGGGAACAGTACTTTTTTCTGGATGAAAGGTACCCTATGTCCTTCCCTGCATCCCTAACAACGTGTATGCAAAATTTCATAATGATTAATTCAGCGGCTTAGGCGTGAAAAGGTAACAGACAGACAGAGTTACTTTCACATTTATAATATTAGTATGGATAACTTATTTAGTCGTTTATTGTTTTATTTCCAATATTACTTCTAATAACGCTGTCCTTCGACATAGGCCTCCTCTAGATCTCTTCACTATCTCTGTCACCAGCTTTTCTCCTCTATCCTTTTGGCAAATCATCATCCCATCTCTTTATCTGTTTTTTTTTTATTTTCTTTTTCCATTCCTTCCGTACCATTTCTTTATATCATTAGTCTATTTCTGTTTTATTCCTCATCACGTGCCCAGTCTATGTAATAAATGGTACCATAAATAAAAATATAATTAATAAATGTAGCAGTAAGCGTAAGCTGTTATCAGTTCTAACGTCTAATTTAGGTCATGTATCGAGTGAGCTGTTGTGATAGTATATGGCTATAGTAACAGATCATTAATTTTATTATTATGAGTCTTAAAACTAAAACATTATCTATAACTAAGTGTTTATAGAATATTATTATTATTATTTTTATTTATGTTATGTCGACAGACAGGCTGACGGTCCACTTGATGGTAGGTGGCTACCCTTGCCTATAACACAAGCAACGCTACAGGTGCTGCAAGTGCGCTGCCGACTACAGTAGGATTAAGGATAAGGGATTATTTCATTTATTAAATTTTATGAATTATTATTATACAATCCGCTTGATAATATAATCCGCTTGATCTGACTGAAGAATTTGCATAAAAATTAATTTTATTCTAACAAATAAAACGCCCAATTTACTAACGTTTAGCCAAATTGTGTCACATAATAGCACAGGTGCTGCAAGTGCGCTGCCGATCTTAGTAGAATTAGGGAAATTGGATCTGGCATACCATATTCACTCACCGAAACACTAGAACATAAATGTGCTATTATTTCACGGTAGTCTTCTGTAAGGGGGTGGTTACTGCCACACGAGCTGCCCAATTGATGACTGCGAAACACGTTGTTGCCTGCCACTAAGCTTTTATATTATAGATATTCAAAAATCGATTCGAGCAAATGTTACAAGTATCCGACTTCACGGATTATTCCCAGTAGTTCCACTGAAGAAGCTCTGTGGCGAAACTAGTGAGACTTTTATTTTTTATTAAATAGCAAATAATCCGACTTCGCAAATAAACCGACAGAATCTCGAATACCGTTTGAGAATAAGTGGCTATTGCACAAACGTTCATTGCAATTGCGTACAATAACAATAAACAAGGAATCAACAGTTCCTAGCATCCATTGTTGGAAGAACTAACATTGAGCATAAAGTTTACTGGCGTGCTCACTGCCTTTATTTGTTTGCGTGAGTGAATTTTGTGTGGTGGCAATTGACTAAACCTTTCATGATTTTTTTAATGAGAATATATCACGGACAACCAAACAACCTACTAATTTGCCATCAATCTTACGCTTACAATACTAATTTTAAAAAGAGAGTTTTTGAGTGTATTAAAAAATCGTTTGTCGCGGATTATAAGTACCTACTCGTTTAAATACACAAGCAAACATACACAAACACACAGAGATATATTTTTTGTAAAGTAATATGTAGTTGCTAGCTTTCTTTTCAATTTTATTACGCACGGATGCAATTTTCCGAGCATTTTCCCTCTTCATAGGAACCTTCCTCTGAATATATGAAAAAAAAAATACTAAACTAGTCCAACTGTTCGCGAGTTTTGCGTTTAGCAACACATTTAGCGATTCATTTTTATTTCTATAAAAGATAAAAATGAAACATTCTATAGAATGTTTTATTGGGATTGCAATGTGCATAGTTCATCTTCTATAGAAGGTAAATTAATTTTAGTAATTTTATTTTAAGGAATATAACAAGACAGGGATCTTTAGCATTCCTTACTCACTCACTCAGGTCCCGCTTTTCCATTGGGCACTCTGAGCAAGTGCCCAGGGCCCCATCATCGATACTGAGCGTTCCCACCTATACTGAGGAACGCTCCTCCTCCAAATTGAAAAAAATAAAAATTAATTAAACTTCAAGATTTAACCAGTTGTCCATAGAATGTGATATACTCAAAGAAATAGACTTTGAAGAAGTAAAGTGATTGCGCCTCTTAAATCTTAAAGGGTACCTCTTCCATCAAGATAATATGTTTTTAAGCTGCATATAGTGAGTGAATGCTGAAAAAGTTACTATTCTGAATTAAGTTATAAATTTTCATTTACTTTAAATATAAAGAAGTAAAAATAACGGTTCAATAAATGTAAAATTTGAATTTAATATTCATTTTGCCTATTTCAATGAAATAATCCTTTGTCATATAGGGGGCCCATTATTCTAAAGTGTACGGGACCTCCAAAAGCTGCACTGCACTCACTGAAACAAAACAGCACACGTGCTTGCACGATGGTCTTCTGTGAGGGTATGGTTACTGCCGTCAGACGGGCTGTCCAATTTATGACTGCGGATTTATGGCAAACAGACAGACACGAATGGTGATTTTACTATTTACTTTTTATAGCTATTTTACTCTAGCTGTGCACCACGCGTAAATGAAAAAATCCATATAGGAGACGAACATGTTTTAAGCCGCAAGGGATGATATCTCGTTGACATAAACACACGCATTTAGGCTATTTTCGGTAATGCTCGGTTCTTGTCGGGCGACCCCACTCTTTCACCACCTTCCCACGCTATTACTTAGTTTTCGCTTAGCTTGCTTACTGACTTTCTTTTCTGCTTGGCTTGTAAGGATTGCAACGTGTTATTATTCTTATCATTATCTTCTTAGTGGCTGTTTCTGTCTACTAGAGTACCAGTATCACTTCGTCCATTGCTGAAATTTTGTGATCGCCACGTAAACTAAAGCTCTCTATCTATAACTACCACGTTAAGGAACTGTAGTACTTTTTTGATAGAGGCATTCTTCACATCTTCACAAGCCATTGTGAAGCCACTGACTGCGCTTGTGCATCAAGGGGCCACACTCGCACAGGATATGCATTGGTGTTTCCTCTGCTATGCATATTACAGCGTGTTGTTAAATAGTCTATTTATAACCTTACTCAATATCGAATACAGAAAGAATTTTGAAATTCTGACTGGTAGTTCTCGCGTTCAAACAAACAAACAAACCCTTCATTATATTAGTACAGAGTAATAGATATGTATCTCACAAGGGACTAGTCGCACTAGTAGTTGGAGAGAACAATGGCACAATATAATATGAATATGTTCGCTGCTACGCAAGGCCATAGGATTGCAATATGCACACATTGCTATATATTTTAACAGCTTCCTCATTTCTTTGAATAGCTGATAATATTTATCAAGCTTATAAATAAATTTCAAAGCCCATCACCCTCCAGTAAAAAATTGTAATGCAAATAGTTTTGTAAGAGAAATTATATTTTTATGAATAAATTTATTAAGAATACCTATTTAACAGATGTGTAGGAAGCATAGGCCATCTTAAAATTACGTTATAACAGAAAAATAGATAGAAAAGGCTAATATTTTTGAACTGTAGTATGATTTTGTACAATTTTGTTATTATTTTCAAAAAATAATAACAAATGAAAACCAATTTAAAAAGTACATAAAAATAGATCACAAAGAAATTACAATTAGGTAAAAAGTAAATATAATTTATTTTGAACCTAAAAAAATTATGTGAAAGCATAATGAATTATATAAAAATATTTTTACAGCCATTTCCCTATCCCTCCTAATCCGTTATCCTTAATCTTACTGTAGTCGGCAGCGCTCTTGCAGCAGCTTTGGCGTTGCTTGTGTTATAGGCGACGGTAGCCAACTACCATCAAGTGGACCGTCAGCCTGTCTGCCGGATCATAAAAAAAGATTATAAGAAACGTTTTATTCAAAGTTCCCAAAGAATGGTGTTAAGAAAGAAAGAATGAAAGAAAGACTTTTATTCACTGCTCGAAAGACAGTGACATTATATAAGAACAACAGGACAGAAATTAATAGAAAAACGTGTGCGTGTCCTCGCGGTAGCTAATCGGAGGTGATAGACAAACACCTACAGCGCTTATTTTCAATAGTTCAGTAGGATCAATAGTTATTTTTAAAATTAATACAAGTCCTTTAAGGACTTTAACTAGACTCGTAAGTGAGGGCAAATAATAGACCTTTAATACTTGTACTATTGTTGTATTCTGCACTTTATGTATCCTATTATTTGCCCTTTGTATGAATACAACATTATACCGGCACTTGTGCTAAAAAACCGAACATAAAACATTATTTTTTTAATTAATAAAAACTAAAAGCTTCTGAATGAGATGCAACCTTGTACAAGTCATTAACCCCTACAATGTAAAATAATAATAATAAAAAAAGAACACTTCGCTCGACTCACAGAAATGTCTCGCTCATAATATATGTAATAAGATACGATGATTCAGTGACTCAGTCAACTGCTGGTGTGCAAATACCTTAAACAAACCAAACCGTATGACACGGTAGCTATTCACTACACTTTTATTTAAAAAGATAATCATTGCTCGTATCGTTTGTACAAATGTTAACTGGCGCAATTGATAATAAATAAGCGATTTGTGAAACGTTAAATATCTCTATATTTTACCACCATACACCGATTTTTTTATTATTATTAAAGATGGGTTTGCTCTTGGCCAGCAACTATCCGTGTAGGAAAGATGAAACCGACGATGGGATCGGCCAATAACCACGATGTCAGGCCTTATTGGCGACAATAGTCCTGTCCATGATTATTTAAGATCGCCGAGGACAAAATGTCCACATTCTTTACTTTCGTATTATTCAAAATTATTTCGGGAACAACGTTCGTCGAATCATCTGAAGACGTTTCGTTTGTTGTTTTGCTTTTTATATGCGACGGTAGCCACCTGCCTTCAAGTGGACTATCAGTCTGTCTGTCGACGTTAACAAAAAAAAATTGTTATGTTACCATGACCTTACGTCATTATTAAAATCGCTTCCGCTTGTGTCTTTATACCAAAAACCAATTGCTCTGGTGCCATATTTGTCGTTCAGGGTCAATGGAATTGCGTAAGTGTGTATTTTGAGCAGTGATATGAGGCTTATTAATGACAGCTGTGTTTGGGTGGAACACAGATTGATCAATGATAACTCCGTTAAAAATATGTGCTTACACAGTTCCTCAACTTTTACTTAGATTACTTATATTCAATTCAAACCAATCATAACATGGTATAAACTAGGTCTTTCAATAATAACATCCCAGCATGTACTACCACATTTTTTTTTTTTTTTTTTTTTTTTTTTATGTTATATCGACAGACAGGCTGACGGTCCACTTGATGGTAGGTGACTACCGTCGCCTATAACACAAGCAACGCTTCAGGTGCTGCAAGTGCGCTGCCGACTACAGTAGGATTAAGGATAAGGGATTAGGAGGGGATAAGGAAATGGGCTCTGGCATCCCTTACTCACTCACCGAAACACAACAGCACGTATATGCTGTTATTTCACGGTGGTCTTCTGTAAGGGGGTGGTCACTGCCGCCAGGCGGGCTGCCCAAATGACTGCGAAACGCAGTGTGCCCTACCATGACTTTTCAACTTGTGATTTATACTTTTCACTTTGGTGTGCAAAATATAAATCATAAGTACCTATATAATAAAAAAAATGTAAGTAAGTCGATCATAATTAAAATAATCTACAGTCAATTAACAATAGTTACAAAAAAAAAAACTAAAAAAACCTATCAAGTAAAAAGGCCAACAAAAATCTAATGGAAAGAGGGATAAACGGGGAATGTTCTTATATATAAAATTGCACCCCGGGCGAAGCCGGGGGCGGGTCGCTAGTTTATTATAAAGTTTGACTGCCATAGAATAAGCATCGTTGTCACAGAGTCGTAAACGGTTTAATTATTTTGTTGGCGACGTACAAGGGTAGTTTATTCAATCTCATAATAACACACATTACAAAAATGTACGTAGGTACATGGCAATGGAAGAATTGATCTTCTTTTAAAATATAGTGGGTTACAACTGTCTAGAAAATGAGAGCCACACAAGGATCTCAAACATTTTTTCTGAACTAACAATTTTACTGCACCGACAGAGTTACCCCAAATAACAATACCGTAACGAAGTAAATATGCCACATAGCCACGATATGCATATTTAGCAGCATTTTCTGACACTGAATTTCGTAAACATCTCAGAGCATACACAATCTATCTTTCGAGCACAAGACTTCCAATTACAGTGGCTATCCAGGTGATTCCTAGAATTCTGCTGATTCCTAGAATATTATTGGAATTTTTTATCAGAATAACTGTCATTAATTATGTGTAGGTAAGGGACATTTTGTAGATACGAGAAAAAGTGCTTGTAACAAGCCCTTTAAAGCATAAATAATTAAGTTTGCAAAAGTTATTACAATTACTGCAATACTCAAGGTATTGAGTCATTATTGTGTCGTAATTGCCGAGCATGCCCGACCTGTGTGACTGAGACAGATTAACATATTTTATTAAGATAAATATTTTTTATGACACTGTAATGTAACAATTTAAACAGGTTACGGTTACAACAAATCAAATATCACGAAAACCATAGCGCGTGTGCATCCTAATCCTAATAATATTACGTATATAAATGCGAAAGTTTGTATGTTTGGATGTTTGTTTCACAATAACGCAAAAACGGCTGAACGGATTTAGATAAAATTTGGCACACAAATAGTTTATTACCTAGATTAATATATAAGATATTTTTTATCCTGAAAAAATATTAAGTGCCCAAGAGATCAGCGGTAAATGGTATTGACTTGCAAGAGAATCAAAGTAGGAGATAGGGTCTTGTTGGATGTTATGTTGTCAACAACGACTCCGATGTAGGCAAACAGTAAACATGGGCTACTTCCCAAGGTTAAAGATAAGGCTTATTGGACTCGAAAAGTTCCTTTAATATTTACAAATATTTATAACACGATATAATTAGTTAGTATTGAAATTGATTTGGTGTATAATGAGAGACTTCAAATTTAAACACATAAATAACAAATTTGTGTGAAACATCTCACAATGAACACTTGAGGGGCTTAAGCTTAAACGGGGCAGCTTAGTTTGAGCATAGCTTAACTGAGACTAGGCTCGGCTTTGTATAAAAGATCTTATATTCATATTGATAATAGTTTACCACAACTATTACTGTAGAAAGACAATTTTCTATTAAATACTTTTTTTATGTTAATATCGGCAGACAGGTTGACGGTCCACTTGATAGTAAGTGACTATTGTCGCCTATAAAACAAGCAACGCCGCAGATGCTGCAAGTGCGCTACCGACTACAGTAGGATTAAGGATAAGAGATTAGGAGGGGATAGGGAAATGGGCTCTGGCATCCCTTACTCATCGAAACACAACAGCATACGTGCAGTTATTTCACGGTGGCCTTCTGTAAGGGGTGGTTACTGCCAGACGAGCTGCCCCTATGACTGCGACAGTGTGCCCTGCCACTTTTTTTCAGATTCAGACCAGAGCCAATTTTGAAAAGTTCATTTTCAAAGTTGACCCTGCCGGGAATCGAACCGGGGAACCCTAGAACAGAGCGTTAAGGCAAGCACCCTAACCACTCATCAAACAGGCTCGTCAAAATTAATATGTATTAACAAAAACATAATTAGTCAGCATCTTAAAATACATATTTACCATAAAATAAAACTTCAATACAAACCAGTCATAAGTTAACATTGCCAAATTAGGAATTTTCCTGTTTGTCATAAAAATAAACTTTATTTTGCACTGCGATAAAGAGCAAATTTTTTACTGTTATACAAAATTAATGTTTACAATTTTATGTTATTGTATTGATGAACAAAACAACGCTTAAGCATAGCTTAGGTACCAGTTTGAACGGTCTATTCCCAAAATGTCCCACAAGAAATGTCCAATTTGGGACATTTTGGGAATTACAAAAATAAATATTTTTATTGTTCCCATAATGTCCACTTTAATTTATCTTTGTGGACATTTTGCAACTTTTAATAAATATTTAGTTTACTATTCCCAAAATGTCCCATGCTTAATTTTTGTACAGTTATGTACAAAAATACTAGCCGAAGTCGCCTATTTTTTCATGGACGGAACTTTCAAATGCTGTCCACAATCATTTTCTCAAATGTATACCGTTCATAAGTAACTAAAACGAGACGAACATAACCCCTATTGTATATGCCTTGTGGCCTAATAAAAAGTTAAAGTTCCAAGTACCTGCTTGGAATGCAGTAAAAATCAAAATGAACTTTGAAGCTGCTGCCATGACCGCTTTGACCAATATTTTCCCTAATGTGGAAATTAAATTTTTTTACTAAATGTTTGTGGAAGAAAGCTAAGAAATGCAGTTTGAAATCAAAGGTCGAAAAAGTTCATGTGAAACGTTGTTCAGTTCTTGCCCATATTCCACCGCATAATGTCATTGTTACTTAGGTTTATATCATGGATGATTGTTCAAAAGATTCACAGTTCAATGATTATTTTGTCAACCAATGGCTTTCTGACGAATCCAAAATGGTGCAGGCAAAGACATGGCCCTGCTATAAGGAAAAATACAGAACTTATATATATACTGTATTATATACTAACTTATAAATATGTATCAAACATAAACTTATAAATACATAAGCCAAATAATAGATTGGAAGGATGTCATTCTCATTACCGAGTCAACAGGATCATAGGTAAAATAAAACGTCCTCTTACACACTTTTTAAGTAAAGTGAAAAGAGATGCAGGTAAGGTTTTAATATTAGATGTATCAAAAAGACAGAAAAAAGTTAAAGAAATAGTTAAAAAAAAAATAGAAGCCATTTTGTTGAAATTTGAATGTGGAATAGTAACATTACTATAGTAAACTGTAAGCTTGTAGATTTCTAGAGTTGAGGGTATATTTTTAGACTATGTATCTTCCTGTTATTTTTTTTATAATGATACTTTACTACAGTAATGTAAATTGATGTTTTTCGTATTTTTTCAAGTTCTGCATTTTCACATTTTCTTGCGGAATGGACAGAATCAACTAAATTGATACAGTCTCAGTCTCATATTATGAATAATATCAGTCTAAATTATATAATTTTGATATCTTAAAATATTATGTTTTTGTTAATACATCAATAATCAACATGTAAATAAACTTCTTTTATTTACATGTTGATTGAACAATTTACATATTTTATTACATTCGAGCACAGAAATGTTGCCGTAATTAGTCAAATTAAGAGAGACTTTATTAAACGATTAGCTTAAAACTAATTTGTTCTTTTTTACAATAAATAACTATCTTCTTACATCTTATCGTTTCTGACTGTACAACCCAATAAATAGCCTTTAAAATTATGCATGGGACATTTTGGGAATAGTAAACTAAATATTTATTGAAAGTTGCAAAATGTCCACAATTATAATTATAAGTGGACATTTTGGGAACAGTAAAAATATTTATTTTTGTAATTCCCAAAATGTCCCAAATTGGACATTTCTTGTGGGACATTTTGGGAATAGACCGTTTGAACTATGTGTGTCAAAATGTGTCCCAATCCCAACTACTGTATTACAGAGAACTGTATTTTATTTAGTACATTGAAAAAAAAAAACCTGTAACGACGTATTTTCTACGGCGTGGCTTTTCATCACGAGAAAATTGTATCCTAGCTGCAGCGATCTAGCGTAACATGTATTTGATTCATAATTTTTATTTTATTAGCACTGCAGCATATTTAGTTATAACTTTTAACAAAATGGAGCAAAACTTGTACTTGGGATAACTTCCCTAGTACATTACGAGTAGTTAGTACATTATACCTCAATGATGATTTCAATTGATCTAAGTTTATGTCTTAGTAGTGTCAGAATGATGGAGTTCTTTAAAAATGAGATCTTTTTCTTAACGTGCCGCTTCTCTACGAAGATTGACGACCAACGACCAACATATTTACCTTGGAAGGTTCTACCGAAAGAGGGAGGGAGTGCTCAAACCAAACCACTCTCTCAAATCCTACTGTAGCCGGCAGCGCACTTGCAGCAGCTTTGACGTTCTTTGTGTTATAGGCGACGGTAGCCACCTACCATCATGTGGACCGTCGGCCTGTCTGCCGATCTTAAAATTAAAAACAAAACCTAAATGTATTTATGAATTTCACTAGATATTTATTAAATTGATTTAGTTTTACCTAGGTATTATATTTGTATCTTAAAAGTATTTATAACCAAATGAAACAAACGAACAAAACAGTTCAAAAGTGCGAGGTGACATAACTTAGAACTTCTCACCGCCAACATAAAACTTTAGCTACTCGACCACAGATGGCACCACTTCTTCTAAGATGATACTTGTAACTAAATGTAGATGTCGCTAATAACATACCATTATTGAATTCTTGAATAAAAGCATATAAAAGTCATCTCTATCTTTTAAAATAAAATTTTAATCTTACTTTTGACATTAAAAAATGTGAAAGTTTAGGAGGAAGAAAGGGTATTTGGTACTTTTTCACACAAAACTACAAACTGATTTTGAAGCAATAAGCAGGTTTAGTTTATAATTCAGAATACATAACACATAAATTAACAAAAAGAAGCCATCGAAGGCAAGGGCAAAAGTTAGTTTAATTATTATATAATTTTATTAAATTGAAAAGGAATTGGTTGTGATTTAGCTATTTTTTTAGTTAATAATCAAATGTTAATAACAATAATACAAATTATAAATTATTTATTTATTATGTTTTTATTACATTAATATCAGTTTTCCCGTCGAGGGTTTTCTATTTTCTATAGTTCAAAGAACATACTAACTTTAACATTTAAAATGTCTTATGGAAGTAAATCTTTTATTTAGTGAAAAACTCAACACGATTATTATTAAGGCGACGCTGAACTGGACGAAATTATGTAAAATTAACATCGTGTCAATGACTGGCGATCACATAACAAGAGATGGAACATTTAACAAGCAATTCTGGCCGAGGGTGATGCAATTTACCGTGTCGTTTGCTAAGTACACAACGAACTGTTTGCATGCCCATAAACAGTCCACGCCCTTCTCATAACCTCCCACTCCCTTCGCCACCCTAATCTGGCCCTCTTCGCGTCATTTAGCCATTGCTAGCGAGATCTTTTATATGAAAGCCAAGGGGTCTTTCAATCCTGGTCTGTAGATTTACCACCCATTGACAGGTGACCACGAGTCATGGCCATAGGAACGATCGTAACAGTAAAAGCTGGACTAGTGTAACGCGATCTGCCTTGCAGAAGACAACAACATTTTGTGTCCATTTTATCTTGAGACATCGCGGTTTGTTGCACATTTATTAGCATGTTATGAATATTAACTGGTTACACGATTCAATAAAACGGTTTCAGCCATAGAAAAGATTAAGAAAAGAGAAAATAATGTACAATATGAAACGGAGGAGAGAATCAGTTGCGTCTGTTTACAGGAAAACAACTAAATTTTTAACTTCAAACACTGCTAACATATTAAAGAAAATGCCAAATAAAAGATATCGACTTGGAACGAAAATTACAAAAGACCAACATCAGAACACTGATTATGATATAAATAGATATAAAGTAGACTTAATGAAGGACGACGATGAAGAGTTAGGTGTAAGAGAATTGGATTATTATTTAGGTGCGAGGAAGAAAGAGAAATATTGGAGAGATCCTCGAGGCAAGGAGCTGATATTGAAAGACTATCTCATAAACCACTGTAAAGTCACTGAAGAAGATTACGACTTATATCACAAAAAAGCTACACCACAACAATCCTATACAATTCAGCAAAAATTCAAACAGGTGCCTTTTAAAATTCACAAAAAGAAGAATTTTATGAAGAAAGAAAATGAATCCTGGTGCGAGAAGACAGGCATATTCAAACTATTCACGAATAAAAGGGATAGTGAATATTCTTCAGAAAGTTACAGCGAATGTGAATCAGATGACGGAGAAGATGCTGAGAGCAATGCAGACTTTGAGCAAATGATTAGTCATTTCAGTACAAACCTAATGTTGGAAGACTATACAAGTCAGGTTTGTCATCGTGTTTATAATTTAATGTTGTTTCGACGAGAAGACGTTATGCTATGATTAGCTTGAGATCACTGTATTGTGAACGTAGGTAACGCTGAAAGATTTTTGATCCACTGAAAAATATTTTAAAAATGTTTGTTATGATTTGGAATATACTTGCATTTGTCTATGGTGTCCGAATGTTTGATTCATCGACCAGTTCTGGAAATAATGTCAATAACGAGATAATAACTCAGTGATCACCAGGTTATAACAGTGTGATCATAACACGATGATCACTGGAAGAGATAATCAACAAATTCGGACAACCAGTTGAATACAAAGTATGATATAAGAAGCGCCAGGAAATTTTGTGCTTCCTGGATACTTGAAAATTTTATAAAAACTAAAAGTGCTACCACGTTTATTGCTGTCACCACATGTAATATGAATCAAGGTGTTGTTGAATTTTAAATTATTATAAGTAATTAAAGCTATTATGGTTCGGAAGACAAGCGATAGTCTGACTATCGACAACGAGTTACATAAACAAGCATTATTTTTCCAAGTTTTTTTGGCGGATGAGATCTTAAAAGATTAATAGAAGGGGTAACCGGTATAGCGTGATTATTCACACTAACAGACAGGATTCAACTTCAAGAATCAAAGAGGGTTATCTATCTGTACATGTGATCTAAGAAAGAATAAGCAGTCCTTTTCTAAGTTGTTTTAACAAATGTACGCGAAGCTAGGGAGATATTTTGTAAATCTCTAAAAAAAGTCTTAGATGACTCTCGTAAGCAAATAAATATACCCGCCTGTACAATCTGGTCTTGTACAGTCAAGTTCATTCATATTTCTCTTAAAATAATTAACTTTTTAAGAGCACATTAACATTAATTAACAATCAAATATAACATTATGTGTATTTATATTAATTGTGGCTCTGTGTTTCAATCAATTAAAGGATCCATTAGATCAACTCACCAAATATACCTCATATCAATAAACGTTGATAAAGGATGGTCAACTTTATCTAATTTCAACAAAGCTATTTAATTCTCTTGTGTTGTTATTTTGTTACTTTCTCTAATGTGTAATTCTTTGGTTACAGGGTGTTCGAATAAAAGAGATATCCGAAGGAAGACCTTGCGACAACTGTCCCGAAACATGCCCAGGCTTCATTCCACATCCTTGGAGGTAAGCTTTTCAATTAACTATAACTACCTTGTAGATAAAACTAGTGGGAGTACATAATTGATTTAAATACATATGCTTAAATAATGCTTAGATATACTTAAGTAATTTAGTCGACTCATGGGTCACTCACTAGCTCACTGGACCGATAACCTTAAGAGAGCGGCTGTCACTGGATACGAAGGGCGGAGGACCGAATGTGGTAGTCTATGTTAAACAATGGATGCTTGTGGTCTGATGGTGATAATGAGTTAAGACTTAACTCAATTTATATCAAAGGCTAAATTGATTGTTTTCTCTAAATCATTAGACAGCGTCATAAAATTTAACTAAAATGCTTAGTTTCTTTAAATTATGGCCTGAAAATTTCATTGAATTGAGACATCACAAATCTGACCTCACAGATTTGCCTTTCAAACTACTTTCGAGCATCGATATTACTAATAAATCTGTTTACTATGCTAAATTGACAAATTAATTGTGCCAAGTTGCCAATCATACATTTAATCTAAAGCATTCGTCTAGGCTAATGTGTTAAAAAAATTTGTTTTCTGTTTTTAAAACTCTGCAAAATCCTTGAGATGTCTATCAAACGATTCGAAAGAATCAATTTATGCAACGGCCATGATGTCTAATTGACCTAGACACAGAAATTTATGTTAAACGGCGTGCATGAATGCATTATGCATACAAAAAAGCTTTAAGTTTTCAATGTTTATCGACGGGTCTACCAATTTGATTACTTTAACAATGGACTCCTTATCAACGAACGCTTCGAACTATGGGGTCACCGATAACTTATCGGCAACACTCAACTTTCGTTAACAAAAACAAGAACAACACGAATGTGTTTTAAACGAGAGGATACAATTTACTGATATTACTGACACTGACAACCTTGTGTGTTAATATGTTGACTGACGCGCAATCGTGAGGTCGCAAGCGCAGACAAAATCAATTTTATTTGTCACTATCGGGAGTATCCGGCCAGTTGTAGCGGCGATCGGTTGTGTCATGTGTTTATCGTTGAAACAAATGGAGTGGGCGGATATTTATAGAAAAATCGTATGCAACGATAGTGAAGTCGGTCCGAGGAAGATACAGAAGTTCCCTTCTAGAGAAAGGAATTACGCTGTAAGAAGGAAGAAGGTGAACAATAACAATGTAAGGTCTCATGCCAATTGTGAGAGCTGCGCAAGAGTCGCGATGCAGGAGAATAGATGATTGATATTTTGTGATGGTAAAAACGTTACTTACAAGTGAAGATTAATACATAATATATTCAACGTCGCGCTATGTTGTAAGACTGACATTTGTAGTAAGCGTTGTTTCGTGTTTGTTTTTCGAACTATTGCTGTTAAGAACAAGTAGATTGAATGCTATGTTTTCTTTGTTATAAGAAATATTTATTTTATGAAAAATATCATATATACAAGGTACCATATGTTGAAATCAATTTAAGGGCAGCTACATAGTGAAATAATATAATATTTTATCTTTTTTCCACACGATGGTCCCCTTTGCATTTAAAGTACATTTAAGCTTACGACTCATTAGTAAAATGGTTACATTTATTATGAATATTTTTTATAAATAATCGTTGAGTCATAATGTCAAGACCGTGACAGAGACAAAGATTCTTACCAACAGAGTTTAAACAATAGAATTCCTTTGTAAAAATTTAACTTCGCGTTTTTAAGTTAATATCATTAATTTATATACATCTCAAGGAATATTATTAAACTGAGGTCTGTAATGTAGTTGATATTTAAAAATTATTTTAACAGTTTGTTTGCGAAGGGATCCATCATAGTAATTCAGGCAGCTAATGTGATTTCGTGGTTTTCTCGTGCTGACCTGTTTTTTTTTTTACAAAAAACACTTAAAACAAAAACAGCACACAATACAACGATGACTGAAATAGCGTGTTCCTTTGACATTTGACACGTGGTGTGTTGAGATTGGCATCTAAAAATCATAAAGTTAGTTCACTGACACGTTTGTAACTCATTAACCACGAATGTACTCTTTTCGAACAGTTTAAGATAATGTATAATTACTTATAATAAGATTTAAGAATAAGACAGTACTAATTTAATTGAAGATTTAAGAACATGTGTTTCCAATTTCAACGTAAATAGTTAATGAATTCTCTAGAACCAAATTTCCCTGGAATGTTGATGTAAACCTATTTGATTGGTCTTTCACTGAAGAATTATTTTAATTTATTCCAAAGGAAACCACATAATATGATGTCTACATCATCTCAGACGTAGGACGTCCAGAGATGGACAATGTGTACGTTTCTTTATTAATTTTGTTATAACTCGTGATAAATTTTTATCAACTCTGTATATTTATAGTAAATACTTATGGAATAACTGCACTCCACTAAAATAATCTAAAAAATACATTCCATACCTATGTGTAAAATAAATTACATTATTTATGTGCTCAAATATTCGCTATATACCTATGTATTATAAATAGATAGATATTGAAGACGAGGTTGAGGGATTATAATATGGCTTTCCGCTAATTTACTTATGTTCACTAAAAAATAAAAAAATATTTATCTCAACTGTTTTGGAAAAATAAAATAAATTAAAATTACAAATGCATTATTTCTAATTATTTTCAAAATGTACCATTGGTCACATCATGGGCAAGAAAAGATTTGTTTTCAATTCAATATACTGTACTATACATATTTTACAATGGATATATTCAACACTACATTATAATTTTTTTTTTTTAATGTTATGTCGACAGACAGGCTGACGGTCCACTTGATGGTAGGTGGCTACCGTCGCCTATAACACAAGCAACGCTACAGGTGCTGCAAGTGCGCTGCCGACTATAGTAGGATTAAGGATAAGGGATTAGGAGGGGATAAGGAAATGGGCTCTGGCATCCCTTACTCACTCACGGAAACACAACAGCACGTATATGCTGTTATTTCACGGTGGTCTTCTGTAAGGGGGTGGTCACTGCCGCCAGGCGGGCTGCCCAAATGACTGCGAAAAGCAGTGTGCCCTACCACTACTTTTCAAATCCAGACCAGAGTCAATTTTGAAAATTACATTAAAATTTCCAAACTTGACCCCGCCGGGAATCGAACCCGGGGCCCCTGAGACGTTAGGCAAGCATTCTTGCCACTCATCCAACGGGCCGTCAAATTTTTAATATTTAATTTTTTTAATATTTTTTAGATTCTAATAGATATTCTTCGAAGTAATTTCCTTATGTAGTTTTAATTATTTTTCAATTAAAATAACAAAACCGGTTAGTTTGCGTTTTATTAAAACCACTTATTTGAAGAGGAAGTAATTGAATAGTTACCTACTTATTAGCTATTTGTTAGCATTTAAAAAATTGAAATTTATTAGCCTTTATTGCGCCCAGTCTATAAATAGGTACAATCAATTAAGCAAACAATTTATATTTAGATAACATGTGATTGTTACTATCAAGGATAAAGTCCAAATGAATTAGGTTACGTTACTCATTGGTCGGAAGAGAAATTAAATAGGTACTTAATTTGTGAAAGAACTTTACTAATAAATTAATGTATTAGTAAAGATGCTTAGTTTTTTTTATATTAAGATCGGCAGACAGGCTGATGGTTCAATTGATGGTAGGTGGCTACCCTCGCCTATGACACAAACAACGCCAAGCTGCTGCAAGTGCGCTGCTGCCGACTACAGTAGGATTTAAGGATAAGGGATTAGGAAATGGGCTCTGGCATCCCTTACTCCCTCACCGAAACGCAACAGCATATGTGCTTTTACATCACGGTGGTCTTCTATTAGGGTGTGGTTACTGCCGCCAGACGAGCTGCCCAAATGACTGCGAAATGCAGTGTCCCTGCCACTACTTTCCAGATCAGACCTGACCCTGCTGGGAATCAACCTGGGAACACTAGTGCAGAGCAATAAGGCGAACACCTTAACCACCCATCCAACGGGCTCGTCAAAGTTACTTAGTTTCAAAAGTAATTTTATGAGTAGAACCTTATATATTCTTTCTATCTGTCTGTCACAGATCAAAGTTGCTTGAAACAAATTTGATTTAAAGCTGATTTTGATAAAGCTTTAATCATACCATACAGTATACGGGTAGTCTGCCTATCCTCACCGTCACCTTTTAATTTTTTTTAATTTCCTGCAAAGACGGCAGCACACCTGCTGTTTCTTGTGTCCTAAGGCGACGACGGTCATGAAGTGGACCACCAACCTCCTTGCTCTATTTATAACATAAAAATTCTCGCGTTTCTTATATGTTCATATTAAATACTAGCTGAGCCCGCAACTTTGTACGCGTGGTATTGGGTGTAGCGCGTAACTTTTTTGTTTGTGAACTGATTGGAATGAAATAAAAACTGAATATTACAGGAAGCTAAAGCCGTTAAGCCGTTTCAGAGACAGACAAAAATTCAAAAAACTAATTTTTTGACCTCAGTAACATAAGTACAATGTGTACACATTGTTTTTTTTGAAAAAGTCTTTAATGTCAGACTAGGCTCGTTTACGATTTTATTATATGTATAGGTAGATAACTACGAAACGCAAATTAAAATTTATAATAACATGTATTATCAATTTAATATAGCCTGAAGTTATATACTTATGTATAAGCTGAAGCTAGTATATAGCATAAAACTTTAGAATAATAATTGTGATACGTCGCCCAGTCATTATATTAAATTTCATACTGTGTTTCACAGAATTGATATCAATTTAGAGTCAGAGCATATGACCAATAATTGAAACATTTATAATGTGACTAGCGATAACAGCTCGTTTAAATGTATTTAGTATCTTTTATTTAAGGACGTATTCACAAATATCAATGGTTTTTCGGTACCATTTATATATCCAGGAAGCACAACTGTAGAGATACAATGGTATAAAATAAAAGGTAATGTATTCATCTCTAAAGATAAAAACGGGGCAGCCCAATGCAAAATTTTCACATAAATACATTTTTACTATCGCAAGAATCGCTAAAAATATCGAAAAATGGTGTCTGGATAGGTACATAAATAGCTAAATCCGCTGCATATTTCAACATGAAAATAATAAGAAATTGTAGCTTATACAGTCTTCTATACGTCTAGCTTATTATTTTGTACTCAAATAAATTACTTTTTCATTTCTGAGAAAGAATAGACACTAAAAAACGCACTATATTTTCTCCATACATTTTTCTTAGGGATCGCACTGCGACCTCTTTCGCCGTAGGTTTCGTTTTTCGTTCGCCATTCCCCGCTCAGACGCGGTCATGAAAGCACGGGTTTATCGCCTTTTTTTCTAAATAATTAGAACGACAAAGTTCCAAAGTACACCGTGCGGCTTCAATGTGTGTGTGGGCACTTTGCTGTAGTTTGCTGGCGCAATTAGCTGAATTCGAGCGCGTGGTTAGCTGCTTCGTGTCATAATTTAACAAATGAGACATGGTTGGAATCGTCTTTACCGTCCGCTGGTTGTGACGTCACATTAAATGGAATATGGAGCCCTCTAGAGGACATAAAGTCACGAACTAATCGTATAAGTATCGGAAGCATTGCCACAAGCTATTGGCTTTTTGTCTACTGGAACATTAAAAAAAATATTAAAAAGAGTATCGCGCTTTTATGTTGTATGATACCTATAGTACGATTATATTTACTTATAACAGTTTTCGCCACACAATTGACTTATTATTTAATTCATTTTTACTTTTATTTAAAAAAATAATCTCTAAGTAAGTATGTTTTTGCAATTTAACCTAGGAGTTATCGAACTTATCGACGTCAAAACGCAACTAATCAAATTAACAAGTCGAGGCCACAAAAATAGATTGTATCATTTCGAAACATAAATATTATTTTTCATAAAAGTTGCAGGTTTTTGAATTTAAAGATGTGTCTGATATTTGTAGTTTTTTTTATATCATTATTTTTTTAAAATTAAAGATGGGTTTGCTCTTGGTCAACATCTATCCGTGTAGGAAAGATGAGGCCGAAAATAGAACCTTAAAAAGATTTGGGTTGTATGACCTCGGAAATACAGAAGCCGGCATAGAGTTCCAATCCTTAGCAGTGCGCATTATAAAAGATGTTTTAAAGCGCTTGGTCCGGATTAGAGGCATTACGACAAGGTGAGGATGGCAACCAGCCGTACGTTTGCATGTCCGATAGAAGAAAGGGGAAGGCGGTATGATCTCATGCAGCTCTCGAGCACACTCTCCGAAGTACATCTTATAGAATACACACAGACAGACATGTTAACAATCATAATCATAATGCGTACATAAATATACTGTGCTCGTTGTTTATACTTGTTTAGACTGTGGTTAGTTCGACTTGATCATGCAAATCAGAATAATACAACTGCGCAATATGGATGTGTAATTGTTTATTGTTATTGTTTATGTCAGAGCATTGTGATTTTAGGAGAAAAGACTGTATAAGGGCCGGGCGCTTCACGCCCCCCCGACGCCCGGTGACGGTTCCAAAGTCCCCTATGGACAGAACCACACCCATCTCGAGGGTACTTTTAGTGCGGTAAAAGTAAAAAAACTGTACTTGAACTTAATAAATACTAGGAATTCAATCACTGAATGTTTATTGAACAAGGAACACACTTGCCGCGCTCGACTCGGTGGATCCCATTGGCGACGGTACACAAGAACTTGCATAGCCCTGGCACATAGACGCAAAATTGCCTGTCTGCGTGTATTCTGTAAGATGTACTTCGGAGAGTGTCCTCGGGATCTGCATGAGATCATACCGCCTTCCCCTTTCTTCAGACGTAGGGCTGGTTACCATTATACTTCTCACCTTGTCGAAATCCCTCTAATTCGGACCAAGCGCTTTAAAACATCTTTTATAATGCGCACTGCTAAGGATTGGAACTCCCTGCGAGCTCATACAACCCAAATATTTTCAAGGTTCGAGTGAATAGGCATCTTATGGATGAGCTCGCTCCATCGTCGGCCTCATCTCTCCTACACAGATAGATGCTGGCCAAGAGCAAACCCATTTTAATAATATTGTATTAAATATGGAAAAGGTATGAAAAAAGCCGATTAAAACGTTAGTACGGAACTTAAGTTAATTAATAAGTTAAAAACAAATTTAATGTAGTTGTCGCTGAAAATTGTTATTATCCGAAACTACTGAACCAAAAATTTTGAAAAAAAATACAGAAATTAGTTTTCGACTTATAGATTATAGGAAAACCTATAAGAAGTCCATGATATTAAAATAACATGGTAAATCACTCAATACTGTGCGGATAGGTAACAACGTGCGGAACCCTCTTCACGAGAGTTCAACTCGCACTTTTCCTGTTTTTTTCTCAGATAATAGATTTTTTTGTATAAAACTGCCCGATTGAAACTTTTTTAAATATTATGCACTGTCATTTTATCTAAATTTAAATTTTACTTTCAGAAGTCAAATTAGGCGACGAAAATAACGCTTTTCTGCTAAGCATATTTGAAAATAGCCTATTTGCAATTGGAAATTGGAATTAGAATACATACAACCTACCTCCAGAATTACGAGGTCGAATTCGAAAAGAGTTTTTACAAATCTGAACGATTGTTCCGTGTTCCTAAGTTTCCATTCATTCAAAAAAATCCTTTTTTTTATGATAAGTATATGGATTACCGTCGATTCGGAATTTGTATAACGAAGAATAAGACCAAGAATATTCATGAGTGCTTTTTTAACTATAGGTAGGTATAAGTGATATAAGACACTAAGTACCTATAAAAGAAATAGATCTTAAGTTAACAATCCCAAGCAGCTCCGGGATCTTATGCTTATAATTATAACGACAAGGCCTAATTAATTCGCTTTAGAATCGTATTATAGAAGCGTATTACATTTAATAAACCTATGGTCAGAAGCGCAATTACACCACTCGTGGCGTTGCTTGCGTTACAGAAAACAGTAGACATGCAATCAGTGGACCGTCAGCTTGTCTGACGACCTGTACACTTAAAAAAATATGTATATAGGTATACTCTGAAATTTAGACAATATTGTTTAATTGAGTTGTAGTATTTCCTGTTAAAAAATAAATAAAAATGCAATACTCAACTGACCTACACGTAACCCAAACAAGCACGAAAATAAGAGAAAACATTCCGTCATACAAATTGTAAATTGGACATAACACTGGCCAATTACAGTAATTGGGTACGGAAACGGTCCTTAACGGTTTTGGGGGGCGAAGAATGACTGCTTTTTATTAGACCCTCGTAAATCTCCACGACGTGTGACATGACAACGGGGACTAATAATGAATAACATATTCTATTTATGTCTCCCTGAATATTTGATAAGTATGTGTTATTATAGTTGATAGGTACGAGTATGTGTTATTATGCAATCTGATTACTTTGGAGCGCTCTGACAAAAAAGCACAGTAAAAAGGCATATGACTAGGGTTGCCAACTTTTTTTTACAAGAAATAAAGTATATTCAGGTCTATGAAGAATATTAAACAGTATTTAAGGAAAATGAACAGTATTTTATTTATTTATTGTTTTAAATACATATTTTTTAGAGCTTCTCGCACAACTTACTAATTTACAATCTTTTTTAAAAACTTCATACACCTCATCACAATTATAACCGATATTAAAATAAATGATTAGATCATTTTTTATTAAATGAAAAGATGCTCTATTTCTATCCTCCCGCCACTTAGCATTCATTACTGAAATAACTCTTTCAGTAAATGCTAAGGTGGCGGGAACAGAAAGTATATATGAGACAATTTTAGTTATGTATGGCTGCTAAATAAAAACTCTGACTAAATAAAAACAAATTTGTGTGAGCGTCCAAGTATCTTTATCTTTATCTTGTCTTAGTGGCTATTTCTGTCTGCTAGACTACCAGTATCACGTCGTCCATTGCTGAAATATTGTGATCGCCACGTGAACTAAAGCTCTCTACCTATACCTACCAACGTTAAGGAACTGTAGTACTTTTTTGATAGAGGCATTCTTCACATCTTCACAAGCCATTGTGTGGCTTCCTAGGATGTGACTGCGCTTGTGCATCAGAGGGCCACACTCGCACAGGAGCGTCCAAGTATAACACATAATCATGTGTTTGCATTTTGATGCTGAAAACAGTATTTTGTATAATTTATGTTTGTTCAACAGTAAAAAGTATAATTTAGTGAAAAACAGTATAATACTGTTTAAAACAGTATAGTTGGCAACCCTACATATTCGTCTGTCATGAAAAGACAGACGGTCTTTTCATTTTTAAGTTTAGGCACCAAAATATTTAGGGAGCATGAGTTCTACTCCAATTTTTCTGGATTTTATAGTTACGCATGTCAGATGTAAAATATTAAGCACTTGTCACAATCCATGTGAGTGATTCGAAGGCAAGTGGACTTGTTTCGAAAGGCGAATAGTTTGACATTTATTTTAATTTGTCAAACTATAAATAAAAATTATAAAGTAACCCACGACATTCTATTGAGCCATTCAATGAGCTCAAACACGCTATATCAGCTGTAAGTTGCTGAGGAGTCGGGTATCTCGCAAACGACTTGATGCCGCAGTATCAGTTCAAGGTTAACATGTCATGGAAATACCTCCGAAATAAGAGTACCCAAATTTCAAATCAATCGAATTTGTAGAAGCTGATGATCTTCAAACGCCTGAACAGATCTTCATAAATTATATCTAAAAACCATTTCGAGTCAGCTAAAAAAAAAGAAAGAAAGAAAAACAATGGATCAAAATCGGTAGATTATGCCACATAGCTCTCCACTTTTTTATAGCATAGATACTCAGGTTAAACTTAACACCCCTCTTTTGCGTCGGGGGTTAAAAATAGATGTTACGTGTCCGTACGTCCGAATAAAAAAACGGAACCCTTATAGGATCACTAGTGTGTCCGTCTGCATCCCCCCCACCCCCCCTATCTCCGAAACTACTGATCCTAAAATTTTGAAAAAAAAAATACGGAAATTAGTTTTCTACTTACAGATTATAGGAAAACCTATAAGATAAGTCCATGATATTAAAATAACATGGTAAAACACTTAATATTGTGCGGATAGGTAACATCGTACGGAACCCTCTTCACGCGAGTTCAACTCGCACTTGTCCCGTTTTTTTAACTTACTCCTAGTTTATAGGGGTGATCATTTAAAATTTGTATGGTATTATTAACAGTATTTAGTAAACAGCGTAGATATAACAATTAAATGGATAGGTAAGGTATTACAATAATTAAAAAGTTTTGATTCTTAATTTTTAAGTTGCAGTTTGGATATGGGACAGAACCACTTGTTTTAATAATCGTATTTGTAAATTATCAAATCACTGAAATAGGTTTCCGACGCTTTCTGGGTAAACATTTGAATGACATCTTGTGTGGTGAAACATTATTAATACTTACTTAGTTGTTCAATTTATATATCTTATCCATGATTCCTACTTAATATTAATTAAAATTATGAACTCCATTTATATTTGTTGTATAAAATAACACCTATTATTAGTTTGCATTGTATTTACCATATCAGATTAAGATAATACAATGATTCGATCAAAGTTAGCGTGCTATTGGCAGTTGATAACAAGCGGATACATACATAGTCTCTTATCTAATTTATATCTAACACCATGAGCTATGTTTTGAGTTCACCATTTCACAAAGACTTTTATATATATGTACTTACAGTGAATTCATAACATAATAAGATATTGACAGGACATAATTGACAAAATTGATAACTCTGCACTATAGCTAGTATTTTGCACAAAGGTCTTTTTTATTATAAAAAATTTCACTTTTATTTTTAACGTACCTAAAGAATCAAGACCTATCAGACGACCGAGTGGTTCAGCGGTAGTGCATCTGCCTTCTGTGTCAGAGGTCGGTCGTGGGTTCGATCGATCCCTTCTATAGAAAAACATTCTATGCACATATTTATAAAAAAGTAATAATCATTTGTCTAGTATTGTAATATTTGTAATATTAATATTTGTAAAACTTATGTTTAATTGTTATGATTTAATGTTTAACAATTAAGAGGGCCTTTCCAACTCGAACAGCTTACTTATTCCACTCTACGTAATTCCATGATTACTCATTAATTATAGGTCGTAGCAATACATAAGAAACATAGCAATACACTTCTGGGACATAATATGAAGGTTTACATCGCAACTAAAAACTGAAATTCATTTTATATCAAATCAAATCAAATCAAATCAAAATATTTATTTATCAATTAGGTTTCTCCAAGAAACTCTTATGATCGTAATTTAGATTTACCAGTTAAATTTAAATTTACCAGGGTTTCGGAAAAAAGCCAAGATGACGATCCTGAGAAGAAACCCCGAAAGAAACTCAGGATACTATTCTTTTTGTCATCTTTACAATGTAAAAATACTTAAAGTAAATATACAATACTAAGCATAGTATGAGCTCCGAATCCAGGCTTTAATTCCAGGCTTCATTGTCACTTAAATAATCAGTAACCTTATAATAGCCTTTCGATATATAATATCTAATATAAAATCCCCCACACCTGTCGCTGTGGTAGAGATGTCGACCGCTTGGGACATCACGGACTTTCTTGTATTAATAGCGCCGGCTGTATTTCAAGGCACGCCAGCATAAATGGCATCATACATCGATCTCTTGCCACCATTAATACACCTTCGATGCTCGAACCAAATGGTATCATGGAGGATGGGTCGTCCGCTGGTGTGGGATGCTACCTGCGTCGACACATTGGCACCGTCCCATCTTCATGGAACACTTACCACAGCTGGTGCTGCTGCGGAAGCGGCCGAGAAACTTAAAATTCACAAATACAGAGATATCGGCACCGGCTACATATTCATTCCTTTTGGTGTCGAATCTCTGGGTCCGTGGGGCCCCAACGCGCTTAAATTAAACCTGTGACACTTTCACGAGTTGATTTCTTGTTTACTGACTAAAATCCATAAATGTTTTTACATGGAAATATCCTACCTATAATATACATTTGAAATTGTCAATAGCTACCATTCATAAAGGTTTTTCTAAAATGTTGGAATTGCTGGCGTATGTTATATTATTATCGCGAGTTGAATAAGTGGCGGGAACGTGCGCGCGCGTGCGTGTGTGTGTGTGTAAAAAAAAAAAAAAAATTGCACAGGTACTTATGTTACCGAGGTCAAAAAAAAGATTTTTGAATTTTTGTTTGTCTGTTTATCTGTGCGCTCGTGGCAGTCAATCGGCTCAATGCGGTTTTCATTGATCTATTGTAGCAAGCTTCCCGTGACTTTTAGTGTTTGTTTCATTCTGATAGGTTTAGAAACCAAAAAAAAAATTACGCGCTATACCGAATATCACGCGTACGAAGTTGCGGGCTCAGCAAGTAGGTAATATAGGTCTTTTTATAATAAATTCAGGCGGGTTTCAGCGCCATTTTTTTATTTTTATATATATAAGTTTGGTCGATATAGTTACGAACAGTCCGTAGCGATGCTAGATCCAATGAAGTGCCTCTATTTTATTTTATTTTTTTAACAATATAGCGCCGACTTTCAGTATTGAAGCGCATATTTTATAATAAAATACAATTATGAAACAGCCGTTACAAGATTTATACGGTGTTTTAAATAACAAACGATATGTTGCAAATAGTCTAGACTGATGAATCATACAATACACAAAATGTCTAAAATTTAAATGTTCATGTTTAAAATTAGAATGTCTGAATTGCTCTCAAGGTGTAAAAAGCGATTTGTCCAACAAGGCGATAACTTTTATAGTGTTATTTTAGCCACGGAAATAACATAAATTTATCATTTTCTAATGTAGAAATGTGCACTTTATTGTACCGAAAAAAATTATTAAGCTAGGATAACATTAACAGGATAAAATAACATAAAACCATAAAAAGTGTAAAAAATAGAGGTACCATAAAAACCATAAGGATAAAATATGTCGTAGTAATCCAACTAGAGTACAAAATACATAATAGCTCACTGAATCCAGCAACATTTTAACGAAGACATTTTGAAATACAGATATTTTACCTACCATGACGATTATTTACATTTTAGATTTGTTTTGATTTGTGTTATTTATTACAAGAGATCATTCAACAATCTAAAATCTAGACAATGTGAATAGGTATGTTCTTATTGCAAACTAGCTGTGCCCGCGTCTTCATACGCGTGGTATTCGGAATAACGCGTAACTTTATTGTTTGTAAACAGATTGGAATGAAATATACACTAAATATTACCGGAAGCTTGCTACAATACATCACTGGAAACCACATGAGAATCGGTTAAGCCGTTTCTGAGATTAGCGTGCACAAAGGCATAATAGGCAACGATTTTATTATAAATTAAATCCACCAGCGTAAGCTGAATCCTACTTAATATGATTGATCATATAGATCTGAGGTCAACTTACATTGGAATTTTCAAAATCACCTGAACTGTCCATTTTTAATTTTAAATAAACTTTCAATCATCACAATTTTACAGATGATAATATATAGTTAACTAAAGTATCAGCCAATTCAACCGAAGAGTTATTTTATTGCATTTTTATTGAAAAAATGTTGGACGTGATTTTTAAAAATTACATAACTTTTTTGTTTGTAAACTGGTTGGAATGAAACAAAACTAAATGTTACAGGAAACTTGCTACAATACATCAGTGAAAACCGCATTCAAATCGGTTAAGCTGTTTCTGAGATTAGCGTGCACAAACGCACAGACAAACAGACAAAAATTCTAAAAACTATTTTTTTGACCTCGGTAACATGAGTACAATAAGTACATTTTTTTTTAATGTAGAGACAGGGCTCGTTTACGATTCTATTATTATACGTACAGATAAGAGAGACGACGTCTGTTTGAGAGCAGCGGTGGCGTTTCTTGGGGACGAATGGGATCTAAATCGTTTCCCCAACGTTATGAGAAACCTAACATTTTTGAAAGTCAGATAAAAAATAAACCCAACATACAGTAAACTCAAATTAACACACATCGGTAGCGAAGCTGACGCCATCTTTATTTGGGTATAAAATTATACGTAGACGGTTTGACATTAAAAGGAAATATATACAAAATTTACAATTAACTGTAAATTGTAAATTTTAGTTGTTTGTAACCAAAGTATAATGAACAATCTTATCTTTATCGCAGTTATAGCTTTGCCAGGCGTTAGATGATCCCTCAGGAACAGTGTACTTTTTTCTGGATGAAAGGTACCCTGTATCCCTGACAACGTGTATGCAAAATTTCTTGATGATCGGTTCAGCGGTTTAGGCGTGAAAAGAAAACAGAGTTACTTTCAGATTTACATTATATCCATTTAGTGGTGACATCTATTGTGCAGTAGCGTTACTATCATTATTTTAATATTTCCTATGATGTCAATAGATGTCGACGGACGCTCTACTTTCATTATGTAAACCACCATACGCATATAACCTTCTTGATATATATAAAAATGAATCCCTATTTCCCTTGGTCACGGTATCACGCGTGAACGGGTAGACCGATTTTAATTCGGTTTTCACTAATGGAAAGAGGGATAAACGGGGAATGTTCTTATATATAAAAATTGCACCCCGGCCGAAGCCGGGGCGGGCTGCTAGTTAGTATATAAAATTTTAAGTTCTATTAATGAAATAAAAAAAAAGTTTAGAACAGCTTATTTTAAAAAAAAAATTATTGCAAGCTTCCAGTAAATTATTCAATTTATTTGTAGATAATATTTTAACTTAAATATTTATTAATTTATTGATTCACTGATTTTTACATTGCGGTAAATTAAATTAATTTTCTTTTGAAGTTTTAAATTGTCAGGAACAAAATTAATTTCGATTAATGAAAGAGCGCGGTGCGCTTTCCGCCTGCTGAGAATGCTTACAGTCTCTCAAAAAGCTTAATTAAATTCACGGAATTAAACGAAATCTATTTGACAGGAAAATGGCAGTCGAAAATTATTATAGCTAAAGAGCAATCAGAGCAAATTGACACATGAGTAATAAAATCGTTATTAAATTTTCTGTTTTCATAAATTTTTTCTTTATTTTCATCAAAAAATCATTGTGTACAGAGTACAAAATTTTTCTGAATAACACAGACTTTTTAACACAGATTATCCTAAACCCTACTGTAGTCGGCAGCGCACTTGCAGCAGCTGTGGCGTTGCTTGTGTTATAGGTAGGTTATCTGTGGTTATAGGCGACGGTAGCCACCTACCATAAAGTGGACCGTTCGGCTTGTCCGCCGATCTTACCATTAAAAAAAACTTTTTGAAGCTGTCATTTACTAAAAGCAGTACACCTACTAGGTATTAAAAATAATTTTACATACTTCGATTTCAACTATAACTGTCATTTATGAAGTCACTAGCTTCGCCCGCGTTGAAAAATAAAAAAATAACGCCTGACTAAATATATGAGCAATGCAACGCCTATCTTTATTGCAGTTATAGCTTTGCCGCCTGCCGGGCGTTAGATGATCCCTCGGGAACAGTTTACTTTTTCTGGATGAAAGGTACCTTTTTTTTCCTGCATCCCTGATAACGTGTATAAGAGGCCCGGGCAATGCGGATAGCCCAGGTAAAGCGGATAGGCTCATTTTCCGAGTTTCTACAACAGATGGTGCTACAAGTCGCGGTCGAGTCGATGCGTGAACTCTTTCGCGGCGCCATTGCAGTTCAAACAGAGCTAAATAGCGCGTTCGTTTGTTTTAGTGCAAAATAAAAGAATTTGGGTGTTTTTCTTTCGATTTTCGACCAGGTTTGTATTGTATTCTTTTAATTTTATTATAAACTTTTAGGAAAAAAAATTTGTTCAACGGGGTAAGTTATGTTTTAAAGTATTAATTGAGATTTCATTTTTACACGGAGCCGGCACTTTAAAATTGTGTATGCTTAGATTTGTGTCAAAAGGGTTCTTTGGGCAAAGCGGATAGGCGTGAAAAGGTAACAGACAAAGTTTACGCTAGTACTATTCAGTGCCGGATTTATACTTTGCTTGAGTATAGGCCCCTTCACTTTGTGCCGCCTCTTCCTCGTGGCCTAGGTAGACCTAGGCCTTTATTAGGTAATTATTATTATTATTGCATTTATTATCGCACAAGAATTTGATGGCTTCTGAAAGCGTGCGAAAACCCTCTAAAATCCGCCGCCCCTAGGCCGCTGCCGCCCATAGGCCATGGCCTATACGGCCTATTGACAAATCCAGGGCTGGTACTATTATTCATACTGTGCTTTCATATTTATTAATTTTTGAATGACAATAATATAATATTTTTGAATGTATATATATAAACAATATACAAGTGTATCCATTCAATATGTTAGGTACATTCATGTCGATACTGGAAACCTGTCAATTGGATTGAGTAAACTTAAGGAATGGCACAAATATCCCTCAATATTGTTCAAAAAACAAACTTATTAAGTAAAGCTAATTTCAAAACCAAATCAATCAATCGATTGATTTGATAATACAAAGAGGGTTAGAGAAAATTTTATTTCGCGACGATCAATTGCTCTGACCTTTGATGTCACTGTCAACGGACAGCGATTTTAAAGGAAAATATAAGGTTAGGGCGTGTCTTGCCTATACTAAGCTACTTTTGAAAGCCGTTTTAGCTCACACGATAGTGATATTGTTGGAATGATGTCATGCGCTGTGATAATAATGAATGATAGATAAAGTAAATAGGTAAATCTATGTAGGTGATAATCATTTTCCTAAATGTAAAATAATTGTGTAAAAAATAATGTAAAATAAATATTTTGTGGTCTGTATAAAAACAAATGCCAAATTTCAAAGGTACAAATATTTAATGAGAGATAAATTACTAGTACTAAATACAATTATAGTAAAATCGTAAATAAGCCGTGTCTGTACATAAAAGATTTTTCAAGAAAACAATTTGTACACGTTGTACTTATGTTACCGAGGTCCAAAAAATAGTTTTTAAAATTTGTATCTGTTTGTCGGTTTGTCTGTGCGTTTTTGCATGCTAATCTCTGAAACAACTTAACCGATTTGAATGCGGTTTTCTTTAATGTATTGTAGCAAGCTTCGTAACATTCAGTGTTTGTTTATTCATTCAAATCTGTATACCTACAAACAAAAAAGTTACGCGCTATACCGAATATACGCGTTGCGGGCTCAGCTAGTCTTGAAGTGTAAGTAATTCAAACTAATTTTTGACATTGGTGGTAAGTTTGTTCGAGCTAGCCACGCAATGAATACATTCTTTTGACTTTTGACATCCTTATCATTTTTAATTAGGCACATAATCAAATTCGAAAGAAAAGCTATAGTTGTAGATTTTGTAGCACTTGTGTGTAAGCGCAGTCATTTGACTATAAACAGTGCTTTAGTTGATGTCTTGAATTACAAACATTTCAATGCATTTTTTCTGATACCGAAATTTATTTGCTAAATTAGTTACTAGAGAAATAATAAATTTACTTATGAGTAGGCAATATAACGCCTGACATATTTATCGCTGTGACGACGACGGCGCCGATTTTTTTTATATTTTTTAATATTTTTCCAGCATAAAAAGTATTCTATATGTTAAAGCTGGTAATGAACTATCTGTGTGCCAAATTTCATCCAAATCCGTTCAGCCGTTTTGGCGTGATTGAGTAACAAACATACAAATATAGAACTTTCGCAGTTGTAATATTAGTAGGGCTGTCTTGTAATGTGAATTTAAAAATGTCAGTTTCTTGAAGTTGTAGCAAAATTGCCATAATTACGCTTTAAATAATACCTAAAAAATTTACATGAAACCAACCTCTTGTCCCCTTCCTTATATGTGGCCAGTAAGTGTAAACAAACTTCGGTTTGCATTGGCGGTGTCGCAGCTCGTATGTAGTATTATAACCAAACCACGCGTTTGACGCGCATTTGTCATTTGGAACGTGAACGTCACACAAGTGTATACGCGTTGTGAGCTCCATACGAACGTTACGAACTGTCAAATTTAAAAAACGAATCGAGTGAGTTGTGTCAAATCGATCGTTTAAATTGTGTCCTGTTTTGTTTATGTTATTTATTTACATTGTAAAAACCGTAGTGCAAATAGACTGAAAATCACAGTTTTTTTCAACCAAACAGTTTAAAAGTTAGGTATTAGATCATGCAGTGTTTGCTTTGTGTTTTAATTTAATGAATCATTGTTTAGAGTTCATGAAGGAAATTCCGGTGAAGTGACCGATAACAGCGCCAGCTGATAGGTATACTTACTTAGATTATTTTTCTATAAAAGTTTCTTTTTTGACATTATTTATTTGTTTATTTCAAAACATGTAAGTAATAGTTAAACATATAGATAGAAAAAATATGAAGAGCTTTCTGATTTTTCTTATATCAGACAGCCAAAGTCACTGATTTCTTATCCTAAGTACGGTCATTCTATGTATGTGTTTTTGACATTTCTTTATGTCCATTGTATAAAATTCATTTTCGATTGATACCCCTGTCAAACCGGCAATCATATGGCCAGAGTATATGCGTAATTTTAATACTACGCACTTAATTTGCCCAAAAATAATGTGAAATAATTTAGAAATTCAAGTAAGTAATAGGAAATGATGATATTTTGCTATAATTAACTGACATTCTATTTTTTTCTTAATTTCAAATTGAAATCATACAAAAATATGAATGCACTGTTTTCACAATCTGCCAGGAACTTAATAATTATTGAGTAAACCTAATTAGGTATGATTTATTTAGTTAGTTACTTTTACGCTAAATATTTTTATTGATCAAAATTATTTTTATTTTAAGCTTATTGACCATAATTTTTAAAATTTTATTCTGACTTTAAAGGAGTCTCCTTTAAATCTCCTTTGTTTCCTTTAAAGTCAGAATAAAAAATAAAAAATGTCAGAATAAAAAAATGATTTTCCAAGTTGTCAAGTATCCGGGAATCAAAAGTGTTAACAAAAAAAAATGAATTTTGAATCTTATATCTAGGTAAGTATACAATTAAATCATACGGTTTGAATATCTGGATGCCTAACTATTTTCTTTAGTAGAGTTTATTGAACGACATAGCTGACAATAGCCAGAGCCACATATTGAATAATGGGTAGTTTATCTGTTCATCTTAAATCAGTTGTGCATATCTAAAGAAACATAATATAAATGTAACCTAGGTATATTTATGGTATATTCATACTTTTTGTATTATACCTTAAATTTTTTTATAAGATTGTTATCACATCTCAGAATACACATCAAGCTAGAAGGAGCATATAGTTATATATCTATGCCTAGGCCTCTATGACCTGCGACCAAATTAAGACTAGTCTTGTCTTACTTTTGGCAATAATTTTTAATTTTATGATATATTCGAAGCACTATACTTATTATGTGATATATAAAATTAATGCCATCCAATAGATATCAAGTCCAAAGGTCAGAATGACGAATGCTGACATAATTTAAATAAAATGTGGGTAAAAAGACCTAGTCAATGTACCTAATGTGCTCCTTGTCCACAGAATAACAAAGGCTAGCAAGTAAGACTACTCTAAACAAAATGTTTTGTTTTTTATTTTGAGCATTGTAATTAATTTTATACATAATATCTGATCACATACTGTCATTTTATACATACTGTCACTGGAATTATGAATTGGACAGGTGGCAGTAACCACACCATTTCACCATGAATTTCAGGGTTAAAAAAGCTTGTAAGCTTATTTCAATTTTTATCTCTTATCTCTCTATTTTTTTTTTGCTTAATTGTTAGTGCGACTTCTACCCAGTTTCTCTACATAAAAAATGTGTAACCGTCACGAATAAAAATAAACCATTTAATATTTTCCCTACTGCAAAGAATATTGTATGCTCCATTACCCTGACACTTGAATTTTCTATAAAATATGTGCAATTGAATTTGAAGTATTGAATTAGCACTGTATTGCTTTTATGTAATAATTTTTTTCTAAAAATAGATTAAACATAGATAGATAAGACAAACGTGTCACACATACAAAGAAAAATAAAGAAAAATAATAATAATGCACAAAGCTGATATTATGCCAGTTCTAGTGTACAGATTCATGTCAGCAGGATGAATCTGTACACATTCATGTTCATTGGATTATCGTAACCATCTTAACCAATTAAGGTTTACTTGTCGGGAGTCAACTTTAGAGTCAATTCTGTATTGTACTCCGTTACATTACAATAAAAATATACCCAAATCAATAATAGCATGGAAATAATAACTTTGATTGTTTTAAAATACAGTTTAAATTCGCATTGTATGATACCTGCTTTAGTATTTTGTCAAAATTTTACTAAAAAGTACTTTCTCTTTTCTATAATTTTTTTCCTGAATCATGAGTATAGAAATTCGATATAGATAAAATTAAATGTTAAATATATACATATTTAATTAAAATAATAATTTGTAATAATTACTTAACTAAAATATTTTTTACTTTGTTTTAAAAGTTATCCTCTTTTTATTCCATGATATTTTTAAGGCTACGTAACGCCCGTGCTTTGAATTGATTTTGATTTTGAAAATGACCTTGAATTTGTTTACTTGCAAACTTTAAGAAAATGAAGTTCGTTTTTTAACACCTGGTTGAATAGTAAGTACAGTAGTGTACACATTACTGTACTTTACGAGTAATAATTTCTTTGACCTTAGGATTATATAATATTACATATTCAACGAATTCGAATATACCAAAAAATACTTTGAGCCTTTAGCTATCGAGCGGTCTAATTAAATTTTGGATGATCGTCGAACTATTCCCCGATTTTGTTATCATCAGTTTTCTTAATTGCCTCCCACTATGGAAGTAAATGAAAGACGTAATCACGTCAAAAGTGTTACGTTTCGAAATTATATGGTCATTTGTATAACCCTATTTAAGTAAATACCTTGTATATAAACGCTATGACAGTCTGAAAAATATAGTTATATTTATTAACATTTATTGTATGCGTTTTAGAAGCGTTTAATATTAATAAATCTAGGAATTAATCTATTATTTATCTTAAATACAAAAACAATAATCTCATTGTCTTAAAATTATAATAACAGATGAAATTTGCCTAGAGCTGTTATGGTCAAAATTTATAATTTAATAACGACACACCCCCCGTCTTACACGGATGCATTTTTTATGCATAGAGGCAAAATTGCCTGTCTGTGTGTATTCTATAAGATGTACTTCGGAGAGTGTTCTTAGGAGCTGCGATCATACCGCCTTCCCCTTTCTTCTATCGGACATGCAGACATACGGTTGGTTACCATCCTCACCTTGTCGAAATCCCTCTATTTCATACCAAGCTCTTTAAAACATATTTTATAATTCGCACTGCTAAGGATTAGAACTCCCTGCGAGCTCATACAACCTAAATCTTTTCAAGGTTCCAGTGAAAGGCATCTTCTGGGTGAGCTCGCTCCATCGTCGGCCTCATCTTTCCTACACGGATAGATGCTGGCCAAGAGCAAACCCATCTTTAATTTAAAAAATAATAATAAACTAACCTTCCTTATTGATTGCTCTTTCCTTTAGTAATAACCGTATCAAAATCCTTTGAGTGGTTTAGAAGAATTTAGGAGAGAAACAGATCTACACAGATATATCAGATTTTTACGATACTGAGCTTAAAAATTTTAAAGCTTGTGAAGAATATGTTAAATTAAAATTAAAGTTTCTAAAGTTTTAATACGTTAAATATTGTAGGTTCGGTTAAAAGTTTAATCATGGGGCAATTTACTATAGTTAATTAGTTAAGTTAAAAACACAGAAAGACATTTTATTTTATTGGAAAAGTAATTGAAAAACATACTATAAAACAATTGAATAGAATAGCATTTACCTATTTACAGAAATAAGTGTGTAAATAGGTACTTACATGATTGTTGTTACAAATATATTTTCAACTCATTTTACCTTATTGGCGCGCAAATAATAATTTAACTCACAGTTATAATAACTCTTCACGTCTTTACTATAAAAAAATATGTTTACTTACATAGAAGTGTAATTAAAGTACGAAGTTGCAGGCTCAGCAGCTAGTACATAATATATGAACAAAATACTACCTACTGTAATTTAGTTACCTACATAATATAATATTTTTGCAATATTTAATAATTATCATACATGCGCAAACAATAAAATTTGTCAAAGAAATTCTATTACACAAAATATATGATATTTATATAAGGATTTATCTTTAAACGATAAATTAATTATTGTTATCACTCATTCTAATAGACGTTGCGTGTTAGACTATTAATTGTGTTTCTTAAATACATTTCCCTTACATCCGAAACTTTTTCTTTATATACATTACGAGTATATTAAATGTCAGATTATTTTTTTCGAAAATGAAAATAAAAATTGGTATGACTATACTTAGTTAAAAATAAACCATTACGGCCCTTACCAGCAGAAACACTATAAAAATTAGTTTTGTCCTGAATTGAAATTTTAACCAAAAAAAAATAAAAAATCGTAATACTTATTTTTGATACTAAACGAATTAAATATTTATAATATAAATACGTAAATACGTAAAAACTTTCATAATTGGTGCGTTTAAATTACACTAATATTATTAACTGCGGAGGCATCTAATACTGCATGACACTTGATGGCAGGTCCACTGTCCACTGTTAACACTAATACCAAGGGAATTAAATTAACTATAATTTTACTGTATTTTTTTTATAAATTGTGATTTATTTCATTGAGTTATGTTTAAATCGTTGATTTATTTGCATTTTCTCACCGAAATGTTGCGGGTGATTCGTCTATGAGTAAAGTTTACAAAATGAAGTTATTTATTAACTATAGAGTTTCAACAGCCGCCCACAGGGTGTTGTAAAATCTTAATCGTACTGTACACAAATGGCATATCCATCATGGCTTTAACCGTATAGTTGACATAGCAGTGGTGTGTTGCACAAATATTGACACAAAACGCCACATTCCTCCAGTTTCTGAAACTAATTAGTAACAATGCATGTTTTTCTTAGAACAATTTTCATTTGTAAAACAAATACACAACTCGCTCGCACAACTTTAGTAAAATTAGCAACGAGCGGAGCCGTCCTTTGCATAGTTATCACTATGCTTACACTTTTTACCTAATTGACCTTCAAATCTACCGACCGACTGGTTACTAACTGGCAGCAATAACCACCCTCTTACAGAAGACCACTGTAAAATAACAGCATGTGTTTCGGTGAGTGAGTAAGGGATGTCATTTTAAGTAAGTAAGGGTGTAAAGGGGGTTCATTTCCCAATGCTTTCCTAATCCTTTATCCTTAATCCTACTATGGTCGGCAGAATACTTGCAACACCTGTTTATTGCTTGTGTTATTGGCAACGGTAGCCATCAGGTGTACCGTCATTTTAACTGCCGATCTTTACATAAAGGAATGGTATAATAAGTATGCGATTTGCAGTAACAAATTATTTATCAAGACACATAATGCCACGTTCCCAAAATTTCTAAATATGTTTAATAACTAGTTGAGCCCGCAACTTCATACGCGTGGTATTCGGTATAGCGCGTAACTTTTTTGTTTGTAAACAGATTGGATGAAACAAACACTAAATGTTATGGAAATGAATGAATCGCGTTCAAATCGGTTAAGCCGTTTATGAGATTAGCGTGCACAAACGCACAGACAAACAGACAAATATTCTAGAAACTATTTTGTTGACCTCAGTAACGTTGGTACAACGTGTGTTGTTTTTTTTTTCTTCTTTTTTTTTGGAGAAATATTTAATGCACAGACACGGCTTCTTTACGATTTTATGATGTGATGTGAATAGATGATGTGGATATGATAGACAATAGTAATCAAATACTGATAGACAATAGACATTCAAACACAATGTACATACGTTTTATACATTTACAGTAATAATAAAAAAATACCTTGTACAATAACTAGAAATATTTCTAAATAGACTGTTAATTGATTTTTCTTTAGCTTATAGCGAATAGACTTTTCTGGGGAAGCTCAGAAAAGTCTTTATAAAGATGATTGCGTAATTTTTACGATAACGTATGAGCGATTTATTTTGACGAATTGTTAACTATAGAAACGGTCCCAATAATACAAGTCTTATATGGCCTTAATAATTTTAGTTAAAAATAAGTAAGTGCCGTAATATTCGTCTTCATTGTTTTAAAGACAATCGCCGTTCGTCCTTCTTCATTTATAATGCTTGTTATTTCGTTTGCCTCATTATATTCAATGTCAGTAGTTAAACGCACGGTCTAGAACAAAATCTGCAAAAGTGCATAAGTTTGCACGCACTTGCCATATCGATTGATTCATTCTTCTACTGGTTAATATCAAAAAGACTATTTCAATGTGTGAATACTTTTGGTGTTGATTGTGTTTATAGTAGCCTGCCTGCCAACCTTTACTTTAAAAAAATACCTTGAAAATGCACTTAGCAATCTTATCAGCCTACTTATTACTTCCTATAGGCATAGACCATTATCCGTTTAATAATAATAGGCTATAGTCACAGTAAATACAGAACAGTAGGTTATCTAAGGCCGCCCGCCGAGTTATTAGCCTACTCTTGCGTTGATCCCTAGGGTTGTCACTTTTACTTTTAGTTAATATTTTCGAACAAGCAGCACTTGATCTAAATTTATGTAATAAAAAGCATATTATGATTGAATATTTTACCAATTTATAAATTTAGTAAAAATAAAAAGCCTTTATTCACATAACATTTATTATATTAGATTGTATGGTAGATCAATTTGGATTGAAGTGGTGACTGACGTTTCTTCGATTTGAGTTCCTTTATCTTCTTTATTTTTAGGCAAACGTAAACACGGTAAACAATTCTTCTTTAATCGTTTTCGTTGAGAGTTCATAGAAATGTCTTCTGCTTTAAAATGTACTTCACATATTCGTTCATTATGTTTCGACTTGTTAGATAAGTCTTCGCGATTAATTAACCGTAGCCACTGTAAGCGTCTGAAACAATTAAACAAATTGGTCAAGTCAAATAAATAGAGAGTTCCATACGTATTTTCGCGAATATGTAAAAAAATATTCATCACCTATTATTTTCAATACATGATACCTTACTTTAATAAAAACGCAAAACCAGCAAAACAACACACAAGACAATAGAAAAAAAAATAATTTCAATAGTAATTTGCAATATTAATTATTGTGAAATTGCCCTTATTACACTATACGCGACAAATACGTTTACCTAAACGATGTTTTGTACTTAATCCTCTGTTTTATAGTAAAACTAGACTTCTTAAAATAAACTTTAGCTCTAAACATAGTATTCAGGAAGTAAATTTGGGAATACATTTATATGGAAAAATGCGACTCGGCTACGCTCTTAATAAAGCAAATAAACTGTGAAATAAACAATACAATACCACATTTACTAATAAGATTTAAGTATAAGTAGGTACTTACATTTCTGGTTCAGTAGGAACTATGAAAAATGATAAGTCCGGGTTTGCGAAATCGTTATTGAGGCACCCGAAAATACTACAAAATTTTTTTCCCCCTTTTTGAAGTCGTGATACTCGTAATAATTAATATTATGGTAAGTGGCCGGCGAGAGTTGACGATCGCGAGCGGTCATGTGACGTACGCGCGTGCTCACAGTCGCGCGGCACAGCCCGTACTGCCGCCACTTTATTCCCCCATATATTATGCTAGCGTGTGCGTGAAATCGCGTGCCGACACGGCGCGCGGCGCGCACGCACACATTCAAACCGAGAGCGGCACGTTTGTATGAAGATATTTTACTGGGTATTTACTGTGCTATAGTGCACCACAGTCACTGCAAATTGGCAGAACTTACACACGAATATGTAGCCTCCTGACTGGGATCCGTGCTGGCGTCAGTCACGTCAACAGCTCAGCATTTATCTGGATGTTTTTAGGGTTACGTACGTCCGAATTACACGGACACGGAACCTTTATAGGATCGCTCGTGTGTCCATCTGTCCGTCGCTCACAGTCAATTATCTTGGAATCTACTAGACCGCTTAAGTTGAAATTTATATATGGGAGGTCATTTTTGGGGGGAAATTTTGAAAACTGCATCGTGCGACTTATCAAATGGAAGGTCTTGTTGTGAAGATCTTAAATATATTTTTTGTAATTTTAAAATAAATAGTTTCCAAGTTATTCAAGAAAATAGGCGAAAATTGACCATTCTCCCCCCCCCCCCTTTAGTTCCGAAACTACTGAACCTAAAATTTTGAAAATAACACAGAAATTAGTTTTCTACTTATAGATTATAGGAAAACCTATAAGAAGTCCATGATATTAAAATAACACGGTAAATCACTCAATATTGTGCGGATAGGTAACATCGTACGGAACCCTCTTCACGCGAGTTCAGCTCGCACTTGTCCCGTTTTTTTTTTTAAATTTTTATTTCATCAATTTAAAAATCTACATTGTATTTCACGCTGATCAACAAAATTTAAGGTTAAAACAACGGTCCAGCAATAAAACCTAGCATAGCAGTTGAAACGCTGTTTTATTTATTACTGTATGAGCACAACATATATGAATTATACAGCGACAGCCGAAAACTTTAAAACATACATAAATTGTGGAATAGTCTCTAAACCCGGTTTCTTAAAGCGTGAACAATAAAACTTCTTGAAGCATTTTATGTACTCAGTGTCAAATTTGTAATATACGTCCGGAGAACTACAATGACCTCCTTGTTGCTTGTATGTCAAAGTCTAAAAAAGACTCAAGCATTATTTTGTGATTACCAAACCATTGTGCTGTCTACAATTAGTCATAAGAATTGATGTTCTACACCGTGACATGTTAACATTGTTTTGTGACAAATTTAAAATTAGAATTTGCAACGGTACCTACCACAGGTCAAGTGTTATTCCATATTGTCAGCGACTTGGTTCGCGTAGTATTTTTCATCTGTTTTTATGAAAGGTCAACAGACAAGTCTATGTTCCACTTCATAGTAGATGGATACCATCGCCTATTGACACAAGAGACGTTATAGATTTTGCAATTGCCAGCCGAAGAAAATAGGATAGGGAAAGGGACTTTGCAATTATTTAAGGTTTCTACAGATCTAAGCGTAAAAATTTTACAAGTAGGTATGTCGACAATATGTTTGCGAGTGATTCTATCACTATTACGATTACTAAATAAACTTGGTTTAACTCAACACTATAGTTTCCCATAGTGATAATGTACTATAGTATGTATATATGATACTATAGATAATAATTCCACAAGAATTTATTATTGGATCACTATCAGCGTCCATATTAAGGAAATGTTCACTGAATTGTTTGAAATACAAAACACGATGTCTCTATATGCGATAGCCAATTGAACTGCCAAAATAACAAAATTTTCCAACTGACGTGATAGCAGCCGGGTTTTGTCGGCGGGCCTGAGGCTTGTGTAGAGACCATTATTCACTCACTACAATAGCATACATGCTATAATTTCTCGGTTAAATTTAAATGACTGCGAATGCAATATAACCTGCCTACTAAACCAAATAGAATCATAAACACTTATTGAATAAAAAATAATTTACTTCAAAAAATTCATCTACTGTTCAAGGAAAGTCTCGTTAAAGATTTTCATATTGATTGAAAGATTAGCATAGACAAACAGACAGATAGAGACATACAATTAACTTATTATATATTTGTATCTAGGTGTTTATTTTGGTATGCTAAATACATACTGCTTGAAAGGATAATAAACGTTGTTTTCAACGGTAAATCATGTTAATGAAAATCATATTCGAAATAGCAGTGAGTATTTGTTAAATAATGCGAGTGCAAGGGTGTTATTCATTTAGATTATCCACGGCCAGGGTCGACCACTCCTCCGACACTAAACCATAAACATATGCCTTTAAAATTAATTACATTAAGTATAGTTCGTAGTAGTAAAAGCAAAGGTTATTTAGGCAAATGCGTCAAAAATATTATTTCCGTGTTTTGCACTGGAGAGTAATTAAAAGATTCACTCAAATTTGAAATAGTTTTTCTGATAATAAAAAATTAAAATATTTCAGACTGACTCGGCGAACTTCTTCAAACCCGTTCCATATAAAATGTATGAGATTTTTTTGTTTTCGTGAATATTTCAGAATTTTTAAATATATTCTACAAATACAATTATTTACAATTGAAACAAAACAATGTAATAGTATCGCAAACAATGTAATAGATACACTTTGTCGTATTAAAATTATTTTAATTGAAGTATATCATTTCAATCATGAATTTGAAATGCCAAAATTCATTTAAACTTCATTTAAAGTAACTATTGAATAACAAGTTCGTTTTAATCTAAAAATAGACGGTTATGTATGTAATTAGCGCAAAATTAAATTTATGCTTCCATACCCATTCGAGACCAAGTAAGGCAGTGATTCATAGTAAGATTTGCCATACGTAACCACTATTCAGGTACGAATGAATCAAGACAAGTAATTAAAATAGATATATCATATAAATCACTGGAAGTCTCAGGCGAGTGTAGTAAAATCTAAATTAAGATTCGCCGCAGCACAAATGAAAGAATTATTCAAAATGTTTTAGATGTTGGACATCAGGCGAAGGATAAAATTGTTACCCACAACTTACAATGACGAGTTTATATCCTTCGAGCGTAGCGCCGTGAATACGCTGAAGATCCTCTTCCCCATCGTGTAGAATCAATTTTATTTTTCAACTTAACATAATTTTAGGTACACAATGAAACCCTGTAAGTGGCAATATGATTGGTGATGCTGTCTCTCTTGTGTGTTATTTTCTGTATTGCTGTTGGGTTTTTGAAATGCGTTTTGAAATTATATTCAAAGATTCAAAGTTTACTTATGTGATTATAACTTTTGATCGTGTCTATAGATATGGAATATCACGACAGAATATTAAAAGCGAAACGAATGCGAGTGAATTTGTAGGGAACTAGCTTTGACAATTAATAAAAGTATAATTTAATAAGTTATTTAATCGTTTATTAAATAAGTAAATGAATATATTTAAAAGAATGGTGTAAAAAAGCTATTATAAAAAACTGTAAATTTTAGTTTTAAAGTTTGTAGTATATGTATAAATACAAGAAAATGTTATAAGATTTTAAGACATTGAATCCTACAACTTATAATATTAGGAGCTTGCCGCGTCTTCTTCGTCCGCGCCCCTTTTTCTTAGGTGTTAAAACATTTATTCAATCTTTATTGGTCTTATGTTTTGATGATCCCTCGGGAACAGTATTTTTTTCTGGATGAAAGGTACATTTTCTGTATCCCCTACAACGTGTATGCATTTATAATATTAGTTAGAATTTCTGAAAGAAATAAATGCCATGTAGAATCGCGATGACTTCGAATTGAATTGGAATCACAGAATTAAAAAATTATAGATTCTATCTGTATGAGCATAGGTATATTTAATATATTTGTAACAAAATACTAATTGATAGTGTAAAAAATGTCATAAATTATTGATATCGGCAAAGATTATTATTAGTTTTAAAAGAGTTTAGAATTGTTCCGAGAGAACATAATTTATAGTAATATTTTATTTTAAATAAGCGGATTGATAGAATTCACAGACAATAAAAGACGGAAGAACAATATACGAGTAAGTGGTTATTACACTTATAGGTACCGTTCCTTTATCTTGAGTTTTTAAATTAATTTTAAATTTAAAACGTTTAAGCCAGAGCAATCGCTAATATGCTACGATAAAAGATAAATATGTTTTAGGTGCTAACATTTCATGCTATCTACTTTTAAAAAAATACATGTTATGATAAAAAAAACTATTTTTGCAGAATTATGCGGCGTGTTTTTGCAGAAACATCTATTCTGTGACCTAATATTTTGTATTCTTTACAAGTATAGTTAGTAAAAAATATCTTAACGAAATAAAATTCGCGAAACAAGTCGCTTTTTAGTTTATGTACTGACATGCGTTCACCTGCAGTCACTTCGACCTTACTTAAAACCTGTTACTAAATGTAAACAAATTATGCTGCTCACTAACTGAGGTCACAAAGAATACGTGATGCGGTAATACAAGACGACTAAATGTAACTGTATCATTATTCCAAAGCATTTAATTACCAAAATAACAAACTGAGCAAGTAGGTAATTGATAATAATAATAATATATATTTTTTATGATATTTATTGTTTTTATATATATATTGTAAAAAAAATTGAATTAAGAAAAGAAATGAATAAATGCATAATAATAAAACTCTTTATTTGTACTATAAACAAAAATTAATAATAAAAAAAAGAAAGAAACAACAAGTAATAGTACAAAAGGCGGCCTAATCGCTTTATAGCGATTTCTTCCAGGCAACCTTAGGGTAAGGAAAATTAAATATGAAAAATAAAACAATGTGGGTGGTAACAATCATAGTAAGTTCTAATAAGTAAATAACTTACATTCTAATAAGTAAATACTAGTACATAAATTGAATATAAACAAATATAAATAACACACATTAATAAGGATAGATTAATAAATATAAATATTAGAAAATAAACCTACATATAAAAATTAAACAAATAAAGTCGTCTTCAGTTTGACAGAAAATGTGTCTTTTGAATATATCCAGCGATTTAGATTGTCTAATGATCAAAGGCAGTGCATTCCAAAGTTTAATGGCACGTACAGTAAATGACCCCTCATAGAATTTTGTTTTGTGAAGAATGCATTCCATGGTAAGCGCACGGCAAGGTCTTATGTCCGCCTGCACACCAAAAAACTTGAACCTCTCCTTGAGATAGGATGGAGTCTGGTGGATGGAGATACGATGTAATTGATCTGAAAGGGGGAATAAATTATTCGTGGCATCAGTGGCTCTAGCACGAGTTTACGATACTACACTCGCTAGCGAGAGCGTAAAACATTTATATGGAAAATTGATAATTTGACATTGACAGTTCACGATTTCCCATACAACATTTTTACGTTCTCGCTAGCGAGTGTAGTATTGGTGTAGTATCGTAAACTCATACTAGAGCCTCTGAGCACAAGCCCTGAAAATAATGGTAAGACTTTGGAAGATTCAAAATCATTTTGAATTCATACTTTGTTTTGGCGAAACGACCTAACATTTTCCAGTGAACCAACAGTTTGTGAACTTTTAGAATTTCATATCTGAGGTTAATATAATAGCTACAAGTGTTATTAGTTATTATAATAGCATTGTATTAACTCGTATTTTAATATTAGATATGATAATTATTATAAGTATTATATTTTCAGTAAAATAGACATTGTTGTGACAGGGCACACTGCGTTTCGCAGTCATAAATTGATCATAAATCTGGCGGCAGTAACCACTCCCTTACGAGTAGTCTACTGTGAAATACAGGATGTGTGCGTTTCGATGAGTTAGTAAGAGATCGCAGAGCCCATTTATCTATTCCTTCTTAAAAGGTCGCCAGCGTACTTGCAGCACCTGTGGCGTCGTTTGGTTAATAAGGCGACACTATCAAGTGACCTGTCTGACGAACTTTACATTATAAAAAGTAAAGACCCATTTCAAATGATTAATCAAAGTACGTACCATTGCTATCTATGTGCATTTTGGGAGCGAGAATCAATGACATTTTTGAAGGCGGTTTGGTAAGGACCTTATAAGCTTAATCATCCGCAAGTAATTCTCTAATTGTCAGTTAAAACCCTGTCAAAATAATTACTTTAGTCCAAAGAGTTCCATTATTTCTAGTATTCAGATATAAAGTAAAATCGTATGTCCTGCCTGACTGATTTATTAACGCACATCCAAAACTACTAAATCTAGAAAGCTTAAAGCTTGATAGGTTTATTATTAAGGCATAATTTTCAAATCTCTATGGAAGATTCTATGCATTCAACTGAATCGCTCTAACTAAAACTCATTAATAATTTAGTTTCACACAATTTAAACCTCTATATAGATTATAGTTGTAAATACCTAATTTCTTTATGTAGTCATACTTTTTCTAATCACACATAGGTAACCTCAATTGTATGTGAAACCTTACGTAGGCCTGCGTAACGTGATGTTCATGTTATGTTGTCTTGAGTCTTAACCTACTAATACTTTTTTTTTATTTCTAAGATTATTTGTTTGTGTCTATGGAATGAACACGTTTTCTTGCCGATCAAGAGTTTAAAAGACTTAACTGTTCAAGAATAGGTAATTTTTTTATGTCGTACATAAAAATTGCATTACCATTAATGCTTTCCAACTTTATGGTTTTGTAATGCGAACTAGTATAAAATTTAGACACCCTGCTACGTATGTTTATCTATTTTAAACATTGATTAGATCTTAGTCAGAATACGCCGTTAGTATTTGGAATCAATATTACTTATAGAAAATATAATATAACGATCAATTAGAATCCAGTGCAAAGGAAGTTTCTGTGAGCAATCAACTATAGGTGTCATCATTCACGATTGTCATACAAAAGTTTGTTAAATAAGTTTAAGCTTCCATCCTTAAAAACTAGAAAGTTGCTCCTTGATTTGTGTCATGACAGATTCGATTGTATTTCCATACTAAATCAAATCTGTTACTGATTCAGATCTGTTACAGATCAAATCTGTTATTAAATATTAATGCATACTGTATTACACATAGACACACACGCATTACAAACATTGCACCATTAGCATCGCACACACACACACATACGCGCGCACACGCACACGCACACACACACGCACAAAAACATCATATATTTTTTTTCTTTTGTTTTCATTTTATTTTATTTGCTTTCTACCCTTTTTTTTTTCCTTGTTTGTTTATGGTTACCTACAGATATTGTTATCGATCGCATTTCAAGTGTTGCACAAACAATAGAATACAAAGATAGATGCGGTCATCGAAGGTGGAGCCCTGGGGCCTTAGACAAAGTAGCATTCGCTCCGTAGCGAAGCGATATCGAAGTTCGTTATCGTCTCAGAGACAAAGGAATCGACACTGTAACACGTGTCGATTCCTTTGTCTCTGAGACGATAACGAACTTCGATATCGCATCGCTACGGAGCGAATGCTACTTTGTCTAAGGCCCCTGGTGTCCTGAGACACAGGTATTACCTAGTTCAGGCGCCAGTGTCCCACATACAATGTAGCACTGAATACTATAAATGTACCCACTTAAAATTTGTAAATTGTGGAGAAAATAAATAAATATTATTATTATTATTATTATTTCTCCTTTTAACTCGTCTCCCCCTCCAAAAGCCAAAATGAGGGGGAGACGGTGTAACCCCCGACAGAAGCACAGTCGGTCGGGGTTCAGGGCGACAAGGACAGAAACCGACGTACTATTCTGGCCGTATCGAGCAGCACCGCTCTCTGCATCTGGCCCGGGAGGGAACCGCCACGGAATCCCAACCGCCTCAGGTTGTCCCTGAGGCTGATCGGGATTAAACCATTCACGGACAGAACACCTGGGATGATTTCTGCGGAGGTCACAGCCCACATGTCGACGATCTCGTGGGCCAAGTCGAGGTACTTCCTCCTCTTCTCGGTTTCAGCCTCAGGTTTCAGGTTTATTATTATTATTATTATTATTCCTTCCGACTCTCAACGTATACGTAAATTACGAACTAATTCTTACAATAGTAATTTCACTAATGTTGACATTTTTAACATGTCTTGGCTTCATTGTTTCACATGGATGTTGATATTGATTGATACTTTCTTAATATTGTTTTAGCCTATTGTTAATTGTTTGATAAATCTGGATTGTTAATCAAGTTGTGTTAATTTTTCTCTATAAATAATAATTTGCGGACAACGGTGCTGATTGTATTTATAGGTTATTGCTATTGTTTACTTGTTGTAATTAATGTGTTTACCTAAGACACATTGTACAATTGTTTGTTGTCCCAAATAAAATAAAATGTCGTGTTATCTTGTGAACACCCGTGTGCAGCACCCGCATACACACGAATATAGTAAATCTTGCTTGTTACAATGAGTACCATACCACCGCCTAAAAATACAAACAACGAAAAGGTGTTGAAAGTACGCTGCCGACTTTAATAGAGTAAAGGATAAAAGAAATTGAGGTGATAAGGGAATTTGCTCTGATAATTCACAAAAATCATGGCAACCTCTATTTGCGGCCATTATCCAACTGGTAACCATGGATTTTCGTGATTAATATAGATGAAACTTTAATTTTGTATTAAAATTAAAAAAAAACAGGTGAGTGCAGTTAAGCAACAGTAATATACCTGTTCACACCTGGCAACCCTAACGTTGCGGCCGACTGAGAGCTGACAACCGTTTTTATTTCGTTACATCATTTTCTTTCAAATGACGTGAAATTGACTAAAAAACATATAGCTGCAAGTTATATTAGTGAATTAATGACATTAAAATTAATGGCAGCTAATTGCGGCTAATTTTTACGAGGCAACTCATCGTTAATCCATTGCATATCTTCTCAAGATTCATTTAAAATTAATTTAAAAAAAAACAGATACCTGCAGGATCAAGCAGTGGGATCTTGTACTATGACTGTTAATGACTTCGGAACACAGTATGTTTAGCCATTACTAATTCTATAGAAATTATTGCATTGATAAAAAAATATTTAACTCCCTTTAGTAATAACTGTAATCTTTCTGATTTTTAAAAACTGTAATCTTTTTGATTTTCTGATTTTTAATAACTTGCTTTGTTTGTTTAAATAAATGTGAAGTTGAATCGTGAAATCATAAATTGGGCAGCCTGTCACAGAAGACAACCGTGACATAAGAGCATAATGAGTGGGTAAGGGATACTAGAGACCATTTCCCTATCCCCTTGTAATCCCGTATCTATTACTAAGGACAATAGCTCACTTGAAGCACCTACGGCTTTGCTTCTGTCAATAGGTGACGACAGTTACTTACCATCAAGTGGACCGTCAATCTATCTGCCAGCCTTTACATTTTTGAAAATATATTGAATATTTGATATTCAATACAAATATTTGAAACATTTATCTAAGGAAAAACTAAAATTATATTACATTTTTGGCTAATTGTGGAGATTGGCTTTGATGTTACAAATAAACCTGGATGAACTGTTATCATTGAAAACATGCCAATAAACTTGTCAATTGCGCCTTTGACGTCCGACCTTTAAATTTTGAAGTAACACATAATTATTGACTACTAGCTGAGCCCGCAACTTCGTACGCGTGGTATTTGATATAGCGCGTAACTTTTTTTGGTTGTAAACCGATTGGAATGAAACAGACACTAAATGTTACGGGAAGCTTGCTACAATACATCAGTGAAAACCGCATTCAAATCGGTTAAGCCGATTCTGAGATTAGCCTGTACAAACGCACAGACAAACAGACAAAAATTCTAAAAACTATTTTTTGACCTCAGTAACATAAGTACAACGTACAAATTTTTATTTTTTTATTATATGTACACATTATTATATGTACATAGATATATCTTTCTAAAATTATGACGGTCGAGCTTTGTTTATTAATAATAATATATCTACTGCTAAAAACATCATTCTGACAATAAATAATAAATAATGGGCTAGGTATAATTCTGCAACCATCTTGAAGACAAGAGTTTCCCGAATTAACAAAATGGCGATTCCCTCTTGTGAAATAGTGAAACTTATTTCCTTAGCTACACATTACACAAGTATTATCTCTTATTTAACATTGTTAAGTTATGATTGTTATCGTATTTATGTCCAAACTTTACCAGAACTAACTGCTACGAGTATGTTTGCAGAACATTGCTTCGTACGTAACGTTACTAATCTCGGAAGCATATTTATGTACTTACCTTGTTTATTCTGTGTCATTGTCGTTTTTGTTATCTCATCTTTACGATTATTTCGTTTTTATGAATTCCAAATTGAATGTAATTCAAACAGTTACTCTGTGTTTCGACTTATTTTCGCGTGCTCATCGCAGGGGGTATTAAAACGAATTTAACTTCAATTATAATAACTTCTGGCTCATTTAGTGTTAGTATCTTTAAATAAGTGTTAAATAAAAAATGCAGTTTAAATTGTTACCTACATGATTTGGAAAACCATTATTACAAATTCATGGCCATTTTGAAAAATCCTGAAAGTCATATTTGCGAAAGTGTCTTAGGCTTCTCTAAAAGCCAGCGGCGGAGAGGCAACGGGAAGAGGATCCCCTCTCCCAGCCGATCCGCCGGAGAAGGCTCGGGCGCAGGCGGATGGGCTATATCCGCCGCCTTCCCCCTTGACCAGGACCTGGGCGGCAGTCTAAGGGGAGACTACCGCCCGTTGTACGGTCCCCGAGATGGCCGGCGTACCTCCGCTTTCGGTCACGCCGAGGTTCCGACAGGGAGCGTAGTTCTCCCCGCGCTGAACAGCCGTGGCGGGTCGTCGAAGCTGTGCAACAACGTTCCTGCGACCCCGCCCATCTACGGCCGCGCAAGAAAGTCGTTGGGTTTTAGCCGGTAGGAGTCCGGTATAACCCGCAGCGTCCCCCTTTCGCTGCTGGGTATCCATGAAGGATTTCCCAACGTAAAAAATAAATAAATAAAAGGCTTCTCTAAAAGCCGAAACTGTCTCTTATTCACTGCATCATAGCAATTCAGGTTAAATTTATTAATTCTTGTTTTCTAAACGTCTTATCGTTAAAAAAATAGTCTAAAAATACAAAATTCCATAGACTTAAAACCATAATATTTTACAATATTTTAACAATGGCCCTTTTGTGTTGTTACGGTTCCATAACTAAATTATTTTGTTACATGTTACCTACAGTAAATCGTTCAGACTGATAAATAAAGTATGTATGTGCACCTCGACAAAGCGCATTTAGCCTACTATACTTGCCAGGTACCTCCAGACGTCCTAATCTGACGTCAACATACTTGGTTGGATGTGTCACAGCCCTAATACATTTTGCTCGATATAACATTAGATAGCCTTGCTGAGGTTAAGATCAAAATTGGCTTTCTGGATTTACGCCAACATTTACGGTAAAGATATATTGAATTCCCTATAAATCACTTGAATATTAATAGTTATAACTGTTTTCCTAAACCATTTGCTCAGTCTGCCAACGCTATTTGCTCATGAGCACTAGCGTTGGAAGACTTCACTTGTCCTAACTGGATATTCTCTAATCTGACGTTTCTCTTCACCTTAAACTAAACGCCCATCCCCGGTAGGGACAATTTTGCAAATGAACTTTTCAAATTTGGCTCTGGTCTGAGGATGCAGGATTTCACCTCCTGTCCGTTATGTGGTTATCCGATAACATGTTTACTTTGAGGGCCATACCATTGGTGTGTTTAGTCTTGGCGACTTAGCCATTTTTCAACCTAAAAGCTTCCGCTATGATTTGAGTATCTACGAGGATGATTCTGTGAAAGAGTTCTATATGTGCATTTAAAGAGTGATTTTAACATATTCGTTTAACTAATACATTTTCTATTAGTGTTTATTGAGAAACATGACATTAAAAATCTCGATCTTTGTTACCATTATAGTGAAGTTTTTTATGCTGTCCTTTGATTCATTAATGTCTTAGATCACGCCGTTTTTGGTATCAATTAATTTTTATTACATTTTTAAATCCTTAATAATTTATGTTTTATTACTTACGTATATAGTGACATTGCATTCTCGTTTTAACCTCAAAAAGGTTTTATGTCTAAGTATTATGTAATGGCTGCTTTTAAATTTCCTCTGAAAGGTCTGAATATTCATGAAAATCTCTATTATAGCATTTATGGCTACTGTTGCTACCATTCCTTTCAATTTTTTCCTATATTAATATGCTATCTATAATATCTTTCAACCCAAACAACGAATGCCCCAACGAGGCTGTACTAATCATCGTCTCAGCCATAGGATGTCCACTGCTGGACAAAGGCCTCCCCCCTTAATTTTCCAAAATTGTCGATAAGAAGCAGACTGGATCCACCGTCGATCCGCGCTTTTATCAGACCGTCTTTCCACCTTGTGGGTGGACGTCCTACGCTGCGCTTGCCGGTCCGTGGCCTTCACTCGAGAACCTTCCGGCCTCAAAGGCCGTCGTCTCTCCGTACTATGTGTCCCGCCCACTGACACTTCAACTTACTAATCGTTCGTCTACGAATCTCATTCCTGAATCGATCTCGCGGTGTAACCCCGAGCTTAGCCTTCTCCATAACTCGTTGAGCGACGACCGACGTTGAGCTTTAAAACGAGGCCCATAGTTAGAGACCACGTTTCAACGCCATATGTCATCACTGGCAACACACGTTAGTCGAAAACTTTACTAATACATATATCAGGATTTAAATACCTATGATGATATTACACATACTTATTCTTGTTTGTGGCAATTTTTCATTAGATGTTTTAAAAGTGCTACGATTTTATGATGTGGGGAGTTTATAATGACTTAATAACAAATCTAACAACAATTGTTATTCCAAAGATCAATTGAATTCGTATATATTTATAAACAAAATTTATCAATAAACAAAACAACAAAGAATACTTCAATAACACGTGGAAACCAAAGAGAGCTGAGTCTTGTTTAAATTAGAACTTCCTACGACAAAGTGGTCCGGTGTCTCGCTGCTCCTTCCTTCAGACAATTTATTGTCATACGTTTCCTGTATTTGTATAAAATTGGGGAATTATTGGCCATGAAATTACGATTGTTTGAATAAGGAAGAATCAATTCTTCGTAACTACAAAATTGAACTTAAGTACGGCATTTATATGTTCTTTGTTGCTTCTTCAAATTATGCGTAGTTTACTTAATTTGATATTTAAAATGAGATCGTTAAAAATCTACCTTATTCCAACTAATAACTGAAACTTGTATTAGATAAACCTGTTAACAAGAATACAAATTATTTAATTTCTTGATTAACTGAAATTAAACAACGATTAACAAAAAAAGAGGATACGATTTTTTCAGTGATCTAATTATTTATATACAATACAAGGAAAAAATACCAGTAGGTATATTTTTAGGCGTTCTGGTAAAACAATTGTTTATTGAGACAATAATTGTTGCTAATATTTTTTAAAATTTTAATGTCAGCTAATATTATATCCTTCATGAACATCGTAACAATGATTGAACAGATTGAGTGATATGAACAAAACGAAACTGAATTTGTGTATAAGTGAGAAAAAAATAAAAAAATAAATGCCTCCAACGGAGACTCAGCACGGCGGGATGTTGTGTCTGTCAAGACACGAGAACTGCCCCTGGGATCAAGCGTTAAAGTCATCTGGCATCACCTGGACGGGTTTGCAGTACAGTTGTTTGAAGATCTTACATCTATACTGCAAAGTTTTCGAGCAGGAGGATGTCTTAGACATGATTATTAGGTAAGTTCCCTTGCTTATTTGAATGTCCTTTTTAATTGTTTCTTCATGTATGGAGAGCTGAATGTGAATAATTATATTTTTAGTTATTTAAAACAGTTTAACCTTAAGGGCTTTCTATGTGTCAAATGTCAATGCATTTAGTTTCACCTGTCACACACACTGACATCAAATTAACATATGTGTGAATAAAGAAGCAAAATTAATCGCAGTCGCAGCACGAGACGCAGTCGTACTTTAAGTACGACAAAAAGATATATCTTATATTTAATAAATTATTAGATTATTTAAATTTACGACTGGGAATTGAAAACTTGGTATAATGGTAATTAATAATGGTATGATCTATATAAATAGACAGACAGTTGTTTATATCAATTCCCACATCCCAAATGATTTAGGTATGACCTAATTTCGACAAAACAGTAATTTTTTCTCCTCTGTTTGTAAACCGATTTTTTTATTAGTTTCTATTGACGAGCCTCTACTCAGTGTTGTGAATAAGAAAAAAATAAATATAGTTTTTTTCTTCAAATTCTAAATGATTATGGTCGAATTAAGACCACTATTAAATATAATAACACAATCAATTAACTAGTTACTATTTTTTTAAATGGTAATTTATATTAAGAAAATACCCAGTACATGTTACAATACATTTTTTTAATTCAGCTATTAATTCGTCGTCTGTTCTGAAAACCTTTTACTTCGTTTAGTATTAGAATAGAAAAAAATTAATTTCTTCAAAAGTGGCATGCCTAGGACAAGTTGTAGTTTAAATGTACAATATATGCTAACGTCAGAATCGTGAGTGTCCCAGAATTTATTTCAACATTTGTGACTTATGTTACATTATTAATTTAAATGAGTGTTAGTGTGTGTGTGATAAAATTATCTACATAATACTATTTATCATCCTCGTAACATTTTATGACTCTGTGTTAACGGACTATAATTTTTCGGCGTAATATCGCCGAATTTATGATTTGTGACGAATCCCAGGAGTCAATAAATGGCGCAACGACTTGAGACCCCTCTTCATTATTGCCTATAATTCTTACCATTCACCAAAATGGTTATTATTAGGTATTACAATAAATATTAATAGGAATGGATTACTCACACATATTGTAATAAGTACCTAAGGTCCTACTTATGCAAAGAATTTTCCTATATTTCGTAGGTTTTAATGCAAGTGCCTGGCTATTATGCCTTTTATGACTATAGGTCCGTTAATTATTTTTATTACTACTAATTAATATCGTAATATGATCCTGTATAATTATATTCGAAATACAGACGAGATAATATAAGTCGCCATTCCTGTTTGTGAGAAACGTTAAGGCTTGTACACAAAACATATTAGGTGTGTCGCCAAAATGAAAGCCACACGATTAGTTCTGAAAATCAGCAAACTGGACAGAAATAGGCCGTTTCTTCGAAAGTTATATAGAATGGTACACGTGTATGGTATTATAAATTCAATCAATCCTTCGCCGATCGAATATAGGATGGGATTTGTCGATCATCAGTCGCTACTACGCCAAATCTGCTCGATCGATCGACTTATATGGATTCATCATCGATCAAGTCTTAGTTGATGCAGATCTATTGATGCAGCTTATGCATCTGCATCAATTCATAAGCTAATCAATGCATCAATGCACGCTGTCCACTTCTAAAAATATTGTTTATATTGAAGTGATTATATGCTGATATAATCTCTCCAATATAACTTTTCAAAGTTGGCTCTGGTCTGGATCTGGAAAGTAGTGGCAGAGCATACTGCGTTTCGCAGTCATTTGGGCAGCCCGTCTAACGGCAATAACCGCTCCCTTATAGAAGACCACCGTGAAATAACAGCATATGTGCTGTTGTATTTCGATGAGTGAGTTAGCGATGCCAGAGCCCATTTCCCTAATCCTTTTCCTTATCCTTAATCCTACTGTAGATACTTTCAGCACCTGTGGAGTTCTTGTGTTATAGGCGACGGTAGTCACCTGCCATCAAGTGGACCGTCAGCCTGCCTGCCGACCTCAACATTAAAAAAAAACATGATCGACGTATTTTATCCACTGGTATTCGTAGATTTGCCAAAGCTATCGCATCAATCGATCGGCATCGATCAATGGTGACAATCGATTGATTGATATGGTTCATAACACGAAAGGATGGTATCTTCAGACTACTATTAAAGTTATGCGCTTCAGCAGTTGTACATTTCTTAGTCTACAAGCGTCTTCTTAAAAAAAATTTAGGTGTCAGTGGCATGATAAACATTTTTTACGTGATAAATAATAACCTGGGTGAAATTTTAACACAATAACTATACCTGTCGCTATTAGGGTCTTATTGCACGGATATTTCTCAGAAATGAAAACAATTACAGACCGCTAACCATTCCATTAAACGTCACTGCTGACGTATTAACAAGTTAGTTGTCTATCTTGAATTGCAGTCTTAAAATTTTATTGCACTGTGTTGGCGGTTCTAATTGTGATTTCACGAAAACAATTCAATTTCGTTTGAAAACGACATAAAATTACGCAAATTCCCATTTTATAGTCTTTTGCGGATGTAAAAGTTGCGAGATTTTCTATTGTTTTCGGGCATCGGAAATAAACTACGTAGGTATCCTTTCTAGACGGTTATACGACACAGCGAAATTCTGAGAAGAATGAGTTTGACACGTCTTTACTGGTTTCAAAAATCTCAATCCAGAAAGTCTAGCCGAAATTTTGATACAAAAGCGACCATTGTCTTTAGATTACATTAGATGAAAGTTTTGTCAAGTTCAAATAAATAACTATTACATTTTTAAATGGTAATCGAAAAAGCGTGGAATTTAGTATCTGATCGATGCTTATAAAATCATGAAGATATTATAATTAATTAATTAATATATATTATTAATTAATCTGATAAGTATAAAGATCTGATATTAGAGATCTGATAATCTGATAAATATAATAATCAATTAACTAGTAGATTTTTGATATGTGTGTTATAATTTTATTTTAATGTTTAATCTTTTAAAGTGGTTCAATTGTTTTAAGAATGTATTCATGTAATGCAACTCCTGTCTAGGATCTAGGAATGATTTTGTAGTAACTAGAGTACGAATTCAATTAATTTAAAATTGAAAAATGATTTTTAAACTATTACTTACTCATCTTATTGGTTGTTCATAATGTTTTTTTCTTTTTATGATACTGCTATGTGGACGTATATACATATTGTATAATTATAATAGTGCAGAGTTAGTATATAATATATTATATACAACCTATGTTCACCTGGAACAATGTATGTACCTTTGAAACAGTAAGATTTTTTAAAATAGGTGCAGTAGTTACGGGGATTACCCTTCCTTTACATATAAGCAAACTTAAAAATCCGTTCACTCTTCATAATATAGATATAAATCTTATAACTTTATTCTTTTTCTGAGACATATTAAAAAATACTCAAGTACTTGACGAAAATTTAGGTTATTATTTTCATGTATCCATCCATTGACTTTAGATCTAACGTGTTGTTTTTTTTTAAATAGACAAACGCGGTAGGCGCGCGGTAGTGTTAACGTCTCAACGTCAAAACTAACGTCTACGTGACAATTTGTTAATTACCTAGAAGCGCAGACGACCTTAGTATGTTGATCATGTTGATTTTCGTCTTAATAACGCGTCATCGTATACTATCAGACTGACGCTACAAATCAGGTTATACCGGGATGGTTTACGAACAATAAACGCTCCTGATTCTGTATTAAAAAAAAATGAAGATGCTTATGATACTGAGAAAATTGAGTCTCAGTATCATAAGCGATTGTATAAGATTGAATGAAATGAAAATGAAAAATATACTTATTTTCTTAACAATTGTCAAACATAAAGTGTTGTATCCCACAGTTTTATCGAATTTTAAACATTTTTTTAGAATCTCTATGGTAAGAAAATATGTTTTGCTTGTTTTATTATGTTTTGCTTTTTTAAATGATATATTTTTCAATTTGTATACTAAACATCTTTTGATGGCGCTTAAAACTAGACAATTGTTAGGTATTTGAGTGTCCCACCTCTCATATGAGAATAACTTATTAAAAATAGAAAACAAAAGTGGAACATACTCGCGGTTTATATTACATTTTACTTGTTAACAAACAATTTTAGTTGCAATCTTATTAGCGTTATCTTAATTCTTATGAATTCCATTCCATTTTCTTTATGTTTTCTAAAAAATATCCATACTTATATTATAAATGTAAAAGTAACTCTGTCTGTCTGTTACTTTTTCAAGCCTAAACCGCTGAACCGATCATTATGAAATTTTGCATACACGTTGTCCGGGATGCAAAAAAGGATATTAGGGTACCTTTTATGTAGTAAAAAAGTACTGTTCCCGAGGGATCATCTAACATGCGTCTGGCATAACTATAACTGCAATAAAGACGTTAGGGTACCAGCTATATCAAAATAAAATGTTATATAGCACATTGAAATTTAATCAATATTTGCTCCCGTATGGGAATCAGGATGAATTTCTACTAAGAGGGAATAATTTATCTTTTGGTAGGTAGTTTCATCATCATCTCATCTCATCTCAGCCGTAGGACGTCTACTACTTCACATAGGTCTCGCCCATAATTTTCCAATAGGACCCGTCAGGAAGCAGACAGGATAAAGCGCAGACCCGCGACCATTATTAGGTCCAATTATTTGGTAATTGGTACTAATATAAGCTATACTAAGCTTATACACCTATTATACTAATACCTACTAAGCTTTCTTTATAGTAACAATCGGTTTTCTACGGTCGCTTCTGCTCAGATTTTTCAAACCGGAGGTCCATATTATTCCGGACATGAAACCCTAAGAAACAAAAGTAAACGTATATTACGCTGGTATACCCATTTCATAAGCCGGACTTGAGAAGTATATGGGAATTTGTTGCTAATTTGTTGCTATTTTGTACCGCAAGAATTGATTTTGTTGCTCCATTAGTTTACGAGAAATGACCGAGATACTGACGTAATATTTCGCTGGAATACCGATATACAATATCTTGACAAAGAAAGCTCCTATCGAACCGAATCAAACGGCATATTTTGTTGCTATTTTGTTGCTCTAAGATCTTCTAAGGCTAGTTAGATATATAAAAATACCAACCCTTCATGGGGGATGAACTACCCCGATACGTTAAATAGAGTATTCGGGAACCAATGCAGCTAGCGGGCCCATTCGAACGGCTTATTTTATTGCTATTTTCTTGCTCAAAGATAGGCTAGTTAGATATTTCAATAATTAGAATTACTAACTTTTGTAATAATTTCGATCTGCAACTGTGGTTTGTGGTTACACACTTTTGCGTATTTGACCAATATGTCTCATTTATTATAAAAAAAACACAAATAAGTCGACCCAGCTTTGCTCGTGTTGTTGACAATGTTTCAAGGAAACCATGTTGAAGTCGGAGCAGGAAAATAACAAATATTTTGACCTCCTTAATATTTAAATATTTTTCAGTAGCAATACATTCATTTAAGGACAAGATTTCTTCATAAAAGATAGTTTTAATTCATCTGAATTCGAAATGCCAGGTTTTGTATCAGCGTTGAAAATAGAATAGCGACATAGTGGGCGCCCTAATTACTGGCCATAATTTGCGTTAAAAATAAATTTTATGTCAATTTCCACTCGTAAATGTTCTGACAACACAACATAAAATCAGTGTTAATCTCGTACGGAGCTGAAGACGTATAGATTGGATGTTTATTTCGCTTAATAGCTTCTTTCTTGCCTTATAAATTTTCACAAGAAAATCGGATCACTTGATGCATCATTTATGAGTTATTCTGCGTAATATAATGAATTTAATTGAAATTCGAATCATAATTCCGGACTTTCTGTGGTTTCACTCAAGAAATTTGGGGTATTGTAACCTTTTTACTACTCTGTTTCAGATGTCCATGGACTACTTGGGTGTGTTTTAATTAGTATCTACTCGTTGTTAATCAGTAGACAGGGTTTCATTACTTTATGTGTTATTGTCATTCCATTTTATTTGTACTATTGCTTGTTGTTTCTTTCTTTTTTTTAAATTCTTTTTTATGTTTATAGTACAAATAAAGAGTTTTAATAGTAATAATAATAATTATTCCATTTTATGAGTTGTAGGTACCATGTACCATTAGTATGTGTTAGTAATTTTTTACATCTAAAACTGTTTCATAAACCTTTTGTTTTGTTATTGAGTATTGACTTATCCTACTTAATATTATTAAAGCGAAAGTTTGTGAGGATATATGTATGTTTGTTACTCTTTCACGTAACAACTACTGAACCGATTTGGATGAAATTTGGCACACAGATAGTTTATTACCTGTATTAACATATAGGTTTATCCTGGAAAAATTTTAAGTTCCCGTGGGATCATCTAAAAATATATAATATTGGGCGCTACTCTGTGGCGGTGCCACCACCGGCACCGTCGTCGTCACAACGATAAATATCTCAGATATTTTCTCATGTGTTATAATTTTCCTTTTTCAACACGAACGTATTCGTCAGCATCAGCTAGACACTAGCTGATGATATTGTCTTCTAATAAATAATAAATCTGATCTACGTTCTTCTAATAAATATCTACTGACAACGGACAATAGCAATATAAAATATATGGTAATATATTATTGAATTTAGTCCAATTCAAACACTTAATTACTTTTGATGGAGCTAGGTAGTATACTAACTTCGTTTTTACTTTTTGTTTTTTTAACTTTTTGAAAATAAGTAAAAAAAACCGTAACGTTTTTAAAAAACCGTAAGTTAATATTATGTTCCGAAGAAGTGGATATCTTTTCCCAAGTATTTGAGAAAGTATTTTTTATTCACACATTTAAAGTTTCTTATGGGGTTCGACGCTTGTATCCCTGTTTGTATCCCTAAAATATGTTACTGACTTCGATAAATTAAATTAAGTCATAAATAACAATTTTCAGTGCCACGCAAAACATAGCTTTACGCTTGTTAAAACTAAAATATAACCTTGGGACCCAATGCCATTAGAAACGGTTGTCTTAAGAGGTATCTTTAATTTTTAATCTTTGAAAAATTAAAAGTTAGGAAATATTTTGTTTGTCCTAATCTATTACTGATTTTTACGTAAGCTCTTGTAGTGTTTAAGTTAGGGAACGTCTCTTTAATGATGTTTAAACCCTGTGGCAGATTCATACAAAATATATTATTAACTAACTGAGCCCGCAACTTCGTACGCTTGGTATTCGGTATAGCGCGTAACTTTTTTGTTTGTATACCGATTGGAATGAAACAAAAACTAAATGTTACGGGAAGCTTGCTAAAATACATCAGTGAAAACCGCATTCAAATCGGTTAAATCGTTTCTCAGATTAGCGTACACAAACGCACAGATAAACAAACAGACAAAAATTCTACAACTATTTTTTGACCTCGGTAACAAATAAATACAACGTGTACAAATTGTTTTTTTTTTTTAATATACATACAGACACGGCTCGTTTACAATTTTATTATATTGAGAATAATTCCAGTGAAGTTTATTTGCTAATAATATTGACATTTCCTCTTCATCTATATAAATAAAATTGGATCTTCGAAATGTATGTACGCCCATAACTTTCGAACGGGTGGACCGATTTTAATTCCGTTTTGACTAATGGAAAGAGGGATAAACAGGGAATGTTCATATATATAAAAAATGCACCACGGGCGAAGCCGGGAGCGGACCGCTAGTGTTGATTAAAATTGCTTTTAATCTATTGCATCTATACTGAAATGTGACGGATCTTAAGTTCTGCTTAAGAAATATGGCATGGTATGAAGTAAATTATACACATACAACTAAAGAAATGATAAGAGTTTTCAGAGGACTTCCCTTGCCGGTTACCCTACACATACACGTGTACCCAGTTCGTTTGATCAAATAAATAAGCGGTCGTTTTACACTTAGTTACATGACTACAAAACCATTGTTTCCTACTCAACTCGGTTAGGATTAAGGGAATTAGTAAACAAAACATTGTGTCACCGACCTCAGCGTTCATATTGTCATAGCGCATACCAATTAACTATACTGCATTGTGAGTGCAACGTGCAGTGGGAAAATGTGCATCTTTCGTAATGAGGATGTGGCCTCTATTATATTACAAGTGGCTTGGAAGAAAGGGAACTGATACTTCATAATCATTGCAAATGTAGTTGTTTGTGTGATAACGCTGTTCATAAAAATCAATACTTATGAGCAGTATAGCTGCTCATCAATACTTATCAGTGAATACCGCGTTCAAATCGGTTAAGCCGTTTTTGAGATTAACGTGCACAAACACACAGACAAACAGACAAAAATTCTAAAAAGTATTTTTTGACCTCGGCAACATAAATACAACCTGTACAAATGGTTTTTTTTTTTTAATATTTAATGTACAAATTCGGCTTGTAAACTATACTTCTGTAAAATTTTATCAATTTCCGTCCATTAATTTTTCCCCTTGCAAACTCTCAAAATTATAATAATAATATCGACGGTATCCACGAACAAAGCTGCATGTGACCATACACCAAAATAGCTTTTTTAATCGCTTATGGCTAGGATTTAGTCAAGCTATATGAGACAATTTTTATTTTTCTTGTAACTTGTTTAGTTTTTGTGATACACAAGTGAACAAGGATGTATATTATTTTCCCATCCGCCAACAAAGGCGCAATGTCACACGCAACGCTGTACTCCCGCACTCACACCCCTCGCACCTTGTCGCAACCGCAGTTGCACCAGTGTTCGCTGTTGTCGAGTTGGAGAGAAGACGTTCAATTCGTTTTTATTGATAATATACTAATATACGTTTTTTCTCTATTATTTTACCTTAATTGGCAAATGAACGAATATACCCAAAGTTTGGTTGTATCGATACATACAACTCTATTCTAAGGACATTGTTTAAAAAATATTTTCTTATGGTAATATTAATAAAAATACGTACATATATTATTATGATGTTTAATTTAACATTTAATATAATTATTATTTTATCTATTTATTGTGGTCGCTTATGAAAGTGCAACCATGTTCTTGAAAAATTGAGGGTAGTATGTATTATATCCGACTTTGTTTTGTGGAATTATTAAGATCGTATGTTCTTAAGCTACGTTATTCTTTGATTACAACTTTTACATGCAACTTTGTTTGATTTTTATTTTGGTAATAATTTGTGTTTTTTTACTTTAGTGAAAAGTATTTTAAAATATTTTCATTTCATTTATTTTCAGCCACTCAAACAATATATTCTGTTACGTTATCTCCGGTAACTGAAGAGTCCAAAAATATTGACACGGCAGATATCTGGAACGGCAGATATCTGGATGTTACAGATGATTTTGTCTCCACAAATATTAATGTTGAATCTGTTCACTAGAAATACCAGTCTACGAATATTGCAACTTCTACGTCGTCAATTATTCAGTCTAATCAGCCACACCTAACAAGAACAGACAACAATATAACTAACAAATTTACACCATTTACATTTAGAAGCTAGCAACAGTTACGAAAACTCGCTCCTAACATAATAATTGATAATTTCGAAAACGAGAGAAATTCTACCCAAGCCAATCTTTTAGACATATACTATACTAATTTTAATGGCCCTAGAAGTATTGCATATTCAAGCCAAGTGAATGCAATAACTAGTGCACGAAACCTAAAGAAAAGTAAAAAAAAAACCTCTGGGATTTGTCTGACGTGAAAAGAAAATTATGAAAAATTTAGTTAAGAAACATATGAATTTTGAACTTAAATACTAGCTGACTTAAAAAGGTTTAATATTCAAACAGCGAAAAAGAAAAAGTATAATTTTATGTTTTGACATGAAAAAACAATGATGGTGTGTCTTTATACATCTGGATAGGTGGTTGTGAAATAGTTTATATATATGTTTGGATATATATTTTAGATGTATTGAAGTAATTATGAAATAAACAAGATGTGTGCACCATCCAAATAAGTGATTTTAATTACATCCAATAAAATTTAAGAATATGAAGTAATCAGAAAAAGTGAAATCTACAATAACATGTTTCCAAAAAGGGTAAAGTTATAGATGAAAAGGTAATGCGTGGTCCCTGCAATTGCAATTGTAATTTACAGTGTGCAAAATAAATATCCTAAGAACACAGAATTCAGCGTTTTACAAATTTTGAGCAGTAGGAAGCAGAGAAAAACAATGGGCTTGCGCCACTAAGTATACAAATAATTCTAAAAAGCTTATGCTTTTTATGCCCAGCATCTGTAAATATACCATATAATAATTTCTGCCTGTAAATTATTCTTCTTCAACATACGATCAAGCTATTAGTGTTTGTAAGACTATCTTTTTAAACACTTTATCGGTCAGTGAGAAGTTAATTAGAAAGTTTACTTATACGTTGGGCGAAAACCGACGATAATCCTTATTTTATCAAAAACATGGAGCAAGATGCGTTTCTTCATTTCAAGTCTGAAGTTAAAAACAATATTTGGATGAAGAACAGTATAGGAGCAAAGACAGCGTGGAATAACGTAAAAGTAGTCTTCGTTGTGACGAAAGAGATCCGAAGAAACTGTTTCATAAGCATGACCTTGTCAGATATTTTTCATTGGAGATCTTGAGTGGGAATGTATAAAGAGGTTGTGTATTAAGAACATTATGATCTCATAATGTTCTCCAATGAAAAATATCATGACTTGGTCACGTTGAGTATGTGTGATTCGGGTGTAGTGTAATAATTGAAGAACAATGGAAATCATAAAAAAGTTGAATGCAACCTACTTGCGTTGAACAGTACTTTCGTGATGAAATTCAATTCCCCAAAAATCATTTAATTACTACCAGAAGCATCGCAATACTTAATTCGCAATCTAATTAATAAATTGCCTATAGAAATAAAAAATATAATCACACAAAAAATATTAAAAAGATACTAAAAACATTTTGTAAATAATTAAAACTAATAATATTAGCAAATTAATAATAATAAAAAGTAATCTAAAAATTAATTAAATAGAAATTAAAACGTAGGTATTTGATTTAATAAGAAAGAAATGTAATTTCGTTGTCTTTCATTTGAGTTAAGGTGTTCATTTCTTAATAAATTTTCTTGAATTACTACATTTTTCAATGGTTAATGTTATTTTCTAACATACGACACATGTTTCAGCTTCGCATATTTGCCAAGAAAAACGTTACTTAAGCACATACTACCAGCAAAACTTCGAAGAATAAGGACGCATCATTTCATACCACTTTAAATTTACGAAAAACAAAGTTGCAAGTGATCAAAAGACCCAATATTTTGTATAATTTCTATTTTTTTTAAAAGCAATCCATGGAAATAATATCACTACCTTCTTCCTAATAGCATATTTAAAATTCTTGGTAATTGGTTGGCTACATTTTGAAATATTTACTAATAACTGTTTTACAATTTTTAAATCGTTCTCCTGAAAAGTTAACATTTTGCAGATACGACTTTGTTCGTGGATACCGTCGATATGATTATGTAAATGCTTGTGAGCGTTTATAAGTATTAAATTAGTTATTAGATAATTAAATTAATTTGAATTTGAAGACTTTGTATGAAATGGACAGAATATTCTCAAGAGGAGATAATATCTCGAGTAACAGTTCATAATACGAGCCATTATCTAGTCCAAATATAGCGCACACTAGTCCATTTCACGGCGAAGGTCGGCCAAGGCAAGGCAACCATTCACTTAGTGATATCATCATTATGTCCGTACTATTGATATTGAAATGGACATAAGATTTAAAAGGGCACAATCACACGAATCCTTAGCTGCAATGCAACTTTGTTTAGGTTGGAATTTTAAAAATTGCTTTTTTAAATAAAGAACGCTGTAGATTTACCGGAACCGTCTTAAACCTATGAACCTTTTAGTTTTATTGCTTTGATTTTAAATGCACTGATAACGCTCCTTAAAAAAATTATATATAGACAGTAGGTCTATATTTAAAATTTCTTTCAGAAATCTGAAAGAATATCGTCGTTGTCAAACCAAAATCTGATATGTGCACTTTTTTGAGATTCCAACGTTTTGACCTTACTAGTTCACTGCTTTATCTATCGTGTAAAAAAACTGCTAAGTGCTAATGAGCACGACGATATTACGACCTCTTAATAAAATATGCTATATGCAGCAGCCAGGATATTTTATGTGCAAAATAATAAATAAACTATCAAATTTTCATGTTTAATAAACCAAAACACCTCAGGAAAACTTTTTTGTCAATGCATATCTCTAAAGTATATGTACTTTTTGCACATAGCAAATTTTGGTTTGATAACGACGATATATTATAGCAAGCAGAATCTAAATATGTACAAAGTTCTAGTGCGGGCCTCCAGACGAATGAGGCCATTCGCCCCTCCCTAGAGGGATAGCTAGCGAAGCGGCGCGGGGCCCTCAAGTTCCGCCTGGTGCCACCTGCACCAGAGGGATGGTTGCTTCGGGCGATACCTTCACCGGGTGGCCGAGCCGTCCGAGAAGTTTCGCGCGGTTGACACTGTGCAGCACACTTTGGCTGACTGCCCCGAATGGACAGAGCAGCGTGCCGCTCTGTCATTCGTCTTGTGGGCGCCGATCTCTCACTGTCAGCGGTCTTTGAAAGCAGCAGCAGGTCTTTGTCGGCAGTGACGAATGCAGGCGATGTTCGCGTTTTTTGATCACGTTATGTTACGCAAGGAAACGCCGGAGAGATAGCGGGAAGAGAAACCCCTCTCCTGGCCCACCCCCGGAAGAAGCTCGGGCGCAGGCGGCTGGGTTAACCTTAACCGGTACCGTCTTGAGGTTCCCCGAGATGGCCGGCGTACTTCCACTTTCGGGTACTCCAAGGTCAAACTAATCCAGATCCAACTTGTGTTGGTATAAATATGAGTAACGTGAAGCATTATCACGAAAAATACTTTCGCTTGCATATAGAAACAAACAAACACGTTTCCAATAAGCCGATGACGTGAACGCGCTACTTATTCTCAACTCACGAACGCACAAGATGATTGTCTTATTAGGGATAAGCGATCCTCCTTTGTCACGATGTTGCATTCAACATGGTTAAACGATATTTTTAGACGACTTGTTTATGCATGCAAATGACGAATACACATATTAGGGTTGTCGCCGTGTTGTCGCCATCTTATTCCTCTATCTATCTTATTCCTCTATAGTAAAATCATTAAACTTTATCGTAGGAAAAATATTTTTTTATTATGATATGCCTACTTGACAATTTAAGATGCAAAAAGTATGTAATGTGGTTTCTAACTAGAAAAAAGTTATAGGAAAAACTTGACAGTTGATGTGGACTTGTCCTGTGTCAGTATTTCGAGCGAAGAGCATTGATTTAGCACTGGCCCTACCATAAATAATTATAATCAAATTAATATTGTTAAAAAGTACTTAAAATAAATTTGTTTTTAATTGCGTGGATTCCTTGCAAATGTGTATGTATGCATGTGTGTTCATTGATTGTATGTAACTGAAAATAATAAATGATATTTATACATTAAATTGTACATATATTTATTCACTATTTATCAGTTAGCTAAGTAACAGTGAAGATTTGTAATCGATTTATTAATATTCTTATCCAGTTTGTTCAATTCGTATTTCGTATAAATCTACCTAAAAAAATACATTTTAATATAATATAGAAATATTAGAATTAGAACAACAACCCTATCACTATAAAAAGAAAATATCTTACATGTTGGTATGTGAGAAATAAGTAGGCATATTAATGCCATATTGTCAAGAAGTACTTAATATTTTATTTTTACATTGATATTGTTATGAGTAATAAATGTAAAAGATTTTATTAATTTATTAAAATTTTATTTTTCATTGATTAATTGAATATTAAGGCATTATAAGGGAATCACGTATGTCCAATGACAGAAAATTTCACCTACATTTGTATGGAATATTCCTTAAATACCACGTAATTATCAGGCGCACTCTAAAGTATATGATTTTTTGTAATTAAACTCAAAGTTATTTTATTAGACTGTTCAAAAAATAAAACATAACTCAGTTTCAACGTAACTTAAAGTGTGAAAACGTTTGAAGTTTTACACCACTAGAGCTTTCTCTGCTAATTTACAAATCTTATTGCCTATCCTATAAGTGAAGTTGACATAGTGAAAGTTATTTGAGTAGAAGTCAGTCATATGTGTAACTCCTGCGTCCTAGTCAACAGAATTCAGTATTGTTTCTTTTTTTTTTTTCAGAAAGACTTGCAAGGAATGTGGTTGCGATCGGCTTCAGCATTCTTTATACCATGAAGAGTTGAGTTCAGTACTCCAGCGACTTGGTCTGAGGGAGACGAGGCCTGCCCTACACGGATATGATGGACCACCTGCACTCACAGCTAAGCAGGTAAAATCTGAAAAAAATATATGAAAGTGCCTTTAGACAACAGTGGCGCTGCAGATCAGGCAAAAGACAAGATAGGAGACGTTGCATTCCACAGCCAGAATTGCACCATGTCGCAGATTGTTCTGTTGTAATTCAACGCATGAGTAAATCAGGAGCGGATCCTGGGGATTCCCCATTCTATATCAGGGTAAAAAGCGTACTTGTATTCCGATGTTACTTAAGTTCCTAGACTTATATCGTCAAATTGATCCTCTCATACCTGTGACTGAAACAACCACACTGAAACTCACCAACATCGTGCTTTTATTTGACATTCATCTTCTGTAAGGGTTTTCTGTAAGGTGTCTAAAACTGCACTAATGCGGATCGACTGCCTTTTCTTCTTCTTTAAGTGCTTCTTCACTGAAGGAAGGCACTTGAAGGTATTTCTTCAAGTGCCTTCCTTCAGTGATTTTCTTAAAATTATCCTTGTTCTACAATTTTAATATTTTATTTTGTTTATCGCTAACTTTTATTGCAATGCAATAAAAAACGTTAATAAATACACACGCGAATGTAAGTCTAGGAACATTTTAATAGGAACAGGACAGTTTAATTTAAATATAGCCTTCTTATTTTATCCTAATCCTAATAATATTATAAATGTAAAAGTTTGTATGTTTGTTCCTTAATAACGCAAAAACGGCTGAATCTATTTGGATGAAATTTGGCACACAGATAGTTTATTATTTGGATTAACATATAGGATACTTTTCACCCTGGAAAAATGTTAGGTAGACCCGAGGGAAATTCGAATTGGACAGCCGGAGAATAATAGTAAATAATTAATAATACATTATACATTTTAAGATTAATTTTTACTTGTCTGTTATTTATAACTGTCATGAATTTTACATTTTTAAATATTATATCAAACATTTAATTCAGGAGCTTATTATCAAAACAAGTCAAGTCCATTTTTGCTTAAACGGTTTATATTTTAAAATTAAATTTTTCATTTTATTTGACATAAATCTATAGTTGCAAAAAGGATCAAGTCCACATACTTTCTTCGTTATCGCTCATACAAAATTCTTCTATGTTTCAGTGTAGTTCGTAACAGTAATTTGGAATTGAAAATTACTATATACTCAATATGTTGAAAAGTGGACTTAACGCTTTTTGATAATAAGCTCCTGAATTAATCAATTTAAATTTGGTCACGTAACTCTAAAATCTTTCTGTTGATTTGAAAACTCCTTTTCCGCCTATCTGTACTCATATTATAAAAATGTAAAGTTTGTATAATATGTTTGTTTGTATGTAGGAGGTTCTTCGAAACTACACATCCGATTTAAATAATTATTTCGCCAGTAATGGAACAAAGTATTTATAGTAAATAAGTATGTATTTAGAATATAATTTTAGGATGGAAACAGGCGGGTGAAGCCCGGCACCAGCTATCCAAAGGACAAAGTTCAAAATCAGGCCATATTTTTATTTTTATTTACACTTTGAAGATTTTTGAAAACTTATTACTTAACTGGGACAATTGGATTTTTTAACATTTTAAAAACTGAAATATCTATAAAATTACCAAATTACATGATATTTGTCCACTAAAATCTATAATTTCTTCTAACCTTAGTACAAGTTTCAACCGTTGAAACGAAAATGCCATACATTAATGGCCCTATCTCCATACAAAACTGATTGATCTCTAACTGCAATTAAATGAAGATGTCAGGCGTTATATCTTTTATTTGTTTGGTAACTGTTGTTCGTTAACTGTTATTTGGTAGTATCTTCCTTATCAAAGTTTGTCCCATTAATATTCACATATACATCTATATAGTTGTTCTTTTACACAATATATATGTGTCAAAGATTTCTTTGACAAATATTTAGAAAATGCCTACATGTTTGACCATTCGCTCATAAGAGCGATAAAGTAATACATGCACTTTTAAAGTGAAATACAATGTCTCTTGTAGTATAGTATTGTACTTCCTCTATTGATAAGGGCTGTTGTTTATCTGTGACTGTTTCCTTTTTGCAGACAGAGCTGTATTGGACGTCATTGGCTGAACGAGCACCGAATGTAGGTGGCGCCACCGGAGCCGCAGCCTGGCGTGCGTGGAGAACAAAAGCCATTGCCTTCCAGATACCAAGACAGGACTTGTCTTTGACACACTGTCCAAATCTCGAAGACAAACACCGTCAACAGTACGAGGATTTCGTTTCTGGCCGTAACGAAATTGCCCTCGACATCGGTACGCGCTTATTCTGTCTGAGAGTTCTCCCTGAAGTCTATTTTAATAGTTTAGCAATTTCGTAATAATAGTAATTATTTATTTACGATCACCATGGATAACTGTTTACCAGAGATGACATTTAGTTTTCTTGTTCCTTCATGACCAACCGATAAATATTCGGTGTGCAAATCTTGACATCTTGAAACTTAAATTATTGACGAATTTGCCGAATTTTTAACTGATTAGATAATTTATAATACATTTATTGACATACCGATTTCACTTTATTATGTCGTAGATTGCTATCCTTCAAATAAGTATTGCGATGTTTTCTTTCATTTTCACAAACCTTATTTTTGATCCACATTTGAAATCAACAAACTTAGAATTGTGGGCTCGACAGAGATTTGATTGAACCTGCGTCTACAGAAGACACCGCCCTTATAGAAGGTCACCGTAAAATAACAGCAGGTGTGCTGTTATGTTTCGGTGAGTGAGCAAGGGATGCCAGAGCCCATTTACCTATCCCTTCCCAATCCCTTATCCTTAATCCTACTGTAATCGGCAGCGCACTTGCAGCACCTGTGGCGTTGCTTGTGTTACAGGCGATGGTAGCCACCTACCATCAAGTGGACCATCAGCCTGTCTATCGATCTTAACATAAAAAAAACTTAATTATTGGCTAACATTTAAAGATTATCTGTAGCTTTCAATGCCTGTACAGGTGTTTTGATAAGATCGCTTACGCCATCTTACGGCATGTAGACAAACTAATGCTTTAATATATTATTTCATAGGTCTTGCAAAACAACATCACGGAGCTGCCGTAGAATGCTTGGGATGCAACAAGTCAATACGAAGCGGAAGTATTATGATTCAAGCTCCTAGGTTAGGCGAAGAGGTAATAACGAACTACATCTTAATTAATAGCAATTACACTATTAGCTAAGCGCCATCTGTGCCTTACTCTCGGTTTTAGCACTTGACTGTTAATTATATTGGATATGTTATGATGTCAACTAGTTCCACTACTCGCCGACAGATGGAGTAACATGTAACTTTATTCCAGGCTTATTTCCACACAACCTGTTTCACATGCAGCGAATGCGACGAACTGCTTGTTGAGCTTGCATACTGTGCTCTTGATGGCCGCCTGCATTGCGTACGGCATTATGCAGAACGATTGAAGCCCCGATGCGAAGCTTGTGATGAGGTAAGTCGAAATATATAAAACAAATTATTACTATAAATAATTGGCAACTGTTATTCATTTTTAGCAAATAAATTGAAATAAAAGCATTTCGTTTGAATGATGTATACCATCAAACGTGAAGGTATAACGTATACAAGGTTTTTATGTCTGTTGCAAACTTGCTATATGACACGAATTATTTCGTTAGCCAGTCGCGTGGCCGCCATCTGTTTTTATGGAAAAATAATCTTTGTTGCAACTATGTAAAGTTGATTTATAAAGAATCTTCATCGAAATATTTGACACCGTGCGTTTGGGTGATTACGAAGAATTTGAACGTTGTTGCCTAGACAATAGAGTCTTGCTGCAAATGAACACAAGTACGCGGGTACTGCGCGGGCGCCGCGCGGCGGGCGACTATTTCGCGTCTGTCGTAACTGCAGCCTCACTGTGTATATGTATTCGAACACGAATTTCTAAACAAAATAGATAAAGGATAGAAAATAAGCGAAGAATTTGAACGTTGTTGCCTAGACAATAGAGTCTTGCTGCAAATGAACACAAGTACGCGGGTACTGCGCGAGCGCCGCGCGGTGTTCCCAAGAACTATTTCGCGTCTGTCGTAACTGCGTCAGCCTCACTGTGTATATGTATTCGAACACGAATTTCTAAACAAAATAGATAAAGGATAGAAAATAAGCTAACTAAAATATGGAACAACAGCTAACTAATTTAAGTTAAAAATTATTTATTTTGTAACATAATATAATCCAGTCAATAAAAAAAATGGAGGCCCTTACATTTGTCTCATTCATAAAATTAATAAATAAATTACATGTTTTTTTACTATATCGTGCACAATATTTAAAATATAATTTATTCTCTAACTGTTGCCCGCAACTTCGTTTGCGTTGACAAATGAAATTACGTCTGACATCTTTATCGCTGTGACGACGATGGCGCCCAATTTTTTATGGTTTTAGACAATCTCTCAAAACTTAACATTTTTCATCGAAATATTTATTATTTTTAAACAATTTAAACTAAAATTTTAACTAATTTTTTAACATTTATTTGCGTGCCAAATAACACCCAAATCCGTTAAGCCCACTCTTTCAGAGTAACAAACATTTATAATATTTATTATTTTATTTATTTATTTACACAAAGAAAAAATACATTGGGCGGTACACAGTTTAGGTGTACTATAAACTCAATTAAGTTTCTATCGATATTTCGATTAGTTTCGATCGAATTAGAAATTTCGACTGTGCGTTGATAGATTGATAGACCAATACGTCAGTGACAAACGATTTCCTAAAAATAGATGTAATGTCTTTAAAACGTTCTCTCTAATTGTCCAGTTATAATATAAAACGACAAAATAGTTCAAAATAATAATTGCACATAAGGTACTTTTAATATTTCAAAAATATACAATTAAAACACTAATTTACATTCTAACAGTACATCTGCAAAGTAAATCGCCATTTTCAATCCTTTTCAATTGACCGAGTTAATTTCATAGAGTACTAAAAATGCTATCATTGACGTGATTAGTCCTTGTATTTCACTTTTCTGAGTAAATAACAAAATGATTTATTTAAAAATATATTTCGTTAATAGAAACTGTTATAAATTCTTGGTGTACATCAATATGATTGGCATAGCGTGCTATGTTAGCAACAAAACTGCGAAGTATTCCAAACCAAACGATACGATACATACAGTAGGAAATGAATGCGACGCCGGCGTCGGTTTATTCTGGGCGGTTGGATCGCGGATCTGATGATTTGACATTTAGCAGATTAATTAAATTATTTAACCAGCACTTCTGATTTTTTCCACTACCTTCATTAATTGTGGATAGAGGGGGGCTTTTTCAGTCTAATTTTCAATAGAACAAAAAGTGTTCTAATAAACTTTTTAGAGGAAAAGGTTTTAACATATTGAAACCATCAGAAAATAGTTTAGACAGCGTGCGTACTCCAGTTTTTTATTTCTTAACTTAGTTAGAAGACGTACACTTTTCTTCAAAATAATTTCATAAGAATGGACTTATTAAATATAAGATAAAGAAATTCATTGAACGACAGTAAAAACTATGACAAATCTGTTGGGCAATTTGGAGTGCCAACAGGATTTGGAGTTTCAGCGTAGCCTCACTTGGATTTTTTTTTTTAAATTCACATTCGCTTCGACTTCTTATTCTATCATTAAAACGAACATTATATTAGTTACTTTTTTAGAACTCAGGAACCATTCTATTTTTCATCTTTAAAAAATAATTTATATAACAATTACAATTATTATACAAAAATCCCAGTGTATATATATATACAATATTAAGCATAGAATGAGGCCAGATTGTTCAAATCTAGGCTTCATTATCGCTTAAATCAGTGATTCTATTTAACCTTTTGAACAGAGTTTGGTTTTGATCACATTTTTAAATTTATTTATAGGTAAGGGTCTGACCATCTCAGAAAGTTTATTATAAAACCGTATACACTGACCCAGAAAAGAATTACTTATCTTGTGGAGGCACGTTTTATGTAAGGGCGTTTTAGGGTTCTGTACGTCCGAATAAAAAAAAAAAGGGACCCTTATAGGATCACTCGTGTGTCCGTCTGTCCGTCCATTAACCCCCCCCCCCCCATCTCCGAAACTACTGAACCTAAAATTTTGAAAAAAAAATACAGAAATTAGTTTTCTACTTATATATTATAGGAAAATCTATAAGAAGTCCATGATATTAAAATAACATGGTAAATCAATCAATATTGTGCGGATTAGGTAACATCGTACGGAACCCTCTTCACGCGAGTTCACTCCGAAACTACTGAACCTAAAATTTTGAAAAAAAAATACAGAAATTAGTTTTCTACTTATATATTATAGGAAAACCTATAAGAAGTCCATGATATTAAAATAACATGGTAAATCACTCAATATTGTGCGGATTAGGTAACATCGTACGGAACCCTCTTCACGCGAGTTCAATTCGCACTTGTCCCGTTTTATACCTAGTATTGATATTGTCAATATTATATGTCTTATTAAATTGACTAATACTTTTATGCGTATGAATTAAATTTTCATAAATATACTGACAAATAACATTTAAAATCTTTATTTCTGTTAAAAAGACTAGTTAAAAAGTTGGCATATGGCTCTAATGGCTCTTTTTCTAGAATGAAGATATTATTTTTGTCCGCAGCGTTACCCCAAATAAGAATCTCATAACAAATAACACTACTAAAGTATATGCCATTATTATTATTTCCTTATTCTGAACAGTCTCCATCCACTTATTTTCTGTCATTGACTTGTTTGCAACCGTTTATCCTAATACCACTGGCTTTATTTTCATCTTTCTCTAATTTCGTACTATATTTGGCCACAACAACTGTGTCATAGAGATTATTAATTGCGGTTTGTAGTGAATTTAGGTTGATGTTGACATTATAATAAATTAATGCTCCGCGAAATGTTCGGCGCATGTTGCACTGATTCATACATGCACGGCTTTCAGGTTTGTTTTCACTCTATTCTAATACCTAACTATTCTTTGCGTTTATTGATTTTGTCAATATGCAATAGACGGGTATTTTTCTATTAAAACGAATAATTTGTAGTTGATATCTGGCCTATTAAAAAATATGTTTTTAATTATTATCCAAACTTTCATATCCAGCCTATTTACGTTACTGTAAAATCTCAAACTTTAGGATTTATCGTAGTCATAGTTTCGTAGTTTGGCCATCATTCTAACTTTCACCAGCTCTACCTTTTGATACAAAAATTAGAAGAATAGATGCTTTTTTTATGTTAAGATCGGCAGTCAGGCTGACGGTCCACTTAATGGTAGGTGGCTACCGTCGCCTATAACACAAGCAACGCCACAAGTGCTGCAAGTGCGCTACCGACTACAGTAGGATTAAGGATAAGGGATTAGGAGGGGACAGGGAAATGGGCTCAGGCATCCCTTACTTACTCACCGAAACACAAATGCACACGTGCTGTTATTTCACGGTGGTCTTCTGTGAGGGGGTGGTGGTTACTGCCGTCAGACGGACTGCCCCAATGACTGCGAAAGGTAGTGTGCCCTGCCACTACTTTCCAGCTCCAGACCAGAACCAAATTTGAAAAGTTCATTTTTCAACCCCGCCGGGAACCACTCATCAAACAGGCTCGTCAATAATAATATAAATAATTATGTGACTGCTATAGTTAAAGATACAACTCTCAAAAAAACAATTTGTACACGTTGTACTTACTCGTATGTTACCGAAGTCAAAAATGTTAGTTATGTTGCCGAGGTCAATATTTTTTACAATTTTTGTCTGTCTGTAGGTTTGCGCACGTTAATCTCTGAAACGGCTTAACCGATTTGAATGCGGTTTTCACTGATGTAACAAGCTTTCCGTAACATTTAGTGTTTGTTTTGAAACAAACAAAAAAGTTACGCGCTATACCGAATACCGCGCGTACGGAGTTACGGGCTCAGTTAGTTATAAAATAAAGTCGCTGTTGGCATCTGTCTCTGCTAACTTCTTCTAAACCACCCAACTGATTTTGATACGGTTTTCACTAGTGGAAAGAGCGTTAAACGAGGAAAATCAGTGTATATTATTTACAAAAAAAATTACATACGAGCGAAGCTGGGAACGGGTCGTTAGTACATAATATGGCATAAATTTACTAGTAAATTTTGACCGTACATATCTCGAATTCGCTTACCCGGATCGGTTAATGGAATTTGTTAGGTATGTGGTTACCGAACAAAAATAAACTGTTAACCAGTAACAGTACTTCGCATATTGGTTCACACCTTACCACTTAGCCAGTTGTGGAATACACATCGGGATATTAGCGCGCCTCTTTTTGAACCACTAAAATCGAATTCACTCTATATAAGCGTGAATAGGCTCCATGTTCTTATTTTAAAATCATCAGTACGAAGGTGAGAATACTTTTATAAACATTTTATTTATAGAAAGTGGTTTTCTTAGTTTTTATATATGTATGTCCACTTTGTTACTACTTTGTTGTAATTTATGCATTTTTATCAATAATGCTAATAATATCTCAAACTGTTAATAGTAAAAAATTTTGTCATTTTATTAGAACAACAAACTAAAAACTTGTCTAATTTTTGAAACAAAACTAGTAAAACATATTTCTCTATAATTTTTTTAAAACTTAAAATTAAAACAATTGGATATTTTTAGATTAGCTAAAGAAACTATAATCGCAAATAAGTATGAATTGTGCCTCAGTCGGGTTTTAGTAGTCGACTGAATCTTGTTACTTGAACTTTATCGCCTTTACGGGATGGAACGTTTAACACTTTGCTTGGCATTGCCCAGACGAATCAGTTTTATTTCAAAGTAGCTGGTGCCCGCGACTTCGTCCGCGTTGAAAAATAAAACTAACGCCTGATAAAATATGTAAAGCAATACATGTATAACGCTGAGATACTTTTATCTCCTACATACAAACAAACAACCAAATATATAAACTTTACGTCTTTACAAATACATTACTTTATTAATCCAAAATTGATCAGAATATCTTCAATTGTATATTTCGCACCAAAGTTAGGTATAAATTTTTCTGTCTTAAAATTTAAATCAAAAAGGACCATCTCCTTATGTGGACTTGTGTTTGAGTAGCTCCTATTTCCAAAAGGAACAAAGCCTATTTATCCAGCCATTAGTTTAAGCTTCAAAGACGTTATTTTTATAGTTTTTAATGTTTATTGATATACATATATGTGTGTGTGTAATAAATGCTATTACAATAAAATTATATATTATAAATTTAAAGGTGTGGGTAGGTAATAAACAAGACAAAGTAGGTTACATAAACTGAAGTGCTGGCCCCTATTTCTGATCGCCGGACGAATTATTATGAATATCATAGGCTTTTAGTAGAATGTTCATACGATAATTTCATGTACATAAATATCAATGTTCATTTCAAATAATTATATCGATAAATATAATTATATATAGAGATACGCAGATGCGTCTGTCTATTCATTCCTTCTATAAGTTTTGTTTCGGGATTTTTATATTTAACTAGCGACCCGCCCCGGGCATATTTACAAACTTCTTTTTGTGTTAGCTAAAAGCACTTTTTTATATTCTGTGTCTACATTGAATTTTGGTCTCAGGATTTATATTCTATGTACGTATGTGCTACGCTACGACGACTAGTTTTGTATATTAAGTGGCATATAATATAATTATATAAACTAAAATGTCACAACATGACATTTATGACATTATATCATTGCAATTATGATTGCCATTGTATCAGAAAACGTAACACGCATCCACGACATAACCTCAAATGTGTATATTGTATGATTTATTTACAAACTTGGCCATCGCTGATAATTGTGAAGATTGGGCTCATGCAATCTTTTTCAATGTCCTAATTACAGGCCAATTTCCAGTCCTGTACAGTCATAGCCCAGGCTTGTATGGGAAACGGGGTTTCTTCTTTGTATAAAATTTGGACGTAACCAATTGAACACATCTGTCGGGTCAGCTAGTGTAATTGGATTTAAAAAGTTGATATTTTAGAATTAAGTCTACACTGACAAATCCTCTTACAAGCCTATCGTTCAAGTAATGGCTCAAATATGCTGTCAACTATGCTATGCTCAACTCAACTATGCTATATTTTAGTGGTCGTTTCACACACAGATTATTTCCTTGCGTGCGACACTACACCTTCAGAAAATCGTAGTAGGCGATTGACACACATTGGGTTTTATAGAAGAAAAAAAAAAGAAAGTACAGTCGTGTGCGACAATGATATAAACCTTTCTTCCGCTTCACCTATGAAAATTGTAGTAATGTAATGTGTTAGTAGGTATTGGTTGATATATGTTTTTCCAGGTGTTAAGGTGTACTCTCTTATATACGTATGTAGAAATTGCTTTTGTCCTGTCGAAATTTTAAAAAGCAGCCTACGACATTCTCCCCTGTCTTCTCAAACTGATTTTTCATACCAAATATCTACAGTGGATTACAGACAGAGAGTTATTACAATGTTGTAGGTAAGGCGATACAATTTGTTCTGTAAGTTTACCCCTAAAAAAAAGTGTTTATCAATCAATATTCTAAATAACTATCGATCTCTTTGATCTCTGTCGTCCGTGTTTGCTTATAGCTACTCGAATGTAATAAATATAATTGACGCACACATATACATACACGTCAAGGAACATCTTTTAACCGGATAGCGACGGCCAACTGTGAACTCAATACTCTTTCGACGGCTACCGGGGACGTGTCGCTTCCAGTCTTTGCCTTGGACAATTAAAAAGTTCGAATTTGAAAGAGAACGCGTCCACAGAACGGTTCCATTTTCGAATTTAGCCGCGTTTGTGACTCGTGAATTTGTGCGCGAAAACGTGCGATAAGTTTGTGAGTGAAGTTTGAAATTTGGCATGATTTATTATTAAATTTAACATGTAGTTCAGTGTAACCACTCTGTAATTAATCCGATTTGAAATTAGATAAAATATATATTAAATTTTCTTAATACAAGAACATTTGTTTGTAAAAATGAAGGTTATATAGATAGAGGTACTAAATAATTTCTAAAAGATTACAAATTTTTAAAAGACCTTCAAAAAAAAAAATAGAATAATTCATCCTCTTTTATAATAAGAGTTGTTCTTTTTTTAAACTGTTAAACTACGTTGAGTTTTCTAAAGAAAATTGCATTCGTTAATTAAAAACGTCCACTACACAAAACCACAATTCAATAAAGATACAAGTCCTTTAACTTAGACTCTACAAAAAATCGGAAACACTCGTAGAATTCGTTATTCAAAATACTTCCTAATTTGAAAGATGAAAGAAAATGATTGTGATATTATATCTTAGACGAGTTGCAATAGCTTGAAAATAGATGAATTTGATGACTTTAAGCTAAATACGATTCTTATTCATAATTTATTACAATTTAATTTATTACAAATACGATTCTTATTCATAATTAATTTACAACAATACAATTTATTATAGGAGATTGTGCTTGTAGCAAAGAGGGTTCAAATGTTGTAGTATAGTGTGTGTGAAATGAGCAACTATCCGCTTGAACTGTAAACTGTAGTGTTCTACAGGTGAGATACTAATGAGTTCAGCTACTCATCACTAGATGGCGCCGAAGGATTAATTTTTGTAGTTACCAAAAAATTACTAACATAATCGACATACAACAGACGTAATTTTTAGAATAATACTAGCGGTCCCAGCAGACGTTGTCCCGCCTGAACCTGTTAATTCGATTGCAGCGCCATCTATTGGGTCCAATTGTAAATCTAAACCATTCACGGCCCACTCGAACGCACACGAAAAATTTCATCGAAATCGGTCCTGCCGTTTTTAGGAGGAGTCACATAAACACGTTGAGAAGAAAATGATTTGATTTTTGATTTTCATATACTATAAGGCCGAAATACCACTCTGGCATATCACGAACTGACAGAAGCCGCAATACTCCGTCCCGGGAGGGCGGTCCCCTTCATAGACGGTCGTATAGGGGGTCTCCCGGTGGGTACCAGAAAAATGCCATAGAGGGTCACACGCCTTTCACTCCACCCCCCTCTCCATGCAAATTTTAGTTTTTCGAAGGAAGCAGTCGACTTAGAGCGGTCCCTCGCACCGAGTCGGATAGTGGATGACGTCACGATAAGTCGCAAACTATAATTCGCAGATGGGCTTGGTTTGCGAATTTTCATAGAGAATCATCGGGGGTTACCACATCGCGACCACTTACAGAAGACTAATACTAATACAGAAGACTAAGTCATGTAATAACAGCATAACTGTGTACTATTGTGTGCTATGGTGAGTGAGTAAAGGATACCAGAGCTCATTCCCTTATCCTCAATCTCACTAAGTTCAGTACCGCTCTTGCAGTAAATGTGGCGTGGATTGTGATGAAAGGCGACTGTAGCTACCTGTCATCAAGTGGGCCGTCAGCTGCCTCCCGACCTTTATTGCCGCATGTCACGTTCAAGTTTATATTTGATAAGTTCACCTTTGATATATTCTTCAATCTTTAATAAAATAAAATAGATAGTCTCATAGATGAGCCTCATGTTTGTGTTGTATACTTGTATTTTCTTGACGAACTGTACACGTTTCTGTCTAGTTGCTAATCCGTCCAGTTGTGAATCTGTCCGCTTGAGAATCTGTCCAGGTGCTTATGTGCTATTCAAGGTCGGCTGCGCACTTGAATCCCCCTGAGGATGCTTGTTTTTCGCTAACCATTTACATTCTAGCGGACCATCAGCCTGTCTGCCTACATTTGTCTTAAAAAAATATTGCACTTGATATGTGCTGAGAATAAAGAAAGATATAAATAAATGAAATAAAAATAAGAATAATTATTCTGTGAATTTTTACCAGACCCTATTATTGTGTAATTAACTTGTATGCCTAATAAAATAATTCAATAAATATTGTTACAGTCTTAAATACGTATGTTGGTTGCGTTATGTTTGCGAAAACACACAAACACACCGCCGCCGGTTCAAACGATTTAAAAAAGAACTTATGAACGGGTTTATACCATAAGTATGCGATTTATGGAATTCTAAATATTTCGCTGTATTTCATCGGAAGAGAAATGTCTCTATCTGCCTCTTTAAGCGAAGCCTTAAATGTCTTTATCTTTAAGCGAATGTATTTTTATCTTGTATTCGAAATATCCTTTTATTTAAATATATTTAAATTGAACGTTACACGTTTCAAATAAACATGATTTTTGATTTTAATTATCACTTGAATTTTTTTCAAAACGTGGATAGTTATTGCAAACATAAATAACTAAATTATCCGATGTACAACTCTGATAAAAATCAAGTCATTATTTCATTTACTTTCACAGTATAATGACACACTATTATAATCTTACTAACCTGTCGAGTTAATTCGACACCATGGAAAATAGAGATAAGTAGGACCGATTTAAATGGGTGTTAAACTGAAAAACTGGCAAGTTACAACCATTAAATAATGGTCCATAGATTGACCAGAATGGCGCTTGTGTAGCATTGGTGTTAGATATTAATGGTCCTAATTAACGCCTCCTAATTGTGGCCGATGGACATTTTCTCATGTACGGTGGCCCTCCTTACCTCAATTTTCCAAGCTCGACACGTTGCGCGGGGACGTCACTTCGCTGAGCTCCAATTACAAAATCCACAGGACGAGCACGGGGATGTGAGCAGGGTTGTGGGAGGGGTTTGCAATACTTTATGGTTGGTTTTAGTATATCCACTACATAAAATATTTAGATGCGGTTTTCGCAATTACGTCGCGTAGCACTCCAAGTAGCTCGTAACCACTTGTAACAAACTACTGTATGTGAAAAAAAATCTCATTTTAGATGATTACGTGGAATAAAGTCTATCAATAACGTTAGATCATCATAAGTTGAATCAAGTACTGAGTCATTTGCGTGTAGGTAGGCATATAATTATTAAATTATTATACGACTTTTTGTTAGTCTGCATATGTTTTTGTAAACACTGCATATTACTGAATTGATTACGCAAATTGAAAATGTGTAAAAATATTATTTTCGTTTTCTAAGAATTTTCATACTGTTATATTTGAAGTTATGTATATATTAATTCATTAATTTATTTGCCTCTATATGGAATATCTGTTAATATTAAGCCCAACATTTTTATGATAAAGAATGGTAGGCGAACCCACTTATTGGTAGACTTTCCCCACTTTCGCCTGTAAACACGCCTGAACAAGTAGACGCAAGTACGATGCCGACCAACTGTACAGTTAAAAACTACGGCCTACGGCACTCCTAATCCTATTATTTCACTTATTGCCTTCTGGAAAATAATGGGCTATTATTCTGATAGAACTTACACTTACCCAAGTTCCCATTGGTGATAAATAAATAGCACATTCAGTTGTGTTTTATATTATCTTCTTTTACTTTTTCTATTGTAAACTACAAACTATATTTTCTAAAAGTCTCCTATCACGCTGGTTAGTTTGAATTTTAAAAATAATGTAGGAATTAAATTAAGATTTAATGTGTAATTAAAGTACTCTTATCTTCATTTAGTGTTTTTATATATTTTTTTATATAACGTTACATTAGGACCTACTCGTATCTTCCAGATTGAGTAGAATAATTATTACTAAGTACAAGTTTCTGTCTTGGTGATAAATGTATCTAAAAAGATATGCGATGCTTTATACTGTTTTGAACCCCCGACGCCCGACCCAAAAGAGAAGTGTTATAAGTTTGACTTGTGTATTTGTGTGTTTGTCTGTGGCATCGTAGCTCCCAAACGGATGGACCGATTTTGATCCGGTTTTTTTTTGTTTGAAAACTGACGTGATCAAGATGGTTCTTAGCTATAATTGTGAAGATCTCTTCAGACGTTTAAAGATCATCAGCTCATTTTCTAGTTGATCTTATTAACTTCCACAGGTTTGATTGATTTGAAATTTTGTGTACTGTTACTTAGATGGTATTTCCATGACGTTATTAATCTTGATTCGATGCTGCAGGTGTCTGCGGGACACCCGACTCCTCGACAATTCATAGCAGATATAGAGTGTTTGGGCTCAATAAAATGTGGGGGGTTAGTAAATAAGTTAAAGTTTGTAATAGTTTAAAGGACATCTAGCTACTGACGTGGCTTATTTTGGTAGTTTTAAAATAATAAATTGCTAATAGAAGACGTAATTTTGGAGATTGGCTCTACAAAGTTTTTGCAACCATGAGTAAATACTTACACTTTTTTCATACAAACTTCGGATTCTCAGGAACTTAAGCAATGAACAACAACTTAATGAATATAATATATCCTTCAAATTCACCACAAAAGTTAAAATGGGCACTAAATTTATAAATAAATTTGAAATTAATTAAAATTACTTTTTATTGCTTAAACATCAATGTTTATTTTTTTAAATATTTCCACAAACAAAACGAATAACATGGGTACGTACTTAAATCACATACCTACTGTATCATTGATAAATATTAGATAACATGCATCATCTATATCTGTACATATAATAAAATCGTATTAGAATTTTTGTCTGTTTATCTGTGCGTTTGTGCACGCTAATCTCAGAAACGGCTTAACTGATTTGAATGCGATTTTCACTGGTATATTGTAGCAAGCTTCCCAACTGGTTTACAAACAAAAAAGTTACGCGCTATACCGAATACCACGCGTACGAAGTTGCGGGGTACTACTAGTTAGTTAAATATAGTTACACCAACATTATTTGGATAACTATAATTTATTTGTGAGTTTGAAAGAAAATGTATGCTCTCTACATACACATTGTGTTAGTTTTAGTGCGTGGTGCATTGTTGCGTACCATTGTCCAAATTGCGCACGGCCCGCTAGTGACGCGATGTTGTATCGGGTTTCGCGAAACGCACGCGTCGTTCCCCGCCTCTAGTCGCCCGCCCGCCCAAAACGGACCGATACTTTCACTTACTATTAAGCTTCGGCCTTAAAGACACGTGAATAAGGTCATAAGATCACATGCAAAGGTCGGCAGGCAGGTGGCTATCGTCGCCTATTAACACTGGCGCCTTATTAGGTTAAAGGGGATGGGTTGTCTAATTTATAATTGCGAATTTCGAATCTCATTTATTATGAGTCTAGTTCATAAGTGCTTTATGATTGCTTCCATTTAAAAAAAACTACTTTCACCACCTTAGTCCGCGGCATTTGGATTGTACTGTTTATTCCTTAATTATTTTTCAGTGTCAATAATTAATATTCAATTATTAATTATTACTCAATAATATAAACCTGCAGTAGTCAAAACTACGCAACGGATTTTGATGCTGAATTCACTAAAATCAACATTTTTTTTCGAAAATGTATAACACTTCCAATTAAATTTATATTTAATTTATATTTATGTGCGTTGTCAAAAGAAACGATTTTCAAGTGCTCACGTGGCTTACGCTAGCTAATTTATGATTTATGATGCTGGTAAATTATACCTATATTGACGGTCATAAGAGTTTATTGTAAACCTAATTGATGAATAAATGATTTGATTTGATTTTGATTTGATTTGATTTGATTAGTTTTTTTTTTTTTTAACCTTCACTAAAACTGATATAGATTTTTTTTAATATTAAAATCGGCAAGTGCGCTGCCGACTACAGTAGGATTAAGGATAAGGGATTAGGAGGGGATAGTGAACTGGGCTCTGGCATCCCTTACTTACTCACCGAAACACAACAGCACACGTGCGGTTATTTCACGGTGGTCTTCTGTAAGGGGGTGTGGTTAGTGGTTACTGCCGCCAGATGGGCTGCCCAAATTACTGTGAAACGCAGTGTGCCCTGCCAGTACTAAATATTGATTAGAATAGCCAATTTATTAAAATTTATTATTTTTATTTGAACAGAGGTTCTTATTTTGACCATATTAATTGATATCTGAATTATGGTGATATTTCAAAATTAAAGACGAAATTAATAGAATGGTTAGTGTACTTATGTCACCCTAATCTAATCTTTTTAAATGAGTTAATAAATTATTTTTAGTTTAGTATTTTATACAAATGGTTAGGTTGTATACATTCTTCGCTAAAATATGGCAGATAGATTTTTAAATAAATTGAAGTTTAAAAAAACTTAAGTTACACCTGGAGCTATTTTAGCTTAAAATAATAGAAGTAATGAGACTGATATATGTATACTAGCTGGTCCCCGCGATTTCGTTTGCGTTAATAAATAACGCCTGCCATCTTTATCGACGGTGGCGCCCATTTTTTTATATTCTTAGACGATCCCTCGTTACCTAACATATTTTCACGATAAAAAGTATCCTATATGTTAATCCAGGTAACGAACTATCTGTGTGCCAAATTTCATCCAAATGCGTTCAGTAGTTTTTACGTAAAAGTGTAACAAACATCTATCCATTCTCACAAATTTTCGCATTTATAATATTAGTAGGATTCTCTTAGATAATGAAGGTCTATTTTGTCTATATGGTTGATTTGGTGATAGTCCCCTCTAAAACTAAATATATTAGATATCATGTTTCCGATTCCAGTAATCCTTTAACTTTCATTATGTAATGTTGCCAGACGAACTTACATAAATACAAATTAAACATATGTGTATAAGAATTGACTTATTATGCCTGAAGTAATCAGTATTAAATTTCAAATAAGTTGTTAAAGTTATTATGGATATACGGTAGGTTAGCCAGCCATACTAAATCTTAGGACTGAAGTCTTAAGATTTATCTATCTTGAGGCCATCATATGCCCCATAAACATTTCGTTAATTTAAATTATCAATGCTAAAATCAAATGCTAAAAGCTCCCATTAAGTGATACGAAAATTTACTCATTTTTATTGTAATAAATATTGTTAAAAAACTTAAATTTAATTTCGTCTCTCTTCAATTTAAATACTAATATTATACTGAAAATGAAAATAATAGGTTTACTTTCACATGTAGCATTTTGATTTAATAAGCTCTTAAAAGAAAACAGGAAATTAGGTATTTTATCCATTTTCAGCAGTTTCAGCTATGTAAAAGCTCACCTTAGGTAATATAAGCGCACGACCAGTGAGCAATGCACACGGAACACTAGTTGCGTCACGGTGACGTCACCAGCCACCGTAAATAGACTAGAATAGCGAGCTCTGAAAACATAATAACACGTGAATGAACTCGTCCGCATAAACTTCCTTAGCTTTTTAGCCACCTTAACATAAAAATATACTCGATTGGTACCTTATTTACACCTATTATATAAAGAAATAGATCCTTCGTTAAATATTCAACTTAATATGTAGTTTCATAATCAAAGAGACTTCGTTCGCGTGGACTTCATATTTTATATTATATCTTTTGTTTCTCCGCTTACTTCTTCTAAAATACCCAACGGATTTTAATATTAGGTATTAAAATCAGTTTTCACATAAGTGAAAACTAGTTTCTATTAGGAAAGAGTGATAAACATGGAAGATTTGTGTAATAATTTCCAGAAAATAAAAAGCAACCACGCGAAGTCAGGGGCTGTTTGCAAGTATTATATTTATAAATGGACTTAAATTTTTCATGAGATCTCTATAGTAGCCCCTATTTTATAAAGAAACTCTGAGGAAAACCATATATAGTAAAATTAATTGTTAGGTATCTGTTCAAACTAGTATATAGTTCAATTATCTTCTCAGTCTGAGAGGCCCCCATAACACCTATTGAACTGTCGCCTATAACCGAGCTATAGTAGAGTGTCTTAGTGGAAAGCTAGGGATCATGTCTTTTTCCCCCCCTAGGTGTGCTGGGACCTTGTCGCGGTGGGGGGGCTTAACCCTCGCCAATCCGGACGGTTGCAGGGGTCGGTGGGGTCACCGGCCTTCGCTTGGCTGACCGGATTGTCGCTGGGGAACTAAGAAAGCACACCCGTGAGGGCTCCGAGCGAGCTCCGAACATCGGAGCTCGTGGCGGAGCGTTTTCTGGGAGGCTCCAACGGTCAGTTGGAGCTTCGCCGGTCACCGCTCGCTGGGCCGAGGATCCGTACTCGGCTCATGCGGGTGTGGGCCGGTGAGAGACGGCACCCCCGGTCCTTGTTCGTCGGACCGAGGTATGGGTCTCGGTTTTGCGCATGAGGACCGGCGCGGGTCGCAGCGGGCGGATTCTCTCGGATGGCTCTGTCGCTCAGTGGTAGTCGGGCAACGCACGCGAAGACGGAGCTTTACGGCAGGGAAGGACCGTCTGGCAGAGTACCGCAATCGTGGCCTTGTGGGGGGTGGTGAAGACCCGGTTAGGGCCACCGGCCTAGTAACCGCCCTTCGCAGTCGTCCGGAAGAGTGAACACCCGGCCTCGTCACCCGGCCTAGTAACTCTTCCGCGACGACAACACGAGGTTGAGTCCGTCTCTCGGGCTGCCGCGATTGCTGTGGAAATGTCAGATGGAAACCCCCTTTGGGCCGCCCACCCTTAATGCCGTAGAGATGAGCGGCCACATGAGCAGGGGTTATCCGAGAGTTTCAGGTGGAAGCGGCCTCCGACTCTGTGGTAGGTTGTGCCGCAGAGAAGAGGTAATGGGGTGCTTCAGAGGTGAAGCCCCTCGCTGACTGCCCGCTGCGAGAGGTGAGAATGGGCGGCTCGTGCCGCTTCGCCCGGGGGCGGTGGACATGGGGTTGTCCGCCGTCATCACAACACCGGGCAACGATGGAAGACGTGCTGTGTGTTTCCGGCACGTCTCTCCACGGCGTGGAGATCAAACTCCGCGCCTAATCGAGGTGGAGCCCGCAAGTGCGCGGGCCTCGTCTGGCGGGGGAGGCAGATGCATGTTTTCCACGATCCCTTACCCCCCCGCCCATAGACGGCGCGAGGAAGCACCGTGGGTTTTTAGTGGGTAGAAGTCCCACATACCCCACCGATGTCCCCATGGTCGGTGGGGATCTGGCAAAAAAAAAAAAAGGGATCATGTCTCTTTAAACTAAGTCATAGCCTTACAGACCAGATGCTGTATCAATAACATTATTGTGAGACATATTTTTTCGTTTTTCTTTAGTTTCGAATTAACAGTATACTATAGTGCTTAACACTAACACAATACCAAGAGTTGGCGACTAATATTTATATGGTTATCAAAACTTATATCAGCTTACTGGCTGTGTCAAGGCTTCACCCTTGACACAGCTTAACGCTATGCGTGATGATAATTAGCTTATATTATAACCTTCCTCAAGAATTGAGCTATCAGATGAAATAAGAATTTTTAAAATCCGACTGGTAATTCCAGAGTTTAACGCATCAAACCAAACATACAAAGAAACTCTTCAGCTTTATTATATTTTATTATAGATAATAACTTTATATTATAATTTGGAAAATTCGAATGTATTGCAATTTTTTTATGCACATGATCAATAGGAGCAACATATTTATATTTAGTAGTGGTACGGCACACTTCATTTCACAATCATATTGGGCAGTCCGTCTGGCGGCAGTAACCACTCCCTTGCATAAGACCACTCTGAAATAACAGCATGTCTGTTGTTGAGTTTCGGTGAGTGAGTAAGGGATGCCAGAGCCCATTTCCCTATCCCTTCGTAATCCCTTAATCGTACTAATGTCGGCAGCTCACTTGCGGCATCTGTGGCGTTGCTTGTGTGAACAGGCGACGAAGGTACCACCTACCATCAAATAAACCGTTAGACTTTCAATGAAAGTTCATTTCCAAAGTTGGCCCTGTCGGAAATAAAACCCGGGACCCTGAGACAGCGCTAAGGAAACGATAGACCGCACTGCCAATGCCAATCATTGTGTGAAACATATTCAAAAACTCGCCCTTTAAGTATCGTTTGTCAATAATGTCCTTTCTAATTTGACAAACGTTTCTCAAGGGACGATCTTCTCACCAGTAAGACGAAATCAGACCAAAATAATTATTATAGATTGTGCTCCATTACGTCGAAGTGTAGTCGGCAAAATTTTAAAGGATTACTGAGATAACATATTCGTGTTTTGCACACAGACCTATTACAATAAATTTATTGGCATTGTGACAGAGCGACGTAACTGTTTACAGTAAAAACTCGAGTAAAATCTTGATTTTTAATGAAACATTTTGGTGCGTGTGCAACGGTGTTTTTTTACTCGTGTCGGGGGTCGATGACTCATTTATATCGGAAGATTCTACGTGTCCAGTATTTGCAGAATCGTCTGTGTGTGTCTGTGTGCGATATTCAATGTCAAGATCTATAGGAACTCTTTACCTCTTGTATTAGTAACGATATCTCTATTTCATTGCATATTTGCAATAGTTACAATTTTAAAAGTAGAATCCTCATTTTGAACCAATTTGTACTTTTTTGACCATTGCTGCGAAGGGTAAAAATTTGTCTTATGAAATCTTTTTTTTATCAGTTAATAATAATTTATAGACCTATTACTCCTGAGGCTATGCTCCTATGGGGATCAGGTTGTTCTTTAAATGTTCAGTATGGACTACATTTATCATAATTGACAAATATACATATATTTTACACAATAATAACTAATTTGAAACATCTACACAAATGTCTCTACACGAAACTATTTGTTATAGTATTGCAGTTGATCTAATTCCTTAGTTTTGTATTAAAATGTAAAACATAATGTACACTTATACTTACTATATAATACTTTATAATCAAATTTTTAAGTAAACAAACTGAAAGGCAGATGAGCATCGTAAACATCGCATATCAGTTAATTCGTTGTTGTTACTTAAACTATGATACACCATAAATTCGTCCACAAGTAACGTTAATAAATAATCAGACTTTAACAATCCAAGACATAAACTTTATCAGACAAGACCTTGGGCAGTAGCTCTATTGTCAGTTGGACGCAGTGATCTGGCCACATCGCCAAACTCAATTCTAAATGTGGACACAAATCTGGCAACCATAACAATTTAATATCAGTTGTTCAAATCTAGCGTCAGCGTAATATCGCTGCACCCATCCTGCTCCCCTTGTCCACAACAAACGACCCAACCCTTACTCCGTTCCCTTAAAATATTAACCGTGTGGTCGTGGTGTGACAGTTGAGGAAGATGGGACTGTTGTTGTCTGTGGTAATCTCGTATGCGGGAGTCCTCGACGCGATTGAATGCATCAAGTTTATCGTCGCCGGTATGGTTCCCGATACTGAACCGGACTTCAGAGATCTTGTGCAATATTACAATACGCTGCTCCAGAGAACCGCCAACCCATATTCAAACTCGGATTGGACGATAGAATGCGGTCAAGGATACTTGTGCTTGTCGGAAGATAAAAATGGAAAACTAAAATCGGCCGCCGTGAAATACTACGACGGTAAGCCCGACTCGACCGCCATATTATTTTCAACGAAAATTTCAAGTTTCGGCCAGGATTCTGTCGACAGCACCGCTAGCTCGCAAGCAAACGGAGACCTCACAGAAAGGTATACAGCATCAAAGACGAAAACACTTATATCGAACACTTCAGAATCGTTCAGTGTCGGATACAGAAACAGATCACCTACGCCTTCTGAAAATATTTCAGATCCAAATCGTTTTTCGGCAAACTCTTTCGAGCGTGACGAACGTGACGCCGAAGATAATAACGAAGCCAAAGAAAAACTCACTTGGCATTACCGCCCTCTGAGCCCCACCCCGCAACCACTGCCCGAAATACATTTCCAATCATTCGAAGGTGAACAAACCGGAGATGCATACAGCGAAGAATACTTAAGGTTAATATGTATTGCTTACGGACAGTCATATGTAGATATTCACACACCCTATAGAGTGTTAGCTACATTCCCCACGGAAGCCATCAGTATCTCATCATCATCGCCATGCACGAGTAGAAAGCTAACTCCAAGCATGAGATCATTGTTTCACCTGTACAATAAACCGACTTGTTTTTTTATAAATTTGTTTAAGATCACTTGATGGATTAAAGTTCCGACCGTTGCAACGAAGTGACCCGAGCGGCAGACGAAGGAGTTTCAAAAAGCGTCATTCCTCTTCGTCGACGTCCTCTAGGGATTCGCGGGCGTCGCGCGAGGAGGAACTTAAGATGTTCACCTCGCTCGAGGAAGCCGAGTTCGCACGTATGAGTAATGAACCCGCGGCGGGTTTCGGAAGCACCCCTAATCTAGCGGCGCGTTCTCATTCCAGAAGTCGATCGAGAGAAAACTCAAACGAAAAGTCGTGGAGTATGGAAGCGTCAGTAGACACCGCCGATGAAGATCTAAAGACAGAGCTAAAGCCTCGCCTCAAGGAGCTCCCGAAACTGAGTTCGTTTGAGGAAGAAAAGGAAGAAAAAGAAGAAACGAAAGAGACGAACGAGGTAACTGAAGAAGAGGAAGAAGACTTTTGGGGTAACTCGGGGGATTAGTGATGCCTGGACTTTATTTAGAGCAAGTGTGAAAATTAAAGCTTCGATATGAGCATGACTGAATTTGTAAAATTAAAATATTTTTCCCCTAGCACTGGTTTTCTTTATCATTACCGTAGATATTAATTTTACCCTGGATATTCCTTTTGGACGGAAATATAATTTTTAGTTAACATTTTTTGGCTGGCTCATTGGCTTATTTATCGGTTTGGCTTATTAGCATATTTAGTTTCTAATACCGAATTATTCTAACACTACAAATCACAAAATAATGGAAACTGCGAAATGACTGTTACAACTCCAATAGCAAATATGCCTAATTGGCAAAGAATTTGTAAATACAATACTAATTAAAATCAACATCCTAAATATGTTTTTTAAACCCTTTATACGTAATACACGCACATAACTAGCTCCAAACAATAAGGCACATCAGATTGATTTGATATTAATACTAAAAGCATCTGATCTAGAAAAAGTTATCTGAAACTGTTGTCTGAAATTTAAAATATTACAATTTGATTTAAATAACAACCTACGTATTATTTAAAAAAATGATTGTAGACATAAACATGAAACAGATCGACTGACAAATGAAGGATGTGTGCTTCACAAACAGCCAGTTAGACCCGACGTGATTTATCGCAAAATCTATTATCAGACTCCGTCTGTAAGGTTTCAATATAAATTGAAAGGCGAATTTGATTTCGTGTCAGCAAAAGTTACAACGATTTCTGACGATGGAAATTTATAGTAATGAAGACAAATAAAATTGTAGTATTTTGAAGTAACACTCGGATAAGAAACACCTAATATTTTTTTGGTTTAATGAGGAAATCTCTCCTAAAAGTCCTTGGAAAATATTTTAAGCATTATAGATATTCAAATTCATATTTATTGCAATAACTTTGATGTGTAAAGGATTATTTTTATACTCAAAAAAGTAAAACTCCCTAAACGTGCTATTTCAAAATTTAGTACAAAAGATTCATTAATGAACTGGTTGTACATGGAAAAATTCTTAATTAAGAATTTGGCTCCCAAATTCACGATGCATTGATATTGGGGTTCTAGGTTCGACTGGACTGGGGACAAGGACAGCAAAATTTCCAAGCCTAATTCTAAATTTTATGTTAATTATGACTGATGGCTTTTTTAGTGTATTTATGTGCTTAAATATCTAAACTTTAATCGTTATAATTATTAGGTATTAGGTCTTTAGAGTGCAGAAAAGTTGTTTCTCATTGCTACTAGAACCAAGATTATTTATATAAAATTCCATGCAATTTACTACAATATCAAAAATAGTTGCACAATACCGCGAGACGCGTCCAAAAATATCCGGACACGATACCTCGACCCACTTGTACGACCGAACGTCGTCTTTTTAAAGATGAGCGCCCGCCACTTTGTGACCTTTTTTGTTAATGACCGACCTTATTACGGTAAACAAGTTTAATTATGACCAATCTCGATTGCCAAGTTCATTTTGTTAACTGCATATTTTTTAGAATTTTGTTAGTTATTTGCCTACAGATATGAATCATCATTAACAGCCTATTATATGTCCCCACTGCAGGGGCACAGGCCTACCCTCTCAACAAGGGCGCGTGGGCTATGTGGTCCACCACGCTGGTACAGTGTGGGTTGGTGGACTTCACATGCGTCTTAGAATTTTTGACATTTACAGTTTTCCTCACGATGTTTTCCTTCACCGTTAGAAAAAAACCCATTGGTACATGGCATGACCGGGGATCGAATTCGACATAATAGGCCGCGTCTTTCCTACTGCGCCACCGACACTCTACAGTACTAGTGTTTTTTAATTTTTTTTGTTTTTTATTTAATAGTAGATATTATTAATTTTGAAAAAAGTGTGATTCTTTTTTTTATGTAACATTCAGTACATAAAAATAATCGTTTATTAAGCTTTAATCTCTCAAAAAGAATTTATTAGTTTATTTATGGATAGTATTATGGATCGGCTTCCCATCCTATTAATTTCATTAATTTCAAAACGATACCTTAAAATAAAAAAGGACTCTACTGCTTACAGAGGTCTACTTAAAAAAACACAGCAGTTGTTGGGATTTTTTATGTTAAAACCTAAACCACAATACTTAGTTAAATAGACAACGAACTATGAAAAAGGTTAGGATCGAATATTCAAAATTAAAAATCGAATTGCCAATAGGAACAACTACAAACCAATATGTAGACTTCGATCAATAATATCGATTTATCGTTCGATATTACTGATCTCGATAATATTTGGGTAAATAATAATAATAATACGAGGTCACAAGAAGATAGCGGTTAAAATAGGTGAATCGCAATATAACCTATATTTGTCGTGACGATAATTCCAAGCAAAATTTACCAGAAGAAAGATCCCAGAACGGCATTTCGGTAATAACAAGCGATAAGTTTTCGGTTGTATGACCACCCAATTGTATTTGTATCTAAAACAAATCTCAACCATAATAAAAAAAGGACGTAATTACAGACTTCGAAAGAGAAAGTTCGCAATCGCATAACATATTCAAAAATCCTAACGAGCACGTATTCATCGGCGACAGAGAGATGAAATTACTAAGATTACACTTTAAGATTACAGTTATTTCAAAGGAAAAATCAAAACGAGAAATGCTGTCATTAATACATACATAATAAATTTGTACTCGATTTTCAAATTTATTTGGCTTTTTTTATTTACATCGAATTTTGATAATAAGACCTAACTCAGCGACTAAGGAAACAACAATATTTTTATTATTATCAAATTTGCAACACTACTTTTGCAATTAACAAATATTACAATTCTGACTTTTTTCTGTAAAAAAGTCTGACTTTTTTCTTTTTACGGAACGGCGAATTGGGGTTGGCAAGTAAAGTTATCGTTTTTGCTAAATATTCATTTATTTATTTGAATGAAATTAATTATAATTTATTTTTAATGTTGCATTAACTTTATTCAGAAGTAATTAATTTGTACAAATGTAAGAGTGACACGGCACACTGCATTCACAGTTACAAGCACGTCTGGTGAAAATACTCAAGTGTACTGGGAAATAACCAGCGTATGTGCTGTTCTTTTTCGATGCATGAGTAAAGGATATCTGAGCCTGTTCTCCTATCCTTATCTTACTTTTATCTTATATAAAATTGACATCTAGGGATGTAAATTTTATTGTCTTAATGTCAGTTTTATTATTTTAATGTGCCTATTTAAGTTTCACATACTACATTAAAATAATTTATTTACTTGTCTCTGTAAGAAATATAATGGGATCCTCAGTACGTATTGGGTACCATTATCTTTCGTCCGTGTCCCTCGGGGACAGTACTTCAACACCTAGTGTGTTGAATTTCACGGTTCACATAATTCAAAGGTTCACGGACGAAGTCGCGGGCAAAAATTAGTTTTTTTCTAAAGCCCATTTCCTTATCCCCTCCTAATCCCTTATCCTTAATCCTACTGTAGTCGGCAGCGCACTTGCAGCACCTGTAGCGTTGCTTGTGTTATAGGCGACGGTAGCCACCTACCATCAAGTGGACCGTCAGCCTGTCTATCAACATAACATAAAAAAAAGACTCAATATAGAACACAAATCAGCATACACAAATACCATCGGCTCTTGTTGTTAATTTACATATTATTAGTGATTTAACATTCTTAATGAAATAACAGTTTGTTTTTTTGTATTGCCTATGTTACATGCGTATTCTTACAAATACTTTGAGGTTAACAATGTAGGAGATTTAACACGTTTTCTTGTGGTTTACAACACAAATACAACGAGCTCCTGTTACTGCGGTTACATTAGAAATAACGCAAAACATAAAATGGAACACGGTTTTACTGCTAAGACTTTATGCATCCGTTGGTGAATGGCGAGTTTTAAACGTAATACTTAAATTTTGAATAGTATCAAAATTTAGTCACATAAAATTGTATTTTTTTTTTTAATTTTTTTTTAATTTTTTTCAATATAATATACAATTACCATCGATTATGAATGTGTCTATAAGGAATAAGTACACCGACAAGAAACCTTATAAAGTTTTACAAGTTTCAATATTTACAAGGAAACATAAGTATCAGTTTTCAATCTCGAGCAGTTTTAACATTCATATAATCACTACATGAATTTTAAACTATTTATTTTAAACTAGCTGAGCCCGCAACTTCGTACGCGTGGTTATAGCGCGTAACTTTTGTGTTTGTAAACCGATTGAACTGGTTACGGGAGGCTTCCTACACTGAAAATCACTGAAAATCGCATTCAAATCGGTTAAGCCGTTTCAGAGATTAGCGTGCACAAACGCACAGACAAACATACAAACCGTCAAACAGACAAAAAGTCTAAAAACAATTTTTTTGACTTCGGTAATATATAAGTACAATATAAATTGTATTTTTTTTGAAAAAAATCTTTAATGTGCAGTCACGGCTCGTTTGCGATTTTATTATATGTATGTATAGATAAATAATCAATGCATTTTTTTATACAATTTGCGTTTGGTCATTATTTAACATATATATTAATTGAATTTGTTTTTCTTTTATAGAATCGTAATCGAATGACATTTAATGCATTTAATATAATAATTATAGTATTTGTAAACAGTACCTATACAATAAATTATTCGATTCTTAATACCTGTGGAATATATCTTGTAATGTTAAACGTACGATAAATACGATAACTACGGCATCATAAACAAAGTTACTTTTTCTTCATTTATTCAACTAATAATATAAAAATGCAAAATATTGTAATGTTTACTCTCACACACAAAAACTGCAGAAACTTTACAGTCATCAGAATAACGCATAGGCTATTATTTATAAAGACACGCAGACGATGTCGCGAGCAAAATCTAGTATTAAATTAATGTAGGGTTCCAAAACTGTACAAAATTTTTAAGTCATTATGCCACAGCAATCTTAAATATTTATACATACAGACCATACAGTAAAATTAGGCAATATTTTGCTATATTGCAGATTTTCACAAAAAACGTGGAAGCGTCTAAATTTAAGGATATCTTCACGTTTATTTTGTTGAGATTTTGTTTCTTTTTCGTTAAAAAAAATAGTAAATCAAACTGGAGAATAGGCCCAATTTTTTTATGTGAAGGTTGACAAACAGGCTGACAATCCACTTGATGATAGGTGGCTACCGTCGCCTATAACACAAGCAACGCCAAAGCTGCTACAAGTGCGCTGCCGACTACAATGGGATTAAGGATAAGGGATTAGAGGGGATAGGGAAATGGGCTCTCGCATTCCTTACTCACTCACCGAAACACAACAGCACAGCACACGTGCTGTTATTTCACGGTGGTCTTCTGTAAGGGGGTGGTTACTGCCGCCAGACGGGCTGCCCAAATGACTGCGAAACGCAGTGTGCCCTGCCAATAATTTTCAGATGCAGACCAGAGACAACTTTGAAAAGTTCATTTCCAAAGTTGACTCAGCCGGGAATCGAACCCGGGAACCTTAGAACAGAGGGTTAAGGCAAACACCCCAACCACTCATCCAACGGGCTCGTCAAAAACGTTTGCTGTATTGTAAAACGTTTGCATTTAAATGATTTGGAACTGCTATAGTATTACCACATTACCTATGTTAATAGGAGACGGTAGCCAACCACCATCAAGTGGATAGTCAGCCTGTCTGCCGAAGTTCACATAAAAAAAGTGCTGCAAGGACTACATCTAAATCAATAAATTACTTATAAAACCAATGAAGTGGTGCATTTTAGAAAACCCGTAGGTGAAAGTTCCCACTCGTAATCTATTTTCTCATAAGAACCGGGTGTTATATTCGTCAGTCACTATCTATATTTAGGTCACGCTGTAAATGATGCCAAGCCAAAGTAAACACCGGTGTCGTTAAATAATTCGCTTTTTAAACTTATACCAAATTATTCAATTATTAAGTTAGGCCACAACTTATGACTGATGACTTCCATTCGGTGCTTGCAATTATTTATTGTAAATTAAGCAATAAGTAAATGAGTAAATTAAATAATTTCAGACCACTAAGTTATGAGTGAAACTATAACTTGGCCGGACTTCGAAAAATAGACCAAGTACGAGCTGCTGAAAAATAGAAATAATTTTAAACACACGTGTTGCTCGCAGCGCAGTAACTGCTTTTTTTTCGATTTCATTTCAATTTTGAACTAAAACATACTTTTATGGAATAAGGCATAGCTTATGTTTCTTATAGATAGTGTAGCTATCTGTGGAGAAAAGAATTTTTAGAAATACAGTAGTTTCAGAGACTTTCCATAAACGATTGGAAGCATAGACTAATATTTTTCTTCTCAATGAAAACGCAACTTTTCTTAAAGAAATTTTCAATTCGTAGAATTTTTTAATCGAGAAATTATGACAACAATGGATATAAATATTTCAATACGATGGAGGTAACAGGAAGTAGTTTTTGAAAAAAGCCAAATCTATTTATTTAAAAAGAATTATGATAATAAAAGTCTAGACAAAGTGTAGTACGCCTCAGGTCTATTCACATACCTAGGTAAAAAGAGAAAAAACATTTAAAAAATTAAAGTTCGACGTAAATGGGAATGAAATGGGAGAAAAATAAATCATATATGCTAATGAGCCAAAGTTTTAATTGGAATTATTGTATAATGGGGTTTTTCATTAAACCTTTTTAAAAGGGTTGGTTGGTTTTTGTAATAATTTTTCGGGGATTCCCTTAAAAAATAAGTAGGCAAGTAAATATATTATCAGTTGTATAGTGTTTAACTGTGTTTAACACAACTAAACCTTCAAAAGCGTGAGCAGTTCCCAGGTGTTTTCCGATCCCTGTTATCGTTCAGCATTCCAAGGATAATGTGGCATATCGGTCAGGTGTTCAACGTACCGAAAACCACACAGTAACGTGTAATAAATGTATTAAAAATAGAGCAATGAATGAAAACCCCGACCAAGACCTTGGTCGAAGCGAGGCCCAAGACGTCGACCGAGCAAAGACCGACCGGGCATCAATATGTTAGTCGGAACTAAAAAATAAACATTCAAATGCAATAAACCTTGTACAAGCTGAAGGTCCCATACGAAAATAATATTTTCAACACACCGATGACATTGTAGAAGAAATGACAAAAAATACATTACATCATGATTGTTATTGTTTTGTGTGTCGGTAGTATTTAATGTATAATATACATAAAAACATATTTTGAAAATGTAGATATCATAATAATAACAACATCATGTAACGTATGTCATGTGGTTATGTGGTTCAAATGCCCTGGTGTAATTCAGTAGGTGCAGGCCTTTTGAAGTAAATTCAGTTTACTTTCAAAAGGTTTCCAACTTGCTTTCAATTCCAAAAAGTAAACTTTTTCTTTAGTTTCTAAATGACATAGAAACAAAATCTTCTAAATTACGCGACAAATTTTGATACTGTTTTCACCGCCACATATTTCGTTATCTTCCGAATAATCTAAATTTACAATCAATAAGTCAGAAAAAATATTTCTCGGGTGCTTGTTTGACTTACGCTGTATAAATCTCAATCAATAAGTGGGTTTTTAGTTTGTCTGATATTTTCAATACACGAAAAGAAACCCCAGGTATTTCTGACACGGTACCGGATTATGCTTACCCAAAAGTCACATTTCTGACATTTTTCAAGAAATGTTCGGTGTAGGTTCGGATTTTATAAAGAGAAGTTAGTTGTCTAAAAGATTGATAAACTACTTGTTTTAGACTGCTAATCAAGAGACAATTTAATTAAGATACCCGATTTGCCCACGAACAACACAGTTCAGACTAAATTGCCGTAAACAATCTTCAATGTTGCATTAGTGAAATTAGTTGACATTATTATTTTACTTTTTATGTTTTTATTGAAAAAATATTAGTAACTATTGTACATTAGTAAAGGAAGGTACACATACATTCTAATCTATTGATTCATTCGTCCTTTGACGTGGTGTCTAAAAATACAGATTAGTTAAAGCATCTGTAAATAAACCGACGGTGTATAACTGCAAAATCTTAGCTCTTAACGCAATATTTGGCTGATGTTAGATTGCAAATTAAAAAAAAACTTCGCAATGGTAATTGTATTATTAGTTTTAAATGTTTTTATACCTAGAAACGTTTTTCTTCTTAGTTTTATTTGTTTACGAAGTTGAATCCTGCGTAGTGTTTACCACAAGTATTGCACAAATTATATACTTATACATATTGTGCATTCAGGTCAGACGTCATACATAAATCATTAATTGCACACCAGTAACAATCGAGCTCAAGTGATGTTTGATATATCGGCCAGCTGATAAGGGGACTAAGTTCTGCCAAACGTCTCGCCCTACATACGGTGGCTCGTCTGATCGAACCGCTCTTGACGTTGAATCTATAATATGTTGTGAGTTGGGGAAACGCGCGATTCTCGGGTCGGTTCGCTCGGAAACGACGCCCGCGCACCTGCCCTCTCCGTCACTCATCCAAATTTAAATCCCAAACTCCCCCCACCGTCGCCTCTAAATATTCTGGAATAATTCCTGAACGCAATCCCTGCTACTCGCCATTCGAATTCGGGTCGCGACCGCGTCCGGTGATATCGATACCATCGCATTCGCAAAAATCCGACAGGACCGAATCCTGCCATGGCGGACGTAGACGTGCAAGTCCAATACACCACGACCGAGCGCAAGACCAGGAAGGTCAAGAAGAGCACCAAGCGTAGGGAGTCGAAGGATGGCGAGGTCACCGTTACGGAAATCGAGCAGACCAACACCAACGCCGTCAACGACGATGGGTATGTGTAGTGGTGGCCAACTCCCTTGACCCTCGCGCGTAGTGCCATGTGACGCCAGTGTGTCTGTGTCAGCCAGTGTCGATTACTTATCGTGTTCGACCTCCTTAGTGACATACATGATGTATACTTTGTTTCTCTGTTCACCTTTTTGTAACATATACCAATTGGCCACCCTCACATACCCGACTTAATTTAAGGTACTTAGAGCATAATTTCTTTTGTTTCCATTGTAACCGATGCGTTTTGTACCTTTAAGTCTATGTAATACTATTTGTAACGCACTGAAACAACACACAGCCTTTATGTATTGACAGGTCTGAATTTTAAAACAAGTGTTCACAAAGTTTTATGCCCAAAAACAAAATGTTCTAGCTATCAGAAAGAATTCTTTTAACTATAATAATCGAATTAAATTGTTCTCATCATATTAACCACGATTTTCCTTAATTTGCAATTAGAATCATGTATGGTATTTATTGTTTTTGACTGCTAAGCTTTTTGTTTTTGTCCACAGCTCATTTTCAGTGGCGAGTACACCAAGGCAATGAACAAGGACTGGCACAGCGGCCATTTTTGCTGCTGGCAATGCGATGAATCCCTCACCGGTCAGCGATACGTGCTGAGGGATGAGCACCCTTACTGCATCAAGTGCTACGAGAGCGTCTTCGCCAACGGCTGTGAGGAATGCAACAAGATCATTGGCATCGACTCTAAGGTGAGATACCATTATTTCAATGTTTTATTACATTTTACTATTCACATATGCATCAGAGTTTAAAAATCAAATTTACCTAAAGTAGGTAAAGACGTCGTCGTCTCAAAGTTATCCTAAAAATGTTATAATTACAATCCAATGAAGTTTACCTATATTGACATGAACCATTAATACGAGTAATGTTCGTTCAAATATTACTGCTTTAGATGATATAAGTGCAACTTGGCCAATTATTTACTCATTATGATTAACTTGTCATACTAATGTTGTGAGATTATTGTAATTTATGATCACATGTCATTTATATCATACGCCTTTGGCAAAATTATTATATGAGTGGTGGGTCTAATTTGAAAATCGTTTATTTTATAGCCGAGATAAATGATATTTACGCGACTGCTGTAGGTACCACAAGGTAATATTTAGATCCAATTATGAAATGGGGTCGCAGTGTTATTAGCTATTAAAGTAAAATTAACTCTAATGATATCATCTATCACAATAGGTTTTTATTATCAACAATATTCTTAGGCTTTGTACGACGATCATATATATTTATGTCACTCCAGCCGGCCCAGATTCCTCGGGCGTACCTCTGCACACGGCCCCACAGGCTAACCGCTGCCAAGCCAACATAACGCCAAACGCTGTGCATTTATCTCAACAACCACCAAATGAGTTTTCCTATTCGTCTAAATAGCTGTAATTTTTCTCGTGTTTACGATTGTTCTCGTAATTGACTGAATCGCAATTGTAGATTTCAATCAATATTTGTATGACCAGTTTTTTTAAATTTAAATCTTTAAATATCAACTAAAAGTTTCCATTAGCTATAAACTTAAGGATTTATTTTCTCATTTTCATATTAAAGAGGGCAAGTCGTTTCACGGGTATAATCGAGTATTTAAACATCAAAGTGATCGTACGTTTCTATGAACGTATTAGTGAAAACATAGTACGTCATGTCATTTTCCCAAATAATTAATTGTATAATGTTGTTTTATGTTTACTCATTGTAGCCAAGATTTAAAACAAATCTGCGAACGATTTTTAGAAAACAAACAAACTGTAGCTAGCTTGGTGAAACTATTTCTGGGTCGGATACGGCATTATTTTAATGTTGATGGCAACCTTGAGGTGCCTTGAGAGACCATGGGTGGATCGGCCGGGCGATTCTTTTGAGATTTATGTGTGATTCAAACAGCACTAAGTATTTCGTAATCGGCCAAAATAAACATTCATATTTTATTGACATTACGACATTCTGTTCCGAATGTCCGTACGGCAGTGGTTCTCGCTGTTGCCAGGAATAGAATTTAGAATGAGGGGAGCTTTATTTTGAAACTTGAAGATTGGAAACGTTCGTCAAGCGCTCTCGACAAGAGGAAATTTATTTCAATTTTTATTTAGGTCGACTTTGTTGACGTGAAAAATGTAAAATGCTAAATATATATACGTTTGAAAGTCTAATCTTCTATCCGGTCAGTAAACTTTGTATACGAATGTAATTGAGATCTTGATTTAGATGAAATATTAATACTGGCCTGGGACGTCTGTGAGTAATATTCAGATTGATGTTTTCCGTACATTACTGGATTATGTCTTATCTAATAGTAGCTAAATATGCAGAAACGGGCGTTGGTGTAGACGCAAATATGGCAAAACCTAATAAATAAACGCTAAGATGTTGACGGTGTTAAGTCACGATATTATAACATTCCAAATAAATCTTGCGTGTAATTGCAATTGATTGAATCTTTGTAATTTCTTAATCAACAAATATGATAATCACTGCCCACTAGACGATTTATTGAAGAATTTTTTGTTGTATATCAATAACGTAGGATGTTTCGTGCTAATTGGAAATACTAAATTATATGTTGCGAATCGTTGCACACAATACGAGTAATTTGTAAAAAAAAACTCAAAGAGAAGATAAAAAAAAATGTAGATTCAAAATAGATAATAAGTTTTACTGTTATCTGATGCAGAATTTATTTTACGAATACGAATGCCCGTATGTTGTTCTTTAAGATACGCAAACAACGTGTTCTTGTTAGATACATCTTCTACAGAACACTCTGCGCTCAGATGTTTCCACCTTCTACATCATGAGCTCTTCAAGATGAGCTGTACAAAAATTCTTGGAGCGTAACTTTTTCATGTTACTTGTGTTCCTAGGCGAAAGTAGCCTTCTCACACCTTTACAATATTATCAAATGTTTATGATACATTTTCAAGTGTTTAAAGGTACCTATAACGAATTTTTAACTGTATTTTTAATTTCTAGGATCTGTCTTACAAAGACAAGCACTGGCACGAGGCCTGCTTCCTTTGCGCAAAGTGCCGTGTGTCGTTGGTGGACAAGCAATTTGGCTCCAAGCTCGACAAGATCTACTGCGGAAACTGCTACGATGCCCAGTTCGCTAGCCGCTGCGATGGCTGCGGAGAGGTGTTCCGTGCTGGTGAGTACCTCAACTTTATAACTCAATGTTGTTTGGGACAACATTTGTCTGCATAGGGTAACTGGGTTACAAAATGTTTGTTAATATATAATGAGCAATTTGATATTCAGTAAACATAATTTAATCTAGTGAATAACGCATTTAACTTCCGACATTTGTACATTCTCTCAACATATTTCTCTAACAAATGAGCCAAACCAATCAATCTATCAACCGAATAAGGCGTAATGTATCACGTTCGTGGAATATTATGTATCCTTTAAGACTATTCGAGATTAGCCAGACACATCTGCGACATACTGTCTTGTAGAATTAAATATTAGTTATAAAAAAGTTATAGGATTTAATTATAGTTCATGACAGAAATTTTGTCGAATTTGCCTACATGTGATTTCTATAAGCGTTTTGTATTTCAACAACAATTAAGGGGGAGATTGGGCTCTGGAATCCCTTACTCGCTCACCTTAATTTATCGGTGGTCTTCTGTAAGGATTTGGAGTGGATACTGTCGCCAGACAAGCTATACAGGTTATACCCATTATCGCTATACTAACTTATACTCACTTATAGAGTAACTTTTAAGAAAGTATATCCTTGTACAAGTAGCAATTGGTGTTGAATGTGTTTTATGAACACTCATTAGTAGTAGGCAGTATTTTGCCTACTGAGTTGTACTGATTAATTACAAGTTTATGTGAAATTTTGTTAAAATGGAAAATAATAATGTATGGGAAGAACACATAAGCTAATCTAAAATAAATTTTCTCGATATTATAAATACAAAAAGTTTTCATCTATACTTTCTATTCACCGATCGCCCCATCCGTATAGCACAGACAATGGTCCAAGTGCAACACTGCTATATAAGGATGACGGGTTAACCGTCACTCGATATGGTGACATAAGGTGGTTCGGTCACTCGGACCGTGAGTAAAAACTGGTCACTGCCATTGCCACAACCTCCATGCACTTAACAGGCCATTTTAACTTTTAATTTTTACTTTTTATGTTGACATGTCGATTGTAATTTATGCTTTTAATGCGAATTCGAGATACGAAATGAAAGAACGAGGGCTGAATAATTTAAAACGGTTTTTTTTACTTAAATTTCATTTCAACAAAAGTTTTTTTAGGCCGAAGTGAATGCTGTATTATTTCTGTCGTATCCTAATGGATGTTACTAATTAAATATATTTTTAAATATACTATTTGTCGTTATTTCTAGTTTATATACATTAAGTAAACGCAATGAAATCTGTTATGCACCTTAGATTACGTGTGTTATATATTGTAACAATATATGTAATAACTTACAAAATTGCAATCAACTAAATATATTTTTGCATTCCCTTTTTGTCTTAGTTACTCCTGAAAAAAGCAAATCGTAGTTAATATTCAACCCCCGTAACATTTCAATATCTCTTATAAATTAGAAACTTTTATTACGCATTTTATATTTCTAAGTTCAATTTTAAATTTTATCCGACTAGTATACGGTTGTTGTACCAGTGATTTGTTCCATCCGTCGTGATTCAAGCAGTTTGCATAGATTACTTGTCATAAACGAAACGAAACGTCCCAATAAATTAAAGCAATCATTCCCTAATATGTACGCACGGATGCCATATAAAGCATTTATATGACTTCATGTAATTTACTATAGAATTGGAGACAAAATAGATTAGATTCATTCCAAATGAGTTCGCGTGGTCGACGGCTTCACTACGACTCCCCTGCGCTACTCTAGTTTGTCTATGGATAAACATAGAAAAAGCTGTCTGTTAATCCATCACACTTTCACATAAAACACGTAGCTGTATAACACCGTACCAAACTGAAAATTTTAAGATAAATAATAATACTAAAAAGTTTAAGTGTCCCACTGTATTACAATTGTTATACAAATATCGGTGGACGAATTCAAAGAAATATGCCTAAACAACCATGAGGTTTACAATTCAACGGCGACAACTTTGATTTTGACGTTACAACAATCTCAGTGAAACTCGCCATGGATGTCGCTAAACAAAATGTTTAGTAACTTTTTAATTTTTTATTACATTATTTATTGGCATTCAAAAAATTCAATAATTAATGTGCAATATGTATTTTTGCACATTAATAATGTGCAAAAATATATATTGCACATTAATTAAGGCATCTAGTAATTCATTACTACACGATTATTCAATTCCCAATCTTAAGTGGTGTGCATATTTACTTCAATATCTATCTTTGCCAAAAACTACACTGTTTGCTCAATATTGAAACTTTTTATACAAATGAAATAAGCAAGTAAGCAAGCATGCAAATTTCATTTGCAAGCAAGCAAATGAGATTTTCAAGCATATGTGCTTTTTTACTACAGAATCAATTCAAATATAACTGTCCAATGGATCCCACGCAATCGCGATGATGACACCAAAACTCTGGCTATACGGAAGTGGGTGGCTACCGATACGCCTTCATTCATTCTTATTATCTATCGGATTCGATATTAAGTACAGTTTTACAAATTATTGTTATATAATTTGACTTTCGAACAGTTAAAAATGCCGTTAATAGAAAGGTGTTCGTATAAGTATTATAAAAATGTAATGTTATTACAAAAGTCTTTTATATTTTTTATTTTCAAGTAAAGAAAGCATATGTCCCATATCTTGTATCTAAATAAAAATTAATCGCTAAATGTGTTCCTAAACGCAAGACTCAAGAACGTCTGGACCGATTCTGCTATTTTTTTTTTAATTCCTTGAAGTCCGAGAATGGTCTTATGAGGAAAAAATTTGGAAAATTTTCCCGCGAAAACGTAAACATCTTTTCTCTTTCCAAAGTTCCTAGCTGACAATTCAATCATTTATTTGATGTCAAGCACATCAATCGAGAGCAAACAAATAGCTTTTGAAAGAACAACGTGTGTAGGGTCAGTTATGAAATTTAATTTTAAATTTGGAACGGAACCGCGTTACGTGAAAATTTTCCAATATTTAAAGAACAAGTCCAATACGGGTTTCAATGTTTTATTGAAATTTTATGCACATTATCAATTCCAGTTCGCATCTATTTATCGCGGTGACACTACTGGTGTAAAATGACTCAACTTTGGGTGGGCGGAGTCGGTCTAAAAGACATTATTTGTTCAAAGTTAATCCATTATCCTGCCGGATATCTTTTGTATTTTCTTCAAGAAACCAAACGACCTTGCAATGCCGTACGCCCTTATTAGTAAGATCGATCTCACGCATCGATCTACGATATTTTTGATGAGTAATCCGTTTAAGTAAAATCTTGTGAACATCTGCCGCGTTACGTAATAAATGTACAACAATATAGATTTTGTTTTTATTTTAGTCTATGATAATATAATTTATTATCGATGTTTGTAATGAATACTATTATACTATAATATTATAAATAGAAGAAACTCAAAAACTACTGGACCGATTTTAGAAATTACATCTATAGAAAACTACATTATCAGTGAGTAATATTTTATAAAGAGACGCGGACGAAGTCGCGTGCAACAGCTAGTAGTAGGTATTATTTTAACACGTCAAATGTCAAATTATTTAATAGTGGTATTCGGTATAGCGAGTTGTAAACCGATTGGAATGAAACAAACACTAAATGTTACAGGAAGCTTGATACAATACATTAGTGAAAACCGCATTCAAATCGGTTAATCCGTTTCTGAGATTAGCGTGCACAAGCGCACAGACAAAAATTCTAAAACCTATTTTTTTTCCTCTGTAATGTACAAATTGTTTTTTTGAAAAATATTTAATGTACAGACAGTACAAATTTTATATACTCAAAAAAAAAAAAACTTTTTCTACAACCACCCAACGGATTTTGATAATTATGGTTTTAAATCTATTAACAAGGTTTGTGTATATAAATTCCAAAAAAAACATTACTTCCGTGCTAAAAACGTCCCGTATAAAAATAGAAACAAACTCATGTTCCTTGAGATTAAGTGAAATGAAATTTCTTTAATACTAATTTTATTAAATGAAATATTTAATTTTATTTAATTTGTAATAATAACGGTAAGTAGTGGCAAGGCACATTGCGTTTCGCAGTCATTTGGGCATCCCATCTGGTAGCAGTAACCACCGTGATATAACAAACGTGTACTGTTGTGTTTCGGTGAGTGTGTAAGGGCAAGGGATGCCAGACCCATTTTCCTATCCAATCCCTTCTCCTTAATCCTACTGTAGTCGGCAGCGCACTTGCAGCACTTGTGGCGTTGCTTGTGTGATAGGCGACAAAAGACACTTACCATCAAGTGGACCGTCAGCCTGTTTGCGGATCTTAACATAAAAAAATAATAATCTCAATCTCTTGTGATAGAAAATAAAATAGTTGTCCATTTGGTTTACACTGTTTTAACTTTTAATACGGACAGACCCTTTGAAAACCAATTTCACCACAGAAACGTGTGCTTAATGAAACCTTTATAAAGACTTACTCGTAAAAGCCTCTAATTAATGACATGTTGGCTTAAATCAAACTAGTCCCCAAATGCGTTAGAAAATACATCTAAACCGAATAGGTTTAAAGTTCAAAATTAAATGCTTCAAGCTTCATTGTATAACGAAACGAATCATGTTAAAACGTAGATAACCATTGGAAAGCTTTTATAAAATTACGTTTTTTATTTGGCTACATGTGGAAAAATACATATGTATGTTTATAAAAAAACTAAAAAAAAATTTAAATAACCTTTCTCGTCACTGTCGAAAGTACCTTGCAATTTCTTTCTTGATATAAGTACCTATCCTATAAATTGTGTCAAAGAACATTTTGAAACAGCTATTAAAGCAGAGCTTTTATTTAGAAGTTAACAGCTTACGTAATATAATTAAGTCTAACTTATGTATACACTTCACTTAGTCTCTTCATATTAATTTGAAAATATACTAGTATGATTTTGTATTTTTTTATAAACAATTTTATATTTTTTTTTTCCTTTTAACCCAATCGATTTGATTAAATGAAAATATTAATTTTTACAGTATCTAAATTTACTCTAGAATTATTCAACTTATTACGCGTGGCATTCGGTTTAGCGCGTAATTTTTTTGTTTGTAAACCGATTGGAATGAAACAAGCTCTAAATATTACGGGAAGCTTGCTATAATACATCAGTGAAAACTGCATTCAAATCGGTTAATCCGTTTCTGAGATTGGCATGCACAAACGCACAGACAAGCAGACAAAAATTCTATAAACTATTTTTTTGACCTCTGTAACATAAGCACAACGTGTTTTTTTTTAATATTCATTGTGCAGACACGGCACGTTTACGATTTTATTATATGTATAGATATTAAATTAACGTCTCTTCAATCTTAGTATAAACATTTTTTTTAACACACGAAGTAGTTGGGATTCGCGTGTTTCATAAACTGTAGGCGTGGCTGAATAAACTTTATTAAATTGTATTAATAACTTCTAACAAATCAATTAGAACTTTATAGTATAACGTTTAAAGACGAATATTAATTTTTCATCCTTTAATAACAGCAAAATAAACCCGAGTGGCAACGAACGGTAGAGCACGTAACATGTTTTTAAATTATTCAATATTCATTATGAATGTCGGTCCACAGATTAAATCGACTCATTCAAGTGATGGATCGTATCGTCTTTGCATAAAATTAATAATGATTTGTCGAATAAATATTCATATGGTGTCCTCATTTTGTTTTTATTTTCGGGACATGATTTTACACACTTTTATATATTTACTTGTTAGAATGTTAATAGACACGATTCCACTTTATTTTTATGGTTTACACTTAAATGTTTTGCTCACAATGTACTTATTTTATTCAATTATACAATACAATCATAATCTACATAAAAATATATTGCCACGTGTATGACGGAGCATCACTTGAGAACGAAACGACCGATTGGGCTGTTTTTCTTTTGTTGTGTTCGTATTGTCAGGAGAAAGTTTCTATGAAAGAAATTTTTTGGAAAATTCATGGGAAATGTCTGAAATTGGGATGTATTTTATATGACTGTCGGTCAGCTAGTTATACTATATTAAAATTATGGAAAATAATTAATAAGTAACCTAAATTATTTACAGAAAATATTTAAAAAAAAATATCATACAGCATTACCTCGTTGTATTGCAAGGCTAATTTGCTGACTGAGGTAAATAGCTCTGGAACCGCCAGTATGTGGACCAAGCGTTTCGACAATCAACGAAATTTAAGCGCGTTGGGACCCCACGGCCCAGAGTTTCGATGCCGATGGGAATAAAAATGTAGGCGGTATTGAAATATGTTATGTGTATTTTGCTCTATTCGGACGTCTGCAGCAGCACTAGTTATGGTACCATGAAGATGGGACAGTGCCAGTCTGTAAACGCAAGTTGCATCCCACACGAATTCCATGGAACCATCGACAACCCATCATGTGTCTTGTCATCATCAAGTACGATATCATTCGGTTCAATTTAGCAAATCACTTGCTTTTTGTTTTTCAAAATCATGATGAAGTATTGAACCTTTAGAATGAAAGATTTCTAAATTACATTAATACATTAAAAGAATTATAATGTTATCCAAAGATCAAAGCTAAACAAAATTCAAACAGAGGCTTAGGTATTTTACGCATTAAAGAAACAGATGTAAAGTCAAATGAAAAATAACAGCGTGGGCAACTCCCCCATTGTATACAAATTATAAGGTTGTTATACAATTATTATAATCTCTTATAAAATAGAATCTCAAGAGCATCTGCTCTATAAAATTAAGGTAACGCGACTGTAGTAGTTACCTAATGAGACGGTGCGATTAATAATTGTCATTAAATAATACGCTTACTTACACTTTGAAATTTTGATATACTCGTAGTTACTAATGAGACGGGAATAACAAAGGAGTTATATCTGTGTGATACGTGTCGTTTGTCGGGAAATTTTAGGGGTTGCATCAGAACAATTATAGACATTTTATATTATGGACAACTGTCATTATTATTAATAGTACAATAATAATTTTCAACCACTGGTCAAAATTCGACCACATTGGGAAAAAAAACATTTTTTAATACTATAGCTCAACAAAAAAAAAATATATATAATCGTTTCACAATTAATTTATAGAAAAGGATTCGTAGTTTTCGCTTCACGTATTCCTATGGTTCGTCCTTTTGTTACAATTCAATAATGGTGAAAAAAAAAAACTATTTTCAATTTTTTTTATTTATTTTTTTATGTTAAGATCCTCGGACAGGCTGACGGTCAGATCCAGACCAGAGCAATCTAAAAAAGTTCATTCCCGAAGTTGGTCGGGTCGGGAATCGAACCCGGGACCCCTGAGACAGAGCGTTAAAAGCAAGCGCCTTAAACACTCCACCAAGGGGTCGCCTTTAAAAAGTTACCAAAAAAAAAACTAAATAAATAAATAGTAATAAATTTTATGATTTATATTCTACTCGTACATCTAAAATCAATATTTGTTGCGATCAGACTTCGCATTATCATCACCGTATCAACAATTTCAGAAACGAATGCCATTAGTAACTTTCAGAGTTACAACTTTCCTTTTCTATACAGACAAATAATTCGGTTTACTTCGCCCTTCCTTACCAGACAGAAACAATTTGAGGAATTGATTGCTTCCATTCTCCCCTTGTTTTCAACTTGCACAAACGACGCAAATATTTTTAGCAAGATACTGTCTATTGTTTAAGGTTTTATAGTTGTTTTGCACGTTTAAACGTGATTTCAACACAAATGTGTTATCGAAGTCACAATGCGCTCGGTTTTGAGTTTATTGGAAGACGATAAAGGAGCTGTCGGGTTATATTTTGTCCTTAAATGACTCATTTTGACATTACATCATTTTTGCACTTGATTTTATTGCCAATGAAATTAAATATATTCTATACTATTCGTACGCGTGATATGCGTTTTAGCGCGTAACGTTTTCCCTTATCCTTAATCCTACTGCAGTCGGCAGCGCACTTGCAGCAGCTTTGGCGTAGCTTGTGTTATAGGCGACGGTAGCCACCTACCATCAAGTGGACCGTCTGCCTGTCTGCCGACCTTGACATGTAAACCGATTTTAAGCAAACACTAAATGTTACGGGAAGCTTGATACAATACATCAGTGAAAACCGCATTCAAATCCGTTGAACCGTTTTTGAGATTGGCGTGCACAAACGCACAGACTAACAGACAAAAATTCTAAAAACCTCGGTAACATAAGTACAACGTGGATAAATTGTTTTTTTTTTTTAATATTTATTCAGATATTTATTAATATTTATACGATTTTATTACTTGTATAGACTAGCGACCCGCTCCCGGATTCATACGGATTTGAAATTTTTTAAAATCCTTTGTTAGCGGATGCTTACGTTATTTTGTTCCAAATTTCAGCATTCTAAACTTTTGGCTAGTTTAGTTACTTAGTTTTGGCTGTGCGTTAATAGTGAGAACAAATCATTTTCTAAGTTTAGTTTTATGAAATTAATTATATTCCAAATTTAATTTCATTTATATTTTGCACTATTGCACTGTTACTTCACCAGCACTAATAAAAGTGTTTTTATTAGTGCTGGTGAAGTAACAGAACACTTGTATTAGAACACCATAAAGGAACTATCGGATGATATTTTGTCCTTAAACAACTCACTTTGACATTTTTGCACTTGATTTGTTGTGGAGTATATTTAATTGTATTGCCATTAATTTAAGTCAAAGAGCGAATAAAAAAGACAAACATATGCCTAACTATATGTATGTGTACCGGTTTTATTAAATAATGTTTCGGTAACGGGAAATCTGATCCTTTCATCATAATAAAATGTCTAATACTTCGCTTCCATTAAAGATTTAATTAATTTTGTCATTTAATTTAAAAGCCAAAACGTCTCTTATCGTTTGAGATCAATTAAGTACAATTTGCAACCAACATTATTCCTTCACGTATATCGCTTTACGCACAGGCAAAGGCAACGCCGCATCAGTATTTCACCGGCCGCGAAGCCTGCAACACCGTGAACGTGCCATATTCTGACAGACGTCAAATTCGCGCGCTTTTTTTTTACGCTTCTTTTTTTAAATAAAAACATACAGCCATGTCGGCAGACGTATTGAGTGACGACTTTAAATCTCGTCTGCATTTAACGACAAAAACCGTAGGGCAGGACAGAATACGGAGGGCGAGAGAAAATAACGAAGATGTCGCTATACTGTCCATGTTTCTACCGAATGCAACCGCTGAAAGGGAGAATAAGAAGTTTTGTTGTTCATTAAGGGACCAGTGTCTACTTGGAGATCCTAGGAAAACTGTGGCAGGTGCTCTTATATTTTTATTATTTTTTTATAAAAATAAACTGATTTTATCCATGAAAGCGGCTTTATTGCTTTACGCTTGGTTCGTTAGATATTAATTTTTTTACTGCTTTTCTGTTAATTAAAATTCTCTTCGTGAGCATATTTTAATTCGAATTTTCGAGATGCGTTTATAATTTAATAAAAAAGGTTTATTTGTAACATTTTAGAAAGCTAGTCATTTCTTTTGGATTAAAGCGTTAAGCAAGCGTTTGTAACAGTACCCGAGCATCATTAATAAAAATAAAAGATATATTCTTCTCATAAAGCTATTAAACTTTTACTTGGGGTCAAATCTTAACACGACGACAATGCATCAATGTCACGCAAGTAAAAACAGGAACAATAACCGTTTGAAAGGAAAGTTTTTATAAACAGATTTCACTGAATATAGGATTTATTATGACAAATTGCTCTCGTACAACTTTTGAAGTTTATTGCCAAGCTGGTTGATTGCCTATGTGTGTTTCTATTTATAATAGGGATGCACAACACGCATTTTTATCGACATCAAATTTTGTTTGCTAGTAGTTTTTATGTAAAGAATGACTATTCGTTAAAAGTATATAGTTATACGTATAAGTATAATAAAATTAAAATATAAATATAATGTGATTATATTACATTTAAATCTCTATATTTATTTAAAAATAAAGTCGCTGTTATTTTCTGTCAATTTCTCCGCTGACTTCTTGTAAATAAATCAACGGATTTTGGTACAATTTTCAGTTTATATAATTTTCAGAAAAAAAATCGCACTCGCGCTTTTCTAGAACCTAACATGAAAATGCATTATGAAATTTTAATTACATACATTAGTTTGACTATAAAAATACTTACTATAATATTTAATATGTAGATATCGAAGAAATATTTATATTGTTCTGTCATTCTTGTCTGTAAATATATTTGATAAAATAATCTTAACTAAATGTATGAATTGTGAAGTTCGAACAATAAACTTGTAATAAGGAATCCTGTAGTATTCCATATTACAGGAAACTTATAAAATCCCTCGTCTTCACTTATAATTAAATATTTTATTGATTAAAACGACAAGTACCCGTTGACTCTTCGGTTATTCAAAGAGCCAAAGGATAAAATCGATTATCGCTTTAATTAACGGATAAGGACATTTACGACCCAACTCTAATACTGATAAAATTATCAAGGCTTTTAATTTCTAGTGGCGGATAGATTCATTTACATCTAAACTCTTAATCCGTTCAAGCGTGGAATGAATTTACAAATCGTTCGTTCAATTAGTGATGTCTCTCCGGTCGACATTGAAATTCGTTCACCATTCATGAGGTTAACAAACAGACACAGAGCAAGTAATGGATGGCTTTTGTCAACATTTGCTCAAAAGATGAACGTGTAATGAACGTGGGTTGTGTGTTGTGTGAATCAATAAACTTAGTTAATAAGTTGTACCAATTGACAACATTCTACATATATTCTAAAGAAATAAATGTTTTTAATGATATTGTGTGATGGACAAGTACAGGACTCATTATATTTATTTGACCTATAGACCTGTGCAATGTCAGGATTGGTCATAGTGGCAATGTCGTACGTGCACTCAAAAGGACAAATAGAATCATAAATAATAGAACAATTGGAGATAAGGGAACGGTCTCTGAGATATCTTACTCACACACCGAAATGCAACAGCATACGTGCGGATGTTTCAAGTCTTCAATTCGTACTTCTGTGCGGGAAAAATCACTTTATGTTTATTTATTTTATTTCAAGTCCATAATTACTATCGCCAGATGAGATTTTTTCTCACAAACTTGGCATATCTCTATATATAAAAATGAATCCCCATTTCCCTTGGTCACGGGCATCACGCGTGAACGGGTAGACCGATTTTATTTCGGTTTTCACTAATGGAAAGAGGGATAAACGGGGAATGTTCTTATATATAAAAATTGCACTCTGGGCGAAGCCGGGCGCGGGTCGTTAGTATATGTATAAAGATACGTTTACGTTAAAACATAGTGCTGTTTACATAGTCCTTATATAGAATGGTAAGGACTGCTGGCACGGCAGTAGCAAATTGTAATCATTACCGATATAATTTTTGGAACTCGATTTTTAAAATCTATTAAAAAATTCCTCCCAATTACCAATTGCAGTTATTGGTAATTGGGACTATTACTTACACTACGCAGATACAATATCTTGACATATATCCCCATTTGTTTGTAGATAATAAAACAAAATAAACATTGTATTCAAGGCTGACTTAGACATAATTAACAATCAACACTTCGCATTTAAGGTACTCTCAAAATTAACACATGTTTAAAAATCAACTCAGTATTGGTTTTATAATAAGAAGTGTAAACATTAGCGAAGAGAATTTAAACATCGGATTCATCTAAAACGCTAGCGTATTTAGCATAGTAACTCTTAGTCATATACATATTTATAAGACCCTAAGATTATATTTTAAAGTGAAAATGCAACATGGTGTTTCACTACAAACATATTTGCACAAGTAAATATATATAAGTAATATATAAGTAAATATTTGCCCAATTGTTCGGCCTTCACCTGAATTTGTACATGAAGACATTTTAAAATCCAACATTAATGTCTATGAAAATAATGTATGTGCTCGGTCTGTTCTCTTTGAACTAAGCGATATAAAATTAGACATCTGAAGAACTCTTTTATGTCTCTAATGATTGATTGATTGTAGCCAATAATAAAACTATTCTATAAAGCAATAAAGTTTAATATACATCATACAACAAACCTACACGTTGTCACTTATGAATGTTATTATATAAATACTAAACCTTAATATTAATAAAAATTATAATCTGCTGATATTTTGAATACGCGTAAAATAAATAAATATTTACATGTGGTCTTAGAACTGTAAATATATATTTTTATATTAAATTACAACAGTTATAACAATAGGTACTTATGGATAACATCAATAGGTAATTAGGTAATTTAGTACTCATAGAGCATATTGAGATATGATTGCAGTCATAAATTGGGTCTCATAATCCTGTATATTTATGATCCTGTTGCATGGCATGTCCTGTTATGTCTGGCGGCAGTAACCACATCGTTACAGAGCACCTTGAAATAACAGCATGTACAGCATGTTTATTTATGTCATACATTTCGACTCACGAGAATTCTCAAGAGTTATAAATGGCAAAGTCTATCTCCTTGCGACATTTGCACGATGTAGCGTGCACTTTTTTTGTAGTTTCGTTCAAATCGAGTAAAAATTAAAAAAAAACTGTATGTTCCAGTTTTTTCTAAAGAAATCTAAAGCATGCGTAAGAATCAGTAATTTTCACATATAAATTAAGGCAAATATGTATAATGACTCGAATGTTTCCGTTTCCTGTATAATTCTGTAGTTAACATTAATGACCACTAAAAATGTCTGCGAGTTGACGCCGCCGTCAGCCTTTACCGCTACATTACCCTAGCAATGGCTTTACCACCCTTAAACAAAGTTAATGTCCCCTGGAAGAAGGAAATCTCGCTCTTGCTAAAGAAAAATATGTGTATATTTTTCTGCCTTCAGTATTTGCAATAATTACTGATATATTTGCATTAATTACTGGTATATTATTGCAAACGCTGTTGCAATAATATATTTTTACCAGTATTTGCAATAATCTATACGTATAATAAAATCCTAAACGAGCCGTTATATATTAAAAAAAAAAAGAATTTGTACATGTTGTCCTACTTATGTTACCGAGCTCAAAAAATAGTTTTTAGAATTTTTGTCTGTTTGTCTGTGCGTTTGTGTACGCTAATCTCAGAAACGGCTTAACCGATTTGAATGCAGTTTTCACTGATGTATTGTAGCCAGCTTCCCGTAACATTTAGTGTTTGTTTCATTCCAATCGGTTCACAAACAAAAAAATTACGCGCTATATCGAATACCAGGCGTACGAAGTGGTAATTTTTTGCTTTTTATTATTGTATAATAAAAATAATTACCTGTGTAATTTGTAATATTTGTTCCAATATTTTAATAATTGTAGGTAAATAAATCAACCTATAACTTGTAGAGAAATTAACGCCATTTAAATGAAAAATAAATATTATTAGGCCATATAATTAACACAATGAAATGAGACGAATCTCAATACGCATTCCTTCTTAGTATCCAAATTTGCCTGGTCGAAACTGTTACAATTTTATCGAGAGAAAAGGGCTAATACTTTAACGAAAACCTACTAATGGCGACAATATTTTTTTGTAATTTTCAAACTAAATGTCTAAATACATAATTCAGAAAGAAGAGTAACACTGTGTTAATAGTTATTTGAAACTCGCATTTTGCACTAACAGTATTTACTTTGCGGTCCTTCAAACTATGCGGTCGCTAATTAACAAAGTATTATTGACAGACCGCGTAGGTGGCCCTAAATGCATACAAATATCGTACAAAGTCACAATCTATCATGGTGAAAGCTGATTTTGACGCACGGTTAAAGATTTGGGACAATTTCGTTGTACACATTAATAAATAATTTAAGGTCCCTTGTTGTTAACAGCTTTAGTTTAAAGAGTACTTACTGTTAGATGTTAGAAAAAGTCATCCACCAAAATTTACAAATTTGGAAAATAAATGCTGTTTCCATTATTATTATTTTATTGTAAAAATACCTAGATGTGTCATGCGGGGTGTAGATATGTAAATTGTTTTTTTTTTTTAATATATGTAAATAAATACATATTAATTTATGTCAAAAATTATTTCTCAAAGCCAAGTCTCGAGAGAAGAACGAAGAGTTACAATTATCAGGCCTAACATAATAGGGCAGAACCATAAAACTCCATGGCCATAAGTACACTATTATATTTAGATGATTTTTTACTATTATATTTACTACTTTTTTACTATTATATTTAGAATTTTTTACTATTATATTTAGATGATCCTTGAGAAATAATACTTTTTTCTGAATGAATACCCTATGTCCTTTTCTTTATCCCTTTCGACCTGTATGTAAAATTTCATAATAATGGGTTGATAGTAGTGTAGCTAACAAACTAAATCATTTTCATAATTTATATTAGTTAGGATAGATATAGTGGTCTAAATAAACATAAATTATTTTTTCTATTAAATCAACAGTTGATTCACAGTAAAAATTCACTTTCTAATTAACTAACGAGTTGCTTAGTTTACCTTAAAATCAATCTTAATCTATTAAATCAACTAAATGTCTTTTTAAATATTGCACGACACTGCCTATAAAGGAAGTATAAGTCCAGATACGTGTATAAGTTCACCCTCGAGCTATCAATTCCCTTTTAAGGCCGTGACATTTACAGTGTAGGCTCAATGCAATTGTCAACTTGCTATGCAGTCACCTTGCGGATGAGTTCTTAGTAGCTATAGAATGTATGATAAAAGTAACCTACTTTCGAAAATAGACATTTTACCACCGATTTTATTATTCAAGTCTTTATTAAACTGGGAATGTAATGAATTATAGAGCAATAATTCACTTTGAAATATATTTTTTTAGTTTTATCAAGAAATGAAAAATTTTCAGTAGAACCAACCTTAGTAGGATAAAGCGTAGGAGGGAACTGGGCTCTGGCATCTCAATCGTTCACCGATTGAGTGAAGCACTTTTACTGTTATTTACGGTGCTGCAAGGAGGTGTTAAAAAATAGTAAAGTGTGACTAAATAAATAAAAAATTACAGTTAAAATAATAGATTAATAAATTTTGTAAATAATAATATATAATAATATACACAGAATTACCTTCGATTTGACATGTACTTTCAATTCGCAACCTCATATAAAAAACAAAGTTGAAGGCGAAAGAATCACTTGTATCAATTAACATTATGACGTCACTGATTGAGATACATTATAAAATTGTACAAATAATCCGAATAAGATCCTTTTCATCCTTATCTTACGGTGATAAGGTCGGATTTAGAGTGGGAACAGATTCGTTGAAATGAAGCGTTAAGTCTTATAAGGCGATACGCGCAGATGTTTTGTGGATTGCCTTGGCCTTCGGGACCCCTATATCGTGAGTAATCCTATGAACCTTTTGAAATTTAATCATCTGTTCAACGTGTCAATAAGAATCTCTGTCAGCTGCAAAAGGGAAGTCTTAACGAATCTTTTAACTGCTTAACGAAATAGTATATAGAATATCCTTAATAGACTTGTCAGATTAGGTTTAATAACATTGAAATAGGTAAAACTTTGTGCATACTGCGTTACATTAGAATTCCATACATCGAACAATGCACTTATTTTATCAAGTTAAAAGGCCGTGGCAAATGTATACACGTGTACCTAATACGAACTTAACCGATAAGGCTACGTCGATAAATATATTTTCAAACATTCAAAAACTACGAAGCATTTTGCAAAATGTTTCACTACACAAACCACAGTGCAATTTTTAAGCTTTTGAAACCTTTGCCTTGACTCGGGTTAGTAATAATAAAAATAATCTTTTTTTGCAATTTGTTATTGCTAACTAAACATGTCAAACGAAATTTCCATGTGCAAATATAAATTCTGTTACAATTAAATTAAAATGTTTCTTTTTAAAATATATAAAAATATTTGTCATTAGTAACATTTTTAAATATAGATAATAATTTTTAAATAACGACAATTATGCACTTAATACTATATACACACAAATATTAATTAATTAGGTTAATAAATTAATAGAGAATTTTTTAAACAATCATTAAGAAAGTTAATAGACTTGTCAGAGTATAACAACATGCATACTGCATAGGTTTCTAATGTTACATTTAAATGTATAAATATTAAGGTTCTTAAATTAATTCCATACCTTTTGTTAAATTGGGACATCTGTAATTCAATAGAGAAACTTTTGTGAAATATTAACTACGACAACAAACAAAAAATAAGGACTGTCAGATCGTATGAATCATGAATCATAAAAATTTGCATACACGTTACCAGAGGTACACAAAAGGATATTCTGGATAAAAATTCAAAAATAAAGTGTTGTTTCCCAGTGATCATCTAAAAGAAAAAATATTTCAACATGTAACAATGCCACTAGAATGTGATTTCATCTGTTCAAAAAAATGTTTAGTAGACACGGTCTGTTTCATCACGTTGACTTAATAAATCCGTGATCATTTTAATTCAGCAGCAAGCATTACACAAACAGAGAACCCTCTTTGATATCATTTGTCTTCCCTGTTCTATTCGCTGCAGGCTGTTGCCGTTGATATATTAACGTCGATGTTGCCTGGCTCTATCATTTCTCTTTTACTCACTTCTGCGGAAATCTAACGGTTATTTATTAATGGGTTATAGCTAATCTTATCAATTTTCTATTAACACATAAGTACACTTTATTAATCTAGCATTTCTCTCCGTTTATTCTGATTGCACCTTTTAATTTTTGTGTTACGGAAAATCAACAAACAGTCAATTAGATGGGCTGTCGTCTTAACCTGCACAACAGCCGGAGAATCGTAAAGGCATCATCCATGTTGTATGAAAGAATCAATAGTGTAGGGAAAACATAACATAGTAAAGTGAGGGTAAGAAAAGGTTCGTCACCTGACTGAAAGTCGATATTTACTTGCACCAGGACAATTATCAGTCATGCCAAAATTTCATTTCAAACGTCTGTCAGTTATTGTCTGCTTAGTGCTTTAGTTTCAAAAGGTACTAAGAGTCTACGATTTGATAAAGGAATTAATTTGAAAACTGACGAAGGTTTTCGTATCCCGACAGTACATTGTGTTCTAGAACATAGAAGTAACGAAGATGGTTACTGCTGTCATTCAAAGAATGTCTGCTTTCCTCTAAAAAACCAGTTAATCATTCAATTCACTTCTTTAATTATTATTTTATTATAAGCAATGTTTGATTTTCATATGACTATTTTGATTATGATGTAAAGATTGACCATACAATAAAATCCCCTACAAAACATTACAAAGTAGGCACTAACAGTATTTGAAATAACATTGTCACCACAGTGTCATCACAACCGAAGCGGGTCATATTTACGTACAAATATTCAAAGTAAAGTTTTGGCAAAAATATATCTTAGAAACTAAATAAAAGAGTTTAAGTTTAAAGGAACTATGTATATGAATGCAAGTAAACGAACCTATTAGTTGACAATCGTAACTCGTACCTTGACCTTGTTGTTACATCATTTCTTAAAATATAAAATATTACGTATACTTTTAAGTTGAGATGACTGTAAAAAAGGTGATTTATTTTATGATGGTAAATTAATTTGGTTTTTCCAAGTAATTGTCTTAAATCATCGGAAATCGGATTTTTGACTCACAACAAACGAGAAATACTAACAAGATGGTGTTTATTTACTAACCATAAGCCCAATTAAGGATTTGAGAACTAAAAAAAATTGTTATTCTGTATAAAGCACATTTTACTATGATATTATATTTTACTATGACATTCCATATAGGGTAGTTCAGCAGAGCCTCACATGCAAATAGAAATAAAATGCAGTAAATTAGAATTATAAGTACGACTACAGGATAGCGAAGCTTTTTTTATTTTTAAAGTGGTAATTTAAAATTAAAATAATGAATTGAGTCTATAAAAATTTAAACAACAGGCTAGTTTAGATTTTATTTTTAAGTGCTGCATACAATATAACTTTATTTGAACTATAAAGGTGTACACTGGACCTACTTATATATTAATTGAAATTTATTAGATTAGATAATTAGATTCCTCGACATAAGTATAGAAATAGTTGTTTTTTATATCATTCATAATTATTCATAAACTTTCAATGTAAAAATAGCGTTCAATATTTGACTTTTCACCAAATGGGTTTTAGCTATAAGGCCATTATCAAACGTAGCAGTAGTAGTGCTTTTCTTAATCTTAACTAAAATATTTCAATAACAGAAAATTAATTAGAGCAAGCTGTATTTTTCATTGAGATAATTTCCGGATGACAATTTTTTTTTATATTTATTTAATAATTTTACATGAATCATCAATTTTTATGTATTAGGCTGCGAGCAAATTTATTTAGAATAATTAAATATATTTGATTTGAAATATTATATTAGCTATTAAAATTGCATTTTACATTGTCAGTTTATTATTAAAACTGAGTGGAATAATATGGGATTATTAAAGGATTAATGTTGTAACGAAGGCCGTAACCGGGTGGGATGGATGATGTCAGAGTTACACAGTGTGGGACGGGTTAAAGTTATACAAATAAACGATTTGTTTGGTGACGAACACGTATCTACGCTAATGAATGTTCAATGGTTCCGATACTCTAAGTACTGTGAATAATACAGAAACGTGGGTTTATTTATGATAAAATAAGAAATAAATCCAATAAGACCAATAGAACAGCTTTAGAATATATTAGAATTGTATTGCGTTTAAATTTTTTAATATTTAATCTCTATATATAAAAATGAATCCCCATTTCCCTCGGTCATGGCATCACGCCTGAACGGGTAGACCGATTTTAATTCGGTTTTCACTAATGGAAAAAGGGATAGACGGGGAATGTTCATATATATATATATATATATATAAAACATTGCACGCCGAGCGAAGCCGGGGGCGGGGCACTAGTTTAATATATAATATACATTATATAAAAAGAGATAAAAAATATATTTTTTTTCTGAAACAATCAAACCATTTAAAATATTATTTTACAAGTTACTAAATAAGACTAGGTATGACCTTGAATATTAACTGTATTCTGCTATATGCTAGAATGTGTATCAGGGCCCGAATTATCCGCGACTCGAGAAAAAAAATCTCTTCTTTTAATTTCATTTGCTGTAATTTATTATATTGTAGTAAAAAACCAGGGACTTATAAATTAAATTCTGTTGTGTAAAAAAAAAATAGTAACTAAGTTAGAAAATGATAAACGAGCCCTGAGACATGCTTTGTCTAAGATAAGAGCCACAACATAATTTAATAGTTATTTAAATGTAAGGAAAGTTGCAACACTACCAAGTCAATTAAGTAAGCCTGTCTTCGCGGACAGACAACTTAGACTAGATAAGAAGGGAACCAAGACTAGTCTGGACGAGTAATATTCAATTGCATGTCGATACACAGAACAACTTTCTCAATGACAGTGGAAATTTCAGCCTATTTACACACAAATAAAACCGTTATCGACTCCCACACTCTAATTGCTAATAATTTTGACCACTTATTTGTATGTCACACACTCACTCAAACCCATTGAAAACAACTTTGGAAGGCCTAAAGTCAAATATATGAATATATTTTTTACTGACTAAGTAAAGGCTATGTGGTTTCTCAATTTAGCATTCAACTACTAGTATGTTAAATAAAAATAACTCTTTGTACTAAGAAAAACACATTTTACTCGAGATATAACCAAATACGCACAAAAACAAGTTTCCATTTAAAAAATCCTTTATTTAATAAATGCTGAATTTGTCTCGCTACTGCATCAAATCAATCAAGCCTCAAATCGGCTTCCAACTCAGTTTTGCTGTGTGTAGTACAAGCCTCACACCATTGATCTTCTGTGGGACCTTATAAACACTAAGTCCGTAATATATAAAGTACTAGTTGTGCACGCAACTTCGTCTGTGTTGAAAAATAAATTTTCCAGCCCTTGGACATTTTATTTTTAGATGATCCCTCGGAAACAGTACTCTTTCTGGATGAAAGTTATACAAATAACAAATATTCGTTATACAAATAACAAATATTACATTTAACTTTTACAATATACAATACATAAGGATTTAAATAGTTAAAACCTGGCAGAAATTTAAATAGTGAAAACTGTTTAAAAAGTTGCAAGAACTAAGTGGACAAGACAAGTTTTGTTTTATTTTTTTATTTTAGTATTACAACTACACAAATCACGACCGTAGGCATCACCAAAATAAAAAAATCAGAATGAAAACAGTATGTAATAAAATTTTATTATTTAGACGCCCTTTCTTACAGATACTTTTTTAATATAACAAGTAGGTATTATCTTAAAATTTGTATTCAAATGTGGAAATCAAAACGTGTTTTTTTAAAAAAAAATTAGTCATTGTTTTTGTTTGTGATATTAAACCGATTAATGTCATGCTTTATTTGCAAACCAAATTGTTTTCGTATTAACGGCGGACACGGGTGGTGTGTGGGCAGTGTGGGACGCATTAATAAAAAAAAACCCTCCAGCCAATCCTTTCACCTCATACAATATTACCAATGATAATTTAGGCCTTAACTGTTACTCTGATTCATATACCGGACGTATCTAATTATATAGGAGACAATGAAGTTTTGTGTCGTTCGAGATGTGCTCGAGAACCACTTGCCTACATTTCCTTTTAAAGCGTACACAATAGAAACTGTACAACAGGTCCCGAGTATCAACCTGGATGGACTGTGTCGGTGTTAATACCCACTTTTAGATATCCTCCGCTATTATTGACACTATAATGTGGTAGAAGCTTGCATGATATGCATATGTATATATATAATGCATAAAATTCAATAATTCCAGTTTTCTTACTCAGATATCTATATACATTACTAGCGACCCGCACCCGGCTTCGCACGAAGTTAAGATTTTAAAAATACTTTATTAGCAGACGTTTACATTATAAAATAAACGTAGTTTAGGCTGTGCGATTATCGTCAGTCAGGACAAATAATTATATAAGTATAGATTAAGTAATAAATTTTCTAGTATCTATCTTCAAAAATTAAGAACCGATGAACCCCAATGGTTTCTGTATATCAAAAGCTTTGATATTTGTACCCTAAAGCCCAAATAATAATGTTCACATTTTATCTTCAATAATTATGAAAGACATATGGAGCTCATACGATAATCCTTTTTCTTTAAGGGGGTGAATTTAAAAATACCTCCTTAACGTATTTCTTCAAAAAAAGTTCAGTTTTTCAGCAGTGAAATCTCTAATTTACTTTCACTTTTGTAATTGATAAATTATATGCCAACCGCAACAGCCGCGTAATACAGTTAAAATAGCCTATATCCTTACCGAGGGTTTAGATGAGTATATGTATGATTCATATGAGTTGTAGAAAAATTCAATCAACTAAAGTCAAAAATAGAGAATCATGAATCAAAGATCGTGTCATCGTTGGTTAGTTGAGCCGTAAAAACATAACAAGCAGGTAGAGTTTTACTCTTACTTTTACATTTACAATGTTACTATTATTAAAACAGGTATGGATATGGATACAGTATTACACTATAGTACGGTCATTCTATGAATGCGTTTTTGACATTTCTTTATGTCCATTGCATAAAGTTCATTTCCGAATAAACGATACAGAAAATGTATGGAATTGACACCTGTCAGAACAGCACTCTTATAATGGCCGGAGTATAAGAAATCGAAAATCACTAATAAATCGTACTAACAGATGTCTAAATGCTGCGTAAAACCACGATTCTACAATATATGTATGTATAGTATTACGGATAAATCCATAATAGACATGAAAAACGCACGCAAATGCGAGACCTTCCACACTCCCAGTCACGCAAACGCCAAAAACATTTTACTGATACAACAAAAGAAAAGCTCAAGTTTCTACATCAAAGTTTGACTCAATTGTTATTAAGATAGATTACCCGTAGAGGCTGCACAAGTTTTCGAATCAAAGAAACTTCGGTTCCAAGTTGTAACGAAGATATTACGTACATTTCGTCATTTACAATTGACAAGTTATGTTGTTACAAGCCAGCAATTATTGATATATTAATAAAGTCCTTAATTAAATAGGAGAATAGAAAATTAGTTATTTTTTTCTAATTTGACTACTTTTAAATTAGATTTCCAATTAGTTTAAAAAAATATGATGATCGTGTGGTTTTTCCTAAATAGATATGTGTAGAAAATAAATATCTACATATATCGGATTATTTGTTCTCCCTTAAAAATCAATCAATCTAAAAAATGGCATATAACCTGTTGAATATTTAGTAACATTTTTTCCGGAACCCAAGCATTCCGAAGTATTTACGATGCATTTTATTGCCTTACTTCTTCCTCTATAAACATCAGTTCGCTGAACCTTGAACCTTCAATGCATTGATTTGCGTGATTACCACAAATGTTCTGTCAATGCCACATGCAATAAACAGTTATCAAGGACATCGGTCGCTATCTAACGTTTGATATTTCATTGGAAACAAGGCACGACAATGCATTCTTTTATGATCTTGTTCAAAAATTTACTTGTTTATCAAATTGCTCTTCTGTAGTCTGCACACAGCAAACGATACGACGAATCGGAGCTCTTAATAAATAAAAAACAGTCAGAAGGTACATATACATATAATATACTATGAACTCTTAATTACAATGTATTGTATTAAGAGTTCATAGTATATTCAGTTTACATACAAAATTTTTATAATAATAAACACATTATTTTCTTCCAGAAGCTATTTTCACAAAGTATTTTTTTTTTATCAAGTGGCTAAGGTATTGGCCTTAGCGCTCTGTCTCAGGGCTCCTGGTTTCTATTCCCGGCAGGTTCGACTTTATTGGCTCTGGTCTGAATCTGGCAATAGTGACAGACACTTTCTGGCGGCCACCGCCTAATATAAGACCACCGTGAAATAACAGCATGTGTGCTGTTATGTTTCGGTGTGCGATAAAGGATACCAGAGACCATTTCCCTATCCCTTCCTAACCCTACTATGGTCCGCAACGCACTTGCAACATTTGCGTTGCTTGTGTTATAGGCGACGGTAGCCACCTACCATCGAGTGGACCGTCAGCATGTCTGACGACCTTCACATAAGAACAATAAGTCCAAGAAATTCAATGTACGCTGTAAAATTACTGATTGGAATCACACTGTAGTTAAGAGCTGAATAACTTTAACACATATCTCATTGGTGACCTAGCACTTTTGCACCAACTTTATTTGGAATAAACTTCCTGAATAGCTTTAAAAAGTTAAATCTTATTTGTGACTACATATAGTTTATTAATAATTTACAGGTACCAAGAAAATGGAGTACAAGACCCGACAGTGGCACGAGAAGTGTTTCTGCTGCGTCGTCTGCAAGAACCCGATTGGCACCAAGAGCTTCATCCCACGCGAACAAGAGATCTACTGCGCTGGCTGCTACGAGGACAAATTCGCCACCCGTTGCGTTAAATGTCAAAAGGTTTGTTTGAGATAATAAACGAAGACCTTTTTAGAAAAGTAATTATAAATTGCTCCCAAAACACATTTAAAATATATATAATAGCTGGTTTATAGTGCTCAGAGTTTTACACATATGAATTAATAAAATTGCCCCAAGGACTTTTTCAGAGCTTAAAATTGAAATAAAAAATGTTAAATTTTTAATTTTTAAAAACTATTCTACAGTACATTGAGCAAGATTAGTCAGATTGTTACTATCATAAACAATTAAAAAAGATATCGCTTATTAATTAAACTTTTCATCCGATCGGGGTACATCGAACTGTGTTCAATTTTTAATTGAAAAACTCTCGCGGGTTGAAAGTTTGTCGGCGAAGAGAATTAATTTAATTTTTTGGTTTGAAATAAATGCCACTCGTTATTCCAAGTTTAAGACGAGTTCTCTCTTTTTTCAAGTAAATCTTCAATTAGCATATTTTATGCTTCATGACCTAATTAAGTGTGTAAGCTAATTACAACACATATAATTGTTGTTGTTGGTGTATTATCTTTAAAGAACTAAAAATGTTCAAACAAATTACATAAGAATCGTACTTTTCAAACGAAGTAATAAAACATAACAAATAAAGGAAATAAAACACATGGTACAAAAACATCATAATCTTCGTTATTGGGTAAAACTTCAGAACAATAAATAAAGCTATTAGTTATTGTTCGACAACACGGTTGAATCCATAGACATTTTTGGCGGTTGACATTTATGACAGGTGGTTAAGGTCGCCTTTAAACACGAGCAAATCCAGAAGTTTGCAAGGGCGTTGCCGAACCGATAATACAATGGGCATAATAACCTTTGTTGGCATGGTTACTGCTACCAGAGGCTTCCCCAGTCTGTCCATGATGCAATGTAGGGTAATATTAAATATTTGAAGGTGTATTTTCATTTTGAGTTCTACACGTAGACTTGTTTATAAATTTAAAAAAGAGTTATTTATTTTTGTAATAAATTAATGAAATGTATTATTTTTCGGAAAATAGTCAGAAATTGCAAGTAATTTTTTTCGTAAGTTTATATTTGACAAGAGAGATAATAGTTTCCCAAAAATATAGGCGAATGTGCATGATTGCAGATCATCACGCAAGGGGGCGTGACGTACAAGAACGAGCCATGGCACCGCGAGTGCTTCACGTGCACCAACTGCAACACGTCGCTGGCCGGACAGCGGTTCACGTCGCGCGACGAGAAGGCCTACTGCGCCGAATGCTTCGGAGAGCTCTTCGCCAAGCGCTGCACTTCTTGCGCCAAGCCCATCACCGGTCTGTACAACATATTTCTCTTACTGCAACATTTCCTTAATCATGTCTTAGTTTGGTTAAGTTAGGGTTAGACCCCAGTCCTTTATATGATTACCGCTATTTATTGCGATGTTATTGCCATTTAAGATGCATTAAACTGGCGCTAATAAAACCTCGCTCATATTCTGGATTACAGCCCTATATACAATTTAAAAATCGAGGGAGAAAATAAATATTATTTTTACATTCAGCTACATGCCAAAGAAAAATGAATAGCTGCCTCGTAAGCATAGATTTAACCGGCAATGATTTTATTTACCCAGACTGTTTAGCGCTTCTTTATGGAATTCAGGTTCTGGTTCTTTTTGTGACTCGATGAACACACAGGCGACAGGCAAACGGCGGCGGGTTGAATATAATGGAGTCCAAATTAGTGAAATAACATGAGACACACGTGATGTCAATAGAATTGTCATAAAGCCGAATACCACGCGTAAGAGGTTGCGGGCTTAGCTAATTGTAAATAATATTCTCACTCACTATAGGTATTTATGCTCTGGTTTAAATAGCGTTTCTCAAATATAACTTACTGAACGTCCTCTAATTTATCGATAAACTGTAATTGAACCAGGCATCGGCGGCACCCGCTTCATCTCGTTCGAAGACAGGCACTGGCACAACGATTGCTTCATCTGCGCGCAGTGCAAGACCTCCCTCGTGGGCAAGGGCTTCATCACCGACGGACCCGACATCATCTGCCCGGAGTGCGCCAAGCAGAAGCTCATGTAATTACGCATTACACTAACGCTTCACGTCACATCACTACTTCGCCGCGAACGTCATTCGCTCCTTTACTTCGATTTATTGTTCTGTGCCACACCTGCGGCTGTATACCTTATTTTCTTTGCCATATTAATATTATATTAGAATGACATACTTTCTTAATAAATTATAGTCTATTTTTCACTTTTTATATGAAATATAAAAAAAAATCATATGTAATTATATATTAAAAGGCCAAAAAGAGGGATCAATCGAAGTAAATAAACATAGGTTGTAAGTTGTGACTAATCGACTTGGTTACTGACCAGTTTTTGTGCTTACACAGTGAAAAAACTATCCTACCGGTAGTGGGTAGCGCGCGAGACTGGGTCGCAGGCAAGAGGCAGGATATGCCCAACGATCTATTCGACCTCGCTGACAAAACTAATTTCCGCAAAGTCAACCTTTAGAAGCGTTACTCATGTTATTTTTTTACAAAAAATATTGAAAAAAAAATTGAAAAAAAAAAGGTGAATGCACAAAATATGTATTAAGTTATTCGCTTTTCTACTGAAATTAAGTTGTTTATATATTTTGGGTGTTAGCTTGAGCGGCCCGCCCTTGCCGCTCGATGATTGCGTCATACGAGCTCTAAAAGTTTCGCTTTGGCTGTCGTATTAGTCCCTTAGAAGATAATTATAATTGTCAATTTGACGTTAGTGCGATTCACACGATGCCTTTCTTCTGTAACATATCTAAGTCATGTTATAAAGGGTTTAATTTATTTTGTGTTGTACATTGTATTTTTAAATATATTTTACAACATAACATTAGTCTGGTCGCGCCAGAGTTTTTCAAGTGTTTGATGCTAGAATTATAAGAGCTTTGTAATATTAAAAATAAAACCGCGTAACATAACTCCTAAGTTGTATTGACATTTATTTATAATTGTTGACTAAGTATTTATTTTGTGCGGAAGTATGCACTTATTTAAAATACGAACCCCGGCGGTGTTGCCACTGTACTAAATGTTGGTGTTGCCATACTAAATGCCGTCGGATGATTGCTTTCTAACACTACGAACGGCTGACGCCGTTGTTTTTACTAATGAAAAAAAAATATGTAAAATTATTTTTGTTCTCCAATAAGAATTACTCATTTTATTTACATAAATGTTATCGTAATAATATAATTGTTTAGATATAGTGTCGTAAATTAAGTGATTTAACATCTGTGTTTGAAATTCGCGTTGGGCGAGCGTGTTGTCATTATAGCTGACCACTGAGGGATCATTTTATAAACGTTACGTGTAAGAAATAAATAATTATTCATTGTTGAAGAGAAATATAAATTTGTAAATCATATTATATTATATTATACAACTTTAAACTGTTTAGCTGCGTGATCTGACTTGAACATTGTAATCTATCGATCAGTATATAGATTGCATAAATAAATGATTTTAAAAATAATTGTTCTTTTTATTTTAACTTTCCTTCATGATTCACATTGTAATCCCTTTAGATATCGTCAAATATATAAAGAGGACATTATGAACATCTAGGCCAGTACACCAGACGAAAATAAAAAAGCTATTAAGGCTCAGAACACAGAGAAAACCAAAATAAGCATTACTTCGGCTATTTTTTAATCATACTTTTAAAAAATAAAACAATTCGTAAGTAAAAATAAATATGGATGGCTACCGTCTCCAAAGGACACAAGAAACACCAGGGAAGTTGTAGATTCGTTGCCAAATTCTTCAAGAATTAGTTTAAAGCACACACAAGCTAGTATGTAACTGGAGCTAAGTGGACACACGTCACAAGGGTGTTCGTTTCAAAGTTCGCGCATTCTCTAAATAAACTTTCTACCCATTCGGACCGTGGCCAGCAGCACCTTATCCAAATAGGGAACTAAAGAGTCGGCTCACACCGAGACGCAACGCTGCGCGTACATTTTAAGGTAGCAAATCAATAAGAACTAATATACAACAGAAAATTTTTAACAGTTCAATAAGTACACGATTCATCTCGCGACTATGTGCTACGTATCGCTTCGCGCACTTTTTTTTATGTTAAGATCGGCAGACAGGCTAACGGTCCATACTTGATGGTAGGTGGCTACCGTCGCCTATATCACAAACTAAGCCAAAGCTGCTGCATGTACGCTGCCGACTACAGTAGGAAATGGGCTCTGGCATCCCTTACTCACGCATCGAAACACAACAGCACACGTGCTGTTATTTCACGGTGATCTTCTGTAAGGGAGTGGTTACTGCCGCCAGACAGGCTGCCCAAATGACTGCGAACGCAGTGTACCCTGCCACTACTGAACGAGTACCTTTTTGCGTAGTAAATAAGTTCTATATTGTATTGCTACCTTAAACGAACGCGTCGCGTCATCTTTCGATGTGAACTGACGCTAAAACTCTCCGATTTATGCTAGAAATTTCAGAATTTTCTTTTCAGGAGACTAGTCAAAATACGTTATCAAATATTTATTTTTAGTCAAAATGGTTTGTAGTGGAACTGGATATATTGACAATACTTACTTATTTTGACAAAACAATATGTTCACGTATCTCTTGTTAACTCTATTCATTCTTGAGTCACTAACTAGTTTATGAAAATAGTGACTATAATATCACAGTAAAGCATATCTCAATCAAGTTGTACGTTTTCTTATAATTTAACTTTTTACCTGTCTCAATTATTTCAAGTTAATAAATTTCAACGCTTACTATACTCTCTTTTATTTTGGGGAGTACTTTAATTTAAGAGGATAAATTGAAAGTACAAATACGTTAAATTAATTAAGATCAGTAATTAAGGGATTCCGAGGATCAAAAATGGTAGCAATAATCTGATCATAATAATAATCATAATCATTTATTTATTTGCTGAATATAGGTAATTACAACAATGGTTTTATTTATAATGTATAAGGCTCGCTACATTCTACCCTTTGGGGTGTGCAAATATTTTGATATTACTACATAACAATATACTTATAATAATCAATCACTATCCACCAAGTTATCAGACATCTTTTAAATCATAGTAACATTTATCAACTAGTAGTTTTTTAACTCTCTTCTTAAATATATTAATATTGAACTGCTTAATATTGTTTGTAATTTTATTATATATGACTGGTGCTAGACAAAAAACACTCTTATGCATAAAGGCTCTGTGCGCTTTACGAATACACAGCCTATTTGGATGTCTTTGAGCTCTTTTACTGTTCTCTGAGCTTATTCGATTTTACATATACTACAACTTCATATATAAAAAGTGAAGGAAGTGTTAGTATTTTATGTTGTTTAAAATAGGGCATACAACTATTTGTTACTTTTAATTTAAACATTGCTCTGATACACCTCTTTTGTGCTTTGAAAACTAAATTTTTGTCAGTCGAGTTTCCCCAGAACAACAGTCCATACCTTAGTCTGATTCGACAAGGTCGTAATATGCCAATCTGTAAAGGTTAAGCCATCCATTCTGTAACGGCTTAACCGTTACGGAAAATGGAATTAAATTTCATTTATTTACGATTTTTTAGTTAATTTTTTACGATTTAAATTTTTTTATATGCCTATTTATTTCTATTTCTTGACAATTTTTTACATAAAAGTCGTCAGATCCATTTGATCGTAGGTGTCTTTGTCGTCTATTAAAAGAAGCATCACCACAGGTGCTGCAAGTGTAACTGCAGACATTAGTAGGATTAAGGACAAGGGATTTGTGCGATTGGTCACAATGTGAGCGAATGCGGCTTTTGGTTCGCTTTGTATTCTGAGCTTCTAGACGCTAATTTTTACAGACTAAGAACTAATAAAAAACACATTTTAAAATTTCATTGATTTCTATATATTTAAACAATTCACACAATGAAAATAATGCATTAAAATAATAAAAATGCCCCAGAGAAGACATTTTAGACTGCTATAAAATATCGTAAAATCATCGATCATTTTTATTTTCGTATCATACAACAAATAATTCTTGCAGTTCAATATAGTATCATCGCCTCTAAAAAAAATAATCTTATTGATACAAATAAATTAAGTTCACTTACAAATCTAAAGAAATATCAAGTCACAGTAACTGTTTAGTCTTAAAAATAAAATACAATGAAGTCTCAAATTTTGAAAACTAAATTCATGACATTCTTTGGTAGAAATAAACATTAAAGAGACTATTACCCAGAACTTCATTAATTATATAAGTTTTTTAATCATTAATTATAATTTCTCGCATGATATTATAATTCTCTCGTATATAATAAATGAAAAGAAAAAAAGATTTCAATACAAAATTATTTGCTCTTGAAATATAATACGTTTAGTATCATTGTGCTAAAATAACGGCATAGGTAGGGCATTCATTGTATTATGTACTTAAATAAAGCTAGTGCAAAAGCTCATCACATCAGTCGGTTCCAAAGTATTTCTGGCCAAAGTGGTTAGGAGCAACCGGATGCAGTTCCGAAGTGAGGATCTTCATCTTGGGCACATAATCCACTACAGCCTGAGCTGCTGCCGGAGTGCAAAAGAGGTTCGACAGTATTATACGCTCTTCCTTTACGCCGTGTTGGGTTAGAACATTTACCGCCTGCAAAATACATTAGCAACTGTTAGGTCACTTTTGTTCGCGGTAGACAAAAATCCCCAAGTGTGAAAAATTTCTTAAGTTAAAATTATTCAATCGATTTCAAGCATATACCCATTATATACATATACCCCATTATATACATATACCCCATTATATACATATCAATATACCCATTATATACATAAGTTTTGGTTCCAAAACATACTTATGGCGGTGTATTTAGAGCAATAATTACATTATAATCATACACAGCACTGTTTCATTTATATATAGATAATTTTAAAATATTTTTCTGCGTAGGATATTCTATTAGCACATAACAAATTTGCATAGAAAGGAACGTTTCGGATTGAACCAAATGAAGTTGAACGAATGTTTTGTAATGTTGCTATTTTATTGTTACTATTTGCTATTTTATAATTTTAAAATAGCAACATTTGGTTGCCTATAGGTTGCCTAGCGATGTTTTGGTTAGTCAAAGGACAAACACTATTTTGTAATAGCGAAGGTTAAACATTATTTGAGGCAGGGTTTAAACTGTGAAATTGTACACAAATGTCATTAGACGCTGTTTGACAAAACACGTGTTGAGACATAGTTTAGTATTTTTTTTTGTAATAACACTGTAAATGTTATGGGAAGCTTGCTATAATACATCAGTGAAAACCGCATTCAAATCGGTTAAGCTGTTTTAGAGATTAGCATTCACAAACACACAGACAAACAGACAAAAATTCTAAAAACTATTTTTTTAACCTCAGTAACATAAGTACAAAAAAATCTTTAATGTACAGACATGATACGATTTTATTTGTGCTTGTAGATAATTTTAAGATATTAGTAGGATTAAGGACAAGGGACCAATTTTTTTTTTTTACTATACATTTTCACGGCCACTGCGGCTGCCTTTTTCTAAACATTTTTATTTATTTTATATTTTTATTTTTCCTCTTAGTTAAAGGTTTTTTTGGCTTTTTTTGCTCTTACTATGGAATTTTTTTAAAAGCTTATAATACCATACATTTAAAGATGCAAACACAATATTGTCTGTTACCTGTTTAACAGTGTTGCCAGTTGACATTATGGGGTACATTAGCAACACCTGCCTTCTAGCTATGTCTTCGGGAAATTTGGCGTAGACAACGTGTGCTTCATGGGTGTCCGTGTCACTCTCAACCAGAATCTTACCAATGCGGATGGATCTGCAGCAATCTCGGAGACCCTGGAATACGAGCAATCACCATGGATTACCCTCCCATGCTAAGAAATTATAATACAACAAATTCATTACTTTCCTTTTTAAAATGTTGCCCCGAGATTGTTTTTTTAGAATATTAATTTAGGCCAATACCTCTTACACCAATTTTTAAAGCATTGTGTAGGATTATTATAAAATAACTTAGGTTTATGTTGGACACAAAGGAAAATTACCACAATGGGGCACACACGGTATGAATGATATAAAAAATCATTTCTCTGTTTTTATTACTAATGTTTTTACTTTAAGTATAGATATATAAATGAATATATATATATAAGATAGATATATAAAAGATGAAAAGTTTTAGAAAGATGTTTTTGTTACTGTTGGGTACCTAGATCAAGTTGACACAGAGTAAGTTAATTCAAGTTTAGTTAGAACTCTCCTACTTATAATGAGACACAATTGAACTTCAGTAAATTTTTCAGATAAAGAGAAAGAGATAAACCAACCTGTTCCATAGCCTCGCCAGATCTCACTATAGATACGCCACAATTGCCCGCTCCATACTTTAAACCTTTATACAAAGCTCCAGTGGGTGTAATAACCTCACAATCAGTGAAGGGAAGCTTATTCAAACTTTCTTCAATTACTAAACGGATCAGACGATCGGCATAAAATTTAAAATCACTTCTAGATGTGTTTCTGTAAAATACATTGCATTTATTTGTGTTATTCATTATTATTAATAGTAAGGAATTCTAAACAGAAACCCAAGTCTAGTCTTCATTAAATGAACATAATAATTTAATTATGTTCGCATGGTGTACTACAGGGATGGCTAAAGGCATACACAGGCCAATATTTACAAACAATATCTTTTGGATATCGGAATTTTGATTTATTTAAGTTTTTTTTTTATTTTACTAAAATCCCTAAAAACTCGATGGTAGGTGGCTACCATCACCTATAACACAAGCAATGCCACAGGTGCTGCAAGTGTGCGGCTGACTACAATAGGATTTGGGATAAGTGATTAAATAGGAAAATGGGCTTTGAGATTTTTGAAATATATTGCCATTTACAGGGTTTTATTTCGTAAACAGAAATGTTACAGAAGAATCAATAGAAGAATCAATAGAATCATAGAAATCAAATTATAAACATGTATTAATTACAACATTGCACTTGATGAATTTATGTCCTTGATGGTTGTGGGTTTAAGATGCTGCCAGATTGAAAATGCGTGTCCGCGTGACTCTGGCCACAAGCCTACTAAAAGCCGGACACGACTGTAAAAAGCTAGACACCTGGAAACCATAGGCAGGGTACACTGCTTTTTGCAGTGATTTGGAAGCCTGTCTGACGGCTAGACCATTAACCCATTAGAGAAGACCACAATGTTCTGTATGCTGTTGTGTTTCGGTGAGTGAGTAAGGTATGGCAAAGCTCATTTCACGATTGCTTCTCCTTAATCCTAATATGATCGGCAGCATACTTGCAGCACCTGTGGAGTTGCTTGTGTTACAGGCGATGGTAGCCACCTATTATCAAATGGACCATCAGTCTGTCTGTTGATCTTAACATAAAAAAAGTATTAAGAAATTCATTCAAGGAACTGTGCAACTTCTTTTTATGATAAAAATAGAAAAATTAAAATAAATAAGTATAATAGGCATCTAGGCCTAATGTGTTTGGTATTTTACAAGAGTTTACACTTCAGTATATTATCTTAATAATAATTTATCATATAATTACTGGCAGCAAGTTTTTTTTACTACTCTTTTTTTAGAACTACAATAAGAAATGAAAGGTGTTGTAACCTCACTCACTTGTCTCTCAATATAGTTTGAAGCTCCTTAATGTTGTCGTTAGAAGGCAACAAGGTGAGACTATCTCCAAATTGAGCTTTAACATCATTAACGTCCCATTGTCTGATATCAGCGTCAATAAATTCCATGCTTAGCTTTATAGCGATTGAAGCTTACAAACAAAAAATCCACCATCACATACCACAACACTTACATTGACACCATTGACAGTGACACTGACACTTGACAGTCATGGTGAGACATAATGTATATAGTCTGTAGTGGAGTGTTTACACATACTTATTTATATAAAATAATTAGATGGTGGTTTTTTGACCGTTTCCAAGCAAAATATGCTTATAAAATTTAAATATACTTCTTGGTATATAATAACCACATTCATTCTAATATGTACAAAATACAATCCTTATCTAGTATAAATTGAAGTCGCTGCCCGCATCTGTCTGTTTGTATGTTCTGCAACTCCTAAACCACGCAATCCCCAATCGTAGACACTAGTTCTCTGAGAAAATAGTTCTCTTCTATTTAAAACGGAATGCTATTGTTCTGTTGCAATCTTCTTTATCATCATCATCATCATCAGCTCGTTTCTCTCCACTGCTGGATGTAGGCCTCTCCCAAGGCTCACTACCAAGCACGGTCCTCTGCGCTTCGCATCAAGCTGCTTCACGCGAAGTCTTTCAGTGGCTCTAGCATGAGTTTACGATACTACACTAGCTAGCGAGAGCGTAAAACATTTATATGGAAAATTGATAATTTGACATTGACAGTTCACGATTTCCCATACAAAAGTTTTACGTTCTCGCTAGACGTAAACTCATACTAGAGCCTCAGGTCGTCTGTCACCTGGCCGCAGAGCGTTCCACGCTGCGCTTTCCAATTCGTGGCCTCCATTCGAGAACTCATCTACCCCATCGGTATCCGCTCTGAGACAGATGTGACCGGCCTAGCTTGCAGATTGCGAGTAGGTACTTATTTTCAATCATTTCGCGGCACCAATCTAAGCGACGGCGTTTTTTATTTTCTGTCAAATTATGGGGTATCTTCACACCTAGATGTAGATGTTCGTGTAAGAATATGTATGCACTTGACTCATGCCAATACCTAAACTTAATCGTCGCCGCAGTTGGACGTCCTTTACGAAAATCATCAGTGAGATTGCTACGACCTCGTTTAAACTCGCTTGAAACAGTTATAAACAATGACACATGATGGGGTTTCGTCATGAAATGCCAATCGAAGTCTATCATAACTTCGTTTTTAAGACCACAACGAAAGTCATAATAAGTAAATCATAGAGCGAAAATTTTCTCTAGTTGAATTCTTTTTTGCACGACGCACGCTTTTTAAATGAACACAATAAAAACAAGTGTCAACCGAATGAAATTACATCCATAGCTTCCTAGTGTTCATAATTCGAAATTTATATTTATTTTTTATTTCTGTCTACTTTCTGGCCAGTTCTAAAAACTTCAGTGCGGCCTATATAATGCCTGTTATTTTGAAGTCTGTGAAATGAAATATATGAATGTATGATGAGAAAGCAAATAACGTGTTATATTTACTAACGCTTTATTTGCCCAGTTAATACAAAGTAATGATAGTAAGAATAATTTCAAACTCTTTTGAAGTTACAGTTCATATCTCATTTACAACTATTTTTCATATAGCTTGGACTTGTAATCACAAAACATCGCTCACAAAATATATATTTTTAAAATACTTTGTAGAATATGGAACTGTTACCGCTAACTAGTTCATAGAACAACAGTGTGACATAGACGAACAGAAATGAATAAATTATTTACTAGTTTGGCCGAAATCGCTGTACTACTACTTAGGAATGCGGGGTGAGGCGGGGGAAGGGAGGAAAGAGCATGTGCTCACATGAGAGTGATATTGTCGGACAGTTCTTACAATATATTAAAACGATCGAGATAGAGCTTCCTCTGTATTTATTAGTAAATATGTGAATTTTATTTCTCAATGTAAGGTTCATTAACACTGAAATGTTTCTTTATTCAAGGAAAAAAAATCACAGTTTTGATGTGACGAGATATCACACGATCTCTGGATACTTTATCTCTTATCTGACATAGATAAGCATAGACGCTCTCTGGCACATCTTGAAGCGTGGTACAGCGGTTCTGGTCAAACTAAAAAAAAAATCCGGGTGTAACAAATTGTAGTAACGTTCTCAATTACAAAAGTAAAGTTAAATGTAAGTTAACAATATAAAAGGACAACGCAATAATAAAAACTTGTAAACGAGTTATTAATATAAATATTTTTATTATTGGACGCAAAGTAAAACTACAAATTAAACAAACAGTTGTCAAAGCCCGCCAATCTTAATGGCGACTACATTATTTAAAATAAAGTAATAGGTCCGTTTGTTGCAAATAAAAAGATAAAAACGTGCATAATTGTATAATGTTTTATGTATCCTAATCACCCGATGACTTGTTAATTACTACTATAAAACCATACCTACTCTAATCTGATCTATCGTTAACACCAGAGCGAACCAATGGACGAGAAATAACATTTTTTCTCTATAGACAAATTGACCCCAAATTAAATCTAATTTTTATTTTTCATTATGAGCAATGTCTACCAATAACTTCTTAAAAGCATTTTTAAATTTTAAGTGTCCTTCGCTATTACAGGTTTTTGGACTAGATCTACTAGGCAATTTTGCACATACAGCTCCTAGCTGTTTTATCTCAAGCATCAAATGATTTCTAAAAAAAAAACTATGATCTTATTTTTTATTATTTAGTGTTATAAATAATAAATTACTTTACAAGTTTGTAACGAACATATATTTAACAATTCCGACCCAAACAACCCACTGAGTGGGTAAAAAAACCGTTTAGCATTACATAAATGCCAATTTAGTAATTGTGTTGAATCTATTCTAAGGGCTATTTACAGTATCATTTCACAAAACGAAAATTGCCACAATGTCATTTAATTATTTATAAGTTAGTTTCGAAATTTATAAATACACAATTATTAATAAGTATTTACATGACTTTCTTTAATTTTTACACTGAATTAAAAAGTGGATATTTGTTTTTTTTTTCTACTGGTAACAATCTTGACTTAACTTTGTTTAAACTTGTTACATTACAAAAGGTCAAGATATTATTCAAGATAATATCCAGGACAAAGCGTTGGATGGAAAATGGCGTTGGTCTGTCTAACAAAAATAATCCTCCACTCTTTTTGACACATTAGGTAGTACAATATTTAAGAAAGAGACACAACGCTCCCGATGCGTCTTGCAGCATTCAATTATGTTTCACTTGTATATTGGTATAATTAAAATTATACAATCACGCAGTGGACATATGTAACGCAACATTACAGAATCTAAAGTATGTATGACAGAAAAAATTAAAAATTGCTTAGTTTTTTACATCAAATTCTTGAAAAGATTTTTTTTAACGAAATAATGGATGCTAAATAAGGAAAAAGTAAATTTGAATTTGAATTTAGTTCAATTCAAATTTGAATATCTATTTACAATTTACGAATAAATATACATTACAGGTTTTAATTTGTGCAAAGTTTTAAAGTACTGTTTGAAAAAAGATTGGTTTCGAACAATTCATAAAAAAATAGACATAATTTAATCAAATAATAATTTATATTCAATCTCTTAGTAAGTTTCCTTATTCTGTGCAGTTCCTTATTTTGTTATTATTCGGCAGGTATTTTATAAAGCTTGATCTCTTCCAAAAAAAGGGAAAGACAAAATCAATGCAAAAATTGTACTTACATATTAATATAAAAAGGAAATCATAATTTGCAATGATTTTTAGCGTTATGTCATCAAAACTCTTTATTTTGTTAAAATTTACTGCCGCCAAGCCGTTTCTGCTTACAATTTACAAATATTGCTTATCTCAAAAAGGAGATGAACCTTTCTTACACTCCGAGTACTTGTTTCACAAGTGACACAGAGTGTTAAAACTATACCTATCACTTAACTGGGGTGATATCTTGTGACATTCGCGTATCTATCTGTACAAAGTACCCCTTCAAAATAAATACATTAATAATAATAAAATCAAACCCTCTTAATTTTACTAATTAATACAATAAGCAACAACAAAAATGGGTGCACCGGCTTTTACATCAGTTACGTTACACTTTGAAAAAGCAAAGCAAGTATAAAAAATGACTTTTTTACAAAAGTAACCCGAATTTTTTAAGCCTTTCTTTAAAAAAAAATTAGTTTTTGGTTTAAAAAAAATATGTAAAACGCTAATGTAAAAGCATACACCTAAGGCGAAGGCGTCGTCAATGGAAGCGCGTAACGAAAACAAAACTAAAGCCAGCCATACACGTTCCAATCGCGACAGACTTGATCGTGTATGGGTGGCATAACGTTTTGTGAAACCACTTACGTAATGGAATGTAACCGCTGACGGCGTCATTCAAATTGGAACAGTCAAATGGAATACTCGGCTTCGACCACCAAATTAAAAAAAAATCGAAAATTTGTCGGTAATCTATACATATCTTCTATATATAAAAATGAATCCCCATTTCCCTTGGCCCTTCACGGCATCACGCGTGAACGGGTAGACCGATTTTAATACGGTTTTCACTAATGGAAAGAGGGATAAACGGAGAATGTTCTTATATATAAAAATTGCACCACGGGCGAAGCCGGGGGCGGGTCGCTAGTAAGTAATAAAATCGTAAACGAGCTGTGTCTATACAGTAAAGATATTTTCAAAAAATCAATTTTTACACGTTGCACTTACGTCAAAAAAATAGTTTTATTATTTTTTCTCTGTGCATTTGTGCACGCTAAATATGAAACTACTTAACCGATAATGCGGTTTTCACTGATATATTGTAGGAAGCTTCCCGCAACATTTAAGTGTTCGTTTCATTCCAGTCAACAAAATAGTTACGCGCTATAATACCAACGCGTACGAAGTTGCGGGCTCAGCCAGTTTTTAACTATAGTTGGTAATTCTAAAAATCTCCAAAATCTTTACCAATTTAGTTAAGGTAAAACACTTTTGTGAATCGATTTTCTTTATTTTTCCTTATAGCTTTAGAATAATCAATAAAAAAAATTGAAACTATTAGTTTTATTACATATTGGAAATGAGTATGGTCGAAATACAACCGTAGTTTTATAGTATCAGACTCAAGGGCGTGCACATAAAGGAATTCTATATAAACTATATACTATAGACTTTAAAAAAACAGACAATGTAACGGGTATTAGCATAAGCAAATTAAAGTATTTTTACCTGTATATACATATTATCCTAAAACAAAGTCGCTGTCCGCCTCTTGTCTGTATCTCAGCTAACTTCTTCTAAAAGACCTAATGGATTTTGATACAGTTTCCACTAATGGAAAGGGCGAAGCGGGTCGCTTGTTTTAATATAAATAAATACCTATTTAAAGAAAATAAATTATTACACAATTCTTTTTCTTTTTTTATTAACTTTTATCTACCCAATTCTAAGTAAAGATTCATACACTAACATCACTAACCACCATAGTAGATTAAATACTCTATGAAAACTGTCTGTGTCTTTATGTACGCATCAAGTTTATATATTATTTGATATAAAAGGTAGACATAGTTTATTTAAACAATACCTAAGTCGCCATTGTAACTCTATCGGCCGCTATTTTTTTTTCTTAATTCATTTATTCATTACACCGACGTGATTGCAGGGCTTTATCTATTGCTTAGCGAAGCTATAAATACAACCTTGATTAGCCATCAATCTTTACTTAGAGCTGAATTAATTTAAAAGATATATCTTTCAATTTGCTATTGGCTCTTTTGGCTTGGGTCTAACAGCAGAGTATCCCATGCGACAACTAACAACCACAATCTTAAAAATATGTATGTCTATAGTGCATATCACAAAGAAGTTGTATGGACTAGTGCGCGGCCACCACGCCGTTCCTTTGTCTCGGGTACTCGTTGTAATTGATCTTTTTAGTGCTGGCAACATCCGGCAGGGGTTCGGTCTTCGCCTTTTTCCCTTTTTTTGGCGAGAGGTACGCCTTATAGAAGAACCTGGCGAAGAGCACAAAGTACGAGAAGTACATGGCCATCGAGAGTTTAATGTTGAATTGGCTGATGTGACACGCGTGAGACGGCGACTGAGCCGTCGACATGTAGTTGTGCGCCCACAGGTTGATTGCGCAGCCGACTATCATCTGAGTCAGTTGGAGGAAAGTTATGGTCATGGCCAGGAACTTCGGCGGATATTTTCCCATGCTCACTAATGCGTAGTAGGAGTACATTACACTGTAAAAAAAGACATATATTCATATTATTATAATTTAACTAGTGTTAATTATAGTGGACTTATGTCGGTTGAAAAAGCTCCACTGCCTTGAATCTCTTTAGGATCTACATCTCTGATTGCTTTTAGATTAGGAAGTAACCACATTTATTCAGCTTCTATCAGCTGAACCGCTTTTATCGGTCGCGTACAGCGCTGAATGACTGAGGATCTATGAAGTTGCGACATGTCGAAGAGGAGTTGATAACCGCTCTTTCCATTCCACCAACTATTTGTGCAGAATGGAACTCGAAAAAGGTATCTTGTCTTCTCCAATCAACGGTTCACGTTCAGCGCTGAATGCGGCGGAACAGTGAATGATAAAACACACTTCAATTTCCGTCTGTTTGGCGCGAAAGCTGAATAGACTCGGAAAGCTGAACAAACGAGTAGACAAAAGCTGAATTGAGCTGAATAATAGTAGTTACTCCCTAAACTTGCTTTAACAGTGAAGACATTTGAGATTTTCCAACTTATGGCAGGTGGTTACTGTTGCCTAAGGACACAAGGAACACCAGGGTCGATGTTGCCGACCGTGCAATAGGTAATTTGTTTACCTTCTGAATGACTGGAACACCTGAAGGGAAATTGTTTTGTTTGCAAACATGTTAAGTTCAGCAAATTCGCATTGTCTAACTTTGATTAGTCTTTTTTCAGTCAAGGTCGACAGTCACGACAGTCCACGTGATGGTAGGTGGCTACCGTTGTCTATATATAACACAAGAAACAACGACACAGGTGCTAAAATACGCTGCCGACCATAGGATTAAAAATAACGTATAGGGAAATGGGCTATGGCATCCCTTACTCTCAAGCCGAAAAACAACAGCACACCTGCATGCTGTTATTTCACGGTGGTCTTCTATAAAGGGTTGGTTACTGCCGTCAGACGAGCTGCCCAAAACTCCGAAACCCAGTATTGGACTTAATATATGTAAAAGATATTACAAGTTAAAAACAAATACAAAATTGCCCTAAAAATAAAAGGTTTCAGTTTTAAAAAGTAATTACGCTCTTTTACATTCGATTTGCATACAAAAGGCGTTGCCTTTCATGTAAATCGCGAGGTGAGTATACTTAATAGCTTTTACCTGTAGCAATTTCCGTATAGAGTTTCAAATTTTACTAATTTTATCCTTTCAATTCCACCCAAATATACAAGTAAATCATTCATAATATCTGCTTGCAAAGCTGGATCAAAAGAATTTCATGTACCTATATAAAATATAAGGCATATAATTTTTATCTCAGACCATACAAGCTTGCTTAAATATAAAATTTTAACAGTCGTGTTCTACTGTCGTTTAACAAACAATGCCCAGAAATGTATAAATTATGGAACTTACTTTTATGGAAATGTTAAAACAGAAAATTCAATGTCTAACTTGCAAATTATTTTTTTAATTGAGATATATAACTATTTAGTTAAATAATTTAACTAAAATAATTTGCAAGTTAGATATTGAACATCCATATATCTATTATAGTAAGTATAGTTTTATTAATTTAGACTAATAATACGATTTGAAAATTCTTTTTATATTTGATAGGCCAATTCTTTAGGGAAGTTACAACCTTCCTCTAGAGTTTAACATCACACTATGATCCTTAAGGACTCAAGTAAGAAGTATGAGAAAGAACATTAAACGCGGACGGGGGTGATGCGAAAAGGTGTAGCCCGAGAGCGTCTTCTAGATGAATACAGAGTATTGCAGAGGGAGAAAAGGTATAGAGAATTCAATTTCTTTTAAATTAGATGTTATTTCAAGGAGGTCTTTTGTAAGGAAGTGGTTACTGCCGCCAGACTAGCTGTGTAATAAACTGTTAAAACGTACCTACGACAATTTCAAAGTCATTTAACTGGATGCCAAATAATACATAGGATTGATTTCTGAATGCTAATTAATTTATTTAATTTGCGTCCAGCGATAATAAAAATTGGCCAGATATTCCCAGAATAAAATGCATTTTCGTATGAATAATGTGCCTCATACAAACTTCACTGAAAATATTACGTTGCTTTTCGAGGTTTAACTATATCGCCAATAAGCTTAAATAATATTAATGATATTTTTAGCGCACTCGCTCTTAAAACCACTTAAAAATGAACTACTTTTCTAAACAAATGACTTTTGTATTTTATAATATTATCCAACAATCCTAATTCTGTCTACAAATAAATGTATGTATAAATCTAACCTAATTAAATATAACAAGTTTAATAATCTAATCTAAATATAAATCTATATATTCTATAAACTTAATATAAATACTTTTAAATTATTTAAACCAATTAAACCTTTGGCAGACGGAAAAGTGGCCAGAATGCTGGCGACATTGCCCCGTTGAATTAGATGATATTAGATTATTATTAATTGAGACGGCACGATCGTTTAGATTATTAGATGGGGGTGACCAAATAATACATTTAAATTTATGTTTAAATGAAGTAATTGAAACAGTCTTTCCATTCTAACCAAACTAAGACCAACTAGTTAAATTGTAAACTGATTAATATAACGCTAACTTATAAGATACAATGGAGCCAGTTACAACCAAACTGTTGAAATTAAGAAACGAGTTCTAATTTAAAACGAGCAAACGCATATGAGATCAAAAGTCCTACGTTATGAATTGTATGCGAGTTTGTCTGCCTACAACTCAAATACCGTTCGTTGGTGTAACATCTCTATGAATAGCACACAAGTCTTTGGGTCACGTCGTGAATCATTCATTGCTAATATAATTTTAGACATTTATTATGTAAATATATAGGGAAAAAGTCTTTTCGCATATAGTCTGTATAAACTTGTAACAAAATCTCTTTGGCTGTACTATTTGTATCTGACTGGTTTTGATGACATTAAAAAGGTTCAAAAAAAGAAACAAATTAGTAAAATGTTGATATTTTTCATTTGTTTTTCTAGTACACTTAAAAGAATGTAAAAATTCGATACATTTTACAATTTCATTACTAAAAAGGAAAAAATGCAACGTAAGTCGCGAAAAATATTTGTGACGTTTAGGACCTAACACAGAGTCAGTTAGAGTAGAACAAAGTTGGTTTAAGCGCTTTCAATCCGGGAATTTTGATATCAAAGATGCACCTCGCTCTGGACGCCCTGTTACGGGTAAAATGGACGCCATTTTTGAAGAAGTGGAGCAAGATGGTTATATCAGTAGTTACGACATAGCTGGAGAACTGGAAATTGACCATAAAACAGTTTTAACCTATTTGAAACAAGCTGGGTACGCAAAAACGTGCCACAAGAATTGCATGCCACACGAGCTCACTGAAAGGAACCTTATGAATCGTGTACTCATTTGCGATTCTTTATTGAGACGTAATGAAACCAAACCGTTTTTGAAGAGATTGATAAATGGTGATGAACAGTCGATCACGTACGACATGAAAGTGCGGAAAAGGTTGTGGTTAAAGGTCGGTCAGGCTTCACAGATTGTGCCAAAAGCCGGATTAACTCACAATAAGGAGATGTATGGTGGGATTGGAAGGGCATTGTTCATTATGAGCTTTTCCGCCGGGCGGAATCATCGATTCAGATCTCTACTGCCAACAACTGATGAGATTAAAGCAAGAAGTTGAGAGAAAGCGGCCGGAATTGATCAATAGAAAGGGTGTGGTCTTTCACGATGACAACGGTAGACCACACACATATTTAGCCACTCAGAAAAAATTAAGAGAGTTTAGCTGGGAGGTGTTAATGCATCCGCCATATAACCCTGACCTTGCACCTTCAGATTTCTACCTGTTTCATTCTCTTCAGAATTCTTTAGGCAGTGTCAGGTTAACATCAAAAGAGGACTGCTAAAACTACTTGTTTAGCATTCTTAAGATTATGCCATCCGTCTGGCTACTGTTACCACCCTTTATAGAGGACTGCTTTGAAATAACAGTATGAGTGCTGTCGTGATTCAATGAATAAATTTTCCCCTTTTTATAATTTATTTACCTATGGCGTTGATTGTATTAAAAGAGTTTCTTTTTTAATTTGCACTAATCACACCCTTAAATAAATTATAATATCCTATAATATTTGTCTTTTGTTGTATTATAATTTATTTATAATATATACAACAATATACAACAAAAGACAAATGTTTAAATTCTCATTCAGCCAGCGTTAAAAGCTAACAGGAAATACTACTTTTTTGGGATGGAAATTATCTCTTAACATTTAATAAATATTACCACCTTAAAAGGAGATATGTTTATTCATTATTCAGAGATCAAGGCTTTAGGAAAATTATGGTAAATTTTTTCAAAATTTATTTAAAACATTTGATATTTCACCGAGCTTAATAAATTATTATGTATTTATACCTAGAAGGTTAACTGTGTGGAAATTTTCATTCCATCTCATTGTTTAGACATGTGAATAAATAATAAGGTAATAATGACACAAAGTGACGAACGTAACATACCTATGAACGCAATAGTTCATGACGACGAACCAGCGCGCCGAAGACGTGTACTCGGTGAAGGAGAACCACGAGTAGAGGAGTACGGTGATGTGGTGGTACCAGTGCAGGAAGATGAGCGGCTTCTTGCGCAAAACTATGAACACGGTGTCACCCAGTTCTGGCACCTTCGACAATACGAACATCCACGTCCAAAAGCCGGATACTTTGTCTTGCTCGATGAAACTGGAAGCCAAATTACATATAGCTTTTATTGAAGTTTATCTGTGCCCTGCAGCGTGCATTTTTATTGTTGTGTGACGCTTTTGAAAATTCCCTTGATAATGAGGTCCAGTAAAAATCAGTTCGGAGCCCAGACAAACAAACTGACAATATTATTTTTGAATGATATCCTATTATAAAATATAAGAGTTAGTTTGTTTGTTACGCTTTCAAGCCTTAAGTACTCAACCGATCCTCGTGAAATTTTGCATACATGTCGTCACGGAAACAGAGAAGAAGACCTAATTTTTTTCAAATTTTTGAATTGATATTTAATAATATAAAAAAATTATTATATGTACTGTACTCTCTATAGAGGCGGCGCGCACATGACGAAAAATTAAAATTGTAAATATTAGTGCTAGAGGTCCAGGAGTTGGGAGTTTTTCGTCAGAAATTACCTCCTCTTTTTGGAACTTTTTTAAAATTTTCTCTATGGCTTAAAGTTTTTGAATTATTGTGCTAAACTTTAAAAAAAACGCGCTAAGTACACTACCTCATAGGTGGCGTGGAAACGTGTGCATATTATGACGATTACAACTTTTACAACTTTTTGAATCGTTATATCTCAGAAACGGTGGCTCGTAGGAAAAAAAGTATTTATACATTTTTTGTAGATAATTTTATGATCTACAATTTTTGTCTGAGGTATTTTTATGATAAAACTTACCGTTTTGCTGAAAATCGCAAAAAACTCATTTTTTCGACCTTTGACCTTGAATAAAAATTTTTGCAAAAAGGGGAGGGATGGGGAACTTTCTGATTTTGTTTATAATCATATTTTGAACGATTTCACCGATTTTCAGCTTATTGAGAATTGATGTAACTTCACTCTTATTTTTTGGTCTAATTTGACCGGACTATTTTATGTTTGCTTATTTCACTGAACTAAGGAAATACATGCCTACATATAAGTTGTTAATTAATATGACAACATTGTCCTTCCTCTGTTAGTTATCCAATAAACCACAAGTTACGTAACAGAAAAACATGTAAAACAAAACAACGTGTTGGTAATTTCCAACAGTTATCTTCTTTAATTGACTATTACTTTTAAAACCTATATTACTATACAACTACACATATTAATTGATTGCCTACATCAATATACAAGCTTTTAGCTGCGTACAAACCATTTATAAACATATCCTCATGAAAACACAGTGTGCATCTCCACTGGTAGGGATTAATTAAAAAAAATCGTTTAGAATGGATGACTTCTTATAGGTACCTATTATTTTTTGTAATTGTGAAAAATTGTTTCCTTTTTACATGTCAATTAGAAGATAATTATTTATCTTCTAATTATATATATATGCTTAAAAGTACTTCCTAATAAAATAAAATAAAATATATGTTTTAGTTTGAAGGTATCAGGTAAAAAAAAATGGGTAGTACCAACCCAATACATAAATTTCACTTATTGTTCATTTTATTGAAAAATTAAAGAAATAAAAAATCTTGGCTAGGAACAGGTCTATTACAGGGGCTAATGGTTTAGTCATTAACAGTCAGCAACAGTCAGCAAACTAGTAACGTAGGTATAGAAAATGAAATTAATGTTTTAATCGCTTTCACTGTTCTACCTCATAAAAGTTTAAATTTTAATTCATTTTTTTTAATTTCTATAAAAAACTTCCCGCAATTCGTACGCGTGTCATTCGGTATAGCGCGTAAATTTTATGTTTGGAATGAAACAAACACTAAATGTTACGGGAAACTGGCTACAATACATCAGTGAAAACGGCATTCAAATCGGTTAAGCCGTTTCTGAGATTAGTGTGCACAAAGGCACAGACACAAAAAATCTAAAAAACGATTTTTTGACCTCGGTAACATAAGTACAATGTGCAGAAATAGTTTTTTTGAAAAAATATTTAATGTGCAGACACGGCTCGCTTACGATTTTATTATATGTAATCTCTAGTTTTTGCATAATATTTAATATCTTGGCGCATGACTAATGCCGCCTTTCTTATCGAATCGGATTCATGTTCAGCTGAGGACTTCCGTCGATAGAGTTATGTAATTAAACCTAAATAAATAACAACTCATGAAATATCCAATTGATGAATAATTCCGTATGTTAAATTATAAAAATACCTACAACGAACAGTCATGTGTTTTAAGGAGGCAATCAGTGGGCAATAGCAATAGGAGACCTTGACGTGTAGGTAATGATATTAAATTGTAAATTCTGTCATTCGAGTTCAGATATCATATCACTGTCACGCGGGCACTAAGTAGGCTAACGACAATGTGTTAGGCGTCGTTCTACAAATAGACGTTCATCATTCAGTTAATTATATTAAGACCAACATTGAAGCAAGTTTTTTTATGATATAGACTGACAAACAAGCAAACGACAAGGGACATGACCTTGACCATAGATTTAGTTGTCGTTTCGCACGATTTTATTTCGTACAAAATGTAGATAGGTACGAAACGCCAACTTTAAATATAAATATATTTTAGCAGTCGTTTCACACATAAACACGACACGACACTTTGTGCGACACGACACCTTCACAAAATCGCAGTAGGCGATTGGCACACGTTATATTTTACTTAAGAAACTTGAAGTAAAAGTACAGTACCGTACAAAAGTTGATACCTATGGGGAAGTATTAATTACTTCCCGTATTAATAGTATATTTTTAAAGAAGTAAAAGCGCACAAATTTATCAAAAATATTCTTTATTAAAAATTAAAACTTTAATCAAATTTTAATATTCGTACCCCAACATTCGTAAATTGAAGCTCAATATTAGCAGGTAATATTATGAAAGTAAATTTTAAATGAAAATAACAATAAAATTTGAAATTGTTGTTACAAAACTTAAGTAACAAAGATTATCGAACTAATCACACAATTGGCAGCCACCTTGCGGAAACCTTATTCATATGAAGAATCCCCAAGACCGTTAGATTTTGAAATACTCCTCCTTAACTATTTATTTTGTCTTTAGACGTCGGTCCTCCAGTACTTCTTCCACTAACTTGATGTTGTTTGATGTCTCGACGGGCCGACCGGAGCGAGGGTCATCGTCAATAGGCTCTCTTCCTAAACGAAATTAATTACACAAATCTTTCGCGGTGAAAAATGGTGGGAGATGACTTTATCCAATCGTTGTTTAATTAATATTGGTTGGACTAACACCTTCCTTTGTATGGAATTTAATAACAGATCGACATTCGAATTTAAACATGTTAAAAATATTGCGACTTAGTTTCCGCAAAAGGTCGTAAAAGCTAAATTAATGACAGTTATATCTTGAAAATTATAATCGTTTAGGGTGACAGAAAAGCGTTAATTTCGTCGCCTAATTTGACTTGTTAGAGTAAAATTAAAACTTAGATAAAAATACAGAGCATAATAGACTATATTTAAAAAAGGTTGAATCGGGCAGATTTATACAAATAATCCCATTTTATGAGAAAAAATATAGTAAATTACTGCCCAAAAAACCTTTCGTGTCACAGTAATAAAAAATTTCAGCAGCAAAGGTTTGTTTTTACCCTTATTTTAAACGGCTACTTTTTTTTCTACAAATATTCGTATGTGTAATCATAATGTGCAATATTGCACCTTAATTCATACGTTATGTAAAAAATGTGTTCGGTCTGATGTTAGTCCTTGTCTTAAGCAAAAAATTATGATAATTAAAATGACATGTTTTTTTTAACGTCTACATATATATTTCTGGCCAGAAACTTTTGGAAAAACCAAAAATTAACTACAGGTATGCTAATAAAATAATTCTCATTGTAATTTATCCATTAACAAGTCGTGTTGTTGTATTATATTATTAGAAACACATTTATCTATGAATTAATTTTAGCAATGACTGTTTGTAATCTCTGATATACAAGCTTTGCTAATTTTTGTGAAATGAATATGCTAATTTTTATATTTTCATATTCAAAGACCACGTCTTCTACACAGTGCACGTGTTAAATATAAGACAATTTTGCAATTTTTTTTAATAAAAATCAGGGTGATGATGGTAATAAATAGTTACTCTCGGCAATAAACACAAGCAACACCAGCAGCAATGCTACTGGTTAAATGAGATAGGGAAAAGAGCCCAGGGGGCCTAGTCAAGATGCAAACTGTTGCAAACGCTTCCTTTGCGTACTTACGAAACGAAAGAAATAAAGCCCGGTGATTGGTTGTTGTGACAGTTGTAACTTTAACAACCAATCACCGGGCTTCATTTCTTTCGTTTCGTAAGTACGCAAAGGGAGCGTTTGCAACAGTTTGCATCTTGGCTAGGCCCCCAGGGGCCTTAGTAGAGTAACGATTTAAAACGATGTATAGGATTGACATATGCCGCCGCTAAATCACGTGATACATCCCATACATTTTATTCTTATGAACTTCGTTATTGTTTTTAAAATGTTACTTTGTCTGAGGCCCCTGGAATCCCTTAGTCACGCAATGAAGCTGAACTGAAATACAACAGCACATTATTTAAATTTAACAAACATTGTCAAAGTAGGCGATGTCTGTAGATAAGGCTTTCTACCAAACACTAAGAAAAATAAATATTAGAGACAAAGCCATACAATGTTCATTCAGGGGCCTTAGACAAAGTAGAATTCGCTCTGTAGCGATGCGATATCGAAGTTCGTTATCGTCTCAGAGACAAAGAAATCATGACAAGGTATCACGTGTTTATCACGTGTTACAGTGTCGATTCCTTTGTCTCTGAGACGATAACGAACTTCGATATCGCATCGCTACGGAGCGAATGCTACTTTTCTAAGGCCCCAGGGTTATAAATCTCTGTCGCGCTACGAAACAAGTGTGTCAGTATTACGGCAATGACATTGGAGGACGCGAATGCATTCGGCGATTACGTGTCGCTATTTCAAAAAGCACTATTTCTAGATTCATTGCAAAGGTTTCGAATAGCGAGAAAATGATTTCAGCAGATCTGGAGTTCGAATTTTACGTGGCTATTAATTTTGTGAATTTGAGACTGATAACATATTAAAATAATACTTAATTTTCTAAATGATACCTATATTAATCCTATAAATATAATAAAATCGTAAACGAGCCGGGTAAAATAGCCGTGTAAAAATATAGAATGTACAATTCTACATACCTACTTTAAATATTTTTTCAAAAAAACAATTTGTACACCATGTATTTATGTAACGGGATCACCTACAAGATGGCAAAATGGCACATATATATACTGTAATTAAATGTAAACTAACTTTGGAAAGAAATGTCTTGAGTTTTCATATAGAATACGAAAAAACTTTTTCCCAAACCTATTTTGTTATCAACTCTTCCAACTGCACCCGAACGAAGCCGGGGCGAATCGGTCTAGTCTATATAAACAATAAAATCGTAAACGAACCGTTTCTGTACGTTGTTTTTAAAAAAAACGATACACGTTATACTTTTGTTATCTTGGTCAAAAAATAGTTTTTAGAATTTTTTTCTGTCTGTGCGTTTGTGCACGCTAATCTCAGAAACTGCTTGACCGATTTGTATGCGGTCTTCACCGATGTATTGTAGCGAGCTTCCCGTAACATTCAGTGTTTGTTTCATTCCAATCAGTTTACAAACAAAGTTGTAACTGAAGTTGCGAGCTCAGCTAGTTGTAGAATAAAAATACAGTTCTTTAATACTCCGTACTAGAAACCGCTTTTCATGGTAGCGGGTTCCACTCGAATGTAAACACTAAACAAGTACGTGTATTATGTCACAAGAGTAGGACACAGGTGGTGATGGTGGGGAGATTAGCCTATGGGCGGGCACGTGAGAAAGTCGGACAGTTACGAAATAAGAAAATCGCCGATTACGCATTAACGAATGTTGTCGCAAGATGTGTTTAATAACTGGCAACTATTTAAGTGGCGGGGATAAGTATAAGTTATAAACGACACTCAGAACGTTATTATTTCGAACTCTACTTAGTAATGTTGTATTTTCAACTATAGGGTCAGCCAATTAAATGTTTGTATCGAGGCACATTAAGTTCAAATGTAATACATACTTAAATATAATACGTTTTTACACAATAATTATTTGATTACAGCTGTACTTCTTCCAAATGGGTTATCTAAAACTAAAATTACTGTTCCCACATAAGGAAATTTATAGAAATTAAAGTCTTGATTTTTGAATAAAGAAAAATTGCGTATATATATTACATGAAGCGAATACTTCAGATCCCTTTTTCGAATTAGTTTGTGAACTAATTTTCTTTTCTATTTTTTTTGTTTAGAACAAAAAAAATATATATATTTTTTTTGGAAATATTTTATCTTCCACATAATCGAATTTCAACCAGTGGACGAACACTAGTTTTTATTAGTGCTGATTTCATTTACAAAGCACGATTTCCGGTTACACAAAAATCGAGCTTGGGTCAAAACTTTTTAAATAATCGTAATTAGTTTTATTATAGTAATTTACGATAGTATGGATCTATATTATATATAGGTATGTTATTTAGATGTACTAACCAGTGATTAAAATACCATGCTGTTTATTCAGTCAGCTATACCAGTTCTCCGACCTATGTCAGAGGAAACCTAGCCGATAGGACAAAAAACTACACGTCATGCTTATTTGATGGAGTTGTTGTTTTAACATATATAATCATAATAATATTTGGTAACAGGCTAACGAAAAATCGGTTTTTTGCCATAACAACGAATTGTCGAAGCAGCGTGGACAAGCTAGTCTAAGATAAGTCCACACACGTCACACCTGCATATTACATATATTATACGTATCTAAAAATAAAATAAAATATGTATAAAAACAAACAAACAAAGGAAACAAACAGCCACTTTGGTAAATAATAAGGAAGAAGGAAAATATACACGAGTCGCTTAGGAATTATGATCTCGCACATTTTAATTTCCTGTTTAATTTATTGTGTTGTGTTACCATCTCGAATTTAGTATGTAATATACACTACGTATGTGTGAAAAGGTGGGTGAGTTCTAATGTCATACTTTGGATAATAATTAACTTTATTAGCAAGTCCATACATAACCATAGACTAATGTAATACGAGTATAATCAAATCTAGACATACATACGAGTGAGACGATTCCAAGGAAATACTTTTAAAACATTGCCTAACAGTAAATAGTCAAAAATTTCTACCAACTAAAATAAAATAAAATGGTACTTTTAATTTCGACAAATGTTTGAGGTACTGACGTAATCGTTTGCTTACTGGGTTAGTTTCGCCTATGTACGGGTAAATACGTAAGAAATTTTATTGGTTTCCAGTATTGAGTCAAAACATTTACGCAAATTTGCAACTCGGTGGTTCATGGCAAGTTTTAAACAGTTTGAGATACTACTGTGAGAAGAGATGGTAAAAACAGAAAGTATTGGATAGCATCATTTGAATGAAATAAAACGCATTTAAAAACATTTTTTATTTATTAAAGACGAGTTTGCTCTTGGCCAACATCTATCCATGTAGGAAAGATGAGGCCGACGATGGAGTGAGCTCACCCAGGAGATGCCTATTCACTCGAACCTTGAAAAGATTTGAGTTGTATGAGCTCGGAAATACAGACGCCGGCATAGAGTTCCAATCCTTAGCAGTGCGCATTTTTAAAGACGTTTTAAAGCACTTGGTCCGAAATAGAGGGATTTCGACAAGGTGAGGGTGGTATCCAGCCGTACGTCTGCATGTCCGATAGAAGAAAAGGGAAGGCGGTATGATCTCATTCAGCTCGGGAGCACACTCTCCGAAGTGACGAGCCCGTTGGATGAGTGGTTAGGGTGCTTGTCTTAACGCTCTGTTCTAGGGTTCCCGGGTTTGATTCCCGGCAGGGTCAGCTTTGAAAATTAACTTTACATAGTTGGCTCTGATCTGCATCTGGAAAGTAGTAGCAGGGCACACTGCGCTTCGCAGTCATTTGGGCGGCCCGTCTGACGGCAGTAACCGCCCCCTTACAGAAGACCACCGTGAAATAACAGCACGTGTGTTGTTGTGTTTCGGTGAGTGAGTAAGGGATGCCAGAGCCCATTTATCTATCCACTCCTAATTCCTTATCCTTAATCCTGCTGTAGTCGGTAGCGTACTTGCAGCACCTATAGTAAAAACATGTGAAATTATAGATGCTTATTCTAACTAATATTATAAATTGACTACGTGTATGCAAAATTTCATGATGATTGAGTAGTTGAGGCGCGAAAAGTTAACAGACAGACAGAAAGACTACCTTCACATTTATAATATTAGTAAGTATAGTATAGATTATGAAGTAATTCCGACCACTGATCCTCTTATTCGGGTTTCAATAGCTATAGACCTGAATTCAACATTGGCCATGACCGTGGAAATCTCTGCGCCGTCTGCATATAGTCGAATCGATATTCGACCGGGAACGACTGGGAGAGGCATTAAAAATTGCTGCTTCAACATATCCCAAAGTTGTTCAGTTCAAGGAGACGTTTAATGTCTCGTGACGTGCCTCTTTGATAAAAAAAGATCGAAGGGTGTCTTCAATACGTATTAAGTTAAAATCGTAAATGAAACGGATTTTGATGAGTTGTAACATTGTTATTATAATAATATGTATATACTTAGAATAATGTTGTTATGTTGGCATGAAGTAAATGTCTAGACAAACCAATAATGGTTTACAGACATTTTTTAATATTTTGTATTCGATTATGTATTAGATAATAAATAAATAAATAAATAAATAAATAAATAAACCGTGTTTATAAATTAAAAATAAAAAAATTGCACCCGTTGCCATTGTACAAATACTTATGTAGGTAAAAAAAATGGTTTTTGGAATTTTCGTCCGATTGTCTGTTTGTTTGTGCACGCTAACCTCAGTAACGGCTTAAGCGATCTGAATGGGGTTTTAACTGATGTATGTGTTACTCATAACAAACATTTTAAAAAATAAATTTTATTTACAAGTAGGTATCTGAGCACGCAACTTCATACGCGTTGTATTCGGTGTATAGCGCGTAACTTTTTTGTTTGTAAACCGATTGAAATGAAGCAACCATTAAATGTTACGGGAAGCTTGTTACAATAAAATAAATAAATAAAAATAAAAAAGCCCATTTATTCCTTCACCAAAATAATATACAAAAAATTTAACAAATTTTTGTTAAAGTTAACCTTTTTTAGCGATTATTAGTTCTTTAAGTTGGTAAGGACCCCTCTCGGGTAATGCCTCCCCTCTAGTTCTTGCCATTTTTTCCTTTGCTCCGAAAGTTTTGGCCAATCTTTCCTGACTTTTATCTTTGCTTGTTACAATACATCACTAAAAACCGCATTCAAATCGGTTAAGCCGTTTCTGAGATTAGCGTGCACAAACGCACAGACAAACAGACAAAAGTTCTAAAAACCATTTTTTTGGACCTCGGTAACATAAGTACCTACAACGTGTACCAATAATTGCTTTTTTGAAAAAAAAATTAATGTACATACAGACACGGCTCGTTTACGATTTCATTATAATATGTTTAGATATAGATGTAACATCCATTGTACAAAATTTTATACAATACGAAGTTTTCTCACATATAAAATATTATATACAGCAGAACAATCTCACCAATGCCAATCACTTATCATTATCTGAGATATCAACTTGATTTCTACTTCTACAACAATTTTGCTGACACGTGGCAATCAGCACGAACCATTTCAAGTAGGTATTATTTATTCTTTAAAATTTTATTACATTTTAATTGGACACATCCAACAAAATTTTTGGACCGACAGACAGCCTGACGGGACGTCCATCTGATGGTAGATGGTTGCCGTCGCCTATTAACACAAACAACCCCACTGGGGATAAAGAAATGAGTTTTGGCCTTTCTTATCAAAATACAACCGAACCACTACCAAAACACAGTGTGCCTACCAATACATTTTTATCCGCTACTAGGTACATCCTAACTAATAAATATAATAAATGTGAATGTGAGTTTGTTTGTTTGTTAACACTTTGACGCCTTAACTATATACTCAAGTGATCTTCATGAAATTTCGCATAGGTACCTGTTCGCATAGGTACCCTAACACATTGTTAGGGATATAGGGGTACCTTTCACCCAGAAAAAAAGTACTATTCCCGATGGATCATCTAAATATGTATAAAAAAGAAATAAAAATTCAACGCCTCACAAAAACATAATGAACAATAAAGACTGAATAAATGTTTTTAACACCTAAGAAAAAGGGACGAGGACAAAGTCACGGCCTACAGCTAATTCTATATAATACGTAGTAGGTAATTAAGTAAACAAATGCAATGACGACTATCGAATACATATAATAAATTGACATTACAAATTTTAACTAACCACTAAATACAATAAAGGATGATTTATATTACACCTGACACCGGGCCGTGCCCCGTCCGGAGCTCGGTGAAGATATTGTTAGTATGCTTTTGTATGAACCAATTCATATTACACCGGGCCGTGTCCGTGCTCCGGCCAATCGCGAAATTTCATAAAATGTTCGTTTTCACCACGCGCTCGGAGACAGCTTCGCGAGGCCCGCTCGGGGTATTAGTTTTTTTAGTGGTATCATTTAATGCATATTTAGTTTCTTTTTTAAATTGTTAAAATTATAAATAAATAAATTAATTAATTAACCCGAGGCTGACTGCCTCGAGGTATAATATTTTTTCCATAATATATATTAATATATTTCTGGTAGGTATAATATATTTCTGCTTAAATATTTTTTCAAAAAAAGAATTTCAAAAATATCTTGGGAGCGGTGCGTCGCAGACCTCCCGTGTTGGTACGGCTCGGGGAGACGAATTTTTCGTTCACGACGAAATTTCGAAATTCACATTTTCTTTAAAACAAAAACAAACATCTGTTTAAAAACAAAAAAGTTACGCGTTATTCCGAATACCACGCATACGAAGTCTCGGGCACAGCTGGTATAGTTACAAAATAGTATAATAATAATTGGAAATGACAAAGCCCGGGCACGGCCCGGTGGCGGCACGGTGACAAATGGCAAAGATTTGTAAAATCAAATCTAGCTACTGTATGATGTGGTATGATGTACTTAGGTAACAAACAAGTAACTTTGGACTTTAGTGATTTATTATGCACCGTGACATTTCGCGAAAGTGTCATTGTGCGAAAGTGTCATTGTGCGAAAGTGTCATTGTGCGAAAGTGTCATTGTGCGAATGTGACATTGTGCGAATGTGACATTGTGCACCAGGAGGAAAATAACTAAATTCGACAATAATCATTCTGAAGGTGGGAAAAAATCCATTTATTTTTTTATTTATTAAATACTCAAGGTTAGACAAAAAAGAAAATCGTTTCCCAAGCAAAGTTAAAGAAAATGTATTTTTGGGTTTAGTGTATTTTATACATAGAGAATTGCATAAATTAGTAAAGTTATAGTGATATCAGTATTAACCACTTATTTATATACTATTGATTATTGAGAATTTTTGACCCTCTATACTCGACATAGGTCTGGGGTTGCCCTATGCAAATTAGCAACTCACAGTCTTTGAAGATTATTAGTACACCGACATGAAAATTCTCAAAGATGCAAGCCTGAACATATACCCACTAGACTATCATTGCTATAACTATAAGTTATATTGAACTTTTTTAATGTAAGGCGCCGAACCAACCGCCCCGCGGTCTGCGTCCTGCGGTCGAGTTATGCGTTCGCTGTAATCTATGTAGTGGCACGTTCTGTCGGACGGTCAAAGTGGACGCACGTTCTGTGGGAGTTCCATTTTTTGTCAAAAGCTTGATGTATGGTCGCCATACGTCCTGGTACACCGGGGCATGTCCCGGTTTGAAGCGTTGTGTCCCAACTCCCGGTCAGCAATTCATTTGTCCCGGCATGCACACAATTAAGCTACCGCTGCGGTAGGTAATTCCCCCTTCTGCGATCTGCGAGTGAACTAAGTGGAGCCGAGCCACAAGAAGTCCAGAAGTTGATGGTAGCTTTCACTACTTCAAGCAATTGACCGTAGACTAAAGTTTTGCACTAAGTGCACACAATTTTATAATTACGTTAAAGGGGAAAAAGACTTACTGAAAAAGGTCAAATCTATCGAAAAATATGAATGGGGAAAGAAAAGTGTCACCGAGAACGTAGAGTTGGTAAGATGAGTTGACTTCGCTATTTATTGATTAAGTTTTTGAATAACACATGCTCCCTATTTCTGTTTTAAATGTCTCGGTCGGCGTCGCAGCATTTATGGCAGTCCTAGCTTGAGGTCACAATGACTGACGAAATCGAAAAGTTTATAGAATTATTTCGAGACAAACGTCATAATTTGTGTCTTTATCGAGAGACATTTGGTTTAAGAAGAGTGTGTGACGTGTTACCACTGCTAAAGTGGTAAAGATTACTAAACTCCAGATTTCCAGATCGTTCGCTATGTGCCAAGTATGAACGCGGAACGCAAAACTCGACTAAAGGTCAGCAGACACTAGACAGTCTGACAGGCCACGTGATGATAGGTGGTCACCGTCACCCATTAACACAAGCAACGCTAGAGGTGTTTTTTTGCACAAGCACTGCCTTATCCTTTATCTAAGTGAGAATGGCACCTTAGAGGATTAGGAAGGATTAGGTAAATGGACTCTGGTACAGGCATCCCTTACCCACTCACCGAATCACTACAGCACACATGTTGTTTTTCCATGGTAGATTCCAGTAAGGGAATAGCTGTGGTCACTGCCGCCAGCCGGGTTGCTCAATTTATAAGTGCGAAACGCTATGTGACCTGATACCACTATATACTTATGTAGATTTAAAATTGCTCCAGATTATTTATATTCAAATAATACTAGACACATACGTTAGCACGGCCATTAATAATAAAAAAATTATAGTAATACATGACGTAGGCCCATAAAAGAACTAAGCCACAGGTCAAAGTCATTAAAATTTGGAATAACAACGTTTGTAATACGTAATAAAAATGTAATTATTATGAATATTCTTACATGATGAAACTCCGAGATCGTATCGTAAGAAAAAAAAGATTGAGTTAAGAATAGAATCAAACCATCTACACCAGATAGAAAAATAGATTTTTTAACTTGCACTGTCGCCAGACAGGCTAACACAGTTTATCTGAGGTTTACGTAAATACGACTACAAAATAGGCTTTTTATTTAAATCAATTCTGAGTCACAAATAAACATACAGATCACCGTATTTGTTAAAATCTAGTTGTGCCCTGCGGCTTCGCCCGAATAAAATATCTTAAAATTTGATAACATGTAGTTAGGGATGCTAACTTGACTTATATAGAAATCACTGTTCTTTCCGTACATCGCGCCGGGCGCTACCTATTTCGAGGCTCTTGCGCGCGTTAATTTCAATATTATTTCTTACGATACCTAATTTTATGCCTAATTAATAAACAGTTATTGTAGCTTACATATTAAATTTGAAAAAATGAATACTAAGTAAACACGAGTACATGGAAACATCCGCTCATTGTAGCGTATGTTACTCGCTAATATTGCAAGGCGTATTTCCGGAACGAAATTATCGCTATATTAGTCAGAGAGAGATGTTATCTAACAAACGCGAAAGGTTGAGATTAGACTTAGGTATTAAGAAAATATTGTCTTTATTTAGTTTGACAATATCTATTACAAAGAGAATGAGGGAGAGAGGATTTTGGAAGTTAGTTTATACGTGGAAGATAATCTCTGGAACCATTACATCTATGTATTTGAAAAATTCTTTCACTATTTCATATATGTATGTTGTTCTATGTATATATTCTAGATGGTCATAACTCTTCCAATTGCACCTGAATGAAGCCGGTGCAAATCGGTCTAGTCTATACGTACTCGTTGAGTCCGCAACTTCGTATGCGTGGTATTCGGTATAGGGCGTAACTTTTTTGTTTGTAAAGCGATTAGAATGAAAATGTTACGGGAAGCTTGCTAAGTATATAAGTGAAAACCGCATTCAAATCGGTTAAACCGTTTCAGAGATTAGCGTGCACAGACAAAAGTTCTAAAATCTAGTATTTTGACCTCAGTAACATGAGTACAATGTGTAGGTACAAATTGTTTTTTTGAAAAAATATTTAATGTTATGATTTTATTATATAGTTATGTATAGATCATCGAAATATAACGTTTCCGTTCACTGCTTCGTAGATAGTCACTGTTACCTACTTTCTGTTTCTCCGCTAACTTCTAAACCACATAAAGAGTTTTGATGCGGTTTTCACTAATGGAAAGAGCTATACACGAAAAAGGTTTAACTACATAATTTGAAAAAAAAAAAAAAAAAATGCATCCTTGCGAAGCAGGTGGCGGGTTTTGTCTATACTAATATTATAAAAAGGTTTATAATATATAATCCTTATATATATTATAAATTAAAGTCTATTTCTATTATGTTCGCGATAATCTCAAAACCTACTAAATGGATTTTCATGCGGTTTTCATCTATCAACAGAGTGATTAAGGAATGGGTGTTTTATCATTAGGTTCCCGAGGGTTTGCAAATTGCAGAACACTATGCACAGGTGTATCACCACAGTCTAACCATACTTACGTCATACAGTCGGGCAACGCTCAATGTTCGAGCCTGCAAACTGAAGCTAGTTCGTTGCTTTACGCAAGTACATTCGTTACCTGACTGTATGACGTGTATGGTTAGTTAGACTGTGGTATTCACCAAACAGTTCTACCCAAATCCGATAAATGTCGCCGCTTCACCTAATTATATTGTAGTATAATAGATGGCGCCATGAATAGTGTTATATATTTTATTTTTCAACGCGGACGAAGTCGCGGGCACCAGCTAGTTTAATATAAATTACAAACTACACAGACAAGCGCTGCGGAGGAAATCCACTCACAAGATGGACTGACGACATGATAAGGGCTGCGAATCGATGCTGCTTCTGACCTATCCTACTGGAAAATTGTAAGGGATGCCCTAATATCCAGCAGTAGACGTCTTGCGGCGGAGGTGATGATGGTGATATGACCGAATACCTAAACTTTGAAAGTGTTTTGGGGTCACTGTTTATACTTACGTCATCTGCAATTATGTCTATGATATTTGTCACGTAGTTACGTCACATAAGTTACGTAATAATGATTGTATTGAACGATCCCAACTAAAATCGGTCTCGAAGTTAATTAATTTAGTATGAATATCTACAAATTGAACGAAACTCGTTGTTCCTAGTTTCAGGCTCACTAAAATAACTAATACTTTATATACGATATTGCAAAAGTTACTAAAAGGCGCACAGCAACTATCTATAACTAAATTTAAATTATTTATTAAAAGAAATTGTATATGGTACGTGAAAAACTATCTGGCTGACAAAAATGCGAATTGACATCTTCTATATATAAAAATGAATCCCCATTTCCCTTGGTCACGGCATCACGCGTGAACGGGTAGACCGATTTTAATTCGGTTTTCACTAATGGAAAGAGGGATAAACGGGGAATGTTCTTATATATAAAAATTGCACCCCGGGCGAAGCCGGAGGCGGCTCGCTAGTTCATATATAAATTTTATTGAAGAAAGAGTTACTTGAAAAGAGAAATTACGGAAGATTTTTTACCGATTTTTCTCCGTAGAGAAAGCTTTCAGTGCTATATTACTACTTTTTAACCACTATCTACAAATAATTGTAAATGTTTATGTAGATAAATAAATATTGAAATATCTTAAAAAATCGTCATAAAACATATTTTTTACGATTCAAATAGTTTCAAATGCAGATTCAGCGAACATTGTTTAAATAAAATAATTATTCGTTTAACTGCATTTAGAAATTAAATAATTTCGTATTGATCGAACACAATAGACAATTAAGTAATAATCTGTGAACAACAACGAAACAATTTAAAAGTTCTTTGAATACATTTTAGAGAACAAAAAGTTTTTACATCCGGTTGATTGAACTACGACTAAAAGACTACTATAGGTTTATCGCATTTATCTCTAGCTAGAGCCAGATTTTACAAAAAGGTTTGCAAAACCGGCGACCTCGTTTATTATAAGCTGCGCTACGAGAGCTCACTGGAACCTATGTTGCTCTGGAGGAGATTGGATCAATAGACGAAATTATTTGAAATTAGTAAACTGAATAAATACATGATACACGATGTGAAAATTTTCTAGTGGGAAAATGCAGATACTTTTATCTTTGCATTCATTTTCCTTATGGAGAATTAAATGTTATGTTTATCATTTTTTTCATTTTATCTACAGTAGATTTATAATTTTATCAGACAACACAGGTGGCTATATTATAAACTTATGATAAGTTTATAATCATGATATCAAAAAACCTACGCAGCAAAAAACTTATCTTTTCTTAAATTTTGGATATATCTAAGAAACAAACTATGTAATTTAGTTCGTTTATTAATGATGATAGATTTTTATTAATTATTTTTTGGTAAAAACTGTTTAATTTATTAGACCAAAAATAATGAGAAGCATATTCTTATAAGTATTTTGAGGATTTTTTAAATTTTATGGCAATTTTATTAATTATAAGAAATAAATTTGAAAAAAAAAATCCACAAAAATATTCAAAATTATTTAAAAACCACATATATATCACATAATTTAATCCTGACTAGTTTAATTTTTTTGTCAGGGTCGTCATTATCTCGGCTAGGTTTTTTTTTCTTCTGAAACCCTGGTAAAAATAATAATATTTAATGAATAAATCAAATAAAAAAACTACGACCGTTTCGGAAAAAAATGGCGTACTAAGAGAAGAAACGGCGAAAGAAACTCTCCAGTAATCGCTCTTTTTCAATTATGCCAAACATTTTGAAATCATTATCAAATATTATTTTATCAGGGTTTCGAAAAAAAAAATAGCCAAGATAATGACGATCCTGAGAGGAAACCCCGAAAGAACTTCAGAATATCGGTTTCACGGTTTCATTACATTTAAAGATTTATATGTACATATATTTAATTAATTTATAAACTAGCTGAGCCCGCAACTTCGTACGCGTCGCGTGGTACCTATTCGGTATAGCGCGTAACTTTTTTCTTTGTAAACTGATCGGAATGAAACAAACACTAAAGTTACGGGAAGCTTGCTACAATACATCAGTGAAAACCGCATTCAAATCTATTAAGCCGTTTCTGAGATTAGCGTGCACAAACGCATAGACAAACATACAAAACTATTTTTTTAGAAAAAAAAGTTTATTTTTAACATTTAATATGACACGGCTCGTTTACGATTTTATTATATGTACAGGTAAATTGAAGTCGTTGTCCGCGCGTTTTGATACGATTTTCACTATAATAGAGTTTGTGTACACAATTAGCAGAAAAAATACATCCGTGCGAAGCCGGCGGCAGACCGCTAGTTATTTATAAAATAAGCACAATCTTTGTAAACGAACGAAGCATCATTAGCGATATATCAACATTATGAATGTAGCAAAAACGGGAAAATCAACTTGACGACCTTTTAGCGCTAAACGGTAGTTAAACGCCTATTTACATGTAATAAATACTCGGACAAGTCCTTGTACTTGACTTTGACCACTGTGAGACTCCCGACTCCGTTATAAGTTAATTGTCAGATATAACAGATTAAACAAGGCTGCTAATTAATCATTGATTAATTAATTGTTAATTGTGGTTTCCCTTTCATTTAATGTAGCATAATATGACACGAAGAGTTTACACCTCGTTAGTAATCCTTAAATGAAATTGTTTCTTAGTTTCTGTGACCATTCGCGGGTGTGGTATCAAAAATCATACGATTAATTTCACAACAACGAGTTCGAATGTAGAAAACTTTCGCTCGGCACACCGTTTGAATAATATATCTAACGTAATATCGATAAACGTTCAGAATACAATACGTGTCATAATATAATATAGATATGGTGATGACGCATAATGAATATTCACTTGGTGACAGAAGTTTAATTTGCATTTTTTTTTAATATGTAAAGGTCGGTCCTATTAACCCCAAAGAGGTTCCAAAATTAAATGTGTAGCCTTTTTTGCCTACCGTGACAGGAAATGGATCTGACATCCCATTTCATGACACCCCTGCCACTACTAAATGAGTTCGACTGCTATTTTATAGTGGGCAGCAGGTAAGTTGACAGTCCAGTTATTTGTAGGTGGCTACAATCGTCTATGGACACAAGTAATACAAGTAATAATACCACGTAAGAATTTCTTCAGAGATCTCTTTAAGAAGTCAGTTGAGTTTCAAATTATGGCGTCATCAGGAAGTTGATTCCGTTAAATAATAATTATTGAAATAAACAAGTTTTATTTATCAAAAAGGAAAACAATTCGCGTAACAAGTTGTGTATTTCGACCAAGGCTTGTTTAGTTTTTTTTTTTTTTTTTACTAGCTGTGCCCGCGACTTCGTACGCGTGGTATTCGGTATAGCGCGTAACTTTTTTGTTTTGTAAACAGATTGGAATGAAATATACCTACACTAAATATTACCGGAAGTGGAAACCACGTGAAAATCGGTTAAGCCGTTTCTGAGATTAGCGTGCACAAAGGCATAAATAGGCAAACAACGATTTTATTGTAGGTTATAAAAATACCTTCGCAAATAATGCATTATTTTAGAACAAATTTGAATACCTTAAAGAAGGTTATATAGTGAGCCAACCTTAAAAGATATGACATATGCTGTCGCACTTTTTTTAGAACTTTTAAAGGGGAACAATTCCGTCATACATCATTTTTGCGTTTACGCAGCGCACGCCACGGAAGCTCTCGAAAGGGATAATTTTCCGGTTTTTGCAACATTTTTCATTGAAGCTCCGCTCCTATTGGTCGAAACGTGATGTAATATAGCCTATAACCATCCTCGATAAATGGACTACCCAACACAAAAAGAATTTTTCAATTCGAACCAGTAGTTCCTGAGATTAGCGCTTTCAACCATACAAACAAATAAACTCTTCAGCTTTATAATATTATAATTAATTAATAAGAACATGCTTCAACACTAATGTTTCCGTTTTTTTTAAATGTTAAGCTGACGGTTCACTTGATGGTAGGTGGCTACCGTCGCCTACAACACAAGCAACGCCACAGCTGCTGCAAGAGCGCTGTCGACTTCAGTAGGATTAAGGATATGGGATTGGAAAGGGTTAGGGAAATCGGCTCTGGCATCCCTTACTTACTCACCGAAACACAACAGCACACATTATGTTATTTCCCTTACAGAAGGGTTATGTAAACACTACCCTGCAGTCATAGCAATAAGGTGTTAATTGTGTATTTTTTTACATTTTATGATACAATATTCATTGTAAAAACGTTGAACAATACGTGTGACCGAAGCGATAAGAATAAATTAAATTCTGGTAATCTGAGAAAAAATACTGTCACTCTTATCTGAATATGAAACTTTATCTAAACTATATGTTTTATAACATCGATAAAGTTTCAGAGCTAAATTATCTATGAGCGAATTCCGTGTTTAAAGTTATATATTAAAAAAAAATACACGAGTACATATATAAAAAAAAATATACATTAATACATAGCAATTGTAACCACTCTTAATTGCAGCCACTTAGTTGCCAATGAAATCAAAATTGAAATTATTTATGAAAAATAATAATAATACAAAGTACTATAAAGATTTCAAGTATTATAAAGTATAGCTGGCCCGATAAACGCCGTTCTGTAGTTTTCGATTGATTTGTTTGACTTCAACATTGAATTGAAATATTAGAACTGCCAGCTAAGGAACTATGGATTGGAAAAAGAAAAATGAGGTATTTTCCGGGCAATTTTTCTGTTCAATAGAACCTTTCCCGGACTTCCCGGAAAATAAAAAATAAATAAAAAAAAAACTTTTCTTAATTGGTCCAGCCTTCCTCGAGTTTTGCGCATAGCAACATATTTAGCAAAATGACAGTAGAGCAAAATTAGCCCTGGTCCTTTTGTGAAAGAACAGCTTTTTAACAATAATAAATATATTAAATTATATTTTATGTTTATGGAACACATTTTGGGCTGAGGGAAAACCATTAAAAATATTGTAATGGGTTGAGTTACAAATATAGTTCGGAACAAATTAAGAATTTTATACATTTGTGATGGGTTTTCATAGGACGAGTATGTAATAACCCTAAATAAAATCTAGATGCAACAATAAACAATCATAATAACTAATTAATCAAGTTTAAATATTGTTTTTCCTAAAATTGAGTAAATAATTTCACTTTAATTTGAGCTAATTAAATATTTAGTAAAAATTTAATTAATTTGTATGTCTAAAACTTGCTGTAACATATCATATTGAAAGCAATTTGATGTATAACAGGCTTGTCACAAATTACATTTCCTTTTAGTTACTAAATTACTGGACAAAAATATCAACCCATATCTTAAAGTAATTCTCTCTTTTCTACTAAACGAAGTCCTATTTTCCGACAGCTTTGTACAAGGACAAGTAAGAGTAATTTTTTTTTCCTAAATGACATGTCGCTAATACTAGACTTACCTAGGTACACAAACGGAGTGGTATATTCCGTAGTTTCGTAAGACGTGGATGAACTCGGGTAGCGTCCGGCACGCACCCATGATTGAGAACGCGGCGAGACCACTGTTCCATATTATCAGGGTCCGTCGTAGCTCGAACCTGGCAACAATTCATAAAAATACATTTTAAAATACTATACATTTCTATTCCTTTGTAATTCTTAGTCCTGTTATGGTCGGCAGTGAACTTGCAGCATATGTGGTGTTGCTTATTGGCGACAGTAGCCACCTACCATCAAATGGACCTTTACAGAAATAAAAAACAAATAATTATTGTAATGTTTAATAATAAATACACTAACACATAAAAAAACTTTATTTTTACCACGCGTAATAAACTTTTTTGCCAATACGTAATAAAAAATTGGAAGTAAAATAATGTTCTCAAGTATTTTTACTGTTATAATTTTTTTATTCTATTTGTGGGACAACTCATACAGTACATCTTAAAATAGTTCATATTGATAGTTTTCATAGAGAAAATATAGAACAAAGATTTTAAATACACAAAAAAAAAAAAAAATTGAAATTAAAAAACCTAACTTTCATGTGTTAATGTACTTATGTTAAAAAGAGGTTTCGGGAACGTTAATAAATGGTACGTATATAAGTTGGGATAAAATCACTCAAACTATCTTAGATTAAAAATATTTTTTCGCGCAGACATTTTTTTTTTTTTTTTTTAGAAAAAATAATACTACTGAGTTGTTAATACGCCTGGGAAGTAATAGGAGATTTAAGAAAAAAAAAGTGATCTGACACAGCATGGCCAAAAGTGATTCGTTTAGTGTAAATAAAAATAGAAATGCAATCGGTAACAGCACGCAACTTCCTATATAGTATGCGAGTGGTGTTACAAATAGCTTCATTCTCGCACAATTGGAACGTGACGTCGCATGTCAATTAAGAAAAATATAACCCACTTATTCAAGTGAGTTATTTAAATAAATGAGAATATAAACGAGCCCGTTGGATGAGTGGTTAAGGTGCTTGCCTTAATGCTCTATTCTAGGGTTCCCGGGTTCGATTCCCGGCAGGGTCAACTTTGGAAATGAACTTTTAAAAGTTGGCTCGCAGTCATTTGGGCAGCCCGTCTGGCGGCATTACCCTCTTACAGAAGACCACCGTGAAATAACAGCACGTGTGCTGTTGTGTTTCGGTGAGTGAATAAGGGATGCCAGAGCCCATTTTCCTATCCAGTCCCTTATCCTTCCTACTGTAGTCGGCAGCGCACTTGCAGCACTTGTGGCGTTGCTTGTGCTATAGGCGACGGTAGCCATCTACCATCAAGTGGACCGTTAGCCTGTCTGCCGGCCGTCGGGCGAACCCGGGGCGCGTCAGTTTAGTCTGTTTGTAATAATGGAAATCTATGATAATTCAACTAAAAATAACATAAGACAAGTGTGTACAATTAAATAACACACCTCTGACGCAAATTTTTAATTGACGCAAATAAAGTACTTACAAATATTAGTACTTTATTTGCGTACACATAAAAAACTCCCCTAAAAAAATTAAAACATTGATGTTGCCAATTCTAAAAAACGCAATAAAAACACATATCAAAGGCATATGTAAAATAGCGGTTTACGGAACAAGTTTTGCTTGCGTCAGTAAAGTTCGAAATGCGTTTAAACGCTCGTTGACTTGATCGATAAACAAATCTGCAAATTTAGCTTGTATTAGCATACAGGAAAGGTTGAAGTTACATTAATTAGGCGGCGGGGAAAAAATCATTAAGATTTGAAAGAGAGAAAAAAAAACTAGTTTATTACGATGTTTACGGTTAACGTTGGCGATTAACCTCCGTCAAGTAGGAACAATATTTGTTTATTTTCAATATTTTTCGAACCTATTGTCCCGCTATTTACACGCTGTCTACTGGTGATTTTATCAAAGACGCGTATCAATGAGAATTTAGGAATACTAAACACATGAGCCGTTAGATTGCTGTCATTTGTTAATTGGCGATGTGACAGTTGGGTGCAGTAGTTTCGCAAGGTGAATGAATGAAGTTCTCCACTGGCAAATGGTAAAATTTATTTTCATTTACTGTCTCTATTAAATATCGCCGTTGTCAAACCAAAATGTGCAAAAAGTATACTTTTGAGATATTGACAAAAGAAGTTTTCCTAAAAAAAAAAAAAATAGTATTGTTTATACGTAAACTTATTGGTCTTTTAAACGTGTAAGTTTAATAGAGTAAATTTTGAACATATCAGATTCTAGCTGTCTCACATAGCATATTTTATTAAGAGGTCGTAATTCGACAAATAGTGCCCATTATCACTTAGCAGTTGTTTTATACGATAGACAAGGATTTGAACTATTCACTAAGGTAAAAAGTTTGAATACTCAAAAAAGTATAGAGATTTTAATTTGACAACGACGACATATTGCTTTTGAGGGGTGATATTGACTTAATACCGATTAAAAAAATTAAATTCGTCACGAAAATGTCTCTTACCCTGTCGTATATGCCCTGAAAAGTAAACTATTATCAGGTTAGATACTCATTGAGTAGGGATCAAGAAATGTTTATGCAAGGTAATTCAGCTGTTTAGATTTGATCAACGATAGATATATAAACAATAAAAAAGTATGAAACAGCAATCTAGACTAAATTAAAAATAATAAATTTATTTATGTATGTGACAGACACAGAAGCTCCAGTTTTAGATTTAAAGAAAGGCTATAATACAAAAAAGCAACTGTGATTATAAATTAAGTATAACCTATACACTAATAAAATCGTATAAACGAGTCGTGTCTAAATTATACATTAAAATTAAAAAAAAAAACAGTTTGTACGCGGTGAACTCAAAATAGTTTTTAGAATTTTTGTCTGTTTATCTGTGCATTTGTGCACACTAATCTCAGAATCAGCTTAACCGATTTGAATGTGGTTTTCACTGATGTATTGTAGCAAACTTCCTGTATAACATTTAGTTTTGTTTCATTCCGATCGGTTTACAAAACAAAAAAGTTACGCGCTTTACCGAATACCATGCGTACGAAGTTGCGGGCTCAGCTGGTTATGCAACATGCAATGCTTGTGCATAATGAGCCGCGTTTTATTATTCCCATAGGTACATAATGTACCTTATGTAAGATTTCCCCTTTGTTTAAAAAAGCATTTTAACCCGCATTTGATTATTTAAATTGTTTCAAAAGACAAATTAACATAAGTTAACTAAACCAATGATGCTTTAAATTGCCTACACGCATAAATTAATCAATTATTCCTGTATTTTGTTGTTAATTAGTGTCATAGATCTAATCGATTGTTTGTTAAATAACATTTAACACCTATTTATCAGTCACAATAATTAATCCGTTGTGTAAGGTTGTTACAATTATAAGGTAATTGAACTACTGATTGATAAGACGGCCGGAACTATTATATAAATTTGTGTCTATTATGAACTTGACATGAAAAATGTGTTGTCGGGGTCAACAAATAGCGTGTTTATCGATATATCTACGAGAACACTAATATTATAAAGAGGAACCACATAAGTGATTTTAAAAATTCTTTTACCTACAGAAAGCTACATTATTAGCGAGTTTTAACATTATATATGTACGGTCATTCTATGAATGCGTTTTTGACATTTCTTTATGTCCATTGCATAAAGTTCATTTCCGAATAAACGATACAGAAAATGTATGGAATTGACACCTGTCAGAACAGCACTCTTATAATGGCCGGAGTTTAGTCAATAAAATTCGCGAGGTTTTTTTGTCCAAATTAGTCTATCAAAACACGGGAGTATCGAAAGATGAATAAATATATATAGTGTTTAAATTCGCGACACGACAAGAAAAAAAAAACGAAGTATATTATTAGCGTGGTAGGGCGATGCGATCAGATGCATGAAAATCATGAACATGCATGCATCATCCATGAAAATCCGAAGCCAAAAGTCACAGCTAGTCAATGCCTAAATCAGAATTTTTTTATGTTAATGTTATCAGATATTAGGCTGACGGTCCATCGTCGCCTATAACACAAGCAAAACGTCACAGGTGCTAAAAATGTGCTAAAAAATGCCCATCATAGCAGGATTAAGGATAAGGGTTTAGGAAAAGGCCATCCATATCTATAATATGCAATTCTTTCAGTTGGTCAGGATTAGGAATATGTTTCACACAATAATCTCTTTGATTGAATAATGCTTGTTCTAAATCACTTTCCGTCATTGGCAGTGCGGTCTAGCGTCTCCTTAGCGCTGTCTCAGGGTCCCGGGTTTTATTTCCGGCAGGGCCAACTTTGGGAATGAACTTTCATTGAAAGTCTGTCTATTTGATGGTAGGTGGTTCCGTCGCCTATTCACACAAGCAACGCCACAGATGCTGAAAGTGCGCTGCCGACCTTAGTACGATTAAGGAATTAGAAAAAGATAGGGAAATTGGCTCTGGCATTCCTTACTCACTCACCGAAACACAACAGCACACATTCTGTTTTCACGGTGGTCTTTTTTAAGGGGGCGGTTACTGGCGCCTGACGGGCTACCCAAATGACTGCGAAACGCAATGTATCATGCCAATACTTACAATTCAAATGTATGGCTTGATATCTCATTTGTCCGGTGACAAATGTTAATACCAAAAGTTAATTGTGACTGCTGGGGACTTTTAAGAATCTGAAGAGGCATATGATAATGATGGAGATCACTTTGACGAAGTGATGTTACGAAGTAGTATAATTTTGACATAATATGGGAATGTTTTTCCACATGGAAAACATGTTGATATGTGGAATTATATGACGGCTAGGCAACAGAGTAGGTCACCTTGACACATGCGATTTCTTATCAAAAGCAGTAAGCAAATGATAACAATTACATTATTAAACATTAAATCTATTTTTAAACGGAATCACTGTATGAAAACAAAACTATTTGAGAATCACTCGACACGAACAAACCTAATCTTTTCCTAAAAGTAAAGTCTACAAAGAAATACCTACAATGTAAATCTGTCAATAGATTCGCCAATACTTTAACCTATAAAAATTGCATTTTTAACGAATGGACTGAGTAGGAAATTCATTTGCTTATTGTAGTTGATAAACATGTTTTGTGACGGTCCGTGAACAGGTCGGTGTCTTAGCTATTGCTATGAAGGCCAAATCATTAAAATACCTAGCGAAAGTGCACTAGTTTCGCCGATAATAAAAAAAATGAATGTAAGTTGCAGTGGAGTAAAAAAGGCCCGCTATCTTTTTTTTAAATTTTGTATAATTGGTTTAAGGCGCAAAACATTAGTAGCGCGACAACACAACTTTAGCCTATTCTCGAGATGTTTCGACTAGCACTACCATGTTTCCTTTTAAACCCTTAATGCTAAAGTGAGTTTGTTTTTTGCTTTGTTACCTACGATTTCACGCCTTAACTACTCAACCGATCACCATGAAATTTTGCATACACGTAGTCAGGAATACAGAAAAGTACAAAGGATACCTATCATCTAGAAAAAAATATTGTTCCCACTAGATCATCTAAATATAAAAATAAAAAAATCAACGCTTGACAAAAATATATCAGCAATAAAGATAGAATACATATTTTAAACCTAAGAAAGAGAAGCGCGAACGATTTAATATTGATTTCATATCCACAAAATTTTGCTGATTAATGACGAACGATGTGGAATCGCATTACGATATCGGGAATTTCAAGCCAGAACTAACAGGGATGAGTTGCTCGGTGACGTCACACTGGTTAAACATGTACAACCACTTTATAGACAAATCTATTCATGAGTGGCCGTTAATAAACTGCGTATTAAGTTCATATTTACATACTGATGATAATTGCATTTTATTGATCGAGTATCATATTCGCGTCTAAGCGAATCGACTTGTACATTGTACAACCATATTATACGGTACACGTGGTAAACTGCGATCAGTTGTTTCATTTCATTTTTAAACAAAAATTTTCAATTGTATAGATCGGGCAAGACGAAAGAATCCGTAATGTGACATTTAGAAACACGTGGTACAAAATCGCTCAGTCCATCTATTTAGCTACGCCATGGCCATCCTGATTACGGCGATCAGGATCAATATTTTTGTAGGAAAAAATTCCCAATGCCTTCTCTAATTAATATTCTATTTATTTAGTCTTTTTTTTTAAATTAATTTTAGTTTTTCTTTTTAAATCAACTTTAGTTATCTGAGAATTAACTAAACGAACCTAATCAGCACATAATCTTTTTAGTACGTATTAAAGAAAGCTTCTATACCCTCTCTTCTATACCACTTACGTTTATTAATTTAAAATTGTGATTAATTTAATTTAAACTTAGTCGTCTAACCATCTTCTTACAGAGACCACAGTGTGCTATTGCGTTTCGATGAGGGAGTAAGGCTGAGGTTACGAAACTAGCGGAGCGGGGGCGATCATACATTTCGTAATCGCAGCTTAATAAGGGATGCTAGAGCCCATTTCCCTATCCCTTATCCTTAATCCTACTATGATCGGCAGCGCACTTGCAGCACCCGTGGCTTTGTTTGTATTATAGGCGACGGTAGCCATTATCAAATGGACTGTCAGTCAGTCAAATGAATATAAAAAATCGAATGGAAATAACGCGTGACCAAATTTAAAAAAAAAAGAAACTGAAGTTTTTAAAATTGAAATGTCCACATGGAGCTCCTATTAAAAAGTAAAATCTCATGCCAAATTGTGTTACGTAATGTTGCAGATGGGGATGCGGTGGTTCATTCACGAGAGTTTCTACCCTCCGCCCCTCCTCTCACTGGCCGCCCTCATCCCCTAACATCTTTCAACAATGAGAAAGCGCCTACACTACAAATGTGTTACGTAAATCCGTCATTAGTTTTAAGTATTATAAGATATAGAGACAATTTTATTATACGCCCCCGGTTTCGGCCGGCGTGCAATTTTTATATATATGAACATTCCCCGTTTATCCCTCTTTCCATTAGTGAAAGAAAACCGAATTAAAATCGGTCTACCCGTTCACGCGTGATGCCGTGACAAAGGGAAATGGGGATTCATTTTTACATATATATGTATAGAGACTAGCGACCCAACCCCGGCTTTGCACGGATGCTCTGCAAATTATACATACATTTATCGCTCTTTCCATTAGTAAAAAAAAAAACTATATTAAAATCCACTGAGTGGTTTAGAAGAAGGTAGCGGAGAAACATACAGAAGCAGACATCAATTTAATTTTGTAAAATGATAAATATTTAATTGGAGGGACTAAGAAATAGACTACTATAATCTTAAGACAGTGTTGATTGAAAAGAGTTATCCATGAATGATTTCTTTTATGACAAAATTGAATGCTGGAAATCAAATGATGAATAAAACAAATTGTTTAGTATAACTTGACCTTAAACTTAAAATAATTTAACTAATAAACATTTAAACATAATTCTAATTAGAATACAACTTAACTTTATTAATTGGGTCATTTAAATCAAATGTTAATAATATAAATGTCAAACGTTATCATTTAATAATTATTTTTATTTGTTGATTATTATTATTAAACAATTATTGACGTCACTTTATTTAAAACTTGTTTATTAAAACCTAAGCTGAAAATTAAAATTGTTTGTGTAAATGTTTATTTGTTATTATAGAATAATAGAATTCCTTTTCTGTAAAATTGATTAATTTGGTTTAAAAGCAAATGCTTAAAAGATTTTTTTTTACAAATGTATGAAAAACCTGCATTGAGCAAAACTTTCGCTTAATAGGCATTTTTGCTGTAAATTTTCAAGCAACATAATAAAACAATTGCATTTTTAGGTGCATTTTTCGGTGTGGTGACTCGGTGAGTGGTTTCAGGAAGCGGGTGTAGCGCCTCGTCCCACTTCCATCCTCCGAAACTAATTCACTCCCTCAAACTATGAGAAACAGAAAAAAGAAGAAAAAAGAAGAAGGTTTCACAGCGGATGCACGTCCTCTCGCTTAAAGTGCACTTCTTTAACGTTCGAGGTTTGCACTCAAATATCGACTCGGTCCACCACCACCTTGAGTCCGAAAAACCGCATCTGCTGTTTCTTGCGGAGTCGCAAATAAAAAGTCCGGCTGATGCCTCGTACTTGTCATATCCTGGTTATGTGCTCGAACATAAGTTTAAGATTCATGCCGGGGTATGTGTTTACGTACGCGATGACATATGCTGCCAGCGTCTCCGCAATCTTGAAGTGTCCAGATTTTCTGTTATATGGGTTCTGGTGGACACAGGTATTCAAAGAATACTTTATGGTTGTGTCTATAGATCGCACACCGGTGACCTTGAGACAACAGGGCTTACGGACTATTTAGCTATGACGGCAGATGTCGCCCAACTCAGGTATCCGTCTGCTCAACTTGTGCTATTGGGGGACTTTAATGCCCATCACAAGGAGTGGCTAGTCCCTTACCAGTACACTGACCATGCTGGGAGAGAGGTTTACAAGTTGTCCTTGATGCTCAATCTCTATCAGCTTGTACAAAGTCCCACGCGTGTACCTGACGTTGATAGCCACACAGCCAATTGCTTGGACCTTCTGATGACAACAGATCCAGATCGTTATTCAGTGACAGTTTCGTCTCCCCTGGGAACCTCTGATCACTGTGTGGTGAAGTCTGTGTCGTTATATTCGCCGCCAGATCTCAGCCAGAAGGGCAAACGGCGATTATGGCGATACAAGTCAGCAGACTGGGATGGAATGCGCTCGTTTTTCGCATCCTATCCCTGGCGCCCTGTCTGTTTTTCCTCGAAAGATCCTTCTGTTTGCGCGGATGCTGTTTCAGGCGTGATACATCAGGCAATGGAATACTTCATCCCATTTTCTGATGTGTAAATGTCCAACAAATCTCGTCCATGGTTTGGAGCTGACTGTAATGCTGCAGTAGCACTCAAACAAGAGGCATACCTAGCATGGGTTGATGCTCGAAACCGCAAAGCAGAAGATGTCAGTGTGAGGAAGAAAGCCTTTAACAGAGCTGCCAAGTCTTGCAAAAAGGCTGAAATGAAGGCACGGTTTGACCACATACGCCGGACAGGGGCCAAACTTGCTTCGTACCCCGCGGGTAGCAAAGCTTTTTGGTCCCTGGCGAAGTCGGTCGAAGCCAACTTCTGCATTCCGACGCTGCCTCCACTTATTAAACCAGATGGTACGTTGGCTCATAGCGCGAAAGATAAAGCAAACTTGTTTGCTGACCTTTTTGCGCAGAACTCTCATTTAGATGCTGGTAGCGCTTCACCTCCCTGTTTACCCGCGGCTAAGGTTTCCATGCCTGAAATCCGAATCAAACAGGTTGAGGTCCGAAAAGCGCTGCGACTTCTAGACATAGACAAAGCTAGCGGTCCTGACGGTATTCCACCAATTGTCCTTAGGACCTGTGCACCTGAGCTGGCTCCCATTCTGACACGCTTGTTTCATCTATCCCTGACAAGAGGTCAAGTGCCGAGAGCCTGGAAGCTTGCCAATGTACAACCTGTGCCAAAAAAAGGTAGCCGTGCGGATCCTGTCAATTATAGACCGATTTCGATCACCTCTGTAATCTGCAAGGTTATGGAGCGTGTCCTTAATAATAAGCTCCTGACGTACCTGGAAGAGAATGACCTCCTCAGTGACAGTCAGTATGGGTTTCGCCGAAAACGGTCAACTGGGGATCTTCTTGCGTACGTCATCCACCTTTGGAGTGAGGCCATAGAGAAGAATGGAGAAGCACTTGCTATCTCTTTGGACATCTCGAAGGCTTTCGATAGGGTCTGGCACGAGGCCTTGATTGGCAAGCTCTCCGCTTATGGCCTTCCATCTGTGTGTGGTCTTACGATCTTACGAGTGGTCATAGATGGCTGCACGTCTGATGAAATGGCGATCAACGCCGGAGTTCCTCAGGGATCGGTACTCTCTGCAACTCTTTTTCTGCTGCATATAAATGACCTGCTAAAACCCGGTATTGTTGGGTATGCAGATGATAGCACAGTGGTAGAGAGATATCTTTCTGATGCACGATCCGGTGGTCTTCTAACCCAGGAACTTAGGGAGGCCATGATTGAGCGCATTAATTTTAAACTACTTGAGGTGTCCCAATGGGGCGATTCCAACCTCGTCAAATTTAATGCCTCAAAAACTCAGGCGTATCTATTCACTGCAAAAAGGAGTCCCTTTCATCTTACTCCAACTTTCCGGGGTAATCCTGTGGAAATTTCTGACCATCTGGATCTCTTGGGTGTCACCTTATCATCAACCTTGAACTTCCGCTCCTTCATTGAGTCCAAGACAAAAATTGCTGCAAAAAAGCTTGGCATTCTGAGCAAGGTACGACGGTATTTCACGCCTAAACAGCTCCTTGACCTTTATAAGGCTCAAGTTCGTTCTTGCTTGGAATACTGTTCCCACTTGTGGGGCGGTTCCGCTAAGTATCAGCTTGAGGCCTTGGACGCTGTTCAGAAGCGAGCCATAAGACTCATTGGCGATGACTCCCTTACCGGGGCTGGCTTGCAGAGTCTTGAGCACAGGCGCTTGGTACCCAGCCTTTCGGTGTTCTACAGGATTTACTTCGGAGGGTGTGCGTTGGACTTGCACCAGCTAGTCCCCCCTAGCCCCTTCTACCATCGGACAACAAGGCGCACATTTAAATGTCACCCTTATATGGTTGATATACCTAAAATCCGCACGTTGCGGTTCGGGTCAACTTTTTTGATTCGAACTGCTAGCGTGTGGAACCAACTTCCAGCACCCTTGTTTCCACAACACTACAACCCTGGACTCTTCAAGTCGCGAGTGAATCGGTTCTTAATAGACAAGCATGCTCCATCTTAGATCGCGTCATCACTTACCATCAGGTGAGACTGCGGTCAAATGCTTGATCTATCATTATAAAAAAAAAAAAAATCTACTAACAATAATTTTTAGATAATTTTAGCAGTTGTGTTTCTTGACAACAAATAAATTTAAATAAATATTTTTTATTTCATTTGTTAGCGGGTACATGCATGGTGTGTGACCATGTTTGTGTATTAAACTAAGGGTTCGTACGGAAGATCAGTGCTGGCCTATGCCAGCAAAATGCTGAGTAGGGACCTTTTTGTAACTTTCTTTCTTGCTGTTACTGTTATTTCTTTTTCTCTGTGTCTGTTAAATGTATGTTTTATAAGTTACAAATAAATTGATTGATTGATTGATTTAGTAAACTTTATAATATGTTATTACACCTACATTTTTCTTTTTTTTTTTCTCCATTTTATCTGCAATCGGTATATATGACCATAAACAGATGTGTTCAAGAACGGAAATGACAGTTGCGAGTGTGTCCTCCAGCAAGGACATCTCCTCATTTATTTTCTATCAAATATCTCCTTTCTTTTCAGTCTCCTCTTGTAGGAGGGCGCTGTCAGTGCCGCCGCCAGTTCATTGGGGTGTCGGCGCAGTCTCTCTTGATATTTCAGGGTATATGCACTGATTTCCTCCTTGACAGTGCACATTTCCAGGTGTTTATGGATTTCTGCATTTGTAATGAACCATGGCGCATTGCAGAGAGTTCGTAGTATTATGTTTTCCATTCTCTGTATCATAGATATATTGGAGTTGCTAGCACTACCCCACAGCTGGATGCCATACAGCCAGATCGGCTTCAGGATGACTTTATATATGAGCAATTTTTTGTCAATGGCCAATTTGCTATTTCGTCCCATTATCCAATGAAGATTCTTGAAGTGGATGTTTAGCTCCTCTCTCTTAGTCTTTATGTGCTGTTTCCACGTTAATCTTCGGTCCAGGTGCAGCCCCAAGTATCTAACGGTACTCCTATGGGGCAGTGGTGAGTTCTCCAGGAGCACCGGAGGACAGTTATCCCTCCTCAGAGTGAAGGTGACATGCACTGACTTTGCTGTACTTGTTTTTATTCTCCATTGGCGTAACCAGCAAGTAATTTTGTCTAGACCTCTTTGTAGTTTCTGAGTTGCAGCTACTGAACTGGTATCACTAGCGAGAATGGCAGTGTCATCAGCAAAAGTGGCAGTGGTGACACCCTCCACCCGAGGCAGGTCTGCGGTGTAAATTGTGTACAGAACTGGTCCCAATACTGAACCTTGAGGTACACCAGCTTGTATTTCATGGAATTTTGATGTTTCCTCGGATTCTCTAACTTGGAAAATTCGTTCTGACATGTATGACTCAAACAACAGATAATAGCTGTGTGGAAGGCTGGTCTTTATTTTACACAACAATCCTCTGTGCCATACCCGGTCGAAAGCTTGTTGTATATCTAAGAATGCTGAAGAACAGTATTCTTTTTCTTCAAGAGTCTTTCTTATTCTTTCACATACCCTATGGACTTATACCTACATAACGGTCAAATAATTACTGAGTTCAGAATTATAATCTTTTTATTCTCCAGATATTTTTGTTTAGCGATTAGGAAAACCTAAGGGTTTTAGTTTAGAAGTCAACGCTTAGAATATACATATATATGACGTGCAATCTCAACCCTTATAAAGGTGTCAATTAATAAATGTTGTCCTTTAGCTGTTATAAATTCTAATTTAGCATTAAATTTTACATAATTAAATGAAATCTTCCCTGTCATTGATAAAACCCCCTTAACCAAACGTAGGAGCGTGGGCACAGTAGTTCATTTAGAAACAAACAGAAGTACTTAGTTCATCTTCGTAAGTAAAACATAGAAAACTAAAAACTAACTAGAAGGGAATCTCTTTTGATGTTATGCAAAAGCCGAGAAAATAATCAACTACAGCGCGTCTTTCCCCGCGAAACCCCCAGTTCGCCTGACACGTCCAATATAGAGCGCGTAAAGCAATAATATTATTGTATAATAATTGCTTTATCTGTCATAAGTTCATAAGTGTAGCTCATTAAACATTCAAATTAAATATTTTGAAGATGAACTTCTGATAAATACATATAAATAAATCACCAGACCTTATCATGCATAAGTTTAAATGGCAACAGTAAACATGTAATCAGAGAGATAATTGTATACAGGCGTAAATATTTTTTTAAAACAAAAAAAACTTTATTCTTGTTGTTTTTAGCTGATTTAATATATATATTTTTATATGCTATTAGCAAAGAGTGTGTAAACCAATAAACCAAACACAATTAAACTAATGAAGTAAATGTTTTTTTTTCCTAGATTATTTGAATTCTAGGAAAAAAAAACATTTTTACCAATTCTAAAATAGAATGAAAATATATTTTACCTAAGTGATTCATTGGTTGATTTGTTTATGGTTGGGTAAACTCTGGTTAAACACCCATTTGCGGCGTAACATTTTCGCCGATTTTCCCCATTTTCAGTGATTTAACTATTATGTGAGATTAGTGATTAATCTATTAATGAGACCAAACAATGAAATGTTGATTGCCTTAGCAAACATAATTTGCTTAGTTAGTAGGTAGTTTACATTTATAAAAAAAAAAAGAAATTGAAATGAGATTTTCTAGTATTTTATAATCGAACTATGAAACATAACAGTTGAGATTCCATGTTGCTAGCAGGAGGTTTGTCTAGTTTATGACTGCAAAACCCAGCCTGCATGGCCACTTCCTTTTCTAGAAACAAGAGACGCTGCCAGTGTGTAGCTATCAAAGATGTTGTATTAGTCTGTACCTATAGCTATCACCTAACATAATAAAAATGGTGACATGACAGGGAAGTGACAAGTGCATGATGCTAGATAACATTTTGACCACATTTATAACATTGCTGATAAACTTTGCATCTGTGGCCCAAGGGGTTATCTGTATAACGTGTGTTTGGGTAAGTTGGGTGTTATGATAGATTTTTATTGAAATCACTCCCGGAATTCATAAGAAATGATAATCTCACTATGTAGAAAAGTAGAAATATTGAAAAAAAAAAAAAAAAAAAAAAAAAAAACAATGGTTTTCTTTTTGTTTTCTCATATATTTCAGTAAAATATACCTACCAGTTTTTAGTACAGCTTCATAGTTAAATTTTGTATTTTATACCAGGGTTCGCTGATATATTGTGATATATATATGCATATATTGTGATGCATATAAATGATATATATATATATATCATTTAAAATTAATGTAGATATAAATCAACTGATATTTTACTGGGAATACTTAAACTACAATAGAGATTCTTGTATTTTTTTTAAAATAAGTTTAATGAAAATTATTAAGACAAATTAAATTAGTATTGACTAGCTGAGCCCGCAACTTCGTATGCGTGGTATTTGGAATAGCGCGTAACTTTTTTGTTTGTAAACCGATTGGAATGAAACAAACACTAAATGTTACGGGAAGCTTGCTACAATACATAGTGAAAACCGCATTCAAATCAGTTAAGCCGTTTCAGAGATGCACAAAAGCACAGACAAACAGACAAAAATTCCAAAAACTATTTTTTTGACCTCGGTAACATAAGTACAACGCGTACAATTGTTTATTTGAAAAAAAAATAATAATAAAAATGTACAGACACGGCTCCTTTACGATTTTATTATATGTATAGATATAGATATTCTAAAAATTACTCCATTTTCCTTTTTTTTTAATACTTACTACAAATAAACATAACATCAAGCTCTTATTTTATCATTTTGTTTTACCATTTTAACAGTTTAAAAACTACTTTTTCTTATCGCTGACATAATTATTACATTGGATATCATATATTTCAAATATCGGATATTTTGACAATTAATCTAAATATTGGATTTCTGCGAACCCTGTAACATGAAATTTAATGAAAAAAAATTTTTACTTAGCAAATATAGTAAATGTTAAATTTGTCTTTTCAATTAAAAATTTTCAAGGTTGCCTGACCATTTATATTTGCAGAGTAATCACGTTTTTTGTGATTACTCTGCGAAGCATTGGTAAAGAGAACATAATACTATTAGAATTTATAAAATTTAAAAACTTAAACTTAACAAAAAGATTAAATATCTATAATATATAGAGAGGACATTGGGAAACTTTTCTTACAAAATATTGATCCTAATCCCCGTAATCAGGATGGCCATGGCGTAACTAAATAGCCTTGTAAAGTTGGCGATGGACTGAGCAATTTTGTACCATGTGGTTCTAAATATCACATTACAGATTCTTTTGTCTTGCCCAATCTATACACTTGAAAATCTTTGTATTAGAGTATTTTTTTAAATGTACATATTTTGAACTAGTTTTCATATGTAAATAGATTAAGGGATTCACTGAGGCAAATGACATTTACTATAGAACTCGCTGGCGGCGGAGACAATTCAACAGGCCTAGAAATGGTGTTTTTTGTTTTTACCATTAGAACATTACACAAAAACATTTTTTTTATTAATACAATTTTTTAATCTGATATTAACTTATTAATAGGTACAGGATTCATATGCGTGCAATAAGCCATTTTCAAAAGAATTTTCAATAAAGGTCAAATTCTTCTTGTGTTCTAACTTTTTTTGTGGAGTTTCTATTACTTTAACGAAAATTCTAATTAATACAATTGGTTCTTCACATGTTTAAGTATAATATATATTATTTTCAAAGCAATTGTCTTGTCTATTTCTTGTAACATCTTCATTAAACAATGGATATTTTTAGTATTTAGCCTTTGTCTCCCCCTTAAATAAATTTATTGTTAGTTTATCAAAAATTTATAATAAAACACAAGAGACACTTTCCCAATAAATATATTTAACATTAAACAATAAATAGTTATGTTATTATTATTTAGTTTTTGTAATAATTTGAAATTCAATAGCATAAACATTGTCAAACAAAACCTATGTGACTTATAAAATTATTGTTGAATATTTGTGTAATGTAGGGGCATGTAAGCACCCATAAATGTGGTTACAGCCTGACTGTGTGGTGCAGTGGGCAACACTTCCAGCTATAAAAGTGTGCTAGTCTGCCCATTCGGTGGGAGGGCGAAGAGAGTGGGTAGGGTTCTTAACAAAGTCTGTACTAGTACCAAAGGTCTTTATTCCAGTGAATGAAGACAAATTTGCCAGGAAAATGGTTTATTAATGTATTAATGTATTTTACATCTTACAACTAGTAGCAACCCTGCCAGGATGCCGAACAATATACGCCAATAAGAAACAAGTGTGGCACTGCCGCCGGAACGAAGTAATAACAATAATTATTCTATGTGCATCCTTGTCACTTCACTGTTGTTGTCTCTATCACTTATAACATATATATGGGTGAACTTTTATTGTTTTAGTCCCATTTTTCAACGAACATTCACTTTGTACACAACTATTTCTGATTGTTTATTACGAGCACTTTATATATGAACACAATATTTATAACTAACACTATTTACACAAAACTATAAATGTTTTAGGCTGTCCTGAACAAATAATATCTAAAAAACCACACATTTTCTATCAACTACATTTGCCCAATTTCAATATAAATTTCATTCAAATAAGATAAAAATACCTAGTAACAGTCCTGAACTTCAGGACATCTGAATTTTCATTGGTCGGCACTTTTAAATAATTCTTTTAATATTTATCTTTATGCTTAAATATGTACGGACATGAATTTTGGCACCATTTCTTATTTATGTTTTGTTAAGTTTCTTAAATAAAGGTTCCTTTACAACAAGAATTTTTGTTAATAAAGATAAAAGATAGTTCTTTATTTCTAGGAATAACAATAACATAATGTTATGCTATATGTATATTATAAAAAAAAACCTTTTAATTTTTATTATTTTTCCTAGCAACATAGGCCATCTCTTAGTTATTCCACTATATTTCTATCCTCCAGTTTCCTCGTTCATGTTACTCTTGGGATCTTTGACATCCTCATAGCAACAAAAATCCCAAGACAAATTTTTGTTAGTGAACTTTAAAATTGTATACAATATATTAATTAGGGTTTGGGTCCAGGGACATCTCATGTCTCAAAAACCTGAGACTTTGAAAATTTTGCTGTCTCAAGTCCAGGGTCTTTTGGGTCGAGATAAGACATGGCAGTGTTAAATCAAAATTGTATGGTAATCATGCTATTTTCAAAATTATATACCCACATATATAATAAACTTATTTGCTTTCCACACTGTTACTAAAGGTCTAATTTTTTTTTAAAGTATATTTTTATTAAATCAGTTAGTTCATTATATAATTATATTATTTAGTTATAGGGCTTATGAAAGAAAATAGGTGAGGATTATTAATGCTTATATGTATGTGTAGTTATATGATTCTAAATTCTAAGTCTATTTTATATTTAGAATATTTTAATAACAATAAATACATTAATATAACTGTGATTCTTAATATAAGGATTATGACAAATGGTAAGTAGTAGATATTAATGATTAGCTTTGTAAAATTACTAAGTTTGTTCTATAGTAATAAAATTTTACTGGTAATATATTGAATTTTACTAAAATCCCTTTTTTTATTAACATTTATCTTGTTAAAAATAAATTTGATTAAGTCGCTTTATTCAAAAGTCTCTAAAGTCTAGGCTTTGAAACTGTCATTCAACTTCATTTCTTCCTTTAAAAAATGAAATGACAAATGAATTTGGTTAGCAAGAATAAAATTATTATGACATAAGTGAAAGTTATTTTAATTACTTCCTGTTTTTACAGCAAGCAATGAAAGTGTTTAAATTTAAATTTAGAATATTTTTAAATATTAGAATGACTAGGTTTCAGGTTTCATTTTACGCATGACAAAAGACAAATAAGTTTTGATAGTATCATTCAAGCAGATCACAGTGACTTCGGTTTATATTGAATTTTTAACGTAATTTTTACTGAAGTGAAACTTACCTAGGTCGATTTTGCATATAATATTGCCCGCCAAAAATGAAAGCCATGTAGAGTCCAACGTAATAGAACGCTACAGTCCAATTTTCTGTCATCCATTTCCTGTAGTTCTGATGGATGAAGTCGCTTTCAAAATCAAAAATATACGAATAATTCGGAGTTATATCCAAGTTATAGTTTACAGTTGCGGCCTCCATTTTCCAAGTATTTTCTTCCTAATGTAATAAACACTATAGGCACTGGGACACTGTTTACTAAAGACTATTACAATGTTGCACTATTCATCACCGGTAGAGATTTTAACCTAAAATTTTTATTCATCAATTTGTTATATCACAGATGACTAATGTCAATATTGAGGCGTGTTGCTTTTAAGATGCCAATTTGTGTAATGGACGCGGAATATATTGGAGTTGACTATAAATATTTGAGATGATGAGGCGACGGTGTAAACTCCAACATATTTTAAACCCGTCAGAACAGCAAGAAGAAAAGATGAATGAACTTGTTTCACGTTTACGGCACGGTGCTCGATTCGTTCGACCGCCTGCCCTGCCGCCGCCTGCCAGCCTGCCACCCCGCACCCGCGAAGTGTTGCCAACAAAATGAATCTATACTAGCTGGCCTTAGCTCACTATTATGAGCCCGGAAAACCAGGAGCTCGTCCAACATAAAAACTTTAGATCTGTTTATTAGAACAATCACCGAGAACCAAGAGAAGTAATTGAGTAAGCCAATAACACAGAATAAGAAATTATCATTTTCGTTTGTTTTTAAGGAGAAAAACGTTATTTTCGTCGTCTAATGTGACTTCTTAGACTAAAATTAAAAACTGGAATAAAATACAGAGCATAATAGATTATAATTAAGAAAGTTTGAATCTGATAGATTTATACAAAAAATTCTATATTCTGAGAAAAAAATTGTAAATTAATGTCCAAAAGGAAAATATCCTTTAAAAAGTTATTATTAAAAAACATCACACTCTCCAATGTGATAAATTATGTAAGTCTGCAATATTCTTTATTTACATGAATTTTATTGAAGCGAAACTTCTTTGCATGCGTGCACAATCACGTGACACTTCTTGTAATGTTTATTTTTAACTATTCTTGCAACGTGTCTGCAAAAGTAAATACTTTTAATCATTTAAAATATTTATTTTATTTTAGTTACTGCTTACCAGTTAGGTATATATTAGATCGTCAAAGAAGTACAGATTTTTTTAGTCCTTAATTCCTAAAACAATAAATAGTCAAGAGACGACGCAAACCTGCAATCGCGGGTTCCGAAGTATAACTTTTTAAAGGTAAATGGAATGTGGCAAGTTGGCAACCCGCAGGGTTTCACCCAGGTGTCACAGTTCTCTTTCAGTATTGCCAAGTCAGAAAATATTGTTCCTCACAGGCAATTTCCAATTACATATTCTCTGAATTTCAGTAAGTTAATGCGAATACAATGCTTCAAATCGACAGAGACGACATCGATGCATAATATTTTTGGACCATAATAATTCATGGAGCTTGGCAACATTTTTCCATGTGTTTGACATTCGTTTTCTCCGTATCCGTTAAAAAAACAAACGTTAAGGTCGTAGCGTACACGTGTAATAATCGAACATAGGTAATTAATTTTAATAAGCACTCTTGCTGTACAAACTTCAATGTGCAATATCTCAGGAGTTATGAGTTATTATTTAACCTTATATTCAAAATATATTTGATAGTGGCGTCAAGTAGGTACAAAACATTAAGTATATTTTAATTTACGGGGTAACTTAACAGCTTAAACGGATTGTGAAATAATCAGTTTCTATAATGTTCTTACAAAAATTTAATACTTAAAAAATTCCATCGTAGGAAGGTATTTCTTTTGAAAAACGAAAATAGGTTAATAAAAAAAAATAGATTTAAATAGATTTAATGATACAATAGAATAGACACAAGTTACAGAAGTTATAGAACATTAAAATGTTTTTAAATCGTATTAAGTACATTTACATTTTAACCTACAAAGTTTAGAATCTGTTTTATATTTATCGATTTGCAAGCCGGTGCACACACAAACCAGCTACCTACAGGCTCTACAATTCCTTCAATTTAAACGCTAAAAATATTTTAGTAAAATAGTGATAGCATTAATTTACAAAACATTTCGTAGGTAGGTACTAACTTATTCATTCATTCAAAAGCTAATAAGTATTAAGTAGAAAATTTAAATGGATAATACATAGGTCCACAAATTAAATCCCTAATGACACCGACAACCGAAAAAACACACGAATAATATTTTGGAAGACTAAATTTGCGAACAATAACATATTTTTAAACCTCCGCAACAATTCTTGGCGTATTGGTAATTTCGGATTTATCTTATCTTCTTTAACTAAAGTATTACTGGTGCTATTTAAAAAGGTATACATATAATAGGCTGGTTTTTCTCCAATGTTCAGTATTTTGTGAAATAAGCCCGAATCAATATTAACACTCTCTGCTGTGTTTAACTCGTAGGATTTTCCAATTAGTTTCGGCGATACTTCAGGCTCGTATACCAAACGACCTTCCAATACTGTAAGGGTAACGTTTTCCAATTCAATCGGTATGTATTTTTCCATGACGTATCCTGTAAGTGTCATAAAATAGATCAGAAAAATAAATAATTAATGTTGTCCATGCAGTTTTGTAAAACCTATAGGAAGTCGCTCCGTATCCTATATCGATATATCACTAGGGAATAATAATATTAGATAATAATAATATTGTATTAGATTAATTTTCCTATAACTAAATGAATATTTGTCTCTAAATAATATTGGTCGTAATTATATTGATCGAAAATGTGATATCTACAATAATGTAAAGCCATAGATAAACCGCTGCAGGCGGCCTAAAATCACTTGCTGTAGGCGTGGTTATAAAAGGTTTTATTTTATAAAACATGTCAGTCTTATTACATTAAGGCAGACAAAAAGACTTCTAAAAGCGAGAGAGGACATCGTAGTCCCCTAGGCGAAATATATATTATACCCATTAAGAATTTGAAAAAGAAATGGTTGCCCATTTCGACAACATAAGGGGAGTAGGTCAAAAAGTTCGCGGAATGACAGGGAAGGATAATGAAATGAAACATTAAAGAATATTTAATGTATTCTCCCTTAAACCTAATACATTTATTAGATCTGTCAAATAACTTATTAATACCGTCGAAAAAAAAAAGATTTGTCTTGAGCGTCAAAATAGCCCGAAAATGCCGACTTCGCTTTATCATCGTCGCCAAATTTTTTCTTCAATGGAGTCCCTCTCTTGTTTGAAAAGGGCATGTCATTTATAAATCATTGAAAAATGGTTTGAGATGTATTTCCTTGTTTGGTGAGAAACTTAATGACGACGCGATATTCAATTTTCTCCATAGTGGCTAGCTTCTTCCCGATTAACTTGTTTTGTCGTTGATAGCTCAAAAGCTAATGACCCGATTAGGCTGAAACTTCGGTATATATACTAACAATGACTCACTCAATTAGTGCCTACCTGGATGAGTAAACTCACCCTCGCCAACCCCGCCACTCGGTGAACTTTTTGACCTCCCTGTTCCATAACAACTAGTGAATCACCGGCACTATCGTCATTTCAAAAAGTCCTACGTAAGTAATAAGTAAAAAATATTACCTACACAATGAAATTATGCTCCTAGCCTATGACCCTAGCTAGACTGTAGATTTTGTAGTTATGCATATTTAATACATTTTACATGTACAGTGTACACTAATAATAAAATAACAAAAATACTAACATATTATTTGTATGTTAGTATTTTTGTAAGTTTGTTTATAATTGATAAACTCTCAAACTTAGGTACTCAATTTATTTTAAAAATTCTTTCACTAGTAGAAAGCTACATTATCAACGAGTAACATTGGCTGTATTTTAAAAAAGATGAAAGATTCCTACGAAAATTATAATGTATCAAAAATTGCCTATAATAATCATTATTTGCCGTACGCCGGAAATTATTGATGTTATATAAAATAATGTAGGTACTTACTACATCTTACTACATCTAGTTATAGTATACTCATCATTACCCACAAAAAAATTCGCGAGGCTATATAATCTATAACTATTATAGTTACCTAATTTTCAAAAACCGTTTTTTGTTCAAATCAATGAAAACACGGTTAGCATCAAAAGATGATTCCTAGATTCGTATCAAGTTATTAATCCTTTTCCAATTAAATATTTTCATAATCAAGGTAAATTCCTCTATTATTCCAATCCGGACCTTTTGTTTAAAATTTACGAACGGGTACAAAAATGCTAAAAATAAAAAAAAAACTGCGATGTGAACGAACATTATAGACCGTTTAAATGAGTCGCAACATTGTTCGCGCTAATGGTCTATAATGTCATAATGGTCTATAATGTTATAATGGTCTATAATGGTCATAATGGTCTATAATGTTCACCCCTGGACCGCGCAGGCGAGGACCAAGGACTTATTCAATGGTATTTACTCCTCGGTGTTTAAACGGTCTATCTATAGTCTATTAGTTACCTACATATTTCATTTTTTGTTTAGTTTATAATATTATTTTTTATAAAGATGCGCTAACGCAGTCGCGTGGAACAGCTCGTCATGAGAAGCTGTAAATTAAGTAAACAATTCAGGGGTTGACAACATTCCAAAATCACTGATTTCTTAACTAATAAAAACAAAATGAAATAAAACCAATATAATTATAACCTATTCCGCAAGCAATCCCATGCGCATTTTAAACTCGAATGACGTATGAGTATGACTCGTTAAAATTGCGCACCAAATGTTTATGTACTCTCCTTATAACCCAGTCAAATAAAGGTGGCAACTTTGTTTACATCATTTACAGCTTCTCATGACGGCGACTATGGTATATTATATTTATACTTATGACACTATTTCTAATAGGTAGTAATGTAGCAGGACCTGGAAAATCAGCAATAAATACGACATCGCTTTTGTTATTCCATGAATGCACTTCTTCCCTTATCTTGTCAAGTTCATTCCTCCAACGAGTAGCTTCGTCTAGAAGTGGCATTAAATATGTAGTCTCCTCGAAAGGAGACCACTTTGCTTTTAATAAATCTGTCTTATAATCGAACATGCGTTGTACGAATCGACCATTCAGCGAACACCAAATATCGATGTGGATTGATATATTTTTGAATTGATTCGTGAATTCCCGCGTCCGTTGCGATGCTTCAAATATATTATCTTTTATACAGTGAGCATACTGGTATACCATATCGCCATGTCGTATCCATCTCTCGTTGAGTGTGAAAACGTAAGGATCTACGTAAAACGATTGATTCAAGTCGTTGTCCACAACTTTGATTACAACATTATGAGTTTCCCAAGTATGGACCATCATGTCCCACGAATATCCGTACAAACCATTAGTCCAATTATTGTAGCCCTAAAAAATAATAATACATTATATGTGCATAAATCAAAATTTCGTCGTTATCAAACCAAAATCTGCTATGTGCAAAAAGTATTGTTTTGAGATAGTGACAGAAAACGTTTTTGTTGAAATTTATTTATATTTTATGTATTTATTTGAATACTTGATATATCATTCAAATTGATATATCATGCAAAATTAACTCAGGCTGTTAAATCATAAAAATAATAATTATCTCTTCTTATGGTTATACTTAAATTTATTGGTTTTTTTAAAATCAAAATCAAAATATTTATTTATCAATTAGATTTCTCCAAGAAACTCTTATGATCGTCATTTAAATTTACCAGGGTTTCGGAAAAAAGCCAAGATGAAGATCCTGAGAAAAAATCCGGAAAGAAACTGAGGTTACTATTCTTTTAGTCATCTTTAAAATACCAATAAAAATTAAAACAATTATATACACTTAATACTTAAATTTTAAACATGAAAATTTAATAATTTATTTATTATATTGATAATAGATTTTATACATAAAATACTCTAGCTGCAGCACATAGCATGAGATCGTAGTTCGACAAACGCTGCTCAATTTCGAAATTTTTTTTATAGGATATATAAGGCAGTGAACTATTCACTAAGGTTAAAATGTTGAAATCTCAAAGAGTGCACATAGCAGATTTTGGTTCGACAACGATGATTTGAATATTTCACACAATTTTGTTAAATCTACAAAAATACAAAAAATTTTTAGACCTCACGTTAAAAAACATTTTTTAGGTGAGGATTTTTAATTTTTAATTACATTTCTTTACATCTCGTACTGAAACATGTAAAATCGACCAAATGCGGTTTTTTTCAACTGCCCTTTTAGCAATTTCCTGGTGTAAATATAATAGTTAGATATATACTTAGTTTATTAGATGAATTTTTACCATTACTGTCTTTATTAATACGCATTTTGTAATTTTTAACTTAACCATATTACAATTAATTACCTTCGTTATAAAATGCGAATAAGGCAGAAACGCTTGCGTCAAAACATAAATTATAATCATGCATGTGGTACACCTTTTGCGTTTGTGGTTTGAATCATATTTAAATGGGACAACTTTGGAATTTTCAAATGCGTCACTGGGTTCAGTGACTTGCTTTTTTTTATTCAGTTCTACTGCCTTAGTGGAATCGTTCGTTATGTTTTTTACTTCTGCATTTAATTGGGAGACGTTATGTAGTTTTTGCTTTCCTATAGATTTATCCGTTTCATTTTCTTTACTAGATTCTTCATAGAAAACTTCGTTATTTTCTTCGTTAACATTTTCCAAATGTAATTGGGAGATATGATGTGGTTTTTGCTTGTCTGTTGACTTATCTCTTTCATTTCCCCCGATATATTCTTCATAAAAAATTTCATTATTTTCTTCGCTAACATTTTCTGAATCTAACTGGGAGCCATGATGTAGATTTCCCTTGTCTGTTGATTTATCTGTTTCATTGTCCCTACTAGATTCTTCATTATTTTCTTCATTTTCCGAACCATCAGTACATTCATCGTAATCAACATCTTTAGGGTGTGTATAATTAATTTTATTACATCGAAAGTAATTGTAAAATGTCTTTTTGATTTCAATAATATTTTCTCGGACAAAAGCGTATACTTTTTTCGGCCAATCGAAAGGATAAAATAGGGGCATCGTTGCCAAACAAACCCAAGGAAACATTCCTGAAATACAATTATTTGTTAATTGGGATTTATATTTACATCTTACAAACGTTAATAGAAAAAGAAAGCTTTCTTTTTGAAGCCGAAAGCTAATTTAATGACAAGTGGCTATTGGCTCTCATCGGCTAAGGATGTAAACGACAATGTGATGGCAACCACATAATATAATTTATTTGGTTCAAGCTAATAAAACGTCAATTCCTAAAAACAAAAGTTCTAAAGGTGAAGTGACTTCTGATAATATCTTCACTTTATGTGATGGCTTATGATTTTTTTTATAACAACTATGCAATCTATTAATGATAAACCAGACGAAAAAAGAATGTCTACCAATTTATAGTTCAATATATTGTTTCGTGAAGGGTGAGTTACAATAACTATTTATTTGCATAAACTAAGATGACTTCCAAAATCGCTAAACTTGTCCGATAAAACCGTTAAACTTGCCAAAAGTCGTCAATGATTCCCTTAATGAGTCATCGGTTCACTGTCGCAGGTAACTTCGCAAAAGGTTTTAAGAGTCACTTTCGAACCGCTGCTACGTACACGACTGTCTTATCTCGCCAGCTTGTTCCCTTATTTATATTTGGCGCCAAACGCTTTGATAGATTTCGAATTTACTAGAAATATAAACAAATTTGTAAACAAGGAAATTTTTTTTATTCCGTCCATTGAAAATTCGGGAATGCTATTTCTGTTGAATGTGAACTCTATGTTGTAAACATAAGGACCAATTTCCTTTGACACTAACAGGGAAGTGGCGTGATTACTATCGAAGGTCCCAACCTTCGAGACTTTCGGCCGGCGCGAACGCTTTTTCCAGAACGTTCCATGGTTAGTCGTAACAATATATTGAATGTTCGTCAAACGTTCAAATACAAGAACGACGTTATGCTTTGTGGCAAATATAAACTGATCTCTTTATAAATTGATAAAGATTCTTTTTTACCAATCGTACCTACATACCACACACTATAGATATTTCTTCCCTTACTGCATCTACCTTACAACCCTGCAATTGAGTGTTGTTGACGTCGTTGATTGCTAGTCAAACCTTAAAGACAACTTATTTTAGAATATCATTTTACTAGCTTTTATCTGCGACTTCGTCCGCGCCCCGTTTTCTTAAAAGTTGAAACATTTATTCAATATTTATTGCTCATATATTTTTGTTAGGCTTTGAATTTTTACTTTCGTCTAGTTGAGCCCACGTGTACGAAGGTACACGTGGTATTCTGTACAGCCCGTAACTTTTTTGTTTGTAAACCGATTGAAATTAAACAAACACTAAATGTTATTGAAAGCTTGTTAGAATACATTGTGAAAATCGCATTAAAGTCGGTTAACCGTTTCTGAGATTAGCGCGCACAAACCTACTAACAGAAAAATTCTAAAAAAAAAATTAAAAAAAAATTATGTACAGACACGGCTTGTTTACGATTTTACTATATACTGTATAGATTTTAATTATCCGGGATCAGACCTTTTTTTCTGGATGAAAGGTCCTTATGTCCTTTTCTTTATGACCACGTGTATGCAAAATTTCTTGATGATCTGTTGAGTAGCTAAGGCGTGAAAGTGTAAAAAACTAACAAACTCACATTCGCATATTATTTAGGGTTTTACCGTTTTTATGTATACTAACCAATTCTGAACAGTCTGCTGTTCATAAGATGGAAGAGTGCGCAGAATAGCATTGCTAAGTGACGAGTACGTGACCATATCATCCAGACAGCTACTGTCAGATCGAATACGAAGACGAACCAGTGAACTATCAGGTAATCAATTTGAGCCACTGTCAGGAACAACCTGTGGGATAGTCGATAAACACCTAAGAAGAAATTCTAAAAATCGGTGGTTATATTAAAAGACTTTAATATTTGTGTTGAAGATCACTTGTGTTAAGACGTACATTAATATTCACCTTCATGACATTTAAGTTAACACAAATAAATTCAATTTTCAGGTTTATTTTTAAAAGAAAAAACACATGCTTCAAAACATTTACGTCAAAACATTTAATGGCTGTTACAAAAACTAATAAGATACGTCAATATGCTATTAGATACCTATATTTGTTTTGAAACTGTTTTATTATTTTGGGAAACTTTTTCCTGAAAGTTTATGAAATATATTGTATGTAGTTAATACCTTAGGTAAAACGTTAATTAGTAATTTGTTATTCTTAATTTGCAGAACAATATTTTTAATTGAACAAGTCAAAAGTCAATAATAAAAAAAAAACAATTAAATAGTTCAAATAAAATTATAATAAAAACCATAAAAAAATATACATAGGTATACGTAATTATATACAAAGGCAGATACTTAAACGGATAGAAGACCCAATGTTCGCTGAGATTTTGAACAGAATATCCCGTCAACCACTCCGCCGTTCCTTTCTTTAAGCCGGCAAAGAAGTACAGCACGAAGAACTGATATTTCAAAATGAAATAATTCCAGTACGGTACCGAAGCTTTAGATATTTTCGAATCAAAATGTGCATCTAAAGACCTGCAAACAAAATAATTTCAAACAAAATAAACAATTTTTTTTAATTCATTCTAAAATAAATAAATAAATGTTTCCTATTTCGAATTTCCTAAAAAACATTTTTACATTTTCAGCTTTGGAGTCTGAGGTGCGCTGCAGGTTGCTTCTTATCCTGTCAACTTTAGTGCAAATTGAAAGAAGATTAGCTTTTATGGCTTAATATTATCTATTATTATTATTATGAGTTTATTCTCATAAACATACATAATATTTTGCATAGATAAATAGTACATTTTAATATTTACTTATACCTACCCGGGCGATCGAGCTGCTCTCGTTAGACTATACCAATAATTGCATTGCAACCGACGCCAGTTAACACAATAATTGCATTATTACTATGGATGTAATCCGCATATTTATATTCATATAGCGCCATCTCACAAAATTTGGAGGTAACAGATGATTATCATCCATCAGTAACAATACAAGTACCACTTTACTTTTCGAGATGGCGCTTTGATAAATAATTATTAAAAAAGTTTTTTCTTTCAAAAGAAATACAACTATATAGGTAGACTTAAAAAAGCTCTAACATCCATCCGTTTCTGAGAATCGCGAAGTTGATAAATTTAAATATAAATACATATATTTAAATTATACAAAAACAGCTCGTTTACCTAAAGTTATTGGATATCTATATAATAAAGTCCATGGGTGGGATGGGGGAGATGGGAATGGGGGAGGTTTGTGTCCAACGGTGGACGTCCTACAACTGAGGTGATGATGATATTATTATGGTTTTAATGGACTGTTCGTTTATGATTAGATATAGAACTGTTCTAGGACTTCTATAGGAGGTGTATAGCTACGAACAAGTCTTACAAGTAGATATTAAAGTTATTATTCTTTGAAAATAGTTGTAGAAAGACTTACCAATAACAATTAGCTTGGGTACAAGTTAACAGCATTGCAACTAAACCGAACAGATAGCTGTGATTGTTCCAAAAACTCTTTTCCACCAACAATAAATACCAATAACAAACCGTGAAAGCCGGAGCACTGATGCGGTATTTGTAACCGAGCATTATGCCGACAGCTCCTAAAATAGTACAAAAATTAATTACAAAAATTAGTAGTGGCAAGGCACACTGAATTCGCAATCATAAATTGGGCAGCCTACTTGGCTGCAATAACCACTTCCTTACAGAAGACCACCCTGAAATAATAGTATGAGTGCTGATATGCTTCGGTGAGTGAGTAAAGGATGTCACAGCCCATTTGTTATCCCACTAAGGTCGGCAGCGCCCTTCCAACATGTTTGGCGACGGTAACCATCTACCTTTAAGTGGACCGTCAGCCTATCTTCCGACCTCCACATAAAAAAAGTCTCAATAGTTTCATAGCGGTGTTTTTATTTTAATTTCTACAAACTCCTTGCAGAAGACACTTGTGAAATGCAATATCCTGTTAAGTTCACCCTATTCCCATCTTAACCCTGTTATCCTGTAAGGGGTGGTAGCTTCTTCCTCGTGTTGCTTGTGTTTATAGCTGACGGTGTCCACTCACCACCAAGTGGATCGTTAGCCTGCGACTGATGCCTTTTCTTTTAAACTATCACTTTCAAATGGAACTGTTTTACTATCCAACGAATATAATAAAACATTATGGCTATACAGTCTTAAGATTACAAAATCTGGTAAAATTCGAATCTGATAAATTGCGAATCTGAGAATCAGGTGAATTGCTCCGGAGCCATCAAATTCTCATGACTGTAAAAATATTTAATCATCTGCAAAGTTATTAAAACATTATCTTTTGGAATTTTCGAAAATATTTTTTTTGATATTTTTTTAAGCAAAATTGTGGGATTTTGAGTGTTTCTCTACTTCTGAAAAAGAATAAATTTAATTTATTTGATTATTTAAATTAAAATGAGATTTAAATATTTGGAAACTGAATGTTCAGTTGGTCATGTTAGAGCAATAAAAGTATTTCGTTGGGTATATATTTACCATACACATATGGCTATGGCATATAAATATTACTTACTACGAATATTATTATATACCAGAAAATAAAATCTATCATTGCAGTAAGTGAATTTGTAACCGCTTCGGACCCACGGCACCCCTGGCCATACCTACCCCCAGTGGTACGATGGGTAATAATTTCAAAAACAATACCACCAATGAATAGTGATGATCATAAAGTATCATCTGAAGAATTACCTAGGTGAACTATATGTCAAATTTACACATTGAAAAAGAAACCGTCAGTATTATCATTTAGGTAGGTATTGGGTATTACAAACGAATACGTATTTTTGTAATCACCATATAAATCATTAAAAAACGTAGATGGAAGCGAATGAAGGAAGATACGCGACTCACTATCCACCTGTGGTTCTTATAAAACCAAAAAGATTAAATATGTAGACTATGCAGAGAGAGGGCATTGGGAAATTTTTCCTACAAAAATATTGTTCCTGATCGCCGTAATCAAGATGGCCATGGCGTAGCTAAAATAGTCTTGTAAAGTTGGCGATTTTTTTACCATGTGGTTCTAAATGTTACATTACGGATTCTTTCGTCTCGTCCGATCTATGTTATAAACTGAAGATGAAAAATCTTTGTTATAAACTGAGTCCAGCGGTCTCAGTTTCATTCAGTATCAACACTCGAAAAGGGAATAACAGTTTTCGTTTGCATGTGGACGCGTAGTAGTGACTCAAGTGGTTATCTCATTCACGCTACCGTCTGAGTAAATTTACCTATCCCTCTCTATCGTGTTATATTGGAATATGAATATGTTATATTTTATGTATTATGGAATTGTATTTGTGGGGGTGAGTATTTAGATATGTATATATATACTTGTATGTAACGCTTTGAAAGAACGTATACCTTTTGCTTCTATATTTATCTTATTTGTTTCTATCTATGACAAATCTCTTATAATTCAAAAATAATCGGTTCTGTTCTTTACCAAACCACATAACTGCATAGACAATAGCCATATAAGGCAACGGCACTGCTTCGATGTATGGTAAGAGTGGGAAATGGCATATTTCGGGATTTCCCCATCGAATATCCATAACTGCTCCTCCCCGCTCATCTGGTATGTCAAAGAGCATAGCCAAACCTGAAATAATAGTACATATTAGCAATAAATTAGCATCGTCATTTTTTTCCCACTAGTCCCAATTTTATTGACGCTAAATTTATGATTACATTCTTGATGACGTAATTTGTAAATTTGTAATTTGAAATAATAATTACTAATTGACATGAATAAATATTATTACTTAGTTAAAAAATACAAAAAATAAAATAAAAAATAAATACAAGACTATAAGAACTCATAAATTTTAAATAAACGAGGATCGCTGAGCGAAGATTTAAGAGCTCTAAATCTAAGCTTATAAAGCTCCTAAAATATGTGCGACAGCTAATTTCAATTCGGAATGTGTTAAAATGTTTTAGCAGCACATAAAAAATGGCAAAAGTTATAAACAAATTGAAACGAGAAAAAAAAGGCATATTGTTTTTCGCTAATAACTCAAAATTATTTTTTGTTCAAAATAATCAATCAAACCGCTGGTGGAACCGAAATATGGTGAATTTCTTATCGTCTCCCTTCTGAAGTATTTCAACCTAGCTACTCTAGTCTTCAAGAGAGCGGTGAACAAATTCTTGCAAACTCAACAGCTCACCTGTATCTGTCAATTTGCGTTTCGTAGTTATAAATTAGGTAACTCGTAGTTACAAAAGACAACCCTGAAATAACAGCCTCTGTGCTGTTGTGTTCGGCGAGTGATTAAGGGATGTCAGAGTAAGTTTCTCTTATCCGCCTAAGTTGCAAATCACTTGCAACATCTATAGCTTTGCTTGTGTCAATAATTGGGACAGTAGCCATCCATAATCAACGGACCGTCACGCGTCAGCCTTCCTGCCCACGTTTATTACATTAAAAAAAAATTTAAACCAATATAATGCTTGGTAAATGTACCTATTCTATAAATGTGTACCAACTCACCAAATAAAATTCTGGTTACAGCTAGACTCGACGGATCTTTGGGTGTGTAAAAGTAGTTGGTCAATTCGTCTACTGACAAATCCTTCAGGTGAAATTCAAATTGTTCCGTAAACTTTCGGTCGAGCAGTTCATAAGTGACAGCTAATTTTTCCTTGAATCCCATGCTAAAATGAAAACACACAAGAAAAGTAAACATTTCCATAACACATAAGTATCATTTTCAAATACACCATGATGTCATCCACAATATTGGTTTACATAGTTTGCTTATTTGATGACGTTTCTTCTTGAAATATCAATAAAATAAATGTTTTTCTCGCATATCATTAAAATATCGATAATCGATAACCAAGTTAGCCTTGCAATACAACGAGGTAATCCAGCCTGCATGCTTGGGAACCTGCCTAAGGGATTTATGCCTTTTTTCATAAATTTTATGCATGTGCATAGTTAATCATTGTACATATTTAAATTTTAATTATCGTTGCTCTTGTAAATAAATAAAATTAAAGTAATGTCATCGGACATTACTAACTAAGCTCTAGGGTCTAGAATCATATACGGTTAGCTCGTTTGGCGTTCAGTGAGTGTGTCCTATCCAATTCTTAATCTTTATCCCTTATCCTATCCAGGTCTGGTGTATATTGCAATTACTGGTGGAACCTATTAAAATGTATCGTCAAGCCTCTCCATCGGTCTTTACGTTGAAATGAAATAAAAAGCTAATTAATATCGAAAAAGTCATAAACATCTCCTTCAAATATTTCTTAGTATAGAAACTGCTGAAAATTCAATATAGATAGAATTTAAATTTTATTGATTTAAATTTTAGTTAAACATAAAACATAGAAACCAACTTAAAATACTTAAAACAGCTAATGTAACAAACGCATTGATACTTGAAAAATAAAAATACAAAAATATAGTAACTAGCTACTCGCTCACGGCTTCGCACGGGTGAATTTTTTTTGCAAATTAAAAAAAAATCAAGGAAGGTGTTCGTGTATATAAATATATACTTATTCCTCGTTTATTGCTCTTTTCATTAGTGAGAACGTTTTATAATTCTTCGGAATTTCGGATGGTTTAGAAGAAGTTAACGTAGAAACAAACCGAGACAAACAGTTACTTTATTTTATAAATAGCTGAGCCCGCAACTTCGTACGCCTGGTATTCAGTATAGGACGTAACTTTTTTTGTTTGTATACCAATTGGAATACAACAAACCCTAAATGTTGCGGGACGCTTGCTATACATAACTGAAAACGGCATTCAAATCGGTTAAGCCGTTTCTGATATTAGTGTGCACAAACGCACAGACAAAAGACAAAAAATCTAAAAACTATTTTTTTGATCTCCGTAACATAAGTACAATGTGTAAAAATTGTTTTTTTGAAAAACATTTTATTTTCAGGCACGACTCCTTTACGATTTTATTATATGTATAGAGATATGGATGGATTTAGACATATTTATATAGATATGTAAAATAGCTTTAAATGTAATTGATTTCTATAGAGAAATTAATAGAATTATTGTAATAATTAATTTCTGTCTGAATTATTATTAATTAATTATAATAATAATTAATTATTAATTAATTAATTAATCGTCCATCACTATATTAATTTTGGATTTGGTTAAAATTTTCTATTAATAACAAGTTAAAGTATTTTGTTTATTTGTATTCTTCGGTGTACAAGTGTACGTGAATACTTATTATTGACACATGATTTTAAACAAAAAATATACATAGATAATTGCGGGTTAAATAAATATTTTGCTGAATTATACATATTTAGGTACCGATGAGGATGTACCTACAGCAAGTCAATGACTTGGTCACGTACGCCAATGAAAGAAAAAAAAAAGGCCCACGTTTTCTCTTCCGATTTGTTCGACAAACAATGAAATTAACAAACAATTTTTATTTTACCTTTAAAGTCTTTTCTTGCAAAGTTATCCTTATGGAGACAAATTCCAGACTGATTCCTAAGGGACGCAGTGGGCGGTAAGTAAATAATTTATGTTTCACAATATACGTAGAACGGAATCTGTCTCATCGATTATGGACCCACACATTGGAAGTATAATGAAATTACTTCTGTCTCGTTTCACATATGTCGGCTCGAGACAAGTAACGAAAATAAGACGTTTGGCTTGTTTAAAAATCACAAAAAATTTAAATCAAATTTGGTAAAGTTAGATTAACACAACAATAACTTTTACGAACCTTCTGAACCTTGAATTGAACTTTGACGTGCTGGTTAATTGTTTAAGGGGCTTGCCCTAGCGCTCTGACCCAGGTGTCCCAGGTTCGATTCCCGGCAGTAATTTTAAATTCTTAGAAAAGTAGGTAAGTACTTATACGATTCGTAAGAAATCGTCAAATAAAAGAGAAATTTCGGGCGATCTACTGTTCTATACATATAACAAAATCGTAAACGAGCCGTGCTAGCTGAACTCGTCCACGCTTTGCTGCGGCCCATACGGCGACGGCGTGGGCATGGGTCGCGCGGTACTGGACACTGCTTATATATAATACTATATATCGTAGCGTGATGTTATATAGCCTATAGCCTTCCTTGATAAATGTACTATTCAAAACAACAAGAACTTTTCAATTCGAATCAGTAGTTCCTGAGATTAGCGCGTTCAAACAAACAAACTCTTCAGCTTTATAATATTAGTATAGATTTAAAAAAAAAACAATTTATACACGTTGTACAAATGTACACCAAATGTCACCGAGGTCAAATAAATAGTTTTTAGAAGTTTTGTCTGTTTGTGCATGCTAATCTCAGAAACGGCTTAATCGATTGGTGTCACGCGGTTGTCACTGTAGTATTATAAGAAACTTTCCGTAACAGTTAAGTGTTTGTTTCATTCCAATCGGTTTACAAATAAAAAAGTTAGGTAATTTAAAGAATCACGTCCAACATTTAATCGATAAAAATTCAATAAAATAACTCTTAGGTTGAATTGTCTGATACTTTAGTTAACTATATATTATTATTATCTGTAAAATGTTTATATAAAATTTAAAATGGACAGTTCAGGTAATTTTGACAATTCCAATGTAAGTTGACCTCAGATCTATATGATCAATCATATCAAGTAGGGTTCACCACCGTCGCAATGTTTGAAGACAAAGTTATATAATCAATGCATCCTGGCAGTGAAGACGTAGGATGCCGAAACGTAGCTTTTCATGGCAGGACTGATCCACAAGTTCAAAGTCGCACAGCTAGCTATGCTCGGAGTTTCTTTAGTGGATAGGATCAGAAATTCTAAAATTCGCCGAAGAATTAACGTTCATAACCAAGAGCATTAGGAAATTGAAGTGACAATGGGCCGGTCACATTGTCTCAGAGCGGATAACCGTTGGGATAGAAGAGTTCTCGAATGGAGGCCACGAATTGGAAAGCGCAGCGTGGGACGCCTTGCGGCCACGTAGACAGACTACCTGAAAGGCTTAAAAGACCTGAAGGTTGGTGGCGAGCCTTACGGGAGACACCTACATTCAGTAGTTGAGACACAAACTTATGATGATGATTTATAAATAGATATACGCGGAAAAGTCGTATTAAATAGCTAATATTATATAATAAATATTTATTTAAGGTATATAATCTAAACATCCACCGTTCCTATACAGGGAATGTTTAATAGGTCAACATTCATAGACATTCAACAACAATGTCATCATGCATATTTGCAAATAAGTCTCATTTTTATTAATAGGTAAGCTGAACTTATACCATTTTAACTACGTAATCGCGATTTGAGATTGATTGTTACTGCTTGAATACGAAAGCCTAATTTATAAGAATCATCGAAATAACTAAAATATTTTTGTGACATGATTTCAACTTCGCCAAAATCATTGCGATAGAGATAGAACACTGATTTTTTTATTGATATAAGTACCTAATGTAGTTTAAAAGTAGTAAAGGAAAACAAACTTTTTTTATAAAATTTCATCTTGTAATTTTACATTTTGTATTGCCATGCGCTTAATTTTAGATTAAAAAAGAAGTAATGTGCTACAAAAGAATTTTTTTTTACCTAAATTGGAGAAAAAATTCAAGAGTTAAGGCGAAATTTCCAAATCAATTCTTTTTTTCAGACCATAAAAAATTACAGTAACCACCTCCTTACCGAAGACCACCACGAAATAACAGTATGTGTACTGTTGTGTTTTGATGAGTATGGGATGCCTGAACACAATATCCTTATACCCACCTAATCCCTTTTCCTTAGTCCTACTATGGTCGGCAGCGCACTTGCACCAATGTTGCTTGTGTTATAGGCGACAAAGGCTGGCGCGGCGACAGAAATATTGAGGTCCGTTACTATGACTTTCATGTGGGCCATAGTTTTGCCTATCGTAGTTAGTATTAGTAACAGTATGCTATAGTTTAATAATATAATAAGTATTTGGTATAATATAATTGGATAGGTACCTATATAGTAAAAAGTGGTAAAAATAAATTATTGTTTATTTCTAGAAACAAAAATTTTTTACTTTAATGGAGCCTTCTTACTTTTAATGTGGTAAAGTCCTTTATAATCTATTTCTCGTGTTGTTTCATGCTCTATAGATAGCAATGCCAAACTATTTATGGCATGTAATATAGTTTTTCTTCAATTATTTATGATTGCGAAACGCGATGTGTCCTGCCACTATAGTAGACGCATTGTCAACTGAGTGTGCAACTGAATGTTGATTGCTATCGATTGGTGGTACGAAAACCGGCCGATATTAAAAAATGTAGCATTAGGCAGTAGTACCTACATAATTGGTTTTCCAAAATTTGCTAGTTATCGAATCTGTCCAATTTTTCGCGATTTGTTCATTTTTTTAATATATTACGAGAAGCAATAAAGTTCCCTTGACACAGTTTCTACAGTTCAGGTCATCGAGTTTTATCGCTAATGACAGAAATTTATTAATAACTAGCGACCTGCCCTCGACTTGGCTTGAAGTTGAAATTTTCAAAAATCTTTTCTTACCGGAACACACTTAAGTTACAAATTTCAACTTTGTAGACTTAGTTTTAGCTGTGCGTTGTGTCAGTAGGGGCGTAGCGTTGGGGAGCGGGTGGGAGCAGTTGCTCCAGGGCGTAAATATTTTTTTTTCTTTTTTTTGTCAATAGCCATTCGAAAATGCCCACCTAATGTGAATATTCATTATTAACTTTTTCGGAACAGATATCTATATAAATGAAACAAATAAACGGTAATTAAATGTACTCCAGAATTTTAAAGCGTATTATGAGCTTTACTTTTAGCGCCCTGGAGCAAAATTTTTCAAACGCCTCTCTCTCATATGGGGGCCTAGCCAAGATGCACAAAATGCAAACGCTTCCTTTGCGTACTTACGAAACGAAAGAAATGAAGCTCGGTGATTGGTTGTTGAAGTTACAACTGTCACAACAACCAATCACCGGGCTTTATTTCTTTCGTTTCGTAAGTACGCTAAGGAAGCGTTTGCATTTTGTGCATCTTGGCTAGGCCCCATGGGCACGTGAGGAATTATACACAAACCTCGAAATAAATTATCTGGAGTTTTATGTTTATGAATTTTTTTCAGTTTTAATACATTAATGATAATGAATCTGTAATCTTTCAGCATATTTTTTTTGATAATAATACTTTGATTAGCCACATGCATGCAATGTTTAGTTACAAGTTCGCAAAGTTATAATGTTACAATCGATCGTTCAAAAAATGAGAGAGGGCGCTTGAAAAATTTTGCTCCAGGGCGCTGAACGTGTAGCTACGCCACTGGTCAGGACAAACGATTTTATAAATAGTTATACCTACATAAGATGAAAATGAATGGGGTAGGTATATTAAATAAATAAATATTTTTTTAGAATTTCTTTTTGAATTCTACATTACGAAACGACAATTTTATAGATTAATCCCAATCGTTGGATCGTAAAGTGTTAAAGGTAAAAATTGAATGAAACATTTTTATTGTAATGTTGTAATATTTATTTTCAATGACTACATACATTTCGCATATGTGTAGGTATACATACATATACCTATATTAAGTACCCATATGTAGGTACCTACATATAAGTGGCTAATGTCTAATAACAATATATGTAGGTACTAATAGACATATATTTATTGTCAATGATATATCCAAAAGTTCATAAAATTTTCAACATTATAGAACTATTCAAACTACAACAGCTAAGTACTTGCAACAAGAGTATTGTTTCTAAATTTGGAAATCGAAAATTGTACAAAAAGAATAGATAAAATATTCCTTTATTAAAGAAATGAATTTTAAAGAAATGTTTATTAAATACTATCATGTAATAAATACGCTTATAGCTTATTTTATTTAAAATAATTAATCATTAACTTTAATTGATTAATGGCAAGTTTTTTATATTATAGAGGAATGGTAACTTGTCATCAGTGGTGAAGTTCCCTACTTATGACGACATTTCACCGGGTGTTATTGGCGGGATGGCGGGGTTCGTATTCCAACGAAATAATCGTACTTTTACTCGTGTATAGAAATTTACATTTGTTAGTTTTATTAAAAAAAAAAACATAAAGTAAACGGATACTCAATTCGGTATATATCGGTGTAAATAATAATATACCGTCACATATAGGTGAATATGTAATAATTATTATTGACTATATATAAAATGTTTTTATGAATTTATATACGACAATATCGTCTCTATAGCGACTTTTTACAAAATAGTTCGAATTTTTTGTTCAATTTTAGTTCGAATGCTTAGTAAAATAGATAGGAATAAATCTAACAATTGATAGAATTTCGATACATTTAAAATATATTGTTTGTTCATTATAAAGTGATATCATCGATAAAATACTACTTAACCAGTTAGTACTGGTACTGATTAAGTAGTATTTTATCTATGGTAATATACACCACAGAATGATAGTCGTGTACGTATTTATACTTATGTATGACAAAACTCTTGTTTCTAACATTTCCAAAACGATTTACATCGAAGTATAATCATATTTTCTCTCTTTGGACAAAAATATGGGCATTTTTGTAATTGACATTGCTGTAACTAAATTTCTTTTGTTTGTTTGTTTTTTATGAAGCACAAATTAAGTATTTATACTCATTTTTATAGAGAGCAAAATTAATTGATGTAATTTCTAATTTTCCTAAGCTGTTTCCGCTTTATTAATAATGCAAAGGAAAAAAAATAAAAACATAGCGTAAAATAATAAAATCATTTAATCAAAATAAATTAGTTAACGAAATACATTTGAATCAATAGAAATCATGATTTCAATAAAAATCATGATAAAAGCGTAACTATTGAATTTATCTTAAAAAAATAGTCAAGTAGCGGTTTCAATTTGGTTGCTCATTTTTCTTTTAGATAGATACTTAACTGATATAATGAAATACAAATGTAAAATATATAAAGCATAATAAAATGCTTTGAACAACGATTAAAAAAAAAACATTTCCAAAACAATAACAGTTAATCGTCCAAGTAATAACACTTGCTGCACGACTTCTAAAGCAGAAACTAATTATTTCTAAAATAATCAACAATGAAAATTAGTTTATTAATTTTGTCCATTTTGACGAAAAATCCGCTAGTGAGCCACAATTTTCAGTAATTCATAAGACATTAATTTATTATCAAAATGCTAATAAATTAAATAATTTCCAACATATTTTTCTTGTTTCAATGAATTAATAATTAGGGATTATGATTTTCTCATAAGAATCGCCCGTCGCGAATTCGGTTCACATTTACTTAGTCTTAATACTATAATATTAAAAATACTATTAATAATTCACTGTCAAAATAAAAACGGGAGCAAATATTACTGTAACCATATCGCAAGGTTTTAGGAACTATAAATTTGCAACATTTTATTTTTTAAATAGGCTTTTAAAATACACTGCAACACAAAACTTACATAAACATACATCACAGGCAGTTTATAAAAGAAAAATAATTTTGGTGAAATTACAAATAAAACCATAATAACATAAAATTGAAGGAATGGCTATCTTTCATTCAATTCAATAACTTAAAAAAAATATCATAAGACTCAATTATTTGTCTTTTTAATTCGAATGGACATTTAATTTGTACGTCTTTTATCGTTTTTGTTTTAAGAAAAATCAATAGAAATTAGGAACAGTTAACACACTAAAGGAATAAAAAACGCCATACAGTGAATAATTCCAAACTATACTTTTCTGAATTAATTCTTAATACATCAATTAATACGTCCACATTACATTAAGAAAAAAAAAATACTAACTAAATCTTAACACATTTAGCAATAAATAAATATGATAATTATCAACTGTGTTGGATTAGAATTTTAATTCAATTTAAATTATTTTATATGACACTGATCATAAATATATTAGAAACAATTGTTTTGAAAACGTAGAAAAAATGTAATTTAAAAAAAAACCGGAATGTGTGTGTACAAAATACGCTAAGGGCAAATTTCACTCGCTCAAAATCAACAATAATACAATCTAAGAAATTCTTAAACATTCACTTTGGCTTTACAATTTTAAAATCGCGAAACAAATTTTAATTCTAAGTCTCAGTCTTACTTAAATTTTGAAAAAAAAAGGCATTAATGAAAATGTTAGTGAAATAAGCCCTAAGTTCCTACAAAAATTTATGTATTTTTGTACATAATGTACGACTCCAAATAATGTATAAAATTTTCAATTTTACGTACACGAGACGACAAAACTGTTTTCACGGCTGAACAAGAATTAAAATTTTTCGTGTTTCAGATAATTTCATTGACTTAAATTATATATGTATGATATATGTATAGTTCTTATTATTGGTATTTTATATTTTGTGATTAATTTTGTTTCATTATATTACTACTCAGAAATATGTTGTGAGAAAAATGTTACTAGACCTGTCCGTTTTTATCTCAATAAAGAATTTGAATTTATGTTCCGAGTACGTTACCACTACGTTTAGGTAAGTAACGTATGAGGAAGTAGTTTTTTCGCCTCGCAGTTTATGCAAATTGAACTTCATTGGAATTCATTAGTTTTTATTCAATGCATTCAATAATTTTGCTTTTATGGACGAAAATTATTTTCAATTGTATAAATGTTTATATAAATGTTTTTCCATTTATACAAACGCGTTAGAATTCTAAATATTTTTTAACTATTAGTAGAAAACATTTTTTCTTTTGTGTTGGACGTGACATTTTTCACACTGTAACCGTTGAAAGCACAAAGGCACAGCTTTGAAAACTTTTTGCCGCACTGTATATCGGCGGGAGGAGAGGACCTGACCGAAACATAAATATACCTAAAAGTGCATCATACATACCACTTTAACGCAAAACAGATTGTCGACTTTCTATGATTATCTCACTAACCACAGCCCACAAAGTATACATTTAGAAGCAACATAATTAAAATGAAACCTATTCAATAACAAACCGAAGCTAAGCTTCCTCGTACACTACTCCACGTTACGTATGATCGACAAATGTTTCAGATAAATACACTTAAAATTACATTTAACATTATATAATGAGAATATCCCATCTCTAATCTCGATATGGATGAGGGGCGTTTTAAGGTCTATTCAATTATAACTCCAGCCAGTTAGATTACAGAAAAATATTAATTAACGTACCTATAACTAGTTTTATATGGTAAACTGATTGTTTATTATTATACCAAGCAGTTTTGTTTTGCTGTAAACTGACTGGCTGAAATCCCACTGCTATTAACAGCTCATAACACACCCAAAGACAGAGCATTGAAAGAATTAAACACGCAACTCGATTACTAAAGACTTTTGTGTGAGTTTAAATTTTGAAAGAAAATAATTTTAAACGTTAGGCTTGCTATACTATAGTCGTTTCGGCATATCCGGGCGGTAGAAAAAAATACATGTAGATGAATCGAACGGAAATCCCGGGTAAGCCTTCTTCGGGTCTTGTTCAACAAAAATAACCGAATTTAATGTGCCGGTCCGACTATGGTTAATGCAACCCTTATATTTTTTTTTATAAACTTGGCGCATTTAAACTTTCGCCAACATCTTTAGAGAATAACAAAAAACGGGATGGTGAATATAATTACACCGTCACTACTAGACATGTATTAGATTTTTTCATACCGTGCATCTTTTTAACACAAAATATTTCATTATAAAACTTATGAACCGTACATGTACTTATATTGGCAGACAGTAATGTTTCTGATTAATAATGTTACTCAACAAGTGAGCATGTTTCGGAACCGTCTTAATTTGTTAATGAAATCATTTTAAGATTAAATAAGACAAACAATGATCACAATCACAACGTCCCTCACTGTCCCTCTGAATCTAAATAAAATGTGAAGACCTCAAGGTCAGGTCGCGGACCACAATCCCAAGGTTTAATACATAATAATAGTTAAGATGTAAAGAACTTTAAAAATATCTACGAAATTTTACATGTGTTTTTTTTTACACAAATGTGTAAAAATATTGCCGTAAAGTTCCATCTTCCAGTTATTAAGTAAAGTAAAAAATATTCTGCAATAGCCTTGAATTTGAATACTTAATGTTCAAAACAAATTATTATAGTTTGAATTACGCTTGAAATATATGTGTGATTTATCTTATTAGGCAGCGTAATCAATTTAAGATCTTACAAATGATATTAAAATAAAATCCCGATCTCAAACGCTATCAAACTCCATGGAGCAACTATAGCATTTGCTCGAAATCCTAAATTGTTGGCATGCAACTTCACGAGATAATGGACAATATAGATGATCAATTTAAGTTTCGAACGTCGTTTGAGACTCAACAAACGAGTCACAAACTTTAAAAATATTTTTAGGGTAGACAGTATATAAACCGATTGGCGAGTGGAGAAGCGTGGCACTTTGGGTGCTCCGCGGCGTCGCGCGTCAGTCTGCGACGCTCAATGAGTGTAGATGACTCCACCCGGTCCGGGTAAGGCCGACGAACCCGACAATTGCAAGTCAACAGCGCGCGCAGCCTGACGACCCTCGGATATCGCCCAAACCACCAAAGATTGACCGCGACGACAATCTGATCAAAACATCATTAAATATTAATCAGACTTCTATCAATACTAGTACATATTACTAATCTGTTTTTACTGTACAGGAATACTTTGATAAACACTGGAATGAAAGAAAAAAATGAAATCAGTAAATCAGTACTTAGACTTCTATAACAAGATCCCAAACCATATTGAAGGTTTACCATTATATAAATTTAAAACAACTGGGGTAATTATTATTATTTGACTGAAGGGATTAATGTCTGAAGATCTGTTTGATTTATGTATATTTAGTTCTTGTATCAAAAATTGATACGTCATACTGTTTCCGTCATACTGGTAGCATCTTAAACTGGACATTTTGATAATTAGATTAAAATGTCTTTGCTTGTCATCCCCCATCTTAGTGGGTTTTCTTTCATCTTAGTGGGTTATATAAGGGAGTTGTTTCGTTTTTAACATAAGTTAGTGTATGTGTTGAGTGACGGCGTATTGCGGATGCTGAATCCGCCGCGCACGAAGCAAGTACTCTCGATCTGCTCGCCTCGTAGTCCGAACAAGTTCAAATAAATCGAGGATTTGATTCGTGCGCGGCCGATTTCACTTCCGCGATTAGCCATCACTCAGGACACACACTTGGACAGTTATCACAAGTCTCCATGTACATAGATATTTTAAAATTGTATAACTAACCTCCTGCAGCGAAGACGTTGTCAACCGGAGTCTTATAAATGTCCGTCTTTACGGTTTCGATGTTGCTGCGAGCGTCCAGCGGCAAATCTGTTCATAACATTCAATATTAGTGTTCAAAACCATCTTATCCAAAACCCTTTGAAATTAACATTTTAGTTTTTCTTTTAGCAGCCAAAACACTTTACTGACGTATTTTGTGATTACTGAGGACGTTTTCAAAAAGAAACACGAGAATATTTGAAACATATTGATTTGCAGAATATTGATTATAATAAAAATCGGATATGATTTTGCCATTTTACAAGAGAAAACACATCAGCACAAATTTATTACTAACCTTTTGATTTTCACATATACCAATAAAAACGCACTAGGGGGAAATAAAAATAATAATAATTAAATTGAGTACCATACAGAAATCCAGGACATCGTTCTACATACTAATGATTCTACTTCGGTTAAATACTACCTAAGTTAATATTACGAGACTTAATCTAATCATCTGAGACGTCAATGCGTAAGCCTTGACAACCCTTACCCAATTGGTTGGCGACGTATCTCTCGGGGCCTAGGAAGCCCATCGCGAGCAGCACCAGTTGGGCCTTGAAGACCCTCTCGGTACCAGGCACCTCCTTCATGTCCCAACGGCCACCAGCGCCGCGAGTCCACTCCACCTCCACGGCAGACACGCCGCACACGTTCCCTTCGCCTGGAACATTTTTACCCCCAATGACTATCAGACAAACACTCGGACGGTTTGGTAGCACACTAGCCCTGTCTGTATTTTTTAAGAAACGCGAGCAATACTCGTACAAACCGATATTAAAACAACGAACGACAAAGACATAAAATAATAATACAACTCTAATCCCCGTTTTCACCCATGTACCTAGGAAACATTATACTCCGTGCGCTGTAGCATGTAGAACGTTACATCCCTAGTCACGCGGTACTGACAGATGTCACCGTCATACCGACAACTGTCATACGCACCATGCTACAGCGCACGGAGTATAGTTAGGACATTTTTAAGAAGAAAGTGGTTTTCACCAACTTTAAGTGTCACCTAAGCTCTAAGCGTTTATTTGTTCTCTTCAAAAAAAAAAAAATTTATGTAATTTTATAGGAAATAAAATAGTTCTGACTGTCCACTCAATGTTAATGGCTACTATCACCTACAGATACATACAACCCCAGGGGGGTATTGATTTTTAATAATGTAATAACATTATATTTTAACAATACATATACCTAATGTTAGTTATTGAAGAGTCTTTATAAAATATTAAAATATGACCACATACCGTCGTCTAAGAACTCCTTGGTGAGAGTGGAGAATTTGCGCGGATCATTGCCGAACTTCAGTTTCACCTCTTCATGGCCATAATCCACCCTGACGACATCACACTTTATTATACAACGACATGATATGGCATTAAATGCTTAAAGCCACCTAAAGAACCCTTTTAAGCGAGTAATGTATTTTAATTTGTTTAGTGAGTGCTATACCTGAAGACCCTGGGCCATTGCGGCCAGGGGTTGTCCTGTCCACGGGTGGGCTTCGGCTGAGGCAGTATCTCGAAGGTCGTGATGGATCTTGCGCCCTGACGAAGCGATGTCGCTATGCAGTCGCACCTGGACCAAATAGTATTCATTTGATGTTCCATACTACAATGCTTTTTTTAAAACCTTTGTTGGGGCTCGTAGATTCCATACACAATATATTTACAGCCTATAATTACTTGCCGAAAACAGCAATAATTTGTTTTAATTAAAAAAATATATAGTTATATATTCAGAGAAATTTTCAATTAGAAAGGTTATTTTCTGAGTTATGATAGCCGGCGGCGACTGATTTTTTTTTAATGTTAAGGTCAACAGACAGGCTTACGTTCCACTTGATGGTAGGTGGTTACTGTCGCCATAATAAAAGCACCGTCATAGGTGCTGCATGCTGCAAGCTTCTGACTACTGTAGGATTAAGGATAAGAGATTGGGAAGGGTTAGGGAAATTATTTCATGAGTGACGTTTTCAATTACATATAATTCAATAACTAACACATGGTACAAATCATAGTTATATTTCCAAAGAAGTGTTGTCAGAATTTCCTGTACTAAAAGGAAGGCACATAAAAAACATGTGAATTTTTCGTCATGATCTTATAAAATTGTTTCAAGATTATAGTTCCGTAAGGAAACACAATCTCAATCTTTTTTTACGTTGTGTGTATAGTGTCCCAGGACCCTTACTGAAAACCAATGTTAGAGACAAAGCCTATTTTCTTTTACTCCCCTTCTCTTTTACCCTGCCAGGATCAGGGTGGGAGGGACTGTCCGCTGTCGTATCCCGTAGATAAGGTTACACAAACTAGAGTTTTACCCGGTGTCTCCTCCGCCAATGATGAGCACGTCCTTGTCCTTCGCACTGAGATGTGGGGTCTGCTGTTGGTGTGGATGAGCAGTGACTCCGGCCTGCCGCTTTTGCCAGCCCTCTAGGAATTCCATCGCGAAGTGAATGCCTCCAAGCTGCCGTCCCTTTAGTGGCAGGTCGCGTGGCCAGGTCGCTCCCATGCACAGCACTAGGGCATTGTATCTGCATTGAGTATAAAATTATTTAAAAATTGCCACAAAGCGTTATAGTAATACAAATAATGTTGAATTCCTAAGGAATTTATAAGGATTCTTAAAAAGTTACTTCTATTTTCTTAATTGTGTGTATATCTATGTATTGGATTTTTGAAGCTATTTTCTCCGAAATATTTAATGTCAATTGCATAATGCTTTAAAATTGTGGATCAGCAACGCGTAGTTTTTTGATGATAATAGTGTTTACTGTTGTGCTTTTAAAATTATGTATTAAAGTCAGATTTTTTGCTCCAGTATTTTCTAACAAGGTCCATTATCCAGTATTTTACTTAGCTCTTGAAAACTCTCAATAAATGTTCACACGAAAAGAAGTACAATAATCCAAAGTTATTTAGGATCAAACCACAAAGGGTCAGCACTAATCAGCAAATTAAAGGTAGCCATTGGGAGCTTAACGGTAAAATTTAACAACACGTCGACTTGCCGACGATTGACCAACCAAAAGCAAATCCTGTGAAATTAGTGAGTGTGTTATAGTGAGTTAATGCTAGCGGTGGGCTTGTGGATTAAGCAACGGAGCGTAGGAGTATAGGAAATGAACTGACTCAGCCTTAAGCTCGGCGGCCGAGATGTCTTTGCCGACGTCAACGTTACACTTGAAGGAGATGCCCTCGGCCTGAAGCAGGCGCACGCGACGCGCCACAACCTCCTTGCTCAATTTCATGCTTGGGATGCCGTACTGCAGAAGACCGCCCGCCCGATCGTTCCGCTCGAATACCGTCACCGTGTAGCCGGCCTAAAAAACGTCACATGTAGTTTCCGTCATCCTGCCCATAGCGTAATAGACGCAGTGAGTTCAAGTGAAAACGCAGTCTCTTATGGTACGAATACGAGTGCGAAAGAGACAGCGAAACAAGAACCGTTAGAACTAGTTTGAGAGATTGGAGAGGTACATAGCGGTACACTGCTATAGTGTCCTTCAGTTTTTATGAAATTTCTCAAGCAATACTTTTAAATCGAATAAAATTATTGTTAAAATCAACAACGATGTGCTATTCGGTGCCCGGTTGAGAAGTGGATCACAGGAATAATCCAAATAATGAGACACAGGTATATATGATCCACACACTGATCATTTTTGACGTCTTATTTTCAAGGAAAGCTTAGGTCCAAGGAATATGGTAAGTTGTGTAATAGATATAAGGATTAAGCATAAGGGATTAGGGAGGGAAGGGAAATGGGCTTTGGCATCCCTTACTCACTCACTGAAATATAACAGCACACATGCTGTTATTTCACGGTAGTCTTCTATAAGGGGATTATTACCGCCGCCAAACGGGCTGTCCCAATAACTGCGAACCGCAGGCACCACTTGAATGATATTGGTATAAATATCAGCTCAATCGCAGTGATATTGTGTTGCAATAATGATAGTGTATTGACTTTAGCAATATAGTAGTAAAGTATAACAGTTACAACAGCCTTTTTACCGTGCCTTTCACGTCGAAAAGATAAGACCAGACATCGTGATTATACTCGTATATAAGTCATCGTGTGCCCTTATTAACTTTTACAAAAATCCATTAAAGCTTTTTATAATTGATTTTTACATACTAGTAATGGGTGATTCTATCATGTATGAACCTAATAGCTGCAAATTGCTACCGTTTTGGAGACGTGGTAGAAAATTATACTTTTTCCAGTCATCAAGAACACACTGACAAATCACGTGTATTTTTTACTTGGGGCGCACTAAATACAGGACGCCAGAATTTAAAAACAAGTAACAGTCAGATGAAACAAACTGTATTCTACAGCCAAAGAGTTCCATTTTCAAATGTATAAACTTTTAAATATTGCTTATGTAAGTGGGCAGTTTTGGAAACATATAGTTTGCCCTTTCTATAAGAGTGTAGTCCACAATAAAGTCCCAACCAAGGCAGGTGGCCTGCATTGTTCCTCATAAGGATTAAGTAATTAAATAAGTAAGACTTGTTCAATTAAGTTATGACTTAATAGTTACCTTGTTTAATTGATGTGCGCAAGCTAACCCCGCCGGACCCGAACCTACTACTGCCACAGTTTTACCGTTACGATGGTCAGGGATCTGAAATTGAGATAACAAATTGATTAGCTTTCACATATAACCATTCTAGACGCTGAATTCAGCTTCTGTGGGGTTCTGTAGTAGAAATAAGAGAATTGAAATTTTAGGACACCGGAAATACTTGATTTTTGTCGTATTACATAAACTGTTATATTTTTGACAATAAAATAGCCATATTTATAATGAATTAACCAATTATTTATTCATATTATTTGAAAATTTCCTTTTATGCTATTTATTATATTAATAGCTATTTATAAATTAAATATACAAATGCCCGGCAGTTTATTAGTTATTAGTTATTCATTTTAGGAAATAAACGTGGAGAATTATATTATTTAGAACACTATTAACGAGAAAAACTATTGTTAAAATTTTGACTAAACAATTATTTGTTAAACGTGAACATAAATCAGTAATCGCTTAAATATCAACTTTCGTCAATGTGACCCTCGTATGTCCCCGTATTTTTTGGCATAGATCTATGCAACTATGCTTGTATGTCCCGACACAGATCTGTGTCGCAACCGACTTGCGTCATATTTCACTCACTCGATTTTAAGCTTTAATACTGTCTGGATAAAGTTGAAATTTGTACAACAATTTATCGAACGAATTGACCGAACTGTAGAAACAATTTCCGTTTTTATTTCACTCTTCTTAAGCCGGGACATACGAGGGGTTAATCTAAGGGTGGGGATCATCTGAGATAGGTACTGTATTCATTTAAGAGTGGGATACCTGTGGCTGTACCCAGCCGTTCTCGAAGGCGTTGTCGATGATGGCGCACTCAATATTCTTGATGGTGACGGCAGGCTCCGAAATGGCCAGCACGCAGGCACCTTCGCAGGGGGCGGGACATACGCGGCCGGTGAACTCTGTGCACGACAAATCACTTTCATTTCTTTAAGATGCTTCGCTTCAACTTTTTAGGAGAAAATCTATACATATAATAAAATCTCAAACGAGCCGTGTCTGTACATTAAATATATTTAAAAAAAATTGTACACGTTGTATTTATGTCACTGAGGTCAAAAAAAATATTTTTTTGAATTTTTGTCTGTCTGTGCGTTTGTGCACGCTAATCTCAAAACGACTTAATCGATTTGAATTTGGTTTTCACTGATGTAGCAAGCTTCCTAAAACATTTAGTGTTACACGCTATACCGAATACCACGTGTACGAAGTTATCATATGATTGTTTACCTAGGATTCTTTTCGGATTTGAACATATTTATATAACTTGTCTATATTTTGTACTCTGACATACATTTGAAATATCAGCTCACACAGAGATGCTATGCTGGGAGGACATATTAAGATAGCATTCAATATCAATATCAATATATTGCGACGCACGTGCAAACTGAACCGCGTACCTTTTTGTGTAGTAAATAAGTTCTATATTGTATTGCCACCTTAAAACGAGCGCGTAGCGCCGCCTTTCGGTGTGAACTGAGGCTAAGTGAAGTTGAAGTAGCCCAGTTTAGTAAATTAATGATAAAAGTGCCTATGATTGAGTTGAATACTTATGTGTGTTTATTCTATTATTTGTATTTAATACATATGTCAGGTTGATGGTGGTTTAATATGACCTGGGAAGTTGTTGGTCTGCAATAGTTGGGCGAAGGCCTGACGCCAATCGCCGCGGTAGATGAGGTCGTTCCACTTGGGGATGATATTGCCGAGCGGGCAGCCGTGGCCGCTTTGGCAGAAGGGCACACCACACTCCATGCAGCGCGCCGCCTGAACGCGCAGCCCGCGGCGCACGCGCGCCGAGTCGTAGATCTCGTCCCAGTCGCGCATGCGCCTCTCCGCTGCCCGGTACGCCAGAGTCTCGCGCGGGTACTTCATGAACCCTCTGCATACAAACACGCATGATTAACGTACATTAACACACACAGGACTAACCTTTCTTTAAGATTTCTTTCTTCTAATTAACCTCATTGGATGAGTGGTTGGGGTGTGTATCTCAAGTCCCGGGATCGATTCCAGGCAGGGCCAACTTTGGAAATGAACTTTTCAAAGTTGGCTCTGGTCTGGATTAGGACAATAGTGGCAGGACACACTGCGTTTCGCAGTCATTTGGGCACCCCGTCTGACAGCAGTGACCACCCCCTTGCACAAGGATATCGTCAAATAACAGCATGTGTACTGTTGTGTTTCCGTGAGTGAGTTAAGGATGTCAGAGCCTATTTCCCTATCCCATCATAATCTCTTATCCTTAGTCCTACTATGGTCGGCTGCGCATTCGCAGCACCTGTGGCGTAGCTTGTTTTATAGGTGATGGTAGTCACCTAAAACATCAAGTGGACCTCTCATAATAAATAAACTCTCTTTATAAATATTATTAGGTTAGTATAGTTATAGTTATTTACTAATCTAACTAAAACCTCGGTTAAGAAAGTAAGGAACGCCGTTGTCTGTGCATAATTTTTTTACAAGCCATTTAGTTTCAGATCAGCACCGAGTGTGGGTATATCCATATCTATTGTAGAATTGTGAACTCAAAATATCATGGTAACGCTGGCATTGGGCATTGGGAAACTTTTCCTACAAAAATATTGATCCTGATCGCCGTAATCAGGATGGCCATTTTAAATGTCTCTGAATAGTCACTATGGAAGAGAAGTAGAATGATAAGAATGATAAAAATAAAACTAGCCTAGTTTTATCCAAAATCTTCTCCAAGTTCTTTTTGTCCAATTCAACATCTCTAACCGCTTCCTCAATATCGATGAGTCCATTCTCCTCTTTCCCGTTTGTGTCCACTTTGGGCACTGCCGCCTTGATGGCGAGCTGCTTCAGGGCTCGCTGGTACTCGTATGGGAACACCTTAATGAACTTCTTAGCCGGTTCGGGCCACGTGCTTAGTAATTCTTGAGCAATTATTGACCTGTATAGGAGTTACCGAAATATCATTCAAAAATTTATACGTCAAAATGCCTCATGACTAAAAATCGCTTAGATTTTACTTTCTAATATAAGACACAAGTTTATAAATTATGCTAATCAACAATGCACTGTTTATTAATTATATGTATATTGTTGATAATGGATATATTTCATTATGAACTAGTTCATATGCCTTTAAGCTTCGTTTACATAGATTGTGATCCTATGTGATACCCCAGGCTATAATCCCAATCAACACAAAATTTTATACAAATGCATTTACCCACTTTTGGCATTATACCGAAAGTGGGCTTTCGGTTCCCACTTACCACTTACACTACCGTTACCCACTTCGGGTTCAGTGGCCCCGGAAATTATCTATTTCGTGTTTAGAAAGGTTTTCTTAAATAACAACAGGTATGAGTGCCTGCCATCTTTTCTCATAAATAGATATAGTCAGCACATGCCTATAGTGCAACCAAACAGCTTTCTTTCGATTTCATCTAAAAGTATTGCGATTTCGAACTGAGAACATACTATTATCTAAATAAATATAAACGGCGATACCGCAAAAACCCCAATATAACATCTTCATAAGTTTTGTACCCCAATAACCTAAAACGCAACTAATATAATACAAAAGTGCGTACCCGGTTTTCTCCACAAACTCTTTGAGCAAGGTTTCAACCTGATCGAGATCTTCTTGCAACTCCAGGGGTAGTAGTTCCACCATCTCCTGATTACATTTGCTGCTGAACGATCCGTCAATATCATATACGTAAGCGATGCCGCCTGAGAAACATACAAAATTATTTTTAAATTCACAATTTAATACTAAGAAGGTTTTATACTAAAGTGGTAGCGCAATCCAACTCCTAGAGTATTATTTCTTTTAATAGGCGACAGTGGTTATCTACCATATAGTGGACAGTCAGCTTGGCTGCTGACCTTTACTTTAAAAAAAAGTTTATAAAGATGGTCTCACCGCTCATTCCGGCGGCGAAGTTGCGGCCGGTCAGTCCCAGCACTAGCACTTGCCCTGCCGTCATATATTCGCAGCCGTGGTCACCCACTCCCTCTACCACTGCCGTGCAGCCAGAGTTGCGCACGCAGAATCGCTCCGACGCTATGCCTCTGCAAAAGTATCATGGCTTAGACATCTCTGCCATTTCACATAACTTGTTTGCCGACTCCATCGCATAACTTAACATAAAAACTACCGTCAAGCACTCATTTAAAAAACTATAACATGCGGCCTAGAGGATTCATAAAAGCATGCCTAGAGTATCCATAAGCGAGGTTACGGAAACACATTATAGTTCCACAGTCGCCGGCTGAATTCTAGAGGTCGTATTAAATTCATTACCTTTTAAACATGATGTTATCATTTGAAATTAAATATTTCTTTTAATTTACGTTTATAGATAGGATTTTCATGATTACACATTATTACCAAAAAAAAGGGATTATTTTTAATTTTACTAAAATATAGACTAAGATGTAATGTAATACATATATTTTGTAGTCGCAGGACTTAATGCGTACCACAGTAACGAACTAGGTAGCCTTAAGTAAACAAACGCATACTTTTATATTTAATGTTCATTAATGTATCAGGACGAGACTCATAAATACAATGTTTAGTACCTAAAATAGGCCCGTCCCGATGTGGCTCCATAGAGGCAGACATTGCCCACAATGACGTTGAGGTGCGACTCGAACGGAGACGACTTCGGAGGATAAATGATCACAGTACCCCCTGATAGACTCTTACCTAAAAAATACACACGGTCTTGCATTTCATTTGTCATGCGCATGTTGGTACGCAATTATGAAATAATTATTAACCAGCATTATGAAATAAATAAAAAGTATAGCAATGACGTGATGTTGAATAAGTCTGCACTGATTATAAAATAAAAGAAAGAGATTCATTTAAATAGTTCATGATACTACGAAACTAGTTATTTTGACATTTGCATTACTAGTTGCTTACCGACGTAATCGTTAGCGTCTCCTTCCAGCGTTACAGTGAGTCCGGTCGGTAGGAAAGCGCAGAAACTTTGGCCTGCGGAACCCTCGAGGTGAATGTTAACACTAGTGTCCGCTGGGAGGCCAGGTTCGCCGTATTTCCTAAATAACATATCATACTTTATAAAAAACAAAAATGTTGATATTCATTATGTAAATTTACTGAAATATGGTAAGAGGATATATCAGCACCAAATTCCCATTAAAAATATCGAAAATTGAAAATATACGAGTGAGTTATAACACCTGACATCTTTATCGCTATGAGAACAGTGGCGCCGCCACTGTCCAAATATACAAACTTTCGCATTTATAATATTATTAGGATTACATAAAAATTTCCAAGTATTTATAAACACAATAAAGTTTAATTAACCTACCAACGGCTTGGAAAGCTGTTTCTACTAGGAAGAAAACGAGTTAGCAAATACACAGTAACTTTTTTTTTTTTTTTTAATTAATTTCAATATTTATCTATATAAATAAAAATGAATTGCTAAATGTGTTGCTAAGTGCAAAACTCAAGAACGGCTCGACCAATCGGCATTTTTTTTAAATATTAATTGAACTCAGAGGAAAGTTGGGAAAATTGCCTGGAAACTTGCATCCGTGGGAAGCCAGTGACGGGTCGCTAGTAATAAATAAGCATTCAATGAAAAGACAGTGATATTGAGAATAAAAAAAAAATTAATTTCCATGCATATTTGTCACCAGGAGCAAGAATTGTCCCAAATTCTATTTTAAGTCAATTTTATAAACTGAACTTTGATTCGAAAACAAAGTTATTAAAATTTTACAGACTGTTGTAATCAGTTAAACTTACATGGCAATGTGATAGGATAGAGTGGAAGTAAAGGTGCGATCCTCGTTGGTGATCTTCATGCTGATGTCGACTCGTTTCTCCGTACCGTTCAATATTCCCGCACACCGTTCTATCAGCTGGTTGTCCAATCGCTTCTCCAGTTGGAAATCCTCGAAACCAAATTACGATTTATTAGTAAGTCTGATTAAAAATGGAGTTTTACAAAAGTTCTTTTTCATCATATATACTACTCACGAAGAAAAACGGGTGAATTGTAATTATGAAAAATCATTATATTTACCGTTCGCTGCTTGGGTTTATCAAGTAGGTATACATAAAACACGTATTTCTTAAATGACATTCTTTTGTATGTTTAATATCAGATAAAAATTTTCCGTGAGTTAATGTCTGTTTTAGACGTATCAGTTGGCGCCAGTCTCGCTGGTTACCAACGCTGGCAAGGTATTGGTTCCGTGTAAACACTTTTTCGTTAACAACGCTGGCAAGGTATGAAATAGAACCGGGGCTATTTTTCCGCCCGCGCCGCTTGCGCCAGCGCTTGGATATGTCTAAACGCGACACTCCAGTCGCTTGCGCATTTCCTGGAGTGTACATGTTTTTATATATTTCTTTAAATGACTCGAAATCTTAGTGAAGACGAAACATAAAAAAATCGTAATACCTTATAGAGAAAAGGAATGATTATGAAATAGAAATGCCTATTATAAAAATTATAAACAGAAGGATTAACTGTCAGTGAAACAAAAACTAAAATGAAAAGTTTTAGAAGTACCTACTACCTAAAATTAAATAAGATTTTTTTAAATTGAATTCATTCTCGTGTGGACATCACAAGAAAAATCTATAGACTGACTGGATCCGTATAAACGATACATTGCCAGTCAAATACAGGCACGCAGCAGCTGGTGACGCTTATTGGCGCCAGTTACTAGATACGTCTAAAACACCCACAAAAGGGATGCCAGAGTCAATTTCCCTATCCCTTTCTAACCCCTTATCCTTAATCCAATTATGGTCGGTAGCATACTTGCAACAACTGTGGCGTTGCTTGCGTTATAGGCGACGTAGCCACCATCAAGTAGACCGTCAGTCTGTCTAACGACCTTTACATAAACAGAAAAAGAATTGAAAATATTGGTAATTAATTGTGGACATGTTTAATTTAAACACTACCAACCAAATTAATATATATATATATATATATATATATATATATATATATATATATATATATATATATATATATATATATATATATATATATATATATATATATATAATCAATTTTAATGTTCGTGAATTAAGGGAATCTGGAGACAATTCCTTCATTCTCATCCTTAATCCTCTATTCTCAGGGTGGCCGAAACTCTTGGATCCTCTTGTAAATGAATGGCTTTTTAAGCGACGGCAGCCACCTATCATCAAGTGAACCTTGAAAAAATATCTATGACATCCAACTCTTTAGTGGCTATGGCTTCTTCTTTAGTATACCTGTGGTTTAGATCCGCCGTGGATATTGACGCCTGGGCGCATATGCAGAGCATTCTTTAGCATGAGGCCGAGATTGAGCAGTCGAGCCTTGGGGTTGGTGTTGTTTTCGCGCACTTTAAGCAGGTCTGTGCGGCCAACTAGCTGTTGGAATCGTCGCACGCCTACCGCCGCCATGTGTCCGCGTACCTGCAACGTAAAGATCCTTTAGCTCAGAAGTGCTCAAACGACAACTTTTGGATGATGACGATATGATTCACTTTTATATTGATTCATAGTTAAGTCAGAATAACCCCTTTTTTATATCTGAATAACCTCCTGTTAGTAACGAAAGGCGGATTTATCAAAGGAACCCCCAGTATTTTTCAATGAAAAGCCGCGGCGCAGGACGTCTTTGATTCGCGCCGATTTTTCTTAAAACTTCTGGCAGTGACCTACAGCTATGACCTACCTACTCTCCGATATATCGTACCTACCTACACTACTTAAGTATGTGCATCACATGCATATACCGAGTTGATCGCTTGTAGTCTAACAGGTCAAGTCTTAGCACCCCTGCTTTAGCTGATTCTATTCTCTAACACCATCGAATGTTGAGGCTGACATCTTACCTCTTCGGCCAACATGAACAGGAAGTTGATCACATGCTCCGGTTTTCCCGCGAACTTCTTTCGCAGCACCGGGTCCTGAGTGGCGATACCCACTGGGCAAGTGTTTAGGTGACACTTGCGCATCATTGTGCACCCTGAAACATAATCGATTAAATAAGCTTCTGAATACAATTAGACTGCTTGTATGTTTTAATATCAAAATCGTGTTTTTTAATACCAATAGCGATTAATGGCGCTGTACTGAAGCCAAATTCGTCGGCGCCGAGTAGAGCGGCAACCATTACGTCGAAACCAGTTCTTAATTGGCCGTCAGCCTGCACTATCACTCTGGAAAAAAATGTGAAAATTTAGAGAAAATATTGTTAATTTATTGTAAGTTCAAGTTCCATCATAAAAACAGACAGCATATACATGGTAAACAACGTTAATATAAGTTAATATTTCATGTTCAAGAATTGTACATTTAAAATACAATTAGAATAGAACTTGAGTTGAAAATATTTAATATGATACCATGTATACGTAGGAAAAGATATTAGTTATGGATTAATATTACATGTTTTATAAAGAAAATTGATTTTTTTATTAATTGTCATCATCATCTCAGCTGGAAGACTGTTAGATAATTTTCCAAAAGGATCGGTCGAAAGCGGCTTTGAGCCGAGTCAAAGCTTTTTGGCTTTGTCGAGTTACGCCGGTGAATTTCGTGCGTATACGGATTGCATTCCTGATTTGGTCTCGCAGAGTACCCCCGAGCATAGCCCACTCCATAGCTTGTTCAGTTTTCTTACAAAGATCATAATTAGAGACCACGTTTCAACAGACACATCAAAGACCTTTGTTTGACGCACTTAAAAATAACATAACCTTGTATAAAATAATTATATTCTATTCAATTCTATTGAGCTAAAAAAATGTGAAATTAATTTGATGATCAAAGTGCACATTTATTGTTCAGATTTATGATAGATCTAAAATAGAACCAGTATTTCGTAAAAGTCCTTTACGAGTTATAACTAAAAATGATTATATTTTTACAAAGTTCGAAATATGTTTGTTTTTATTTTTGAATCTACAATAAATGGCTAGAGTGAGGAATATTTCATATGAAAATAGAAAAAATATTTCAATTTAATTTACATCTTCGGTAAACGAATGGCTAAAAGACGATTAATCAAAGATTACTTTCAAGAATGACATGTATACCTGGATCGCAGGTCGTTAAGCACCAGAACTTGATGGGTCTCAGCGACGCCCAATTCCCACGGAAGGCCGGCACTCTTAATTCCCGTCCAGGAACTGGCACCCGTTCCTCCGTCGTGACCCGATATCACTATGTGCTCGGCTTTACCCTGGAAAACAAACACAAGAATTTGTACATATATTTGATTTTTTGTTAAAAGTACGATCCCAGATTTTTCTCTTTATTTTTAGACTAGCTTTTGTCCGCAACTTCGTCCGCGTCTCTTTTTCTTAGGTGTTTATTTTAGTTGCTCATATAATTTTGTATTCTAATTCCAACATTAATATAAAACACTTGCAAAATGGTATACTCCGAAACATTGCCATGTGCCTTGGTTCGTCACCAACGCGGAGATACATGAGGCACTAAGTTGCAATATTGCTAGGAAGGAAATAAGACTCCTGGCAGAAACATACAGGAATCATTTGGAGAGGCACCATAACAATCTGGCAAACCAGCTGACTACTGTCAGCTACCATATGCGACTTAAGAGATGTGACATGCAAGGGCTGTATTAGATTTAAAAATGAGTGGCCGCTCCTGCTTGGGAGCCTCCTCGACACGACAAACGTACACCCAAAAAAAAACCGCATATAGTGAGGAGCTCAACTGATTGCAGATGAATATATATAATTCTGTCAGGCATTGAATATTTTCAAATAATTCAAATATAAAGAAATCTGATTTTGTATTAATTTGTAGGGTAAACATGACACTAATTTACCAAGTAACAAAAAAAAAATTTTTATCCGATCACCACTAAATTTCACAGGATCACCCAGTGCTGCCTGAAAATTTTATCATAATCTGTTGAGTGGTTTTGGGAGTCCATAAGGAACATACATATACACACATCGGCTTATATTATATAAAGATAATTTGGATTACAGTTACAACAGTTTTACCTTTGCAACTCCAGAGGCGACTACTCCCACTCCGACCTCAGAGACCAGCTTGACGGAAATACGAGCGCGAGGATTGGCGCACTTCAGGTCATATATCAGTTCCGCTAGATCCTCAATGGAGTAGATGTCGTGGTGGGGAGGAGGGGAAATCAGGCCCACCCCTGGCACGGAGCAGCGAGTGAGGGCAATGTCTTCCGTCACCTTGTATCCGGGCAACTCCCCACCCTCCCCCGGCTTGGCTCCCTGCGCCATCTTGATTTGCAGGTCATCGGCGTGAGCTAGATATGAAGCCGTCACGCCGAACCGACCGGACGCCACTTGCTTGATGGCGGAACGCTTGTTGAATTCAGGGTCCTGAACAAAAAATCACAACTTAACAAAGTTGTCACTAGGTGTCGTCTTACATGGTTTAAACCCAGTATCATTAGTTTTTGTTTGTTTGGCTCGTATAAAATTAGGAAATAAAGTGAGGACCGTCACCAGATCTAAAATCACGGAAGTTTCTTTGCGACACGACAGTCCCACCGGTGTGGTTTTAGCGTCACTTAGCGCCAATTGTACATTCGTCAACTTAAATAATAGAAATGTTTTACTTATCTATACATATAATAAAATCGTAAACAAGCCGTGTCTGTACTTTTAATAAATATATTTTCAAAAAAATCACTTTGGACATGTTGTACAGAGGTCGAAAAGATAGTTTTTAGAATTTTTGTCTGTTTGACTGGGCGTTTGTGCACGCTAATCTCAGAAACGGCTTAATCAATTTGAATGCAGTTTTCACTGGTGTTTTGTAGCAAGCCTCCCGTAACATTTAGTGTTTGTTTCAATTCAATCGGTTTACAAACAAAAAAGTTAAGCGCGCTAGTAGTTAGCGCTCAGCTAGTAACATACATATATATTTTACTATCATGTGAAAATAAACAAATACTAATTTACGAGCCAACAAATATTGTAATGCCAATATTATTTTGTTGCAATTACAATGTTACAAACATTCGAATGTGTTAACAACTTCGATCAACAATACAACTAGATTAAAGGTGATAGCTCTGAAAACGGCCCGAGAAATAAGAGCACAAAATAAGCGTGTGCTCTTATTTGCGACAGTACGGTTCAACCAAAGCCAACGTTCGGACGCGTTAAAATGCCACAGTGTGCGTTTAAAAACTGTTAAGTATATTACTTACTTACGGTATATTTTAAGTTAATTTAACAGATATAAACAGATATAGCTTTAAGTATAATCAACACAAGATCAACACGGACTGTTTTTCACTTTGATTTTGTATGAGACCTTTAATCTAGGTGTATTGTTGATCGTAGGTTAACAATGAGAAAAATACAAGAGAAAATATTTTTAGATACCTTCTTTATTAAAAATTTGTTTTCATTTTTGAATATTTAATCGTTCATCTAAGGCTGGCAGCCTGAAGGCTGAAAAACACAAAAAGAAAGTGTCTTCGCCTTAATAGACGGTTAAATTTCTATTACTCTTGATTAGATTAGATCTCCTGATTAGATTATAACCTTAAAAGTACATCACTCTCTCATATATTCTTCGAGTTTATAAAAGATAAATGAGTTTATATAAACAAAACGCAAGATGCTACAAGGATTATTTGGCGCATTGATAACATTTAAAGATTGTAAAATTTAAAGATTGTAAGATTGTACATAATTGTAAAATTTCAATCTTTCAAAACGAATTCAATTCAATCTTTCAATCGGCGCACTAGATTCTTTTTTAACATAAAAAATAACTCTGCAACATCACATCTTATCACTTTTTGCATATTTTCCATATTTTTATAGAAATAAAGCACACAATGTCTACAACTAATAGCAAAATTGACATTATATGTATAACTTTATATTATGTTTAATAAGATTTAGTTCCGACTAGCTGAAATCGGCCACGATTCGCTGCGGCGTGCACGTGGAGTGCGCGCGGTAATGGATCCTGCTTATACATAATATTTTTAATTTTTCAGAAATAAAAGCTACTTTATAAAACATCAGCTATCTGCCAGTGAAAATCTCGTCAAAATCGGTTCAGCCGTTTCGGAGATTAGTCGAAACAAACAGACAGACTTTTTTTTGTTATAAGTAGGTACCGTATATGTTTTGATATACAGTTAGTAAAAAGCAGCTATTTTGACATTATAGATAATTAAATTTTATTTATTTGTATAGATTTTTGATTTTTGACGCATACCAAAAGATCGTAGCGACACTGTAGTAACATTTATCACATTACCTGGTTAAGGTATCTATCGGCGTTCTCACCGCCTTCGCCAGTGTTGGATTTGCCTCCGATGCGGTTCATTGCGATGGCCAACGTCGTGTGGGCCTCTAGAGATATGGACCCAAACGACATCGCACCTGAAACATTGCAATCCGAATAAAACCACTATGTTTTACTATTGACAATAGTCGAATTAAATTATTTAGAACTAAAAGAAAAAATGTACATTATGTCAATATTAATGAATATCTTCTCCTGGCTGTCAAGAATGGGGTGATATTCTAGATATTTTCCTAGTTTATTGTTAAGACCAAAATGTAGATTAGAACTAAATAATAGAAATGTTTATGTTATGGCAATTAAAGCATCCAATTAATTTACAAGAATTAGCTGTTATGATTTTTATGTTTTTATGATAAACATTTACATATTTATAACAATAAATCATGTTAGTTATTAAAAAAATAACTAGAAGATAGAAGTTGGGTAGAACATACTTTGTACTGTAACTGGGGTATAATGTAAACATGACAAGTAACACAAAACTTGTATATTAACTAAAATAGATATATATTTATGTTCTAAAGTCATAATAACACTGTTAGTCGGCACTAGCCAAGTTTCAAATCTGTATAGAGGCTTTTTTTTCACTTAATAATGCTTAATGCTATATTACAGTTAGTCAAAATTTGTTACAATGTCAAAACTCGTAATTAAACATCGGATAATACTAATGTACAGCTTCTTAAACAGCTTTTACACTTACACTAAGACTGTTCTCTTATAACGGCAATTTGAAAAACGTTACGCATTAAATAAGCATTACGAAATTATTGTAAAGTGAACTTAGCCCTATTTTGATATTTTTAAGAATAAAAACTTTCTTATGGTCTATGGTTGTGTTAATTTAATGCTGATCCTATATTAACATTGACTAAATACAAATAAAAGCCATAGGTCCGTTTTCTTCATAATCCATTCTTTAATAATATCTACAGCTATATTCTGATCCAAATAAAAGTATTGTTAGAACTACAAGTAATAAATATGTCGTAATTTCAGTTTGCAAACGGTCATTTATTATTAACGTGAATATACACATAGCAATGGACAAAAAGAATTGGAAACAAAACTAAAAAATTAGCACTAAAAAAACGGCGCCGTATATTATTTATTTATTATAAAATTTAGTAATACCTACTCGCTTAGAAACAATTTAGATACCTACGGTTTAATACGGTTTAATTACATACGGGTCGAATTGAAAATCCCCTTTTTTGAAGTCGCTCAATAAGAAATATCTCGAATAATTACATTTTTACATGGTTTTTACCATATGAGCTGTACCCTACTAAACATGATAACAATCAGTCACTATGGCGTATAATGGCTACAAGCATTAAAATATACTTCTGAAGTGTTGTAATATGGCTGAACATATATGTAAGTGTCTTATATAGTAACAATATAAGCTTTAATTTTTGTGTCTGGCCATATTAAAACTAAAAGCACTATTACACAATTGTTGAATGCCTAAAACTTTAATTCTCTTGCCGACATTTTGCTTTCCGTTTTCTTTTCTTACAAAAATAATTAAAGTCACCTAAATCTGATTAAAAAGCGTAGTGATCATTTGCTTTGTGCAAGGATGTCTATAAAAACAACTATGTTTATTAAAATTATGCTGAAATCCTAAAACACATTTTATACTAGGTTAGGTTTTGACCTAATCGCTTTAAAATGCCTTAAAATGTTTTAATAATAAAGCACATTTGGGAGGGCGCGTCTATTCTTTACCAAAAACATGCATATTTTATCCGACAAACTGATGCGCGCATGTCATTTCACCCATAAAAGACAAAAATAAAGTGGTATAGTCTTTCAATATTATTCCTTCAAATATCAATCTCTAAGTCAAGTCACAAATAAACATTTGATCATAATACAGCATCATACGAATTTTTGAAATAATTGCGTTTTTTTTACAAAGGAAATAAAAGCATAAGCCTTGTAAGAGATTACATTAATAAGTTGTAATTTTTAAAGCTACATATTAATTGTGTAAAAGTCACAAAAAATGCCATTAGTATATCGATATGCTTTTTACTGACTTTATTAATGTTGTAATACAATAGTTGTAATGCTATTAAACAGCCTCTATAAAGCTCAAAGCTGTCTAAAGGGGGGGCCCAAATTTTACCTAAAAGAATCGTACAAAAGAAATACAGCTGATATAAGATTTGCTTATAATGCTTTGAGTATGAACTTGTGTTATTAGATGTTTGTTATAATGGTGTTTTGTGCTACTTGGGCTAGTTCGCGAAAATAGATTTTATTTATTTAAATAAAGTAACAGAATCAAGTTTTTATAAATTAGTTAGATGGTAAATAACAATGAGCAAAAAAGGCGTACCTGTGGCAAACCTTTTGACGATTTCGGAAGCCGGTTCAACCTCATCGATCGGAATGGGCTCGTCCAGCTTAACTAGCTCCAGCTGACCTCGCAACGTGCACGCGCGGACCGACTCCAAAGCGCTCTCTCTGTATCAAAACAAAAATAACCGAGTTATTTATTTAAAATGAAATAATGTATGTGTCGACAATATAAATTTTATAAAATTTTATTTTTATGTTAAAATTGTCAAACATAATAAAAATGATCTAGATTGATCATTTTTATTCTAATTTAATCTATTTACAATTTAATATATTCTTATCCTACTAACTTACAATCTTATATACTAGAAATATCCTGTTTAGAAAGGGGTAGCAAGACAATAAAGGCAATTGTTAGGGTCACCCAGATGCTATTTCTCTCCCACCTGTCTTTGTCGGATAGCATAAAGGTGGAAATTTGGGTCACCCTGTTGTCGTCTCGCTCTAACTTACGTTCTCCTTTTCGTCGCGTACATATATATAATATATATCTGTGATAAGAAGGGAGGTAAGTTATTTAAAACTGCAACTGTTTGTAAACGCTGACATTTCGATATTATGTTGAATTTAGATTGTACGACAATAGCGTGCAATGAGTTAGTCGGTTCCCAAATAAACTACATAGATTTGAAAAAAAAAACAGTAAATTGTTTTAATAGGTAACTAAAAATAACGATGACGATAAGTGAGTCTGGTAGGAATTGTAAAGGGACCTTGTCAATAGCTTGTCTTTGAAGAGTTGGAACGAAATTAATGCAAAGGCCAAACATGCATTCGCAATCTAATAACTTTTTAATTATGTGATCTTGAAAATGTACTACTTTTAATGGCAACAACTCGCCCCCTCTGAAATAAATCGAACGATTTTGGTAAGGTTATAGAAAAGAGACTACACTATGCTAATGTATTGTAATGATAAATTACACTATGATAATGTAATGCTAATGCACTATGTAAATATTTTGAATAAAGCAAATGTTATTAAAAATTTCATGCATACAAGTTGCTCCCATTAGAGAATAATTATTCCATTAAAAAAAACGTGACCACATATAGTCAAAAACCTATGAACATATTTAAAAAAATCACTTGCTCAAAAGCATTAAATGAGTAAAAAAAAGTGTGCTATCACTCACCTGTATTTATCGTATGCAGAGTTGCTCTTGTTAGTGGCAGCTTCTTGCAGATTGGCGATAGACATCGGATCGTTCACATGTTTCTCTCCACCGGCTCGCCAGTGGTAGTATCCGGGGTTTCTATTTCAAAACATATACCATATGTATTAATGCAAACCCTTCCATCCAAGGTAAATTTACAAAATGATAGCACAAGACGTAGTTACCTCAGTACTAAAGCGTCTACGTTATGGCCGTACGTCAATTCGTGCCTTTCAAACGCTTCCTTCGAAAGAATTTCGAAATTTACACCACCTATGCAAAACACAATATATTATTAAAATACCATTATAAAAAAAACCATTTACCATATTCTGAAAAAAATAGTCTCTTGTAAATGTTTACTATGAATATACTCTTGTAAACGCTGAAATAGCCCTTAAAGTCTTATTATTAAATCATATACTAGTGTTTGCTCGTGACTTCGTACGCGTGTCTTTATAAATTACTAATTTTTGGCCGCAACTTCGTCCGCGCCCTTTTTTCTAAAGAGTTGACTTTTTTATTTTTGGATTTTTAACGACCTGCGATGAAGGTATGTTATTCTCTATGATTACTCACTTCTTAGCCAATCGTCTACCGAGGACGTAACTTAAATTGAAAAATCTTTTCAATTTCCATTTAGTCTACAAAACACTAGCCATTTATCATAGACTAGCTATGCCTGCGAATTCCTTCGCGTTGAAATAATAAAAATATAACGCCAGGCAAAATATACGAGCAATAGTTTATTCAATCTTTAGGCATTGGATTTTTATTTTTATGATCTCTCGGCAACAGTACTTTTTTCTGGATGAAAGGTACCCCATGTCGTCTTCTGTACCCCTGACAATGTGTATGCAAAATTTCATGGTGATCGGTTGAATATTTAAGGCCTGAAAGCGTAACCTGAAAGCCTGAAACCTGAATACTAATAATATAACTTTATTACATTTGTATAGACATCCTAACTTACCAGACAGTTCTGCGGTGTATGTATAACACAAAATTTGATTGAAATAGGTTGAATATGTAGAATTGATAAAAAAAGAATTAGACGAATGTTCTTTCAAATAAAAAAAAGTTGACTAATGTTCTTAAGTGTAATTTGATTAACCCTTACAAATACTTAGTCATATAGAGGTACATTTAAAGAAATTTCATTTACATCCCTATTTTAGATATCTAGATATACTTGTACAACAATTAAGTTTAGAAATTTGTGCTGGATTAAGTATCATAACATTTTTGTTTGAAGTGTTCTCATATATTATGCCTTGCTTTTTTTTTAAATACAAAGTCCATTCATCGTCAATAATTAGTTGTCTTGCAACTAGTGTTAGCATTTTTGTAAATAGTGTTTAGCAATGGCTACTAATTTTGTGAATGAAGTATTCAAATAACATAAAAATATGTATATTTATAAAGATGGGGTCCATAATATTTAATATTTTCGAATTTATTAAGCCCAGCATTACTTTGCACTGACATAGAGAAAGAGTTAGAAGTGCAGTAAACAATGGGACCCACCGATTCTAGACTGGGTGCCTCTGAAGCATTTGTCGATGACGTCCTCGTTGAGGCCGACGGCTTCGAATATCTGAGCGCTCTTGTACGACTGCAGAGTGCTGATGCCCATCTTAGCCATAACCTTGGCTATGCCCGTCTCCACGGCCGTCTGATACGCCTTGTAGATATCGGAGTCCGACAGCTGCCGATCTATTATGTTTTCGTTGCGCAACGCGAACGCCAACTCGAACACCAAGTACGGACAGATTGCGTCGGCTCCGTAACCTGCATTCAATCAACAATCATTAATGGATAACAAGCTATAATTAAAAATTATAAACTAACCTCCGACATTCTATTGAGATCATTCTAATAAACTCAAACACACTATATCTGCTGTAAGTTACTGAAGAGTCGAGTATCATGCAGACTACTTTATGCTGCAACATCAGTTCAAGGTTACCATGTCACGGAAATATCACTGAAGTAACAGTAGATTAAATTTCAAATCAATATAACCTGTAGAAGTTAGTGAGAACCCTTCGTCAACTAGGAAATGAGCTGATGATCTTCAAACACCTGAACAGATCTTCATAAATTATAGCTAAACATAAAACTGGATCAAAATCGGTCCATCCAATGGTTCCGTTTACCTTGTCCCCGCCTAAAAAGTCCATAGGGTTTTTAAGTGGCCTACCACCCATGCTAGGGTGGCCACCTACCGTCTAGTGCACCACTATAATAAAAAACGTTGTTATCCACGGTTCCACTTAAACCCGGATATAAACTATACACAAATTTAGTACATGGTCTATTTATATGTCAAATTTAATCTAAATTCTTGCAGTGACTTAGGATCACCATAAGAAATAAGAACACTTCAATGTGTGAATAAAGCATGCCAAGTGACATTGTGAACCTTAATCAAACGTGACATTTAATCAAACGTGACAAATAAAACAATATTCGAGGTAACGAGGTAAATTGCGAAACAAAGGCACTATTATCAACAAAAACACTCGCGAATTAAAAATGATTTTGGTCCAAAAACAACAAACAAAAAGCTTCATAAAGACTTCTTTTTTTCATACTTTTTTCTGGATGAGAAGGTAAATATTTGAGAAATGATTAAATACATTCCTCAAATATTCTGGATTTTGTAGCCAATTTAATAGCATCTCTGCAACTTGTCTGGCCAATAAAAAAGTATATCTGCCTATAAAAATAAGTCATATCACAATCGAACTTAAAAAATAAGAGATATTGAATAAATCCTTACCAAGCAAAACGCACATGTGATGAACTTCCCTCGCTTCGGCAGTCTCTAATAGTAATCCAACTTTCATGCGTTGACGAGTTTCAATCAAGTGATGATGTACAGCACCTTAAACATATAACATTAATTATTATTTATATATTACGTCGGAGAGTTAAATAAAATCCCACGGAATTTTGTACAAGTCGTGTACAGACAAAGAGAGAATCACTGATTTATTTGAAATCATTTTCAGTTACAGAAGTGCGCTTCACACACATAAACTAGGCAGCCGGTCTGGCGGTAGTAACCACCGTGAAAGGTAAGTTGTGTGCTGTTGTATTTTGTATAATGTATGTGTATGTGTATTGTAACATTTGTCCTTTAGCCCACTCACAACACTGCACTTGGGTAATATTTTCAGCAAGTATATCCAAGTGCTAATTAATAATAAAAAGATTGTGATAATTAATACAATAACGATGTAAGTTGCATCTGTGCCCTTATTGTTAAAACCAAGGAGAATTGAGGTAAGGAGGACCAACTCTATACATGAAAAAGAAACGGTCGGAGCTACCTTCAAATAGGAGACGCATGTAGTAGCATTGGGGTGTGGCGCTGTAGTAGCATTTTATTTACGGTGGTTTCAGACACTAAACTACTCAACAAACCAATCATACCAATTAAAAGCTAATTAATTTATGATACTTATTAACCGCTATTTAATGGTTGCAGCTTGAAGGTTTTTCAGTTTAACATCCATAAAAGTTATTCTCCATGCTTAAAACTTATGTAGACAGTTTATCCCTCCCAGGATTCAATCTCGCTAGTGTAGACAGTGTTTGCCTATCGGAACAAAATGTAGTAACATTTCCATGATTACCAAGGGCCAGTAGCATGCTGACGGGCACGCGGTCGGGGCCAGCGGCGCGGTCTGACAGGACGATGAGTTGGCACCCGGCCAACGCCGCGTCGTGCGCCTCCGTAGACACTCGGGACAAAGTCATCTCCAGCCCTGACTCACCCATAGAAAGCGGGAACGTGCAGTCTATCTCAACCGTCTGCAATCCATGTGACACCATCATTAAACCTCATTAGATGAGTCTTGTGAACGTCGCTTATACTGCTAGCTTTTCCCCCGCGCCTCTTTTTCTTAGATTAAAACATATACGTATATTCAGTCTTTATTAATGACTCCTACTTTTTTTTATTAGACATCAAATATTTCATTTTAATTTTTTGATGGTCCCTAGGGAACAGTACCTTTTTTCTGGATGAGAAACATCCTATGTACTTTTCTGTATCCCTGACGACATGTCTGCAAAATTTAATGATGAGCCGTTGAGTAGTTAAGGCGTGAAAGCATAACAAACAAATTCACATTTATAATATTAGTTGGGATTCAGACTACACAGGTAAATAGGTTCAAAGGCTAGTGGCATCCGTAACAGGTGTACTGTAACGCCATAGTAAACGTTCCCAGTATATGGTGAAGGAATATACACAGATACAGAAAGGGCAAAAATTCGTTTCGAAATCATAATTTGGTGGCAGTAACCACCATCTTACAGAACAACTGTGAAATAACAGCACCTATGTTTAGTTTTGATGATTGAGTTAGTGATGCCAGAGCCCATTTAACTCTACCACCCTTCTAATCCCTTATTCTACTAAGGTCGGCAGTGCACTTGCTACATGTATGATTTGCTTGTTTTAATAGGCGATGTAGCCATTTACAATTAAGTGGACCGTCAGCCTACCTGACGACCTTCATATAACAAGAGTTCAAAGTTCAAAGAACAAGCCTAGCCCATATCATTTTCCAGTGAAAATTTTGCGAATCAATGCTTTAAACCCTAAGAAAAAGAGGCACGGTCGGAAGTCGCGAGCAAAAGCTAGTAACTGATAAAATTCAACAATATGATGAGATGTTCACTGATAATTACCTTCCACCCTTGATAGGTGGTGCGTTTGAGAGCGTTGAGGTCTGGAATGGAGAGAATGGGCTGTGACAGGAACAGGCGATGCACGAAGCTGGCGCTCGGGTTGAGAATGTTTGCCACCGGCCCAATGGGGCACAGTAGAGACATTACGATCTTCTCCCTAATTATCAACATTTAATCGTCACATCACCAAACATAAGCAAGCCAAATCCGTATTGTGGTTTTATTAGCTACGGGATTTTTGAATCCTATACTTAGCTATGAAAACGAAAAAGGAAGAGTATATTTTAATAGGGTATTTTGCTTATTTTTCAAAGTGTTTAAAATTAATTATTGATAAATTTGAAGATATAAATTTCATAATCAATAATCAAGATCTTGATCAATAATCGAACTTTAGCACTAAGTATAGGACTGGATCCGCAAACTTCTAGATTTGTTATTGCAATTTTCAAATTGTGTAAAATGTATATGCATATAATATGAAAAAAAAAGTCTAAAATATCTTTTTGCCATAAAACACGCATGAAAAGCTCTTACCTGAACGGGTCAATGGGTGGGTTTGTGACCTGGGCGAAAAGCTGCTTAAAATACTCGTACGGTAGCGGTTGGAACTCGGACAGGCACGCTAGTGGGGCGTCGTTGCCCATACTGCCTAAAGCCTCCTTCCTGTAATCAACACATAAAACCTCTCATAATTCAGTCTAATATTTTGATTGCGTTCTGCAATTTTTAAACTCGCAACGAAATCACCCTATCTTAAGGCCCGGATTCCACCAGAGTGGACACAACAGGAGATGTGAGCGGCGACCGGCGGCGGTTTCTCATCTCAACATCCAACGCGTGCTGAACGCATCTCCGTTCCGCTCTAATGAGTACGCATGTCCGCTCTGCTTCGGTGGATTCACCATAACATTAACAACATTAAGCGATGCCAGAGCCCATTTTCCTAACACTTCACAATCCCTTATCCTTAATCCTACTGTAGTCGGCGGCGCATTTGCAACACCTGTGACGTTGCTTGTGTCATAGGCGACGGTAACCACCTAGCATCAAGCGGTCCGTCAGCCTGTCTGTCGATCTTAACATTAAAAAACATTTTAAAAAAATAGTGGATTTCGCCCCTTGCTGAAGTTTCTTGCTTTTAGGGTGAAAACACTGTGATGAAACCTGCGTTTCCCAAAAAAGGCTCAGTTCTAGGAAATGCTTTCCTTAGAAATCGTGCAATAATCTACTAAAAACCAGATGATACGTACACTTTAAAATCACAAGATAAACTGTGTGAAAATGTCTCCAGTAAAGATTGTCTCTTTAAAAAGCAATTATAAAATAAAGGCATGCTTGCTTTTGTGTTTCAATGAGAAAGAGATTTCAGTGCCTATCCCCTCTTCATCCCTTAACCTTAATTCTGTTCGGCAGCATCAAGTTCAGCAAGGCAATTGCATCATTTGTTGTTTTTGCTTGTATTTTTAGCCTGAAGTTCCATCAAAATCGTTTCAGAAATGGTCCTTAAAAGGAAACATAGAAATAAATTAAAAAAGCCTGTTAGGCTTTATTTCACTGCGGTCTTCTGCAAGTCACATTACTGCAGTCAGATGGGCAGTCCACTTTATGACATGCTGGATAGAGCAATATTCAAGAATAGTACAGGTATTTTTGACTGTTAGTTACCAACTATTCAAGGTCTATAGAAAACTTGAGAAATTGCGCTACATTTGTATAAAATTCGCAACTCACTTAGTCACAATCATAGGTATCAAAAGCATGTTGATAGCCTCTATGGTGTATCCATAGAGACTGAGTCTCTTGTCAGCTAGTCCCGATGAGGTGATGCCGTTGGATTCATTGTACATCTCCACGGAACCCGACGATTTGTAGATGTCTTCCATGGTTATCTAAAACAGATTTTACTTTTATTGAATAAAAATCGGTTATATAAAATGAAATTTCACATATTTTTTTTAATGTTAATGTCGATAGATAAGGCTGACGATCCACTTGACGTGCGCAAGGAGCAGTCGATCATAGTAGAATTAAAGATAAGGATTAGGAAGGACAGTGGGGCAATTGGGTCCCGCATCCCTTACTCACTCAGAATAAAAATTGGTATAAATAAATCTAATCATAATATAATAAAAATCGTAAACGAGCCGTCTGCACATTAAATATTTTTTCAAAAAAAAAAAAAAAAACAATTTGTATAAGTTGTACTTATGTTACCGATGTCAAAAAAAATGTTTTGTCTGTTTGTTTGTTCGTTTGTGCACAGATATATGCGGTTTTCACAGATATATTGTAGCATGTAGATTTGTTTTATTCCAATCGATTTACAAACAAAAAGTTACGGGCTATACCGAATACCACGCGTACGAAGTTGCGGGCTCAGCTAGTTATTAAAAAAAATCTCTAAAAATATGCTGCATAGAGACATTTAAAGTGTCTATATTTTAATTGCATTTATAATTTATAAAATTTATAATGAAATATTCAAATCACACACGCCAGCTCTATTGTTAACAATATTTCTTTTTTATTTACGAAAAAAAGGCTCGAAAATGAAAAAGTTTCATCAACAGCTGCCTCTTACAATAAAAACATTATTGAATTTGAGTGATTTAAAAAAAAATATGATTAATTTTCTTATTGAGAGTCTTTTAGCTAAAGGTCAGCAGGCAAGGTGATGGTCCACTTGATAGTAGGTGGTTTCCGTCGCCTATTAGAATAAGCAACGCATAGGTGCAGCATGTACGTTTCCGACCTTAGTAGGATGGATAAAAAGGTATTAGAAGCAGGATAGGGAAACAGGCTTTGGCATCCCTTACTCACTCACCTAAAAACACAACACAAATGTTGTCATTTTACGGTGGTAAGGAAGGTGGTTACTGCCGCCAGAAATGTTACCCAAATTATGACTGCGAAACGAAGTGTGATCTATTATTGCGGGTTACATATTTAAGGGGGGGTGAGGGTGGGGGGGGGGTTATAGAACATAGAACAGCACTCCACACAAAATGACACTCTGCACTCACCATCTGACATAATTTAATATCATCCCAGCACATCATATGCAGCATATAAAACAGATAATACACCATTATAAACTCATATCTAAGTGAAATCGTATCGACATACAGACAGTGCATAGTTATAAAAGGGAACAGTGGAACAAAATGCTTTTCAACATGCAATACGTTACAAATTAATTATATTAAATATACAATTAAGTTCACAAACGAAACATAAACTGAACTTGTTAGAAATATGACTCAAATTTGAATTTATAAAATAATATTTATCAATATCAGACTTTAGTCTGCTAAATTATTTAGCAATCGTTGAGATAGTGTTTAAAATAAATAAAGATTTTCTCGACCCATTAGAAGACCTCGAAGTAAATAATCATTTGGTCAAATGACTGCTGTCTAACACAATAACACACTAGCTGTTTATTCACAAAGGGTTTCCATACAGGAGTCGGTTTTTCCGCCAGAAAAGCAGTCTTACATGCCACAACTCGGTACATTCAGTTACATAGATTCTTAATGAAAATAAAAATAAACATAACAATGACCTGTTCTGTGAGCCACTGTGAGTGCGGGCGACTTTTCGCTATTTTCAGCTTCAACTCAACATCTTGTATTATCTTCTTCTCTTCGGTGTCGACCAGTAACATGCGACCCGGTTTCAGTCGACTCTGTAACATTTCGTAAGAACACTTTTTATTTTATTTTACGAATGAACCGGATAAAAAGTACTGTATATTTTTATTTCTGAATAATCCTGTCTAATAAATTGACATTGCGTTGGGCGCATTAACAATTTAAACTTCATTTCACGTATTTTACATTATGAAACCATTAAAATAGGAATACATAAAAAGATCCCACTTTAGAGATAACTAGCGACCCGGCCCCGGCTTCGCACGGAGTTGAACTTTGGAATAAATTCGTTGTCTGAACGGTCTTGATAGTCAGTCAGGACAAACAATTTTATAAGTATAGATTAAGAATGTCTCAGCTTTTACCTCTTAGAAATTAATGAAAATTAAAAGATAGTCACACCAATAAGATTTAATTCGTAAAAAGAAATGGTCGAGTTTGTAAAGATTGATACCATGAAATTGTTCTATAATTAATAATTTACAAATAATTATTAAGTTATACTATAATGAATCAAGCAATCAGACTCAGATATGTAAAGGCAATGTTGAACAAGGAACTCAATAACAATAATTTTATTATTGTATCTCTCTATAATAGATACATCGAAAACATTTTTAATGGGTTTTTTATCATATGTGTAAAAAAGGCGAGATAAAAACATCACATGAAATACCATGTCGCGCCATTTGTCCACTAAAAAGATAAAATTGTCGATCAGGATACAAACCTTGTGAATGACCTTTTCTGGATCAACATCGTAGACGCCAACTTCAGATGCCATCACCAGAATATTCTCGCTGGTCACGTAGAACCGCGACGGCCTCAGACCGTTACGATCCAAAATGGCTCCTACAATTCAAATGTGCAAATAAAATGTCAAGAAAATGGGTTGGAAAAGATTTAAAAAAATGCTATAAGGAAAATATGTTCCACACAGTAAGAGTTCATACAAATGTCGAATAAATATTTAGCTGTTTAGCACTTGTATCAATAATTATAACTTAAATTTTATTTAATAACTCTAACTATACTTTTAAAACAAAAAACTATTTATCTCCAATCTCATCTAGAATAATTATTATTCTAAATAAATAGTTTTGATCATCAGCATGACGTCAATGCGTTAACTAGCCCGCTGTATAAGTAAATCTCATACACAATGAAAGAATATGTGACCGTTATATTATACGCCCATCGTAAGCAATAATCATTGTCAGTACAGACAGATACAACAACAATCATTAGAAAATGTGTTTACGATACAATCGAGAATTTTGTATGTGAATATGTCACGACAGTACATTATATTGAACTAATTTCAAAGCATTTTAGTAATAATCTTAGCATTTTAGTTTGTCAAACTAACCAATGTAACGACCGTCTGTGAAAGAAATGAGTGCAGGCCCGTCCCAGGGTTCCATGGCGCATGAAGCCCACTGGTAGTAGTCGCGCTTCTCCTTGGGCATAGTGATATCGTTCTGCCAGGCCTCTGGCACCATCGTCATCACGGCTTCGGGCAACGTGCGCTGGCCGCAGTGCAGAAGGAATTCCAGCACGCAGTCGGCCGACCCAGAGTCTGACAGGTTCGGTTCTACCACCGGGTACAACTTCTTCAGTTCTGCAAGCAACGTGAAGCAATATTTCAGTGTCGATATGTAGAAAAATATTCAAAGTTGTGCTTTGGAAACCGATGTTTTTATGTGTTGTAGGGGGGATGAACATTGTAAATATGCTCTACTGCTGGTTTATGATGTACTAGACCGACGCGCCCGCGTTCGGTTGGGATTAGGAGATTTTGTGTACATAATATATAGCTTTCGTCCATTTGGAACAATGTACGATTGAAGTGAGTTCCAGAGAATAATTTCCATATATAAACTTACAAAATCCACTCTCTGTTTATAATCTATACATATTAATAAAATTGTAAACGAGCCGTGTCTGTAAACTAAATATTTTGTTCGAAAAACAATTGTACACGTTGTATGTTACCGAGGTTAAAAAATAGGTTTTAGAATTTTCGTCTGTTTGTCTGTGCGTTTGTACACGCTAATCTCAGAAACGGCCAAACCGATTTGAATACGGTTTTCACTGATGTATTGCAGCAAACTTCCCGTAATATTTAGTGTTTGTTTCATTCCAATCGATTTACAAACAAAAAAGTTACGCGCTATACTGAATACCACGCGTACGAAGTTGCGAGCTCAGCTAGTATGAAATATGGATACAGGTAAGTTAACAAAAGCTATCCTATGAAGTTAGAATTAAGCGTTAATTTTGAGTCATTTTAAATTTCATTAATTATAAGTGTAATACCCACCATCCCCAAACAGTTCGCTCTTCATTACACCCTCGCGAGCCTTCATCAAGTTGACGTTACCTCGCAGCGTATTTATCTCGCCATTGTGGGCGAGTACTCTGCAATTAATTTAAATTTTTTAATATATTTCTGTTTTCGATCTTGACCCTCATAGCTTCGTTAGTCAATGTTTCGATTGCCGAGTTATTCTTTGTACAAGAATCATTGCTATTTTTATTCTTAATTATCATCATCTCTCTTCACTGTTGGATATGTCCTTCACATCCTCCGTGTGGGGAAGGATTAAGAATACAATTAACTCACCATCACTGGGTAACGTGTCGTAAGAAGCGACTAAGGCTCGAATTACATGTATCGAATTATATGAGCAGGCGCGCGGTCGCTCGGCGCGACACGTACATTTTCATATAAATTCACAGCGAAGTGGCCCGGCCGCTTGGTCGCGGATGCATATACAATTCGAACATAACCCTGGTCAGCAGGAGACATGCAGTAGCGTCTTCTGAGAAACTTCATACCATATTGCTATCATACCGACCCGCCTGCCAAGCGTAGTGATTATGGCAATATCATGGCTAAGAGCCATTAATTTTTAATAGGCCCCAAAATTTTACTCTCCTTTAAGTAATGTTTAAGGAAGACAAAACCCTAAAAACTTTAATAGGGAGTAAAAATGCAATAAATTAATTCAGCACATTATCGAACGATCGAACATTTGCAACCTAGTAAACTATAAGGTTATCGCTGTCGGTCCTTTACCTCAAAGGATGCGCTCTCTCCCAACTGGGAAAGGTGTTGGTTGAGAACCTGGTGTGTACCAACGCCAGGTACGTAGTAAATGCAGGGTTGTTCAAATCCTTGAAATACTCCTGAAAAGGAAATATAAATATATTTATAATATATATTTAACACCTATCAGCGCTAATCAAAATCTTTTTGTAGATTTTCGCAAGTTTGCATAGCCGATAGATGTCGCTGCTACCACTTGTAAAATCGCCCTAACTTTTTGTCTCTCTTCAAATACACGGTTTGCATAATATAAAAATTATTGTTATTGTCCTTTCTAATTATAAACAATAGATTCCCTGTCTTTCATTTTAGACTTTGGGCCTTATCAGCTCCGTAGTTTAAAACAGTGGCAGTCACTTTTCTGGTGTTTATGAATTTTTAAATCCTTCTTTACCCTTTATCTACACTAATATTAGGAAGAGATTCAATTTTTTCCATGTTTGTAATGGAATAAAATCAAAAAACTACTTAACTGATTTTTATAGCTTTTTAATAACCCTTTTTTGTTCAAATTAATCAATAAAAGGACAGGTAGAATCGTAAGATGGTACATACGTATAACGACATTAATCCTTATTCAACAAAATAGTTTTATAATCAAGGATGATTATGTACATGTAAATTATCCTTTAAATTACATATTCGTTAGAAGTTTCGACGGGTATAATAATGCTAACAGTAACACAAGCCTGGGTGTGAGCGAACAGCCTTACGCTTAGTCTTTTTTTTCTACATATTTTATTTTATGTTTAATTTATAATATTAGTTTTTATTTATAAAATTATAAATTGATATCTTAAGATGGAATCTACATGAACGACGTCGTGGGAATCTTTTAGTTTCTTATTAAAATTCAGCGTTTTGTTATGCTGTGAAAATACCTTAAAATAAATAAACAAAGAAGAGGATAAAATTTAAAGACTTGAATACCCATAGTTGATTGGACGTCAACAGTCCTTTGTAGACGATAGTCCTTAGTGACAAGCTGCAGATATAGAACCGTGCCCCAGGAACCACCAGCTCGTGGGATGCGCGTTTACGAAGCACGAATATCTGCAAATACATAATACATCTCTTACGTACTGGCAACACAAAGCTGCAAGGAAGTATGGGTAAACAAACAGGGTTGCCAGATGTAAACGAAAAAGTTGTTATTTAAGAAAAGTACTCTGTTCAAGATCTAAATTTATAAAATCATCCTTGAGACCAGTGTGTTTGTGTATTTTAGTGTAAAAGTGTGGTTAATTAAATATTATATTGCGAAAACTGTGATCGAATTAAACATTATTTGAGAGGAATTATTTAAATATTATGACTTTAACCTGGCAACCCTGGTCTATAGTTTTTGATCAATTTACGTTTGCACCGATGTCGGTCCGTGTTCCGCTGGGCCGGTGCGCGCGACACAACGATCTGAAAAAAATTTCTCGAGAGTTCCTTGCCTACTTATGGCGGTAACATAGAAAAAAAAAATACTCGAGTTTGAATTTGGAACCACAAATTTCAAATTCATACCCTTTCTTTCACATTCAAACCTCTTTCGCGTGTTCCGTTAAATTTGTCGATGTCTCATCTTTCGTCTCTTTCTTACCTGTCGTGCTAGTTGATTCTGGTCCTCGATATCTCCGTCAACAAACACTTGACGCATATAAGGCTCCGAATTTCTAGCAACCTGACCTGAAAGCCACGCAAAAAAGTCAACATTACAACTTTGAAAATAGCTCTACTACTTCATCTACTGTCTTAAAATTCTACAGAATTACCAGTTGACCGCAGTCCGGTTTTATATGGCAAAGACTGCCCTAAGTAGGCATAATCGAATAATATACCGTTTGATGATAAATACAAAAATGTAACAATGGTAGCTTTATCACTTATTTTGTATAATAAGAATAATAAATAACACGAGTTTAGACAAGCCAAACGCTTTCGGGCCTACAATTTTGCCACTTTTGTCTCTCTTTGTACTAACGGCTGTACAGTGATGAGTTGTGATGAGTTGTCCGAATTAATGCCTATGTTCCTCCGCATTACTTGGGATAAGGTGCCACTGCGTATGGTCAGGATGAGGGACACGCGGAAACTTTGATACGATATCCCTTCTGAGATATTTCCGCCTAGCCTCAACATGGGCTTCTTTGAGCGTACTGGAAACAAATTTCAGCAGAGTTATCGGCGGATCTACACCCTCCTTAGTGTTGCTTGTATAGGTAACGGTCGATCTACCTACCATTAAAAGTAAACTGTCGGTCTGTCTGTCCATCACAAAATAAATAAAATAAAAATAAAAACTTATAAGTAGTGCATAATAAATTTATTAGTTGAATAGGAATAGTTGACCACATTTTTGCATACTGAAAGGAGAAGTTGGGAGTTTTTGACGCAGCATTCGAGGCTTGCACAAAGGATATTCCCTTCTACAATTCCTATTATTAATTATTCTTACGATTGCATTAATTAGAATCGCATTACGAGTATGTACTACACTTCTATAATATCAAACGATACATTATTGCGTTTCTTTTGGGTAGTCTTAAAATTTAAACTTCAAGTGCTAATACTAACATTATTTGCAAAATTTTCGATCATAATTAACAAATGTCATAAATGGGGTATGAATTATGGTTTAATAAACATGGTCCAACAACAAGCAAATGACATTTATGACAATGTATCACATAATAGTTGAACATTTGATCAGTGAATAACTTGCAGAAGATTAAATGCTAAATATTTAACCATTAATTGTGAAAACGGTGATTTTTAATTAACTCCACCCAATATAACTATTATCAATAATGTGATTATGGACTAAATCTGAGTTTAAAGCTTAACAAATACTGTGTACAACTCTAATAGCAGAAACTCGTCTCAAGTGGATTCATTAATATGTTTAAATGTTTACATACACAATTTCCCATTACACATAATTTAATGTAAATAACTCAGTATTAATACATAATCATCACAAGTTCACATCAATATTTACATTTTCATATAATTAATTGACACAAGCTGTTTAGATAATATGCAATGTTCCCACAGAATCTAATACAATTATTGTTCTGAATAGAAAAACATTTATTGAAAAAATATTGATGTGACATTAAACGAGCATGTGAATAAAATTGGTGGTGTTTTCATGTTTGTAAAACACATTGCCATTATCATGTTGAATTGGATAGTTTTTTAAAAATTCACAAGAATCACTTTTTAATAACCGAACAGTTTAGGCATTTGTTTTGTTATACAGACTGAATTTGTATTTATGAAAATAAAATAGATAATATTTTCAAAGTAAAAAAATATATCATAATATCAGTATTCTGTATTTGATATTTTTAGGACAAATTTGTTCAGTAATGAGTGATACTAAAGTAACAAATATGTCTTTTTTAATAAGATTACTATAAAATAGTTTTAATAGTAATATAAGGAAATTATTAAGAATTTTAAAATTTCGAATAATAAAATTTAAAAAAAAATCTATCATTTAAAATATTTCTATGCTATATATTACTTATTTGTTTCTGGACAATTTATTTGATTCAAGAATTTGTAGCGCTGAGACTGTTTGAGTGCAAGCCGAGTACGGCCCGTGTTTCAGACGCGCGATTTGGTCATGAAAATTAATCTCTTAAACAAATAATAATTATTAATTGTATATTTTAAATTCTATTTTATTTTGTATATTAATTCTCCTTTCAATTTCTCGAAGAACTCGAGAAAAGAGTATCCAGAAATTGAAAATACTTAAAACATAAATTTTGAATTATATTATTAAAACAAGACCTTTTTTTCACTTGGCAATGTATTGTACAAACATAAAGTTGGGTACCGCAGATGTTAAATTAAACAAACCATATTATGGTCAAGCGTCTCATGACCGCGGCGGCCGCGTTTTTATGGCCCAATCGATTCTTTAATATGCGTACAACCTGCAATGATAGTCGCAAACAAATCGCAACACCGTCCTTATATTGAGGAAGCGAGACACTGTATACTGGAGATTCGTGATACACGCATATTTTTTTTCATTACATGGAGACTAAGAAAAGATTTATTACAAATTTATACCTGAATATAGTACGAATAAAAAACGAGTTGTCAATTTTGTCCGCGAAAATTCATCGTATACTTTAAAATACTGTTAGCAAGCATGTTCGAGGAGTTTTCACTTTTAACCGAACCAACTATCTATACTGCAGTTAAATTACCTAGTTATTGACTTGTTCCTTAGTTTTTGTTATTATCTCTTAGTATCTACTGTCTATCTGTTCATCCACCCAAATAAAGATGATAAACTTCTAGTTTGCCTTCTTACTGCGGTGCCTCTGCATAGACCGGCTTAAGTTTTAAATAGTTATTGAACTCTTGATAAGTTGCGTAATAATTTCGTAAGATATTAGACAATAACGATTGTTGTAATCTAATACTTAAAATACAATATTAGTGTATCAGATCAGACACAAGGTGGACGGACGACCTGATGAGGTCGCGGGTCGACGGTGGATCTAGGCTGCTTCTGACCGGTCATATTTGAAATTTTCAAATAAAACACAGACCATGTCTAGCAGTGGGCAGTGGACGTCTCAGACGATGATGATGATAATGACAAGATTTTTTTACTATCAGGTACAAAAAGAAAAAGATTTAACGTTTCCTTGTAAACGTTTTGTGCATGTTGCGAATTTTCATAAATATTAAAGTATTTTTTCAAAATAGCAATTTGTACACTTCGTACTTATATTAGCGAGACCAAAAAATAGTTTTTAGAATTTTTGTCTGTTTATGCGTTTGTGCATGCTAATTCTCAGGCTTAACCGATTCGAATGCGATTTTTAAATGTATTTATAGCAAACTTTATTTCATTTCATATCAATCGGTTTACAAACAAAAAAAGAGTTAATTGAAATAAAACCGAATATGAAGTTGCGGGCGCAGCTAGTATAAAATATACAAGGAATTTGATGGCGCGTGAATTTATTAACAACCCGAATAATGTACCATTGTCAAGTAAAATACTTAATTGTTTTCTCATACGATACAACGAAAAAAAATCTTTCCTTAATCATTTTAAATTTAGATACAACAGGCGAGCCTTGAACAATGCAATTGGGGTTTCTTCATGCATTTTAATTATTGAAAATTAATTGAAATAATAAATTATAAATCTAGTTATCCATGAAATATCTCATTAATGAGATCTTTATGATCCTTAATCTTTAATAAAGACATTAAAGGGATCTTTAAATCTCCATAATAAAAGACAAGTTGCTACTTAATATATAGATACAATATATTATGATGTTTCCAATTTTATGTATCTATCATAATACATAACTAGAACAGAAAACTTAATTGTTGTATTGTTTAAAATTGTATTTCATTCAAACCCTAACAGCTGTTTAAAGTTTAAATAAATACAATCAAGGACAGACTTTTTATATTACAGTACAGTGAGTACTATGTGGTCAATAGACATTTAACAAACGAGTACTTAATTTATTAGACATGAAAAACAAAGCAATGAATCTGTCACTTGGAACAACTGCCAATTGAAATTTGCAATGCATGATGGCGTCTTTCTATTGCACTAAATATTACTAACTATAGATACTTTTTAACTATGTACAGTAATTTTTTTAATTAACAGTGATACACCCATGCAAAAACAACTATGTCACTCGTAGATATAATATGATCATATTGGTTTGCTTGTGCCTATTTAGTAGCATTCTTTATTATCTGTAGGTTTGTTGATCTAATTGGTATATATAAGTTTTTTTTTTTCTAAAAAAAAACATAGCTTAAATTTTGATTTTAATATATCACTGTAAAAATTGTATGTCTTACCAATGGTGGAATTGTTAGTTGGCACAGTTCTCCAGCACAGCACGCGCAGACTAAGACTCTCTGCCAACACTTGGAACTTCTTCTCAATCTCTTGATGATGGAGTTTGTCCAGGAAGAAAATGCCAGTTGCGTAACGACCGAACGCGGGCAAGTCTATTTGATGAGCATCTCTGTAATCAAGAACAAATTAGGACTTTAGACACATCCCCTTAATATGACTGCAGTGTAATAAATTTAATCTAGGTATATAAATAAAAATGAATCACTATATTATGTCGTAAAACTGGACTAGACTAATTGGGCTTGGAAAATTGGGCATTCGTGCGAAGCCGGAGGCGGTTTGCTAGTAAATTATAAATTTAATAATATTGTTATGGTTAGCCATAGAACCTTCTCGTAGGAACTGGGCATGGCGCTGGGGGCATGGAACATTCCGGGAGTTAGATGTAATATTTAATAATGGATAGTTAGCACGCCGCCGCTTTAAACAAGTTAAATCTTTTAATATTTTAATAATAATTTAAAGCATAGTATGATAGCAAACGGTTAAACCTAGGTGGTTTTTAATGCTATCATTATATTAATGTATATTTAGTTTTCTTTTTAATTTGTTAAAATTATAAATAAATAAATAAATAAAAGTGCAAAAGGAAATTGGTCTTTACGGTTACGACAAAGGATTCATATTCCAGGAATCAAAGCCCCATTCTAGAACCGACAGGATAATAGACGCTCGAAGTTTACTTATTTAGAAGTAAGACTATCCAGCCTGTCTGCGTGAACATAAAAACGGAGATCAAAGCTCGGGGCGGCAGTATGCTACGGTACGCGATACGGAAGCAAAAATTTATAGTTTTTGCGAAGACATCTACGACAGTGAGTTAGCGACACATTGAACGAATTAGCGACGACGACTGCCGAGTTTAGCGGTTTAATCGAGAAGCCTTGTGGATTCTTGGTCTGCATGTATAAATTGACTCCTTTCGCCTTACACGGCATTTTTACTCACCCCGCACGTAACAATATTTTTTCAATTCTTAGAAACTGCTTTAAATAAATAATAAGTTTGTGTAAAATTGATATAGTTAATGTAATATTTTTACCTATAAAGAAAATTATATATTATGATCTCTCCCCGTCTCTAGCGTAAAGGTCAAAGTTCAAATCAATAAAAGGAAGGAACAGACACAGAGAGGAATGTTCATGAATTTTAATTCAATGATGTCCAATATTAGAAGTTCTCGTATGTATTTAATTTTCGACCGTGTATGATATTATCTAATTTTTTTCTATATTTTCATTTGGCAACGAAAGTTTAACAGATTCTTTCAGAGCTTTAATTTGCTAGAAAAAAATCCATTGTAAAGTTAATGAATTCTTTAATCAGAAGATAATGAAATATTTATTACATATTACGAAGACACCATTACATAATAAGTAAACAAAAACAACGATAAAGGACGTCAGACGGTTGTGTCAGGCGACAGAAGATGCGCGCGCAACGTGACGTCACGAAAACCTACACCACACTTATTGACCAAATTTTATCCGAGAACGTTTCCAAGATTGCATTTCATCTCGTTTCCGTGTGCAAAATCAAACCACTTACACTCCAACGTTGAGCACACACAGCAATTGTTGGAAAACTGAACGCCAAGTTGGATATCCAAACATTGGTTAAGGCGGGGTTGGCTATAAGTTTCGAGGTCAAAGGCAAATGGAAAATTTCGAGGACGGACATAATGCGCATAATGTTACGTAAAAGATTCAATATATAGAATACCACTTAGAACTTTGTTTTTTGTAAAAAAAATATATAATTGATATCCACTTTAAAAAACTATTTTCAGATCTTTTAATCTGGTCTCCTTATTACTTGATAAAAACATACTTAATGAAGTCACATTCATAGTATAGCGCATTTTCTGCCACATTCAATTGTACATTGAACAGTGGTTACATAACAGCAAATATAAACAACATAAACAAGACAATATAAATAAATTTCAAAATTGCCTGTCGGCCTTATCTTTCGCAGAGACTTTATATGAATCATCGACAGAGATAGCATTAACATTTCCATGATACTGTTACTTCATTTTATTATCTCTGCTTCCTATTTGTTAACAATGGTTGTTACAAATGGTTTGAAAAAATGTTGTACAACTAAAAGACTGTGGTATCTTAAATACACTTTAAGGCTCGGCGCAAACGGGCCACCGACCACAGCCACTGGTGGCCAGCGACAGCGACTTAACCCGTGGACTTAACACATTTTTTCATATATTGCGCTGCTGTAGCGAGTGGCCACCACCGGCTACACATGTGCGGCGCGTCTATACAAAATATATGAAAAAGTGTGTTAAGTGGCTGTCGCTGGCCACCAGTGGCTGTGGTCGGTGGCCCGTTTGCGCGGAGCCATTCTCGGAATAAAAAAAACTTCAAAAATAAGTACAAGAACTACAGAAAAATGTTAAAAAAATATATCTCAAAAAATTTATAAAATACAGAAAAATCGCGTCAAGCAAGATATAAACAATTATTTTCACGCAATCTAGTGCTTTTTGGAAATTTTGACTCTATCCTCACCCAGACCATTATTATTATTCCATCAGGATTGGCAACGCATTGGAGTCTGTTCTAATAAGTCAGTGTTCGTAGCCGTTACAATGATTAGATCGTTCTACTTAAAGCCCTAGAAAGTACATAAGCACTTGTATCTTCAAAACTTACAGACAAAGGCGCCTTCAACGCCGAAGTATGAATAATTAAATATTTACGTCCCCAGTAGAACTGGGTCACGTGTTTTTCTAGGAAAACTGTAAGTATTTTTACAAATTTTAGAGCTACATTCGTGTGTAGGTACATATTTAGCAAAGAAGCCGTTATTTATTGATGGAATTGTCCTGCATATTGAAATTTCGGTGCCGATTGGTCGGTAAATCTAGTATAAATAAAAAAGTATGTCTAGTTAACGTCTCAAATAAAAAAAAATTATATTTCACTCTTTCATATATTTTTAAACTTTCTTTATTTAGGCTTTGACCTCTTGTTAGTATAGAATGGGACGTTTTCTAGTTACCCGGTTTTACAGTGACCTGAAGGTCACATTGAAGGTGACTATGCTAATCATGGTTAAGGATAAAAAATCTCAATTATATCTATCAAATATTTACATAGTCAACAAAAACGTAATCTATTATCAGTTCTGCGTTATACGTACGATAGCAAACATCATCTACTGTCTGGGGAAAAAAATTACCGAAAGATAACAGCAATGGAGCTAATATACGAGTAAGCTCTTTTATTCAATTATGCGCCCTTATGTTTTTTATGTAAGTCGTCAGAGACAGGCCGATGGTCCACGTGATGGTATGTGACCATCGTCGCTTATTAACACAAACAATACCACAGATGAGGCAAATAAGCTGTCGACCTTAGTAAGATTAAAGAGAAGGGATTTGGCATTGATAGGGAAATGGGCTCTAATATCCCTTACTCACTCACTAAACACAACAGCACACATGCTGTTATTTCATGGTGGTTTACTGTAAGGGCAAAAGGACCGCTGGCAGATTATGCTCGATTTATGACTGTTAAACTAATTTCCTATAGTTTTCTAAAAACAAGGCTGATTTTACTAGTTAAAAAAGGAAACACCAATCAACTGTAATCTTAAACGAAGGCATGCGGAAAAAAAGCATGTCTTCAATCTCTCAGAAATCAACGCCAAGTTGGGAGGTAGCACAGGGAAAATGATGAAGTTAACAAGAAAAATATTTAAAAATGTTCTGCGTGCATGTTTTATGAAAAAAGATGGCGTTTTTGTCTAAATTCATAAAAAAAAAACTGTAACCAGATTGCAGCGGTACTTATTTCATCCAAATGTGAATCTAAACCATCCAGGGACCCACTTAAACACATACAAAAATATTCATTAAAAACCGTCAAGCTGTTTAGGGGGCGGGCGTTCAATTACACACATTATTCTTGTACAGAAGAATAATTGTGATCCTATAAGGGTTCCGTATTCGGATGTACACCAAAATCGGGGGTGCCGTTTTCAAGTGATGCTCCGCGGTCATACATGTGGTAATTGACATTTATTTATATAGAAGATAGAGGAAGAAGATTATCAGTCGAATTAAATTTTAAATGACTATATGCATTGACTAGCTGGTGCTTGTGACTTCATCTGCGTTGGAAAATGAAATAACGCCTGACATCATTATCGCTGCGACAACGGTGGCGCCCGCCGCGTTGTTTTAGACGATCCCTCGGGAACCTAACATTTTTCAGGATAAAAAGTACCCTATGTTTTAATCCAGGTAATAAACTAACTGTGTATCAAATTTCATCCAAATCTGTTAAGCCGTTTTTGCGTGAAAGAGTAATAAACATCCATACATCCCATACATGCTCACAAACTTTCGCCTTTATAATATTAGCAGGATGTATGTAATCCATCCAAATTCCATTTCTTATCTTAGTCACATGGCAAAGCACATGGCGTGATATGTTTACGATGGACGTTACACAAACCGGAATGCAATCTCTGGAGTAGTGCCAATATGGCGGGCCAAATCGGGATATTTACAAGGGACATCCGCGTCGCGTCGGACGCTGAACCTAGGCTCGCAACCGCTTTTATTGATTTCATTCTGACTTCCATTAACATCTGTAACTTTTATTTGTATCAAATTAAGCCATAAACTATACTTTATCACATGTAATTACTTTCTATGTAAAATAAAAGTAAAAATATAGATAAACCTTCATAATCATATAGTGTCCCAGTATATTTGTATTTTTTTTTCGTAATAATATAGAAACAAAATATTGTAAGAAGGAGCTAGTATTGTTTTTACACATATTTTAGCCCAACATGCCTGTGTCAAAAATAAAATAAATCAAAAATTTTTAGTAACGCGAAAGTTTCCGAAGGACCTTGAATGTCTATCAGATTTATATCTATAATAATCAATTATGAATAAAAAAGTAGATTGTATCAGTGTTGATTTGAGTTTCAGCAACAATAACAATATATTAGTCGCTACCGATAAGCAAAAATAGGTCATATGGTCAATCGATAAACAAAATGTAGTATTTATCAGTCTATTAGCTACTTACCTGTCGAGTTTTCTCGGTCTATTATTATTGGGATTTTTTTATAAATACAGCAACCGATTACAAGCTATGTAATAATGATAAAAAGTTACATTTATACGCGAGTATAATACAATGTTACAATGTCGAGGAGAAATTTCTTGTTACACGAGAGAGCGAAATTTAATTAAATCGGAAAAGAGGGTTTCATTTCGAACACAGCGCTAAAGGTCGGAGTTCAATTATGGTCCAAAAATATCGCGACAAGTGGTAGGCTAAAGGTCGAAGGGGCTGATCCTTAATTGAAACAAAGTGAATTTAATTTCGCGTGAAAACAAAACATTCAATGTAGGCTTTCGTTATCAGATGTAAGTATAAATAAAATTATAGTGACAGGAGAGGCTTGCGCCATACAGCATTGGGACGAGACATAATACATATATATTACATAATATTGTGCCATCTATCTACTATCTGTGAAGTTACAAACATACACTTTAATTTTATTTATTAAAGTATAGATATAGATGAAGTATATATAATATATGATATTATATTAAGGCCTATTATAAACAAATTCAAAGTATTTATATAACTTACTGACGTATTTACTTACATAATTTTGCTTGCTATGAACTCTGGTCAGTCTCAATTCTGTCGGTTGTAAGTATACTTAAAACAATTTTATTTTAAGTACTATGTGCGTAATATTTAAGGATGAATATTTTAAAATTTAGTAATGATAATAAGTTATTCTAAATCTATGGCGTTTTAAGAAAATGTTCATGACCACTACACGATTATGAATAAAATTTGAAATCATGTTAGTTATGTTGCAATTTTCCAAACCATTCTATTATCGTCGATGGGGTATGGAAAATTTGAAAATACATCACACACTTTATCATATCATTGTAAACAATTAGAGAGATAAGCTTTGACATGTTGAAGGGTCATCGGATCACCGTCATATTTTTGGAATTCAATGCAAAAAAAAAGTTAATGTTAGTAAATGTGAATGACAACAATCAACATTAAAAATAATAATCACGCACAAGAAACGTGAGGACGATAAAATGAGCGTAGGATAAATTCGGATAACGTAACAGTTTGTTATGACGGAGTCGTTTACTTGATAATGTGAATGAAAAATATTGAATAATTTAATCATCAAATAAGTAATAAGTAACTTGGATAAGATTGCTTATTCCATTATTTTTTTGAAGTTATACTTCAAAAAAAAAGGGTAAAAAAAGTGGGAAATCCGGGTGGTTGCAAGGGTGATCTGATTGTCGCTGGGGAACGAAAAGCAGACGAGAAGGAACTCCGATCGTTGGAGCTCGTGAAGGAGCAACCATTCAAATACCGATTGGAGCTTAACCGGTCAGCGCTCGAACCAATGGACATTATCCGTCTTACTACAAAAGAATAAATAACACTTGCTTGCTTTGACAATGTATAACTATTTAAAATTGTTTAGCGAGCGCTTAAAATGTCCCTACCACAAAACCTTGTTTAGCGCTTGTTTTTGTAGACAGTGTTAAAGTACGTGAATGGTATTGAATTATGGCAACGCTGGCAAACATTCATTCAGTTACTCGCCCTACACTCATGACGCTTTCATTTTACGCAGATCTGATAGGCGTCTCGGTTTGGCGCATGAAGAACGGCGCGGGTCGTAGCGGGCGGATTCTCTCGGATGACTCTGTCGCTCAGTGGTAGTTGGGCAACGCACGCGAAGACGGGGCTCGACGGCAGGGAAGGATCGCCTTTCAGAGTACTGCAATCGTAGCTTTGTGGAGGGCGGTGAAGACCCGGTTGCAGGGGACCGGCCTAGTACCACCCTCCGCAGTCGTCCGGAAGAGTGAAAATATATTGTGTTCCCTATGGATTTTGATGAAATTTTCAGGCATAATTTTATATTTTTTTCTATATTAATATTAGGCCGGGGAAAAGGTCTTTTCGCATATATAATATGTACCAACTTGTAATATAATCTCTTTGGCTGTACTATTTTGTATCTGGCTGGTTTTGATGACGTTAAAAAGCTTATATTTCAAAAAAAGAAAAAAATAGTAAAATATTGTTTCCATCTATTCAAATGCAAAAAATGCAAAGCAAGCCGCGAAAAAAAATTTTATGTACCTAAATAATGCAGTGTTAGGACAAAGTTGGTTTAAGGGTTTTCCGGGAATTTTGATGCACCTCGCCCTCTTACGGATAAAATGGATAAACGGCCATTTTTGAAAAAGTCGAACAAGATCGGCATATCAGTAATTACGACATAGCCGAAGAACTGGGAATTGACCACAAACAGCTTTGAAAAAAACGGGGTTCACAAAAGAGCTCAATTTTTAGGTACCACACGAGCTTACTGAAACAAACCTTATTACCCGTGTACTCATTTGCGAATCTTTATTGAGACGTAATGAAACCGAACCGTTTTTTAAGAGATAACTGTTTATGAAAAGTGGATCACGTACGACAAGAACGTGCGAAAAAGGTCACTGTCAAAGGTCGGTCAGGCTTCATAGACTGTGCCAAGACCCGGGTTAACTCGCAATAAGGTGATGCTGTGTGTGTGGTGGGATTGGAAGGGCATTGTTCATTATTGGGCTTTTACCGTCGGGCAGAACCATCGATTCTTATCTCTACTGTCAACAATGAAAATATTATTTTTTTATCGCTTATTTCAACAAAAGACGTAATACGATCCATGCAGAAGTGCATTGTTGCGCATTTGTAATCAAATCTCTTCGGAACGTGATACTCTGCGGTCAATGCAAATATAGGTAATAATTACAATAACAAGTCTATTTTGCATTCATTTAATCGTTTAGAAGAAATAGAACACATCGCCATACATGGCGATGTGTTCTAATTTATAGCAAACGACTTTACACTCATCTAGCATTTAAAATTACACTAGAACAGCAATCATTCAAAGAAACTTGGCAACTTATGGTTGTAAATTATTTTTCAGCACGAGGGAGTCAAAGACACCTGACAAATCTTTTTTTTTCTCAATTACACTTCATATTAATTGGGACTGTAATTATTATTAACCATAAAAACTTTTGGTTGTAGCACTCAAAAAACTGATGTAAATTGGACATTCCTACAAAATTCATAAAAATGCAAAATATAATCGCAAATTAAAAGAACTTTTAGATTTAAATTTTAAGCATCTAAACGCTGTGCTAAATATTAGGTTAATTACGAAGTAAAAATTCAAAGGAATAAATTTTATTGGAAACCATTTCGTTAAATAATAGTAGTATTTTTTCTATACTCATTTCAACCTGATAACGATACTCTTACAGCCTGATAATGGATACAATAGCAATAAAGCACATTACGGTTTCCGTGAAAATTATTTCTATGTATTTCTATCTAATTAAAAGATAGCAACGACTTCCCTTCGCTATGAAAAAATCGTAGAAATTCTTAAACGCTCAAACCAATCAGAACCAAGAATGACAATATAAATCACTCACTATATGTAATAATATTCTATTCTAACTAATATTATAAATAGGAAAATGAGTTTACTACGCTTTCATGCCTTAGACCGATTTGCACAAACGTTGTCTGAAAAAAACTGATTAATGTTTTAAGAACTGAGAAAAAGAGACGCAGTCGAAGTTGCTGGCAAAAGCTAGTGTCCTATAAAGAGATGAAATATCTTGAACTACTAAAATTATTTTACCAATAGAAAGCTACATTATCCTTGTCTAAGCTATACTATATAGTCGCATTCAAATATAGCTTATTACAATGAGTCAAATGTATGGTTGGAACCCACAAATCGCGTGGGTTGATCCAAATTAAACATGAGTAAAATTGCAGTCAGTTCAACATCCATTATCATCTCAGCCGTAGGATGTCCCTGCTGGACAAAGGCATCCTTCCTAATTTTCCAAAAGGACCGGTCAGAAGTCAGCTTAAGCTTAACTTTAAGAAATAGCGATAAACAAGGAATGTTTGTGTATATAATTTGCAGAAAAAATTGCGGGAGACGGGTCGCTAGTGGAACAAAAAATAATTAGGAGCAAAGTTCTGGTGCTTGGACAAGTGTACATTTACATCTTGACTTGTATAGAAGTCATAAAATTTACCTACAAGATTATGTTAGGAAAACAAATTTTGTTTAGTTTAGACGACAAATAGAGCATAAACTGTGCAGATAGTTGACAATCTGACACGAGTCCAGCACGCGCTCATGATCCTTTCTCAAGGTTTACAACTGCGTAATCCACACTATTATCACTGTATATTAATTTTCATATAATATTATCATCTACCATTTTAAGTTGATTCATTTAGTTTTGATAAATAATAAATGTGTCGAGTGTAACTTTATACCCCCGTGCCAATATTTTCATTTCACGTGACAATGCGATGACGTACGCATGTACGTATCATGTAGATGTATATAAATTTAAAATTCCAATGTTATCTTTATTTTTATTTATGTAGTATTATTATGCTACCGTCCGCGCTTCCCTCGTTGTGAATTGCAAATTAAACCAAGCGCACTCGTGAAATGCCAGATAGACTTTTTTTCTTTATTAAAATATCTTAAGTTACTTGTTTTTCATTGCATAGTAAAAAAATTAAAAATAAAAAGCCAACGGGAGATTGAGGCTTTAATTAATTGTTCTTTTTCTCAAGAAGTACATTGTGAAGGTAGACGTAGATTAGTGGAGATAAAGAAAATGCAGTGTGACACTAAAATTCAAAACGACGAGATTGCAGGTAGATTAAATTTCAAAATGACCAGATTTCAGGATGAAGAAAGTTTACATCTCATTTAAAAGTCTCTCTTCAGGATGTGTGACTGGTGAACGTTGACACTGATTCATATTTATAAAAAGCTGAAAACTAAACTGCATACAATTCTAATTGTAAACCGAATAATATGCCCCGCATTTGCCGACGAGATAATGAATAGTTATTAATTAATAATATATATAGTAAGTAAATAATAACCTCCCACAGCTGCAAGACACATGCACTTTAAGATTTATAACACTATTATCAAATACACCGGTGGAAGAGGCCAAATTGTATCGTACCTACATCTAACTACAGTAACAAAGGTTTTTACAACCATGATTTAATGCAATCAGCTGGGCTGGTCACAAGGAATAGAAGCTATTAATCAGTGTAAACACCATGACTCACTGAATAATTATTTCAGATCTAACATGACACGTGGGCGCGTCAGATTTATACTACAAGGGTCAGCAACACACTTGCAGCACTAGAAGGCGACGACGGTAGCCACCTACTACCAAATGGTCCGTCAGCCTATAGTCGACCAACAAAAAAAAATTTTTTGTAGCTTTTTTTTAGTTTTGCCTTTCACTCCAACAAACAAGCAAATTTTATTGCACGCATTAAAATTTTCAATTAGAGCTGTTTGTTTATAGGATTAGATTAGGAGCGTTTTTATATAGACTACTGTTATCTTTGAAACGCTAGAAAATTAGCAAATCATTGTTTATTCACGTGATATTTTAAAGAATCTTCAGTATGAAAAAATTAATGTAGGTACATAGTTTATGACAAATTACATTACGTCTTGTGTGGAACATTTATAATTTTTTTTATATCAAAGTCGGCGGGCAGAATTTTAATTTTTAATATTAAAATAACAAAGGATAATTTTGCAGAAAATGTTACTTTTTATTTCCAGGATAATTTTCCGTTTACCGTTATATTATATACTAGCGAACGGCCCCCGGCTTTGCACGGATGCCATTTATTTCTGCAAATCATATACATTTATCACTCTTTCCATTAGTGAAAAGCGTATCAAAATCCGTTGGGTGGTTTAGAAGAAGTAAGCGGTGAAACAAACAGACATCTATTTTATTTTATAAATATGTAATTTTTCAAAAGAAAAATAATACCTAAATAAAAGAAAAATATGGCCAGAGGTTAGGCATTAATCTCTGACCAGTATTATATACTAGCTGAGCCCGCAACTTTATACGCGTGTTTTCTATAATGTTACGGGATGCTTTCTATAATACATCAGTGAAAACCGCATTCAAATCGGTTAAGCCATTTCTGAGATTACGTGCACAAACACACAGACAAACGGACAAAAATTTTAAACACTATTTTTTTGACCTTGGTAACGTAAGTACAACGTGTACAATTTTTTTTAAATACACACAGCTCGTATATGATTTTATTATACGATTATATGTATAGATATAGATAAGTAAATGAACATTGTGTCAAGAGAAAATATTTTTTCCCCAATATAAATTAAAAAAAAAATCTAGGAATACTCGTATGTAGCAATAATGCCAGCTAATGCTGAAGCAACATACGAGTACCAAAAGAATACACAATTATTGAGCTTAGAATATTTTTGCATACAATTAACTGTACTGGTTTGAAACTCTTCAACTTATCTATAGCGAGTCACGAACATAGTCTGTGTCTTTCCCGTTGACAATTTCATTAAACATTTTCCTGGCATATAGAAAATGGTGATTTGTAATTCTGTAAATTTGTGATGTCTTTTTCTAGATAAAATGTTTTTTTTTATGTTAAGTTCGACAGACAGGCTGACGGTCCACTTGATGGTAGGTGGCTACCGTCGCCTATAACACAAGCAACACCAAAGCTGCTGCAAGTGCGCTGCCGACTGCAGTAGGATTAAGGATAAGGGATTAGGAGGGAAATGGACTCTGGCATCCCTTACTCACTCACCGAAACACAACAGCACACGTGGTTATTTCACGGTGGTCTTCTGTAAGGGGGTGGTTACTGCCGCCAGACGGGCTGCCCAAATGACTGCGAAAACGCAGTGTTGTGCCCTGCCACTACTTTCTAAATCCAGACCAGAGCCAAATTTGAAAAGTTGATTTTCAAAGTTGACCCTGCCGGGAATCGAACCCGGGAGCCCTAGAACAGAGCGTTAAGGCAAGCACCCTAACCACTCATCCAACGGGCTCGTCAACCCCATGTCCCTTTGTTAAATTAAAATTAATAGATTTTGAAAGGTTAGAAGAGGGTTGATAGGTAAATTAAAAATCCTTATCTTCTAACTTCCCTAACTCTGTTTAATTTTAATTTAAGCAAAAAAGTTCTATGAACATTTTTATGCAAAATTCAATTTTCTACAACATTGTCTGAATTTTTTTTTCTAAATCTTACAATTTTTTTATAATTTGTGTCTTTTTTTATTCGTTTGGGTATACTCATTTAAATATTTAAATTTAAATAACCTTCAACTAACAAGGTTCTCAACATTAGTTACCTAACTGTTGCTAAATACTAAGTCACAAACTACACTAAATGCTAATTGAACTCTAATTCAATTAGAACGTCTAGAAATGTCCTTAATAGTATAGTATAAATTGTAACGGTAGGCGGTAATACTAAATAAATACCAACACAAGACGTTATCTATTAGTAAATACTAGAATTTTTTTTTTGTAGGTACAATTATGTAATTTTTTAAATTTAAATACATCATCATCATCATCATTATCAGCCTACAAGCATCTAATATTGGGTACATATTTTAATTGGGATCTCTTGGGTTGTCGCTCCAGCGAGCATTTGTCACCACTCTTGAACGACAATTAATTCCGCTCATTCTGATTTCAGTTGACTGATTCATATGGATATACTTATGAGGCTTTAAAATTTAACGAACGAACCTTCAGATATTTCTGTTTCCTTGTAGGTTCCAGTCAAAGGTATGTATTTATTTAATAAAAAACACTTCACCGTCGATACTCAATAATCTCAAATATTTTTTAAAATATTTGAGATACCTCCTATCTCAAATATTTAAAAAAATTGACTTTTTTTTTCATAAATTTTTGGTGATGACGTAATATATTTCGGTGAAACCATGGATCTAAAATCTTTTTAACTGCAACTTCCATTTTTCCATAATAAGTCTAGAAAGCTGAAATTTGGTATATGTTTATTTTATAACGTCAGCATCCGGATTTTTGAAAAATTCAAATTAAACTTGCGTGCGAATTTAATATTTTTAAAGTTGTAATTGAACTAAACGTTTTTTTTTTCATTTATGTAATTTCTTTTATGTTATAAGGTATTGTATATTTAGAAACAAATCCAAAACATAAATTGCTGCCTAACTAATAAGCTAAAATTGGTTACGATATTGAGATTACATTTAAATGAGATTACGCACGTGACAAAACAGTTATAATAAATACTAAAAATACAGAAACTAGCATGTCTCTTGCTTTTGCTTGTTTTCTCGTTGTGATAAATTAAAGCTATAACAAACCTTGAAGCGCTGGTTGTAACCAGTTTCACGTCACATTACCATATCGATATGTTTACATTGTAAGTGATTATTTTGTGACGCTTAAGATTTACGAAAATAAATTGCAAATAAATATTTGCTTACGCCAAAAGACTAACAAAAGAATAAATCGAAAAATGGATAAAATCAAATATTTTTGTTGTGCCTTTGAGATTGTTTCCATAATATACTGTAGCGAATATGAAAGAGCGAGCATTGAAAAGAAAAATCAGCCATTACTTTTTTAAAGGGAGCAAAGTTAGAAGAATTTTCAAAACACAAACATTAATGGAATGCGAATGATTGTTCAGAGAAAAATACTCGCATTCCATTCGAGTTCATATCCATCACATCACATGCCAGGGTGAGAGTTCATGACGGATCACATGTCAAGATGAAAGTTCATAAGGTAGATCTTACCTGGGCTGGTTTCAATTTGTAAGAATTTTAAATATGTGTTCTATCTATCTTTGATGTAACCTATTTCACTTACTTTATATGTACATTCAAAAACAACTTACCTATCTAGAGATAGAAATGATTCCCGGAAATAGATTTTAGCTCGTCATCTGTTTTTGTTATCGTTTTATTAGCAGGAACGTCACAGGATGTTGTCGGGTTCAATTGGATAATGTACTCTTGATACATATATTGGAAGTTTTAAATTTAAAAAATATATATTTTCTTCACAGGCTTATATAAATCAAAACAATCAAAACTTGTTTAACACAAGCAGTGATTGTCAATGAATATGGCACATTTCGAAATGCACGCATCTCTTTTCTGATCTTAATATCACTCATTGCTCTGCAAAAGATTCATTACCTTCAAGTGTACGATAATACAAGACATGAGAATGCTGCAAATTGTGCCTGTTAGATGTACCTAGCATGGACGGTTTTGTATGTCACGATTCCATCACCAAAAATCAGTAATGGTACGTGGAGTATACTAATTAAATCGTGATGATGGTGATAATGTTACATGGAATTAATTCAAACTGATACTAATCTTACAAAATCCTTTAAATGCGTAAGTTCGCGAAAGCAAAAGTAATAAAACTATTCTTTATTGCATACTAGCGACCCACTCCCGGCTTAGTCCGTGGTGCAATTTTTATATATATGAACATTCACCGTTTATCCCTCTTTCCATTAGTGAAAACCGAATTAAAATCGTTCTACCCGTTCACGCGTGATTCCGTGACCAAGGGAAATAGGGATTCATTTTTATATATATAAAGATGACTAAATTTTAGTTCATTTCAATATTCAATGCGTGGGTATTCTATATACGTTTACCGCCAGTTCTAAATGCATATTATATGAGGAAAAACTAGCAAGAAACCTCACAGCTGCTTTTTTAAAATCAATTTGCTATACAAGTTGTACGAAAAACAAATTATCAGCCATCAATCCCAATCAGCTCCATCAGTCAAAAAATAATCATACAAGTAATGCTTTTTGTAAAAGCCTAATTGTGCATATTTTCTGTTTCACTACTCTTATAAATTTTTTATAATGGCAGCCATTGAATATCACTAGGTATATTCAAGGCTCACTTGGGATCTTACAGAAGTGATATATAAAAGATTTATTAACTTTCGTGAGCCTTGTTCCAGTAATAACTATACCTATAGGATAATATTTCACACTGTTAGCGAGGAATAGTTCTGGGAAACCTTGAGCAAGGTCATATTTTACCTTTTAATTAAACACGCGGACACAACCGCGAGCAAAAGCTAGTCACAGTTAAAACTCTATTAACTAGAGTTAATAACAGTTAACTCTATCTGCCTCTTGTGTTTCCACTGGTAAACTACTGAAATTATTTTCATGAAATTTTGCTCAGAAATAGCTTAAAACAACCAGCTTTTCAATGGGCACACGCTACTTTTAACCATTTCGGTAAATCGTCCGGCACGCATAGTACTGAAACTCGGTGCGACACCAGCCTTGCGTACCCACTTACAAAATTATAGACCCGTCCTTGAATCAATAGTTCTATTCATAGATCGAACATACATACTCACATTAACAACTCGACGGCGGCTAGTACTTATGTGAGCAGTTTATTGAATGATGATTATGATAATATTCTCATATCGTGTGCATTATGAGTACGACATGTGTGGTAGCTATGGACGCTGATAAAAACTAGCGTAATACACAAATAAATTATACACTCGTCTCACTAATAAGCAGTTTTTATTTCAGCACTAATGCTAATTAAATGATAAAATTAATGTCTTAGCAAAATACTTAGGCATTGAGGTATAACCTAACTTAACTAACTTTAGCATAAATGAGGTAACTTAATTAATTTTAGCATAACCTTCATATAAATATATCGATATTTTTTTTTCGAATATTTGTTGAAGTCTGACGAAAGTTCTTTATGAAGAAAATTCCAAAAATTGGTCGGAAAAATATAAAAACCTTTTTCTTTTTTTCCCATCCAGGTTCCTGTCTGACAATTGAAATATTAACATCATTTTTGTTTAAATCACACATCAGCTGTCACAGTCCAATCGCTTTTGACTTTTGACAATGGTAAAGTCAAAAGGTTTACATGAACCTAATACAACATCTTTGACATGAACGATATCACTATTTATAGGGAACTAGCTTTGCCCGCGACTTCATACGCGTGGTTCTAGAATAGAGCAAATTATTTCAATAACTAACTTTTTTGTTTGTAAACCGTTTGGAATGACCAAATACTAAATGTTACGAGAAGCTTGCTAAAATACATCAGTGAAAACCCTATTCAAATCGGTTAAGCCGTTTCTGAGATTAGCATGATTTTTTAACCTCGGTAACATAAATAAGTCAATGTGTGAAGAAAAAAACAATTTGTACACGGCTCGTTTACAAATTTATTATATAGATAGAATTTCAATACATAAACTTTCTATAAATGGTGGCTTATTCCGCACAATCATTTTTTTTAAATATTAAGATCGGCAGACAGGCTTGACGGTCCACTTGATGGTAGGTAGCTACCGTTACCTATAATAACACAAGCCACGCTATAGATGCTGCAAGTGCGCTACCGACTACAGGGATTATGGATAAGGGTTTAGGATGGGGTTAGGGAAATGGGCTCTGGCATCCCTTAACAACAGAACACGTGCAGTTATTTTATGGTGGTCTTCTGTAACGGGGTGGTTACTGCCGCCAGACGGGCTGCACAAATGATTGCGAAACGCGCAGTGTGCCCTGCCACTACTTTCCAAATCGAGACCAGAGCCAACTTTAAAAAGTTCATTTTCAAAGTTGATCGTGCCGGGAATCGAAAACCCTAACCACTCATCAACGGGCTCGTCAAATGTATTTTATTTTAAATGTTTTACAATTATATAATTTATACCATCAATTATTGTCAGCATAATCCTTTAAAAAAGTTAACAAAAAATACATCATACAATAATAAATTTGTTTTATAAATTTAAATAACTTTTTATGCAGCAAGAAAAAAAACGAAGAAAATAAGTTATACCAATACTTTTTCGAAAAAAAATATATAACACTCATTTGAAAAATCTACAGATAGACTTACTAGTACTATTATTTATTCTGTGCTAATACGGCGCGGCGTGACAATGATTGAGACAAGAAAATACATTCAAATCGAATTGCTACAATTATTACGCTACGCAAATGACGGAATAAGACTCAATAATACACATAATAGGCTTGTATCCATCTATAATACATGACACTTTGCATTCAATCAAGACTCTGTTTACTTTTGAATGAGAATGAATAGACCACTGAAGGTTAGTAAATTGAGCCTTGTACATTCATTTGGACTTGGTACCTATCTGTGCGAAATTTAACAAAGGGGACTTCAGAGGCACTAAATAAATACAATAGTTTATTTTCGTTACTTTTTTTGTTTCTAATTTTTATTCTATCACCCCTAACCTTAACTTTCTACTCGATTTAGAAAAAAAGAGTTTAGTTTAACTTCGTTCTGTTTGAGTTTTTATACTTATTCCTTTATTCTATTACCTTTTTTTTTAAAAAAAGAAAAGCTCTTGTTTTGTTTTTCTACAATTACAATACGACATAGAATTCATATTCCAAAAACCTAAGCTCCATTCCAGAATAGAATAACCGACGCCGATGTTTACCAGTTTGAAACTTCGAGAACTTTCTAAGACTATGCAGACTGTCTTTGCATGAAAATAGAAACGGGCATGGACACTCGAGGGGCAGTGTGCTACGTACGCGATACGGAAGCGACAGTTCAGAATTTTTGCGAAGACATTTGCGACAGTGAGTTAACGACACAATGAACGAATTAGCGACGATATTGACGAGCTTAACGGTTTTATCGAGAAGCCTTGTGATATTTGGAATAAATCGACTCCTTTCATCCTAACTCGGCATTTTTACTCACCCCGCACGTAACAATAAGAAATAATTCAATTACTCCCATTATTTAAAAACTAATTAATTCAAATCTTTATGCAAAACGCTCAGATTAGATTCAAAGCAATATGATTTTTATTTACAAATTAATGACGTGATGATTGCGACTTACTATTTAATTTACCTTTACATTCACAAATGCATTATTAAAATGAATTTATAAACTAAGTGATTTTTAGTTGATATCTACAGAAAATATTATTTTCATATCAAGAGTGCCGCACATAGTGAAACTCTAACATGAAGCAATCATACAAAACAAATATTTATGTAATACTATTGCGAATCGTACGACTACGTCGTCTTATATTTCATGCCGTTCCGCCGTGCCCTTGTATTTTAAGGCATGATTTACGCGCAAAACACAGTTTTCCAGCGTGACATTCGTGTATTGATTTTCGGTAAACCGGGGAGGCTGGCGTAGGGCCAACTTTTAAGGCCGTATGTTCCGTTGTTGTTCAAGATTGCCCACTGGCCTAATTATAGATAATCCCGTTAAAAAACAAGATGTCTATAAACAATTATGTCACGCACTAATAATAACTTCCCGTTATTTTTATCACAATACATGTCGATTGACAATTTAACGAGTGTCCGGTTATTGAACCATTTTTATTCTTTAGTAAAAAAGTGAAATATGAAAATTAGTTTTAGCTTTTTATTTATTTATGTTGAGTAAATTGTTACTATTTGATTTAAGTTATACTATTCGCTTGTTACACAGTAAGTAAATCGTTACACTTTAAAGGGAAACATGTTTAAATGTAGCATTTAGACAAAATTGGATTTCTGGTGACTTAAAACGTTTGTCACTCATAAAAATCTAAGGAAGTACTATTTTTATTTGGAAAAAGATGTGACTAGCGTCTACATGAAAAACATAGATATATGGGGGGAAGGTTTAATATTATGGTGGACTTCTGTGAGAGGTTGGTTCTTGATGCCAAAGGGCTGCACAAAGTACCACTTTAAAACGAACCGTGTCCGACAATACTAAAGTACGAGTATGTTATGTAGAATTGGAGGTACCGACTGAGTTTTTTGAGGTTATATTTTTACATATGCATTTGTCAACAGAAAAATAATTGTCGTTGACAAATTCACGTCTTCACGTTTATTTCCACAGAGGAGTGGCATAAATGTTTTTAAAATTGATTTATTCATATGAAAATGTGCATTTGCTCTAACGGAGAATTAGGAGAATATTTTGAGAAACAATAAATTCATTTTTGATCATTAATAGTAACTTTTTCACATTCATTCCGGAAACTTTTAGTGCACGTGTAACTTGGTAATAGCGCCTGTTTTAAGTTGTCTATTCAGTCTAAAGGTTGGATGTTACTTTTTCTTACAAATACAATACCATACAAATATTACACTATTAGCGGTAAAATGGCGGTAAACATACTATTGTTAAATTATATGTTTATCTTTATTCATAAGAATTAAATACCTAAGTTAATTTAAGTTTAAGTAATAGTTAATTATGATTGTTATGAACATAATATTAATCTGATTTCAGTAATAATTGCAGACCAAACACTGGAATGTTGGAACATGTCTATTTGTTTGTACTACTTTTATGACGTTCTCGTTAACCTCCCACTTTGTTTTTTTTTTAGATTTTCTGCATTTCAATTTATACCGGCAATCGCCTTAAGGTTGAACTAGTCGATACTTTTTCCATACAAATTTCGGGGGGCTTTTACTCCACTGTTTGACATTGTACATCAAAAGTTAAACCTGATATCGTTTTGTCTCATTATTACTTTTGTCTGTACGGAAACAGAATAGTAAAATAAAAAGCCATTAAAAAGTTATTAGCCAACAAAGATTAATTTTTCTTGCTAATTTTAATGTAACTTTGGGCGTAAATAAGTAATAAAAGAAGTGTAAAATCTCCAAAACAAAATCGGCACCGACAAAGCTCAATTATCGAGGTTTTCAATAAACTTTAACTATAATTGATTTATGCAGAAGTTTTTTCATAAAACTCCATTTTTCAAAGACTTTTCGTTTATTTTTACGCTCTCGGTTTACTTTGAATTATCGTGCATTTCACTCAATAATCTCTGTCGGACACGATGCTAAGTGAGACAGCGTGCTTTTTGGCCGCGCCCACGCGTGACTTCGAGCCCGCGGCTAGTTCATCCTTAAGAAAGCTTTAGTTAGTCTCTTACCAAACTAGGAATTTAGAAACTAGACTTACCTGAGTTGAGCACAGTAAAACTGATGCGGTATAGCAGTCAGCACGCCAGCGCCGTCGCCGGTGTCGTTGTCGCATGCGCAAGCGCCGCGGTGCTCCATACGCTTTGCGAGGACCTCGGCATCGCGAATGATCTTCAAAATACAACGACATTTTACTACGAGACCTGGCATATTAAATAACTAAAATATATTAATAGTATTCCATGAAAATTGACAAAAACATATAAGTAAGTATGAATATCTGGAATTTCAGCTTATCACGCGGCTAGCAAAAGGTAGTGTTACTCTGGTGTTACTAAATCTTGTAAACTGTGCAGTCACCATATCTTGTAAACTAGTTTTGGAAAGTATAGGATGTTTTATTAATATACCAAGCAGTAAAAATTCCCTGGTCACAAGCTCACAATTCACCCTTATTTAAAATGAAGCTTTCAAAGATTTTTGAACAAATGCTATTTCTATTTTCTCTTTTTGTTTTTTTTTGTACAATACGCGGTACACTAAGGTTTTTGTTATTATTCTTTTAGGAGTAAGTATTTTCTAAATGTTTGTGGACTTCATGAAAGTCAATTTTAGAGGAATTTAATATCTTTTTAGTTTATTAACTGACATAGTAGTGGACATTTTTCATGACAGATTAAGTTGTTTTAGAAGAAAACTCTCAAGGTTGAATACTTTTGATGAATTATTGATTAATTGATTTTGACGATATTTAATCGTTGCTACCATACTAAATTGTGTCCAATCTAGCATGTCTAAGAGCACCTAATTGTTACAACTTACTTTATGAGTACGTTTCCCGTCGATAGCAACAACAAAACCAACACCACACGCTTCGTGCTCGTTCTGTGGGTCATACAAGCCTTGCTTGGGCGGCCCTTCCCACTCCATACCTTAAAAAAAAATTCTTAATGACCATACAAAATATCACACAACTATGAAAGAAATATTTGGTTTTCTATTCAGGGATGAGCATTTTAAAATGGTGAATGTGAAATTTAAATTATACAAAGAAATTTCATATTTTACCTAATAGTGAATTATGAACGTGAAATTGTAAACTGGCCTCAAAAAATATATTACATTATATTAATTAACAGCGCCAGCATGATGCTATGACTTATGGACATCTTTATTGCTGTGACGACGACGTCATGACGTCATACAGTCAGGCTGGTCAGGCAACGAATGTACTTGCGTAAAGCAACGTTCAGCGAACTCGCTTCAGTTTGCAGGCTCGAACATTGAGCGTTGCCCGACTGTTTGACGTATAAGTATGATTAGACTGTGCGACAAGTATGAAAAAAAAAAATGAAATCTGGTTTTATTGAAAAATAAATATATTGAAGGTCTTAAATGAGTTTAAATTTTTTAATAAACTATAAAGTTTGTAGGTTGCACCACAAGAAATAATAACAAGGTTGAACCCATTTTGAATTGACTGATGATTCAAAATATGTATAAAACTTGTAAAACATTTTTAAAACTTGAATTATGAGAATGTTTAATGAGAGTACCAAAGATTTTTTGAGTGGCTATCATCAGTAGTCAACATATAGCTGCTGTATTTTTTTTTCATCATTTCTGGCAGCCATCTTGGATTATTACTAAATAAAGTCAATAACCTGTGATAAGTTATTAATACTTATTATTATCTTATAAGAAGTTCGATATTAAATAACTTATCTCAAAAATAAACATATTGTCTTGTTTGTCTCATCTCCTGAATGTTAAGAATATTACGCTTTATAAATTCAAACTACTGAGACACATTTTTTCAAAAGATAAAATTAATAATTTTCTGCTCTGCTAATACTCTATTACATTAGACCTAATAGGAAGAATATTTTACAAGCTTAGAAATAAAAGAAAACAGACTGAGAAAACTTGCAACACCAAGAAGACATGTAAACTGTCACCATAGCTGGGCAAAATACATGCTTTGCTTAAATTAAAATACAAATTACATAATTTACAGTCAGGTGTTATGTAATGTAAATAGAATTGAACTAATCCAGCCCAGTTTTAATAAACTGATAATATAATAACTGATAATAGGTTTAATAACTGATACTGATTAATATCAGTAAAAGAAGAATTTCCTTAAATAAACACTAGATTTCTAAGTGTCAGACAAACAGCCTTTTTTGCACTCTTGCCTCTGCTTACGGAAGCTATCCGAGCACTATTTTCTGCAAAACACACCATTATTAAGATCGCTGGATGTATTTATGTAAAATGTATTTTGAAGCCATAAAGTATTTGAAATACTAACTACAAAATACCTCAGCATCAGGTATTTGAAATACCAATTACAAATTACATTTTTATGAAGTTATAATTGAAATACAAATACCAAATATGTAATTACAAGTAATTCAAATATTGCCCAACCCTGTCACTAAACCATTAATAACCAAAGGAGTAAAAAGGCACACACAGAGCTTGCATTTGCAAAACCATAAAAGTTCCAAAACTTACCTATTACATTTGAATAACCTTAGGATATTATAAATGTATGTTTATGTATTGTGTGGAAATGTTGAATCACTGTAATATTACAGATAAGATTCTGACTTAGATTGCCTCTTAGAAAATTTTAAAGATAATGAGATCAGCAGTTTTAACCTTGTAAAGTAAAAATATGTGCACTGTGTTATCTCCGTCTAGTCTAGTTTTATTTTTATAAAACTAACATACATTACTAAATAAATTAGCCCTGAAATACCCTAAAAGCCTGGCTCGAGATTCTAAAGATTTCCCAAACATTTTTTTACATTTCAAAGTTAAAATGAGATAACTTTTATTTGAAAAAACTTTCCATTACAAGACATTTAAAAAAGTTCTACATAACTACAATAAAATGTAAGAATTTATTTGTATTTCTACTCTAATACCTAATTACTATAATATTCTTGTATCTTGCTCATTTATGCTAAACCGACCTAAAATACCAATTACAACATTATTTTGGATCTTTACTCAAAAAAATATTTAATAGACACAAGTTTTAAGGGAAGTGGGTGTTTTAAGTGTTTCTTATAGGTGTTTTAGGAAGTGTTTTGTAAAAAAAAAATGTTTTGATTATTGCAGATAATTTAGGTAATGTATTTTAGAGTTTTATTGAAAAATAATACTTGAAATAAAAATTGAAAAATAAATTGCTTCTTGATAAAATTATGCAATTTTAAAACATAGATGCAGAACAGTCTGTCCGAGTAGAATTAGAGAAAAATCTAGATTTTCTTTTATGGTATTGCTGTCTGCAAAAGTATAATGTTTTGCAAATGGATCACTTGTTTGATAAGGAACGGAAAACAATGTTTACAAAACACAATAAATATCGAATCTTAGTAATTATTGAACAGTTATTAATTCTATTAAAGAGGTTGACCTGCATAAAATGACCAGACTTTATATCTAGATAAGACCATCATTGGAGACAATCCAGGTATTTAGTTGCTCTCAAATATATAATGTATTTTAATAAAAGCAACACCTGCACATAAGCACCAACAATAGTCCGTTTTATAACACCACGTATAGACACGTGGACGCAAACGATCAAACCAGACAGGCTGGATAAAAATAAATTATAAGAATGGCACTAGACCTCACCTCAGAATAAGTTCGGTAAGTTATAAAGATTACGCCTGAAGACGACACTAGATTAAAGTTCCACTTTCACTAGGAAATGTAATTAATGTACAAAAGGTATAAATCAAAAATTAAGGTTTATTGAGTGAAAACACTGAAAATAAGCTATTGTCGGTAAACTCGGCAAAACGCAGTGATTTCCTAAATCGACTACGACTGTAACAGCCGGCGAAACGCGATTAACTGAGTGTGAGTGAGTGACAGACTGACTGGGTGTGACTGAACTGATAGACCTGACACTGACAGACGTTGCAGTCGGTCGATAGACTAGACAGACCGAATGGTTCACTACAAAGATAATTGTATACAGACTAATACAACATCTTTGTCTGTGACAGATAGTATATTTTTTAGTTAAAATAAAGCTTAGTGTTAATGCAACAAGAATAAATATGCTTCGTTCCACATATGTTCCACAGCGGCTGAGGCGCGTACAAGATAGATGCAATATACACTTTATAAAATTCAGAATAAGGTCGATGTTTGCTGAAAATAGACGAGCTGTCACAGAGCTCTTGCTACGTTTTATGGAGTATCTTTGTCGGTCATAGACTACCATAATGGCCACAGAATCTATACTAATATTATAAAGCTGAAGAGTTTGTTCGTTTGTTTGTTTGTTTGGTTGAACGCGCTACTCTCAGGAACTACTGGTTCGAATTGAAAAATTCTTTTTGTGTTGGATAGTCCATTTATCGAGGATGGCTATAGGCTATAAAACATCACGTTACGACCAATAGGAGCGGAGCTACAATGAAAAATGTTGCAAAAACGGGAAAATTTATCCCTTTTGAGAGCTTCCGTTGCGTGCACTGCGTAAACTGTTAAAGTTACGCAAAAATCATGTATGACGGAATTGTTCCCCTATAAAAGTTTTAAATAAAAGTCCGCAACAGCATATGTCTATCTTTTAAGGTTGACTCACTATAACCTTTTTTATCGTAATCAAATTTGTTCTACAATAATGCATTATTTGCGAAGGTGTTTTTATAAACATGATATTAATCCTTATCCAAATAAATACGTTTTTCATCACAAGTAATAAATTTTGAACAAAATTGGCTTTGACATCATTTGATTTCAATGAATATCTTAGGAGATATCATCGTTTTAAAATAACTCGAAAATAAAATAATGATCAAGTATGATGTGCAAGGCGGATCGGTCGTGAGTGGGGAGGGCGCTGGCATCCGCAGTACAATGCCGCGCGGCTCAGACGCGTGATTTTTAAAATATTTACATCGTAAAATCTCATCGTAAAATAATATTTACATTAATAAAATGCCAAGAAAAAGAACTCAGCTTTCTCGGCAGTCTGCTACAGCAAAACGGCTGCGACTTTTGCGCAGCAATGAAACAGCGGATGAAAATATGCATAGGTTAGCTGCTCAACGAGTAATCAATGAACAAAACCGTGCTAGGGAATCAAGCATTGAACGTTCTCAACGTTTAGCCTCCCAGAATTCCCGAGCTTTGGCGAATCGCGAACGGGAATCAAGCGCTGAACGTTCTCACCGTTTGGCCTCACAGAATTCCAGAACTTTGGCGAATCACGAACGGGAATCAAGCGCTGAACGTTCTCACCGTTTGACCTCACAGAATTCCCGAACTTTGGTGAACCGCGAACGGAATCAAGCGCTGAACGTTCTCACCGTTTGGCCTCACAGAATTCCCGAACTCTGGCAAACCGCGAACGGGAATCAAGCGCTGAACGTTCTCACCGTTTGGCTTCACAGAATTCCCGAGATCAGGTTGCGGAGAAAACCAGTATGTTCTTCTACCGCAAGAACATAAAACTAAAAATATTGTGTATGCAGAAGTACTTCAAAATACCTACTACAAAAAATACTACTATACTCCGTGCGCTGTAGCAATAGCATGGTGTGGGTGACAGTTGTTGGTATGACGTTGACATCTGTCAGTACCGTGTGACTAGGGATGTAAAGTTCTGCGTTTAATTTTTATCGCTATCGATACTCGTAGCATAAATCTCGTTCTCTTTATTATTGTTATGAATATATTTTAATTTATGAACATATTTATGATTATTATAGAAGAATGGAGCTACCTACATTGCTCAAGCTTTTAAAATCACTGAAAGAAGCTGACTTGTTCAAAGGAGTTATTACTTCGTTGCTGCAAGTTATAAAAGATATTGGCTTTTTTTTCAAAAAAGTTAACATAAGGAGGATTATTATGGAAAGAACTGATATTGCCCTAACAAGATGTACATTTTTAAGGAAGGCAAGAAACATAGGTGATTGGAGCAAAGTTGTCTTTTTAGATGAAACGTGGCTAAACGCCAACCACACAGTGGGTAAAAGTTGGACGGACGATACGGCATACTTATGTACCAAGAGGGCAAAGGCGAACGCCTTATTATTTGTCACGCAGGTACAGCAAGTGGATTCGTCCCTAATTGTTTGCTGGCTTTTAAGTAAAAAAAAAAACTACGGAATATCACGAGGAGATGAACTACGAAAAATTTAAAGTTTCGTTCATAAGTCTATTAAATAATTTAAAAGAGCCTATGACGATAATAATGGAGAACGCGCCCTACCATTCGGTACAAGTTAATAAACCCCCAACACAATCCAACCGCAAAAGCGAGTTGTTGAAGTGGCTGAGTGAAAATGGAGTTACAGCAGATATAAAAATGTTAAAAACGGAGCTTATTGCCTTAGTCCGGCGTTATAATCCACCAACTCCTACCTATGCTCTGGACGAGATGGCAAAAGAAAAAGGCCACCAGGTCCTTCGACTACCACCCTACTATTGCCAGTACAACGGTATTGAGCTAATTTGGGCCCAAATCAAAGGTCACGCCGCAAGAAATAATACTTCGCCGCCATTTAGGGCAAATAAGATGTAGGCCCTACTACAAGAGGCCATCAACAATGTTCAACCTGAAGACTGGTCTAAGGTCGTGAATAAAACAAAAAGGGACATTATGTCTGATTGGGATCGTGACATCCGTATTGATAACATAATGGAGTCATCGTTAATAAATCGTTAATAATAACAGATGATGAATTAAGTGACAATTCAGATGTTCCTGACTCTGATATGAGTTTAGACGAATAATATGTACGTTTCTATGAATGCCGATTGCCGGTTAAAAGATAAATAAATAAAGATTCCATCTAAGCGGATCTTTGTATAGTTTCTGGCCGCGGCCGCTTCAATCTTCCTATCCTTTCCTTGTCCCGTGCACGACCGCCCAGCGAAGAAGAGTAGGAAGAGTATATACCCTATGTATGTTCTGTTGTTTTATTTATATAATTATAGACGTTTTTACAATAAAAAATGAAACTTGGCACAATATACGTTTTTTATTAAAAAAATATCGACTATCCATCGTAGCAGTACATCTCATCACTAAATACATCTTTGACGTTACGTTATACGCATAACACTGCTTAATTTTTCTTTCAATTTGATTGTATTTGTAGACTAGAACTACTACACTACTACTACTAATTTACTACTACAGTTATTAATGTGATTTAATATATTACGAATGTGGTGCAGGTGAATTACTAAATCATTATTGTAAATCGCGGCAACTTTCAAGAGTGAAACGAAACTAGTCGTAACTGTCACCCGCACCATGCTACAGCGCACGGAGTATAATTATAAATACCTACATAATATTATTAAATACTCACATTTTATAAGACCCGTGTATTTTATTATTCCTGTTCTAGTGTAATTTTTTACTATAGTTCCAGTCTTACTGATCATACCGTGATGTACCTAAAACGGCTTCTAAAGTAATGTACTAAGTAATAATCTTAAGTAATATTCTTAAAAGTAATTGAATATATTTTAGTAGGTTTTTTTCCTCAGATTAACGCGGGTGAAACCGCGGGGCACAGCTAGTATTATAATAGTTATAGAACAACATAATAGGAACAATGACTAATATTAATTTATATCGTGTGTTGCCAGTTAGAAAAATGAAAAAACGATTTATGCATGCGAATTGTGGCAGGTAGGTTTATTTTTAAATTATTTTATTTTTAACAATTTGTATATTTTATAATCACTCTATCCATGGGAATTTCAATTGTCTAATTATATGTGCCTCTATTACATTTATCCCTTCGCCCATCATTCAATTGTGCCAACCATGTTCAGAAAAGAACTTGGAGCACGTCAGCAATATTTCCATTTTCCCCTTCTTACATTATGTCTGTGTTACAACAGGTACTCTATGGTTGGTTGTGTATTACCTCGTTTTAGCGCGAAAGATATAGACGTTGTTTAAAAACTGGCAAAGTTTTTAACGCAACATAACGTGTACAAGTATTTACATAAAAAATATTGTCCTATTTTATTTTTATATTTGGATATATTGTGAATATAATCGAGTGTAGAAAAAAAAAATTGTTTCGTTGTTTTCAACTAAAATTTTTTTTTTCCAATTTTTATATTTTAATTAAAACTTGCATTATATTTTATTCGTTTTTACTGTTTTGGTGATTACAAAATGAGTCTGAGTAGTTTGAGAGGTGCGTTCAGGAGTGATTTGGTGAAAGTGAGTACATCTAGCGCATTAGTGTCGAAACTTTTTAGACCTTGTGCCGCAATAAGGGAAGTGAACACATCTAATTCGAGGCAAGCATCAATTGCACAACACAATTCTAAGCCGGATTGGAATCGTGCTGTTAGCGAGGCTGAGAAGATAGTCGGTTACCCAACATCTTTTTTGAGTTTACGATGGGTAATGAGCGATGAAATTGCGAATGTAGCACTTCATCTTCGCAAACTTGTTGGAAGTAATCATCCTCTGTTAAAAACAGCGAAGTGAGTTCATTTTAATGCTAAAGTATACTAAAATAATTGTAGGGGGTACATACTTACATTTCATTTTAATTGGGATTATTAATTTTAATGATTTTTGATATTATACTATCGTAATAGATGCACAGTAAAATGAACATTATTATAAGAGACTAACCGGTGCTCGCGGCTTTGCCCACATTGAAAAAAAAATTGCAGTTATAGCTTTGCCAGGCGTTAGATGAATTAAGTAACTACATACATACGAGTAAGTATGTATGTAGTTACTTAATTAATTGTATACACGTTCGATTCAATATCCGTTCACGCCACTCGTTTCGTAATAAGATTTCGCAAGGCGCGTTTTGGTCATTGGCGTTCATTGAACACTATTGATATTTTAATTGGATTTACAATAAGCATACGAAATAATTAAATAGGTAATTCAATTTTAATATCTATTTAACAATTTGTTTACCTTGTGTTCTTGTTACCACGACGATTATTTTTTCAATTGTTATTTGTTACATTGTTAAGATGATGTTACGTGCGGGATGAGTAAAAATGCCGTGTTAGGGTGAAAGGAGTCGATTTATTACTGCAGATCAAGATTTATTCCAAATATCACAAGGCGCTCCCCAATGTCGTCGCTAATTCGTTCAATGTGTCGCTATCGCAGATGTCTTCGCAAAAATTATCAACTGTCGTTTCCGTAATCGGAAGCGCCAATGCCCGTTTTTATATTCGCGCAAAGACAGTCTGTATAGTCGTATCGAACTTAAACAAGTAAACATCGAGCGCCAATTTATTCTATCGGTTCTAGTATGGTGCTTTGGTTCCTGGCATATGAACCTTATGTCGAAACCGTAAAGACCAATTTCCTTTTGAATTTGTTTAAAGGGGCGTGGTCACCATTTATTGATAAACATTACCTCTTCTTCCTAAATGTTATATGCCCCTAATGCCAACTCGCGTTCCTTCCTTGGCCAACCTTAACAATATATATTTTCTTTCTTTTGTAAAGTAGACAGTAAAGTGTTTGAGTTTTGGAATAATTTTTTTTTACGGTACAGGTGTAATTAGGTGTAATAATTAGTTGATAATAATTTCATTTATGGCTACCAAATGTAATTTAAGTCAAGTATTTTTGACGAGTCCATTGGATGAATGGTTAGGGTGCTCGCCTAAACGTTCTGTTCTAGGGTTTCCGGGTTCGATTCCTGCCAGGGTCAACTTTGAAAATTATCTTTTCAAAGTTGACTCTGGACTGGATCTGGAAAGTAGTGGCAGATTTTATTATATGTATAGATAAATGTTTTAATACATAAGAAAAAGGGGCGCGGACGAAGTTGCCAGTAAAAGCTAGTAGAAGTATAATAAAAATGAATTAAGTCTCGCAATTTAAGTCAAGCGAAGTTAGTTTAAAAACAATGCTAATGTTGCTAGTCCTTCAGTGTTTTAAATTATCTATTTTCATCGTAGGAGCCTAATCTACAATGGAAAGAACAATATGCAGGCTTGGGGCCTCATCGTGCTGCTGGTATCGAAAGCAGCAGGTCATAGCCCAGAAATCCCAGACATGGAACAAGATAAAGCAGCAGGAGTTTTACACAGGTATTTGTTATAAACATTTTTAATACTTTAAGATATTTTAATTAATGCCTAACTTAAACAATTGAGCTGTGGCTCAGGGCCATGGCCATGTGCCCCGTGTCCATGGGAAAGGACTGTTCTTAGAAACTAGTTTTGTCACTGACTGACTGATGTATCTTCAGCCGCACGGCTGATAGAAAGAAAATAATAACAGGGAGTAAATGATTAAATATTTAATAATAAATAATTTTAGTAAGAAAAACCTTGTCAAAACCTTGTCAAAGTCAAAATAAATACAATGTTATTTTTACCAACGAGAACATCTTTTTACTAACCACACCGACACATGGGAATATAGACAGCAACATTTTGTCAACAAATATCAAATAGAAGCGTCGCCATTTTCTTAAATTGACTGGGTTATCACAGTTTATACCTCTCTGAGATTATACCAGTTATAAATGTCAAGACAAACAAGACGAGGAATTCGTTGCAATAATCTAGATAGGTACCTAGGTATCATAAATTTACTGACAACACGCCAACCATATTCGATTCCGGAAAGATATGCTATTTATGTTTCATCGGAAACATTTAGCTAATTATTACCAATAAAACCTTGCTGAACAGAACGGTAAAGACGTGCCGAGGCAAAGGCTTATCGATACCGGCTTGGCTTTATATTAACATTCAAGTTTAAAGCTATTCAAACATTTCTTAACTTAAAGGGGATATCTCCAAACATTCGCATTTATTACTTAACTAGCGGCTCGCCCCCGGCTTCGCCCGGCGTGCAATTTTTATATACCCTAAAACATTCCCCGTTTATCCCTCTTTCCATTGGCGAAAAGCGAATTAAAATCTGTCCACCTGTTCATGCGTGATGCCGTGACCAGGAGAAATGGGGATTCATTTTTATATAATAAGAAGAAGATATATATATCGGTAGCTTGGGCCTTACCCCGCTATCTGCGTAATACGTATTAGTTTTAAGTTTTTTATAATATTTATTGTTTTTATATATATTGTAAAAAATTTAGAATTAAGAAAACTAATGAATAAATGTATAATAATAATAATAACTTTATTTCAGACTTCATTGTGTCCATAGCTTTTTAAATTATATTACTATACATTGTAGAAAATTAAAATTAAAATATAAACTAACAATACCTATAAATAAAGAGTAACCGTTAATAAATTTGCTAGATAGTGGATTAAAAAAAATTATTTGCAGCCAACGTGCACTTGCCGAGGTGACAGAAATGATCCGCACCTCTCACCTGGTCCACAAAGGTCTCGTGAACATGCAGCAAATCACTGAAGAGCCAGACGACATGTTATTCGGGAACAAGATAGCATTGCTCAGCGGGGACTATTTGCTTGCTAATTCTTGCTCTGAACTGGCGAATTTAAGGTTAGTATTCAGTCAGGATATCCTCATCGCTGCAGAGGCGTATCATAATTAACTCTCTGTTTATTTATTTATTCATTAGCTTTCGCCACTACTTCATCCGTGGCCTCTTATCTTAGGTGTTAAAACATTAATTAAATTTTTATTGGTCATATATTTTTGTCACGTGTTGATTATTTTTATTTTTAGATGATTTTTCGGGAAGAGTACTTTATTGGGATTCTGGATGACAATGTGTATCCACAATTTCATGATGATCGGTTGAAGAAGCCTAACAAACAAACAAACTCGCTTTGAAATTTATAATATAGTTAGGAAGAGCATTCCTGCACTACGGGAAGAGCCAGACTCCTCGCTGCTAATACCAAAGAAGCAGGATTCTTGCTCCAAGCACATCCATCAGCAAGCACTGGTACTTTTTTAGATCCCACAATTTTAGAATTTCAATTTGCCTCCGCCTAGGGGTCCCTGTGGCAGTATAGTCGACCGTCTTGGTCACCACGGACTGTCTTGCCAGAAAAGTGCTGGCCGCTTTTCAAGGCATGCCGCCGGTCTCTTGCGTCAGCCAATGTACCAGCTATATTAGAGCCTGCAGGCATTTCGAGAAACGATGGTAGGAGACCGGATGGGATGTCCCTGATTCCCTGGAGATTGGGTAGAGTGCTGGTGTGGGATGCTACCTGTGTAGACACACTAGCCCCTTCGCATCTCCATGGAACATCCACTAAGGCAGCAGCCGCAGTAGAGGCGGCGGAAAAAAATAAAATTTCTAAATATAGTGGCCTCGGCGCCGAATATGGTTTTGTACCATTCGGAGTCGAGACACTCGGTCCGTGGGGTCCTGCAGCAATGAGCCTCTTCAAAGACATCTCGAAGAGGCTTATTGATGTGACGGGAGACCGAAGAGTCTCTTTCCTTTTCTGACCACTTTCCTCGGCCAACGTATTAGTTTGGCCATTCAACGAGGAAATGCTGCCAGCGTACTTGGTACAATGCCGCAGGGTCCATTTTTATATTATTAGTATTAATCCATTTATCTAAAATTTTATTAATTTGAAATACTAGTTAGGATTATTGTTAATAATACCAAATTTAGACAAAACATAATCTATAAATTATAAAATGTTTGTCCTGAACAAGCCAAAACTACTTCAGTTTAGAAATTTGAAAGGAACATAGCTTTATTTTATAACGTTAAGCATCTGCTAAGAAAGGATTTTTGAAAATTTCGACTACGTGCGAAGCCAGGAGTGGTTGATGTCACGTCGATGGGTTTAACAGAACCAGGAGTTCTGTTAAACTTGAAAGATGACCCGTCTTTTGGCACCGTTTTCTGTAGGAACTTATTAGACTAGCAATTTTTTAGAAACTAAGTATTGGTAGCTACGTATTTAATATTGTAATGTTATTATACTTACACTTATACATGACTAGTTTTTACCCGCGAATCGACTGCGCAGGCGTTGAAATATTTATTCAGTCTTTATTGCTCATATATTTTTGTCAAGCGTTGATATTTTTGTCAAGCGTTGATATTTTTGATGATCCCTCGGGAACAGTCTTTTTTTTCTGGATGAAAGGTACCCTATGTGCTTTTCTGTATCCCTGACAACATGTATGGAAAATGACATGATGATCGGTTGAGTAGTTAAGGCGTGAAAGCGTAAAAACAAACAAACTCACTTTCACCATTTATAATACTATAAAATCGAATAGAATGCATCTTAGACGTAGCATTTTATGTTTAAAACATTTTAAATCTGATCTCTCTTTATTATTGTGCACAAATTACACGCTAAAGCTTTTTCATGTGAGTGTTTCATAATGTATTCAAATTGATTATGTCACATTACGTTATGCAAGACAGTTACGAGTACCTACGTCCGTAGTACGTAATATTTTCACATAATATCGAAACATTTCTACAAAAACAATTTGTTTATTTCAAGCTCTATCTTAAGGTGTTACGGTTGAAAGTTCCATTTCTTTCGCAATGAATAACTTAATGTGAGAGATGTGTGGTTTTGATTTGGCTTTTATAACTTTACGGGTCGCAAACCCGTCTCCATCTTCGCAGGGATGCAATTTTTTCCTTTCAAATAAACTAAACGTTAGATGATTTAGAAGTTAGCAGAGAAAAAGACAGCGACTTCATTTTATATTTTGAAAAATTAATTTTGTCTGAGAAACTACTGATTGTATTTCAAAAATTATTTTAGCAATGTATAGAATGGACCTTCAGGATGGATATAAGCTTAAGGGGAGACTACCGCCCGTTGTGAGGTGCCCGAGATGGCCGGTGTACTTCCACTTTCGGGTATGCCGAGGTTCCGACAGAGAGTGTAGTGCTCCCCGCGCTGCGTGGACAGCTATGGCGAGTCGCCGAACAACGTTCTCGCGGCTCGCTCATCCACGGCTGCGCTAGAAAGTCTTTGGGGTTTAGCCGGTAGAAGTCCGGCATATCCCGCAGCGTCCCCTTCGCTGCCGGATATACATGATGGATTGCCCAACGTTAAAAAAAAAAGAATGGACATAAGCTAATTCTCCCTTAACATGCGGGTGAAGCCGCGGGCAAAAGTCAGTCGCTAATAAAATTAATATTTTTAACTTATCATTAATCTTCATTAGTTAATATCGGTCAAAAAACAATATTAACTAATGAACCATATTAAATATGGGTCTATTTTTACTTAATTTAGGCAAGTATAACATTTCATTGACAAATGCAATGTGATAGAACGTGTTGCGTTTCCTTAATGTACGTAGAAACTCGTGAAAGCGCGTCAACGAATATTGGAAAGGAGAGTTAAATGAACCCTCATGAACCCGGTGCTGTTTCAAGACCTTTGTGGGTTTTGCGGTGAATCCTTTAACATTCCGCAACTTACCTTAACTAACTTACCTACATTTAATATTTTTACTTAGCTTCGCAAGAAAAATACTTAATTTTTTTAGTAGTACCTAACTAAATTTGTAGACTATAATTGCTAACATAATAAAGCTGAAGATTTCTTTTTGTTTGCTTTTACGCCTTAACTACTCAACCGGTCTCCATGAAATTGTGCATACACGAAACTTCATAGGGTACCTTTCATTGAGAATAAATTACTATTCCCGAGGCATAGAACATAAAAATCCTTTTTTATAAATATTTCAGACCCTTAAAAAGAGGGACGCGAAAGAAGTCGCGGCCAAAAGCTAGTACATATATAAATATTAATATAATACGAGTGAAATTTATAGGAATCAGCAAAAATCTCCTAAAGAACTCATAAATAAATTGAGAAAAAGTAGGACCAGTTTGCAAAGCTAATAAAACATTTTCAGCCGTCCTCCGTCGGAATTGTGTTAACGTATAATATAGTATCATGTGATAAAATATAGACGATACGCTTGCCCCGTCCCACCTCCAAGGCAGCCGCAAACCATGCGGAGAACCTCAAGCGGCACAAGTACGAGAGCCTCAGCGGAGATTTCATTTTTGTTCCGTTTGGGGTTGAAACCTTAGGCACATGGGGCCCGGGTCCACATAAACTTTTTAGAGAAATTTCAAAAAAACTAACGGAAACCACCCGCGACCCCAGAGCCGGCAACTATTTGGCACAAAGAATAAGCCTCACTATGCAGCGAGGCAATGCCCTTAGCCTGCTAGGTACTCTGCCAGATGGAGATGGCCTGGGAATTTTTTTTTAATTTATAGCATTTTCTAGTGAGTAGTTTTTTAATTTCTTAGTTTTAAATCCATTGTTATAATTAAATGAATTAATAAATAAAAAAAAGTATCATGTGTATATATTTACGTATTTTAGGACTGCATTTTTTAAAATTTCAGTTTTATTAAGAAACAAACAAATGTATTTTTTTATGTACACCATATATTAAAACATATAATTGTTATTACCACCAGCCTGTCTAGCGGCAGTAACCACCCCTTTAGAGAAGGCTATCATGAAGTGACAGCACAAGGTGTTGTATTTCAGTGATCAAGTAAGGGATGCCAGAGCCCATTTCCCTAGCCTTTCCTAATCCCTTATACTTAATCCTACTAAGGTTGACTGCGTACTAGCAGAATCCGTGGCGTTGCTTGTTTTAATAGGCGACGGTATCTACCTACCATCAAGTTGATCAAATTGGAGTAGGACTCAATGAATGTACAAGCGCCTAATTCAAATGATCCAGAAGTTTTTCTAAAGAGTAAATATGGACCTTGCATTGTTTTGTTAGTATATAAGATTATTTCAACAAAAACTCATTATGTCATGGTCAGGTCTGCAATTTCCTGTTTGAATTTATTTGTATTCATGTATTATTAAGGTTATACTAATTTGACTGCATTTTAATCAGAATATTGAAGGTTGTTTATTCTACGGGAGTTGATTAGATTTAAATATTCAAATTAATATCGATCCTGTATCAGTACAGTCAACAAATCCATATTTCACGAATTATAGTAAAATCAAAAGATGGAATTAGAAATTAAAAAGATTTCAAAGTGTTCTATCACCATATATGCAGTTTAGATAGTCTCCCTTTTTTTGTCTGTCTGTCTGTATCTCGCAAAGTAAACATATTTTGTTTTCGTTTACATTGAAGGGAAGAGGGTTTTCTGAGAATGGTTTATGTAAGTATATTATTATTAATATCTTATTTATATTTGAAAATATTTAAAGTTTCAGTTAAAGAAGTTGGTAAAGAAGTTTTTCGTAGTGGTTGATATTCGTTGATGTAAGAAACCGCGGGACGTAGTTAGTATAATATAAATCAATGCGCTGTACAAAGTCTCGGCCCACTTGTGGTTGTATTCATTGCTTCTAAATGCACTTTCGGCCGTGGCCGCCATATTTTATTGCCTACGTTTTCTTTATCTATTTATAGGAATATTATAAAGTTTAATTGAACACTTAATTTATATACATAATTTATTTGTTTAATTATGTGTTCGAGGTTAATTATTTTATTAATTAAGAGATTGCCAAATGTATGGTTTGTTTTGAAAAAAAGTTTAATAACTTTAGGTAGATATATCTACTACAAGTAAAAGTACTTTTTGATGGTCTTACCAAGGTGTGCTGATCAAAATCGTTGGTACATATAAAAAAGGGCACTAGACTAATTCAACACTTAACCACGTGAATTCATTCCTTTGGTTTGTACATAATTTAGTAGTGGCAGGACACACTGCGTTTTGCAGTCGTAAGCTGGGAAGGCAGTCTGGGTGCACAGTGACCATTTACTTACAGAAGACCATCGTAAAATAACAGCATGTGTGCTATTGTGTTTCGGTGAGTGAGTGAGGGATGCCAGAGCCCATTTTCCTATTCCTTCTTAATTATACTGAGGTCGGCAGAGCATTGCCTTGATAGATGGCAACGGTATAGTGAGTCGTCAGTTTGTCTGACAACCTATACCTAAATAAAAAAAGATATAACTGTTTTTCGTCATTACACAGGAATCAAGAGTTAGTAGAGCTCATGTCTTCGGCAGTTCGGGACTTGGCTGAAGCAGAGTTTCTGGGTGAAAGAGATGAACAGAATAACCCTCTGCCTTCCCGCCCTATACCGGAATATCAAAGGGTGCCAGCTATGGGTATGTAAAAATATCCTTGTCAACCCCAAATAGTAGATATAAAGCGGGAACACTAACCACGTCAGTTTGTTTGTTGTCTGTTTAATCCATCTAAACTACATTCATTCATTCATTACTTTATTTTATCTAGTTTTCTATTTAAATTCATTGAAAAAGAAAAAAAAGAAGCTCTTATATTCATTACCTTTAGCATTTAAAGCTGATTAGCCGCTATATAATCTTAACATAATATAGTATATGTATATGTAAGTAATTTTAGTAGTATGTAGTTAAGATAATAAGTTTTAAGATAATATAGCACATTGTGTACTTATTGGATCAATCTTTAAACAAGAAGGAGTGGAAGGTTATTGCGAACGAGTTATCATTTTTGAAACCTAACGTTAGCAAGATTTCAAATGCAATAATTATGTATTATGCCCGCGTGACACGACATGGATCTGTGATCATCTGAATAGTTTTTTTCTAAATCGTTTTTTTTTTCATCTTTACGAAAATTTAGTGGATCTGACACAAAATTTTCGTAAACAGTGTCTGTTTGAAAACAAAATAAAAGGCCAAACGGTAAGGTGACGTATTCCAAATTCCAAAATCATAAATTTTTATTAATATTTAACTCCACAAAAATTTTGACAAAAAGGCGTATATTAGCATAAAAATTTAAGTTCTACCATATATAATTTTCAATTTGCTGTGAAACATTATAAAATTTTATTTATAAATATTAGTCTCCACTAAATTAAGTTAATTTTCTCAGCTTTCAATATCCTGTTAATATTAAAATGTGAAATTAATTTCAATTAATCAATCATTAAATTAATTGAATCTTTTACTAAATTACTGTTTATTAATTTTTCGCATAAAACTACTGTACCGATTTTGATGATACTTTTCAGTAATATTAGTCTATAAGCATATTAGCATCTTGCAATTCAGGAGTCGAGCCTTCGCGCTGAATGTCACTTATTTATGAATCTCGTTACATTGTATACAAAGAGGTATTTTAAGTGCGTTTCGTACGTAAGACGGCCTTGTCAATTGCTAATTTCAAAACTGCCTTCAAAAATCTTGTCTTATATACCTAGGTATTTATTTTTATGCAATAATTATTTGTTAATTACACATGTTCAACTATTGCACTTTGTCCATGTATCGAATGAGTTCTAATGCATTTGTTTTTTTAAAGCACTTTTTTGAAAAAGCAGTTAAAAAAAAGTTCCGTATACATTTGCATCGAATGCAACATTCGCCAAATACAAATATTGACTTATAGTACGGTCATTCTATGAATGCGTTTTTGACATTTCTTTATGTCCATTGCATAAAGTTCATTTCCGAATAAACGATACAGAAAATGTATGGAATTGACACCGTCAGAACAGCACACTTATAATGGCCGGAGTATAGGCTAGAACAATATTGCTGGTTGTGTAAATAAACCGAATAGCGTGTGTTATGAATGCGTGCCCAAGCCCAAATCGCACATATTTTCTATTTAGTTCGTATGGCCATTAAAGATGAAGTATACTTACTTATATGGCTTGTACAGGTCAATTCACAAATGATTAATTTATCGCCATTTTAAATAATATACTCGTAATGATTTATTTATTTATTTATTTATTTACACACCAACAGCTTAACATAGTTATAATTTCATAATTAACTTAAAGTACTATAAGATTTATAATGTAAGCCATTTTTTTTATTTACTACTAGTATCACAACACATAATTTATTATTACAAATTTACTACAGTATTTCTGGCCCAAGATCCCTGGTATACCCGACATAACTTATTTTCTAGTAGTTGAGTATATAGACGGCCAATTTAGAGCATTCCTACCCCTTACAGAAGTCCACCGTGAAATAACAGCGCTATGGTTGTTGTGTTTCGGTGAGTGAATAAAGGATGTTGCAGTCCTTTCCATATCTTTTCTAATCACTTATCCTAAAGGATAAATACAAGATTATTGTGTTAATAGGCGACAGTATAGCCATTTACCATCAAGTGGTCAGCCTGTTGCTAACCTATAATAATAATAAACAAAAACGGTCGAAATGGCCTTCCGTGATTTTATCGAAGCTCGTAATTAAGATTTTTTACAAAAAATTGGCATATTTACTATAAAAAGTGAGTGAATTCCAAAGGTGCATGCTTTGATTGAAAAAAAAAATAATAATTTAAAACGTTCTTTTAAGACGAAACTCATCATTGAACACTATAGCTTGTGCCCACAAGTTCGTTCGCACTCCTTTCTTTTTATGAGTTATTTTTTTTAAAAAATCTGAGGAAAATATCTGAACAATAATTTATTCAACCTTTAAGTATTGTTCATATATTTCTGTCAGGCGTTGATTTTTATATATTTTTAGATAATCCCTCGGGAACTGGATTTTTTGCTCTGGATGAGAGGTACCCTTTTCTGTATCTCTGACAATGTATATGCAAAATTTCATGTTGATCGGTCGCGTAGTTTAGGCGTGAAAGCGTAACAAACAAACAACCTCACTTTCTTATAGGTAATAACTCTTTTATTAGCTTTCCTTTATTGACTCCTAAGCTGAATATGCTCGTATCTTACCAATAATAATATTGACTTTTACGTGAATGCATAATTAAAGTATCATCAAAGCAATCTATTTGTTGACTTATTCAAATTCATATGGCGTTTTCAACTAGGCATACAAACTGTGATCTTTGAACAGTTAATAAGTATTATCTTCACAGCCAATCACATCACATCTCACAAGTCTCTACTAGACAAAGAAAAACAAATTGATGAGTATACGGTTGCACATTCTGTATTCGTAGCACGGTTGCCTTTCTTGCATTCAGTTCGCGAACTCAGTTCCTTACGGTCGCGAACAATAGTGAATTTAAATATCATATTATAGATATGTATGTAGGCTAGTAGACGATTCATTCAGGAATGTTGGCTTCGTTTCTTTTCGCTGATACAAAAGTATCAGCGAAACACATACTTACTAAGACTGCGCCGTAAGTATGTCGAGCGTCGTAGATTGGAATAGGTTTACTGAAGAAAAACCAAGTCGAAAATGTACATATAAATGATTGAAAACACGCGTACCAACTTAAAAAATTGAATTTTGCGTTGATTAAATTCAAAATTCGAATATCTGGTTATTTTTTGATCAGCACTCGTATAGCGAACTGGCTTTGGGAGTTTGTTGTATTGTATCCTTCATGAAACTTTAATTATTATAGTTAATATTTTTCTAATTACGGAATGACTTTCAGACTGGAATAGTATAATCGAGCCGCTCCCCATGACAGGAGTAGTGGGTTCGTTACCTCGTGAGTGGGCAGCTCGGCACGTGCTGGCAGCTGGGGCGCTTCTCGGGAAAAGCTGCTCGGCTGCACTCAAACTGGCCGGACATAAGCCTCAGTTCCAAACGCAGGTGAATCAACATTATCTATTATATATTAAATCTATTTATAACTTCTGAACCAAACTAAATATTCTATTAAAATTATTTTGTTGTGTTGGCTTCAAATTTCTAACACCTTTATTATGAAACTAGCTGTGCCCGCGACTTCGTACGCGTTGAAAAATAAAAATATATATAAAAGGAAGATACTGTGGACCCAAATATACCCATTTTTTGGCGCAAAATATTAACTAATAGCTGAGCCCGCAACTTCGTACGCGTGGTGTTCGGTATAGCGCGTAACTTTTTTTTGTAAACCGATTGGAATGAAACAAACACTAAATGTTACGGAAGCTTGATACAATACACCAGTGGAAACCGAATTCAAATCAGTTAAGCAAAAAATATTTCTAATTTCACCCACGTGGCCCCATAAGCGATTGTGACTGATCATGTGAAACAATGCGCATTGAAGTATGCATAACATGAGACGGAAGATAGCGCATTTCGCGCAATAAAAATGTTATAAGTGCTAAAAGTATTAAATATTAATTACTCGCAAACTACAATGTCAAATGAAAAATTAATCTTCAAAGCCCTAAATAATCTGGGAAGTGAGATTACTGATAATTTTTTAGGTTTGTAATATGTGTCATTTTGAAAATAAAACAAAAAACGATGAAAATGAGAGGTAATTTGGTGATTTTTTTCTATCGAGAAAATTCATCGTATAAAATTTTCTTTTTCACATTTCACTTTTATTTATAATGTATTAATCTATATATAAATACTTTCTTATTTGGACTTTACAAACTTAGATAAAATTCAATTCTAGGATTAGCTATTTCTTTTTATACGCGCTCTTAAGCCGCTTTGAGAGTAGCGTACACAAATGCACAGACAAAAATTCTACAAACTATTTTTTGATCTCGGTAACACAAGTACAACGTGTCCGATTGTTTTTTTTTATCTTTAATATACAGACACGACTCGTTTACGATTTTATTATATGTATAAAAATAAATGACTTAAGTATAAGTAAAAATTTAAAAAATTAATCTATACTTATAAAATCGTTTGCTCTTATACTGACTGTCAACTCACAGTCAAAACTTCTCAATTCTACTAAGCTGAAATTTGGAACATAAGTTTATTTTATTACGTAAACATCCGTTAAGAAAGGATTTTTGAAAAATCGACTCCGTGCGAAGTATTATATATAGGCTCTAACGTCTATGGAACTCGCTGTTATGAAACCATTAAAGATAAAAGAAACAAATAAAAAATAAATTGTTATTTGTGATAGCATGTCTGATGGTATACTGCATTGTCAATTGTATTCTAGTAACATAAGCGACACCATACCATTAAAAATGTTTTATTGTGTTTGCAAACTTACTTTTGCAATTTGCATGCTGTAGATTGTTTAGAATTTTTTTCTCGATTGCAAAGTGGGGGCACAAATATTGTTGAAATACTCTAGTTTTTGGATAGATTCATTTTATAAATAAATTTCTTTTTTCTGCCACTCGTTTGGTAGAGTTCTAAATTTATAATGAATTTTAAAATAAATAGGTAGATTGTTTACTTCAGGGATATTTGTTCGGCTGTCACCTGGCACTCGCGTGGCAAGCGTTCCTCGACTTGGAGTCGTTCACTGGCTCAGAACCAGCCAGTTTCTCGTTGGTTGGAGCTCCACTCGCCTTCACATTAGAAGCGAGGCCTGACCTCTACTCGTACATAGAGGCTGGTCGCAGAAGCGTGCATGATGTGGACTATCACGCGGTGAGTATCAACCTTGGAGGCGAGATAATCCCTTTCAGGTCCATGTCCATGGGTAGATAACAAGTCGTTAATTTGTTGAAATTAGTTGCAAAAAAATATATTAGTCGGTTCGTAGTTAAGAAGCGTTTCTTTGTGTTTCCTTACAGAGCCTGTCTGTAGTGAGGACATTTTTGTATCTCGAGTCAAAAACTACTTTACGTATATCTGAGATACGAAGACATTGGCAAAATATTGCTTATCAGAATAGTCCTTTAGGTAGATCCAACGTCGAGAAGCAGGTCAATCATCGAATCCTGCTCGAATGGCTAACACTCGGGAAGCTCCGAGTCATCTTCCTGTCCAAAGTGCCTCTAAACAAACTTTTTTGACAAAACAAACCCTGAAACGTGGTCTCCAATTACGGACTCTGTAAGAAAGCTCAGCATCGCACAATGGCCTATGGAGAAGAAATGAGGAGATTCGTTAGATTAATAAGTAAAGTGAAGTGTCCATGACAGGCACATTACGAGGAGACTAAGGACCGACAAGCGCAGCGTAGGACATCTACTCACAAGATGGACCGGACGACCTAATAAGACCAACGTTGGGTCCAGTCGCTTCTGACCGGTGCTACTGGAAAATTATGAGAGAGACTTATGCCCATCATGATGATCATGACCAATTAGCGAAATTTTAACTGTCTAGTCAAAATGTAAATGACTCGACCTCTGATAGAGGTAATGAATGTAATGTGTTGTGGCAGCTGTACAAGGCAGTGCTGGAAGGCAACGGAATAGAGCAGACGAAGCAGCTGCAACGCGAACACACGGCCGCAGCCTGTGACGTTCTCGACAGCTTCCCCAATTGCGACGCGCGAACCGCTCTCGCCAACATTATTGTCGCCATGCATCACGACCACTAGCTTCGTTCGCTTATTCTGTCCCTGGGGTTACCATCATTAAGAATTGAAGAAAATTCAGTACCTAGATATTAAACATTTGATAGGTTGCAATACATGGAAACGCAAGACAAATTATTCGACATAAACATATGCAATTTTATATTTAAAAATTAAACCATATATAAAACATGCCAGTACCTGTATTTAAACCTATCTATTTTTCAATACTTTATCTTAACTTCAATGGCTTTGTGACCAAAATTTTGATTTTATTCAAATTTTCTTACATTTAACACCAGTTTTGTATGCAGATTATCTGACGAAGGAACTGGCAGGATATATATGTTCTCTTTTTATAGATTCTTTTTCAATACAACAGTAATATAAAATCGAAAGTTGCAGATCAAGTTGGCTTTATTCGCCATACAAGCAACTTGCCTAATATGGAGGCTCAACAAGTTATTTCAAGAAAATAAGTACATGTAGTGCTATTTTAACAATTTATTTAGTAAGACAAATATAATGCTCAAATTAATATTTTTAAGCTATAGACATAATTATAAGAAAACATATTCTCTTTTATTTCTTATTTAAAAATGGGAACTCGTAAACTGGTCAGGGCGCTATTATTCAGAATAGAATGTAATCACTCTGCTTTATCCGTATACATTACTTCTAATATTTCAAAATGAAGATAAATTAAATTATTTCATTGTCTTTGTGAAGGCTTGAAATATTAAGTTTTTTTATTAATATTCAAAATGGCACGGGAATTATGTGTTTTTTGTGACGCAATTGATTATTATGAATAAGAATTAAATTATAAATTTATAACTATAAAAGCGCCATCTGACGAACGATTTTCTTTTTTGAGCGAGACTACCACAACACAGAAGTCACTGGTGTGTCTTTGAATTATTCCTATAAATTGAGAGTTTTAGCCACGGAGCATATACAAAGAGGAGATGGCCTAAACAACTTTGCACCGATTTCAAACTAGGTCCTGACGTCATTTTTTGTGGGCGTGGTCTTGGTCTGTCTGCTGTCGGCACTGGTCACGGTGTGGCGGCGCTTGTTTGTTGTAGACTACAGTCAATTTTCATTGGCAATTTAAGATAATTGGGCAGGGTCTAACTTCCTCCTTGCCCCGCGCAGTAGTCACGCGCCGCTCTATAGAAATATTCAATAACAACATCTCCTCTTTGTATATGCTCCGTGGTTTTAGCCAATGTGACTTTGTGTTTTGTTTGTTAAATATAATTAAGTGAATTTAATAAATGATGTAGTTTTACTATGTTTAAAAACATTCTACCATTGTCCCGTGTAAGGAGTACGGGTTCAATTTAAAAAGTTTATACTATATTTTTCCCTAACATTCCAATGAAGACTTTTATTAACTGTATCTGATACTAAATAAAAATATAAGATAATATTTTGTTGTACTATTATTTGGTATTAAATATGTTATTAAAATATTTTTGTTTTATTACGTACCTATGCTTTGTGATGAACTGAAGTAGGTGATAGTTTTATAACTACAGACATTTTTGAATATACATATTTGTTTGTTTTAATAAGGTGGTAAAATTTAAGGCTATAAAATTTAAGAAGCACAAATAAAAAAACTGCCGAGTTGGCGGACTCGGGTTTAAATTACGGTAAGGCTTGCACTTCTAAGTCTTTAGGGGTGGCCTGTGCCTATTTTTTTAAGAGGGGAGAAATCTTCAAAGGATACCCTATGGAAAAGTGCCGCATGCAATGCAAATGCATAGGGTTGTGGAATTTTTAGATAGTAACGTAAAAAAACCCTCGAGCGTAGTTCTAGTCCTTAGGTGACTTTGGTACCACGCCCGTAACTACCCAGAATTGTGACATAATATTTTTTATATAGCATCCATACAGAGCATGAAGGGTAGAGGTAAGAACAACTTACGTGCCCTCTCCGCTGGTTTCATCGCAGCCTTATGTTTGAACATTTGAATATTGCATACAAGTACTAATACACATGTGCATCACATGTATTGTTGAAAAAAAAAAAGGATATATATGCCTTAGACTAAGTCTTATCAAATAAGTAAGGCTTCAGAGTAAGGGTTAGCTCTTTAGAGTCAGTAATATATGGTGTTTAAATAAAACGTCCACTTAATTTATGGTTCATATTTATTTCATCATACAAAATGTTAGTGATATTATCAAATTATCCATCAACTACACAAAACTACAATGTTTTTTAATTATAACTGAATGTCGCATTAAAGACTGATGAATAGTTATATTTCTCTAAGCACAACTCGAAAATTTGGTAATAAATAAGGCAAAAACGTTTTAAATTTACGAATGTTAAGTATCTAAATAACATGACACAAATTGAAAAATTGTAGGCCAACCTTAATTGATTTCTCTTATGTTCATTACCATAAATAATATTTCCAAAATAGTGTTGCCAACTAAAAGTATACCTATCGAAATTCACAAATATATTAATAACATAAATTCAATATAAGGCTTAATAACAGTTTCAAGTTCATTTTATTGTAAAAAAAAACTTCTTATAAGTTTTATTCCTTAAAAATTTAGGCAAATTAAAAAAATAAGCATCATATATTCGCATATTTGTTTTTAGACTCGACATTTAAAGCACATTTCGAATCTTGTTTGGTTGGTATCAACAAATATTGTCGTATTTATTTCCTTATTGCCTTTTCCGGACATAAGCCTGTATTGTCTTTCTCACTCTATTGGTGACAAACGAATGAAGAAAAGAGATGCGCGATTCGAATTTATTTTAGAGAATATTAGACTATTGCAAAACGTTTAGGTGATTGTGTTACAGTGGTCGATTTTGATAACGATATATAATTTAAACTTACCACCAAATTATACAAGTATAGCACCAAAAATAATTAACTAAATCTCTGTATGAAATTTAATCAAACTTTCCTATTTATGTTAGTTATTGGGACGTCAAAAAGAGAGTTTATAGTCTATTCGCGTTAAGAATGTACTCTCCACATTCACACTTACATCACACTGTTTAAAGTATTTAAAAACATTGTAAATTACTCGTCTTTCTCCACTATGAATTATGGCGCTACTTTTATTCTTACGAATGGGTGAGGCATTCATTTTTTAAATTTTAAAATTGAAGGTAACGCACAAACGATACAACCGTTTCGTTCATAGCCTTCAACTAATCATTGTGAATAGACTAGTCATTGTAATTATTGAGCGACCTCATTGGTTAGGGGGCGTGGCAAGGCTGATGGTCAACGATGACTCACTGCATTCTTAACGCGAATTGACCATCGTAATTTACGTCCCAATAAAATCAATACAGTTTTATATTCGACCTATTAAAAATATAATTGTCATAAATACATATAAAGAAAATCAAAAGTTGGTCATCTCATTATTCTATAACTTATTCTATAATCAGTCAGATAGTTACAGCAGCAACAAATATTTCGGATGTCTTTTTTTAATTGTGTACAATTTTTATCTAAACATCTGGGTTTTTTTATATTATTTAATGAAGAGTGTACAAAAAATTGGACACCGTTAAAAAAAACAACCGATACAAATATTTAAACCTTGCTATTCTTTCTGTTGTCCAATATATTTTGTCTGCCTATAATAACTGATTGTCGTTGGGATCGTACAGTTCCGACAGCAGCCTGTAGACGTACGATGGTGAACTGCCGCCTCTGTTATTCAAGGAAATATGTATTAATAAATAATGTTATAAGGAAAAATCAAAAACAAATATGGGAGCTCAATCTCAACGGTACCTTTAGGAAAATATCTCATTAAGATAATATATCTGGCAGTATGATCTAAACAATTCGAATTCAATCTCTTATAACAAGTTATAATAAACAGCGATTTTAAGCTTATGTTTATAAGCATTTATTCCAAATTTCCAATTTAATTATATTTCTGTTTAATTTTTTTTTTTTACAAATTTTTGATAATTTTTTTGGTAATTTTTGATTTATTTTTTTTCTAAATTCATTGCCGGGACGCTACCTTGACTTTTATTGGCGTAGGCTGTGCCTCCTATAATTGCGGCGGCATCTGCCATGTTATTTTTTTTCCGTCCCTTGCTGTATGTTTTTTTTTTGGTGCCTGTCTCGTTTGAGGCCATATAACAATAAATAAATAAATAAACTAGCTGAACTCGGCCACGCTTCGCTGCGGCCCATACGGCGCGCGGCGGCGTGCGCATGGGGCGCACGGTACTGGACACTGCTTATACATATATAATCTATTTATCGTAGCGTGATGTTACATAGCCTATAGCCTTCCTCGATAAATGGACTATTCAAAACAAAAAGAATTTTGTAGCGCTAATCTCAGGAAAGTAGTTCCTGAGATTAGCGCGTTTAAACAAACAAACAAACTCTTCAACTTTATAATATTAGTATAGATTACGTTGAATGTCTTTGCGGTCATATAAGGATTAGACAACATAAAAATGTTGACACAGTTTCAATTTTATTCACAGAAAGAAGAAAATTATTATAATGAAACTGTTTAGTTAATTTTGTTATATGGTTCTTAGTTGTTTACCATTTTTAAATTCTTTGTCATTTTAAAATGAAATAAATACATGCGTTTTGATAAATGGATATGTTTTAGTAGACTTAAGTAGACGGTCGTCTCTTATAGGAGAAAGCGTTATGGACGAGATAAAGTTCAAGTTAACTCTTTCTTTCTCCCCCCAAGTAAACAAGAATATGTAGTTTTATGGCAGCCAATAAACTGTCAAAAGAGGACGTTAAGGTCGGTGGTGGTGGTATTAAATAGTATTAAATACTCGAGAATAGAAATTTATACAACATATCTGGTAATCGTAAGTAATGGGAAAACTTGGAATCAAAGGTAGGTAGTCATGACCTACACACTTCTAATCAGATTAGTCAATATAAGTCGCGTTTTTCGTAGATTTTTGTACACAATATGTAACCGATAATTTTTAATTTGTAAGCGAAATCTTGATGATATTTTTTAAGCGAGATAGAAAGATAATTTAATAATGTATCTTTCTATTTGCAGCTTTTTTTAAATCTTGGGACTTTGGAATCGATGCGAACTTAAAATCGACAATTACTTGGTCAGATTTATCAGAATAAACAATCAAAGATTGTTTTCAATTATATATGTTATTTTAGTTCTTATTTTTACAAACTAGCGATAGTCACCTACCATCAATTGGACCGAGCCTAACTGCCGGCTTTTAAAGCAAAATATACTCACAGGTTGGTAATGAAAAGAGTGACGTGCTCCGAAGGTACGGGGTCGTACAGCGGAGCGTACACGTGCTCGCATACTCCCGAAGCCTCTCTGAAATACCATATCCACATTAGCCACACAAACTAAATTCTAAACGACAGTATACATATACAGGATGTCCTGTAAACCTTTAGTAAAACTGAAACTGGTGATAGCACTTTTTACGCTCTATCACATATCAAAAAATAATTTTAGTAATTTTTTTTTTTGCCTTCCACGTTCCACAAAAGAAGGAATACTCCCAAACTGTTTTCATTTATGTGTTTCCAAAGAGTGGTACTATTAAACGATATTAAGTATTTGTCAATAACCTATAAAGGTTCATAATAATTTCGCAAAAATGAAAAAAAAATCTAACATCTCCAATTTTGTAAATCTTGACCTTGAATTATAGTCACATTAAAAAAATACTAAACCTAAAATGGCTATCTTTGAAACTTTATTCTTTAATCTTTAAAACAGAATTTAAAACGGTATATAATACATCACAAAGGAAACCTAAATATTACTACTATTATCGTTGAGAAGCTTGTCATTGTACTACGTTTCTTCCAAAATATCACCTTTTCTTTTATTTTAAAGAATCCATTGCAACTAAAGTTATTATCAATTAATAATAAAGTTATTATTGTGATGTACTTTTTCTTCTAACACGGACTACACCACTGAGGATGTCAACCGCAGTTGTTGACGAAACGTTTGGAAGAATTTCCAACAGACCTGGGCCATCATCCCGAAAACCCACAACTCATATGGATACCGGCCGAGAAAACCTACATTCTACTAATAAACTTATTTCACCCCATGGAAAAGTTACAAATATCAAACATTAAAACCTTCCTGGTTATCTTTACAGACAATTAAATTTTATCACTTACAGATTACAAGTTCATTTAGTGTTCGTTTTTTGCCATTATTAGTTTGTCAGAATAATTACTTATGGATAATATGGGTTATTCATCTCAAGACCTTAAGATTTAAAAGCAAACTGTTCACCTATGAGGGTAAACAAATTTGGATACAGATAACAAACCTAATAAATCATGTGACTTGAGTGTATGTGGACTGAGGATAAGAATGATGTGATGATAGCGAGTAAAATATACTGACTGGTAGGTCATAACTTGTCTTGGGTCCCCCAACTCATTAAACTGCTGCTGATCGCAGGCGTGCAGTGGCGACAACATGTACAGTGGCGCGAGGGCAATTACCTGCAACACACAAAATAAAAGATCTTAAAAAACGTTTAAATCTTATTAACATCTTTGACATATAAAATATATTTAAAAAATAAAACTTGTTCCTTAGGAGATGGTTCCTTAGTTCCCTAGGAGAGAACCACCTGTCATCAAATGGACCATCAGCCTGCCTGCTATCCTTTATAATATAAAAAACATATCAGAAATGGATGAAAAGTATAGTTAAAATATGAAATATAGTAGTGCCACAGTAGCGCCATTAGAAATCAAAGTTGGGTTATAGTCCGAGAGCTGGCCGTATAAAAGTCCTATGGATCATATACATGGATAATTTTTTGAAGATAGACCAAAAAAACCATAGGACTAAAGGTCGACACCCTTAAAAATGTCTGATTTTGCCAGCATGCAAAATTATAACCTCACTTCCGGTTGTAATTTCAGACAACATACCAGACGGCCGGCTCTTCGACTATTATAAATCCATTACCATCGAGCTACTCAGTAAGCCTTATATAAGTAAGGGTTATGATCTACATATGTATGTTATTACGACGTATTAACCACCCAATACTGTTTATATAATTATTTGTCATAAATAAATTTTAATAATAACCAACCTGAATTGTAGTGATAGAATGAAGTAATAGATAAGTAAATTGTAAAAAAAATTGATATAGATCTATAGTCAGATCCTCGTAATTCAGTCTGTATAGTGGAGAATGGAGAGGACTAACTTATATAGGTGCTAAACTGAAAAACTGTAAAGTTACAACCATTAAATTGTGGTTCATAAATTGGTCAGAATTGCGCTTGTGCAGCATTTGTGAATTGGTATGATTGGTTGGATGCGTATTTCATGAAACCACTGTAAATAAAAATGCTAATACAGCAACTCCTATTTAAAGATAAGAGTTGGTCCTCTTAACCTCTTTTCTCTATGGTCTGAACGCAAGCGATTTGACATGACGCGGGACAAGACAAGATTTGCAATTATAAAATGGCAGCTGTACAAAGATCAATTAACAGTCTCTACTACGAAACGCATTCGCGCTTCTAATTAGCGACAGTTTGTATAACTAGCAATAAATTTCAGTAAAACAATTATTTATTTTAATAATAGGTTTCACTTTTAATCATTAGTCTATTTTTACCAGGATTTCGAAAAAAAAAGCCTAAAAAAACCTCGAGACATCATCTCTAAAATGAAATAAAATAAAACAATTATATTCTCAACAACTATTCATAATACTAAGCGTAATATGAGCTCATAATAGTTTATATCCAGGCCTTATTAGTGAATAAATCAGAAATCAGAAGATTGTCTGAAAATTTCATCATAATCGGTTCAGGAGTTTTGGAGTCCATGAGGAACATACATACACATCATTTTATACATAAAGATTGTCATGGGAAGTTTATTATAAAATTGTAGACATTGAACTCTTAAAAGAATTACTTTTTATGCATTTTTATGCATATTGCATAAAGTGGCGGAGATGAGTAAGTTCAACTTTTATTAGTGTCTATTTAGGTCGGTGTGTATAGTCGCCGTCACGAGAAGCTGTAAATTATGTAAACAAACTTGCCACACGGGCAAATTATATAGCGCATACTTCGACGCAACTTTATTTGACTGGGTTATAAAGGAGAGAACGTAAACATTTGGTTTGCAATTTTGAGGAGTCATACTCATACTCTTAAAATGCGCATGGGGTTGCTTTTGTGTTATAGGTTATATTATTGGATTTTATTTAATTTGTTTTTATTAGTTAGAAATCGTCGTTTTGGTTAATTGTTGTGTTACATATAATTATTATTCGATCCAAATGTAATGAACCTCTAAATGTTTGTTTACGTAATTTACAGCTTCTCGTGACGGCGACTATAGTCAAACGTTGTAATAAAAGACCATTCAACATCAATAAAGAGAATAAACATCTGTTGCGGATACTTATTCGCGCAATTATTCCAGATCGAAATTTGGCCCTTGTAATGGCGCAAGAGAAAACAAGATAATGAAATAGAGTACCGGCACGCTGTAGAAATGTGCGGCGCCTGTTGCTAGACTAGCGCCCGCTTCGCCTAGTAGCCCGCCGCCAGCCAGCACAGCGCGCACACCTATCACCACCTGTACACACCATGTCATGGTCATACACACAGACGCAGCGTGGCAGGACACACTGCGTTCAGTCATTTGGGCATCCTGTCTGCCGGCAGTAACCACCGTGAAATAGCAGCATGTGTGCTGTGTTTCGGTGAGTGAATAAGGGATGCCAGAGCCCATTTCCCAATACTTCCAAATTCTCAAACCTACTATGGTCCCCCAGCGTATTTACAGCACCGTGTGTTGCTTGTGTTGTAGGTGACGGTAGCCAGCAAGCAAATCATCAGCCTGTCTAGTGTCGTTATTAAAGAATAAGGGCACATTCAAATTATATGCCTTATACCTATTGTTTATAATTAGTTTTTTGTCCTTAAATATAACTTTGTACAACTTGAAATAATTTTATAAAAAGCTTTTTATTCATTATTACATAATTTCCAAACTTTCTATCACCATACTGCCACATCTTGTAATAATCACTGTTTATATTTTAAAAAAATATAAAGCTAATAAACTGTTTCGGTATGTTTTCTTTCTTCGTAACAATAAAATCAATACGAGCATTGCTCCATGGTCAAAATCCATCGCCTAACTAGGGCCACTGATTAAAATTTACTTTTAGTCATGGGGTACTAATAATTATTGTTCAGGCATGTAATTTGAAGTGCCCCAACCGGGCAGATATTTTATGTAAAGGATGGTATAAACAAATGGGCAGTCTACTTCATGATACATAGGTGCTTACCACCGCACTATCTGCCCTGTTAGAATATAGTGTACAAGCGCTGTTATTATCAGGTGTTAATACAGACTAGCTTAAAGTCTTAAAGTTTAAGTCTTTTTATAAGACTAGCTTTTGACAGCGACTTCGTGCGCGTTGAAAAATAAAAAACATAACGCCTGACAAAATATTATACGATCAATAATGGATTTTTATTTTTATGATCCCCTATTTTCTGTGCCCCTGACATTGTGTATGTAAAACTTCATGGTGATCGGGTTAGTAGTTAAGGCGTGAAAAAGTAACAGAGTTTCCTTCACATTTATGATATTAGTGAGTTTGTATAGCAAATTTTTGATTTACAATCCATTCTCCCTAATATTCTCTAACTTCTCTGCTTTACACACTTACCTTATTAACTCTAGACATAAAGGCAAACATGGCTTGAGGGGCGATCACTGTCACCGAGATGCCCGCGTGGCTGAGGCGCTCCGACATTGCGTGCGACTGAAACAACAAACAATCTTAAGAATCAGTTCACATAACGCTGTTTGAAGGAAAAAGCTCAAAGGGAAATTCAGAGACTCTAGGAAAATCTATTTTTTTACTTTACGGTATTAATTATTGAGGGGGTGGTTACTGTAAGGGGTACTTCTGTAAGGGAGTGGTTACTGCCTCCAGATGGGCTGCCCAAACGACTGCGATACGTAGTGTACCCTACCACTACTTTCCAGATCCAGACCAGAGCCAAATTTGAAAAGTTCATTTTTCAAAGTAGACCCTGCCGGCAAACGAACCCGGGAACCCTAGAACAGAGCGTTAAGACAAGCACCCTAACCACTCTTCCAACGGGCTTGTCAAAACTACAAGTAAATCAAGTGCAAACAGATGAAAAGTTTCATTATAATACTGTATTTTATTATAATAAACCAAGAAAGAAAATTTGGATGTTTTTACGAATTAGAATAGCATAAAATTTCAATTGATATTTTTGTTTAATTTTCGAAACGTTTTAAAGAAAATGCACCTAAAATTAATCATCGATCATCAGTGACTCATAAAAGTCATAATAAATAGTTGCTTTGCTAGGAATAAATACATAAATCTTTGGATTTCGCCTTAGGAAAAAGGTTAATTATTTTGAATTTAAGATAAATTAATTTACAATTAATTTATTATTAAGTCACTCGTCCCTGGCTTTGCACAAAATTGAAATTTTCAAAAATCTTTTCTTAGTGGATGATTTTACAAAATAAATCTATGTTTCAGATTTCAGCTTACTAGACATTGTAGTTTTGGGCTGTGCGTTGATAGTCAGTCAGGATAAACGATTTTATAAGTATAGATTTTTGAACAAAATCATAGCACAAGCACATAGAGACAACAAAACGGCGACTGAACTGTGTAAATAAAAAGAAACCTTGTTGACGTCTGGTCCGGCTGCGTGTACGAGCTTGAAGCCCCGGGGCGCTGCCGCCTTAAGGAACTGCTCGACCAGTTCCGACGCCCCATACGTCAGGATGAGCTCGTCCGCGTGGACGTGCGAGTGAGCGCTCGAGCAGATCGACTCGCTGCTCGACTCCACCTCCGCCACCAGCTGCCACACAACAAGCCTCACTATGTGACTGCCCCAAGCGACATTTACTGCCGTTTGACACATTCATTTTACTCTGCTAACAACTAACAAAAGGAATAAAGTTATTTTTTGATCATTGATTCTATCAATATCTGGAAATTTGAAGAAACATGCTGTTTCTTCAAATTTCCAGATATTGATAGAATACTTGATATTTGAATATTGATAGTATACTTCGAGGAATCATATGAAATGATGAAGTAAAGTGAAGGTATGTTATCATCTCAGCCATACGACGTTCACTGCGGGATTTCCAAAAGAACCAATCAGAAGTAAGAAAGAAAGAAGAAAGAAAGAAAGAAAGAAACATTTATTGGCATTTAAAAGAAAAAAAAATGAACACAACAAAAAATAAAAACATTATAAGTAAACACCAAAAGGACACAACTCAGCTTAGGCTGCAACATTGTTACAGCGCTGATTTTCAGTTGTGCCCTTGCCGATGTCCAGGCGGGTCCACGGTCGACACGCGACCCCTATCTGTACATCTTGTTGGTGTGCTGTCCTATGCTACGCTTTCCAGTACGTAGCCTCTACTCGAGAACCTTCTGGCCCTAGAAGCCGTCGGTTCTCTGTACTATGTGTCCTACTCACAACCACTTCAACTTACTAATCCGCCGGGTACTAACTTACTAATCGTAACTTTCGATTGTCTATGGATCTTCTTATTCCTGGTTCGATCTAGCAGTGTAAATGCGAGCATAGCTCTCTCCACAGCTGGTTGAGCAACGATGTACTTTCTTACGAGGCCTCTATTTAAAGACCACGTTTCAGCCCCATTGGCATTCTGAAGGCAAATGCAGAGCATTGTATGATGCCCTTTGAGTGAAGTCCACTCACAGACATTCTCGTAAAACACTTGGCAGAATACCTTAAGAGTAAATTTATGCAGCGAGCAAGTCTACTTTTAAATACCTCTGCAATGTGATCACGTATGGGCTCCCTGAGATCTGTGGCGGCAGCTCCAAGGGTCGCTCGGCGGACGGTAGCCGCTTGCACCAACCTTTGCAGAGACTCACCCGCTACCTCTACATTCTGAAAATGCCATCGGCCTCATCATCATTACTGTTTGTTCACTGCTTCTTTCGAATACGATAGTAATAGGTCCATGAACATCTTGCCATTTCATATAGCAAAGTGAGATTGTAATTATTCACACCATTAACAAAATCAAAATAATGAACAATCGTATTTCAAGGCACAATGCTTTAAATTCAAGGCAAGTGGAATAATCTCAATTAGTTAAAAAATACCAAAATATGAAAGGTTAAGCTAATACACAAGTACATGGTATCTGCCCAAATTATATTTCCCAAGGAATCAAGTGTCCTTTAACCGAGATAGTAAGTAGACAGAAGGATACAAATTTTGTAAAAGTGAAATTTTTAAAGAAATATTAAAGGAAGATTACAGCATAGAGAAGAAAAGAACAAAAAGGGAAAATTTGTATTTTGGCTACTTATGCAAGCCAAATATACACAAATAGGATAAGAAATAGGCTACTCACTACACAACATGTGATGGAGAGATTTAGAAAACAAGGAACAAAGATATGAGAGGACAAAACTGACAAATTCTCTCAAACACGCATTAAAATGAAGTGTAAATGGACAGGCCATAATGTCTCGTTATGCAGATAGTTGATAGACTTACAAACTACAAAGTGGGCTTGGGCCTTTAGTAAAAAGGAATACAGTACAGGTAGACTAAGAAATCTTTGTTATTATTATTATAGGCTGGGGAATTTTATATGAAAACTCAATACATTTTTTGTAAAATTAGGCGATTGATGTTTTACCTTAATCATTACTGTTTTTTCATAGCTCATTGATACTTAAAGTATGATATTGTCCTAGCGAAAAATAGAATACCTTGATTCAATGATCAATGACTTACTTAGAAAAATAATTCTAATACTTTGTTAGTATTTTTGTATTTAGAGAAATTTAAAATTAATTTGTATCTTTTCCATAATTTCTTGTTCTATATTTACACGTAAGTATACATATTTTATAATAAATTCGCTGTGCCCTTGTCTGTTTCTCCGCTAACTTATTCTAAACCACCCTACAGAGTTTGATATGGTTTTACCATTAGGAAAGAGCTATAAGCGAGGATATTTGTGTATATAATTTTCAGAAAGAAAAATGCGTGCAAATCTGGAGAGGGCGTCTGCTAGTTCTGTAGGTATAGCTAAAAGAATAAAGGTATCTGCAGATTTATTCCATTTTGAAAATAATCCTCTCCACTAGTAGTTTAGGGTTCAGCTTTATAAAAGGCAAAAAACTTTTATAAAGCTGAACCCTTTAAAGACTATTACTTTTAATTGAAATATTTCCCTTGTGAAACAATGACTTGTGGCTTATATTAAACTTATAAGTCCAGAGCAAGAGATATGTGCTATCCCAGTTAGACGAGAGGGTTCACCTGATCGACTTGCGCTCTCGACTCGTCCCGTATTGCCCTGAGCACGCGCCGCACCATATTGGCGGCGACGATCTCGTTGGGCAATGCCCGACATATCATTCGGCCCGCAGCGCGAACGCTTGCACACAACTCCCTAAAACATACATCACATTTGTAAATCAGTAAAAAAATATTATTGTGTTGTATGAAACATAAGTAAGAAGCTCATACGTACAATTAGAAATTGAGAAAAACTATATATATGATGATTTCTATAGTAATTTATTAATTAGGACTGTAATTGAGACGTTGCTACATGATAATAAAAATTTTTATGTACATACATAATTATTATTAATGCTATGTATATATTCAGCTATTTGTAATTAAGTTTGCCTCAACACTGCAGGAACTTGGCATCACACAACAACCGTCATCCATCATTAAAGTCTCCTTCTCACTTTTATTGAGCACATATTTAGGCAAGATGAACCATCAACTTATCGCCTAGTCGTGCAGGACAGAGTTGAGGGCATGATTGAGTCAATTGGACATAGGCTTACATTAGGTTTTTTACGAGGGGAGAAATCTTCAAAAGAGACCAATGTCAATTGGTCGCATGCAATGCATTTGCACATAGATTTATGTAGGACTCTTACCTCACTAAAACACCCTGGGTGTGATTCTAGTCCATAGGGGACTTTGGAACTGTCCGGTTGTCGGTAACATTAGTTGGTAATGATTCAGTTGCTTAACTATTATAATTGTAATTTATAAGTGTATAATTAATGAATTTATACAGTAATTTGATATGTGGAGTGAAGACAAGTGAGAGTAGATAATTTATTATCTAATAATAGATAATTTAGATTGATAGGCCAAGGTATGTTGGAGCCGCAGTATACTTGGTAGAAGAAAATAGGAACATGTGTTTTAAAATTTTCTACCAAAATTGAATTTAATCACTTCATTCATCAGCTAACAGACAGTTTAAACCTTCATACCTCAAACTAAATATATATAATGCACCCACAACAATCAAAAAGGTGCATATTATCATAATTGCATGCAATGTTGTCCAAAATAAATATGGATGCCTCCATTGCAAATTGGTGTTAGATAAAAAAACTATTAAAAAATCATACCTACATGAAATCCCATGGTATTTCTTTGCTACATTTTTACACATAAATTATGTTGACAAGACAACACAAGATACCATAATGATGCTGTCTTGTAGTCAAGAATTTTGCGTAATGTGTGCCTTATCTACAATACAAAGTGACTACTTCCTAGCAATTTTAAAATTTCTGTAGTGTTTTAAAATGTCTCTTGTGTAGTACATGAACGATTAGGAACCATTCCACTTTACTGTACTAAAAAATATGTTTCTCATTATTCAATGTTAATTGTTCACTAGTTAGTTCAGAATGATGTATTCTGAGACGCCTGAGAATGGAATAATTACTATTTTGACCTGCAACAAGAAGCTGCCTTAGGTATATTGTGCAAGCAAAATAAATCCCTATGTCAATAAATATATATTTCAGTCTGTATGAGAACGATAGTGAATGATCTATACTAGCGCTAAACTCAAGTGACACTCTTAATACGCTACTCGGACAGTTTGTCAGTTCTATACTTATTAGTTCAAACCAAACTATTTGTATGACGAACGGAGATGAGAGAAAGCGAATCTGGTCCTTATGTCTAAAAGCATAATTGTTATTTTAAATAACATTAAGTTTGCATATAGAGCATTATAACAATCAGATAAATGAATTGTTTACTATTACTAGTATTTAATTTATAAATAAAGCATTTTTATTATTTATATTAAAAAAAAAGTCTTATTCTGTTGAGCAGGCAGTTATGTTTAAAGAAAAATAATTTCTAAATGAATTATTTAAACATTGGAAAGGTATTATTATACAATTTAAATATTTATTAAAATATTCTATGATGAGTTAAGGTAAATGCGACAAGTAATTCAGTTCAGAAACAGTTGAAAAAAATATATTAAAGAATCACTTGACGACCGAATAATAGTACTAACAGAACTATTAGTATTATAGTGGACTATATAGTATTATAGTACTGAGCGATCTTTGAAATGACCGAGCAGGCACAAGACTACTACTCTCACTGAACAATAGTAGTTGCCATCTCATCAGACTTTATGACTTTCATAAATTCTGGTTTGTTTTGTTTTCTTAGAAAATAACTTACAATACTGTTGCGTTTTCGGAGTCGGCGATAATTTGTTCCACTAGTGAAATAGTTGCGAGGGCAATCTTTTCAGAACTTTTGATTTTCCTGCAAATATAAAATCTTATGTGAATCGCTGATCATAAGTATCATAAGAGAAAAACTAGTGCACATTTAAGATTATAATAAAACATCAATGTAAGGCAATCTAGTATGTGCACATTTGCTAATTATTTTAATAACAATAATTGTTTTTATAACATAAAGCACTTTACCCTCTTCGGACATAGCAAACAAATTTTACAATTAGATCTGCATGTTTCTCATTTCCTATTTCATCATCTGCCAACGATGGTGTCGTCATTGTTTTAATTTTATTTGATAAATAAACAGGAAACTATATATTTCAATTTCTAAATAAAATAAAGCAAACTTATAACTTCGTCAACTAATATATAACCTACAAAAGCAAAGCACAGTTCAATCACAGTTTACAACTCCGCTAGGAGTAATAAATAGTGTTCTGTGGTTTAAACACAGATCAGTGTTGCCAGCAGTCAAACGAGAAAAAGTCCGAAATCAAATAAAAATTACCCGAAATTACCCGTTTTCTGTAGTAAAAAAAACAACGTACTACCGTTTTTTTTCATGTTATAATGGTTCATTGTATTGATTATTCACCTATTTTAACACTTATAGTGAGGTCACCTCACTAATAAGTGAGCATACGGATGTCAGGTACAAAAGAAATAACCTTGTACATAAAAGTACAAACAAGAAGGTAGGTATGTATGAGCAATATAGGTATTAGGTAGATAGTGAATTCTTTTCACAGACAACTGCATCATCATAACACACAAATCCTTAGGTTAACTAAGAAATTGCCCAAGCAAACAACTTGGACAGCATTGAAATTCCAATTTGTTTATATAGGTACTCAACGCCCAGGTTTATTTACACCTAGACGAGATTAATTTGCAAACTAACAAAATATGTTTAACACCTACTCAAGTTAAGTGAATATAGCAAAGGCACCTAAACATCTCTGATCCCAAAGTTATGTCACGTTAGGTTACCAAGGGCGTACCCAGGTAGTTCAGCTGCCTCCCCCCCCCCCCCCTAGAAGATGAAATAAACGTCAATTTTGCTGGCAAGTGTGAAATTAAAAACTTGTTACCTACTTTGCGCAAAATGAAGTGTTGGAAACAAAATATCTTTTCAGTCAGATATTTTGATTTAATATTTTCTTTATCTATAATTAAATATTCTACAACATTCGATATAGTATACTGTTAGCGACGCAATATAATTTAAATCTCCCGCTATAATTTGGAGAAAACAACATCTAGCGCTATCTAAATCCGAGAAGATTACTGTTAAATTAATATATATAGGTATATAAACACATCAAAAAAGTCTAAGCAACACATACTATTTCAAATTATTAATAAATTATTATATCATTTTTTGCAAAAATGCCCGAAATTACCCGGCAGTCAACGTTACCCGAAAGAAACCCGCTGAAGACCTAAATTACCCGAAATCGGGTAAAAATACCCGTACCGGCAACGCTGACACAGATTATAAAGACTATGTTGTTTCACAATGTTGCAGTTTATACCTCTCACCAGTGTTGCCAGCAGTCAAACGAGAAAAAGTCCGAAATCAAATAAAAAATTACCCGAAATTACCCGTTTTCTGTTTTTTTTTTTTAATGTTATGTCGACAGACAGGCTGACGGTCCACTTGATGGTAGGTGGCTACCGTCGCCTATAACACAAGCAACGTTACAGGTGCTGCAAGTGCGCTGCCGACTACAGTAGGATTGGATAACGGATTAGGAGGGGATAAAGAAATGGGCTCTGGCATCCCTTACTCACTCACCGAAACACAACAGCACGTATATGCTGTTATTTCACGGTGGTCTTCTGTGTTTTCTGTGGTAAAAAAAAACAACGTACTACCGTTTTTTTCATGTTATAATGGTTCATTGTATTGATTATTCACCTATTTTAAATTTTCCTTAAAATTCGGGAGCTGAAAAGAGGAAACGATGTAATTATGAAAAAAAAAAACAATTTATCGTATACGTAACAAAAAAGTAAAAAAAAAACATACCTATTAATTCATTGTTATAATGGTTTATTGTATTGATTTTCACCTATTTTAAATTTTCCTTACGATTAGGGAGCTGAAAAGAAAAAACGATGTAACCATGAAAAAAAAAACACTTTATCGTAACAAAAAAAAGGTATAGAAATGTATCTGGGGTAAAGTTGATCACCTTTTGAAGCTTTTGAATACTGACTACTACTTTTAAGTAGGTATGTTTTTTTTTAATGAATTTATTTCCCTTTAATTATCTGTAAAATAAAAACAAACAAGTAAATTAGTTATATGTTTCTCTCATATGATATTTTCTCACTAAACATTTGTTACTCAGGTAGATGGTGGGTAGATGATAGGTAAACAAAATTATGATGTGATTACCTTGCATAGGATCCAGATGTGATCATGTTATTCTTATATTTTTGTGATTTATGATAATTAATGCAGAAAAAAGTTTTATTTATGATAATATTGTAACAAATCCCCACGAATGAATGAAGTTGAATGAATGAACAGAACGAATGACTAGCTAGGGCGCCATTGAGCATGTTCTGTTTCGCTTGCTCTTTCGAGAACTTCGTATAGGCATTTCTTTCTCAGTGATTCCTTTGTTTGTTTGTGAACTGTGAAGCCAAACCAAAAAAGTTTGGCGCGATTATCGTTTCACGCAGAACCACTTTTTTCTGGCGGGTGGGACGTTCTGATAGGAAGGTTTTATTTGACTACGATAGATTTTTGCAAAAATACCCGAAATTACCCGGCAGTCAACGTTACTCGAAAGAAACACGCTGAAGACCTAAATCACCCGAAATCGGGTAAAAATACCCGTACCGGCAACGCTGCCTCTCACTATACTCCGTGCGCTGTAGCATGGTGCGGGTGACAGTTTTGCTGAACTATTTATATATGCATAAATTTAGGGTTGCCATGTTAACCAAATTTATTTGTCTATATTTATGTATATTTACCCATTTTTTGTTTTATATTAAGACAAAAACAGATCGGCACATAAGTTTCTTGGAAATGTAGTCAGAATTATACCGTGCCATTTGAAAAGGTTAATCGTAAGGACCAAATCTCCTCGTGAAAATGTATCTACCTATACCATGAAAACACAGTTAATAAATAAAAATATTTTAATTGTTCCAAATGTTACTGTTCCCACTGTTTAACATCCCAAATGCTGAATAATTTTTTATAATAGTGTCTTTTACTTTGAGAGGTTCTCCGAATTTCCTCTAATTTTGAGATTTGGTGAAATCGAATCCTTAAATATTTTTCTGCTGTATATTTAATGTCACTTATTTTGTGTTCTGTTCCGGCGAAAGTGTGTTCAGATTCTAAGTTTAAAAAAACGCTTTCGTTACCAACAAAGGGGATTGGGTAACTTTGTATGGAGGGTTGGCATCATTTTTTTTTCTAGCGGCCATTGATAAAACCTATTGTCGTTTATAGTCCTTGCAAAAACATGTTATAATGTGCAAAAAGAATGGCTCCAAACTATATCGAACAAGAGATATAAGGGTTTAAAGATACGAATTTTACGCCTGGTTGCTCTTCAAGAACAAGCAATAAAATGAAAAAAAAAGTGTTTTTTTTGTATTTTTTAATTTAAAAGTTAATGAAAAAGGTTAAGTTTACAAGAAAGAACGGTTTTAAGTGATTTGTTAAAAACTAATCATAATTTTCTTCGTCATAAACTTCATTTCCTTTGTCATGTCTTATTATAATAACCAAGAACTGCGCCGGAGGAACTACATCTTGGTGTCTTCCCCATCCCATGTGCCATATTATTATATCACATGGCAACAAAAAACTTAATGTCCGTTTCCCTACGACACCAGAACAATAGTGCCCTAATAAGCCCTAACTAGTGCATCAGATCCTTGTAATACTCGTCCCAAGAGAATATAAACATAATATATTTTCCTCCCAGAATGACGAGATTGAATTTGACCTCTCAAAAGCAATGAGTCAATACAGTTGAGAATTCTTAAACTCCTTGAATTTGGTTCTTTATACATATATCTCAATCACATACAACCCGTTTTTAACGTGCTCTCCGTAGTAGCTACCTACGTGCTTGTTGGATCTGGTACGTACCAAAAGTGCGTTGGTACGGTACGTTGATACCAAATAATTAAATCATCAACACTCAGCACTGGAAACTCATTCACTCCCAGAATTTTTACTATTAAAATTCTGAGCACGTAGTTGTCGGTACTGATTTTTCAGTCTTCCGTTAATAGTCTGGCCACCCAGCGGCACATAGTTACTTGCTGTACAGTAAGCTGGTTGTCTCTTACGTCTTTAGATGCAGGCAAATATGTCAGGTATCCAGTTGACTCTAAGTCTTCGACGCTATCTCGGAACCCTGTATCTAATATCAACACATCATTTTCTCGGAAGTACCAGTTGAAAAGATCATTGTGACTATTAACAATATCTGATACAATAGATGCATCGGACTTTGTAGCTGCATATAAACCATATATATCAAGTACTAGCGGCCCGCCCCCGGCTTCGCCCGTGGTGAAATTTTTTTATATACTAAAACATTCCCCGTTTATCCCTCTTTCTATTAGTGAAAACCGAATTAAAATCGGTCTACCCGTTGACGCGTGATGCCGTGACCAAGGGAAATCGGGATTCATTTTTATATATAGAAGATATGCCCGTCAGGACAGACTATGAAAAAGGGTTTTAATAAGTGGCGAAACTTATGCAAGCTGCAAGATTTTCTCTGAAATAAGTAATTGTTACTGTTCTGCAAATAAATATATTATTACGTTTTTACAATTTAATATGACAATAGCTCTCTTTCAGCCACAGGTGCGTTTAAATTGCCAAATAATGCATTTGAAATGGAAAGACAACGTTGAATAATTTCTTCACGTGTGATATGATCATAGCCCAAATGTCTTGGAATAAATTCAGTCATTAATCACATCTCACTAGACGCATTGTTTTTTTAAAAGTTTTTCTTGTCATATTGAAAACACTCGATAGTCTCTCATTTGAGTCTCCGGTGTGTAGTTTAGCAAGCACTGTGGCAAGGGCTCTGCCTGCTTTATTTTTATACCGCTGAGATATGCTTGGCGTGTTAAGTTGTATTTCTTGAAATTGAAGTTACGAGAAACCTATATAATAATGAAAAACCGCATCATGTATAAAGGTACGTCGGTCAAAGTCTAGCAAAGTCTTACGCGTCTTGCAAAATCCTTTATATGAGCAGGTAAAAATTCGGTTAGTATCCTGCGAGTTTTTATTTCAATGTCTTGCCACATATGGTGTAAAGACTACGGTAGGAATTAGTTTCGATGAAGCAAATATGGCAAGTTATGTATTTTTTACACCGAAATAGTGTACATGACGATTATAATCGAAGTAGTGTATATGGACGAAGTAGTGATTTAAGTAATATATAAAGCCTAATATCTCAGCTTCGATGTTATTTAGCTGTATAGTTCCATAATAATAAATGCTACTTTCGAACTGCTTTTTCAAATTATGCTACTTTTATGAGTGGCCGCAAAAGTTGAAAATGATGCCAACTTTACCCAAACCCCTTTTTTCAGAATTTTTGTGATAATATATTTATGACGCCTTTCGTTGTATAATGTGATGTTTTCTTTTATAATCTTTCGTATAACCATTTCGTATAACCAAATGCAACAAATATGGAACATATCTTTCAATGGAAAATGTAACCCTCCTCTAGTAAATTATTAATCTGTGAAAATATAACTTTTCTTATTTTTGTTTGAATAATGGCAAATGCTACCCGCCAAATAACCGATTATCAATTTTCAGTAATTCATTAAATTCTTCAATATTTATTCTTTTCGCTAAATTACTATCTTTATTAGTGATTTCTTTTCGAAATCCTAAAGAAGAATTGAAACTTTCGTCATTTTCTTCATGGAGTAGTTGTGTTTATGATTTGTTTGACTGACGTACCTATCATTCAGTATTGCTATTTGTTGTAAAGGAACACAATTACCGTTTTGAGGCGTCTTAGTTCAAGATGCGTCAGAAGTTTTCGGTAACATCCTTTAAGTTGCTTTACATTAGGATTGTCGTTAAATCCACCCTGCATTCGTATGCACGAAAAAAATCTCTAGATGGTCTTGGCTCAGTTTGTATGTGGGCAGGATTCTAAAGCCAACCCTTATTTTTTCATTTTGAATAAGTTCTTCATATACATAGTTATTTTAAACTTTTTGTGTTCATCAATGTGCCAAGAAAACCTCTTTTGCATTTAACTTTTACAACAGGTTGTTAGTATCGAGTAATATCATATTTCCATCTCTTTTGACTTTTCGATACATATTTAATTTGCAATTTCAATATATATTCTTGGAGTTCACCTAAAAAGTCAAATATTAAGCCTTTGTTCTCAACACATAGCGGTTTTCTAATGTCAAATTGAGTCATTGCTCGCGTGTTAAAAATGTCAAACCTGTCGTTTATGTATTTAATAAAAGTTTCCGTTGCCTCTTTGTCTTGAAATGATTCTAGTTTTAACTCATCTCTGCAGGCTTTTTAACAGTTGCAACGCTCGCACTGAAAACCTGAGTGGCTTAAATTATACTATTTTTAAAATTAATATGTTTTATTGATTGGCTAACTGTAAACACTCTTTCCGTTGAAGTTTATTGAGTGCTTCTAATGTAGGATTCCATTTAATAATTTTCTCATCTTTGTCAAAAAATTCTCTTTTCGGTTGAAATTGGTTTCGGAGTAACTTTATAATATGACTAGGATCCCGAAACCATGGTATCTCAGAACTACTGGATGGGTGTTTAAATGTTATTTTTAACGTCTCCGGCTGTAGATTGCAACCAAGTAATTCTAATGCACCATTTTCGTTGTATGACCATTGCATGTCATGGAAACCACGTTAACGTCAGACTCAAAACACTAAGTGTAACAAATTTTTTATCAAATTTGCTTTCTGTTCTCCTGTTAACGAGTTGCTTAAAAAATATCCCAAAGGAAGTTTAAAGCGGTGATTTATGCCAAGAAGAAGAAAAACGAAGGCTTGGGAAGCTAAAGCAGCACCTTCCTCAGCTCCTGTTCCCATATCTTCTAAGCCATTATATTTCTTTCCGTCCCACATTTTTTTGACGCCTAATAGCAACCTCATCGAATGTCAAAGAGCATAAAGGCCGATGCTGGCTCAGTTGTGCCTTTGCTTTTAATGCCTGAAAGGATTCCTCGGTAAACCCTGGATCTCCTTTTATATGACCATACCACTTAGATAGAGTCTTAGGATGAGGAAAACATGTATCGAAAGTTTATCTCACGTAGTCATACGCTTTTGGAGCATAATAATTCATATTCAGACAAAACTTTTTTATAAAAGGGGTATATTTAATATTCTTTTTTTTTCCTATTGAGATTGTTAAACAAGTCTACAGTAACTACGTTTTTTTTTAATCTGTTGAATGTTTCAGCATCAACGTAATTATTATCTTAAAGGGATGTTAAGATCTCCTTTAAGGATTTATTCATATTTTGAAGTCGTTTAACTTTTTGCTTTAATGTTTTTATTTCCCTTTTTTGTTTCTTAATAATTTCTTCTTTGTTGAAGAGACTTTGTTTCAAACGCCGCTTCCTTGGAGTGTAACGTATTGATAGCATATGTTCTTCATTTGCTCCAATTTCAGAAGAATTCTAATAAAGAAAAATATACAACATTATCAAACAATACGGGTTCAAAAAAATCAATTAATACTACATATTATATCTATTACAAAATAATACGGTTTCTTTAGTTTTAAGTTCTGATTTGAATTTTATTATTTCTTGTGTACCTCTTGTCTTGTCACCTCTTGTGTAGCACTGAAAATATTTGGTTCGGCAGGTTGTAGCTCTCGAAAAACGGGAATTGAGGTATCAGCTTGTTCAAATGATTTTGTCCCAATCACTGATACACTCTAAAAGAAAAATACATATTAAAAAAATATAAGTCACAAATTTTAATATTAATTTCCTTAATGACCTTGATGAAATGTACGTGTATAACTTATTTAGCGACAGTAATATTTATTTCGAAACGCACCCCTTATAAATCACTAGAAATATTTGGTTCAACAGGTTGCTCTGTTATTTATCATAATATAAATATGTTATTATGATTAATGAAACTAATTTCATCGACAATAATATTCATTTATTTTATTACGCACCTCTTGTGAAGCACTGGATATATAGGGCACAGTACCAGATTGTTCCTCTGCCATGTGTGGTGAGTCAAATAAAAACTAAAAATAAATAACGTACTGGAGATTAAATGTCAATTAAATGTAGATTTGGTAAAAAAGTACGAAGAAAAGTTCCAAAAAAGTTATAAATACCATGATGTTAATTTACCTTTTGAGGTATTGCATATGTAACAATACGCCGAAGTCCTCCTTTAGTTGTATATAAGTCATTAGCTTCAAAATGTATACTGCAAATGACACTGTATTTGTTTGGAATCCAATCGTTTTCACCGTTACAATTTCTAATTATTTGAATCCAATCATTTCTCCATGCTTCATTTTCTTTAGGAAATCTAGTGAAAAGAATATTAAATAAAATATCTAGTGGTAATTATTAAATAAATAACCTAAATAAATTGAATAAAATAATTGAACATAATAAACTAAATTTCCCATATTTCGGGTAATTTGCACACGTGAATATTGGCAACACTGGACTTGGGATAAATTATTTTGACCCAGTGAATGAAAATTGATTGTAATGTATAAAATCGGGAAATAAGTGATTGAATTATTAATTTACCTATGAAAAGTGATTCCTGGATTTTTTTTCTTTCGGTCACTACGGTTTTTACACCATTTCACTACACAAGACATGCTGTATATTTATAGTTTTTCGCCGTGTAACGTGTCGATTGTGTTGACGTTTGCACGCGTAATGGCCGAATAATGTGTGAATGTGTGCGTGTTGGCCTGTATGTATGCACAAACAGGTACAGCGAGCTGGCCGACTCTGAGTGACACAGCGTTTTGTCAGCGAGACTGTCCGACTTTTTTTTGTACGTCCATGCTCGACGCACTCTCTCATCCAGGGATTAGGTACACGAATGTATCACTGGATTAAACTGAAGAATCTTCCGTACTTTCCAAACAATATCAAAGAGATGACCGCTTCTTGTCGGTCTGTGCAGAACACGTGCAGAAGTCAAACTCGTTTTGCCAAGGCAAAAGGGACACTAATTACTTTACTCTATGGACACTTTCACCGTTTGAATTGAAAGATAAACAGAAGATAACAATAAACATAGACTTCAAAGTAAGGGCCTCTGCCTACAAATGCGAAAAACAAGTAGGTACACTACGACGATTATCAACAAATTCTCAAGATATGCTTTCGCGTATGCATGTCCTGACTCCTAACACAACTTCGACAACTGTTAAAGAGATATTTTTTACGAATACAGTCAGCTTTTGCATATACACCGCGACAGAGGCTCTTCTTTCATGAAAGAAGAAATACAAACCTTTCTCAGAAATTGTAACATTGCCACTTCTCGCACGACACCTTATACCTAATCCCCAGGGGAACGGTTAGGTGGAAAGGTTAAGTCAGGCCCCTCTCTGGGTAAGTGCCCAGGGCCCGTCATCGATGGGACCCCCTATTTCCCGCATAACTGCACTGAGGAACGCTCCTTCTTCAAATTGAGAAGAATAAAAAATTAATTAAGAAGTACAATCCTTCAAGAAAGATTGATGGTTTGTTCCGATGTCTTTTTTCTTTTTTTTTTATTAAAGATGGGTTTGCTCTTGGCCAGCATCTATCCATGTAGGAAGGATGAGGCCGACGATGGAGCGAGCTCACCCAGAAGATGCCTATTCACTCGAACCTTGAAAAGATTTGAGTTGTATGAGCTCGGAAATACAGACGCCGGCATAGAGTTCCAATCCTTAGCAGTGCGCATTTTTAAAGACGTTTTAAAGCACTTGGTCCGAAATAGAGGGATTTCGACAAGGTGAGGGTGGTAACCAGCCGTACGTCTGCATGTCCGATAGAAGAAAGGGGAAGGCGGTATGATCTCGTGCAGCTCCATATAATTTGATGTACTCAAAGCACTTGAACTACTTCTTAAAGTGTGATGGCCACCTCTTCAATCAATATAAATAAACCTGCATATAGTGAATGCTGAGTTACTATTCTGGATTATGTAATAATTATACCTATTCATTTAATGTAAATATAGAGAAATAAAAATAACAGTTGAATAAATGTAAAATTTGAATTTTATATTCATTTTACCTATTTTAATAAAAATAATTCTTTGTCAGTCATAGGGGCCCCATTATTCTAAAGTGCCCAGGAGTTAAAAACGGCCCTGTATGAAGTTAGTTCCCAATGAGTGTTTATTATGCAGGTATGTACAATGTACATGTGATATTTTACATTGTTTATATTTATAAACCACTAGCGACCCGCCTCCGGCTTCGCCCGCGATGCAATTTTTATATATAAGAACATTCCTCGTTTATCCCTCTTTCCATTAGTGAAAACCGAATAAAAAAAGGGAAATAGGGATTCATTTTTATATATTATATAAGATTATATTGTAGTTTTGTATTAAAAAGTGTAAGTTCTTTAAGACAAAAAAGCGTACAACTTCTACATAAAATAAGATTATAAATATTTATTTGACATCAGTGGTAGTTTGCGCACTCTTACATAATGAATTAATTTATACAGAATAAGGAATGTGTTGGAAATGAAACAGATTATTTTTCTTTTTAAATTATTGTATTAATAAATAATGGTAGTTGTATTTACATGACACATTCGATTACTCTTTTTGTTTTGGCAGAAGATTAAAACATTGTTACACAATAATATTTCTTGTAACTTAAAAGTAAAGAACACTTGAACGCGCGTCCTTAAAACTAACTACGACGTAAAACACATGTCACATTGGTAATCCATATTTTACCATCATTCAAACAGGCAAAATAACAAATTCTTCACTTTTTTGGTTACAACATTTTGAAAATACTGGTCTTTTTTGGTTTCAGCGGTTAATTACTGCACAATCTTTCACACCAGAGAGGCAAACATACGGACAGACACTCGTGAGTTAATGTTTAATATATCACAGGTTTCTAGTGTGATCTAAATGATACATTTATTTTAAATCGACGACAAACTGTTCCAACTACAAAATTGGATAATTTTAGATACATGTAAAATCTGAGAGTCGAAATCAGTAGATTCTTTCCATATTTTAGGTAAAGTTTACATACAATTCGTCAAAATTTGCATACAAAATTATAAAGTTGTTCATTCGGAATTGCTTCGGATCAAGTTCCGTTATGATAAATTTACTGTCTGATATGTTTTTAACTATGAATTACGAAAGCACTGTTTAGTAGGTACGCGGTTGAGATTTAGTGGAATGGCAAGTTTCCGGGTTTACCAATGCCATGTTGGACATACACAAATAATATCGAAATAGAATTTTTAGGCAAAATTTGTAGTGAGTTTTAAAATGTTAAGCACTTCCATAAGATCGACGAATTTAACGCACCATTCGTTATTATTTCACTCCTACGTTACTTATTACAATGTACATAGACCCTTTTGTCTATTATTGCTTACAATTTTATAAGTTTTCATGTCAAAACTTCATTTTAAACCTATTAAATAATTTCACGCTCGTCCCAATAAATACGTACACGTAAAAAATATAAACTATATGAATAGTTTAATCTTTAAAACAAACTTCTCTTAACCTAATTATATATTAATAACTATTCATCAGTATGGTTTCATCCATTTTCAATATTATGCCTACTTTATAATTTTTCCAAGCGCCTGAAAATTAATTTACTTTTTTTTTTTTCGCGAATACTCTATTCTATATACACGTGTGTCGTTTATTAATTTATTTTTTATTGTTTTGTATCTAATTCATAAATTTTTATCATCACTAATTATTTTTTTACATGGTTCACTTTTCGTTTTTTTTTTGTTACAGTCACAATTTTTTTCTCGGTTAAATATGTAAGCAAATAAAGTTTCGCCACGAAACGTTCAATATCGGTTTAAGAGCCAAAAGTACCAGGCACTCGCGTTGAAAAAATAAAGGAGGCTCCTTGAAACATGCATAAAACAATGGCAATACAATAATTTAATTGTCAATCATTAAAAGAAATATATATTAAATATTAACTTCCTACAGTAAACACTAAAATATTACAAAAAAAAAAAATTATTTCATAAAATGGTTCACGTAATACAATATAAATAAGTTAAATATTCTAAAAAGTTAATAATAATAATACACACATCTTAACCTAATCGAAAAGCACTCATATCTCCTTGGTAAAATATACCCTTACTTGATTTATTTCGCGGTACGGTAATTCATCGGCATTACGCGGGAATGCAAAGTTACAATACAAAATACAAATTAACTAATGCGATAAACAAACGTACAAAAATATCATAAACGTGTCCTAAACACCTTATTCCGTCTTCTCATATTCCTACTTCCTTAACCTTCTTTTTATTTCGCCCTTACAGCACAAACACAACCTCGCTAAATGTGATGTTTTGTACTTTTGTTCTAAATAATTGTTAGTAGTTCATGAGATCATTATGTCGCACAATAAAACTTTATTATGCGCTTATTTAGAGAAAAAAAAATCGACAAAATATGTAGACAAAGTAAGACTGTACAGCTTGTAAAATTAAAAAATATTATGGTAAAAACTAATTCCAATTGGTCAAAATGTTAACATAAGTAAAACTAGGAATACCGACAATATACAAAACAATCGATAGACTTAATCCGCGGACACACGACACTTAACGCGCAAACGTAAGACTAGTTAAAATGCGATATTAATACTAAAAGAAAACTTAAATTAGGTACATCTTTGATTGAAACTCACTCGATATAATTACTGTAAAATGTGACGCATAAAAAATACTCCGCCTCCAAAAAGAAAAACGGAGGTCAATTCCAACGTAAATGCATACAGGAATCTCGCAAAACATGCAGCACTCTGGACCAGTTTCGTGCCGCACACAATTAGATAAACCTTAAATTTGATTAAATCCAGGAACTACAAGAACATTTTGGAAAGCACATCGCTAGAATCACTACAAAAAAGGCAACACATAGTTCTGTTGGAGCTCTAAGCAGAGCCTAGGTCACTCCGTCGCGCGACATTGGAAGAACAATGCGGGTGTAGCTTACGTCAGGCTCCCGACTCCTGGTAAGGGCCCGTGACCGTGCATGGGTGCATCGGAAATAGCGTCGTCCAGGACATCGTTGTCTGAGTGTCTGTTCGCAGCATGATTTGACCACTCCTTCGCGCTAAGTTAGTCGCTTCTACTAACGCGGCCAGCGAGTTAAACCCCCCCGGTATGCTATCTTCACCCTTCTTATATTTCTCTATTAAACTCTTCTGGTCCGGCCCAGGTGTGGACGCCGGTGATACAGAATTCGCCTTAGGCCCGGGTGTATTTGCCGTCGGTGGGTTCAAACCCAATTTCTTTAATCGCATCTTCTCTTCCCACTCCTCCAAACCGTGTTTCGGTCGATTCAAATTCCTATGCTGATAAAAAACCAGCGATATCCTCGTCGGGTTCATTCTATTCGGTGTTTTCACAGCGGTAGTTGAATGCATTTCGTGTTTTGCGCATTCAAACAATACACTTCCGTGACCCAAAGCGATAGCGACTCCGCCCATTTGACTGTCTTTAAAGCATTCTAAGTTGTCGGAGAATTCTGTAACTTCTCCGATAGGTTCTGCTTTAGGCGGTTCAGGGGGATACGCGATAGAAAACGGTGGTGGATAAATACACCAATTCGGCGACGATTGGCACCAGTTTGGAGTAGGATTCTGATAGAAATTAGGTGCGAAATTAGGATTGTATTGATACCCATATGAGTTGTAGCAATGAGGATTCCTCAACAACTCATCTCTTTTATATTTTTCTGCATTGTAATAAGCTAAACTGTTATAGTCATTATACGAATTTTCATAAGGATTGAAATGACCATATGGATTTGGCGGAAACGGGTATGTATTTGTCATTTGAGGATAGTTTCCGTAACTTTGAATCGATGACTGATTGCCATATGCGTTTTGGTTGACGTTATGAAAATTGTTTCCTGTAAATTCTGGCATCGGTTTATTATTTAGTGTCATATTTTGGTTTATGTCATCATGGCTTATTGTATAATTTGTCTGAGAAATAGACGTGGGTGTTAAATTCTCATTTGGCAGTCTGTTATCATAGGGGCTCCTGTGTTCATAACCCTGATTTAAATGTGGCCTCTCGGATGGAGGGTACGGCTTTAGAAAAGTGGAATTATCAACGCCTTCTAGGTTTGCGTGTGATCGCGAAGGAGGTCTAGCTTTTGGTACTCTAAATAGAGCGTTATCATTTTCTGGGGTTGCGGGGTCTTTTGGCTTTGTTGCATCCCAGTTTTTAGAGTCTGGTGATTTCCAAACACTCTTTCTTATATCGGATGAAGTATTCATCGAATCTGTGTTATTATTTGGAGATTTTAGTTCAGGTATTTGAGGTGGTGCCGGAGATTCAGGCGTGTTTTGTGATTTCTGTGATATCTCTGTTAACCTCGGTGAGCTAGGCAGCTCGAAATCCGGTATCTTGTTAGTTATGGCTCCGACAGTCACATTGTGTTTTTCTGGCTCGGTAATATTTTTCGGTGTTAATTGATCCGTATTTGGATCACTCCTATTTGAGTCTGGACTGCAATTATTTGGCGGTACGTTAAGATGGGCTGTTGTAGAATCTGGGTCTTCTTTTACTACGTTATTAAACATTTCATTGTTAGCAAATTCTTGCCATTGATTTTGATTTTGAGAGACATTATTCATGTGAGGATTTTGTAGAGTGGTGTAATTTGGATCTCTTTTTTGCATGACGGCTGAAGGGAAGTTTTGTTGATTTTGATTAGGATTTTGACACGCACCTTCCACTAGCGACGAGACGTGATTTGGGTTGTATAAAGTATTTTGATGGTGTAAATTATAACTTTGTTCGTAAGAATTGTAAGGTGAATCGAGTACCGTACTTGAGATTTGGTTACTCTGCAGTTGCGGATCAGTGAAGTTGTCTATCATCGTTGCCATATCCAATAACGCAGGGTTGCTTAAATTGGGATTTATTAAGCCTCCTGAAGTCTGATTATGCATGTTAGGATTGACAAAAGCTGAATTATAGTGGCCATTGTTGTTAAAGGAATTTGTCTGGTTCAGAGCTGGGGTGAGAGCTCTGGGCGAAGCGCTACTTTGACTTCTCGGACTGGCGTTATTTCTGATGTCGTTTGGCTGCGGCGTTCTAGGTGCAGTTGCGGCTTGCTGAGGTTTCTTTTGATTGTTAGGACTCTGCTGAGAGTTATTGCTATTCGTGGACGTGTTGGCTGAATCCGAATTTTCGTCATCTTTCCTCTTCTTGCCGTGGCGCCGACATGGTTGTAATGGTACGGATCGTACTCTAACTTCCATTGGATATCTGAAAATAGTCAATTTAATTTTTAGACAAACTTAACATTGTGGTAACATTTTATTCTATTGTTTTAACTAGCGATCTGCCTCTATTTCACATGGGTGCAGGTGACTAAAAGCCAATTTAATCTAAATTGAATACCAAAAGTTTATTATAAAAATTATGTAAGGCTTCAAAGTTTTTAAATATTTGAAATAAGTAATTCAGAAGAATTAAGCGGACGCAGACTTTTTATTAAATTTGATGACTATAGATAAAATGAGATTATTATTTGCTATAAATAGATTACTTAAAAAAATTACAACCCTAGAAGTCGGGTATAGATAGACAGGACAGGGTATAGATAGACAACGAGGACATGAGCTCAATGGATACGAATTCCCTATCCACTCCTAATCCCTCATCATTAATCCTACTGTAGTCGGCAGCGCACTTGCAGCAGCTTTGGCGTTGCTTGTGTTATAGGCGACGGTAGCCACCTACCATCAAGTGGACCGTCAGCCTGTCTGCCGATCTTAAAATTAAAAAAAAAAACGACAACGCGGTACAGACATATTTTTTGACTATTGATATTCGGGAGAAGAAAGAAAGTGTATGTGGTACGTCACCGTGAGCACTCACTTGTGGAGCACCTCGAGCGCGCCGCTACTGATCTTGCGCTCCTGGGCGTCTCGTGAGCCAAACTCGTCGGTGGAATCCAGCACGTACAGCGGCAGCACGTGCAGCTGCTCGTCGGGCGGCTTGTCGAGCGCGCGATGTCGGGCCAGCGTGACCACGGCCGTGCAGCCTGTGTTCATATTGTGCAGGTCGCGGTGAGCGTGAGCGCAGAAGTCAATGCACGCCGTCACACCTGCAAAGTGTTTGTTATTAATGGCAGCCCTTTTGACAGTAAGAAACACCATTTTATATAAGACCATAGTAAAGTTAGAGTGGCATGAGGGATGTTAATGAGTTTATTTTTCTATAATACGGATAAATTTCTACCCTGTATGCATTGCTGTGTTGTTTATTGGTGGCGTTATTGTACCAGATCTATAGACCCACCTAATCTAATGGTTTTCATTAAACCTTTCACAATATCAGCAATTAGAATGATAGTAAAATTTTCATACACTTATCCACTGAACCCTTTCAAAATTCATCTTCACACTTGAAGTCTCTAGGTCGACTTAGACGTAAAGTTTAACTAAAATCTAAATTTGTCTTCCTAATTTGTTCCTAATCTAATTTGTGTTTGGATTTTTGGTCACAGTTTTTCTAACACGTAATCTTAATACGAATAATAATAATTGTTTTACCGGAAAAAGGTCTTCCAGGCTTGAATCCTAATCTACAGTCGGAAGCTTCCTTTTCGAACTGGCACTGATTCTCGAACGACTTCGGCGCCAGATTCATGTAAAGTGGGCTGAGTAATGTTGCCAGAACGTGCATGCGCTCCTCAATTTCGCTTTCCTCTGTTTTAACTGAAAGTCTGAACTTTCGGACGGTTTTAGAACGGGCGTACTTGCATCCATTGTAATACATGGACCAGGAACAGCCGAAACTATAGGACGCGCCGCATGTTTCTGGATCTAAACCTGAAATATTTTTTTTTATTATTACTCTTTTCGCGGGAAATAATAATAAAATAGATACTGATTATTAAATGTAACGATGCAGCAATCTGGTCCACACAAAAGTCAAACTTTTGAAACAAAAGAAAAAAATAATTTTCGGCCAATCTAATTTGAAACATATGACACAAATACTCACCTTGACAAGCACAAGTTCTGTTTTCATTGGTGGCACATCTCCTTGTAGTTGGTAAACCGTATCTATTTAGTTTGTGCGACAATAAAGTGTAGTCCAAATCGGCTTCCGATTGTGGTATCCCTTCCCAAGCAACCAAACACACAACAATCCACGATGTCGCACACTTATGCCCGTTTCTGCATTTAACTACGACTAGAACTTTTTCCGTGTAATTGGCACGTCTTATAACCTGAAACACATTTAATAGCGCATTCAATATAGCAGCATTTAAAAAAGGAATAATCTGACAAAATTTCATAATACTGCCTGTAATAGTTATGAAATTTCTTAAGTCAGTTAATCAGTGTATTATATTCATCTACGAGTGTCATGCGGTATCTCGCTGAATATACGGTGATCAATCCGAATGGGTCAATGAGGGCAAATCTTAAACTATGAGATATACGAGAATTTGTTCTTAGGGACTAAGGCTTCGATTTTTGAAAAAAAATAAAAACTGCATTCAAACTTTTTCAAATTACGCTCATATGTGACCAGGAAACGAACCTGGTCAAATAATGTAAAAAATCGCAATTATTTTTATTACTGTAGTTGATAGTTTGGGTCATAAGAAATAAGTTTTGCTATGGAATGTCATTTAAATAATAAATAGTGAACATTTCAAATAACTGATTCATTATACGAATTGATTATTGATATTAACATTTTGACAATATTAAAATATTGTCTTTTATACAAGGTTCCAATTATTCCTTATGACCCACACTACCAACTAAGATAACAAAAATGATTACGATTTTGTTATCGTAGTTATTACAGTAAAAAATTAAAAAAAGTTTTAATGTAGTTTTTATTTTTTCAAAAATCGAAGCCTTTTCAAATTTCCCCCCAATGATCCATTTGGATTGATCACCTGTATCTAGCTGAGCAACTTCGTACGCGTGGTGTACGATATAGCGCGCAACTTTATTGTTTGTGAACCGATTGGAAAGAAGCATACACTAAATGTTACGGGAAGCTTGCTACAATACATAAGTGAAAGTCGCATTCAAATCGGTTAAGCAGTTTCTGAGACACAAACACAAGACAAACAGACAAAAATTTTAAATACTTAATGTTTTGACCTCGGTATATGATAGTACAACGTGTACAAATTGTTTTTTTTTTTGAAAAAATATTTAATGTTCATTCATTCACACGGCTCGTTTACGATTTTATTATATGTATAGATAATATACAGTTTTAATGAATATTAAATATTATGTAAATTAATTACTATATTCTAAATAATTTTGGGATCCATACACTCACCCACTTGGCCATCGGACAACCTTGAGCTGTTTTTCCTTCTTTTCCGGTGTAGCATATCTTTTCTATTCTCAATTCTTTGCCCGATAATCCAGTGCGACCCTCGAGTTCCTTTCGTAGCTCCGCCAGAGTTGAGGCTGCTCCTAAAAAAAAAATTAATAAAGAAAATGAAATAAAATTCAACAGGTTGCTTTTAAATGTGTTTATAAAATCTTACCTAAATGAGTGTAGTAACTTCCAGGTTCCGGCGGGTTCTTATCCGCAGGAAAACAGTTACAGTCCGGAACTTCTGTTCTAGAGTTATTTTTGAGCCTTTCTAAATTTTCCAGGTATTCCTTTGAGTAATTAAAAGTGTTTTCTTTGGTACCCTTACTCAGAGCATCGGGCCCAGGAGTAGCCGGCTTTTGGACTTTGGGGTCAGATTTTTCTGTAGAGTCGGGATCATCTTCGATAATTTCATCCTTCGTTTGTAGTCCAGGACAAGCACCGTCTCTTAAATGTTCCGGAGGCGGTTTTTTGGTAGACCCTTGTCGACAGCATGCGTAACCCACTTCATTTTTGATAGCCACAGGTCCCCCATCACCAGCAAATACGTACGGTTCGGATTTCGATTGCATATAATTCATGTTTTTGTATATTTTTGTACCTGGAGGTGAATGTTCCGATTTTATTTGTTCTATGTAGTAAGGTGGCTTCGGTTCTACAGGTGAGTTCCTCGCGGAATTAGTTCTGTCAGATTCCTTAATATTCGTTTTGGAATCATTAAAATTTCTGTTATACTTTTGAAATCCAATGTTCTCCTGTAGTCGAGAAATTTGTGCGTAAGCATCAGGGCCATCTTGTCTGCGCTCATAAGGAAAATTTTGAAAATTCTGGTAATTTTGTTGCTTACCACCGAAATTCTCCTGTTTAATAGTAGAAATGGGCGGTAAAACAGTGTTATGTTGTGACCTAGCCACAAGACTGTTAGGAAATTCTCTATAAGTATTACTAAAGGATATGTCCTTTGATTTTGAGTAAAAATTTTGGTTTGTGATTCTTTGCGGTTCAATTTTATTTAAAGAATCATCTTTAGGATACTGGTATGTATCTGGTGCTTCTAATTTAGGAATAAGTGGTGCAGATGGATGCCTAAATTTTGCATCGTATGATTCTTTATTATAAGCCCTTGTTTGTGCGTTTGTGTCGCGCGCGGTTGAGCAATTTTGTTGATTCATTTCTGATACTGGTCCAATAAGCATTTTGGATTGAAAATCTTTACTATCCTGCTGAGGATAACTTAAACTATCACTACCATAACATTCTCCATATTTTTGTGCTTCGTAAGGTGCATTTGAATAAGAGCCGTATTGCCCCCTCACATCTGAATACGATGGTAATTTTTGCTGAGTTTTAGATATATTCTTAGACGATGCAAGTTTATCATAAACTCTCGGGACGACTGTCCCCCCCTCCCATACGTGGTGGCCACCACCTCCGAAATCGCCCGCGCCGTAGGCGTTGACGTTTTGTGAATAATTACCAGCGACAGGATAACCCTGTTCGCCTAAGCGGTAATTATCTCGGAGATGGTGGCTATACGATAAAAAATGACCGGTAGTATTTCTGTCATCGTTGACGGAGACTACTCCGCCTTTTCTGTCATCCATCACACGAGGTGGGCCTTCTCCAGGATCGCCTTTATCTGGCGGTGTATTGGTACCGTCTCGAGTGTGATTTTGTTTATTTAATATCATTGTTTTCAGTCTCGAGTTTAAGTTAACCCTGTCAGATTGAGAAAAAATCTGTTGCTCCGACTCCTCCTGCCTCTGCTGCTGCATTTGTTGCTGTTGCATCTGTTGATTTTGATGCATTTGTTGATTTTGCATTTGTTGTTGTTGATTCTGTAGTTGTTGTTGTTGTTGTTGTTGTTGTTGTTGTTGTTGTTGTTGGTTTTGCATTTGTTGCTGCTGCTGTTGATTCTGCATTTGTTGTTGATTTTGCATTTGTTGATTTTGCATCTGCTGTTGCTGATTTTGCATCTGTTGCTGTTGATTTTGAAGATGCTGTTGATTTTGTAATTGCTGTTGATTTTGCAATTGCTGTTGATTTTGTAATTGCTGTTGATTTTGTAATTGTTGTTGATTTTGCATTTGTTGATTTTGTAATCTTTGGTTATGCTGCTGCCATTGACGTTGCTGCCAATCGTTTTGATTTTGTGCTTGGCCACTTTCTCTGTACTGTTGCCCGCTATTGTAGTTGCCCGGATACCCGTTACAATCTAGTGAAGCTCGCGGACCGTTGCTCCCCTGCAGGTATCCAGGCTCGGCGTTTCCCGAATGCTGAGTATTTGAGGCGTTTTGTTCTTGTCTCTCCCCTTCATTATTTGCATCTGTATTTGAATTCTCTCCATTGCTATAGTCTTCAGTGTGTTCTGTACTATATTCAGTACGATCATAAGATTGCTGACTGACAGTGTAAACTGGGGCTGCAGATGTTGGTACAGAATTAGGGTAGGAAGCTGCCGAGGCTGGTCTAGAATCATTTCCTGTAGTCACTCCCGGAGTAGTGGCTTGTTGAGCGTACTGTTGCTGATACTCTGCAGGATAATGTGGCGCCCTTGGTGATGGTACAGGAGTATAGGCACCACGATTCGATGGTGGTCTTTGGGTTGAAACAGATTGAACTCCAGTTTGATAATATGTGTTACTGGTCACATCGAAGGTAGTTGCTACGTTGGCAACGTTCTGGACGGTGTATGTTGCATTTCCTTGGTAATGTGGGGACGTAGCATAGGCTGTATGGTTGCCTTGGTAGTCTAGCGTTGTTTGTCCAGTTTGTGTTGGTAATTGTTGGATAAATTGGTTCTGCCAACCTAAAAATAAAAATATTAAAATTTAAATCAATCAAATTGTAAGTCCTCATATTAGGTTTTATTTTTTTTATATTAAGATCGGCAGACAGGCTGACGGTCCACTTGATGGTAGGTGGCTACCGTCGCCTATAACACAAGCAACGCCACAGCTGTTGCAAATGCACTGCCGACTACAATAGGATTAAGGATAAGGGATTAGGAGGAGATAGGGAAATGGGCTCTGGCATCCCTTACTCACTCACCGAAACACAACAGCACACGTGCTGTTATTTCACGGTGGTCTTCTGTAAGGTTGTGGTTACTGCCGCCAGACGGACTGCCCAAATGACTGCGAAAACGCAGTGTGCCCTGCCACTACTTTCTAATTTGAAGAGACCAGAGCCAAATTTGAAAAGTTTATTTTTCAAAGTTGACCCTGCCGGGAATCGACCCCGGGAACCCTAGAACAGAGCGTTAAGGCAAGCACCCTAACGACTCATCCAACGGGCTCGTGATTTCTCATGCAGATTAAAAATAATTATAATAAAAAATCAAAGCACCTATTGGTCTAAGAGCCGGTGAAGAGCGACCTTCACCGATCTGATAACTCGATGAGACATATTTTTTATCAAGTATAATTTATAAACAAATATGCCTATAATGACTTGCCTATCGAAAAGTGCTCATAGCTATTTTTAATTTAATTAATTTTAATCCATTTTCTTTTATCACCTGAAGGTGATGAAAGAAATACGGATATTAAAATATCTTACCTATCATATCAATTTCGATTGGTTAACAGATTGGTGTAGTTACCTATATTGACTTACCATGCACAGAAATAAGTAGGCAAGCTTACCTAGGGATACTCTCTGTGTTAAAAACTATCAGTTGAGATAAAACTCATTCGGTTATCAAAAGAGTGAAGGTGATGAAAGAAAATGGATTAAAATTAATTAAATTAAAAATAGCTATGAACACTTTTCGATAGGCAAGTCATTGTAGGCATATTTGTTTATAAATTATACTTGATAAAAAATATGTCTCATCGAGTTATCAGATCGGTGAAGGTCGCTCTTCACGGTCTCCTCTACTATATGCTGACAACACAATTTTACGTTGGTACGTTGTGTTTTGTTACGTTAGTAAAGGATGCCAAAGCTCTCTCCTTCTTGTGTTCTCCCTACATGGCATGTCGCTGCTGAAACTTCAATGGAGTAGTCTATTTGCATATCTGTTGCAAATGAACATAAAAAGAAAATCCACTGAGAAATTTACCTTGCGATGGATCAGTTTGCCATGTTGTCGAGAATCTGTTCGGGTCTCCGGCGTAGAACGGCATTGGCGCCTGAAAGAGAGAAAACAAAAGCATTAAAATCAAAACAATTGTTTACTGCTGTTCATATGGAAATGTGTGATGTATTCGTGTTACCGAAACAGTTGGTACAGTTCGTATGAAGTTATCGCGGTCGAGGCTACTCGGAGACCTCGCTACATTGTTTACTTCATTACATAGCTCATGTGAACTGCCCCAACGTAATCACACATTGACCGAGGTCGGCAAACTTTAACTACTACAACACAATCGACTATTTATATTTTAGTGGGGACACCTAAGTTGTCTCGGATTTCCAAATTTAAATAGTAAAAAATGCACTATAAAATTATCATACATGTCGCTGTCCGCCTTTGTTTTTCCATTCTTATAAATCACCCAACGGTTTTTGATGCGGGTTTCACCTTTTACTAATGGAAAGAGCGATGAACGAGGAAGATTTGTGCATAATGCTGAAAAAAATGCATCTGTGCAAAGCCAGGGGCAGCGGTCGCTAGTAATTACTATAGCTCTAAAACCAATGAACACACATAATCACGGAATCGACGCAATTATAATGCATTAATTAATTTTATCATGGAATAAATCTGTATTCTGATGATGTCAGATAAAAAGACCAACGAGAAAAAAGATTTTAAACATCATTATCAATTAAATTAATTATTTGTGGGCTGCACACAAACGAATTCATCTCGTCATAAATTTAACATCGTAATAAGATTTTTAATAGCTTAATAAAGAGGGATAATGCAATAATAAAAAAATAACACGAGGAATAGCGATGAAGATCGCAAAAAAGCAGGTAAGAAGAATTTCTTTAGTATTATTACGTTCGAGGCGAGGCAAGAAATGTTAAGTTATTAATTTATAAAGTTGAGCAGCGTAGATACATGGGCCGAAAGAACCTGGGAAATGTGTTTTGCGAACAAATATTGTACACATGTCTTTATGTGTACGTGAATTACTTCGAAAACTCGTTTGCAGCTAACTTGGGTAACTTGAAAGATTTTAATTTGTAAGCAAAGAGGTTCAAAGTAAGTATTTCAATTTATGATGTTATACGTAGCGTTTATGTTAAATTATGTTTAAATTTTACTCTACAGTAACTGAGCCCGCAACTTCGTAAGCGTGGTATTCGGTATAGCGCCTAACTTTTTTGTTTGTAAACCGATTCGAATGAAAAATGTTATGGGAAGAATGTTATGAAAAACAATGGAAAGCTTGCTACAAAACATCAGTGAAAATCGCATTCAAATCAGTTAAGCTGTTTCTGAGATTATCGTGCACAAACGCACAGACAAACAGACAATAATTCTAAAAACTATTTTTTTTTTACCTCGGTCACGTGAGTACAACGTGTAGAAATTGTTTTTTGAAAAAACATTTTATGTACAGACACGGCTCGCTTACGATTTTATTAATACAAGAAATCATTGAATAATAAAATTAATTATCTTTTATTAAATTTAAGCCACTCAAACGAATTTATGTAAAACTCTGTAGATTTAATTCTAGCAATAATTAGTTTGAGAAGCGAGCAATAAATTCTGAAAGTGCACCAGAAGAAATAGTAAAAGTTTGCTTCGGCAAGTTAAAACTTTCAATTCTTAAGTTAGAACTTAAGAAGTTTCTTAATTGCTTATAAATGCTATTTAGAGATGTTAAATTCTATTGTTTTTAAATCCTTACTAATATAATAAAGCTGAAGATTTTTTTGTTTGGTTGGTTGGTTGCGTTAAACTCAGAGAACACCAGTAGAATTAAAAAAAATCCTTTTGAATTTGATAGCCTATATCAGGAAGGCTATAGATAGGCTAATCCACGCTAATAGATACGCGGACGAAGAAGCGTGCATAAGCTAAGTATAAATTATAAAGTCTAACAAACAAAACTCAAGCATTGCGTAAATTTAAGTTGTAAATGTCGTTAACATAAAAGCATGCGTACAAAAACGCAATTACGAGAAACAAACTCAATTATAATTATCAAAACTCGCTTACAACATTTTATTTTGTTAAAGCGCCTCGAGAAGGGAAGGATAAACAAATTTAAGTAACTTTGGAACGCGCCATTCTCTGTATTAAACAGTTAAAATATTATCATAATGTATATTACGTATGAAAATTGTATTCAATTTGTTACATATTAAATTCTGATGTGATTAATTTTAATTACTTACATAATTACCCTTTTTTAATAGTTTTTCTAAACTTTAATTTAATATTACAGATTTTAACGTGCAATTTTTTTAAAATTTCTTTTAATGTTATGAGGTCGGCAGATAGGCTGACGGTCCAGTTGATGGTAGGTGGCTACCGTCGCCATAGGTGCAGGCGACTATAGTAGGTTAGCGAAATGGGCTCTGGCATCCCTTATTCACACATCGATAAAACAACAGCACAAGTTCACGGTGGTCTTATTTCACGGTGCTGTTATTTCACGGTGGTCTTATGTAAGGGGATGGTTACTGCCGCCAGACGGGCTGCCCAAATGACTGCGAAACGCAGTGTGCCCTGTCAATTCGTTGGTCTTTTATTTTTTAATTAAAAATGCGAAGTAGTTTTTATTGATATTTCTTTGAGTGAAGAGTATAGACGACCTCAAAAATAAAAAATAAAATAAAATAAATTAAAGTTATTGCTAAAACCAACTGTAGTGTCATAGAAAATCAGTCTTAGTTAGAGTGCAAATTAGAGTAATATTTTCTTGGCACGCTCATACGAAAATAAATTTCATATCAGTGTTTGAAAATAAAAATTATTTTTATTCAAAATACATGGCACAAAAACTAGGGCTCTGTGATTTTTTTGGTTAATTTCCGTTCAACATTTTTTTTCAAATATTTGAATATTCCTGGTTTAAGGTAAAAATAATAATTATATCTAAAATATTTTTTTTAATCTTTGATAAGGCTCAAATTGAGAAAAAGATTCTTCCCAGCTTTTCACTGATGTAGCGCAGTAGACTTTTATCTGCAGCTAAACATTAGTTGATCGTGGAAACCTCCCTGGGTTCGAGACGTCTCTACACCAAATTATATCGTAACAGACATACAGTTACTCCCATTTATAATTAGTAGAGATTTAATCTCTATATGCATAAAAAAGTCTCATGTTTTTTACGATGTTCATAAAATATTTCAACAGTATTAAATGTTATTAATTTAAACGATTATATGCTAATAATAATGTCCTTAAATTAATGTTAATAACACGTTCGGTGTATTTCGTTTAATAACCCGGTGATTATACGACTTGACTACATTAATTGTATGTAAATTGGTGTAATTAAATTCGGATAAAATTGTAAACTTCGGTCTTATTTGGTTTCAACCGGTTTTCACGTTTGGTAACTAAATATTGTTTCAGGCAAGTTTATTTCAATGACTCGTTGCGATTACATTATAGGTATAGGTTGTGATATGGGTAGGTAAAGCATTGAAGAATCAACAAGTGGGGACTAGAAAAATCTTGGAGAATGTCATCAATTAACGAATATAACTTTATTTATCATAATACAAGCAACCCACCCCCGGTTTTCTGCAAATGATATACTTTCTGGCTTATCGCTCTTTCCATTAGTGAAAATCGTATTGAAATCCGTTGGATGGTTTAAAAGAAGTTTGCGGAGAAACAGACAGAAGGACAGAAGAATTTTATAATACGTATAGATATAGATAGATAAAACGCGGCGATCGGGAAGATCGTCAGTAGGTCAGTAGGGTAAAAAACTAATAGTCTTGTAGTGGCTGGTATATGTAGGATGAACTAGACTCACTGACCGAGAGAGTAAACGGTCTTTTCAAAAAACTTAGATGGACACAAAGTAAGCAAAGTAAAACAGCATGCCACAGAACAATAACATAATAAGGGGCACAGGCTTACATCTTAAACAGAAAGGTAGCAAAGTTATAGTGTGAACATTGACATTCCAAAGGGAATGTAATCACTACTGTGACATTTTACAAGTGTCTGTTAGTTGTCAGAACTGGTTTGGAAAAGTATACTGTAAATTAGAGTTTTGCAATTTTACAATTGTGTATAATTTTATAATTTTACAAAGTTATAAAAGTATTTCAGTTTAAAATGAAGTTTAATTTGAACATTTTTAATATTGTTATATGTCTAGCAATTAGCAATACTCAGTGGCCTAAAGCGAGGAACACCATCTCAACTTTTAAAAGAAACATAATATGCCCATTGTACTTTCAACTTGGCAAGGGACGAAAGAAGAATCTTATTCTGTTATAGGACGAAGGAGGACATTTTTGGAATGTGAGACAAAATATCAGGACGAACGAGATATAAATCAGTATTTCATATTTTATATGGAACTTACCATAGGTTGACTTGAATGTTCCTGTTTCATGGCTGGTGTTGTTGCGGGGGAGGGACTAGGTGCGGCTGGTGCGGGGGGAGCGGGGCTAGGTGATGCCGAAGCTGGAACACCGGGACTGAGACCAGGAACCCCTGGCACTACTACACCTTGAGCCCCAGGCAGGCCAGCTGTACCACCGAGAGGTTTGCGACCGCGGTAGCTCTGAAAATTAAAGGTTTTGGTAAGTTTGGTTTTAAGGGTTTTGGTTATATGTATTACTGCCGACGCGCCCCGGCTTCGCACGGAATCGAATTTTTTTCTAAAATCCTTGCTCAGCGGATGCTTACGTTATAAAATGAACATATTATGTTGCAAATTTCAGTTTTCTAGTTTTAGTGGTTTTGGGTGTGCGTTGATAGGCAGTCAGTAGAAACGATTTCATAGAACCTATAGAAGATAACGCTCTATTATGCCTCGAATCGCTGAGTAATCCTGTTAAACTGACATCAAAGGAAAATGATAAGAGATATATCGGATAGTTGTTTAGCCGGACACCGGATACCGAATATTCGGTCGCACATTGCCGAAAGTCGCAAACTTGCCAGAAGATTCTATTGGAATTTATAAAAGTCTTGCGACGAGTCCTCCAGCAGCAGTTATATTTCAAAAAGAGATAGAGTCAGCTGTATTTCGCGAAGCTCATGACATATTCTGGAATTGCTTTGAGGTAGCAAATGAAAACAACAATAGAACAACATCAAGAGAAAAACGTTGCTTGTGATTGCAAGTGCGATTGCAAGTGAGATTGATGTTTATTTGAAAACAGTTTGAATTGATCGCAATCGTCAATTCAAATTACTAACAATAGCCGAAGCCGAATCAGCTAATTACTAACAATAGCCGAAGTTAACAAAGTTTGTCAGAATGTTTCTTACAGCATCGTGCAGCAGCGTATAGGAACTATGAAAGATTTTTTTCTGAGACTAGCCTCGTGTAAGAAGACAAACGAAACCGTTCATTGCCTCCTAATGCGAAAAAAATGGTATTGATTCACCACAATTTGATGTATCTAGTATAGTACTAGTAGGTACTAAATTTTTTTTGTTGTTAAATAAAATTACGGGAAATATATTTATTATGTGGATTAATTAAAAAAGTAGCTAATTTGATAATCATAATAACTAATAATTATCTAAATTTGATATTTCGTTTACCTATTTTAAATCCGGTATCCGGCCGAATACTCACTTATTATCGGGTATTCGACCGGATAGGTTGGATACCGGAAATATTTATAATGTGGATTAAATACAGTATCTAATTTGATAATTATAATAACCAATGATTATCTAAATTTGATATTTCGTTTATTTTTGAAATCCAGTATCCGGCCGAATACTCGCTTATTATCCGGTATTCGTCCGGATAGACTAGATATCGGATAGTTACCGGATATCCGTTACATCTATACAAATGATTATTTTAGTGTATCGAGCACTTTACAGAATACCACCGTGAAATAACAGTACAAGTGCTTGTGTTTCGGTGAGTGAGTAAGAGACGCCAGAGTCACAAAGTTCATTAATCCTGACCTTATCTTTTATCCATTATCTTATCAGGGTCAATTTTACACTAACTCATATTTTAACAGATTTTTAGCGAGAGAACGGTTTTATACCTATTTAAATTTTTTTAAATTTAATTCCAGGTGGACATAGGTATGTATTAAATTTACTAACTTACTCATTTGGACCAAAGCGAAGCCGGGGCGCATCAGTCTAGCATAATGTAAACACTAAAAATATAATAATATGTAGGTATGTAGGTACAATTGGAAAAAAAATTGCGAATTTTCTTCTCATTTGTAATAATAGAATATGTATAAAAAAATTAAAAAAATGTTGTGATACGAAGGACTTTTTATATTCAAATAAGCCCCGAAGCATTCACTCATATTTTATTTATGAAAGTAATTAATTCATCTCATTAAATACAGCCCTCCGTAAAAATATATACCAAAAAAAAATATTGCGAGTTCTGTTACCTTGGGTTTGTATGGTTAATTAATTTCTTATTATTTCCATAATGATCTGTATGTTATAATGATGTAAGTAAGTATGTTACTGTGTGGCCATAGAATCTAGATTAAGATCGAAAGAAACTGGGATCACCGTGGCAACATTTGGTAAGAAATTTGTTTAAAAAAAAATTAGACAATATTTTTATTGAGCCAATATTTTTATTTAACCTAAAACAACTACTCTAAATCGAGTAGGTACTTTATTTTTGGAGTTTATTGGAGTTTACTTCTTAAGAATCGATTTTCATATATAAGGCCTCCGGTATGGAAATTTTATGAGTAGTAAAATTAATACAAGCGTTAACTAAAAATCGTTACATTATCTGTCACATTGACATTTGTGCGACAGCTAACGCATGTTATTTATGTTCCCTAATTCTAGTGTAGTATAACAAGCAACACCAAGGGGTTGGTCCGAGCTCTGGACTAACATCAAAATCTTGTATGAAAAGTGTAGTCCGCGTTGAGGGACGAAACGATAGCGCGTTATAACCTCCCGGCGAAAATCGAAAAAATTAACTTTTTGAACTTATAAAATGTGGTGGAACACGTGACATCTGAGTATACAGAATGTAACTAAATAATATAAAGTAATTAGGTATCCAATTATCTATTGACACGAGGAAAATTTTATACGTTTAAAGGAGTACTTATTCTGTTTTGATATATTCTTTTTTAATATTTTTCGATACAGTTCTAACGAAAAACCAACGAAAAACAAACAATTTGTGAACGAGCCAATCTAATATGACCTTCCTTTTACAAATTGTGTCCTATCTCTATCCTTGGTTGGTTGCGAAGGGCCAATTGTTCCATTCTTAAATCTTTCGCAATAGCGAATTGTGTCTATGTAAGTAATAGATTTTAATAATTCTTTAGCCGTGATACAATATACATATATAGCGGCTAGACAAGACCGCATTTTACCTGACCGAGCTGCTCTATGCTTTTGAGTATGATCCCTTATGAGCTTGACGGAGGGCAATTTTTTTAATGAGTTCTTAGATAGAATTATAGACACAAATACTAAGTTTTCTAAATAATAAAAAGTGCAGAAAATAAATAGATCCATAAAAGACAAGTAAAATTGGTAGACAAGTGGAATGAAGTTTAAAAAAGAAACTGGTCCAATGTGTTTCCAGCCAATCAGGCTTACAACGAAAATTGTAAAACCACAGTTTTACAATACATATACATAAATTAGGTTTTTCATATATAGCTAGAATAATTAAGAAATAGAATTGTTAGAATGTGTTTTAGAATACAATACAAAAATTATGTTTAAAATAAAGATAGACTTACTTAAAAACACTTGCTTATTTTGTTCTCTTGAATTTATTTGTTAGTAGTGGCAAGGGACACTGCGTTTCTCAGTTATAGACTGGGCAGGGCAGCCCATCGGCTGCAGTATCCAGTCCCTTACAAAAGACAACTGTGAAATAACAGCATATGTGCTGTTGTGTTTCGGTAAGTGAGTAAGAAATACCAGAGCAAATTTCCCTATATTTTCCTAATAGCTATTCTTATTCATATTATGTTGCAGCCCCAGTGGTGTTGTTTATTGTTAATTGGCGACGGTACCCACCTACCATCAACCTGTCTGGTACCTGTCTGAAGATCTTTAAATGGATAAATTCGTCAAGTCTTCGGTGTAATTTGAAATAAAAAGTCAAAAACGTATCACTAAAACATAAAAAGAAAACAATCTGAATATGTATGTCTCAAATATAGATATTTACCGCTTTGGTGTTCATTGCACCGTGAGGTAATTACTCAGTGTGACGGTCCGATGCGTTTTGTACAATCGCAAACGAATTGTTAACTTTTTTTGTTTTTATTATGCCGCTCTAGATTATACTGCTTATATATTACTGTATATTACTATGTCAATATATTACAAGTTTATTTTTAGGCTTTCAGGCAGCAAAGCGACAAGACAAGAAGGGGCGAGTTAATGAGAAAAAGGGTTAGGATTGATTAGGGTGCTTGCTTTAACGCTCTGTTCTAGGTTTCCCGGGTTCGATTCCCGGCAGGGTCAACTTTGAAAAATCAACTTTTCAAATTTGGCTCTGCTCTGGATTTGGAAAGTAGTGGCAGGGCACACTTGGTTTCGCAGTCATTTGGGCAGCGCGTCTGGCGGCTGTAACCACCCTCTTACAGAAGACCAGCGTGAAATAACAGCACGTGTGCTGTTGTGTTTCGGTGAGTGAGTAAGGGATGCCAGAGCCTATTTACCTATCCTCTCCTAATCCCTTATCCTTAATCCTACTGCAGTCGGCAAGCGCACTTGCAGCAACTTAGGCGTTGCTTGTGTTATAGGCGACGGTAGCCACCTACCATCAAGTGGACCGTCAACCTGTCTGCCGACCTTAATACTAAAAAAAAAACTTTTCTAACTATAATACCTATAGGTAATGTAAAAAGGTTTCGTATTTTATCGGCTACCTATTGCGATAAAACTTTTTCAACTTAATTACTTGCAGTTGCGGGAACGTTATAGGAATAGTAAAATACCTACCATGCCTATAAGTTATAAGTTTATTTATATCTATAACCTATAAGAATAATTTACCTATAAGTTTGGCATAGTACAAACCACAACGTTGCGCGCATGTCGTACCGGCAAATGAGTTGGAAAGAGCATTTCAGCAATTTTCATATCAGCATTTTCAAGTAGAGTTTTATGCAAAATAATTAATTTTATATGAAATGGGTCACAGATAGGTTTTTAGTCCTATTAATGGTAAGTGGCTACCGTCGCACGCAATACAAGCAACACCAGCGGGATGCAGTGCGGCTAAAGAAGAGGATAGAATAATTGCTGTGACATCCTTCATGTAGGTACCTAAAGACGCTTTTACTTTAAATGTGGTATGCCCTAAAAAATTATAATAGAGAATTTCTAATTAATTGTAAATAAATTTTAGTATTGAATAATATTATACTCAAAAAATATTTCTTTAAGAAATCACCTCAAATTTCATAAAGCAAAATGGATATACAATCTGTATGCTCGATCTTCCGCTTCAGACATCAACAATAAAAGACTTCGAAAAATTATTTTATGAATTATGACGTTTAAGATTGCAGCTGCCGGATTAATTTCTGCTTTTAAAAACCAATTACAATGGATTTTTTCGAGGAATCATATTTTTTTTGCACACTTTTAATCTTACAATGTTAACAAAATCTCAATGTAATATCTATACTAATATAATAAAGCTGAAGAGTTTGTTTGTTTGGTTGAACTTGATAGCCTAATATTCTTAGTAGGCTACCGAAAATTAACGAGACGAGTCGACAATGATTTTTTCAATTGAATCGGTCATTTCAAAAACCTCTTAAGTCACATTTTTTTCCAACATGCTTTTTTTGCTGAAAATGGTTTCTTAAAGAGAGATACGTATCAAGATAGCATTCTGGAAGAGCAAATGCCATTTTATAACAACATTTTTAGATGGCCAACTGCCTATGTTAAAGATAATCCAGATGAGAATGATAGAGAATATGACTATGTACCCATAAAGATATTAAAAAATGACAAATTAATACATGTAAAATGATAATAAGATTATTTTTAAGTGTAATTCTCAATTATAAGCAATAAAAAATATGATTACTACTATTGTTTTGGTTGAATTATATGCCACTAACCCTATTTCTCGCTAAAACAACATAAGTCAAGAACTGTTTTTCAGATTTTCTTCATTATTTCTATTAATAAGCTGTAAAGGTTATTCGCTATTTTAATTTTTTACCACTCAAATACTAAATTGAACATAAAAAAGTCCTTTAAAACTCATTTGTTTGTGTATGAAACAGTTTTTATTGATTTCTGAAAAATTCTAATTAGGTGACTTATGAGGTTTTTGAAATGACCGATTCAATTTAGGTTAAACGTCTGGTGAAACCACGAGACGCGGTTAGTTTGTTATACAATTCCTAGTACAATTCGTATGAATGTTTGTAATTCGAACGAATAGTTACATAGGTAGATAATAGGTATTTTTAGAAATGACAGAACGCACTATTTTCCGCAGCCATAAACTAGACTACCTTTCTGCCGGCAAAGATCACATCAGATAACCATAATCACGTCTACAGATCACAGTGAAATACTCTTTAAAGACAGGTGGCTGATGTTGGGTTTCGGTTTTACGTGTTTCGGTAACCAAGGAATGCCAGACCCTAATCCTCTACCCCCATTCCTTATTCATGTCTTATCTAGATGGGAACTAGCGCACCTGCTGACCTTTAAGAAAATCTTAGTTTTTGTTAATAATCCGGCAGGGAGTTCCAAACCTTAGCAGTGCCTGCGCATTATAAAAGATATTTTAAAGCGCTTGGTCCGAATTAGAAGGATTTTAACAAGACAAGGCCGTACGTCTGCATCTCTGATAGAAGAAAGGGGAAGGCGGTATGATCTCATGCAGCTCCCGAGCACACTCTCCGAAGTACATCTAATACAATACACACAGATAAGCAATTTTGCATCTATGTGCCAGGCTCTGCAGTTTAGTTCTTATTAGTGTATCGTCGCCAGTGAGCCTCCCAGCTCTGCGATCTACCGAGTCGAATGGGGCAAGTATTTTGCTGAGCCATTCCAAAGGTGACAGCAATACTCCATGTAAGATTGGACTTGTGCCTTGTACATTATTTAAGGGATTCCTATTACACTTTACTAACCTTATTCCTTAATTTTTTATCCTATCGGACTCCATTTGCATCTCAACACGAGTAATTTGTGTTTATCGTCAGTCTGCCTGACGTTCCTTTACCATCGATAGTTCAATGAATTAATGTAATAGATCTCCTAATTGAACTAATGAGAGAAAATTAAAAAACGTGACAAAAATACAGAAGCCAAGCATTTTTTAATTAAAAAACACAGTATGATTAAATTGATGGTGCTTTTGATATCAATATGGTTTCATTGGTTTATCGCAACGCCTCTAATATGTAACGTTGCGACCTTATAGGTTGAAGGATAAGAGACGTGATAGGTCACTTAAAATTCAGTAGGTGCAAGGAATACATCAAGTTGACTTAGATTTATTGACTCATAAAACAAATTTCTATATCTATATACAAATCTATACGTATATAATAAAATCGTAAATGATCCCTGTCTGTACCTACATTAAATATTTTTTCAAAAAAACAATTTATTCACGTTGTTTATGTTATCGAAGTCAAAAAAATAGTTTTTAGAATTTTTGTCTGTCTGTTTTCTGTACGTTTGTTGCATGCGGTTTTCACAGATGTATTATAGCAAGCTTCCCGTAACATTTAGTGTTGGTTTCATTTCAATCGGTTTACAAATACGACGCTATAACGAATACCACGCGTACGAAGTTGCGGGCTCAGCTAGTTATAAAATAAAGATGTTGAAAACCAAGGTTCGAAATCGAAACTACCCAACGAATTTTGGTTTTCACTCACAAAGGAAGAAGGGTTTGTCTATTAAATATGCAGAAAAAAAATGCATCCGTGAGAAGCTGGGATGTATCATTAGTATAATATACCTAGTTTTTGAATCTGATTTAATGTTCTTCCAGTTAGAAAATGTATTCTTCTAACTAGTACACATACAGCGCAGCGCCACGGCAAGCAATAAAATTGTTGCAAGGTCACAATATCTTTGATCTCTTGGCATCGTCTCAACAAACGCAAATCAGAAGTTTTGTGTGACGTTTGAATTAATTACGAGCGATTTTGAGGTGTGCAATGTTTGTTTTCTGATGATGTATTGTGGTGAGGTTTATTTTAGGTGGCGTTTTGTTCCATGTAATGCGATTTTAGTATCAAATTCAATTCTGCCGACTCGGTGTCATAAATCAAAAATGCTTCAGTCTTCTGAAATTTACCACACACACATATAATATATAGTGTAATAGTAAAATTTTAATGTGCATGTATATGCTGACAGATCTCCGTAAATCATGTAATAAATCTGTTAGGTTTTATTATTATTATCTACAATCTACAATCTACATATTATCTATTTTTCAAAGTTTATTTCTTCAATTTTGTTCTACGCAATCCATTAATTTTTACAATTATAAATGAAAAACCAGTAATTAAAACTTTGTCTTCTGACATAGAAATGAAAATAATAGTAAGTAACTAGGGCTTTAATTCCATTAACATTTACTTAAAATTTTGCTTATTTTTTGGTCATTTTTTTGTGTTAAGATCGGCAGACAGGCTGACGGTCCACTTTTTTTTTTTTTTTTTTTTTTTTTTTTTTTATAATTCCCCCCGGGGGTTACACCACCCCCGTGGGCCGTATATTGTCATTTCCACAATTATCTTTTACTTACTCTATTTTATGTCTATTACAATTCATGTTTTTACCCTGTTATTATTATTTCATGTTATTTATTATTTCACTTTTACACCTTCAGCAATTCTCGGGGGGATTAATGCGTTAACCCCTTGCATAGGCAAGGGACCTTACTCATCATCGACTGGTATTCCATTTTATATGTGTATACATGTTTTCTTTTGCAGTTTATTGTTAATTTAAGTCCTGTTCGATTTAATCGACACCGATGCCACATTGTGGCAAAAGTCTAAAAATTTGTTCCTTTTAAATTTGTTATTCACAATTTCCGGTATATTTTCTTTAAGTATATTTACATTTATGTCGTGCTCCAGCACGAACCTCGCCCGCGCGAACCTGGGGCAATCCACTAATAAATGCAGAACTGTTTCCGCTACCCCGTGCCCGCACGGGCAGTCCGGGCTGGAGACCTTTTTCAATCGGTGCAGGTATTCTGCAAATCCGCCATGTCCCGTGAACACCTGCACCAAGGTTGGTGACAGCTGCAGTTTACGTATCACACTGTACGCGGCCACAGCGTCCGGTAGGAAGATTTTGGTACCCGCAGCGGTGATACCCTCTTGGTACATTTTCCCCCACTGGGCGACGGTCTCCCTCCTTAGGTGCCCTTTGATATAAGATAAGGGGCACCTATCGTAGTTCTTGGCTACCTTAAGTTTGGTCGCCGCAAGTTTAGCCAGTTCGTCGGCCCTCTCGTTCCCCCCGATCCCCACATGTGCGCGTACCCAGTAGAACCGGATCCTCCGTCCCTCCGATGCCATTAAGCGTAAATTTTTTTTAATCGCGTGCACCAAGGGGTGGTATGGGTTCCAGTCTCCCCTGAGCAGCTCCAGCGAAGACCGAGAGTCACTGAGTATGCCGACTTCCACCTCTTTTCTATTCCTGGCGATTTCCATCGCCCTGAGGAGGGCGTACAGTTCCGCTTGGAACACCGTACAGAAGGTCTCCAGCGCATACTTCTTTGCAAAGATCTCCGCACCGTCCCTCCAGCAGGAAAGTGTTGCCCCGACTCCGCCGCCGATCCCGCTCCCATCAGTGTAGATCGCAAGGCCGATATTCGGCACTTGCGATTCACACTCAATGTTTTCAAAATCGACGACGCCGTCCGTGGCCGGATGAGGGGCTCTTAGAAAGGAGACCCTCTCCTCCACTTCCCTGCCCTTCAAGTACCACTGCGGTCTGCCCCTCTTTGCCTCGTAGAATTGCGCCGCCTCTGCAATTCGCAACTCTAGAGGCAGAAAAGGCCCGACGACGGTCCACTTGATGGTAGGTGGCTACCGTCGCCTATAACACAAGCAACGCCAAAGCTGCTGCAAGTGCGCTGCCGACTACAGTAGGATTAAGGATAAGGGATTAGGAGGGGGGATAGGGAAAAGGGCCTAAAAAAAAATAAGCAAAATGCTTCGAGAGAAAGAACATTACTAAATCAATAAATAGTCATTTGTACGTATCGTAATGATGCAAAATTTCACAAGAATTAAAACCTTTCAAATGTAATTGATTTATAAAAATGCGCTATTAATATAAGGTAATGAAAAACTATGGATCGCAGTTTCTTTTTTAAATTTATTTAGGAAAAATTGTAATTTTTGTACTAATTGTGTACGCCCTCTTGTAGAAATTTCGAAGGTGGGGAAAAAATTGTTACCAAATTTTTTAAAATGGTAACTCTGGCTCAACTATAATTAGTAATGAACTGATTTATGTTTACCTATTTTGTTTTATCTTTACCTATGGATAACAACTACAGTCATAGTAACCTTAGTCAATAAATAACCAGAGTGGCGCAAAATCGATATTACTCACTCTATTTCATTGTAAAGACAAATAAGGGAGCGATTTCATTTTTATAATATATCGCTGACTATTCCGTCTCAAATATATCATTTAACTGTGGAGCAAATGCCTCTGGTCTGGTATATGTATAGTTATTATAGTCCATTACTCCAGTCCACTGCTCATTAACTTCAAATGTTTAACATTGTAAACATTCCAGAAGATATTTTCTACATCACACTAAATTTGATCAACAAAACGTTAGCGAAATTTATAGGCCAAACAGTTGTGTTTTAAATAAATCCAGGGATAACAATGGGGACGATCATGTAATGATGTAGTTTTTTAGTGGCTGGGCACAATGTGTTTTGCGGTCATAAATTGGGAAACTCGTCTGGGGGTAGTAAACACACCCGCATACAATACCTACCTCCGTGAAATAACGGCCTAGTTTCAGTGTTCAGTGACCGGCAGCAATTTTACTGTTGTAAACAAAGTGTTTCAAAGCCCATTTCCCTATGCTGTCCTAACCAGTTAAGGTCTACAGTATACTTGCAGCATCTATGGGTTTACTTGTGTTAATAAACGAAGGTACGAAGGTATCCACTTACCATCAAGTGGACCGCCAGTTTGGCCTGGCGCGTCTGGGTGGACGCTGGCGATTTAAATAAAAAATAGAATTTCTAGAAGAGTTACGGTTTATATATATTTTTTTTTATAATCATTAAGCGACCTAATTAGATAATGTTATCGAAGTGAACGTCGTCGGGCAGTAGTCGAAAATAATCAATCACCGCACACTACAGCGACCATGGAAGTGGGGCGCGATAAAAATAAGTCCAAGGGAACAATTCACGAAACTGACGACAGCAGAGTTGAAAATATTGACGTAAACGAACACAATAAGGACGCGAAAGATTGACGTTCAATTAATGAACTTCTACACGACACGAGTCAAGAGATAAGATTCGGTACTCAAGATATATTGAACCATTACCATGAACATTTCATGAGCACACATAAAAGAAAAAAGATTTTTCTAATACCACATACCACACTACCACAATTAGTTAATTTTAATTTATTTAAAAAATCGATATGATCGGCGCTTGATCCAGGCTGCTTCTGATCGTTGCTACTAGAAAGTTATGGGCCTAAGCCCAGCAAGAATCTGCCATTTAGCGAATAATCGCAGTGGACGTGCTATAGATAGATAATTTTTTTTTTTTTTTGTAAGATTTATATTTTGCAATCAGTCTATCGACCATGAGCAAATGTGTTGAAAGATTTGTGGCAGGTGGAGATGTGCCCCATCAGGCACACCACACTATGTATCAGGATGCCTATTACAGTCCATCTAGTTGTAGGATTTTACGCCTTTTGAGTCTGTTTATGCAGTTGTTTATTGTTAACTGGCAAGCCAGCTTGTTCGGGTGTCTTTCCAATCTGCATTTATATTTTTCAGAGCTGGCCCTTATCTCTTCCTTCACTGTTGGCATACCCAGGTATTCATGCACTTCCGAGTTCTTTATAAACCACGGCGCGTTGGATATCTGTTTCAGGATATTGTTCTGTACCCTCTGGATTATAGAGATGTTTGAGTTTGAGTCACAGGCAGAACCCCAAAGCTGAATACCATATGTCCAAATAGGTTGTAGAACAGTCTTGTAAATTAATATCTTGTTGTCGATGGATAGTATAGAGTTTCTGCCCAAAATCCAGTACAATTCCTTGTATCTCATATTAATCTCATTCCTTTTTGTGACAACATGTTTTCTCCATGTGAGTCGCCTATTCAGGTACATCCCCAGATACTTTTTCATTGCATGGAAGCTGCAATAGATAGATAAATGATGATGATGATTTAAAAAAGGGGGAAACAAGAGTCTTTCACAGTGAACATATTTTGTATTATTTTGAGGAGACGATTTAAAAAAATCAAATCAAATCAATCTTCTATTGCAACTTAATTCAACTGTTCCAAAGCAATTTAAAAAAGAATCAAGAGAATCATGACGAAGAGAGGTTGATTTTATACATAAAAAAATTACAAAATAAAACATATCCATGTACTTGTTCATTCAATTACATATAGGCGCACATAAATTCACGTTTTACGATTTATTTAAGATTCAATTAATTCTGAGTAAAAGGTCAACATCTTTATTTATGAGGTTCACATCTGACCTACAAAATTTATATAACATTGAAGCTAATCTTACTGCTCGATCACCGATAAAATGGATAGTAAAACGCTGCCGCAGCACCGCAAAATGTATGTAAATATGACCGCAAAGAGTGGCCATAATTTGGACAAAACAACTGAACTAGCTTTAGTTTGCGAATTCGTTTGCGATTCTTTATCTATACTAATATTATAAAGCTGAAGAGTTTGTTTGTTTGGTTGAACGCGCTAATCTCAAGAACTACTGGTTCGATTTAAAAAAATATTTTTGTGTTGGATAGTCCATTTATCGAGGTAGGCTATAGGCTAATAGTATTATATATAAGCAGTGTCCAGGGGGTCCACGCGCACGCCGCCGCCGTATGGGCCGCAGCGAAGCGTGGCCGAGCTCAGCTAGTAAGTTATATTCTTAAGCATTGTTAAGCATTAAGCATCGTTTTCTATAATATTAAGTATTGCCTTTAAATATTAATATATCAAATTCGTTTAATATCTAACGATTTGTATAATATCTATCAAAGCTGGAACCAATTATACAAATTCACAAAATTTCATTTAAAAATCGGTTGAATGAATTCGTAGATTAGTGTGAACATCATGACTTTAGATTTCTATATGTACAAATATGTCTATTGGAATAAGAAAACAGAAGCAATTCAAAAGCAAATGATACACCTAATGACATTTAATGTTATATATGCTAGAACAGAAAAGATCATTGTTCCAAGATACAATTTAATCACTCAAAATGATATATGAAAACTTAAAAAAAGATAGGAACAATATAACTTATATAAAGGAAACAATATAACTTGTAATAAACTGCTCGTAAATTTCATTCGCGATGTTATAATATGTAATTTAACATTGTTTTGGTTGGCATACGTTCGTTACAACATCGACATCCGACGACACATATAGAATTAGAATGACGCATTCTGTTATATTTTTATGACTTCTCATACAATTGTTCGCTTAATACATACAAATTTGTAACAAATTGGAATTTATGTTAAAACATGACTAAGAGTTCATATTTTCTTAAGAATATATAAAAATCGGCAGGTAGGCCTACGGTCGACTTTACGATAGGTGGATACCGTCGTCTATTAACATAAGCAACGTCATAGACTCCGACCTTAGTAGGATAAAAAATAAGGGAATAGGAGCAGATACGGTAATTGACAGCATCCCATACTTACTCACCGAAACACAACAGCCTATATTATGCTATTTCTTCATGGTGTTCTTCTGTAATGGGGTATTTTAATTGTACCCGGACGGGCTGCCCAATTTATTACTGCGAAACGCAATATAATGCTACTAGAGTATGACTAGAGTTAATGCAATTACTGTTAGAAATAAAGATCTTTTTGCTTTAACGGAATTGCTCTAAGGAAAACATTGTGAGAAAAGCCTGTCCTAGTAGATTTACAAATTCTAAGATATGATGACGTCTTGCCAATCCACATTGGGCTACAGTTAGACGTATGTAAATCAGTTTTACACAGTTGCAACAAAGCTTATTTTTCCATAACAGATCGATCGCTACATTTCTATAACAAAAATCGTTACATTTTGTACACAGACGTTCAAATTAAAAGTAGGACACATAACCACGCAAGCAATGCCGCGGGCAACGAGCAGTGTATATAAATACATATACAATAGTTTGCAAACATGTGTTTTTGAACCACGTTGGCCGACCTCTATTTTAGGGTCTTCGTGTGTGAGCTGTTAGCTTGTGTGTGACTTTGACATATGATAAACAAGGAATTTCATCACAAGTTATTTATTTATTTATTTAAACTTTATTGCACAATCATACAAAAGGCGAACTTAATGCCTTAAGGCATTATCTACCAGTCAACCATTGGGTAGGTCAGGAAGAATGACGGATAATTGAAAATTTACAAATTGTATAATTAATTACACAGAGTTCATTAATAAAGAATAATGATAATATAAATACCTATGCAGTAATTATAATACCTATGTACTTTTTATTTACTTTTATTGTTGTTTTGGAATGACGTCTTCCGTAACATTGTTTAAATATTGCGAACCAAATCAGCAAAATAGTCGAGTCATATAAAATGAATTCAAGACGACCTACTTCTCCATTGAATGATTGATGTTTGCACATTAGAATGTAAGTTATTAAACTCGTTTAAAATTGGTAAATGGAATAATTGTGAAGGTCGCCTTAAGCTGCTATTATGTGCCAATTGATCCTTAACCTTTCAGTTTGAATCTATTGTGCTCTTGAATTGATTACTTCCGCACTTGTTCACAACGCTTCGTGGCATCTTGGAGTTGCTTTATTGGTGTTATATTTGGAGCCGTGTCGTGGACAGTCGTGGAGTAATGACCTTTTGTTTTCCTAAGCAACAAATTGATTATGATTCATCAATCTAAACTGGGCCGCAAAGAAAGCGGGTCGGTAACAAAAACCTCAATAACTTCTGAAATATTGGAGCTAGCTTTATGAAATAAAGACTGTTATAGACAATGCTTAAATCAAAGTCATAAAAGTACGAGATTATGAAGTTTACTTTGAATAAGAGTAAGTTTAGTAAAAATTACAATTTTTCATGAGATTTCCAAAATGTGCTACGGTGGTAAAAATGCAATTTTCACAAATTTTAGTTATATTGTATCGCATGCTTTCCACCGGTTCTCTGAGTCCATGCTGAGGTGTATATTACTATTAGTGCTTGTTTCAGTTGACGAAGAGTGATTGGAGGGTAATTTCGCTGGCGTACACGTCTTCTCAATTCATCCCAGGCATGCTCGATGGAGTTCAAGTCTTGGCTGCGTGCTAGCCACTACATGCGTGTGATAGCAACATTTTCATGGTATTCAAACACTATTCGAGCTGTATTTGGGACGAGTGTTATCTATTGTATAGGTACACATAATAAAATCGTAAACGAGACATTAAATATTTTTTCAAAAAAACTAATAGTTTTTTGAATTTTTGTCTGTTTGTCTATGCATTTGTGCACGCTAATCTCAGAAAGAGATTAACCGATTAGAATGCGGTTTTCACTGACTTATTAAAGCAAGCTTCCCGTAACATTTAGTGTTTAATTCCAATCGGTTCAACATAGATCGTTCAGCTAGTCTTGCAAAAAGGTGGCGTTCTCGCCCATATTTACTAAAAATGGGCCAAAATACTCATTTAAGATATCATTCAATTATCTTTCTGTAGTTATGCCGTTTTCTATTACCACTAGCTCGGTACGGCTTTCGGAAGAAATTCCAGGTAATAGGTGTAAGGAGCCTCAGCCGTATGGCACTTTCTCTTCAATGCAAGCTTGGTTATGGCGTTCTTGTGTAGACACTTTGCCTTCTATTGTACAGCATGAATCTCGACTCGTCTGAGAATATTACTCTTGACCAGTCATCTAGATATAATTCATGTGTTCTTTAGCGTAACTCAGCCTTGAATTTCGATGCTGCCTTTCGAGATTTGAACTATTAGAGGGTCTAAATGACTTCAAGTTTGCTTCAGCAAGACGTCGTCGCCTCACTGTACACGTACACTCGGATTGTTCTCACCAGCACGTAGAAAGTGATTTTTGACTTCAACAGCCCTTTGAAATTGATTGTTTTAGGATCGGTGACTTGACACCATATATCAATCCTCCCGCGCTGTCGTGCACCTTGTTCAGCTTGTTCCTGGTCTGTGAATATTGGATTCTGTCTCTGCAAGTCGCTGGAGCACTATTTAAACGGTCGATAGAGCGACACACAAACAGTTCATGTTTTTAACGGGTTTCATTCACTGGTTAGTGGCATGTGTTTAATTGCATTTGATCAAAATGATGAATTTCTGCACAAGAAATCTGTATATGATACAACAGAAATAAAAGTAAAACAAATGGTTTCGAATTCATTGTTCAAATTTAAACAATCGTCTTTATATTTTATTTATATTTTTAATACAATCACCAAAAAGAAATTAAAAGGTTTTGCTTCATGCTATATTTGTAATTAAATAAACTTCAATTTAGTTGTTATTTTAACACGATTTCTCAAATATTTTAAAAGTTGTCGCTTACCTATTTTATAATCGACCCGCTTTCTTTGCGGCCCACCATAGTTGAGCAGAGTAGTTTTATTATCTTGCCCAACAATTAAGCTCAAAAAATTTTGCAAAGAAGAACGGACGACCTTTCAGGTACATAACTGAAAGTTTTACTTTATTTAATTGATCGAGCATTTTTTTAGAAACAAAATTACTCGCATACCGTCTGTTAGGTACCGTCAACAGTAACTTTTATACCACATTCTATTGTTACAATACTGTTCAATAACAATAGTGATCAATGTTTATTAAATATCATTTGATTACGGCAACATATGTTAATAATTAGCGTTGATATTTCTAAAACATCCGGACGTCGTATCCAAACAATGGTGTCTAGTCTTGCATTTACATGATCGAGTTAACTTGAGAATAAGCCGAAATAATTCCACAACTCTGCGAGAATTACGAAATGATTTTTGTAAAGAAATAACTTTTTGTCATTAATTGTACAGTAAAGGATTCTAAGCAACACAGTGTTGCTTAGAGATTGTTGGAAAACAAAGTTTTGTTTAGAAAGAGACACAAAGCAGAGGAAGGTGAGTGACGTCATCGGCGCAGGCGCAACAGCGAGCGGCGTGGCAACATCGCTTCAAATGTTTTGTAAATAGAATCCAGAGTGATTGTTGATGGAGTGAGACGGACCCATAAGTTAGGGAGAGATAGGCGATGTCTTAAAATCATTTTGAAATTGAACCTTCTGCGAGTGCAATTAAGAATTTAAATAAAGTGGAAGATAGCTTGCCCTAAATGTAAAAGGTTCACGTTTTTTTTTTTCTGTACAGAAACGAGTTATCAATAAACTGTTGGAGTACAATGATGAAACGTTTTTAATTTTCTTGTGGATTTAGAGAACGGTTTGTGTGTATAATTTTAATTTAGATTTGATGAAAATAATTTAAAAAGATGATAGATTTCGACAGCATGTCGATTGGGATTGTAATATTAAAAAATAGAGACCCGCGACCGACTTTGTAGGGATAAATTTTTTTCTGCAAATTATTATAGGTACACTAAGACAAACCTTCCTCGTTTAGTGCTCCTTCATTAGTGACAACCGTATTAATTCCATAGGGTGATTTAGAAGAAGATAGCATCAAGTTAGATAGTGAAGAAACAGACATAAGCAGAAAGCGACGTCATCTATTCTATACATATAGGTAATAAAATCGTAAACGAGCCGTGTCTGTACATTAAATATTTTTCAAAAAAACAATTTGCACACGTTGTACTTATGTTAGGTACCGAGGTCCAAAAAATAGTTTGTGTCTATTTGTCTGTGCGTTTGTGCACGCTAATCTCAGAAACTGCTTAACCGATTTGAATGCGGTTTTCACTGATGTGTTATAATCCAATCGGTTTATAAACAAAAAAGTTACGCGCTTAACTGAATACCACGCGTACGAAGTTGCGGGCTCAGCTAGTTTTAATATGTATATGACAGAGACCGAAAATAAAATATTGCTTGAAAATTTTTTTTTTTTAATGTGTTGGTACCACAATGTAACGCTTTGTGAATTCTGTCATTTAGTCAGAATTCTTCGTTTATAGGTACCTACAAGTTGTATTTATTTAGCCATTATTTTATTATATACAGTTTTAGTTTAAGCACTATTTTAAAACCTAATTTTTAAGACCCAAAAGCTAATTTGTTTAAGGCAAAGGTTTCAAGTCGGTTTTGTTGGTTTTTATTTTAACAAAAGAGGTCGTCTCGAACGATCGAACAAAATGACTCATACATTAATTGTCTACGGTCATAATTGGCACGTATTCGACGAGCATAAATTTTAGTTAGCTATGCGAAATGTGTTCCATATCTCAGATGTCTAAGGGTAAGCAAAATTTTCGTGCTGTGAATCTTTATTAATCTTTATTCCGTAATCTTTATTTTCGCTTCTCAGATAATGAAACCAGGAGAGATCTTTCGTCCTATTTCCTGGACAATCAGTTGCTATATTTGATTGAACATAAGTCCATGTCACTATCTGAGTTTGCGTTATAGCCCAGGCGATATCTGCTTTGGATTAGGTAAATTCGGTAGTAAGTATTTTTTTGCTGAAATCACTCTCAAAAGTCATAAAAAATGGGCTTAAATTTTTTTTTAAACAAAATGTGAAAAAATACCACATATTTCTTTCTATATTTCTCACTAAATATCAATTGTAGAGAAAAAATTATAGCATAAAAAAGATTTTTAATTAAATTGTAAATAAAATACAATTAATTGTAAAATAGAAAAATATTTTTTTCTATTGCAAAAGTGGTAAAAACCGTTATAATATGTATAAATTGCACACATTAAATACTCTCATATTGATGAAAAAACTTGTGGATATGATAAATACCAAATTTCATTGTGGATATGGTAAATACCATTACAAGTATAGTTTTCGCACAATAATTTTGAAAGCTAATTTTAAACTCTAGTCTTAATAGCTAGTCTTTGCACTCTTATTATTTAAAAATTAGTACTAGCTGTGCCCGCGACTTCGTACGCGTGGTATTCGGAATAACGCTAACTTTTTTGTTTGTAAACAGATTGGAATGAAATAAATATACATTACATATTACTGGAAGCTTGCTACAATAGTGAAGCTTGATACAATCAGTAGTGAAGCTTGATACAATCAGTGGAAACCACATGAAAATCGGTTAAGCCGTTTCTGAAATTAGTGTGCACAAAGGCATAGTAGGCAAAGAACGATTTTATATGAATGTCACCAGCCTAGGTTGAACCCTACTTAAAATGGTCATATAGGTCTGAGGTCAACTTAAATGGTACTTTCAAAATCGCCTAAACTGACTATTTTTAACTTTATATAAACTTTCAATCGTTTTAAAGATAACAATAATACATATATAGTTAACTTTCAGCTAATTCAACCGAAGAGTTATTTTATTGCATTTTTATCGAAAAAAAATGTGGGACGTGATTTTTTAAATTTACATAACTTTTTTGTTTGTAAACCGATTGGAATAAAACAAACACTAAATGTTACGGGAAGCTTGCTATAACACATCAGTGAAAACCGCATTCAAATCGCTTAAAATTTTGTAGTTTTTGGAATTAAAATGTTTCAAAATTGTTTGTACTAAAAATGGTTAAAAGTCTCGAACCTACTAACTTTGTTTAGAACCTCTCTATATACTTAAACAAAACATCATCATCTCCGACTAAGGGCGTCCACTGGTGGACATAGGTACATATGTCTGGTGGACATTGCCACTTCAAGTTACTCTACCATTTCTCTCTTCAAGTCTACCTACTCTTTAAGTGTCGGTGACGTTTGTTTGTCTATGAATCTTTTCATTCCTGATTCGATCTCACAGAGTAACCCAGAGCACAGTCGTCTCCATAGCCCGTTGAGCGACGCTGAGCTTTCTTACGAGGCAAATAGAGACCACGTTTCAACGCCGTATATCAACACTGGCAGAAAGCATTTTTTCTTTGAACTATGTTGATAGCTAAGCTGTGATTATTAAATGGAATACTTAGGTAATTATTTGTAATTTAAAAGACAAATTTTATTGACATATTCAACAGATATGATACATGTTATTTCTGACGTGAACGGACAAATATCTTGGAAAGAGATATTTATAGCAAGAATATTGATTGTGTATCAACTAGCTAGAGAAAAGTACATCAATTTGAAAAAAGATTTAATGAAAAAATAATTCGAAAAAGTAGGATAAAATACATAATGTAATCATTATTAGATTAAACACGAGACAATAAAGAACGGAAATTTAATAAATAAGCGGAAGGTGGTAGGTACAGGGTGGCATCAAAATCCGCCCCGGGTCGTCGACCCATCGACCGCCCTACGCGCGAGCCGCGAACCCCGCCCGCCCTACGCGATGTATTGAACCTTCGTGGATGGGACTTGTCTTACATATTTCACCTTTAAAATCACATTCAATTTTTGATTTTAAGGTTTATTTTAAGATGCATCAGTTTGCTAACGGACTTATTCTCATTATTTTACGTTAAATTATCACGTAACTTATGTATAAACTATTGAATAGTAGAATTATACATATATACAGTTATGGTGCCTTAAGAAATGGAGATTTTTAAGGGAAGTCCTATTTAAACTACCTTCTAATCATATCGTATTTACATTTTATACAATAAGGCACTACAATTAATTTAAAACGTACATACATATGTCAACTTGATCGAAAAACTTGATTGTTTTAATTTAATTTTAAAAATTAAATGAAATTATTAAATGTATATGTTAGTGATTAAAAAAAATGTTGAATATCAAATATATTTTAACTTTAACGTACACAAATCTTAATTATTATGATTAATACGAGTTTAATGCATTGAGAGTTTTATGTATAAGACGTTAAAGTAGATAATAAAAATCAGTAATGGTAAGAACATTGGTAAATACAGTTAGTTGGTTTTAGTTACTTACCCCAATGTAGATTTGGAATAAGTATATATTCGTTCTTAAAAGCAATGTAAATTTTTATATCAAAGCAGTGAGACTATGATAAATAAAGAAAATAACTAAAAAAAATCTCTATCATATACAACTAATTAGTCAAATAAGACGAAATACGACTAATAAATGCAGTGATGAATTAGGAAAAAAAAAGATAATAGCTTAGAAACGTGCATAGTAGACTTAAATGGAAAAAATGTTTGAAAGCAAACAAATAGTAAACTATATGTTTAACAAAAGAAATTGGTGCAATAAGAGGAAAACTTTGAACAGATGAATGTATAGAGAATTAATCGAACTAATATTTACCTTGATGTCTTGTAAGACCTGTAAACAATTAGACATAAAATTAGTCTCGAAAAAAACTAAATAATCTAAGATAATCCTTCACAATCGAAAGCCTTCGACACACCAAACGCGGTTTAAGCACCAATGCGGGTCGACAAGAAATCGATACGTCGTTGAAGAAAATATAAACTCGTCACAACGCTATTGTCGCACGTAATTATCGCATCCAATAAATTAATTACTAATTCTTGTTAAAATATTTGTGATGTGATAGTGAAAAGGACATAGTGTCCATGACATGACTAATTTTTAGTCATTATGCCACATAATCATTTGGTGTGACAAAAGCTTTAGAACGAATGTATTATTTGTAAAATTTATATAAATTAAATTAGATATTACATTCTTAATTAAAAGAATTAACTAGTTTTAGAATTAAAATGTACGTATGACATTTTAATTGGTTTTTTACCTATTGATTCTTAACTGCTATAAATTTGTTTGTATCATAACAAAGCTAACCGTGTGTACAAGTTTATTTTTTAAGATAAAGTTTGGTAGCCAGTCTGACGATGACGGCCTATTTATGGTAAGTGGCTACTGTCGCCTATAAACTCTGGCATCCCTTACTCATTATGCATCCATAACATCTTATCACTGAGCACACGTAGGTACTGTTATTTCAAGACTCTCCTGCTTAGCCTCGGTTAAACCCGTGTACTAAATTTATCCCAGAGATATTTAAAAAAATGTTTGTTACCTTAACTACTCAACCGATCATCGTAAAATTTTGCATATACACATCGTCAGAAAAAAAAATAGTGTACCTTTCATTCTGAAAAAAGTAGTGTTCCCGAGGAATAACTAAAATAAAAATAAAAATTCAATGCCTGACAAAAATATATGAGCAATAAAGATCGGATAAATATTTTAACATCTAAGAAAAAGGGACGCGGACGAAATCGCAGGCACAAGCTATTTCTTTATATTTCCTTAATCCGGACTAACTAATAAATTCCTCTGTCAGTGCTGAATATACAATAGGGTATTACACCCATTTTTAAAGTGTCTCAATTAGATTCTGTAGTGCTAATGAACCACTAAAAAAACACCAACTTTTTATTCAATGGATAAGTTTAATAAAAATGCATTTAAAATTTACATTTTCAAATTTCGCGCGTAATTTGACGAAAACGCTGGAAACCCTTTTGCTCTGTGGTCATGACGTCAGTTGGCTGTGTAAACAAATGCGCCGGTAATTGACATGACACTGACTGACACTTTTTTGTTTACACAACCGTATGACGTAAACATGGCGGCTACTATTTCATTGTGTTTAAGAATAGACTAAAAATTCTAAAAACTTTGAATTTAATTTTAAAATTTATTTTGTTATTTTACGAACTAAAACTAACATTTTGCGACTACTTTTTGCCTAAGCTATCTCAATAATATACTTTTATTACGTTTTCTCAAATCTCAGATATAGAAAACTAACCCAATTTCGTAATATTATGCCAGTCATACACGATCAAGCCTAATATCTAACTAAGTCCCTTAGTTCCCAAAGTGGTCCTGGTGGACCCCCAGGGGTCCACGGGAGACTCGAGGCGTGACAAAAAAAAAACAATAAATTCTCACTTAGTTCATTTAGAAAACTTCCCATTCGCGGTTGGAAACTCAGCCTCAACACAAACTTCCATAGTTAGATCTAATCATCATATTTTTGTCGAGTTTTGGGAATATGGTAGAAATGTAGTTGGGTCCGCCGGAACCAGCTAAAAGTCTGGGAATCTCTGCTATAGTCCAATCGGCATGATGCGATTAGCTTGGTCAAGCCAATTGGACGGTGTATAGGCGGCATGCAAAATACTATTTACATGTATGGCTGGATTACAATACAATTTAAAAAAATTAGTACTGTAGATGGACCGGTTAAATGTGTCTCGGTCCCCTTTGTCATCATGCCCCCTCGCCCCTGTACCGCGCGGGCGAGGACTCATTTAATCGGTCTATCTATAATACAGCAATGAGAAGATAGGTAATTCTTTTCTTAGACATATTTATAACGTAAACAATACGAAATATTGTTATCGAGCTTGATATACATTTCTGAGCGTTTGTTTGGTAAATATTGGTGAAATTCCTAAATTGAAAATGTCCACCACCTATCAATTTCAATCAAGGCCTGTCAGAATCGCCGCAACATCAAATGCGTTCTAAAAATTGAAAAATGAAATATGGAAGCCGTCATTCCTACCCTCGTTCGTTGATTTGAACATTAATGACCACTTTAACGAGTTATGAAAATGTTATCAATTTACAAAAGCGATTACTAGTAATTCGGTTTTAATTTTTATTTATTTATTTTATTTATTTTCAGATAAGATAATTCATTGTTAGTTATTCTTTAATTTACATATGTACATTGTACATGTACAATGCCGAATTTTGTGTATTGTTATATTATACACTTGAAGAACACACACACACATATGTTCCAGCCATTACTAATTAATTATTAAAATCAGAATTAATTAATTTATGTTAAATTTAATTTAAGTCCCACAAATGACATTTTTATGTAAATTCGTTAGAGTCTACACGCCTCGATAGAAAGATGACAATTAGAATATAAAAAAATTTGTAACATTTATTTGAATATTATTTTAAAAACGCTTAAAATCATCTATTGGAATTGCCCTTATAATTTTTAAAAATCATCATCAATTACGAGTATTAGTGAATGATTGTAAACTCTTCAAGTAGCTCCGAATATCATTCATCGGTTATGTGTGGGGCGGCTTCTGTCTTCAATAAGTAGTTGGATTCATGTAGCAAATGTAAAAAATGAATATATATTTTAAATAAAATCTAAGGTAATGTAGCAAGAGAAGTTTGATGAGGCCATTTCGCTCGCAAATGAGAACAAATCCTGTCTCGCACAATAAGCCCCCTTGGCGTCAATTTATTTGCACCCGTTTCACGCATAGTTTCACCCGGCAATACCGTCACCCGGGTATACCCGGGCAAAGTTCAAGGGCCGTCTGCGACGCGTCTACGCGTATTCCCAGAACGGATATATTTTACCCGAGACTTGGCAACGGTTTGCCACCCCGTCGCTCTCTGTACACGTGCCGCGAATTATATTTTTTTGTTGTCTACAATTACTTCGTAATTTTCATTTGCGAATGGGACTTCAAAAACAGGTACTATAAAATATTAATGTATTAATATTTGAAAGGCGAAAGTCTGTGAAGATTCAGATGAAACGTTGCATACTTATGGAATCTTGGTAGTGTTTTCCCGAAAGAAAATAACTTTAGTAAAAACTATTTTCAAAATATTTTCCTCACAATTCAAACTTCACCCATCAAATAAACCGTTATCCTAGGCACTACTAACAGTGTTCTTGGACTTGCACATTTCAGTTCTTCTGAAATGCGTGGCATAATCTAGCGCTATTACTTAGTTTTCGTTTCTAGACTTTTTTTGCTAGCCTCTAAGGGTTGTACCGTCGTGATGGTTGTGATGGTACGTTAAATAAAAAACAAAATCGTCAGCTTTATACCTATATTAGTAAATATAACGTTATTCAAAGTCAAAACATGAAGAGAATTGGTAGAATACAACGTAGAAAACAATTCGATAAATACGTAAAGGAATTTAGAACCGAAACGCAAGGTAAATGTCCTCGTTGTTGGCGCGTGACGACTCGAAGTTCAAGGGCGGGATTGCGGGATATCTTACGCCTGTCTGCCCTATCCGGATCCCCGGGGCACCGGGAAATATGAGGTGAACGCGGCCGGATCGTGAATGAAACCGTTGGCTTTGTTTGTAAACAACGATTGGATTTCCTACTATTTCTAAATACGTGATTATACTCTTAAATATCCATATTTCAATCTAGATTTATAAGAAATTTTTAAACAATTTTAAAGTTGAATGGAAGCTGTGGTGGTTGAAGTGGTATTTTTCAGAAAAACGTGGAAGCCAAGACATATGTAGCAAATTGACAAAGACAGTTCCAATTTTAAAATGTGTACACATGAAAGACAAAAAGAAAAATATTTTAAATGGCTCAATTGTTTATAGTTAAATATCAATCTTTCTCAACATGCTTCTATAGTATTTCAATTCATTTCAATTGAATTTCAAAAATACTTGAATTCTAATTCAAAATTTGTCTTGATTTTCCCCAATTTTTATATTGTGGTCTATACGAGATTTCAAGATATCCACCGTTTTATAGTCCTGATTCAAAGAAGAGCATAATTTTGTGGTACCTTACAGAGGCTTTAATTTTTTACTATATATTTAAATAATCCGATATTTAATTATAACAACAATACTAAAAAATAAATACCTTTTTTTATAAAGTATGGAAGAATAAAGAAGTAAATGACTAGGTTCAGTTAAGACAGGGCACACTGCTGAAGACATGAAGATCACCGTGAAATAACAGCACGTGTGCCGTTTTGTTTCGGTGAGTGAATAAGTAATGCCAGAGCCGATTTTCACAACCCTTTCTAATCCCTTATCCTTCTAAGGTCCACTGCTTTGCTTGTTGCTTGTCCACACTTTGCTTGTGTTAATAGGCAACAGTTGCAACCTACCATCAAGTGGCCCCTCAGCCTATCTGAAGAATTCTGATTCATTCTACAGGAAGTATGGAGTGTATGCAGAACATGTAAGAGAAAACTCCCTATTCTTATATTTACGGGAAGCTACAAGTCCTGTTATAACGTGTCCTTATGGTTATAAGGTGCACTGGTGGAATTATATTTGTAAAATGAATATAATTCAACTTGATTTTCAAGAGTGTAAGCACAAGAAATCTTCGAATTTTCTAGAGAATATCTCCGCAATATGAACGAAGTTAGTTATAGACAGTCTTAGTAATTTATCTAAGTGCTATGAACATTTCCTGCGAAATCGTGACTTGCGAAGATTGTAGAGCATTTATATTTGAATTTTGTATAATCCTGATTACTTAATGTTATGGGTGGAAAGCCTTTATTTTAACCTATCTTAAGGATTTTATCTTTGAACTGAATTCTGTGTAATTTACGCTTCCAGTAAAATTACAGATTTTACATTACTTGGTTAAATATGACCATACATCTGTTTAAATGATAATATACTATAATTACATGAATCCGTTGTATAATGATATCATATTATATCAAGTTCAATAATTTTTCTGCGTCCATTTAAAAAAGGAATTTCTGGTATCCTGGCTTTTGCTTAAAGAAATAATGTCAGAATAATTGTATCACAAAACTTAATTTGAAGTAATATTTTCCTAATTCAAATAGGATTTTAATTAATAGAATAGCCGTTTTTTTATTACTTTTGAATGGAGACAAATATTATAACCGATTTGAGGTATCTAATTGAACTTTACTAACTGCGTCTGTCGTCTAGTAATTAATACACAAACATGACTGCAAGTTTGTAACAATGTAAGCAAACTTGTGTAGCGAGTATTGAAAGATATGTAAAGTCACTGACCTATCTCAACCTACGACAGATTGTTTTGTTTTGTAGTGGGTTTGCGGAAGATATATCGTGCCATACTAAACACGGTGATTTATTCGAGAGATCGGTGCTATCGTAAATCAGATAATAGCAAGTCAACGTATTGAGTCGAGACAAAGTGGGCGAATTATTGTGTGTGCACTCAATTTATTGTTCGTCAATCAACAACAGTACAACTAATTTTATTTACATGTTTAGTACAGTAGAATCCCGATTATCCGAACATCGATTATCCGGATATCCGATTATCCGGACTCGTTCATCTCGGCTCTAATTGTTAATTTAAAATTTTTGACGGTGTACCGTATAACTCCCGCTCTCATTTATTTGCGGCAGTGTTGCCATGTGCACCGTAATTTCGGTAAATGCACCGTACTCAGCACAAATTTACCACCTACCGTAAACGCATGGCAACGGTGACAAAATCTACCGTAATTTGGAAAGATTTAGATTTTGTATTAAAAAAAAATTAACTTACACCAAAACACAAAAAATATTGTGTTATAAACGCACCCCAATTTTCATGAATGAGTTATGTTCGGGAATTCCCCGTATTTAGAGGAAATATGTACTTGCCTAAAATGCTAATAATTTGAGTGGTCGTTTATGCGTGTCAATTTCAAGTAATAATACGACAATTTAATTTAGTTTCATTGCATTTTGGTTTTAGTAAGACGTCAGATAGTAAACCTTTTGCAGTGTTTCTGTATCAAATTGTTAATTGTGTTTGTTTTAAACTTAATGAGTGAAAGTAGCTCCGATTCTAAATCTGAAGTAGAAGTGCCGAATAAAAAAAGAAAACACTATAAAAAATGGATACCGTAATTATACACTTTTTCCCCCAGCCCAGTCACCGTAATTTAGTAAAATCTACCGTAGTTTTTTGATGGTATCACCGTCGACCGGATTTTGGACATGGCAACACTGGTTTGCGGTATAGTGTTTGTTATTGTTTCATTTTCTTTTTCTTAGATAGCGTTTAACTGAAAGGTTGTCTTTTATTTTTGTCTACATTTTGTGTTGGAAATTTAAAATGTCCAAGCGAAAAAGAGTAGTGTTGTCTCTTAATGTATTTATTAAAATTTAAATATTATTTGATTTGCTTTGAAATCGATTATCCGGATTTTCGATTATACGGAATACCCCTGATTTTATTTGATCCGGATAATCGGGATTCTACTGTACTAAGAAATTTTTGTTAAGAAATCGTAGTCTACGCATATTGAATGTTAAGGCCAGGTTACTCGAGCCTCTGAATCTACTAGGCCAATTGAAGCATGTTTAGAAGACAGCGCGCGGTGCTTTCTTAATAAACAATTTTTTGTGTAGAAATAAATAAAAACTGTGTTGAGAAAAAGTAGTCATATAATATTCTTTTCTAAAAATCATTACGTATTTTTTTTGACATATTTTTCTTGAGTAAAAGTGTGATATGACTCGAAAAACGAACAACATTTGCAAAATAATTTATGATAGGGTGAAGGTCTAAATATCGTGTTTTGAACCATAAAATCATCAAGGACGTTTATCAAAACAGTAAAATACAATTATTGCCGATCAAAATCAAGAATATTGAATTGTTTTCCGTTTTAACCAAAAATAAGTTGACTTCGAATATTATAATTATTTGGTTAGCTGGTGTTATACAATTGGATTTTTAATTGAGTTTAGTAAAGAATTCATACTTTTTTTTTCATTAATGTCTATTGTGTACAAAGCAAAATTCTAATTTCACCTGCAAGCGTTTACAAAGCAAAATTCTAATTTTACAATCTTGTTAAAATATATGAAACAATTTATAAACAGTCTATACACAACACACTTATAATAATCAACTCGCAAACAAGGCTTATTAAAAAATTTACGTCTAAATATTCTTGTGCACAGAAACATAGTCTTCCCGTCTCAGTGGAGCGATCTTGACTGATCATATGAAACAAATTAATGCACGTTAAAGCATGTGACATGAGACGGAAGATAGCGCATTTCGCGGAATAAAAATATTATAAGTGCCAAAAGTATTAAATATTAATTACTCATGAAAAATTAGGCCTAGATAATCTGTGAAGTGAGATTACTGATAATTTTTTAGGCTTGTAATATTTGTCGTTTTTAAAAGAAGACAAAAAACGACAAAAATGAGAGGTAAGTTGTTGATTTTGTTCTATCGAGAAAATTTCATTGTATATTGTTTTCTGTTGACATTTCAGTTTTATTTGTAATGAATTAATCTATATGTAAATATTTTCTTATTCGGACTTTATATACTTAGACAAAATTCAAATCTAGGATTAGCTATTTCTATTTATACGCGCTCGTTGGGGGTAAAGTATAAAAGTCGTCATTTTTTAGACAATATTAATTTACAAATTTAAAAAAGTTACATAATAGAGTCCATTTTGATAGGTATTCTCCTATAAACTTACTTTTTTAAGATGTTATTAATGTCGACTAAATGTCGGTCTGTTTGCCACCTTTCTGAATGTTAAACTATAAAAGTTGAGAATTCAAATAAAGTTTGAACTAAATACATAAAAATACTCACACTTATTTTGCATTCAAGTCACGGCCATGCGTCAATTCTTCATGAAAATGCATTCCGAATGCAACAGAGCTCTATGTTGACAGCTATTTCAATTTCTATAAATTCGGTTCAACCGTTCTGCTGACATTTTTACAGGTTATGTTTTATTGAGAGTTTATATCAACGCAATAGATATATCGTTCCAATTTTTATTTTGTGTGAATATTTATTCATGTAAGGTAATAATTCTTTCAGGGTCATGCCTCCTGGAGTTTCACGTGTCCTTAGACGACGGTATCAACACAACATCAACGGTTCATGATTAAACTATGAATTTCGTACAGTTAATTTTATACTGACATGCTGATTGGAATCTGACTGGCTGAAATCATACTGGATTTAGGAGCTCATAATTCATAGATTTTGTTCACAACTTGGTCCGCGTATGAGCGATTTCAAAGCTTACACCTGCTTACAATCTTATAGATTAGCGGTTGTCTGAATCTGTGCAAATTTTCAAATTTAGTCTGTTTTAGTTCACTAAAGTACCATGCATTTATTGGCCAACTAATTTTCTTTAATGGTAACATTGTAACGCTCCAATACCTACTTGTTTATCATAGAGCAATATTATAATAGTGTAAACAAATATTGGTTTTAGATCACGTATCAATGACATGGCAACAGCGTTCGTAGTAAAACGCGAACTTGATATGGAGTATATTTTCCGTATGAAAACGTGTGACGCCGGTATGAATGAATGGTTTGGCGTAGTGGGTGTTTGTCGTAGCTCGCAGGCGTGACTGCACGCGGTCTGACAATAATCTATTAACAAGTCAACTGTGCCGAATGCCGAACGGTACGCGGTATGTACGTACATTTCATTCACGTTTTACTACAAACTATTTACTATTTGAACAAAGTATTTAGGTGGAAATGTACCCACCTAACGTCACATTATTGGGTTGATTCTTCCGGAATGCCCGACGGACAGAATACTATAAATTATTGTTAAGAATCAAAATTAACGACTAGGTAATGCGAACGAAATTATTTCTGCTGAGTTAAGTAACGTAACAACCCATCTCTACTTATCCTAACGTTACATAGATTATACGCATGGCCAAGTTGTCGCAAGAGAATGATACTAAAGTTTTAACTCGATAATAGAAGGAACAGACCAAGTTTTTTTTGCTAATTTGTTGTATGAAAAGCTTTAGGTTCTATAGTTATGCGAGTGAATCCTAAAATACTAATATATAAGTGAATAGAATAATAACTCTACTTCTTAGAAGAGTTAACAGTCTTTAAAAACCATTAGGTACATTGTGCTACTACAAAGTTTATCTATATATATTTTAACAAACAAACCTTCAACATGTTATTTCAATAATCTACAAGGGCGTTTAAATTTGTTAGCGCAAAGGCCAAATCTTGATAATGTTTTCCCTATACACTACGACTTTGTGTAATAAAGATTATTTATACGAAAATGAGACATAACTATAGATAAGACCATAAGAACCATAGAATGTAATCTCTAAAAACAAGATGCATTTACGATGCTTTTTATGTAAAGGTCGGCAGGCAGACTGATCTTCTGTAAGGTCTTTAACTTATATATATATATGAAAACAATTTGTACCTACACGTTGTACTTATGCTACCGAACCGAGGGAAAAAAATAGTCTTTTTAGAATTTTCGTCTGTTTGTCTGTGCGTTTGTGCAAACTAATCTCAGAAACGGCTTAACCGATTTGAATGCGGTTTCCACTGATGTATTGTAGCAAGCTTCCCGTAACATTTAGTGTTTGTTTCATTTCAATCGGTTTATAAACAAAATAGTCACGCGCTATTCCGAATAGCATACAAAGTACGAAGTTGCGGGCTCAGCTAGTATGAAAATATATTTCTTAAGAGTAGTTTGTCTTTATCATTCGAAGTCAACATGAAAGGGACAAATGTTTCTTATGAGCATATTTCTACTTGAGTAATGTGTTAACACGGTCTTAAGTTCTCAAGGTAAACTATAGATAATATATAATTAAATATGTTTAAACTTATACCTGGTACTTACATAATATAGTATTTTTAGTTGTGTTTAAACTTGAATTAATTTGCTCTTTAATACACAATATGAGTAAAATAAAATATGAGTGCAGCGCAAACTGCGTTTCGCTTTCATAAATTGGGCAGTCCCTCTGGCGGCAGTAAACACCTTGTTGCAGAAGATCACAGTGAAATAACAGCATGTGTGCTGTTGTGTTGTGTAAGTGATGCCACAGAGCCCATTTCGCTATCTCATCCTAATCCCTTATCCTTAATGCTACTAAGAACGGTAGCGCACTTACAGCACCTGCCTGTGCGATTGCTTGTGTTAATAGGCCACTTACGATCAAGTGGACCATGAGCCTGTCTGACGACGTTCACATGAATCAAATAAGAACCAATACATACATTTGTCTTCTCTATAAACGTACAATGAGAGAGAAAACAAGAATGCAAATGAACTCATATTTCTTTAGAAAGCCCCTTGTCAGTGAAAGTGGTTGTCATTTCGAAATGAAAAAATATTTACAAATACATAGAACCTTTATTATTAGGTAAGAGATTCTGTTTTTTTTTTAGATATTCTCACTTTTTAACAATCACGCGGTCTTTTATACTAATTTTAATTAATAATAATTAGATATTAATAATTATTGTCTTATGAATTTTATTATGAAAGTAAGTAGGTGTAGAATGTGAATAATGAAATATGTGCATATTTTTATTAAATTGAATTAAAATTTCTCAAAACTCACAGACTAAGAACATAAAATTTTTATATAATTATTATGTAAAGGCATATATTTGTGAAAATTTATTAATGGCAACACAATTTTTTTGTATATTGCAACTCCTAATGCAACTATCAAGACTTTTTTAATTTTAAGGTTGCCAGATTGGCGGTCCATTTAAAATAGATGATTTGATAGGTGGCCACTGTCGCCTATAACGGAAGCACTACCACAGTTGCTGCAAGTGCGCCGTCAACCATAGCAGGATTAAGGATAAGGGATTAGGAAGTGTCAGGGAATGGGCATCCATTACACACTCACCGAAACACAACAGCACACTAGCTGTTATTTTACGGTGACCTTTCTTAAGGGTTATTGCCGCCAGATGCGCTGCCCAAATGACTGCGAAACGCAGTGTGCCCTGCCACTTCTTAAATAAAATTTTGAGGATTTTAAAGAACCATATTAATTGTTAATTGATAAATAATTTTACTTATCAAATCAAAATCAATTAAATCGTTTATTTCTCAAAAATAGGAATAACAAGATCACTTATTGAAGTCAAAATACTACTAAAATTTCGAAAAAAAAATTGGCGTTTTGGGAGAGAAGAAACGGGGAAAGAAACTTTCCAATAACAATCATTCTTTTTAATCCCATGCATTTTTATCTGCTAAATATATAATCTTTAATTGCACAATAAGCGTTTTTAACAAGATTTTATTGTAGAAACGTACAATAAACATACTTTAAACGATTTGTCTATTTTCGTTAGCCTTGTGTGGATTAAAGCAAGATGATGTTTATCTCTAGTATAAAAATTATTAATATCACTGTTTTTTTTATGAACAAAAATTATATTATCAAATATGTATTGACATATGGCACTGTTAATACGTTTGTCCCCTTAAATTTATCTCTTAATGACTGTCTATTGGATAAATTATAAATTGCTCGAACTGTACTTTTATGCAGCACGAAAACACGAAAATTGAACATCAGTCCGCACAGTAAAACACCGTAAGACATAACATAATGGAAATAAGTGAAACAAACTACATTTTATATTAATTGCTAATAAATTTAAATATAAGTAAAATAGTTTTCCTCACATGAACTAGAATCAACTAATTGCAGTTGATATGTCTCATAAACTCTATTACGACTCTCGTGAAAACGTCCACGATTATAATTTACGACTGCGTAAAATACCACGTGACTTACCACGTAATATTCTATTTACAGCGACTGTGTTTAGACGCGTTTCTGTAAACCGAGAGGGCGGATTTAATGTGTAATATGTGGTATATTTGAAAAATGCAGTTTCTTCGTTAGAACACATTTCAGAACAAAAAATGGGCAAGAGTCCTTTTAAAGTTACTTGAAAAGTTGCAACCGTCTGTTTTCGTCCGTTTAATCTATCGTATTAATAATACATACGGTTACTTGTACATGTATCATTGGCTTCCTATACTATTGGAATTAAATTACATCGAACATCGAAGGACTTCAGGAAGATAAATTAAATCACCATAGCCGTAGCTATACCATAGAATCAGAAGCAGAAAAAGCGAGATGGAAGCACTGACTTTCACAAATCGACTTTTGTTGCGACTCTTCAGCGACGCTGCATTGTCTATGTGGATTTTTCTATATCCTGACAATGATGAAGATGGTAATGATGATTATAACGACGATGATGGATCAAGACTTAATTGTAGAAAAAAAAAAGAGGTAACCGGCGTCGATCTTAGAAAAGTCGTGACCATACGAGTTTTTTTTTTTTGTTATAGATCTTTAGTATCAACATTTGGCGTATCTTGCTTTGTTGTTATTTATTGTTTAAGTATTTAATGCAAAGCTCGTCAGACAGCCTTACAAGAGAATTTGGTTAAATTTTCCAGACGGGTAACCGGTGAACTGTAAAAGTGAAAATTTGAATTTTATCATGCATCGCACACGACTTTCCAAATTACCGAGAGACCTGTCTGGTAATGCGTTACATGATTGATTTTCACTTTTCATCTCGCATGAGTTTCCCGAACTCTTTTTGGCTTTTAAATATTTTAAAACTATTGTTTTTTTTTTTTCAATAATTAGTATTCTTTTTAAGTTTTTTATATAGAAATCTACCTATCAAGATCGATGTAGCAGTTTCAGAGATTTACCCACAGAAGCAAATGTAGGTAAAATATTGAACGGAAAAATAAAATTTCTTAAAGTTCAGTATAAAAATAACCATACTCGTATATGTGTTTACAATAATATAATATGAATCCTGAGCCATAAGAATAAACCTGAGCCCGCAACTTCGTACGCAACTTATTAGGTTTAGTGCGTAACTTTTTTGTTTGTAAATCGATTGGAATGAAACAAACAAAATGTTACGGGAAGCTTGCTACAATAAATCAGTGAAAAACGCATTCAAATCGGTTAAGCCGTTTAAGAGATTAGCGTGCACAAACGCACAGACAAAAACCAATGTCTTAAACGATTGTCTTTAAAATTGATATTTAATTTTTAAAGATTAATTTTTATTTTTATAAGCAAACATTTTGCGAAATATGAAAACCAGATTTCATATATAAACCGCTTTCGTGATCAAATTTTTAATTTGTTTAGATTATTATATTATTTAAGTTATAACCACGTGTCTTTATTTACAACAGTCCACTTTACAGTATCGAAACCACGGCGAACGTACGTTTGTTCGTCATGCGCTCATTCAATGAATCGAGGTTGCAAAGGCATGCGAGAGCGATCTAAATTTTGTATCCAAGCCAAGCGTATTACTATCATTATCGAATGATAGACGTACCTACTGGCTTCAAAAATACAAAGACAGAAATGGTACATTATATGCGAGAATGCGAGTATTGCAAGCGGCAATAAACACGCACACATAATATGTATCTTTATTTTAGGTACTAGCTGTGCCGGCGAATTCGTACGCGTGGTAGGTATTCGGAATAACGCATAACTTTTTTGTTTGTAAACAGATTGGAATGAAATATACACTATATATTACCGGAAGCTTGCTACAATACATAAGTGGAAACCACATGAAAATCGGTTAAGCCGTTTCTGAGATTAGCGTGCACAAAGGCATAGCAGGCAAAGAACGATTTTATTATATATGAACAACACCAGCCTAAGCTGAACTCTACTTAATATGACTGATTATATAGCACTGAGGTCAACTTAAATTGGAATATTCAATATCACCTAAATTGACTATTTTTAACTTTATATAAACTTTCAATAATCATTACCGTTTTACAGATGATAATATATAGGCAACTAAAGTTTCACACAATTCAACCGAAGATTTATTTTATTGCATTTTTATCGAAAAAATGTTGTGATTCTTTAAATTTACTTAACTAATTTGTTTGTAAACCGATTGAAATGAAACAAATACTAAATGTTACGGGAAGCTTGCTATAATACATGAGTGAAAACCGCATTCAAATCGGTTAAGCCGTTTCTGAAATTAGCGCGAACAAACGCACAGACAAACAGACAAAATTTTTAAAAACTACTTTTTTGACTACGTTAACAACGTGTATAAATTATTTTTTGAAAAAATATTTTCGTTTACGATTTTATTATATGTAAAATAAACACTATACTTTTTTTAATGCAGGCTGACGATTCACATGATAGCAGGTGGCTACCGAACGCCCCTTACAAAAGCAACTCCACAGGTAGGTACTGTAAGTACGTTGCCCATCTCAGTAGGATAAATGACTAAAATGGAGATATGATCTTCTGTAAGAGAATGGTTCCTGCCGCCAGACGGACTCTCCAATTTTACCTATGACTGCGAAACGCAGTGTGCCCTACTATGTACCTACTACTTACTGCTAGTCAACTTTGAAAGTGTTTTATATGTCATAGTATTTATAAATTTAAACAGAAATATTTTATACTAATTCCATTGGATGACGTGTCGAAGGGAAATTACAATGCCGATGTTAGGATGTTGATACAAAACAGTTTTGGTTTGCGTTTTGCGATTTCGTGCCGATAAGTCCGTTTAAACCTGGCAAATCTCTGTTAGCTCTGGAGATACCCTTGCGTCGTTAGTCATTCTACTTCGGCTAATGACCTGTTTGTCATATTCTTGCAAGGTGACTAAATTCGCAAGCAAATTGAACGAGGTATCCACTTTGTTGTTGATTATCCTAATTTAGCTCGATAGTTGGGATTTTGTAAACAGGGAGTTCTATTTTTTTTTCAAACTGGCTATCAATTTGCTTTAAAAATAAGTATTTACAAACAAATATAATATGTACAGTAAAATTTATAAATAAAATCTACACAAAATGTTTTCAAAAATATTTCGTTACTAGCTGAGCCCACAATAGGGAATGTGCATTATGCACATTTTTTTTTATATTTTCATACGATAGGTTATATCGTTATATAACCGTAAAAAAATATTCAGCGCCAAAAAACAGAAATTTGGTAACAAAAAACAAAGTTAAAATTAACTAACAGCTACGGGCACTTTAAACACCCGCCCTTTTGGCGCGCTTGTCGTGACGTCAAAGTCTACAATACAATCAAATGTTAAAAATCACAAACATCTACACGCTTGTTGACATTTCATATACGTTGACGTCACATTCGATCTGACCGTTTTTGGAGTATTTTGAATTTCCCACATTTTTATGCACTTTTTAATAATTATTTTTTAACGAAAAAGAAATAATATTAAAAAATATTTACATAGACATAATTCTAAAGCAAAAATGTTGATAAAAGAATATATTTAAGCCTTTTTTGAATTAGACGCATATTCCCTATTTCGTACGCGTGGTATTCGGTATAGCGCGCAACATTTTCGTTTGTTAATCCATTGGAATGAAAAAAATATTAAATGTTACGGGAAATTTGCTCTACAATACATCAGTGAAAACCGCATTCAAATCAGTTAAGCCGTTTCTGAGATTAGCGCGCATAAACGCACAGACAAAGGAACAAAAATTCTGAAACCTATTTTTTTGACCTCGGTAACATAAGTACAACATATAAAAATATAAATATTTAATGTATAGACACGGCTCGTTTACGATTTTATTATAAGTTATAGATTTTTCGTTAAGTAGGTATTTAATGTTTTTTTTTTTAATTTAGAAAGATAATTCAATGAAAAGAGTATAATATATGTATGTATAAATATTTTTTGTAATTTACAATTGTTCTAGTTTAAACATTTTTGGTTCAATGAATAAAAACTTTTCAAATATAGTCATATTTCTACTAATATTTTATTAAAACTAGTGTTATTAGTTATTAATTTATTAAATCTCAGACATTGTGACATTCGAAAAGCAAAGTTAACGTTGCTTCTAACGTTTTTTCCAATGCAATTATCTGGTGAATATTAAATTAGCTGTACTAAATTGCCTTTGATTTTTTACTGACAAATCAAAGTAAATTGCCTATGAATCATTTAGAAGCATACTATTTTTTATTTCATCTACAATTTCAATATTATTTGGTCAGATAAATATTGTCATTTATCTGAAAGATCGTTGACCGTTTCCGTTCCTCTTGAAAGTGCTTGATGTATATTTGAAAATATTTTAAAATGAGAAAGGAGGGCAGCAGATAAGTGTTATCCGTTCGTTATCTAAATTTACTATGTTATGTAAACTTTGCGTTGCGATAAGTCGAGATAAGGAACACCAATGAATCAGACTTAAACGGAATTTTAGTATGTGTTTTCGATAACAAAGACATTTCCAAATAGGCCTATAAGATAAATACGTACCTACACCATGGATATTTTAAACATCATATAAATTAATTTAATTTTTTTATAAATTTTTAGTTAAATAACTAAATATATTATTGACTTTTTTAATCTGATATTAATTTCTATTGGTTACTATACACAATTTTTACGTGTATTTATAATTATTTAATTAAGAAAGAGCACATCAGCATTATCCACAAAAATTAAAAGAGTAGTACCTACCTAGTATTATTGAAATATTCTGATACAATTTATCTCTGTAGAGCATTGATACAATATTCTGTACATAATATGAAATTCAGACAAGACATGAATGGGAATATGTAGTATGGACTCAGAAGCCTATCGGAAATAGCACAATAGTCCATCAGAATAATTAATAAAAGTACATATAAGAGGTTGTTATTTTACTAAACTTACGGTACTTAGTTATCATGAAAAATAATCAATACTAATTACCAGTATTCATGGACAAATCGATTTAAAAATATATTTTATCAAAATAAAGTTAAAAAAAAAAGAATAAGTAAGTAAACAAGTATTTTGTTTGGCCTACAGACATGTTACATTCATTAAGTTTACATAAAATAAGTATCGAAGTATTTACTTAAATGCAACTGGAATTTTTCATTCTAATACGGGGATTAACCCGTATGGGAAAGGACAATCATAGACTATGTAATAGATAGAGATATAGAGTTAAATAGATTCCAGTAGGATTAATTTATATTAATTAATGCTTCTAAACCAGTTTATTAATTTATATCGCACTAGCGACCCGCCCGACTTCACACGGATGTATTTTTTTTGCAAATTATATACAAAAAATTTCTTTGTTTCCATTACTGAAAACCGTATTAAAATCCGTTGGGTGGTTTAGAAGAAGTTATAGAATAGATATAGATATGTATAGATATATAGATACAAGTAGATAATAATAATGTACATAATATGAGAAAATGTTAGGTAATATTTTTTTTAATGTTATTTGAGATACGGTTACTGGAGAAAATACTTTGGACTTTTAAATATATATTTTTGTAATATTTTTGTTCAATTGTTTGCCTGGATAAAATATACTGAAGCTTAAATGTAACCAAAATAATAAATAGTATAAATTATTATGGTAAGCCTTATTATTCTATGGAAAATCTTTTTAACATTTATTATTAAATAAATGACAATTTAAAAATAACACAATGGAAAGTTTGCTCGACTGGGCAAACGTGGCGCAACTAAAAAAATCGCCATACGTAATTTCTAATTAACTAATTAGTCATAATAAATCGAACAAACGAAGCACGTGTTGTGAACGTATCGCAATTCGCACTAGACGAGTTGTATCGTATCGTCTTTGCTGGCGTGCCACACGGTATAATGACCTTTTCACTTGCCAGCGATTTAGCAATGCAACCGGTTTTTTTTTTATTAAAACAAACCGCACGTCTAAAACACGGAACGATACCCACCCAATCTCCGAACAGCTGATCGCAAAGTATCCCAGCAGTGCACGTGAGAGGAATAAAATAAAATTAAAAAAAAAAAAAAACACAGCACACGCGCGCGTGAAATAAAATCAAATTTGCGCGGGAAACGTTCCGATAGTGATGTGCATCGGGCGATTGGCGATCGATAGATGCAATGGCAATCGATAGGTTATGTAAGACGCGCTGTGAACCAGCGTTGTCGCACGTGACTGCCGGCCGTGTGACGGAAAGCGCGGCCGCGATACTCCCCCGCCCGCTACCACCACACCGCACCCCCGACTCCTCACGCCCACTCCCATACACACAGCACACATACACACACACATGCACGCCAGACGTTTGATAAACAAATTACAAATTTTAGATACCTACGCTGAGAGCTTCAGCTTTTTAATAGGTTGTTTTACAAGTCTTTTATCTTGCGTTTATAAACAGCTTTAATAGAAAATTTTACGTGCTTTCTTCTTAAAGGGGTTGTTCGTGTTTTAAAGGGCACTTTAGAATTTTCCTAAAACTAAGGTGTGGTGATTATTAGTCTATATTCAGTGAATGCATGTAGGTGCAATTGAAATATACTAACTAATGTCTAATAACTGACTAGCGACCCACCCCCGGCTTCGCCCGGGGTGAAATTTATATATATATTCCCCGTTTATCCTTCTTTCCATTAATGAAAACCGAATTAAAATCGGTCTACCCGTTACCGCGTGATGCCGTGACCAAGGGAAATGGGGATTCATTTTTATATATAGAAGATTTAGCCAACGTAAGCCATAATGATAATAAACCTTGTTGGTTTAATATTGCAAAACATAAATTTTCCTGGAATACTCTCAAAATGATAATAAAGACCACTTCAAAAATGGCTGTGTATTAATTCTTTAATGCACGACATAAAATTGTGTTGATAGAAATTTTTTACAAAATCTATAGGTAACTAATACTAATATTTAAAAAAGGTAAAGTTTGTATTTTTTTAAATATTAAGGTCGACATAGATGCTGACGGTCAACTTGATGGTACGTGGCTACCGTCGCCTATAACACAAGCAATGCCACAGGTGCTGCAAGTGCGCTGCCGGCCAAAGTAGGATTAGGAAGGGATAGGTCAATGGGCTCTGGCATCTCTCATTCCTCACCGAAACACAACAGTGGCTCTAGCATGAGTTTACGATACTACACTCGCTAGCGAGAACGTAAAACTTTTGTATGGAAAATCGTGAACTGTCAATGTCAAATTGTCAATTTTCCATATAAATGTGCGAGAACGTAAAACTTTTGTATGGAAAATCGTGAACTGTCAATGTCAAATTGTCAATTTTCCATATAGATGTTTTACGCTCTCGCTAGCGAGTGTAGTATCGTAAACTCATGCTAGAGCCTCTGTACACGTACTATTATTTCTGTGGAGGGGTTACTGCCGTCAGACAGGCTGCTCAAATGACTGCGCACGAAACGAACGCAGCGAGCCCTGCCAATACTTATATATTTGTTTGTTTGTATGTATGTACGAGGTAATCTTCGAAACTAGTCATCCAATTAAAAAAAAATCTTTCACCAATAGTTTGAATTTCAGGAAGGATACAGGTTAAATATTCCACTCAGGTGAAATCCCAGTTATCGAAAAATAAAAGTTCGACGCTTGGCAAAAGTATAACGTCAGACGTTATATTGCTTTACATATTTTGACAGGCACTATATCTTTTATTTTTCAACGCTGACGAAGTCGCGGGCATCAGCTAGTATAAAAGAAGAATGCATTTTCTTAGTTATATTTAATAATAGTTATAGTTTTATTTTCTATACATATAATAAAATCGTAAACGAGCCGTGTCTGTACATTAAATATTTTTTTCAAAATACCGTGTGTATTTTTTATTACACACTTTTTTTAAATTTATTTTTTTACGTTAAGGTCGGCAGACAGGCAGACGGTCCACTTGATGGTAGGTGGCTACCGTCGCCTATAACACAAGCAACGCCAAAGCTGCTGCAAGTGCGCTGCCGACTGCAGTAGGATTAAGGATAAGGGATTAGGAGTGGATAGGGAAATGGGCTCTGGCATACCTTACTCACTCACCGAAATACAACAGCACACGTGCTGTTATTTCACGGTTGTCTTCTGTAAGGGGGTGGTTCCTGCCGCCAGACGGGCTGCCCAAATGACTGCGAAGACGCAGTGTGCCCTGCCACTACTTTCCAAATCCAGACCAGAGCCAAATTTGAAAAGTTAATTTTTCAAAATTGACCCTGCCGGGAGTCGAACCCGGCAACCCTAGAACAGAGCACCCCAACCACTCATCCAACGGGCCCGTCAAAAAACCGAGGTCAAAAAATAGTTTTTATTTGTCTGTTTATCTGTTTGTTTGTGCGTTTGTGCACGCTAATCTCAGAAATGACAACCGATTTGAATACGGTTTTCACTGATGTATTGTAAGTAAGCTTCCCGTAACATTTGTTTCTTTCTAATCGGTTTATAAACAAAAAAGTTATGCGCTCTACCGAATACCACGTGTACGAAGTTGCGGACTCAGCTAGTACATAATACAAAAGCGTCTGCGTGTCTTTATAAATTAAACCCTTTATAAATTATGGAATCAACCATGCACTTTCAGAATTTTTTATTGAAATAGATATTGAGCTGTTTTGGAGATTAACGTGTATGAACATTGACAATTGATTTTTATATATTAACTAGCGAGCAGGCCTTCGAAAGATGCGTTTGTTCTACAAATTATGATACACAAAGTCTAAGTCCGTATCAAATCTGTCGGAGAAAGAGAAACCGACGGCAGCTTTATAAAAATAAAATAATAGGACAGATATAAAACATATATTAGATATAAATATAAGAAAATCTATTTTCCGTATAAGTACAACATACTATATTCATGAATTATTAAAAAGTATATTTATAATTTCAATAGTTTATAAGTGACAGTTTTCTTATACAGTAACGCTTTGCCCCTCTGTGTAAAAAAGGAAAAGTTCGCTTGGATCGACAACAAAATTGAATGTATACACGGACAAATCGAATCATAATCAATTCGATTCTGCACTTTCAATATATACAGATCAAACACAACCGATAACCGACATATTTTTGTCTCTTTCTTTAAATACACTTGTTCGAACATGGACTGTGTTCGAACGACCGGATGTTTCTGTATCTATCTCTATCTACATATATATACACATTATAAAATAAAGTCGCTTCTGCCTCTGTCTGTTACTCCGCTAAATTCTAAACCACCCAACGGCTTTCGAAATGGTTTTCATTAAAGGAAAGAGCTTTAAGCGAGGACAGTATGTAGAGAAAATGCATCCGTGTGAAATCGCGATGGGTCGCTAGTCGCTTCCGCTTCCGCTTCAATCTTTTTCTCCGCTAACTTCTTTTAAATCACCTAACGGATTTTGATATGGTTTTTCTAATGGAAAGAGAGATAAATGGGGAAGGTTTGTGTATATAATTTGTAGAAAAAATGCATCCGAATGAAACCGCGATGGGTTGCTAGTACATATCAAAATAAGGGCGCTGTCCGCTTCTATCTTTCTCTCCGCTAACTTCTTTTAAGTCACCTAACGGATTTTGATACGGTTTTCCTAATGAAAAGAGAGATAAACGCGAAGACAGGGCGAGTCGTTACTACATATTATAAAAAAAGACGCTGTCCGCTTCTGTCTGTTTATCCACCAACTTCTTCTAAAGCATCCAATGTATTTTGAAACAGTTTTCACTAATGCAAAGAACGATAAAAGAGGAAGATTATACATTTGCTCGTCTCTTGGCTTTCCTCTTGGTAGACTTTGTGATGGGGTACTGCCAGTCTACGTGATCGTACAGTTATTCAAAAGTCTAAATATATGCAAGTGTTTTATCTATCAATTCAGGTATATTTATTAAATACCTCCAGGGTTGATGTTATTTCAAATAAGCATATTTTTTACATTTTAAAGGGTGACGGGCAGGCTGACAGTAAATTTGTGATATGTAGTAATCCAGAGATATGGTCGTCTAATATAAACACACAACGCAATGCCGGCAACTCTTATTAAAATAAGTTGGGGATAGGGGATGGGCTCTTTATCCTTATAATGTACCGAGACATATCATATGCTGACATATCACGATATGAGATTATTTACTGGCGCAGGTAAATTCTGCGCCCGGCGTACCTCCGCTTTCGGGTACGCCGAGGTTCCGACAGGGAGCGTAGTCCTCCCCGCGCTGAACAGCCGTGGCGGGTCGCCGAAGTTGTGCAACAACGTTCCTGCGACCCTGCCCATCTATGGCGCGCTAGAAAGTTGTTGGGTTTTAGCCGGTAGGAGTCCGGCATAACCCACAGCGTCCCCTTTCGCTGCTGGGTATCCATGACGGATTTCCCAACGTAAAAAAAAGGTAAATTCTGCGCATATCCTCATTAATGGCTTTATTTATCACATAGAATTCGCTTGCTTCTGACGCTTTTCAGTAATTTCTCTTTAAGTTTTGTGTTTTTTGGATCTATGAGCTATGTAAAGTTTCCTCTCTCTTGTGTATGCTTTGGCTAGTTTTTAAAGTTATTGATATAAGTGATACACCATAAATTCATATATCTATATCTATAGATAGATATCGATGAAATAAAATAAAATAAAATCTCTCCCCTAATTTTTTTCTGCAATTTTTTTTGCGTGTATCGAACCTTCATCGTTTATCGGCTTTTTTCATTAGTAAAACCATATCAATGGATTGTGTGGTTTAGAAGAAGTTAGCGGAGAAAGAGACAGAAGCGGACAGCGACTTTATTTTAATAAATACTAGCGACCCGCCCGCACGAATGCAATTTTTTTCTGCAAATTATTACACAAATCTTCATATATAAATTTTTAATCAGTACAGCGGTTACACGCTCATTGCGGAATCCGTCAAAACGGCAAACAATTCGAGCAACTAAGTACTATCGTAGATTTATTACTTACGATCTTTACTTGTTTTTAAAGATTGGCAATTGTAATAATTGCCGCCTTTTTTAATTAAAAACAATATTTGAACTTATTTCAATCTCATTCTGTAAGAAATGTATGGAAGTAGTTTTTTGAGATTTTTGACATTTCTAGTACTCTAACCTCAGATGGTCCCATAGGGTCAATTGATCCTTATAAGTAACAGAATCGATTGGCGTTATAAAAACAAAACGTGGAAATTGACCTTTTTCTCGCTGACTGTACCATTTTTCGAAAATCTTTGAATGCTGGTGGGAATAACTATTAAAGTTATGGATAGTCTCCTAAGAGTGTTTTGTTCTAGCTACAATAGTTTAGGTAGTTCTGCCCTTACTGACCCGTCTATATATATATATATATTTCGGCCTTACTTCGGCTTACAATTAATTAAATACACGCCAAATATAGTTCATATAAATTTTGCTGCTACGTGAAAATATTAATGAGCATTTGTAAAAACAAATATACAACAAACGGTGTTATTAAGAAAACATAATACTGTTTTGTTGTTAATTGATGAACAAAGTTTGTTTTCTTTATCGCTTCCGCTAATGAGCAATTAACTTGCTACGAGTTCCGTTTGTAGCGTTTTGTAGCACATCGTAGAGGCGTTTCGCTCGAGCTACGCTGCGCCGGTACTTATGCAAAACAGGCCAATATTTCATCGCTGCTCCGTCTATTGCAGCCCGTATTATCATAACAATCGCTTACTCCATCTACTAAGCGTTTTGCACATAAATATAATGCATCTCGTTTAACGTATAACTACAAGCACATATACATAGTAAGAAAGACAGATTGATGGTTAATAGTTTGACCGTATAAATCTCTTCATACAAGTATAATTTTGCGTAGAACAAAAAATATAGTAAAATTTTATAAATGTAAAGTTTAAATATGTTTAATTTATCTATACCTACTAGTAGTAATGTACTCAAGCAAGACCAAAGACAAATTTAATCCTTTGAAATCAAACTTAATAAGTTTACTCGTTCCGACCTAGCACGGATATAAATGATTTAATGTTAATTTTACCTAATTTAAAATTCCATTAAAACACATTGACCCCGGTATTTAATTCTTTAGGATATTCCGTTAAATAGAAAGTAAGTGAAGCATCAAAATCGGCTGTGTTTTATCTATTAAGAAATAATGGATAAGTATTTGATTTACAAATGCCACAATGAGTGTCCGGCATTAAATTCACTATTAAAATTTGATTTTACGACGAAATCGTTAATTAAATTTGTCAGACGCCATGTAGACGTAAAGTTGGTTAATATCAATTACGTCAAAGCGAAGCTGCCGAGGTACCGATGCATTTGGCGAGCAAAGGTGCGGTCGAGATGCGCCGATATTATCAAGTACAATGTAAAACGGGCCGGCGAATTCTGGCCGCTCGAATGAGAAAACGGGTTCGTTTTTTAAATTTTTTCTTCCGTCTCGTCTGTCAAGCGGCCGTTTGGTAACCCGCCCGCGGATGGATTTTATTTCTGTTTCAAGGCCACGAACTCTCACTGCGGCCGTGCTGACTGAACTATGGTGCCCTATAATATTGTACCCACTGGATGTAGGTAATTAAGATACATCGATGCTACAATTATTAAACAAATTATATTATATTTACAATTAAACATCAATGCTATTATTCTTCGACTTAGTTGTTAGTTTTAATAATGGTTAGTAATGGTTTTAAAAATGCACACTGCGTTTAGTAGTCTTTGAGCAGCCCGTCTGGCGGCAGTAACCACCGCCGTGAAATAACAGCATATAGAACCTTCGTCAAAAACCTGTATGTATGCTGTTGTGTTTCAGTGAGTAAGTACATAAATATAAAAGATAGAATTGTTGTGCTGGCTTCAGACTACAGATGGCGATGAACAACAACTGCAAGCAGCCTGGGGCGAAATTAGTCTATAAATATTCTATGTCCATCTCAGTAACAATTGGAAATTCAACTCTCGAAGTTGTTGATGAGTACATCTAAGTGGGACATACAGTGCAATTAGGTAGAGTCAACTTCGAGAAGGTCAATCGACGAATCCAGCTCGGATGGGCAGTGTTCGGGAAGCTCCGAGAGATCTTATAGTCCAAAATTCCTCAGTGTCTTTAAATAAAAGTTTTCGACCAATGCGTGTTGCCAGTGATGACATATGGCGCTGAAACGTGGTCTCGTAAGAAAGCTCAAGATCACTCAACAAGTTATGGAGAGGGCTATGTTCGGGGTTACGCTGCGGGATCGAATCAGGAATGAGGATTAGTAAGTTGAAATGGCAGTGGGAAGGACACATAGTACGGAGAGCCGACGGTTCTCGAGTGGAGGCTACGGACCCGTAAGCGCAGCGTAGACGACTTAATAAGGGCCGCGGGTCGACGGTGAGTACAGGCTGCTTCTGATTGGTCATTTTGGAGAATTAGGGGGAGGCCTTTATCCAGCAGTGCACCAAAAATCAATTACACTGAGTTTTTCTAACCTGTGCTTTTAGAACCAAGTTCAGACATGAACTTCAAATGCTGTTGAGAACAACTTAACTAATAAGTAAACTTTTTTATTGTTTCTGCTAGCCTGTGATGTGTTAGGTTTCATCCTAAGTTAGAGCATACCTATAAATGAAGAAACAAAGCGTTTTAAAGAAAGACTATATATTATTATATAATTAACTAGCGACCCGCATCCGGCTTCGCCCGGCGTGCAATTTTTATATACCCTAAAACATTCCCCGTTTATCCCTCTTTCCATTAGTGAAAACCGTATTAAAATCGGTCTACCCGTTCACGCGTGATGCCGGGACCAAGGGAAATAGGGATTCATTTTTATATTTATAGATTATTTGAAAAAATTATTGTGATGATTATTCACAAAATTCATATTCATAAATACAGCATACAGAATCGGTGAAAATTGTAAGATATAATGAATGTAAAATATGGGTGATGCCTGATTGCTATTATTTTCGTTTTGAGTAAATAATATTTTTAATGAAATATTTCGAGGCATATTACTTTATTAGACTTTATTTTCTTACTAGCGTAAGAGTATATTTATTGATTATTAGTCCTTTTATTTGATCCTTTCATTTGATTTTTAATATACTTATGGCCCGTATCCGGCTTCGCACGATAAATTTTTTGCAAATTATATATATACAAACCATTCTTGTTAATCGCTCTTTCTATTAGTGAAAACTGTATCAAAATCCGTTAGATGGTTTAGAAGTACATAGTTAGCAGCGAAGCAGACGGACGCGGATAGTAACTTCAATTCATTATAGTTTTAATGAGAGCAATGGTAACTGTGAGTCAACCGTAACAGATAGAGATATGCCAGTCCAGAGTTTTCCACGATTTTTGAAGAACCGTAATTCTCTAGCGCATCATTTTTATGTATTTCTTAAGGTTTAGCCTACGTAAGCCATTGTAAATTTGTTTTTTGGCGAATTGGTTGCAAAATATTGTTTTTTCGTAAAAAAATATCTAACTGATGATGAAAACCGTTGGGTGATTTAGGAGGAGTTAGCGGATATACAGATAGACGCGGAAAGCGATTTTGTTTTATACTAATCTCTTCGTCGGCTTCGTCCGTCTTTAATTTAGATTTCCATCATGTATTTGTTTATAGCTCGTTCCCGCCAATTTGCCAATAGTGTTGGATGCATTGAAAAAATCATGCAAAAATTCAACCCTCCTTTACCTATATTAAATGTAAATTTAACAAAATCCTTTCCAACATTACAAAAACTATCACCTGACTAAATTTTATAAATACAGCTTTGGTAGATTTTGTGAATATATTTATTGAACAGAATGATCGACATGCAGTATGACAGCCCATTTTTCGTTAGATTTAAAACACACGCTACGCTAGGAGTATTCAAGTGCTTTACCGTCATGAATAGAATAAAGGATAATAATACATATGTCCTTTATCCTAAAGGACATATGTATTATTATTTTACGGTGTACTTCTATAAGGGGGTGGTAGTTCTATATGTAGAAGATTGGCTTGAATTTTGGACAGACACACATCTATGGCCACTTGTGTAGTTGTAGGTAACATTATTCAGCTGAATATGCAATTAAATGAGGGCAGTTCCAGTGACGCGAGTGGGAGCGAGACAGCTTTAGGGAGCAGCTACCAGCCACTCGATATTATATTGAACAAGTTTTATAACTACGTGTATTAGAGAAACGAGTTCGTACAGCGTTTTCTCATTTCCCGGGACGAAACTTTTCTAATATTATAGTTTCATTCATATTGTCGGTAGTTTCGCGAAGTTTTCTTTCGTGGAAAATGAAAGACTATTTCCATAACTATTATTTCGCTTTTATTGCTTTGTTAGTTTCTTTTTGCTTCAAATAGATTTGTTAAAGTTAGAAGTTCTCTTGCTTTGTCGCTTGGAAGTAATGTTTGTTTTTCGAAAGTGTTGGCCTATGCGATTTCTCCAAATTATGTCTTATCGCTTTTTAGTGTTTTTCACTAAAGAAATATATAATTATATATTAAAAGGTTTCAAAATTATACACAAAGATTAATAGATCCCTGGGTCCCAAATTGCTCATTTTCATGTCAATTTAAAATTAGATCAAGACAAAATAAGTTATATCCAATGATAAAAAATAATTTCATTTATTAAATAGATACGTTAATATAATTTATAAAATAATACAACAATAGGAGTACAGATATGTATAAAACATTTAACATTCCACAATCGTTCGCTTCATTCCACATACGTTTTGCAATCATAAATTGGGCAGCCCTTCTGGCGGCAGTAACCATCCCCTTACAGGAGACAACTGAAAAAAACATTATATGGTCGTTGTCAAACCAAAATCTGCTATGTGCACTTTTTTGAGATTCCAACATTTTGACCTTTAAGAATAGTTTACTGCCTTATCTATCGTATAAAAAAATGCTAAGTACTTGAGCACTATTTATCGAAAGACCTCTATAATCTTTTATGTACAAAATTTACTCTATTATCATTTGCGAACCCCATCTATTCCCAACTAATTCTTTATCCTTTATTGCGTTTTCGCAGTCATTTGGGGAGCCCGTCTGGCGGCAGTAATCACCCCCTTACAGAAGACCACCGTGAAGTAACAGCACGTGTGCTGTTGTGTTTCGGTGAGTGAGTAAGGGATGCCAGAGCCCATTTTCCTATCTCCCTCCTAATCCCTTATCCTTAATCCTACTGCAGTCGGCAGCGCACTTGCAGCAGCTTTGGCGTTGCTTGTGTTATAGGCGACGGTAGCCACATAACATTAAGTGGACCGTCAGCCTGTCTGCCGACCTTAACATAAAAAAAAAACTTGCTGCGCCTGTAGTGTTGCATGTGTTAAAGGCGACGGTAGCCACTTACAAAACAATTGAATTGTAAGTCTATTTGCCAACGTTTAAGTAATAAAAAAATGTACAAAATATTGCACATAAAACAAAAAAGAGCCTCCCTCGAGGATAAGTTAAATTAGCATTATGCATGCTTTAAAATAGTCTTGACCTGCGCAATATAAGCGGCAGATGTGTTTTTGTATTCATTATAAATATGTATTACGAAAATTCAAGATTTCGTCTCAAATGCATGTCTAACGAGGCCGTATAAGCGTATGTGGCCATGGCTCTACAAAAAAAAAAAAAAAACTCGATGCTTCATCTTGTGTTCAATCGCGTACTCGTGAATCAACATGGCCGCTCTATGATTACAATGATTACATCCATTAAATAGATTGCTGTATCCACCATTGTCTAATATATACTTACATTAAATTATACGGATAACAGCTATTTGCCGGTTTTCGATTAAAAGCCTACTTTTATGAAATCCCGAGGTAACTTCAATCAAATTTTCATTTCTTTTAGTTTTCATTGAAAAACATAACTTTAGTTTATAGTGGACTTACATTTCTTCATTATCTTTGTTAGATTTATCTATTTATCAATTTATTTTATCTGTATTAAATTATCTTGTTTTTTTTTTATATATTATAATGTTCAAATTTTAAGTAAAATTCTTCCGTTCCTCTTTCAAATACCATAAATATAGACACATAATTAAACACTGTATGAAAACATAAATTCGCATGTTAGATTAGCTTCGAAGACTACATGTTCCGTAAAAAGTATATATTAATTATGAATCTATGTCTTGTCTATACATAATATTCTATATATATATATCATAAAATAAAGTCGCTGTCCTCTTCTATCTGTTTTTCCGCGAATTTTTTCTGAAGAACCAAACGGTTTTTTATACAGTTTTCATTAATGTTAAGATTGTAATTTCTGACAAAAATTGCATCCGTACGAAGCCGGGGGCGGGTCGTTAGTGTAATATTAAATTTATAATAATTCCCTTACAATTACGTAAGGAAAATAGCTCGAAGAAAATAAAAGACAACGGTTCAACTGCGTGATGTACCGTTAGGCGAGTTAAGTTCGAATTGAATGTAAATGTTGATTTTTAATTATATAGAGCTCTGCAATTTATGCAGGGGCGCGTCTCAGTTCGCTGTGTAAACACTGAGAACAAGCGATTTGCGTTCGGAAATATGCACGACGCCTTAAACAATTTACGTGCGAATAAATTATAACGTCGACCAACTTAAGGCGAGTAATGGCGGGGCGCCATGGCGAACTTACCTTTGAAAAAAAAAATTGCCATACAAACGAGTCCCGCTTAAGAAATAACGCGAGCCCAAGTTTCATTAGAAAAAGTTCTTTTGTACGTCGAGTTAAACTTTTTCCTGACAATGGTCGTAATTAAAAGTTGGTGGCAATGCGCCCGGTGACAGCGGCAATCCGCTATTATCTCGCGGCCGGGTAACGTTCGCAAAAAAGGTCGCCAAACTTACGCAGATTAACAACTTCCCGCCTTTTTGTTGCAGCAACTTTGAGAAGTGGTCTAATGCAGCGCTCACTTTTAATGGACTTTGTTCAATCAAAAGTCAACGAGTTAACGGAGGACCTTTAACCTGTACGGAGGTCTTGAAGGAAACTCAAAATTAGCTTTAAAGCGCTTAAAGAATCTTAAAGTTTTGAACGTCCCTGGATGTTACAGTTTAATTTCAGCTGCTTTGATCGTGACAAAAAAATAACCATGTTTGACACAAACGTCAAACTGTAGTTTGCGTAGTGTGTTTCACAATCATTAATATACGTAATTGCTCAATATGATCTGCTCAATAAATTGAGCAATAACGTATGGATAAACACCCTCTTAGAGTAGATCATAGTGAAATAAAATAATGAAAAAAAAAAAAAAAAAAAAAACTTATTAAACTATCATTCTGCATACACATTTTCTTTTAGGGTTTGGCAAATTCTTCTATATAACTCTCTTTTTCAAGATATATTCCGAAACAGTCATTGTTGAGGTCCTGAGGAGTGTGAAATTGAGGTTTTTGTAAATGGTCGTGCAATAAATAAAATCCGGTATGCTTTAATCTTGCTTCTACGCAACAAGACCTGCAGTATCTACTCAATCGTGTCTACGAAACCAGTGTAAAGTATAGCCTGAATGTTAACGCCAAAAAGACCAAATATATGACGGTGTGCAGACCGAATTATAGGTGCACAGCTTCTCTCTATGTGGGTGCTCAATCATCTATGCCAAGGTACCTTCAGGTACCTTGGCTGAATTGCGAATGATCAAGAAGATCACAGTATTGAGATAAGGTGTCGTATAGAACAGGCAGGCATCTCTATCATGAAGATGGGCACGGTGCCCTCTTCTCTGCAATCGTTCTCTCAATATTGTTACCCGTATGCGCCTGGCCCGGTGTTTCGTTTTTTCTGTGTTGTTGTACAGAGTCGAGGTATGGACTACTCACCACTGCAATGACCAGACGCTTAGAAGCTTTTAGGATTTGGGTATACAGGCGCATGCTACGAATGTCGTGGATAGATCGTGTGAAGAACGAGATGGTTCTGCAGAGAATGAAAAATAAGGCCGAAATATTGAAAACCATAAAAGTCAGAAAACTGGAATACTTTGGGCATATCATGCGCGGCGAGAAGTATGATCTGCACTTGATCATGCAGGGGAAAATACAGGGTAGACGCAAGCCTAGAACATGACGTACTTACTGGCTCAAGAATCTCCGCGAATGATATCGCCGAAGTACCAGGTCGCTGTTTCGAGCCGCTGCCTCGAGGGTTAGGATAGCCATGATGAAAGCCGACCTCCGATAGGAGGTGGTACTAAGAGAAGAAGAAAAAATTCTACTAAAGGTTTAGACTCATGGGTTTTTGTTTATGACCTTAGACTTCCAAAAGTATTTTTCTTTAAAGTAACCAAAATAACAAAAATTAATTAAGGACATAGCAACGATCGATAAAATAATACTAAACACACAAAATATCATCTTACAAATTAATGACCGTTCATAGGATACGGAAATTAAACGCTATACGAACGGGTGGTGGGGTAGACTGCCTACCCGGTTGATGGTTAGAGGAGGTAGGAGCTAGAATAGCAATCTAGGGAGCAAGTGAATAGTCTGGGTGGCTGAAATATCTGGCGTTGTAGACCGGCCATCGGGGCCTACGAAAACGCATTAGGCTTGTAGATGAGAGACTAGCAAGCAGGACGCGTTGCGTGTATGCGATATGCTATCACACTATTTATATTTGTGTGCGTTCGATTTACGGACTCTAAGATTTATTAGAATATCAGCGACCCATGGGTCAAATCGACTCAATATTAGTTTTAATCTACATAAAATATGGGCAACAACGTTTTTTGATTTTATCTATGAAATAGACGTTATGGTCATTAATCACTTGTTTTAACGGCGAAAGGAAACATATTTAACCTACAATTCAGTATTAAAGTCTGATAAACTGCACTTACTGCTTTAAAAATTACTAAAAATTGTCACCATGTTGTAGTCACAAACCAAATTTTTTTGACCTTATAAAAAATCATGAAGATCACTAAAATTATCAGTAAGTACTATACATACCATCATTATTGTTACTAATGCGTAATAACTGCTCTGAAGTCATTGGTCTTGGAGAGGTCATGCGACTTCGCCGGCAGCGCGTTTTTTGGGCATATTTTCGGGACAATTTTATCTTGTAATATTTCGAAATGTTGTACTGAGTGTTATAGAAATACACATACAATATTTCCTTCATTCATTAAAGATTACAATAAAAAAGTTTATTATTAACCTTATTTATTATTAAGTTTATTATTAACCTAAACTTTATTAAAAAAGTTCAAAATATATTATTTATATTAAATAGACACTCATGTTTTAAACAAGCGTAGACAATTAAGTACAGGTTTCAATATTTTTGGATGTAATTATTATACATGGTTCATAATTTGGTGCCAGTTTTCAAGGACCTCTTCCAATTTTAAAATTTACATAAAGGAAACTGAAGTATAATTATTTTTACAAAAGAACGCGTCAACAAATTCATTAAGTTCGCTCGATGTGCCTGTGCAAATGGTTTCTTCAAGTAGGTACAAACATAATTCTATTATTAGCGGGACGTCTACGTGATATATTATCAAGTTAAAATTAAATTAATTTCGCATCCTCCCCCCTACTCGCCCTCCCCACCGTCCCGTCTCCCCCGCCGCTATCTCCTGATATATTGAGGATGTTTAATTAAAATATCTTTAAGTGATTTACGAGATCGATAATTGTCGGTTCAAGGCTGATTTATCGGACGATTTGTTTACTATGTCCTTCTGATTATTTATTTAACGACACAAGTTTATTTTAATTTAAAACATGCAGTTTGTTGAATAAAAAATTAAAATTAAAATATTCATTCATTTTAGACAACTCAGTCCGTGGGATGTACATTTTTCTAATTCATTTGTCAGTATAATATAAGATATAAGAATATCTATATCTCTATTGATTATAAAAAGTCTCTGTTTTTATGCTAATTTCTTCTAAACCACCCAACGAACGGATTTTGTTAGAAAGAGCGATTCACAAGGAAGGTTTCCGTATACAAATGGAATCTTTTGTACATATTCTTTTTCACTTTATAGTTATTCATATGTTATTTAAATGTTCATTTGAACTATTTCGCCTTAATGATTAATTCTAAAATACGGGACTTACGAGTATGTGATTTGACTTTTGTTGGTAAGTTATGCATGAAAAAAGTTTTTTTTTACGGCTGGTAGTTGTAACAAAGACTATGTACCATCTATGTAAACATTAAATGTAAGTGTTGTGTCGGGGAAACTCGATTCATCACAGCGCCGTCTCGCTTCCCGGATACCAATTTCCAAAGAAAATTAAATTCTCCTATCGCTCGGAAAAAATGGAAACTCAAAATGTATCTATGATTATGTCATTTTTTATACTTACTATTTTTAGAAAGATTTTTCGCAAAATCTTTCAATATTTCGACAAATTTTTACTTTGTTTTTAGTCGACGGTAGTCACTTACCATCTAGAGGAGCGTCAGCGTATATGCGATATGGACCGCATATATGCTGATGATTTATGGTATCATTAAAAATATTGTACAAACTTGTACTTAATGATAAATTTTGTTGAGAAATTTACTAATTTTTATTTGCAATGTTAGTTAAAAACGTTGATTAACTTAAAACCTACATTAAAATTAAGGGAATACTGATTTTATAAATGTTCTAGCGATTCACCGCCGGCTTTGCATGGATGCAATTTTTTTCTGCAAATTATATTATATATGTTAAGGTCGGCAGACAGGCTGACGGTCCACTTGATGGTAGGTGGCTACCGTCGTCTATAACACAAGCAACGCCAAAGCTGCTGCAAGTGCGCTGCCGACTACAGTAGGATTAAGGATAAGGGATTAGGAGTGGATAGGGAAATGGGCTCTGGCATCCCTTACTCACTCACCGAAACACAACAGTACATGTGCTGTTATTTCACGGTGGTCTTCTGTAAGGGGGTGATTACTGCCGCCAGAATTGCTGCCCAAATGACTGCGAAAACGAAGTGTGCCCTGCCACTACTTTCCAAATCCAGACCAGAGCCAAATTTGAAGCCAATTTTCCATTGGGGAAAATCGAATCCGTTGGGTGGTTTAGAAGGAAATAGCGGAGAGACAAACAGAAGCGGACAGCGACTTCATTTTTTAATATGTATAGACAGATAACAAGTATATAAAAACGAGGAAAACCCGCGTAACAATATAAGTGAAAAATATTTAAATGGCAATAAAACGTTTGAATGTTACAAATTTTATGGCACACGGAAATATAATCCGCTCGTAAAACAGATTTCTGCTCGACTCCCGGATTATCCGCGATATATTAAAAGTCGTCAGATAAGCCTCTTATGGCTCAGCCAAACATTTTATGTCATGCATGCGTATTATTTATTACAAGGATAAATACTACAAATTAATTTAATAGTTTCAATATACTTTTATAAGTAAAAGTCGGCAGGCAGGCTGACGGTCCATTTGATATTTGACAGTTGATAGTCAGCAAGTTGACGGCTTATGTTAAAAGGCTATCGTCGCCTATTAACATAAGCAACGCCATAGGTGCTCCAATTGCGCTGCCGACCTTATTAGGATAAGGGATAAGGGACTTGGAGGCGACAGGGAAATGGGCTTGGCATAACTTACTCATTAACAGAAACACAACACAAATGCTGTTATTTAACAGTGGTCTTCTGCAAGGGGATGGTTACTGCCGCCATAAAAGCTGTTTAATTTATAACTGCGAGAATCTACTTAGTTAGCCACGACTAAACTTAGTAGTTTAGTTCTTTATTCTTCATTTTCCATAATTTGTATTTATTTTTTTGATGCTGATGGTAGGCTACTATATGGTGGGTAGCTATTAAGACATCCAAGGAGATGAAAGTGTGCTGTCGACTAAGGTAATATAAAGGGTAAGGGAAAAGTTGAAAGTTGATAGGGAATGTCTTCTGGCTTCCCTTGTAAGTGTGCTGTAAGCAGATGGTTACTGCTGACAGCCGTGCTACGTAATTTTTGTTCGTGCCTTGCCACTACAAATAAAACGGTCAGCTTTTTTGTTAAAATAAATATACACTATATTATATTGTTATAATATTGCTATTTTTTTCTAAACTTTTTAATTTTAGGGACTTTTACTTTACAAAGGCATGTCAGCAATCATCTCCTGAGCTAAATTACAACATATAAGTGACAATGATTAAAAACTTCATTCAAGTATATATATATTTTTTATATTACTTATATGATTAGTATAAATACTAATCATATTAGTAATTTGCCCCAATTTATGTTAGGATATAGATCTACAATCACACAGAGAAGTGCTGATACAAAAGCAGTATTAAATTTTGGCATTAAATATTTAAATAATGGAAATAAAAAAGAAAAAAAAAAGATCATGTGAAATTTAAAATGAAGAACGTTGTGAAGGAGCTGTGTTTTTTCATTTGTGGTAAACAACCAGACATTGAAATAAGTATTACACTTAAAAAATTGTTCTTAGTTATGTAAATAAATGTTTTTTCTTGAACTAGATAACATGTAAATGCGAGCGAGAACTTTCTGGAAATTGTCATTTGCATTGAATAATTCATGAATAGTACATTATACAATACATACATATGTATGCGCGTATATTTTTGTATGTATGTAGAGCACTGGAACTTGTTTAGTTATATTATTCATACACATAAAATGTCCCATGAATATAATGGAGTGTTGAAACTATATATTTAATAAAGGGTAATTTTTTGACATAGATTTAAAATGACATTAAATTTGTCGTAGACAAATGATCAGTAAGCTGAAATAGAAATAGACGGGATGTTACGTGGACTGACGCTATACTGTAGTGTATGATGGCCAATGGGATAGAAGAGTCTTGAAGTGGAGTTCACGGTCTAAGCTATCCCTGGGCCGCAGTGGATAGAATAAAAAAGCGGAGAATCGAGTGTGATGGCGATCAATTAAAAAGGTTTTTTTTTATGTTAAGTTCGGCAGGCAGGCTGACGGTCCACTTGATGGTAGGTGGCTACCGTCGCCTATAACACAAGCAACGCCAAAGCTGCTGCAAGTGCGCTGCAGTGGATAGGGAAATGGGCTCTGGTATCCCTTACTCACTCACCGAAGCACAACAGCACACGTGCTGATATTTCACGGTGGTCTTCTGTAAGGGGGTGGTTACTGCCGCCAGACGGGCTGCCCAAATGACTGCGAAAACGTAGTGTGCCCTGCCACTACTTTCCAAATCCAGACCAGAGCTAAATTTGAAAAGTTCATTTTACAAAGTTGACCCTGCCGGGAATCGAACCCGGGAACCTTAGAACAGAGCGTTAAGGCAAACACTCTAACCACTCATCCAACAGTTATTAACAGTGTTTAACAGTTATTACACAATTGGCGGCAATGCTTGCATCCAGGCCCTAAAAAGGTTGAAATAAAGAAAAGTAGACAATAGATACAGAGGAGTGATATTCCAGGGATGGTAAGAGGAAGATGTGGGAAGACGATCTACCGGCCAAGTGGCGCAGAATTGCTCTCGATTCCAACTTTTAGCACATTCTGGAGGAAGCTTAATGTCCACAGAAATACTGACCAATAGGAAGATGATGCATTTATGTTCAGCAGTGGACTCTGTGAGATGATAATAATGACGATGAGACTAAAAATAAAGACTAAAATAAGATATGAAAATAAAGAGGAATAAAATAAAATGATAAGACACTTCGTTGCAGGCTGTAACTAAACATTGTTCGTTCTGGTCATAAAGCAAATTGTCAACATAAATTAATATTGATTTTTAGAACGAATTAAAATGTTATTGAACGAGGTGAGAGCGGTGTTTACGAAAAATTCTTGGCACAAAGTTTTCAAATTTATACGCACTCCAGAGCAATGTTAATAAATTACTTTGTTTTCAATGTTTTATATGAAAAATAACAGTTCTATAGAAGATTATGTAGACGCTTAATGATACCTAGTACTAGGTGATCTATGTTTCTGATCTATGTAGGTAATCTATGCTTTTAAAGTATGAAACAATTTAAAGAAAAAAATTACATTTCAGTAATAAAAAACAGAAAATTTTAAACCCGTATGTATTATTGAATTACATAGATCAATTGACCACATGGTGGATATCGGTATTATTACTCTACCAAATCCGATGTTAATAACATTTTGATATTGAGAATCTTCGAAAGCAGTTTACATAACTCTATTCACCGGCTAAGTTTATTATATGGCTAATATGGGCTCAAATTACATTTTTTTAAAATTTTTATTTAATACGCTTTTGAAAATGAGAAAAACTAATTGCTTCAAAAAATTTTATATTGATAACACTAAAGCTCGTTTATGGCTACTAATAAAAAAATAAGAAAATTTATTTATTTTATTAATTTATTTATATACAAACGGTTACATAATAATAAGTTGGTATATAAAATTATATAAACATACTAAGTTATATAAACATAAATTAGATTTTTTTATTTTAGATATTCCCTTGGGAAAATTACTTTTCCCTATCAAAAGGTATCTAGATCCTAGACAGATCTATTAGGTATTTCTGTATCCTAGACAATGTATGCAAAATTTCATGATGATTGGTTGAGCAGTGAAGGCATGAAATGGTAACAGATAGACAGAGTTACTTTCACAATATTATAATATTAATAAGTAAATAAGTATGTATATTGTTGGCTACAACTTATTTTGTGTCTTAAATCTTCTTAAAACCAACTATATCTTATTAAACATATTTTTTTATTAACATAATTACCACTTATTTTTATGAAAGCTTCCTGAAAGCTTAATTAATGCAAAAATGTGTAATGGTCATTAAATTACCTTTAATGTGACCTACTTTTGAAAATTGCATCTTAATTGTAACTTATTAATTTAAGTCAACTATTTTGAATATTCATAAAAAGAAATAAATAATAATAGTTGCAAAAATATATTCCCGTATGAATTACATAGGTTTACAAAAAGATGTTTATCATCTAAAAAAAATTTATACCACAAAAGTTTTCTATAGCACTTAAAATATCAAGCGATATAAGATATATTATAGTACTGCTTTGATAGTGGTCTGCAGCCCTAAAACAGGTATTCAACAAGTGAATCGATGTGACACTTGAACCGTTAGCAGTAATAAGATAATGGCGGTTCATGTTTGAGGGATGTATGGACCCTCTCGAATACCTTTGGAGAGTAAACTATTAGAGGGTTGCCCTCAACCTGTTATGTTAAGTTGGATTTTAGTTTAACACGTCTTTACAATGGCCTCTTTTTAACGGAGCTCTGGCACGTACACTTCAACACGTTTTTTGGGGCAGGGAAATAATTTAAGTTATCTGGACAGATCTGAGTATTATTTTTAAAGAAAATATATACATAAAGTCTGTTCCTCTGCTAACTTCTTCTAAACCAGCCAATTTCTTGGACTTAGATGGATCCTTGTCGGATCACTGAATCAAGGTATTTATTCTATTTTCGGCTAGGACATCTATCTCGGGGCATGGTTGCTTCGGGAGTTATCTCCACCGGGTGGCTCGTAGGGAGCCAACCCCAGAGTGTCACTAGTGTGCGTGCGCTGAGGACAGCGCACAGCACACTCGTGCGCAGTGCCCTAGATGGTCGGCGACCATTGGATTTGACTTCTGTCTGCCGGCCGTAGTGAAAGCAATGGTCGGCAGCAGAGCCGCTTGGCGAGCAACTCAATCCTTCTGCGTAGAACGATTAAAGTAAAATCGTCTAATTTAACAAAACAATCAATCGCCTAGTTAAAACAATGAATATGTACTAAATGCATAATGAACATCGGAGCTTCCTAACACGGGCTTTTCAAGTTTAAAAGGAAGCTCCAGCCTAATCTCTATATATAAAAATGAATCCCCATTTCCCTTGGCCACGGCATCACGCGTGAACGGGTAGACCGATTTTAATTCGGTTTTTACTAATGGAAAGAGGGATAAACGGGGAATGTTCACATATATAAAAATTGCACGCCGCGCCGGGCGAAGCCGGGGGCGGGTCGCTAGTACAACATAAATTTGTAAAATACATGTATGAATATTTACATGTAAAGTTTTTTAATGTTAATTTAAAAAATGCAAAAGAATAGATGTAGGTGAAAGCTAGCTACTTTCATAATACAACATTACAAACTATAGCCATTACCCTATTCCTTTATTTATATGGTCTGCAGCGACTTGCAAAATTTTAAACGTTGCTTGTGTTATATAAGCGACGGTAGCCACTGGGTACCATCAAGTTTGTCTGACCTATTCATATTAGAGTATCAACTAAATTGTATAAGTGAGATACGAGTATACCTATGTCTAAAATATCACTCTTTCCATTCGATGGTCGATATTGGAGTGTAAAAAATTCACTGATTTCAAATTTTTTTAATGATAATGCTGCTTGTCAATTTCCTTCATTTTTTCGTCATTAAAAAAGAAATAGAGAAAAAGTTTTCGTTTCACATACAAATATAATGATGACAAAATAATTAGTGGTTCGATGCGGCTGGCGCTGAGTTATTGAGGTGTGAAAGTATGCGACTCAACAAGTTGTCGGTATGTTTTACAAATTGAATGATGTACAAATTCGGTTCAGTGGCACAGTTTTCGGTGCAGACACCGCGGTGACGCGCCGCGGGATTCGACGGTCACATAATCTGTACGACAAAATATTGTGCCAGTTTTAAAATGGTCAACAAGTGCTCAACAACAAGCTCTTTTTATCGTACAATTTTTTTGTACCAAAATTCGGTTGCGAATTTTAAAATTTAAATTTTAAAACTGTTTCGATTAAAAAATACCTACTTATTTACATATTATAATGACATTCAAAATAAGAATTGATAAGATTTGTAGATCTATGTAAGCAGCTATGATTACGTGTAGCCCACCATTTTGAGCAAAGACTACTTTTTTAAGCCTAACTAAATTGTTCTGAAATTGAACTTTGCCGGTTATACAGACCATGAATATATATATATATATATATGTAAACATTTATATCAACATTTACTTACTCATAAAAACAAGCAACTACTGTACACACACACTATTTTTGTAAAATTGTACACTGTCTATATTAATTGGGTTAATAACCAAGTGTGTAGTCAAATTATATAAATATGTTGTGTCCAATTTTATTTTATTAATAATAAAATTTAAAAAAATATATAGGTATGCATTTTCAATTTATTTTCTAAATTATAATTTTAGCAAATGAATAAGTATTATTAGGTTCAGATAAAGTTATAATAATGTCAACAATTGCATATACTAGTTCTTCATTATTATTTGGCGTCACTAATGGAGAGAGAGAGAGAGAGAGAGAGAGAGAGAGAAATGGAGAGGTCTCGCAGAGGCCGCGATCAACTAACTTATTAGAAGATCCAAGACTGCGACCACTCCGGAAGGAGTTTAGGACTATTAAGATTTATGTTTTGGTATTTATATTTTAAAATAAACTTACTTTGGCACTTTTTCAATTTATTTATAACACTGTAGCGAGTTAAGTGACAAATAGTCATTAATTAGAAAAATAAAACGTTGGAAAATTGGCAGTCTTTAAGAAGAACGAAAAGCAAAATTCCTTTCCTTGAAAATTGCGTCCGCCATAAAAGTGTAATAGAGTGTTTTATCGGATATTTTCCAATTCAAAGGCTCGTTTTCAGATACCTAAGTATCTGTGCGGGGTTTATTTTAGGTTTGATACTGAAAATTCGAATTGAAATCTAAGCACAAAGAAAATTAATTAAAAATTAAGAAAAAAGCACAAGAAATTAAGCGGTTTGGTTTCATTAGAACATTTTTTTCTATAATAATTTATATGATACTAGATTTTAAAAAGTAGCCTATGTACTTCCGCACCTTTCTCTACAAAATCGGTTTAGTAGTTTGATTTAAAAATGTAATAAACTTACAGAGTTTATTTAAATATGTTAATATGTTTAACTTTTTCCCGCGGCTACGACGGTATGAAAAGTTAAAAAGTAGCCTATTTTTTATGTTAAGATTGACAGACAGGCTGACGGTCCACTTGATGGTAGGTAGCTACCGTCGCCTATAACACAAGCAACGTCAAAGCTGCTGCAAGTGCGCTGCCGACTACAGTAGGATTAAGGATAAGGGATTAGGAGGGGACAGGGAAATCGGCTCTGGCATCCCTTACTCACTCACCGAAACACAACAGCACACGTGCTGTTATTTCATGATGGTCTTCTGTAAGGGGGTGGTTACTGCCGCCAGACGGGCTGCCGAAATGACTGTGATGATGCCGCAAATGACTGTGCCCTGCCACTACTTTCCTGAAAGAACTCCATCCTAAAATATCATTATAAACATTTGAAAAAAATATCCGGAAGAGTAATTTTGGAAATTGCCCTACATACAAATTTACAAATTTTACCCTATTTTTCTATATCTATTTAGGGTGTACGATTAGGAGGTTGTATTTTTTTTGCTCACCAAGTATTATCAAAATCTGGTATCTTTTTAGACTTAAAAATGGAACCATCAGACACAATTTAAAAAGTTCTTACGTTTCGTTGTTCGAATTTTAATTTCGCGATAGAATCATTCGGTAGAATTTAAGGTTTGAAGCCGCTTGCGCTGGGACGTATAACGGAACTGGTGCATCAGCATATTGGCTCGTTAGGCGTACGGACAACCGCGAGGAGCATACGGACAAATGTGTCTTTCAATGTGTGTATAAGAAGAATATATTATAGCTCTTAAACTAAGGGACAAATTAAGAGAGTACTTGCATTAAAATATATTTGATATAATGTTTGTTTCAAAGTTTGAAAATTCAACTTCGAGAAGAGTCGATGAATCTATCTTTTTTGGGCTGTGATCGGAGAATCGTCCCATATACTTCGGTGCCTAAAATCTAAGGTTTTTATACATTGTATTACAATTTATATAAATAAAAATCAATTGCCACGCGTATGACGGAGCATCACATGAGAACGACACGATCAATTTTGCTGATTTTTTGGTTGTGTTCGTAACTGTCACGACAAGACAAAATCCGTGGGAAAGTCTAAAATTTGCGTGGTATTTTTATATGAAATTGACAGGGCAACGAATGTCGGGTCAGCTTGTATTTAATAAATTTCATCGTCATCAGATCTCGTCATCACTTTGTCCTTCGTATCTTTCTACTACCAGCTGTTTTTAGGTCTCTATTTCAAAAGCCGTCTACTCCAAAAACCATTGGTACATTGCTTCGTATGTATTCATACTTCGTATGTATTCATACTTCATAAAACAAATCCGATATATTCATACTTCGACGTGCTAATTATTTCTTTAGTCCACAACTTTGGCATTTCAAAATTAGGTTACCTACTTGGTCCTAAATTAATTATTTGCTAATAATTTAATTCAAATAGATAACTTTAGTAATTAAATGTATGCAGCAGATACAATACTCGTTCTATTGCAATGTATCCTTTCGTTTGAGAATGGATGTGAAAGCATACGAAGCAATGTACCTACAGATAAGGCTGTTGTTCGGCCACGCTTTGTGAATGTTTGGTGGGCATATGTACGAGTGCGAATACATAGTCCAGGGACAATAGGCCATTGTTGTTTTGAGCAGCTCTTTTTGCAGAATGTCTCACTATTTTTAATTGATTGGTGGCGAGATTCGCAGACATAAATGAAAAACGCAGTAATACTTAGTGCTGTTGTTGATCTCTGATTTCCTTGTTCCTGATCCTTGACCTATATACATTATCCTTTCAGCAGTGCACTTCTATTGGCACACTTGTAGTTTTCAAGCTACAGTAGACCATTTTATTTATCCTTATTAATCTAATAGTTTTTACCACTCTGATGAATGAATGAGAAACTGATTTCCTCATTCAACAATCGGTTAAGAAGAGTAATCAATGTGATCATGATATTAATGAGTAGTTATAAATAGGTACACTGCGTTTCACAGTTATAAATTGGCTAGCTTGCTCTTACAGAAGACCATCGTGAAATAACAGCATTTGCGTTGTAGTGTTTCAGTCAGTGAGTATGAGAAGCTAGAGCCCATTTCTTTGACCCTCTCATCCTTTATCCTACTAAGATCTGAAGTGCACTTCCAGCAGCCTTGGCCTTGCTTGTATAAATAGACAACGGTAGCCACCTACCATCAAGTTGGAAATTATGTGGTTAATAATGACCTAATATATCCTTAGAGTATCATCTCCTTAGAGAAGACCACCAAGGGATGTCTGAGCCCTTTCTTCAATCCTCTCCTTATCCTTTATCCTGTCATCCATTGTATTTAAAAAGCCTTGTATGTAAACATTTAAAATTGTATTTCAAATGCATTGCTTGTATTTTAAAGCCTTCAGTAGACTGTCTACTGTCTTTTAAAGAAAAAAATACTGCGTAATATAAAATAAGAGTTTATTGATGCTGATTTACATTAAAATAAGGCTGGATTTCGCCTTTTAAATGAAAGCGAACATAGCCGTATAAACAGCGCGATGATTAAAATATTTAACGACTCATAACAGTGCCGTCTGAAAAGTTATAAAATTCACCAAATATCGGACGGAAATTATATGACTTGAGTTACGTAAATTTTAATATCAAGTGTTATACGATAAGCTGTCGTCTTTAAAATTTAATATGAGAAAGTGCTTCTAATATTAAGCATTTCTAAGGTGCGATTTATCGCAAAATTATTGCAGGAACATCGCTCAAAGCACTCGGAAAGTCTCCCATGAAGAACACAATATAATAATTTAAACAAATAAATAAATTCATAATAAATTATAGGTATTTATATTAAATTATCTAGAGAAAAATTATATATTTGTCACAATAATTAACAAAAAAACAAATCCTACTAATATTATAAAAAAGTTTTTCACGCAAAGACTACTAAAAGGTTTTTGATCAATTTTTACAGTAACATATAGGCAATCCCCACTAATCCTAATAATATTATAAATGTAAAATTTGAATGTTTGTTTGTAAATCAATCACGCAAAAACGGCTGAATGGATTTGGACGAAATTTAGCACACAGATAGTTTATTACCTGGATTATAATATAGGATTACTTTTCATCATGGAAACATGTTAGGTTCCTGTGAAATTTTTAAAAAACGAATTACAGCCCGTACGAAGTCGCGGGCTCAGCTAGTATTTAAAAATGAGAAAGTGAATTTGTTGGTTTGCTACACTTACACTTTTAACTAATCAACTGATTTGAAATTTTGCATACCTTTCGTACTGAAAAATACTACCGCCGAGAAATAGAAAAAAAAAACGCCATAGAAAAATAAATGTTTATACGAACGAACTCGGGAACACCAGAAAATAATTTATAAAAATACACGTACGAATCCGCGGACAAAACTAGTATTTTCTATTTTATATTCCCTTGTATTCTGCTAATACATATTTGTGGAATAGTGTAATGAATTTTACAATTTCGACTTAATGCAATATCCAATTCTGTAAAGGGAGAGAGGAAACGCATATAAACGAGGCAATAGAATGCATTAATGAAAGTTTCAGGCAATAGTTTACAGGAACTATATCCAATAGGAGCGGGCGGTCAGGACCCACCCCACACCCGTCGCATGCATTTCGCAACTGACTATTTTAATTAGAACATTGTTTACGTCACATAGGTTGCATTATGAAAAAACCCAACAGAAACACTTCTTAAAACATAAAGTAACCTTAACTTCTGATATTTTGGCGCGCAAACGTTATTGTGTTAAGAAAAAACAATATTAAAAGTCTTGGGGTATTGATCCGAGCAGTGCGCAGGCGCGCAGCGAGATTTGCAATTACAAATTTGCGCTGTGCAAATTTCGTCCGACTTTATAATTCCGAAGCGGCCTCTAGCGTTGAATTTTCCATTTCCACTCATAATGCTAGACAGGGACGGCAACAGGTTGATATAAATTTAAGTTAGTTGCGCCTTTTTCGAAAATTTCCGCCGTATTTCAACGTAACTTGTCAGAAAATAACAGGAGTAAATATTAATAAAAGCTGTGCGTGTTTGTTTACATGATCCACGTATGGAGTTGTTTATTTACGGCATTAGGAATTAATGTTTCGAATTCAAACGCTATAATTTATGTCAAGTTAATGCTACAATAAATTTTATTTATTGACGTTCTTGTTACTTTTATTAAGTTTGATAAGGTATTAAAGTTGCGAATTATTAATTCGCAATGCATCTTTTAAATATTCACATGAATAAAGAGAAGGGATAAAGTCAGTGATTGTTAACTGGGAACTGCTCTTTTTTCTTGGATTGATAATAATAATCCATTTGCTTGCGGGTGATTAAATGCGGTCTATACTATAATATTATAAAGAAAAAATATTTGTATGTATGTATGTTTGTAATGAATAAACTCAAAGACTACTGGACCGATTTAAAAAATACTTTCACCTAAAGAAAACTACATTATCAGCGAGCTGCTCACCCTCCCCCATTTCCTCCCTTTACCCCTCTCTATACAAAATTGCCGTTTTCCACGAATAATATTATTTTATAAAGAGACGCGGAAGTTTAATTCAATTCAATTATTATTTACTAACTTTTGCCCGCGTCTTCGTCCGTGCCCCCTTTTTAAGGTGTTAAATTCAATCTTTATTGGTATTATGTTTTTGTCACGCGTTGAATTTTGAAATTTATTTCTAGATGATCCCTAAGGGAGTATCTCCCTAAGGGAGTCCCTAATCCTTCATGTTATAGGCGATGTCCTTTCATGTTATAGGCGACGGTAGCCACCTACCACCAAGTGGACCGTCAGCCTGTCTGCCGACCTTAATATATATATTATATATCCTTTTCTGTGGCACCCCATCATGCAAAGTTTCATGATGACCGGTTGAGTAGTTAAGGCGCGAAAGCGTAACAAACAAACAAACTTAATTTCGCATTTATGATATTAGTTAGGATTGCTATTAAAAAAACCTGCACTACAATTAATTTGGTTAAAAAATATTAATATAATGTAGTATTTTGTCATTTACATATTATTTTTTATAATTTAATATATATATGACAATGTTAAATTTACTTAAAAAAAATTATGTATGCTCATAATCTGAATATCCATATAAAAAAGAGTCGTAGCTATTTGTCCGTCGTGGTCGCAATAATTCGCGATTTAAAGGATTTCTTTTTTACACTAAGGGCATCAATCTCTTTAAAATTAATATTGTATGTCTGACATAGACGGGAAATATATTTTTTAATACAGTTGCTCAAAAAGTGGCATATTGCAGGGACGTATAGCGTTCGGGATGTGGGCTATTACATACTCGTGCTTTTTTTTTACCTTTCCCGAACTCGTGCGTTCTCTTTCCCAACTGTCAAAATAATGTCTATTAAAAAGAAAAACCAACCATGAAAAAAAAAAAAATCATAAATCAAAAAATCATAATCAAAAAAATCAAAAATCATAACCATCAAAATTTTTTTAGTTTTTACTAAAAAAAAATCATAGAAGTTTTTATGATTCATGCAAATATGTATATTTCTAAAAAGAAGCTACTAATTTGTTTCAATATCAGATTTAATGATTTGATTGAATGAGTTAGGTTAGGTTTCATTTCATTTCATCTCATTAAATTTCATTTTCATTTCATAACAATAAAAAAATTCTACTGAAGACTTGGCTGTATGGGCATAGTTTTCTTTGCCTACCAGAATGGGTGAAGAAAAAAAATCTCTGCTTATATTCTACGGTTGGCGCCATTTTCCAGAAATTTTCTTTGCGAGTTTAGTTGTTTGTTTTATTAAATTGCTTCATTTTTTCGCAACTGTATTAAAAATAGTCGTTCAGTACACGTGCGGAACCGTCATTGCAACTTGTTCCGACTGTCATTTGTCGGAACTCTTTGCAATGACAGCCTTTCCGCACTTGTAATGAAATATACTATTTTAATACAGTTGCTCAAAAAGTGGCGTATTGCAGGGACGTATAGCGTTCGGAAAGTGGGCTATTACACACTCGTGCTTTTTTTTTACCTTTCCCGCACTCGTGCGTTCTCTTTCCCAACTGTCAAAATAATATCTATTAAAAAGAAAAACCAACCATGAAGTTTTTACTAAAAAGTTTTTATGATTCATGCAAATACGTATATTTCTAAAAAGAAGCTACGAATTTGTTTCAATATCAGATTTAATGATTTGATTTAATGAGTTAGGTTAGGTTTCATTTCATTTCATCTCATTAAATTTCATTTTCATTTCAAATCAACAAAAAAATTCTACTGAAGACTTGGCTGTATGGGCACATAGTTTCCTTTGCCTACCGGAATGCGTGAAGAAAAAAAATGTCTCTGCTTATATTGTACGGTTGGCGCCATTTTCCAGAAATTCTCTTTGCGAGTTTAGTTGTTTGTTTTATTAAATCGCTTCATTTTTTCGCAACTGTATTAAAAATAGTCGTTCAGTACACGTGCGGAACCGTCATTGCAACTTGTTCCGACTGTCAACCCTCGCCTTCGGCTCGGGTAGACATTTGTCGGAACTCTTTGCAATGACAGCCTTTCCGCACTTGTAATGAAATATACTATATAATTACTAAAAAAATATTATTTACGAACCAGTAATAATCATTATGAGATAAAATGCGGCATACATACAAATAATTGTTTTGTGGGTATTCAGTTCTTGTTGTCGGTAATGAGTAAGCGATCTGCTGAATCACTTTATAATATCATATCACTTGATCAAATGCCACTTGGGTTAAGCTTGATATGATGGTGCTATTCATTTTTTTAATGTAAAGTCGTCAAACAGGCTGAAGGTCCAGTTAATTGTAGGTGACTACTGTCGTCTGTAACACAAGCAACGCCACAAGTGCCGAAATGCGCAGCAGACCATAGTGGGATTAAGGATAAGGGATAGCTAAATGGGCTCTGGTATACCATACTCACCGAAACACAACAACACATCATCCTCATCTCAGCCGTAGGACGTTCATGATTGGACAAAGGCCTACCCCTAATTCTCCACAAGGACAGATCAGAAGACTGCAACAGCACACATTCTGTTATTTCACGATGTAAGAAGGTGGTTACTGCTGTCAGACTCATGGGATATTTCTGCGCGTCATGATTCGCAAAGAACTTCTTCATCATCAACAGCCCATTATATGTTCCCACTGCAGGTCTACCTTCTCGACAAGGGCGTATGGGCTATATGGTCCATCACGCTGGCCTAGTGTGAGTAGGTGATCTTCACATGCGCATTAGAATTTCTTTTTTGGCGTATCAGTAAAATGCACTTAACATTTAAAAAAAACCTATTGGTACAGGTATGACAGGGGATCGAACTCGGACCTCTCGACATGATAGACCGCGGCTTTCCCACTGCGCCACCGACGCAAAGAACTTAGGGGAATTAAAATCAACTATATCTATATCTTATATAATTATGTAAATACATTATATAAAATGAAATCGCTGCCCGGATTTGTCTGTTTCTCCGCTAACTTCTAAATCACCCAATGGATTTTGATACAGTTTTCACTAATGGAAAGAGCGATAAAACGAGGAAGGTAATATAATTTACAAAAAAAAAAATTGCATCCGTGCGAAGCCGGGTCGGGTCTCTAGTATTATATACGTTGCTTGTCTTTGAGTTGACAACAGTGATTCGGTGAATCCATTTTCAGGAAAGAAGTAAGCCTAAAAACGAAGATGAGACACGATATTCAATTCCATTGAATCATTGTTTCGACAGGGAAACTGTTCTACTTATTAAACGAATCGATATATTTTAAGAGGGTTAAACATTTTATGCGTTTTTTATAGGCTATGCACATACAGGAGACACAGTAGTTGAAAATAATAAAAGGTGCTGCCAAAATTCTATTGTACCTAAACATTCAGTGAGACAAAAGCCATAATTTAATTACTCAAAGATCTGTCAAGATTACATACATACATATTATGAATTTCTTGAATACAAAAGAACCTATGTTTGAATAGTTTTTCATTCTGTTTTCGAATTTGAATACCTTTACAATAATAGTACGTTATATTAGATTATTTATTAAATTAACCATTTAATTAAAAACCAAAACTTTTTAAACGACATAAACAAATAAAAAGGTTTGTAGTTTTTTTTTTTCAAGCCATTAAGCCAGAAAGTAAAATAAATTAGATACTTGGTAGAATTAGGCAAACTAAGTTAACAAAAACAACAAAGCCTAAAATGCGTAATGCAGGCTTAGAATTGCTAATCAACAAAATGATCTTCACGCATTGATGTATAACATCAAGGTATAGCCTAGTCTAGCCTTTAGGAAGTGCAATGCAAGTGCAGGCTGGGTGGGGGGGGGTCGGTTCCAGGAGGGGTGGGGGGCAGTCTCGTTGCCATGGCGACTACAAGATGGCGGCTCGCGAAATTAGTCCGTCTGCAGCCTTTATGCGCCGAGTCTTCATTATGTTGGGTTTCAATTTATTTTCAAATTGAAGTTTAGGATTAGATTTTGTAATAGTTTCAGAGTTATTGCGTTTCATTTTAATATTAATATGATGTTAATAATTGATGTTTTATGTATGAGTACTATAATCACCTCCTTAAAGAAGGGTATGGTGAAATACTTGTGCTGTTGTGACAAAATATTTGTAGGGGCACCAGACCTTAATTTTATTGTTATCCCGTCTACTGTCTTTCATTCTATCAAAATTGACAGTTCAGTTTTGATAGGATGTTGTATTTAAAAGTTGTCACCTATACCATCAAGTGGACTGTAGGCCATCCTGCCGCCATTTATAGTAAACTAGCTTAAACACGGCCACGCTTTGCTGCGGCCCATACGGCGGTGGCGTGCGCATGGGCCCGCGGTACTGGACACTGCTTATATAGAATACTGTTTATTGTAGCGTGATGTTATATAGCCTATAGCCTTCCTCGATAAATGGACTATTAAAAAAAAGAATTTTTCAATTCGAACCAGTAGTTCCTGAGATTAGCGCGTTTAAACAAACAAACTCTTCATATTTATAATATTAGTATAGATATACGTAAAATAATTACATCTAGTAAACTTTTGTTCGATCAAGATAAATTAAGCATTTTTATGATTCGTATGTTTAATCATGCCAAAATAATCTGCATGTATTTAGCGCTAATTACTGTTTATTGAACATAATTATATTCTTATTAATTTTTTATGAATAAAATTATAGTTAATGTAGAGAAAAATCTTTGACCTATTATTAGTGAAGAAAAACACTTATACTGTCTTGAAGCTTATGTCTTCGATCGGAACTGTTTGATGATGACTCGGCTGTATGATTGAAGTGAGTATTTAAATAAAAAAGACATGTAAAAACCAGATTTTTCTTGAGATTTTTTCAGTAAATTTTATAATGACAGTCCTAATATTGACTTATTATATTTTAACTAGCAGACCCAGCAGACGTTGTCCTGCCAGAACCCGATTGTGGCGCCACCTATCGAGTCCAATTTTATTTTCAACCATACACTTCACGTCAATGAACGAACGGTTAAATTATTTGAATATTCTTCATACAAAAATACTAAAATCGCGATTAAAAAATGCGGGGTGGGGGTAGGAGGGTGAAAAATACTTTACGACCTATTCTCTCATACCTACCAAATATATATAAAAAAAAACATAAAAATCGGTCCAGTCGTTTCCGAGGAGTTTTGTTACAAATACTGTGACACGAGAATTTTATATGTATATTAAATTTTTCCATGAAATGTTTAATTGTTAGTACACCACATGTTAGAAACCAAAATTTCTTAATGCCCCATCGACCAACCATTAATTGGTGGGAAGGGTATATTTTTTTCAATATTTTCCCCACGGACTAACTAGTTAATCATGGGTTATAAACGGAAAAAATACAGCGTAGGTTTTGGCAATAGTTTAAAATGGACTAAGTAATGTCTAAAAATGATTTTAATGTTTAAAAATGTCTCAAAAAAGAATAAATTTTTTAATAATAATTTTATTATTATTAAAAATATAAGACATTTTGAACAATAAGTATATTAGAAAAAATAATAATAAGGAAAGTTTATGTACAAAATATTTACATAAAATTATTAGCAAGTAGAAATGTTATTATCAACCTTATTCCGCTAGATCAAATTCGCCTTAACTAATAGATATAAGTTCTTGGAGAGCCTTAAGCCTGTATTTATATTAACTTCAATACAAAATTATTGTCAAAAATCATTATTGTGTCTCCTATTAAAATGACGTACGAATATGGACATTTCGAGACAAAATGTGCCTTTAACAATCATGAATCACGACAAAGATGCGCGAAAAAAGGAACGCGATTGTTTGATTAATGTACAATTTTTTCTTTGATATATTTTTGTTTTTACTTCTGTCGAACTGAAAGACTGCCTTTCGATTAATTGAGAATTATCACTCCCCCCCTAGGTGTGCCACGACTTTGTCGTGGTGGGGGGGCTTACACTAGGCAATCCGGGCGGTTGCAGGGGTCGGTGCTTTTCTCTTACCGGCCTTTGCTCGACCGATCGGATTGGCTTTGGGGACAAAGAAGGCACACACCGAGGTGGACTCCGAGCGGGCTCCGTTAAACGGAGCTCGTGGCGGAGCACTCAATAGTTGAACCCGACATTGACATGACACTGGCAGACAATGGCCATTTTCAAGATGAGCCGAATTGCCATTTTTAGAAGAAGAAGAATTATCATTCACACCACAGTAAGCTTACTTGCTGCAATTTTGACATTATGGCCAATGACATACTTACAAGTTTTCATAGTTGCGAAACTGTGCAATGTGTCATTGTGTCTGTGATAAGAGATTTAAAAAAATATAAATGCACCATTGGCAACTTAATAGGTCAATTGTGACAGCTGCCAAGAGGCAATTTTAATTTGAACAAACAAATATAAACTATGTGCTGTTTGAAATAATGTCGAGAATATATATACTTATCTGATTATTGATTCGTTATCAAGAGTTGCATACCTGTGAAATGACAGATTCGGAGTTTAGGTATCTTAATATTCTATTTATTTTTTGCTAGTGTTCGCCCACTGATTGAAATTCGACCTCAATCATTTCGAAGCATTAAAAAGAGACTATTTTCATATTTTTTTTAATTTGGAACACCAAACACCTAAAAAATGGAATCATTATGTAATTGTAATCTTCTTTAATAGGAGTTCATGTCATTTTGACGAGTTTTTGTATGTTTTTGAGTGGGTAACAGGAAGGTTTAACTTCATAATTGGTACCGGTAGGTGGCGCTGAGATCGAGTTAAAAAACTTTTTCTGAACTCGCTAATATAGCAGGCAAGCTGAGTCCGAAACTTTATTTTATATATAGATTTTCTGAATTTATATACCAAAATGTATATAGTTTTATTACTTTAATTTTATCTTTTATCATAGACATTATAGCAATTTAACAGACAAAACTAATGCTTGGAGAAAGTTTCTACGATCGCCGACTACCTCTCACTGAATAATTACAAATATTCAATTATTCGTAAAAAGTTAAGAGAGTACCTACGTTGAAACTTTCTTAAATAAAATAAAATACATATTATGTTTCATTGCTTCACGTGTTTGCGGAACAAACGAGCGAAAACCTTTGAAAAAGTTTTGTCGGAAGGCTTGAGTGAAAGGCGCGTCTCTGTTCCCGGTGCAATCTTTTAGTTTTCTCGTTACTTGGGAACTTCCTTTTGTATTTTTAAATCCTGCCTGACAACTTTTTGTTTGCGGGTAGTTGTATGTACTCGCGTATGTAATTTTTCATTTGTACGATTATTCAACAAATGATGGAATGGATGTCGAATGATAAATAAATAAAAATATTCTTCATTGCATAGGACTATATTTTAATCTGTTACAGTTGTCAATTCTTTTACATTAGAGAAAGAACTGACAAGAAATCTCATAGTTGCTCTGTTCAGCATCAATTTGCAATACAAGTATATTTGCAATAAACAAATAATCAGCCATCAATCTCTAACAGCTCTATCAGTCAAATGATTATGTCTGTTAATGAATATGATACATATTCATATAGAAAATCTTTAGAGTCTTTGTATTCATGACCATTATGTTTTCTGACGAAAAAAAAAAATAGTTGTAATTTTGAAAACAAATAAATGATAACTATTATTTATTTGTTAAAATAAATAATACGTCTTATACGCATAAAGAGTTCATATTTTTTATTTAGGTTTGTAAGAATTACTTACAATATAGCTTGAATATGAGTTGGAAGCTTACTTTAGAAGTGTGTATATTAAGATATTTCAGATTTATTGATATTAGTAAGCCTTGTTTGATGTATTATTATGTAAAAACCTGACGGTTTATATATAATTATATTTTTCATTCATATATAATTTCATTGAATTTATTTCTAAATGTGTCTTAATTTATAAATATTTCTAATAATCCTCTTCTGCAGTTCAGTTGTGTTTTGCTGGTGACACATCAGCACTGTACCTACTCATATTTAAATTTATTAACAGGCTATTGATTATTTAAAAACCATTATTTTTATTTTTAACTTAGAAAATGTAATTGTTGCTGTGATGGCTTTAAACATTATACGGCGTTTATTGATTTAGTTAACACCAAAACAAAGTTCGTTTTTTATTGCCTGTGTCGAGTTTGAATTTCGAACGAAAGAAGGATTCGAAGAAGTCGTGAGCGCAGTAAGGCTTTCAAATGTATAAGGTACAAATATCTTTGCTTTTGAAACACACAATTTATCATTTCATAATCAAGAAAATATGAAGAGCAAATAAAAATAAAAGTAACTAGATTGTAGGATTTAATTTCATAATATGAAAATTGTTACATATGCTAAAATAATTGTAACATTTTAATTTATAATATTTTGTCGACATGCATTGCCGACAATGCCCCGCGCGTAGGTGTACACATGTTGATTCGGTTTTCAGGTTAAAAAATTAATATTTTAGCATTTTATACGCCTTAATGCCTTTTGTTTTGAAAACTCAATGATCAGATCATTAGTCTGATTATTGAGTACAGACGCACTTATGCGGTTGTTGTCTACAGTTAGATTGTTTTACTGAAGGTCTAAAACCAAGTTTTGATAATAAATTAATTGGTCAAATGGAGTCTTTATAAGGACTAAAAAAAGGTTTCGCTTCTAGTGTACATGTACATTATAAAAGAAAAAACTTTGATTTAGCAAATTGAATAACTTTAATTTTACTTCCAATGGCTAAATTCAGATAACATATTTGTTACATTTTTATATAACATATAGAGATGCCCGTAATATCTAGTTCTCCTTTTAAGCACACATTTTATACTTATTTGTGCCTTTTTTATTTATATTATATGCTTTAAGTGTTACACGAGCTTTATGTTTATGTTTTATTACATTATTATAAATTTTGAATGTATTTTGGACGTATAATGCAATTTTGCTGTTTAAAGTCACCTATTATTGAATGTAGGAATAGGAACTAAGTTGAAGGATATTAGGATTACTTTTATTGAAAAGGTATCGAATTCGAAACCGTATATGGTCAATGTTTTTCACATTTATAACTAACAAAACATTTTTTCTAGATACCTAGTGAAGTTTGTTTAAGAACATTTCTTTTTTTTTTCTTTATTTGATAGACTCAGCATTTGCCAGCTCAGTTTCAAATAGAAGAATATTTGTTTATTTTTTATATTACAAAATGTGGGACAATCAGGGCGTCCATAGTCCACTTAATGGTAGGTGGCAACCGTCGCCTAAGGACAAAAGCAAGTCCCTACATGCGTTTGTTTACAGCACGCTTAAAGAAGCCTCTATTGTAGCTGGGCGGAAACACCTCTGAAGGGAGACTGCCCAAAGTTCTCACATCTGCGGGATAAAGTTTGAATAAAAACAATTTTATCTGTATCTAACAATAACAAAACAAGTATTCTATTAAAATATTATACCAATTGCACCTATTTTAAGCACAATTATTCGAAATCCAAGCGAAATCTGAATAAGCCACAGGTGGCAGGCCTGAGGCTGTGTGTAGAAAAATCATAACTACCGGTTACATTCCACTGCTCTTTTGAATTGAACGCTCAAACTGGTGTTGCGAATAGAAGCGACAGTGTAAGCGGGGCGCAGCGCGATTCCCACAATTTGATAGGTGAAAGCCCCGCGTCTATTAATCTCCGTGAATGGGCATCGTATTTACACCGCGACCGTGAAACGGACGTCACGGGTGTGCTCTTTACTCTTTATATTCCTATATTTGGCTATTTTGTGCTGAAATCGAGAGTGACCCTGTTTTTGTTCGTTTTCATTTTGATTTACACATGTCGGCGTAGAATATTAAATTTTCCAACAGATCAAGCAAATGATACACGCACTGTATTAATTTCTGTTATGTGATAGCAGTCGCGTTAAAAGCGATTATTTCCGTCGATATGTCTGTCGATCCCTAACTCCTAATGATCTTTTGTTCTTAGAGTCTGTTGTTTCTGTTGTTTTCCTTACTATAGTAGACGCATTATCAACTAAGTCGTCGAGCAATAAACGTCAATGGCGATAAAAATGTGCAACAGGATGCAGATAGCTATCGATAAGTGGTACGAAAATCGGCCGTAGTGGACAGATTTTTTCGATATATATAATTGACTAGCAAATTTTGGAAAACGAATGATGTACTCGAACTTTACTGCCTAATGCTATCCTTGTTATGTACATTTTTTTCCAAAGAGCCAGTTTTTACAAAGTTGTGACCGTTTGAATTAGTTTTTGTATGGGAAAAATAATATATTTTTTAATGTAGGTATCAAAAAACTCGTGACATCTTAAGATATGGCTCGTGAGTTCTAAATAGCTAATGTACATGGCTACCTTGTAACTCAACCGTCGACTTGATTCGATTTCTCAACAATTTACGTTTTTCATTTAATTCTGAAAACAAACAATCTATACTTCTGTGATGATGTCATTTAGCTTTATAAATTGTTTTGCAATTATAAACAACAAGTTACAAACTTTTATTTTCATATACTTACTTATACTCCGGCCATTATAACATTGCTGTTCTGACAGGTGTCAATTCCATACATTTTCTGTATCGTTTATTCGGAAATGACCTCTATGCAATGGACATAAAGAAATGTCAAAAACGCATTCATAGAATGACCGTACTATAGTGAAAAATTACACATCATTATACCACTCCATAAGACCTGTAAGTGCGAGCGAGACAGACTGATAAAAATAATTTATTACTTGACAACTCAGTTAATAATGCGTCTCCTATAGCAACTAAGGCACGATTCTTCATATGAGAGGCACTGATCTAAACTCTCAATATACTTATATAGTCTTGGATGAGAGGAGGCATCTCGAGTTGTTTAACATATGCATTTTTAATGGTAATAAAGTGGTTTTGTCCTGTCTAATCACATGATTTAATGATTAATATGGCTTTCTCATAAATTTCTTATAAATATCCATTATTTAAAATGAGCTTTTTCAAACAGAACGCGCGAATATCACACATAAATCCAGTTTTCAATAAATTGTGAACAAACGGAGTATACATAATTGAAGTTCGTCCAATCATTTAGTTGTTAATGGAAATTAGTCACCAAAATTAAGCGGGGTGTACATGACATGACAGAAATGAAAGAAAAATTAAAAGAAAGATAAAGAAAGTAGAGAGAGGTACTCACGGGTGTGGACGTAGCGCGCCCTCTACCGCGTCCGCGTCGCGACTCGCCCTTCACCGTCTGCAACGTGCCGTCCGGTGCCAAAATAAGCTAAAACAACACAGACACAACACAGACTTAACATAAAGCAAATAAAAGTAAGTAAAAATAAAGAAAAGTTAACACAAAAAAGGGAGAAACGAATAGACAAACATGCAATGGATTGAGGAGTTAGATGGCGACAGACTTATTAGTGTTGTTTTAGTAAAATTAAATGTAAAAAAAGTGAATTGTTTTTAAATTTTCGATTGGCATAAAATTTGAACCAACTTCAAAAGTAAAGAAATAGGTACGCATAGTGGATGAATGAGCGCCATCTATGCGATGTCAATAGAAACCCCTTCAATCATAGCCGTGAATTTACTAAGCGATTCTGCTACTTGACGCTAGATGGAGCAAACTATGTAATAATATTTAAATCATAACTTATTTATAATTTTTAAAAGTATGGTTAATTTTAAAGTTTAATATTAAAGACATTATTTATAGAAGTAAAAATTTGTAAATGTCCTTCTATGTGATCTTAATTTAAAATGTAAAACTTACAGTTTTAATTATTTTAGACGACCTTACAAATTGTAGCTGAAACTTAAAAAAATATATTAAAATAATAAAATCTGAACTTATCATTTTAAAATTGAGCCTCAAAAAGAAACAACAACAAAATTAAAGACAAAATTATAAGTTAGCCTTTGATCCGCGTCTTAGTTTGCACATAATTTATAAATTAGGATACGCTATGTATTATTGTGATGTAAAACTGTATTATTGTACTATAATTTTTTTTTCAAAATTTAATCCGTAGTTTTCGAAAGAATTAAAAAAAAATTTTAGCATTAATATTAAAAATAAAATAAAATGATGAATCTTGATTGTAGCACATTTTATTGCGTTCTAGCCGAACTAAATTATAGTTAAAAACTCGTCAACTAAAAACTATATAAATAAAATGAGTTTCTACCTATTCTGTTGCCGGGCACATGGCATCCACACACACCTGGCGTTTTAGTTCGTTACTCCTGTTTTTGTGTTTAGAATGTTCATGACATTTGTTCTATACTCGTCTCTCTCTAGTCCCTGTCCTGTCCCGTTCTATCGTCATCTATTCTCATTCAAATCGCAGGTTTTGTAATTATCTTAGTGAGCAGGTTCCACAGAATCATTTTTCGTTTGCTTGTGTGATGTTAATTTAATAAGATGAATTAAGTAATTTTTTTCATGTGAGTTTAAGTTGGGTGCAGCTGCTCGCTACGGTCACACATTAGTTAGAATAAATTACTAGCGAATCGTAATTATTTCATTTATTATATAATATTCTAGGCACCAAACTATTTCATTCTTGATCTACTGATTGAGGAATCGATAAATTGTTAATTCATACAGTCTAGTACTCGGAAATAAGTAATAATTTTTGAATTAATTTTTAGGGCATAGCACATTGTATCTACACATCTTGTAAACTATGTACTTGCGTAAGTACTAAGGTAAAGAATTCATTAAAAATATTTATAAATGTGAAATATTTTTTTTTCTAGTACGGAGCCGATTTTGACGAATTTGTGTGTCAAAATAGTTTTAACCATGAAAAATAATATAGATTTCTTTGTAATTTGTACACTTGTGACTGGCAATTATGGACTAATTGTACTACATTATGGAATTTATTATTTTAACACAAATTTTAATGTATATAGATCAAACAAAATACAAGTAAAAATGAGCAGCATTTTTAAAAGATATAACACCCGAACTTTTAGAAATTCCTTGTAGCTAACTCTCGTTAAATTCTGATTATAAAAATTTTGTCACTTGAACATAGATACCAACTCAAGAGTAATCTACAATCATTTATATTGTTTATTTTATAATTTTGAATAACACAATTTGTTTACAATAAACAAAGTATACGGAATCTGTTTGCAGCTTATGAGAAAATTCACCCATATTATTCTCCTTTAAAGAGTTGTAATTTAAAAAAATAATCTTTGTCTTTCCCAGTTTCGAAATTTATTTCCATTTTAAATTTTATAGAAATCGATTAAGTGACTGCATGGAAAGAAATAATATCAAATGACGATATTTATTATTTAAAATACTAATTTAAAAAGACAAATTTAATATTTTTTTATAAATTAATGTGACTACCATTTTTTAAATCGACACAAGTATCACTTAGGGGGCTTATTAGCAGCAGGCAACTTCGTATAAGGACAAATTCTCCAAACGGCAAATTCTCATAAAGGCAATTCTGATACAGTTGGCTACGTCATGTTCAATAGGGGTGAAATAAGCCTTTTTTTATTAAGTTCGATATTAAAGATTATGAAAATTAATTTGGTTTTAGGACATTTAAAAGTTAGGTTTCAGCAAAATCATGGGAGTAACATATAGTGCGACACGAATATTTTTTTTAAATAAGATTTAACGTATTACAATTAATTTGAACATCCTAATCTTAATCCTAACTAATATAATAAATGCGAAAGTGAATTTGTTTGTTTGTTTTTTACGCTTTCACGCCTATCCCACTACTCAATCGATCATCATGATTTTTTTTAATACACGATGTCAGGAATATAGAATAGGACTTAGGGTACCTACCATTTACCCAGAAAAAGTATTGTTGCTGAGGGATTATCTAAAAATAAAAAAATTCAACGCCTGACAAAAATATATAAGCAGTAAATCTTCTCTATCTTCTTCTTATATATAAAAATGAATCCCCATTTCCCTTGGTCACGGCATCACGCGTGAACGGGTAGACAGATTTTGATTCGGTTTTCACCAATGGAAAGAGGGATAAACGGGGATATAAAAATTGCATCACGGGCGAAGCCGGGGGCGAAACGCTAGTATTGTATAAATATTTTAACGTCTAAAAAAAGAGAGACGGACGAAGACGCGGGCAAATGCTAGTATTAGATATTTATTATAGTCCAAGTTTAATTTTTTTATTAAATATATACGTACTAATAAAAAAATGATCAAAGATCAAATTGCATTTTTTGGAATTTTTCATACAATGCGTACAAGTGGTTATTGAGGTGGTGGAACGTGCTTGGTAATTCCAAATTGGTAGCACTTATTTATTTGTGTGGTAGACTTCATCAATGAATCTCGCGTGTGAGGCACGACCTGCCTCAAGCAACACGTCGCGGCGTGTTGGCTCGTACACACTCTGCTTGTCGTTAACACCCACGCATTAATGTTGTAACACTACATTGTACCATTACTTAGCATTACTTAGCAAAATGGCTACATTAGGGCAGTCGTTTGCAATTTTGCAGCCACTATTAAAAACACGAAAATAGCCAGAGTTTCCGAAAGTTAGAATTTTAATTTTTCCCTTTGTAACTTTTATAAAATTTAAGAATGTTTTGGTTGTAAAATTAGGTTTACTTAATGGACTACAATTTATTTATAATTGTCGAACATTAGATCCATCAACTTAAAATTAAAATAAATTTTAAATTTGGCTGGCCAGTCGCCAGAGTACAAATTACAAAGAAATCTATATTCTTTTTCAGGGTTGAAGCTACTTTTAAACATAAATCTTTTACCTTTTCTTTAGCACTGTGAATAAGATAACGGTTTTTTTTTTGAGTAAATAATATTGTTTTTTTAGTGTATTATAACATTTGACCTAAACTATTGACTTCATTAAAAGACTTTAAAATTAATACTACACTTAACCCATACATACTTGATTTGTAAAGTAGGTACATAAATGCTATGTTTGTAAAAAAACATTCCATTTATTGCTAATATTTATTGATTGGAATAAATAAATACCTAAACATTGGATGGAAAAAAATATATTTTATAATTTTGATCTTATGTTAAAAACGGAGATAACACAAAAATATGTTTCACAAGGAACACATACCTAATTATTAGCATTATTTTTTTGGTTTTTATTACTTCGTGAAGAGCGCATTGCGCAGCTTGTTTTTATTTAAATGTTGGTACTTAGCATAAAAAACTTTTAGTAAAATTGTCTTGACATGATGGATGGGAATGGCAGTTATTTAAAATCGGTTAAAAAGCAGGTGTAACGCATCGCCGAAGATAATAAAGGTACAAGATAATCTCGTACGTTAATCTCTGTACAGTAAAATAACGAGGCTAATTGGAATGTGTTTTGTTTCGAGCAAGCAGTTTTTGCGGACCGTTACAAAATTACACTGGCCGCTCGTTTAGAGCCGCTACTCGGCGACAGATGGCACGCAATGCAATTTGCGGAACTACGCCCTCATGGATACAAATTATGCACCATAAATTTTAATATTAAGCATAATATTTTTAGAAATTTTATTTATAGGTTGTGTATCTCTAGTAGTGCATATTATATATACTTTACATCATAGTTTTGTTATTTTAAAGTAAGATAGACATTTCTTATTAGCGGCATTAATTACTGGGAATAGTGGTTAATTTTGGCTTCCATGCGATAGGAATTATTAGTAAAAAAATTACAAATGACTTGTCTTTGTAATGGGTTCAAAACATTCCTAAATTTATGGTTGTTCCACCTTTTTAGGTACAGTGTTTCAAGTAATTTTCAAGTACATTAATAATTTTTTTTACTGGTCTACAATTTAACAACTGATACTGGCAACCCCTTAATTTTTTACGTTTAAGCTTTCTAGATGACGAGTTTAATGTTGTCGACTTAGCAATTCCTACTTTACATTTAAGTTTGTTGACTGAAAATTATTGTCAGACTATTTTATTCTCTGTTATTGAGCCTTACCCTATACAAACACTGATATCTTGTAATGTATTTCTTCTAATATTAAGTACTGTAAGAAATAATCTCTGATTTGAATAGCGCATAAACAAGTTTTGTTAAAGCTAGTCCATAACCAATTATAAAAAATATGATTTTTTTAATATAAAAATACAACATTCTATCGCGTGTTGGTTTTTGACGATTAAAGTTAAAAGCATTTGAATAATTGGGTAGCATTTGGACCCACAGTCGGCCGGACCCGTTGGCGATAATACTAGACCCACTCTTCGTCTCCGGGATCCATTTAGTGTCTAAAAGATAATATTTTCTTGTCTTCAACTGATCCCTCTCGTTTTTTTTGCCCTCATATCCTATAGTTATGTGGAAAGGATTATTAACGTATGTACTAACAATAAAAAAATAAATATATATTTTGGTGTATTTCATCAAATCATTTTATTTTAAAAGGCTTTAATTTAAGTAAACTAAAAAAGCAATTGACATTAAATGAATTATTGACGAATTTAAATGAATAAATAAAGTAAAGCAAGGATATTGTTTGAGATAACGAAGTTTGTATGAGAATAATGGTAACCTTTTCTTTATATTTTTTTTATTTAATAATTGAGATAAAAAACAGCTATAATATTACATGCAATAAAGTAATGTCGAAAGAAATAGAACATTAGCCAAAACAGTTTCTAACGATAAGTAATTACATAATGTAGCGAAGTTGTGTTATGCAAAATTAAGCAAATATTAGAACATTTTGATTTTAAATTATTTTTTTTAATTTTAAATTAAAATTAAAATCGATTTCATATTGACCGGTAGACAGGTTGATGGTCTGTTAGATGGTAAATGGCTACCGTCGTCTATTATCCGAAAGTAAAGCTTTGGAGATGGCAAAAGCTCTGCAGGAGAATGATTGCAGAATAAGCTCTAGCATTCATTACTCTTTTTCGCTACCCGAAACCAAACAGCACACGTGCTCTTATTTCGCTTGATTTTCTATAAGAGGTTGGTTACTGTCGCTAAACAGATTGTCCAATTTATGACCACGGAATGCAGTGTGTCCTTCCAGTATAAGTGACACATTATTTAGAAAAATATTTAGAAAAAAGGACGAATTTTATTCGAATTTTAAAAAAAGAATGACGAAAGCAAATCTTTTTAATATTTTTGCCAAATAAGTTTTTTGGTTGGTAAATATTCGCCGGGAAAATGTCGACTCGGCTCGTCTGGAGCGATTCAGCGACTTGTGATTTGGGAAATGCGATTTGAGGCATATTCGAAGTCTCCCGGGGCCATACGCGTTTACCACTACCTTTAACTTTTACTGAACAATATTACTGTCGCCAAATATATAATACCAAGAGCAGACAATACTTAATATCTATCCAAGGACACGATTTAAAATAATATTTAAGTAACGAGACTACTCAGCAGGTACCTACAGTAATAAAAGAAATAATATCTAAATGTTTTTCAATATCACACAGACATACTAGTCCATGAATATTCGTGTATGTTCAATTTTTGTAAATTACCACTTCTCTGTACCTACATCCCGATGGTAAATATTGGTCAAGTTGTTCTTTCGTATTGCAGGTTATCTTTTATTATAATTTTTTTTTTGGTATTTTTTTATATTGTTAGTAGTGGCAGGACACACTGTAACAAATTGAGGAGCCCAGTCACGGCAGCAATGAATCCCTTACAGAAGTAATAGCATGTATGAAGTTTTGTTTCTGTGAGTGAGTATGGGATACCAGAGCTCACTTTCTTATCCCTTTATCCTATATCGGCAGTGTTCTTGAAGCGTGGCTTATGTTATTAGGCGACTATAGTCACCAGTTTCGACTGTCGGTCGACCTTTTCATAAAAATATGTACGTGCAGTTAAAAGTATCCGAATTTAAAAAATAATAATTCCGCAAAGAAATACGTTAAACATTTTTTTTTTGAAATAATGTAACAAATCATTGTGTACATATTTATAACAAATTCTTTATTCCAAGTTGATTAAACGTATTCGCCCGTTAAATTAGTTGTAGCCGACGTTATTTATAGGTGAACTTCAACGTTCTTCGAGTTCGCATTCGCAATTGTTGAACACAATGTAACTGTTCGGGATAACTCCGCAAAACTTCTACCTTTATTGTTGTAATAAACTTTGCACGAACAATGAAGTAATAAAGTATTTGTTTTGTTCAAAATTTTAATCCAACTAGAAGCTAAATTTCGTACAGGATTATGATCTATGTAGGCTTAAATGTGACAGTGTTATAGAAACTGTAAAAGAGTTAATTGTTTAAAAAAAATAAGTTTTTCAACACTTACTTATTTTTGTGCAAATAGTAAGACTCATCTTCCCTCCTTCACTTAACTTCTTGATATTCTGTTTTATTCTTTACAAAATAAAACGATACAAGTGGCATTATAATAATTCGAAATGTTGTCTAAATTAAAACAATTTACAATAAAAATGAGAAAATACATCGGTGGCGCAGTGGGAAAAACGCGGGCTATCACATCTAGAGGTCCGAGTTCAATCCCCGGTCATGCCATGAATCAATGTGTTTTTTCTAAAAACTTAAAAACTTACTGACTCTCAAATAGTGAAGAAAAACATCTTGAGAAACATGAATACGAAAAAGAAGAAATTTTAAGGCGCATGTGAAGTCCACCAACCCGCACTGGGCTAGCAGGGTGGTAAACCATACAGCAGCCCATACGGCCTTATTGAGGAGGGTAGGTCTGTGCCCCTGCAGTGGAGAAAAATAATAGGCTGTTAATGATGATCATAAAGTCAGTACAAGAACTAAGCTAAGATTAGCTTAGGGAATATTAAATAGAAATAAAGGTAGAATATTAATATAAAAAAATTGAAAAAGTTTTTAAATATGCTTTAAATATTTCTTTAAAATCACTGGTAAAATTAAAATCATCTAAGTGGATTTAAAAAAAAAAGAAATAAATGTAAATTAAGAAATAAATTGCAGTTAATTTCTTAAAATAAAATCTATGAAATGGAAAGTGAATTATGATTTAGTTTTAAATTTGAGATTTCGATTAAGTTTAAATACGGTGCGAGATGATATGTCTAGAGATGACAATATTTGAAATTACCCTTAAATCGGTATTGATTGCAATCACCCCAAGGTTACAGGTGTTACCTACAGTCGCGATGTGAAAGGGGCCACATAGGGGTGTCTGATTGGAAGTAAATTGCCCAGAAAATCCAGATCCAGAGCTTCTGATGTGCGCATGGGTAGGACAGAATGTCAACGTTGTCAATATTAATTTACAAGAAACGAATTCGGTTTCAGACGAAAAGTGCATCAAAACAATATTGTAAGATTATAGTTTTTTGAGATAAAATATTTATGTGATATTAATATTTTAATTTATTTATGAACAGTTATTACAATTACTGAGACTTAATCTTAATTTTTAAAAATAATCTTAAAGGAATAACTAATGCAATTATTAATGAATAATTTTGTTTTTAAAATATTTAAGAGACATTAATTAAAAATTATAATTAAATATTATATGATTATCTAATAATCTGACATTTGTGTATTCCTAGATAATCATTATAAATAAATAACATTTTAAAAAACAACAAAACTTCTCAGTCCTTATATCAGTGTCTTAATAATATTTACAATTTAAATTGCAACTCATATTCGATACTTATTAAAATGAATACACATAAATTACTTTATTAAAATGAAGATGACAGTTTTGAAAGAGATTTAAAAAATTAAAATTTTTAATTTAAATAATTTATTATTAACATAAAAGATTTATAATTTCGTGGAAAATGGTTATAATAAAAAAAAGCATTGTAAAAAAATGACAAAATGCTTACCAAAAAACATGAACTTAGCACATTCTTATTTTACAATAAGAACTTGTACTGAGACCTACATATTATGTAAATAATACAGCTCAACCTTGGCGAGTCAATACTTTTAATATTAATTTTATAAAATAAAGATTTTCCATAACTTAACATCTCAGTACTTCCAGTTACATCAGCGTCTGGGTAATATTTATTTAAAACTAGCGTCCCGCCCCCGGCTTCGCCCGTGGTGCAATTTTTATATACATAAACATTCCCCGTTTATCCCTCTTTCCATTAGTCAAAACCGAATTAAAATCGGTCTATCCGTTCGAAAGTTATGGGCGTACATACATTTCGAAGATCCATTTTTATTTTTAAATTGATTTTTTAGAACGGAGTTGACAGTTTTGAATGCACAAATAAGATCCGTCGCTGACGTAACATCTGCCGGCGGGCGGCGTGTAGAGACTTCTGGCTTGGACTGTACACACGAACACACATGTTTACTGGTGTTTGTGTACAGTCGATCGGTTATTGTTTATTGCGGTCGTCGAGGACACAGCTGGATTTTTTATCCTGTCGGCGGCGGAAGCTCAATTCAGTGCAATCACGGCCGCAGTGGCACGGCACGCACACTGGTTGAGCTCTCGGGACACATTACAACTATGTATGTATTATCATTTGGTTAGAACAACATTTTTTCAGTTTTGAATAACCCCATATGTATTTATTTATGATTTATTTTTAAAAATTTGATGCCTTTTTTCCGCGACTATTTTTAAAAAAGACCAAAATGAAATCCAAAAATTTTCTTTATTTATTTCTTCTTTTTCTCAAAGTGTCGCTTCTCTATGAAACTTAACCTTGGAAGCTTTTGCACGAAAGAGGGAGCGAGTGCTCATACTAAATCATTCTCTTAAATTCTTCAACCAGGATGTCTTTCTCTTGCCTCAGGATTAACCAATGTCTTCAAATGTCTTTCAGGATATTATTTATTGAAGAACTAGTTAATATGAGCGAATATTATATTAGTTTTAGAAGTTTAGGTCTGTCATGTGAAACATTTTTAGCAGTATCTAAATATAATATAAAAAATGTCTGATTAATAATATCTCTTATTAATAATGTTAAGGCCTTCAGACAAGCTGACGGTCCACTTGATGGTAGGTGGCTACCGTCGCCTATATCACAAGCAACGACAAAGGTACTGCTGGTGCGCTCCCGATTTTAGCAGAATTTAAGTATAAGGGATTAGGAATGGATAGTGATATGGCTGCCACTATTTGCCAAAAGTCTAACCAGAGCCAACTTTGAAAAGTTCCCAATGCCCTGCCGGGAATCGAACTCAGGATCTCTGAATCGGTGACGCGCCGTAAATGCGCCAAACCTTAACAAACCAAACCTAACATAGAATGCTTTATGTGTGAGCATCGCCTATGCTCACACATAAAGTGGAAATCATATGTTTATGAAATTATGTTGCTTAAAGCCCTTAAACAAACTTTATTGTTTTATTTGTGACAAATATTGGTTCGCATTCGATGTAGAGTATAGACAATCTGTGCCCAAGAGCATGTCGGTTAATTTAACAAATTGCGTCGCCATCCGCCGAACAAGTAGCGGATACGTTATGATGCCGCGTTTGTGACGCACGAACAAATCATTATTGTATGCAATCAATGAAACAAAGCTATTCACATTCTTCCGCAATAACAACTAATTTTTTTTTATACCTTATGCGCCTCAGAGACGTCTCGGGGAAGGGCAAGTGTGAACTATTTCCGTGAATTAGTTTTAGTATAGGAACTACAATACAATTACAAAGCACACCACAGCACAAGTAAATTCAGGAATGTTGCAAGTGTGCTACTGAACGGGTACAGGGTAAAAGTTAAGGTACAACGTGAGAAAACTATAGCCTTTTCTTGCAAAAAAGTTAATAGAAGCTGTTCCCCTTGGCCTCTTTTATCGAATGTTGTCACACTCAGTCTTCTGCCCTCCGTATCTATCCAACGGTTAGCTCGATACTCATCACGACAGATCTCTCGTATATTCCCATTTCATCTGATGCTTTGTCGACTACTTTGGTCACTTTCATTTTCATATTTCAGCTCCGATGGATATCAAAAATATTCATCACACTTTTAGTATTTTAATTTAATTTTTTAATTTTAATTTATTGACAAAACACTTTGTCGGTGTTTACGTTAGAACTGTGAAAATACACGCAGATTATACGTACTGGTAGGGCACACTGGGTTTCGCAGCTATTTGGGCAACCCGTATGGCGGCAGTAACCACCCCATTAAAGAAGACCACCGTGAAATAACAGCATGTGTGCTGTTGTGTTTCGGCGAGCGAGTAAGGGATGTCAGAGCTCATTTCCCTATCGTCTCCTAATCCCTTCTCCTTAATCCTACTGTAGTTGGCAGTGCACTTGCAGCACCTTTGGCGTTGCTAGTTTTATAGGCGACGGTAACCACCTACATAAAAAAATAGGGTATTGGGAAATCTTCATAAAATTTTAATAAAAAGTATTTAAAATATGAAAATTAAACTTAAAATACAAGTACAGTACATTAAAATAGAGTATATAAAAAAGCATTATAATGGAAAGAAGATTTGTGAATTGAAAAATAAAAAGTTCGAATTTTAAATTTATTGCAAATACACACAAAGCAGCACCAATCATGGAAACATTCGTTTAAATTTGGAATTCGTGTGAAAAGCGCGCGCCGATTGGTCGATGAGTCAGTTGCATTGTGTCGAATGGCTGACTCACAGGCAATAATTGCAATATTGTATGGTTTTTGAACTGAACAATAAAATTATAGCCATTAGGCGCAACTCAAAGACAATGCACCAATTAACTTAAGTAAAGATCCTGTGTTAAATTTAATATGTATCCGCTAAAAAGTAAATTTATTTTAACTTAAAATAAGGGTACATTTCAATAAGTTATACCTACATACAAAGTTAATAATTAGGAATTTTAAATGACAAAATTTTGACCACTTTTATTCCCTTTGCACCTGCTTTGCCCCCCAATAATGTATAGCTTTGCTTTGTTACTTGATATCTGTTTGTGTGTGTGTTATTATAACAGATTTCTACAAAGTATATAGATCAGTATTACTTTCTTAATGATCGATCGACGAAACTTTATGATCGAAACTTTCTGGAAGTTTATTTGAGACGGTTAAACATATATGGATGAAAATTGACAGGCAACAATGTCTCGAAGTTAATGAAGTTAATTTTTATCCCTTTAATTCGTTATCGTAACGGTAAAGCAAACATAGTACTAGCTTCTGTCCGCCACTTAGTCCACGCTTCTTTTTCTTAGGTGTTAAAATATTTACTCAATCTTTATTTTCAGGCGTTAATTTTTTTATTTTAGTTGATCCGTTGGGAACAGATACAGTTTTCTGTATGAAAGGCACTCTATGTCTTTTTCTGTGTTCCTAACAACTGATGATCGGTTGAATAGTTAATTTTAAGACGTTAAAGCGTAAGAAACAAACTCACTTTCGCATTTATAACATTAGTTAGGATTAAAGTGAAGGTTCGTTTTTAATTGCTAAATAATATATTATATTTATGTTACTCTTTCAGATTTCGAGTTGTCTCCCACCTTTACAAGGATACATAGGTGTAGAAGATGTGCCGTTTTTGCTGAACGTTATCAAAGAAATGTCAACAAAAATAAAGTGAACGGCGTTGGGAGGGTTATTGTAATCCTCACACGTCAGGTTCAAGGCCGGTACTGACCTCAGACACGGGTGCCCTTCCCTTCCCGGGTATTTTTGTGACCGTTTTATTGGGAATCCCTCTCTAAGGGGTCCCAATGGTTTTCCTCCAGTCGACCTCTTGGAACAACCGGTGCTTAATATTGTTAAGGTCTGTCTTACTGGCATTATTTATCTATCTTACAAATTCAACCAATGGTTTTTAAGTCACCAAGAAGATTATTTACTAGCAGGATATCTGTAGGACATTCATTTATTAAGACTTAATTAAGTACTCAATGAGTTTTCATGTCGTCGGACAGGCTGCCGATCCACTTGATTGTAAGTGGCTACCGTCGCTTATAAGATAAGCAACTCCACAGTTGCGCTTCGACCATAATCGGTTTAAGAATAAGGGATTAGGAAGGGATAGGGAAATGGGCTCTAACATAGCTTACTTACTCACCGAAACACAGCAGCACACACATTGTTTTATTACGGTGACCTTCAGTAAGGGGGTGATTACTAATCTACCCAAATGACTGAGAAACGCAGTGTACCTTACCACTACTTGGTATCTATCAATTTAGGATAGGTATTGTTAACCCATCATATCATGGTGATCGTAAATATGAAAAATGTTACAGTTAAATCACTTAAGATTTTTATTTTAAATTACTGGACATATATCTACACTTAACTTAACATTATTTGGAGACAAACACCGACGAAGTTTAAATTTAATATATAAGTTGTGGCTCCAGTCACAATGGATTACAGGTCTTGTGAGGACAATGAAGTTACTCGTAAACTTACAGATTTGCGACGAAAATTATCATAATTCATACTGAGTTTCGGGAGATTTTATCCACAGGAATATCTTTATGATTCACTGAGCTGGTTAAATGTTTTTAAAGGAGTTCGTCGCTTTATTAGTATGCATATTATTTCGTAATCTTCTACCTAGTCCTAGAATGTTGGCCACAAAAATATTTATAGAATTCGAATTTCATTTATTTTTAAATGAAATATTGATATGGACCTCGTTCGTGCTGCTATTGACGACTGACCGCGCAGGTTAAAGGTTTGTATTCAAAATCGCGAGGGTCATTTTGAACAAACTTAATTAGCATAACAATCCATGTTTTAGTTCATTTTGGTATAAAAAAAAACATGCCTCAATTATTTTACAATAAACATGTGACAGAACTTATGACCCGACTATTATAAAAGCGTGTGTCCTGATTGACAATCAACGCACATCCAAAACTACTAAGTCTAGAACGCTGAAATTTGGAATTTAGGTTTGTTTTATAAAGTAAGCATCCGCTAAGAGAGGATTTTTGAAAACTTCAACTCAGTGCGAAGGCGGGTCGCTATAAATGCGAAAGAAAAAATTCGATAGGATTACGTTTTATTCCAATTAATGCCTAACCATATTTTTTACCACCATAGCTGGGAGTTCTCTCGCATTACTTGGATAAGTAAGGCGTCGCTGCATACGATCGGGATGGACAGAAACTTTATCCCGCGGACGCATGAATTTTGGATAATCTCCATTCAGAGCTAGCTACAATTTCTGCCTAGCTACAATAATGTATGAGCGTGTTTAAACAAATTCTTGTAAGATCGGCTGGGCATATGCATTCCCTACTGGCTGCTTGCGTTCTTAGGGGACGGTAGCCATCAAGTGGATCGTTAGCCTGCCGGTCACCTTTTCTAAAATAAAAATAAAAACAGAATCGAAATGAATCGTCTGCATTTGATCCCTGGGATAAGACATGAGCTCTTTATAAAGTTTATAATATTTTATATTCTTTTATGTCCCCGTATATAAAAGAATTTATTATTGAATTTAACATCAGTAGTTCTTAAACTTACCATCAAGCCCCTCCCACGTCTAGACACGATAAAGACTATATCAGACGGTGTATTAACACAAAAACTAAAGCACCAGAGTAATTGTTTTATTCTATTTTTTTAAAAGGCAACTTATTTTTCTGGACTCTACTCGTATGTGAATAGCAAGCTGAACACACTAACAATAACCGAAAGTTTACAAAAGCGCGTTTACTCATGAATAATAATAACTAACAATGTAGAATCGCATCACAAAAATTTGGCGGCCATATTGATTACGTCATCAACACCGCTATAGGGCCAGAATAATTTGTGTCCCGGATTTTTTAGACTCGTCTGCCTATGTACTATCTGTATTCAAAAGGGCGCATTGGTTGCCAGATCTGAAACTTATTTCAGCTACCTAATCCCATTAAAAGGTTAAGTGTGATGGAAATTTTAATGTTCTTTTTTAAATCACCCTTAGGCTGACATATAACTTGAATATAAAAATTGCATTAGTAAGACTACATTTGTAAGCTGGTAACACTGTATATTTGTCGCATGTTTAAAACTACACATCTAGCGTAAATTTGTCATTGTCTGCGTGGTGAATGTGCTGTAATCAATTTTTCTTATGCGTAAAAGCTGACTTAGGTCCACTTATTGGACCTAAGTGGCTATGGTTGCAATTGTGCTGCTGACCTTGACAGGATTAAGGATAAAAGATAAAGAGGGAATAGGGGAATGGGCACTGGCATCCCTTATTCACTCACCGAAACACATCACCACACATGCTGTTATTTAAAAGTCTCCTGCAAGGAGGTGTTAATGCCTCGAGACGGACTGCTCTCTCTACTTTGTACAACGGAAACTTTTTAGGGGCTCTTAATACTCTTGTACTTATATATTCTTCAAGTATACAAAATAATGACTTGTTTATTTAGGAAATGACCTAACATTTCGTAACTAGAAAATGACGATTTCAAAATGAACGTCTAGTCGCGGACTCATCGAGCCCTTCGCGTTGATTAAAAATGGCGTCAAGGAAAAGAATACGCGTCGCATTGAAAATACCACCGAATGTTGAAGTGTAGCTGGCGTGAAACCGTTGAGATTTGTATTAAAAGTGCCGAGAAAGAAGAGAAGTGTGAATAATTGTGAAAAGCACTTCGTACAAAATGAAAATTGGTGTGATAATTTTCTTTTTCTCATTTTACACGTATTTATGCTATAGATAACTAACAAAAGATTATAGGTTTCTAATATAAATATAAGATATTTGAATAAATATAAATCTAAATTAACCAATGTACCAGCTATATTAGAGCCTGCAGGCATCTCAAGAAACGATGGCAAGAGACCGGATGGGATGTCCCTGATTCCCTGGAGATTGGGAAGAGTGCTGGTGTGGGATGCTACTTGTGTAGACACACTAGCCCCTTCGCATCTCCATGGAACATCCACTAAGGCAGCAGCCACAGCAGAGGCGGCGGAAAAAAATAAAATCTCTAAATATAGTGGCCTCGGCGCCGAATATGGTTTTGTATAATTCGGAGTCGAGACACTCAGTCCGTGGGGCCCTGCAGCAATGAGCCTCTTCAAAGACATCTCGAAGAGGCTTATTGATGCGACGGGAGACCGAAGAGCTGGCACTTTCCTTGGCCAACGTATTAGTTTGGCCATTCAACGAGGAAATGCTGCCAGCGTACTTGGTACAATGCCGCAGGGTCCATTTTTATATTATTAGTTTTTAATCAATTTAATATTAATTTATTTTTAGATTAGATAATTTTAGTTTTTAGTATTTAAATTTAAATATAATATAATGAAATGAAGATAATTAAAGATCTTATCAATTACAAGATTACAAGATCAGTTAACCTAAGTTACACATATTTAACATAATAATAATAGCCATTTACTTCCGAAGTGTTACAAGTTATTTTATAAAATGTCCCTCAATTCGGTGTGCTTTTTGGCATAGGCCTTGTCAGCATTGATTTCTATGTGATGCAACTCTCGTCCCATCTTCTTATAGGACGCCCCTGTCTTCTAATTCCGTCTCTTGGATACCAAACCGTGACCTGCTTGCTCCATTTATTTGTTTTGCATTTTAATATATGTCCTGCCTAGCCCCATTTCTGATGGTCAATACGAGTCAGAATGTCGACTACTTTGATTTTGTTCCTTATTTCTCTTTTACTTATTTTATCTTTTAGTTTTATTTCCGTCATACTTCTCTCCATCGCCCGTTGACACTTAGCCATTTTTTCTCGGTGGATTTCGGTTAAGGACCAGGTCTCACAGCCGTATGTTAAACAAGGAAGGATACAGATGTCAAATGCTTTTCTTTTAATATGCAGGTATACTTTACTTCTTTGCTTTTCATAATTTCTTTCATGGACCAAAATCTCTACCATCCAATAACTATTCTTTTATCTGGACATCAGAGCTCTAGGCGATATAATTTGGCCCAAATAAACATACCTACTCTTGTAAATATTCTAACTTGTTTAAATCCAATTCTTTATTTACCTCAATGGAGTTAGTTATTTTTTTGTTTTAGGTGTACTTGTTTCGAGTGCCACTTCTTTGCTTTTATTAGCTAAAGTCTGCACCATTATTTGTAATTTTTTTTAGGATCTTCTTCCATCAAGATTAGGTCATCAGCGAATCTCAAATGATTTAAGTGTCTACTATTGATATTTAAGCCATATTCATTCCAGTCTAGTGTTCTAAAAATAGTCTCCAATACAGCATTAAATAGCTTGGGGGATAAGTTAACATAAGGGTTTAATTAATAATTAAGTGTTTATTTATTCTGTAAAAACTAATAATTTATTAATGAAACCTTTGGTCAAACGATGCAAATAAAGAAATATTTTGATTTTTGATGGTGACTGTACTAAGTAGGGGACGAATGTTGTCCCGTCATTCGGAACGCGACGGGTGACACCCGGGGCGACACCGATTTGTTCTTACGCCATTGTACAACTTTATCGCGTGATATTTTACCGATGAAGATAAGAGGTGACTTCGTCTTGATTTCTTTTCTTTTATTATTCGATTTTTAGTCAACACTAGCTACTGCCAGCGATTACGTCTGCGTATCATTAGAAATTAGAGCCACTACTGTTGTTTTGACCACTACTGGTTGGGCGTGTGTGTTGTGCTGGCCTTCTCGTAGTTTCGGGCGAGAGAGGGCAGCAGTTGTTCGCTTGTCGCCGTCATTGCGGACGCGACCCCGCTTGCTTCGCTTATAAACAATGATTTACTTTAAAAAGACGCTTTATGAACCTAGCAACGCACTATAATTTTAAAGGAATGTTTACATTTTGGACAACAATTTATGTTGGTAACTGGCGCCGAGCTGAACTTGCTCATCTGGAGGACACCTGGACCTGGTTGCATCCGTCGAGCAGGTACTGTTACTCGATCGTTCTTAATTTTGTGTGAAGCGCTAGCCAATACCACAGTATACCCATAAAACCGCTCCCGCACACGCATTACAATGGTGATTATTTACACACCGCTATCCCAACTACACTACATCTACATACATACATTTAGTGTGAAAAGTAATGTGAGTTAGAAAAGTCCATACATCCATTCGCACAAATTTTCGCAATTACTATATAACGTACCTACTAGCATAGCCAGCGTGAACCACCTATGCGTCATGTAATTGTTTAAATAAGTTGAAGCATCTTAAAGTCGATTTTTATTTTTGTTTATTATAAATTAGTGTTATTTAATTGTTTATTATAATTTTCCTTTAAAATATTTGAATTTAATTAGAATATTCGTATATTTTATAGATACAAAACGAATCCACAAACTGAATTCTAACTGAATTAAACCGGTTAACTGATTTAACTTAACTGATTATGATTGTGGTTAACTGGTTAACTGATTGGTTATTAACTGGTTTAACTGGATTAAACTGGTTGCTCTTTTTAGATAGCGTCTTTTTAATATTAATTATTTGTTGATTTTCTACACAGTGGACGAAGCAGTCCGGGTCGACGGTTGGTCCAGATTGTTTCTGACCGGTCTTATGTCTTATGCTTATGTCATAAGTGGACAGTGGACGGCTACGGTTGAGATGATGATGATGATGGACGAAACAGAGTCTAACTGCCCGACAAGTCAGTTAATAGATGTAAAATTTAGTAAATATATCCCTTTCCAATCCCTTATCCTTAATTCTACTTTGGTCAGCAGTGTACTTGCAGCACCTGTGGCGTTTCTTGTATTATAGGCGACGGTAGCCACCTGACATCAAGTGGATCGTCAGCCACTCTGATGACTTTAGCATAAAAAAAGCATTTCCAGTCACTTAAAGTCTCTTGATGTTTAACTCTAAAATGCCTTATTGATAATGGTGAAAAAATAATCATGCAATAAGAATCGTATGAAATGTTACACGTATTATTGCTAAAATATTATTTAGATTGTAAATTTTTTTTTGAAATTTAAAAAGTTTTTGAATTTTAATTAATTGAAATACATAAAAAAGTAGATTTGAGGTTTAAAATCCGAAAAAGGCCATGCATAAAAATTGTACAAACATTTCGGTCACATCGTGGCTTGTGAACCTGACCTTTGGGCCAGAGATTACCGTACCATCGTACCCGGACTACCCGGGAAAGCCCGCGGTTTACGGGATATAATCCACCCTATCGGCAGACGGGACACAGACGGCCCACACCTGTACAGACTCTATAATTATAATGCACGTATTAAGCGATCGCAGAACGAAATTATGAACCCACGAACTCGAATTGTTTGTTCGCTAAGCAACAATAAATGGTTTTCAAACTTTGGTGTCAACAGTGAGATTTGTGTCTTTATTTCTTCATTATGACGAAATACACAATAAGATCATAATTAGTTAATTATATGATCTTATTAAAGTATCTATACTATCACAAAAAGTCGCTGTCCGCCTGTCTGTTTCTCGGCTAACTTCTTCAAGCCACATAACGAATTTTGATACGGTTTTCACCAATGGAAAGAGCGATAAACAAGGAAGCTTTGTGTATAATATATGCATACAATTGTATAATCTAACGCAACGTTGTAGACACTGTAATAACTTTTAAAATGTTTTATGAATACAAAATTGCCTTAAAATTACGATTACGAGTATATATTTTACACGCTCCGTGGGTGACGATTGTTCACGATCACGTTGGCGCTAAATTACACATTGATTGGTTAGTCTCTCGGAAAAAAATTACATTATGTGAAAATTGAAGTACATTTATTACTAAAATTAGGTAAAACTATGCCTAAAAAATTGTATAACGACTAGAATTCACCATGAATGCACAATATATACGTATTTAGTTACATTTTTAAATGAAGTAGAATTTTTATTTAATAAGGTACCTGCATTAATGTTTGCAATTGATTCATAACATACGTTGGATAGTTAGTGAATAAAACAGAAAACAATTCAGAACTGAGGCTAGTCAATATACTTTAACCGATATTGTGTCGGGAGTCGGGAATTCAGGCAAATTACGTCGTCAAGATCCCCTAAAGGTTATATGGGTATCCGGATATCTGCGGTCCCTTCCGAGGGTTCGTCTGGCGCGTGTCTGGCCCGAGGTCCCGTACGTAATGCGTTATCGAGATTAATGCCTCCTGGTTATCTGTATACACAGCGGAACACAAGGTCAAGTGCGCCTGTACAAATATGTCGCATTTTTGTTTTTTCAATTTCCAACAAATAGATTTATCACGGCATAACTTAAGTGTACATTGTGATTAGACAAGAGTTACAATAGTATATAGTCAATTTTTATAATGACCAACATTATCACTGGTTTGCAATTATAGCAATCTATAAATTACTAGATCGTTCGTTACAATGAAAGAATAAAGTTTAACTTAATTTCTTTAAATGTAAGTAAATGATATATACAAATATTTGCATGCTTTTGCAGGGTACAACACACTTTGTACTGTAACTGCTGTATGTATATGAATTAAGATCATGTAGACATGTGTTTGTGCAAATGAAGATTTATTTATACAAATATTTATAATGTCGTATTAGCTACAAATTGTATTTTAAAGCATGCAGTCCAATGTCTAAATCTCAAGCTAATTAATTAGATAAAATACAATTTTACAGGAAACACGTGACCTAGAGTTTAGTGTTTTTACAAATGAGCAATACCTAATAAATATAATTATAGTAAAATTGTAGTTTAGTATAATACATAATTATTTGTAACTTCACCTTTTCAGTGAAAACGTTATTCTAAATTTGAATTGCCCTTTATCTTTTTCTATGCAAATGGCGTAAGAATGATTTGACATATAGGTATAGGAAATCTCCAAATAGAACGCGGAAGGCACGTGCGGGGTTGCGGTGCGGGGTGAGGACGAGGAGCGAGGGCAAGGGAACGAAGAGAGGGGGGAGAGGAGTCACTTTCACCCTCGCGCCAAGGTCACACGGACATTGCAACCATATCGCATGGTATCAAACGTTTATGTACGCGTGTATTTACAATTCGTGTAGCATTTTGGCAACGTAGCATTTGTGCTGTAATGTTGCACTGGCCTTTTCAGAGCGCTACGGCGTAGCTAGACGCGTAGCGCTACGAACGCTTTTCTACAATTTTATTCATTTTCCATTATCGCTTAAAATGTCATGTAATTAAAGAATAAATCGAGTGGGAATCTATATGGGAATCTCAATACTAACTAATATTATAAATGCGAAAGTGAGTTTGTTTGTTACTATTTTATGCCTTCACTATTCAACCGATCATCATGAAATTTTGCATACACGTTATCACATAAATCGAAATGGATATATAGGGTACTTTTCATGCCGAAAGATAGTCTAAAATATAAAATTAAATAAATTCTATGCCTGGCAGAAAAATATGAGCAAAAAGATTGAATAAATCTTTTGACACTTAAGAAAAGAGACACGCCTCTTTTTCTTAGGTATCTCAGGGAAAAGCTCGTAAACGAGTAAGTCGTGGGGAAAAGCTCGTAAACAAATAAATGTGCTCAAGCAAAAAATCTAAGTTATCAATAATATATCACAGAGAAAATAATTTGTTAGTCCATAACGCAAACCTTTGAAGACATCAAGAAAAACTTGGTAAACAGTACCTATTATTATAATATGTCCTCCTAGCATACTTTTTTCCGATTATAATTTTGAACTTTTCAATAGATGGAGTTAGTGAGATGCAGGCTACAAACAATACAAATAAACTAATAACATCAGTGTTATAACTAGTAGGTATACTGTTTTAGCCATGAAACGCAACACAGACATGGTTTCAATTGCATTTAACATAATATTGGAATGGCTGAGAAACGATTAACGTCCCAGAACATTTTTATATTATCAACGACATGGTATTTGAATTAAATAATTTAGTTGCAAATTAAGTTAAGAAAAAAGTTTCACGAGCATACTGTCATATTTGTGTAATACTAGCTTTTGTCCGCGATTTCATTACAATTGTATAAATTGTACAAATTGTAGCCTATATGTTATTCTAATCTATAAACTATATTACTATAAAGTTTTATCAAAATCCGCTTATTAATTTTTGCGTGAAAGGGTGACAAACATCTACCAATCCTTACAAATTTTTGCATATTAGTAGAATTAATAAGATAAGAAGCTCTTAAATAGCCTTTATTTATACTAGCCTGCGTTTTCGGGAACAGTACTTTTTTTCTAGACGAAAGCTACCCTATGTCCGTTTGTGTACCCTTGACAACGTGTATGCAAAATTGATAACTTGAGTAGATAAGGTCTGAAAGCGTAACAGACTCACTTTCGCATTTATAATGTTAGTTAGGATTAGATAAAAACCAATTTTACTAAACATTTTAGTGAATTTCAGTTTAAGAAAAAAAATCTAACACCCGATTATACACTAGACGCGTTCGCAATTTGTCGAGTTGCCGTAATTTCGGCGGGAAATTGATTTTTTATGCCATTAAAGGCGGGAAGAGGGAGACAGGGGTGTGTTGCTCCTCCAGAGAGGTAGGAGTGGGGCCGAGGGGCGGTTGAGACACGAAAGTTATCGGATTCTCAGGCCTCCAGCCTCGGGGACTCTCCACTAAGTGTGAAGGTTAACAAGTTTATTTGGGATATATTTTATACACTATATCGCGAGTTCAACAGTATGTTCATAATATTAATCTTTACCGATTTACGAGTTAGTAAAATTGTTATGTTACTCAATCACACCATATATGTTGAACAGACTTAAGTCAGTCACTTGCGGGTAGTTTAACTGATCAATTAAAACGGGTTACGGTGTGCCCAAAAAATGCCGTCAGTTATTCACACTCACGGTCAGTTTAATGAATGTATACATATCGGTTCAACTGATGATTTACCTGACTGTGTGTGTCGACCTTAGAGAGATCACTGAGATAGAATACTTTCACCCAGAATCTTGGATTAATTCATAGAATTTTAGCTGAATAATTAATAGCCATTTAAGAAATAATGAAGATGTTAAAATTTGTCACGATGGCTTTTGTATTCGGTATTTAAATTTTGATGTAAATATTGAATTAATTTAATATTTTTGGACTTTTCAATAAAAAAAGAAATTACTATTATAATTTTTTTTTCAAATACTTATTTGTTTTTGCTAGTTTTTGTCTCTCTTTCTCTTTTTTCATTCCAAAAATGGTATGATGCAAAGAATAGGTCAATCGCCTATTCTTTGCCGTAGTCCTATTCTATCCAACAGAATCCTATAGCAAAAAGCGTATAATAAATATATATTATTACGTTATATTAAGAATTAGAATCTATTATATTTTAAAGAAATAATAATCAAACTAAGACTATAGGTAAGAAAAGAAAATAAGTCGGAAAATGCGGCTCGTTAGAGTTTTATATGGGAATTTATCTCGAAAATACGTTTTAATAACTTTAATTGTTCGGGAATCACGACGCGAAGTCGGCGTCTACAAAAGTCGATCGAACACGGAAGCGTCACGTAGGTATGTTGCAACGCCCCGTACAATTCGTCTGACTCACACAGCGGCATCGTTTCTATCAAAACACGGCGCACACGATTGCAGCTCGTCTGCCGAAATGCACGCACACAAGCGAGAAAGTGACTCGCGGAGAACTATCCTTAGGGTGTATTGGTGTGTGTGAATGAGAGGGAGAGTGTGACGAAATTTCACTTTCCGTTTTGGCAACGTCGCGCCTCCCCGTTCATCGACATTTCAAACGGGGGTTGGGCGCGAGGCTAGTTCCTACCAAAACCGACATTTCCATTTTTAAATGTTGACGCGACGTGATTTTCTTTTTTAATTTTGGCCAAGCGCCTAAATCGACAGCGCTATAGACGCCTTTTTGTACCTCAGTTAATACAAGGAGGCCAACATGCTTGGTATCCTGACAGAAATCAAGGCTGATAGGTTAGGTTACTTGACAGAAATGACATACATAAACTCACGTATAAATTTTTAGTTTGTTTTAAATAAGTGTGTAGTATTACTACAACTTACTTATTTTAATAAAAAAAGAGTTACGAGTTATGCATCAGATGTCGCCTAGTAGACATCAGTTCGAGTCTGTTCCAAGTCTACCTACACACCTGAGCGTTTATTTTATTTATGGTTTAGAAATCCATACTTTACTAATATTATAAAGGTGAAAGACCTAACTCTGTCTGTCTGTTACATTTTCACGTCTAAACCGCTAAACCGATCATCATGAAATTTTGCATACACGCTGTCAAAGATGCAGGAAAGGACATAAGGTACCTTTCATCCAGAAAAAAAAAATACTGTTCCCGAGGTATAAGCTATTACTGCAATAAAGACGTTAGGCGTTACATTATTGCTCTTATATTTAGTCAGGCGTTATTTTTTTTTTTCATTTTTCAACGCGGGCGAAGCCGCGGGCACCGTCTATATCATAAATGAATAATCTTCATTTAATATATCCTACTAATATTACAAATGCGAAAATTTGTATGTTTGGATGCTTGTCACTCAATCACGCCGGCTAAACGGATTTGGATGAAATTTGACACATAGATAGTTTTTTACTAGGACTAACATATAGGATACTTTTCATCCTGGAAAAATGTTAGGTTCCCGGGGGATCGTATACGGGGGGCGTATAAGATCGCCACCTTTTTCACAGCGATAAAGATTTCGGCGTTATTTTAGTCATATGTTTTTTTAAGTGTTATATTTTTCATTTTTAACGCGGAAGAAGCCGCGGACACCAGCTAGTTAATATTATGTCAAATATACGTATAGGTTGATCGTTGATCGAGATACAGATTTAAAAACAGAACGATTGTTCCCACGATATTTGAATTTGAAAATGTGATACTCTATTTGCATTGTTCTATTTTTAAATGCTCAGCACGCCGTTCATTATCAATGGCCTTACGATGTTGAAATTTGCGCAATTGAATAAATAATAGCAAAAAAATTGTATTGAATTCGCATAGATAAATAAGAGGGGAGGTGCACACAATAAGATAGAAGACGCAGAAAAAAAAAATACATAAAGAGAAACGGTAGTAAACTAACGGTACTATGTGTGGGACATTTGAAATGCTTCAAAAGCTCAGACGATTCTCGGAAGTGTCATCCTTAAATGCGAAACAGAGACGGCTGCACATTTTTTGTTTCGCTCTCACGACTATCGACTCAAAGGGACGCGAGTTGAATACTTTTCGTACATTTTACACTTTTACGATTCCATCCGCGTAATGTTAAAATTGAAAGTGATGTATTTTCTCTCTACAATAACAAATGTGGTAGGATTTACCCTATTACAGGAGCATTTTAAGATGAATTTTACCTGATACACAATTTCATTTAGATCAACTGATTTTGTTTTATTTTTTTTTGGTTGATTACATTTTTATTGAGGCATTCAGAACGCCTTTTCCTCATATGTGAAAAATTTATAAAAAAATTTGTATTTTTATAAATTTTGAACATAATTTTACCTGATATGCTATTTTATTTTAGATCAAGTGATTTCCTTTCACAGGAAATCACAGGAATCACATTTAATACAGGTTGAGTACATCTTTATTTAGACATTTATAGACTTTTTCCTCATAATGGTACCTTCAATTTCATGTAGACGAGTGATTTAATTTTATGACTTCAAGTTGATACATTTTTATTCAGATATTTATAAGAAAAGGTTTATATTATAATAGACATATCTTCAAACCCCAAATAAGATAATTATAAAATTTAATTTATGATTAAATCTATTTATTAACAATAATAATTAATCTACTTATTAACGATATTATTATTAATCAACCAATGGATGCCTACTGTTGGATAAAGGCATCCCCATTGTAGCCTTATAGAATATAGTGTTTATGTAACCTATTTTTTTTTTTTTTTTAATGAAAGAGGGCGACAAGATGATAATCAAGCTGATGGTTCACTTGCTGGTTGGTCGCCAAAGAATAGAAGCAGTGCTAGGAGGAATGCATACCAGGTCCCTAGTAAGAACTATAAATAGAGCCCTGGTGAACGACAGAGTGAAGCCGGTAAAACTATGTCTCGCCGTGTATATACACGGTTACACGCAATCAAATGCAATCAACCTATGTCTCGCATTATTGGTTGAACAACATCAGCGCGTGGAGCTTGATGTAATAATAAATTAAAATATTTACTAGCGAAAATGCTAAATAGCATAGTGAAAGGGTGTAAAAGCAAGTGTTTAAAAAATAAAAAGCAGGATGGAATCACATTTCACACGTAAGTAAACTAGAAAACCAATATTTTCAATAAAAATAAATAAAAATTGAGGTTATAGCTTGGTTGAGCACTATGTTAAAACTTAACTTAGTGTTGCAATTATTAAGCGTTATTAATTACCCATTTTTTATTTATTTATACGATTATGATAATTTTTTTAATTTTTTAATTTGTTCGTTCGTTAGGTAAAAGTAAAAGTTAAAGGCAATCTTATAAGAAATAGATTCAACCAAAAGGTTTTTAATAAAAATAAAAAAATTATTACCCAGTAATTTTATTTGATCGACGAATATTGGGGTACTACGAATTATTATTATTTACTTTTTTTATGTTAAGATAGGTAGACAGGTTAACGGTCCACTTGATGGTAGGTGGCTACCGTTAACACAAGCAACGCCATAGGTACTGCAAGTGCGCTGTCGATTACAGTAGGATTAAGGATAAAGGATTGGGAAGGGTTACGGAAATGGGCTCTGGAATCCCTTACTCACTCACCAAAACACAACAGCACACGTGCTGTTATTTTACGGTGGTCTTCTGTAAGGGGGTGGTTACTGCCACCAGACAGGCTGTCCAAATGACTGCGAAACGCAGTGTACCCTATGACTATTTTCCAGATCCAGACCAGAGTCAACTTTGAAAAGTTCATTTCCAAAGTTGACTTTGCCGGGAATCGAACCCGGTAACAGAGTGTTAAGGCAAGCACCCTAACCACTCATCCATCGTTATGGCAACACTGGCCTATGCACACATGTTTATAAGACCGGCTTCACTATCGTAAAATTCTGTCTTTATAGTTCTTATTTGGTTTAAACATACGAGAAGGGACAAGACGGGAGACTTTGGAATCTCAATACTTACACACTAATTATAACACAATTTTCTTAAAACAAATATGTACCTAAATATTTTCTTAGAGGAACCGTTTTTTTTTTTCACTAACAGACTAATAATAAAGTCTAATAATCAATAACACACAAATCATGGTTAAACCAGTTCCGTTGTTGTAAATTGATCTATTTACATTTTAAATTATAGTGTTAGTATTTAAATTGTTTGACAATTGCTGCCTATTCGAATTTAATACCTCTTTGTTATAGTGAATTCATTATGATAACGTCAAGGTTGTTTAATAACACAATGAGTAGGCACGGCACTATCTTAATATTTGTTTTTTTTTTCTTGTCACAGAAGAGGATATATATGTATGTAGATATATAAAATTGTAACTGTGTTAGTTTAAAATTGATACTAGTTGCCGTATCAGTAGAGGAATAACTTAGTTTCAATACTTTTTATAATTCTAGATTAATCTTACTGTGTATACCTATATATTAAGGTAACTTATTGTTAACCTAACTTACAGTGAAGTAACTAACTTACTTACAGTAACTTACTTTGTTTTTGGATTTATTTCTGAAAATGCAGACAAGGATGTGAAACTATATTTGAATTTTATAGGACTGATATTTTTTTCAACATTTTCTGTGATCTTCCGAATTTTAAATAAGTAGATTATAATATAATACAAGTTTAGCTTTTATATAATATAGATACCTATTAATATATGAAATAAATTTAAGTTTTATTACACGATTTTCGTCTATTACATTATTTTGTTTGTCATTATTGATCTAATAACAGAGTAGACTAATGTTTGGTCTTCAAAAATGGGATCAAAATTAGGGACACAATCTGCTTTAGAAGCTCCCCCATGTACCATGACAGGTTGTAACAGATGAAATGAACAGATAACATAGAACACGATTGAAAGCTATAATCTAAGCTATAATAATTCTGTTGAACCAAAAAATAAAACTAAATGTGTTTTTAAAAAGTTTGTTAGAGAGAAATACGCAGAAATAAATTTCGAGGAAATCACTTTTAAGATAATATTTTAGACTACGATTATAATTAAATCAGTAAATAACTTGAATGTAGGGTTGGTAGATCTTTCAGCCAAACAAAGACATTTTAAAGCAGTTTTTTAAGGTGCATACAAAAACCAACAATAAAGGCAAATAAAATTGTGGAGTAGTAAAAGTTGTGAGTTCACGCTGGCCTGCAAATCGATTCGATAAGGCTGCACCGCAGGCTGCGCAGGAGTCGAGTTACGACCGGATGCGGCCACGGAAGTGGCGTGGCATGGCTGCCGGACGCGCGCCATCTTGCTTTTTGCTCTTGCGCGCGCGACTGGTCGGATGTTCTTTTGTTTTTTAATTGCAACCAGCCAGTGTTTATGATGACGAGAAAAAAAAATATTAAAATAACTTTATAAAAATTAATAAGTACGTATATTATGTCTGCTTAGACTCATTGAACGCTAAATTTCTTGGAATCTTTGTTGATATACTCGAAGCGTTGTTGTCAATTTCTCATACAAACTTCGTTAGAGCAAATATGGAAAAATGTGAGTTGATGTATATCGTTTGATAGGTATACTAAAATACATTTTAGCCTTCGTCAATTGAAACATAATTATAATTAGACGTGCTTATAACTTACTTAGACGGTTTCCATAATACATAAGTCGTGTATTTGTAGAGTTATCTTTGATATGAAAAAATACACACACAGGTTCCGTTCGTATAAGTGTCTAGCCGGATTTTGATTTTACGAAACCAAATGTCAAAATATATCTCCATAATTTACACTTGTATAACTATTTTATTTATTTATTCATGCAAATACTGCGAATGCTAAACATTTAAAGAAGCAAATTATAATTAAAAAATATCTATGCACTCTAGTGTGTTTTGAACATAGACACATTAAAACTGCATTTAAAAAAAAAACTGAAATTAACAGAAAAAGAAATAACATTTTCTTACACATACATTTGAAAAAAAAAAGGGAAAATAAAATGAAAGCAAATATACATATATGCAATAAAGCAAATATGTATATTTTATTACTTCGACTTTACTACTCAAGTAAACTTGGTCGCTAAGTATTAAAGTAAAAAACAGTAAAGGGACCATGGCCATTTGATAAAAAGAAAAAAATTAAAAAAATTTGAAAGAACTTCCGTCAATGAAATGTGATTTATAAGAGTTTCGACACAGCTACGACATTATTTACGAGGCAAATTTGTGGTGGATGAAGTAAAAGACAACAAGAAATCGTTACGAACTATTTGCGTGATAACAACGAATTGGGCAAGTATAACTAAACAGGTTTCATAAATATATATTATATATTATATTTTAAATAGAATTCCTCTTGCACTACTTTGCATCTCAATTATACATATTTTACTTTTATATTATTGAAAGAAACAGAAAATTTGTTAGTGCCAACCTTGGGCCAACATATTTATATCTCTGCAACTGCACTCAAACACGCATCTGTGCAGCATGAATCGATATGATTATGAGCTTTATTATGTGTGTATTAAAGTACTTTATCTTTTATATTTAAACTTTATTGACTTTCTTGTTGACATTTGACAATCCAGGTAACTGAATATAGTTGTATAGTTTATTTTGCGCAAAAAAATATAACACAAAGGGCCAGGTAAAGGTTCTTTTGTGTGACCGTATCGCATTCGAGCTTGCACAAGTTTAAGCAACAAAAGCTGTGGCTTCGATGCGCAGTGGTACAATGCCTGATAAATTATTCGCTAATTTTCTGTGCCAAGATCGCACCTGGCGATTTTGAATGAATCTTATCGTAATCAAAATTTTAAGCGCTCATTCTTTCCTATCTTAAATCCGTATGAGTTTTAAGCCTTTCATGCCATATGAAATAAAGAAGGATAATTTGCAAATTAAGAATCGTACGCCTTCTACATTTAAAAACGAGCCCGCGCCGATAAGAAATAAAAATAAACAATTCTATATACCTACCTACACACATATTATTCGAACATAGAAAGTTTTTCTCTCATTTGATATTAACTTATTTTTTAAGATCTGTGCACACGGCGAACTTTAGTCTGCTGATTTTAGAAATAATGGACCCATTTGATTTGACTGATTTGATTTTCTCATGACCTAACAACTAAAATCTTTTAAAATTTATAATACGTTTTAAAAAAGAATCCCGATAAAATAACACGGACTACATGTTCGAAATGCGTTCTTTGATTTTGCGGTTCAATTATTCGCGGATAATGGGCAGACGTGAACTTTCTGTCTGACGGACTTTTGGTCTGTCGGACAGCGCCTCAATCGCTTTTTCCAAATACCTAATACTTCTATAGATTTTAATAATATTTAAAATTAAGAACGCGACTAAGGTGAAGCGTTTTCTCTGAATAAATCAATAGTGTAGATTTAAAGTTCCAACCGCAAATAGACTTATTATAAATTGCAAATAAAAGAAAATGTTCCGAGCGGAACCGTAATTAAAGAAACGGCAACAGCGCGTTCGTTTTGCGTAGAAACGGAACGGGAAAAATGCAACGTCGCATTTTCACCCTCGACCGTATGCCCCTGCTCCCCCCTCGAGCCTCGCTACACCCCCGCGGTGACTCATTCAACCTTTAACTTGTTTAGTACATATGACGCTATACACGACCGCGTTTGTTCTAATGAAAATTCATTTTAAAATTTGGACAAAAAGCACTGAATCTGACAAAAAGCACTGAATCTGACCTATAATATCTATATGATATTATAGGTATTTATTTTTATTGACTAATTTATTGGACTTCATAAATAAACAATATTCATGTACCCATTAACGATTTTGCTAACTTTTTAAAATCTGTTTTTTTTTTAATTTTTTTGTCTTGGTTACGGAGGCGTACTTATAACGGACACTGCATATACTTATTAATTGGAGATTATAAACGAGTCCTATAAAAAAATATTGTACACAAATTTTGACATGTTTACCTCATTGATGGTCGCCATCCAGCTTCTGTTGTTTCTGAAATTAATTGAGAGACACTCACCTGAAACAAAAGAAAATAACATTAGTTAATTACATAAATTTATGGAAAATTTACAATTTTCATCGAAATAGGTGTTGTACAATAAAATTTAGGTACAAATGTTTGCAAAAAAATAATTAAAATCCTAATTATATTTTAATTAAAACGCTTTGATTAATTAAAATTAACTTTTTTGTTTATAAACCGATTGGAATGAAACAAACACTAAATGTTACACGAAGCTTGCTACATCACATCAGTGAAAACTACAATGAAATCGGTAAGCTTTTTCAGAGATTATAGTGCACAAACACACAGACAAAATTCTAAAAACTATTTTTTTGACCTTGGTAACATAAGTACAACGTGTACATTTTTTTTATCTTTAATATGCAGACACGGCTCATTTACGATTTTATTATTTATGTATATTTTTAGTCATGTATTATGTATATATCACAGTAAGTGACTTAAGTAAATGGCTCAGTTTTAATGAATTTTTAAGGAAAAAATCTATACGCAATTAAAACTTGACAAGGTCAATCTAGCATACTCGAGAGACGGATGTTTTTCAACCCGATCGCAGCGCTACCTATCTAGTCCAATTGTTAATGTAAACATCATCAAAAAATACAAAAAATATCATCAAAATCTGTCCAGTCGGACATAGCTGGAGCATTTCAGTGACATACTCATCTAAAAAACATTATAATTATACAACGAAATGCTCTTACAAAAGCTAAATACTAAAAATATCCATTGTTTAATGAAGATGTTACAAGAAATCCTGTACCTATTAATAAGTTAACATTAACTTGACATTAACTTATTAATAGGTACAGGATAGTAAAAACAAAAAAAACACAATTTCTAGGCTGTTGAATTGTCTCCGCCGCCAGCGAGTTCTAGTGTAAATGTAATTTGCCCAAGTGAAGCCCTTAAAATAAATAAGCAGCTCTTTCGGTTTAAACGGAGTGGTATGTGGTCTCCAGCGGTCTGGAGAGAAGCTGAAAGGACAATGTCAAAAAGCACATCACTCCTTGAGGCTATAAATAAAACGAATCGCGGATAATGGAATAATGCCATAAATCCCTCGTCGAAGTTCGGCAGATGTCGTTTTAAATAATCTAGTTGACATATGGTAGGTACGGAGGTACTTCCCGAGGCTGTTACCTGCAGCTGCCTCGCTAGCGCGTGCGCGCGACTCTGTTCTACCAAAGGTTAAAAAAACCTGAAGAAAGGTCAATTGATCTATTTTCTCAATTCTCGTCCATAATTGACAACTTCAACGTATTACGAGTTATTACTGCGATGAGATGAATATTAAATTTAACGAGACTTGGTGATATTAAAATAATATTAAAGTGAAGAGTTGTTTTAGTCTTTACTTAATAAAGGACAATGCCCATTTTTGGCCACTTTTAAAGTAACATGAACAGCAATAATTCTTATTTGAAAAAAAAGTACTATTTTTTAAGTAATATTAAGCTATATACTATTAGAAATAAAGATGGGAATTGTTTTATTCATTTTTAATAGTATTACTCATGGTTTCCGTATGTTTTGTCAACTGATTCGAGCGTCCTCTGTAACCCAATAGGGCAAATCATTGTTACTTTACTCTGTGTTGCAATTCGGATCTGTGATAAGGTCCTGGTTAAGTAATTGAGTAATTTAATATTGTTTATGTATTAAATAATGTTCTATATAATGAAATAATTATGTTTCATTAATATAATTCTCTTATTTCTTTTAATTATTGGTGAATGGTCTGTGGTCTGAGGGTCTGTGATGAACGTACTATACTAATCTTATACGTATACTATACTCCGACCATTATAAGAGTGCTGTCCTGACAGATGTCAATTCCATACATTTTCTGTATTGTTTGTTTATTCGGAAATGAACTTTATGCAATGGACATAAAGAAATGTCAAAAACGCATTCATAGAATGGCCGTACTATAATTCTTATACTAATTCTGCTATCAACACTGTTCTTAGTAGAATATTATTCGAACTCTTGATGAAGCAGAGAATTTAATTTTATTCAGCTCTAGTATTACATTTATCAACTCTTCAAAACCTTACAATATACCAACCTTTACATAGTGTCAATATGACGACACGACAAAGCTGCAAAGTAATGAATTGCTATTGTTACATAGATATAACAAAACAAATACGTATATCCTAATATTAATCCTTATTAAAAACATAAATATTTACCAAAAACATTAGATCTTTAATAGTTTCCTCTCTAAATATCGAAATATAACCTCAAAATGTGGTCAAACAATATTTAAGTATTGCAAGGTTTTCCCATCTTTAATTTAAGAAATACAAAATATTTCGTTTATAATCTATTTTAAAGATCACATTCGTGTAAGAATCATTTTTGTTCAGCACAATTAACATGTGGCCAAAACACTAATGGGAAGTGGGCATTCCCCTTTTAGAAGATCTTCAATTTGCAAAGTAAAATTGAGTAATTAAATTAAACATTTCTTATTCAAACTCAATAGATCTGAAAAAATGGCAATATATTCCTTTTGGGATTCTGAAATTTAGACCATAGTTTGTAGGGAAAACGAAGCCACAGGAAGAATCTTATTTTTTTTTTAATCTACAGAGAGATCTATACAGGGGGGGGGGATCTATGCAGACCTATGTATATCTATTGAGTTTTATTATTGAAACTGATACCTATTGTTTTTATTAAAATCAAATATTAAGGATTTATATCGTTCAACTTAAAAAAAAAATTAGTTGTTATATGTTATAGTAATACACAAACCAGTTCATAATTCAACTAGTTGTGCCTGCGATTTCGTTTAAGAAAATCCCACAGGTTCATCCAGGTTTTAAACTTATTTCATTCAAATCCATTCAGCCGTTTTTGCGTGATTGAGTAACAAACATTTAAACATACAAACTTCGGTCTTCATAGCTGATATTCGTTTAGCCAGCTGAAATCAGACTGGATTTGTGATTTCAGTGGCAAATTGTAAGCACTTTAAGCTTCCTAAGCTAATGGGGGTTACTGCTAGTCTGCTAGTAGCGTTGCCTACTTTATGACTACGGAATGTAGTATGTCTTGCCACTACAAGTGTATTATTATTTTTTATGTTAAACACGACAGACAGGCTCACTTGATGATAGGTGGCCACCGTCGCCTATAACGCAAGCAACGCTACAGGTGCTGCAAGTGCGCTGCCGACTATAATAGGATTAAGGATAAGAGATTGGGATAGGTAAATGGCATCTCTTACTCACTCACCGAAACACAACAGCACACGTGCTGTTATTTCACGGTGATCTTCTTACTGCCGCCGGACGGGCTTCCCAAATGATTGCGAAACTCAGTATGCCCTGCCACTACTTTCCAGATCCAGACCAGAGCGAACTTTTGAAAAGTTCATTTCCAAAGTTGACCCTGCCCGCGAATCGAACCCGGGAGCCCTAGAACAGAGCTTTAAGGCAAGCACCCTAACAACTCATCCAACGGGATCGTCAAGGATCTTGTTGGATTTTCAACGATCCGTGAAATGCTGTTATTTCGTAAAATACATTAATTAAAAGAGAATTATTGTAAGATAAACTTAGCTAATAAGCAATAACTCTTTAACTTAGTATCCAAATACATATAAAATAGTCTCAAATTACATTGCATATTAAATAGAAGAATAAAAATGTCCTTAGAGTATAAGCATAGTACTTTCTGTAACAAACATCCCTTCAGTGTTAAGTATCTGTGATATTAAACGCTGCATTTTCTATAAGTTACATCCGAACCCATAGAATAAGTTCTTTACCTGGGTGTACCATAAAAAAAGAGTTCATCGAACCTTGCCAGCTGCATCAAATTCAAGATGGCGGACGTTTATGTCAAAAATTAATAATGCAGCCCAGTTATAATATGACGGATCGTGTGGAGCGATTTAATTTCGTTTTGTATTCAACGCATAAACTTGTTTATGTGCAGTTGAAGTATTTTAATAAAGTAACATGTTTCCATCAAAAGTATACAGGCGGTCCGAGGGTCCGTATTTTCGCGTTGAATTATGCACTTTGATGGCTATTCATTTGTTTCTTTCAACATAAAACGACATTCGCACACCTATATTAACTGAGTGTTGAAAATGTCATGTCATTTTATTTTAGTTGAGCCCGCAACTTCGTACGCGTGGTATTCGGTATAGCGCGTAACTTTTTTGTTTGTAAACCGATTGGAATGAAACAAACACTAAATGCTTGCTACAAAACATCAGTGAAAGCTGCATTCAAACCGTTTCAGAGATTAGCGTACACAAATGCATAGACCAACAGACAAAAATTCTAAAACCTATTTTTTTTGACCTCGGTAACATAAGTTCAACCTATTCTAGTACAAAAAAAAAAAAATAATACGATTTTATTATATGTATATAATAAAATTTATTTATTTTATTTTATTATATGTATATAGATTGAGTTTTCCTTGTAGCAAATTTCAATTTTTTTTAATTAAAAAAGACTGACAATTAAAGCTTTCTAATAATTGGAGATTATATTAATGTTTTTGGAAAATATTTTACAAAAAAGCTTTTTTACAAATTTTTCAGATATTCGATTTTTAGATCAATCAAATAGGTGTAAATATCTAAGTTTCGAGTTCCTTAGTTTCTTTCTCTTAAGAGTGCCTTAGACACTTGTTGAATTAAATATGAAAATTTACTATGCATATCTATATTCAAAAGAATCGTAAAATATTTGTTAAAATGGACGATTGTCAGGCATATAACACAAGACTTAATAAGTCGACTGTACATCGAACATAGCTTACGAAAATCAATAAATTTTAAATATTAGTTTTTAATAAAAAGTTTTTAATTAAAAGCGACATATCACATTTCGTGAAAGCGAATTGTAAGGTGGTCTAATATTTTATAACATATAAAAAACCTATAGAAAATAGAAATATGTGTTTTTACCTCAGGAATATTTCCTTTACAACTTTTAAATTACTGTCTTAAAGTGCGTCTAAATTAAATAACATTTTAAATCAAATCAAAATCAGATCAAAATATTTATTTATCAATTTTCTCCAAGAAACTCTTATGATCGTCATTTAAATTTGCTAGTTAAATTTACCAGGATTTCGGAAAAAAAGCCAAAATGACGATTTTATATTATAACTCTGTACAACAGAATGTTAAATGTTTTGTTTTGGCGCAATATAACAATGTTATGTAATATGTCTATGGTTGTTTAGGTCGCATCATGAGTACACGTGACAACGTGACTCACGCGCAAATTATATATATTTGTTTTAAATGTTATATAAAACATGGTATATAAATATGTTTTAGGAATTTTTTTGCTATATAGTCTGGACTCACCTTTACTACATATTAATTTAACTAAACTTTTGAAACAATCTCTGAAGTGGACTGAATTTAAAAAAAAAACCAGAATATTAATGGTGCTTTCATGTAAATGAACGAAAATAAAATTATGTCTGACCTACACATATGTCATGACTGTTGTCTCGGTTGTAGACAACGCAGACGACAGATGTGTGTCGAATGGCCTAGCACGTACATACCATAAATATTATAGTTCCGATGAGAATCATACGTATATTTTACCTGTTATAATTTATAGGCATTCATCAAAAAGACGCGGTTCAATTCACCTATTGTTACATTTTTATTAAAAGAGAGTAGTTAAATATAATTAACTGGGCGTTGAGAACACGCGGAACATTTTCAAATTTTTATTATTATTATTTTTACAGTAAACTAGACGACAACTGAGCTTGATCCAAGCAGATTGTACCCAAATGTCCCGGGATTTCTCAATAAAAAAGCCTTCATAAATCAAATAAAGGTGTCACAGTATAACGTTACAATGTTTGGGAGAGACGCAGCGGAAGCAAACGACGCGACGTACAGTACCACCAATAACCGCGTTATGTGAAACCGAAGCGATCGAACCATTTGGCGGCGCGACCGCGTGGTGCACTGTACAACACCGGAGCTAAATCATAAATTACACTTTACAATTCCCGCCGGGATCCAGTTACGTTCAGTTGTCACGTAATTACGATCATCGTTCCAGAAGTGTCGATTTTAATCGATAATTTGTGGGAAATTAGACTCGGAGAGTTGTCACAAATGTGGTTTTAATGTCAACTAAAAGTTTGTATGGAATTAGATCTTAATAATTTTTGGTACTTACTATATTTTAATTCGTATAATAGTTTAAGCGAGTTTTCATATGAAAAAGCAACTAACTCAGTGTTTAGTTTACTAATTGGTGCTCGCGACTAAGATTTATTTTTCTAAGGCGTTGCTCGTTCATTTTTAGTCTTTCTTACTGATCCCCAGGGAATAAAATAAAAGGTAGCTTTTCTACAGTCCTGACAACATGTTCATGACGATCGGTTGAGTAGTTAAGGCGTGAAAACGTGTAGGGTTCATAATCATTCGCTTTTCTCATTCATTTTAAACCTTTTTGTTTCCTTCTTATAATGTGACCTTTTTATCTACTTATATTACATATACACTGTGGCCGGCGGGATTTCAAATGGAAAAACACCAGGATTGAAGAAAAGTAAAAAGGGAGATTAGGTTTTTTTCACGACAGAGGATTCTGGAGAGAGAACCTTAAAGAGAAGGTGTACGGAATATATATAATTTTATTAAAGATATTCAGATTTTCTTTAAAAGGAATCAGAAAGGCGATCGAGCTGACGATCTTTTGATTATCACATCCAGACTGAACGAATCCAACTCTTATTTTCATTAAGTCGACGAGATCCGCTTATATCCTATCTTTGCCTGTGCTCCTATCGAAAAAGGAATAAAGATACTCCAGAACGACGTGATCAACGGAAGATATAAGAAAAAATATATACATATAAATATATAAGGACTATAGTGATTTTTAGTGTACATATAGGGACTCTAGTGAAACTAAAGTGTAGTGTTTCCTCAAAATCTCCATCTTTTCTTACAACCCGTCACATTCAGAATTGTTACACTACAAACGTAACAAACAAACAACCTCATTTTCGTATTTTATAATATTGGTAGGGACGAGCTACATGTCCCGGATTCGCTCATGTAATAAGATATTTCTATGGTATCCGTACAGTGTTATTGGCACTTTTGTAATCTATACATATAATAACATCGTAAACTAGCCCTGTCTTACATTAAATATTTTTTCAAAAAACAATTTGTACACGTTGTACTTATGATACCGAGGTCAAAAAATAGTTTTTAGGTTATTTGTCTATTTGTCTGTGCGTTTGTGCACGCTAATCTCAGAAACGGTTTAATCGGTTTGAATGCAGTTTTCACTGATGTATTGTATAGCAAGCATTTAGTGTTTGTTTCATTCCAATCGGTTTATAAACAAAAAAGTTACGCGCTATACCGAATATCACGCGCACGAAGTTGCGGGCTCAGCTAGTATAAGATATATTTATTTCATAAGATATATTGTCAAATTTAAATATATTTGAGATATCCGGTCCGAATATTTTATTTTAATTAAATTAAAAATACAAGTACATAATATTTTTTAATAATTTTAATTTTAATTTAACTTAATATAATTTAAAAAAAAAATTAAAATTACGTAATAGTAAGTTAGTAAAAATTGATTTGATTGCAGGTAGAGTTGAGTTGTTTTTTATTTTGCTCTCAAGAGGAGAATGATTACTATTGTTAATTTAGTGTAAATTTATGTTTATACATACATGGTAGTGAAATATAGATATATTAGTTTAATTTGACATATGTACGCTTTATCTTCATCATCTCTAGGACGTCCATTGTCGGACATAGGCGTCTCTATAATTTTCCAATAGGATGTAAACATATGAAGCTTCAGTCAGTTGACTTTGACACTACTCTCTATTCGTCTCAATACTCCCTTATCTTTCTAAATACCTATCTAGTACACTTTTCAGCACTGCTTATCCCAATTACAACCATCCCTATCTCCCCCTTTTACCCTATATCGGTGCATAAAAAGCTGCAATTTACCTATCAGCGCTCAGGTCACACAATAACCAACTTGGCTTATACCCCTCACCAGTTAACCTAGACCTACTTCCCTTCCCTCGTTTTAACCCATTTAGGGGTGGCGTGGGGAAGTTTATGTGAGATGCATAGGTCAATATATGGTGGCGAGCGGGAAGAGGGTATAGGAAAGCCTGAAGCTGTGAGGTCGTTAGCCTACCTCGATTGTTCGATAACTACACAAATGAGAAACTAGTGTGTGTAAATAAACTGAAAGAGAGTGGTTTATAAAAATTACTTTCAACCATTAATATGTGTGTGCTTAGAAAAATATTGTCTCCTTTCATTTTAACTTGAGTGTGTATTTAAGTTATATATGTTCTTTTTGCTGTTGAAGTGACAGTGAATTAATACTGGATGAAAAGAATATAGTAAAAAAGTAAATCTTAGCTTTTTCACATATGTGTATAATTTTCATACAAATCAGCTAAACAGGTTTATGCTTGATTGAGTAATATACACTAAAATATTTAAACATTTAAAAATCTTCGCACAAATGAGGGAGATACAAACATTTTGCCTTGTTCTGTGGTGACCGAGTTTTAAACCACAATAATAATTAATGAACATAATACCGTTCTCTAAACCTGTGATTAAACCAGATTTATCACTGTTTCATTAATTTTATTATTATTATTTAATTAAAAACTTAGAATAAAAAATAAAATATTTTACAATGACAAAACAATTTAATGAGTGCTATTGTAACAAGTACTTGTACATCACAAATACTATTTCCTAATAACTAAATTGTAAAATGGTGGCTGTATATTGTTAATTGGTCTTTGCCTAGCAGTAAGCAATGCGTTGTAAATAAATAAAAAGCATGTTTGCGTTTCAAGAAAACAGCTTCACAAGTGCGTATGCAATTGGCATGCAATATTTTTTTCTTTCCTCCCCTTCGCCCCAGGCTTATCGTTAGTAGGTTACCCGTGCCTCCCTTCAGGTGAACTCGTTTATGCTTTCCACTGCGAACGCAATGAATTCTATGTAACATACATAACGCACTTGTGTACTCTTATGTACTTAGGTACAGTCAAAGACAGAAACCTGACAGAAACAGGCTATTTTAGAAGTTAATACTATTTAAAAAAATATATATAATGTAGTGGCAGGGCATACTGAATTTCGTAAATTGGACATCCCGTCTGGCGGCAGTAACCACCCCTTTAAAATAATAGCACCGTGAAATAATAGCATGTGTGCTGTTTTGTTTCGGTGAGTGAGTAAGTGATGCCAGAGACCATTTCCCTATCACCCCTCCTAATCCCTTATCCTTTAGCAGTCGGGAGCGTACTTGCAGCACCTGTGGCGTTGCTTGTGTTATAGGCGACGGTGGCCACCTACCATCAAGTGGACCGTCAGCCTGTCTGTCGACCTCAACATAAAAAATGTATAAATTCAACTTCATCTGTCATTTAGCGATTTATCGATCTTTTTGTTTTTGATAAAAGGGATGTTGTAGACCCCTTTATTTGCAACATTAATAAGTACGATTTAAATTATAATTTACTATTATTATCATTTATTATTATGTAAACTATTTATAAAATCTATAATTTAAATTTTCTTTTAGACTCAAAAATAACGCTGTTTTCGGATACGATAGCCTAAATACGAATATATGTATCTTAATGAATACCTAACTTAACAAAATATCTTCAATAAGTATAGTGGCTCAAAGTTGTTTATTGAGGTTAAGTTTTATGAAGTTTGTATGAGGAGAGTTATGAGGAGTTAAATTCAAGTTTTATTATTAAAAATTGTATTTTACTTTAAGAAATAATAGTATTTTGAGTATTGTCAAAATTTTAAAGAACACATAAATATTGACTACAAAAATATATAATATAAAAATAATTATTGTCTTTGGTTATTAAAAGAATGTTTCATTGAATAATTACTTCAAAAATATAAATTAATAATTCAGTTTGTTAAATTGTACATATACCAAATAAATTTTTCGTTAGCACAATTATTGTTTATTTATTAATTAGACAGGCTATATAAATGTCAATTATTTAATTGTAGAATAAAAAGATCAAATACTCAATCTATATTGTAGTGACATAGTGTCGGTGTAGGTTGCAGGTAGGTTTTGTAGGTTACTCGTACAGCGTGAAACGGGTCCGGCCCCACTAGGGCGGAGCGTCGCAATTCACATAAGCTTTTATGTACCTACTTACACATACGGAAGGAAAATGTGCGTTTATTTACATAACATAATAATATGTTTATTGCGTATGAACGTTTATAATCTTTTAATTGAACGTAACATCGTTTATATATAAACAGTGAACATGTCACTTTCGTGCTTTCAAAATAAATAAACCTACCACAATTCTAAGACTTTTTTATGCTGTATTCTAAGATTATCTATTTTGAAGGGCAAATATTCTAATTTCTTTGGAAATAAATAATAAATAAAGAATAAATGAATAATTTCTATTACCTCTTTGAAAATTCGTGTCTTTGGAGTTTAAGAGCTGCTCCTAATATGACGTAAAAGCCAAAATTTATTTAACAATAGCCTATCATAGCGAAAATAACAAAGTTAACGCATAAACGATTTATATGCAACTTTTTGTTCTCTTTGCAAAAGTAATCTTATTTTGGTAGTGAGTTATTTTATCTATGATGTTTACGAACCCATTTATTCCAAAATAAAAAGTCACAAAAGAAAATTAAACAACAAATGCTTTACTTAGTCTAGTTGTTTGTTATTGTAATTATTAATAATTATAATTTCATGCTTTTATAGTTAAAAAACAATGATTCTGGTGTGTATAAATTTTTTTTTCATCATTAAGGTGATATTCCACCGCGGCACAGTACGCATAAATATGGTTTCATAAACTTTTAAATTAATACACGTTTCAAGATTTCAATCACATTAAACACTAGCTGACCTCGCAACTTCGTACGCGTTTGTAAACCATTTGGAATGAAACAAACACTTAATGTTACGGGAAGCTTGCTACAATGCATCAGTGAAAACCGCATTAAGCCGTTTCTGAGATTAGCGTGCACAAACGCACAGACAAACAGACAAAAAATCTAAAAACTATTTTTTTTCCTCGGTAACAATGTGTACAAATGGTTTTTTGAAAAAATATTTAATGCTCGTTTACGGCTCGTTTACGATAAAGAAATTACAATTTATATTAAACATTAATATTTTATTTATTTATAATAGTATAATGCTGGATTCCTAATACAATACACAATACACATGTTCCTACACACTCTACGAGTACGCAAGCCTACACCTTATGAAGCGCACTACCTTTTCGCGTTATTTTTGTTTTGATGTTACCTTTTGTTTGATCACTGCTGACCCTGATATGACAAGAGCTAAGTGACAAGCGGGAATAGGGGAATGAGCTTTGGCGACCGTAAGTCCTGTTTCACGCACTAAAACACACATACAAGTGTTATTATTTCAGATATTATTACGAATATGTCACCGTATGTACACCGGATAGTGGATTAATAGGGTTTTATATTTGCTTTTCTAAGATTACTTAGCCATGTTTTCCTTATATACTTATAATAATATTTTTAATTCACACATAAAATCGAAATCTTAGAATCGCTGCGTCTGTCTCCAACCAACAGTTCGTCCCAGTAGGGTACCACTTTCTTCAAGAGACAACTTAAAGTTATATTCAAAAGATGATCTGGATGTACAGAACGTGGAGTAGATAGGAGTGTATGCAGTGAACATTTTAGAGTGGCAATTACACCGTCGTTGTCGACTAGCGGACGGAATGGCTCTTTAATGAATAGCGCTAATGTCGTATCTCAACTATCATTTACAACTCTTATAACGCAATTCCCGTAATGACATTGATTCATTATTTTAATTACATGAGTATGTTTTAAGAATGAGAATATTTAATTAATTTCTTCTAGATAGTTCTAAACGGATTAAATCAATGTTAGATTGACCATAGGATCAAACCCTGATATCAAAACAATAATCAGAACTACTTTAAAATATATAGATTTCAATATTTAATCAATTATATGGATGTAGTATGTGATAAGTTGATCTACAATGCTATCATAATTTACAGATAATTTCAGAATTCATCTTAAAAAAGAATCCCAGTTTTCTATTTTAGTTTTTGAAAATATCCAGATAATTTAATCACGTTTATACCGATGAGATCGGATTTGTCTGAAACTTGGCATGCTGAATATCACACTGTTAAGCCCGAAGGTAAATCGGTGTAATATATTACACCTTACTTACACAGTGTTTTCCATCTATTTCTAATTTATTTCTCCATAACTGAACTAGATGGCGCAATGCACGGTTAATGTGGTAGAATTCTGGAAAACTTTAGCGAAGGAAATTGATTACTTATAAAACTTTTCACAAGTTTTTATGAAATTTTCTTTAAGTCATCCTTTCCAATAAAATTTATAAAACATTCTCTGAATAAAATCAAAACTAAAATGTAGTTTTTTTATATTAAGATCGATAGACAGGCTGACAGCCCACTTGATGGTAACACAGGCAATGCTACAGCTGCTGCAAGTGCGCTGCCGACCATAGTAATATTAAGGATAAGGCATTGGATAGGAAAATAAATTCAAATTCAAGACTATAGAGAACTACGGATTTTGATGTAAAAATAAAATGAAACTTTGAAATAAGAACGTGTATTGAATTCGTTATTTTAAAATTTTAAAATTAGCACTACATACTTGTAAATATTCGGTAGTTTTTCGTAAAAAAATCACAAAAGACATATTCAAGCGCGTGAGGAATTGGAGCTCTCGAAACGTGGAGGGTGAAAAAAGGGGGTGGGGTGCTTGGCGCTTGGAGCTGCACTGCATCGCCGCTTGTCAGTAGGGAGTCTCTAATGAACTGTATGAACTAGCGTACCTGCGCGTTGCGTACGCAAACACTATGCTCCATTATATCTATACTTTCCTGGTACCTTTTTGAACACTAAGCAATTAGTTACTTTGAACTTGATTTTTATTTTGCTGCCTAACATTGTTTTTTTTAAATGTTGATCGGCAAACAGGCTGACGGTCCACTTAATGGTAGGTGGCTACCATGGCCTAAAACACAAGCAACGCCAAAGCTGCCGCAAGTGAGCTGCTGACTCCGTAGGAAGGATAAGGGATTAGGAGGAGGATAGGGAAATAGGCTCTGGCACCACTCACTCACCGAAATACAATAGCACACGTGCTGTTATTTCACGGTGGTAAGGGGTGGTCACTGCCGCCAGACGGGCTGCCCAAATGACTACGAAATGGAGTGTGCCCTGCCACTACTTTCCAGATCCAGACCAGAGCCAGATTTGGAAAGTTCATTTTTCAAGGTTGACCCCGCCGGGAATCGAACCCGGGAACCCTAGAACAGAGCGTTAAGGCAAGCACCCTAATCACTGATCCAACGGGCTTTTACAATCTTTTTTTTGAGTTTGCTAGGAGATTAAGAAGATATATTCGTAGACGACAGCTTCTTGAAACAAAATGAATAATAACTTTTTAACTAAGTATAACTATTCTTATTTGATAAATACCTTGAAAAAATTTGGAGCGATACAAAAGTTTTTTTCAAAAAATAATTAACAAAATCTTTTCAAAGAAAAAAAGGTCTGTAATGCGCTTGCATACCCTCTGTTCTTTTTTATTCAATGTCCAGGCTACGGTAGCCAGCAACCATCAATTGGTAATTGTATTAATACAACCAAATACAGGAGAACCTTGATTCAAATAAACATTCGGAACGCTACGGGAACGCTACGAATCATGTGTAATATTAAATTAAATTTCATTTATAAATTAAATAGACCCGAACCAGAAAACGAAATTTATAACCGAATGGTAGCGCCACCTACCTACGATACCCGGTGGTAACTAGGTGGTTTAGAAAAAAATTCTAGACAGCAAAATCGTCTAGAAAAATAGGACGAGTTAATTAAACATGTATAAAGATGTGTTTATATAAAAAGATGTTCTAAATTTATTTAAAAAAGAAAGTGTTTTAAAGTTGTAATAGGAATGTTTTAATAAATTTGTTTTAAAAACACTCGGAAGCTTAGCAATTAGAGAAGCGCTCGGGGCGCGGAACTGTGTAGTACGAGCGTAGGTATGCGTGGGCACGCGCGATTTTACCGCCGCATTGCTTCTGAACCCAACCCTTTACTATTACGCAGTATTACGCACACACCCCAAGATGCACGAAGCAAATGTTTACGCAGGTCCACACCGCGCGTCGCGCATCCATAACTATCATAAATATAGGCGCACATGTTAGAAAATAGATCCACACTTCGTTCAGATATGTTTCAACTACGGATTGAAGAGATTTCAATTTTCAAAGTTAGAAGTAACACGCAATAAAAGCTCTCAGATAAGTACACACTACCCTAACCTACCGTTGCACTGATGACTCACTGCATTCTTAACGCAAATAGACTATATATATAAATATAATAAAATCGTAAACGAGCCGTGTCTGTACAGTAAAGATTTTTTTTAAAACAATTTGTACATGTTTTATCTATGTTAGAGCCTTCACTCACTGCGACCGATCCGTGCCGCCGATACGTTCTAGAACGCGTCTTCAGATCGGATCGTTGGATCGGATCGCAAGGGTGTTTATACTGAGTACGATACCGGTGACGACCCGTTCTGCGATACATCAAATTATCCATTCCACTAAAGATTATTTTCGAGACGGTCGCGTGGAGAATTAGCCAGACCCAACGTCAACATACATACGAAGTTTACGAATTAAAAAAGAAATTAATATGAGTACAGATGAGCAAAGTGAAGCCAGTTCGGATGAAGAAAGAAGAGAAGAATTTATTTTATTATCTTTATTGTTGAACCGAAAAAGAAAAATTTTGGTCCATAACATTAATAGAAAAAGAAATGTATTTGGTGAATATCATCACTTGGTAGACGATTTGGAAAATCGTTTTTATACTTCGTAAAAAGAATACTAATTGGAGGAAATCAATAGGAATAAGAGAAAGGCTTGCAATTTGCTTAAGGTATGTTTATTGATATTGACAAATGACTACAAACCTAATGAATGCCCGACCGCACCGCCGATAACGTGTTCTCTGCCGCCGGAGACAGATCGCAACTGATCGGCGTGCGATCAGTGGAATGCGTGCGATATACCGCAGGCAGTGGGGAGGCATACATACACGGGCGACCATTAGTTACAGAGAACGCATGCGTTCAGATCGCATCTTTGATCGGATCGGTGGATCGGATCGGGCGCAGTGGGTAAAGGCTCTTACCAAGGTAAAAATTTTTTTTTTTGCGTTTGTGCACTAAAATAAAATTAAAAATCAGAGTGTTGCTATCAGAGTATTGCTTTTGTTTGCAGTTTAACACTATTCTTTGCACATTATCCAGCAATTTTCAATTACTATGTACCAATTACAAGTATCCTAGATATTATTTATTATGAGTTTATATATGTTTTGGGTACTTCCCACCGCTGGGTTTAGATAATATGAGGCAACCGAGTTATATATATCTAGGATAATATATAAGAAATATAGTAATTTTCGATAAACATATCATATTATGATATTTTAAAATATAATAAAGTATGCATTACTTATGAGATTATCTCGAACCACTGAGCAAAGAATCGTGGCGCCGCCCTCTACTAGTATAGAGACGGCATGATCAACGCTCTCTATACAATCAATATTCTTAAAAGGTAAAAATTGCATTTAAATACCCACTTGTGATAAAATACACCAGAATTTTGATTATTACACCAAAACACAGCATAATGAGGAATTTCTATCGCTTTTTTTGGATAATGTTTACTCCACAACGCGCAAATAGAAACTAGCTTGAGTTGCGCTCGGCGCAATTGGGCGGTACGAATGTTATTATTAGTACTGTCTCTAATAGGATGCGGTGCGGCGATTCTTTGCTTTTTGTCTCGAATGAAAGTAGTTTTGTCAATTTTGTTAATAGCATTTAATTAATTAATCCTGTTCTGTGTACATACCTCACATATAAATAAATAAATAAATATATAAATAAATAAATTATTCCCTTAAAAGAATAGAAAGGCGCATTGCGTGAAAAGTAGTAGTTGCAGGGCACACTGTATTTCGCAGTCACAAATTAAGCCGTCTGATGGCAGTCTGGTTTCAGAAGACGACCGTGAAATAACAGTGCTGTTGTATTTCAGTGAATAAGTAAGAGATGCCATAGCCTATTTCCTACTAAAGTCCTTGTCCTTTATCCTAAAAAGATCGGCAGCGTAAATGCGATACCTGTGGCTTTTTGGTTCGACGTTCAAAAAGCATCTTCGAAGCAAGGGCTGTAGCGGGATGTTAAATAACTTTCCTTAAAAATTAGACTTTAATATAAAAAAAATATTTTTTTTTCAAATTCTACTACCGGTTCCAGTCATTACCGCGTTAATACAAAAGCTTAAGTATCTTCTTCATATGTGTAATTCTTCTGTAGAAATGTATGTCACTAAACTCATTAACGGTTGGATCGATTTTGATAACTTATTATGTTTGTTGAATGGCTCATTAGAAGGTGTAAAACTCACAATATTTTGATTCGGTAAACGACGCTGCAATCGAGTTACAGAAGTAGGAGCAAGACAAATTCTTTTGAATCGATAATATAATAGTATAGTAATAATATAGTAGTATAACAGATGTATGTATATATTTCATCTAACTTAATTTGTCTTTGTTGGTTGATATAGATACAGAATACAGAATACTAGATAGCGATTATAGCCAAATATTGGTATATAGGTACCTAACGGCCCAGTGTAATACGAGTATAAAGATATATGTGTACTATTAGACATGTGTGAAAATTATTTACTCTCCATGGGAAACTGTATAAAAAAATAGATAACAGTTTGCACATTTATTTTTCATAGCACATTGAAAAGTTTAATATAAATTATTGAATTAATCAAATATGGCGAGCCTGTTCATGACAATCTAAAATCCAGATTTATGGTAATAATAAAATAAAATGCATTTCGTGTTGCATGCTAGGGGCGCATCAACGCACCCCTCACGCACTTACACGCACACGTTTGCACGCAGTTCATAGATATAGCGTTACCGTTTTATGATTGGTAGAAAAATTATGCTCGTGTGCGTGTAGAAACGAGGTCGTATAGCCGGAGTTATATATATCATACTAGTCTATGAATTAGTTGAATGCATTGGGGTAGTCTTTGCTAGGAAAAAGTATTGATTCGGTGGTTCGCATTCTTGCAAATGTGGCCACTCCGTGTTGTGGACGTTTAAAATAATTTTTATGTTAAAGTATAGCTTGTGGTGTATTTTACTTTTTGTTAAACGTAACGTCTTAATAAATATGTCTATAATTTATTAATTTTAGTACAATTATATTTTTCATATATCAAAATCAAAAATTTTCAACAGTATAGATCGGGCGAGATGAAAGAATCTGTATTGTGACATTTAGAACCACGTGGTACAAAATCGCTCAGTCCATCGATAACTTTACAAGGCTATTTAAGACTGCTTCGAGCGTAAGACGCGGGCCTTGTTTAGGTATTTCGCTAGATGTGTGCGTGAACGCACACAACAGCGAGTGTGCCTAGCTTGACCGACCGACCGAACGCAAAAAAACGTAACTCATATTTTTTACAATGATGTACTAGTATAGTGTCTTTTATATAAAAAACTTTATAAATATTTTATTTCAAATTTTTATAAGAAATCCTGAATTTAGATTTATACAATGGATATGCGTAATGTGAAATAATTTTGTTTTGATGCAGTATGTAGATGTGTAATCTATATATAAGTATGTGTGTAGGTATGTATATAGATATATAGATGTAGGCATTTTTAAACGATGGATATGCATATTTTTTTGATCATTTAAGTATGTAGATATATACATATATATGTATGTATGTGGGTAGGTCACCGTCAGATAGTTGTCCAGGGTTTATATACTTGTATGTTGGTGATAGTAATACACGTGTACAAGGTTTATAACTTTTATTTATCTGTACTACATCCACATTATTATTTTACAAATGCCATGGTGTGTTCACGGTAGTGATTGCATTCTTTTTGATATGTTTCCATTTTTTATGATTTGTGCATGGACTTGACTAGTGGAATTGATTGTACATAGTTAGTTTTTTTTTGTTTCTGTTTTGTTTCTCGGGAAGTTTCATCTAATTTCCGCTTTTTTTCTTTGTTATTTCTGTTATCGATTGCTTCCAGAATATAATCTGATTCCTTAATTTCCATCTGTCTATCTAATCTTGAGTCAATTAATTCTGGAAGAAGACAATCAAAATAGAATTCTTTAATTTTTCTTCCATATCATTCCAAAATAGTTTTATCTACATTTGTCCAAACGGCAAATATGCATGTTTTTCTTTGTGTAATGTGAAGTTGTCCCTGCACTTGAAAGAACCAATCGTGTCTTTTATTTAAAATAGTATTTCCATCTTTATTTATTTTCCAAAAATTATTATAATATTAATTTAAAATAATAGCATCGTCGACACTTAGTTCCCGAGCCGCATATGGACACTTTATTTCGACAACTCTGTCTTCTCCCACAAGTCCATCTGGACTTGCACCTAAGTATGGCAAATCTTTGTCAATGAATAAATCCCACATTTTGACAGGCTTTTTAAGTTGCGATTCTAGTTGTTCGCGTGCAAGATGTTCATTATTTTTACCATAAGTAATTGATTTCACATGGTCTAAATTTTTTTCAGTCATTAAATCTTTGACCAAAGGTCCGCATTTGTTCAGTCCTCGTTTGCACACGTTGCCAAATACAGATGCCGTAAGCCGTAGTTTTCTCTCCTGGCGCCATTCCATTGATTCGGCCTGCAGAATGGTTCTTTTTTCGAGTGCGTGGCGAACGTCTTCGGATATGGTAATGCTTTTTAAGTGCTCTGTTTGAGCAAAGTCAAAAACAGTCTCGCTTCGGTCAGGTTTTTGACAAGATTCGCCGTAGTTCTCGTCGTTGTGTTTTTTGATAGACTTTTGGCCTGTAGATTTGTGAGATTTGAAAAGTCTACGATTTGCCAACGTTACTCTTTTTACATTTCTTTTCCATTCAAGTCGTTCGATTAATTTGTTTGGGCTTTGTAATAAAACTTTTTTACTTAGGTAAGTCTGCGGTAGTCTTGAATTAAAGGAAACAATTGATGCTGCAGATCTTTCTGAATACGACTGTCTGCCTGAATAATTAATGCGCTTGCCGCCAATAAACTTCGCAATCACACTATTGAAAATCTCTGCTATATTGCTATTCACACAGTGCATCAGACTTTTTGCATTATTCACCAGGCGAGAAAGGATTTTTACTATGGCTGAAAAAATTTAACCAGCCTCTTTACTTTTCATACTAAATTGTCTTCTGGTGTTTCATTTTCTGCGAGTTTTGTGCAATAATAGGGTTTGCATGAAGCAATGCATGGTTGCCAAAGACGTGGTGCGGCGCATTCAACAAATGCGGTTTAAGTTGAAGTACTCCTCGAAAGTTTTATCTTCAGCATTTATATGTTTTACAGCCCCAGTAACAGTACGCCTTAAACTTAATATATTATTTTGTAGAGCTCTTCGATACTTTATTGGATAATTGGTATTTCTGGTCAGTTCATCTAACTTCGTGCAGTAATTCCTTAATAAATGATTGGTGCACTCAATTTTCTCCACTAATAAATTTCCATAAGGTTTAGCTTTTTGTATACTGCTATGCGTGCTTGTATCACCATCAGTTATCAGTCTAGAGTATATCAGTTTGTGCGTTTCCATTGAAGTTATAAAACCTTAAACCAAATCTGTTGCTTCCATACCAATTGAGGAGCCCGTATAATTTTTAAAGCAAGTGGTCTGGGTTTAAATGATCTGGCGTTGCCTCTTTTTTATTTTCTGCTCGAGCACAAACCATGCAATACTTATTCTTCACCGCCATAAATAAAACTTTTTTTGTCCTTTACCCTATAATTACAGCGGCACCTGATAATGCATTATAATTTTTTCGGTAAGATTTTTTTTGACCAGCAAGCATCTGCAACCACTGTTATCATTGGTATTTCATTGGAATCAACTTCTCCCTTCAATATAGCTAAATCATACTCTTCTTTAGAGGCATCTGTCATGTTTTTTTCTTTAGCTAGTTCCCATAGTTCACAGACCTTGGTATGGCACTTTGCAATTTATCAGACATACATGGTATGTTGAGACTGGCTGAAACAAGTTCCAAACCAGAAAACCCAGCACCTATAGACATAAAACTGCTTACTATATTATCGTTGAGGTGAAATCTGTGGAGTTACCATAATCTGGACATTTTTTAATTCGAATTTCAGATGACACATTTGACATATAAAATTAAATTTTGAAAGAAACCCTTTCTTTATTTCCTTGTAAAGTTATAAACAACTCATATTACAGCCAAGTGCTGAGTTATGACTTGAAATTTCTTGTAGCTGTTGATAAAGGTACGTAAAAGCTATAATTCTGTTTCCATTTATTATAATTTCTTCTTGCTCTTCAATTTCATTTTCTATAATTAATTTAAAATCAGATGTATTTTCCAGTGATTTCTGAAATAAAAAACAGCGTTACTAGTAGTTACAAAAAATATGTAGTTATCTTAATCATGTGTAAGAAAACTTTACAACTTATATTAGAACAATTACAATTAGAAGAACTGAATTTACAATTACAATAACGGAATCAGACAATTACAATTAGAATTTGTTACAATTAGAAGAACTGACCTGTTTTTTATCAAGTTCCGACGTATTTGAAGCTGAACTTTGTGCCAATTCACCATCTTTATCTTGGTTCGTAATCCTAAAACAAACTTTTATGTCATATAGGGTAGTTAGTAATAGGATAGTAGTAGGTAGTTTGTGTACATTAAATCATAAAACATGTATACAAGCATAAAACCTACCTAAATACGTATATACAATATATACTTACATACATACATACAACTTTCAGGGCTCATTTCATCACTCAAATTGGTAATTAATCGAAATAAAATAAACTACTACTTTAATTTAAACGTACTTGTTACAAATCCCTTTTTTCTTGAATCTGGAGCTACTGATTAATTTATAATATCTTTGTTTACGTTTTCCCATTTTACTGAAAGAAATAAATATTGTTTTTTAATTTCGAATAATACAAGCAAAAGTTAGCAATAAATATAAAATTCCCAAAAAAAATACTTACATCGTTTTGCAAATATGCGTACACGAGACGACGACGAGACGGTGGATCGTTCTGCAATTTGACGTGCTCTCTCTCTGAACACTCGCGGACGACTGAATCGCCGAGCAAATGAGGCGCATATTTAAATCGACGCGCGGCCGCCATAGAAAAAATGTATGGCGGATTTGAAGCGCTTTTGATAAATATATATTTTAATTGTCAGACAATAATTTAAATATTTGAGACGGACGAATTGTAACAAAAATATCTGTGTTTCGTTTGAACTGAAAATTAATATTGATTTCTCCTTTTATAATCTAATAAATCACTTAACGCCTGCTTACGTTTTTGCAGTTTTCGTCCAAATTTACGTAATTTTGTAGGCTAAAATATTAGTCATTTTAAGTTTTTTCCACGGAGTAATTGTTAACACATTCTTCGTTGTGGTAAATGTATATTTTATTTATGTATTAAACAAATACTGTTCATTTTATCAACTTAACTGAGACTGCCTTTTTTGGCACATTTCGCTCGGCGCAGTCTTAACTACGCCATGGCCATCCTGATTACGGCGATCAGTATCAACATTTTTGTAGGAAAAAACTCCCAATGCCCCCTCTATATATTCTATATTTTTAAAATTTTGGGTCTGTATATTACTTATTCCAAGGTTTATTTTTTCTAATCTTCAGATACTGTACTTTTGCGATTAGGCGTCCTCCATCATAGGCCATTTTAGATCCCTCCATATTATTTCCTTGTCTCCAGCCTTCTTTTTCCCATTTAGGCATACAAATCATCTGCCCATTTTTTATGTACGTTAATTTTTTATATAGCTTAATTTCATATTGTTAATAGTTATTGGTGCAATCAGTTGTGTTTTAATATAATAATTTATTTATTTAATCACTTAATTAATTATCGTTTTTGGTGTGTATAAGCATGAAGTGTGTGTGTTGAACTAAGAACTCTTACAGAAGATCAGTGCTGGTCTGTGCCAGCAAAATACTGAGTAGGGACCTTTTTGATGTTTGCTTTTACTCTTTTATTTGTGTTTAATTGTATGTTTTAAGTTGCAAATAAATATTGATCTTATATTGATAAATATTGATCAAATATTGATTGATCTACATACATATCTCTCTTTTTACTTTTGGTCGGTTTCGCTTTTTACCCCGCTATGGTCGGCAGCGTAATTACAGCACCTGTGGCGTTGCTTGTGTTATAGGCGACGACGGTAGGGTAGCCAGTAGCCACCTACCACCAAGTGGACCCTCAATATGTCTGCCGACCTTAACATTAAAAAAAACTTCCATGTCCAATCTAAATTTAAGTTAAATTTGCAATAAATTTTTGTCAAGATCTATGTTAGTTATGAATTTAAAAATATGAAACATGAATATGTAACTACAACATTTAGTTAAAATAAAATTAAAGAAATAAAAAGGGATGTTTATTTTATTTCATTAACGTGTACAGAAAATACAAAGCGTTTTAATTTATTTGATCCGCTCTTCATATAGGATAAGTTCAATTAAACTGCCTTAAACCGGTTCTATACGAATAACCGTTAGCCTGTATTTAAAAAGAGCTACTTTAAATTTTCAATTTAAATATTAACATCGGACAATACAGCTTTTATTCTCGAAGCTAACCAAAATGGCAGCCATCTTGGTTTGTCGCTTTAATAGAAACGGGTATTAAAACTTCTTGTTTATTCACTCACTCGGCACAATTAAGACTTATTTTTAAATTATCATCTCTATCTCCAAAAAGGTTTTTTCACTAACAAAATTTAGAGGAACAACACAAAAAACACACCGGGCATTACGCAGCTGTTATCCTAATCCGAGACGAAAAAAGTATAAAATGACTGATATGCGAGGAGGTTTCATTCGGCTTTACGTTTTAAAAATCGAACAATGGTTAATTTTACAAGAACTTCATTTGGTTTTGATTTTAATAATTAATTTTAAACTCAATTTATTACATCAACTGATTTATAATTTGCCCGCTCCCCGGTTTCAGTCGTTTTGGCTAAGTAGCTATGAATACAAAATGGCCTAATCAAAATTTCGTATAGGGAAGAAGACAGGGACTATTTCTTAAACATTTTATTTTATTTCTTTCTTTCTGTAGCAATTTAAAAATTAAATAGGAAAAGGACAATAATGCCACACCATTTAAATTTTATTTAAAATTAACAAAATTCCCGCCATTGAGAAAACAATAAAAACATATTCAATTTCAGGAACTTCGTTTGCCTGCAACTTCTTCCATGTCCTTCGGGAACAGAAAGTATTTATTCTGGATGAAAGGTTCTGCACATCCTGATAACACGTATGCTAAATTTTAGGATGATCTGTTGAGTACTGAAGGCGTGTAAGCGTGACAAACAAACTCACTTGCGCATTTTTTAAATATTAGTTAGGATTAGGATGGGAGCCAGTCGACTGTTTGTAGAAGTAAGTTAGCATACAATCAGAAAAAAGAAAATCTATTTTTATTTACCTATGTATTTCATCTAATAGCGGCCCGCGTCCGGATGCTTTTTTCTATACAAACCTTCCCCGTTTATCGCTCTTTCGATTAGTGAAAACTATATCAAAATCCGTTGGGTGGTTTAGAAGTAGTTCGCGGAGAAACAGAGAGATGCAATTTCAATTCAAGGTACCTGCGCTGCGGCAAGACGACGGTTTTGACTAGCCCGTTGGATGAGTGGTTAGGGTGTTTGCCTTAATGCTCTGTTCTGGGGTTCCCGGGTTCGATTCCCGGCAGGGTCAACTTTGAAAAATGAATTTTTCAAATTTGGCTCTGGTCTGGATCTCGTAAGTAGTGGCAGGACACACTGCGTTTCGCAGTCATTTGAGCAGTCCGTCTGGAGGCAGTAACCACCCCCTTACAGAAGACCACTGTGAAATAACAGCACGTGTGCTGTTGTGTTTCGGTGAGTGAGTAAGGGTTGCCAGAGCCCATTTCCTTATCACCTCTCCTAATCTCTTATCCTGCCGCTCTTAGTCGGCAGCGCACTTGCAGCAGCTTTGGCGTCGCTTGTGTTATAGGCGATGGTAGCCACCTACCATCAAGTGGACCGTCAGCCTATCTGCCTATCTTAACTTAAAAAAAAAAGAAATTTTGCTAGGCAACCTTTCATTTCATTAAATTATTTCATTTCATTAACTTTCATTTAAATCACATTTCGATCAAATAACAGATAGGTGCAGAATATTATGGTGGGATTTTACACTATGAAAATATCTCAAATCCAATACCTAACTGTATTTTTCTATAAAGCGAATCCTAAGTCTAATAGTCCTCAAATGGTATGTTACGTAGATATTATTTATACCAACTTTACGTTGCATGCACTGGTAATGAGGAAAAATATTATTTGAATTCTAATTTGCCGCGTTTAGCTTTAAAAAATTAAAAATGAATATAAAATGTGCATTTTGCCGACAAAGTTTCTTTTTAATTATCATAAAAACCACCATTGCGTTTTTACTGCGACTTTTATTTGTGACTAGCTGTGCCCGCGACTTCGTAGGTACTCGTAGTGTTGGAATGAAACAAACAGTAAATATTACGAGAAAGCTTGCTACAACACATCGGTGAAAACCGCATTCAAACCGATTAAGCCGTTTCTGAGATTAGCGTGTACGATAATATATATTACAAACAAAACCAGCGCAACCATATATTCACATACAAAATAATGCAAAAATTTCGGCGGGTCGATGCTGGAGGTCGAGGCTGCTTGTGATCGGTCCTTCTGGAAAATTATCAGGAGGCCAATGTCCAGTAGTGGAAATAATATGTGCCAATGTTATAACTCGGAATGAGGCAGCACTGCTCTATTTTATAAATAAATGTATTCTTATATTTATATTGAATCATTTTAGTTGCATATTGTACCTGTATGTATATTGTATTTTATTATTTTCTTTTTGTACTTATAAATTGTAATTCTTTGTAAAAAATAAATTTTATTTAAAATATATTTGGTAATTTGTTGTATGCTGCTAGGTTTGCTATTCAATAAATAAATAAATAAATATAATATTATAGTATTCTTTATATTATTATAGTATTATGGATTTGAAAAGAGTGGTAGGGCACCACTGCGTTTCGCAGTCATTTGGGCAGCCCGCCTGGCGGCAGTAACCACCTCCTTACAGAATACCGCCGTGAAATAACAGCATATACGTGCTGTTGTGTTTCGGTGAGTGAGTAAGGGATGCCAAAGCTCATTTCCTTATCCCCCTCCTAATCCCTTATCCAATCCTACTGTAGTCGGCAGCGCACTTGCAGCAGCTGTCGCGTTGGTTGTGTTATAGGCGACGGTAGCCACCTACCATCAAGTGGACCGTCAGCCTGTCTGTCGACCTTAACATAAAAAAAAATAAAAAAAAAAAAAAAAATTCTAGACTCATCAGAAATATATAAGCCAAAACTTTATTATAAGACTAAAATCAAGTTAAATAAAAACTATACCTACTTAAAATAAATGGAAGGTACACGTTACAAACCTTATTTATTTGGGGATTAAGTATCATGGATTAAAAAAAAATACAAATTAAACAATAACTCTATATCAAAGTATTCAATAAGAAATAGTAATTTTTGTATATTTTTTGAAAATTATGTTGATTTTCTTTTTAATGGGTGGTTTCGGAAATATTTGTGATAAGCCATTTGGGATTATGATGATAATGATTTATTTCCATAATTTTAGAAATTACTTTACCAAAGTAATCTGTGACTTAATTAATATAAGTATATATTATATAAATAAAATGAAATAGGTTAGTAAATTGGTCTTACATGCGATATAACGACGTAAATATCAAAGTGTAAACAAAAACGCCGATAAAAAATCAATGACATAATATCGCTACGTGCAATAGTTGTTGCACGCAAGATGCATCGTTAATAAGTCGATTCGTCCTGCCCGTTACATCAGCTGACAGCATAAAAAGCTCGACGTAACATCTGCCGACCGAGAGGCCGTGAATCACCGGTCTGTGGCGCGTGCCGTGTATAAAAAAAAAAAGAAAAAATATCAAAAGTGTAAACTCCCGCCGACCGTTATAATCGGCTCGGCTCACCCCACTGTGCACTGTGGGTGGACTCACGTGGTGTATTAAAATGAATATGATTTTTGCACGCACTCTTGTACGTGATAACGGGGTCACAAGGTTGTATCGTAATTTTCAATTGACTGATAACAATTTTATTGAACTTAATGTCAAATAATCTACTTTTTTATAATCTACATCACAATTTGTCATGCGAAATTTACGTGTGCATTGTCAACCAGTTGGCTTGGTAATACTTGAGGCAACTTTGTAAATGGAATAATTCAAATCAGCGCGCAGGTTTTTGTGTAACCGATATTTCCATTTCATATAGTGTTCATTGTATCGCGAAGAAACATTTACGTTACAGCAAAGTAATGTCATCTTTATCACGAAAATATGACTTTTATTAAATTGATAACTCATTCTATATCTATCTATACATATACTAGCTGACCCAGCAGCCGTTGTCCTGCCAGAACCCGAAAATAATTCCGTAACCCGATTGTGGCGCCACCTATCTGGTCCCATTTTATTTTCAAACCATATTATGTTAAAGTGACGCGACACTTGACGTCAATCAACGACGCGACGGTTAAATTATTTGGGTATTGTTCATACAAAAATACTAAAAGTGCAATTTTTAAATGGGGGGTCGGGGTAGGAGAGAATACTTTACGACCTATTCTCATACCTAATCATAAAAATCGGTCCAGCCGTTTCGGAGGAGTTTTGTTACAAACACTGACACGAGAATTTTATATCTATACATATATAATAAAATCGTAAAAGAGCCGTGTCTGTCTGTACATTAAAGATTTTTTCAAAATAAGAAACGTATGTTATCGAGGTCAAAAACATTTTTGTCTGTTTGTCGTGTGTACGTTAATCCCAGAAAAGGATTAACCGATTTGAAAGCGATTTTCACTTAGGTATTGTAGCATGCTTCCTGTAACATTTAGTGTTTGTTTCATTCCAATCGGTTTACAAACAAAAAATATTACGCGCTCTACCGAATACAGGCGTACAAATTTGCGGGCTCAGCTAATTTTGAAATAAACTTAAACGCAAAAATAATTGTATTGAAACAAGACAAATTACGTAGATTTAATAAATAAATAATGCTTCATTAGATAAAGTCTCACTTCAGTTATTTACCAACTATAACCATGTTATGAAGCGAGAGAGAGAAAGAGAGTTGATATTGTAAATTTGTGTAGGTATATGTGAAGGGTAATCCCCGGAACCAATGCAATGAAAAATTATTTTACTACTTGATAGGTACATTTAAGATGAACATAAGCATATTATAGATATGGAGATTATATACAATAAATCTTTTTTATTTCTAACAAACATGGCTCCATTGTTGTGCACATTATTTCACCCCAAAAAATATTGTCGATTAAAGTTATTGCGCGAATATTCGGCAAAACAAAAAGGCAATTAAAATACAAGACAAAAGCAGCGAAGATTTATGAACTACTTTTCTTAGTAATGTTTATTGCTGGATTGTTTGCGGGAATTGATACAAAAACACCATTTATTTCTTAGAGTGAGACAATTCTGGCAATGCTTTTGCCTATTTTCTAGTAATGGGCAGTTATCACTAAATCATACGTGGCGAGATCGCGAATAAAATTGAGAAGTCAATGATTTTAAGGTCGATATGGACATTATTCATAGTAGGACATGAAATATTGAGAATTTACTTACAAAGATATAAAATACAATCATAACTGAATTATAAGGAGAATTTCCAACTAAGGTCGGCAGTGGATCAACTCCTGTTCTTTAAGTGACCTACTATCACGTGGAGTTACGACTGCTACCCTTTTTAACATAAAAAAAGGAATTAAAGAATCTGTTCATATTTTTTGATAAAAGACGAAAAATCGGCTGATTGTCCTCTTGAGCCAACATACTCACATGGTTTTTAACAACGGTAACGTAATGGCATTGCCCTCCATATATAATAAACTTAAAAAACCCGCTTAAGATTGTTACAAAATAAGTTAGATACAAATATTTTGCCTAGTTAATATTTGTATAGTAAATGGTATTTAATTTTGTGACTTAAGCCAAATAAGCTCACCAAGACTTCGCTTAAGTAGGTACTGGGCTCTGAAGTGTACGTGGGCGTCAACTAAAGGTTTATTTAAATTTTCTGTAATCGGCACATGGTGTACGGTAAAACTCTAATGAGTTTTTGTTTACACCAATGTTAAGTCAAATGAAACATTATTGTATTAATAAATAATAAAATAAAAAAATGGGCACCAAGTTCATTTGTTCTGATATGGTTTAAAATGTTTCGTGTTCTAGTTTAATTAATATCTAAGGTCGAAGCTGTGTTTTTCTTAAAGAATTTTGTGTCCAAAGAATATATTTTGATATTATTAATATCGATGTTTTTGACTGTATATTTTTTGTATAATTAAATACAATATATAAAAACAATTTTAGTGGTTTCAATATAGAAATCGTGGAAAAAGCACCTTTAAAGTTGTTACAATCAGATCGTTTGATAACATTTCTAGAGGCGTTCCTTTTTTAAACGGTTAGCTATGATTGGAGCGGGCGGCGCATGAGCAGCTGCGGTACACATTGCGAGCGACTCGTGCGCACAAGATAATGTGGGCGACATATGAACCGTATATAAATAATGCCTCTATAAGGTAAAGTTTAGAAAAAAACATTTGACGGCTGTCCAAAAATTACAAAGGTGTTTTAGAAAATTTCAACACAGCTGTGTCAGCGTGTTAAATCGATCAAGATTCAATCTACATTCTAAAGAGCTACCGTATTTGAAACAAAATGGCGTCAAAATTTTGGAAAATTTAAACGCAGTAAGTACTTTATATGGGTATAAAGTTTATTTTAAGAAATTAATTAATATACACATCTAGAAGACCAATTTGATGCATTCGGAAAATTTCGGTAGCGATCGGTCGTATTCGTCAGTTCGTCGGAGTGGGAGAATTAGTGGCGAAGAGAATTTTTACAAGTCTAAAAGTTTGTTGTAAGCTTGACATCATAACTGAAGCTAAATATTGAGATCCAGAAATTGTAATTTCTGACGCACTGTCTCTTATAGATTCTCTTACTCCTACGAAAATAGGTTACTATAAAATTTTGAATTCTTAAATCATAATAACTTTATAATTATAAATACTTAGTAATTTATTAGTAGTGTTGGGTGGGATTCCCGGCGGGGTCAACTTTGAAAAAATCAACTTTTCAAATTTGGCTCTGGTCTAGATTTGGAAAGTAGTGGGAGGGCATACTGCGTTTTCGCAGTCATTTGGGCAGCCCGTCTGGCGGTTGTAACCACCCCCTTACAGAAGACCACCGTGAAATAACAGCACGTGTGCTGTTGTATTCCGGTGAGTGAGTAAGGGATGCCAGAGCCCATTTTCTATCCATTCCTAATCCCTTATTCTTAATCCTACTGCAGTCGGCAGCGCACTTGCAGCAGCTTTGGCGTTGCTTGTGTTATAGGCGACGTTAGCCACCTACCATCAAGTGGACCGTCAGCCTGTCTCCCGACCTTAACATAAAAATATATATATATACCTCGTTTACCGCTCTTTCCATCAGTGCTAATCCATTGGGTTCTGTATTACCCGTTGGGTGGATTAGAAACAGTTAGGGAAGAAACAGACAAAGGCGAATGGGCTTTTTATTTTATAATATTTATATTAAAATATAAAAGAACAAATAAGTAAGAGATAGAGAATTTGGCTCTAGTGACCATTACTCATTCACCGAAACACAATAAGACAAGTGCTTTTATATTTTATAGTCTCCTGTAAAGAGAACCATCGTGCCTCCAGGCGGGCTGCCAAGTTGACGACTACGAAACTCAGTGTAGGTACTCTGCTAGTACTAATTAAATTAATTGAATTATAACCTTACATAAATAGGATTTCAAACTCAAAGAAATATGAAGGAGGATAAAAAAGGAAGACATAGGATAAAATTTTGGTCTCTTACAATGAAGAACTATGATGAAGTTGATATTTGACAAACAAATACTATTTTAAAATTTTTTTTGTTAAAACATATTATTATTTTATTCAAATCAATTACTTGTCTTGGATTGAGGCGTATATTCCCAATGTAAGGTATATCAATAACAATCTAAATAGCTTCTCACCGTAAAATAGAATCAGTAATGGGAAACGATAAAGATAGCAGCACACCTGCTTCGAACATTACAAATTATTCTGTTCACTTTGTTCAATTCACAATTATTACGAGTAATGGAAAGTGACAACTCTATCAATGGCTGATCGTGCGCAAAAAGATATCTACAGAAACATACGAAGTGAGTTATACTCGTAAATGCCATGAGAGGCGATAAAGAGGTTATATATGGAGTTAAAAATATATGTAAAATAAACTGTACTGACATGACTACTCTGTAGGTATAAATTTTGTAAGTATTTGTTTTTAGGGATATGCGCATAAAAAAATGAAACACAACTATGATCTATGATTATTTAGGCGAGATCTTAATAATTAGAACTCGGTTACGTAGCAGATCAGTCGACATAGTAAAATTCATCCGACATAAGCAGTAAGCGTCTTTCTGATTGTTATCATAGTAATGATTAAAATCTAAATTCGCTTTTAGTTGTTATTAATCTTTTAAGTGGATTCAGTCAAAAAATATTGCCATTTTGTTCATATATTTTGTCATACTCTATCTTCAAAACCCACTTAAGAGGGCACTTTCCAACTCGAATAGCTTACTTTTTCCATACAACGTAATTCCATAATTACTTTTTAATTATAGGTAGTAGCAATACATAAAAAACATGACATTTCTAGGACATAATATGAAGGTTTGCATAGCAACAGAAAACTTAAAATTAATTTTGTATCTAGTATAATTAATTTCTAAAATGTGCAGAATTTGTGGCATTTTCGCGGGTTGAATTCTTGTAATTACTGATTAGTAAAATCCAATTTTTTTTTTACCATCTATAGAGTTTTTCTAAAATATTGGATTTGCTGGCGTATGATTTATTATTTTCGCAAGTTGAATAAATGGTGCGAATGTGTTGCGTCGCATTCTGTCTTCGGTTATTCGCATTATAGTAAGTTGAGACAACAAATTCTCTCAAATACCTATTACTGAGTTACCACGCTCCTACAGCGTCACCTTAAATCATTAAGATTCTTTTTCATAAAATGAGAAAGTCCGCCGCAAGAATTTAAGAAATGTTTTTAGCATGGACGTCTCACTTTGAGCCAAAAACTTGCAGTTAAATTTAAGACTGATTTGTAAATTAATTACCTATTGTATTAATTATGACTTTATTGTATTAAACTATGACTTAACTGCATAAAGTAATGCACAAAATATATTAACAAGATCGGCAGACAGGCTGACAGTCCACTTGATGGTAGCCGGCTATCGTCGCCTAACATACGCAAACGCAACACCACAGGTGCTGTGAGTGCGCTGCCGACTACAGTATGATAAGGAATTGGGTAAGAAAATAGGCTCTGGCATCCCTTACTAACTCACCGAAACGCAACAGCACGCGTGCTGTTAGTCTTCTGTAAGGAGATGGTTACTGCAGCCAGACGGGCTGCCCAAATAACTGCGAAATGCAGTGTGCCCTACGACTACTTTTCCAGGTCCAGACCAGAGTCAAATTTGAAAAGTTCACTTTCAAAGTCGAACCTGCCGGGAATCGAACCCGGGAACCGTAGAACAGAGCGTTAAGTTAAGGCAAGCACTTTAACCATTCATAAATCATAATTATATACAAATATGCGTATTACACTACCCAATTGATTTTGATACGGTTTTCACTAACAGAACGAGGAACGTTTGTGTATTTCATTTGCAGAAAATATTGGATTCGTGCGAAGCCTTGAGCGGATCGCTAGTTAGGTATAAAAAATTGCTGAAAAAGCAAATTGTCATAAATCTTATCAAAACTGTTTCCGTCCAATTTGTTTGTAGACGTAGTTCTACGATGTGAAATCAAGATAAATGTATTTCTTCATGAAATTACGTTGTAATACGGCCGCGTTTCAGCGACTTATTATCGGAAAAAGATATTCTTTTTCTTCGCGTTCGCTTTTAAAAACCCATTAGCACATATTCCACTTTCCACCTAATTTTCGCCTCCTTCTGTAGGTATTTTATATATTTCCAGCAAACCGGATAGAATGAGAAAAACGTATACAGTGAAACACGGGAATGACAAAGAGCGGGCAACTTTTTTCATCGATTATTTATGATGTTCCCGTTTCTAAATATTATTATGTTAATGAGCTAGATAATCTTTGTTTTATTCGAGTGGCGGAGATTAAAAATGTTTCGTAAGAAATTAATTCCGAATTTTAAAAATATTTCGTCCCTTTTTTTAATTTCATACATGTTAAATTCGTCATTTGTAATAGATAAAAAAAAACCAAATATATTAAACTATTCGTATTGCGTACGTAGGTAGACACATCGTTTCCGCCATTTTATGTACTACCAAAGTTTCTACAAGATGGCCGAAATATATGGAACGGTATAAATGTATGCAAATTAACATGAACTCGTTCACAAATCGAATCGTATTGCGTCATTTATAAATCTATTCCAGTTTCAAGGCACTTTTCTGTGTATTTTTTCACTATTTTCGATTTATATATACTTTATTAAATGCAAAGACATTGCGTCAATGTAATAAATTTACAATCGCAACAATTTTAGTGAATGAATTCAATGAGTCAAGGCCTATGAATTCCACGTGAGACAAAACAGAATTTACATCTTATACATTTTGGACAGAATGGTAGCAACAATTTTAAAATAGCTTTTGCGTATTTTCTTGACATTGTTCGTAGTCTCGGTTGGAATTCTTTAATCGACGCCATTAAAGTCTGGATTACTATCTGGTTTTGCTCAATGCTCAATGCCTCACTTGAAGTAGAACTATAATAAACCGTCATTAAAAAGCTGTCGTTAGCTACAAATTAATTTTTTTAACCTAACTTAAATCCTAAGAAAACGTCCCTAATGGTTAAAAGTAAAGTAAGAAATGATGAAACTTTAAAAGTAAAATTCCACTTTAGGCAGTTGTTTTTAATTACAACAGTATAAGAAATGCTATTTAGCTAAGATAATATATAAAGTGTTACTTTATATGGATATTTTAAAAGAAATAAGATTATTGTCGCAATTAATTTGGAAAATATTGCAAAACTGGCCTTGCCCGCAAATTAATTTAAATTGCTAAAGGCTCTTCTCTGTATTGTTAACAATTTTCGGTAGCCAATAACTTTTCTCAAGAATTGGGCTACCAAATGCAAAAATCAGACTGGTATTTCGATCAGCTTATTATATTAGTGTAGATCATAGGTTAATGATTGGTCTCCTCTGGTGCTCCAACCTGATAACGCCCGCCTAAAAAAAATTGTCCCAGAATTCCGGCAAATTATTTCTGTAGTGTGCATTGATTATTTGACTTGATGCTTACCATTGTGAGTAAAAACGGTTAATGCATGATAACTTTTACCCAAATTATGTGAAAATTAATATCCATAAATGAATTTGTTTATTTTTTACACCAACAAAGTGTAACTTTTTATGTCCCAACCGAGACTGGAGCCGGGTACGCCGACTCCGGCGTAGTATATGGGCGCATAATATGTGCAGGGGTGGTATCTGGTTGGAGCGCCAGCGGAGACCAATAATTAATTTTAGAGAGGGCATTGGGAATTTTTTCCTAAAAAAATATTGATCCTGATCGCCGTAATCAGGATGGGCATGACGTAGCTACGAGTAAATAGCCTTGTAAAGTTGGCAAATGGACTGAGCGATTTTGTACCACGTGGTTCTAAATGTCACATTACGGATTCTTTCGTGTTGCCAGATCTATACCTACTGTTGAAAATCTTTGATTGTAGATTAATATAAACTCATAGATAGAGGCCTCTTTAACACAAAAGTTTTCACTTGATTTATCAATCGCTTGAAACATTAAAGAAAAAAACGGTTTAGTTGAGTATCACAAAAAAAAATCTGAGGAGGTCGTTTGATACGCAATTTAACCACGTAACATGCAACACCTTTTTTAAAAATAAGAGGTATAAAATTTAAAAAGAATCAATAATCATACTTTTAACATCATTTAGAATTTTTATTATTAATATTATTATTAATTAAATATTCAATTCTTAAGCTCAAAAATTACATATTTAAAATTACAGAAACAGTTTGCGAGATCAACTATTTTGGGATCGGTAATTTGTGAAGAAATTACAATAAATCATTGTATTTCAAAAGATTAAATCTCATGCGGGCGTCAGAATGTATTAATTCGTCTTATACTGAAATAAGAATATTTTGAACAGGTCTTACCTTTTTCTCGGTCAATTTTTCGCACCGACGCTGTTTGCAGATTTGATGCGACTTGTCGTTGCGACAAGGCGCACAGTCGCCGCAATTGTCTTTGCGTTGACAGCCGATACATTCGCCGCATCGCTTGCGTTTCTTTTTAGTCTGTATTTAAAACAAAATATGTTATTATGTGATTTCTTGATGTTAGCATAGATATTAAAATTCATTATAACCAAAAACTACACAAGTCATCGAATTATTTTTTCATTTAGAAAATTTTAGCAGCATATAAATTTATTTTAAAAAAAATTGGATGAAATTATCTGAAATTTACGTTTTGATGGGGTTTTAAATTTTTCAAAAATATTTTATTATTCTTACTCCACCTAGTCATAGGTACATAAATACTTTAAAATATGTAGCAGAAACGTTGATCGAATATACATATTTTTTGTATATTCGATAGACGAACAGAAACTTTTAATTTAATCTTTTTAAGTATATTATAGTGTTGACGGCTGTGAAGATGAGGGTGTTTATATCGCGAATAAACTGTTGAACAAACTTAGATTACTCTTGGCTCACAGGTAGGCCATGTTCTGGACTAATAAACAGAGCACTTTTTATCCCGTCAAAATATTGATAATATTGGTAGGTATAATTTGTTGCAAGTTTGAAATAATACATTCAAAGTCATCGACCTTAATGGTTGCATGGATATTTTTTCATCGTTTAAAATATTTGCACGAACCCAATTTGCTGAACGAAAATAAGTGTTATTTTCAAACAATTTGAACTTATTTGCACTCATTAAGAACGCGTTCTGGTTGTGCGTCTGCGCTCCATTGTAAGGGCTCCCGTTATTTGATCAGATTCTTATCAACTCAGTTGAAAATTCGCACAACAACGAATATTAAAACTAAAACAAAAACGTTCCAAGCGTGTTTAAAAATACACATTTTAAATTTCTCTCAGCTTTCACTGCCACAAACTTTTTAATTTAAAATTCCATTTGACTGTATGGGGTTATCGTCGCCTATTAACATAAGCAACGTCATAGGAATCCCAATTGCAATGCCTAACTTAGTAGTATATAATAGAGTTTATAGAGAATAAGGGACTAGAAGGGGGGGGGGGGGGGGTTGCGAAATGGGCTCCTAGCGAGCACATAATTATTCCTTCTCACTCAACAAACAACACATATGTTGTTTCACAGAATTCTTCTGGTTACTGCCATCAGACATGTTGCCACAATTTAAGTCTGGGAAACGCAGTGTGGCCTGCAACTACTGAACCAAATCACTAAACTTGGAGAAGTTTAGTGAATGTCATTTACTGGTTCTAAATAGAATCACAGTTAAAATACTTGGTGTACATAACTCTTTTTTTCTCTCTTTATAAGTCTTTGTAAATACTGTTTAAGAAATTTAAACTTTAAACTTAAAGTATCAAAATAAGATATTTTGTAGAAAAAATAATGACAATTTAATGTTGAGATTTTCGTAGATAAGGACTTTTATAGATCGAGTCATTTATATCGTTTCTTAGAGTCTGTTAATATTAATATATGAGCACGATTAAGAAAAAAATTACAAGACAAACTTTGGCGATAAAGGCGTATCTGCGATTTTGAGGGAGGACACGTTATTTGCTAAGCATAATTTATAAAAACACGATACATGTATTAAATGTAACTTAAATTAATTCGCCATTGTAGGATATCGCGTTTGCTCCAAAACAGCTGTGGAGCGTTAAACGGGAACCCTCCCTGCCATTCTGTTGTAATTCCGTTCGTGTGATGACTCGGCTATCTTCGGTCATGATCGGTATCAAGCGATTGTTGTTACCGACGCACAGCTGTCGAAATATGTTCCTAAACTTTAACCTTCATTATATAATTAAAATTTACTAAAAGTCATTACTAATATCAGTAGAATGAATTTTATTCATTTGTGAACGACGAAAAGTGAGCATGTTTGTTATATTTAAGTTTCAGTATAATTTAAACTCAAATACAATAAAAAATAATTTAATAATAGAAAAATATATTGAAAAATTGTAATTATCTATTAGTATTTATTATAATTTTAAAATGTTTAGCTACGTCCTTTTTATTTCGAGACGCAGCCGCTTCTGCTATTCGAAATTCAGGTCTTAGATACGTCTAATGACTAAGCAATGAGCAGATGTTTCGCTAAATGAGCAGCTAATGACACTATTTAACAGAGTAAAAAATATGTATTGCAAAAAACTTTTATGCGGAGCCACTTATTATAAGAAATATTTGGTATTGAGTACATTAAAATATGTTTCTAATAACATAAGCTGGATAGTGTTAGGTTATGTCTATCGATTTTCTAATAATCAATAATTATTTTAGATATAATATTATAAATGTGAAATTAACTCTGTCTGTCTGTTTGTCACCTATTCGCGCCTTAACTACGCAACCGATCATCATGAAATTTTGAATACACGTTGTTAGGGATACAGGAAAGGACATAGAGTACCTTTTATCTAGAAAAAAATACTGTTCCCGAGGGATCATCTGAAAATATAAATTACAGAATTAAAGATGTCAGGCGTTATATTACTCATATATATAATATATAAGATAAGCCTTCGTCGACTTATCTTTAGAAATATTGGCCTATGTGGTATTTCGATGTAAAAACTACAATAATTTAAAGTTTCACCCAAATCTATGACATAGTTTTTGCGTGAAAGAGCAATAAACATCCTTACAAACTTTCGCATTTATATTAGTATGTACTATAAACATAATTATGCCATTCTGGACTTTTTTGTGGACTTCCCGATGATGGGATTGTATGATGTATGATGGGATTGTGATATCATACATTGTTTTGTTATATCTCAAACGGGTTTCAACTAAGCAAAAAACCCTAACGAATTATACACATATACCTTCCTCAGGAATTACTCTGTTGATAAACGAAAATCCGTTCGGTAGTTTTTGAGATCATCGCGAATATATTTACATACATAGGCGGTGGGGGGCTTTGTTTTATAATATTATGTAAGGAATGATTTATAATACTTATTGCCTACAATTTGCAACGCAAAAGGTGCTTGCTTTGATTAATTTTATTATATTACAGTATTAGATGAGGTTGAAAAGAGATAAATTATATAACGTATATTAGTATAATATACTAATATACGTTAATTAATCTCTCAAAGGTTTTCTAATTGATTAATCTCTTAAAGGTTTTCTATTTGCCACAACGATATCCTTCAAATTCAGTTGAGACTTTTCATTGACTAGCTCGAAAGTAAATTGTGATGTTTTGTTAAAAGGTAATATTTTAACCGTGATATTATAATCTTTCAAAGTTACAACTACTGAGATTTGTGAAACTGTGATAGATCAGTGGTTGAAATATTTGTAATTTTTCATTTCATGTGGATTATAAGATAACTATCACTAAACTATAGTATAACTATATAATGTTTTATATAGTTATACTATAGTTTAGTTTATATTAGTCATAATTATTACAATTAGGATTAGTTAAGACAGTTATGATAGTCGTAAGTGAGGTTAATAAATAAATAAATCACTTCTTTAAAAAAAAAGATCTAAGGAAAGTAGCAGTTTTCCACACGAAAATAGCAATTTTTGTTCAGCAGAGGGGCATAATTTACGAAATAATTAATTATTTAACTAATCACTTATACAGATACAGCTGAGAGTTTATTATGTCAAAGTCCAATTTTGAATCACACTTTGAATCTTTCGTGTTTATTGGCTTATAGCATGGAAATGGTTCTGGGTATTTATATTTTTGATATCAATGACATTTATTGATTCATTCATTTAACTAATTTCTAATAATGCTGTGCTTTCCTATAATTTAAATTTATACTTGTAATGTTTCTTTCTGTGAGGTTGTATATTATGTTTAAGTATGTCTTTAGTTGGTAAGCCTTTTCAAATAAATAAATAAATAAAAAATCTTTTGGGAGTAAAATTGAAGTTGTAATCGGAATATTTCACATGTATTAAGACGATATTCGTCCTCAAAAGTTGTCAATCTTTTTACACAAAAATCAAGATAAAAGCTAAAGAGTCTATGAAGAGCTAAAGATAAATTAGTCTATGAAGATTTTAGGATGTGCATAAAAAATATTTTTTTATAAACACTAGTCGTACATATGAAGTTATAAATATGAACAAATGCTAAAAGTTTTGTCAAAATTTATGAACATCATTTTGGTATAGTACAGTTTACTAGGATTAAAATACATCAAAAATGATTCATAGAGTGCTTATTTTTCGCTACGACCTAAGAATGACTCAATCTCGGGAAAAACCGACGTTTCTCGGAACCCACTGACAACTGCGGGGAAAGTTAATGGCCTATGTTTACTCAAGAAAATATTCATATCACTATCATATAATTTATGATAAGTACCTTTTCTAGATATTACTTAATGAAAACATGTTATGACAATCCGGCTTATGGTTTTTATATTATATTTATTTATTTTCATTTTGTATCAGACTCGAGTGGAGTTCTTGATTTCTAATTATATCAGTTCAATTTGGTTGATATTATTAATAATTTTACCTCTGTTTCTAATTGTAAATAGAAAAACGATAATTCCTAATTAGAAATGCCCTTTAGAAGTAAAAAGAGAAGATGGATACAACTTAGAATTATTGTAATATCATACAAAGTGCCTGCGGCTCTTTAATATGACACTATAGAATTTAAATTTTCATAGTTCCGTGTAACCTTGCCTATTACCATAGCTAACATCTAAATGTGGCAAAAAATAGCACTTAACTATATTATGAGGTGGATGGCAGCAGAGCAGGTGGAAAAGGTGTTCGTTAGACAAGGAAATGCTGACATTTGTTGCTGAGGAATGTCGCGCTGAGCGTTTTCTAGTTTGATCGTGTTCTTATTGTACATTGTTTCATGAAACCATGATTAAAAATTAAATACATTTTTTAAATACAGACGTAATTAAATGAAAAAGTATAATGGATGTGCCCTTTACTGGGCCAAAGCTGAAGTTAGACAAAAGATGCCGTATGTGTTGAGAGCTCAGCTCTAAAAGAATGAATGCAGCAAAAAGAGTTCTTACTGAATGCTCGATTTTTTATCTTAATAATATGGCCATTGAACATTAACGATCTTTTGAAAAGTTCCGAATGGGATAAGGTAGTAAATGATATGTTATACCAAGGTAAATTCTTTCCAAGTCACTAAACAAGCTTTTCATCTATGGAATTAGGAATTATACGAGTACGTGCTAACTTTTGTTATATCTTAGGGTTTTATTAAAGTACCTAATTACGATTCAGCGGCAAATTTGAATGGAACTCATAAAATTTACTAAGCAGGACACGCGTAAATCGCCTCGAGTTTAATTTGTGTTTTAAACGAGAGAGGAAGTTAATTTATTGGCGGAGCAAGAGAATCGGCTAACTATTAAATTTATAGCCGCGAAGACAGAGAGTTTGGCCATTCCGAAACTCCGAGACCGGGAATAAAAACTGCTCCCCGAATAATAAAAGGTGGAATTACGGGGAAACTTTCTCTTTTTCGGGATCTCTCGAATATACAGTTTCTGCGTCGTGTAGTAACGGTGAAATTCCGAGAATTCTAATATCTTTTTGTGAATATTCAACTTACTGGCAAGACGCAATTCTCCGGTGGCTTGTTTATGCAATTGAACAATTCGCGTAAAGATTAGTTGGGGTTACTTCTTGTTTTTTTCTTGTTATTTTAGCTATCGAAAGAATTGAATGTCAGGTAATGTAAGGATCATAAAATATGTCTAGGTGGAGTGAAGATGCGTGAAGATCAATTTAGGATGCAAATTTAGAAAATTCAATTATTTTATAAATAAAACGTTACCTGTTTCTCGCTAGATATGTCGTCGAGCTCCATTGGGCCGGACGTCATCGGTGGCGCTCCATGCATAGGTGACTTAAAACCAGCGGTGGAAGATACCGCAGCTACTTGTCCGCTACTTTCAGAGCCCATTTCCATATTGGATCCGTCTGATTCCGAGCTATTGGCACGCATTTTCCGTCTTTCCTTTTTCCTAAAATCGGATCTTGTAGGTGACGAACCACTTCCGAACCCATTAACCTTCTTGTCGAAGCCACTGTCAATCAGCATTGGATTTTGGAAATTACTGTGATGGAGCCCATTTGGAGTGTACTTATCCTGAAGAGCTTTCACGTCGAAGGGTTCATTTTTCAATACATGGACGACTGTCGGATTTTGTATATTCTGAATTATACTTCCATTTTGATGTATTAGGGTGCCATTTTGATGTAAAATCCCATTTTGAGTAGGAAATGCATTGATTGTTGCAATATTGGGCTGGTAAAGTTGTATGTGTCGATCATCGATGTAAGCCTGGCCGGCCGGAGCCAGCTCTCTGGCTTGTAGGGGTGCTGGTACTATAGGGTAGCTTCTCGCATTTACTGCGGTCAGTGTATGGAATGTTGTAGCGTTGACGGGCGATAAAGTTGTCAAGGTTGTCGATAAAGGTGTCACTTGTGCCAAAGTGGTCAAATGCGCCGGCGAAGACGGTGCCGTGAGTTGCGTGAGCTGGGTTAATTGACTAGGACTCGCGCTTGGTGTTGGGCTGGCGGTGACGGGGACAGGTGTGACGCTCGGCAGTCCTGTCTCTGGTATGACGGTTGTTTCTGGGAACGTTTGGAATTGGCTTTGAAACGACGGTAGTTTGTTCGGTATCGGCTGCAGGGTCACGGGCTGGTACTCTAGTGGGGTTGAGAATCCGGCCCGTAGGATTGCATCTTTTGAATTCACGGTGATGGGCATCGATTCCCAGGGCCTATACTGAGCCTGACTGGCGATCACGGATACCGTGTCTCCCGTTCTCTCGTAGTACTCCCAGCCCGGTTCTAGGAGCCGGGCGTCGGCAGTTAGGATTCGTTGTTCGTTCTCTGCCATCTCGCCAAAGGTCGAGAAAGGAGGCAGATGCGCGCAATCCGCGTCCACCTCTGACCCGAGCCCGTCGCTCATGACGGTTTCTCCCGACGCGACTTCATCGCGCCTATCGAATTGTACTTTTAAACTGTTCTTATACAAAAATAAGCTCTATTTTAGTCTATGTGTTTTGTTCTACTGAACACTCGGAACTGCACTGGAACTTATCAATTTGTACTCTGAGACCTGATTACGTTTGAATTTATTATTATAGTCAGCGATATAAATAGCACTTAAGTTACGATTATACGGCACACTGGTTTACACTACACTAATCACAATATTTTTCTTTACTCACTATGAAATAAATAATGTAAAAAATCCTTATAAGAGGCAGTTTAACTTACACAAAAGTTTTAAGATCTAAGGGCTTATAAAAATCTTTGGCTGACTTTAATAGAAAATGCTCGATTCGCTTTCACTAAATTAACGATGGATAAAATATTTTGTGCACTCGTTTAACGATTTATTATTTTGGAACGTTTAAATACTGGTCGTTGATATTTTTTTTTTAATCTTTCGCTCGTTCGAAGGCTTTTTATTGTAAATACCGATAACTTCAGACTTAAATTAATTTGTACTGTTTGGGAGTTAGCGTATACTATTTACGATTTATCGTTAAAAGGTTAAAAAAATAGTGCTTATATTTAGATTTTCGAAACGAAAGATATGACTGGAGACTTTGGTTTGAGGATTTCGTAGCTTTTGGTTGTTTTTCTTTTCGGTTGTAGTGGATGGCGGGCGAGGCTTCCATACGGTGTTATCCGTGCGGCCTGCACCAATCTGAAACAAAAATTAAAACAATTATATTCACATATTTAATGACAGTTATGCGTAGACATAAAAACGAATAAGGTCGCGATATCACCCCTATTAATACATGCATCGCCATAAGTGCTGCAGTGCACTGCCTACGGTAGTAGGACAAATAATAAGGGATTAGGAAGGGAAAGGGAAATTGCCTTTGACATCCCTTACTTACTCACCGCAACACAACAGAACATTTCGTGGTTGTCTTTTGTTAACTGTAAAACGCAGTGTGCCCTCTGCCACTACTAAAAAAATATGAGTAGGTAAATGTATAGTATAGGTAGGTATATTTGATATACACTTGTTTTATCTTATATCTTAAACCATATTCCATCGTTTTTCTTTCAGATTTAATAAGAAAGTTTCCAGAGCCCATTTCCCTATACCTTCCTTTAGCCATCTACCATCAACTGGACCGTCAGCCTGTCTGGCGTCCCTAATATATAAAAAAAAGAAAAGATCTATCATACAGCAACTTCTTTCTGTCATATTTTATCTCTCAGAGCGGGAGAAAAAATCTTTGACAATTATTATTCGTTAAAAATGCTTCACTCGAAGTGAAGTCTACGAAAATGTAATTCGACTTCTATGTAAAGAGGGTATAAAAATAATGGAAGAAAGAATGAAAGCGAATTGGCAAGTTATACGTATATTGTGGCATGTTTACGTGCGTTCGTTTGGCGCCTGCGCCCATAGCTGTTTTGAATCGGGCGCGAATCGATGGCGCATTTCATACACATTCGAATAGCGTTCGATTATTTATACAGATTACTCGTACAATCATTCCAATAATTCGAAAGACATTTCCGATGACTTAATTATTTATTTTATTATTTTAGAAGGTAACAGTTTACGAAATCTTTTACGGTTTAACTTAGAATTTTATTGTGTTATAAGTTAACGTTTTATTTATATCTCAGTTAGAAATATCAAGTATCACAATTTTTACTTTGTATTATTAAGTTCTTATTTTTACCTGTACAGCAATTGACAAAAGTAAATTTAAAAGAATTGTGATAGAATTTGTGTCCATAAAAATGCACATAAAAAATTTATTTATTCCTTTTTTTTATTACACAAATTGTAATTTAGGTCGACAATTAATAACTGAAATGTGTATAAATATTTGAATTATATGAGAAATCTACGTCCCGTCATAGGACGAACAATCAGCAAAATGAAAGAAAGAAAGAAAACATCTTTTATTCCTCTAATACAATATGTGAACAATACAACAAAATAATAATTACAAGCAAACAAATATATAAATATTTGTTTATATAAAATGAAGCTTTTCCGTTGATAAATTTCCAGTATTTCTAAAGTAATTTCGTCCCTACAATAGTAAAACAACCCCTGCTACTTTCTTTTATGGTGAATTCTATGTATATACTAAATCACGAAAAAAAAAAACAAATTTTTCTTTGATTCGTGCTAAAAAACCGACTTCAAGCGAAGAACGACCGATATTATCTATTGACGAGTAGAAAATATGCGCAAACATTGTGTTTATTATGTTTAGAATGTATGCGCTACATAATTCAAAACATAAGATAATTAGTTATATTTATAAAGACTAGCACTGAAATGTTTCGTGCCAGTAACATTTAAAAGGGTGACGTCACAAACCCCCCACCCCTCTAACCTGACCTGGATACACCCCGTGCGTGCAACATCGCAGCTTGTTCGCGATTTTCCACGTCAATTCTGTAATGCAACAAAGCAATATTGTGATAGCTTAGCGGTTTGAAAGCTCATTTCACACACGTAGCTTTGATGGAGTTTCTTTTAATCAGCAGAGAAAAGTGTGTAGGTTTTCTAAATGTGAATTGTTTTGTTAAATATATCCAGCCGGGCGGCGCGGCGGACGCGGCGTTCAAATGGATCATCTATTGTTGATGTTGACGCTAGAAAAATGTCATTTCAAAATAATGTTATAAACAAAATAACTTCTATATGAAGTGTTACGTCAGGAGTTCTCAATTTTAGTCTAGTTCAAAATTATTATTACTGCTAGTAAAAATATGTATGTATGATAGCTCACTGATGATTTCTAGAAAAATGTACCAATGTTTCAAACCAGCAGATAAGCAATTGTAAAAGTTATAAATAACTAGCTGAACTCGGCCACGCTTCGCTGCGGCCCATACGGCGGCGGCGGGCGTGCGCATGGGGCGTGCGGTACTGGACACTGTTTATATATAATACTATTTATCGTAGCGTGATGTAGCCTATAGCCTTCCTCGATAAATGGACTCTTCAAAACAAAAAGAATTTTTCAAATGGAACCGGTAGTTCCTGAGATTAGCACGTTCAAACAAACAAACTCTTCAGCTTTATAAGTATAGATTGAATATTTAGTGGCAGGGCACATTGCGTTGCGCAGTCATTTGGGCAGCCCGTCTGGCGGCAGTAACCACCCAAGGAGGCTGTAAGGACAGAAGACCATCGTGAAATAACAGCACGTGTGCTGTTGTGTTTCGGTGAGTGAGTAAGGGATGCCAGAGCCCATTTTCTTATCCCCATCCTAATCCCTTATCCTTAATCCTACTTTAGTCGGCAGCGCACTTGCAGTAGCTTTGGCGTTGCTTGTGTTATAGGCAACCGTAGCCACTTACCATCAAATGGACCGTCAGCCTGTCTGCCGATTTTAACATAAAAAAAGATATTAAAAAACAAAAATATATATTTTTCTAAAAAGTTCCTAGAACGCTGAATGTTTATTTCACTGCACGGGGACCTTTTGACAATCTTTTGAATATCTTTTTGGGTCCCATCCAGTGAGCTATTATGTACATAATAGCTCATGTCCCATCTTATATATAATCTGCTTGTGCGTCATACTTTTATTTAGGCTGTTAGCTTAACTGTTAAAAATATTAAAGTGCTCGCTTTATATCTGTCTCGAAGAAACCGGGCTCGATTCTCAGCCGAGCCAACTTTGGAAATGAACTTTTCATAGTTAGCTCTGGTCTGGATCTGGCAAATAATCGTAGGGCATACTGCGTTTTCTGGGCAGACTGTCCGGCGGCAGTAACCACCCATTTACAGAAGACCACCGTTAAATAACAGCATGTTTCGGAGCTGTTGTGTTTCGGAGAGCGAGTAAAAGATGCCAAAATCCAATTCCCTATCCCTTATTCTACTAAGGTCGGAAGCACACCTGCAGCACCCATCCGTGCCGTTGCTTGTGTTATATCCGACGGTAGCCACTTACCATCAAGTAGACATAAAGTCTAAATGACTTAATCAAGTGCTTCCACTTAATTAAAAATAAATCATTTATGTTATTTCGGATGTGTGGCAAAAAGCTCTATCGGTAGGTATAAAAAATAAAAATTAAATTCAATTAGTGTCTATAAATTTTAATATTAATAAGAAAAAGTTGATGAAATGTAAGTAGGTACCTACTTATAAAAAGAATCTACGATCGCTACGAATAAAAATAAACAATTCCTAATATAAATTTTTCATTCATCAATCAACCACGTGCGTATCTAATTTTAAACTTGGAATTCGAGTACTATACGGCTGGTTGAATTTAACCAATCGCGTGTCTAGTCACGTTCATGTCCAATAGGAAACAGTGTACACCATTTCAGAGTTCGTTACTATCTCCTGCAGACCTCGTGACGTCAAACTATTATTAAAATAGAATTGGAAAAGTTCATCTTTTATTTATAATAATAATCAAGTTAATAATAGGCTCTTGATTACCCCTTAGGTACAATTATAAATTATTTGTTATTTCTATCACTTAAGGAAAAGTTAAAAATAAAAACATTATAAGTAGGCAAGTTTAAAATGGTTTTTTAATACTGTTGGCAACTGGCTGGTTACTGGCCACAAATATTAAAAAACGTAATCTATACATATTATAATAAAATCGTTTTTTCAAAAAAACAATTTATGCACGTTGTACTTATATTACCGAAGTCAAAAAATAGTTTTTAGAATTTTTGTCTGTTTGTCTGTGCGTTTGTTCGCGCTAACTCAGAAACGGCTTAACTGATTTGAATGCGGTTTTCACTGATGTATTGTAGCAAGCTTCCCTTAACATTTAGTGTTTGTTACAAACAAAAAACCGGATACCACGCGTACGAAGTTGCGAGCTCAGCTAGTCGTAAATATGTACACAATGCGTCAGTTGTGGAAAAGAAGTTGCGGTGTCGATTGTTGTATATTTATGTATTGTAATTAATTATATTTTATTAATAACTAGCGGCCCGCCCCCGGCTTCGCCCGTGGTGCAATTTTTTATATACCCTAAAACATTTCCCGTTTATCCTTCTTTCCATTGGCGAAAACGGTCTACCCGTTCACGCGTGATGCCGTGACCAGGAGAAATAGGGATTCATTTTTATATATAAGATTATTGTAATTTCATTTCCTTACAGTCCAAACCTCAACAAATACTATTTAAAACACAATTATAGGTAAATAAAATTATTTTTCTTTGCAATAGTACATAAAAAAATTACCACAAATCACCATTTTAACATAAACTATAAGGTTAACTTTAAAGTGTATTAAAAATATTCTATGTAAATTTTTATATGTAATTTTTTTTTCAATTTCGAATGTATTCTAAATTAAAAAGGAAAGAGACGCAAAATGTCACTTAGATTCTTTAAGTTTAATTGGTTTTAAATATGTAGTTACTTGCTTAAATAAAAAACAGAATATCTAATAACAAATACACAGTACAAGACAAAATAAACATTTTACTTCCTACAATAAATATAATTTGTGTCTTAAGGACCATTCAAATTTTATATATTCAAGGACCATTAAATTTGAATGATTTATTGTGTGTCTAGAAAAATTTTTTTGTCTTAAACCTCACTTATCTTTATAGTAGTTTATGTGCCTTCTCATTTTAAAAAACATAGGTAGATCAAAAGGAATATCTTTTGTCTAGTCTAGAAAAGGGGGATAAATTGCAACATACTTGTTTCGACAATTTTCTCCCCCACAAGTGTGTGGTGTGATTTTTATGAGGACTTCTATGTGACACAGAGTTTTGTTCTCAGTATAAAGAAATATGTAGTACACAAACATTTTGAAATTAAGACTAGGGTTTTTGAAATTAATAAAATCTCTATTCTGAGATGCCAATACCACATGACTGAAAAAAAAATTGGGTAATTTTACAACATTTCAAGTATTTCAAATAGCATGTGTTGTATTTGGTTTATTATTTTATTATTTTGACATCCGGAATAAATTGTATCAACAAATATATAAAAGCGAAACACCATTCACTCAAATCTACCCTTTTGATGAAATAGTGAATGATTTTTTTTATGAAACTTTGAACTTTGAGCTTTGAAGGAAACTTTTTATGAAATGGAACGCGGTAAATATGAAATAATTTATCGGTTAAGTCGCACATTGATTACGATTTGAAGTGGATTCTAACATCCATTTGAAACTGAATACAAATGAAATATAAAGTTTTTTTTTATATCTGCATCCAAATGTAACTTGGAATGAATGTGAATAAATAATCTAGGTAAATGATAAATGCGAACTCTGTAACCATTTTAGGCAAATTGACACGGAAGATTGGGCTAATAATGATTTTAAAAATCTTTACAATAAAACAATTAATTAAAACTGAATTACATTAATATTTATTAGATTCAGATAAAATATATGTTTTGCGATTGAACGACCTGACGCTCAGAACTAAAAAAAATTAGTCCAGATTTTTTTTATTACAAATCAAAATTTGAGTCGTCCAAAGTATTTTTGATATAAGCTTCTAGAATATAATATGTAATATCGATGCGTGAAACAAGTTAAGAAAGTTTCAGACAAATATTTTAGGGAATTTAATTTTACATAAATATGTTCATACTACTTTTTATGCTAAAGTTAAAATTAACAAAGTTTAGAAGATAAGGATTGATACTGTGATTTCTTAAAAAACGTACCTATCGACTCTTATATCTTCTACCATCGCTAATTCTGTTAATTTTAATTTTAGCAAAAAAAGTTTCATGAACATTCTTATGTAAAACAAAATTATCTACAATATTTGTCTGAAGTTTATTTTTCTAACTCTTACCATTTTTATATAATTTGGAAAAATCACCTATTTTAGGGTGGAATCGAAAACGTCTTTCTCCCATTGTTCGCGACGAATCCACGCCTAGATGTCGTTATTGCAAAGAATGTGCATGGTATGGAAGTTGGTCTGCGTTTCTGCGTATAGGCGGCAATGAAATATATAAAATACATAATTAATTTTTGTCTTTGTAGAAATCAAAAGGTGTCTTTGTCGAGGGTTTTGTCGTGTCAAATTCATGGTCTAGTTCAGGTCTTGTTCTGTCAAGGCATTTAGATCAAATAAATAGATCAGGATAAATAATAAAGCAATTCATTTGCCTATAATAATATCCCCATAGATAAATAGAAAGTAAGATATTTCATATCTTCTAGCTAGAGACTTACCTACCTATATCAAAAATGCTCCTGAGGGACTAACATTTTTATTCGTTAGTAAATTTTCCTGGCTAATGATGTAATGTTTATTAAATTAAATTAATTATGTAGGTACATAATGTTGTTAGTAATTAATCCTCACATTTTATATATTCTTCATCATCAACAGTCTATTATAGGTCCTCACTGCAGAAGCACAGGCCTTCCCTCTCGAAAAGGGCATATGGGCTATATGGTCCACCAGGCTGCTAGCCCAAAGCGAGTTGGTGGACTTCATAAGCGCTTTAAAATTTCTTTTTTTTATGCATGTTTCCTCGCAATGTTCTCCTTCGTAGTCAGTAAGTTTTAATAAAAAAAAAAACCATTGGCACATGGCATTACCGAGGATCGAACTCGAACCTCTCGATATGAAAGGCCGCGTCTTTCCCACTGCGTCACCGAAGCTATATATTCTTACTTGAAGTTAAATTTACATACTTTTAGTTACATTAAAATGTAAATAAGTTTTCATAATTATTAATACTATTCATCATTAATTGAGTTTATTTTGAACTTTCTTGTAGTTACTTAAATAAAATAATTATTAAGAGAGTAGGTACTTAATATAAATAAAAATTGAGACCAAACAAACTTTTCATACCATTAAAACGTGTGCTCACCGAATCCTTATAAAATTCTACTATACTTATACTAAGTTTACTACACGAGTTTCGTTTTAAAATCACCGGATCGCCGCTAAAATCTTGCGTAAAACTATTCCCGAATATCAAGCGTTGCGTCATCACAAATGTACGTACAAAATGTTCCGTCTAGTAATCACAACTCGCAAGGCGAAACTCTTTGTATAAACGCGCACAAAGAACGCGAGCGTTCCACAAGAAAAAAAAAAGATTAAAAGCTCACTTCAGAACGCACGATGACGCGTGTGTGAGTGCCGCGTGCTTACACAGCGTTGCGTATGTGTTGTTCGAGGTGAACGTTGTGTGAGTTACCTAAGTGTCGTCGTGTGAGTTACCCCGCGATATGGCGATAGTATCTGGGTCTGGGTTGCTGGGTTGTCAAGGGCAACCGTACAACCGCTGCAGCAAAAGCACTGCGCTTTCAGCTTTGCGCTGTAATTACACGGCTTTATTTTTAGAGTCGGATGTTGTCGCTTTTTTGTGTTTAGTCGCGTTGCGTTCGCATCGGTTCGCGTGGACTTCAATGCGTACATATTTTAGGTGACGTATACGAAATCTTTTGCATCGTTCAACTTATCGTCGCCTTAGTGGTGATAAGAGCTAACCCACACTTTTGACTAAATTAAGTTTTGAACATCATCATACTCAGCGTTAAACGGAGCTTCTTGTGATGAAGAGATCTAAGAGATAGCTCAAATAGAAGTTGTTTTTTTCCTTCAGAAGATAAAATAAAAAACATTTTTTTGTGGGTGCTTATTTATTTCGATTGTCATTATCGTGAAACCAATTTAGAGTGGAATAGCTCACTTCACCACTAAGGCGACGTTATGTATGTAAATTTTGTATATTAAGAAAGACAGAGATTTAAAATATTTCATAGTTGTTGTAGTTATAAATTTAACTGCGCCTTATAAACTATTTTTTTTTTACTTTTCAGTGCGTTAATAGACTTTCCAATTGAACCTTTTTACAAATGATTAGGTTTCAATTGTAGAAAAAAATCTTTTTGAGACCTCATGAAAAAATGTGTATATAGGAATTTGCATTAATAAGCTAAATTGTTTATTAAAATTTATTATAGATCTTGTTTAGATGTTGCTTTAATCTTGTTAGATAATAATTTTAAAAAGTTGGGTATACCTAGTCTCATGGCACACAAGCCTGAATGAAGTATTCATTCAATGATCCATTAACTTTGTAAACACGAAGCCTTTTTAAATAATGTTTAATATAGCTCTTAACCTCTAATGGCGGCTTTTTAGTTCTTGTTAGTGGCTAATATTATAAACGCGAAATAATGTTTCACAAGAAAATTATTTAATGAATTACTATACTTTTTTACTACCAGTAATATAGTTAATTCATGAATTAACTAATATTTTACATTTATATAATTAAGTTAATGTCAAAATCAAATCGCGCGGTATTTGAAATTTTTTTCTTCGCACATAGATCACAAATTTTGTGGTGGTCAATGTTTGAATTTATTGACAAGGTGATGAACTTTGTACAGCAACCTAGAAGCTTGAGAAATCTTAAGATTTCTCAAGTTCGTCTAAGAATCTTAAGAAATCTTAAGAATCTTAAGAAATCTCAAGAATCTTAAGAAATCTTAAGATTTCTCAAGATTTTTTTTTAAGATACGCGAACAAAGTTGCGGTCAATACTTGTATTAAAAATGCGAAAGTTCGTGAGATAAATGGATGTTTGGTCTTCCAGGCAAACACAGGATTTGAATGAAATTTTACAATAATATAATTTATAAATCAAAATAAAACATAACCATGCCCCGAAGAAGTCGCGAACAAAAGTTGTGACGTAAACATTTAACCATCGTTATTTTAAATTCCTAATGTATTTCAATCTTAAAACGTTGTGCAAGCATAAAGACAAAAAAAAACATTAACACCATTAAACTGCGATTTCAAATAAAAAGAATCTCAAATTGTAAAGAGTGTTCTAAGTGATAATGCATTTGATTACTTTTTTACAACCAGCTGTCATACAAAGTCTAACATCCGGCGGCGCTTGTACAATACTTGTGCCGGAAACCGATATCTCAGTCATACCTACTGATTAGATTGATGGCAATCTGTGATATATACGTTTTTTACACTTAATGTATCGAATATACAGAGCACAGAGTTCTGAAGATGAACCCTTTTTTTTATAAGAATTCTTTTATTAGAAACTATGAATACCATGAGGATGAAAGTGTATCTACACGGACGTGGAAGGGAAATTTCATTGTTTACATGCATACATACATACAACAAAAGTACTCCAAAGCTTTGGACTTTCTAATTAATAAAAGACGCGAACTTCCTAAAATATTGAAATAAGATAGTATGAAGGTGTATTTGATAACTAAGTAGGTAATAGGGGATCGGACAGTAATCAGATTAAAATCTAAAATGTACTTAGAAAGAAAATATATATATTTTTACGATTATTTATCGAATAATAATTTAATATAATTCAATTAAATGAAGAAATAAAATTTTATTATTTACAATATTTTTAATCTATACTGAAACACCAATCACAGCGCGTGACGTCATTTGTGGGCAATCATTGTCTTATGCCAATGCAGCTGTTTTGTTTGTTATGATATGACCACAATAGACGTTACGCGCTCTCAGATGAACTATCGTGGCGTTTTGGCGGCATTTTCAAACAAACAATATTAAAATATGATTTTGAGTACCTAAAAGGCTAAAAATAAATAAAATAGTATTTTTTATGGGAATCCATGAAGATTAATTTAAAACACTTTCTGAAATTTTGTCCGATCCCCATTTATTATATTTAAACTAGCGACTCGCTCCAGCTTCGCATGGATGCAATTTTTTTCTTCAAATTGTACACACAAACCTACCTCTTTTATCGCTCTTTCCATTAGTGAAAACCGTATCAAAATCCTTTGGGTGGTTTAGAATAAGTTAGCGGAGAACAGGGGCAGACGGACAGCAACTTTATTTGATATCAGCTGTTGCACGCGAATTCGTCCGCGTCTCTTTATAAAATACTATGTTACTCGTTTTTTAAAATCGGTCCAGTTTTTGAGTTTATTCAAAAACATTAATACAAATCTTTTCTCTTTGTAATATTAGTATAGATTAGATATAGACATAACATCCCACATCCTGCTATATTTAGAAATATAGCAGGATATGGAATAAATATATTTTACGAATCAGTAAGAAAAATACAGTATTTATTTATATGCCCATCTATAAAAAAAACGACGGGATAACATCGAGTCAGTTAAAATTTTAGTTGTGAAATGTCTGGCTGGATTTAAAATCTCATAATACATTCTCAGCTTAATTCTTTAGCGGCAAGTCCAAGCGGAATGCTTCTATTCATTGATTAAATGTGAGGAAGGTATTCGTTTGAAAAAAAAAAAAAATAATCGAGAGCTTCTATAAGTATTCAACGTTCTAAAACGTGTGTTGTAAAATCTTCGACTTATTTCTAAACCAGAAACACGAAGATGAGTTGTTTATGCTAAAGGTCCTAACATAACATGAAAAGGTTATTTAGATTTCAACGTTTCCACGAAGAAATATTTGGGACATCTTTAGCACATATTCCACTATATATCCCCCCATAGCTAAGTTTTTTAAAGGACATCCCTGATCTAAGTTTAAAGGTTATAAATCCATTACGAAAATTGTATGTAATGGAAGATGTGTCGAAAAGTCTCTATTTTCCATAGATTTGTTGTGAAGAAAAAAGGAAAAATGTCTGGCTTTCATAACATTTTAAATTATTTTTTATTGGAAATATGAATGATGGTGTAAAATTTAAAGGCTTTTATGTATCCAAGTTACACATATCCAAGTTACACATTACACAAGTTTTCGCTGTTAAAAATTAGGCAGTAACAACCCCTTACAGGAGACCACAGTGAAATAACAGCATGTGCGTTGTGCGCTGTTGTATTTCGCTAGGAGAGGGATGAAAAAGAGCTCCTAATTCCTCCTATTCATTTATTCTCTACTAGCTGGTGCCCGCGGCTTCACCCGCGTTGAAAAATAAAAAATAATGCCTGACTAAATATATGAGCAATGTAACGCCTAACATCTTTGTTACAGTTATAGCTTTGCAAGGCGTTAGATGATCCCTCGGGAATTTTTTCTGGATGAAAGGTACCCTATGTCCTTTCTTGTATCCCTGACAACGTGTATGCAAAATTTCATGATGATCTGTTCAGCAGTTTAGGTGTGAAAAGGTAACAGACAGACAGAGTTACTTTCACATTTATAATATTAGTATGGATTCTATTAAAGTCGGCAGCGCACTTGCATCACTTTTGCCATTGCTTGTGTCAATAGGCGACTGTAACCACCTTCCATCAAGTGGACCGTCAGTTTTTCTGCGGATCTTCAGATTTAGACTTTACTGGAAAACAGAAAACGCAGACAAGATGCAAAACAAATTCTCACACAAAAGCGTTAGCTTGCTATATAATCTACTGTAATGACAAACAACACAGGATATGTGACATCAACCTGATTGATGGTAACTTGTGTCACTATACTTCCAGACCGGGTATTATTTTATAACAAAATAAACGGTTTGAAAGCTGGCAAGAGTCATATTTATCGTGGTACACAAAGCCACACAAAAACTTATTAAATGCGAACTTTAACTTCATTGCAATTAAGTTCAAATTGCAATAGAAAAAATGTTACAATAATAGTGTTTTTTGGTATAATAATTTAAAATATTGAATTCCTAAGAGTAATTTAACTATACATATACGGGATAATCAGAAGAAAAGGTTAGAACTACTTTAATTTTATTAATTAATTGCAAACTGTGGATTTTAAAAAGCAGTCGTGGAAGCTTCTTGCCAGTTTCTTTTTAAATAATTAATGATTGTAATTAATGATTAATTAATTAAATAATTAATAATTAATAATCTTATAAATGACTAGCAGCCCGGGTGGATGGTAGGTGGCTACTGCCGCCTATAACACAAGCAACGTCGTCAAAGCTGCTGCAAGTGCGCTGCCGACTGCTGTAGGATTAAGGATAAGGGATTAGGAGTGGATAGGGAAATGGGCTCTGGCATCCCTTACTCACTCACCGAAACACAACAGCACACGTGCTGTTATTTCACGGTGGTCTTCTGTAAGGGGGTGCATTACTGCCGTCAGACGGGCTGCCCAAACGACTGCGAAAACGTTGTGTGCCCTGTCAATACTTTCCAAATCCAGACCAGAGCCAAATTTGAAAAGTTGATTTTTCAAAGATGACCCTGCCGGGAATCGAACCCGGGAACCCTAGAACAGAGCGTTAAGGCAAGCACCCTAACCACTCATCCAAAGGGCTCGTCGAAAAGGAGAAAGAATTTTTAAAATCGGTCCAGTAGTTTTTGAGTTTATTCATTACAAACATACAAAAATACATACATTACAAATATTTTCTCTTTCTTTATAGTATAAATATTCGAGTTAATTATTCATTAACAAAAATACTATTCAGTAATAAAATGTGAATAGACGTTTAAATTAAAAATTTACTTTTAAATTAAAATATTTGCACACCCTCGAAGGGTAGAATGTAGCGAGAAATATCTATTGTAAAATCTTTGTAATCTATATTCAGTAAATAATTTATTATTATTATTATTATTATTATTAAAATAATTAAAAGAATAAATTTACAATCCAAATAGTATAAAACAATATCGCTGTCCGCTACTGTCTGTTTTTCCGCTTACTTCTTCTAAACCACGATTTTGATACGAGTTTCACTAATTGAAAAAGTGAGATAGGTTTCTGGGATTCTGGGAGGGCGGATCGTTACTAGTTCTAATAGAGCTAATTTTAAAATTTTAATAAGCAAAATCGACAAGCTTATGTTATAATACACATATTTTTATTTTCTTATGTCACTCTTTTAGTAAAACAAAAGAAGATTGCGTCGATTATAAAATAGTATTGTTCATGAAAATGATAACAGCCCGCCGAATCAAACGAATATAGAGTTACCGGCCCATCCCATTCAAGAACTCAGCTCGAGTTGAATAGCACCGCAGATGTGAGGTTTTTTACAACAATCTTTCCCACACTACCACTTTTTCTGACGCCTTAATACCTCCACAAACTTATCCGTGCATTTCCCGAAACAAACCTCCATTCAATATTAACCTCTAATCCTATTCCGATAAAGATTACGTTTGTTCTAATTGGTCGTAAAGTTAGTCTGCCCAAATAGTTTTGTAAAGGTTTTTTGTCCGTATGTAGTCTTTACTATCGGATGCGACATCGGAAATTGAACATTTTTTTACACTTACACCTATGACATAGATTTGAAGGAAGTTACATATGACACTGATTGTATGATTTAGTATTGTCTCCTTTTCAAATTATAGTTAGTTCAGTAAAGATTGTCATGTACAGATGTTAAATATTTTGATATTTTTTTTTTGTTTAAGTTGGCCATCATCGCCTATTTACCTACACAAGCAACACCAAGAGAGATACACTTGTTGTCTTCCCGAGAGGATAAAGAGGAAATGGGCTAAGTATCCCTTACCCACGTAATATACTGCGAATTGGTCGTTTCTATAATTTATAATTAATAATACATCGCATCAATAGTAAGTATAATTAAAGAATGGAAGACGCATAAGCATGCAAAGAGGATAAGATTAATTAAACATCCCCTTCGCTCATTTTGGCTACTAACATTCGAAGATAACATACGTACAGAAATCCTAAAATTCATTTAGGTCCAGAAGTTTGTTTGATCTGATTTCTATAGGTTAATTGCTCATCACATGAGCAATATCTAAGTATTTTTCTGAAAGATATATTCTTCAATTTCAATATGTACTGGCAAGTTGCTATTTCGAAGTTCATTCCTTCCAATTATAAAAAGAAAATGAAACCGAGTAAAAACTTGATATTTGAAATTTTTTGCCGACTGAATGAAATTCTTTACTTAAAAATATTTAGCAAAAAGTTTGAAATCGATTCCGCGAGAGAGCGTTCACCGTCGCGACTAACCCCTGAAAAATATCGCTTGCAATTACGTTTCTAGGAAACTTAGGGAACATCGAAGTTTGTTTTAAAAGGCATTCATGTTTAAATATTTGATGTTCCAAGAAACAAAAATATTCGGCGTTATATTCTCGACTAATTTTTTTTTACAGAGATATAATTTTTCATAAAAGCGAAGATAATTAAGGCTATGCTAAACACTTTCGTAAATATGTATTATTAACTATTTCAGTATTTAATAGGAAAGTAATTTAATATTTATCAATAGATTATTAACTAAAGAATAGAAATAACAAGACTAAGATTCAAAGATTCACATACACGGTATTTTGAAAGCACTTACGTGACAAACTGACATTTACATGGTAATTTGAAAGCTATATGATTATTAGCCCCATACATTACAGATCCAATCACAATTTTAAAATCATTAGCTCAAGATGTTTTACTTTTTTAATGACAAGTACATATTTTGTAGTATTAACCACTTTATCCAAATAAGTTAGATAAAAAAAAAGAGTAATAAAAAGACTAAACATGTCCAATCAGTGTTTGAACTACGCGTCTACGACCCTATGAAAGACGAAAGTGCTCAAGTTTGTTCAGCAGCAATAACATACGGATTATCCGAAAGAGAGTAAGAATTAACTTAAAATATTACTTGAGGCAATAATCGGGATATTGGAGAGCATTGACTGTTCAAGTCGCCGTAATCTCTTGCGAGAACTCTCAATTTATTCATAAGTTTCTATCATAACATACAATATTATATTTTTGCTTACTATAAATAAGATGTCTAGTTTTTACTTTCTTTCATGTTCATACTGTGACACCCCGCAGACTGCTTATTTGAGAAAAACACAATTATTTTGTAGCACACGTATTGTGTATTTATTTATTTTTATGTCTGCTTCTTCATTCTTGTGAGTACATAGACAAATATAAATTTAAGCGATATAAAAAACAATTATGTATATATTATTTTCTCATTTAGCTCAATTCTTTATTTTAAGTTAATTGATGTTTTTCAAAAAACTTTCTATTAAGTTGACTGAGTCCGCTTGGGTACTCCAAATACCTTCAGGAAGAAATTACTTATTCCAGAACATTTTCTATGTAAGTAGATTTTATATCAAAGATAAACATTATCAACTCTAAAATTGTCTCCTGGACTCATTAGAGAAGGAAATTAAAACAATAGACGCATTCTTATGTAAGACTACTGTTATTATATCTTTGAATAGGTACTAGTTTTTTTTTTTTCATTCATTATGATGTGAAAAAGTTTAAAACCTAATTTTTGTATAACCCACGACATTAAAGAGATTGTCCTTTGAGGATTTCTTAGTGAATGGCTGCTAAGTTTCTTAATAACCTCTTAAGTTATTAAGTTTCTTAATAACTTCCTCCAAATAAGTATTAAATTTTATAAGTGAGTTCTGACTGCACATGATAGTTTTTTACGAAAGATTCTTTCAAATACATTTTATAAATATAAAATCTATTAATTGCTTGGTGTGGAGAGTTTTCTTTTACCTTATTCTAACATTATTTCTATACCTGAATGATATGCGAATTCGTAGCCTACACAATGTCATACAATACTTAATCACCAAGTACTTAGTAAGCTTTAAGCGCCTTTCATCCGTTGGTTTTCTGTTAAAAATACTACAAAAACTTCCGATAGTAATGTGTAAGAGGAAACATAACTTGTTGGACGTAAAAAGGAAGCATGTACCATTGCACAATCTCGCGTTGCTCTCGTATGTACCAACAGTTAGCTCAGGCGAAATTGGCCAATTTGTTTATTTGTTTTCATTGGCCTTAGTGAACTTGACTCCCCATTATCGCATTCGCTGGAGGAAGGCGTATTATTTATTCGATTATTCCGTGGGACCGTCAGACCGTCTTCGTCGGATGGATTAACAAGTACCTACTAACGTCTAATTGGAATTTTTACTCCAAGTAGGCGACGTAGAATTCACTCTGCAACTAAGGGTAACTACAGTAGTGTTTGTAGAAATTCAATCACCGGATTAAATGTGTCATTATTGAATGCTTATGCTGTTATTTAATTATTTGTTTAGGATATTTTAAGTACATAGGATTTTTTAAAAGAATTTACCATATTTTACTAAATTTTTAAGTTACAAGGCCTACGAGTACTTTCAAATGTCCGCATAGTAAACTTTAATCTCGTTATTTTGTCTATACAATTTTTAAAGACAAAACAAATTTTATCATTTGCAAAGGAATTCCAATTTTATTTCATTGCAGTTTAGTCTTAAAATGGCATTCATTTGTTCATTGTAACAGAAACTTCAGTGATATGATTTTTTTCTTCTAATACAGACGCTTCATAATTTAAATTGTAAATTGTAAAATTAGTTTTATAATTGACTGGCTTTGAATTACAATTAAATCAAAATATTTTATTGATTTGTTAAAAATACATTTTTAATTTTAAATCAAATATTTCTTAGTTATTTACTGTTGTAGTATATTAAAAGTTTAAATTTCGACTTTCGCTTCGTTTGTTAAATCGAACAGAAAAGAAATCTTCTCAAAAACTGTTACCTTTTCTTTGTATCTGAATAAGCATTATATTAACAATATTTCAAACAAAGCAGAGCCAACGTTAAACACTTTACCAACTGTTAATTGAAGAAAAACAGAAGTTTTAGAAATGAGTTTTTTATCGTTACTGTTTTACTGCCGTTCTAGTGAATACATGTTTCGAACTCTTCAATTGTAAACTTTCAGTATGGTTACTTATTTAAAATAAAAGCTTCCGTCTTGTTCAATATTAAATCAACTTATACAACTAACTTACTTCTAATAAATAGGAATACAACAATAACATGCAACGCAAGCAATTTAGTTAATTAAGTAGTGTTCAAGTCAATAAAGACATGAGTTTGTAAATAAAATGTGGTACCGTATATGATTCTATCCTGTTTAAATCAAGAAAATGTTTCTAATGTTCTTACTTACTACCTTTTTGAGCAATTCGCTTTTATTTTTGTGTGAGGAGTAGATTTTCTTCAACAGGATTGGTTCTATATCGTCTTTTTCGACGCTGGGGATAATTTATCTGAATTTCCAAACTAAGTTTAGACATAAAATCATTAATATTAAGTTACTTTCGAATAAGGGACAGGATGCACTAACAACTCTGAACAGGCGTCGTCGATAAAAATCGACATTCTTGCCACTTTAACCACTCTACGTACAATTAAGGGTTAATTTACGCGACATCGTGAACAATGACAGACCGATGCGTCATCGCAACGTGCCACTGCTTTGACGCTATCGATTCGCGAAACGAAAGCTCAACAAGGAAAGCTCCGGCGGAAGCACGCGAACGCGCACAGTTCCGCGCTTCACGCTCTACTGACGTCGCTGTGGAACTTTTAACATAAAACAATCCACAAAATCAACTAGAAGCTTCCACAACAAACACCGAAACTACACTTCCACAATACGAAAGCGCGCACCAAACTTTCAAAGTTCAAACGCGAAACTACCTTCTCTCGTCGCTTGATCCATCCGCGCCTCCTCTTTTTCTTCGTCTCGCTGCCGCCGGTAACACAAAATGGTCCGAAGGACGCGAAAAATAAACAAAAAGGGATACTGGAGTTCGCGATCGCGTCAGTAGCGCGCGTGTCGCGTCCCGGTTGTATGAACGACGCGCGTGCAAGCGCGATGACGGTCGGCGTACAACTGGCGTGCGCGGCGGCCGCGCGAGACAGCTGCCGTCGCCGGAGCCAATAGAAGCGCGCCGGGTCACGTGACCGCGCCCCCCCGCGCCCGCACACGCTTGTTTACAAATAATAATAATATAAGGCCGGTGGCGCCTCTCTACAGCGAACCGCACTAAACTGCCGAGGCGACTCCGACCGAGGCACGGCCGGCTACGCGCTACGCGCTACGCACAGCTGTCGTTGCATTTGGCGGGATTCGATTCGGAGCATATTCGCTCAACGCGACCGCTTCGATCTGTTTACTGGGAGCTTTCGCGTCGCTTACTTTATCGATCCGAACGCAACTTTTGAACGCATTTAAACAGTGTTCCGTTGTGTAGTTATAATATTTTTAAACGTTATTCGCTTCTTAAACTCCTCATACCGCTATATATGAAAATGTATAAAACGATAAGCGTAAACGTATTAACTGATAAAAGGGTTAGTGTTTGCTAATAAAATTATTCTGCAATTTTTGTGGAGAGGGTGACAAACGGCCCCTTTCAGCGACAGGTTGGTGTTTCCGATTGTTTTGCGTTCAGGACGTAAGGTGCAAGGAGGGTTTGAACCCCAGTAGGGTACATCTATAGTGCCACGTTCTGTTGCGGTCCCCTCGGCCTAAATCTGTGATCTAAGGTGCACTACACTCCACGTGTTGTGATGCACTTGACAAAGTCAATTTTAATTGGTCCCCGCATCATCATCGCACATAGCAGCACGTAATCTTAAAGCCTAGCAATATATTTTTCCTTTTTACAATATACTTTCTTAAAGCTGAGAGTTTCGGAAATAATTGAGATCCTACAATAAACACATTGGAAACATCATATATTTTTAGCCAAAAACTGTAATCTAATCAAATGTAGGTTTAGCTAAAATTTGTTAAGCGCCACCTATGATCGACAATCAGTAAAACAGTTATCTTTATGAAGGCTTCATTTATTTGTTTAATTGACATTAAATAAATAAATTAGCGCGATGTGATTCATATTTCTCGTGATAATGTCCAATAAAGTTTTTATGAGAATCGTGCTAATACTATGTTAGCCTTTTCAATAAATATATAATGTAATAAAAGTATTTTATATAAAGAATAAAAAATAAATGTTTAAAAGTTTATTGCTCGATAATCATTGCTTAAATTGTTGTTATATGTATGGTAACTACATATAATAAGTCATTATCGATTAGTCCAATAACATGCTATTTCGTATATGTAAGGGGTAGGTACCAATAGGATATTTTATTGCACCCATAAAAAGACGTCCACTACTTACAAACTTGCATAGAGCTTTTACGAGGAGCTTTTACTTTGTAAAAACTTTTGCAAGTAATGAATACAGTGACTCATCGTTTTCTCGCAAATTCGTATTTGAAATAATCAATATATTTATGGTATTTGAATATTGCACCATCTGGCTGGCGTATTATATGAATTAATTAATTTTTTTTAATTCTCGGCCACATTTCATTAGTGTTAGTTGGATCGCAGAGCTAGGAGGCTCATTGGCGATGATACACTAATAAGAACTAAGCTGTAGAGCCTGGCACATAGACGCAAAGTTGCCTGTCTGTTGTATTCTATAAGATGTACTTTGGAGAGTGTGCTCGAGAGCTGCATGAGATCATACCGCCTTCCCCTTTTTTCTATGCAGACGTACGGCTGGTTACCATCCTCACCTTATCGAAATCCCTCTAATTCGGACCTTATAATGCGCAAGGATTGGAACTCCCTGTCGGCTTCTGTGTTTCCGAGCTCATATAACCCAAGGTTCGAGTGAATAGGCATCTTTTGGGTGAGCTCGCTCCATCGTCGGCCTCATCCTTCCTACATGGATAGATGCTGGTCAAGAGGAAACCCATCTTTAATAAATAAAAAAATATCAAAATCCGGTAGTCCATATATGTATATGGGTGATTTCACATAAATCAGACAACTCGGCATAATAATTATTTTAATTAATAATTATTTTATTCTAAAATTTGTTTTGACGAGCCCGTTGGATATTTGCCTTAAGACTCTGTTCTAGAGTTCCCGGATTCGACTTTGAAAAATGAACTTTTCTAATTTGGCTCTGGTTTGGATCTGGTGAGTAGTACACACGCAGGGCACACTGCGTTTCGTACTCATTTGTCTGGCGGTGGTAACAGAAGACCACCGTGAAATGACAGCATTTGTGCTATTTTGTTTCGGTGAGTGAGTAAGGGATGCCAGAGCCCATTTTTCTATCCCATCCCTTATCCTTAATAGACGGTTTGTGTTGTAGGCGACGGTAGCCACCTACCATCAAGTGGAACGTCAGCCTGTCTGTTCACAATGGATTTTATTCATTAACGAAACCTTTTTTGTTAATATACCGTCAAAAATATTTAATATTTATTTATAATTATAGAGGGGACATTGGCAAAGTTTTCCTACAAAAATATTGATCCTGATCGCCGTAATCAGGATGGCCATGGCGTAGCTAAAGAGCCTCGTAAAATTGGCGATGGTATGAGCGATTTTTTACTACGTGGTTCTAAATGTCACATTACAGATTCTTTCGTCTTGCCCGATCTATACAGTTGAAAATATTTGTATACCGTTCTTCTGAAATCCTTTTTATTGACATCAAATTTCCAGTCCCTACTAGTCCCTAGCCATGTTCGCACTCTCAAAGATTTTTGGAATATGACCTCCACCCATGTTCCATAAATCTTTAATTTTATGTTTTCCTTTATTTATAATTTTTAAATGTTAAAGTTAATTTCATCAATCTTTTGCAATTTAAATAAAAAATAATTATTTTTCCTAAAGTGAAATTAGTGTCCTCAACTATAATTAATGAGGCCCTAGCCATTTACGGATTTTAAAATTTCGTTGCATAATTTGAGTGTAGAGTGAATGATTGACCATAGCTGTCCACAGACTTCACTCCCTTTGCAGTGGCTATTTTTTTTAAATTAGTGGAATCACAAAAAATGTCGGTTAGTTGTTAGTTGATCCAGTCACTTTGTCAACTCTAGATAAGTAATTTTCTTGTTTAATAACAGTAAATTAAATAATTTATATTAACAAGTGATTTGTCTTCATTTTTCGCAACATCTTAGTTTACTCCGAATCGTCAGTCCCTGAATCATCAGGCCCTAGCTTTTAATGGACTAGAGATTGACTTTTTAGTTAGGGACTGACGGGAGTGACCAGGCTTGACGTTCCATGTAGTATAATATTTATAGGACAACTAATTAATAAGAATAGGGCTATGAAAATTGAAATGCAAAAAGAATTTTTAAAATATAAGTAGTGGTTCCAGAGATTTGCAAGTTCAAACAATTGAATTAACTCTTCAGCTTCAAAAAAACCTGATAGTTTCAAGGTGCTGCGATTTATTTTTCTTAGTGTCCGGAATGTTTAAAATGAGTTTTTTCAGAACACATTGAGGTTGAAAAGCTATAGAAAAGATTTTTCGTATCTGCATTATTTGCAAAGTTATTGCAAGTTATCCAAATATTCTTAAATTTACAGTTTTCTACCTTTTCTTCGGCCAACATTTGCAGTTTGTAAAAAAAATTTAATCATAATCCAATTTAAGCACCTTGTAGAGAATGTTTTGCAGTTTACAAAACCCTACTTTAATTTTCTGTACGACCATTATTGCCCGAGTAATCGATTGTCCAAGTCAAAATGACTTTTTCGCTTTAATTGACGATAACTCAGTCACAAATTATTGTACACAGCTCATAAGGAGGTCAAGTTGTTGGGAATTAAATTCTCTAAAAGATCTTTACTGTGCCATTACAATAAAAAAATTATTATGGCTTTTACACCATTTTCAAGACGAGAGAGATTTTTTTATCGTTGATTATCTGACTATTACTCATAAATCGCTAACGATAAAAAAATTTGAAGCTTGGATTCAAAAACTAGAAACTTGAAGCTACAATTTTCTTTTTTAATGAGCTCTGTACGACCATTTTCTTCAATGTTACAGCCTCTTGAAAATCAACTAAAAATTTGAAACTTTTTTTATATCCTTTAATTGTTGCGTTTAGATAAAATGAATCCCAGGGAGTCGTTCATAAATAAATTTGAAGAAATCAATATACTAACTATACACCTTAAATTTATGGAAACTTAATTTACATTAATAATAATATTTAAGAAAAATAGTGATGGCAACAATTTAAATATAACATTTTTAAAAAAAAAATTTTTTTATTAATCGAAGATACATTTGATAACATCAACTACAAATATTTGAAAATAGGTTTCTTCCCAGTTTATTCCCCGAAGAAACAACTTTCTGAACCGTTAGCAGATTAATATAATATTAATAGCGTTTCACGATCTATAAATCCTACATATAGGTAATAAAGGTGTATAAGCAAAAAAATTATAATAAATATGGGCACAGGCGGCTTGTCGTCGGCCATTGCTTAACAATGAATATAAAAATAAGTAATTCGTTACCAAACTAATTTGAAAACTATGATTACGACGCCAGCTAAATTATAGAGACTGCAATGGTGCAAAAGTCGTTCTTGCATTGTGCCGCGCCAATTTCGTTGCTATAAAAGTGCGTAATATCGATTACCGGCTCCCTTACCGCTCTATACCCTTCTCCCTCGCACGACGCACATTCTCCGATACAAAACTGTAAGGTCCTAAATGCGAACGCAGCGGGAAGGACGAACTTTACGCGGGGTACGCACAATCGCCACTTATTTTTTCACCTCAGCACTTACGACCTTTTGCAGCAGGCAACTGGCGGCCCCCGTCGTGGTTGCCATGGTGACCGATCTGTCACACAGTCACACGCACAGAACATAAACTGCAAGCATTGATTTTTTCGCCGCTTCCTCTTTTACTTTACGCGTGTCGAGCGTTGAGTTTGAATTTTTTTTTAAAAGCGCGAGTTTCGTCGCTCGCTTTGTATTTTTTCTCTCCAATTGTCGGCCGAATTGAGTTTTGATTTGCTAAAACAGATTGTACATGAATGTCCAATAATATAATTAAGTATCTAGTTCAATTAGTTTTTCTAAGTAGATATTTATATTTTGTTCTACTACTTGCTAGTTATTCTGAAATATCATAAATATTATGTCAGAATGCTGCTTTCATTTATAAACCTACTTAAGCAATTTTATTAAAGAAAATAGCTTAAGCCTCGGAAAAAGATTTTTCAACATTTCAATTTTACTTTTCATGTAAGCAAAGCTGCCTAGGCTAAATCAAAAACTAGCCCTTGAAGTGACAGATTTAATCAACTTTAATTTAGTGTTAAGTGGTCAAAATTTTGTGTTTTTTTTTTGCGTTTATCAAATTAAACACGGATATCATGCAATATTAAATACGAATATATATTTGAAGATTTTAATTTCAAAAAGTCCCATTTTTTTTTAAAATCTCACTAAGTAATTTGAGAAAAATATAAGAAAAAACCAATCTGTAAAATGATAAATGTTTAACATCAGGTTTTCAGCTTAAGGGAAAATTTGTTAAGGTAGGCTCTACCCTCAAGGGTGCACAAGGGTTGGATTTTCCCTTCGAAATGGACGCTTTCCGTCTCACTCCCTCGTTAACTCAATACTAGTAAATATGTTGTCTTGAAGGCCCTCTGGGGGTTACTTTCTCGTACATATAGAACATTTTATAAAATCAAATAAATATTAATGCTTTCGTTTTTAATCATGCGTGGTACTACCTATTCATATATTATCAATCTTGTGTATAGGATATTTTTGTGAAATATGTAGCTAATACATTGTGAATAATAGGAATATGTGCAACTATTAATATCATTTTTTAACTATTAAGGGTGTAGTTTCGTAAGAGTTCCTTTTAATCCATTGATATAATATGTCGCTTATAATTTTATATTTTGTTTATAAACTTGGTTATATCAAAGCTTTTAGTGCACCCTGTTTCCAATCATCAAATAAATTTATTACTAGCGGCTCGTTCCCGATTTCGCCCGAATGTAATTCTTATTTCAAAACTAGCTGAGCCGGCAAAAGTTGCCTTAATGCGAACTTGCCCTTCTGCTAATAAGCCGCAATTTCGTACGCGTGGTATTCGGTATAGCGCGTAACTTTTTTGTTTGTGAACGCTCTGTTTTAGGGTTCCCGGGTTCGATTCCCGGCAGAGTCAACTTTAAAAATTAAATTTTCAAATTTGCCTCTGGTCTGGATTTGGAAAGTAGTGGCAGGGCACACTGCATTTTCGCAGTCATTTGGGCAGCCCGTCTGGCGGCAGTAACCATCCCCTTACAGAAAACCACCGTGAAATAATAGCACGCGTGCTGTTGTGTTTCGGTGAGTGAGTAAGGGATGCCAGAGCCTATTTTCCTATCCCCCTCCTAATCCCTTATCCTTAATCCTACTGCAGTCGACAGCGCACTTGCAGCAGCTTTGGCGTTGCTTGTGTTATAGGCGACGGTAGCCACCTACCATCAAGTGGACCGTCAGCCTGTCTGCCGACCTTAACATAACAAAATAAGAAAAGATTGGAATCAAACAAACACTAAAATGTTACGGGAAGCATGGTACAATAGATCAGTGAAAATCGCATTCAAGTCGGTTAAATCGTTTCTGAGATTAGCGTGCACAGACAGTCAAAAATTCTAATAACTATTTTTTTGACTTCTGTAACATAAGTACAACACGTACAAATCGTTTTGTTGAAAAAATATTTAATATACAGACGAGGCTCTTTTACGTTTTCATTATATGTATCCATATTAATTTATAAATCAGAAAGTAACTCTGTCTGTCTGTTGCCTTTTCAAGCCTAAACCGCTGAACCGATCATCATGAAATTTTGCATACACGTTGTGCAGAAAAGGACATAGGGTACCTTTCGTCCAGAAAAAAATGTACTGTCCCCTAATGATCTAACGTCTGGCAAAGCTATAACTGCAATAAAGATGTTAGGCGTTACATTGCTTATATATTTAGGCAGGCTTTACTTTTTTATTTTTCAACGCGGGCAAAGCCGCGGGCACCAGCTAGTGGATTATAAACACAGAAACCTTCTTCTTCTTTTCATAATTAAGTAAAAACGTATCAAATTCTATTTGATGGTTTAAAAGAAGTTAGCGGAGAAAAAGAGAGAAGCGGATGGGGACTTCATTTTATCATACCCATGTATAGATATAACAAAATGTCTTTGTAAGTCATAATTTCTTATTGGATTTCACGATATTGTATTCAATTAATAATAATAAAAATTACTAATAATTGATTTAACCTAATATTACTGCAACATTGATTCGGAATACTAACAATTTTGGTGAACTTAAGTAACGAATATTTCTTGTGATCTGTTGCAGTAGCAGGAGAGCTATTAAAATTTTTGAATAGCAAAAACTATTAAGGATGAAATTTTTTTGTAAAAACTTTTCTTTGTCGGTGTATTAATACGAAATCGAGGAGTGGCGGAGTAATAACAACTCTTGTGAGATATTTAATTTGCGTTAAATTATTTGTGAAGCTTTTGTTTTTTATTTGAGAATATATTTTTCTATAAAATGGAAATAAAATTTGTAATCAACATTAGCTGTAACATATGCAGAATATTTTGTATTGCAGTTAAGAATATTCAGGTGATGCTTTTTCTAAAAAAATATGGCAAATAAAAAAAAAACAAGGATTAATACTTATTGCCTTGAGTATTACAATTTTAAATATCTAAAAAGAAGAATTATTACACAGTTTTCTGGTAGGTATACTTGTTCTCATTGCGAAAATGAGAACAAGTAGATTATAAATGTCATTGAGAACATTTATAATCTACTAACAGAATAAAATTAACAACTCAACCAGTCGCTTAAAATTTCTAAAAAGGGAATTGGTTGTAAGTTGCTCCGCAGTAAACTATAAAATGCTGTTTTGTTGCTCGTCACAAAGATGAAAAAATATTTATTTAACAGAAAACATATAAATCAAGTTCATAGCTATGAAAACACACACTGGGCATACAAGGCTTTTATATAAATTGAATGTACATTAATTCTTTATATTAAAGATAATATTTAGAATTCTGTTATTATTCATTATAATGTGAACTCAAAGTCGAATTATACCAACTTCTAAGTTGCGCGAACAGCATTTTTTTTTTGTTTGTTTTTACTTCATTGTTGATTGCATCGTTGCTCTATATGACTCCAATCGTTTTACCAAATGGAATTCAGATTATAAATCAGAAATTAATGAAATTGCTTTTATTTTAGTTAATATTGTAGCAGAGCCTGATTCCAATCCACAGACCTCTGAATTAATTAAAACAAATATTTAGGTTTTTCAAAATAATGTTTTTAAATTTACAATTTTTCGTTAATTTTATTTTAATCTTAGCTACTCTCTCTATTCTGTTAACTTTATTGTACTATTGATCTTTTGAAAACAGACTTTTATTTATCTATCTATTTTAGATCAACAAAAACCTCTTTAAAATATGTAAAGTATTTATTTTTAGTTCTATCTATGCATTTCATATAACCAAAAATCTTTTCATATAATCAAAAATTTTCGATTTTATCGGCGCTACGTCTCTAGTAACTTCAATTATCAAACGTCACCGTACCCATGCTATGTGAAAATTACTATTAATTAGGTGCAATGTTGTACCCTAAAGATTTAGAATTAAAAAAAAGGATAGTTGTAATTTTTTGCATGGCAATTTTTAAAATGATAAAATACAATATATTTTTTTTTTAAATGATAAAATAAATATAATATAATATAAAAAGATCCCATTTCCTTATCCTTTGCCAATCCCTTATCCTTAATCCTACTGTAATCGGCAACGCACTTGCAGCAGCTTTGGCGTTGCTTGTTATAGGCGACGCTAGTCACCTACCATCAAGTGGACCGTCAGCCTGTCTGCTGATCTTAACTTAAAAAAATATATAACTATTATTGTAACATACAAATTTAAATATATTTTATTCCGTCTTTAGGCATAAAGGTTTTTTATTAAGGTTTGCAAGAATTAGTTACATAATAACTATCAACCGATATTAACTATGTAACCGCGAAAAGATATTAAATGAGGCAATATGTTGTTATATTACTATAAATATGTATACTTTACCTATTACCTATGTTTGTAGGCAATGCAGCTCTTTCTTAAAATATACATGATTTTTAAATATTATTCGTCCAATTTCCTCTTTTTTATACATTACACAAAATAACACGTAGGTACCACTGCTGAGGTGTCTTCCAGAACTTCTTCGGCCAAGGCTAATTTTGCTTTAACAGCTGATACACACCTTTCCAGCACTCCCTTCGAGCATAATTTGATCTGGACAAGATCATACCAGTTCCGGGCGACATGTTAGAGCTAATTATGCTCTGCCTGCCAGACGGTTAGGCTGGCCTTCACATATCTTCAATGATAGAGAGTCCTGCTCATTTGAATATTTAATGCAAATAAATATATTTAAATTTTATTTAAATGCAATTTTTTTTTTCATATTAAGATCGGTAGAAAGACTGATGGTCCACTTGATGGTATGTGGCTACCGTCGCCTATAACACAAACCACGCCACAGGTGCTTGTGTAGTAGGATTAAGGATGAAGGATAAGGAAGAGATAGGCCAATGAACGCTAATATCCCTAACTCACTCACCAAAACACAACAGCACACGTGCTGTAATTTCACGGTGGTCTTCTGTAAGGGGGTGGTATACTGCCGCCATACGAGCCTACTCTCCAGATCCAGACCAAATGACCCTGTCGGGAATCTAACCCGGGAACCCTAGAACAAAGCGTCAAGGCAAGCATCCTAATCACACATCCAACGGGCTTCATTATTAAATTATTAATTAATTATTATTATTATTAAATATTGTTATTTTATGTTTAAATTAATACAACGTGGTGCGAAGTCATGTTCATTAGCATTATGAGGTGAAATTTAATGAAGAAAGTTATATTACTTCCATTTTTATTTACGGCAAAATTAAATACCTACTTAACTAATATTTACAGTTTCCATAATTTCGAACTAACATTATTAATACTTGGTTAACATTTTTAACTATAGTATTTTATAATTATAATACTCTGCCTTTAGGATAATATTACGTTAGAAATAATAGACTACCAAAATAGTTTCGGCATGCATAATGTCATGATATTTTTCAAAAACAAAAAATAAATCTCACAAATAAGAAAGGCAATGACTGTCAACGTGGTTACTATATAAAATGCTACGCTTATAGCGCCGTCTTGTGACGAGTAGCGATAATTCATTACAAAACAAGCTAACATGTTTAATGCTGGGTTATAGTAATAGTACTTTTCACTTTTATTTAATTAAGCGATTAATTGTTAGCTATAATTGAACACTGGCAACAACTAGGTATCCAAAAGACATCGGTATAAAGATTTTGTCCACTCGACTGCAGCGCCACCAAGCGTTTCTGAATGTATTTTTGTTCACAGCGTGACGTGTAACCAGATGGCACTTGACACAAGCCATTGCATTCTGTTGATCTGAAAACAGAAGTATGTAGATAAGTTTCTTTTTTAATTAAAGTATATAGTTATAAAAACACAAAATTAAAGACTGTGTGCCATCTATCGTTGACTGGCGTAACAAACAATTGTGTAGTACGGTTAATAATCAAGAGATGTCGCTTTCGCAATTTAATATAATTTCTGCAAAATTAAATGCAACTGATTAATTAGATAATTATAACAGTACTCCGGAGATTTTATTTAGAGTCTTTATAATAAGATATAGAAAATGGAGCTTATGTAAAGATAATTACAACTCTACCCACTTGATCATTATAGGTTAACTATTATAGGACCAACTTTCAGCAGTAGATAATTATCTTTGGCTGAGATGATGGTGATGAAGATGATTACTATTCTTTTTTTTATGTTAAGGTCTGACGGTCCACTTGATGGTAGGTGGCTACTGTCGCCTATAACGCAAGCAACGCCAAAGCTGCTGCAAGTGCGCTGCCGACTGCAGTAGGATTAAGGATAAGGGATCAGGAGTGGATAGGGAAAATGGGCTCTGGCATCCCTTAATCACTCGCCGAAACACAACAGCACACGTGCTGTTATTTCACGGTGGTCTTCCGTAAGGGGGTGGTTACTGCCGCCAGACGGGCTGCCCAAATGACTGCAAAACGCAGTGTAGCCACTACTTTCCAAATCCAGACCAGAGCCAAATTTGAAAAGTTGATTTTTCAAAGTTGACCCTGCCGGGAATCGAACCCGGGAACCCTAGAGCGTTAAGGCAAGCACCTTAACCACTCATCCACAATCATAACCATCATCATCCCAGCCTTAGACCTGTCAGAAGCAGCCTGGGCCTGGATACTAATGATTGCTATTGCATATTGGATTTCCCTTTATCGTGTTACAGCAGTTACTGAATTTATTGAGTTTTTAATATTCTAATAAATTAGAATTTATCTCATTTGAAAATTTCTCGTTATCAACAGCTCGTTGTACTTACGTGCATACTTCCGTGCGAACCAGTTGCGTCATGTTGTCCGGCATGTTGACCACGTATCGCCAGCTGCCTCGATTATTGAGGGCCGCCCGAGGAGTTATGAACTCTGTCCTCACTCGACACAGCTCCTGGGCATTAGCCGCTTGTCGCCGGGGACGTTCTGCCGATGTCTCTGCGCTGGAAAGTTATTATTAGTACTACAGTCTTTTTACAGTGAAACAGTGGGCCGAAACACATATAGCTAAAGATAAAACAGTTCGATTGCTTTTTCTAATTTGTTTGTTAACAGATTTTCTTTTTTTTTTGTTTGGAGTGCTATTGATAAAAAATCTAATAGTTTTATCATTAATAATACCTACGATGTTACTAAGGTCAAAATATTACGAAAATTCAAAAACCTAATTTTATGAGCAGCCTATAGTTCTAAAAAAAAAACTATTAAAATGTTGAAGTAGAGATTTGATTATACGTCTCGGTATACTGCTATATAACTCATAGGTACAAACAAAATTAATTGAAAGTTATAGCGGCGAAGAACACTAAGATCCAATCAACAATAATACTAGTTTCAAATTAAATTATAGAAGTATCTCTTACTATTCCATGTAGAACTCTTATCTGAACTATTATATGAATGAGTTATTATATACATACAAGAATTATGCGTGTATATCATAAATCTATACTAAGAGTATACGTGATACTAATATTATAAAGAGAAAAGATTTGTATGTATTGTTACGACTAATTATGAAACGTTCTGGAAAAAGCGTTCGAGCCGGCCGGAAGTCTCTAACGTTCTACCCTAGCGACGGCAATCACACCCCTTCCCGACTAGTGTCAAAGGAAATTGGTCCTTATGTTTACAACATAGAGTTTACATATCAACAGAAATAGCATTCCCGAACTTTCAATGACTTGTTTACAATCTTGTTTACATTTTCTGGAAAATTAGAAATACATCGAGGCGTTTGGCGTCTAGTATAAATAAGAGTGTGGCCGGCCGACATAACTGAGTTGTGCGACAACCAGCGATACGAAAGCGATTCTTCGGAGCTTTTGCGAAGTTATCTGCGACAGTGAACCGGCGACACATAAGGGAATCATTGACGATTTTTGGCAGTTTCATCTCACCCATACAAATATATGTTTGTAATGAATAAATTCAAAGACTATTGGACCGATTTTAAAAATTCTTTCACTTGTAGAAAGCTACATACATACGAAGTCACGAGCAAAAGCTGGTATGTCATAACTGCGAATGACTTTACCTAGCTAATCCTAGCGCTATTCGCAACGCCTCAGCCCCAGACAGCTTTTTCTTGGCGGCAGCCTGAACCAACTCCGCATTGCGTCGTCGTCTTATAGATCTTCTGGCTGTTGAGGTCCTTGTAGGAAACGTCACGGAACGTTCTATCGTCACGTCGGAACGCGATGGTGATATATATCTGAAAGAGACACCAATGTGAATATAAAACTTGACACTCTTGCTATGATTTTTGTCTAGTTTTTGCTTACTCTTAGAAATGCAAAACAATCACAACCTTGTCAGTACGACATAGGTTAGGAAGAGTACCTTGGTGAACAAAAGTTTTTCTCCAAGAAGTACCTAACTACTGATAAATAGGCTCGGCAGTCCGCAGGGCCGTCTTTACCAGGTCGAACCCACGATTTAGGGGCGATTATCGTCTAGGGAGCGTTGTGTGTAGCGAAATCGGTGCCGATTTCACCGCAGTGTGTCTGCGAGGGCAGCGGCGACAAGACGTATTTTTGTGTTTTTAATTTGTATTCCCTGCGAAGACATGGCTAAGGAAAAGAAGTGAGAAGCCTGGACGAAAGTCAATGATTTCTTCAAGGAGTTCCTCAACACATTCTATATCCATTCTTAAAAAGTTTTCAGCTGCTTCCAAATGTCTCTCTCCCTTCTAAGGTGTTTCCATCTAGCTACAATATGGGCTTCTTCAAACTAGCAGTAAATAAATTCCTGCAAGGTCGGCAGCGCACATGCACCCTCCCTGGTGTTGCTTGTGTCCTTAGGCGACTTTTTCGTCTTTGACTTGGTTGCACTGTAGAAAGTGCCAGAGTGATGCCTATTCTCTGATGTTTTGAGAGTGTCGCGGCATCTTGATAGACGAGCGCTTTGTTGCACGGTCGGTTTCACACTTAGTGGCACTATCACTCTCCCGACATTGCCACCGATTTTAGGGCCATGTGTAGGCGCTTTAACAATTTTATTAAATGCAACATTTTATTAATTTAATATTAACGGCAAAATCTCTAATCCAAAGATAGCGTACCTTTGACACATTGCCGCCCGGTCGCCCGCACTTGAAGCAAAATGATCTCTAAGTCAATAAAGTGTAAGTTCATTTGAAATGGGCGCGAGACGGGGCGCGGCACCTGTGCGTCTGTCATAGGCGAATAATTGCGCCCTTTGACATAGACGTCCGGGTGGCTAAGGGCGCAGGCTGAGCCCCGCACCCCGGCGCCGAATAGACTTAAGACGGCACTGGCAGTCCGTTTAAGAATATAATTAATATAATGAGACGAAAAAGACTCTTTAGTTAGGCCAAAGCCAGGCGATTATGTTCGGACTCGTTCATTGCAATAGATTTAAATAGTTTAAATGTTGTAAGCTGAGTTACAATATTTGTAACTCGGATTCGAATGTTACATTTTTACACAAAGAATAAGCGACTTACTTCCACCACTCGCTGGGATTGTACTGCGTTACCCCACTAGAAGCTTGTCGGAACCAATCAGTTGAGTCATAATTCGGATTGAAATTAGGCTGATTAAAGAAATTCTGATTATAAACTCCCAGATTTGGATTTATGCCATTTTGCCTATATATCTTCTTCTCATAACCGTTGTCGAATTGGTTAGGCGTGTTCCAGTAGTTGCCTGGCGATGTGTGGTAACCATGGAAACCAAATTTTGAAAAATTCGAAGATTGATAAGCGTTAATATTGTATGGCGAAGGGTCCACCGGTGAAGGTGGTTGCAACGGAGTCTTGTGTGAAAAAATATCTGAAATTAATGGAATGGCTTTAAAGAAAGTTAAAATTTTACTAAAAACATAAATACAATATTTGGTTAACCAGCGGTATACCTATCAGTACCTACTTATCGTTTGTCCTGACTTACTATCAAAAACTAATTCTATAAAACTGAATTTGGAACAACATAAGAAAAGATTTCAGAAAATATCAATAAGGTGGGCTGATGCTTTATATCTTGCTACTCCAGATGGTAAGAATATTTGAAAGGTGTTAAAAGTAAAACCAGTTATTGAGCTCGCATAGAATTAAAATACAAACACTAAAAAAATAAAAATCAACGCCTAACAAAAACATATGAGCAATAAAACTAGGGTAAATGGGCATTTACTAGGTAAGCGTGGTCCACCTTCGGCCACATCTGCACCTCACATCAGGTGAGATAGTGGTCAAGCGCTACCTCGATTTCATAAAAAAAAAAAAAAAAAAAAAAGTTGACTAAATGTTTCAACGCCCATTAAACACTAATTTCATTATAAAACCAGCTGAACTCGGCCACGCTTCGCTGCAGCTAGGGTTGCCAGGCCTCAAAATAAAAAATCCGGACACAGACTTTTTAAGATTACACAGACTCACATTTAGCCGGACATTTTGCCATAAAAGCCTGACACACTGGTTTTTAGAAGAAATAGTTCTTTTTATTAGTGCATTTATAACTTTAAGACTTGCTCTACTCTTTATTATGTATCATTATATTGTTATCTTAAAGTAATTTGTAAGATCGCGAATCATGCGTCCCCGCGTGATTCTGGCCGCTGAGGGGTTGAACAAAAGCCTACCAAAAGTCGGACGGGCCGGACTTGTACATATTTGGCCGGACACGACTGTAAAAAGCCGGACGCCTGGCAACCCTAGCTGCAGCCCATACGGCGGCGGCGTGCGCATGGGGCGCGCGGTACTGGACACTGGTTATATATAATACTATTTATCGTAGCGTGATGTTATATAGACTATAGCCTTTCTCGATAAATGGACTATTCAAAACAAAAAGAATTTTTCAATTCGAACCAGTAGTTCCTGAGATTAGCGCGTCCAAACAATAAAGAACATGTAAATTAATTTGAAATTCTAAATCTTTTTATTTTTTATTAAATATGTGAACTAAAATTGAGGTTGATAATAACTTCGTATCTCTGGATACGAAGTTATTATCATTTTTTTTATTCATGTAAAGCTCGACAGACAGGCTTACGGTTCATTTAATGGTAGGTGGCTACCGTCGCCAACAACACAAGCAACGCCACAGCTGCTGCAAGTGTGTTGCAGACCATAGTAGGAATGAGGATAGGGATTAGGAGGGGATAAGGAAATTTCAGGGTGGTTTTTTGTAAGGGGGTGGTTACTGTAACTACTTTTCAAATCCAGACTAGAGCGAACTTTGAAAAGTTCATTTGCAAAGTTGACCCTGCAGGGAATTGAATTAATTGGACTCTCAAAATTATTTTTTTGTTATGGCTTTTGTCAGGAAAAATTGTCTATTCCCATTAGTTCAATTCCGAGTTCAATTGATTGAACTACTGAGACTTCTATATATTTTGTGTTTTAATTAATAATATTTTTTTACACAAAACTGTTGCAATAATCACATTCTTACCGTGATTAAATCTACTATGAAACTTGTTATAGTTTTTATGGTACAATCCGTCGTTGACGAGCGATATCTGGTCAACATTTGGTAACGAGTTAGGACCGTAGCCGTAAGGGTAGTCCGGTTTTTTGTTCGCGTTGAAATCATCTCTGCTTTCATCTGACAGTAGTGTACTTATGTCGTATTGTCCTGCCTCTATCAATTGTCGGATTATTTGTCTGAAAAGAAGCGAAATAGGTAGATTTCAGACATTTAGATCTAATGGACTGGACTGGATAAAGAAAAATAAACTTGTATCAACATTTATACAATCAGGTATCTATCTGGTAATGCATACAAATGTATTCTTTGTAATCTATTTTATTTGCTAGACAATTAAATCAATGATTTACTAATACATAATATTTATAATAATTAATTAAATAAAATTCTATATAAAAGTAATCACAATAAATAAACTTCTATATGAAGTATTTAATTCTATAAATGAAAGTATAGTGTCAGATATTATGGTATTAAAATATTATATCTATAAGAACAAAATGTTAAATAATGAGATACGTGAATTTAGGATTTTATCTATTACAAATAGACTTACTCAGGATAGGGGTCTGGATGTACACAGTATGTGAGGCCAGGCTGTGCACACGGGGGCGCTCGTCCAGGAGGTGAAGGTTCAAACCCACAACTCTGTCCATACGGGCAGCTGTAACCATCGCCACCCCGAGCTGCCGTCCATACTAACTGAAAAAAGAATAATATTTATTTATTTATTTTTCATTTTAGGAAGATTTACAGCCAAACTAGTAGACTTTAGAGTAATGCAATACATATGACAATGCTTATTACAAATCTTCACCGATAAATTCAAATTAAAAGGAATACACAATATAGGTATTACATAAAGTAGAAAAGAAAACTGTATAGATCGTCACTAACATTCAAAAACATCATCACTACAAGATGCAAGTTACACACAGTTAATATCACTGAATTGAGTACACACTACATGGCTACTAGGAACCAAAGAAGTTGGCAGCAAGTGTTCCTCTTATTGATGCCGTACTGGTGTAGAAGAGGTCAACTTCAGAGGATAACTTATTGAAGTTTCTACACGCACGTACAATGAAAGAATTTTGTCTGTATTTAGTCCTTGCCGAGGGCACATTGAGCAAGGGACACTCCCTCAGACGATAATATATAAATTAAGTCAAAAACATTTTTCAGTAGAGACCGCTAAACAAAAATCCTATTCTACCTGCACTCCATATAATATTTGAAGTTGTAGCTCGTAATGACTCTTAGCTAATCTGGTTATGATTTCAAGGAACGAGCATGTTCCATTTGTTTAAAGTTATGGTCGACAGACAGGCTGACGACGGTTCACTCGATGGTAGATGGCTACCGTCGCCTATAACACAAGCAACGCCACAAGTGTTGCAAGTGCTTAATAATAATACTTAATAAAAGTAATGTAAACATTTTAAATTAGCCTACGCTTGATCAGCTAAATGTAATGCTAAAAATCAAGTGAAGCCTACACAAAATGTCAATGTCAAAATTCGTAACATTGTATTGAACAACTTGAGCTAGTTTTGCGAAAGTGTTTTAAACATTACATTGTTTAATAAAATGATTCACAAATGAATCACTCTTTGTAAATGTAAGGTCGTGTATTCACACGTTGAAAATGCGTTTGAGTAGTCTCGATTCGTTCAGCTTGTAATGAGCTTAAAAATCTCTTTGAGGCAAATGACATTTACTATAGAACTCGCTGGCGGCGGATCCAATTCAACAGGCCTAAAAATGGTGTTTTTTTTGTTTTTACCATTAGAACAATACACAAAATAAAAAAAATTATTAATACAATTTTTTAATCTGATATTAACTTATTAATAGGTACAGGATTCATATGCGTGCAATAAGCCGTTTTCGAGAGAATTTTCAATAAAGGTCAAATTCTTCTTGTGTTCTAACTTTTTTTGTGGAGTTTCTATTACTTTAACGAAAATTCTAATTAATACAATTGGTTCTTCACATGTTTAAGTATAATATATGTATATATTTTTCAAAGCAATTGTCTTGTCCATTTCTTGTAACATCTTCATTAAACAATGGATATTTTTAGTATTTAGGGTTTGTCTCCCCCTTAACATGTATGTATACAGACCAACGTGTAACCACCCCTTTTAAAATATCACCTTGAAATAACAGCATGTGTGGTGTCGTGTTTAATTTTCCCTATCCTTTATTCTACTAAGGTTGGCAGCGCACTTGCAGCACTTATTGTATTGCTTATGTTAAAAAGCGACCATAAAATGGACAGTGTGAGTCTGTTCTATTGATTTATTTATAAAAAAATTATAGCCTGCAAGCCTATCTTGGTGTTAGATGTATGTTCAAATCCCAGGCAAGTCTGCAGCCCAGGGTTTCGGTTTCATGCATGTTGAAAATTTAACCAGGTTTATGGTTAAAAATTGTTGACAAGTAATATTCGAAGACACGTTAAGAATTGTTAAGAAAGAGTGGGCTTGTGCATTGTGAACTAGGAATAGGTATAGTCCAAATCCATTCGTACCGACGAAAGGCCTATGCTCACCATTGGGACGAATTCATAGTTTTGATCCCTTTAAGGCATGTCAAAAGTTTTTCAGTCTTTATTAGAAGAATTTTTTTTAGGATTAAATATTTTGTTTAGAGTCCCTTGACCATTTAGCCTTTAACTAGGACCTCCCTGAAATAATAGAACTTTTGCTTTGTTTTATTAAAGGACAGGCAGGCAGGTTGATGGTAGGTGGCTGCTGGAGCCTATTGTATATACATATACAAGCAAAAGCAGGAGGGATACAAGTGAGCTGGAAGAATGAAACAAAAATTGAGAATAGATGAATGGTGTCTGGCTTTCTATTACTCCATGGTGATCTTCTGTAAGAATGTGATGACTGTCACCATAGGGGCTGACCAGTTTATGAGTTATTAAACTTTTGTTAATGGATTACTACAAACAACTTTTGTTAGGAAAAAATTTGTATATGGATTAGTACAATGGAGATTTGTATAACCCGAGGCGTTACGATAAAAAAATGTTATTGTAACTTTACAAACCTGTATATTTAATATCAGGCAGTAGCAGAATAAGGTTCTTTATTAATTATTATTTATTGCTAATTTACATTTTTTTAATGTTTAGATAAAGGATTTTATTGTTCTAATAGTAAGTATATTTTATTGTCTCCAATTAAACGAATTCATTGTTTCCTTAAACGAGAATATGTAATAAAACACATGTCTAGGTTTCATTCAAAGCACGCAGAAGAAAGTTGCTTCGTGAGTAGAATCATTGACTAAATAAATAAGACAAAATAAACCTTATTAATGAAGCGGTATGGTTTTTTCTCGCTATAAAATTACAAATTTACTTTCAGAATAAAGACAAAGTCGACAAAAGCAATTAAGTATTCATCTTACAATATTTGATAATTATTTGGTTTTTTTTAAATGTAAAATCGTCAGACGGGCGGACGATCCATTAGTTAGATGGTAATGGTAGGTAGCTACAGCCTAGTGATATCAACATAACATAACTCTATCTTCGACCCCATCTTCACTCACCATCAGGTGAGATTGAGACCAATGGCTTTTCCTCATACAAAGAGTAATAAAAAATATACAAAAATATTTAATTGTTAGCGGAAATATTAGGTTTTCTTAGAGTTTTTCATTTTTTCCTTAAACAAGACAATTCCTTAAACAAGACTTAATCCAATAAACTATTACATACGAACAGACGACTTTTGCAATTATTATATTATTTTAAAAACCCATAGGCTTCATTTAAAAAAAACATTTAAAACCCATAGGAAATGAAGCAGAAATGCTTCCTAAGAAAAGTTAAATTCAGCAGTGGCTTCTATCGACAGATGGACTAAGCTGTTATGTCACTGTTATTAGACACTAACAGGCATTCTTATACATGACCTCAATAAATGACACTATTCAACGGCAACCTTCTCAGAGAGATCTTGACACAGTACCCACCTAATGTGTTCCCATTTATTGTCAATTACATCGAATTAATAGACCCCATGTCACATATTGTTATGATAATTGCCACTATCTCATATAACCTTGCTCCGTCATTACTCTTATTACTCTAATGTCTGAGAAGACCTTTAGCATTTTACAAAAGCATTGGTTTCACTTACAAAGGAGTAAGGAGAAAATCTTCTTATCCAGAAAGATATCTGTATTGAGAGTAACTGAAGTATTTATAAATATAGTGACTTCCCTCGGTTTCGCACGGATGTAATTTTTTTGCAAGTTATAAATACAAACCTTCCTTGTTTATCGCTCTTTCCATTAGTGCAAACCGTATCAAAATTCGTTGGATGGTTTAGAAGAACAAAACAGAGAAACACACAACAGAGAGAGATGGATAGAGACTTTTTTATAATATGCATTGATATAGACAGATACAGATAATTATGTTAGAAAAAATATTACCCTGTGACCTAAGGTTTTCATGAGAACCCATTACCGGGACAAATAACATGCTGTATTTTATTCAGGGCATGATTTTTATGAGTTAGCGAACAAAACGATACTTTTCCATTTTAGAATATCTCAAGTAAAAAGAATTAAAAAAAAAATCTTATTATTTCTATTAGAAAAAATATTTAATGCCTTAAGCATTGTCTTTGTTATTTTCTGTACATTTGCGATTAAGATATTAAAATAAAAAATGTGTCGTTTTATTGGATGTTTCTGTAAATGTAACTATGTATGTAGTATTCTTTAGAAAATTTTACTTTTTGATAGGCAGTGTTAGCAAATTTAGAATATTAAAAAAGCTAAAACGTATTTTATTAAATAGTAGCGACCCGCTTTCGCTCCGGCCTTGTACAGAGGTGAAATTTTAAAAAAATCTTTCTTAACGGATGCTTACGTTATAAAATAAACCTATGTTCAAAATTTCAGCTTGCTAGACTTAGTAATTTTTGCTGCCAAACCATTTTATAAATTTAGAAGATAAAGACATGGTTCACAAAATCAGACAATTCTTTCATTTTAAATTTTTTTATGTTTATAATCATTCTCCATAATCTTAATAATCATTACAATTAATACGTATTATTTTATACCATCGCAGCTTCACTGACTAATCCATTCATTCCATAAAATTTCGAGTTTTATATTTTAGAGTATAAAGTTTTAACAATATATTTTGTAGTGTTTTCTTTAGGAAAAATTGTATATTATGTAAACTAAGTCTCAGTATGTTAATGTAAGTCATGTTAATAGTTTACTGGTGATTAAATAACAACTTTGAAACGTTTTCATAAATTCTTAAACTAATTAAATAAGAATCTGAAGCGAGAAAGAAGATGGAACGTTTAAAAACTTAACAAAATACGTAAGTATTGTTATATTAACCTACATCAATTATGTATGCTAGATTTACTGGAAACATTCTCACGTATAACAATAACATTACATCACGGTGACACATAATTATTTCATATCTTCCATTATACCACTGTATTAAAATGTCTTATGTAGAAACAAGTTTTGTAACGAAATCTGCCGTTTCAATTTCATTCGGTTTGCGCGCAGGAAATCTTGTTATGCGACCGAACGCTATTGTTTGCTGTCACAGAAGAAGAAATCGGAAGTTGTTAGCTTTTTACTCGAGTTAATTACTGTTTTGTGTTTTGTGCTTTATGTATTTACCTATAATTGTGAGCCAATTATAGGTACATGTATGTAATTTTCTTTACTACTTACTAGTAAAGTGTACTAGTTCATTGTAATTTTATTAAAAAGAAAATTATTAATTAAAAGGAACTAAAATTAAAATACCTGCAAGCATATGTCGAAGAAAACAATAATAAAAATTGCCGGTTAGTTTTAAAGCGTGACTAAATTGATCAGAAAAAGACGGCCGCCATTTTTTTATTAATACTGTCAACTCCATTCTAAATTAAAGAAAATTTACAAAATTTTTACATTTAGAAGTTGTCATATAATAAAATATCGGAAAAAAATGGATCTTTTGCCTATTATTTCCTCCCAAGTTGCAAAAAAGTACTATACAAGTCTCGACCTAAATAGCAATTGACGGCCTCGTTCTGTGCAACAAAAATACTTCAGAGGACACACTTTACAACATGGTTTAAAAAGTTTTAATTTGTTAAAAAAGTCAATTAACAAATTGAAAACTGAAAGAAATTAAAAAAATATATATACAGAAATATACAGGTTTTCTGAATGGATCTTTTGCCTATTATTTTCTCCCAAGTTGCAAAAAAGTACTATACAAGTCTCGACCTAAATAGCAATTGACGTCCTTGTTCTGTGAAACAAAAATACTTCAGAGGATATTTAATATTTACAACATGGTTTAAAAAATATTAATTTATTAAAAAAAAAGTCAATTAACAAATTGGAAACTGAAAGAAATAAAAAAATATATACAGAAATATACAGAAAACCTAGAATAAACTTACTATTAAAAAAAGAAAAAGAGGCCAAGTTAATATTTCTTTATTAATACCTATTGTTTTTTGTACACACAAATACAAAGTACACTTAAGACAAAAGAATATTATTTTCAAAATTACTTACACAGATTATCGATTTAGAACAAGGATGGATAGATGTTAAAAAACCGCACGAAATTTAGGCCAAACTTTTTTTAACAGCATGTTCACGAGACTGGTGACAGGGCTTAGAAAGCGGTCTCATAAAAATGTGCAATGAACTGAGATAGTGAAATCTACAAGATAACATCAATATTATCTTGTCTGCATGTTAAACTCGTCCTTGTGTTTAAAACATACGCGTAAAAATTGTGCACGCTCCGCTGCTTGTGTGACGTTACTAACGTTCCGCCGTGACTTCATTTGCGTTATTCTCAACCGTTGTATTGTTTTCTCAACCGATTTGTGTATTTGTCAACCATTTCTCAAATTGGTTGATTTTCGCTTCTTGGCTAGTATTTTGGCAGAATATTAAACAAAAACAAAAACAGACTATTAAATTGTAATCGCTGTCCACTGCAGATTATACAGTAAAACGCAACTACCTGCTAATAACACATGTTAAGCATAAATTCAGGAGATTCAGAGATTATCCCGTGTATTTGTATAAACAAATTCTACTTTTTTAAAATAAGTGTAGTAGGTATTATATTGTTTTAATAATAACGTCCGTTAAAATTAATTTATGTAAATTACAATTAAAACTATAAACTGGAGACAATAGTAGTTTAAAATATGTAAAAAAAAAAAATTAATTTAACTGAACCCTCTAATATTCCATAAATTTCTTTATTTTTATACATTTATCAGCCTTACTGCCTAAATTTATTGATAAATAATAATCTAAGCTAATTCGATGAAATAGTTATTTAATTTTTTTATATGTAAAACTCCATTTTATCGGATAAAACGCATTAACGATTTTAATCGTTTTATACTCCCGTATGTTTCAGAGCTAATCTAACTGCAAGTACGAGCACGTAGTTCGCTTTCTAAATAACGTCACTTTTGTGTAAATCCGTTTAACACCTCACTGTTTTGAATAATGTCGCATTATTATGAAGCCATTGCGTTGCATCATTAATGTTATCTGGAGGCCCAACACGAGGATGAATAATAAGTCGTAAATACAAAATATGTTAAATGTACAGGTACTTACAGTGTTTTTTATTCTTCTTTAATATATTTAAAACTTCGCAATGAAGAGAGCTTAGTTTTAGAATAAAAAAAAAATATTTTTAAATGATTTTTGTAGCAAAATTTAAACATTTTGCTGTAAATATAAATACCTACTATCTAATTTGTTAGAAAAGACCAAGAATCAAATAAAGGATATTATTCTATATTTATCATATACGAGTACCTAATAAAATCGTTAACGAGCCGTGTGACATTATATTTTTTTCAAAAAAAAATAAAAAATAAAAAAAAATTACACTTATATACGTTACCGACTCAAAAAAATAGTTTTTTTAGAATTTTAGTTGGCTTCTGTTTGTACGTTTGTGCACGCTAATCTCAGAAACGCCTTTCACTGATATATGGTAGCAAGCTTCCCGTAAGATTTAGTTTTGTTACCTATCACGCGTACGCAAGTTGCGGGCTCAGCTAATTATAAAATAAAGTCGCTCTCCGCCTCTGTTCCTCGTCTTTTTTTATGTTAAGATCGGCAGGTAGACTGACGGTCCACTTGATGGTAGGTGGCCACTGTCTATAACACAAGCAACGTCAAAGGTGCTGCAAGTGCGCTACCGAGTACAGTAGGATTAAGATAAGGCATTGGGAGGGGATAGGGAAATGGGCTCTGTCATCCCTTACCCACTCACCGAAACACAACAGCACACGTGTTTTTATTTCACGGTGGTCTTCTGTAAGGTGATGGTTACTGCCGCTAGACGGTCTGCCCAAATGACTGCGAAACGCAGTGTGCCCTGCCACTACTTTCCAGATCCAGACCAGAGCCAAATTTGAAAAGTTCATTTTTCAAAGTTGACGCTGCCGGGAATCGAACCCGGAAATCCTAGAACAGAGCGTTAAGGCAAGCACCCAACTCATCCAACGGGTTCGTCTGACTTGTTCTAAACAACCCAATGAATTTTGAAACGGTTTTCACGAATGGAAAGTGCGATAAACGAGGAAGGTTTGTGTATATGTCGGCGGCCGATCGTATAATCCGGCTGTTCGTGATGTGCCTAGGCAGAATCCGTTTCATGAAGTTTCTGCTTAATACCTAGTCAATTCATGAAATGGCTAATTAAAATTCAGGCACATCACTAACTGCCAGATTATACGATCGGCCGCCGACATAAATAAAATTGCACCTACACGATTCTGGAGCGGGTCGCTACTTCTATACTAACCTAATAAAGCTAAATAAATAATTCGCTTTTTATTTGAACGCCCTAATCTTTGGAAATGGTGGTCGGATTTGAATTTTTTTTTGCATTTTAATAATCTTAATGATTAATTAATTAGTAAACGTGGATAACTTTAAATATAAATGTGACAATAAATTAATGACAAATTACAATCTACAAGCCCTATCAATACGAGTAAGTATGACAAATTATATTTAAAATAAAAATAAAAAATGGTACCTAAGATAATTACACACACATCCAGTTCGTGACTTAATAAAGAGGAAAGTGTCTCGCAACGTCAAGGATAATCACGATCACAGGTAAAAGACACTTCCGGCTGAAGTGTAATCAAGTGCGAAACTTTGCGACCTCACTTATTGACAACTATGACAGAGGTTTTTGACAATTTAACGATGTACATTGAGGGTTAAAACCACGTTAAAACTTCAATTATAAAGCATGTCAGGCAGGCTGAATGCAAATTTAATTACCTATAGGCTACGTTCGTGTAACCACAACCCACAGGGGCTCTGCAATAGACTAGACACATAGAAATGGGTCGAGCATCCATTACTCTAGTACCGAGAAATATTGTTACTTGTTAAAGATGGTATAGGTAAATAAATAAAGATGAATGTAGCGAGCGAGCTGTGCAGGCAATGCTTAGCTTTCTCTAGGTGAGTTGATCTGAAATACGGAGATCTATCGGAGAACCAAGATACTAGATGTATTTAGTTTTGAAGTCAGTTGAAGTTGAAGACAGCTGAAGTGATGGCAATTGAGGTAGAAAAGTTTTGGTGTGGAACGCCAACTCCAAGACCACCAGCTGTCTGGCGATGACCTAAATTGAGCGGCAGGCGTAGTGGATGAATTAGGAGAACGAATGACTGAATGCGGTGGCGCTCAATCAAAAATGCCTATGTTTTACAGTAGATACTTGTATAGTATCTATAAATCTACACATGCATCATACACATGCAATAACCCATATTTGTTAATATGTAAGTGTATATATGTTTTATATGTAATGTATATTGTACTTGTACAATATGTATATTGTTATATTATTATTATTATTATTTGTACCTATAAATTGTAATTTGTCATACCTAGTAATAGGTTTTGTAAAAATTTAATTAAAAATGTATTTTTGTAATTTTTTGTATGCTATTAAGTTTGCTATTCAATAAATATCTATGTAGTGTCTGAAGCCTATATCTCACTTATAGTGAATGATGATGATCTACCACTTCGGAAACTTCAATAACTTGGAAAGGACGAACATTAATTTATGTAATACTTAATATTATTTATGTAATCGCCTTGTAAATGATGTGATAAAATTTATTAGTAATAAAATATCTTATACCATTAAAATTGTAATACACGTCATACCCGTCACGAAGCGAAGTTTTAAAAAATCAAAACATCTACACCGTTTTAATAGGTACAGTCGGGTGGAAAAGTGTTTAAGTGTTCCACTGTTAAACAATCTGAACGTTAGATTGCCTGGAAAATAACGTATGCTACTTTTAGATGTCACACGGGCGAAGCCACCGATAAAAGCTCGTATATATGGAACTACATCTTCTTAACACGAGTTGACACTTTAGATAAATTACCACCGCACGAAAACAGTGGTATTATATCCAAAAATGTGCAAAACGTCTCGGCTTCCATACATTTCACTTCCTACGTGATCAAAATTACAATATTAAGATATTTCTCTCTAAAAGAGAGAAAAAAGCAAATCACAATTCTATTTTAACATTACCGGTCCAAAATTCATCTATTATGTCAAAGGGTCCTACGGCTATTATGGCAGAAATACTGCTGTTGATCCACTTGTGAGTAGATAGGTATTGCGGTCTAGGAATACAATTAATTAACACCAAGGGGATGAAGATCGCTGCTTAACTTAATAGTTTAAAGGATAGAGCTAAAGTTGAGGAATTACCTGATAGGGGAAATCCCCACCTGATAGGGGTTTAGCTCTGGTATCTCGTAGTCAAATACCGAAATATAGTAAAACATGTACTGTTCTTACGTGGCGGTCTTCTGTTAGAGCTACCCAATTTGCTGTTGCGTATCTTATAATAATGAGTTATAAAAATGTTTGTTTATAATTAAGGCGTGGCGGTGCCTGCCTTAGATAGTGGGTATACTGACGTGACGAGAAAGCGCGGGCATCTGTGTTTTATAAAAAGTGCTGTTAAATTATTTTAAGAAAATAATAACAAAAAAAAAACTTTTGATTTATTCTATTGATTTAGGTTTTAAATACCTTGCTTTAATTTAATAAATAAATAAAAATATTCTTTTGTTGCTTAGGACTAAAGTTCAGTCACGTACAATAATAAATTCTTTTGCAATTACCACCAGTTCGGAATGTTCATTGTATGAAGAAGAACTGGCAAGAAATCTTCTTTGAAGATCAAGTGCATCTTAGTTTTTTTTTGGACTAATAAAATATAAGAGATTGATTAACTATTCGTTGTTCATATAACGATTAAAAGTAAAAATAATAATTTAGATTTGATATAAAAGTGATAAAAATTTGTATTTTAAATTGGGTAACCTGTATTAGAGAACTTCAAGAACTTTGAACATAACGGCTTTGCTTAGGAAAATTTAACCAAGAGTTGTCAAAATTATATAGCGCACAATATGTTTATGACTTAAGTGGCCGAGTGTCCAGCCTCGCTCCATTTGCATACCATTAAACCGACAATAGGTTGTCTGTGAATACTTAATTATTTACTCAGCCTACAATCGATGGGCGAAACATTCTACAGATTTCATACCCGGTTTTTAAGGAATTTCCAATTCGACAAATAAATCAGGTTTTCGTATTGGTGCAATAAACTGTTATTTTTGTATTCTGTTTTATATAAGTTAATAAAATAATTTGCCATTATTCTCCTTTTTGATTTCATTAGGTACTAGCTTTTGCTCCCGACTTCTACTGCGTCACTGGGAACTTTTTCTGAATGAAAGGTAGCTTTCATTCTTCCTTGTGTTACCCCATGTTCTTTCTTTTGTGGTACCCCCTGACAACTGACAAAAGCCATTTTGCTATAAAAAAATCTTACGATACGAACCTAATTTTAACTAAAATGCAATAAAATTATGAATTTAATATTTGCATTATATTTGGTTTATCTATTTCACAAATCGTTTAAAAAGAGAGGTGATTTTTTTTGTGAATTACTACTGCTAAATTAATAAAGTAAAAGTAGCTAATGTTTTTTAGCATGTTCTCAGAGTTGCGTTGAGATTTCGAGCGTTCACGTTTTGAAGGATATTGCTCAACTTTGGTCCAAGGAATGGTACCTGCGCAGTGTTTCTGTGACTAATCTATGTTTGTATACCAAATGTTTTTGAAATATATCCTGAGGTCACATTTTTTTTTTACGATTTATGGGCGAGTCGGTTTACGAGTATTAAAATACATACTTATAGGCAATATGTATGTTTGTTAATCTTTCATGTAAAAACCTCTGAACATCACTGAAGTCTCTACTTCGCTATAAAACATAAGCTATAATTTATAAAGATACAATGAGTGGTTAGACGCTCTGTTCTAGGGTTCCCGGGTTCGATTCCAGGCAGGGTCAACTTTGAAAACGAACTTTTCAAATTTGGCTCTATCTGGAAAGTAGTGGCAGGGCACACTGCGTTTCGCAATCATGGGCAGCCCGTCTGGCGGCAGTAATCAACCCCCTTACAGAATACCACCGTGAATTATAACAGCACGTGTGCTTTTGTGTTTCGGTGAGTGAGTAAGGGATGCCAGAGCCCATTTTCCTATCCAATTCCTTCCTTAATTCTACTGTATTCGGCAGCGCACTTGCAGCAGCTGTGGAGTTGTTTTGTATTACAGGCGACGGTAGCCACCTACCATCAAGTGGACCGTTAGTCCTTTAACATAAAAAAAAGAAGTCGCGGGTCAAAGTAGGTTTATTTATGCGATGTTAAGGCGGTTGGACAGATAGTCGGTATTTTCATTGTGAATCTGCAAAACCAGGGGTTCTCAGGATAAGGACATCCAGGATAAAATTAAAGGTACAAAATAATTATAAATCTGCTTTGACATTTCTTATTCACGCACCAGTTTTATACCATCACGATTATTAGAGTGTGACCTGCACTTTTGAAATCACATAAGAAATCACATAAGAATCAAATGGATTGGTTGTATGGTCACTCAATAAAGGATATATTATAAAACAATGAAATTCGTAACAAGGTGATATAATTAATTATATGTTAAACTAGCCAGAGGCATACAAACTAAATGAAAAAAACGTTCGAGTATGTATTCATAATTTTTTGTTGGCAGAGATCAATCCGCCCAATCGATTGCATTTCAATTAGGCAATGAAAAACTAACATTCGCTAACATGATTGATAATGTTTATTGTTACCTTTGTGTCAAGTCTCGTGTCATTGTCTTATCCGGGTGTCGAACACGATCGCAAACATTTGTATTTAATGTTGAAGACAGTTATAACCCGCGGGTTTGCCTACATATAAAATTTACAAAAGCCTATTGAAGGTTTATGCTGCTTTACAAAATCTCATCAAATCGTTAAAAGTAATAAATAATATAAGCAACACTATAATTGATACTTGTAATATTAGTTTTAATTAGCTGAGCCCGCAACTTCATACGCGTTGTATTCGGTATAGCGCGTAACTTTATTGTTTGTTAACCGATTGGAATGAAATAAACACTAAATGTTACGGGAAGCTTGCTACAATAAATCAGTGAAAACCGTATTCAATTGGATTAAGCCGTTTGTGGGATTAACTTGTACAAATGCACAGACAAGCAGACAAACTGACATACCGACAAACAGACAAAAAATCTAAAATTCTGATAATTCTATAAAAAATATTTAATGTAGGTACAGACACGGCTCGTTTACGATTTTATTATATTGTATAGATTATAAAAATAAATAAATTGATCATGACCGATCTGGGCATTACCTCTATCAGAGATTATATAGCAATTTTAATTTACTATAGAATATAGAATATAGAATATACTACAGAAACAGCTTCTGAATCGATTCATTTTATAATGTTGACACTTTTAAATGTTTATAAAGAATAGATAAATAAATTTTTAGAGAAAGTTCTATGTAGTGCATACATATTTACTGCTTAGTGATGAGCGCATCTATTGGTCTGTAGTTGTAATACAGACAACAACTTAAACAACTTATGTATAGTTATATATATACTTGCTTTTTGTACTACTTTTTTTGTTTACTAGCTTTTTTCTGCGACTTCGTCTTCGTCTCCTTTTCTAATGCGTTCAAACATTAATTAGATATTTATTAGTTATTTATTTTTTAATATATCGTTGAATAGTTTTTTAAAAGATGATCACTCTGTAATAATATGTATACTTTTTTATAGCTAAAAGGCATCCTATGCCTTTTTCTTTACCTCTAACAACGTGTCTGGAAAATCTCATGATTTTCGGTTGTATAGTTAAGACGCAACAATGTAAGAAACAAACAAAATCACTTCCGAATTTATGACATTAAGTAAGGATTCTATTTTTCGTATGAATCGAAATTGGTTCGTCTACAAATAAATAAATATACTAAAGATAGATCTGATTAAAGTTTCCAATGAAAATATTAAAATTGCTATAATTTTTTTAGGAATTTCTCATTGTTTCAAGTTTTCAACACGCCAAAATGATAAATGTATGAGAAATTGGGTCTTAACATGCTAGCTTTACTTAATTGGTGAGATAGTTAAAATGACTCTCACCTAAGCGAGTCGATAGCCGATACGTAAATACGAGTACTCGTAACTTAGTGACAACTGGCAACTTGAGCTGCCACGTAGCCTTTTCTTGCATCTTTTACTTTGCTTGTGTTAATTATGATTTCGTAAATTCATCAGAGGTGCTAGGAATAAATTAGCACTGTACTTACTTTACAGGCTACGTCGGCCTTAAATCTCAATAAATACAAGATTGCTTTGTGCTGTCGGTTTACTGATATACTGCGACAGATGGCGCTTTGAAAACAATTGGGTTTAAAAGAAAATCCTAATTTTATTGTAAATGTTAAACTTTATGTTTGGATGAAATTTGGCACACAGATAGTTTATAATCTGGATTAACACTTTTATCCTGGAATAGGTGCCCGTGGGATTTTCAAAAACGAACTACAGCATCTACGAAGTCGCAGGCACAGCTAGTTTATTTATATTTCTTTCATATACTGCGTATTGCATTAGCGTCACATAGTAGAGTCACACTGCGTTCCGCAGTTATAAGCAACGTCCCTTAAAGCAGTCACCGAATGAGCATTGCTTTTGATGTGTGATGGTAACTCTGAACATTGAGTAGACTTTCTAATAGATTTTATGTAATTATTTATTTTATGTAGATTTTATGCTATCTACATAAAATACACCATTAGAAATTGATGATATCTATCTATCTGTATAAATTTAAAAAACGAATCACTAAATTTGTTGCTAAGCGCAAACTCGAAAACGGCTGGACAAATTCGGCAATATTTTTTTAAATATTCCTTGAAGCCGAGAAAAGTTTTTATGAAAAGAAAAATTGGAAAAATTGCATTCTTGCGAAGCCGGGAGTGGGTCGCTAGTTGAAAATATAAAAAAAGAAATAAAAATAAGAAAAAACAAACATCAAATACAAAAGTTTCTAAAGTCTCTGAATACTATAGGAACTACTTAATAGTTTTTAATGGAATCTGCTGACTTGCTAAATTAGTAAAAGGATTTAACCTATGCATAATTTATTAGACCAGCTCCCTTATTTATTACAATCAAATAAACGCCACATGGATGACAAGGCACGAATATAATTACGAATCGACCACGCCTTCAGCTAATTGTATCTCCGATCTATTTTATGTTGTCATAACGCACGATTTATTCTGTATGATAATAATATGACCATTAACAAGTGACCATTAGGAAATCCGGCTTTCAAAGTATTGCTTTTTATAAAGGGTGGAGTGAATAATTTTTTGGTCAAATCCTGTTCTAAATCAACCGTCTCAATATAAGTAATTTTAGCTGTGTTAGCAAGCCTATGTTTAATCACGGCCTAACTCGTTTTAAAAAAAGGATTTTTCTTTCAAAGTTTCCTGTATATTTTGAAATTATCAGTAGTTAATATAAACACTAGAGAAACATTTTTTGAAATGTGACGAATTATTTTAGTAATTATAATGTTGTGTAGGTATTAATTATTTAAATGGTGTTTTTTTACAATCTTTTTAATATTTACGTGTGATTTTATTTTTTACTTCTATAGGCAGTTTATTAATTGGATTGAAAATTAAGTATTGTTGAGTTCTTCTAGCATATTATTATGACCATTTGCTCCGGAATTTGAAATTTAGGTTCCTTACTTTTTTCTAAATAAGGTTTCCTTAGTTTTTGTGAATATAAATGTATAGTATACTAGGGACCCGCCCCGGCTTCACACGGAGTTGAAATTTTCAAAAATCCTTTCTTAACGGAAGCTTGCGTTATAAAAAAAAACCAATGATCCAAATTTCTGGTTTCTAGACGTAGTAGTTTTGCTATGCGTCGATAGCAATTTAAATAAAAAAAAAATTTGCTAGACTTTTCCAGAAATTTCACTGCGAATATTTCTTTATGTACATACAATCGGAGAAGAGAAGAATGGTTTAGAGGAGGTAAGATTATTCTTTTCCATAATGACGATGCCCCTTGTTCTATTACCATTATTACTACTACAATACAATTAATTGTGTTTTTTAAAATTTATAAATATAAGAAAGAAAGAAAGAAAGACTTTTACTCACTGCACTAAAGACACATTATATACAAGAACAGTACAGAAATGAATAAAAAACGTGTATGTGCTACTGGTCAGCATTGTGCTATATATATATATATATATATATATATATATATATATATATATATATATATATATATATATATATATATATATATATATATATATATATATATATATATGTGTGTGTGTGTGTGTGTGTGTGTGTGTGTGTGTGTGTGTGTGTGTGTTGGTGTGTGTTTTGTGTATAGAATGTATAGAATAAATCCTTTATTCGATTCTTTGGTAATGCCTAAGAAATTGGATAGTAGGCATTTATATTTACAGCAAAATGTTTATATTTTGCTACAAAAATCATATAAATATATAATATACTAGCGGCCCGCCCGCTATATACCCTAATTTTTATATTTTTATATACCCTAAAACACTGCCCGTTTATCCCTCTTTCCATTAGCGAAAACCGAATTAAAATCGGTCTACCCGTTCACGCGTGATGCCGTGACCAAGGGAAATGGGGATTCATTTTTATATATAAGATATATCTAGTTTGGGTCCCTTAGATAGGGTTCCAAAGCTGCATAACCTCCAAACAATTTTGTGAATGAATTCTTCCCATTCCAACATACATTCTCTTGTTCCCTAGTTTTTCGTTATTCTTATACTAATTCAGATAAAGTACTTATTATGCATAATATTGTCCTTCATATGTCGATATTCATATAAGAACATTCGATTGACATTGTTATGTTAATTATTATTGTAATGTCGACAGCTTGTAGGTTCAATTTTTTAACAGCAGCTCACAAAAAGTTAATTCGCGGAAGTAAATCGTTATTTTTTGCTACAAGAATATTTATTTCATTTCTTAAAATTAGTTCAACTTATTTTTGAATTTAGTTATACGGCAAACGCCAAATGTATATTATTTTAGAAAACATTGATGTTTATTTCTTGAACATATGTGAATCATCTACTGTTATTATCTGTTACTGTGTTCTGTTAATTTTTCTTGTTCTGTATTGTTCTTTACAGCAACTTATTTATTTATTTTTATTATTTAAATTTGTAGTTACATTACATGAATTGGCGGGTAATGTATTAAACTCTTAATAGCGTTCTCTGAACATTGAATTTTTGTATACAGGTTCACTTATAGGTATTTCTATATACACGGACACGTTGTATATAATCAAATTATGTAAGGTTTGATAACCATAACTTAAGAGAAGTCTTATTTGTTACCAGCTGAGTCCACAAGTTCGTACGCGTGGTATTAAGTATAGCGTGTAACTTTTTTGTTTGTAACCGGTAAGCTTTCTACAATACATCAGTAAAAACCGCATTCAAATCGTTTAAGCCGTTTCTGAGATTAGCGTGCACAAACGCATAGACAAACAGACAAAAATTCTAAAAAGTATATAAGCACAACGTGTACAATTTTTTTTTTGCAAAAATGTTTAATGTACAGACACGGCTCTTTTAAGATTTAATTATATGTATAGATTTTTCTTCTAAAACTGCAAATAGAAATAAAGCGTATAGATAAGATAATAGTGATTCTTTTCATAGCAAGCGTATAGATAAGAAAAACGATGTCTAGGTAGGTATATTGTTCAAACATTGTTAATAAAATTATGTAGGATGTTAATTGATAGGAACGTCAATTTCTCCATCGGTGTCAACCATGACCGTGACCTTGGGGGGACTTTCTTTTTACGGAGTTCACACTTGAACAAAAATTAAAAGTTTGTATGATTTACAACCAGTGCCGTAAATAGGGCGGTGCTACCGGTGCCCAGGCACAGAGCGTAGACTCTGGGGGGCGCAAGAATGGCCAGACCAGGCAGGACTATTTTTTTTTGGTTTGCTCCTGATAAGTTCCCGCTGCGCCCCTAGTGCTCGATTCCAACACCTTGTTCCAGTTCCAGATTCCAGTTCCTTGTGCTTTATTTTATCACCCTGAATGAAATAAAGTAGGCCTATACATAGCATTGCTCTAGGGTACCTATAATATCTAAAAAAAAAGGGCGCAGTTATAGAAGCTCGCACAGGGCGCACAAAAGGCTATTTACGGCACTGTTTACAACATATCTGCCAGATTTAGTTACACCATGTACTATTTATAAAGTCGCTGTCCCCTATGTTTCTCCGTTAACTTCTTCTAAACCACCTAAACAATTTTGATACGGTTTTCACTAATTGAAAGAGCATCAATCGAAGAACATTTGTGTATAAAAAATTGCACTTTATAATTTATAATTTACATATATTTATACATGGCTGACTCGGAATTGTGTTTGTATTTTTAAATTATTTATTGCTTGTTCAAATACAAAATTAAACTTATTTTTTAAATTTAGTCAGAGTACATGTTTTAATCTAATAATTATTATTTCAAAGACGTCATTCATTTATCTTGTTTAATTAAAATCAAATTAAAATTAGCAGAGAAACAAACGGCAGCAGACAGCGACTTTATTTTATAATACGTATAAATATAGATTTATTGATGCTGTCTTGAATAACATTATAAAAAAGATATTAATTGCAAAAGCGAATTAAAATAATTAAAAGAAGACAAATTTCGCCGCCAAAGATTTAAAAATCGAACGTAACCTATAATTGATGAGTCTGCATAGCTCGTTTTAATGATTCTCAGTAATAATTTAAAAGGAATTTCTAACTATAAATTAGAGAGTTTCTCTATAGCAAACATAGTAAAAATAGTCTTAGCACATCGGAAAGACACTGTTTTTTTGTCCTTGTACATAAAAAAATCGGTCATATTTATTATTATCCTTACATAGAGTACAAATTGAAGTCGCTGCCTGCGTCTGTCTATGCCACGCAAAATATTTTGATGCGGTTTTCACTCTCAGTTAGATAATTTTTCACGGAAGCTTTATATATATATATAATACAACCTAATTGGATCCCTACCAAGACGGAGGCGGGCCGCTAGGCATTTATAAGGCTTCCTAGAGCTAGTTCAAGAAGTAAGAAATCACAGAGAGAAATAGAATACAGATTAGTGAATTTTATATGCTATTAGTACCTTTGGATAGAGACAATTAATAAGTGGGCTCTGTTTTTTAAATTTTTGGCTCTGATCCACTTGATGGTAGGTGGCTACCGACGCCTGTCACACAGGCCTTCAACGCCACAGGTGCTGCAAGTGTTCAGCCGATACACATCATAGTAGGATTACGGATAAAGTTTTAGGAAGGGATAGGGATGTGTGTTCTGGTATCTCTTACAACTCACCGAAACACATGCTGTTATTTCACGGTGGTCTTATGTAAGGGCTAGTAAACGCCGTCAGAGGGGCTGCCCAATTGATGACTGCGAAACGAAATGTGCCTTGCCACGACACGAAAAGTAAAATAAAGTAAAATTACTTAAAATACTAGTAAAACACTCTTACAGAAGACAATCGTGAGATAACAGCTATAACATGATGAATCATTATCCTAAGAGGGTCTTTTATCCTGAAAGGGTATCAGCACACTTGAATCCTAACTGTATTGTGATGTTTATATTGATATCGGTAGAAAAAAATAGAAAAAAAGATAATATCAAGTATCTAACGATATACGTTGAATATTAAACTTAATAAAAACTTACTTCACTTAAGAAAGTGAATTCGGAATAATATTGATTAAATGCTTTTGATTACAAAATTTATGTTGCTCATTTGTCACAAGCTAGTTTTTTGTAATCGTCTATGCAAACGTAATATTCGATTTGGCGCCGTTCGTTTGTAGTCTAGACACTTTTTCTTTCAATGTCCTTATAATTTCATCTTGTTTGTAGAATACAAATGCGATATTAACTTTGATAAAAAACAAAGATGGGGTGGAATTGGTAAATTGGAATAGGCTCTGTCATCCCTCAAGGGACATTCATTAATTACGTAAGGACGATTTTGGGCATTTTTGAGCAAACACCCATATAAGTGCACTAAGATTTCTCGGATTCAATTTGCGTAAGATTTTATCTAGTTTTAGAAAATGATCAATTGCACTAAAACTATAATTTGATGTAAATCAAAGATTTTTATTTTTTAAAAGATAATTTAGGTTTTACCATGATAGATTAAGATTACGATTTTCAATATAAAAATATGTATTAATTAAATAGGGGATCGGACAGTAATCAGATTAAAATCTAAAATGTACTTAAAAAGAATATATATATTTTTTTATGATTATTTATCGAATAATAATTTAATATAATTCATTTAAATATTTTTAAATGAAGAAATAAAATTTTATTATTTACAATATTTTTAATCTATACTGAAACACCAGTCACAGTGCGTGACGTCATTTGTGGGCAATCATTGTCTTATGAAAGTGCAGCTGTTTTGTTATGATATGACTACAAATGACGTTACGCGCTCTCAGATGAACATCGTGGCGTTTTGGCGGCATTTTCAAACAAACAATATTAGAACATGATTTTGAGTATCTAAAAGGCTATAAATAAATAAAATAGTATTTTTTATGGGAATAAATATCCATGAAGATTAATTTAAAACACTTTCTGAAAATTTGTCCGATCCCCTATTGTACCTTAAAAGAGAAAAAGCTCTGCAGGAACTCTGCGGCTCATTCTTTCTTTGATTAATTAGTGAATTAAGGACTTTCGCCCGTAGGTGCAATGATAAGATCTCTATCCTTATCACCTAGTAATTAAAATCTTACCAACAAATATGTCTGGAGAGGACTCAGACACACTCTGTTGGACCCGCACGACCCCAACACGGCCCCAAAAGTACCACTCTACGTTCTAGATGACAACAAGCCACCAACACATCGCCGAAGAAATGTCAGAAGAAGAGAAAGGACACCAAGATCCTCCGGTAGACCCCCATCCTAACTAACGACTAGGTTTAATTCTATACCTGGCCGCGTGTCCCACTCAGGAGACTTGTGCCCCCGGTGGTTCGCCCCACCCGAAAGTACTAACGGTCTCTAATGAGAGTTACTTGGATCTTCCATGCTTATTTTTGAATATGGTGTTGTCATCTTTGTCGGAAACTTGAGGATGTTGTTGGTGTTGGTCCGGCATAATAAAAACCTCTGTCCTACGTTTCGCCTAGTGACGGCGGTTATTCTTCCGCGGTTTATAGTTTGCTTATAATTTATTGCTGTTTTATACTTATCCATACATATGCGATATTCCTCAAAAAATTATTTTTAACCCCTGGCAAATATAGTAGATTGCACTTTTTTTTAAACTGTTTGATCTAATTGTCTCTATGTAATACTAATACTACTAGTAATGTACAATTGTTAATTTTCCCAAATAATTAAAAAAGTAAAAGCTTCAAACAAACGAGTACTGGCGTTACACAAAAAATTACGTGTTTTTAAACTGTCAAATAACATTACGACGATATTACTCAAAATTTTGGTATTTCCGTTCATTACATCTCTGCGTATAGTCTATTGAAGCGGTTTACAGAAAGCGTTTCTAAGAATTTGTTTGCTAACCTTTACTAGACAATAGAAATGAGGTCGTATTACTCGTACAAGGGCGGTTGACGTCGACATGTCAAACCGAGTTCCGCGTTAACCGTGTCAAGGGCTATACTATACATATATACTATACAAAAACCTCAAAATAAACAAGCAAAGAAAGAAAATAAATCCGGCACAACTCAATTAATACCACCGTCAGCCCGTCTGTCGATCGCGAAGAAATCAATTTAAAACGCGGTGAATTAAATGACGTCATATCGATTCATCGATTCACCATGACATCGGCATATTTCGTGGTTCCGCCCAATCCGAAAATAATATCTTCGAAACTATGATGTCAATGATGTCGTCATAGTTTGAAAAGTTGCGCACGTGCAGACAATCATCTTTCATACCCACGTCACAATCTAGAACCGAATTGCAAGTAATAGTGTTTGCGAATTGGTCGAAATTAACCATTATCATTTCGAAGGTGGGGAACAAAAAACCAACTTAATTTTTTTAAATGAGAAGAGTTAAACGAGAAAGTGACAATGAACTGTTTTGTATTCACCTATTAATATATAAATAAATAGGTAAATTACATTCAATTCCTACTTATATTTAATTTTTACATGATAATAAATGTTGATGTTACTTACAACATTTGTATCTAGGCAAAGCTGCAAACGGGGCGTAAAGTTACAATTTAGAACACTAAAATAACCAGAAGGAATGATGGCGAATAAAACGAAAAAAAAAAAAAAAGAAAAAAAAAACTAGTCTCAATTGGAGTAGTTTTTATTGTATCTACTAGCGAGGGTAATTAGTTTATTGTCACCTACTAACACAAGCAACACCATATATGCTGCATGTACGCTGCCAATCTTAGGATAATGAATTAATAGTGACAAGTTCTGGCATTCCTTACTCTCCGAAACTCAACAGCACACATGCTGTTAACGGTTGTCTATTATAGTCTATTACTGCTGTTAGACGGCAAAATTTTTCATTACTAAATTACCCACGAATAAGTTCTGTACATTCATTTTGATACGAGTTATAGTTTTCGAGGTATGGTGCGTCAAAGTTTACTAAAAATTAGCACTTAGCAAAAATAAAACATTGAATTTACAGGAAACAATAATATTTATTCTTTTTTTTTGAGTTTATATTGTAATATTTATTTAAAACAAATCAGTTTCGTCATCATTAACTTCTCGAGTTTTGTTAAAGCAACTATAAGGCCCTGACAATTTATGCACATGGTGGAGCAACGCAATCCAGCTTCGACAGCTAGAATGAGTATATTGTATTATGTTTATCCAGTTAATAAACTCTGTAAACCAAATTTCAGTAGTTTTTACGTTAAAGAGTAACAAACATCATTATATTCATCCATCCTCACAAACTTTCAAATTTATAAAATTACTAGAATACTTGTTAGTAGATATTGACATAGATATTTTTAAACTAGACAATTAGACAACATGTTTTTAAACAACTCCAGATGTTTCCAATATTATGATTTGGCATTTTAATATTACCATTTTTCATTGAATCGTTGTCTTATGTTAATTATGTAAATTTGATATGGAATCCCTAACAAATTAAAGTCGGCATCGCTGATCATTCTACACAACGACCTTGACAAAGTTGTTCAGATAGTAGTAGAGTAAAAAATTACTAACTTTCAACTCATCATAAAAGATAGAATTTTTAATTTTTTTTTAATCCATCGTAGAATTGTATTTTGTAATAAAAGCCATTCTGCAGAACTAGGATACGAGCACATATTAAATTCTTCTTTTAGTATAATGCTATGTAGGCAATCTAAAGTCCGTATTTCTTAGCCGATTCAAAACTATCCTTTTAAGAAAAGTGAAAAGAATAAGTTATTTAGTCTTAATCTTAAACAGAAAACACACACAAAAACATAGGTATAAATAGAAAGGGAAAGATAAACTAACCCATTTAAAGTACATTATAAAATTAGGTATACACTAATTATTTTTCTTCTTCTTACTCTCTCTTCTTTGTTAATTTATGAATCTCTGGTTGTCTTTCGCGAGTCGAAATTATTGTTCCACGGTTTTTAATACCGGTCAGCCGATGTTTCGTAGCCATGACAACGTTCTTCTTCAAACTTTACGCTTTCCTTCTATTTTTCCTATTATTATTGGGAACTTCTATACCAAAGATAATTGTATTAGTGCTAATACAACATCTTTGTTCTATACACTACTATTCTGACATACTACATTGTCTATTCTTTTTAATTTTTTTTTTAATCGGTATTCTACTTTTAAATAATTTTAGTTAGCAATCTTTCAATTTTATCAAATATAGATTTTCTGTACATAGCTTTATTACCTAATAAAAAAATTAAGTGTGTAATTATATTTACCATTTAGGCAACATTTATTTGAAAAATAGTATTGAAGGTAACATTTATTTGAAGATACAAAGTTTCATGGAGATGAGACCATTTAGGATATTTTAAGTTATGATTATGTCTTAGTCGTAACCGGATGATTCCAAAATTACAATTTTACGTTTTCTTTAAAATAATATTGCGTTTCGCAGTCATTTGGACAGCCTCTTACTACCACCCTCTTACAGAAGACCACCGTGAAATAACAGCATAATATATGCTGTTGCGATTCGTTGTATGAGTAAAGGATGCTAGAGTCCATTACCCTATCCCTTCCACATTTTTTATCCTTAATCCTACTATGGTCTACAGCGCACTCGGAGCACCACACTAAAATCTTCAGTGTATTACCTAAACCGGACATAGTATTTACAGGATACTGAGTTTCCTGCAAATCTTTCCAATGATATGGTTGAGTTTGAAATTGCTTTTCAGAAATATATCTCATTTGCGATAACAATAATTTATAAATAAGAAAAATAATTTTTATTTATACATATAAGAATAAACTACCTAATTGTTACAAGTGGATCAGCCTGCTTGCTGACAGGCAGACCTTACATTTACATAAAGAAAAACTTAATTACGGAATCACACAAGTACTTCAATTTATCCCGGTGCAGTATGATTGCAGTATAATCTTAAACAATTTCTTGATGTTCAAAATTTAAAATAATAATCCTCAAAATGTTCAAAATTCAAAATAATAATCCCTGAAGGGTAAGAAAATATTTGTAGCGAATAAAAATTGTTTCGGAGACTATAGAAACGCAATCTATCGATCATAAAAATCATAAAAATATTTGATGAATGTAAGAACTAAATATTTTACACACCTTACTTCAAGTTTAAAACACTTTTACAAACTAAAAGCATTGGAATTTAGACAATAACAGCTTATACTAATAGTTTCATAAAGTTTGAACATAAGAATCATTACGAAATCTGTTCCAAAGCCTCTTTTATGAGACGAGACTGTTAGAAACATTAATTTCGAATGTGTATCAGAGAATGCAGTTTCGCCAAATACGACTGTCCAACCGACATAGTAGCGAAGTTCGAATTATTACAAATACACTGCTGGTTGGGTTCTAGCGTCAAGGTCACGGTTCTGTATATCGGAAGCATTGTTAGGAGAAACGTTCGACATTTCCGCGTTGTGAGAATGTGCGGCGGGTTTGCGGTGGGTGGTCGTTGCGTAAATATTGCAAGTACGCATGTGACGCATTCGATTCGTTTGCTAATATTGCGATGTGCAATACACAGGGACAGTTGATTCATTCTTTTCATTTATTTAATTTAAGCTAACCCAAATAAATATTAGAGGAGCAAGGCCTTCTGTATTCCGCACAGTTTTTCTGGAGGCAATTGCCACCCCCTTATAACAGACAAAAAGTATAACCGTTGAAACGGAGAGTGAATAGGTTTTTCAAAAAAAAAAAAACGTTACAAATTATATCTATAATTTGTAATTATAAAGGTGTCTAAACATGTAAATCAATTAATTCCAATTAATGAGTTATATAATTGTAATTCTATAATAAATGAATAAAATAATATAATAGCTGACCCAGCAGATTTTGTCCTGCCCGAACCCGAAAATAATTCTGTAACCCGATTGTGGCGCCACCTATCGGGTCCAATTTTATTTTCAAACCATATGTCAAAATGACGTGACACTTCACGTCAATCAACGACGGTTAAATTATTTGGATATTGTTCATACAAAAATACTAAAATTGCGATTAAAAACTGGGGGAAGGGGGTAGGGGTAGGGTAAAAAATACTTTACGACCTATTCTTATCCCTACCAAATATACAAAAAAAAATCATCCAGCCGTTTCGGAGGAGTTTTGTTACAAACACTGTGACACGAGAATTTTATATATTAGATTTTTCTATAATAAATATGATGACTTACAGAATTAAAATCTAAATGGAAATAATATCAAAATAATGAGCGTGGGTAAAGAGTAGACTAATGTCAAAATAAAGTGTCAAAATCTTTAAAAATTGAGCAACTCCAAGTTGATCTAAGTACATAAGTGAAGTGAATTTCAATAGTCATGTCCACTTGAACTAACACAATCTTTCACCAATCGTTGCGACACACATCACTTGACATGACGAGCCAATCGCCATAGCTATCCGTAAAATGGTTGACAAATTATTATGTTGTTTAATTTATTTGTAGACTTGTCGTGAAGCTACTCGTAGGCAGCGATAAAACAAGTGTTTTAGACGAAGTTATATGTGTTTTAACTAACCTTTAACGCGCGTTGAATTAAGTTTAGGATATAATCAATTTTAACACTGAAACAACATTTGACATTGAACACAAAATCACTGAAACGAAGCTTTAGTAAAACACAAAAAGTGCCATCTAATTTAAGAATGGGAAACTAAGAGCAAACTAAATGTAAGGTGTCTAATTTCATGTAAATTGGAATATTGGACATTATATCTCATGGAAATTTACTATACTCCGGCCATTATAAGAGTGCTGTTCTGACAGGTGTCAATTCCATACATTTTCTGTATCGTTTATTCGGAAATGAACTTTATGCAATGGACATAAAGAAATGTCAAAAACGCATTCACAGAATGACCGTACTATACATGGATTTACCTGGATAAAAAGCATCAATTTACTAAAATTATTTTCCATCATTGCAGCATTCATATAACCATGGATTGAGAAATCAACAAACAATCATAATCATAAACTTTCGCTTTTATAATACATATTAATTTGATGCTTATAAAATCGCGACTGTTTTTTTTTATTGTATAGCCTAAAGGAAGTAACGCTCGGGTGTCAACTCAGGTAGGTTTGAATTTTGAATGAGACTGTATCTCTTACTGGCAGGCCGATTGACAGACCACAGTAGGCGACTACCGTAGCAACATAAATAGTACTTAGTAAAACTAGGAGTAGTTTTGTTTAAGTTAGGGATAAGAGGAGATAAGGAACTGGGCCCCTTCATCCCTGCCTCACTAACTGAAAGACAGGCAGGCCAACTTATGACTGCGAAACGCATTATGCCCTGCTATTGTTTTATATTTTCATTTAAATGTAATTTTAAATGTATCTTTTCAATGTTTAAATTAAGGTAACGAGCACTTGCTCTAACAATCAAGGAAATCATATGATTTCCTTGACATTAGATGACATTGACATTGATGACATTCCTTGACATTCCTTTAGATTATTTTTACAGCATAGCAATAACTTTCTTGAATAGAAAATTAGAAGTAAGAGCGAGGAATGAATTGGGGCCAGGACTTTAATTTAATATATTAATAATATCAACCTTCTTGAACTTTCAATCCGAATAAGTAATAATTTATTTAGACTGGCTTCATATTACCAAACACAATTTCAAATTTTCGCGTCTAGGAAATAGTAAAATCATTAATTCTTATTAAATTACTTGAATGAATATGAGAAAATACCTATTATTGTTAATTCAAAATGACAGTTGACTTTAAAAGATAATTTATAAAATTGTAACATTAAACAATTTTGTAAAATTACACAGATTTAATATCTGACATCTAACGTGCTATCTTGTCTTATATGCTGTTACCATGTCCATTACATATCACACAACATCATAAGGTATCATCAAAAACCATAAGGTACTTATCATTTTTAAAATTTTTATTTAGCATATTTTATGATTTTAAGTTTGTAAAACCACAAAATATGCAATGAGAAAAAATAAAACATGAATCACAACATTGCACCGTAACGGGCACAAAATATAAATGTAAGTGCATTATTTGTATTATTTTATATAGACTAAAAACTTATTTTTTCAAATTGAAAAAACCACAAAATAAGCCAATAAGCTTAAAAAATCCTAGGTCTCACTTTTTTAATTATTATAACCCTCCCAATATAACAAGTTGTCACAAAATATGAAATCGGCACAAAAATCTTTTTTAAATTATTGTGTTGCCTTCGTCAAACACAAGATATAGATATAAACACAACATATTTAATTTAACTTTTCTAATGTAAATTCAAAATGTAAGAACTTAATTTTAACAATTTAATTTCAATTTTGCGAAATCATAAATTATAAAACATAAAAAAAATTGGTGTCATTTTTCAAATATGTTAGGTTCATTTTTCAATACACTTTATGCTCGATATACATATATATACAAAGATAAAAATGTAAGTAAATAAATAAAGTAAATTTTGTATTTTCTTAAATTAATTCACAATTTATAATTCCCGATTGAAAAAAAAAAACCAAATATGAACTAAGAAAGTGCGCGAATCACACTGAAAAATTGCTCTTAAACCATAGAATTTGTCATAGATAATTTATTTGCATACGATATCGCATCCCGCTGTGAGAGCCGCTATGATATTAAACATTCGTTGATTCATGAGCCTGTCCAATCATTACATGATACCTGTCAATCGCATTTGTTGTATATTAGAATATGAAGTCGTCTAATAAACATTAGATTAGTACATGGCTGAGGAAGTTGCAAGCGCAACGCTGTTGATGTTGATGCAGCTGTTAATAACAAGGGAATCAACTAAGTATAGGTACCGATGAAATGGGTTATAGTTTAAAACAACAAAATTATTATATATTTTATCATTGTAGTATATTAAAATGACTGTCACCCTGCATGCTGATTTTTAAAAAAAGACATTTAATTGCTGACACAATGGCTAACCTATTCAGTTATCTATCTGGAAGACCTATCAATAGATTTCTTTAATCAATGGTAACATTATAAATGATTAAAAATGACCAAACACTTACCAACAAAAAAGTTCTTAAGTGTAAACTAAATAGTTTCATTTTTGTTGTCATCCGCTGATGAGATCGATTTGTTGTCGTTTTGTGTCTGAAACAGAAATTAATCTTATTAAAACATTTATCGGTTGTGGCAAAGCACACTGCGTTTCGCGGTGTTAAACAGTCAAGTCTTGGTGGCAGTAGACCATTATAAAATATCGTCACTAGTGTGTTGTCGATTACCGCGTGGTATCGAAATACCACACATATTTTCTATCGTGATATTTCGATGGGTAAATAATGTTGTCCCTCAAGATGATAGCTCAAGATAAAATATCTTGTGTTTATGATGATAGTAAGAGACGGTAGTTAAAATCGCCAATCTGTGCAATCATACATATTTATGCTTCTACTTGCTAGGCTTCATCAGCTGTTAGTTGTTGATATTCTGTTAGATGATATTCTGTTATATACAAGTCAACTAATTTTTTACGAACTTTCTAGTTCAAGACACAGGTCCTAATAAATGTTGAAAGACTTCTTATGTATCGTCGTTAAATGGGGTACAGTAGTCAAGAAAATTAAATTTTAAATTAACTGTGTTGTAATATTTATTTATTTATTTATTTATTTATTTATTTATTTATTTATTTATTTATTTATTTATTTATTTATTTATTTATTTATTTATTTATTTATTTATTTATATATGAGGTACACAAAACAGGATGCTGTCGTTGAAGATTAATTGTAGAAAGAATTATTCATAGAGATGTACTAGACAGCAACCCAAAACATGTGCACACAGCACGTCCAAATTAAACAGTGTTAAATTTGAAATAACAGAAGTGAGACGCGCTTTCATCCAATATTAATGATTAGAGATAAAAATATATAATGAAAATAAAAAAACAGAAAAAGTAATAGTGAAATTCAACTAAATTATGGTTAAACCTAAAATTGGTTAAGTTTGGTTCAATGAGTTCCTAAAATGTTAAATCGAATAATTTCCCCTATAAAGTTTCATATTAGTTTAGTATATTTCGTATAATCGGGAAAATCTGGATATCATATTTAGACTTTCAATACTGACTAAATTTTAGTAGGTCCTCATAAGTAGATAATACTATCTGTAATAAAATAAAAAAAATAGTTATAAGGCGTATAAATATACTACTAATTAAATAATATAAATATAAGTAATTAATATTATCAATCAATTAATTTAATTTATAATCCCAATTATAAATGCGAAAGTTTGTAAGTTTTTCCTCAATAACGCACAAATAGCTGAAAGAATCTGGAAAAATGTTTCCCAAGGAATCGTATAAGGTAAATGTCCCCTATTTCGGCATGTTAAGGCTCTTAAGATTTTAAGATTTTTTAAATATATTACTAAACATGATACCAGTTTGAAAGTTTTGTGTGATGAATGTTGGTACTTTGCCGGTAATTTCACCCTAGAATTATATAGTTTTGATATGAATTGTTTTTTATATTAATTTATTTGTGAGCCTCTTGTTTGAACCCTATTTCGTGATAAAATTTGGCTCTGCTTCTAAGTTCGTGAGCTCGTGGCCCCTGTTTCGTGATAAAGATTTTTTTACAGTCAGTAATGATAATTTATTAATAAAAAACATAAATATTTAAAGGGTTTAATAGTTAAAAACAGGATAGACTTTTTTTAAATAAAAAAGGTGTGAGCGTGAGATTCAGCTTAATACCAATAAATAAATTACTTACAAATTAAAATTTAAAACAAAACTCAATGTGTTTTTCGTTTAAACCTTTGGTTTGCTAAAGTATACACATTAATATTAGGTATGTAGGTACATACATTACAGTAATGTATATATATATTACATTACTGCTATCTCTTTGCTTGATTAAGAAACAAAATTATGAACTTAGTAATAAAAATAAACTTAAATGAATTTTAATAAATCTAAATACTTCAAATAAACTTAAATATATTTAAATAATTTCAAATAAACTTAAATAAATTTAAATGATTGAATTTTGAAGAATAATCATTAAAAAAAAACTCTTTTATAGACAAAACATAAGCGTTGCTGGTAATCCATCGATTGGAATCGATGACTTATTAATTTTTTTCTTTGTTTTCTAGTAAAAAAGATACATACCCACTTAATAAACACAGAGAAATGAGTGTATCGATGTCACGAACTTGAGGAAAAGTAACAGAATCGAGTTCCTTGTTTCGTGTTATTGATTTTTGGAAATTCTCGCACTCAAATTTGTAGATCTTTTTTAAATTATGTAATTTAAAAATTATTTATCCGATTTATAATTAAAAATATATAATAATAAATAAAATAAACAGAATAAAAAACAAAATCATGCCAGTAGTAGCTATGCGAATTTACCTTAAAAATGTAAATTCAGGTCAACTTCAAACCCGTATTATAAGAATTCTAGTAAATAAAACATATACCGAATTTAGCTCATAAGAAACTTAATTAAATACATTATTTTTTTTTAAATTTACGTTTAAATTATCTTAATTATTATATAAATGCACAAGCAACAAAAATGTATCCAGAATATCTCTGATTCGGTAGTGACACGAACTAAGGGACACACGAAAAATAAATTGACCGCTATTTCGTGAGTCGATTTATTGCAATTTTAAAGGAATTCTATGCTTGCTATAACTTTTTTCAAAGTCTAATCGATTGTTAAGGAACACAAAAAAACACAATTAAAAGTTCTAGTCAAATGCTCTTACCTTTGCCTGTCCGTAAGCTTAACAAATAAGAGCGCTAACCTTACGGTGACAAGGTATATACGCACGCCGCACAGCTGTTAGTCGCCGATTGAGAGTTTCAAGCGTCGTATTGTTCTCAGTTTAGTCGCCAAAATGTTGGTACTTGATTTTTTAGACAGTTTAAATGATAGAGATTTGGTACTAATCAATAATTTAAATAAATAATGTTTAAATTGCTTATTTTTTGCGCCTCAAACAAAACTAACGAAATAACGTACTAGCACGAACCAAGGGCCCTTTACCTTAAAAGTATAAAAAATTCGGCGCCATTGTCGTCATAGCGCAGAAGATGTCAGGCGTTATAACTCATAAATTATCACTTTTCAACGCTTACGAAGTCTCGGGCACTATAGTAACTTCTAACGTAGTATAGCAACAATAACGTCCAGAAATAGCAAACAATGTGACATCTGTCATTTAATGCCAGACATTTTGACATTTGTTGATTTTTTTGTTTTTGTCGAATAACATTATTTCTACAAAGTCAAACTGTATTTACACTTATTTTAATAGTAGTAATAAGGCAGCATTATCGGAAAACATACAAAAAAACTGATGAAAAAAAAGTATACTAAAGAAAACATAGCTTTCATAAGAATATTTGATCAATCAATAATCAACGGCACAGTTTACAATTTAATAGTGGCAGAGTATGTTGCCTTCCGCCGCACTTGCAACCCTAAGGCGTTGCTTGCGTTCATGAACGACCATGACATTTAAGTTTTGGGCAGCGACCATTAAGAGTTGAGCAAAATCGCAAAGAAAAAGAACGCTAAGCGTAAGTAATAGACGGGTGGGTGATGGTCGATGACCGAGTTCGACCGTTCTAAGAAAACCGAGCATTGTCGAGACATACAGGACAGATGAGACAGAATCCGATTTCTATAAAATTAAACGACAGGTGAAACCGCGGAACACAGCTAGTGTGGAATAAAATCTAAGACTAAATGTATAGGAATAACAAATTCATTCGAACTCAAAATTATTAAATTAATATAAAATTGTATGAGAGTTTGATGTTGACTTTTGCATGTTTCAAACGCTGGTCTTTCATGCACTCATGTGTATCTAAATAATGGATGGTATATCCAAATAATCCCTTCATTAGCATGATAATTTCACATCTGAGGTTACAATTACACAACTTTGTCCTTTAAAGGGCGCGTGTGACTGTAATCGTGGATTATATCGTATTGAGTACACGTATTACTGCGAAACTTAGCGTTTGTGAAGCTAAACTTTAACGTGTCTACTTTTTTCTATTAGAAAGGGTGGCAGGCAGGTTGACGGTCCACTTGATTGTGGTATAGAGTATAAAGAACCAACACGAGTCAATTAGTTCTGTTAACCTGCTCATGTCTTGAAGATGCAAGCAGTAAGTCTGTCTGTTCTTATAAGCAGTTTCAGCGTTGGTGTTTTGCTCTCATAAACATAATCGTTGAAATAATCTATACCAATACAATAAAACTAAAGAGTTTTTATGTTTGATTGGAACCTTGGAACACCAGACTGGTTATAAAATTTTATTTGCATTTAATAGCCCAATTTTTGAGGAAGGTAAACCTATAGGCCGTAGGCATATAGGCTATTTATCATTACTATCATTACTCTATGCTCATTTATCATTAAATATATTATACAAATGATATGTCTACATCATTAGGAAAAGTCCCCTTCTACGTATGTAGGTATTAAAATTGGAATTAACTCCTAATAAACATATATAACATAGTTTTAGAAGCATCTTAAAATAAAGTAAAATAGTCTTTAGAGTCATATAGTTAAAGTGCACCATGTGATAGCTGTTAAATATTGCTAGATAAAGATCTCTACCGTGACTACGACTCCGAAACGCGTGGGGATTTCACGTTGCTTTATTTCGACTCCTGTTTCAATACAATGCCTTTTCTCAATTTTAGTTGCTAATTAAACCATTGACCATCCTTTTTTAGGTTAGTAACCAATTAGAAAGGAAGCCAGTAAATATTGTCAATGGAAAATACATTAGAATGTTATTTACTATACATGTATATTTAACTCTATTATATATAACGTTCGGAAGTTATAAAGAAAGATCACGGTGTATCTATAAAAAAAACGATTTAAATGTAGGTATTTGTCTAGTATTGACGCGCTCGAAATACGTGTATGAGTTTTAATGGCAATTTTAATAAAAAAAAGTATCCTATATTTTAATCCTGGTAATGAAGTATATGTTTGACAAATTTCATCCAAATCCGTTCAGTCCTTTTGGTGCGATTGAGTAACAAATATTCAAACACACAAACATCCAAGCATGCAAACTTTCCCATTTATAATATTAGTAGCATATATTAATGTCGTCAAAAAGGCTTTATTATAAATATTTATAAATAAAAGAAATACAAAATAAAAATAAAAGTGTAAAGAAATAGAGATTAAATGGTTTAAATTTTTTTTCATTAAATTAGTTTTTTATTTAATATTTTACAAAATATATTTTTTATTGATAATGCGAGACGGACAGGGTGAGATGGCGACCAGAATGTCTCACTAATCGAGATTAGAGAGCAAAATAATGAATGATTTCCTATTCACACACCAAAATAAAATAATTCTTTGTAGAGGAACTGTTGAGCAAAACAGAGAAAAGTAATGCAAGAAATAGTTATATTTACCTAAGACGGCAAGTAGGCACGAATCGCACCTTTCGCCGCTTGTTATCCACTAACGATCTTTTCGTATTTCGACCTTTTAGACCTAAAAACAGCCTATAGGTCAAGTTGTTAAGGTCGACACACACACTAACTTACGTTGATAACGAAGTGATTTTCTACTTAAGAGGAAACTAAATAAATTATTATCTTTACTTAACCTTTTAACAATTATATTTTGTTTTGCAAAGGGACAATACTCTTGATACTATTAAGAGCTACATTTTTCAAAGATTATCTGCAACGAAGGAATGGGTTCTGGCACTTCTTACTCATGCACCGACAGACGAAAGCACACTTGCTCTTATTTCATGATAAACTTATGTAAAGAGGTGGTTTAAAGTGTAAAGTGAAATTCAACGTGAATTAATATCCACTTTTTCTGTTATGTCTCATAAGGGTATGATAAGTGCACTAGTGCTTATTTTTATACATATTTTGTATTAAGCATTCCTTCCACTTAAAACCGATGTTTTTGTTAGAAATGGTAACGTCACAATGTTTAGATAACAGGGCGATCTACGACATATATATTATATCGACCATTTTTTCTTTTCAGTCGTATACTTCAATACTGAAGCTCGTGTCCCTTCGTGGCTGTGGTCACTATACGCCCCCACTCCGACCGGTCTTTAGATATTAAATCGACTGTTCAATACTAGGGCTACTGACTAGGGTAAATGGGCATTTACTAGGTAAGCGTGTCCACCTTCGGCCACATCTGCACCTCACATCAGGTGAGATAGTGGTCAAGCGCTACCTCGATTTCATAAAAAAAAAAAAAAAAAAAAAATAGTCATAGTCGTAAAAATATATCTTATAACACCTGTTACTCAAATATAAATGAGTTAGCAAATAACAAGAGTTAACATCAATTATGAAATTAAAATAAAAAAAATGTATAAAAATTTATGTATGATCAAAAAATCTTATTATAAAGCAAAATATACTTTTTAAAAAATAATATTTTAAAAGACACTTTAACGCAACGCGTTGATGTCTTTTCTATCGGTATCAAATCGGTATCAATACTTGTATGATTCTAAGTGGTTTTTATTATTATTAAAAAACTAAAGTATTTTTATTAAAAAATAAAAATATATATTTATGCAAAATGTTATAAACTTTTACTTTTAACAATTATGCAATTTATTTCTAACTTTTAAAATCGATTTATTTTATGATTCGGAGTTTCAATTTTATTACTAACACATAAGAGGTTGTTTTAATCGAGTACAATTGAAAGTCGGTATTATTCCGACCATATTAGTTTTTGTTGTTATTTTGCTTATTTTTAAATGTAAAAAAAATATACGGAATAAAAAATTGTAATTTTATAAGTAGTTATTTGTAAATAACTTTTTAGTTTTATCTCTTATTTTTTTAATGTTAAAGTCATCAGATAAGTTAAGTTAAGATTAAGAAATTTAAGATGGTAGGTGGCTAGCGTCGCCAATAGGTAACTCAAGCAACGCCATAGATGCTGCAAGTGTGCTGCCGGAGATAAGACATTAAGGATAAGACATTAGGAAGGGATAGAGAAATGGGCACTGACAACCCTTACCCACCACCGAAACACAACAGCACACATGCTGCTATTTCACGATAAGGGGGGTGGTTACTGCAGCCAGAAGCACTGCCAAAATGACTACGAAACGCACTGTGAAACATAACACATTTTGTTACGTAAACTTTTCTGTAAGGGGGTGGATACTGCCGCCAGACAGGTTGTCAAAGTTATGACGGCAAAATGCAATGTGCCTTGCCACTCTATTATAAGTTCATCATCATTAACAACATGTGATATGTATACTGCTGGACATGGACCTCTCCCATAATTTCGAGTAATATAGATCAGAAGCAGCCTGGATCCAGCATCAACCCGCGGCCCTTTTTACCTCACCCACACAGGTGACCAAAATATTAGAAGCATCAAAAACAAAATTTATTTGGAAGTAAAAGCATAAAAAAATATTCCTAAACTTGATATTGGTATTTCCACAAATCCATTGGTCGATCCAATGGACGAATTTAATATTTTGGTCTTAAAGTTGAATACTCAAAGTTGACACTACTAAAAACTAATTATACATCAAGCTCTAAACATAGTCGAAGAATGGCTCATTCCTTGCTTACCGTAAAGTCCGCACAAACACTGACACACTAGCAAACCCCAAATAAAATAAAAATAAAAACTTTCGAATTAAAAATTACAAGAATGGAACACGTCGTAAACGTCAAGAACAGATCTCACAAAGTCAAATTTGTCGACGGTAAACGGTTTTCGAACGTGCATCGCTGCATTCGCGCGTTTTTTGTATCGTGTTATTTTCAAATTACTGTTCGTTGATACATCCACTCCACGTAGAAGTGCGTTCGGTACTGGCAATCAGCTGGCCGGCCGGTCCAACGTGTGCTAATCGCGCCAACGCATTTCGTATAATCAAGTGAGAGGAACTATATAGAGTTGTTCAAACCTAATAAATGAAAAATCCACTTTAAACGCCACGATGAGTTAAGGCGACACAGTTTTTCTCGCCTTTTTGAAATGAAAACTTCTTTAGGCACTTCAGTTCATGTTATTCCCTTTTTAAATATTTTTTAATTGGAATTAAAAAAGCTTTATCCTATTTAGCTTTATTATATTAAAATCAAAATTTACATGTACGCAAATTTATACATATAAAAATGAATCCTCATTTCCTTTGGTCACGACATCACGCGTGAACGGGTTGACCGATTTTAATTCGGTTTTCACTAATGGAAAGAGGGATTAACGGGGAATGTACATATATATATATATATATATATATATATATATATATATATATATATATATATATATATATATATATAAATGGCACCCCGGGCGAAGTCCGGGCGAAGTTTAAAGTTTAAAAATTATTTAAACTTAAATTATTTCATTTCAATAATAAGGCAGGCTATATAGTAACTTGTATTTGTATGTTTGTAATGAATAAACTCAAAAACTACTGGACCGATTATAAAAATTCTTTCACCTATAGAAGGCTACATTATTAGCGAGTAATAATTTCTAAAGATACGCCGACGAAGTCGTAAGCAAAAGCTAATAATGTATAAAAATTTAACATAAAGAAAGAACTACTGATTTATATTTAATTCATATTGATACCAAAGTGAGTCAATTTATGAAAATATTAATAGTTATTGCGTTTGAATAAAAAAAAAAACACACTAAAATTTTACTTGTCATACTCAAACTGCTCTAGCAAGAGCCGCACCTGACACACTCGAACCAACCTACTTACAAGGCAAAGAAAGCAATACTTGGTTGACATATTGTTGTCCTCGGCGAGGCTTATCGTCTACCTTTTTTTATGCATACATAAATCGTTGCACATCAGAGTGAGACAAAATTATTACGTAGAGAAAAGTCGTCAGATTTTATTAACAGTGCAATAAAATATTAGATTTTGTTTGCTTCCATTTGAGTATATGTCTAATAAAAAATCGATCTTATCTATCAAGGAAATAAAGTCTCTTTTAGATCACACATTTAGAGAATTCAGTGCAATTTTTTTTTTTCATTCCGCTTAACTTTTGATTTATTTCTTTACTGGATTAGAAATCGGTTCCTATTTGCACGTAAGAGCGGCGTTTTTGGTATCTGATGATCTAGAAATGAATTGTTTTTGGTGATATCCACTTTATTGTATAACAGGGATCAGAAAGGTATGGGTATAGGCTAGAATTCTGAAGAAAATCATTAATACCTCATTATTATTCTAGAATATATTAAAAATATTAGGATTATTCTAGGATATATTAAATACTGATAAAAAGTTTCAAACTGATGTTTCACTAGTGGTAGGTGGTTGCTGTTACTAGTATGGTCACTTACAATGCGGACGAGTGCGAATTGACAGTCGAAAGTCCTTTTGAGATGAGCTCGGACTTTTCTTGGGTATTAACTGTTGTCCGATCGTTTGCCCAGTTCCTGGGCAAACTGCAGACCGCCGTGTGCCAGGCTACTTCAAATGAATTATTTTTAAACTAGCTGAGCCCGCAACTTCGTATGCGTGGTATATTCGGTATGGTGCGTAACTTTTCGAAAATTCAATGTTTGAAATTTGGAGTTTTAAGATGTCAAGATTTGTACACCGAATATTTATCGGTTGGCCATGAAGGAATAAGTCATGAAGGAACAATATAGTTAGGTATAGATTGTTTCAGTAGTTTCAGGACACACTTAAATCAGCAGTTATTAACATGGCAATAAGCCATCCTCTTACACGACAGTGCCACAGTGAAATAATGGTACCTACGAGTGCTGCTGTCTGTATTTCAGTGAGTAAGTAATGCCAGAGCCCTATACATATTCGTCCTAATTTAATTCGTTTAATTTGTCAAGGTCGACAGCATATTGGCAGTCGCTATGACGTTGCCATCTGCGATCAAGCGGACAGTCACACTGCCTGCCAACCTTCACATAAAAAAAAAACTATTAAGTCACTTAATTTGGAATAATTACTTAAAATAGGATTTATATTGGTTATACCATTAAGCAAACTGTTAACCTGTACACCGTTTTTATTCATTAAAAAATTTAGTTTAGTTTGACACCTGGGCACCTCAACGGATTTGACAACGCGGACAAAAGTTTATTTTATTAAGAAAGATTAAAAGTCCCTGTTAAACAGGTACGTATTTCACGGTAAAGATGAATCGTAAATGGTTGTTATAACGCAAAACAATGCAAGTTGGATTAGCGGTTATATAATTCAATAGTTGGATTAAATTAGGTCAAACGTAAAAGGAAAACCGTTTGTTACATAAGCGTAACGTGTATTGAAGTTACTGTCTGTATGGAGACAGTTAATTGTTTGAACTGCGGCGATAAGACAGCGAACGTGACGTCCTGTGTCTGTAAATGGCGAGAAAAGTTATGAAAATGGCTCAGACAACTGTATTTATTCTAACAGTGTACTTTTACTTACTTTGTGTTTTGGTAACGCAAGTTCTACAAGTACCACCGTCATCATACGTTTCATAGCTGGACTCAGGTCTCTTTTCAATGGAAAACTTAAAACTGAGGATTGGCTTACTTTATAAGCTGTCTTTGAATATTCGGAAAATGCTTGGTCAAGACTTCTGTTGACCTAAGAGCTGACTAAGCTAAGAATGACAGAAACCCTGTCAAAGATGGGCACAAGCCAGATATTCTATAGATATGCATACCGATCTATAGATAGTTCATAGGTGGCTCTGGTCTGGATATAGTAAGTAGCTGCAGGGCACACTGCGTTTCGCATTCAATTTGGGGAGCCCGTTTGACGGCAGTAACCATTCCTTATACAGAAAACCACGGTGAAATAACAGCATATCTGCAGTTGTATTTCGGTGAGTGAGTAAGGGATGCCAGAGACAATATCCTTATTCCCCTTCCTAACCCCTTATCCTTAACTCCACTATAGTCGGCAGCGTAGTTGCAGCTCCCGTGGCGTTGCTTGCTTGTGGCTTGTGTTGTAGACGACGGTAGCCGCCCTTTTTTTATGAACGACTTTGTATGTAGGGCCGGAGATAGGCGGGGTCGCAGGAAAGTTATGACGCGACATCCGTGACCAGCATGGCTATCCATCGCAGGGAGGGCTGCGCCCCCTGTCGAAACCTCAGCGTACCCGAAAGTGGTGTGGTACGTCGGCCACCACTTTCCCTATCCCTCATCCTTAATCCTATTGTAGTCGGAAGCGCACTTGAAGCAGCTTTGGCGTTGCTTGTGTTATAGGCAACGGTAGCCACCTACCATCAAGTGGACCGTTAGCCTGTCTGCCGATCTTAAAATAAAATAAAAGTCTCCCTTAAGACATCGCCCAAGTCCCGGTCAAGGAGGTAAATGGCGGACATAGACCCGCCGTCTACGCTCAATGATTAAGCGACCACTGCGTGGTCTGCAATATTATGCAGTGTCAAATAACTATTTATTAAAACTTTTTCCTATAATTTATATTACTAAAATCTACACAATAATATACCAGAATTTTTTATGGCAATTAATAATTTAATATTATTATTAATACATATAATTTTCATAGTTATTAGTAGAAACAATTATTGGATCTACCCTTTACACTTTTCATTAGATTTTCAATAAGATCGTTGTTATTTATGGTTGGACATTATGTGAGACATTATTAAGTCTATTTTTGGTCACAATAAACTATTAAATACGAAGGTTTTTTAGCACACAAAATTGTTTTTAACTACTGTCGCCCAACGTAATAGAGAGGTGTTCCAAATGGATAGACCGATTTTGATCCGTTTTTCTTGTTCGAAAGCTGACGTGATCGAGATGGTTCTTAGTTATAATTTGTGAAGATCTCTTCAGGCGTTTGAAGATCACCAGCTCAGTTCCTAGTTTACGAAGGGATCTCACTAACTTTCACAGGTTCGATTGGTTCTGCGGGATAGCTAATTCCTCAGTATCATACAGCAGATAGACCCATGGATATACAATTTTATAAACATAAATTAATATTATTATAAACTAAATAAAAAATAAAGTGTAGCTTTTGGCTGCTCGCTCAACCGCGCCATTTTTTCTACTTTTAGCATTTTTATACTCATCGTAACTTCTGAACGAAATGTCCGATTTGAATAATTCAAAAAGGAATTGATATGTATATAATCAACCTTGATTATGAAACTATTTAATTGAATAAGGATTAATATCGTGTCATCATCTTTCTATTCTACGGTGTTTTGATTGACTTATTTGAAGAAAAACTGGTTATTGTGATTTAACTATAATAGTTAAACTTTTTTGTGGGTAACGATGAATACTATAAACATGTATGTATCAAGATCAAAATCAATATTTTATGTATCAAGATAATGACTTACAAGCAAATTTTTTGATGCTGTCAGTTATATTATTGTAATTTTCGTAGGGATCTATATATTTTTTTAAATAATATACATCCTATTTTACTCGCTGATAATGTAGCTTCCTATATGTGAAAGAATTTTTAAAATCGCTTAAATAGTTTTTGAGTTTATAAAAAAAACAAAAAAAAAAACAAAACAAACAAATCCCATTTATATTATTAGTGTAGGTGTGTAGATTTTGTATAACATTTTGGGATTGTCCTTTTTAAAAGGAAGAAACTGCCAACGGAATTTTTCTTTACTGCTCAAAACACCACCCAATAAAAATAAAACAGTAACTCTTTTGGGCTGAAGATGATGATGATGAATAATCTTTAAATTTATTCTGCTTTAAGTTTTCAAGATTATAAAAAGCAAAATTTCGAGTCGCGGCCAGGGACGTAGCTACCGCCTTCGGACTACAGGGACCCCGAAGTGTGTAAGCAAAAATTAGTATGATGTTATCCACAATCTCACTTAAATTTTTAGTCCTTACGTATTAAACTCTAAACTTTAGAATTTAGAGTCTACGAGTCGAGAATTTATGAGTTTAGTGTCTGAACTGCGTCTAAAACTATGTTTTTTTGTTGTTGTTTATTTAAAAAAAAAAAAAACTTTATCCTTCATTTGAGCTTCGCAACGACGTTTAGGTAGAAAAGCCATTCGACAAACGATACAGGGCCCATCTAGGGCAAGGTCGTGACCAGAACACATCTCAATTATGAAAGATCTGAAATGTCGCTAATGTTCAAATGTAAATAAGAACGAACTGCGAACAGAAACAAGTAATTAGGCAAGTACGTAACATTGTGCAAGCCGGGTCTGTCGCATGTTTAACCAACGATTGTGGCTTCAAAACAAACGGAGAAAGCGGAACATGTCAAAGGTCCTTTAGCCTTCAATCTATCGTTATACGTCTAAACACGAGTAAAATTCTGTTCTTTGTCAATTTAAACATTACATGTAATTAATATGCAATGAAACTCCGAATCCTGCTTGTCTGTATTCTATGTTACACATTATAAAACTAGCTGAGCTCGCAACTTCGTACGCGTGCTATTCGATATAGTGCGTAATTTTTTTTGTTTGTAAACCGATTGGAATGAAACAAAACTCAACGTTAAGGTTGTTACAAAATATTAGTGAAATCCGAATTAAAATCGGTTAAGCCGTTTCAGAGATTAGCGTGCACAAACAAACAGACCAAAAATTTAAAAACTATTTTTTGACCTCGGTAACATAAGTACCACGTGTACAATTTTTTTTTTGAAAAATCCTTTAGACATGGCTCGTTTACGATTATTTACATATATGCATAGATCAAATTGTTGTCTTCTCTGTCTGTTTCTCTACTAAGTTCTTCTAAACCACTCAAACAGATTTTGATACGGTTATCACTAATGAAAAAAGCGATAAACGAGGAAGATTTGTGTATATAATTATCAGAAAAAAATGCACCTGCGTGAAACCGGGGCCGGGTTACCAACCGGAACCGTTCCACTTGCGGACCACTAGACGCGGGCGAGGGTTTCATCCCTTTGTGGTCGATGTACCTCGATCACGCACGAAGCGTTTCAGTTCCACCTTCCTCGTTCGGACTGCTAAGGAGTGGAACTCATTCCCTGCGTCTGTGATCCCACAGGACTACAACTTCGGGGTCTTTAAAACCAGAGTAAATGGGCATTTACTGGGTAAGCGTGGTCCACCTTCGGCCGCATCTGGACCTCACATCAGGTGAGATAGTGATCAAGCGCTACCTTGATTTAGTAAAAAAAAAATTGTAAATGCGAAATTTTGTGAGGATGGATGTTTGTTACTTTTTCACATAAAAACAGTTTTGATAGGACTATACAGCGACAAAGTCTATATGTATATCAGAACATATAATAAGGCTTTAATTTATAAAGGTCTTTCAACAAGAGCAAGAAATGTATCGATTTATTGTTTTACTTATAATTCATTGATTTTTGTTCGTAAGTTTAAATTATAATGTATACATTATAATGTATATTTGCATAATTTATGATTTTTGTCATAAATTGAAGTAAATGTTATGGTAGAGGTCAACTAAACAATTGCGCTAAAAGTTATTTTTGTTAACTTTAAACAATCTTTTTGCGTGTAATACGAGTATAAAAACAAGATTGACATAAGAACATGTATAGTATCAAAGAATTAATAATAAATTTAACATTAAAGATTTAATTTGCAAACAATTCTTATATTTAATACAAAAACGGTTATTTAAATAAATTAACAAGTCATAACACAAAATAAGGCAAGTAGGTACGTGAAACTAGATTATTTTAAATTTATTTTTACAAATTAAGATTTAAGCAATTTATATTAAGTATTGAAAAAGTAATAAAGCAATTTATTAATTTATTTAAGCAATTTATTAGTTTACATTAGGTCCTTATTTTTTTTTTAGACGAAGTATAACCACCAATTTTCATGACAGCGTTCACCTGATGTTACAGTTGTTTATAGAAGACTGAAGCCACCACCTGTTCTGTTAGCCTGCCTGGCAATCTTTCTCATATAAAAAGTATATAATCTCAGGAATCCAAGAACTTTTATATAGTCGCGTTTTGTGTAATTAAAACATAAATTAATCAATTCAAGCAAACAATTGTCAACATCCTCTAATAATTTCCTTGAGTTTCTATTTCTCCAATAAAATTACCTATGTATAGCTACATAAAAAGGAATTAAAATGCTTTCTCTTTTTATTCAGACTGCACACGTTCACTGTGCGACTTGAATATAAATATAATCTTCGCAATACTCTCAATTGCGAGTTTCCATAATAACAACGTGTACGTTACGTGCATTTTACATAGGTACGTGTTGCTCTTTATAAAACGTGTGTCTTTTGTTTTGTCCATAAAACGTAGTCCATTATTTTCGCCATGGGTTTTAGAGCTGTTATGTATTATTTTTAATATAGGTAGATCAAAGCTACTAGCAGGTATTTCTTTTTTTACAAGTTATTTCTTTTAGGAGATCATTAACAATAATTAGGTTAATTATTAATAACAATAAATAGGTTATTAATAATTAATAAACATCAAAAATCATTAAAATTGTCTTGTTTTAAGCACTTTCAGTGGTCCAATAAAACAAATTTATTGTACTAAGTAGTTTGTTTATTTTACTACTTTATTTTCAGTATACAAATAAAACGATATATTCTTTTAAATGCAAGACCATAAAACATTTTCTTATCATACGAGTACAGTTGCCATTGAGTAGTGGCAGGGCACACTGCATTTCGCAGTCATTTGGGAAACCTTTCTGGCGCCAATAACCACCCCCTTACAGAAGACCACCGTGAAATGACAGCATGTGTGCTGTTAAGTTTTGATAAGTGAGTAAGAGATGCCGAGCTCATTGATCTATCCCTTCCTAATCTCTTATCCTCAATTCTTCTATTGTTGGCAACGCAGTTGCAGCACCTGTGGCGTTGCTTGCGTTACAGACTACGGCAGCCATACTACCATCAACTGGATCGTCAACTTGTTTGATGATCTTAACATTAAAAAATATATCTTTAAATTTTCGTCGCGTTTTCTCGCGATTGTATTCATTGGACTATGGGCTAAGACATAACAGAAAAAAAGGCTGCCATTAAAAAAAAATCTTTAAATTTTCGTCGCGTTTTCTCGCGATTGTATTCATTGGACTATGGGCTAAGACATAACAGAAAAAAAAGCTGCCATTAAAAAAATCTTTAAATTTTCGTCGCGTTTTCTCGCGATTGTATTCATTGGACTATGGGCTAAGACATAACAGAAAAAAAAGCTGCCATTAAAAAAATCTTTAAATTTTCGTCGCGTTTTCTCGCGATTGTATTCATTGGACTATGGGCTAAGACATAACAGAAAAAAAGGCTGCCATTAAAAAAAAATCTTTAAATTTTCGTCGCGTTTTCTCGCGATTGTATTCATTGGACTATGGGCTAAGACATAACAGAAAAAAAAGCTGCCATTAAAAAAATCTTTAAATTTTCGTCGCGTTTTCTCGCGATTGTATTCATTGGACTATGGGCTAAGACATAACAGAAAAAAAAGCTGCCATTAAAAAAATCTTTAAATTTTCGTCGCGTTTTCTCGCGATTGTATTCATTGGACTATGGGCTAAGACATAACAGAAAAAAAGGCTGCCATTAAAAAAAAATCTTTAAATTTTCGTCGCGTTTTCTCGCGATTGTATTCATTGGACTATGGGCTAAGACATAACAGAAAAAAAAGCTGCCATTAAAAAAATCTTTAAATTTTCGTCGCGTTTTCTCGCGATTGTATTCATTGGACTATGGGCTAAGACATAACAGAAAAAAAGGCTGCCATTAAAAAAAAATCTTTAAATTTTCGTCGCGTTTTCTCGCGATTGTATTCATTGGACTATGGGCTAAGACATAACAGAAAAAAAAGCTGCCATTAAAAAAATCTTTAAATTTTCGTCGCGTTTTCTCGCGATTGTATTCATTGGACTATGGGCTAAGACATAACAGAAAAAAAAGCTGCCATTAAAAAAATCTTTAAATTTTCGTCGCGTTTTCTCGCGATTGTATTCATTGGACTATGGGGTAAGACATAACAGAAAAAAAGGCTGCCATTAAAAAAAATATCTTTAAATTTTCGTCGCATTTTCTCGCGATTGTATTCATTGGACTGTTTCATTGGACTATAGACAGAAAAAAAGGCTGCTATTACTAAAAAAAATTAGTAATTGCGTTTCAAGAGTCATAAATTGGCCAGCTTGTCTTTAAGCAGTAACCACCTCCTTACATAAGACCACACTGAAATAATAGCGCGTTTATGTTTGTGTTTACTCATTCACTGGAATGAGTAAGGGAATCCAGAGCCTATTTTTCTCGCCTTAGTTGATATAATAGGCGACGGTAGCCACCTGTCATCAAGTAGACCGTCAGCCTACCTGCGCCAATTTTTTATATAAAAAAAAAACATAATCCGACCGAGATGGCATTAAAATTCCGTATTTTGAAGTGTCGTGACATCTTAGCCCTTGGAAACGTACCTAGCATATAAAAGGAGATTCATCATTGCGTTGCGTGGGAACGCGTCCGCGCACTTCTCAGTTTGTCTGCAAAAACTAGACGAAACCGGAAGGCTCTTCCGACTAGATAACACTATTACAGTGCTGTTACGATTAACAATTATAGTTTAGTACTTATAGGAATAGGCACGGTCATAGTACGCGACTTTTTGTTTTTGAATTGCTAATGGAATACAAAGTACAGCTTGAGAGTATGCGAAGATTACGAAAGAAATGCATGCGTGGTGACTGGTGACTGAATAGCATGAATCCATGACGATTTTTTGGTACTTGATTTAAAGAAACATCGTGTTTTTACGTGAAAGTGTGCAAATCTGTGTAATATACAGCGCCTATGCTATTGTTTCTGTGAGTAAAGGATAGCTCACTAATGTCGATAGTGCACTTGCAGTACCTATGGCGATGCTTGTGGCGACGGCAGAAATCTACTACTGTCAATAGACAGTTTTCTGACGATCGTTACATAAATTACATGTCTTTCTTCACAAAAAAGAAAGCTGACCCAGCAGACGTTGTCCTGTTCGAACCCAAAAAAATTCTGTAACCCGATTGTGGCGCCACCTACCGAATCAACGACAGTTAAATTATTTGGATATTGTTCGTACAAAAATACTAAAATTACGATTAAAAAATGGTGATAGGGGTAGGAAGATGAAAAATACTTCACGATCTATTCTCATACCTACCAAATGTACAAAAAGAAAATCATAAAAATCGATCCAGCCGTTTCGGAGGAGTTTTGTTACAAACACTATGACACGAGAATTTTATATACCTATTAGATAGGATAATAGGTAAGAACAGATGATAATAGGTTGAACACTGGTCTTCCTTGCTCACACACCGAAACACAAGTGCTGTTAGGGTGTTAGGTTCGGGATGAGCACCCCGGTCATTGTTCAGAGATGCTGCGGACGAAATTAAAATTGCGATGATGATCGCTAACCTCCGGTAGGTGATGACACCGTAAAAAGAAGAAACTTAGGGTGGTGTTCTGTAAGGAGTGATCACTGAGGCTAGAAGGGCTACCCACTTTATGACTGTCACAGTATACCCGTAAAGTCATGCCACACATTTTATCCTTTGCTCTTTCTGCAATCAGCCCGCAGGGCTATTAGCACATTGGATGTAATGTTCTTTTATTTCGTTGGAGACAGCACATTCTGTCATGTGGTATCTTAATGTCCATCTAATCATCAAATTGTGTCCATTCGCTTTCTCTAGTCATGGATTTAATCGGAATATAAAGTTGGCAATAATTTGGAATCAATTTATGTTTATTTAAATAATATTTTAATTTATATCAAATATTAAATTAACCAAATGAATAAATCAATTAATTCCTGTTCAATGTTTTAATGTAGGTAAAGTAAAACTAAAAATGTACAAATAATAAACGTACCTAATTATAAACAAAATAAGTTACTCATAAAAATATATATATCTATATCTCTGTGAAAATAAGGCATTGAACGTAAATGAACGAGTGTATGTACTACCTATACGAGCCTTTTAGGTATACCACACTTCAGAATTTTACTAAGGGCATACATTTCTGTAGTTGTATGCTACACAAATGTGTCCTCTTTCTTTTAAGATATTTTAATTTTTGGAACATTAAGTAGATATTTAAATAATTTATTGACTTCCCTTCGTTCATGTTTCTTCAGTGAGAGCACTAGTTAATCATGTGTTATCAGAAATGAATGTTTTTATGAAGATATAATTAAAAATTAATTAACGTTTGAGATAATTTCAGACCCAAAACACTTATTAATCCATAATTAACGAAGAAATTGTCAGGGAAAATTAAATGTTCGTAATAAACGCAAAGGGAGCTGGCTACTTAATATGAAAATGAGTTCTGGCAATCTTTTGGCTACTGGTTACTGAGTTATACACAGTCAGACTGATGAATTTTCTTTTCTATAATATGTATGTATCTTAAAACTTTTTCAATTCTCTTTAAGTTGTTGGGGGCTGTATATATAGTACCTTTTGGCGTAGGTATAAAATTAAATACACAATAGTGTAGGTGATATTTAAAAAGTCAACGTCCTGGCATCCTTCAATTTAATGTTAATGACGAATTTTAATCAACGTCAGGAGGATTTTCAAGGCGAATTGTCGACCGTAAATAATGGAAAATTCGGTGTTTCCTTTGTTAATTAAATTGCTACACCACTTCCGTATTGCTTTCTTAAAACAATTGTTGTTGGTACTCCACACAAAGGTCAGTGCGGAGGTTAACTAGTCAAAAAATATCCTCCTACAAATACCTTTAATTAAAATATGTAGTAGGTACCTACTTAATTTCTTGTAAACATCAAGATTGTTTTTACCTTTATTTAGAGATGAATCCCCATTTCCCTTGGTCACGGCATCACGCGTGAACGGGTAGACCGATTTTAATTCTGTTTTCACTAATGGAAAGAGGGATAAACGGGGACTGCTCATATATATAAAAATTGCACCCCGGGCGAGGCTGGGGCGGGTCGCTAGTAATAAAATAAAAATCAAAACTACACTTCTCATCAAAAAAATCTACACTTCTTAAGTTTGGTTTTGTATGAGTTTTATGTATTTTTTTTTTTTCAATTAAATAAAAAAATAATGTAATTTAATTGCGAATATTATAAGGTATCGTTTAACGAATATTAATGTTTCAAATAAAATTAAATTTCTTTACCTATCGTGTTTTGTTCAACAGGTATATTTTTACCCTTTAAGAGGAATTGGTAAAATGTTAGAAACAAAGACGTAAAACAAAAATGAAACGGATGAGAGTCACAATCGTGTGTTGCTTATCCCACTCTTCTTGTGGGTATAGTTTAAGCTGTTTTAAGCTGGCCAAGCGTCTCCGGAGCAAGATCTCTCGCTCTGACTCGTCTCTTCAACTCATCCCATAGGTGTTCTATGGGATTCATAATCCGGGCTTCTTGCTGGCCAACCAATAATCGTAATACCGTCTTCGCTTCGGCATTCATTTACAATGCCTGCGGTATGAGTTCTGGCATTGTCCTGCATAATGCCAGAACTCATTCTGCATTCGCCAATAAAATGGGCGTAGGATACCACATGAGGCTCCGCAGACACTCTTCGATGTAACATGACCCATTTAATGACGGTAAGCGAGGTCCAGATACAAAAGTAAGTTCGGTTTTTCCATCGGTGCTTATGCCTCCCAAAACCGTCCATGAACCGCCACCGTAACTGACTCTTTCTTCAATGAAACACTGTGCAAAACGCTTCGAGCTGCTACTGCAGTTAAATAAAGTAACGATATCTTAGAGAAGCTGACACAATATGCAGGTCATCTTCCTCAGACGTGACTCGATATCTACCAGATCCTGGACGGCGAGTAAACATACCAGCCTCCCGTAATGCTGATACACTCTATTGACAGCAGAGAGTGCAGCCACGACACGCTGACTATGCCCTGAATCCAGCAACGCCATGAGCGGCTTCCGTGGGCGAGGTATCCATATTTGTTAGGAAAAATCTCTTTGGCAGGATATCACAGAGCTTAGTTAACAATCACTATTTAAAAAAAAAGGCATTCTTTGCAAAAAAAATGTGATTAAATGCAAAAATCACGAAATACTTTATTGTATTTCATAGTTCAAAAATAATTAAATGTGAAATAATTAACAGTGAATAAAGATTAAAACCGCTTCGGCCACTTTCAGAACAGGTTTCATAGGTTCAGAAACCGTATTTTATATAAAAACACGATAGTTAAGTAACACATATATTCGTTTATTACTCACTAGTCGAACCCGGCTACGCTTCACTGTAGCCTGCACGTGGGCCGCACGAGGTACTGGACACATTTTTTTTTCTAAAATAAAAAGTAGTTTAAGTTACTCCTTATAACATCAGCCAGTGAAACTCCCGTCAAAATCGGTTCAGCCATTTCGGAGATTAGCCGGAACAAACATTTTAAAAATGGTTTTAAATATATATATAAAACCAAAATTTGCTATTTATAAATACAATATACATAATTATATTAAATTAAATAACCTAATTTAAAAAATAAATTAACACTAAATGGATTAAAACTAATAATATAAAAAGGGACCCTGTGGCAAAATAATGCATTATTAGCGAAGGTGTTGTTATAAACATAATTAATCCTCATCCAAATAAATACGTTATTCATTAAAAGTATTTAATTTTGAACAATATTGCCCTTGACATCATTTGATTTCAATGAATATCTTACGAGATAAATCTTAAATTAAAAAGTACGCGGGAGAAAATAAATTCAAGCGGTCTCGCACCAACGCGACGCGAACGACGGGACTCGCTTGATGCAGACGCAAGCGTTATGTTACACATTTATATTTTTCATTTTTCAACGCGGACGAAGTCGCGGCCACCAGCTAGTCATTTAATAAAATGTATTTACATATGTTAAGCCATAGTTTGCATCATTTTGCACTATATTAGTTATCACTTGGAAATTCGTTGAGAGAATAACCTGCTTTTTTCACCAGTTTGCGTAAATACGTAATAGGTACCAAATTACGTAAGTGTTCCTTGTTCACTGTCACATTTCTAAAATTTCTTATATTTATTGGAATATTATTGTATAAGTGTGGTGCCATACATAAGACACTTATTTTTTAGTTCTAGTTTTGGCAGGAATAACACAAAGTTATTATTATGACGTGGACGGTCCATGAACTTGATTAACGCTCAATGAATTTTCTTTTATGAAGACTATACAAACACTAAAGTCACAGCCAAAATTTTCAACTTTTTGAAATATATCTTACATCTCTCTCTTTGTTTTAAATTGCAGATGGCTCTAATACACTTTTATGAGCTTTAAATACTCTTTCATTATCAGTAGTTTTCCCAGAAAATGATATCTTGTGGTTGCAGCCGCTTGGCCATGGCAGGCAGTAACTACTGCAGATTTATCTACTACTCTTCTCAACTTATTCAGAGACTTTTAGCAGCCCGAGCCGAAACCCATTGGTTTCCGCACCACAAATGTACGCTTAAAGCAAATGTATACTGGTTTAATTTCTTACATACATTATCTATATATTTTTTTTATGTTAAGATCAGCAGACAGGCTGACGGTTCACTTGATGGAAGGTGGCTACCGTCGCCTACAACACAAGCAACGCCGTAGCTGCTGCAAATCCAAATAAAATGTACTTTGGAGAGTGTGCACGATATCATAGCGCCTACCCCTTTCTTCAACTGGACATGCATACATTATCGTCACATTATCGAAAACCCTCTAATTCGGACCAAGCGCTTTAAAACATTTTTTATAATGCGCACTGATAAGGATTGGAACTCCCTGCCTGCGTCTGAATTTCCGAGCTCATATAACCCAAATCTTTTCAAGGTTCGAGTGAATAGGCGCCTTCTAGGTGAGCTCGCTCCATCGTCGGCCTCATCTTTCCTACATGGATAGATGCTGGTCAAGCGCAAACCCATACAATTAATAATTTAAAAAAAAAATAGATGATCATTGAAAAAGTTAAGTTTTTTAACATCGATGTAGAATTCATAACACAAGATAAATTTAATGGAATCCATTTATTTATTTCATTACAAGAATCTGAGTCACAATAAATAATTTATTCAATAACACGTCTACATACATTCCTCTACGATATTATTTTGCTCCACACATTGTGAAATTTGATTTTTTTAAATATTTTTATCCGTTTTTCTTAAAGTCGTAATGGAAAGCGAACTGTACATAATATGTTTAATATATAGGTTAGACGCTATGTATAGATATATTTTCATGTTTCAACTTTTCAATATCAACTGTATAAATTTATGAATACAGCAAAATATGATATTGTAATTTTAATACAGTTTACTTTTCATTAGACTCCTGTCTATACCTCTCTTTTTATACACTTAACATTTAGACGACTTAATATAATAAACATCAATACTTTTGCTAACACGTATTTACCAACATTTAACTATTACTATAGTTTTATATTAATAAAATAAAAACACATAATTTACTTTAACTGCAACATAAAGCTATTTAATATTACTTTAGGGTTAATAAAGGCATTAGGAACGAACAATTCAGCCAATTTATACTATAAGAAATTACGTTTTCAAATTAATGAGTATTTTTAATTAATTGGATCCAATAAAGTTTTCGCAAAAACTTATTTTGTTTTTTTATAGCCCATGCCCGACATATAGGCGCATGTGACAAATAAATAAATTATTTGGTTATTTTATTAAGAGTAAAAATATACCCGTTTCATCGTACCTACATAATTATAGTTATCTGAATAGAACCAATTTTAGACAGTTCAACCTTATTACTTCAATTTTAAAGTTTCCAATAATAAAAACTTTTCTTTCATAAAGTACAATCATATGTAGATTCTAAATGCAAACAAAGCACATTTTTTAAATTAAGGTTCTATTTAAAAAGTTTTTGTCACAAAAATTGCTTGAATAATAAAAACAAGTAACAAGACAGAAAAATTAAAATATAATCAAGGCGAACCGTAACCGATATGTAAGGCAAAAGGCATGACTCAAGAAAGAAGCCGTTTTTTTTACACACGTACACTTTTTGGTATGAAAAACGTATTATGGAAACATTTGATACGTTAAGGGGCAAAGGCATTACAATCTTTGATCGAGTCTATTTAACTCCATTCGCAAATTTAGTTCCATTCGCAAATTCGGATGATTTTAGTTACACTACAAATATAATGAGACATGTAAGGGAAGTAATTACATTTATTCAGCTCAAATCAGCTTATGTCCACGGAAAACAGCACTTTGGTATGGAAATGCGTACGCGCTTTAAATCTGAACGGACGCGTATATTATATTAATTTAACCTTCTTCTTCTATATATAAAGATGAATCCCCATTTCCCTTGGTCACGGCATCACGCGTGAACGGGTAGACCGATTTTAATTCGGTTTTCACCAATGGAAAGAGGGATAAACGGGGAATGTTCATATATATAAAAATTGCGCCACGGGCGAAGCCGGGGGCGGGCCGCTAGTATTATAATAAAAATACGCGGCTTATAGAAGCGGAACCAAAATCGTCAAGCGAAAAACGAGTGGAGCTGAAACTAGGGGTTGCAATGTGTTCATTAAATAGGTCAGGTAAATGAAATAGCAAATAAAATCAGTCCAAATTTGCTGAGAATAAACCCAACCAAGATAATGCCAGTGTCTTCCCTCAATATTCGACCAGCGTCAATTAGTATACAAATACTATTCAAAACAATCTATTACTGTACTAGTAAAAACGTACTCGATTGTCGGATAAATTTAACTTGCATGCCCATTTTATTTACATAATAACGAAGTAAATACTATAAAAATGCTATCTATGAGCTAGCGAAAAAGCAAAGAATTATTAGCAACGTAATATAAAATCACAAGTCATCACCAAACTTAACAATAATTCATTAAAAAAACAAACAAGTACTTATGTGTTTTTAAAAATTACATTAGGAATTAATGAATGTAAATCAATAATAAGAACAATTGAAAATTTAACTTCCAACTTTGGTTCCGATCGAGCTTAGTCATAATTCTAAATAATGTACTTTATTTTTTATTTTTAAAAACAACACCTTAAATTATAAAGTACATTTTAAATCAACTAGTTTTGAAATTGTGTTCTACTATTTTAAAATGTTCAATTAACGAAATTCTTTAAGAGAAGAAACTGATTAAGTGTTAAGAAATATTTATTTTTAGTCATTAATTTGAAAGAATATTTTCCTATAAAAGTCAAAAACGGTCATTGCTTAGATTAGAAATAAATTAGTGAATTTAAATGATGGCCCGAAAAAAATTGAACCTAAAATGCAAGAGAAAATAGATCATTTTTAGACATTTTTAATACTTCGATATTTTGTGTAATCATTGTTTAAAAGTATTTTTTAACAATCGAATTATTATTTTTTCAAATATATTACACGGTTTTGAGACCGTAATAATAATATTATATAGTAAATATTATTTATTATAATATATTGTAGATTTTTATACCAACTTATATATAGGTAAAGGTTCAAAAACATTTAGCACGTAAACAGTCACAGATCTTCAGTCTAAATTAAAATGCTATAAAGCCAGAATTACATATCGCACCGCTATTCAAAACCGTTCAAAATAAAAATCAATACTTTTTTAAAAAATACGTAAATATTAATATATTAAGGAAAAAAGTAAGTTATTTGAAGTATATACATATATATTTCAAATTAAATATTTATAGTGTCAATATAGGAGACAATAAGAACACGAAAATTGCAAATATCGTTGTCAATAGCAACGCGCCATACATTCAGCAAATCTCACTTCTAATGCAATCAATGGAAAACAAATATGCCCGTATTTATATTGATAAGGATCTTTGAGTTGAACAGTTTTGATAGTAGAGCACCCAAGGAGGTGCGATAATAACACATTACATTATACAAGACGAAGCGGCCATGTTGAACACGGCGATAATAACGCCACAAACCTTACGTTAAAATATAAATAGGGCGTAAGAACGAATGATATAAGTTTTATGAAACATTTAGTGTACTTCAAGATCATCGGTGCTTCTATATTATTAGTTTCTTTACAATCTTACTTTACAATACCAAATAAAATCGAAAATTAGTTATTAAAAATTAGACTACTCATCAAACTTTACGGTTGATCTGAAATAAATTTCACTGAAGCATAAAATTTTCACTTATTCAAAAACGTCTACATGCTACACTATAGACTATATTCTATACACTCTGTTAGGTTCCTTTTTTTTTTGGCTGTTATCTTTAAAACGGTAGTAAGCATAAACAACGTCTCCGCCACTTACAGCATTTATAAAACTCTTCATCTAATAAGAATATGCCCTAAAATGTGACACAGTTGACTCTGTATTGAAGTATTGGGGTATGTTTAAACACAGTCGACAGCAAATCGCCGACGATTTACCGGCGTAACGCCAGATTGCTATTTTTGTATTAAAATTATGTATTATACGCAAAATTCTAACACGCCCTTAAAGGACCATTATCAAGATAGACCTCTGGTAAGTATATTTTGTACGTCATTTTTTACTCTACTGAGGAAACGATTGGTCGTCTAAAATAAGCACAAGAGTTTATTCTAGATAACAGTCAAAAGTGAGCAATGGAATGACACAAAAGGCATCACGTTTAAATCACTCATAAAGTTTGATGGTTACTACAAATAGCTACTTTGACGAGATAATGACAAGTGAGATTAATGTATATATATTTTATGTACTATAAACATTAAATTCGTATAATATTTTTACGATAACATGACTATTTTACGATAGAATATGTTAAAATTGTATCAATATAATTCGAGAATAATAATATATTTAACGTAGATTTAATATTATAAGTTTTTTTTTTAATTTTATAGTGTTAATGAAATCTATGATAATTTTATTTGACATTTTCAAATCCTACACTTGTTGATTTATAATTACAGACTGAGAAAATTTGACATTTGGGTGTATTTACCATAAATATTTCGAAATATATGTTTCTTTAATTCCATACTACAATATAATAGCGTCAATAAAAAAAAAAACTCGACAAAAATTACATAGAGCCCAAATTTTTTTTAATACCTCGTTCTAATATAACAGAGATCGATTTTTTAAAACATATGAGCAAAACATTTTTATACATTTCACTTTTGTTGATTTAATAACTACATTACACCACATTTTGTATTTGTGGGAATCTTGAAAAAAAATAACTCCTGTCTTGCACTTATCGAAATATATAAATTCCTTCAATAATAAACTTGAAAGTTATAGCATACACTTTGCATTCAATAATTTGAATAAAAGACACCACTTTTTTTTTTTTGACAAATTACTGTCTGTTCGACAAATGATCAAATCCAAAATGTAAATATGAAAAATAAGAATTGTATTATTACATGATAATCTTCCTAAATTTCGTACAATTTTCTACTAAATACTATGTTAAAATTATATGTATACAGATTTCGAGTGGGATCTTTTAAATTGTGATATTACAGGAATTTAAAATTAAATCAACAAGTTATTTGTCTTGATTTTCTCCGCCTTCGTAACTATGTCTATACTTTGAGACCATAATCACAACGGGAAAACTTTTCATTTCTTTTTTTGTTTTTTTTTTTTTTTAATATCCTTCGAGTTTTGTTTTTGAAAATAATAATTTAAATTCAATTCGACTTCAAATTTAAGACAAATAACTATGTGAAAATACGACTAGAATAAAACACAAAGAATATTTATGTTTTTCATAAGGTACAAGCTTTTCGATTCCAAAGGCCATTGACACGTGACTATAGAAGTTTAAAAACATCCACACGAAAAAATGTCTACAAAAAAATATATTGGAAAGTGTTGTTACCACGTGTGCAAAGACCCAAAATACATACGATCGAAATTTTTTTTAATAAAAAATTAAAAGTACCTTGTAAAAATTAACTAGTAACGGTCAGTTTACGGTTGAGTGATCATGTTGAGTATATTGCGGTTCTCGAGCGATTCCTTCAATGCGTAGAAAAGCTGTAGTTGTTGTTCGGGTTTCAGATTGTAGACCTGCCAAAATAGAAAAGTATTAAAATTTCCCGTTCACTAAATTTCTTTTGTTTTGTGTTTTCCTTATCCACATAGTGTTATATGGCCAACGCCTACAACTCTATAAAGAAGAGTGAGGGAATAGGTTGTTATAGTATGCTGCTGAACGTGCAATGAATGAGTAGAGAATAATAAAGTGTATTTTTTTTAGAGTAAAACAAATTTTTGTTTTACTATTGTTTAGGTATTATAAAAGATACATATTTTCATATATCGTACTGTAAAGTAAGAAAAGGTTCGTCACCTGAAAGTCGACATTTGCTTGCACCAGGACAGTTATCAGTCATGCCAAAATTTCATTTCAAACGTCTGTCAGTTGTCTGTTTAGTGCTTTAGTTTCAAAAGGTACTAAGAGTCTACGACTTGATAAAGGAATTAATTTGAAAACTGACGAAGGTTTTCGTACAACGACTGTACATCATAATCGTGTTAAGGATGAACTAGCCGCGGGCTCCAAGTCACGCGTGGGCGCGGCCAAAAAGCACGCTGTCTCACCTAGCATCGTGTCCGACAGAGATTATTGAGTGAAATGCACGATAATTCAAAGTAAACCGAGAGCTTAAAAATAAGCGAAAAGTCCTTTGAAAAATGGAGTTTTATGAAAAAACTTCTGCATAAATCAATTATAATTAAAATTTATTGAGATCGTCGATAATTGCGCTTTGTCGGTGCCGATTTTGTTTTGGAAATTTTACATTTCTTTTATTACTTATTTACGCCCAAAGTTTAGCAACGTTAAAATTAGCAAGAAAAATTAATCTTTGTTCGCTAATAACTTTCTAATGGCTTTTTATTTTACTATTCTGTTTCCGTACAGACAAAAGTAATAATGAGACAAAACGATATCAGGTTTAACTTTTAATGTACAATGTCAAACAGTGGAGTAAAACCCCCCCGAAATTTGTATGGAAAAAGTATCGACTAGTTCAACCTTAAGACCGAACACATTTTTTATCAAAATGAGTGCAACCTAATAACTTATGAATTAAGGTGCAATTAAATTAAAACTTTAGTACAGAATTTAAGTCAGTTAATAAGCTTAAAAAATAATATAGTTGTCGTTGAAAATTTTCATTACTGTGACGAGAAAACTTTTTTATGCAGTAATTTACAATTTTTTTTTCAAATACAGAATTTTGTGTATAAATCTGCTCGATTGAAATTTTTTTAAAACACAATGTATTATGGTCTGCATTTTTATTTATTAATTTTTAATTTTACTGTAAGAAGTCAAAGTAGGCGACTAAAATAATTCTGCTAATTCCTTGCCTTATCTGTCTCTTAAAAAAATGTCTATGGATAAATTTAGATATACACAGCTTCCTCCGCGATGTAACTCGTACATCAATTGTATTGAATTGCGCTGAATGAACAAGTACCTGTTGCAGTAGTTTCTGCGGAGTGGCGGTGCGAATGAAGCTGGTGATGTATACATTGACGAAGGTGGCCATCAGGAACTGGCAGTCGAACCGGTCCATTATGCCACCGTGGCCAGGGATGACATCCCCAAAATCTTTTATTTTGAAAGCCCGCTTGAAGCCGGAAGCAAAGAAACCACCAAACGGTCCGATCACCGAACTGAAGATGCTCAGGGCGAGCGAATGGATCATGAAAGGATACATGTTTACTTTCTCCATGCCAAACTGAAATCGAATCAGACAAGATATATAAAATATTTTTTATTATTATTAACTTTCATGTTTAAATCGTGCTTATTTGTAATCACCTGCAAATCGAGCTTGCAATTTAGACATATTTCTTTCTTTAGTAATAACCAGTACTAAATTTTTTTTTTTTAATATATGACAAAATTGTCTCAAACAAACATCTTACTTTTGTATTATTTATTACTGTTATCTACAACTTATTATTGTTACATGTTATTTGTTTACGTCGGTATGTACACAGTGCTAATAATTCAGGGTACGATTTCGTTTTGGTTACTATAAAAACTTATTTCCAAAATAAAATAATTATAATTTATTTATATTTATTCTATCTACCTACATTATATAGAAAACTGTTTAATATGCATATTTATATTTAATTCAAATTACATTAAATATACATATTTAATGCAATTACGTTATGTACAAGCAAAGGGGCTTATTTAATCTCCGAATAGTTGAAAGCAGAGAAAGCAATATACCCATTCTTTCATGGTGTGGTAGATTACAATAATAATAAAATCGAAACCTAAAGCAATTAGTTACTGATGCCATAAATGTTTATTTTTAATTTTTTTTTTAGAAATTATTTCAAAGTTTATACTGTATACAGAGTAATTTAGTTATTTGAAAAGAAAAAATTCGAAATGAAATGAAACAATTACTAGCTCAGTCTCCCGCGGCTTCGCTCGCCGTTTAAATCAAATAGACAAAGGCATGTACATTTCGGCTCTTTATGGTAACGCTCGTTACTCGTCGGTGGGCCGCGAAAATAGAATTTTAATGTTACCATCAAATACTTACAATCTTGAACACGGGAAGCAGGAAATGCGGTGGAATGTACTCCTGAAGACGGAAAAGTTGAGATGGTTCACAGTCCATCGTCATGCGACCGAGAGACTCCGAGTACTCTATTGGGCACACCAGGTACGGGTAGCGAGACATACTGTACGATATCTGTGAAAACAAAATATAAACGCTTTGTTTTAGAATTCAAGCCTTTTCTGTATGTAATCTAGTTATACCTACGTAAATTTTATCAGATCGAACACAATTTTTACCAAAATGAACGCAACCTAATAACCTATGGATTAAGGTGCAAATATTGCATAACAAATTTTGGTAGCTTTTCAAACATATCTGAACATAAGTATTTGAAATTGGAAGATTTTTCTAAAATATTGTGTAAAATATGAAAAAAAAAACAGATTAAAACTTTAGTACAGAATTTAATTAATAAGCTTTAAAAGAATGTAGCTGTCACTGAAAATTTTTAGTACTGTGACGAGAAAGCTTTTTTTGGGCATTAATAACCTATTTTTTTAGACAATATAACTTCTTGTATAAATCTGCCCTTTTTAAACTTTTCTAAATATTATGCTCTGTATTTTGATCTAACTTTCTAACAAGTCAAATTAGGCGACGAAAACAACGCTTTTCTGCTAAGTCCTCGCCTAAAGTTTAAAATAGATAATCCTAACCATGCCTAGACCGAACGCAGCAGAGTGTAAGAGAGCTGAATAAAGTAATTACATTTATTCAGCTTTTGGCATGGAGATGCGTACACTTCTATTAGCTTTCAGTGTATCCTGAACAAGTGTTTTTTATCATTAACATGCCAACCACAATGAACAGCGCTGTACGCAGCCGATAGAAGCGGTTCAGCGGATATAGCACACTATTACGACCGTATGCGGCTTATAAGAGCGCAACTGTAACCAAAATCGTCCAGCGAATAGCGCTGAATAAGTGATTACTTCCTAATTCTGCTATTAATTTAAGACTTGGTTCCTCATAGGGTTGTCGCCAATATGCATCTAAGAGAACGGAACACTAAATAATAAATAATCTAAGTAATAGGTTTTTTTAATAATTAACTTCGCCTTGCATATTTTCACATAAAAGCTGTGTCGAATACAGACGCCATGGCTATCCAGCTTATAGTCGCTTGTGTCCAGCCAAATATAGTCCGCGCCACCGAACAAGGCACGCACGCGCGGCGCTGTTATCACATTTTTCTAGACAATACTTGTTGTGCCTATTTCAGTTCGTTTTTAAGCCGCATGTCTTGTCCTCTGAGTTATTGTGAACTTTTTATAGAAATTTTCCATAAAAAAGCTCTGAAACAAACCATCCTTAACTTTTCATATAATTTTATTTCTAACTTTTTAATTATAAACGTAAGAACATAAAGTTTTTAGAAAAAGTTGTAAATAATATTTTTATCTAAAAAAGTTTCTTACAAAATTTCTATAGTCCTCATAGTTCTCGAAATAAATACAAAAAACTAATCACTCCCTTATTTTCAATATGGCGGTCGAGTTACACAACCCCCTACCTTGAAACTCAGTGTGTTGTACGCTTAGGACGCCACAAAGTTAATTTTACATATTTACAAGATTTTAAACAAAATATGTAACTGATCAGAAAAAAATAATAATTTGAAAACTTACCAAAAGTCCAAAAACAACAGTAGAAAAACCGCCACCAATGAACCCTTCCCAAGTTTTCTTGGGACTGAGCTTGATGAGTGGTGTCTTGCCGAAGAAGAAACCGAAGATGTAAGCCATGACATCATTGCAGATGATCATAGATACAGGAACAATAAACCAAATCAGTCCTGCAAATAATTCAATGCATACTTAATCTGTAACTAATCACAAATTGTTCTTTAATCGCTTTGAGTGTGAATTACTTTCTTTGTAAATATAAATTAAAAAAAAGTATTTTATACTAGCAACCCGCCCCCGACTTTGCAAGGATACAAATTTCCGAAGATTTTTTTCAAATTTTTCTTTTCATAGGAACCTCTCCCGGACTTACAACGAATATTTGAGAAAAAAATTAGGCAAATTAGTCTAGAGCAGTTCTCTAGTTTTGAGCTTAGTAACACAGTGCTTTATCTTTATTATATAAATAGATGACCAAACTTCAATCATTTTAACATAAAAAAATGTTATAAATTTTGTCACACAAACACAAAATATAAAATAAATAATCATATAAATTTATCATCGGCTATCAATCTCAAGCAGCTCCATCAGTCAAATTAGTTATCATTAGAGAGTAGGAATATACTTTTGTAAACAATTTTAAATTCATATAATAAAGCTTTTATGGCTTGGCACCTTGTTATAGAAGTGCAAATACATACCTACTGATTTTAGTAAACCATGTTCGGTGTATAGCCAATTTATTACCATCTATTAACTCTAATAGAAATAACAGTTAATTTGTACTGTAGAGATAGGTTTTATTTTAAAATTATTTACATCAAAATTATTTGACGGACCTAAACTTCATTACTTAATACAGACAGAATGTATAGCTTCTAATCATACGAGTACATAACTTAGTCTGACATCAAGTCACAGGACATTATAAAATGTTACGTGTGGCAGATATTTATAAACATAAACATGTGTACATAACAATAACATTTTATAACATAACAAGTGTGTGCCGTGGACTCTACAAGTGTAGGTTACTCTGCCTGATGGGAAAAATGGTAAGGTGAGTAAAAGAATGAGTTCTAGCATTTATTACTCACGCATCGAAATACAACTACAATCTAAGAGCATGTAAGATAATTCTTACAGCAGCCAGACGGAGTGCCCAGTTTATGACTACGACACAATGTGACCGCCATTACTAATTTTGTTTATATTACTCTTTAAAAACGAGCAGCGAATTTTAAAAAACCCAAAATTATCTATTAAAAACAACTAACTACAAAGTATTCCCTGATCGGATTTACCGTAATTTTATAACCACTAATCGTGCGAGCGTGCGAGCTATCGATAGTGACCCAATTCACAATCCCTTTACAAACACGATGAAACCAAAGGTCGAACGTTGAGGTCTCACTTAAATTTAACCTATTTACATTAGAATCGTTTAAAATACACGTATTTATATTTACATAATTTTGTAATTTTAATGACATTGAAATTGTAAACACCTCGAACAAAAATTGACACTCAATTATAAGTATCATTAAAATGTTGTTTTGATGATATGGAGGAAGAACTTTAGAACTGATACTTAGAACATAGCATTTAGTTAAATACACGAATAATATTAAGACGATGCATCCAAAAGGCAACAAACAAAACAAAATTATTTGATTTCTTTTTTAATTTAGCAAAACCTAAACTTAACTAATTAAGTTTTGTTTAAATAAAATCTGTAAGCACCTTCATAATACACGAATTCAAGCATATATTCGTGTGAAGTTAGGATCTAGAGATGACTTAAATATTTACTATCTTTTTAATCTGGGTATATCATACATAATATTATCTGGGATAAAGAGCCCATTTCCCTATCCCTTCCCAATACCTTATCCTTAATCCTATTGTAGTCGGCAGCGCGCTTGCAGCAGCTTTTGGTGTTGCTTGTGTTATAGGCGACGGTAGCAACTTACCATCAAGTGGGCCGTCAGCCTGTCTGCCGATCGTAACATTAAAAAAAATCTCTGATATATACCCAAATGAGAAAAATATAAGAGCGATTATGGGAGAAGAAGCTGCTAATATTTCCAGCACGTAATGAGGGGCGAAGACAAGCAAACGTAGTAGAGGCAGGAGAAGAAAATGTTAGTGTGTGTGTGTGTGTGTATGTGATGTTTAGTAATGAAAAATAAAATGATAAATATTTAAAAAAATGCACAAGCTTCATTAAAGATGTAAATAAGTAATAACTTGTTTAACATTTCAATTACAAACTACGTGTCATCAGTAAATAAATATGTCGGCGCTTTTGATTTGCGGGAGTGAACAGCACTGACAACTGTCATTTATCAACTGGACAGCGGGATCGGAATGTCATTGTCGTTGACTCGGGCACAACACCGAGCGCTAGCGCAGAGGCACGTCGGCCGGGGAGTACCTCACGGGAGGGCAATCGGTTGACATCAAGGGACTGGTGCTACGTGTTTGGTGGAGTGTTATCTGATTTGGTGTGATTGGCTGGTGGACAATGCGATCGAGGACTTATTTTGTGCCGATTGTGGCGTTTTGTTTGGAATTGCAGCGCGTGACCTAACGTGATCAAATATGGATCAAATATTCGCGCCTATCTGTGATCAAGTGTGGAGACCAATGATACGAAGAATCCTGGTCGTGTCCTTTCGGGACCGATGATGCCGGGGACTCTAATCGTGTTTCTACATCAGAAGTGGGATTGTCTCACGGGCACTGCTATGAAAATTAAAACTACGCAATCATGTGGTGCAGTGTGATGGAAAATCGTCAGTTTTATCGAAGCCATAAAGGATCCGGTTACGACGAGTGAATTTAAAGTTGTCAGACTTCAACCTTGAGGCTGCCGACGTCGATGCGTGGGCTTGGTGCAGCGCCATGGACCTGTGCCTCTCAGAGGGACCGTTACAAGGAGTTGCAGATGACCGTGCAAAAAAAAATATAAAGATGTTGCAGCAGCAGCCCATCCTGGACAAGTCGGGCAGGATCTGCTCTTGTTGCAACAAGACCCGCATGGTCAATGGATCGTCGCGAGGCGGCCGCGACTCGGAGTGGAGGTGCTGTGGGACCCCTGTTGGCGGCTTGTTGGGTCCGAGCGCAATGACGACTTCGAGAAGACGTCGTTTTTGGTTCGATGGCTTTAACCTATGCAGTGAGGTTGATCCTCGTGAATAATAACGGTGAGTCGTTTTCATTTTGGGGTAGAGAGCACAGCCCATAAGTTGGGCGAAAATCGACATTATGATGTTGTAACGTTGGCTGGCCTTGCTAATCGCGCAGTTTTACTAAGCCTACCTACAACACTGGAACAAAAAAAAAAATAGTAAAAATCTTATCAGCTGTTTAAATGAGAGTTATTTAATTGAGGTTTTATTTCATGTAGATCTGTTGTTACTTCTAATTCGATCTACCCACCCAGTTATTGTTATGCGAGAATAATTATCTTAAAAATTTTAATGCCAGTTATTGTTATGCGAGAATAATTATCTTAAAAATTTTAATGTAAAGCGGGGGATAGACCGTGTTTTGTTTCTAGATGGACTTAAAGTACTAGAATGTGAGTTATCACACCCAAACGAACCCAAAAGTGAGATTAGACTTGGAAAGATTAGTAGTCCTGTATGAGTGGTTGTTAATTGCACTCCGATAGTTCTAAATTCTGATTGTTGGATAACCGCAGAGAGTATTGTTGCTTGCTAAAGAGGTTTCTAAACGCAGTGTAGCTACCGGACAGTTAGAAATACGCCTTTTTTTGATGAATTGCGCATTGTTCAGCGACGCCCATCCCGTATCAGTGTAGTGGAATGTAAATGTGTTATGGACAGGGGTCGTTAATTATTGCAAGCGGATGTAATACAACCTGATTGTTTTTCTTATTTAAATACTGTACTTCTAGTGACCTCATATCGAACGCTTGTCGTTACTATACTTACGAGTTAAGAGACCCCTGCTTTAGTTAATATTATCAGTCATTACCAGTACTCGTTTTCTTCTTGACCGAAAAAAAAAAAAAAAAAAAAAGAGAGAGAGAGAAACTTGGAGAGCCTTCGGGCTCTCGCATTGTAGCAGTTGCCGACGTACTAATTCTGGGGAACCTTTAATTAATGGTTTGGGAACACTATCGGTTGATTCCGAAGAGGCCCTATCCATAGATTCCGAGGAAGCTTTATCTGCTTGCTCTTTTTAACTGTTATGAGAGAGTTCCATTTGTTGTTTAATGAAAGCTGTAGAGATCTCACCTGCTTTTGTGGGTGACGATCTGGTCCAGCAAGTTGTTGTTTCATGAAAGCTGTAGAGATCTCACCTGCTTTTGTGGGGGACGATCTGGTCCAGCAAGTTGTTGTTTCATGAAAGCTGTAGAGATCTCACCTGCTTTTGTGGGTGACGATCTGGTCCAGCAAGTTGTTGTTTCATGAAAGCTGTAGAGATCTCACCTGCTTTTGTGGGTGACGATCTGGTCCAGCAAGTTGTTGTTTCATGAAAGCTGTAGAGATCTCACCTGCTTTTGTGGGTGACGATCTGGTCCAGCAAGTTGTTGTTTCATGAAAGCTGTAGAGATCTCACCTGCTTTTGTGGGTGACGATCTGGTCCAGCAAGTTGTTGTTTCATGAAAGCTGTAGAGATCTCACCTGCTTTTGTGGGTGACGATCTGGTCCAGCAAGTTGTTGTTTCATGAAAGCTGTAGAGATCTCACCTGCTTTTGTGGGTGACGATCTGGTCCAGCAAGTTGTTGTTTAATGAAAGCTGTAGAGATCTCACCTGCTTTTGTGGGTGACGATCTGGTCCAGCAAGTTGTTGTTTAATGAAACCTGTAGGGATCTCACCTGCTTGTGTGGGCGATGATCTAGTCCAGTGATAGACAGCTGTGGGGATCTCATTTCTTTTAGTAAATGACGGTCTAGACCAGCGTGTACAAGCTGTGATACTCTTGTGGAATCTTAAAACAGATGGGGTTTTTGATTGTAAGGATCATATTAACTCCAGCAACCGACCCTCAGCACAGCATGGCGCGTGGACCGCGCGTGCTAGGCACTTTCGACCAGCCCTCAACGCAACATGGCGCGTGAGTGCATATGTGTGAAGTTGTATCTAGTTGGTCAGGATAGGACGAGCATAATGAATGTGGTGAGCCAGATAGTTTGTTTTCTTTGTTTGCATATTAACCGAACGTGGATCGAGGCGGAGACGAGAGGCGCACGAGGGCGTGCGCATGTCAGTCTGGCCGTGTCGGCGCTTTTGATTTGCGGGAGTGAACAGCACTGACAACTGTCATTTATCAACTGGACAGCGGGATCGGAATGTCATTGTCGTTGACTCGGGCACAACACCGAGCGCTAGCGCAGAGGCACGTCGGCCGGGGAGTACCTCACGGGAGGGCAATCGGTTGACATCAAGGGACTGGTGCTACGTGTTTGGTGGAGTGTTATCTGATTTGGTGTGATTGGCTGGTGGACAATGCGATCGAGGACTTATTTTGTGCCGATTGTGGCGTTTTGTTTGGAATTGCAGCGCGTGACCTAACGTGATCAAATATGGATCAAATATTCGCGCCTATCTGTGATCAAGTGTGGAGACCAATGATACGAAGAATCCTGGTCGTGTCCTTTCGGGACCGATGATGCCGGGGACTCTAATCGTGTTTCTACAAATACATAGTTCAAAATATTTCCAATTTGTTTATATTTTTAGAGATAAATTTGTTGAGCATACGCTCTAAAAACCGGCTACGTTAACAATATAGCTGCTTTGTCAAGGATAACCTAATAATAACTTCGTGTTTATGCGATATGCTATTCTTTACAATGTTAGTTAATCCAATTCCGACTGTGTTCCTTTCCTACCACACTTTTGATACGATCGGTCGGAACGACTACTCGTTAAAAAAACAATGACGATAAAGAAATCAAGTTTCGTCATAAACATTAATTAATATTCCACTTTGGATGTAAAATAGTCGTTTCACGCAAGACCTTCTTCGTATCATGCAAACAATTTATAGAATTGCACCTTTATTTCTCAGACTGAGTTTCGCAAATAGGATTTTGGTAACAGCGAAACCCTAAAAATAGGGTAATGTGTAATTTGGGGTAAATTTTCAGCATCGTCGACGTCGCTCCCTTCACGGGACTAAATCAATTTGGCCTACATACACACCGGTGAGGCTTTGAAAGGCTTCACCGAGTGCGGTGGTATAGATAGAGGCGTATTGTTAGAAATGTCATCGTGACGCTATGAATAGGAATCACATATCACGGATATTCCTAACAATGAGTAGAAATTTTATTTGTACCAGTCAAAGGAATATTTATTATGTAATTTTAACATTTCAAAACTTTTATAACAATAAGCCGATCAGACATGTGCATTTTAATACATATACTTAATATTTCTTAATATTAACCTCGTTTTAAATAAAGTTTTAGGATTACAACTAGGAATATGTCAAAATGCCGCTTGAACAACTGATATATTATTATATCAGTTGAATGGCTTATAGGAGAGATTTTAGATATACTGGTGAAAAAATAAATAGGCGTAATTGACAAGCCTAAAATAGTTTTCATGACCAGCTCTTGAAGAGCTCATGAATTTATATTAAAAAGCAAAGAGGATATAAGCTACTATTAATAAATTCATAGAAAACGCCCATGCCTTGCTTTTTCTTTTTCCGATCTCATTATCCCATGTTTTCAAAAGGAAACTCTTGGATTATCGTCTACTGGGTTTCTCGTTTGAGTGCATTACCTTGTTTGGCTAAGGTGGAGTCTCAAGGTTTATTGCAATTTTCTTTCTGGACATTGGTGGGACAATTTTAAATTCAATTCGAATATATCGAACTATTTATAAAGTTATGTGTGCTATTTATTTTATTACAATATATAGCTGTTGCACGCGACTTTGTCCGCGTCTCTTTATAACATATTACTCGCTGATAATGTAGCTTTCTATAGGTGAAAGAATTTTTAAAATCGGTCCAATAGTTTTTGAGTTTATTCATTACAAACATACATAATATATACACATATACATACAAAACTTTACTCTTTATAATATTAGCATAGAAATATAGATTTATTGTTTTCCTTGATTTATAGAACTATTATGTCACTTTTTTAAAAATTGTTATATACTGTGTAACGTTTATGCGACGCTAGGTCGTTATCTACCCCTATATGGCCCAGCTGAATACCTTTTCGGCTTAATCTATCGTAGTATTATAAATTCTTGTTTCCGTTTTGTACTTTATCTACTGTGAGAACAGATAAAGTACAAAACGAACAAATAACAATTCCACCCAAATAAATGTTTCTATACTAATCTGTTAACAGTTATCACAAATAAAAGTCGCGAGGAAATGTTACAGAAATTTATCTTTAAATATTATCACCGAATGTATAAGTAGGTTGAGAAAAAGTACATATTTTCTATAATGTAGGCCAAGAAATATAGATGCACGAAAATAACGATATATCATATTAACGTTATCTCTCTACAACTATAGTGCATTAAATGTTGAAGTTTTTGTATTACTTCATGAAAATACTAAATGCATATGAATTTACACTTACCTTCAAATATGTTTTGTATAATGAGGTAGCTCTGAGTGACGACTATGAGTAGAGCGACGTGGGTCCAAGCGAACAAGCTGAACTGGCGCATGTAATATCGCTTCACCAGCGACAGCACGAACCACACGAAACCCAAGCAGTACAAGCTGAACGAGATGAACCGGTGGTACGTTACTAAGAAACGTAGGTAGTCCTGAGGATAAACAGTTGCTTTGAGTTCATCTTTAGGGTTCCCAAATTCTAGTTTTCAGAAGTCGAATTGAACACAACGTATGAAACTGAAATTAATACTTCTACAATCTTTTGTAGAAGGCAAAATTTCAAATTCCAAATTAAAACACCCCAAAACTCATTCACCAAGCAATACCTAATAGATACTCTCTTTCCGTTGACTTTAAATCGATGCCAGTCCAACAACACAAGTAAAGAAAAAGAATCATCACAGCGTAATTTCAATGTTATGTATCTAATAACAAAAATTGTATACAAAGTTAAAGCGATCACTAGAGGGTCAAAATTCTTTGCCAAGCATACTTTTTGTGGCTTGATGTAAAATTCAAGCATTTACACACATTTGTATTTTAGGCGCAACAGAAACGGTTTACTATATTGTGAATCAAAAGACCACAATGTCTTGTGATGCAGATATGGCGTTTATTGCTCTTACAATTATTCTAAGCAAGAAAAAAAAAGAAAAAATAGCCAAGATGCTGGTCTAAGCAATGATATGGCAAAATTTAGTGGCTATTTTGACCATCTAGAGACCACTTTCCCGGCATGTGATTTGCTTGAAAAGCATATCAAGCACGATGGACCATGTTTGACAAGCTTTGCAAAAATTATTATTTGCTTGTCAGGCACATCAAGCACGATCTAAATTTAGTCCTAAACAAAGATTATCAACTGTATAGATCAGGCAAGACGAAATAATCTGTAATAAGGCTATTAGGATCAATATTTTTGTAGAAAAATTTTCCCAATGCCCTCTTTATATATTCTATAATATATTTAATCTTTATGGTCCTAACGATCAAAATTGCTAAACAAGCATGAAAAATTCACGGGATTGACAAGCAATTTCGACTGTCTAGAAACCGCTTAAGAGTAATAGTTTTTGGCTGTGTCACAGAATATATAAATCACGTGTCGCGATGTTAGTTCACGCTAATATCCGAAAAAAATTAATAATACGCGAAGTCGCAAAGCAAAGCAATATTTTTCGCATAAAATAACCTCACCATGAACAAGTTAAAAATCTTTCGAGTCGATTCCCATAAAACTTAAATAGGAATAATGATATACAGGTGCAAATTAACCAACTCTGCACCTGGAAGTAGTTAGCTTAACCGTTTGTGGATAAGAATACTGCATAGTCACCTTCTTAATAGTTGCGGTTCGATAATATAACTACGCAATCAAAAATCAATCACTTCATTAGTTATCCAATACCACGTCAGACAATCATCTGATATTTCTTATCAGATAATAGACTATGATTATAATAATAGGTAAATAAAAATTATAGAAAAATATCGACAATAAGTCGAGCTATCTCATCAGCACAGAAATATGAACACTGATTTATGTATAGTTGTAAATATGTATAACTTAATTGTATATTTAGCTTATTTTTCTTTCTTTTAATTATTCGCATTATACAATGTAAAATCCCTAATTGGATACTCATATCCCAATTGAATACTCATATTAAGAGCTGTGGATTTTGAGGAAATGCACAAATAAATAAATAAATGATTTTATGGCTTTGCACTTAACAACGTAATAAAATATCAGTGCCAGGCTTTAATATTCGCTTTCATATAACATAAAACCATGACTGAAAAGGTATAGGTCATTTAAAAATCAGTTTTATTGTCTATTGTATTCCTACTATTAATTAGAAACGTCAAGTAAGTATATGTTTGTCTCTATTAATTGAAGCAGGCACTAAGTGCAGTACAGACTCATGGCAACTGTATAACTTGCAATATTATTATTACAGGGCTATTAAGTTACTGCGTAATTGACAACAGCAGTTTTTCCTACAAAATATGCAGACTAAGTTAATGAATATTCATGTATTGTACCAGTAATACCTTCTATGTACCAGTAATATTAAGCGTTTTATTTTATTTTATTTTATTTTATTTATATTTGGGAAACATACAATATTTTGATACACATTATATACATACATATAAGAAAAACATAAATCAGCAAAGTTTCCACTAAGTTACTAAAACATATTATAATTTACAATACACTACAGAACATCGGAGTTAGGAGAAAACATGTAAAAAAGCAAGCAAAAATAAACATACAAAAGAAAGAGAAAAACAAAAAATAAAAATAAAAAGATAAACTGGTCGCCACTAAAAGAAAACTACACGAATATACTTTCGAGGGCCTGTTTAAGGCTTCGTTTATAGGCTCCTATAGGACAACTGAAAATATCCAGATCCAGTAAGTGTTCATTATAAAATTTGCAGGAGCGATGCAAAAATGTATTGCTAGTATATTTCTTTTTACAGAACTGAATATGTAATGAACACTTACGGCGCGAATTTATTCGAGGGCAACTCAAACCAATATTACTTAGTAAGAGCGGTGAATCAATGTAATTATTTATAATCTTGTATAAAAACAGTTGATCCTTCTGAACTCGTCTATGAACAAGAGGCACGAACGCAGGTACCTTGTTAAATCTATATTGAAAATGTTTCAAATACAAGTTAAACACTCTATCTAACCTCTTAATTTGAGTTTTATATTGCGGGTTCCAAACAGTAGACCCGTACTCGAGTAGTGGTCTGACGTAGGAATCAAATAAGAGAGAGAGGGTTGAACCGGCTTTGAAATCCCTGCTGACTCTCAGAACAAATCCAAGCATGCGGTTGGCCCTGGAGATTATGTAGCTAAGATGCTCGTTAAATGTCAACCTACTATCCAGTAGTATACCTAAGTCTTTTGTAACTCTAACGCGCGTTAATGTGACATTGTTAAAATTGTACTCATATTTAATATGCTTAGGGTTTCTAGAGAAAGTAATTACATTGCATTTCTTAATATTAAGGTCCAAATAGTTATTTTTACAGTAACTCATGAATTTATCGAGGTCCCTTTGCAGGGACATGCAATCAGATATAGTTTTAATTTTTCTAAAAATTTTCATGTCATCAGCGTATAGTAGAAAGTTAGACTGGTCAAAAACATCAGCAATGTCATTAATGAATAAGTTAAAAAGTAGAGGAGCCAAATGCGAGCCCTGAGGCAAACCAGATGTGACCGGAAGAAAGGAGGAACAAAACCCTTTGATTGTCACTGCTTGGCTTCGTTCACGAAGATAGGATGTTATCCATCGTAAAAGATCCCCGTGTATACCGGCTATTTGTAGCTTACGCACCAACACCGAATGCCTTACTTTGTCGAATGCCTTCGAATAATCGGTATAAATAGCGTCCATCTGGAAGCCAATTTCCATCACAGAGGCAGTCTGGTGTACAAATTCACAAACATTACTTTCAGTGGATCTTTTATTGACAAATCCATGCTGTTGGTTGATAATTGTAGGCCTTAATAGAGGAAAAATATAGTCGTATATAATTTTTTCAAATAATTTGGCAATAGTGTTAAGTTTCGATATAGGTCTATAGTTAGCGATGTTGTGTTTGTCACCATTTTTAAATAAAGGAATTACATGGGATTGTTTCCAAACTTTAGGCATCGTACCGGTACTCAGCGACAAATTGAAAAGAATAAACAAGGGCACAGCAAGATGCTCACGACAATTTCTAAGAAAAATTGGAGGTATATTGTCCGGACCAGAACCTTTATTTGTGTTCAAATTTTTTAAATAGTTCTTCACGGTCTCCACAGAGACATTAATCGAATTGATGAGGGCAGAATTAGATGGTAGAATGTTTGGTTGTGCGCTGTAGGTGTTGAACGCAAGTATGGGATCAACGTCAGGTTCGAAGACAGAGTGAAAACATTTGTTGAATAACTCACATATTTCCTCGGCATCACTAGATGAAATGCGTTCGATATTTTGTCATTGACTAATTCCTTGGTTTGCGTAAAGACAATTACAAATAACTGCCATAGGTATTTATTGGTCCAAATTACCAAAACGCTTAATTTATTCTAAATTAGCAACAAAAATTGGAAATGTGAGGTAATGGTTTGACTATTATTGTTGACTATAATATTCTTGATAGTATCACTAATTGTCTTTTATTTATTTTATGGCAGTTATGTTCGCCAAATATGACCATTGCATGTGATTTTTTTTCCAACTTACCTGCACTAAAATACATTCAATATGTCTCAACAAACCTCCTTTGGCATTGAATCAATTATAATCATATTTTATCAAAATATGATTATAATTGATTCACAAAAGACGAAGTCAACCCAATAGAGTTAAGGCTAGACGGCCTATCATTAATAGCTATCTTGGTTTTCCTATCATTGGATTATTATGTGTAATACCACACATTGAAGTATATTTATCTAAAATATGTTGTAGTAGATACAAGCAAACTATTAAAGTCAAATGTAATTGTAACATGAATACAGGAATGTAATCATTATCCTGTGGTGTAACATTCAAAAGTAATTACATGCCTACAAGGTATATTGTATTCAATATAAGTACAAATAAAGTCTAAAATAAGTAACAATCGTTTATTGAAGTGTTCAAATGAATTACTATGCTCAGCTATGCATGAATTTATGGAAACTAAATCGTTTAATAACATTTTACTAATGTTGCAATATGAAAAAAAAAAGGTTATTTATAAATTATGAGTTATTTAAAAAAAATGACGAAATAGAACCTGAAGTTTGACAAAATACCTAAACGGTTTTCATTGTTTCTTATTTCCATATTCCATTCTTAATTCATATAATAAATTAAATGACACAATTATTATAATAGTGTTGTCATAGATATCATTAGAGAAAAAAAATATATAACATTTTCCTCAAAAATTGTTATAGAAATTTTGTAACGTAATAATTTAAAATACCAAAATTTATTACAAAAAATTAATGTATGAATATTTCAGTAATTTTTTTTTAAATCTTATTATTTGTAACATAATAAATTCCAAAAACTGTTTTATATGTGTCAATGTGTCCTAAGAAATTTGATATCTTTAATTAAGTTTGCTATATAAATGAAACTACTATAATATACTAATTGTGTTTTTATGAACCATGGAACAGCATTCAATAATTTATAAATTTTCATTTAACAAATGGCACAAATTGAATTTAATTCAATTAGATATATTCCTTTATTTATTATATTTCTTTTATAGTACTTTTATACATTTGGCCTGTTGTGATTACTAAATTTAACATTTTATTAGTGGTCAGCTTGTGGTCATCATATTTGCAAAATAAATGTTATTGGTGATCTAAGGAAATACATTTTATAAATTTAGTGATTAAATATCAAGGTAAAAATATATGTAGTGTACTCACCGTTCTATTGATGACAACGCCAAAATAGTCAATAAGATTCTCTCCATAGAAGAAATAATTGGAAGTGAGGAGGAAGTACCAGGATAGAGAACGGAACCATGGCAGCCCATGAACTCTATACACTGCATAGCCAATGTTGATTATCTCCTCAAAACATTTCACTTGCACACAGAGGACCTATAGGAAAATTTAACAACTTTTAAATGACTGAATTTATTTATGTGTTTTCTCCGACTTAATTACAGAAATTTGTAACATTTATGAAGCCTTTAAAAGATTCAACAAGTAGTAAGTTTTCTATCCATACCGTAACAAAACGGTAGCATTTTTATATATGTAAATTAAGTTATACCAATTTGTAAAGACTTGTAAAGCGGTAAACAATTTCATTGTAATTTAAACAGATATTTCCTGGAATTATAAATCTGACTAAGGCTCGATTATCCAATTCTAAACAACTTAATTTTGCTAAATGTAATTGCAATGTTGAACCAATGTTGAATATCAGGAAATACTTTGACATTTGATACCTATCATTTCATTATTTTATATATTACATTGAAAGAGACAAACTGGTCCCATGTATGCTACATATGCCACGCATTATGACATCTGTACTCCTAAATTTGTATGAAAACACAATGAATATTCATTCATTTTAAAATAATAAACATCATAAATTATCCTCAAACTCACTATCACAATAAGAAAACATATTTCAGATGTACTAATGCACCTTTTGAGTAATCATAACAGAGTGTGATGGCAATTTAGATTGCACATGCGGGACATGTGTGCAAATAATCAGCTCTCCCATGTTGCATACATGGGATCAGTTAGTCTTTTATTTAAGTATTATATATAACTACATATAAAAATAGGATTTTTCCCACCAGAAGTGGCAGTAATCAGTATATGAGAATGTATACTCAAACCAATAAAAACTGGATGACATTGGCACATGTTACTTGCAAATAAATAATTTGAATTTGAATAAAATTTCACAACACATACATTAGTACTGAAATTGACACACAAATAAAACTAATTACTAATCGTCACAAAACAGTCTAAATATTTACTACAAATAATGAACTAACCGTAATCATAAGAGCCAGTGGGCCGCCATAAATCAATAAACAGAACGCTGCAATCATCAGCCAAGTAAATATTCCTCGAATTACCCAATTCCGCCATCTAAACCAAAAGATTTGATCAGATTAAAAATAATTTAAAAATAAGATATTTTTAAGGCACTTGACCATTAATTGTACCAACCTTGTAGACAACCCGGAAAGCGCCGAATCGAGAATCTCTGGTGTTTTATCCGTTCCCTGAGGTAATGTTTTCGCTAATTCATCCACATACTTCTCTTCCAAAACTTTCTCCTCCTCCGAATCGACCTAAAAATAAAGTATTAAAATAAAAATTTAAAAAATATAAATACTTTTTTGTTGTTTTTTAATTAAAAATAAAAACACATTTACATGATCGGACTCTCCTGCGGTTTCAACTTTATCATTTCCGTCGCCTTCTCCGCGTCGCTGTCTTAACTCACTCATTTTATTAAATCAATTACGCACACTAGATAATGCGAACTCTGAGCCAGTAATTGGATAAATAAGTCCGAAAAAATCAAATTCGATCACTCCATTTGCTCGCAATGCTAATGCTAAATACAACAATTATTGTTTTCCAGCCAGCCAGCGACTTGTCAAACGAAAAATCAATCAATATTTTTTTTTTTTTGCGGCTTGCTGTGTTGTCACTATGAAATTCAGTTGCCATATTGAAAATTACAGACTTGGAACACAGATCAGCGAATATTTCTTTATTTTATTTAAATGAAAATGGAACGCAAAATTAAAAGTACAATGTTAATATAAATATTGTTATTTAGTAGTTTATATTTATAGAAGTAGATAACAAAATCTTTAAATGCGTCAACTAAGTCTTATGAAAGCTGTCGGTATATTTTACAAATTCAATTCATACAAACGGAAAATGTGAATGTTAAATAGAAATCAAAATACACAATGAAATAAAACAACTAGAACGTCTTATTACATGTGTATTATATAATAGGCTATGTATTTTATATATCTATTTTAGTTTGTCTAGAGGCTCTAGTATGAGTTTACGATACTACACCAATACTACACTCGCTAGCGAGAACGTAAAACTTTTGCATGGGAAATCGTGAACTGTCAATGTCAAATTATCAATTTTCCATATAAATGTTTTACACTCTCGCTAGCGAGTGTAGTATCGTAAACTCATGCTAGAGCCATAGGTCTCTAGGACATACATAGTCTAGGACCGTAGATGGACCGTAGACAGTTCTGTGACTATGTCTAGGACAAAATATAACAGCGCCCGACATTGACAATTTGACAATTGACAATTTGATACACTGGATACACATGATAATAAGTTACTCTATGATACATACCATAGATAAATATAATATACTAACTAGCGTAAATACATACAACATACCAACAAAATACTAAAAATGAAGATTTGTAAACATGGCGAATGATTCAGATTTCGAAAAAAATATAGAGAATGTAAGTAATTTAAAAGATATTGCATGGTAATTTGCATTGATAAAAATAACCATACCTACATTTTTATTTACAGTTGAAGACATCAGTGAGAAAATCCTTTGCTCAGATTTATGCAGCTCTAAAGGCAAGGGAGTTGAAGACTTTGAGACAAATCGACGCTTTATGTAAACAATGTCAAAATGACAAAGACTTGAAAAGGAATTGTGTTCAAAATATTGAAATCTGTTATGACAATGAGTCCACTTTGCTAAATAACATTACTAATTATGGTGTAATTGATTTCGAGAAATTAAATTTTGATAGCAGTACATTTACTATGGAAGATTATATTAGTCCTAACGATGATCATTTATATTCCTATAAAACCTTAGATGAAATAACATCTTTTGAGAATGAAGATTTGGAGGCTATCGAAGAGGCTGCTATACAGGAAGTAATTAGAACTGAAAATTGTGTTTGCACTGTAAACATTCATAAAGAAGATGTGTCAAAAAAGTTTAGAGATTTAGAATTGTCTCCTATAAAAAATAATAGTTCGATTGTGTGCGTTATTGAGAGTAAAAATGTAGAAAAAGAAATTGTCGCAGAGGAGGAAGAGAAAAGTGACAGTCCTGAGGTAGAAATGAAGAAGGTAGACCCAACAGATGATTGGTTAAACACAATAAAAAGTCAGACAGAAACAGAACCATCACAGGTAACTGATGTAATGGAACACAGTACTATTACCTGCTCCTAACCGGATATTATATTTGTTACTTAATATAATTTTAATAAATTTTTATATTGTATCTAAATTGTCATTTTTATATATTGCCACAATACAAGTGGTTAGCTGTTGTCATTCAGTGATCGTCAGTAAAAAAAAAAAGAAGGAAAATGGTCATTAAAAACAGCTATGACTACAGCTAGATAAAAGATTTGTTGTCTACGACTCTTAGGTAGATTGGTCTGAGTAGAACAATATTACATTAACGGTATATATACATTTTATCTGTATACATACATAACGCATGTATGTTTTTTGACTTTTCAATAGTGCAGAAAAACAATATTACTTTAAACCTGTTTTGAGAACATGAAAGTAATTTAAAAAATCACAATAGTTTATTTTTATAGTTTAAGTAAGCACTTAGCTATTTTTAGGGTATATTTGATTAAATAATCGAATTACATTAAAAGCCAAAAAAAAATGGTTATGTTTGCACTGACAATATTTGGAAAAAATCATAAAAGTTATTGCGAGGTGGATTATTGATTAAGAGAATTATCAATGGTCTATTGATATATTTAACTGGTTTAACTCTGGTTGCTCACATTCAATCATATACAAAGACTGTATACCTATAAACACCTGGAAAGTAGTGGCAGGGTACTCTGCGTTTCGCATTCATTTGGGCAGCCCGTCTGGCGGCAGTAACCACCCCCTTAGAAAAGACCACCATGAAATAACAGCACATGTGCTGTTGTGTTTCGATGAGTGAGTAAGGGATGCCAGAGCCCATTTCCCCATTCCCTCCTAATCCCTTATCCTTAATCCTACTGTAGGCGGCAACACACTTGCAGCAGCTTTGGCGTTTTTTGTGTTAAAAGCGACGGTAGCCACCTACCATCAAGTGGACCATCAGCCTGTCTGCTGATCTTAACATAAAAAAAATATATATACATTATTTTCTTTTATCTATTTGTAATAAAATTAATAGCCCAATAGGTAAAAATGCTTCTGTCTAAATGGCATATTATGCAGATTGAAATCCTAATCAGTAGCTTGAGTGTTGTTCCATTTCATGTAGAATAATAATTTTTATCATTTTCTCCTAATAATCCTGGATACATTTGAAGTCTGCCATTTCACAGTGGGATATAGTAATGGCACACTGAGTTTCGCAGTCATTTGGTAGCCCATCTGGCAACAGTAACCACCCCTTCACAGAAGACCACTGAAATAACTGCACATGTGCTGTTGTGTTTCGGTGAGTAAGTAAGGGTTGCCAGAGCCCATTTCCCTATCCCCTCCTAATCCTTTATCCTTAATCCTACTGTAGTCTATAGCGCACTTGCAGCACCTGTGAGCATTGCTTGTGTTATAGGCTATGGTAGCCACCTAATATCAAGTGGACTGTCAGCCTGTCTTCCGATCTCAACATTTAAAAAAAAATATTTATCTGATAAAAAGACTACATGGCTGATGTCAAAATAATGGTAGTATGGTCTGGGGATCCATCCATACTTGGCAACTGAAGAGTAAAACTTTCTTATGTTCCTGGCAATAAAGGAATCCAGTAAGTTAGATAATTTACAAGGATTGGTAGGCCAGTATGATGACTCGCCACTTGAGATAGTAAGGAGACGATGTTTGTCAACACTTTTCTTCAGTTTACGCCCACGAGTAGGAACTCCAAAATTTATGCTTGGCATTACAGTCACCGTCAGCAATAAATCGATTGCCAAGTGATACCAGATAATGCGAGATCCGAATAATTCTGTGTTCACTTAGACAGTAAATGGCTGACAGATAAAAGGCATCAGATCTATCTTCAACTCTCATCTTGCAGGTAGCATAATGTAACATAAGGCCTGAGAACACTGTGTTTTATGAGTTTTTTGGCACAGTTGTGCCTGCATGTGTTCCAGCTCTCCCATCAGGGAGTTACATAAGTACTAAAGTTAGCCATATTAGCCCACATTTTTGATGAAGTATGTGATTCGAATATTAGAACAGCATTCAGTTTGTTAAGTAAAATTATTTTTTCCAATTCATATTTATTAGGTCTACTTATGTTCCATGTTGTCACGCGTAGAGTAGTCATTTGGACATGGAGACAAGAGCAGCTATAAGCCTTGCAGGTTAATGTTGAATTATTAATCTATTTTCTCAATTTATTTTGTTATAATATGTGTAAGTCCACAGTTTGATTGATTTTCATATTTATTATTTTAGGCCCCACTGATGGGGAATGTGTAACTTCTGCTCATCTTCTGCATTTCATAGAATTAACTCGAGGGGATTTAGGAGAAGATTTCTATAGCTTACTTCAGACATTGCAGCAGGGAAGTTTAGCAGATGAGAAAACTTAGTTGTCACTTGTTATTTCTAGCTGGGATTTTCTTGTAAACCTGGCATCCTTTGTAGTTAGCTGGATCAAGAGAGCAAAGTACACATTTGGCTAGAGAATTTCTATCCTTTTTGCGCAGTCAGATGTTTTAGGACCTCCACGCTTCACACATCTGTATGGCCTCATTTACTTGGGTATTCAATTCAATTTTGACACGTTGGTGATTTATGAATTTAATGTCCTTTACTGGTTTGCTGTTGACACTTGGTTCAAGATTAATAAAGCATATTGAAGTTGCTTTTCTTTCAGGACCACAGTGTGCGTTTATTATTTCTTCCCGAACTTCATTGCCTGTTGTTTCTATTTCTTTATATTCTTCTGGATAGCTAACTATCCACGAACACAAGACAGGTTTTGGTTGACAATTTTATATGGTCTTAACAGGGGGTTGGGATAGAAGTTAATTGGTTAACATACTCAATATTATACAGAATTATGGTACGAGGTTTACTGATAGCTTTAGGTTTGTCACCTGGATTGTAATCGGCTTGGTCTAGTAACTAGTGGTAGGATTGGAATTTATTGGTAGTGGGAGTAATTTTTGATTGAGGTGGGGCTACCTGTTCTCTTGCATTTGTGACGAGGATTCTTCCTAGAGAAATTTGTTTCTTAACTTAGCTTCCATTTTATTTTTATTTCTATGGGTAATTCTTTAAGGGAGATTTTATTCCCCTAGGCCCATGAAGTCTCTTCCAAATGGTTGCCCATCTAGGTGAGTGGCCACGACAGGCGGCGACAGGTCCCGAGAAGCGTCAAGCGCCACGTGGCTCGGCACGGCCCGATGTTTGACGGGCCGTGGAACCGCGGCTTTATGTACGAGTCGACTTATCTAAATTTTATGTGTAAGTACGCCAGTACTATTATTTATTCTGTGGTGAAAGTACCAAATATTTCATTTTAGGTATCACAGGTTAGTGAGTATTATTTAGTTAGTCTAATGACTGGATTTGGGGCAATCAGGCACCACCCATCTCACATAACCCAAGGTTCTCCCCTGTCAAACATGCGCGTCTACAGAGTACGCCTGCCAGAAGTGAAATTTGTTTAGTGGCGCAGTGGGAAAGATGGGGCTTATCATGTCGAGAGGTCTGAGTTCGATCCCCGGTCATGCCACATACCAATGTTTTTTTTTTTTCTAAACTTAAGTGCATTTACTGACTACTCTCAAACGGTGAAGGAAAACATCGCGAGGAAACCTGATACGCCAAAGAAGAAATTCTAAGGTCCATGTGAAGTTCACCAACTTGCACTAAGCCAGCCTGATGGACCATTTAGCCCGTACGCCCTTGTTGAGAGGGTAGGCCTGCGCTCCTCCATTGGAGACATATAATCGGCTGTTGATGATGATGATTAGATGTCATGTAGAAAAGTTACAAGAATCGTCACGTGATCGTTCTACTGAAGCGTCACTTGATATTCCACCTTAAAATTATACTGTCATCGCGCGCAAAAAGTTTCTCTTCAAAAAGTTTTTCGCAAGAAGTTTTTCTTTCATAGTAATTAGCATTGTGATAATTAAAAACAAATAGTATTACATACTTTTTACACTTATTTGAACATAATAGTTAGGTACTTTATGGAATTTTTGTCGCTAATTACTCTGTAAGAAAATAATACTAGTTCTAAATGAAACAAAATGAAAATATTAAAGCATCAACTTTTATTGTTAATACATTTTTTACAAATGGCGTTACTGAATACTTATATTAAAATGCATTGACTTTCGATTACAATTAGATACTAATGAATAAATATTACCGTTTTATTGTTGACTGTACACACAAGTACAGTTATAAAGTCAAGTAAAACCAATTTCCCTTTGCCAGTCACGGCCATTTATACACATCGTACTATGGTTTTATTTATGGCACTTATTACATGACATACATTTCACAATACATTCTCATAAATTCCCTTTGGATGGAATATGTTTTCATGAAACGGAAATATTCTAGTTTGTACTCAACTTTTTTCACTGGAAACTCTAATGGCACAATAAGGAGTGCAGTAATGTGGGTAGGTATATCTCGTATCTAAAGAAGTGGGTAGGTCTAATACGTGGCAGATAAAGAGTTCTATAATCTAAATGAAATGATACAAGGTTATTATGGTGTTTAGAATGATCCTCGAAACTTGTTATACATTTATTAGGCACTAAAATTCCGTTTACAGTTTAGGCCACTTCGACACACATGTATTATTGTCGCTTCCTAAATTGAGCTACAAAACATTTATTGATTACGCTTGTTAAAGTATGATAGTGATATATAATTCTAAGATAATTTTGACAATAAGTTAGCATAGACAAAAAATACCTATTAGAGGGATACACGAGGTTGTTAAAAAAGTTAAATTCAAAAGTTGGGAGTACAAAATCTTAAACTATTACAGTTCCGAACTAAATATATTATATTATTATATGTATAATGCGATTCTAAAGCATGTTACAAACTAGTTAAGAATAAGTTATAAAGCTAACTTATAATTTGAAGTATTATTATAGTACATTTAAACAAAATAAGGCTACTATACAAGACCAAAGTCGGTGCACACCGCTGCGACGTCACGGTTGTTCTGTTTCTCGGTGCTCGCAGCCATATTTAGCTCTACAAGTGTATCAACACTATTTATACTTACGCCTTTTAAAATTTTCTGTGCAGCTAAACTAGTGAAATTAAAGCTCAAGTCGCTTAAGCTCGGAAAATTGTAAAAATCTTGGTTCTCCTTCTTGCTCTCCTGGCTGAGGCTGTATCTTTTCTGCTTGTTTTCCAAGCAGTTAATTTTTTCCGTGGACGTGTTTTTATCCTTAATCAGCTCCTGATTCTTCAAAGCCAAATTGGGCTCGGATCCTAAAACTGTCGGTTTATGATCAATTCCCTTCGTGAGAAGGTTCGCTAAAGATTCTGAGCTCATTCTGTTATTTACATTAGGAAGGCCATTAAGCATATGTAGGGCCGCAGCTTTCTTTAATAAATCTACACTTTTCAACTCGCTATTTGAGTTGATGTTGCTCTGTATTCCACTGTTGGCTGAAGACAAGGAATTTTTCTGGTACCTTAGACTGCCCAAGGATCCTATGATGCTGTCGTAACTTTTTGTCGGTGTTGAAGGGTTACTGTTTGTTGTACTGTCCAATGTGTTAATGTTGTTGTGAAATGCTGGCGATGATGGATTGGAAGCTACTTCATTAGTGTTATTTAGCTGATTCTTGTAAATAAAACTGTTATTATTAGTCCCGCCCCCGATTTGCAGAGAAAGTTTCCTGTTGTTGTTCATGCCCGTGTCGTTTATAGAGTTTTTGATGAATTTGTTCTCTTGCATTTTTACCGGTTCAGCTTCTTGATATATTTGTTTGTTTTTGTCCACGCATGCGTCGAACGATGTTTCAGTTGGGTTTTTTGGTGTCTGATTTACTCCTCCATTCTGTGATAAGGACACAACCTGTCTGTCGTCATTAATTATGTAAATGTTACTCCCATTGGTATTGGTTTCAGTGACTTTGCCGTTTTCAAAAGTAATAACCGACCTCACCGGCGAGTTTTGTACATATACTTTGGTGTTGGTTCCACCGTTCTGTGATATAGTATTTGTGGTAACTTTTAACGTGATAGAATTATTAGAATTGGAACTGGCTAACATAGTAGTTGAGGGGTTTTCTACCTTAGATCCTAGTGTTTTATTATGTAAAGGGGTCGCGGTTTTCTTCGGGGTATTTGGACAGTTTTTTGACGGACTCCTTGGGGCGCCATTCGAGTTTTTTGTTTCTCCGCCAACGATTGGGGGCTTACTTCTGTATTTGTGCAAGCTTTTAGGTGAGCTTTGGAGACTCTGTACTTTGACAAGAGATTGCGCTCTACTGAGGCCTGGGGCACTGTGTGAGTTGCTATGACTAGGTGAAGGTTTTAGTGTGCGATCTGATATGTGGGACTCTAAACTAGAATGACCGCTGCTGCCACTAGCGTGGTAACTCCTTTTCATCATTGAATTCTGATCTGCTTGACCATTTTTGCAATCTTTCCTCAATGTACGCTGAGGCGTTGTACTTTCTAAGCTCGAAGGACCACTTGTAGTCATGATATGATCAGAATTGGAGTAGTCTACTCTCCTTAGACTGCCACTAGGGCTGTCTCTTAATTTAGGGTCACTGTTTCTTTGCGGTGAACCGAAGTGATCCAAGATAGTTTTGTTAGTGGAACTCCTGCTCAAGGTAGATCTTGGTAAACTTCCCGAACTTGGGCTGGATTGCCTCACTGGCGAGTGGTCGTATTGAACGGAACCTGCTAGCCCAGACTCGGTAGACAGATGTCTTTTGTGCCTGCGCGGTAAAGTCGATGATCTATTGCTGATCTCTGAACCGTCATAGTACGATGACACGTATGATGTTTGACTCTGCAAAGACTCCTGAAATAAATAATATAATTGTTAGGTTTTATTACATATTATATAAAATTACATTTTATTAGTGGCACTGCGTTCCCCAGGCATAAACTGAGCAGCCCATCTAGCGACAGAACAAAAATCTTACAGAAGCCACCTCGAAATAACAACACGTGGGCTGTTGTCTTTCTGTGACTGAATAAGAGATGCCAGTGCCCATTTTTTTATCTTTCTCCTTAATATTTATTCTATCAAGGTTAGTAGCACACTTGCAACCTCTTGTATTATTAGGATTACTTTGAAGTGATGATACTAGTCGCACTAACTCGATGGTATCCATATATCAAGGGTAGCGTCAGCTTGTCTTCTACCTTTTACGTAATTAAATGTAATATAACCAACATTATATCTTGCCAACATAATATATGCTATCATTTCTAGAAAACGTAGTTTACCGAAATAAAAAATATGCCAAATGTGTTCACAATTGAAATTTTCTCTTTCAGGCAGCATTATTCCATTTAATCGCTTGCCTAAAGAACCTTAAACCAATTGAGTTTAGTTTGTGATGGAACTTATTACCTTGGAGTTTGTCTGTGTGGCCACACAGTGTAGATGAACAGCCTTCGAGTTGAACCACTCTGTTGGTGGGAACTGGGCAGAGAACGTACTCATCGCGCGTGTTTGCTTGCTGCGGCCGCTTCGTCTGAATAAGCGGGACAGCAGGGACACTTTCTCTGAAATCATAACAATAATACTATTAAGATAACCTTGTTGGGCTAATGTGTGAAAAAGTACATAAAATATAGAATCCTATGTCAGGTTTTTCGTGTCAATGTTACTAATGCAAACTAAAAGATTGAAGTTTTGAAGAGGTTAATTCTGGGAGGTTATTATTTTTTTAATTACAGTACAGTATAAAAAAAGCATTTAACTACATTATTTGAGTTTGTGATCATGAGTTATGTAGTTTATGTATTCATTAGGTATGTAACAGCGACATGCCAATATTCTTTAACATTTGTTTGCATTTCAATTCATAGATTAAGCATTAGGGAAATTTAACAATTATCTATAGCGTTTGTCAAATCAGACATTTATGGGTCGTGGTGAAATCTATACACAAAAAAAGTGCATCCTATAATTTGTGGCCAGATCATTAAATATGAATATTCAAGTAAGTTAGTAATTTTCGAGATAAATGAGTACCTACCTAATATTCATAATGAAGCCATTATAATATAGGGGGTAGACTTGTTAAGTTTAAGCTGTGGAAACATAGTAAAAAGCTAAAACTTACTTGGCGATGCGGATTCGACGCTCGGCGGGTAATCGGTAGACGACGAACTGTCAGTCGTATTGGCATTCTTATGATGAAGGCTTCTAGTTGATGCGCAACGCTGCAAGTACTTGCTAGAAGAGCCGAAGATCCGAAGAGAATGCCGTCTATCGAGCGAACGCGGCGCTGGGAAAGATGCGCTGCGGCGTTTGTTGGGGCGACCGTACAAAATTTTATCGTTCGGATTGCCTGGAATTTAACATAGAATTTAACTTGAGCTTGAACCAGAAGAAACAGACGATAAATGCAGAAATTATGCGTAACCTTTTCATAACTATGACATTTTTTATTGGAAACAATTCAATTTGCGCTGCTATTTGTGTAAAAAGTACTAACAGAACAGTAATAAATACCTACAATAACGAATAGCAATTATAGTGCCATCAGTTTGTAAGTAACTTACAAATTTTATTTATTGACTTATATAAATAATTAATGCTAAAATAAATAAATAAATACTATTATTTATTATTTTGAACATGTTGGAGATACGAAAGAACGTGCTTTAGATTTTACTGAAGATGTTCAGGCAGAATTTACATAGGCAATGGAAAACAAAAAACAAAAGTTTTCGACCAATGTGTGTTGGCAGTGATGACATATGGCGCTGAAACGTGGTCTCTAATATGGGCCTTGTATATCTCTAACTATGGAAAAGGCTATGCTCGGGGTTAATCTGCGAGATCGAATCAGACATGAAGAGATTCTGACAAACGAGTCACTGTTATAACCAAGCGAATATGTAAGTTGAAGTAGAATAGTACGGAGAGCAGACGGCCATTGAGGCCGGAGATTTTTGAGTGGAGACCACGGAACGACTAGCAAAGCGTAGGGCACTCCCAAAAATAGACAGGGCACAATGCGTTTCGCAGTCATCTGGGCAGCCCGTCTGGCGGCAGTAACCACCACCTTACAGAACATCATCGTGAAATAACAGCACGTGTGCTGTTGTGTTTCGGTGAGTGAGTAAGGGATGCCAGAGTCCATTTCCCTATCACCCTCTTAATCCCTTATCCTTAATCCTACTGTGGTCGGCAGCGCACTTGCAGCAGCTTTGGCATTGCTTGTGTTATAGGCGATGGTAGCCACCTGCCATCAAGTGGACCGCCAGCCAGTCTGCCGATCTTAACATAAAAAAAAGACAGAGTAATAAGTGCCATAGGTCGACGCTGCTTCTAAACGGTCCTATTGAAGGTGTATGTCCAACAATGGACATGAGATAAATGGAAAGCAAATATTGGTCATCTGTAGCTGAAGAGGATGCTAAGAAGATTAGTCATATTTGTATGATGCCGATATGTAGGTACCTATTGTACTTATGTTAATTTTTTTAATACTACAAAGTCAACGAGGTTGTACAAACTTTGCATAATAGCTATAATATATTATTTCGAATTTTTTAAACATCTCTTGAATCATCAGCCAATAAACATTTTTTAACTCCAGCTTCCTTGGACTTTCCTTCTGACTTTCCCATCTTATTAGGTAGCAACACGAAATTTTTTTTATGATAAAATGCTGCAGACAAGCCGACTATCTACTTCACTGTGGATTTTTTTAATGTTAAGTTTGGCAGACAGGCTGACGGTCTACTTGATGGTGGGTGGCTACCGTCGTCTATAACACAAGCAACGCCAAAGCTGCTGCAAGTGCGCTGCCGACTGCAGTAGGATTAAGGATAAGGGATTTGGAGTGGTTAGGGAAATGGGCTCTGGCATCCCTTACTCACTCACCGAAACACAACAGCGCACGTGCTGTTATTTCGTGGTGGTCTTCTGTAAGGGGGTGGTTACTGCCGCCAGACGGGCTACCCAAATGACTGCGAAAACGCAGTGTGCCCTGCCACTACTTTCCAAATCCAGACCAGAGCCAAATTTGAAAAATGGAACCCTAGAATAGAGCCCTAGAACCCGGGAACCCTAGAACAGAGCGTTAAGGCAAGCACCCTAAACAACTTATTTAAGTCAAAGTTCAAGTATTAAGTCTAAGTATATGCACTGGAATTGGGCAATGCAAAGAACCTTGAATAACAATAAAAGTTGTTCAGTTAAACCTACTAGTACAAACTTTATCAAACGCGAATAACTACTTCTTGTAATAAACAGTTGGTAAACAATAATGTTTCATGTTTATGTTTAAGTATATTAACATCAACTCATTTCCTTTCATATAAATAGCAAAAGCGGAACGACATCGTGTTTTAAACACGCCAACATTAAGTACGCTACTTAATAGCTACATTCACCGACAATGCACTCGGTTAACTCGCTAATACATTTATCTTAGTCGATGACCATTTGCTCCTTTTCCATATTAACATATTATTTACAGCGAAATCAATAATTGTTTGATGGAACAATGAAATTGAACTTCGGACACTTAGTCACGTTTCGTATTCTTCTAACTAAATCATTGTGTAATAAACACTTAATCTTACTTATCTCTCTGGACCCCAAGTCATTGATATACTAAAACAATAAAGCTGAAGAGTTTGTTTTAATTTGTTTGTTTGAACACAAGGATTTCTGGAACCCATAAATTAATTTAGATGCCATGGTCTGAAACCCTATTCTCCTCCAATCCCTTACCTACCCTTTATGCTACTAAGTCGGCAGTATAGGTATTTGCAGTACTTATGGCGTTGCTTATTTTAATAAACGACGGTAGCCACCTACCATCAAGTGGACAGTCAGAAAAAAAGCAAATTCGACGCGGTGGTGGCTGGTTGCTTGAGGGCAGTCGTCCGACAAGAACTAAGCATCCCTGAAAAGTGCCGAAATGCGCATGCCTATGTCAATTTAAATTAAAAGACAGATGAAACCACGAGGAATAGATAGTCTACATTGTCTAATATTACTTAAGTGATAAAACAGCTTTATATTGATCTTTGAACATTTGTTTATTGTGTGAGTATAGAGTGTTTATTACAAAATGATAGTTCAAAAGAGCATTTGTGAGGTTACTCCTTTTTATATTTTTTTATTTCATAGTAGATTTATTCTGTAAAATTCGGCAGGCAGGCTGCCAGTCCACTTGATAATAATAGATGTAAGAGGCTCATTACATTTGCAGACGGAAAACAGTTTATGATTCGAATGCCGTATGTGCTTTGTATATTAAACCACCACTGAAATGATTTTCGTATACAATTAATATTTCATTTATTCATTGATAATTTCGAATATTGTAATAATGATTATAAATGAGGTTTTCGTTTATGCCTTAAAAAACTTATCGTCTTTACTTATATTTATTAACCAATAAAATTAGTATACTTATACTTATTATACATATTTAACATGTCTAGCCACCGGAAGCTGTAATGCTATAGGTATTATCCCAACTTAGCCAGTGATAAGATGAAAACAGATTCGAGATTTTCCGTAAATACCACTCAAATTATAGTGTTTTTTGATAACTCACATATAGTTTGGAACTCTTTCTCGTTCAGAAATATACTATAGTGACTTTTTATTTCTTAAAATTTTCATTTTGTCGATTCAACATTATTCAGAGACTTGTTATCAGTGGATAAATTTTTAAGTGATATTTCTCTACATTACCAAACTTGTATAAACAAACGATATTGGGGTCTAACGCAATGACGTTTGTTATTATCCTCCCAGAAAATTAACATGACAAAAAATTATTATTCCAACTCTACATATTTCAAGTGTTCAGGTATCACGGATTGTATATAACATGTCATAAATAAGGCAATGTATTTGCGAGCTCTAAACATGTCCGAATGTAATAAACAACTTCTACCAAAGTCGATGCGCGTACGCAAGTGACGCACAAAGAGATCAACTCCGGCGCAGTTGGTCGCATAAATCAGCCGTGAACTTGACAGCCCACTGAACTCAATGTCTCAATAGTGTTTCTTGTTTTATTTGGTAATTTTAACTTGCAATATATTTCAAGTATCTTAATTAAAGATTTCCAATTAGTTGCATCGTTGACTTCGTTGGGGGAAACATTTATCAATATATTATAGATAAAAAATAGATAATAATATATAACCTAAAGGATTTTATTAATGAGATATGTAAACAAAAGTTATTTAAAATTTTTAGGGTTTTCAAATATTTTCCTTTAATAAAGAACTTTCTTTAACGCATTTTAATTAAATTAATGGCAAAGTAATGAGTGGCCTCTGCAATGATTTTAAGTGTGACATGTTGTTGGTGTACCTATAATAAATAAATAGGTCTATCATATCACTCTAAAAAATTAAAGGCTTACACCTTTCACTATGTGCATGCAGAAGCTACTAATAGATAGTCCACTTTACAGAAATGAACAGGCATGTGACATGATCAACTTGAGAGCTTTAGAAAACTTTCATAATTATTCGGTCATCTTTCAAATTATTTACAGTTTTAATTAGAACTTATAAACACGAGAAAAATAAAACTTTATTTAAAAATAAATTAATGAAATATTATCTGCTTTCTTTAAATTAATTAATGAAATTTAGGTTTAGGTTTAGGTTTTTAATTTAGGTTACATTTATTTTTAAATTCAGTTTTATTTTATTTTTGATAACATTAGTTTGACAACTGCTTTCCAGTTTTATGGGACATTGTAAATATTTTTCTAATTATTTCATGTATAATAAATAAATAAATAAAATAACTAAGAAATCTTATGTTGTGTTTTATCTAATATTTAAAACATAAATATCAAGACCTTTTCTTTTAAGAATTTGGAAACCATTTTTATAAAAAATCTGATGAGTTTAAATAAGAGAAGTATGTATTTTGCTTTTATAAAAAAAAAATTTAAATTAAAACGATAAATGTAAATTTAAAAATTAGGTACATGCACAAGTATGCGGTCTGTTTTACATATAATTGTATTGACAATGAAGGTGGTTTCTATTAAAATATAGTTATAATCTAGTGTTTATGAACGCAGGTATGAGCAAGTCTATCTACCACTCCAAAACTCCTTTCAAAGAACATTTAAGAAGTCAAATTAAAGAAGATTTTTAAATTTGAAAGAAGGACTTTTACTATCTTTGGCTCTACTGTTTTTACCTGGCTCGTTTTGATGACATTTAAAAAAAGAGAGAATTGATAACTGGTGATGAAAAGTGAATCACGTATGACAAGAACGTGCGAAAAAGGTCGTGGTCAAAGGTCGATCAGGCTTCACAGACTGTGCCAAAACCCAGGTTAACTCGCAATAAAGTGATGCTGTGTATATGATGGGATTGGAAGGGGATTGTTCATTATGAGCTTTTACTGCCGGGCAGAACCATCGATTCGGATCTATACTGCCAACAACTGATGAGATTAAAGCAAGAAGTTGAGACAAAGGGGCCGGAATTGATCAATAGAGACGGCGACAACGCTAGACCGCACACATCTTTAGTAACTCAGTAAAAATTAAGAGAGTTTGGCTGGGAGGTGTTAATGCATTCTCCGTATAGCCTTGACCTTGCACCTTCAGATTTCCACCTGTTTCGGTCTTTTCAGAATTCATTAGACAGTGTCAGGTTAACATCAAGAGAGGACTGCCAAAACTACGCGAGTCCCGACGTTCGCATCGCGTTGGTGCGAGACCGCTTGAATTTATTTTCTTCCGTGTACTTTTTAATATAAGATATCTCCTAAGATATTCATTGAAATCAAATGATGTCATTATTGTTCAAAATTACATACTTTTTGTGAATAACGTATTTATTTGGATACGGATTAATATCATGTTTATAAAAACACCTTCGCTAATAATGCATTATTTTGAAACAAATTTGATTACCATAAAAAGGTTATAGTGAGTCAACCTTAAAAGATAGACATGCTGTCGCGGACTTTTTTAGAACTTTTAAAGGGGAACAATTCCGTCATACATCATTTTTACGTAATTTTAACCTTTCACGCAGCGCGCGTAATGGAAGTTCTCAAAAGGGATAAATTTTCCCAAATCTGCAACATTTTTCATTGAAGCTCCGCTCCTATTGGTCGTAGCGTGATGTTATATAGCCTATAGCCATCCTCGATAAATGGACTATCCAACACAAAAAGAATTTTTCAATTCGAACCAGTAGTTCCTGAGATTAGCGCGTTCAACCAAACAAACAAACAAACTTTTCAGCTTTGTAATATTAGTATAGATTTGTCAGGTGTTGAATTTTATTATTTTTATGTTCAGATGATCCCGAGAAAAATCTTTTCTGGATGAAAGGTATCTCATGTTTTTCTGTATTCCTGATAACGTTTATGAAAAATTTCATGATCAATGGTTGAATAGTTGTTTGTTGCGTGTGAAAGCGTAACAAACAAACAAACAAACTCATTTCCGCATTTATAATATTATGTTTACTATATAGCTTTAACTTCCTTGACTACCTGTTTATAAGGCCTGCATATTCAACGAGAGGTCTAGAATAAAATTGTTTTTAGGAACAATTTCTGATGTAAAGTGCATGTCAATATCCATCTGATGCTTTTATCTGATTTCTATTTGAATTTATATCGAGACTGAAAGCATTCTTTGATGCTTAAGGTGCGGCTAAAACAGTCATGACATGATTGTCATAACTGTGCAAGTAAGTAGATAGCTCATAATGCGGTAACTGACTATAGCGCTTGGAGCGTCTGTTATTTTCTAGTCAAACCAGGTTTGAAAGCGAACTTACAATAGTGTATTCCAATATGACGATGTAGTATTATATTTCCATAAAAACATCTGACGGATAGGCACACACATAGCAAATTAAATACTTTTTCGCCAACAGACATTTGCAACTGGGATCGTAGTGGGTTCATGCCCCGACTTGCTATTTATTATTCTTGTCTGTTACCAGATTAACGACTTTTTTTCATGTTAAAAGATAGCAGGCAGTTTGACGGTCCACTTGTTGATAGTTGGCTAACATCGCCTATAAATACAAACAACTCCGGCGAAGCAAGTGCCGATTCGGTTAGGTCAAAGCAATAGACAAGGGGATATATACTGACTATACTCTATACACTAACACTACTCATTGACATTCCTTACTCTTTCATTGAAATATAAAAAAGTATCTTCTAAACAACGAGGACAAAACTTCAATCATATTCAGACAAGCTGACGGTCCACTTGATGGTAGGCGGCTACCATCGCCTATAACATAAGCAATATCAAAGCTGCTATAAATGCGTTGCAATAGTAGTATTAATGATAAGGAATTAAGAAAGGATAGGAAAATTGACTCTGGCATCCCTTACTTACTCACCGAAACACAACAGCACACGTGCTGTTATTTCACGCTAGTCTTCCATAAGGGGGTGGTTACTGTCGGCAGACGGGCTACCCAAATGACTGAGTAATGCATTGTGTTCCTCCACCACTTTTATAATTACCTTGGATTCGGTATACACATTTTATGAGGAAGAATCCGCGAAGAAAACTCATTAGTGATCTTATCAACTGCTGCTCAATTTATGTCGTTTTTAAAGTTGTACATAGAAAAATGGGTACTATACTTTCAATCATATGACTTCAAAATAAGAACTATAATATCTATTCATTCGAGGAAGATATTTTATAATAAAAATTATATTCCTATGTTCAATATTATTAAAAAAAATCACATTGAAGTTATTACTATAAATGAATTCGATAGAAAATACTTACACCAAAGCATATTTTCTATGAAATAAAAAAAAAACAGTAAGTTTTTGGTATTTTATGTCCAAAGAGGATATTGAACGGGAACGCAGTTGTCAGAAGTAAAGCTATCATTTTATACGTGCAATCAACTATTTTATTTATTTTATTTTATTTTATTTATTCATTTACAAACCAACAGCTGAACATAACTATAATTTCATAATTAACTTTAAAGTAGTATTAGGTTTATAATGTAAGCTAATTACAGGCGTGAACAGCATTTACAGTATAGAGAAAATATATAGATTAAATAATCGAGATTCAAAATAGATATCAGTATTCATAGTTTATATTAAATTCAATTATTTAATTACAAAACAAATAAAAGTAACATAATATTTACGCTTGGACAGTCTGATTATGGGTTTATGGGACTGATTTTTCTGGTAAAAGAAATGTGTTTTTTTTTTTAGAATTTAGACTCATGCCATTGGCAGCACACTACGCAATGTACTATGCTAAGAAGACGATCAACGCTTGCGAATCCAGTACAATAATGCATTTAGGATGCTGTTGGGGCTACCTCTGGCATTTTTGCGGATGCACGAACTTTTATGCCATACTAAAAAAGCTCTTTCGATGGTGCGTCATGTACGTTGCAGTCTGGCAGTACCATCGGCATTCTGAGAATTATTTCGGACAGGACTGAGTGTCAATTATGAGGCAATCGTTGCTATTACACAGGCCGCTAACCGCAGTTAGAATTTAAAATTTTCAAAATTTTATTAATAACTAGCGGCCCGCCCCCGGCTTCGCCCGTGGTGCAATTTTTATATATATGAACATTCCCCGATTATCCCTCTTTCCATTAGTCAAAACCGAATTGAAATCGGTCTACCCGTTCCCGTGACCAAGGGAAATAGGGATTCATTTTTATATATAGTATCTTTAATCTTTAATTAAAGATACTCGTAGCATGTAAGATATCTTAGCATGTAATTTTTATGAGTTTATGTTTGTTATTTGTTTCTTCTTATTCCAGAAAAAATAACTATGGACTTGAAATGTCTAAAGTAAAATTAAAAAAAAAAATGAAAACAGAATGATTATTAATGTTTAAAAATTTCTTAAATTTATTATAAAAAAATCTTGATCAAATTCTACGAGATTCTCAAGTCACAAGCACTCGTGTATAACACGTAATTTAAAATTGTAACCAAACACGTTTGAAAGGGCGTTGATTCGGAGTAAATATTTATTTATAGCTTTCATTGCCTTGCATGCATCGAAATGCATTCGAATTAGAACCAATTTGATACCAAAATAAACATACGGTGGTAAGGGGACTGGAATGTTCTATTTCGCCACTACAAATTCATAAACGCTTCATCTCCTAATATTTTCCCGTGTAATTAAAATGTATAAAATATAAAATAAATAAATAATATTTATTTATTATTAAGAAAAATACAAATTTACGAGTCCTATAGTCGAGTAGAAGTTTGCCTTAAGCGCTCTGACTCAAGGGTTCCGGGTTCGATTACTTTGGAGGTGAATTTTTCAATGTTGGTTCTGGTCTGGATCTGGTATGCGTTTTGCAGTTATAAGTTGAGTAAGCTCGTCTATCTGCAGTAACCACTCTCTAAGAAAAGACTACCGTGAAATAACAGCATGTAATTTGGCAAGAGAATTTGAGACGTATTAGCGTGAGTGTCAAGACATAAATGTATACTAGCTGAGCCCGCAACTTCGTACGCGTGGTATCCCATAAAATAGCGTATTTTTTTTCTTTGTAAACCGATTGGAATAAAATAAACATTAAACGTTACGGGAACTTTGCTACAATTCGTCAGTGAAAATCGCATTTAAATCAACGTGCACAAACGCACAAACAAACAAAAATTCTAAAATCTATTTCTTTGACCTCAGTAACATAAATACAATGTGTACAATTTGTTTTTTTTTTTAAATATTTAATGTACAGACACGGCTCGTTTACGATTTTATTATATTTATAGATAGAGACTTGCCCCCGGTTTCACAAGAATATTGTTTTTGTGCAAATTAAATATACAAATCTTCCTCGTTCATCGCTCTTTCTATTAATGAAAACCCTATCAAAATCTGTTCGTTCGTTTAGAAGTTATCGGAGAAACAGACAGAGGCGGACAGCCAGTTTATTTTTATAATTACGTACTTATTACAGGTTATTTCGAACATAGTTAATCACAATACAGAAATATAACCAAGTATGCTCTAATTAAGAGAAGATAAAATTAGTTTTATATAATTAAATGGGTATATATTAGTAAATAATCCTACTTTTCTCATAGTAATATAAAACCAGTAGGTAATTAATTTATTAATAAAATTTGTAATAAAATGCAATCTCTAATCCTATCCTACTGCTCTTTAAACTCAAATAGATGCATTAAAGTGCATTCACATTCCAACGCATGGCCTATATTCCCGGGACGAGCTCTCCAGTGCATCCGTTTCATTAAAATAACCTCCTTCGCATTACTAATTAACTACAACTGATATTGATTTATGAGTTACGTTGGACTAATTTTCAAAATAGATGCGAGTAGTATTTCAGTTTCAGTTATCATATTAATTTTTAACATAATAAATAAAAGATAGTGAATAAAAGTGTTGAAAAATAAAAGATGTAACCGCCTGACGAAATATGTAAAGCAATATAACGCCTGACATACGTTATACATTTGCCAGGCGTAGAATCTTTATCTATACTAATATCACAGTTTCTAATATTATGAAGCTGAAGAGTTTGTTTGGTTGAACGCGCTAATCTCAGGAACTACTGAGTCTCTAGTATGAGTTTACGATACTACACTCGCTAGCGAGAACGTAAAACTTTTGTATGGAAAATAGTGAACTGTCAATGTCAAATTGTCAATTTTCCATATAAATTATTTTTGTGTTGGATAGTCCATTCATCTAGGATCGCTATTAGGCTATATAATATCACGCTACGACCAATAGGAGCGGAGCTTAGATAAATTGGACATTTCTTGTGGGACATATTGGGAATAGACCAACTGGCGACCGCAGCTTCACCCGCGTGGAATATATATAGCCTACGTCCATCCTGAAATTCTATTCGAACTACTGGTGAGACAAACAAACATACAACTTTCCGACTTTACCTCTTTATAATATTAGTATAGATTAGCAACCCACCCGCTTCACGTGGATGCAATATTTTTTGCAATTTATATACACTAACGTTTCTCGTTTCAATTAGTGAAAACCTTATCAAAATCAGTTGGGTGGTTTAGAAGAAGTTAGCGAAGAAACAAACAGCGAAGGCGGACAGCGACTTTATCTATACATGTGATAAAATCGTAAACGAGCCGTGTACATTAAATATTTTTTTAAAAAACAATTTGTACACGTTCAACTTATGTTACCGAGGTCAAAAAATAGGTCAATTTTTTTTTGTCCGTTTATCTGTTTGTCTGTGCGTTTGTGCACGCTAATCTCAGAAACGACTTAACCGATTTGATTGCGATTTTCACTGATGTATTGCAGCAAGCTTAGTGTTTGTTTCATTCCAATCGGTTTACAAACAAAAAAGTTACGCACTATATCGAATACCACGCGTCGTGCGACATGACTACTGTCGTACGAAGTCGCGAACTCAGCTAGTTTGATATATGTATCAGTATAGGTACATGCAGATGACAGCATACCAACTGTAACCAATATATGTAAGTCTGGTGTAATACACATCTAATTTGAACAAACCGTTCAAATTAGATACTGCGCAAAACACAAAAAAAATCTAGGATTTTTTTTATGTAAAGATCACTAGACAGGCTGAAGTTCCACTTCGTAGTAGGTGGTTTCAGTTCCTTTTAACAGTTGCTCTGCCAACCTTAGTATGATTAAGGAAAAATGATTAAGAAGTTAATGGGGAAATGGCCTCTAGAATACCTTACGGGGCCTTCTGTAAGGATGATTCTGTAAGCCAGACGGGATATGTCCAATTTATGACTGAAATGTATTTCAGTAGTACTGTAGTGTGCGTGCCACTATATGTAATCAAAACTTATCTAGAACAATAATACATATATATGTATTTGATAATATTAATGGTCAGTTTAATAATAATTAAATAATACATAAAACAACAAGCAGAAATTAAATATGTAGAATGAAGTAGACGCAAAATGCGTTAGCAAATTTCTCAAAAAAAACTCGAGGCGACTCATTTTATCAATTTATTGGATACAATGATAATTTGGATCAGTGAAAAGCTTGCATCTTAGACAATTTAAAACCTGTATTAGAAAACAAAAAAAAATCCACATAAAGTGTCTTTTTTTTTATTGGATTCCGATGTTAAACATAACCAAATTAAGCAGATTGGATATTATGCGATTAATTTATTTAAAACTGTGTACGAATTCAAAACTTTAAATTCTCATTTCAAGATTTTCAAGTTGAAAAGTGATAATTTCAATAATAATATACGTACATAATTTGCATTATCGAAACCAGAAAACATGCTTATATGAAAACAGGGCACACTGCGTTTCGCAGACTCGGTCAGCCCGTCTGGCGGCAATAACCATCCCCTTATGGACAGCTTAAATAACAGCACGTGTGCAATGTGTTTCGGTGAATGAATGAGGAATGCCAGAGCCCATTTCCCTATCCCTAACTAATCCATTATCCTTAAATTCTACTATGGTAGGCACCGCATTTGCATTGCTGACGTGACGTTGCTTGTGTTGTAGTACTGTCATTCTGCCTGACGACGATCTTTACATTAAAAAATAAATGATTGAAAAAGGCCTATCTAATTACTTCAAGGCTTGTGATAGACTTCTATTGTATTCTTACTATTGTAATTTCAATATTTAAATTTTTTACAACTACTTAGTTGACGAAATACCTAAGCATTTTTTCACTTTAATATAAGTCAGACAAAATGATGTTACTTCGAAACCACTGTAAAGCCAGGGGAAGGGGATTTTAGCGCTGTCAGTGATGCAAAGAAGGAGAATAGAGGAGAGAAGAGCCATTTTAGCACTCAATCGAAGCAGCACACATGCTGTTATTTCTGAAAGAAGGGTATTCTATTTGCGAATCTGCAGAAAAAAGAACACACAGATTCAAAACGAACACTAGATTCCTATTTAGATTCCAGGTCCCAGAAGCCAAGAACTTTTAGATTTTAGAAACTTCAGTAATTTAAGAAACTTTTACAACATTTTGGAATTGCTTTGAACATTAATAATAGTAGTGGCAGGGCACACTGCGTTGCGCAGTCTTTTGGGCAGCCCGTCTGGCGGCAGTAAGCACCCCCGTACGGAAGACCACCGTGAAATAACAGCACGCGTGCTGTTGTGTTTCGGTGAGTGAGTAAGGGATGCGAGAGCCCATTTCCCTATCCTCTCCTAATTCTTTATCCTTAATCCTACTGAAGTCGGCAGCGCACTTGCAGCAGCTTTGGCGTTGCTTGTGTTATAGGCGACGCAACGGTTAGCCACCTTCCATCAAGTGAACCGTCAACCTGTCTACCGATCTTAACATAAAAAAAAAACAATTTTTTTAATATCACTCCAATATAATCCAAAAATAAACGACATCAGAGCCCTCCGTTTGTGAAATGTGTGACAGCATTCTTTATAACTGTAATTTGTTGAACACGAACTTGCGACATAATTAGATGTTACGCTGGAAGGAAATATATTTTGGTTTAATATCTCAACGTCGTGTACCATAATGGAGAAATTTTCTTTTAAGCAGGAAGCAGGGAATGAGATCTTCCTGAACTTTGATCTCTAAATTGACTTAACCGTAAGTTATTTGGAGAAGTTGAAAAATTAATATCTGAATGTTCCATTCAAATGTGGATAATCTGTCCATGTAAGCTGTTGTTTAAGGATTCATTAATTTTTATTTCATTAATGCTTAGTAAGTCTGCATCCGCTCATAAATTTCGTACATTAAATATTTTTTCAAAAAATAATTTGTACTCGTTGTACGTACGTTACTGAGGTCAAAAAAAATAGTGTCTGTGCGTTTGTGCACGCTAATCTCAGAAACGGATTTGAATGCGGTTTTCACTAATTATTGTAGCAAGCTTAGTGTTTGTTACATTCCAATCGGTTTACAAACAAAAAAGTTACGCGGCTATACCGAATGCCACGCGTATGAAGTTGCGGGCTCAGCTAGTCTCCGTCTATTAACCAGCTCTTGAGATTACCAATTATACCGATAAGTTCGCATTTATATAGAAAAATTTGCCATAGAATTCATAGCAAAACGTGCTGTTTTATTTCAGTGTGTGATTAAGGGAAGCCAGAAGCTTATGTCATAAGTTCTTTAGGTATTTTGTCGTTCTGGAATTAAATGGTTCGTCTATTTCTGGTCCTTACTTATTGAACTGGGAATTATTGAACTCAAAATTATCGCCTCTATCGCCTAAATACTATTACTTTCAAAAGTAGGCTTACAAGATATTCTTCAAGGACGTTGTGATAGATAAATTAAACTATTTACGGATTACACGCGTGTAATCAATCGATCTATTCTGAATTTACAAAACTCTTTGGTAAACAGATGAGTCCTGTAGCAACTTTGAACGAACACTTGACCCTACACATTATCTAAGGATTCTGATCAAATTGCCATGTGATGCCATGCCATCACAGCTGGTTTCTTTTAGCAAGATTAGAATACTCCTCAACAGACCATCGAGCCAGTGAGAGATTAAGTTTTGTGGTAAACGCTATGACAAAACTGTTCTGTCTGAAAAATAATTACAATATCTGCAATGTCGGTCTTCATTGTCGCAACTATGGAGAATTTTTGTGAGTTTATTGTGGCTGAAATGTTAAATATCAATTAAATAGTTCTTACCCGCGACTTCGTTCGCCTATCTCGATGAATAATATTCTATTTATAATATTAGTAACTAATATATAAAAACGAAGAGCAATCACACTCGGAACTCATTTACCAGTTATACGACCTTAAAATTATTTTTGGTCACCTTTTTTAACGACATTAATACAGTTTTTTCCTGAATAAAATTGATGGCTTGTGGTTTTAAATAGCGGAACTAAGTACATCTAAGTATAAATAGAATAATTAAGATTGCTTTTATTATGACCAAAAAACTTATTTAGATAGGGTTTAATAATAGATATATATGTATGCTACTTTATATTGAAATTATCATTATACTTAGACCTTGAAAATGCATCCGTTGTTTTGTAGATGTAGGTAGGAACAAGGTGGATGGTATTGCGCTTTAATATACTAGAATAAAAATACTAACTAATATTCTTCTTATATCAATAATAAGTATAATAAATTTATGTACTGAAATATGTAATTTAAGCTCTTTTTACATCATACTTTAGTGTCTAACATTATGTGTTTAATATTTAATTATTACACATTGAATAACGAGAAATTAACATTAGTCATATCCAGTGAAACAAAGTTAGCAGAAAAGATATTATTTTATAATAAAAAATAACATAATATGAAAGTGTCAACGTTTTCTTAAGAATTTCGAACTCCCACACAGAATATACCTTAACACAACGAATTTTGGTCTCTAAACTAAATTGTTAAGGTAGTTTTTTCATTGCATAATTTTACAGATCCAGTTATGCACGTTCAAATGTTAGCTCAGCAATAAAAGCGGTAGGTAATTCGCAGGAACTGTAACACATGATTCCCACCGAACTCACTGAAGTTCTTTAAAATTAAATATTATATCTTTTATTAAACTTATCTTTGTGTTTTAAATATAAGTAGGTACGGTTACATATTTAAATTGAACAAGGTTTTTTTTATGATGAACAAGGTTTAGCACAGCAGATAGTTTTACGGTCCATTTGTTTATATTCGTCACTCATAAAGACAAGCAACAACCAAGGGAGGATATAAGTACGTTGTCGACTCTTTAAAAGGACAAGGTGAGATTAGGAAATGGACCTTAGTATCCCTTAATCGAATTACAACACCACACGTGGTTTTATGTAAGGTTTTATGTTACTACGACCAGATATTATGCCATGCCATTTTGAATTAGCAGCACGTTTACTGTCAAGTTCCATGTGAACCAGTTAAACCATTTCCCGGACCTTACCTTATCGTCGACCTAAACTAACCTACCGAACCTTACCTGCTCCTTCATGACTTTACTCGTTTATAGAAGACGGTAGCCACATATCATCAAAGTGGATCGAAAGCGTACTTAACGCCCTTCGTCACAAAAAATTTTTTACAGTAGCAACGACATCCAATTATAAAGTCAAGCCACGCGTTGCTAAAGCGTCCATAATCAGTCCCCTTGTGACGAATTAGTAACGTTGTTTTGAACGATTGTAGCGCTCTAAAAAAAGTTAAATCCAAACATTGGCAAGCCAGTTACTAAAGTGATTCATCAATTTCAGTTCACTAGGCAAAACTACTGTTTTTACGCTAAAAAATGCTGAGCGTCGTCTGAGTGGCTGCACAATTTTACAAGAGCGTGTTTCCCGCAGATTAGGGATCCGTTGAAGTGTGAAATTGACCGGACGTCCTTGGCATGTAATTCATTAGGTTATGAAAATCTTGGGACATCATTTCGGGTTCCGGACTCAGTACTACGATTATGGTTTTTTGGGAGTTAATGAAGTGAACCGAACGAAGACGAACTGAGCTTTGCGATCATTAACCACTTAATTTCCATTAACATGATATCTATATTAAAATAAAAGAAAAGGTTTTTTAACGCGCCAATCTCTGCAACTAGCAGTCGGATAGCCCAATTCTTGGAGAAGTTTAGACTATTTAAGAATAATTTAACAAGAAGAAAAAAAAAACCAGAAAGAACGTTTAACGAAAACGCATAAAGAGTGGATCGATGGCCGCGAGAGCCGATCTACAACCAACAACCATCAAACCGAGGGGCTGTTGGTTCTCACCAAAGATTTTTAACTGTTGGTTCTCACTAATATGACAGCAATAAGTGCTGTTGTATTTGTATTCATCGGTATTACGTCGTTATTTGTGTTTGCAACACGCAGTGTGCTTTTATTTTATTCATTTTATTTTATTTTATTAGGGAAAACAAACAATTACACCATGTATATTAGACTAAAAACACATACATAAACTTAATTAATAGTGCAATCAACAACATTTTTCATAAAATAGTAATTAATTTTTTTACAAAGAGTAAACACCAATAAAACAATCAAGAGAGAAAAATCAATAAAAAAAAACAACAAAAACTCATTAAGCTAAAGAATTGATTTCATAATATATTTTCTATATTTTTGTGGACCAGTTTGTGTCAATTTGTGTTAACAAACTATTATATTTTATGCTTTGCTTGAATTCCGAAAAATCTCAGAACTCTGAGGTCGATACTTACTGAAAAATGTGCAAATTAAAGTAATAATACGTAAATTCCACTTTGTTTATAACAAATGTTCGTGATTTGAAATTTTGACTCAATTAAGTTAATGTAGCAATCAAGTTCGCGGATCTTTTGTGAAAACTGCTCGATCATCGTTGTAAATTTTACCGAAACGTTTCTCTAACTTTCTTATTAACTACAATACTTTCATCGTTACTTTTATTCCGTTATCTGTTATACTTGCTACAAAGTCGCGTGTCGTATCGTTGTTAGAATGTCCGGCGTTGTTAGAATTTCTCGGGGCTATAACGGCTATTCACATAGGCTTATTTTAGCATCATTTATGTTAACGTGGCTATTCATTTTACAAGGACGACACGGCACGTCAACGTTACGTAATGGTTGCGCCAAAACTTGAATCCTATTAGCCTAGTTCTAAACAGTCGATAACGCCCTGAAATAAACGGATTACGACCTAAAACGTTTAAATTACTTTGTCGAGGCCTCGCAAACCTTTCACAGTGAGGTTAATTGTTCATAGAGCAAAGAAACAAGTTAATACGCGAATTGCTTCTGTATGTAAGCGTCCCTATAGGTACTGTAATGCATGGTGTTTGACCCTATTTATTTAGTTATCACCTATTTCTTAAGTTCTAAATTTTCAATTCTATATCTCTTTGAGGTTGGGATTTTATGTTTATCTGTTTGCTTAGTTCATCCATATTGCGTACCAGATTGAGATAAGGTTTTCGATAAACATCCTTCTATTTTTTGTAAACAATAGATATACGACGATATCTTAAATTTAATTTCTACATACGACATTTACATGGGTTATGCTTACTAAATCTTATCAGCCTACATTTTACCGACATTACAGTCCCACTACTCTATGTGATTGATCAACAATCTACAAAATAGCTTCTGGAGATGGACTCTGTATCATGTAGGCGGGAATTGATTATTGCTGATAGCTTCTGGGAAGATTTCAGGATTCTATCACACTACCCATTTAGATAGGTATTTTAAAATTGACGAGCCCGTTGGATGAGTGGTTAGGGTGCTTGCCTTAACGCTCTGTTCTAGGTTTCCCCGGTTCGATTCCCGGCAGGGTCAACTTTGAAAAACTTTAACATAAAAAAAAGCAAGCAATATTTTCATATATTGTATTTAGGTATTATGTACTCGTACATTCGTGATAATGTTAAAAATCATTTAGATCATTATAAATTACAATAAATTAATATTTATTGTAATTTACTACTCCAGAGTCTGTGGAATTATTAGGAAATATCTGTATTATAGGTCACCGGGAGGTGGGCCCGCTCCGCAATTAATTAGCATTTTCATTAAGGGCTTCACTGAGGCAAATGACATTTACTATAGAAATCGCTGGCGGCGGATCCAATTCAACAGGCCTAGAAATGGTGTTTTTTTGTTTTCACCATTAGAACAATACACAAAATAAAAATTTTTATTAATACAATTTTTTAATCTCATATTAACTTATTAATAGGTACAGGATTCAAATGCGTGCAATAAGCCGTTTTCGAGAGAATTTTCAATAAAAGTCAAATTCTTCTTGTGTTCTAACTTTTTTTGTCGAGTTTCTATTACTTTAACGAAAATTCTAATTAATACAATTGGTTCTTCACATGTTTAAATATAATATATATTTTTTTCAAAGCAATTGTCTTGTCCATTTCTTGTAACATCTTCATTAAACAATGGATATTTTTAGTATTTAGGGTTTGTCTCCCCCTTAAGCATAAGTACTTGGCTACAAATACTAAGTCAAGTTTCTTTTATTTCATACAACTTAATTAATAATTTAGTATCGTTATTATCTGTTTTTCAAAGTGACAATGCCGTTAGGTTTATGTGAAGAACTAAGAATTGTTGAAGGTAAGCCACGGTTTTAAACTGTATTATGAGAGAAAGAAACTGGCGAATTGTTACAATTAAATTGAAATAGAACATCGAAGTGCAGTTACAAAATATATTAAATTCATAATGCCTAATCTATGGTAATTAAGAAAAAAATGTTACTTATGGAAGACTATAAGTAACATTAACAAGACTATAAGAACGAAAAAAAAAAGACAGAAGAATCAAATGACAAATAACATTGATATTATTTTATTCAAAATATTTCATAATATTCAAAAAATATTTCAAATAAATTCGCAGTCATTTGGGCAGCCCGTCTGACGGCAGTAACCACCCAATTACAGAAGACCACTGTGAAATAATAGCACGTGTTCTGTTGTGTTTTGGTGAGTGAGTAAGAGATGCCAGAGCCCATTTCCCTATCCACTCCTAATCCCTTATCCTTAATCCTACTGCAGTCGGCAGCGCACTTGCAGCAGCTTAGGCGTTGCTTGTGTTATAGGCGACGGTAGCCACCTACCATCAAGTGGACCGTCAGCCTGTCTGCCGACCTTAACATAAAAAAAAAAAACAAAATTACTACATATTCAAGAGTCGTAAATTTTTGTTTTTCAGGTCAGACATGTGTATATGGTCAGACGTAACCATGGTCAGTGATCAATACGTGACGTGCTACTATTATAAACAATGAAAACTGTGTTCTCGTTGTTGCTATTGTAATGAAAAAATAATTCCCCCAAAATATAAATCGCCATTTCATTATTTGCTGTGACGATTGTGACCTTTACAGAAAAGGTTTGCATATCGAAAATAATATGAAAGAGCTTGGCGATATCTTTCTTTATACAGAAACACAATACAAGTTTCTCAGTGCGAGTTTTGTTTAACAAGGTTGCTGATTCATTTTGGCAAAGCCTTCATTTAAATGATAGTAGATTAAATCTTTAAAATCATTCAACTTATTCGAGATCCTTATCTAATAAACAATAATATTAAACTTCGCACTGTCTGTTTGCTCTTGCGCTGAGAAGATAAATACACAGAGTTCCTTATATTTTGTTCCAATATATATTTCTTATTTTCTATTGCAGGTCTTTTTTATTTCTTGAATATGTAATTTGTCACACTTTGTAATAGGCTTCATATAAAAAAAAAACTAGGTAACTAGCCTGGCCATAAATACTGTTGCATATATTTTTTTTCTTTTTTCAACTTTTTATGCATTAACTTTAAATATACCTCGTTTTTTATTACTTGTTTTATTTAGTAGTGGCAAGGCACGTGTGCTGTTGTGTTGCGGTGAGTGAGTAAGGGATGCCAGAACCTAACCCTAACCCTTCCCAATCCCTCAACCTTAATCCTACTGATTAGTCGGCAGCGCACTTGCAGCACCTGTAGCATGTGCTTGTGTTACAGGCGACGGTATCATCAAGTGGACCGTCAGAGCCGAACTTAACATAAAAAATAATTAAAAAATTGTTGTTCTATTTTGAATTTATTTAAACTTTTTAATTAATTTAAATTTATTGGTGTTTTATTTTTATCAGATATCTTATCTCTATATATAAAAATGAATCCCTATTTCCCTTGGTCACGGCATCACGCGTGAACGGGTAGACCCATTTTAATTCGGTTTTCACTAATAGAAAGAGGGATAAACGGGGAATGCTCATATATATAAAAATTGCACACCGGGCGAAGCCGGGGGCGGGTCGCTAGTCATGAAATAAATGGCAGCACTCGTTAAGGCGTTATCACTGAAAAGCCGTTGAGTAAAAGCTACATGTATAAAATAATATATCTACCTATATTTTATAAAATAAAGTCACTATCCGCCTCTGTCTCTTTCTCCGTTAACTTCTAAATCAACCAACCGATTTTGTTACGGTTTTCACTAATGGAAAGAGCGATTAACGATGAAGGTATGTGTATATAATTTGCAAAAAAAAATGCAACCATACGAAGAGCCTGGAGCGGGTAAAAAACATTTCAACATTTTTTAACTGTTTTGAGACTCATATATCACTAACGAACGGATTTGGTGTTGGCGACACTGTGGCCACATGATTTTTTGTTTTATATGTGCATATTCTTATATTTGCATTCATGGAAGTAGTTTTTTATTTTATTTTGAAATATATAAACTTTATTGTACCTATATAATTTACTTGTTCTCCGGCCATTCTATAGCTTCATAAGGTAAATATACAATCGACACATTAAAAAGCTACATATTAAAATAAGCTAAATTGATAACTTATTCAAGGAGACCGATAGATATTTCAAACAATTAGGTAACATTAGGAGGGTTGGCTCAATTGTTCAATTTATAACAATTTTCTGCAGTTTTCTACATTTATATTTAAATTTAAATACTAAAAACTAAAATTATTTAATCTAAAAATAAATTAATATTAAATTGATTAAAAACTAATAATATAAAAATGGACCCTGCGGCATTGTACCATACCCATACGCTGGCAGCATTTCCTCGTTGAATGGCCAAACTAATACGTTGGCCGAGGAAAGTGCCAGCTCTTCGGTCTCCCGTCGCATCAATAAGCCTATTCGAGATGTCTTTGAAGAGGCTCATTGCTGCAGGGCCCCACGGACCGAGTGTCTCGACTCCGAATGGTACAAAACCATATTCGGCGCCGAGGCCACTATATTTAGAGATTTTATTTTTTTCCGCCGCCTCTGCTGCGGCTGCTGCCTTAGTGGATGTTCCATGGAGATGCGAAGGGGCTAGTGTGTCTACACAAGTAGCATCCCACACCAGCACTCTTTCAATCTCCAGGGAATCAGGGACATCCCATCCGGTCTCTTGCCATCGTTTCTTGAGATTCCTGCAGGCTCTAATATAGCTGGTACATTGGCTGATGCAAGAGACCGGCGGAGAATGTCGTTTAAGGCAGCATGCCTTGAAAAGCGGCCAGCACTTTTCTGACAAGACAGTCCGTGGTGACCAAGACGGTCGACTATACTGCCACAGGGACATTGATGTTGGGCGCAGACCGGGACCCCTAGGCGGAGGCAAATGGAAATTCTAAAGGTTGTGGGATCTAAAAAAGTACCAGTGCTTGCTTATGGATGTGCTTGGAGCCAGAATCCTGCTTCTTTGGTATTAGCAGCGAGGAGTCTGGCTCTTCCCGTAGTGCAGCACTGGCTGAGCAGGGAATCTAATGTCAATTTGCAGGCTATTTTCTGCAGTTTGTACATGAAACTGTTGCAATCTACATAATGCCAATAATATGTCCATTTTGTCATGAGTGTTGTAAAGCCATAGCAAACAGAAACGGATTTTCTCCTAAGTGTGACAGAATTTCTTCCAAAATACTGTGAATTTTGATTCAGGTATCTTCGTAAAAATATTGGGCGTACACATTTCTATGGAAATGGACTTTTCGAATCTACGATCCAGAATATTGAAGTCCTTGATCCCTCGGAGCCAAGACCAGAGAGCTTGCAGTAGTCTCGTAATAATATCGTATCGATTTCCGACCAATTTCATTTTCGATTACCGGTACAATGAGATCTATCCAAGTGCCCTTTGCATGCAAAATCTAACACGCAAACCGTGATTGAACTAATCGCGAAGGCGAAATATCAGAGCGTATCCAATATACGAATTTGAGTTCCGTGTAACAGGTCGTAATTTTGAATGTCGTTTAGTTGATTGCATACTATTTTTAAATGTTTTACTTCCTCTCACGAAGCTCAGTAGGGTAAGAAAGGAAACCTTCTTGTAATTTTTGTATAAATCTTCTATTAATATTAATAAACTGTTAACTGGATAACTTGACTGTAATCAAGACAAAATGTAGGTAAACTTATTACTCAACAGTTTATCGTGATGCAGTAAGATTTTAATGGCTGTGAAATTTAGAGCAGCAGACAGACTGTCGATCGTCTTGATGATAGGAATAAGGCCTATCAGTATAAGAGTTGCAAAAATAAGGATAAGATGGTCTGTGTATCAGGATATTTTTACAAAACAAAATGTCTGCATCGTGTAATGTCTGAAGAGTTTGTTTGTTTGAACGCGGTAATCTGAGGAACTACTGGTTCGAATTGAAATTTTTGTTTTGTTTTGAATAGTCCATTTATCGAGGAAGGCTATAGGCTATATAACATCACGCTGCGATAAATAGTATTATATATGTATAAGCAGTGTCCAATACCGCCCGCCCCATGCGTACACCGCCGCGCCGCGCCGACGCCGCTGTATGGGCCGCAGCGAAGCGTGGCCGAGTTCAACTAGTATCAAGATATATGAAGTTAAAAGAGTGAGTAAACAACGTAGAGACAAGATTATCATAATTCATTAAATCATCTTCCTTGATTTAAATTACAAAGAAATGGAAATAATGCTACAACTATAATAATTACACCTATTAGTACTCGATTACAACGACAGAGGAGTGATTGTAGATATTAAAACGAAAAAAAAAAATGCATTTACTAATATTAAACATGTGAAAGATTGGATGTATATCCCTTTTCCCTGATTTATACACCAGAGTAACATATAATTGTGGTCAAAAACCCATGGTCAACCGCCCCAGAGCAATTCTGAAATAATTTAATGATTATGTAGTTTTCAGAATTTTCTTTTCGCAAAAGTTAAACTGTTACTAGAAACTGCAATTTCGTTTCCAGATCTACTTCGATCAAGCTAATTCAAATGTTTTCTCGGAAAGGCCAGTGGAATTCCATAGTACAGGTTCGAAGCAATGCGGCGAGGAATTAGGTCACTGCAGGCCTGGCGTGGCGTGGCCCACATTTTCTGTTTAGTTTTTTAAAGATAAAAACACAGTAATGGCGACAAGCGAGAGCGGAAATGAAAGATGACTATTAAAACCTCATTCTTGATGATTAAGGCCATATTTAAAGCCAAAAACTGAATGAGATGCATGCGAAAATGTATTTTTCTTTAAGAATCGAAGCTCTACTAAAAGCACCAAAGACGAATGCGCATTGTTAATTATGCTGTCAAATGAAAATTAAGATAGATGGAAGCGAACGCTTTCACCATGAAAAACACAAAGTTCTTCCGTCCCAGTATCTTTATCTTTTAAAGGGGATAACCTTCACCAATTTGCAGAATTATGCAAAATCACAGAGTTGTCTTCGACCATTGTTTTATTAAACTAAGAACCAACGGTACTCGACATACAAATAGCGATACAAACAACACAAAAAATATTTCTTCTTTCTCTACAATGGAAATGAAGTCACTGTCAAACATATCTGATATCTACATAAAGGCGAATACTTAGTTCCTCAGTCTCTAAAATGAGCTCGGAAAATTCATTGTCCATATAATAGGGCGAGATTTTCAATTGTCTTACTAGATTACTGACACTTTGCCAATGAGGTTTCGAGGAAACCATTTTTCTTTAGCCCACCCTAGTTTTCCAACGCCTCGTATTGGTTTGACACAGAAACTGATTAAAATTGAAACTTGGCAACATTTTCCTACTCGTTAAAAACTTTAACACTAAAAGCATGCGCACCGTTCATTCATGTATTCGCCTCTTTTGTGTAAGAGGTAGAAGTTGTCAAGGAAAAAGGTTTTTTTTTGATGATTATTACCTATATTAAAAGGATTAAAACGTTAGACTATAGATTTGTTTGGTCTAAATTTTGTATGTAATTTGATCATCTTAAGTTTGGTTACTGGCAGCATGATTAAGACAACGTGTTAGTAATTTAAATTAAATAAATCATCATCATCATCAATCTCAGACGCAGGATGTCTACTGCTGGACAAAGACCTCCCCCTAATTTTCCAAAAGGACCGGTCAGGATGCACCGTCGAGCGCGGCCCTTATCAGTCCGTCTGTCGACCTTGTGGATGAAAGTACTACGCTGCGCTTGTCAGTCCGTGGACTTCACTCGAGAACCTTCCGGCTCCAGCGGCCGTCGGCTCTCTGTATTATGTGTCCTGGCCACTGCCACTGCAACTTACTAATTCGCCGGGTTATGTCGGTAACTTTCGTTCGCCTACGGATCTCCTCATTCCTGATTCGATTTCGCTAGAACCAGATTAGACCTCTTTGTAACTCGTTGAGCGACGTAGAGCTTCCTTACAAGGCGCATAGTTAGAGATAACGTTTCAGCGCCATAAGTCATCATTGACAATACATTGGACGAAAACTATTGTTTTAAGTTATTGAGGAATTTTGGATGAGAAAATTAATGAGTAAATATTTTTAAACTTTTTGAAACATTAATATAAGGTTATGCAACAGTAATAATCATTAGGCAAAAATTAGGCAATTAGACGCTAGGCATCCATTAAATGGACCCACTACACTTCACAAGAACGCACTTAAAAATGAATTTATGGTGATCATAAACTGTAGTCAAAAGAAGATTCAGTAGTGGCTGTGAGCTGTGATATTATCAATGCACTAAAAAAAAATTAACGCTAAAAGAGAGGGTGAATTTCTATGTTAATAAAGTTAAAATTTATGACATATAGGCTTTAGAAGAAAAAATTGAAAACATATAGTAGGTAAAAGATGAAAATTTTATGGACCCAAGAAATACGCGTTGATAGAATAGGAAACCCATGAACACGGGACCGGGATTGGAAGTGTTGTGAATATTTTGAAGAACGTATTAGTTGCAATGCATAGTAAAATGCCTTAAATTAGAAAGACTCTTGAGTCAGACCGTTTAATACTTACATTAAGGGCAACGATTCGTCAATAACATGAAATAATAAACCAGACTTACCGCCGCAAATGACGTCAGCCAAGTTAGTCTGTACGCATTGATGTGTAACTGCACCGTCTCTCACTGTGGTGATCTCTCCGTAAAGCTGGTGCAAAGCTTCCTGATCTGACATGAGAATTGTTCTTGGCGAAGGGCACTCCTCTTCCAAACCATTGGTGTGGTGTCTAGAAGACGACCGCGACCGTGAACGACGGCGTCTGGAAACAATTGGTTATCGATTTTATTAATAACTAGCGACCCGTTATAAATAACCTCCAGCTTCGCACGGAGTTGTAACTTTTAAAAATGCTTTCTTAGCGGATGCTAACGTTACTAAATCTGAAATTTGGAACATAGGTTTACTATGTTCCTTTCAGCTTTTGTTACTAGTTTTGCCTGTGCGTTGAGTCAGTCGGGGCAAACTTTTTTATATAACTATACTATTTAAATTTTATAGATTATCTATCTATATTATATCCATATAAATAAAAATCATCACTAAATATATTGCTAAGCGTAAAACCCGAGAATGTTTTACGCTTAGCAAAACGCTTTAAGCTCTTTTTTTTAAATACTATTTGAAGTTCAAGGAAGGTTCTTATGGGACAAAAATAAATTAGACATCATCTGCCACAGTGACGTATGACTTCTTTCGGGTCAGCTAGTTGTAAAATAAAATTATACATAGACGAACAATGCCAATTCGTCTTCGATGTCAAACGGTATTTAGCATTAAATTGTTATTTCGATAATATATTTCCAACAACACATACTGTTGAACAGCCAGTTATAAAAGCCTTGGGAAGGCAAAATACAAATTCACGACCTCGACAATAATTAACGCACCTTTAAGATTTGCTAATGTTGAAGATAAAGCAATATTCATTTACGGATTAATTATAAATTGATCTGGCGTCATACAATTTTGCAACCACACCTACTAAGGCTTGGGAGAATGTAAGAAAAATGAGTTATCGTAACCGAAACGTAGATCTCGTTGGATACAAACCTACGCATAAATTAGAACAAGAATGCCACAAGCGACAATGCAGAATGCAGTTTTCGATATCACAATTTGTTACGGCACGGAATGTTGGGGCCTACGATTTATGTAAAACGGTATTAATGCATTATGCATAACCATTCCTAAAATGCATGTAATATATTTATGTGGGCACCAAAACTGCTCAAGTGTTGCATTATCTACAATGAGGCAGAAGAAAAAGAATACTGCATTCTATATTTAAACTATTTCAATACTTATCTACTAGTAATAGAGTTCAATATCATTACTATTTCTAAATTGCTAAATTAAATATTAGCTATAGCCCATTGTGGATCAGTTCTGCCGTGAAAGGCTCCATACTGGCAGGATGCTCTGATTATATATCTTGGTATTCAGACATTGCGGCCGTGGTGATGAGAACAAATGATAAAGCTTCCCGAAAGCAGCCTAACCCAGCCGGATTCTTCTGTCAACCTCTTTGTCAAAGTTATTCCTGCCTAAGTGGATCGTTTATCCCAAATAGACGTAACTCTGCACAACTTCAAGATTCACACCCTCTACGGTATCAGGTCCTGAGAGAATACTCGTTGAGGAATGATCCACAAGTTTAAAGTCGCTCAACGAGCTATGGAGCAAGCTATGCTCGGAATTTTTTTTAGTGAATAGGATTAGAAATTCTGAAATTCGGCGAAGAATCAACGTTGTCGACATAGCCAAGAGAATTAGCAAGGAGCAATGGGCCAGTCACATTTGTCTCAGAGTGGATAACCGACGGGGTAGAAGAGTTCTCGAATGGAGGCCACGAATTGAAAAACGCAGAATGGAACGCCCTACAGCCAGATGGACAGACGATCTGAAAGGCTTCGCAGAAAGCGGCTGGATGCGAAGGACAGAATACCCTGCGTTTGGGTGAACCTACCTTGGTAGAGGTCTACATTCAGCAGTGGGAGACACAGACTGATGATGGTTATGACATAGTCCATTACATAAGGATTCTACATGTCCTTTTTAGGTAAATGACCACAGATAGGCCGACGGTCCACTTGATGATACGTGGTAACCGTCACCGATTGTCACAAGCAACGCCATAGTTGTTGCAAGTGTCCTGCCGACTTTAGTAGTAGAATTAAGGATAAAGGATTAGGACTGGATAGAGAGGTGGTTCCTTCTACCAGCGTGCTGCCCAATTTATGATTGCGGAATGCATTGTTATCTGCAACTACGAAAATCATCTGCAATTATTTCTTATGTTTTTGAGCATTCTGAGTTTCCAAAGGATAGTTTTATCTTTTGAAAGCAATGTTTACACCTTTGCCAATTCCAGCTGGCACCCGAATCCTAACTAATATTACAAATAAATGTGAAAGTGAATTTGTTCAGTTTTTATCACTCCTAGCGTTTGTCAATAGGTTCTGTGTCGCTGAATGGCGAACATACGTATAGATGTCAACGCGTTTGTTGACTTGCGGTGGTCTGTTACCAGTTGTAAAAACATGATGGCGAAATTGATTTGAACGCGAAATGCTTGTCTTTGCCCAGAAGAATTTTAATTGTTGAAAATGAATAATATACGGAATTTGTGCGACTTTGTAACGTTCTACTGTATGGAGTTTTGTATCCATGTTGCGAGACAAAAGAAACAGTGATTTCAGTTTCGATTTATGTGTATCGGCCCGAGCAAAGTATCGAATGGCGGCCGAGTCTTTTAGGACAATATTTGCACTAAAGACATTTTGAATCGTGTGAGCGGCGAACTAACAGTGGCGCGTAATACTTCTTCTCTAGCATCTAACCTTTTCAGACACCAACAAAGGCGTTCAAGGTTAGAAAACAGAAGACGGTACGGGAAGACATTTAGTGAGTTTTTTATACTTTGATAACAAAGTCTAATGTTAAATTATTTGATGGTTGATTTCGCCTACCAAATCTTGTAGCAGAGTTGTGTGTAGCAGAGACATTTGCATTTATTCCGACAGATGCATTTATTCATATAAAAATATATACGAGCAATAAAAATTGAATAAATGTTTCGACACATAAAAAGGGACGCGGATGAAGTCGTGGACAAAAGCTAGTTTATAATAAAAGAAGCCGTTATCATTTCTCATACATGAAATCGATAAGATATCAATGATTTTTTTTTTCAAACTTCAAACCTTGTTCTGCCATGTCCGTCAGCGAGTGTTCAACCCAATACGGATTTAATTTTCCAGTTTAGGTGCTCACCAAAACTGAATGTCCTTCTATTATTGCCATGCCTATTAAAGCTTGACTATTCCCAAAAGAAAAACAATAGTACAAAATAAGATGCAGAGTTTCTTTAAATGTGGCGTGCAATGTCAAGTTTGCCGCCAAAAGAGGTGCACGACTCATCAGAAGGCAGGTCGCGTATGTGCTTATGTAATTGTCGACTACTATATCTTAAAATGGCAGAATGATTCATCAAGTTGTACATTTAAATTTAATATAGAGGCTACACGATCGCGTGCTGAATGTAATTCAGAGGCTGTAGTGGTTACAATATAGAAATGTCCAATTGTGGTCTTCATTGAATTTTTATTGTTAATAATTTTATTTTATTTTCTGTTTTAAACTATTAGTAAAAATAATAATAATAATGATTTCCCTGACAAAAAGTGATTATCATCGCCAACGATATATTATGAATTTTATGTGAACTTTTACAATACCAAGGGATAAATAACGCTTGTAAAGTCACTGTTGTATAAGCCTTCAAATAAATTGTCAATAAAATAATACTACTTTTATACATGTTGTAGAGAATCTTTATAATGATTATTCTATAGAGCTTAGTCTAACCATTATTTTTCCAATGAATTACTTCGATATTCATTAATTTTATTTTACTATTAACTCATATCTTTAGATGCTTTAAAATTTTGCATGCTTTTCTTTATTTATCAATTAAATTTAATTACTCCAGCTAGACTAGATCTCGTTAGTACGTGTATATGAATCTAGAACAACTAGTGGCACACCCAGCTATGATCTGACCACCTATGTCATTTAAAAAAAGTTGTTTGAAAAGTACAGTCACCGTCAGAAGCCTTATCGTTTAAATACGTTAAAATAGAAAATTTAATTCAAACATAATGACGTCAGTGCTATTCGAATGTTTCTGATACTTAATAAACAAAATAGAGCTATAGAATGCATTTACTACCTACTAAAAGTAATTCTGTACAAAATGTTGACAAGCAATTTGACAAAATGAGCTATTTTAAATACATATTTGAACAGATAAAAATACGACTTTGTACAAGTGCGTTAGGTTCAAGCTTCTTCCCCACACCTGGGAAATTACATTGAATTTTTTTTAAATCAATAAATAAATACGATCTTACTCGGGCGTAACGATAAAAAATCCTCGGGACGTTTGATATATTTTTCTCTCCTGCATCAGCTGCGCCAGCGTGTCGTAAACCATCTCTTGCGAAGGTGTCTGCATTGAGGGAAATTTTACCGACAGCGATGTCCTTATGCTTTCCAATGTTGCTGATTGTCCCTGCGAAAAAAAATATGTTATTGAAAGTATTAAAAAATATTGCGAAGAAATCTCAGCTATATTTTCTTCATAAAATTTGTAAAAGAAATCATTTACAGACCTAGAAAATACTAGTGGAATCACAGGGACGAGATCGATAAGGTAATAATTCTGAAGGGATAATTGCCTTAATGCACCGAAACACATTAATGCAAGTAATTAGATATATGGTAAGGTAATATGAATGGACTCTGGCATTCCTTACGAAACTCCCCCATACGAAAACACTTAAGCAGACATAAAAATTTCCATTGAGAAAGATTTATTTTAATATTGGTTAAAATTAAGATAAATAAACAGAACACTTGTGTACTTTTTTAAAAATTTTTTAAATTTATTTATTAAAGATGGGTTAGCTTTGGAGCGAGCTCACAAAGAAGATGCCTATTCACTCGAAACTTGAAAAGATTTGGGTTGTATGAGCTCGGAAATACTCGGAAATCTTATTTTAATATAAATTTAATATTTTCTCCAGTGGATCTTGTAACAATTGAGTTCTTTAAAATTATAATTTAACCAACAGCGACCCATATGCAAGGTTCCTCGATAGCTAATTCATTTACATTCCGGCTTCATCACAACAATACTCCTTAATTTATAGTCAGTGTATCGATCGATACAATCTATATTACGATCAAAAAACAGGATGTCTTCATTGAAATTTATGACGACCTTCAGAAAGTGTGACAGCAATTGTATATACATCATCTTTATCAGATGTGTTGATCATTATTGTATCGAATAACTCACAGGTTCAAAATAAAATGTATTGCAATAGTTCTTTGAAGTTTACTGGTCTTTAGAGCCATAAATTCAGGTTCTGTTTCAGAACTAGACATTATGTTGCCATTGTAGAAGTAGCATAATCTTTAGTAATAATATCTTTTATTATTTTATAATAAAAAATAATAATAATCCTGAACTAAGATGAAATATGTATTCTAATGGAAATATTACAATTCCTAAACTCTCATAAAACATACTTCCTATCTGGGAATGTTAGTTACATACACTGTTATAAAATGTGCATATCATTATTATTATATGCATTTTTTAAATATATTTATTTATTTATATACAAACGGTTAAAAAGATGGTGGGTAATGTCTTACACCCTTAATAGGGTTGTATAGACAATGAGTTATCATACATAATAAGTTATATAAACATAAATTTTATACAATAAGTCATATATATAATTTGCTCTAATTTTTAATTGTATAAAGTATGTAATAATAATATTAATAACAGTACAATTCCTGTACTGTTATTAAAACATACTTCCTAACTGAGAATGTTACAAAACCTGAATTAAAATTTCTTCTCATTAACCTGTCATAAAATTTGTATCCTAATGGTAATGTCATAAAAACTGCGTTGTCATAACTAGGATTATTAAAAATACTAACACCATCGTAAAAATCGTACAATTTCTTAATGTAGAGCAGCAGGGAGCAGAGAGTTAGTTAATTTATCAATTCGCAGATTCCAACTTCAACTTAGGTATGTGTTACTGAAAAGTGCTGTTGTAAAACTAACAAAGTAGTCATTCGAGTTTGCCAAATGCGTTAACAATACGAAATTAACGCATAAATCTACGCACATTGCTCAACATCTGGGGCTTGTACGAGCATTCTTTGTCCCGAAGGTCGTCGGTTGCAAAATAAAACGAGATGTGGACGTGAATAGGTGGAGATAAAGTACTGATTTTCATAATCCGAATTAAGAGTTTGCTCTCACAAATTTACCAATTATACTTATCGACACTAAATCGCTACTTTAAGTGTATTTCTTTAATCTTAAGCTCTTTTAAAGGGTACATAACAAGGCTTAATAGCATAGCATAGCGTTCTGCTAAGTAATTGTTAATATTACATATGGTTTGTTAACTTGGATATTTAAGCAACTGTTGTTGTAGGTAGCTCTTTATTAAATATCCAATTTTGAACACTTTATGGAAAATTATACAAATATCTTATGCAAAGAAAAAATAGTTTTTGACAAACTAATCATTAATAAAAATAATGTTATTTTTTTCCCACCTTCGAAATTATTATGGTTGAATTCCGACCAGGATGCAAACACCACTAATATAATATGTACTTAAAATAAGTATGTAATTAATAAGTTAGTTAAGTTAGCAAATGAAATTAGATGCTTCATGATAAAACGTTAACGCGTTTTAACATGATTTCTTATACTTATATTTATTTGGGCTTATTCCATTGCTTATTCTTGCTGCCCCAAGAATATTAATTAAAAATTAATAACTTAATTAATTTAAAATTAATATTTAAATTAATATTAATTAAAAATATTACATTGTTCCCACAAGCTCCAAAAACTTATCTGCTACTAATTTAGAGACATAAAAATATCTTTTTTTATGTTAAGATCGGCAGACAGGCTGACGGTCCACTTGATGGTTGGTGGCTACCGTCACCTATAATACAAGAAACGCCACAGGTGCTGCAAGTACGCTGCCGACTACAGTGGGATTAAGGATAAGGGATTGGAAAGGGTTAAAGAATTGAGCTCCTACATTTGTTCTCAATTGTTTATATAAATAAGAAAGGTTTGGAGCTCTTAGGAACGAAATCGGTAGGTATGCCTATTTATCATTTTTTTTTTGCGGAGTTCTTGGGAATGTATGAAATTTTAAGTTTTGGGAAAAATAGATTTGGAACCAGTGGGGATAAGCCTTTATTTGTTAGGTATATTTTGAATTTTTATGTTTATATTGTAAATATTGAAAATGGCTCAATAGTGCACACATTAATATTTCATATATATTTTTTTAATTTTATGATGAAATTATAAAATTATTTAATTCTACCAAAATTTATGAACAACAGATTAGCTTCGTTAAATCCCCCGCACATTAGAAACACGGTTTTTATATTAAAAATGAGAGCAGACAGCCTAAAATCAAAAGCCAAATAACTGCGCTTCCGGCTATGATAGACAAGCAACCCTGTTAAATAAGGTAGGCTCTGTCACCCCTCACCCATACACCGAAACAGTATACAATTTTATAACTTCCATCCAATTTCATGTCACCACGATTCTACGCTATCGTAAAATATAAAAGGTTAGTTATAATCTTGTAATAGCAAGTTTAGCAATTCAAAGCTAGTCCGATCAGTAAATCACAACTGGTTTGGTTGTAAGCCGAGTTGAGACAGGTGCCTTGATATCTCGTTTGGGTCGACATAAGTATGTCAATCATGTCGCAAAATCATAGTGTAGGTGATCTCTGTGAAGGCACTCGGAAAAAAGATCGATAGAATGAAATTATGGTGATGGTGAATTTGTCGTTCGCAGGCTATTAAGCTGTTACTTATTAGATCAGTTGTTAACAAAAAAGGATGGACCTACTCACTGGGGCTTGGAAAGAGCGTATTAACTTTTACTTTTTTTTAGATTGCCTTGTGAGGGGATAACGCTTTAGGAGAGAAATACTATAAAATTTGAAGTGCAGTAAATATTATATTACATACTACCTTATTAGATTTCACAACAATAAAATAATAATATCAAACAAAAAATAAATAGGTACGGATAAACTCTTTGGAAACATTACGTTTTCATGGATAATATATAATCCACTGAACATTTTTGATAAAAAGTGTTATGGAGATAGTAAGCCCTGGTGAAAGACATACCATATTATACTGTTTTTTAACTGTTTTTTGGTTTGTTGGAATTTGTTGGGTTATACGAAATCACATAATTATGTATGTATACTTATGCGTGTGAAGGAATAAAAAAAAATTAATTCTTCGCCGAACTATGAACTATTACAGAATTTAACACATTGGAGATCACTCGTTAACGAAATGCAAAGTTTTATCTACTTCTGATTTCGATACTATGATTAATTTTTAGATTGATATTTTCTCTATATTTTAAGTATATCTTAAGTATAAACTGCTATAAATAAGTATTATTTTCATTGATTACAAGCATGGACAATATAGGTAAGGATGACTAACTTATATTGGTGAAACTGAAAAACTGTCAAGCTACAGCCATTTAAATGGTAGTTCATAATTTAGTCAGAATGTTGCTTGTGTAGCATTAGTGAATTGGTATGATATGATTGCGGGTACTACAGCGTCACACTCTATAAATGACACTTTATCGCAGTTGGTCCTTCTTACCGCTATTCTTCATGATTACAAGTAATAAACTGTCAAATAATATAATATCGTGTGTTTATTGGCTTAGCTTTCTTAGGTTTAACAAAAGCTAGTACACCATGATTAACAATAAGCCTTAAGAAATTTCTTAAATATTTTTAATTAAATTTAGGAAGGATAACAGCAAAAATCTACAATAAATTATTGTACAAAAGTGATAGGCAATCGGACCGCGTATGATTTTATTTATAATGGGTTATGACCTCAACGCTACAGAATGCTAAAATTAAAGGAGAAGTCACGAGGCATTTCGTAGGATATCCAGTTATAAGGATTAAGTTTGACATAAGTTACAAACTGAAGCGATTTACTAATCCCTCTACACATTTTCTTTTATATATTCATTTGCATTAGTATTTATAAGTATCAACTTATAAATATTAATAATACTTTATCTGAAAAAGTAACAATAGTTACTTTTTCAGATAAAGTACGAACTAGACAAGCAAACCCTTATTATAAGATGTCTTATAAATAATAATAATAAACGTTTATTTGAGACTGTTCGTCTATATGTATTTTTTTTATAAATAATACATTACATATTAAGCTTGTTATTAATATTAATTTCATTGAAATTAATATTCAATGACATTGGAACACAAGCACACTTGATGTTATTTCATTCTGGTCTTCTGTAAAGAGTGGTTACTGCCGCCAATCAGTATGCTCCCCCACTATGACTGTCTGGCTGCAAATAGAAGTTACTCTTTGAAATAGTTTAGAGGTTCCATTGCTATAATCCAAAACGGTTATCATAGTCACCAAAAATCAAGATATTTTGAATATGGGACATTCCAAAGACGTGGTTAATTACTTTATGTTAATTTTACTTATACAAGAAAATGTACAACCGTGTGATATTATCTATTTCTTTAATCAGATTATAGAAATGAATGGATGGAGAAATTAGCTTTAAAGATAAAGATATGTATCTCTCGTGCAGCGGAAGGCCTTAAGAAGACGAGTCTTGGAGTGGATAAAACACAGTCGAAAGGCCCCGTGAGCCGACAACTCAAAATTGATTGGATGGATATGGAGTGAGGAAGATAGAGTGTGGTATGATAGAGTGTCCAATAGTGGACTGCTTGATGGGCTGATGATGATGAAATGTATGTCAGAATTAAAATTAGTTAAAATATTTAGTAAAATATCCCACAAAATATGTCATTTTCTTTTGAGGAACAGTGTTTTGTGTTTCTGCGGCAGCCATCAAAAGGCACAAAGAAAATCATTCATAAACCTCATGTCACATTTGTTGACCTTACTGTCAAAATATGACACAAATAAAACAGGAATCAAGCAACGAGTGCCGGAGCCACTTGGACCAGGCTATAAATATTTTTAAAACAGGTTCGCACATGCCGAACCTGACTATGTAGTATTTTTTATATTTTTTACATTTCATGGTCAAGAATCATCATTCCGGTATTAGGAGAGTCTCGCCGCGGAATTGTACGATCGGCAGGTATGCAAATTACTGCAGACAGTTTAATGAGTTTAACAGTTTTGTCATAAATATTACCCTTAACATTTAAGCGAACGAACCTGTTAGTTAATGTAAATTAACTAAAATGAAGCAATCGGGAAGTTTCAAAGTTAACGATTTATTCAAGTTTTAATTGCGGACTTAACTAATAAATGGATTGCGGAAATTCGCGTTTATAGTTTTGTTCACCTTCATAAAGGATAAAACAAACAAATAAAGGAATAAAGACGTACATTTTTTTTTCAATATCTACTCGTAAAATTGTAAAGGCATCCATTTTGGACTGACAATCGATCTAGAATCTAGAAGATACGTCCTGTCTTTTAGCAGTTGCTTTTGATCTTAATGTCTTTTAAGAAATAAAGGTATTAATTTTTAAGCCATTTTAGATTTTCTATTTGTACACTACCGTATGATCTTAGTAGTCCTACTGATATTATAAACATATTTGGACAATGGGCATCTTGGACCAACTTCTCAACAGTGATGGAACTTATGCCATATGATTGCTTTTAGGCTATAATTCATTTTATACTATGGCAGGTAAGTTGAAATCAAATGCGAACATGGTAGCTAGCGAAGGTACCCATTTTATATACTTTTTTTAAATTTTTTTTTTTTTAAAAAGTACGCATTTTTTTTAATTTTTTTTTATTAAAATCTTTTTTTGATTTTCACATTGATGTATAAATGTAATAATATACTTTTATCATTTATAGATAACGTTATAGTTTGTATATTATTAAAAATATTACTGTAGTTATGAGTATTGAAATAAAAAATGTTTAAAAAATCTATGTACATCAAAATAAATCATAATAAACCAATGTAAAAGATGCTGTTTTTTTTTTTATATAAAACACAATGTTCGCGCTAGATTTTGACTTGGCTGCCATAGTATGAATTAAATAAAAACCCAAAAGCTTTCAAATGGCATGAGTTTTATCACTGTTGAGCATTGGTCCAGACTCCATACTAATTTACCCATACTCCTTTGAGAGGATGTTTGTTACTCTCTCACCCGAAAACTATTAAACTGAAAAGATTTTAATGAAACTTTACAGTAACATAGTTTTTATATCATAATAGCACATAATTATGCTATTTATAATTATTTTAGTACTTCTATACTAATATAAAGAGAAAGATTTGTATGTATGTATGTTTGTAATGAATAAACTCAAAAACTACTGGACCGATTTACAATAAAATATACTTAGACAAATACAGATATTCACTTAGCACCTACTTAGATTGTAAGGCCAATTTTCTTCTCTAAAATTTGGATCATAATGAATTGTCAATTTCGTTTTCTCTCGTTACAATGGCTAAAAAGATTGAGAACATGAATTTGTCATTGAAATATTGACCTATTTAAATGGGAAACTACATAATAAATGCAATAACCGCGACACAGTATTATTGAATACCACAAACAAAACTAGATCGGTCGTGACAAGAACTTCTAAAATATCGGTGAGTATAAACAATGAGCGTAATAAACAGAACACGATTTTTCTTATCTTCTTCGAGTTCATGCCTTTCAAATATTTTGTACTGCTCAAAATATTTGTTGAATATTTCAAAATGTATAAACTTGTAATAAAATCTCTTTGGCTGTACTATTTGTATCTGGCTGGTTTTGATGACATTAAAAAGGGTACATTTCAAAAAAAGATATAAATTAGTAAATGTTGTTTCCAGCTATTTTTCATTTGTTTTTCTTTCTGTCAAAATGAGTGAATTTAATGAAGAAATTCGATACATTTTAAAACTTTATTACAAAAAAGGAAAATATGCAACGCAAGACGCGAAAATAAATGGACGTTTATGGACCTAATGCAGTGTCAGTAAGAGTAGCACAAAGTTGGTTTAAGCGTTTTCAATCCGAAAATTTTGATGTCAAAGATGTACACTTGCTCTGGTCGCCCTGATACGGATAAAATGAACGCCATTTTTGACAAAGTGGAGCAAGATCGACAAAAACAATCGGACAAATTTTCAGAAAGTGTTTTAAATTAATCATCATGGATATTTATTCCCATAAAAATACTATTTTATTTATTTATAGCCTTTTAGGTACTCAAAATCATGTTTTAATATTGTTTGTTTGAAAATGCCGCCAAAACGCCACGATAGTTCATCTGAGAGCGCGTAACGTCATTTGTGGTCATATCATAACAAAACAGCTGCATTGGCATAAGATTGCCCACAAATGACGTCACGCACTGTGATTGGTGTTTCAGTATAGATTAAAAATATTGTAAATAATAAAATTTTATTTCCTCATTTAAAAATATTTAAATGAATTATATGAAATTATTGTTTGATAAATAATCGTAAAAAATTATTATATTTTCTTTCTAAGTATATTTTAGATTTTAATCTGATTACTGTCCGATCCCCTATTGATTTCTGAATTTTATTATAGAAATAATTATTATAAAATATAGTCGCTGTCCTCCCGCATCTCTCTCTTCGCTAACTTCTTTTAAATCACCTACATATTTTGATACGGTTTCAACTAATGGAAGGAGCTATTACCGAAGGTTTTTATATACTTATAATTTGCAAAAAAAAATTGAATCCATGCTACATCTATAAATATAAAACTTTATATCATTTATGTGAAAGTTGTAAGCATAGGAAAAAAACAAAATGAGTTCATATTAATTCTCAATTGACCTGGTTCCCATTCTTTCTTTTTGGGATATAATTGTAATTTGAACAAATATTTATATTAATTTAAGACCAACAGTTCGTTGTATTAAAGTAGTTCACTCATAATAATCACGCTGAGTCATTCAACTGTCAAAGAATCTGAAAAGTCATTGTAGTAGTTTTGAACTTTAGAGGTACGAATTCGTCATTCACTACTTTCGTCATTCACCGTACTTCTCTTGGAGAAATGTCATTTATTTTTTACTTAACAGCGGCTGGTATGAATTAAGAACAGGTGTAAGAGTTGTGTTGTTGTCGCTACTTTCAATACTGACCTCTACAAACTGCTTCTCAGGCTAAGGGAACAGAAACTACTCTTATTTAGAATAGTTTACTTGGTATGAAGTAGTCAGTTAGAGTACAATTCAAATACGAGCACAAAAACAGCTTTTTTTTCTTTTCATTGAGTGAGTAAGGGATGTCTGAGCCCATTTTCCTATCCCTTCCTAATCCCTTATCCTTAATCCTACTAAAGACGGCAACGCACTTAATAGACGACAGTAGCCGCCTATCATCAAGTGGACCATTACATAAAAGAACTTGCTAAGAAATAAGATCATTTTCAAGTATTTCGTTCATATGTTTACTTATTTACAAATAGTTTTTTTTTTTTTACCTGGGTTTCACCAATTCTTATTTTAAGTACTGTATTTTGGATAATATTCTCTGCGTTTTATCTACTTGAAGCGTTCAGTCTTAATTGAATATTTAAGATTGAACGCTTCAAGTTTTTAATATATGCTTACCAGGAACCAAACGAAGTTTGTGGGAGAAAAGTTGCCCTCTTAACATAACACAGAATTAGTTTAGAGTAATGGCGGGCTTACCTACAAGGTGTACATACGTAACTTGGGTATAATGAGGTAGTTGCACGGCTTATACTTAGTACTTGTCGTGGCTCGATCGTGGAATTAAAGTGGTCGACCATTTCGTGAAATGGTGGCATTTTATGATATGGTCAACTTGTCGATTTGTTCATCCACCTTTGGCCATAATATCATGAATGCGGTGCCGATAAAATGTAATAAAATTCGATGTGTATTAGAAATTTATTTATCCAATCGCATAAAATTTCAATTTCATATCGTAACGACATAGCATAGCACTTTCTTCTTTATACGGCATATTAGTATTACGGTTTTAAATAGAATATTATGCCGCCATCTTGCATCGATTAAACAAAACGCTGTCAGCGCTTGTAGCGGAGCATATCTAACGCAACTATTTTGCGTTAACTTAACATGTTATTTTTATGCAAGGCCAGTATCATGAAGTAGCCGTACATTTGAGATTCTAAACGATTTTTATTTACTGATTTGATCTAATAATATCATTAATTAGACAGTACATTATAAAAAAATACTGTAATTGTAGGAATTTATTACTATATTTATTGACGCATAATATGTGTCAATAAATCACAATTGTCTATGCGGTTGATTTCAGGTGCGTTAGCGAGAGATTCCAGAGATCGTTTTTCCTATTCCAGCCTTTTCTTTTATTCATTATTCAATTAGGGTCACATTTGTAATGGTGAAGCTTGCGTTTATAGGCGACGGTAGCCATCTATAATATCATCAAATGGACGGCTTTCCTAGCTTTCGATATTTTGTATTTAAGAAAACTTGAATATAACTTGAATAAATGGCCAAACATTCAGCAACCTGAATATACACGAAAAATAAAATCTATTAACAAGACAAACATATGCAAGTACCTGGGAAGTAAGGTCCATAATGCAATCACATAATGCTTCTGGAAGTGGTGTGAATTGTCCTTGGTATGCTGGTGTTACTATACAGTCTTCAATGTCACCTGGAAACAAATAAACAAACATATTTATGAAAGGAAAAATTACCAACAGACATAAAATCACACGATGGCGATTTGTGAGTAAGACATCCAATTTTATGAAGTTTTCAATACCATTCGTTGTATTATCTATACATAATTATAATAAAATCGTAAATGAGTCGTGTCTGTTACATTTTTCAAAAAAATAATGTTATAGTTTTTAGAATTTTTGTCTGTTTGTCTGTGCGTTTGTGTACGTAATCTCAGAAACGGCTTAATCGATTTGAATGCGGTTTTCACTGCTGTATTGTAGCAAGCTTCCGTAACATTTAGTGTATATTTCATTTCAATCGGTTTACAAACAAAAAGCTATAATAAAAATTTAAAGAAAAACGTCAAACATTTTTTCGATAAAACTGCAATAAAATAACTCTTCAGTTGAATTGATCTGTAAAATGATGATTGAAAGTTAAAAATGGACAGTTTCCGTGATTTTGTGTCTTGTAAGTCTTGTAACCAATGTAAGTTGATCACAGAGTCCACAGATCTATATGATCAATCATATTAAATGGGGTTCAGCTTAAGCTGAGCCATTTAAGATACATATAATAAAATCGTTTTTTATTTTTATTTATTTATTTATTATACATGAAATAATTAGAAAAATATTTACAATGTCCCATAAAACTGGAAAGCAGTTTGTCTATGGGATCAAACTAATGTTATCAAAAATAAAACTGAATTTAAAATAAATGTAACCTAAATTAAAAACCTAAACCCAGGTGTCTGTCTGTGCCTTTGTGCACGCTAATCTCAGAAACCGATTTGAATTTGGTTTACAGTGATGTATTGTAGCAAGCTTCCCGTAACATTTAATGTGTATTTCATTTCAATCTGTTTACAAACAAAAAAGTTACGCGCTATTCCGAATACTGGGCGTACGTAGTAGAGAAATAAATTTGACAAGCCGCTTACACACCTGCTAAAGATTTATTTACGGAAAATTTTCTAAAAATGTATGTCTACATGTTAAAACTATGTGTGATATAAAAAATAAATTGGTTTCATTCAACACAGTAGCGCAGTTAACGGGTGAGTCCGGCGGCAGGGGAATTAGGAGGCAGTATCATAAATTACATTTAGTGCACTCGCGGCGACTGAATCCCGAAGGGGTACCAAACATTTGGATCGTATCCAACAAAATTAAGCTTCTAGTGAGAGCTTGGTACGACTAGTAGGTACTAGATGTATAATTTGTTCAGTAAAAAAACTATTATAACAAGGTGTAATTAAAGACTGGTCTAAATTGGAAAAAAATATAGAATTGACTTTTGCCTGCGGCTCCTTTTTTTATGTATTAAAACATTTTATTCAATACTAGCGACCCGCCCCCGGCTTCGCCCGTGATGCAATTTTTATATATATGAACATTCCCCGTTTATTCCTCTTTCCATTAGTGAAAACATAATATTAGAACATAATATCTTTTCATTTTTGCGTTTTATAATATTAGGACTACCTAGTTCGTTAATTTAGTTCAGGAGTAAGTTCAGGGGTAAATAGTTTGTATATATTTTTTTTATTTTTATATTATACAAACTATAAACATAAAGATAATTCATTATTAAATAATTTAACACAGATAAAATTTAACAGAGATAAGCCGACGAATGTAAATGTATTTGATTATTTTTGTCTGTATGACTTAATGTATTTTTGTTATGCTGTTGGTATTTAGATGAAATAAATAAATAAATTTGGGATAATTGTTTACACATTAACTTCGCGTTCTATAACCAGTTATTAGTTCTTAAGAAGAAGTTTATTAGGAAGTTATAAATTCTATTACCGTTAAATATCAGCACGTGTACAATTTTGTTTCGGTGAGTTAGTAAGGGATGCCAAAGAGTCCATTGCCCAACTCCTCCTTATCCCATTTTCTTTATCCTATTAACGGTGGTAGTACACTTGCTTGTTTCAATAAGCGACAGTAGCTACGACAGTCTGCATGCCGACTTTTAATGTTCTTTTAAATCAACGCAAATGTTGAATTTGCGTTTAATTTGTGTTTTCTATTTATTTTGTTTATTTCTAAAATATTTTACATTCAATTTGTTTCATATTTATTTTCCTTAGTTTTAGTGCTTAAATATAGAAAAAATAAATGCAAAGGCTTGAGATAAAAACCCCTGTCCTATCAAAAGGCGCCACGGACCGGTTGGAATATCCATGACGAATGTAAGCATTTTATACTGGGATGTTTTAGAAGTGGAAGATTTGTAGTTTTTTTAGCACTGAAAGAATGTTAAACAATAATTTAGGCAGAGATCTAAGTTAATAGGCTTTTAAATGAACATTTTCAAAATTGCAATATAAAAAGTGACTGCGGTTAGACTAGCTACAATGATGAAGTAGATTTTGCTTGAATACCAATATTGCGGTTGTGTATACTTTTATGAAGTTATATCTAAATTTTAAACCTGGAAACCCTAAGAATGTTTTAAATATTAAATAACTGCTTAGAAAAAATTTAAGAGAGGCGAAACAATGAGTTAACTTTAAAATGACTACCATTTTAAAGTGTACAGTTTAAAAATAGATACAGTGTATTTGTTGGTGTGAAAACAGCAATGCACAATACTGAATCCGTATACAAAGGTTGAAACTTATCTCACCGTACACAGGCCGGGTTTTCGCGGCTCAAAACAATGGCGGGGAAATCTATTATAACGTCCAATTCCGTTTATTTCAAAGTTTTTGTGTAACTTATAAAACGTTTAAAAATTGAACACCTAATGATGTAATATTTTTTGACTTTATTTTTTAACTAACGAGCCTCAGTTTCCGAATAATATAACGCGCTAACGAAATGGAATAATTCCAATTATTAATTATTAATTCTAATTATTTTACAAATAATTTAGCTAAAATGTGAGATGGTATGGTGGCAATGAAGAACATACAGACAGGCACGTATCCAGACTTTTGGTTCGGGGGGGGACAAACATTGAAACAACCATGTGAACTGTGTAAAAATCGCTGTAATCACTGTACTTTACTCTAATTTTTCTGAAAAATCTTTCACAGGTTTTTAGAGAAATCAAGAAACTACTCTTTTCCATCGCAGCTATGAATGTAGACGCAGTTTGGGCAACAGTTCTGTTTGTGCAGGATAGTTCTCTCAATGTAATGACAATAGGTTTGAGTAACTCACAAAATACATTTATAGAGTCGTGACGTTCTATAAATCTAGTGTCACACATGCAGACCAGTCTTTTTTTCTTACTTTCTGAATGAATGACATCTATCGTTTTTTTTTCAGTCAGATTTCGGGGGGGGGGGGGATAAATCCCAACTATCCCCCCCTCTGTATACGTGCTTGCATACAGATTGTTTTTGTTTAATTTTTCGTCAAGTCGCTATCATACACATTTATATTTTATTATTGAAGTATTAAAAACAATAACGGAACATAGAGAGTAAAATTAAAGTCACTATTTACTTTTATTGTGCTTTTGCAATCTTTGATAAATATAAAAAAAACACTTAGCGTAGTAAATTCTTTATCTATTAATCGCTTTAGTAAGCCCGAGTTTAGATGTAATTTATAATGACGCTCACAAAGTACTGTCTTTTTATTATGTATATACCTATGATTTTTAGGTGGTACTTGTTGTTTAGAAATATGATCAGTGACTTTAAAATCTATAAAATTATGTTAAAATTATATAATAACACTTTTATATAGTATTTTTTGTAAGACCATAATAATATGTCGTAAGTACGTTTATCACATGAAAAACAAGACTTATTTATTTAGATACTAGCGGCCCGCTCCCGGCTTCGCCGGTGGTGAAATTTTTATATACATAAACATACCCCGAAATTTTTATATACATAAACATTTTTATATACATAACATAAGAGGGATACTCTTTCCATTAGTAAAAACCAAATTAAAATCGGTCTACCCGTTCGAAAGTTATGGGCGTACATACATTTTGAAGATCCATTTTTTATTTATATAGAAGAAGAAGATAATACCAACGAATAAAAACGATAAAACATAACCTACCCTTAAAGCACTCTTAAACATAAGTTGAGTGTGTGCAAGAATGTTAATGGTTTAATAACAAAATTCCAATACTTCGTGCTATTTAATGAGGAAGTGCAGGTAAAGTACACGATTTTCTAATAGCTTAGTGCGCGTTTCCATTGTGTTTCAGTACAACTTTTAAAGAATGTTTTAGAAATTTTTGGAGTAACGATTCTCTTGGTAAAAACCCTAGAACAGAGCTTTAAGGCAATCACCTTAACCACTCATCCAACGGGCTCGTCGAAACAATGTCACGTCGAACGCTGTTACAATGAAACAAAATAACGATATAAAGAAAACAAGCAAATGGTAGGCCTATTGCGCTGTAGTGACCAACTCTGAGAGAAATCAACTATAACAGCACGTGTGCTGTTTTGTTTCGATTTGTAAGTAAGAAATACCAAATCACGTTCCTTCCCGTTAAATTTATAATTTTGTGAACATAAACATTTTTAGATGATCTGAAATTATACCCAGGTCTGTACGAAATGCCTCATTTTAACTAAAGTAAAAAGAAAAGTATAAAATAATACCTATTTTATATGCTGCAGCCTGAGCTGCAGTGTTGGCTTTTAGCTGATGCCTTTTGCTCGAAAAAAAATTCAACATTTTTATTGAATTATTTACATTTATATTAAAAAAATGATTATTTTCACTTCTTTCAGATACTGAGAAAAAAAAAAGAAAAGAAAATATATCGTATCGGCCCTAGCAATGGAAACATTAGTTTAGTCTTCAATTATGAATGTTTGTAAGTCAACGATACATCAATTAACCCGTTGTCGTTATTATGTTTAACCATTTGTGTCCATTAGAACAGTCAATACTAGTAAATTCTCACAACGCTGCGTTTAGCTATAATAAATGCAGAAGAAAGATCATTTCAACTTATTGTATCAAGCCTTATAAGGCTTTAGTCTCTAAATAAGGCATTTGAAGTTATTCTGCTTTCGCTTTTCTAGTATTTATGAATTGAAGTTTTTGTATAAATTATTCTTATTCAAAGTAATTTATTTTTAAACAACACTTTTATAATTTTCACATTGACATCAATTAGTCCTTTAATTGCATTATAATACCGAAACATTTTTTTTGCTAATCTTATTTTTTCCTCTGAGGTATATTTACTTGGAATAATTAATTTAATCCTCTATTGTTTGTACCATAAAAGAAAACTAAAGGAAAAAAACATAAAATGTGGTGTTAAATGTTATTAAAAATTCTTTTTTCTTAGAAAGAAATAAAAAAAAATTTATTAGTATTTAAAATATAAAAATAAAACAACACAAAACACATTAAAAGTAATCAACTACAAATAAATACCAAAAGGACACAACTCGGCTAAGGCTGCCACATTGTTACTGGGCTGATTTTCAGTTGGGTCCGTTCATGACGCGCATTGAGGCCATCTTACCAATAATAGAATTATTATTATTTTTTTATCTAGAGGCCAATTAATGTCGCAAGTGGGTGACTTGAACAGCGCCCTGGCATTCCGTTATCCGATGATGCCAGGGAACTGTGCAATATTTACTATAAAAGATTTGATAATAACATATAATTTAGTGAAGTGTATGACCTTCCCCAATGAGGCGACATGTCCTTTAAGGAAAAGCCTCCGAAAAAAGATTAAAAAAAAAAATTTTTTTAGCGATCCGAAAACTATTAATTGTATTATAAACTATATCGCCCTAATTGAATTACTGTGGTCGTGTAAGGAATCGTGATATCCTTCTAAGAGACTAATTTTTGTAACACAAGAGAGATGAAGTACACTTTAGCATGACACCTTTCGACAACACTCAAGTAACCTAAATCTAGTGTGTCTGGTTTCAAGGAAGTTAGGTCGAGTGCTGCCTTCGGATAAACTGCATCTGATGCACTTCGCATTGTTCTAAGGGAACCTTTTAAGTTGCAACCACAAAGATAAACCTATTTTAAATTGAATTTTATGTTTTAGTAGATACAGTCGATATATATTTTAGTGGGCCACATTTTACTTATTGAATTTTTCAATTGATTGACGGTTCAAAATATTATGATAGTTCGTGGATGCAATTAAGCTATGTATGAAATGCAGTAAAAAAAATTACATAAATGAAGTCATATAAAATTGCACACCACAGTCCCGTAACATAATATCTCACATCAGCTCCCTATAGAATTTATTTTTTAATTCTTTCATAACCGCGTGCTCACCAGCCGCATTAATGAAGAGCCAAGTATTGTTACAAAAAAAAAAAAAAAAAAAAAAAAAAAAAAAAAAAAAAAAAAAAAAGTAAAGAGACACAGTAATGCCGAGACCCTTTTACTCAAAAGGTCTATCTGATTGATTACTTATGTTAGTATTTAGCAATTTTCTTTAATGCAACTTATTTATTAAAATCATTTCATCGTTTTCCATTTCATTTGTTAGGGAGATTATATCCTTATGATCGACCCTCCCGATTGACGCCGTAAAATTACAGGCTGTTCTTTTTTCGGATTATCTATAGCCGGTTCAATTCAGGGGTTCAATTCAACTTTGAATGCAGTTTCACTTCTTTCGAAAAAGTAAAGTAATGTTTCCTTTGAAAAAAAAATTTAAAAATAAAACAATATTTTTGAAATTAATTACAAATTCTGACACTTCAAAGATAACGATCGGCAAGTGAAAACCGCAACCCGTTGGAGTGCCCGAATTTGTAAACACACGTAGGTATAAACAGCGCATTTATTAACCAATAAAGGCTGCGTATGTAGGCGTGACCGCGTCGATTCTTTGATGGCATGTGGGATGTGTGGGTAATACATCGGCAAGGTTACCAAGTGCATAAAACAAAGACAAGGCAAAAAGGGCTTGCTTACATAATCTATTCTTAAACATATAATAAAATCATAACTTTTTTTAACATTAAATATTTAAAAAAAAGTTTTAGAATTTTTTTGTTTGTCTGTGCGTTTGTGTACGCTAATCTCAGGAATGGCTTAATTGTTTTGAATTCAATTTTCACAAATGTATATATTAAATACTCTCCTTTGTTTATGGTTGCATTTCGAATACTGGGCGACCACTAGTATAAAACACGAGCCGTGACTGCACATTAAATATTTTTCAAAAAAAAAAACACAATTTGTACACGTTTCCATGTTTCCAGAGGTCAAAAAAATAGTTTCTTCAATTTTTGTTTCTTCGTCTATGCCTTTGTGCACGCTAATCTCAGGAACGGAAAGCAAAAACAGAAAGGAAAAAAGAAAAAAAAAAGAAAGAAAGAAAACATAAAACATGGCGCAAAGGTAATTGCAAAAAAAAAATTCAATAAAAAAGTTGACATAAATTGCGCATTTAAATCAAATTGTTGGGTCTTTTGTCGTTGTCACTGTCGTTATTCTTATTGTTGTTTGGCACTTCTTTACAGAAATGCTAAAGTTTGTTGTTTCCTCTTCTTGGTTAAAACTGTTTCTATCATTTCAGGTAAAAAAAAAAGAAAAGAAAAGAAAGAAAGGGAAAGAAAGAAGAAAAAAAAAATGGCCGATCAGTACTCTGTACCAAAATGTATAGTAGATGTACCTCAAATTACAGAATAAGAAAACACTAGTTTACTCTGCCTGCTATAAATAAGATCTCTGACCTGTGTCAGGGTAACCCTAGCCGGTAGGACATAAAAAAAAAAAAAAATGGTTTACAAACAAGAAATTAAGTTACGCTGTATACCGAATACCACGCGTACGAAGTTGCGGGCTCTGCTAGTAAATAAATATAAACGTTCATTTTATATTAAAATTGCTACGTGGGCTACACGTCATTGGCTCATAAATATTTCAGTTTATGTTACAGCCTTGAAAACGACTGTAATTCGATTCTTTTAAACACAATTCTGATGTAAATTAGAGCAAAGAGCCATATAAGGTTCTGTGTGATATTCTATGTGCAGGAACTTAAATCTGTGTCTTTTTCGGTACAATGAATTTGCTAATTAAAGCCATACGAACCGCACTTTTTGTTTATCAATAATTTTACTCGATTTGCGTCGATCGATATTTACGATCGAATAAAATAATTAAGTACAATCCGTGTTTTTAAAATATAACCGACATTTTAATTAGTATCGAAAGTCGGTAATTCTTTTATGTTATACTGGCGTCCCTTTGGGTGGTTTACAAGAAGTTAGCGAAGAAACAGATAAAAAATAACAGTGAATTTATTTTATAATTTGTTTAGATATAGATGTATATTTATATAGATATTGTACGTTGTTATAAAATTATTTCGTAAGAGAGGATAAAATGCATGCTGCTAATAATATTAGGGTAAGGTTAAGAGACAAGATGAGAATAGAGGAATGAGTGTTTGTATCCCACACTCACTACTATTTCACGGTAAGGTTGATTGCTGATCTCAATTTATATTTAATTTTGTGATCAGGTGTAATGATGTGCGTAATGTCCACAATGTGTAATGAGTTAATTAATCTATTTGGTAACTTGGCAAAAAAAATTGATGGAATACACGATCTCTCTAACGACGTCAAGGACATACCATTATTAAATGATAATAATATTTAATAATATGTAATTAAATTATATTGTGATTATTACGTCGACTATACAACGTATGAGGTTTCGAAAGCTCGGGTCAAGGCAGCATGGTCCCTTTAATCATTCAACGAAATTAATGATATTGTGGTCATTAGTAATCATTATCAACTCTTGGGTATTTTGGGTTATATAGAAGCAAGAATTATAAGAAGCAAGAAAGATACAAAGTATCTTGCTTTAAAAGGACAACAGTAGACAAAAGCATAAAAGCCTATGACCATATAAATATATGAAATAAATTATGATTTTTGTAGCATTTTTTATTCAAATCTATTATGATTTAACTAACATGAAACCGTTCACTTTGCCGTATATAAAATATTTATTTGCCTATATAAAATACAGTTGCAAAATTTGCAATCTATCTCAGAAACTTTCCCTGAACGTTCTGAGATAGATTGCACCGCAAAACTATTTGTAAAGTGCTATCACATCAAACAGAAAGATATCAAAATAAACAAATTGTTACTGGCAAAAGAGATGCTGGAAGTGGTCTGTGTTTCACAGAACATAAGTACTGATTGTCAAATAATTACTGTAATGATAGCAATTAAAGTTCAAATTGTTAAAACATTTAGCAATAAAAGCTTACTTGTTATAATAAGAACTTTACAAAAGCCCTTTGACTAATTGAATGTAACTGAATAATGAGAAAGGATATCGTTAACACATAATTACGCTATGATTACAAGCGCCGCTGCTGTGGGAGTTCTCATAAGAAATGAATGATTTGAATTAATACAACCATATTATGTTTGATCATTATTTTAATGTTAACTGATACTCATTACAAACATATTGTTGAAAACATACATAACCAAAATAAAGATCATTGATGAACCTCACTTTATATTTTTGAAATAAAACACTAATTTTGTAATGTGTTGGTTACTACATGACGGTAGACATAAACCATCAAGTGGACCGCCGCCTATTACCATAATCAATCCGCACTTGCTCCTACTAATCTACTTAAATTAATTTTTACGTCTAATGTCTCTGCTACAATACGTGTAAAGCATTTGTTACAAATATTAACAAACATTTTGACATCTTTCCATTAAGTGTTGACACAACCATTGTCACCTACTTTACTCGTGTTGTCATAGGCGATGTAAATACTCTCAAGACGTCCACAAGTATAGAGTCAGACATTTTAATAATATCATTTTTTTCTTCGTCTCCAACGCGAATATGATTTTCTTATTCACAAGTACGGTAATCGTATAATTCTTTAATTAGAATTTTGCGTCTGGTATTTCTTTTGTGTGTGTTTTTATGTATTAAGATTTATAGACAGGCTGACGGTCCACTTGATGGTCGGTGTCTACCGTCGCCTATAACACAAGCAATGTCACAGTTGCTACAAGTGTATGGTAGGCTAAAGATAAGGGATTGGGAAAGGATAGGCCAATGATCTCTGGCATCCCTTACTCACTCACCGAAAGACAACTTGTGTAAGGATGTGGTTACTGTCGCCAGACAGGCTGCCCAAATGACTGCAAAATGCAATGTGCCTGCTACTATTTTCCAGATTCAGACCAGAGCCAAATTTGAAAAGATCATTTTCAAAGTCAACCGAGCGTTAACACATTAATCACTCATAGTCATCCAATGTTCTTATCAGTTGTATAATAACATGCTTCGAATACGTTACTAAAAAACATAAAATGAGAGAATATACGTGGAGTGACACAAAACTTTTTCGGACATTACTTCGGTTGTAGTTATTCTGAAGAAGCCGAGCACGGAAAAGTCAATAACAAGCACACAAGATATTGCCCTGGTAATAAGTATTAAATTCACCAAATTAAAAGTAGCGTGTCGAAAATTACAAACTTTCAAAACTTAAAACATTGAAAACGTAATCACACAAACCGACGATGCAGAAGGCAGAAGTCTTGTTACTTATCAACTATTTGCATATTCACGTCGAGAGCTAAAAGTTTATAATTACATCACGTGATTCGTTCAAGTCAGAAGTTAAAAGCAATTTGTTTATATTTAATTTATATTAAGAACTTTGATATACTTTGAAGCTCTATTTTATTCGATTCGCTCTACTAAGCTCCAATCGTAATATTAAAACGATAAATTAATTATTTATGAGTCAATTTTGGACTCATTTGCTGCCAAGGAACTTCGCGACAAATGCAATTCGCTTTCCATAAGGCACAGAATCTACAGATAAATCCTCGCCATATACGATTCTTTGTATTGATTCGGCTGACTGAACATTCCAGTTTCCAGTCTTGAATCTAACTTACTTGTTGATTCCTTGATTACGAATTCAGTGACCAACAGTGGTGATTCTATATGGATTTTTTAAACAAACATAGTATTATATTAATATCTTAATTACAATACACGATATAGAATAAAATTGTTATGTGCTATAACTCCAAGCTATTTATACTATTAGAAGATTGTGGATAAAACGATCTTTATCACCAATTTGACGAGCCCGTTGGATGAGTGCTTGCCTTAACGCTCTGTTCTAGGGTTCCCGGGTTCGATTCCCGGCAGGGTCAACCTTGTAAAATCAACTTTTCAAATTTGGCTCTGCTGTGAATTTGGAAAGTAGTAGTGGCAGGGCACACTGCGTTTTCGCAGTCATTTGGGCTGTCCGTCTGGCGGCAGTAACCACCCCCTTACAGAAGACCACCGTGAAATAACAGCACGAGTGCTGTTGTGTTTCGGTGAGTGAGTAAGGGATGCCAGAGCCCATTTCCCTATCTCCTTTCTCTTATTCCTACTGTAGTCGGCAGCGCACTTGTAGCAGCTTTGGCGTTGCGTTGCTTGTGTTATAGGCGACGGTAGACACCTACCATCAAGTGGACCGTCAGCCTGTCTGCCGACCTTAACATAGAAATCGTGCATCAAACAATTTTTAACTCAAAAATTTTGTTTCAACCATAAATAGATAAAACATTTTGTTAGTCGAACCATGATGTTTTCATAATCTTGTTTGTAATAGATTTTTATAACAAAATGACTCATTTAAATAAGCGAAATTACATTTAACTCTATTATTAGCGAAACACTCTCGGCTTCACACGCATGATTTTTTTTCTGTGCAAATTATATCCATGAACCTTCCTCGGTTAACGCTTTTTCCATTAAAGCCCTGTCATTACTTTCATAAATATTTTTTTATTGATTCTCTAGAAGAGTTAAATGAAATACCACCCGTGGGTCACGTAAATAATTTCTTTCTTGGCTTAAACGTTTCCGATGGACTCTCACTGCGCATTAAATATATACAAAGAAATTGCAACGCCTTCAGCTATTGAAGAATTTTTAGAAACTGATTGGTGGCATATGAAAAAGCACGTGACAATTTTATGCCTTTTTGACGCTTCAGTAAGCGGATATTATTAAATTATTGGGGTTTTTTAATGATTTTCCCACCGTCTCTATGCGGATGAGCGTTACCAACTGGGATCAAGTCTCTAATTTTATGTAATCTGTTTAATTTTAATCATTTGCTTAGTTTTACGGTTAAATGTTTGGAGTACCATGGACGTCATACCTTAGAAGTGTATTAAGGTCAACTTTGACTTAAAATGAAATTAAGCAACATCACATCAGCCAAATTTTTAGATGAAAATACCAAACACTACATTGCTAAATTTGAGAAAAAAATCCTCTCACCATTATAAAGTTTCTTTCAAAACGCAATCGAATGGCAATTTTCAGGAGCTAATTTTATGAAATAAAGTATTCTATATACACTAGACACATTACGGCGTCCTTGGGCCGTTCGTAAGGTAACTTATTGTCGCTGAAATGAACTGTAGTCTATTCTTAATTTTAAAATACTAGCGACCCGCCCCCGGCTTCGCCCGGGGTGCAATTTTTGTATATATATATATGTTTATATATATATATATATACAGGGTGGAATTTTGTAATGCCACCTGAAGGGAAAGTACTCTTAATACTGTAGATAGAAAATTTTACACAAAGAAAACATTCTTTTATTTTTGAAAAGAAAGAAAACTACATTCAAAGATTTTCGAAAATTCGCTCGAAATGGGCTACATTTTCTTGGATACACAAATTTATTCTTCTAACGAATTCATTTCTAGTAACCTTTAATAACGTGTTGTGGTGAATATTATAAATCGTATTCTGAACTTCAACTCTATTATATATATTATATTGCAAAATATATAATATAATAAATAATAAATTTTATTTATTTTAACACAAAAATATACATTATCAATAAATAAAGTAGTCACATTAAGACTAACAATTTACATAGTTGTCATACTACATTTTCGCTTATATAAACATTCCCCGTTTATCCCTCTTTCCATTAGTGAAAACCGAATTAAAATCGGTCTATCCGTTCACGCATGATGGCGTGACCAAGGGAAATGGGGATTCATTTTTATATTTATGAAATTATAATGAACATGAAACTATTCTAATACAGATAAGAATAAATAGATCATCTATGTATATGTCATATTATAAAATAATGTCTTAGTCCACTTCTGTCTGCTTCTCCGATAACTGAACGGTTTCCAATAAACTAGGAAATAGCACACTATGTGTATATAATTTGGAAAAAATCTAGATGAAGTATATACGGTTTTTGCATAGATTTTTTTATTTCTCCTCATATTTTATCATTTTTGTTGTAAATTACATAAATTTTGTCTCTATTTGGGTCTTTTGGGTTTGGTGAAAATATTTATGATGGCTTCCTTGTGTTGACCGATATATTAAGTAGTCTTGATGAGAATTGTAGTCGCTCCATGTACATACTTACTTCATAGTTATTTTTCCCATACATGTAGCGTGTAGCCAAAGCTGTAATTAAATCACCAGCTGTATCTACCCGGGAATTGCCAGACTTCGAATTATTTTAAAAAATCTTTCTTAAATTGATATACTTTGCTTCCCGCTAGAGTGATATTTTATTAACTACATAAATATCATTACTGATTACTGTGTGAATGTTATTATTACTGAGTGAATGTATAAATAAATAAATCAATCAATCAATCAATAAATAAATGTAATACTTATTTTTTTGAAAGCTTTCGTTAAGCATTTCCTATAGGATGTAACAAAACTGAGTTACATAACACACAGGTCATCAAGGAAGCATGATATTGTTATATAATGACTACTTATAATAATAAAATCCTATTTTGTGTATTAATAATAATTCCCTTTTACTCGTAACCGCAAATCACCTTTAGCCTGCGTAATAGTGCATATTACAAAACGTTATGGGTCTTTGTTACAAAGAAATTGTGCTTTTATGATGCTTCCAGTATCGCTATCATGCACATATAGTTTACATCTAACTTTTAATTACCACTGCGTGTCTTTGTACGCCTTTTTGACATCGTAGTGACTTTATATGGGACTTATTAAAGCAGTAGTTAACAATTCAAATGCAGAATCAAATTGTCGATTTCCCTTTTTCCTGTAATTACAATTGCAATGGGAACATTGCGTGACTGACCGCTATGTAAAATTTCCATAGAAGGTATTAAAAGTGAAGGATGAAAGGTATGGTGCCTCCTCCTCTAAAGAGATGAATTGACAAATAGTGCAGTTGACAACGAAAATAATTTTTGCAATTTCAAATTATACTTAAGTATTTATTAATTTACTAGGTGACCGGTAAAAAAAATCCGGACAATTTTTCTCTTCAAAGAACCTTCCTCGAAATTCAAGGAATATAAACGATTTCGAGTTTTGCGCTTAGCGATCCATTTTTATTTATAAATAGAAGATTGCGACGTATTTGCAGAAAAACGAGCCCGTTGGACGAGTGGTTAGGGTGCTTGCCTTAACGCTCTGCCGGGTTCGATTCCCGGCAGGATCAACTTTGAAAATGAACTTTTGAAATTTGGCTCTGGTCTGGATCTGGAAAGTAGTGACAGGGCACATTGCGTTTCGCAGTCATTTGGGCAGCCCCTCTGGCGGCAGTAACCACCCCCTTACAGGAGACCACCGTGAAATAAGAGCACGTGTGCTGTTATGTTTCAGTGAGTGAGTAAGGAATGCCAGAGTCTATTTTCCTATCCAATTCCTTATCCCTAATTGCATTTACAGCAGGCTGCAGCCCATCGAGTGGGCCGTCTGCTGATCTTAACATAAAAAAAATACACTCAGTTATTACTTCTTAAATTTTTTTTGACAGCAAGTACAAAAAGTATATAAAGTCTTAAGATAACACAGGTGGCTATCATAATGCCTACAGAATAATTTATATTGTTAACACGTCCGTCAACAAACGGAAACTAACAGTTAAGATTGCGTCTACGCATGAAGCAATTAACTAGAAATGACAATTATAAATATTACTTTAATAGCTTTGTAAAACGAGCACAAAATTGTCCATAAACCACTTGGACGTTTCCAGTTCTGTTTACAACTAATTACTATATTTATATGTTTCCTAGCATTGTGACATAATTTGTTTTCCTACTGTGCTGCTAGCAGTACATGCGCTCCATTATCGACCTTAAGTTAGAGGAAATAGACAGCAAAATTATATGTTTTAATTTCATTAAATACTAGTTAATATGAATAATTCTTGATGTGTTATGCGACAACATTTCTTTATATGTACTTCAAAATTTCAGTACTATATTTGAAATACAAGTGGACCTCGACTTCGTACGCGTGGTATTCGGAATTTTTTATTTGTAAACAAATTGGAATGAAACAAACACTAAATGTTACAAGAAGCTTGCAGTGAAAACTGCATTAAAATCGGTTGAGCCGATTAAGGTTAAGGTTAAGATTAACGTGCAAAAACGTATAGATAAACATTGAATTTTTTTTAAATTATTTTATTAAAAATCTCTATAAAATTAAATCTTGACGCCGCTGTATGAACAATAAGTGAAATGAAACTGCGCTAACGCATATCGTATTAACGCATAATAAACATTCTATTTTATCACATTCCTCAGGTATTTAAATAATTTAAATCCTATTAGTTCTTTAATGAAGTACCTACCCTGACCTACCCACATCGGGACAAGATATAAAAATAAATAGTTTGCTAACCGTACCGATTTTACGTTCCTCGGGCCAGTGGGGAATATGAAATAAGAGTCGGGTGCCATTCACCCGACTTTTTTAAATTTTTGTAGGTTTTAATAAAATTAATAAATTCACCCGGGCCAATGGGTCCTAAATCATTTTTTCAGCCTATGAATGACATTGTATGGCGATACAACAAATCCAGCCTCAAAACAAATATTAGGTATTAGGTTTTATTGCACTAAAATATCTATAAACACAACATATTTAAAGAAAAAAAAAATTGGAGATGGAGTAATTTATGAAAATCTGAAAACAGAAATTGAGGGAGGCGATAAAAGAAGAAAAAAAAAATACAAAGAAAACCTCTTTGTAACATTTTTTCTCTTTGTTTACGCTAATCTTCAAAACTTCTAAAGCGGATGAATATTAATTCAGTTTTCACAGGCATACTACGCTTAGTCTGGAGCAACATTTAGTCTATTTTACGTCGAAATCCGATGCAGGGAAGTTAAGTTATCGTAATTTAAAGTCGTCTTTTGTCTAATTTACAAGTTGCAATGTAATGTGATAAACTTCGTATGATTATATATTGTAAAGTACGTAAGAGTTAGGATTGTTTGTTTACAAATATAAGTTGCCTTAAGTTTACAAATATAAGTTAGGTAAGTTAAGTTTATATGATAAGATAGTGGAAGAAAATTATGTCTATGGCACATAGACGCAAAGTTGCCTGTCTGTGTGTATTCTATAAGATGTACTTCGGAGAGTGTGCTCGAGAGCTGCATGAGATCATACCGCCTTCCCCTTTCTTCTATCGGACATGCAGACGTACGGCTGGTTACCATCCTCACCTTGTCGAAACCCTCTAATTCGGACCAAGCGTTTTAAAACATCTTTTGTGATGCGCACTGCTAAGGATTGGAACTCCCTGCCGGCGTCGTATTTCCGAGCTCATATAACCCAAATCTTTTCAGGGTTCGAGTGAATAGGCATCTTCTGGATGAGCTCGCTCCATCGTCGGCCTCATCCTTCCTACATGGATAGATGCTGGTCAAGAGCAAACCCATTTTTAATAAAAAAAGCTTTTACCCGAGGCTTCGTTATATCTATTTTCGTCTATAATTTCTTATGATAAAAATAAAGCATTGAAAATCTCACCTTCTGTAACGTTTAAGTGCATAATTAAAATCCGTGCTTAAATTTCGTTTTCATATCTTGGGATAAAGCCTACACGAATCAAGCTGCGGGTACCATAGTATTTTTTATAATATTACAAAACTCAACCATTTATATTCATTCATAACTATGAGCCACGGCGTACAAAGCAATTGCGGTTATTAAGAATGCATACTTTAAAATTATTCTTAACCTGTTGTTAAGAATAATTTTACTTAAATTGTTTTTGTATTTGTTTACAAGTTTTATTCTATATGCTATACACTGCTTACATCATACGCTTTTATGACTGACGTTATAATAATATTATATTTGCAGATGGTGCTGTCCGATGAGTTTATAAGGCAAAATTGTTCTCGAACGGATCTTCGTATTTCCGATCACACATAGTAATTTATTTCTTAGTAAATGAATATTTAAAAAAAGGGAATACCATGATAGCAATTTGCAAATTTTCAGATATCAGAAACATCAGAAACGCACACTGTTGAAGCGTTAAATATCGAGGAGTAATAAATTTATTCACTGAGGACATAAAGATTTAAATCAATATTCACTCAACGAGCTCGCTGTCAAGCGCATGTCCGCAGTCCTTTCAATTTCACCCTATTGTCGTGTCCAATAATAAACAAAACTATCTGTTCATTCACACGAACGGCCTCCAGCTGTTTACGTTGGTCATAGAGTGATAAGCCAACATAACTCAGGTGAGTCAATCACATAAGCGCACAAAGAAATTGACGATTACCGCTAACAAAACCGAAGATTATGGCGGTCGCCCCGGGTAGAGAAATTGATTCGAATCGGTCTCGTTAGCCGAAGCTCATTAGAGACACCTTACTTAGCTTTGAACGTTTAATTGCGAGGCGCCGGGCGTGGGCACAGCATTGTTTGAAAGTGAAAAGGTATGGGCGTCATCTTACGCAACTTCCTCGAGTCGTGATGGCACATCCCCAATTCAATGGGTCCTTGAATCGCGATAACCTTTACATTGTCCCGCGGAACACCGTAGAGCCAACTGAATTTGTAATTCATGGCAATTTGAATGCGATCCCGCCACGACTCGATCTGGTGAAGAGATCGCTACGTGACGCGATATCGTGATGGGACTTCGTGACGTGCCTTGGCTTTGACGGTTCCTATTAAAAAGTACAAATGGCTAGCCTATGACAGATCTTTGACCTCAAGCCGCAGACCTACAATAGCTTTACTTTCGTTTCGGCTCGTATCAACAAGGTCAACGCTCTTGATAAAATGAACCGTTTTGTGTTCCGCTAAATTTGCAACGGAGAAAGATGGACAGCGGTGCGTTGCGTATCAATGTGCATATCGCAACTAACAAAAGAACATTTAAACTCTCTGAAATGCAGCAGACTATGAAATGAGATGGCAAATGTAGTAGCAGCATACTGCGTTTCTCAGTCATGAATTGGGCAGTCCGTCTGGTGTCGGTAAAATGTCAGTCTCCTTACAGAAGACCACCGTGAAATAACAGTATGTGTGCTGTTGTGTTTCGGTGAGTGAGTAAGGGATGCCAGAGCCCATTTCCCTATCCACTCCTAATCCCTTTTCCTTAATCCTATTGCAGTCGGCAGCGCACTTGCAGCAGCTTTGGCGTTGCTTGTGTTATAGGCGACGGTAACCACCTACCATCAAGTGAACCGTCAGCCTGTCTGCCGACCTTAACATAAAATAATAAAATTAAAATATAGATCGAACTCGAATTTATCTATTTTTCTAGCTTAGGCAGAGACGTGGGGATTTATTTGTATTATGAATGTAAAGACGAGTGTGTGAATATGGCATGCTCATTACCGTTTAGGATTAGAAACTTATGTTTTGTCAGTGGGAATTGGAGCAACCTGGTCGACGCCATTGTTGGTGGCGAGAGGTAATGTTATCATTTCTCTCAGCCTAATAGAAACTTCCTATTTTTTACAAACTGAATGCTCTTACTTTCTATGCAGAGCAATATCATCGTATCATTGAGGAAACGACGCTTCTGGGTCGCCTACAATAACAACACCAATACACATTTTAAACGATCAATTTTAAGATCAGCAAAAAGTAAAAAAGTGTTTAACTAATAGTTGAGAATAAGCAAGTCAACCGAGCAAATTAGAAGCAAATAGTGCTATATAAAATATTTATTAGACAATGGTCCCGGATGTGGCGTCTGATACTCAAAATGATGATTTTATTCATAGATTTCCGATTGAGTTTAGCATTTCGCAATAAATGTTGATGTTGTGTTTGTTTGTGTTGAATGTATGCTTTTATATTACTTTCCACTAATGTGCTACATCAAAACTGCCAAGCCACTTGGTGAAAATTCAACTGCAAAAACGAAACCAATCATGAAATGATTGGTTTAGAGTAAATTCTCAACCAATGTATTTTACATATAAATATGTATCTAAAAATATGACAAAAATGTGAAATGACTCGTGAGGGTGGATTAACCATTAAAAAATCTTAGCGAAGATTATATTCTACAAACGCTACATCATTTTATTTAAACTAGCAACCCGCTTGCTTCCGACTTTGCACGGATGCAATTTTTGCTGTAAATTATATACTAAATCTTTCCCGTTTATCGCTCTTTCCAATAGTGAAAACCGTATCAAAATCCGTAGGATGATGCAGAAGAAGTTAGCGGGGAAACAAACAGAGGCGGACAGTGAAAAATAAAAAAAAGAATCGCCTGATTAAATATATAAGCAATGTAACGCCTAACATCTTTATTGCAGTTATAGCTTTGCCAGGCGTTAGATGATCCCTCGAGAACAGTACTTTTTTCTGGATGAAAGGTACCCTATGTCCTTTCCAAACATGATGATCGGTTCAGCGGTTTAGGCATGAAAAGGTAACAGACAAATAGAGTTACTTTCATATTTATAATATTAGTATGGATTAGCATTTGTCCATGACTTCTGTATAAAGTTTTAGCAAAATTCTTTCAGTAGATTTTGCTTGAAAAAGTAACGGACCTCTCTATACATCCGCACGTCCATGCCCACAAACTTTAACTAATTCGATTATAATTAATATTTTAGTCATACTGAATCATATTGAACTGAATAATTTAGTCATATTACTCTTATCTGGACAGTCCATAACAAAGTGATTACGTGAAATAATAGCACGTGTGCTGTTGTGTTTCGATGCGTCAGGAAGATGCCAGAGCTCATTATCCTATATCCACCTTAAATTAATCCAGTCAGAGTCGGTAACTTGCATCTGTCTGGAGTTGTGCTCATAGGCGACAGGAATCATGTACCGCCAGCGTTAAAAAATAATAAGTAACTCTAATATTCAACACCTAGCAAGCAATCAAGCCGATCGCAACTAAGCGTCGAAATGACACCCCAGTAATTATCTCCGCCATATCCGATGAAAGCATTAATTAAACGGTATCCACACCGAACAGAGGAAGCGGCACCGGTATTTAGCCAATTAAAAGAAACGACCCACAAAACATGTGAACTGGGTATCCGAGGCAGATTTCATTGCCAACGTCAAGGTCTAATTTGGTTCGCTCTATTCATTGTTAATATTCCCACCGAGCGATTTTGATAACTGATATAACGGTGTCAGCTCTTGGACAGTTGTCCAGTGGCTTCTTTTTGTTGCTATGTTATGACTGATATTTGCATTGACTCATGTTTTTGTTATCAAAGACTTTTAGGAATCTTAGAATTTTTTAAATAAAGTAAAGCATTTGTGAAGGCGGACCAGGCACTAGAGATAGGCTTCGAGATGTAGGCTTGGACATTGACATCATTGTGTATGTTTTTTTTAGGTTATAGTACTAAATATTTCACATAAATTGTATATACTCAATTGTGAAAAATAATCTGTAAAAATCCTTTTCCTACTTTAATTTCTTAAAAATAATAATGGGGAATATGCGTCTAATTCAAAAAAAGGCTTAAATATATTTTTATCAACATTTTTTCTTTAGAATTATGTCTTTTTCGTGCAAAAAAAATTACGGGAAATTCAAAATACTTGAAACGGTCAGTTCGAATGTGACGTTAAAGTCTATGAAATGTCAACCAGCGTGTAGTAGTGGAGGCTGTGACGTCACGACAAACGCGCGAAAAGGGCGGGTGTTTAAAATGCCCGTAGCTGTTAGTTAATTTTAACATATTTTTTTTGTTACTAAATTTCAGATTTTTGCCGCTGAATATTTTTTTACGGTTATATAACGATATAACCTGTCGTATGAAAATATAAAAAAATATGTGCATATTCCCTATTCTACCTGTGTAACACAGTCACGTTATATGTATAGCATCAAGTGCTTTCGCTATGACACCTCAACTATTCAACCGATCATGAAGTTTGTCAGAAAAGGACAGAGTACCTTTCATCCAGAATAAACAGGTACTGTTCCAGAGAGTCCCAGAGGAAGTCAAATGATCTAGGTATATTATAGATAAAATGCAAACTGGGAAAAATTTTGATGTTATTTACAAAAATATAAGATATATGTAACAGATAGAATAAGCAGATGTAATTCCTTATCTGCTCAACAACGGTACCTTAAACAACTACTATTGTAGTGCGTAACAAAGGAATGACAGGTCTCGCGTCGTTCGGCAGACTGAATGAATCCCGCCATTTCAGTTCTCAACGCGTTATGTGAATTAGAAACGATTGCACATGAATTCGCTCTAATAACAGCAATTTCGAAACTAGGCTCCATTCAGAATGTAACAAGTGTATCACAGTTCCATTTAGTGCGACGACGTTAGTGGGACAGACAGAGAAAATTTTACGTTATTCCTGGAGACGACTAAGATTTCTATTCTTGTCAACCTCGACCAGTGGATTTCCTCAGGGAATTTGTGTTGAGTAGGCCGAAATTATTATGGTTATAAGTATAAAAAAATATCAGGTGATTCATGAAGATAAATTATAAGAGAGAGAAAAAAATGCATTCCATGAGACCAAGCTGTCAATTTTAGTGGTTTATTATAACCATTAATAACTCAAAGCATCTATAATTTTTAAGAAAAATTAAAGGTTTCTTAATAAAATGGAGTGTATAAAATAAAAAAAGAAAGTGCCCCAATTTAAATGCACAAATATTCAATACTTCAAACATTTGTAAATGTGTCATTATTGATATTTAAATAAATAGTACGATGTTAGCTATCTATTGATTCAATTTTTTTTGTACTATTTAAGTATTTAATTTTTTAATTAATTTGTTACATTTTTATTTTTGTCCCTTATGAAGTATTTTATTTCTAAGTTCATTCTTTTCTCTAATTATCATAATTTTAAGTAATACTTGCAGACTCCATACAAACTAATCGTGTATATCATATGGCTTTCAGTATCGTCAATATTGTGTAGTAAACCGGTGCGACCTGACTTAATTTTAATGCAATTGTAAGATCTTCATACACGTTATATATGTAGTATAGCGACCCGCCTCCGTTTCGCTCGGATCCAATTAGGTTTTATTATATTATACATATAACCTTCCTTAAAAAATTATCTAATTGTGAAAACCGCATAAAAACCCGTTGAGTGGTTTAGGAGGAATAAGCCGATATACAGACAGACGTGGACAGCGATTTATACTATGCAAAGATGTCCATCTGAAATAATATACCCTTTAAATAAATAATGTTTTTTTTTATTCGAACCACTAGTTCAATCCCCTTACTACTACTACCCTTACTACTGTGAAATAACAGCATTGTGTTTCGGTGAATGAGTAAGCGATGCTAGAGCCCATTTCTCAATCCCTTCCTAATCTCTTAGCCTCGTACTCCTTGACCGCACTTGCAGCACCTATGACGTTGCTTGAATTATTATAGGCGACAGTAGCTTCCTACCATCAAGTGGACCGTCAACCTATCGACCTTAACATAAAAAAAGATTAATATTAAAATAGAAATCAATCAAGGCCACTACAAGTTGGTATTTAATAGCATTGAATGAGATATTCAATATAGGTCACAATGCATTCAAAGCAAAGGGAAAGTTTGAAGAAGTTTCTTAAAAAAGTGACCGCTGTTCCAGATAAAAATAAAATCACTTCAGATCTAAATTAGCAAAACACATCCGCGTCTTGCAACAATTAAATATAGAAGATAGAAAATTAGATACAATTGTTAACAGTTAATTGCTACACGTATGTAGAACTAACGAGACAAAGAACGGCACGGGTCAACGATTCTGCTAGCTAACGGTCTGCGAATGTCAACTTCAAGCTAAACCCGTTTGAGCCCAGCAAACTACTGTAACAACCATAAAATACCGATGACAAAGTCCGATAATATTATATTGCTCTTTATGACACCGAATAAATCCAAGCTATAGGTTATTTTAGTTTTCCTTAAATTTTAGTTTTAGTTTTTCTTAATTATTTCGGAAACGCACCTGGAAAAACTTAAACTGTGTTAGTGGTTTCATGATTATGAGTTCAAGATACTACCCAAATCTCACCAGTTTCAAGAGAATGATTCCCATTTCTTTACTCATTTGTTAAAACTTATCATCTTTTTGTTGCAAATTGCTGCAAAGTTAAAGGTTCAATTTCGAATAAATAAACAGTTTTTTTATTTATTGCTATGACTAAATTTCACTCTCGTCAATTTTTTGAATTTACCACCATTTCGGAATGCATGTTCTATGAGAATGAACTGGCAAGAAACCTCAAGTTGTTCTTAACATCAATTTGCGATACAAAATTACAATTCATTAATGACATTAGATATCGTGTGTCAATGATACGTATATAGCGCCTTCGTTGAAAGATATATCTCGGATAAATAGTTTTTGTAGATGACCTTGTTGTGTGATTGACGCGTTTATAACAAATAGTATAATAAGCATATTTTTTGAGATTTTATTCCTACATAAACTATTTGACATCAGCGGCAATGTAACAACTTGAATCAAAACTGACATAATGATTGTAATAAAACAAATAGGCCTGTCAAAAGCAGATGTATATTATGACACACCAGTTTTGCTTTCTTTTAAACGGCTGCTCAAATTTCACATTCACTTTCATCAATATCGATCACAAGTTCTACGTCACTTTGGTAACCATCAGATCATGTGCATGTCAACGATTCGTCAAAGAAATGGACATTTGTGTGAAGCAAGAAATCTGTTATTTCATTGTGATAGAGTTCAAAATTTACTGTTGCTGGAAGTCTTGGCTGGAACAGGTATCTCTGTCGATAAGCAACTGAGGCACACGTGTCTGTTTATGTCCGTTCTGTCACAACAGCGTCCACCGGTCGTGACAATCGTTGACTGGAGAAAATCTATGGTAACATGTTTTCTTCCCCCCCTAGGTGGGCCAGGACCTTGTCGTGGTGGGGGGGCTCATCCTTGGCAATCCGGGCGGTTGCAGGGGTCGGTGCTTTTTTCCTCACCGACCTTTGCTCGACTGACCGGATTGGTTTTGGGGACAAAGAAGGCCCACACGACGTGGGCTCCGAGCGGGCTCCGTTAAACGGAGCTCGTGGCGGAGTCCAATAGAAGAGTTTCTTTTTAACTTGACATTGGCGGACAATGGCCATCTACAAGATGAGCCCAATCGCCATCTTTAAAAGAAGTGAAGTGAAGTGAACATGTTTTCTAGATTTACATTCACATTTAAATAATACTTGTATAGGAAAAGCGTTGGATATTTATAAATTAGCATTTTCGTTAGATAAACACATTAATTAGCAGCAATTACTTTGAAGCAATAAAGCATCATATGAATTTATATCATCATATTTAAATGTAATTATTTATTAGTCTTAAAATCAATTCGGAATGGACCATTGAGAAATTTTTATTCGATCTTATGATACTGGCATTTTCACACAATTATCAGATTCTTCGATCTTTAATGCCGTCATGAGTGAATTCTATACAATTACAAAGACTTTCTCGTGCAGGGTTCATATGGCTTTCAATGAGTGTGCTTAAGTAAAAGCCAGGGTCATATGTGATCATGTCGTGACGATCTATAATGTTTATGGTACTAAGCGCTTGTTTCTTATTGTTCGTAGTAATTCAGAGAATCCAGGTTGTATGGATTCGATTTGTACCTCTTTTAAGATAATTTATTAATACATTCAACGAAATGCAAATAATTTCATATTTACGTTTACAATTATTTTAATTTAATATTTTTGTGGGAATCTATTTTGTAAGTGTATTGTTATTGGACACTTAAAATTTACAAAATCCTACCTCTTTCTCTCTCTCTCTCTCTCTTTTTATTGTCTATCTATTACAATTATTATAGATATCTATTATATTATATATTTTTATAGATAATATGGTATTTGTAATATTGGAAAAATATTAAAAACTAAATCACACAGGGTGGATGAAATACATATTTGATCAGTAGCAAGTATTGTAACTGTGCTTAGCAGTTATATAAAAAATAATATATTATTTTTTATATAGAAATTCATTATATATAATGAGTTTCTATTAATATTTACAACGATATTCGCTAGTTCAGTTTATTTCTCGATTGTAAATAAAATAAATACAATTACTGTGTTTAATCTCACATTGATATTATAAAGACACAAGCAGAGAGAGAGAGATAGAGAGAGAGAGCGGATTTTGTTAGTTCTTAGATATATGGAGAGAAATCTCCAGAACCTATATGAAAAATTCTTCCAGATACTCCAGGAAGAGATAGGCTATGTATTATGTAGACTAACTTCCCCAATTGCATCTGTGCAAAGCAGAGGCGAGTCGGTCTAGTTTAGAAAAATTGGTTGGCTGATTTGATAAGTTCATTATTAGAGCTTTAATGACTTTTTTTTGTTTTATACCTTTTGATAATGTGAAAGTTGCAATCGTCAACTAGTGCTGTCTTTGTAACGTATCGCAGCACAATGTATAGTCAATTAAAGAAAGTTTCACTAGTTAACTCATATTGGGTAACAACATGGTCATACCGCCGATGTAATTCCATTCATACAAGATCAAATGAACTGCTTAATTGAACACCACGCCTGGTCCCCTTATCTGGACTCTTTCAATCACCCATCACAGTTAATACGTCTAAACGAGACAAAAGCATCGGCTAATTTGCTTGTCAATAAGAAATAATCAACAATGATCTAGCGCATTTTGCATAAGCAAAACTGATGCTAATTTAAACTCAGACTTAACGCAAAGTTTTAGAGTGTAATTTCGAAAGGCAGAAGTGTTATAATCATTTAAATTCGTCTCGTATGAGATTTCTGCAGTGAATTTAGATCAAGCAGCAAACAAAACTACACCTTGCTACGATGTAGAGAGGCTTTGTTTTAGAAGCGCCGGATATGTCAAGCTTCCTGCAGTTGGAAGAGTGTGTCAAATGAGAGCCAATTTGAGGTTGGTGTGTACTGGTGATAGCCCGAGGTGCAACTCATTAAGAATACTTTCGCTGTGCTCGTGACGTGCTATACTTGTTCTTTTATCATAGCCGCCATATCATACCGATACAAATCTCGATTCTAACTATGATTGAGAAACAAGTTCGCACGCCGTCGATTCGTCCATTCGTAATTTCCTGTGCGTAAATTAACGTTTCGAAACGAAAAAAGTCGATATCGATAAACTATTGACACGATCTGTGCCAATTTTGACAGATGATAGAACCGGACTCGTTAAATTTTGACAGTACTCGTGACTTCAAGCATGAAGAGAGGATAGCCATTGTCTTGAGCCATAGACATCCTATTATGAAATTGCTCTCGTAACTATAAAAAAATATAATATATTTTTAATAATCTGAAACCGATGAGAAAAGCGACAATTAACTCACGGCATTGCTTCTAACACCGTCGCAAATCTCAAATAATGACCAGTCGGCAACTTCAATACAGATCAAAGAAACTCTGATGTGTGGTCGGAGTCACGAATTGATGCTATCTTTGGTACAAGAAAATCTACTGTCGCGGGTAACCACCTTGAAACAATTTACAAATAATTCATATCTCTCTAACACCACAATATTTATTAGTTCAATTATCAACCTTACTCGTTCAAGTTAAGGTCGTTTGCAGTTTTTTTTCGATAAGCACATAGAATAGTATGAGGCTATATCTTGATGGTTGGACGCGTCGATATTGATTGATGAGTTTGGAATATAAATGGCAACAGGTGATGTACAGTTGCAAGTTTGATCAGATACAAGTCAAAGGTGTCACGCAATATTCAACTTTACGCTATTGTGTTATGGAAATGTTATGATCTTATTTCAATATCATATATTGCGTGAGCATTGAAATCTTAATTGAACATAGACTTAGAAAGATTTTAGGAATATTTATCTGAAATTATGAAATTTTAAATATATATTTTGAAAAAAAATAATAATAATAATAATGATTTGCCTGATATGCTTACCTGAATTAAATTGTAAGAAAATAACCGCAAGAATAGTGATTCTCTCAGGCTGATCGTTTTGTTCAATCTAAAGTAAAATAACGTATGTATACTTTTCAATAATTAAGTATCAAAGCATAAAAATTGCTAATATTATTCTGAGGATCCCCCCTTTATCTCCGAAACTACTGAACCTAAAATTTTGAAAAAAAAATACAGATAGATTATAGGAAAACCTATAAGATGTCCATGATATTAAAATAACATAGTAAATCACTCAATATTGTGCGGATAGATAGTATCTTACGGAACCGTCTTCACGCAAGTTTAACTCGCACTTGTCCCGTTTTTTTTATTATAATGCAAATATTACTGTTATTATTCCTTTAACAAAATCTATTAAGTACCTACTTTTTAAAATTTCCTATTTTTTTAATGGTTTTTTAATTTTTTTAACATTATTACTAAAACTATAGTACGTTAATATTATAGTATTCTTAAATTATAATTAAGGAATTGAAATAGTATTTTCAGAATTTATAACAAGAGAAGCGTGGCTCAAAAATGACTTATAACAAGATCCTTTGAGATAGGTTTCTCAGAGACTATCATAATAGGTTGGGGAAAAAGTTTCTTCGCATTTTATATGAAAATTCAAGGTATTTTTTCTCAAAGTTTATTTACATTTAATTGCAGTATAAATGTGCCATTTTGTTCGATGACTTTTTGCATTTTTCATCACCAGTTATCAATCTCTTCAAAAACGATTCGGTTTCATTACGTCTTAATAAAGAATCCCAAATGAGCATACGATTCATCCAAATATCTAGCTTTTTTGTGTACCCATCAGCTCTTTTCAAATGGGTCAAAACTGTTTTGTGGTCAATTCCCATTCTTCAGCTATGCCGTAACTACTGATATGCCGATCTTGCTCCATTTTATCCGTAACAATGCGACCAGAGCGAGGTGCACATTTGACATTAAAATTCCCGAATTGAAAACGCTTAAAACCAACTTTGTGCTACTCTTACTGACACTGCATTAGGTCCATAAACGTCACAAATTTTTTTGTGGCCTGCGTTTCATTTTTTCTATTATTGTAATAAAATTTTAAAATGTGTCAAATTTTTTTATTAGATTCGCTTATTTTGACAGAAAGAAAAACAAATGAAAAAAAGGCTGGAAACAACATTTTACTAATTTCTTTCTCTTTTTGAAATGTAACCTTTTTAAAGTCATCAAAACCAGCCAGATACAAATAGCACAGCCAAAGATATTTTATTACAAATTTATATTATACCATATGCGAAAAGACTTTTCCCCCGACCTATGTAAGCAACTAAGTTATTTCGTGTATTTGCTTTTCGTGCAATAGTAAAATATATTCATGTCAAATGATATGAACGTATATTTGATTCATGAACCGATATTTCATCATTGCTTGATGCAAGCAGGAATCGTCGATTTAGGTAATACTATGGGATAATATTTCATTAATCTGACATGTTCGATCGGCATCTTTGAACATATCTTGTGTTATATAAAACTGAAGTTGTGGGAAAATTATGTTAGTATATTCCAGGATTAATTCCCAACTTTGTTATTACCTACTTACTAGCGACCCGCCTCCGGCTTCGCGTGTAACGTTTTTCGCTTTAGTGAAAACCGTATCAAAATCTTAGACTTAGAATCTTAGACTTAACTTTTTTATTTGTAAACCAGTTGGAATGAAACAAACACTCGTAACTAAATGTTACGAGAAGCTTGCTGCAATACATAAGTGAAAACCGCATTAAAATTGGTTAAGCTGTTTCTGAGATTAGCGTGCACAAACGCACAGACATACAGACAAAAAACCAAAAATATAACGTGTACAAATTGTTTTTTTTTTTTTTTTAATATTTAATGTAGGTACAGACACAGCTCTATTTAGTTTTTATTGATGTTTTTTAATATTTTGTTTATCAAACCTCATCAATCAAACATTTTAGAGCAATATTTTTAATTTTTGTTTTATCAGTGGTTATTTTAAAACGCCACAATGATTTCAAAAATGATTACAAAAAGAAATGTGCAGAAAATGTTCTAAGGCAATGTGACATAATTTGCTCGGTCCAGACATCTAAACGGCCGATCTAAAGCCGAATAAAGATATAGTTAAGTTTAAAACAGCCATACGACACAGATTAATAAGTAGTTACTACCGTAACATACGAGGAGATTGTAAAAAACATTTATGTACTATATAAACCTTTATCAAAATTGAAGTCTTCCTTCCTTGGAACGTTACATACGTTACAACGTTCCAAGGCCTGGCGGTGTCACGAATAATGCCAGTTTAATTCTGACCAAACAAAAATTAACTGAATGATAATCAGTTAATTATATTAATTCATTGTATTACAATAGTTTTTATTTATTTACTGAAAAGTTTTCTAAACTGTTTACTGATATACATATAAGGCAAATAAATAAATTCTAATAAATTCTAAACTGACTGACTAGAATCACACTGAAATTTATAACTCATAATAGGGTTCGGTTTAGAAGGGTCATACATATGTATAAAATAGTTGTATTTTGCCATGGTAAGCAAAACGGGTTAGTTGTATATTGTTCAGGAAGGTAGATGTCTTCATCCCAGGCTGATCCACTCAGGCGTCGAAGGGCCGGCCGACGTGCCCGGGCGTATGCCGCGGCGCATGTCGCGTGACAACCTCAGGGCGTCAGAAGGGGACGTGTCTGACGCCCTGAAACACCCATTAAGGATGAGTGGCGGCTCACGGCACTCCAGTGGGCCGCCACATTTAACGTGAGGCGAAGCCATCGCCCTAAGCTGGGTTAGTGAGCCCTAACATAGCGGTGCGTGGGGATCCTAGGATAAGGCCTCGCTGTGAACTCGGACCCGCACATCACCGCTGATGGTGGAACCGGGGGGGGGGGGGCGGGGGTTTAGTAGGTATTCCCGGTGATAAGTCACTTCACCGGGCGAGTCCCACACTCCCCCTCGTCGACTGTCCCCGTCGGCGAGGGATAGTGCGAACGTCATTTCCCCTCCTAAAAAAAAGGAGTATTGCAATGTAGGCACATTGCAATACTCCATAGTAGACGAAAGAATTTGTTTGTACAACGTCTTTACATGTATTAATAGGCAATGGTCCAGATATCATAACGGTCAAAGTGGCAGAACGTCCGTCGTCATGGTAACATCCCTTGATTATACGAATTTGGTTTACAAACCAAATGAACTATCGGTAGATATTTCCGTGTTTCTTGAAATTTGGTCTAGCATCCCTTACTTGCTAACTGAAACACAACTTATTCACACAGTGAACACACACAGTCGTCTTCTGTAAAGAGGTAGTTACTAGCTCCAAACAGGCTGCCCAATTTAAAACTGCCTCCACGATAATTTCAAATTTGTAGTGGCAGGGCACACTGCGTTTCGCAGTCATTTGGGCAGCCTGCCTGACGGCAGTAACCACCCCCTTACAGAAGACCACCGTGAAATAACAGCACGTGTGCTGTTGAGTTTCGGTGAGTGAGTAAGGGATGCCAGAGCTCATTTCCCTATGCTAATCCCTTATCCTTAATCCTATTGTAGTCGGCAGGGCACTTGCAGCAGATTTGGCGCTGCTTGTGTTATAGGGGACGGTAGACACCTACCATCAAGTGGACCGTCAGCCTGTCTGCCGATGTATACTTTGTAAATTGATTTACGTTGGTTTCTATAGATCGTTTCTAATTGTCTTGTTGTAAAAAATTTCGTTAAAAACTTAAATAAACAATTATACATAGTTCCATTAAATATGTCGCATGCGACGACGTCCTTCACGCGTCTTGCTCTTACGTCGTATCATGTAACACAAGAGAATATTAATGTCTCCATTATGAACTGTTATTGCTGTGCCTACGACTAATTGTAGTTAATATTATGAAATTCATGTTTATTTTTGTCATTTGCAATTTTAAAACTTTATCTAGCACTATTTAGTTTGTAGTAATCAAGTAATAACACATAACTTGAAGTTATATACGTAGGTATATTAATTTATTGTGATAAATTATACGATTTCATGCTCCGATTTTGAAATTTAATTAAAATACAATCTTTGGAATTTATACATATAATAAAATCATAAACGAGCCGTGTCTATACTTTAAATATTAAAAAAAAAAACAATTTATACACGTTGTACTTATGTTACCGAAGTCAAAAAAATAGATTTTAGAATTTGTGTCTTTATGTCTGTGCGTTTGTTCGCGCTAATTTCAGAAACGGCTTAACCGATTTGAATGCGGTTTTCACTGATGTATTACAGCAAGCTTCCCGTAACATTTAGTTTAGTTTTATTCCAATCGGTTTACAAACAAAAAAGTTATGTAAATTTAAAGAATCACGTCCAACATTTTTTCGATAAAAATACAATAAAATAACTCTTCGGTTGAATTGGCTGAAACTTTAGTTAACTATATATTATCGTATGTAAAACGATGATGATTGAAAGTTTATATAAAGTTAAAAATAGTCAGTTTAGGTGATTATAAAATTTCCAATTTAAATTGACCTCAGATGTAATATGATCAGTAATATTATGTAGGGTTCAGCTTAGGCTGGTGACTCTTCATATGATAAAATCGTTCGTGCACGCTAATCTCAGAAAAATGCCTTCGTGCACGCTAATCTCAGAAACGGCTTAACCGATTTTCATGAGGTTTCCACTGATGTATTGTAACAAGCTTCCGATAATACGTAGTGTGTATTTCATTCCAATCTGTTTACAAACAAAAAAGTTACTCGCTATACCGAATTTACGGGCTCAGCTAGTCATTAATAAATTTATTTTCACAAGCAAATAGATACGATATTTCCACCTAGATACAATAAAGTTAGCACTAAGAATTGTTCAAAATATGGAAAATTAAATGTCCCACAAAAAGAACATTTTATACTACTTTATCTTGAACAAATGATACTTGGATCAATAACTAATTGCTGCTCTTTCTTCCGACGGGATTAGGTCAATATTTGTGTTAAAAATTATAATGTTACAAATGCCTTTATGTAACATTATAATTTATTTATAATGTTAAATTTAATTAATAATTAAATTTATGTATTGTAACTTCATTGAATAATTGAAAAATAAAAATTCATTTAAAAGCGTCTATTTTTATGTATTTATTTTTTATAAGAATATTAGCTGGTATATTTATTTTTTATATATTTATTTTTATATAGCTTTACGATATCGCTGTAATGACGGTGGCGCCACCACAGCGACAGGGCGCCATGTTTTATATTTTTAGACGATCCCTCGGGAACCTAACATTTTTCCAGGGTAAAAAGTATCATATATGTTAATCCAGGGAATAATCTATCTGCGTGCCAAATTTTATCCAAGTGAAAGACTAACGAACATACATCCTCACAGACTTTTACATTTATGATAAGTAGAATTTAACAGACATGCAGAAAATTCATTGGGACGCCTACACAATAGGGTCGCAGCGAGGACTCACAGTGTTCTTTTTGAGGTATAAAGAAAAAATAGAAATAACACAAGCAAAGAACTTTATAATAAATCGTCAATGGACAGGAACAAAAAGAAACTGTAAATTACTATTAATAGGATAATCATAGAAAAAATTACTGGTTAAATAGTATTTCATCTATGGTATAATTTAACTAGCATTATTGCTTTCCCATTGAACATACATTTTGCACATCGGAAAGATGATGTGTCATTTTGCACATAGGAAAATTTCTCCTCTATTCTAATAGACGTTTGGACAGCGTTGACTGTAATTGCAGAATTGTTATTGACAGTCAATTCCTTTTGATTTGATTTATCTACGGACAACCAGCGGATATCGCAAGTACCACGACTTTCAATAGACATCAATTTCCTTGCATAGTCTGTATATTTTCATATTAATGTAATATAGTTAGGTTGAAACCGGTATACAAAACTCATATACCACCTTTTACGGTTCAGTTTCAGCTTTCATTGTATAAAAAGGGTATAGAAGTTTAGATGTTCAGACAGACAGATATACGCCTAAATATTTATTATACTAGCTGAGCCCGCAACTTCGCACGCGTGGTATTCGGTGTAGCGTGTAACTTTTTTGTTTGTAAACCGATTGGAATGAAACAACACTAAATGTAACGGGAACCTTGCTACAATGCATCAGTGAAAACCACATTCAAATCGGTTAAGCCGTTTCAGAGATTGCACAAACACACAGAAAAATCCACAAAAATTGTAAAAACTATTTTTTTGACCTCGGTAACCTAAGCACAACGTATAAAAATTGTTTTTTTTTGAAAAAATCTTTAATGTAAAATAAAGTCATTTTCCGCCTCTGTCTCTCCGCTAACTTTTTCTGAACCACTCAACAGATTTTGTTACAGTTTTTACTAATGCAAAGAGCGATAAACGAGGAAGGTTTGTGTATATAATTTACAAAAAAATATACATTCGTGCGAAGTTGGGGGCAGATTTAAAAAAAATTAAAGATGAGTTTGCTCTTGGCCAGCATCTAGTCCCTTAAAAAGATGCGTATTCACTCGAACCTTGAAAAGATTTGAGTTGTATGAGCTCGGAAATACAGACGCCGGCAAGGCGTTCTAATCCTTAGCAGTGCGCATTATAAAATATGTTTTTAATCTCTTGGTCCGAATTAGAGAGATTTCGACAAGATGAAGGTGGTAACCAGCCGTACGTCTGCATGTCCGAAGAAGAAAGGGGAAGGCGGCATGATCTCATGCAGCTCCCGAGCACACAATCCGAAGTACAAATACTCATATAGATTTACACAAAGATATATATCTCATATAGATACAATTATATTCCGTCCTCTTTTAATTATTATTCTCAACACATGCGCATAATAAATTCAGTCTTCGAACTGGTTGTTAACTTCAACTTTCTTCTGATAAGTATATGAAGGGCCTTTCGGTTTTCGTCTCAAAATTGCATGTGTAATGATAAGTAATATTTACATAAACGGTGATATCCGTGAAATAAACATGTATTCCTTTTTAAAAAAGAAGCAAGACATGCTTTAATTGTAATTGCATGTAATTGGGAAAGATTTCTGTTACATTTACGTAAATGAAGATAAAATAACGAGCAGTGCTGATTTTATGACCATTTATTTCAAATTCGCAGCTAAAAGAAAGAACAATAAAAAACCAGTAATATAAATGACTTTTCGGAGTTTTCAAGTGGACACTGATTCTATATTTTGTACATGATACGAGTATATATATACATTAGCGAGCCGCCCCTGGCATTTTTTCTGCAAATTATATAAACATTTCTTATTTATCGCTCTTTACGTTAGTGAAAATCGTATCGAACTCTGTTTGGTGGTTTAGAAGAACTTAGAGGAGGAACAAACAGAGGCAGACAGTGACTATATTTTATAATATAAGTAAATATGTATAAGACATAAATACTTTGACAATTCACACAGTCTGTAAAATTTATCTAACATCAACATTATCTTCCATGCTGCAGTTCTCAAAGATTTTTAATTCTGAATGAATCTTTAAATAGTCTTTAGCCTTGAACTTTTAAAACCTTTTAGTCTTTGAGTTCTTCTTATAACAAATGGTAAATATTAGGTTAGGGAAAAAATTTCTTCGCATTTTATATGAAAACTAAAAACTTTTTTTTTTTTCAAAGTTAATTTACATTTAATTACAGTATATATGTGCCATTTTGTTCGATGACTTTTTGACATCTTGTAGGTAGTGACATGATCCCTTGCTGTAGAAATTTTGGGACTTCTGATTTAAAAAACCTCACACTGCCTAAAGAACATGCCGAAAAGTCTAATGAGTCAACATGCCGAAGAGACGAATATTAAATTTGCACAATCTGCATAGTTGGCAAATAGAAAATGGTCGTTTAATGAAAGAGGATAGGTCGCAGTACCTTAGCTTCACTAAGCTACACTAAGTCCAATCACTAAGCTAGCGTTCCTAATTTCCGAAATATTCATGTTTTTATAAATGATCCGGACTTATTGCTCTCGTTTTAGCATAGGTTTTTCATACTTCGGATTTCAACTCTTTACTTTTACTTAGACTGTTTTGTTGAAACAAAAAAATATTTTAATTTTGATTTGATTTTAATTTGCAAGTTTTTATAGTATTAGTACATATTACTTGAACAAGTCTTTTTTCAAAATAGGAGATATTATAACTTACGAGAACATCTGAATAACCTATCCTATCATTATAAGTGCGAAAATAAGTTTGTTTGTTTGATAAGCTTTTTTTTGACGAGGAGTAATCCGCTTAAAGATTTCCTGCTGCTGGCTAGACGGTAAGGTTATGTGGGAGTCGCCCAGCGCCTGATCATAGCGGCACTGGGAATACCCACTAAAACTCCCCTGTTTCTCCTTGCCCCTTGAGCAGGGTGGGTCGGGCTCTGCCGAGGCAACAACTCCGATCCACCCCAGTGCTGACTAGGCTAACTCCAATGGGGGATTGCCCGGAAACACCGAGGCAATCCCCAGACGGGGGGGACCTTGTGCAAGCACACATAGCTAGCCGACCATGTGCGCAGATCCCGTAGGGCATTTGAAGACGGGCTTGGTATGCCCGCTTTCTCTTGCCCAACCGCCTGCGTCTGAGGGAAGCGAGGCCGGCCTCTTCCTCTCGCTAACTCTCAGCTGCCCCCTTCTTTATTTATTTATTTATTTATTTATTTGTAACATCACTAGTTCGCAGAAGGAAGCAACTGCTTTCCAGGTGGTCACACTGTCAAGCATGGCTTCAACCATACTTGACAGTGTGATCTCTCCACCACCCGGCGCCGCCTTCAACTTTCGACACTGGGATCTTGTTTGATAAGCCTACTCAATCGATCATCGTGAAATGTTGCATATACATTGTCAAAGATACAAAAAAATACATAGGGACCATGGGAACACACCTTTCGGAAAAAAGTGCAATTACCGAGGGATCATCTAAAAATAAAAAAATCAACGCCTGACAAAACTATATGAGTAAGTAATTAAGATTGAATAAATATTTTAATATCTAATAAAAAGGGGCACGGACGAAGTCGCTGGTTAAAGCTAGTACTAATATAATAACTCTGAAGAGTTTGTTTGTTTGGTTGGTTGGTTGAACGCCTTAAACTCTTTATATGAAATGTAAGTACAGTCGCGGAATAAAAGGCTTTAATTTATTCATTTAATAAGCGCTTTACGAGCACATGTAATATTTTTAAAGCAGTCACGTTTTAATTGTTGCTTAATTTTAAGTAACGAAACGATAATTGACAGTTTGTCAATGTCATCATTGAAATTTCGCTTTCTATTTGTAATTTTAAAGAACGACAAGATGGCGGATTCAGTAAGACAGTATTTAAGCAAAATTTTTATATCAACATATGACATTTATTTACACGTTGGCCGTAGGTATTATTGTTTATTGCATTGAAGCAAACAAAAGTAGACTCAAACGTTTTCAGTCTGCGAATGTACTCTCGCAACCTTCTCGCATTTTCTCACAACCTTCGCTAACCTTGCAAAGGCTTTCCCTACAAGGGAAACTATTGTGTTGTCAAAATTTTCATATTCCAATATGATATCGTCATGCATTCAATTATAAGGCCCAGTAACAACTCCCTTGATAACGAGCTTGGCAATCTGAAAATTTCCCAAGCGTTAAAATATTCAAGCAACACTATTTTCCAGATATAAATTGTTCTCATCAATATGCATGGTTTCACAGTAGGCTGTTCTCGACTGGTTAGCACCTTTTATTAAATATGTTGTACAGACAGCATATTATATTCCATTAAAGACAAGTATAAGTCCATTTTTAACCTTTTTTTATAATCTATCACCCACCGCGGCTACGCACGGATGCATTTTTTCCGCAAATTATATACACAAAATGTCCTCGCTTATTGCTCTTTCCATTAGTGAAAACCGTGTCAAAATCAATTAATTGGTTTAGAGGAATTTAACAGAAAAACAGACAGAGAGCGGACAGCGAGTTCATTTTATAACTAGATGAGCCCGCAACTTCGTACGCGTGGTATACGGTATAGCGCGTAACTTTTTTATTTGTACACCGATTGGAATGAAACAAACACTAAATGTTACGGGAGATTTGCTACAATACATCAGTGAAAACCGCATACAAATCGGTTAAGCCGTTTCTGAGATTAGCGTGCACAAACGCACAGATAAACAGACAAAAAAACACTAAAAACTATTTTTTTACCTCGGTAACATAAGAACAACGTGTACATAAGAACGGTAACATAAGAACATAAGAACACGGCTCGTTTACGATTTTATTATTTGTCTAAGATATTATGTATATTTTCTATATATTATAATATAGATGTAGAAATTTACAAAAATGCCGATAAAATTTCATAAACTAGCTTATCAGTTAAAAAAATATTAATACTGAGAAAAAAATATAGTCATAACGTGCATTTGTAAAGATCGTCCATCAGGCTGACGGTTCACGTTATTGTGGCTAACGTCGCCTATATATATTCACACAAGCAATGCCACAGATGCTGCAAATACTTTGCCTACCATAGAAGGATTAAAAATAAGGGATTTAGAAGGGATTGGGATGGGGGATATACCTTACTCACTCACCGAAACACAACAAGCACACTATTTCACGATGGTCTTCTGCAAGGGGTTGGTCATTGACGCCACACGGGAATCTTGTCATAGTTGTTGCAAATATGAGATTTGGGTTTGTTGAGTAGTGTTCCAATTTTGAATAATTTGTTATTGTTGTGTAGAGGAAAATTGTCGTTTCATCGAAAGTTCTATGCGCACTCTCCGCCTCCCTAACAGACTTAACGGCTCCAATAGAAATAGATGCCGCATATAAAGATATACTATATTAATAAATCTCAGCGTGTAGTTCAAATGTTCCCTCACGGCCTCAGTTAGTTCGCTAACCAGTTTCACTGTGACAAGGTTCTAAATCATCATGAAATACAACGTGTAATTGCTACTTTTGTCACCCTATCCAGTTAAACGGGTCCGTGTAAATGGCTGGATGAAAGTGAGACGGCCCTCCATTATGCATATCGGTATTGATAAACAAATGAGTACAAAGTAATGTACATAGATTCGATATGACCATGTACAAATTTTGAATTGTGTATCAAAGAATTTTTTGGTTACCCTATTCAAGAATCTAAGAAAAATTGGGTTCATTCATTCGGCTGATAAAAGTCCGGCTTAAGGCGTGTACAAAAAAAAATGTATCTTCGTTTAAAGTAATAGCTAAGAAGGGAATTAATATAATGGCATCCCTAATTCACTCACCGAAATATATCCACATATTAGAACTGTTATTTCTGGGTAGACTTCTGTAAGTGTTTACTGATATCAGAAGTTCTGCCCAATTTTACATTGCTTAACTCAGTGTACTTTTTAAACGTTGGGAAAGCCTCATAAACACCCGGCAATGTTGAGACCGCTGAAGGGTTATGCCAGACTCCTGCTGGCTAAAACCCTGGCTCCGGGGAGGACTGCGCTCACTGTCGGAACTTCGGCGTACCCGAAAGTGGAGGTACGTCCGCCATCTCATGAACCTCACGACGGGCGGTAGTCTTAGGGGAAGACTCTAAGACTCAGGTCCCGTTAACTCAGTATGCTCTTCCACTACTAACCAAAAAGCAATGATAAATAATACCATAATGAAACTTTTGCACTCTCAAATTTAATTCTATTTTAATTGAAGCATGTGTAAAATCATTGCAATAATATTGGGAGAAATTATTCCATTACACATGTTTCAAAGCTGTGGAAGCAATCTCTTAACATGTTTATTACAACTTTTCACAAGATCGAAAGCCTTAAGGTGGCATTGAACGGGTGAATGTCCAAAAAAATATTTTCATATGCAAAAAATACGTTATCTTGAGCTCTCAGAACACACGCGCTTGAAGACAATCTCAATAATTGCCCCAATGATTTTTGTTACGAAACGTAACGAGTTTTTTTATTCGTTGATACACTGAAATAATCACAAGTGTTTTGTGATTTTTCGTAACTCTCAAGTTTGAACGAAAATTATAATGATTATTTGATTTTTTGCGCAACTTTTGCGCTGTGTGTGGCATTAAATGGCGTAAAATATATTTTGTGTAGCGTTTCTTACTTTATTACGGGTACTACCCCCGACTTAGACATTCGAAAAATATAACACCTGAGAAAACATATTATGAGTAATATGACGCTGTGGCGACGGTGACGCTGATTTTTTATATTTTTATAAAACGATTGCTCGGGAACCTAACATTTTTTCAGGATAAAAAGTATCTTATACGTTAATGCTGGTAATAATCTATCTGTGTGCGAAATTTCATCCAAATCCGTTGAGCCGTTTTGACCGTTTATAATAAGTATTAGTAGGATTCGTCGTACTGGATTATATCACAGTTTCCATCAAAAATTAAAAGCTTATTTAAGAAAAAACTAACTGTCCCGTCAGACGTTGTTCTAACGAAAGGTATCGGACTTGGCAGCTTATGTATAATTTAAACAAAAAGAAATATCCAAGAAATTTTTCCAATGCCTGTAATTTTCCAATGCAGGTAGGCTGACGGTCCACTTGATGATAGGCCTACAGAAAATATAAAATTGTTTACACCAGAGGTTCTCAGACTTTTTTTCTTCAAAATAGACTAGACTACTTTCAAAATTTAGGTGGTTCCGGTGGACCCCTGCAGCTACATTTCTACCATAGAATCAAAATCAAAATCAGTTTTGGCATATTTCCAAAACTCGACAAAAAATGTGAAGATTTGTTCTAACTATGGAAATTTGCGTTGCGGCTGAGTTCCAACCACGATTGGGGAGTTTTCTAAATGAAATAAGTGTGAATTGATTGGTTTTTCTTGTCACCCCCAATTTTTATCAGGCCAACGGACCACTTTGGGAACTAAGGGTTTACACTCTAAGGCTAAGGCTTCTAAGTATTGAAAGAATCACCTGAATACCGATTTGATTATGCGTAATTTAATAATGAAATTTTCTCAAACAAACAGACAACCTCTTAAACAACATCAACATCTCAAACAACTTTACTGTAACTTAACAGTAATTTGGTTCGCGTACAAAAACGAACAAAGTGAATGTTAAAATATGTTAATTGTTTTCATAATTATGCTTAAGTATAAACATGCTTGTAGTGAGTGTAGCGAATTATATAATGATGGTTTAATATTCATATTTCAAAATTCTTTGAAGAATATAGTTAAGTTGTACTATTTTTAAAGAACACATTTTTTTGTATTGGTGCAACTTCGTCAGCGTTGAAAAAGAAAATATATAAGTAATATAACGCCCAACATTTTTACATTTGACAGCTTTACATTTGAACAAGTCATATTTTATACCGACTGAAGATCATAATAATAGTCATTTCCCCTACTGTATAAACAATCTATTCGTCAGCTACTCGAGTACCGGTGGAACTAAAGATGAAAGCAGGTAAAAATTGTAAAAAAATGCGACTACGAGTATTTTCATACAATGTCAAAATTTAAGGAATGGTTTTTGAGATCATTATAAATTAAAAAAACAATAGTCAGCCGTATTATAGAGTGGATATATTTATACAATTGAAATGAAAGAGATATACTACCGTCTGCTGCATAGATTTCGGTAGTCTTATATATAAGAACGCATTCCAAAAACACATAGAGTATATCTGTGACTTCTGAACTATAAATAAATAGGACAGAGTCTTTAATTTGATTTATTAAATACTGACGTATTTAATACAGATAATATTTAATTGTCTCGAAAACCATCCCTTAAATTTTGACATTGTATGAAAATACTCGTAGTCGCATTTTTTTTTACAATTTTTACCTGCTTTAACCTTTAGTTCCACCGGTACTCGAGTAGCTACGATAGTTGACGATTAGATTGTTTATACATTTAGGGGAAAGGACTATTATTAAATCAAATCAAAAAATATTTATTTATCAATTAGGTTTCTCCAAGAAACTCTTATGATCGTCATTTGGAATTACCAGTTAAATTTAAATTTACCAGGGTTTCGGAAAAAAAAAAGCCAAGATGACGATCCTGAGAAGAAACAACGAAAGAAACTCAGGATACTATTCTTTTTGTCATCTTTACAATATAAAAAATTTACAATAATTATAATCATACACTTAATACCTAAAGTAAATATACAATACTAAGCATAGTATGAGCTCCGAATCAAGGCTTTAATTCCAGGCTTCATTGTCACTTAAATAATCAGTAACCTTATAATAGCCTTTCGAGAGGAGTTTGGTTTTAATGACAACTTTAAATTTATTTATAGATAAGGTTCTGATCATCTCAGGCAGTTTATTATAAAACCGTATACACTGACCCATAAAAGAATTACTTATTTTGTGGAGTCGCGTCTTATGTAAATCTAAATTATTTTTAAACCTAGTACCTATATTGTGTACATCACATTTTTTATTAAATTGACTAATATTTTTATGCGCGTAAATTAAATTTTCATAAATATACTGACATGTAACAGTTAAAATCTTAATTTCTTTGAACTTTTCTCTGAGGGAAGACTGCGGATCTAGTTGATAGATGGCTCTATGATCTTCAGTCGTTATAAAATATGACTTGTCCAAATGCAATGCTACCTCCCGTACCACAGAATAAATTATAGTACTATCCCGTATTAAGTATAAAGTATTATGGAAGTAGAAAAATACTATATGCAATGAATGTGTCATAAAGCATCGATTACAATGAGTCGGGCTTGTATTACGGCGAGTATTATTACGTCGTCGTCCTTGCAAGGCCGCGCATAGGCGCGCACGCATATGCAGCGGCGATGCGAGCGGCGGCGTGGGCTCACGATGATGTTCAAAATTACACCGCCCCGGTGCGCCTGCGCATTGTACCGTGGGAATGTCAAGTATCACGTTGGCGTCATTTCGTTACTAACCAAAATTACCTAAAGCGAGGTTCTCGTGTAAAATTTATTGGACCTGTAATATACATAAATGTACTATATTATATTTAGAACTACGTAGAACTTGTTTCCGTTTAGTTCTACGGTAAAAGGAAACTAGTAGATCTACATGGAACAGACCTTTGATAGTATAGTAGTTACTTTATGGTACGTGTTGTATTTAAAAAGTACTTTGTTATTTAAAAAGTCTAACGATCTCAAATAAAGAACTTATACGTTTATTCAGCTCAATTCAGCTTTTGTCCATAGAAAACAGTAGTTTTCTATTTTCTATGGATAAAAGCTTCGTTCAGCTTGTCGAATCTATTCAGCGCCAAACAGGCGAAAATGAGGACAAGTGTGTTTTATCATTCGCATTGTTAACCGGGCTGTTCAGGACTGTTTCTCACTCATTGTATTGATACTGACGTGTCATTATTGATTTTTATTACTTGGGTTTATTTTAATTTTCTTAGATATCCATTAATAAAAACCGTATGAAAACCCGTTCAGTAGTTTTTAAAATTATCGTGCACCTATTTCGCATACAATATGCGAAAAGTATTTACGCATATGGTATGTATAAACTTGTAATTAAATCTCTTTGGCTGTACTATTTGTATTAGGCTGGATTTGTAGACTTAAAAAAGATTACATTTCAAAAAAAGAAACATTTATGTAAGTATTAGTAAAATATTGTTTCCAGCTATTTTTCATTTGTTGATAAAGGAATTATATTGGTAAAAAAAACGGAGTATCTTATTTCTCACTGACGGTAAATAATTTAGATGTAGACCGGGATTGTTCAATAAATAAAAATGTGTTCTTTAAAGAATCGACATTAGTATATTAACACCATTTACTTACCAAGTCCACATATCAAGTAAGTTGGCGGTGGTTTGAGTACGGAGCGCGCGTAAGCCCCCCGCACCGTTTCTAGGGCGCGGGGGGCTCCTGCAACCAACAGCACCCCGGGAGACACATATCCAGCGTATCGAAGCTCTACTGTCGCGGCCGCTAAGGCTCCTGCCCACCAGCATTTCGCGTTGGCTGCTAAAAAACTCTGCAAAAGAAAAAAAATATCTTGGAATACAGTTCAGTTAACATAATCTAAGTAAGTTTACTCTAATCTTACTTAGAGATTTTTGAATTTTTGAAATGGTACAAAAATAGTTATAGAATCCTATCATTGCCACAAAAGCCTTCACAACCAGTTTGTCAGGAAACTGTGAGGTAGAATGATTGGTATTACTAAAATAAAACTGGGTTTCACGAAATTTAAACCTCTGAATATTTTCTTCTGATTGCTGTCTATAAAATGTAAAAAGAAAAAAGACAAGTTCATATTGAAATACGCTCTGTAAAATAAGGAAAAACAACAGCACGCGTAGCGTATGTTTCACGTTCGTCTTGATGATGCTGCTAAACGATCTGACAATTTATGATTTCAAAAACCCTTCACATTCGCAACCATTTTTCATAACCAGTTACGAAAAAGGAAATCATTTTCACTGTTTTCTTACTTTTGTAATTAAGAAATAATTCCATTCACTCACTGAACTCTGCCAATAATAATACATGTACATTTAAATTATATTAATGTAGATTACTAGCTGTTGCACTCAACTTAGTCCGCGTATCTTTATAAAATATTTTAAAAACAAACTAAACAAAAAACTTTTGTCTGTTTGTATGTTCGGTCACATTGCAACATATTTTTTTACTGTTAGCATTTCTATACCAGTCACAACTTCTAAAGGAAAGGTCCGATTCGAATTTACATGTACGCAATTAGCCTTGATTATGAAATATTTAATTGGGTAAAGATTAATAACATGATACAAATGTCATCTTTTGATTTTACCGCGTTTGATTGACTAATTTGAACAAAAATTGTTTTCGCAGCGTACGCCAATAATGATATAGATACCTTGTTTTACATTATTGTAATAACATATAGCCTATGTTACTCGCTGATAATTTAGCTTTCTATGTGTCGATTTTTTTTATTTTTAAAATCGGTTAAGTAGTTTATGAGTTTATTCATTACAAAAAATATATAGAAACTTACAAAAAATCAAATCTTTCCTTTTTATATTATTAGTGCAGAGAAAGATGAGATTAGAAATAATGAGCCAGGAAATCGGAAGACAGCATGCGCACTTTACGGTTGTGGACGGTCTAAAATACAATTTTCACAGTCAAAAGTACTCATTTTTATTTCATATTGTAAAATGATACCAAGCTTAAAAAATTAAGGGGATATACAAATTTTTTGTTCGATATGTAATTATGGTTGTACGAGTATTTGTAATTTTATACGTCAGTTATGGTTACACAAAAAATAAATCACCGAAAATGAGTTGAGCAAAAAGAAAGATAAAAAATCTCATTAAAGAGACGTGTAGCAAGATAATATTTTCTATATTCACCAAAGAAATAAATGTTCAAGATTATTGTTATTTATTTTATTTAGTATAATTAATATGTAGTAGTGTCAGGGCACATTACGTTTCGCCTGGCGGTAGTAATCACCCCCTGATAGTAAAACATTAATATCAGAAATCAATAACAGCATGTGTGCTGATGCGTTTCGGTGGGTGAGTAAGGGTAGCCACAGTCGATTTCCCTATCCCGTTCCTAATGCCTTATCTTTAATCCTATCTACTATGGTCGGCAGCGTTCACTAATTTTTTTAGCAATACATTCTTAGCGACAGCACAATTTCAAAGCGTTCTTTATGGATTGAATCATGCGAGTACTAATAATATTGCATCCATTTACCTACTGAAATAAAAGTTACGATACGTTTTTTTTAAATTAAAGATGGGTTTGCTGTTGATCAGCATCTATCCATGTAGGGAGGATGAGGCCGACGATGGAGCGAGCTCACCCAGAAGATGCCTATGCACTCTAACCTTGAAAAGATTTATGAGCTCGGAAATACAGACGGCGGCAGGGAGTTCCAATGCTTAGCAGTGCGCATTGTAAAAGATGTTTTAAAGCGCTTGGTCCGAATTAAAGGGATACGTAAGTAAACATTATTGAAAGATTAGATAGGAAATTGGGTGTTCCCCATCTAATCTTTCAATAATTATAACATTTTTCTTACTTTCTTTTCTTTTAGTAGTGGCAGGACACACTGCGCTACGCAGTCATTTGAGCAACCCGTCTGGCGATAACCACTCCCTTCAGAAGCCCACCGTGAAAAACAGCATCTGTGATGTTGTGTTTCGGTGAGTGAGTAAGGGATGCCAGAGCCCATTGCATATCCCTTCCTAATCCGCATTTGCAGTTTCGTTGCTTGCTTTATAAGCGATGGTAGCCCTTACTATGTATCAAATTTACTGTCAGCCTGTCTGACAACCTAAACATTAAAAAAAAGAAAACATTGTGGTAAACTTACAACACAATAAAGTTAATGATTCCTTGGTTAAAAGTTCAAGCTAATTTTTAATCTCTTGTTTCAATCTGATTATTCTTATAAATAGTAACAACTTACACTAAACGCCCTCACGATGCAAACCTTTCGGCACAAAATCGGTTAAAGGTTGATGGATAAAAGTAATAAGTTTAAACTCCATTACCCAGTTTCTGTTAACCTTAACTCCCGTAGTCTGGTTTCGCAATGTTATCAGCTCACTGCAGGACGCAAAGTGCATTGTTGCAAAACTCAAAATGCCAGACGAAAGCACTTAACGCTGGTCAAGGACCACTGATCTTCGCTGAAACGTGTTAAACGAGCAAAGTGCTTAAACTGCCGCAATTAAAAGTGTAAAATGACCCATTTTTTAGTTCCCTAGAGAACTCTTATGAAATTCCCCAAAGGTGTAAAACTATTTATTCGATGGTTAAAGTTAATTTTAAAAATATCCGTTTTAGTTTAGATTCTTATTAAAATCTTGTGAAATCGATGACTATAAGTGTCTAATAACACAAGCAACACTTACTTCGCTGCTCGCTTTAGTAGGATACAGTATAGGAGATTTGGGATTAGGAGGAAATATGATTTCTTGACTCTGTTCAAGAACAAAGTAAAAAAGCTATTAATGGGCAAACGAACTCTTCGACCTCATATTCATTTATCATCAGGTGAGATTGAGGTCAATCGCTTTCCCGTATACAAATTTTTTAAAAAAAGGTAAAGAGGTTCTAGCTAAGTATCCCTTACTCACTCACCGAAACACAACGCTTTGTATTTTAACGAGGTCTTCGTGGCCATCGGAATACTGTATCAATTTTTTGATATAATTAAAAATAGAAATAAATTATAATAATTAAAAAAAAGTATAATATGTGTGCTACTGTTACATGGTGGTCTTCAGGGTTGGTTACTGCTACTAGAAATAGGATAAAGATGGCATGTGAAACTGGATGAAAATTAAGTGATTTAACTTAACTTATAAAACTACTTAAATCAAGTACACATACTTGAGTGAGAATCGAATCGTCATTTAGTGGTAGGGCAAGCAATGAAAATCCATTATTTTAAAATATGATTTCGTTCAAATAACATATAGCAAAAGTAATAATAGAAGCTCTCAAAATGGAAGCTAACTGTATAATCCCAATTTTCATGTTTAGTTTTATCGAACAAACAAGACAAAATTTTCAAAATTTAAATGGCGAGCTTTCTTGTTTTCACATTTAATTATTCTTTTAAATGAGTTAAAATAACAGTGAGATTAAATTTTTCGTATATACAAGACAAGTAAATATTACTCTAATTGAGTATAAATAAAAGTTCTTATTATTTTACACTCTTTAGTAATCGCTTGAAATTTTTCCCGAAGTAGTAGCAAATCTCTATATATATAAAAATGAATCCCTATTTCCCTTGGTCACGGCATCACGCGTGAACGGGTAGACCGATTTTAATTCGGTTTTCACTAAAGGAAAGAGGGAAGCCCCGGGCGAAGCCGAGGGCAGGTCGCTAGTAGTTTATAATACTATAGGAACAGTCCGTAAGAGGTCAGTATAAAGATACAACATATAAATAGTCATATAAATGGTAATAAAGTGAGATAGAATTATCACAATTTAACAGTTTAGAATTTAATTATTATTACAACGTTAAAACACCAATTATAGAAATAAAATAATCCGGGTTACATGTTTATTGCTATTGAGAATTTAATTGCTGTTTATCTGATTCCTCATTTCACAGAACATAAAATACTATATTGTGATTATTTAGAGAGTGACATAGAAACGAATATTTATAGTAAAATATAAATTAACTAGCTGTTGCACGCGACTTCGTCCGCTTCTCTTTATAAAATATTATTCGCTGATAATGTAGTTTTCTATAGGTGAAAGAATTTTTAAAATCGGTCCAATAGTCTTTGTCTAGTCTAGTATATGTTCCATATTTATAGATTTTTTAACTATTTAAAAAAGGTAGGTACGGCCTATATATCTTATTGTGATTGTGATTAACAAAATACAGGCAAACGTATTTTTTGTGGTCTGCTACGAGTAATATTAAATTTTCTATGACAAATGGCAAGGGCTGCATTATGAGACGTACTACTAAACGTCACGGAAGGCAATCAATAAATAATCAAGCATAAATTCTGTCACTGCCCTGTCAACATTGGTCAGCTTGTAAATCACAGAAATCGTGTGTTCGGTAACTCACGTTACCGAAGCGATACGGAAACTTAACAAACATTCATTGGCTTACCAATCGTCATTGTATTCAATGCAATACTTTAGTGCACCAAGTCCCATTCAGCCGATTAATGTTGGCCTTTTGCAATAAAATACTCAAATGGGACCGTCCGTCTCTGGAGAGAGAAAACTAGTCGGCAAGGAGTAAATTAAACGTCGAATAAAACGTTAGGCCAGCCACACACTAACCTAATCAAATTGCACTCACTTTAATGTAAACGAGAGAACTCTTGGATAATAAAAATATATTAGTAGTATTATATTTAGTAGTGGCAGGGCACACTGCGTTTTCGCAGTCATTTGGGCAGCCCGTCTGGCGGCAGTAACCACCCCCTTACAGAAGACCAACGTGAAATAACAGCATGTGTTGTGCTGTTGTGTTTGGGTGAGTGAGTAAGGGATGCCAGAGCCCATTTCGCTATCTACTCCTAATCCCTTATCTTTAATCCTACTGCAGTCGGCAGCGTACTTGCAGCAGCTTTGGCGTTGCTTGTGTTATTGGCGACGGTAGCAATCTACCATCAAGTGGATCGTCAGCCTGTCTGCCGATCTTAACAAAACCTAAAATACAGAAAAAGGCCATTCGTGCCATCTACAAGCTCTGTCCCAGAGTCTCGCTAATAGATAAGTTTAGGGAAGTAAATGTACTTACTACAGTAATACATTTTTGAATACATAGATTTTTGACAATACATTTTTGAAAATTTTTTATTTGATCACAAAAATATTAGCACTTTCAGTAGAAATAGTGATGTTCATAGTATAAATACTAGAAACAAGCATAAGCTACAATAGGGGATCGGACAAATTTTCAGAAAGTGTTTTAAATTAATCTTCATGGATATTTATTCCCATAAAAATACTATTTTATTTATTTATAGCCTTTTAGGTACTCAAAATCATGTTTTAGTATTGTTTGTTTGAAAATGCCGCCAAAACGCCACGATAGTACATCTGAGAGCGCGAACGTCATTTGTGGTCATATCATAACAAAACAGCTGCATTGGCATAAGACAATGATTTCCCACAAATGACGTCACGCACTGTGATTGGTGTTTCAGTATAGATTAAAAATATTGTAAATAATAAAATTTTATTTCTTCATTTAAAAATGTTTAAATGAATTATATTAAAATATTATTCGATAAATAATCGTAAAAAATTATATATTTTCTTTCTAAGTACATTTTAGATTTTAATCTGATTACTGTCCGATCCCCTATTGCATAAAACTCGTCTCCACAAAATTGGCAACTCTTTTATGGGATAATGTATACGCTTTGACAACCGGCTTCCTGCTAATATACAACAGTTATCTATAAATAAATTTAAAGTTTATATCAAGAAAACCCTATGCAAAAAGGGATATTATAAAATATTGGAGAAAACCACCATGAAATGAAAGCATATGTGCTGTTGTATTTCGGCGAGTGAGTAAGAGATGCCAGAGCTCATTTCTCTATCCCTTAAGTCGGCAGCGCAACAACCTACAACGTTCTACCAAGTGGACCGTTAGCTTGTCTGACAAACTTTACATTAAAAAAATACATTTTTTGTAATCGAAGGCGCCACTGCGATTCCAAATCAGGGTTTAAAGGAAAGTAAAATGAACACATAAAGCTACGGGAACAGGGGCCTTAGACAAAGTAGCATTCGCTCCGTAGCGATGCGATATCGAAGTTCGTTATCGTCTCAGAGACAAAGGAATCGACACTGTAACACGTGATAAACACGTGATACCTTGTCATGATTTCTTTGTCTCTGAGACGATAACGAACTTCGATATCGCTTCGCTACGGAGCGAATGCTACTTTGTCTAAGGCCCCAGATTCTGGTTTCAACTTAAAAAACAAAGCATATAATACTTCTTCTCACACTGAATTCAATATTCATTGGAGCTTGTTTCTAACGATTTATATAGTCTTATTGAATGAAATGGAATTATTTAAAGGTGGTGAGTTTTGCCGTAGAAAGGGGATTTTATCGAAATAGATTTTGCAGTAACATTAGTCTCGGTCGTAACACTACAGATCGAAGCGTTCGATAAGCCATTATGTAGATTAGAATTTTCCTGGGTGTGAATTAAATATTTGTGAAAGTTGATGAGCGGGGGAGTGGGATAGACAGCGGACACATTAACTCTGTGAACACCATAATTACACGAGGCCTGGAGCTTATACAAGAATCGTTATAAATTTTCATTATAATGATAGAAAAGTATAATGAGATTTTCTCATAAGAAAAGATAATTAACTGGAAACTATATTGGTTGTGTTTAGCATAGATCTCTACCAATATTTTTGAGGGAGAAAAGTTAAGAATACGAGATAATCTCTAGAAGATTCACTGAAGCCATTTTAAAGATATAAACCAATGACCTCTCTGTTTGCATCTTATTGAAGACTGATTGTCAAGCAAGGTTTTTTACAACTAATCAAAGAAATTAAGCCGACGAAGCTACGTGAAAAAGCTAAGTGTACTTAAAAAAATCCTGTTAAAAAAATTTAATGAGCGAATCGTACTTTTCTATGACATCATTTGGGATGCGATGGAATTGAAAAAAGTAAATATATAACTTCCAATAAAAAAAAGTTCCTTGAAACAAAAACACATAAACCGCTAATCATGAGGTCACCGTATTTTATAGATTCAGTGATGTGAAGTTGAGGTCATATTGTACAGTTAAAGTTTGAAAAAATACATATTGACTGTACTGTTTTATTGTACAAAGTGGCGAAAAACTTTTTCAATTTTAATTAAATTACTTATATTTAATTCTAGCAACCTAAAAAAATAGAATGAAATATTAACGTCATTTTAAAATGACGTTATAAGTGCGCTGCCGACTACAATAGGATTAAGGATAAGGGATTGGACAGGAAAATGGGCTCTGGCATCCCTTACTCACTCACCGAAACACAGCAGCACACATGCTGTTATTTCACGGTAGTCTTCTGTAAGACCACCGTGAAATAACAGAAATTTGATTATGTCCTGATGTTGCATGTTCATATAGGCAACAGCAACACCTATAATCGATTAGAGCGTCAGCCTCTTAAGTCTATAAAAAGCCTGCCAGATAGTTTAAGTTATATAAAAAAATGTGTAAATTAGGAAAATACCTTCAAAGATCTGTACCCAGAGTCGGACTATGATTTAGGTAGTCTCTTATGACTACACAATTTTAAGACATTTTTAGAAAGCTATGTAACCGGGAGTCCGTATTTTCAACAATTTAAAAGGCCACCTAATCAATTACTTGTAAGATTTCTATATCTAGATTTTTTATTATTAAGGATGTACCTGGTAAAGTACATCTTTTTAGGATTACAGTGTTTTTGTAAGACTGACGAGCAATTTCAATTAAACCTAGATTACTAAATAACTAAGTATATGTCCATTAAAGGAATTTCTTTTATTGTCTCTATTAAAGGGAAGACATTTTTTTATTGTGTTTTTATTATAAAATAAAATAAACGGATTAATAGAACGCAAAACAGTTACGACTTACGATTACGACCCATCTAAACTAAACATTATAAATTTCAAGGAATTTAAGCAAATGAGGTATGTTGTATGGACAAGTGTTTGTCATCATTCTTAAATACAACCTCGAAATGATGTCATGCATAAGTTCGCGGTAGAAATATTTCCTGTAAGACACTGTTGGCAAATAAATATAAGAGTTATAGGTATTTATTCCCCTTATTAACAATGTGTACATAAATTCCTTAAAAATATGTAAAATTTATTTAAAACGAAATACTTTTTTTTTTAAATAAAATTCAAGTGCATGGAATTACAAAAAATCCAATTACGGGTCATGGGACTGAGAAAGTTGAGTGAAAATTACTAAGGATTCTTTTTCTGCAAATAATATACAAAAACTTTCTTTGATTAATCTCTTTAAGACAAAATGATTTATTAAGACACAGACAGACAGCGAATAAATTTTATATTAGGTAATAGATTGATTACCAATTTAGGTACACCGATTTCTAGTTTTTTTTGGAAATAAATTTTGTACAGTGTCTGCCTCATAATATTTTAGGCCATTAACATGAAAACAGCACAACTGCTCTTATTTCACGGTGGAAATAAGACTGCTAATGGATAACGCCACTAAGACCATCTGTCCATACTGCAGAACTCAGTGCGGGCGGCGTATTACTACCAAGCCTACCAAGTGTCAAAAGTTGATGTGATTTCAAAATATCGAGCTATTTTCTTGTCTTCTAAAAAGCTGCGTTATATTTATTGGTTTTTATTGAATTACTAGTTGTGTCCGTGGCTTCGTACGCTTGGTATTAGGAATAACGCGTAACTTCTTTGTTTGTAAACACATATTTATTACCGGAAGCTTGCTACAATACACGTGGAAATCACATGAAAATCGGTTAAGCCGTTTCTGAGCACAAAGGCATTGTAGGCAAAGAACGATTTTATTATATTATATATGAATATAACCAGCCTAAGCTGAACCCTACTCAATATGAGTGATCATATAGATTTGCGGTTAACTTAAATTGGAATCCTCAGAATCACAAACTGATTATTTTTAACTTTATAATATAAACTTTCAATTATCATAATTTTACAGATGATAATACATAGTTAACTAAAGTTTCAGCCAATTCAACCGAAGAGTTATTTTATTGAATTTATATGGAAAAAATGTTGGACGTGATTCTTTAAATTTACATAACTTTTTTGTTTGTAAACCGATTGGAATGATACAAACACTAAATGTTACGGGAAGCTTTCTATAATACATTAGTGAAAACCGCATTTAAATCGGTTAAGCCGTTTCTGAGATTAGCGCGAACAAACGCACAGACAAATAGACAAAAATTCTAAAAATTGTTATTTTTTGGCTTCGGTAACATTGAAAAAATATTACTTAAATGTACAGACACGGCTCGTTTACGATTTATATCGTAAACGATTATATTTTTCTGAAAAAGTATGTATATTTTTCTGAAAAAGTAAATGTCTTATAAATAATCCCCTAGTCCAATAAATCTCATTAAAACCATTATCTAGTTCAAAAGAAATTAAACACAAAGATGTGGATATCGATTTTTTTTTTGCCTTCTAAACGAGAACGATATTCATAAACTCAAGCGGAAATAACTATCCCAAGTTCTATCGAAGCTAATTAAATAACTTCTCAGTACATAATAGTATTATTAATAATACCTCGATGCGATTAAGATATTATTTAAGTGTTAGATAACATGATTTAACCTTTAAAAAGCGATGTGTCGCCTAACAATGCGACAACAACCAATCAATCTAGACAAGCTAATTTAATGCTAAAAGTATAAACCCATCTTTAAATCTATCAGTTAAAGTTCAATTTTAAAAGACACAATTCGTTTACGTGCAAATCTGACTTGTCTTTTAAGTATTGTGATTCGTATAATGATAACGTTTTCACACATTTATAAAGGCAAAGATTGTTTATCAATTTGATGGATTGTATTGCTAATGCCGCCTACGCTCACAATAAGCTCGATTGGTCGATTGGCTGAGGAGTTTGCTCTTTTACTCACACGCCCTAGGTTCAATTCCTGAGTTTTTTTTTTTTTTATAATGATAGATCAAGCATTTGACCGCAGTCTCACCTGATGGTAAGTGATGACGCGATCTAAGATGGAGCATGCTTGTCTATTAAGAACCGATTCACTCGCGAACTTAGGAAAATAACTTTCGTGTGGGTAAACTGAGATTCGTGGTAATTTCGTCATGTGGTTTCCTACTCCTGACATCCTATGTCCCATAATTAACAATTAGTAATGGGATAAACGATATTCTATGCATTACTACAAAGTATATTTCATCCTAATGAATGAAGTACAAATAAATGAAAAAAATACTTTTATGGTAGACTAGCTGAGCCCGAAACTTCGTATACCTACTCGTGGTATTCGAAATAGCACGTAACTTTTTTGTTTGTTTCATTCCAATGAAACGAACATTAAATGTTACGGGAAGCTTGCGACAATACATTAGTAAAAACCGCAATCAAGTTGTTTCTAAGATTAGGATGCACAAACGCACAGACAAAAATTCTAAAAACTATTTTTTAACTCGGTATCATAAGTACAAAGTCTACAAATTATTTTTTGAAAAAAAAAAAATTATAAAGCTGAAGAGTTTGTTTGTTTGTTTGTTGAACGCGCTAATCTCAGGAACTACTTGTTCGAATTGAAAAATTGTTTTTGTGTTGGATAGTCCATTTATCGAGGATGGCTATAGGCTAATAACATCACGCTACGACCAATAGGAGTGGAGCTTCAATGAAAAGTCCCGCGAACGACGGGACTCGCTTGATGTTACACATATATTTCTCATTTTTCAACGCGGACGAAGTCGCGGCCACCAGCTAGTATATAATACAAAGACACGGCTCGTTTACGACTTTGTCATATGTATCGATATAGTAAAATACCATAAATAAACACATGTCATGATTACGCATATGAATAATTATCCTATTATCCACCTAAGTCGGTATTACAGAACCCATAGTTTAGTTAGGATAATATTCAATTATTGTATAATGAGTGGGAAGGAACCTGATAATTTTACTCAGGAACCCACACTCACACGGGAACTGGCAGCGAACCGTGACAACTAACGCAGAAGGAATACCTGTATGCATAACAAATTATTTATGTCTATCTTTAAAAAAGTATATTGTAAAATAAAACAGTAGTGTGATAATTTGCGAATTCTCACATTAAATTATGGGAGGTTTACGGTTGGTTTTTTCCATTGATAAATTATTCTTTCCCATAAGTAAATACTGGAAGAAAAACGTTGATTGTTATACTTATTTTGATTTGCTAAACCCAAGACTTGGTAAGTTATGAAACTGCATGCTAAGTAAGTCGACAGAAAGACTGACGGTAAGGTGACTGATGGTAGGTGGCTACTATTGCCTATAACACAAGAAACGAAGCTGCAAATGAGCTTGCAAGAACCGGACGGAATAAGCAATGGGCTCTGGCATCTCTTACTCACTCACCGAAACCGAACAGCACAGATATGTTATTTCACGGTGGTCTTCCGTAAGGGGTTGGTTACTGCCGCCAGACGCGTTGCTCAAATGACTGCGTAGCGCAGTACGTCCTGCCACTACTAAAAGTAGAAAAGAAAGTTAGATTTTTTTTATAATTATTGAAATATTAGATGGGGAACGATTCCTTATTTCCGCGCCTTTTCTCTATCATTGAAGCAGTGCATTGTGTATAGATTGTATAAGTATTTTGTTATAACTTTTTATATTATTTTTTGCCTATGTATTTTTCGATGTATTTACGTGTCTACATGTATGTATGTATATGTGTGTATGTATGTGTATATATGTGTATGTATATGTATATGTATATTCTCTTATTAAAATTGGAAGGATTTTCTTAAATATTGTGAAAATATGAAAAAAAAGTAGCCGATTAAAACTTTACTGTAGAAATTAAGTTAATTAGTTAGCTTAAAAACAAATGTTGAAATTTTTGATTACTGTGACACGAAAGGTTTTATTTTCTCATAAAATAGAATTCTTTGTATAAATCTGCCCGATTGAAACTTTTTTAAATATAGTCTATTATGGACTGTATTTTTATTTTTACTCTAACAAGTCAAATTAGGCGACGAAAATAACGCTTTTCTGCTAAGTCCTCGCATTACTTTGATTTGAAAAGATTCGTTCGACTTCACACACGCTATTTTCGGTCGAATTGTAATCCACTTTGGTGTTAAGAGGCACGTGTCAATAAAAAGTATGTCCGTGTTCTGAGTTGAAGCACTTTGATCTGGACAATACCACTAAATATTTTATTGACTGTTATGGCTTATGTAACACTTAAAAAGATTTATAAGTTGTTTTCTATTTTTTATTAAGAGAGCAATGAAACGTTGTCGTTTCATTTGTTCTAGAATTTTAGAGCTTACAGAAGAGGTCTATTTATATTTCTTTTGATTTTAGCAATAATTTTAGTTATTTAATAAAATTTATTTTAGATTTTAGTGTGAAATAGATTCAGGAAATAGAGATATATGTATATTACTTGACGAGCCCATTGGATGAGTGGTTAGGGTGCTTGCCTTAACGCTCTGTTATAGGGTTCCCGGGTTCGATTCCCGGCAGGGTCAACTTTGAAAAATGAACTTTTCAAATATGTCTATGGTCTGGATCTGGAAAGTAGTGGCAAGGCACACTGCGTTTGGGCAGCCCGTCTGGCGGCAGTAACCACCCCCTTACAGAAGACCATCGTGAAATAACAGCACGTGTGCTGTTGTGTTTCGATGAGTGAAGTAAGGGATGCCAGAGTCCATTTCCCTATCCCTTCCCAATCCCTTATCCTTAATCCTATTGTAGTCGGTAGCGCACTTGCAGCAGCTTTGGCGTTGCTTGTGTTATAGGCGACGGTAGCCACCTACCATCAAGTGGGCCGTCAGCCTGTCTGCCGATCTTAACATAAAAAAATATACAGACAAAAAATAATACCATCCATATTAAACAAGTGGTATGGTAGGGGCAGAGCATACTGAATTAAGCAGTCTTAAACTTGGCTGGCTGGCTAGTCTGGCGAAGACAAGAGACCATCGTGAAATAACAGCAGTTGTGTTGATGGGTTTTGGTAAGTAAGGGATGCTAGAGCATTTGGTCCTATCATCATCTTCTCCCCTTTTACTTTTAAGATAGTTTGCACACTTGCATGCCTCCCGTGTTGCTTGTTTTAATAGGCGACCTACCACCAGTGGACCGTCAGCCTGCCTGCTACCATAAGAATAAATAAGAACAAGCAGAACGGAATCTCCCGTCTGGACGCGCTCAAGGTCGCGATATTAGCCTACACATTAAACGGGATACTCAATCGGGCTGTCACGGCCGGCGTCGTTTTTATTTTATATTTTTAGGTAAGTAATACTTAATTAAATGGCTTCATTTGGTATGGTACAGTGGTACTGTTTTATAATAAATTATTATTTATAAAAGTATATTTAATGTAGGTACGTAACATAATAATGTACTTAGGTAAGTATTTATAAATTTCATTTATAAATCTCATTTTTATAAAACTAGAATAAAATAATGGTTTCAAAGTAAAGAAAAACTTATATTTTAGCGATATTATCTTTATTCGTAAGCAATATTTAAAATTAAGCAACCCTGACGACAACCCTGGGCGACAGAGGGGCGTAACGACGTGAAGGGGGGAAGTATTTATATAAATGGCGGCGTTTGGGACTCGGACAAAGAAGATTCCGTTCTAGTTGTTATTATTTATTCTTATGCTGCTACTCTTTATTTTAAAAAGTGCCCTCCCAAATACTCTTTTAATTGTACAAATAGTGTAATGGAAATCTTGATATAAATAAAACAACGTCATAAAGAAAATAATGAATGACAGGAAGTATTGCGCTGTAGTGGTTCCTCTGACAGAAAATTACTATAACGGCACGCGTGTGTTGTGTTTCGATGAGTAAATCTAAGGCCAGTATCGTCAGCACCTGTGGCGTGACCTGTGGCGGCGGTAGCCACCTTCCATCAATTGGACCGTCCGTATCAGCCTGCCCAATGTCTTCAAATAAAATTCCGTCCATTTAAATCACAACTACTATTAATAAACGTCAGAAGGTTGAAAATACAAGCAAGTTTAATTGAATTAAGTCAATGTAGAATTGATGGAATTTAAGTGTTACAACAACACATCGCATAAATCAAAGCCAATTGGAATTAAACTAGAAGAAATTGTGGCCATCGCAATCGCAAGATAAGTAGGTCCAGTAAATAATGTAACGAGCGTGAATAAAATGAGTCAAGTAGGTACAATGGTTGTGTCCACTTTGATTACGATTTACTGCAATTGCGTAAGGTTTTCTGTAACGAATGTGCCTCAAAATGAACGACATAATAAATATGACCTATGCACTGATAAATCAATTGATTATAAAGAAACCAACTTATTGATTACAGAAACGAACTCTGGTGTAACGCGAAATGCCATCTAATTGATTGCATTGTTTTTTTTTTCGGGTATGTTGCGTAATTTAAATCAGATACACGATACTTTTGCATTTCTTAACAGTAAGATGCGCGTACGTTCAAATATTACAACATCTATCAAGCGAGGAAGATTATCTACCTAATAGTAAAAACTTCCTGGAATAATCAGAGACATACATATATATGCAAAGATATTTTAAAAAGTAATCTGGTATAACGGTTAATCAGTGATTATTCAAAATTCAAATAAAAAGTATTATGCATAACTTCTTGCATTTCATTATATTGCATTTTATTCCATTTGAAAAGGATGACAAAAAGAATCTGTCAGTCTGACGGTCCATTTGATTGTACGACATCGTTTTATTATTTTAAAGGGAGATAGGACCGAAAAAAAAAGGAATTTTTTTATGTTCAGATCGGCAGACAGGCTGACGGTCCACTTGATGGTAGGTGGCTACCGTCGCCTATGACACAAACAACGCCAAAGCTGTCGCTGCCGACTACATTAAGATTAAGGATAAGGGATTAGGAGCAGATAGAGAAATGGACTTTGGCATCCCTTACTCACTCATCGAAACACAACAGCACACGTGCAGTTATTTCACGGTGGTGGTTATTGGCGCAGACGGGTTGCCCAAATGACTGCGAAACGCAGTGTGCCCTGCCACTACTTCCCAGATCCAGACCAGAGCCAAATTTGATTTGGTTCTTTTTTCAAAGTTGACCCTGCCGGGAATAAGTATGCCTGCGGTCATATAAGTAAATTAATGTACCACAGTTGCAATTTGAAGGGTTAATATTTTTGTTATGAATGAGTTTGCATTGTGTTATACGATCGAAATTCATGTATATAAAGATTATATTAATATACAGCATTATTAAAGCAATTCTCCAATAAAGAAACTAAGTAAGCATAAAAGTAAAAGTTGCCGCCAATGAAAACATTTATCAATAGTAGTCAGCGAGTGCAGCTCGCGTAGAAAACTCGACGAAAATATCTTCACCTTAAAGAGATATCTTAGTGATTGTCTGGATTTTTAAAGCGCAATATTTTGGTTTGCTTTCACAGGAAACGTAAATTGCGAGGTGTGGCTTTAGTTATTTATTAGATATTATAACATGTTTTAATAAAATATTAATTAATAATATAGATTTTCGATTATTTCAATATAATTTGGTTTTGATTTTTTTTTTCACTCGAATCTCACTTACATAAATAGTACCTATAATTAATTATTAGCTTTTCGGCATTCTCTCGTTAATGACGTCACTTGTTTTGAAAAAAGAAAATCTGCAAACTATTTGTAACACTTTTCTCGAAACGTTTTTTTTTTTTGTTTAATATGTTTTTTAAAAGTCCGATGTATGTACGTCGAGCGTTTGTGAAAACCTTTTTATTTACTAAAAAGTTAACATGAAAAAATCTATATTTATATTCTATACATAATATAATAAAATCGCAGGCGAACCATGTCTGAACATTAAATATTTTTTACAAAAAAAAAAAAAAAAAACAATTTGAACACTTTGTACTTATGTTAAAGAGGTAAAAAAAATAGTTTTTAAAATTTTTGTCTGTTGGTCTGTTCGTTTGTGCGCTAGTCTCTTATGTATTGTAGCAAACTTCCCGTCACATTTAGTGTTTGTTTCATTCCAATCGATTAAAAAACAAAAAAGTTAGGCGTTATACCGAATACTACGCGTACAAAGTTGCGGGCTCAACTAGTTCAAAATATGCGTAGTAATAATTAAATTTTGATGATGTCAATTCAAGCAGATGAGCTAAAAGACAAGTTGTCTACGTGACATTAATCAACCCTCATAGGGTAAAGGCACTGGCATCCCCTTCTCAGATTACCCAGCACAACACGTACAACAACAACATGTCGTTCATTTAACAACTAACTACAAAATGTCTTTATTAATATTGAAAGCGAATGAAATGTTTTATCAAGTGCAAGGTAATTATCCGTTTAAAGACATTGGCTAAGCAAAGGAAATAGCTTTCCATCGCTAAAAGGCAGGGTCAGCCCTAAACACGTTCAAGAAAATGACAACAAGGTTTGGTCTCGGTTTCGTGTTAATTGCGACGTTAATGTTCGTACTTTTTCTTTTTTTCTTCTGCAGCTATAATAACTATAAGCAAAGATTTATAACTGCCGGTTTAAAGAAATTATGAGAAAAGTAAGAAACTAGTGTGTGACAACCAATAAATAATATAAATATATTTTATTTTCAAAGAGCAGAAAGACCGCTATACATAATTTTAACTTCTTTCTATATATTACATAACTACCGACCAATTCCCGGTGCATAAAAAAGCAGGGATTCAATTTTTTTTCTGCAAATTATATACACAAACCTTCCTCGTGTATCCTCTTTCTTTTGGTGCAAACCATATCAAAATCCGTTGGGTGGTTTAGAAGAAATAGGCTGAGAAATAGACAGAAGCGTAGAGAGATATAGATAAGGTTTTAATATAAGACATTCAGTTTTTCGCTAATAACTCTAAAATTATAAGCGATAACAAAAATCTAATTCTTAAACGGGAGAAAATTTTCGATAAAAAAACTCTCACTCCCGGATCTCTATCTCCATTATTCATAATAAAATAGAAGAAAGAAAGAAAGAAAGAAAGCATATTTTATTCCTCTAAATAAACACAATATACATATATATGAACAAATAATAATTATAAACAAGGCCGCTGAGGGATGCGCGCCTGTTCTAAACAGAGTACATTCAATTCAAAATTCATATTTTTTTCTCTTCTTATAGGTATAGATATATACTTAATTTATAGGTATCATAAAAGTTTTTATAAGTTGATTATTTTGTTTATTGTAACTATTTAAGTTAAAAAAAAATTCTGAACTTTTTCGTTATGAACTTTTAGGAAACATAGGTAATAAATATATGGCTCTATATATTTTATTTATTATTATTATCTTCTTAGTGACTATTGCTGAAATTTTGTGATCGCCTCGTAAACTAAAGCTCTCTACCTATACCTACCACGTTAAGAAACTGTAGTACTTTTTTGATAGAGGCATTCTTCACATCTTCACAAGCCATTGTGTGCGGCTTCCTAAGATGTGACTGCGCATGTCCATCAAGGGGCCACACTCGCACAGGATATGCATTGGTGTTTCTTCTGCCTCACGGCAGAAGCGACACTCTTCCGTACTAGTGAGACCCATTATTTTAAGGTGCCTATTGAGGCGGCAGTGTCCCGTATATTTTATTAGGTAAAATATACGGGGCCCCATATATATATATTTTATTAAGTACTGATACAAGATTCAAAATGATATTTTCAATTAAATCGGGGATAAACATATCATATTCATAGATATTAAAAGTAACAGTGCATTAGGTCATGACAAGTCATGACCTAATGAGAGTTAAAAGGATGTTTCAATTGCACTGACATAATCGAAGCTCAATCGAAAGAGTATCGACATAATGAGTACATATTTTTACGAAAGTATTTCCTCCTGGTATAATTGATATGATTTTACTAGATAGCGGATAGGTGAGTGAGGTTAAAGGCCCGATTGTGCAATGTATTGATGTAACATTGTTTGCACGTGAGACATACAGCCGCTGCGTTCGATGAACAAAACATTTTGATGGTTAGTCAGTTTTTAGTTTTGGCGTTCCGCAGTCATAAACTGGGCAGCCCGTCTGGTGACAATAAATTCAACCCATTATAACACACGTACTGTTGTTGTCATATAATAACATAACAACCACATGTCTGTTCATGTTTATTTTTATTATTTCTCATAAATTATAATTAAACAGAATTGAAAGATTTGTATTTAGGACCATAAGAATCTCACGTTCTATTTTCAAATAAAGAGACTGACTGCTTTGCATTCTTTACCACTAAAAGTCAATTATGAAAATATCTATTTTGCTCGATAATCTTTTATATTAGGTTTAATATTTAGTTCATTTAAATTTAATTGTTCTCTAGTACAAAACTGAGAAAAGGAAAAGAAAAAGTGCTTCGCGCAAAACTAAGAAAATGTTTTTTACGCATTCCTAAAATGCTGTCTGTAATTTCGCTGTCCAGTCTATATGCACGCTTGTATTGTAAGTACTGGCGGATTAATGTTACAAATGACAGATACACGTGTAAATGTTAAATATCAATTACTTTGATATTTATGAATTTGTAAAATCAACGTATGATATATGCAACTAGCACTTTATTAATTAATTGTATCTGAAACAGTTCAGTTCAAATTATAAAGAATTAATGATTGCAACAAATGTAGACAAATACACAGTAGACAAATATACAATATAATATAAGTATAATTTGTTATACTAAATTATAGACGACGGTTCGTACAAAATGAAACAACTCATAGCACTCACCATGGTCTAAGTAATACTACTTCGATAAGTACCGTTATAGTGGAAATAAATACAGGAATCGTACTAATTTACTATATAACCCTTGTATACAATGGAATTTTAGATTTTTTTCTTAATTTTCAAAAACTAGAAACATATTTAAAAAAAGAAAATTTTAATACAACTATTTTAAAATCAAATCGAGAGAGTCTTAATAATTTAATAAATTTACAACTGAAATAATTTGTTATCCGTCATAGCCCTCTAACATTCGGAAATTTTGCTTCCAAAAAAATTACTTCCGTGTGGATGAAACTTAATGATTCATTAATACAATAAAAATTGAGACTTGTTCGAATTTTATTAACCACTGTTTACAAAATTGTCAACAGGAACATGTAGCAAAAACATGTGCAGATATACAGTATAGGTAGTCACCCTCGCAAGATTAGCCACTTGTCTCTGTCAAATTGGCAGGTATTGATCGATAGCAGGAACTAATAACGTAAGTCAGGGCTGTCTCTATACCGTACTAACGACGTTATCCAACCCTGTATAGTCTGCAAGTTGGACAGAGTACTTTGTTTAGAATATTATGGATACGCCATTATTATTAAAAAATAATAATAATGGTGCAACTAGCAGCAGAAAACCAGCAGTTTTTGTCTCTATAGAAAAAAAAAAGTTTTATTATTGTTAAAAAAAAGTATTGCATAAATTTTCTTGTATAATCATGGATCTAACACGATCTAAATTCATGCTATTCACACAATTTGAAAAACCGCAAGCAACATTTGCTGATACATTCGTGTGGTTCTTAAGCGTTGCGTTTTATCGTTCTCACTTCAATATAATCTAAAAAAAATCAATTGACTATATTTGTAACTATTAGCGAGGACAATGTAAATGGCCATAGGACAACCAAAGCGTCTCACTAAACTTAATAATGATAAGCAAGTAGAAAGATGAAGAAGGAAACGGTAAAGAATATTTATGATATCTGTTTAATTTGATACCACAGTGAAAATTTCATCAACTACACAATGCTTCTATGACTCCAAAATAGTCTAAACTCAGAATAACATATTTTATGTCATTTCTCTTTATGATTTTTTATTTTATGATTTTTCTATATCAAAGACAGTGGCATATATGGATCCAAACATCGTTCTTCATACAACGACTTCATATGATTTCGAAGTTGAATTTCGTTAATTAATTCTATTAAATTGAAAAACTCTGTACATGTTCCAATAAAGTGGAAAAAAAAAACAAAAAAAAACGATGTGTGTCAGCTGCGACGCACGACTGGAATTTTAAACGCATAAAATTACATATATAAAAATATCCTGGTGTCAATAGAAAACTGGATACCTAATTACTTTATATTATTTAGTTACATTCTGCATACTCAGATGTCACGTGTTCCAACAAAAGTTACATTAGTTACGTTCGGTATACACAGATGTCAGTCACTACGTTTTATAAGTTCAAATACCTAGTTCATTTTTTCGACGACAGATATCGCCGAAACACAACAGCACGTATATGCTGTTATTTCACGGTGGTCTTCTGTAAGGGGGTGGTCACTGCCGCCAGGCGGGCTGCCCAAATGACTGCGAAACGCAGTGTGCCCTACCACTACTTTTCAAATTCAGACCAGAGTCAATTTTGAAAATTACATTAAAATTTCCAAACTTGACCCCGCCGGGAATCGAACCCGGGGCCCCTGAGACGTTAGGCACGCATCCTTGCCACTCATCCAACGGGCCGGCTTTATAAGCCGACGCGACGTTTGCTTTTATAAGCCCAGACAATAGAATAAGGGAACATAAATACATGCGTCGGCTGTCGCACACATGTCATAGTGGCAAATAATGTAACGCTTTTAAGTTAACGCTGTATTAATTTTACTCTTCATAAAATTTCTATACCAGGGACTTATATGAAAAAAATCTATTCATAAGAAGTAAATTCCAAAATTTATGAAATTTTTGTTATTCAATTACTTTTATATTTTTTAATTTTTTCTCTACTTTTTATTAAGAGTGATACGTTATCACTCTTAGTGATATCAATAAAAATGTCCGTCTAATCCAGTAATCACCTACATACTTAATTAAATGGGATATCTTCAAATTTCAATAACAATAGATAAGTATAATGCCGAAATTCGACCTCATCCGGTAATACTGACGTTTTCTTTCATCTCCAGGTTTATTGACAGTTCTTAACCCAAAATTTGTTGACCTGCTTCATCCTTCTCTACAAATACTTTTACTGGAAGTTTCTATTGGTTTCAACGGCGCAGTCCGGGCTCTAGTTATGTTGGATGAAACGTTTGCAGGGTTGCACCCCATTTGTCAAACGCACGCGTATTTAAGTGACTAATGCACTGGTCCTTAAAGCTTTGAAGAGAGCTTACGTTTATCGCCAGTATTTACAGTTTAACAACCACCGGTTTTAATGGAAAAAGCTTTTACACACTACAAAATATAAGATACAGAATAAGAAAAGGATAGAGGAATAAACTTTGGCATTTCTTACTCACTCTTTTGTTAAATGTTAAATGGTGGTTAGGGCAACCAGAAGGTTTTTTTAATGTTAAGATCGACAGACAGGCTGACGGTCCACTTGATGGTAAGTGGCTACCGTCGTCGCCTACAACACAAACAACACCACAACTACTGTAAGTGCGCTGCCCACTACAGTAGGATTAAGGATTGGATAGGAAAATGGACTCTGCCATCCCTTACTCACTCACAAAAACACAACAGCACACGTGCTGTCATTTCACGGTGGTCTTCTCTAAGGGGGTGGTTACTGTCGCCAGACGGGCCGCCCAAATGACTGCGAAACGCAGTGTGCTCTGCCACCACTTTCAAGTTTAATTTTCAAAGTTTACCCTGCCGGAAATCTAACCCGGGAACCCTAGAACAGAGCGTTAAGGCAAGCACCCTAACCACTCATCCAACGGGCTCGTTATGCCCGTTATGAACGCGGAATGGATTATGTCTGGCGATTGGCAAATGGATCAAAAGTATTGGTTAAATTCATCTGCATTTCTTTATAAAATATTATTAGTGGAAAACGGCAAATTTGTATGGAGGGGGGTAAAGGGCGAAGATGGGGAGAGGGTGAATAGCCTATGTTACTCGCTGATAATGTAGTTTTCTATAGGTGAAAGAATTTTTGAAATCGGTCAAGTAGTTTTTGAGCTTATTCATTACAAACATACATACAAATCTTTTCTCTTTATAATATTAGTATGTATAGATTATGCAATGTGTATTTTCTGAAAACAAAGTTCTAAATAAATGGACCATTAGAATTTCAGGATCCAAACAATATTGAAATTTCAGCGAAATGTGATTCATCCGTTTAGTGAGATTCACGTAAACATTATTCTTTGTCAGCAGTTATTTTCATGGCTGTCAATTTATTAGAATAAAAGACGCGAAGAAACATTCGCGGCGTATTGGCAACTTGCCCTTTGTAAGTTTGAAAAGAATAAACGTGAAAAGAATAGATAGAATGAGAAGAATGTTATAGACGCTTTAATTTTTGTAGGACACAGTGCGGTCCGCAGATGTAACTAAACCGTACATATATTATATTAGTAGTTCCGACTTCGAAGTGATATTACGACACAAGGTGCTTGCTTTAACACTTTGGTTCAGAGGTCTCGGGTTCGATTTCCGCAGACTCAAATTTTCAAAATTGGCTCTGGTATGAAACTGGCAAATAGTGGCAGACATAAATGGGCATCCCGTGTGGCGGTAGTAACCACCTCCCTATTGAAACTTCCCCGAAATAATAGCATGTAACAGCATACGGTGAGTGAGTAAGGGATGCAAGAGCCTATTTGCTATCCCTTATCCTTAATCCGGTCGGCAGCGCACTTGCAGCACCTGTGGCTCTTGCTTATGTTATAGGCGACGGTAACCAACTTCTTTGAATATCTGGTCCCTGACAGAATATCAGTGTTGTGGTCTGCACCACAACTGTATCTGAGCCAGGGTTCCTTTTCCTACTGTTATTTGTTTTTATATTTGTTTGTTTGTAATTATTATTTTTTATCACTTGCTCTAACATATAGTATTTGTATTTGGCTAATATCTGTAGAGGAATAAAAGTTGCTTTCTTTCTTTCTGCTTCTTTTCTTTAAGCACATTAAATTAATTTACCCTAATTCATTTACCACATTTTTCTACATAAATGATACATATACCCTATATGATAATATTTATCTATGATACATCATAATATGATATAATATGTGGCTTATTAAATACATTTCAAACAAACATGAAAGATTCAGCACTGGATATATTTAATCGCGGCCAACAGCTGATTTAGTGGAGAGTAGAATCATAGTAGAAATATATTTGAAAAAGTATTTTAGTCTGAAAAACTAGTATGTCATTGTCACGTGTCAAATGACAAAAGACTTTAATGACTGACATATTTATTTAAATACACTTGAGGCCACGAGAGTACACAATACAACTAGTTTTTGCCCGCGACTTAGTACGCGTCCCTCGGGAACAGTACTTTTTCTGGATGATTTTTTCTGTACTCCTGACATTTTGGCAAAATTTCATATTTGCTAAAGTAGTTGAGAAATATTTGCTCGGCTTTTAGTTGTCATAGCCTTATAACCTTCCTCAAGAATTGGGATATCAAATCATAATTTTTTTTTTGCGTTATAAACGTCTGGTGGTTCCAGAATTTAAAGCGTTCAAACAAACTTTTAAGCTTTATCGTACAACTAGCTGTGCCCGCGACTTCGTACTTCTGGTATTCGGAATTCGGAATAGCGCGTAATTTTTTTATTTGTGAACCGATTGGAATGAAACAAACACTAATATGTTACTAGAAGCTTGCTATAATACATCAGTGAAAACCTCACTGATGTATTATAAGCCATTTCTGAGATTAACAACCCAAACGCACAGACAAACAATGATCTTATTATATGAATGATATTATTTGATACTCGTAATTAGGATTTTTTTTTGAGAAATGATTGTCTTTTAATATTATCGATAACTACAAAAAGGGTGATTTTATGCAAGTATGTATTTAAAGTTTATGTTACCATATTTATATAGTTTCTTAGTTATTATACATTTCATATATTATATGATTTTATTAAATCTTTTGTACATATGTATATGTATACATTTCGTTCATGTATACATCGTATATATGTGTATACGTTATATATGTATACGTATAGGTACCAAATATATTATGTATATTATATACCTATCAAACCTACAACATGAGCATTTTAGACTTTTTATTCTATGTTATAATTAATTTTCAAAAATTTATTACACTAGCGAACTTCAAATCTGCAGCCACAAAAATCAATATTAAGTCTTTGGTTTCTTTATTGCGGTCGTTAATGTCCACCATTGTACATTACCAAGTACAATGTCGGCTACCACATCTTACAAATCACAGAAATTATGCAAATAAAACTTGTTTTGTTTGCTTTTTTGTCGACGACAAGTCATTCAGAGAGGCTAATGACATTGACTATTCATTGTGAGCAGTTTTCTACATACGATAGACTTAAAACATATACGAAATAATGCTCGTTAGAATTAGAAACGTCGGTAGTAAATTTAGTCACTACCAAAATTAACTTCAATAACAAATTTTAGAGGTATGGAATTATAAATCAACTAGTACACGACGTGTTATAGGAGGACTGTTAATTATCACATTCGATATAGCAAGATATAGCAGTAAAGGCACTCCCTTCGCGGCCTGACAATATGAATTCTTTTGTTTTGACAATTATTATTTTGAAATCATTTAATTAGGTTTTATGTACATCCAAATAATTTTCACATTAATTTCTTATGTTACATATTTAATAATATAGAGCGGTATAAGGATGAATCACTTCTTGATATAACATTTCTATAACACACTGTATTATTTGAGCTTCAGCCGTTAGGTGAAAATTTTGCTTACTCAGCCGAGTTGAATATTTTTTTATAGTAAAGGAGGTAGACAGGCAGATGGCATATTTGATGTAAGAAGGCTACCATCACCTATGAACACAAGCATTAAAAAAGGGATATAAACACGCGACCGGCTCAGGTAGGATAAAAGATAAGGGATAATGTAAGGGTAGTGGGATGGGGTCTGGAATTCTTTAAGACACTGCTATTTGACAGTGGTTTTTTGGAAGTGTGTGGTTACTGTCGCCAGACGACATGCACAGCTTTTGAAATCAATGAGCCCTGCCACGTTACTTGCAAATAAAACGTGAATTTACCATTCTTTTTAAGAACCTCACAAACAAATAGGTCGTATGGAATGAATTCCTCCATTTACCTGTAACAAAAAAAAACATTAAATCAATAAAATTATATTCGAAAGTCTGAATACAAATGGAAAACTTTTAATGTTAATAATAGGAAAGAAAGCTCCCCTTACAACTCTCAACCCTTCAGGTTGTTAGACTATGGAGCTAGCAAGACTTATTATTTCTGCAGTAATTATAAAATTTGACAAGTCAGGCAAACTTGTTAGTCCTTAAAACTAAGGGTTAAAAGCTACAGCCTACGTTCAAAGATACAAGCGATTTACAAGTTGAAATAATTTATTAAAAATCTATTTAAAACGTATAATTTTATACTACTCTTCAAATTTAATAAGAAATGTGTAATTAAAAGAAGTTAAGAACTATTATCTCACGATATATTATTTCCAGACTGGACCTATCCAATCCATATACCCTGTCCATGTGACTGATTCAGTAAAAAAAATAGGAAACATCTTTTAAAATTTCCACATTTTGGAATTGCGTTATATATAGGTACTCATATAAGTTAAATATTTATAAATAGTTTTAAAAACTTTAGTGAAGAGTTACAATATTCATAAACGCATTAAGATGTATAAAGTCATCATAACCGTTTTAAATCGTAAACACTGGTAATGGGTTCATGTCATGATAATAAAAAGCGTGGAATAGAACAGAATAAATAAATAAATAATAATAATAAATAGAATAGAATAAATCCTTTGGACAGAAAACTCGGATGCCATCATTGCATTCCCAGATTCAATCCCCATCTTATCGCACCTCGACTCGAGTGTCCTTTCAATGTTTTATGTGAATTAGAAATTGCTTAATTGCAAGTGCTAGAATTAGCACCTGCTTTAACGACAAAGAAAAAAGTAATGAGAATACTTGTATCCTATTAATCTGCAGTGAGCTGGCGTGAGAACGCTATATATGATGTAAATTGCTCAAGAGTTGGGTATCCAGCAGACTGCCTGATGCTGTAGCATCAGGTCAAGGGTACCATGTCACGGAAATACCAGCGAAGTAACAGTACATCAAATTTCAAATCAATCGAATCCTTCATCAACTAGGAAATGTGCTGATGATCTTCAAACTCAGTCGAGAAACTGTTCCAGGTGGCTTTTGACAGAGACAGGTTCAGGAGTTGACGGCCAACCTTCAGAACCGATTAGGCACTGATAGAGAGGGAGAGAGAGAGAGAGAGAGTTTGTTTATAAAATCTCCACCTCTTTTGACTTGGACCACAACATAAAGGGTATTCGAAGTTGACAGTTCCTTGAGTGACGTCGTTAATTACTAAGCGTTTTAGCTAAGTGTAGCTTATTTGATAGTCGGTTGTACAACAACTCGTATTTATAGCAAAAGTGGAAGAGGCTGTAAGTGTAAGTGCATCTATATAATTACACCTTGGTTTATTTTAATTACTTCTTTATATAACATTACGCGCTTCCTTCATTTCGTGGGAAATTCTACGGTTGTTTTATAGTATATTATTTATTACGTATAATATACCACAGACGTAACTTACAAAAAGATATATTAGATATTTAACTTAAAAAAAACATTAAAGTTAAGAAAGTATACATCACAAGGTTTCTATTAATGGTTTTTTATTTTTAATAAAGAAAATTTATGAGCTATATATATATATATATATATATATATATATATATATATATATATATATATATATATATATATATATATATATATATATAAATGAATCCCTATTTCCTCACGGCCTCACGCGTGAACCGATTTTAATTCGGTTTTGACTTATGGAAAGAAGGATAAACGGGGAATGTTCATATATATATAAATCATCAAAATGGATAATTCATTTCAAAAAAGATAAGATACCTTTAGTGACATTATTTCATGGATATTTCAAGATTACACGCAAAATTTTAAGAGATTTCATGTTTTCGAATTTTAAATAAAACAAATTTATTTCGCTAGTGCAAAAAATTTTGTACACTATTTTGTTTACAGTTTTCCATATATTACGTGTTAAACTTTGCACTCAGATTTTAAGATAGCTGACTACGCTTAGTAATTGACTGCGACTTCGCACGCGAAACGTTTGTCGTACTGCGGAAATTAATGGTAGTGCAAATAGAAATTAACTTAAAAAACAATGTTACACTTATTAGGTACTTAAGTAATGTTCTTAGCTTTATTTATGATGTTTGGAAGGCTAACTCAACTTAAGTCACTAAAATATGGGCTGAATACTTAGACCATTGTATTTCCATATTATTATGAAGATTCCCAAACCTACTATGGTCGGCAGCTCACTTGTGGCGTTGCTTATTTAATAGACGACGGTATTCACTTACCATTAAGCGGAATGTCAGCCTGTCTGTCGACCTTAACATAAAAAAAAGAAATATATCGCAGCGAAAATGTACTTCACATATTTTTTAGGTTTATTTAGATTTAGGTTTCTTTATTTTAGGATTTAAGTTTTATATGATTCTTTCAAGCATTTGTTAAAGTACCTAAATAATAATAATAACTTTACTTCGCTTTTAATATTTTTAATATTTAAAATTCAAATACCTTTCGATAACAAAAAAAATTACAACTAATTTGTTTTAAGTTTAGTCACAACTAAACAAAGTGAAGGCTTAATTCCTTTTCCGACGAATAATACAAAATTAAATTCCTGTTGAATTCTAAAAAAGTTAAAAGTTTTAGAAGTAGCGTGCTTTACAACCTTATTCATGGCTGCGGTAGCTTTACTAGCTTGGGACTAACTTGATAGAGTAATTGCCTCCTTCACTTGTTAGTAGGTACATTATTGCGTACAGTTTGTAACAAATTTACCAATATTGTTATAAAGTTTTTGTGAAATTATTTATTTTATTCTCAACAAAAACCCTACAACAATAAATAATATACAAAAGAGACATCATTGCCACTTACAGGGCTTCATTGTGTACCCAAATTATGTTGAAAAGTAAATTGATTTGAGACGATGGGGAAAAGGATCTAGGTGGATGTGGGATGTGGATATACGTATATCTGTGAGTATGTGTGCATGCGTGGGCACGTTTGTTACTATTTGTCCTTCACCGTATTCACGACACTGCGCTTGAAGCACGTTCTCGGCAGGTGGAAAATGTCCAAGTCTATAAACTTGTCATTGTATGTTGTGTCATTGTAAGTAATCTGTGGTATATTGAATTACCATATCTATACATATTATTAAATAAGTGTATCCGCCTCAGTCTGTTTCTCCGCTAATTTCTTCTAAACTACTCAACGGATTTTGATACGGTTTTCACTAATGGAAAGAGTGATAAATCAAGAAGGCTTGTGTCAATAATTTGCAAATAAAAATACATCCGGGGCTGGTAACTATTTCCATTTAGAACGAATAAACTGGCAGCAAGTAACTACATGATATTTTTAAATTTCAGAGACAATTTATCTAGCGTTGTTCTGCCCGAACGTAGGGTTGCTTGCTATTTATCTTTCGCTGTTATTTTCGGCTACTATTATATTTTTATAATATTCTATTGACATCTGTACTCTTTAAACTGTGTAGCTTGTCTGCCAGCAAAGTAACCACTCTTAAACAACACCACCGTGAAATAGCTGCGCTTATGTACGCGCCAGTGAGGATGCCATTCTCCTATCTTGTGCCTTATAGTACATTTATCCTAATAGAGCCACACACTTAAGTTTCTCTAATATGATTTGTGTTTATAGGTCATCTACATGTCTCCGTGTCTTAATTTATCAAAAACAAATCACATAAGTACATATTTTTTGGACGATCTTGCTACGACTGGTAAAATCGTATAGGTACAATTAAATAAATATTTTTTTATGTAAAGATCGGCAGACAAGCTGACGGTCCACTTGATGGTAGGTGGCTACCGTCGCCTATAACACAAGCAACGCCAAAGCCGCTGCAAGTGCGCTATCGACTACAGTAGGATTAAGGATAAGGGATTTGGAGTGGATAGGGAAATGGGCTCACTCACCGAAACACAACAGCACACGTGCTGTTATTTCGCGATGGTCTTCTGTAAATAAATAAATCTTTATTTGCACAAACACATGTATACAGGATCTCTCGTTATGCCTCGTTTCTCTTATGCACCAATTTTCCACGCGAACTGTACTGAACGAACAGCCCCAACTAACGGGGCGTGCAAGAGGCGGACGCGATAGAAAATATTACACCGATTATGTTCTAAATTTGACTTTGTTTCTTTTACTGCAGTTTTTATTCTTTTACTGCTACGACCTTTTTTTATTAACCATTTAAATTTCCAGCTAACATTTCACCGAGTACCTATAATTTTTATTACGTATTGTTTAGATGTTAAACATTGTTGCATTTTATGAAACTTTAAAAATTAAACAAGTTTGTATTTTTCCAAAGGTTAGTTAGTTTTGTCATTTTGTCCTAGTTAAACATGTATTATATTTCTCCAAAGGTTAGTAGGTAAGATATAAAATAAAGGTATAGTATTATAAGCAATAGCAACCCGTCACCGGCTTTGGAAAGATGAAATTTTTTCTGGAAATTAAATACACAAACCTTTCTTGTTTATCGCTCTTTCCACTAGTAAAAATTGTAACAAAATCTGCACACAGCGATTTTATTTTATAACTAGCTGAGCCCGCAACATCTTACGCGTGGTATTCGGTACAGTGCGTAACTTTTTTTGTTTTTATACCGATTGGAATGAATCAAACACTTGTTACGGGAAGCTTGTTACAATACGTCAGTGAAAACCGCATTCAAATCGGTTAAGCCGTTTCTGAGATTAGCGTGCACAAACGCACAGACAAACAGGCAAAAATTCTAAAAACTATTTTTTTGACCTCCGTAACACAAGAAAAATGTGTACAATTTTTTTTTATATTTAATGTACGGACAGGACTCGTTTACGATTTTATTCTATGTAAAGATATGTACTAGCGACTGAATCCGGGTTTTTTTGGGAAATTATATATGTATACAAACCTTTCTCGTTTATAGACTTATAAGCTTAGTTAACGGAAATATATGATATCTATACATATTTTAAAATATGTATAAAAATAAATAACTTATTAGTCATATAGGCTTACAACAGATCGTATAATTATTAACTTGAGCTACTTTTATCGTTTAATGAGAGGTGTCTTGTAAAATTTCACAAAAACTTAACAAACATACAATCTAACAATTCTAATTATCATTCACAACAAAAGTTAAATTTATTCTCCGTTTCTTTGAATCTATGGGCAAAAGAGAATTTGTTATATGGTCAGTGTGCGCTTTTAAAAATCTAAAGAAATGAATAATTAAATATTTTGTTTCAGAAATCAATCATTTCTACTCATTTCTTACCATAGATAGCCTATTAAAAAAAAAATTAAAAACCCCAGAGGCATAGAGACGACGAGCATTTCCTCTTTACACATTTTACTTGTACATGACGCAAGACTCAGACCGGAACTTTCGTTAACCTTTGTAAGAGTACCCCCGCGGCAATATGCGGATAGTAATGATATCGCACACGCAAACATCCCACTAATGAATATTAGAGGAGGTGTTTTTCAAAATATATGAATTGGGCTACATTCACGTAATTTATAACGATGCGTCAAAAGATAGGTGTTAAACATTTTATTGGTAAAATAAAACGATTAGATATATAATTTCTTAGGGATTCACAACTGCTGTATAGAGAGGTATTGATGAAGTTGGTGCTTTATGTGAAGAGAAATTCAGTCTGTGACAAGAAGAAAGTTGATTTAATTTCTATTTTCATAGATATGTTAATGAGTGAAAATTATTTTAAAGTTTTCAACGTTCTTTGGCATTAAACCAAATAACATGTATTATATATGCGAAAGTTTGTATGTTTGAATGTTTGTTCTTCAATAACGCAAAAACGACTTAACGAATTTGGATGAAATTTGGCACACATATAGTTTATTTGGAATATTTTTATCCTGGAAAATAGTTACCTAACTCTAGGTAGATATCTAAAAAATATTTTAAACAAAAACAATAAAGATGTCAAACGTTATTACTAATATACGTATATTTTCATTTTTCAACGCGTACGATTTTTTAATACGATTATTCAACGCGTACGTACGTATGATATTTTCATTCTTAGTAATAAATAACAAATTTTTTCGTTTAATTAATTTTATTATTAATTGAACTTTGAATTATATTACATGTGAGAAAACATCTTTTCACATCTGAAAAGTAATATCATAAAAAAAATTAGTTATCACTCTCACATATAGGATGTAGTAAGTAACGTTCCATTTTTTGTTTGTCTGCCTGTATGCCATAATCTTTCCCTTTTATCCTTATCTCACTAAATCGGCAGCACAATTGCAGTACTTGTGGCGTAGATTGTGTTAATAAGCAACGGTAGCCAGTTGCCATCAAGTAGACTGTCAGCCTATCTGACGAACTTTAGATAAAAAAATCCAGGAAAGTTTTCAACGGATTTTGTTGTAGTATGCAACAATGGAAAAAGGGATTTCTGATAAATATCCTCATATATCCTCATATATCCTCATATATCCATCATATCCAAGTTGTATTTGACGAGTTGTCACGGTTTTTGTGTTTGTGTCACAGTAAAAATATCGATCTGAAATGGCTATTGTAACTGTTTGATTAAGTTATTGTAACAATGTATCGCAAAAATATTCTACAAAAAACTCTACGACCAACATATATATGTCTCTTAAAAAAATTTTACCCATAACGATCAGGTGTGGTGTCTGAAAAGTAACTTGCATATTTTAAATCTTAGAAGATATTACTGAGAAATCCTCACAAGCTGCAGTAGGCTAAAGCAATAGACTACCTATAGCTTTTCATGTTGAAGAAAGGCCAGTACATTAATTTATACATAGGTACACTGCTATAGAGTTTAAAAAAATCCTGCAATATAAAAGGTTCTTCAGTTAATCTCTGTTCCAAATTCAAAACTCAGTCTCTGAGCCAATAAATAACGTGAATATTTTATAGCGTCCTACAAGGAGGTTCCAAATAAGAAAAAAAGTTAGACAGCGTTTGTATCTAAAGTACTCGTTTTATTATTGAGTGAATGAACCCATTCTAGATTAGCGTGCAGAACTGCAGACAGTAGACGGCAGACACCTGCGAGAGAGGGTGGCCTTACTTTATATATTTAAGTATATAAAGTAAATTATATATTTACTTTATATATACTTTACAAACGCTAAATACTAAAAATATCCATTGTTTAATGAAAATGTTACAAGAAATAGACAAGACAATTGCTTTGAAAAAAATATATATTATACTTAAACATGTGAAGAACCAATTGTATTAATTAGAATTTTCGTTAAAGTAATAGAAACTCCACAAAAAAAGTTAGAACACAAGAAGAATTTGACCTTTATTGAAAATTCTCTCGAAAACGGCTTATTGCACGCATATGAATCCTGTACCTATTAATAAGTTGATATCAGATTAAAAAATTGTATTGATAAAAAAAAATATTTTGTGTAATGTTCTAATGGTAAAAACAAAAAAACACCATTTCTATGCCTGTTGAATTGTCTCCGCCGCCAGCGAGTTCTATTGTAAATGTCATTTGCCTCAGTGAATCCCTTAGTTTTTATATTTACCTACTGTTGAGTACAGAATGCATTGATTTATTTAAATATTTACTTATGTTTTACAAATATTTAGTTAACTGCAATTAATAACTTTATAAGCTTATATTGTTATTAATAAAATGTATTTTTTCAGTAATATATAATAATTACTATTTACTTATTAATGGTAAAATTTTCTATTTCATCTAGTTGATGATCAATGAAATCAAACAAATTCATTTTTATTAATTTCTTTTAAAATAATTTGTTGATATTGCACAAATGACAACTGCAATAGAGTTTTAGGTTATATTACACGTCAATTAAAGACGCTATTTGAAAGACGGAGTGGCAAATAAGTTACGGGCTAATTTATCCATTGAGTAATGCTACTCGAAGATGGTGAAATTCGTACGTTTAGTTACAGATGACTAACTGGCGGTTAGTCTACTTGACACTTGTAAGTGGTGAAAGAGGCCCTTACTATGGAGAGGTTCCCAGACCACTTTCAAAATTTAGTTAGTTCCGGTGGACCCTCTGCAGCTACATTTCTACCATATTCCCAAAATTCGACAAAAAATGTGAAGATTACATCTAATTATGGAAACAAAGAATTGGGAGGTTTCTAAATGAAATAAGTGAGAATTGATTGTTTTTTTTTTGTTACCCCCATTTTTTGTCACACCAACTTAGACACCCGCCGAGTCTCCCGTGGACCACCGGGGTCCACCTGGATCATTATGGAAACTAAGGATCTAATGTAAATTCAGGGATCTCATTTTATTTTACATAAAATATGTAGATTTGTTATTTGTTCAGTTGCTACAAAACTCACAGTTAGATCGATTAGCTAACTTTTCAAAGACGGATCTTTGAAAAACTTTCAAGACATTTTAAGACACGGACATAAAATGTAAACTTTGTCGTCGGCATGCTTTGCGATGCAACGATAAAAAACTTGTTTCCCTCACAATTTCACAAACAAATTTGTTTGAAGTCTTTTAAAAAATCTCAACTATCATTAATCAAACTGATTAATTATCCTTAATGCTAGAATTCGTATCTGTAGAACAATGAATTAATATTTGTAACTATTAAAGGTCGGCAATATAAAGCAGTGTAAGACTATTTTTTTTTACAAATTCTTAATAAACAACAATTAATTAAAACACCATATTCTTATAAGCCATTTTCATTTTCATGAAAAGTCCATTTTCAAAGTTGTCCCTGCCGGAAATCGAACCCGGAAGCCCTGAGAAGTGCATTAAAGCAATGAACTAATCGAAAAGGGGGCTCATCAAAATAATATATTCTAAAAAGTATAAGACGAATCATTTCGTTTTCCACAATCTCTTTAAAAAACCATTCCAACTGATTTCATAAATACTAGACAAAAGTCGATGTTTGAAACCGCTTCACACATCATCTGATATTGGCTAAAACTACATACAAAATTATTATTACGTAACATCAGCGGAAGAAAACCTCTAAATATATTAAAATTATTACGTAGTTTAGTTGAAGTATGCGGAAAATCAGATAGTTATATCAACATAATACTATATTTGGAATTGAACAAACACTAAACGTTAGAGGAAGCTTGCTACAATACATGAGTGAAAACCGCATTCAAACCGGTGAAGCTGTTTCTGATATTAGCGTGCACAAACGCACAAACAGACAAAAATTCTATAAAAATATTTTTTGACCTCGATAACATTAGCAAAACGTATACAATTTTTATATACAACACAGCTCGTTTACGATTTTTTTATATATATAGACATATATATAGATGATTCATTCTATACTACAATCTCTATATATAAAAATGAATCCCCATTTCCCTTGGTCACGGCATCACGCGTGAACGGGTAGACCGATTTTAATTCGGTTTTCACTAATGGAAAGAGGGATAAACGGGGAATGTTCTTATATATAAAAATTGCATCCCGGGCGAAGCCAGGGGCGGGTCGCTAATATAGAAATAAAATCGAAGGAACAAGTGTGTATTTATCTCCGTCAGTAGGGATAGCTTCGTAGCATTGGGTGCACCCGCCGCTATCAAAAGCGTGTATTACAACAAAAATCACTGTCACCGCGTTTATTCAACACCCTGTACACTTCTGTACCGTCTGCAACCTCAAAACCAATTAAAACACATAACATTTACAAATTACAAAGAAAGCGGCTTAAGATTCAAAATTACCGAGACAAAGCGCCGGTTAATGATGTCACAGTTCACCGTATTGTATGCAATTATGCACAGTGTGCAATTTATTGTGCGATTTTCCCGCGGCGTATCGTGACTCGCCCAGCGCTTTCTATCAGGGCATGTCCTCGGTGCATTATGGCCTATTGCTACGGATGTTATGAACGAATAAAATGCACGCTCCCATATACACTGACAATTTGTAATCATCACTGCAGACGAGAGGTGATGGCCGGGTGTTAATGTATGCAGGTGTTACGAACGATATCTATACCTTCAAATGGAAATTAATTTTGAAATTATGCAGGAATTAATAGCTGTCTAAACCCTTTTAAAGGCAACCTTACGGTGTAAGGTGAACTTTTGTCCTTGAGGCTCCTGACTTAAGGCGCTATACAAGGCGCTACAACAAAAACGTGAGGAAACTAAAAAAATAAGGAGCCACAAAGCCTTTTCCTTTTTTCCTAGATTTTTTTTTAATAATTAAATTATTACGATTATTGGAAAAGATTAAAAATCACACGATTAATGTATTTAATCCGTTATTTATTGATTTATATGTGGTCTTACATTTTTGCAGACCTTGTAAAAATTAAAAACACTAGGGTTTTTTTCTGGACCTTAGTGCCTTTAATTTTTACAGTGTATTTTTCTTTGACTAATTACGTTTACGTTATCAAACACTAATCATAGTCTTAAGCTATGAAATTGAGAGTTGGATTGGAGCTCTTATAGCTTACTTTATGCGGTTTTATAGACAAATAGCTACTTTTATAACTTATTAATTAAAGAAATATATTGGCCTCATTGATTACGGTTATTAAATATTAAAAAGAGTATGTCAAACTCTATCTATTTTAACTGGCGAACTTCGCACCTCAACCTCAGACTAAAAATGTAAGAGAAATTAATTTTATTCCAATTTTTTGTGTGAATAATTCAAAATAAATAATTGAATTGAATTGAATTGAATATTTCAGATCTTTTAATAGTTATTTTGCTATTCGGGGCGAAGACAAATTTAATAAATCAAAGATAATAAAAATCGGTCCAGCCATTCTCGAGTTATAAATTGTATAACTAACACGACTTTCTGTTATATACTTATATAGATATAATATATATCCCATCAAACTTCAATATAGTATCGCTAAATATTTATTAGCAACAATACCTTAAGATTTAACTTTGTAACACATAGAAACTGTGTAAAGATTGTAACCATGCTCAGGAAAATTTATTTGTAAATTAGCATTGTCTTTCCTTATCTTGCGGGCTAAGCCTATGTCCGTTTTAATGATATGTAGAAAGGCTTCGTTAGCCGTTCGTCCTTGGTGGGCGAATTGAGTGCACGCATTTCGCACGGTACGGTCGACGACCTCAAACAAGTACAAACAAGACGAACACTCGCCCAAAAACTTACGTAAAAATTATATAGGTAATTGTTCGTGTTAAGAAACCTTTTTAATAAAACATATTTTATTAACGCAATTAATTAATGCGATAATAGTAGATTTTACAACAAGTGCACAAAACGAATCATTTTTCAAAATCTACGAGTAAGAAAAAATTTCTTACTCGTAGATTTTAATACATATGTGTAAGGACAAATTATGTATTAAGCACATATTTTTTACACAATCGGTAAAGTTAATAATCTTACAGTTAATGATTTGCAATAAATCTTACAAATTAAAATATACTATTTAATATGATTGACAGTTGAAATACAAACGGATCACCTTTCTAACAGGTGCTGCTTTCGAACGAATTGTTATTACTTTGGTAGTCAATCACATTGATTGAAGCCTTATTGATCAATCGATATCCTACAAATAGAATTGCTTCGGTAAATATTGAAATTTCGCGATTAATTGTTTATACATATGGTAGAATCGTAAATTGGTTGTGAGTTTTCATTCAAATTCATTGCGTAGATAATTTGCATTTTTATTAAGTAATCTGCTTTGGATTTAATTGCTTTAATCGCGGAGAGAATATTTTGTCTGAGCTGAAACGTATATGAACGTGTCTGAGGGCCTGTGCCCTAGAATCGGAACCGTGCAAGTAACTGCCGGCGGAGAGCGGCCGCTGACTTATCTGTTTTTTTCTGATATGGCACATTTCTGCTGGGACGCTAGATTTTTTTTAATGGCAAGATCGGCAGACAGGCTGACGGTCCACTTGATGGGAGGTGGGTAGCGTCGCCTAGGTGGCTACCGGTCCACTTGATGGCTACACAAGCAATGCCAAAGTGCGCTGCCGACTACAATAGAATTAAGGATAAAGGATTGGGAAGGGATAGGGAAATGGGCTCTAGCATCCCTTACTTCACTCACCGAAACACAACAGCACACGTGCTGTTATTTCACGGTGATTTTCTGTAAGGGGGTGGTTACTGGCGCCAGACGGGCTGCCCAAATGACTGCGAAACGCAGTGTGCCCGCCACTACTTTCCAGATCCAGACCAGAGACAAATTTGAAAAGTTCATTTTTCTAAGTTCACCCTGCCGGGAATCGAACCCGGGAACCGTAGAAAAGAGCGTTAAGGCAAGCACCCAATGGCAAGCACCCACTCATCCAATGGGCTCGTCGTAGATGTAAATAAACTGTGTCCGACGTTGTCTGAGACGGTACGTGTCTGATACGTTCGTTGTCTGAAGATATGCTCTAATTGTACATTATTGTTATTATTTATTATACCAGGAATAAAAAATAAAAATCTAACATAGCCGAAAATCAAACATAACGCAACAAACATCAACAAACTTTTATTTATTTGAAAACTTTTTCTTTCTGATTTAAGTAACTTAAAGAAGATTAATTTGCTCTTTAGTTTATTGCAGCCTTGTAAATCCGGCGCCGGTCCCTAGTAGGCTAAATTGACTCTGTATGTAGAGTATAATATTTTATTTGAAATTCTACTCTATAATTTATTAATAAAGCTTACAATTGAATCTCCATCGACATTTCTCATACACAAGTTGCTGTTAAAAAGTGCGCCCACGCACGCGCCGGGAGCAGAGTTAATAAAACGGCACAGATATCTGTGTTTCTAATAATTGTAAGCAACCGAGAACATAAATCAAACACCCAGTTCATTCAACAGGTTCCACTAACAGAAGATAGAATTATAAAACCAATAACCACTATCCACTGTGAAATATCACCATGTTGTAAGTACACGTTCAATAACTTTATTAATGCTTACCTATTTAATTAACAACTTGTATAATTTGAATTCCAAAAACTAATTTATTGACGTCCCGTTTATCATTTTATTTTATTCCGTAATAAATCTACCTTTATACATATTATAGATCCTTAGTATAAATTTAAGTCGGTGCCCGCGTGTGTCCTGTATATTCGCAAACTCCGCAACTTTTACCAAAATGAGCGTAACCTAATAACCTATGAATTAAGGCGACGCAGTGGTAAACAATTAATACAAAAAGATTTTTATTAAAAATTTGGAGGTATGAATGGAGTAAAAAACTGACTTTTGCTCACTTCAGATGGCAGCACTGTTGGTTGTTCCCTAAATCTGACAAGTAGCTGTCATTTTCCATAGTAATTTTGTAAACAAACAAAAAGAACTGAATTTATTTAATTAACATGACGCTTATGTTCAGCTTTTGATTCTAAAAGTCGGGAATCCATATATTCCCTAAAGATTTCAAAAGAAAAAACAATGGATAAAAGCTTTACAAAGAAAAAAATTGGAAGCAGACTAAATATTCGAAGTTATGTGCAGTAGATGCTTTTCTTTTCCTCAACTGTTGTTTTAACTGCTTAACACTGTATGTCGAATACATTTTTGTAGAAATAAAGGCAAATTCGCTGAAAAATACAGGGAAAGAAAAACGCAATATGGCGGCGATTAGGATCACTCAACAGTGGCGCCACCTACGATTAGCTTTCAGTTTTTAACCCCATTGGTCCCGTTTGCCTGTAATATGTAAATCTGTGTTTTAAAAGAGGTTTCTTTGAATTTTTTTTCTCTGTTATAAAAGTTTACCAATCGTGTAATCCAACTGATAAAATTCTCGAAATCAGTAACATGAAGAAACAGATTACCAAACCTCACGTCCATATGTTTTGTCATTGCTGAGAAAAATCTAAATCCTTGCCACCAAAATTTCCAATGGTCCAATTGCACAAGAATTTTTTGTTGCTTCTCGGAGATAATCGAACAGATTTAAAATTGAAAGGTTTTTCTTAAAAATTGAATAAAAAATGTAAAATGAAATACAAGTAGCAGATTAAAACTTTAGTGCGGAACTTAAGTTAATTAATAAGCTTTAAAAATAATGTAGTTGTGGCTGAATATTTTTAGCACTGTGACCAAAGCTTTGGTGAGTAATTTCCTATTTTTTTTTTCTCAGAAAATATAATGTATTGTTTAAATCTGCCTGATTCAAGCCTTTTTAAATATAGTCTATTATACTCTGTATTTTTATCTAAGTTTAATTAGATAAAAATAAATCCTCGCCTTAAATCGCGCAACAGATTTTGATGCAGTTTTTACTAATGGTACTTAAACTAGGTACTTTAAACCAGGAAGGTTTTCATATACCTACCTATACTTTGCAAAAAAATATTTCCCGTGCAAAACCGGGAGCGGGTGGCGAGTAATAAATAATAATGTATAATTATTATATAATACTAGCGATCTCCCGGCTATAACACTTAAAAATTATGTGTATCTTGCATGTGTTATATAGGCGAACACAACTTTGACCATAGAGTCCTAAGATAAATAATACAAATTTTAAAAAACGTCTGAATATAACTCGACTATCATAAATATTATACACAGCTAAAAATTTGAAATAAAATTGACTAATTAATGAAAAAAAAAATTTTTAATAATCAACAGTTCTTAATTTTTAGAATACAAAAATTTACGTCTCATTGAATTGTTTCAGCAATTTATATTTAAATGTCTTCAAGGTAACACAGAAAATATTATTGAATTAAATATGTTAGCCACTTATAGAAGTTTTGTATCAAGCTTCACTTAATTAAACAACTGTTTTTACACTTCCCAGACGAGATAAGCTGTTGCGATTTAAAGGTGGTATTACCCGTTATGTACAATGCGATTCACACGAGGTTATAAAGTACATGTGAACTTCGCAACAATGCCTCCCTCCCTACAGGACTACAAAACAATACTGCGTGTGGTAAAGGCATTTACGGGATGAAATCAGATTATGTAACATCTTTTCCACTAAAGAAATAAGATAATTCTCAAGTTAATCGTATTAATTTAACAAATTTTTGTTGCATCTGATTGTGATTTTGTAGTAAGTATATAAAACGATTTTTATATTAAACTCATGTGTATAAAGTCTATATTTATACATCTATATAAATAAAAATGGATCTTCGAAAGATACATACATCTTCGAATGTATGTACGCCCATAACTTTCGAATGGGTAGACCGATTTTAATTCGGTTTTGACTAATGGAAAGAGGGATAAACGGGGAATGTTTATGTATATAAAAATTGCACTACGGGCGAAGCCGGGGGCGGGCCGCTAGTATTATTAGTAATTGTTGTAAGCTATATCAAAATTGTTCCAAATTTAAACTGTTGCTATTATTTAAGTTTACTCCTGAATCTATTTTCAAATAAAGCCGTCGGTATGGACATTTTATGAGGAGTAAAATTAATACAAGCGTTAAATAAAAAGCGTTACGTTATATGCCACATTGACATTTGTGCGACAGTTATTGCATTTAATTATGTTCCCCAATTCAATCCCTCTAGGCTAATAAAAGCAAATGTCGAAATCTTGTATGAAAGTGTAGTCCGCGTTGAGGAACGCGTTATAACTTGCCGGCGCAGCGACATCTGTCGTCGTAAAAATAACCTATTTGAACTTATAAAACGTAGTGACATCTGTGTATACCAAACGTAACTGACATAACTTTTGTTGAAACACGTGACAACTGAGTATGCAGAATGTAACTAAATAATATAAATTAATTAGGTATCCAATTATCTATTGACATGAGGAAAATTATACATTTATTTTTTTAAATACAGTCGTGCGTTTTAAACACGCACACTTTTTTCTTGTTTAAATATATATTATAATGTAACCTTTACTAGTTTAGTGTTGAGTTTTGGTATGACCGATATACTCTTATTATTCTTAAGTATTTTAAAGACAAACTTACAATTTAAATGCATAGATTTATTTGGGATCCTAAATAATATTCATTGTTCTTTATTTAACATAATTATATAATTCTGTCACTTCAGCCCGGAATATTTTAAAAAGTATAGCAGACAGTTTCCAATTTTATATCTAAAACAACATCAGGTAAGCTCATCAATCAGCCTTTCGGAATTTGCGTGCGAACCATAACTGACAGCAGTCGCAAAATGACGTAACTTCTTCAGTTTGTTCAAGCAATTTGTGCGCTTATTACTTATAGACATTCGATTAAATCGTTTAAAATGAAATGAAGATTATTTTCTTGTAAAACAGACTGTAAACGTGTAGAAATTGAGTGGAAGTTTACTTGTAATTCGCCTTAGTTTAGTTTCGGTCTCAGATTTCGGTGGCGACTTCAAGAGAATCGGTATAAAGTGTCCGGTGGTTTTTGTTCGTTAAAAAATGGATTTTACTTCTTTGCATTTAGATTTATTTTTCTGTAAAAGATATTTCCGGAAGACAATGTTGTTGCACTTTGCTGAATGAAGATAATAATGTTCTCACGTATATAATAGCGATCCGTTTATTAAATTGTAGATCCTAAAAGAGTAACTGTTTTGCTTTTAGCAATTCGTCTAATATGTGATAGAGATAATAATATTGTGTAGATGACCAAAAAATGAAAATAAAGTTTTTTTCCAATTTTTTTTTAAGTGTTACATCTAAAGAGGAAAATAGATTACAATTTTTTTATAATAATAATAAGTAATAATAATAATAAAAGCCTTTATTACTGTTAACAATAATTTGAATCTTAAAATATATCTAATTATGTCTTATCTAATTCCTTATCTAATTTACATTTCCTTTCGCAGTAACGTAGAATTTTTCCTTTTTATTTTTAGTTTTTGTTAACAATTTGTCTTTCGACAAAGGCCTCCTTCAAGGCTTTCCACTCTTCTCTGTTCTTGCCACTTTTATCCATGACTTTCCTGCTGTCTGTTTCAGTTCATCGTCCCATCTCATATTTTGTCTTCCCTTGTTCTTTTTTGGTATCTGGGGTACCACTCTGTGATGACTTTGTCGTCACAGCGATAAAATACAATTAGGTACAACGCATACAACGCGGCTGCAAATTGGTCTTATGCCAAGTAGACGCTCAGTGCACACCCCTAGCAAATTTTAATTTATTGCAATTTAATATTAAATTCAAACTTAAACTACTTTTAATTAAAAACCTTTTATGAATAACACAATAAAGTGTTTACGTAATGCATACGTGAAGGTAAGTGTAATTCAAAACAATAATAAAGAAACCTTTAAATAAAGGAAAGAACTAAAATAAAAACAGTAAGTAAATATAATAAACATTGCAATGTTATTTCATTTAATCTTAATAAGGAAATACTTATTTTAAGTTTTTTTTTTATCAATCAGCAATCAGCTTCCAGAGCTATAATCTGATGTGGAAATTGTTTTATTTTTATTATGTGGTTGATATTCCTGCGAGCATCATCCCAAGATTCAACTTCGACGGTCCAAGTGCAAGATCCGCCATCTCTTCAGTCGAATGACCTCTCCATTTGAGTCTAGAAGATTTTTGGCTAATTCGTTGCTGTGTTTTCTCAACCTTTTTATATATCTTGCACTACCTGCACTGATTGACTCCTTAATTGTTTCTATGCCCAGGTGCTCATGTATTTCAGTGTTTCTCATATACCAGGGAGCGCTAGATATGGATCTCAATGCAATGTTTTGGAATCTCTGAAGGATTTCTACATTGGACTGACTGGCAGAGCCCCAGAGGTCGATACCATATGTCCAGACTGGCTTAATTATCACTTTGTATACCAATAGTTTATTGTGGAGTGATAATGGCGATCTCCGTCCTATAAGCCAATTTAGGCTTCTGAATCTCAGGCTGGCTTCACTCCTCTTTGCCTTTATGTGGTTTGTTTGCCCATGTTAATCTTTTATCCAAGAACATGCCGAGATATTTGACACAGTCAGTTTTTGGCAGTGTTTCGCCTCCCAGATGCACAGATTATTTTAAGTATTGCTTATTTTATGAACGATTAAAATGTCGGTTTTTGAAACAAATTTGTAATGAGAGGGTTCATAAAAGGAAGATTGAAGTTTGTGCTACATTATTATCAAAATTTCAGTGTATAATTCAATGCAATCGTTGATTGCATAATGCAAATAATTATTTTCTAAAACAAAGTCTCTGTCCATCTGTCTGCTTGTCAGCTTATTTTGTCTAATGAAATAAATGCGTAATGACCAAATACGTATACAATTATATGTATGTTGAAAATAGATTTTCACGCAACTTTACCATATTATTGTTCACTTTGTATGTAATCCCTAAACTGCTTATAAATTTTGATGGAGTTTTCATAAATATTTGGATGTTTTATTCTAGAAAGTTCAGCTTTATCAATATCTTAACTGATATTAAGTATAAATTCGAAAGTGAGTTTTTTTGTTACGCTTTCACGCCTTAAGTTAACGCTCAAGCCGAACATCATGAAATTTTGCATATGCATTGATTTCTATGGAAAAGTTGTAGAGGTTGATAATTCTTACAAAATAGTCAGGGACATGTTGTCTAAGTTTTATATTTAAGCCACAAAAACTACTTTTTGTATTAAACAAATAATTAAAATCGTTAAGTGATGTTTATTGGTCATATTATTAACAAAGTTATGAATCCTTAACACGTGATTTTTGCTTTTTACTTCATATGTTTTGGACGTATGGTTAAAAAGATAATAGGATGGGTCGGTATCAAAACCAATGGATCTATAAAATGACCTTATAAGGACCACTTTGCAAAACGACCACAGCTGTAGAAAGCCTATATGTCGAAATGACATTGTAGTAACACGAACATGAGGTCTTCATCCCAGAATGGTTTAAAGCTTTTTTTATGATAAGATCGGCAGACAGGATGACGGTCCACTTGATGGTTGGTGGCTACCGTCGCCTATAACACAAGCAACGCCAAGGCTGCTGCAAATGCGCTGCCGACTACAATAGGATTAAGGATAAGGGATTGGGAAATGGGAAATAAAACCACAGAGGCAGTGCAAAAAGCAAGACGAGTACGCTACGACTGGAAGTTGCAATTCTAGCTAAAACGTTGCTATTACATATTGAACTTGTATTTTATGTCTAGGTAATAATTAATAAACTATTATGTCAAAAGAAAAAAGTATATATTATATCCGATAGCTCAAAAAAATGACCTTTGAAACAATGCAAAAATATATGTATGCCATTGTAAGTTGCAATTACATCGTAACACGTAACGTATGTAATGCGTTGTTAGAGGTAATTATCTCAAAGTCAAAGTATGAAGATGGTGAGCTAATACGTTTAACGATTGTTGGGCATTCAAGCCGGTTTTTTGCCTTCTATTTTCTCATATTTACATAAATATTTCGATGCATACCGTTATTATAGGATGTAGGATTATTTTTTAACATTCGTTAGCTGTGTTTGTTCGTGTGATGATTAGATTATGTACATTTTGACTATGTAGGTATTGGGGGTAGACGAGTCTTGTAGTGGGTCGCGACCACCTATTCGCTGGACCGGTAACTTCGCTGGCAGTTGATGGATGCAGAGAGCGGAGAACCGAATGTGTTGGCAAACAGTGGACACTTTATGATGATAAATAAATTATATGACATTTAAACATAATGATGGTTCTTATATTAACATTGCACATATTAAAATAGTGAGTGGTTACTGCCACCACACGGGCTGCCCAAATGACTGAGAAACGCAGTGTGCGCTGCCACTACTTTCCCGATCCAGACTAAAGCTAAATTCGAAAAAATCATTTTTCAAAGTTGATCCTGCCAGGAATCACACCCGAGAACCCGAGAACAGAACGTTAAGGCAGGCACCCTAACCACTCATCCAATGGGCTCGTCAAAATCTGATATTAAAAATAACATTTAACCATATATTCAGTGAAACTCCCTTAAAGTAGGAGTTAAGTTACATCTTAGGCGAAATGTTAAAGTACTTTCTGGGATAGAAATCAAATCTATTGAAAAGATACATATACGAAATTAATTTGTGGTACAGATATTTTTTTATATATTTAATGTATCACAATTTCTTGCACGACTCCTTCGGTGACCTCTGATAGTTCATATATGGTCGTATGTACCTACACACGTGTTCAAAACATCTGGCCATAGATTTGATATACTTATTACTATTGTGAAGTTTATTGTAATGACACGACCTTACCTTGATTTACAAGAGCATAAAGAACGTTACCTAGTACCTACTTTACAATGGTTGTAGAATTTAATCGACATTAAAATACAAGTATTTTCCCTCAACAACCAACTTGATATTTTGATAATCCATAGGGTATACTGTACTGATATTATAGAGGCGAAAGGATAATTTGTTGTTTACCTCACAGACTTCACAATAGCAGACAGTGTAAGCAAGCGCTACGATAGCATGTTAAGTATTATTCATTAATATTTATCTTTTATAGACTTTATACATACTTTTAAAGTAGTAGCTTTTTTTAGAAATTAAAGAAAGAAAGAAACCAATTTTTATTCCTCTAATGCAATATGTGAACAATACAAACAATATACAACAATACAACAAAATAATAATCACAAGCAAACAAATATATATAGACAAGTAACGAGAGGAAAAGGAACCCTGGCTCGGTATACAGTTGTGGTGCAGACCACAACACTGATATTCTGCCAGAGACCAGGGGCCTTAGTCAAAGTAACATAACGATAACGATAACGAAGTTCGAAAGCAATAAAATGTATGGGATTGACATAAGCCGTCGCTAAATCACGTGATACATCCCATACATTTTATTCTTGCGAACTTCGTTATCGTTATGTTACTGACTAAGGCCCCTGATATTCAAAAAGAAAAAAAAACATATAAACATTTACACGGGACAATTCAGAACACGATTGTACAATCAATGGCTGAGATTATAGCAATTTTCTTAAAAACTACTGAAGGATTTCACCAGCTAGTTATCTATATGGCAAATGTACAAGAAATGGACCAGCCGCCCCCATAAACTGTCTCGTCTAAGCGTTTCTCTGCAGATCCAGTCTTTTCTTAAAACATCCCAGAGATGTAAGATCGCGTAGCGGGGGCGGTTATTCCAACATTTCGAGGCAAGGTAACGAAAACAGCCCCTGAAGAAAGCTGAACGGAACCTGGGAATGGACAAAGGGTGAATACATTTACAAGCTCTATATAGCGAATGTTAGTCTGTTCCCAGGTAAGTTTGTCAAATAGATACTAGCGCGTACCAGACTTAATCGTACCAAACTCAGAATAATGCAAACGCATACGGGCATCCATTTTCAAAATATTAGATGTTCAAGGATTTTTTTATGAATAGGTAATGTTCGGAATAAACAGTTTCAGTGATACAAACCGCGTAATATTTTGCTCGTCGCGTGTTTGTAGAACTATAGGGAGCATCAAATTCCACATTACAAAAAAATGAAATTTTTATCAAATATCTGTCCACTGAAGAATGCAGTGGCACTTCTAAGTAATCCTCTCCATTCGAAATACAATCATTAAATAATTCGATTAATTAGCCGATAAATATCTCGCAGCGACATTTCTAATTACCCATTGATTCATGTTACATTATCGCTAAGAAACTCAAACCGTTTTCCTGACGCCGGCTAAAGAGCCCGCGAGGTCAAATGTCGGACGCTCGCTTACTGTCGGAAGCACAATATTTTATTACTTTTATTTTATCTCAGATCTTTACGCTTCGATATTTATTCTTGTGACGTTTATTATGTAAAGGTTGGACAAGATTGAAGTGATAAAAATGCTAGTTCTCATAGTTTCGCGCATGTCATAAGAACCTATGGCTATAAGAATGTTATTTCCGATATTTAAATTAGCAAATAACAAGAAGGATAACCAGTAAGGTAAATGATAAAGACAGGGTTGCCCTTGTAAGTATAGCCGGTCACTACCGCCAGGTTTCCCAAACATTAAATCCTAACTAATATAATTAATCCTAACTATAGTAGTGGCAGGGCACATTGCGTTTCGCAGTCATTTGGGCAACCCGTATTGCGGCAGTAACCACCCCCTTGCAGAAGACCACCGTGAAATAACAGCACGTATGCTTTTGTGTTTCGGTGAGTGAGTAAGGGATGCCAAAGCTCATTTTCCTATCCAATCCCTCATCCTTAATCCTACTGTAGTCGGCAGCGCACTTGCAGCAGCTTTGACGTTGCTTTTGTTATAGGCGACGGTAGCCACCTACCATCAAGTGGACCGTCAGCCTGTCTGCCAATCTTAAAATTTAAAAAAAATTATTATAAATGCGAAAGTGAGTTTGTTTGTTAACCTTTCACACCTTTAACTACTCAACCATTTTTATCAACTCAAACTTTGCATACACGTTCTCAGCGATACAAAAGGGGGTAAAGGTAAAAAAATCAAATAAAAAAACATCCAACGTCTGACAAAAATATATGAGCAATAAAGATAGAATAAATTAATAAGATTGAAAAGGGGGCGCGACATTTTCATGGAAAAAATAAAATTAACAATAACAGTATGATAAAGTAAGCATTCTAACAATGCTTATGTGTCGATAAGTTATTTATTACACAGGTTTTCACGCTTCGAGCATTTTGTTTCAAAGAAAATGACGCGGCGCAACTTAGATTGCGTCTCGGGTCTAAAACTTGTTCGTCGAAAACCATACATTCGATTAAACTTCGCCAAGTTTGGGAATAAGTTGCTAGATGCAGTTTCTGGAGAGTTACGTACCTACTTAAAGTGTAACACTCAAAGAAATCATGTATATAAATATTTTAAAATAGACGTATATTATACTTTCATGATAGCACAGTGGGTCAACGCTCGTCTGCCGGAATGGTAGACGCAGGTCACAATCCCGATCGGGCACACACCTCGGAGAGTTCTTAGATTTCATGTAACGATTAAACAAATAGAGACTCGCCCTCGGCTTCGTACGGATCACGTACGGATGCATTTTTTTCTGCAGATTATATACTTACAAAAATCTTTCTCGATTTTCACTCTTTCCGTAAGTGAAAACCGTATCAAAAACCTTTTGGTGATTTAGGAGTTAGAGGATAAAAAGATATAAGCGGACAGGACTTTATTTTGTAATTTATGTATAGATGATCACTTGGTCTAACTTTGGCGGAGTATTAGTAATCTTGGAAATAGCAGATCCACTGTGATAGCGTGGTGGTCTATCCATAACACTTACAGAGGCCTGTCCCAGAATTAAAATGTCATACAGGCATTTGTGTCGGGTTATAATGCAGTTATCATGGTTGATATAAAATAAAGCACAAAATGTTTTATATTTATTTATAGAAATGACGTTGTGTCAATGAATATGCAAGACAGAAACGATTTATACTCGTGGATCTAAAATTTTTAAATCATAAAAAAAGCTTTAGTTATCAATTATGAAAAGGCGACAGGTTGTGATTAGTCGATTAAATTTAAATGTTTGGAAGAGATTTTTTAATTAATTTTTTTTTATTATTTCTTAACATTTTCTTATTAAAATAGCAGAGTGTGTTAATTGTAAAATTATTAAAGTATCTATTTACTGGACATCGGCCTGTGTGTTGGTTGACTTGACTTGATTGGCATCACCAAATATTCCAAGATTTTTTAAGGATCTTCGAATAATATTAGGGACCACGAAATTTCTGATTCACAAATTCCCTATTTTATATTCATCCCTTATTAATTATCCTATAAACATTAGAAACGCACCTGCAACCTCTATAGCGTCAAAGTCAAATGTCAAAGTGACAGATAACGTAACGCTTTTTTTCAACGTTTTTTTAGTTAACGCTTGTATTAATTTTACTCCTCATAAAATTTCCATGCCGGAGGACTTACATGAAAATCGATTCTTAAGGATTAAACTCCAATAATATGAGCAGTTGTTAGTAATTGAGAACGCAACCATTATAATTTTTCTGTAGTTGGCTCCATTGTTGATTTAGGCGCATTGTGTTGGCAACTCTGATTACTCTGTGATCTGTGTTGTGTATGAAAAGAAAAATGGCCAAATAAAATACGTACATAGTTATAGAAACGTTGTTTTTAATGATTTTATCCTCAAATATCATCAGCAGTTAAGATTGAGTAAATGTTTATAACTCATAAGAAAAACGGGCGCGGAAGAAGTTGCGGGTAAAAGATAGTAAGTCATAGAAATCAAGTCGGCAATCAGTCGCATGCTGACTTTTGCATAAAAAAAAGGCTAAGATTCGAACTTTCGTTTTGGCAGCCAAGCGTAAGTCCTATATAGCTATCTATGGCTGCTACATTAAAATGAAGTTACATACACACATTTTTATGTAACATTTTAATTATTATTATTTTTTTATGTTAAGATCGGCAGACAGGCTGACGGTCCTCTTGATGGTAAGCGGCTACCGTCGCCCATAACACAAACAACGCCAGAGCTACTGCAAGTCCGCTGCCGACTACAATAGAATTAAAGATAAGGGATTGGGAAGGGATAGGGAAATGGGCTCTGGCATCCCTTACTTCACTCACCGAAACACAACAGCACACGTGCTGTTATTTCACGATGGTCTTCTGTAAGGGGGTGGTTACTGCCCCCAGACGGGCTGCCCAAATGACTGCGAAACGCAGTGTGCCCTGCCACTACTTTCCAGATCCAGACCAGAGACAAAATTGAAAAGTTCATTTTTTCAAATTTGACCCTGCCGGGAATCGAACCCGAGAACCCTAGAACAGAGCGTTAAGGCAAGCACCCTAACCAAACACTTTAAGTGGAGTTAGAGGCGTAGCACAGAGATCGTAGCTAGGCCGCGGAGCCACTCTTGATACAGAAGCGCTTCTTCTTCTGGTAGTTGCTCGTCCTATTCGAGCTTCAACCGCCATAGCTTCTGTAGGTGTATCTTCGCGATAATCGTGAAGGGACCAAGCACGCCGAGCGGGTCATAGATCGACATTACAGCGCTGAGAGCTTCTCTCTTCGTCGGCATCAAGTCTACTTCATTGTCTTTGTCTACATACAAGTATCAGAAAATCAGTATCTACTTTGAGCATACCAAAAATGTATCCTACGTGCTGTTTGACCAAAAAACTTGGAAATAGAAAGAGAGAAAAAATCGAGTTGTGTTGGTTGTGCGTGGTGTTTGCTCGTCGATGAATGGGTTGTGTACGTGCCGATGTGACCATAAGCCCTTTTTCAACGGTTAAGCAACGTATAAAGTATGTGAATACATATAGGTGGAATTAATAATTGATATATCTGCGGTTGTCAAGCAATACAATTAAGTAATAGTCAAGCAATGAAAGTCCGCGTTGAAAAATGAAAAATATAACACCTGAGAAAATATACGAGAATTGTAACACCCGACATCTTTATCGATGTCATGACGGTGGCGCCCGAATTTTTAAAATTTTTAGATGATCCCTCGGGATCTGACATTTTCCCAAGATAAAAAGTATCCTATATATTAATCCGGGTAATAAACTATCTCAGTGCCAAATTTTATCAAAATTTGTTCAGTAGTTTTTACGTGAAAGAGTAACAAACATCCATCAATACATCCATCGTCACAAACTTTCGCATTTATAATATTAGTAGGTTTTGTATTGTAATTAAAATTGAGAGCTACTTTGCGTGAACATGGGGAAAATCTTCGCAACCACTGCAGCAAACTGCAAAATAAAACTTTAACTAAGTATTTCAAAGGTACATTATTCAATGATTTCAAAGTTCAATTTGAAATTATTCCCATGTTTCAATTTGAAAGGTACAATATACCTGTTGCACCCGGGCGAAGCCGGGGCACGTCGGTCTGTATATAGACGTAACCGCAATCATAAACTAGGCAGTCCATCTGGCGATAGTAACCGTCACCTCACAGAAATCCACGGTGAAATAAAACTTCGGTGAACACTAGAGCCGCTCTGTTTTATCTCCTCCGCATTCCTTATCTTTTATCTTATCAAAGTCGCCAGAGCACTTGCAACTCGTACGCAATTGTTTGTGATAATAAGCGACAGTAGCCAGTTATCTACCATCAAGTCAATCCTAAGATCCAGCACTGTCTGGAGAATGGCACGCAGCCGTGTTTGCCGAAAAGGAACCTCTTTCAATCAACCATTCAGTTTAGTATTGTGTTGCGCCAAGTTAAGGCATTATACAAAACAAACATGTTGAGACACGCGAGCGGTTGTCTAACCCTCTCCACCCTCAACCTCAACCTGTCAAGTCATGCTATGGTTGCCACAGAATACCACACCAGGTCGCGGCATCCTGTGACACTTCACGGCCTCTTAATATTAAAATAAAATAATGTGAGTGTTAAAATCATTGGAATATATTTAAAAAATAAAATCTTCAAAAAAAATTTTAAAAAAATTGTGTGTTTCATACCATACGACTGGAGCTTACTCTAAACGTATAAAATTAAATGTATAAAATTTTCCTCATGTCAATACCTAATTACCTACTTTATATTATTTGTTTACATTCTGCAGACTCAGATGTCACGTGTTCCAACAAATGTTGTCTTAGTTACGTTCGGTATACACAGATGTCACTACGTTTTATAAGTTTAAATAGTTCATTTTTGGACGACAGATGTTGCTGCGCCGGCAGGTTATAACGCGCTATCGTTTCTTTCCTCAACGCGGACTACACTTTTCATACAAGATTTCGACGTTTGCTTATAAAAGTCCAGAGAACAAAATTAGGGAACATAAATACATACGTCAGCTGTCGCACAAATGTCAAAGTGTCAAAATTACGTTACGTAACGCTTTTTAGTTAACGCTTGTTTGTATTTATTTTACTCCTCATAAAATTTCCATGAATCGAATCATTCCTCAAATGAAAATCGATTCTTAAAGGGTAAATTTTGAAAAAAAAAAGATATTGAATTGAATCATCCAATTAATAATGCTCAAATCGCCGAAGCATTTGGACGTCATCAAAATGTAGGAGTATGATGTTAAATGTTTATGTGGTGTAAAATAATGATTTATTTGCTGTCTAGCCACTCAACTGAATTTTCTTTAAACATTAACTGACCTTTGATTATTCAGATCACATAAAACTTATTATTTTTCAATATGAAGAACACAATGGCCGCCCCGAGGCTGCGTTGGTATTTATCTTAATTGATAACAAGTGACGCTTTCGCTTTCACACCAGAAATACACACATATATTCTATAATATGTATACATATGTATACATCGTTAGCAAACAATACAATAGTGATCGACCAATAACAAATAGTCTGCGACATGTTGCTTGCACCTATGACCGGATGTAACCGACGGGTCAGCGGTGAAATGATAACGTTGGTTTTAATGAAACAGAGTAGAAAGCAGTTTAATTGAATGTCATTGTTCTATGGAGCCTAAAGGTCGTTTTATATTGCTTAACTATTTGTAACGGAAACTTCAAATTTACCTGGAAGATGCACTAGGAGTCACAAGAATTTACAGGAATAGTAATTATTCTCTGCATCTTCAAGCTGTTTGTTCATTAGTCTGTCGATCATTTACATGACGAGGAAAGTGGATTTGGAATTTATTATTGATATCCCCCCCCCAGGACCTTGTCGTGGTGGGGGGGCTCACCCTTGGCAATCCGGGCGGTTGCAGAGGTCGGTGCTTTTTTCCTCACCGACCTTTCCTCGACTGACCGGATTGGTTTTGGGGACAAAGAAGGCCCACACGACGTGGGCTCCGAGCGGGCTCCGTTAAACGGAGCTCGTGGCGGAGTCCAACAGAAGAGTTGTCTTTTTACTTGACACTGGCGGACAATGGCCATCCTCAAGATGAGCCGAATCGCCATCTTTTAAAATAGTATTATTGATATTTTTTATTTATATTTTTTCTTATTATCATTTTAGCCCCATCGTCTTCTGAGCTAAGTTGCAACTTATGAATTACAGTAATGATTAAAAGCTTCATTGAAGCATAAACATATCTGCAAAATATATAATTGTCCGCAAGCCAGCAAACAAATTTCCATGGCCAAGTTCCTTTCAGGCGATAACTCGTAAAATGCTTGTGAGAGTTTGTATCATGAAGCCTTGTGAACGTCAGCTGCAGCTCCGCGGGTGGGTTGGGCAGCGGTACACATTATTTTTTATTATTTTATTTTTTCATTTCCCCCTGATTGAAATATTTATCAGATTATAGGTAACCTAATATTTTGAAAAAAAAAAGTCATCTCACTATAATGTGGTGGATTATAACTCAGTTGATGACACGAACTTGAAAAAAAAATTGTTTTTTTTTCAGTTGCTCTCATTTAAAAGTTTATCAGATATTTTTTTTATTTTTTTATTTTTATTTAATTCACAAAGAAAAAATACAATGGGCGGTACACAGTTTAGGTTTACTATAAACTCAATTAAGTTTCTAGCGTACACCTGACAGTTTATATGCTATTATGAAAAAATAAAAATGTCAACTGGCTGTATCGCGGTGAAAAAATTGTCAGCTGATGACGGGAAGAGTGTAACGCAGAAGCCAGACGAGAGCATCTATCGCCAAAGGATTTTCATGATGTAGTCCCTCTCGGCCAAAAGACCCTCACAAGCATTTTACGAGTTTTCTTCAGAGACGAAATGATTGACGAAAGAACAATGGCGAAATCCCATAAAAAATTTTGGTGACTTAAACTTTTCGCTTCTACAAAAGAAAGAAAAAATTTAAAAGTAAGTAGAGTTTTTATTACTGAACTAACTGGTCTTAGATTTATTAACTAAGCAGATATTTTAGTTTTAAGATTTTGAGGTTATGTAAAATAACACCCTGTATTTGGATTTTAAAATATATATTTAGGGTATATTTGATTAAAATAAACTAACTTCTTAAAACATTGTTCAGAATGAAATCTTTTTAGGTAGATTGTGGTTAACTTGTATTAATATGCTGCTTGCTACGAGTGTAACCTATATAGTGTTTTGTGGTATTATGTACTTATATATTTTTTGTACTTTGGTTGTCACATTAAATCGTCATTTATTGAAGGAAAGGAAAATGTCACATGTCAGTGTTGACAGAATGTATATGTATTTATATTATGTCAATGACTCTTTTAAAAATGATATTTATTTCCATTGGTATAATTTGAAAAACCTTGGAAAAATTAGTTATTTCTCTTTATATAGATGACATTCAAAGACGCTACAAAATTTTTTGAACAAAAGTTTCGCCATTGTTCTTTGTACCTGGCTCGTGGTCCATAAGTCATTTGCCACATTACAATGAGGTTCCGTTAACAGAACGCTGAAAGCAGCTAAAAGCTAAGAGCCCATTTCCCTATCCTACTGTAGTCGGCAGCGCACTTGCAGCAACTTTTGGTATTGCTTGTGTTATAGGTGACGGTAACCACTTACAATCAAGTGGACCGTCAGCCTGTCTGCCGAAAAAGCACCTATATTTTACCTATGTATAAATGTTGGACATCTTCTACGATCCCGCAAACTTCGCAATCGAGGGTGTCAACTTTTCTCATTAAGTTTCCAAACTTCCTATACGGATTGTGTCCGGGACTTAGCCTAAAAGCTAATTTAAGTCTAGTTATATTAAATTTTCCGTTTACTCGGGATAGTCTTGTACCAAATGCCCCTTCTCTTTGCTTCTTTCAACGAAGTATTCTTTAAATTTATTTAATTATAACAGTGGTACTTCTCCAGTGCTTCCATATAACGTAAGGCAGATTAGAATTTCTGTGCCTTCTAATATGACTAACATTCCTATTCCTTTTTTAATTGCCGGCTTCTCTCTCACTATTAATACAAGAGCAAAAGTTGAAGAGGTGCTTGCTTACTTCCAGATGGATTCCCAATTTATGACTGCAAAACGCACTGTGTGGCGCTACTGAAGAAAATTAGGTTATCGCTATTGTCGAAACAAAATGTACGTAATATTTTCCTTATTACATCAGACACAAGTTTGTAAATAGGCATTAATCGGCATTATATGTTTTGAATGTAAAGTGCAAAGGCCATTCGGCCATTAGTTACGCGGATGCCAATTAAAAAAATTAAAACGATATTTATCTAAACGCACGTCAAATTTATCTTAATCTCACAATCTGCATCTATGAATTATTCTTTTGCTTTCGATTAGTTAATATGTGACTGTCACTGACATTAGAATCAAAGAAAGACGGGCCTGTTATTTACAATTCAAATTCACAACGAATTCTATATATTTCTTACTAGCCTTTGCCGGAGACTTTGTCCGTGTTTCTTTTTCTTAGGTGTTAAAATATTTATTCAATCTTTATTGCTCATATATTTCTTCAGTCTTTGAATTGTTTGTTTTTTTTTTTTTAGATGATCTCTATGGACGGGAACAGTACTTTTTTCTGGATGAAAGGTGCTCTGTGTCATTTTGTGTATCCCTGACAACGTGTATACAAAATTCTAAATTGATCATTTGAGTAGTTAAAGGCTGATTTTCATTGAGCCAGTAGCTGGATCCAGCGTCGCTGGATTCCAGCGTTGGATTGCCACTGGCACTGGATCGCGCCGTTTACATTTAATCCAGTAGATATTACCAAACACGAGTGATCACTATACGATTACACGGTGACGACTGGTGCCAGCGGGTTTACACTGATCCAGTGCCGCTGGCACGGGGTGAGCGGGGTGCGGTGGGCGAACACTGGATTGAAAAATTGGAATGTGGTATATTCCGATCCCGTGCTGGATACTGGACGCTGTACTGGATTGAAATATGTTTACACAAATCCAGTGGCAATCCAGCGCTGGAATACAGTGACGCTGGATCCAGCTACTGGATCAATGAAAATCAGCCTAGGCGTGAAAGCGCAACAAACTCACTTTTGCGTTTATAATATCAGTTAGGTTAACCACATTACGTTTTAAGAAGTAATGGGGCAATAAATATTTTTTTTGGAATATTTATTTAAAACTAGCTAAACACTGCCTCGCTTTCCTGCGGTGTGAGCGTTGCGTGTGCGCGTTACTGGACATTGCTTATATAAATATTTTAATTTTCTAAAATAAAAAAACCTAACTTACTCAATATAATATCAACTAGTGAAGGTCTCGTCAAAATCGGTCCAGTATTTCCGAGATTAACCTTAACAAACAGACAAACATTTTTTTTATACAAGTACCGCACATACTTTGATATATATTTAATAAAAAGTATTTATTTTGACATTACAAATAGACACTTCTCTTTTATATATTAGAATTAATAATTTAATTTACGAAAACTTTTTCGTGTATCTAAACTTATCATTGCTTGCATCTATGTTTAACTTTATAAAATTGAAAGTACGAAGGCAATTGTATGAATTAGTATGGGTTCAAAGTATATAGGCTATATCCATCTGGAATAATGTACCTATACATACATAGAAAGTAGTTTTTTTTTTTTTTTTTTTTCAAATAGCTGCTGTGGTACCGGAGATTAACCTCCACATAATATAAAAAACCTATAAAATCTGCCCTGACTCTTTCTAATATTAGTAAACTATACTGTTACTCCCGGGCTTTATAAATTTAGCCTATGGGCATTTAGAATAATATGCTTTTCAAATAATGATATTTATTTTTTTAAACAGGTGAATTGGTTCAAGATATTATCCTCCACATATAACATTACAAAATCTCTGTCTCTTTATAATATTAGCATAGATCCTTAGTTCCCAACATGGTCCAGGTGGACCCCTAAGGGTCCACGGGAGACTCGGGGTCTAAGTTGGTGTGACAAAAAAATAATAATCAATTTTCACTTGTTTCATTTAGAAAACTTCACATTCGTGGTTGGAACTCAGCCGCAACGTAAATTTCCATAGTTAAATCTAATCTTCACATTTTTTGTCAAGTTTTCGTTATATGATAGAAATGTAGCTGCATGGGGTCCACCGGAACCAGTTAAATTTTGAAAGTGGTCTATGAGACAAAAAGTCTGGGAACCTCTGGTATAAATGAACTAGTATGTTTTTATTAATGGCAATTGAACATTTGAACGTTTACCTCGATTTTATTAGGCACGCAAAACGTATATAAACGAAGCTGTTTACGTAATCCGAATCTCACCGAAATCGTTTAGTTTTAAACTCAAAAACGGTAACTGTTTCAAATTGTATTAGCCAGAACCTGACCTTACCCAAGAGGAATACCGAAATGAAATACATTAACAATTAAGTCCCAACTGCGCGTGTAATCTGTCAGTGAAGTTGTATAATACCTTTCTCCGACGGAGAACGGTCCGGCAGGCGTTACTATGATCCCCTTAATGATTATGATTAATAACCCAAGATGTGTAGCGAGATTTCATAAAAAAATCAATCTCGTCCGTGCCAATCATTGGATCAAAGGGGGTGACGTTGGGATAATGAAATACGTATATTTATTTTAGTATTTTGCTGTAATAGACACGTTAAAAGTAGTTAGTAGTTTTATATAAATAAAAGAAAAATACAACTTATACGTATTTTATTTTATTCCCGTTTAATTATCAATTCAAGGGCTTATGCAAATCACTTAGGCAAATGACATTTACAATAGAACTCGCTGGCGGCGGAGACAATTCAACAGGCCTAGAAATGGTGTTTTTTTTGTTTTTACCATTAGAACAATACGCAATTTTTTTTTTTTTTAGTACAATTTTTTAAACTGACATTAACTATTAATAGGTACAGGATCCATATGCGCGCAAAAGCTGTTTTCGAGAGAATTTTCAATAAAAGTCAAATTCTTCTTGTGACTTTTCTTGTGGAGTTTCTATTATTTTTACGAAAATGGTTCTTCACCTTTTTTAAGTATAATATATATATTTTTCAAAGCAAATTTTTTGTCTATTTCTTGTAACATCTTCATTAAACAATGGATATTTTTAGTATTTAGCATTTGTCTCCACCTTAACGATCAGATTTTGTATTAATTATTTTGACACAAATATTTTGCAGATATAACCTAGGTTCCACACTAGCTGTGGCTTGTATCTTGAGACTACAGTCACAGAATAAATAATAGTACTAGTTACAGTCCAGATATTCATAATTTAGATAAGATATAAAAAAGCATTTTTTCATAAATTTTATGACGCTTTTAATAACTTTAATAAAAAAAATTATGTTAAGATCGGCAGACAGGCTGACGGTCCACTTGATGATAGGTGGCTACCGTCGCCTGTAACACAAGCAACGCAAAAGCTGCTGCAAGTGCGCTGCCGACTACAGTAGAATTAAGGTTGAGGGATTAGGAGTGGATAGGGAAATATTTCTTCTACTGACGTCTAATAATACCTAAATGTAATAAATTTAATACATTTTTATTAAATGTAATACTAGCGACCCATCCCCAGATTCGCACGGCTTCAATTTTTTTCTGCAAAATTATTTACACAAACCTTGGGTGGTTTAGAATTTAGCGGAAAAACGGACAGAGACAGACTACTTTATTTTATACATACCTAGCGACCCGCCCCCGGCTTCGCCCGAGGTTCAATTTTTATATATAAGAACATTCCCCGTTTATCCCTCTTTCCATTAGTGAAAACCGAATTAAAATCGGTCTACCCGTTCACGCGTGATGCCGTGACCAAGGGAAATAGGGATTCAGTTTTATATATAGAGATATGTATAGAAACTATATATATGTATGAGACAGAGAGAGAGTAGAAAAAGAGAGAGAGATAGATGTGTAATTCACAAAAATAACCAACAACAATATTTCGTCAACGTCTCAATACGCGATACAAACTATAAAAATGAGTTTAACAAAATGCACGGGAGACAGACAGGCCGCGTACTTCCGATAATAATTACAGCGGTTAAACGCGATAACATTTAATCTGCGCTGTTAAATCGTGACTGAGTTTTGTGCTTTCTACTCAATCTCATTTGTATTTGCGCTTAATTGAGTGTTTAACTATTATTATTAACGTTGAACTCGCCTAAGGAGAATTGTAAATCACTCGAACAAATTATGCACATGTAGATAATAATTGAGACAAGTAAATATTTAATTTATTAATATGCGTTATTCAAGAAAGAATAACATTTTAATTATAACACTAATGTAAACATTTAAAACTATAAGTAAGTATATAATAAAATATTAAAAGAAAAATTGTTGTAATAAACTATTATTATGGACTAGTAAGCGTGGTATTTTTTTTCATCATTTTTTTAACAGCGCGTAACTTTTTTGTTTGTTAACCGATTAGAATGAAATAAACACTATGTTACGGGAAATTGTTACAATACATAAGTGGAAATCATTTAAATCGGTGAAGCCGTTTCTGAGATTTTGTTACTGATGTTAAAACTATTTTTTTAACATCAGTAACAAAATTACAACGTGTATAAATGGTTTTTTTTTTTTTGAAAAAAAAATTAATTTTGGAAACACTGCTCGTCTACGATTTTATAGATATAAATATGGTCTTCTAATCACCTGTACGTTAGATATGACTAATTTGAGGAATAACGAATATGGTAAAAAGCGAAGTAGACGAATGACGTCAAACCCTTAGGTATATGGCTATATAAATTATAATATAAGTATATACGTATATATCTCTACGTATATATGTAGTCTTTATGGGTCTCATCATCATCAGCCTGTGTCTCGCTGCTGCTGGATGTAGGCCTCTCTCAAGGCTCACCACCGCCCACGGTCTTCTGTCCTTCACATCCAGCCGCTTTCTGCGAACCTTTTCATCTTTGATATCATATTCTTTTAATTTTACAGTTTTAATCAAATTAATATTTTATTTTTTAATTAATATTTTCTACTTGTTCATTATACAAAGTGATATAGTGCAGAGTGCAGTTGGGACTCTAACAATACATACCTACTAATAGAATTTTTGATTATTGAAGTATCGTTTATTTTCTTACAAAATATAATCAATCACATTATCTTCTAGTTAATAATGACGCACAACTCAACAGTGTGATACGAAAAAGGACATGACGGATTCGCGTCCACTTTATGTAGACCCGGTCAACGGAATACTGGGTTGGGGGACTTGATCTATTGCACTAATTACCATTGAAATCAGATTGATCAATCAACTGTGTATACCTGTCCTGACTTGTACCCACACGGTACTGGTAACCTACTGGTTTATTATATTATCACGATCCAATATCTATGTCACGGCCTAAAGTCTAGGGAAAGCCTAAGGTCTAAATAAGGTAAGGTTCCTCATTACTTTTTAATAGTATTTACCCTTGACTTTGACCGCGTGCCCCGAGAACAGTATTTTTTATCTGTGAAAGGTGTCCTTTTCTGCACTCCTGATAACTGTATTCAAAATTTCATTATGATCGGTTGAATGGTTAAGGCGTGAAAGCGTAAAAAACGAAAAAACGAGCTAACTTAATTAATTATATTAATAACTTAATTATATTAATTAATTATAATTATTAATAATATACTAATTAATATGTTAATAATTATATTTATAGGCAACTAATGGAACTAATGGAACTAATGGAACATTTAGTAAAAAAATTCACTTCAACAATTTATTAACTTAAAATAATTGTGATATTACTGAGAGCGACGGTGGCGCAGTGGAAAAGACGCGGCCTATCATGTCGAGTCCGAGTTCGATTCCCGGTCATGCCATGTACCAATAGGTTTTTTTCTAAAAACTTAAGTGCATTTACTGATTGCTCTCAAACGGCAAAGGTGGTGGCATAGTGAGGAAACTTGCATACACCAAAGAAGAAATTCTAAGGCGCAATGGAAACACCAACCCACAGCGTGGTGGACCATATGGCTCGTACGCTCTTGTCGAGAGGATAGGCCACAGTGTCCTTGCAGTGGGGACATATAATAGGCTCTTGTTGTTGTTGTGATAGTACTTTCCTGGTCTTCAGAAAGCTGTTTGTACAACCCTTTAGTTAGACTAACTAGCTTAATAAAGGTCAAGAAAATGCTCGCTTGAATTAGGACAATATTCTGGTTAATGTTACGTGTTATCTACATATACATATACTTATAAATATACTAGCTGAACTCGGCGACGCTTCGCTGCGGCCCCTATGGCGGCGGCGCGGCGTGCGCATGGGGCGCGCAGTACTGGATACTGCTTATATATAATACTATTTATCGTAGCGTAATATAATAGTATTATAAATAGTATTATATATAATAGTATATATAATACTATTTATAATACTATTTATCGTACTCATTTTATATAGCCTATAGCCTTCCTCGATAAATGGACTATTCAAAATAAAAAGAATTTTTCAATTCGAACAAGTAGTTCCTGAGATTAGCGCGTTCAAACAAACAAACAAACTCTTCAGCTTTATAATAAGTATAGATACTAGCGGTCCCAACAGACGTTGTTCCGCTCGAATCTAATTGCAGCGCCACTTATCGGGGCCAATTGTGAATATAACCATTCTCGGACCCACTCAAACATACACACAAAAATTTTCATCAAAATCAGTCTAGACGTTTAGGAGTTCAGTCACATAGATCGGACAGATTTATATATGAAAGAAGATAAAGAAGATAAGATAAAATAAAGTCGTTATATCTATCTGTTTCTTCGCTAACTTCTTCTAAGGCTTAGAATCTAAGCCACCCAACCACAGTATAATAAAGAGTACTATTATTCTGTCGTTACTGGTACGGTTTTCACTAAAGAGCGATAAACGAGGAAGGTTTGTGTCAATTTATTTGCATCCGTGCGAAGTTGGTGGTGAGTCGGTTAGTAACGAATGAATTAAAAATAAATAAATATAAGAATTTGAAATAAGGTTGTAAAATCGACGTAGTTTCTTTCTTTTATAACTTTTTAAAGAACATGTCACTTATGTTTATGTTTGATCTCTTACCTTCAGTTCAAGATAGCTTGATCATGCTATACATGGTGAGTGTAAGAGTAAGTGAAAGTGTCGTAATTTTTTATTTCAATTTTCATATTCTCATTAAGGAGGCGATAACACCTGTTTTACACGTCTCATGGCGCCCACTTGCTTCTTATATTTTCTAGTAATAAATCTCACCTATATTACTAGCTGGCGTGTTATTATACTGATGCACAAGTGAGTAAATATTTATGTTAGAAAAAGGTATGTCCATTAGCGAAGCTTGCTGTACATTAAAATTTAAAAAAAAAAAAATTATGTTATCGAAGTCAAAAAAATTGTTTTTAGAATTTTTGTCTGTTTGTCTGTGCGTTTATGCATTCTAATCTCAGAAACAGCTTAACCGATTTGAATGCAGTTTCATTGATGTATTATAGCAAGCTTCCCGTAATAATTAGCAAAAAAACTATTAGGGAAACGAAAAAAAAAACTTGATAAATATTATGGGGACTCTGCTCCATCGATTAAATGATTCATAAGTGGTTTACTGATTTTCGTTGTGGCCGTACAACCACAAGTGATGCTGTGCGCCCAGGACGCCCAGCTGAGGTCACTACTCCAGAAATGATCGCTAAAATCCACGACATATTGTTGAACGACCGAAGAGTAAAAGTGAGGGAGATAGTCGAGATAGTAGGCATCGAAGACGAACGTGTGCGCAATATCTTACACCAACATTTAGATATGAAGAAGCTCTCCGCTCGATGGTTGCCGCGTTTACTGACTGTTGATCAAAAACGTATGCGTTGACCACTTCGGAGGCGGGTATGGCGTTGTTTCAACGAGATAAAACTGAACTTTTGCGTCGTTTTATCACAGTAAACGAAACTGGATCCACCACTATACCCCAGAAACCAAACAACAATCGAAACAGTGGATTGCTACCCCTGCGAACCAGCTCCGAAGAAGGCCAAAGCAGTTTTATCAGCCAACAGTTTTTTGGGATGTACATCGAGTAATCCATATTGACTACCTTTTTTTTTTGTGGGGGTCACCAGTGCTCCACGCTATGCTCTAGGTCATAGCGGCACTGGCACTACCCTCTAAAACCCCCCGGTGTCTCCTTTCCCTGTCAGAGGCATGTTTCCTGTCAGGCACCAGGGCAATCCCCAGACGGAGGGGACCTTGTGCAGGCACACACAGCTAGCCAGCCATGTGCGCAGGTCCCCTAGGACATTAAAAGACGGGCTTGATATGCCCGCTTTCTCCTGCCCAACCGCCTGAAGGCAGAAGCGCAACATGAGCGCAACGCTTACGTATAGCTGCGAAGCCGTTGACATGCATTTCGGCAAATATACCCAAGGCGCTGCAAAATCTCGGCAAACACAATATCATCCTGAACGCAATATTTTATTGGACGCAGACACATTATAGAGCATAATTTTTATACATTGAAATTTATGACTTGACTAAAATTTGTAAGCACTTCGAAATAACAGTACAAATGCTATTATTTCTAGTGCTTTTTACAGCTTTTTTGCACAAAAGATGTGCTGTCGGCACATACAAATATTAGTAATTATTATAGTTAACTAGCTGACCTAACAGACGTTGACGTGCCTGAATCCAAAAATAATTCTCTAATCCGATTTTGGCGCCACCTACCAAGTCCAATTTTATTTTCAAACCACATGACAAAGTGAAGCAACAATTCACGTCAATAAACGAATTGGATAAAAAAAATCATAAAAATCAGTCGAGCCGTTGCAAAGGAATGCGACGACAAACACCGTGACAGTTTCCGACTAACTATGGAACTTTCTGGAAAAAGCGTTCGCGCCGTCCGAAAATCTCGAACATCCCACCCTATCGATGGTAGCCACGCACCTTTCCGATTAGTGTCAAAGGAAATTGGTCCTTATGTTTACAACATAGAGTTTATAATTCAACAGAAATAGCATTTACGATAAGTTTACGTTCTTGTTTAGATTTTCTGGAAAACTCGAAATACATCGAGGCGTTTGGCGCCAAATATGAATAAGAGAGCAGGCGGGCGAGATAAGTTACTTGTGCGATAACAAGCGATTCCTAACAAGCTACTCTACGGAACTTTTGCGGAGTTACCTGCGACAGTGAACCGGCGACACATTAAGGGAATCGTTGACGACTTTTGGCAAGTTTAACGGTTTCATCGAAAAAGTTTGTTAATTTTGGCAGTCATCTTGGTTTGTAAAAAATAAATCGTTCGTTTCGCCCTTTCACGGCATTTTAACTCACCCAGCACGTAATAACAATATATAAGAATTATGATTAAAGTGTTACAGTAAAAAATAGATACAAAATTATATTATTTTAATTAAGTAGTTGTTACAAGTAAAATAAAAACTGCAAATAAACTTCATTTAAACGTACATAAGCTGTAGTAGTTGGTTTTAATTTAAATAAACAAAAAGTAAAAATTAAATACAATCTCTCTCTGCTAACAAATACATTTAGAAGTAACAGCTTCGCTTATCTGCGAATCGATATGATCGTACTTACTGATTGCATTTCTGACATAATCACGCAACCGAAGAGCAATCATAAACATACCGACTTGAGAAGTATTTCTATTCGTCTATTCTTTTCCTCCTATATATTGCTTACGATACGGCGTGATTTTACATATATAAATCTTCCTCGTTTGTCGGTCTTTCGACAAGTGAAAACCGTATCAAAATACGTAGCGTAATTTAGAAGATACAAGAACATAAACATACAAAGGCGGAAAGCGACTTCGTTTTATACTAAACTAGTGACCCACTCCCGGCTTCACACGGGTGCAAATATTTCTGCAAATTATTTAATAATAATAATAATAATTCATTTATTTGCTTAAAACATGGTAGTGAAGGTGTTGCAAAAGAGTTACAAAAAACATCATGTTTCGCCGTTTTACAAAAGCATTATCAAATTTAACAGCAAGCAAGCAATAAATAATGATTTGACATGACATCCTAGATATTGTTATATATCTAGGATGTCATGTCAAATCATTATTTATATTGAAAAAAAAAAACATAAAAAAAAGCAGAACTTATTCATTTACTTAAAACCTTATTTTATTTTATTAAAACCTTTCTAGTTTAACGCTCTTTCCATTAGTGAAAACCGCATCAAAATCCGTTGCGTGTTTTAGGAGGAGTTAGCGGATATACAGACATATAGACATACGCGTGAAGCGACTTCATTTTATACTACGTAAGGATTCTCAAGTGTTCTACAATAGAATTCCACAATATTGCATTATAACAGCCGATTTTCAAATAGTTCTTATTTGAGACCATTTTCTAACATTTAAAGACGGTTAAATGAATGTTCAAAATTATCAAAACTACTAAAATAAAATTATTTTTATTAAACTATTTTATTTTTTGTCTTTCTATACGCAGGTTCCAGCAAAAACCGTGGCCCTACGGGAGTAATATCCCCCATTCATTATCCCTGTAGGGCCTTGGGATTGGAAGCAGAAGTTGTTATATACAGGGTTACCGGTTAAGTCAACAGTAGGAGCTTGTAGTTTCGTACAGTTACAGACTGATTTACTATGAAACACTATAAATAATCCAAACCTATAACCATTTTCAGGGGTAATGGACTTTTAAGTTTTTTTATAAAAAAATCCGATTTTTTTTGTATATTATTTTATATTTCTTTAAATAATGTCTTTAATATATTTTTAAGGGCTTTTGTGTAGATAAGAAGTCGCTTTATAGTAATCATTATCAAAATTGTAGATGTACGAATTGGGTCAAAGTAGATGGTTGATAGTTGAATGAAGAAATAAATTTGTACAAGGTACTTTTTTCTTTGAGGAATATTGAATAAAATAACTACGGCACTTATGTTGTTAAAAAGATATACATTTATTCGTCTATACAAAACGGTATAATAATCTAGAGTTTTTCAAGAATTCATAAAAAAAAATTATGAATTCAATTCAGTCAATAAATGATAGAAACTACAATCTCCCTACAGTATCTAGGTCGACTTAACCGGCATCTCTGTATAACAATAATTTTTTTATTACTGACTTTAAAATTTGGTTTAAGTAGATACTTACATTATAAAATTAATACAAAACATAATACTAGTTTAAGTTATGGCAATTAGATATACAATTATTAGAACGAATCAACTTATGAACTTTGCTATATATTACACACATGATACTGGATTCATATTATTATTTACAAATATTATAGGCTTCGCTGTGAACTATCGCAATGAAAGGAAATGAATCTTAGTTTTGTAATAATATCCGAGGTTTCTATAAAAATTACCTATTAGATCATGCAGACGCCGGAAGGGCATATGATTTCAAACTAATAAAAAGAACAATAAAAATTATCGCGATTACCGCATAGGTGTTTATTACTATCACTTTGGGCAAGTCACGATGTTTACTTGAAAGTTTTTTAATGCGCAAGCCGCAATTTTTTATGCCACCATTTTGAACCTTATAGTATAGACATTAAAGAGATCTTAAAATGAATTTGTGTTAGAATTTCTATGTAATTTTTAAATAATTACTACTCTTATTATTCAAATGCTTTTGAATGTGACTTTCTATAGACCCATACAACCCCTTGTGTCAACGGGCACATTGACGGTCTATTGACGATTGGTATAGCAACTCCAGACGGATGTAATAGCGTCACAAGCTCTTGGAATCTCTTACTTTGTGATAAGAGAGAAGACAGATATTTAAGTAAATAAAATAACTTAATTTTTTTACATTAAGTTCGGAGGCAAGCTTACGGTCATCTTTATGGTAGGTAACCTGGTGTTGCTTGTAATACCATATAGGTTAAGTGCTTTGAAAGGATATAAGATGAGGGATGACATCCCTTACGATTCACCGAATCAAACTATTGCTATTGCCAGTAGACATACTACCTAGTTTATAACCCTGAATGCGGTGAAGTCTTGCCACTACTATTAGGTTATTGGTCAATTCGCGCTCAATTAACTCGCGATCGGATGGATTCGCTGTAATCGGGAATGTAACCCGGGACCCCTGAGTCAGAGCACTAAGTCAAGCACTTTAACTACTTCACCAATGAGCTCGTCAAATAAAAATACGCGTGGAATTTATAAATATAATAAATAATAAGAAAATAATTGCAACTAAAAACTTTTATATATTTTCTACAAAGCTAGGCTTGCACGCCACAGAGCAAAATGGTGACATGCGTAATTCAAAATTATCTCACGTCTTATCGTTGCATCTCCGACATTTCCTCGCGCGACAATAAACTAATGAGAGTGTTCTCACGAGTGTTGGAAAGCGAAACTGGCTTTATCATAATAAATGTTCAAAGATCAGACGCCGCATTCTAGCACTCCGATCGCCGGCTACAGCGCACAATGCGTCATTAAACGAAGACTAATCCACCTTACAGTGCGACAAATTAAGCATTACACTCAAACAATAACATTTACCATTATCAGATCACTATCTAGATTTTTCCGGTTACGTAAAGCAATTTGCGATTATAGAGAAATTTCTAATGAAAGTACATTATTTCTTTTTGTATTGAATAAATCAAAATTCAAAGAGATTTCGATTGTGGTTCAAACTTTATAAAAGCAGAAAAGAGAATATTGTTTTGCATGCATTGTATTTCGAGGCATGTAAGATGTATTTTAAAGATATGATGTAAGATGTATTTTAAAGATTACACAAAATTAAAGCTGACAAGTAAAAACTAAGATAATAAAAAAACTAAGGGTTGTAATTACAGAAATAGAAAACTATACAAATCATACAAATCATCATTGAAAATGAATTGTTGATTTCCTACTACTTTTAATAATTATTTATAATGACATTATTTTTTGGGGAAATCAGTCACCGCCCTCTTTATGTGATCTTGATTTACTGAAGTAGTTATTTTATAATAATCTGCTAAATTTAAAACTTACAATTAAATAATACATTTAGATAAAAAAATATAGATTTATTTCAAATAAATGAATTATTTAAAATATTTTATGTTAGGTTTGTCAGATAGGTTGACGGTCCACTTGATGGTAAGTGGCTTCCGTCGCCTATAACACAAGCAACGATACAGATGCTGCAAGTACGCTGCCGACTACAGTAGGATTAAGGATAAGGGATTGGGAGGGGATAAGGAAATGGGCTCTGTAGATACCTACTTGTCGCCTATTAACACAAAGATCCTACCATAAAATTCTGCACCTATTGTTATTTGATCGAAATGTGATTAAAATTAAAGGTTACACGTGGGATCATACAATGTCGCGGGGTTTCTTAGCATTTCGATCAAATAACAAATAGGTGCTGAATTTTACGACGGGATCATTAGGTCTTAGGTAAATTTTATACATATATTATAGTACGGTCATTCCATGAATGCGTTTTTGACATTTCTTTATGTCCATTGCATAAAGTTCATTTCCGAATAAACGATACAGAAAATGTATGGAATTGACACCTGTCAGAACAGCACTCTTATAATGGCCGGAGTATAGGTATAAATGTCTAAAATATACTTTTAATTTTTTTTTTATTTAATACTTCAAACGCCATAAAAAAACTATGTGACGACAAACAATGAATTGAACAAGAGTTATAACTTAATTATAAGTTAATCGTAATTGTAAGCTATAAGTTATACTCTATAATCATTTTGATTAAATTTGATAAGTACATTGCTTTAGATGGCGCTGTACGAGCGTGAGAACGAAGTAATAGCATAGATAAAATACTACTTTACTGGTTAAGTAGTATTTTATCTATGGTAATAGGTATTTGTTGTCTCAACTTACTATAATGCGAATAACCAAAGACAGAAAACGACGCAACACATTCGCGCCACTTATTCAACTCGCGAGAATAATAAAACATACGCCAGCAATTCCAATATTTAAAAAAAACCTTTATAGGTGGTAGCTATTGACTTCCCAATTTCAAATGTACATTATAGGGAGGATGTTTCCATAGAAAAACAATTTTTGGATTTCAGTCAGTAATTACAAGAACTCAACCCGCGAAAATGTCACAAATTCTAGACATTTTAGAAATTAATAATACAAGACATAAAATTAATTTCAGTTTTTTGTTGAGATAGTAACCTTCATATTTTGTTCCAGAAATGTCATGTGTTTTATGTATTGCTATCACCTATAATTAATGAGTAATCGTGGAATTACGTAGTATGGAATAAGAAGCTGTTCAAGTTGGAAAGTGCCCTCTTAAATATAGACCAGTTTCAGGCAAACGAAGCCGCAAGTAAGAGCCTGTAATAATTTATTTCAAAATAATCTCAGATTGGAAGTTTATCTTTATGCTATCATTTACACTCGTAACTCTGTTCCGTTTCTCAGAATGAATTGTAGACAACCTTCATTTCTTATTACCCCCGACTGTTTCCGATTTTAGTTTTATTTTAACGGCGCAAAATTCAACCATTTCACAATTCGATAAATGTCAATGCTAAAAAACCCATTTCACTTGCATAAATCTTTATCCACTCGGAACGCAGTCCGTTCTTATTAACGTAAAATTATCAAATAATTCAGTTAATAAAGTAGATAATAATGCAAATATGAAATAGAAAACAAACCTTGTCCTCGCCCATTGAAAGCGGAGATAATTACGTGATGTAACTATATTAAGGCATTTGATTAATCAGTTGAGAAATAAGTGATTATGACCTTGAGTGAGATACAGTTATTATAATCAATTTATCAATAAAACGACACAGTTCTAGAAATTAATGTTGTAGAATAATTATTTGTAAATTTACAAATCGATTACGCGCCTAGCAATGATACAATAGTTTCAATTATGTAGAAATCAAAGCAATCATATTATTTAACAAACTAAGCGACAGAATCTCACTTTCTGTCAATAATGTGATAGAAGCCTTACACTATGCTGAGTAGTCCTGTAGGAATCTTTACATATTCAGATTACTACCAGTAAGCGTTTATTATGCACTAGCTGTGCCCGCGACTTCGTACGCGCGTGTGGTATCCGGAATAACGCATAACTTTTTTTTGTTTGTAATGAAATATACACTCCATATTACCGGAAGCCTGCTACAATACATCAGTGGAAACCACATGAAAAACGGTTAAGGCGTTTCTAAGATTAGCAACGATTTTGTTATAATTATATGAATAGTCACCGTCAATATGACAGATCATAATATAGACCTGAGGTCAACTTAAATTAGAACCACAAAATCACCTAACTAAACTGTCTATTTTTAACTTTATATAAACTTCAATCATCATCGTTTTATAGATGATAATATATAGGCAACTAAAGTTTCACACAATTCAACCGAAGAGTTATTTTATTGCATTTTTATCGAAAAAATGTTGGACGTGATTTTTTAAATTTACATAACTTTTTTGTTCGTAAAAAAGTTATATTTTTTACATAACTTTTTAAGCTTTGAACATAGACTTTTTAATTTTAATAGAAAAAAGGTTGTATCAAAACCGGTAAACTAACTAATGTATTAAAACTAACTTTTGAAACATTTATTCAATTATTTTTTTGCAATATATTTTTGTCGTACGTTAAATTTTTATTTATATTTTTGATGATCCCTCAGGAACAGTCTCATCAAGAGAAAAAAGTACTGTACCCTACCTGACAATGTGTAGTTTGACAAAATATCACGATGATCGCTTTGTTAAACAAACTAAATCGCTTTCGCATTTAGTTAATTAGAATTAAAAAACATATCAATTTTCAATTTTAGTAAATCTTTAAGACAAGGCTTCTATTGGCACATAAAGTTTGGCACGGCCAATTCCTCTATCTCCACCTAACCTTTTATAAGAGTATTATACAAAGTCAATAGCAGTTTGATTACGGGGGATTTATATTGTTAAGTGTGGGGTGAGTCAAATTGCCGTGTAAGGGCGAAAATCAACTATTTATTGCCACAAACCAAGATGACTTCCAATAGGGCTAAACTTCTTCTTTAAATCCGTTAAACTTGCCAAAAGTCGTCCGTAATTCCGTAATGAGTCGCAGGTATAGTTCCGTAGTATCGCTTTCGAATCGCAGAATCGAACTGTCTCGCTAGCTTGCCACTTCGCCTATTTATACCCGCTGCCAATCGTCTAGATCTTTCTCGAATTTAGTACAAACAAACAACAAACAATTAGAAGTAAACAACTTTTGTAAACACGTATTGTAAACAGGTCATTGAAAATTCGGGAACGCTATTTCTGTTGTATGTGAACTCTATGTAGTGTGCATAAGGATCAATTTCCCTTGACAATAATTTTTCCAGAAATTGTAGATAGGCGAAGTCGTTTTTCTAGAAAGTTCCATAGTGAGTCATAACTAGAACGTTCCCTGGTGAGTCATAACATTACCCCCCTCTTAGTTATGATCGTCCCGATCATCATTCGTGCCGTGATATTTTGTCAAACGATCAATGTGTACAACCTTTGGTTTTCCTCTTTGTCCCTTTTTGATCCTATAGGTGATGTCGTTGATTTTTGTAACTACGTTGTAAGGTCCTTCCCATCGCGGTTGCAACTTTGGGCTCTTGCCCTTTTTCCTGAGGGGATTATGAAGCCATACGAGCGTTCCTTCTTCAAAACCGTTGATGTTTGCTTTCCGATCATAACGGGTCTTCATTCTTTCACCGGTTTTGAGACTGCATTCGCGAACTAATTTGTGCACTTCATCTAACTGTTCGCGAAGATCGCTTACATAATCCGTTATAAGCTTCGGGCTATTCGGGGGAGAGCCTGTTATTGCGTCAACTGGTAGTCTTATTTCTCGTCCAAAATTCACTCTGGCAGGGGTAACACCAGTACTGTCGTGTACAGCGGAGCGATAAGACAGCAAGAAAAGAGGAATGTATTGGTCCCAATCTCTCTGATGTGAGTCGACTACTTTAGCCAGGTTATTTTCCAGTGTTTGATTAAATCTTTCAACCATTCCGTCTGACTGAGGATGAGCTGGTGTCGTACGGGTCTTATGTATTCCGAGGAGGTTGCACATCTCTTGAAAAAGGGCTGATTCGAAGTTTCTTCCCTGATCGGAGTGTATTTCCAGAGGTACACCATACCGACAGATTACTTCCTGAACTAGTTTCTTAGCAACAGTTTTAGCTTCTTGGTTGGGGGTTGCAAATACTTCAGGCCATTTGCTGAAATAGTCTTGTACTACAACTATGTATTTGTTGCCATCCTCAGTTTCCGGAAAAGGGCCGGCCACGTCAATTGCAATACGTTCCCATGGCGCTCCTACATTGTAGAGCTTCAGTTTTCCTCTACATCTTGTCTGCGGTCCCTTGACTGAAGCGCACGCGTTGCATTTACGGCACCAATCTTCGACGTCTTCCCGGCAATGGATCCAGTAGAACCTCTGGCGCACTTTCAACAGCGTTTTCCTCACTCCAAGATGACCACCAGACACCCCGTCATGGATATGACGTAGTAGAGGAGATACCTTGCTTCGAGGAACTATAACCTGTACCGTAACCTGATGTCCGCTATTAGACTCCCATTTCCTGCACAAAATTCCGTCTTGCAGGGTCAAACTATCCCATTGAGCCCAATAACTCTTTGTGACAGGACTGGAGGCTGATACGTCCACCCACTCAGGCTTAGTCCCTCTTTTCATCCAATCCAAAATCGGTCGCAAGTCGTCATCTTCCTCTTGAGCCTTTCTCATACTTTCGCCACTCCAATCGTCGTCTAATCCTTGGGTCCGGATAATTTTTACTGACTCTTGAGATTCTTGTTTTCTACAGTGTTTACAATCTTCAGGACACGGTCTTCTCGATAGAGCGTCAGCATTGCCATGCCCTTTTCCGCTTCGATGTTCTGTTACAAAATTGAATTCCTGCAATTGCTCAATCCACCGTGCTACTTGCCCTTCGGGATTTTTAAATTGGAGGAGCCACTTAAGTGCGGCATGATCCGTCCTTAGAGTGAACTCACGTCCAATAAGATATTTGTGAAAATGCTGCAAGGTCTTCACTACGGCTAACAACTCACGACGTGTAACACAGTAGTTCCTCTCTGGTCTCGATAGCGTTTTGCTGTAATATGCAATGACAACTTGTTTGTCCCCTTGCACTTGTGATAATACTCCACCAATACCCGTGTTGCTGGCGTCCGTATCCACAATGAATCTTCCATTCCGCGTTGGATAACCCAATATCGGAGACTCACATAAACGCTGTTTTAGTTCCTTGAAAGCGTTGTCACAATTAGCATCCCAAGTGAACACTTGTTTGTCTTCAGTCAGGCGATGGAGGGGTTTGGCTATACTTGAAAAATTTTTGACAAAGCGCCTGTAATATGCGCATAAACCAAGAAAGGATCTGACTTCCGTTTTATTCTTTGGTGTAGGCCAATCTTTTACAGCCTTGATCTTTTCCGGGTCTGTTTGAACTCCCTCCTTGGTGATTATGTGCCCCAGATAGCTAACTGCGTTGCTGAAGAAAGTACACTTTTTGGGACTTAGTTTTAAGTTTGCCTCACGAAGACGGTTGAACACCTTTTCAAGGTTTTGGAGATGTTCCTTGAAGTTACGACCCATAATGATTACGTCATCCAGGTATACCAAGCAAACATCTCCCAGAAGACCCACCATAACCCTGTCCATAAGGCGTTCGAACGTTGCGGGAGCATTGCACAAGCCAAATGGCATGACATTGAATTGCCAAAGTCCATTTCCGACGGCCGTAGAAAATGCTGTTTTCTCCTTATCTTCTGGACTTATTTCCACCTGCCAGTACCCACTTTTGAGATCAACGGTAGAAAACCATTCCATTCCACTGAGCATGTCTAAAGTGTCATCAATGCGCGGTAGAGGATAGCTGTCTTTCTTGGTAACGTCGTTCAGCCTTCGGTAGTCTACACAGAACCTGGTTGTGCCATCTTTTTTTTTTTACCAGCACCACAGGTGACGACCAGGGACTTGTAGATGGCTCAATGATCTTGTTTTCCGCCATATCCCTTATCATATCCGCAACTTCAGCTTCTTTTGCCCAAGGGATTCGGCGAGGTCGCTGTCGTATGGGTCTTGAATCGCCGGTGTCTATTCTGTGCTTCACAAGTCCTGTTCTACCGCAATTATTGCCTACTGCGAAAATGTCCTTGAACCGCATTAAAAGATCTTGAGCTTGCCCCAACTGAACTGGCGACAAATTTCCTTTCAAAGAATCCAGTAACTGCGATACCTGGTTATCTGAGCTTGTTACTTCGTTTGGTGCGCTGCTTATACGTCTTAAATACTTCACCTCTTGACACTTTCCAATTACGCTGTTTCTTCTGAGCTGTACCTCTTCATTACTGAGATTTAAAATTCTGACTTTTCCTATTCTGTTTGTCATTAGTAAAGTTCTGGCCATTATCCAATTAGGGTGTGTCCCTTCGTCTTCCGCAATCACACATAGTCCATACTTGACGTTAGGTGGGAATTTCGTCATGACTAGATTTTCTGATCTAGGGGCTAATTTCACATCTCGCAGACAATAGAGAGTACAAGGGTTCGATCCTTCTAGGAAAACTTCTTGTTCAGGAAATTTGAGTACACCTTGGTTGACGTTCAAAACACACCGATGATTCTTTAAGAAATCCAGTCCTAATATACAGTCGTCAGTAATATTGGCAATCAGCACTTGGTTTGCGTACGTCTGACTACCAATTCCAATTGCTACGTCCGAGTCACCGAGGACAGGTACTGGCTGGCCCGTTGCTGTACGCAGCTGCCATGTTGGAGATCGTTGCTTCCATGAAATAGTTCGTTTTAAGAGCTCGGGTCTTACAATGGTACGGGATGCTCCTGTGTCTATGGTGAATCTGCACACTTTTCCATTCAGCGTACCCTCGATGATTAAACTGTTCCCGTTACAAGCTTGTCTGACAGTAATAGCAGGGGCTTCCTTTTTCCCAGCCAGCGCCCGCCCCGCGGCTCTGGCAACGTTTAGTTTAAATGTCCTTCTTCAACTTGGGTCTCCACCTCTGAGACCCTCCTTCTTTTCTTCTTTGGACAGTCCAGCCTAATATGACCTTTTTCACCACAGCCGTAGCATGTCGGACCATAGCGAGGTCTTCGCTCCTCGGCTACCAGCTCTCTGATCTTAAATGGCCTTGTGTCACGCCTTACCGCTTCTACTTCTAGCGCATGTGCCAGTGCATTTTTCAGGGTCTGATGGTGACCCAATCGCACTGCTGCACGAACTTCGCTGTCCCTTATACCGTCCACAAAGGCTTGGAGCAGGGTTATTTCTATTGCAGACGGTGTTGACACATAGGCGCGACGAACTAGTCTTTCGATCTCGTCAGCCCACTGCTGGAGTGTTTCCGCGGGCCTCTGTATGCGGTCTCGTAATTGAGCCCTATACGTGTGCTCCATGTGCTTGTCACCATACCGTGTCTCTAGAGCTTCCAAAAGGGCTTGCAGAGACCTACCTTCTGTAGGAAGTCGCTCCAGGATCAGTTGGGCGTCTCCTCTTAGAGCAAGAGTCAACGCCATAAACGCTTGATCCTCGGTCCAGCCGCTGCAGTTAGAGAGGGTTTCGAACTGGTACTTGTAGGCTGTCCAGGATGATGTGCCATCAAACCGTGGCAGGTCCAATCTGCCTTGTGTAGGTACCGGTGCAGTGAGGACTGCCTCTCTTGTCATCAGTTTCTGCACTCTCTCGGCGAGCACTTGATGGCGACTGTCGGTTTGTTCGAGCCTCCCTTCCAGGCCCTCGACTTTCAGTGAGACCTCTTTAACTTCGGATTCAACCTTCTTAACCTTGTCACACATTATTTCCAGGCTTGCGTCCAATTTAGAAAGCATTAGTTGGCTAGCAGATTCCTGTCCAATGTGAGCGGCCTCCTGACTTGCTTGTAAGTTCTGTAGCTACACTAGCTACCGTGTCACGGCCAGCGCTTCCGACCGAGGTCCGGCGCCGTTGTTTCTAAAGAGGAGATGTTGCCTCCACGGCGTCGACGGGCAAGAGGGTTGCATAACTACGCGGCCCGTATTTATATCATCGCGCTGTTTCTAAATATGTGCGCGCGAACGCAATACGCATTGGCACGCGCCAATCAGAATTGACTTCATTAATTATTATTATTCTTCGGTATAATAATAATATTCTTTCGGCACGCCACTGTAAATATACTATATAAGTAGGTGTAAATAAAGATCATGAGACATTCCTGTAAGATTCCTGCACCTATGGAGTATTATTGCTACCTCATCACAAGCAGCGCGAAAGTTCTTTATAGCAGTCTCCTGTTCTCGGCGAGCGGCCTCCTGACTGGTTTGTAAGTTCTTTATAGCGGTCTCCTGATCACGGCGAGCGGCCTCCTGTTCACGGCGAGCGGCTTCCTGTTCACGGCGAGCGGCCTCCTGTTCACGGCGAGCGGCCTCCTGACTGGTTTGTAAGTTCTGCATGGCAGCTAGCAGTGCAGAAAGGTCCATTGATGGGTTTGATGGAGGCGCTGTTATAGGGAGCAATTCAGCATCGGAGCCTTCCTCCTGTTCCTCACGTGCCCGTTGCCTCGCAGCATCCATCTCCGCTTGTCTCCTGGTCCGTGGAGTACGAGTTCCGTCGTCCCGTGGCATTAACGGCATCCCACTTCTGACACCAGTTGTTAAGTGTGGGGTGAGTCAAATTGCCGTGTAAGGGCGAAAATCAACTATTTATTGCCACAAACCAAGATGACTTCCAATAGGGCTAAACTTCTTCTTTAAATCCGTTAAACTTGCCAAAAGTCGTCCGTAATTCCGTAATGAGTCGCAGGTATAGTTCCGTAGTATCGCTTTCGAATCGCATAATCGAACTGTCTCGCTAGCTTGCCACTTCGCCTATTTATACCCGCTGCCAATCGTCTAGATCTTTCTCGAATTTAGTACAAACAAACAACAAACAATTAGAAGTAAACAACTTTTGTAAACACGTATTGTAAACAGGTCATTGAAAATTCGGGAACGCTATTTCTGTTGTATGTGAACTCTATGTAGTGTGCATAAGGATCAATTTCCCTTGACAATAATTTTTCCAGAAATTGTAGATAGGCGAAGTCGTTTTTCTAGAAAGTTCCATAGTGAGTCATAACTAGAACGTTCCCTGGTGAGTCATAACAATATTATAACCCTTATAACTCTTAATGGCATGTATAAGAAAGCATGCGTTATAAGATCGAAAAACAATTGCAAAGAAAAAGATATCGTAAATGCGTTTCGATACAAGTGAACGATAAATTCGTGAGATCATTAATTTCTTCATGACATGTTGTCTGCCCCTACCAAAACTGTCATAAAATACGTTTTGCTATAGCTATACAAGCTAATCACAGAACATATACCTTCACAGATACATACTGTGTCTGGAGCGGAAATGGTTCGCCGCCTCTGGGCAGAGATGAAATCGTATAGAACAAACAAAAAGATCCATTGCCATTGTTTAGAGATGAAAAATCTAGCCTTTATTGTAATATCTGCGACAATGCGGATACATTTTTAATTGTTTTGCTTCAGAAAGCTTTCAAATGTTTTCATTACATACATCGTATTTTAATTGTATTATTCATTCGATTTTATTGAGGCTAAAATACAAATGAGAAAAAATGCCAGTTAAATAGAAACTGAGTTATAACTGTGTTATCTGCGAGAGTTCAAATCAAGGCGGATGTCTCTGTTCAGAATAAATTAAAGAGTGTATTCAGCACTTAGAATTTAGAATGTTTAATCGAAGTCATTCAGTGGATTTGGGGTCTGGCATATGTGGGGCTGGTGTTACACAATAACAGATATGAACTGCATCAATTAATTATAGAAGAAGACGGCGCCCTGGAAGGCGGAAGAAATTCTGGCTAAGTAACATCAGGGAATGGACTGAGATCACCAATGCAGAACATCTGTTCCTTCTGGCGCAGGACAGGTACAATTTTTCAGCGCCTCCAGTAATGGGGAAACACTTAAAAAGGAAGATATTTACATTTAATATACATTTATTTACATTTTTATTACAGGTGTCTACAAAAATAATTGGTGATTAAAAAAATTTTTGAGTAATTATAACAATAAGTCAACAACTACAAATGAAAGTAGAGATAAGGGCGAGAAGCAAAGCATGACTTGAAATTTAAGAAATTATGAAAGTCAAAATAATAATAATGAAATAATGGTGTGGATTCCATGTGTCAATAAAGGAATGGTATTATAAGAAAACTAATCAGTCAAAAATTCAATATTCGAGATTTGGAGTTACAAGATTCAAGATTTGCACACCGAGCACCGGTTGGTCATGGGTCGTCTCTGGTATCAGTTACCCATGGTCATCGCAAATAAATTATTATTATTATTATTATTATTATTATTGTTATGCACATTTCTTTATTTTTATTCTTAATTATTATTATTATTAAGAATTCATTAGGTAAAATAGTAAAAAGTAATATCAGCAAAAATTAAAAAAAGTAGTTTGTTTTATATTCAAATAGTACAAGAAGAATTTATTTATTAGATAAAAAAGCTTTCTGATCCACGTCTGTCCAGTGTTTGCCAATTAAATATTAATTAAATTTATAATTCTATGCATGTTATAAAATAATGTCGCTGACCGGCTCTGTTTGTTTCACGCTAACTTCTTCTAACTAAACCAGCTAAAAAAAATTGATACGGTTTTGTGTATATAATTTGCGGAAAAAAATTCAACATTCGCTAGTACTCATACTTAATAGAGAAACGATGATTTAAAATTATATTTTAAACGAAACAATTTTGGGGTGTTTATTTGGCTATCTAAGACCTCCATTAGCTTTAAAGTAATTACCAGTTCGAACCCGGGACGAGATTCTATCGTAATAATATAAAAAATCAAATTAACAAAACATATACCAAGACCAAAAACGTTACCAAGAGATCATAATTGCTCTGCAAATTGCTTTTGCAAGATAGCATTAACGGTTCAATTACAGAATGATGAATTTAATAACCGACTCTTTACATAAATAAAATAACAGTTTACAATAGAAACGAATAAATCATTTTCATTTCAATAAATCTCCTATAGCAATTCAATAAACACGCCCGACCTCACGACCCGCGAAATACGAACTCTAGCCATAAAGCGCTTTCTAGTCGGTAGCTATTCGTGAGATCACGGTATTACCACAGTTTGTGGTATTACGTTGTTTTACTATCCATCAAATTGTGGATGTCCTAAAATAGATATTCATTTGGCTTAGAACTTTATGTGAATATTGCCTATTGTGTTAAAAACTTGGCATCTTTTAACATCATCATTATCTCACTGCTGGACCAGTCAGAAGCAGCTTGAATCCAGCATCGATCCCAGGCCCTTATATCATCTTTGAAATAACTTATTTATGTGAAAAATGCCAATTAAAGATGTTCCTTACCTATTATTTACAATGCTTCAATAATAATTTATTCATCTATCTATCTATACCTACTTATTAAATTATAGTAACTGAAGAGATTGTTTATTTATTACGCTTTAACTGACTACCTTAACTATTCAACCGAATTCTATGAAATTTTGCTTACACGTTGTCAGAGGTACAGAAATGGACATAGAGTAGCATTCATCCAAAAAAAGTATGCCGATTCTAAGGAACCATCTAAAAATAAAAATGAAAGATTCAACTCCTTAAAAAAAAGGATAAAGCTGTATTATTAATACTAATACAATAAAGCTGAAGTCTGTTAGTTTGTTTGTTTGTATGAATGCGTTAAATTTTGGATTAGCATTAGGATTAAAAAATTCTTTTTGTATTTGAGGGAGGTTAAAAGCTATTTATAATATTATCGATCTATGATCCCTAAGAGCCGAGCAAAAAGAAAAAAGTCAGAAATGATGATTCGATGCGAGTCGTTGGGTTAGGGGCCGAGGGAGGCCGCCGATGGAGGAACGAGAATTACGGGAACGAGAAGAGCCAAAATGTGCACTCTGTCAATTTAAATCAAATGACGGGTGAAACCGCGAGACAAAGCTAGTAATTTTATAAGGAAATACGAATAAAGTCATACATTAAAGAAAGACTTTAATATACCTTGTTTTTTATTACTTGATTAATTTAGTAGTGGCAGGGCACACTGCGTTTCGCAGTAATTTGGGCAGCCCGTCTGGCAGCAGTAAACACCCCCTTACAGAAGACCACCGTGAAATAACAGCACGTGTGTAGTTGTGGTTCGGGGGTGAGTAAGGGATACCAGAACCCATTTCCCTAACACTTCCCAATCCATCATCCTTAATCCTACTGATGTAGTAGGCAGCGCACTTGCAGTCCTGTAACGTTGCTTCTGTTATAGGCGACGGTAACTACCTACCATCAAGTGGACCGCATATTGTCTATAACTATTTGAATTAATTTCAATTTATTGGTATTTTATTTTTATCAGATATTATGAAATATATTATAAATTTTAATTAACTTGTTATACTGAATTTTTTGTAATAATTTTATTTCTCAACATATTAATGGTTGGTGTCATTTATGGAAACAATGTGTTATTTTAATTCATCATATTATAAGGATTTCACTTGAATAATTTACCTACACTTAGGTTTTACAGAGAAACCTGTGTCTCGTCATACTTGGCTAATTTCACAAAATTTCGTGAAACGACTTTAGCTTTTTGCAAATACACACAAATGCTTTTTAAAAACATGTGCAGTTAAAAAAGTTAATGAGGACAGTACTGTCCTCCCACGCGCCATATAATTATGCCATGAATGCTATTTCGCGCATTCAAGAAGACTGATTAGAAATATCGGAAATATTGTAATTTCGTATTTAAATAATTTAGTCTTTGTAAAATTACATTATTATTATTTTTGGTTAGGTTGGTACACTTGTTTGTAATTAATATGCTTATTTTCGGTATTTTTTTTATAAACAAATGTTAGTAAGACATGTTTTATTGAGAGCGGGGATTTTTGATGGCTCGGCCATATTATTCGCTGAACATGGTCTTGTACCATTAAATAACATGTCAATATGAATATAGAGTAAAATAATACTTTATTTTAATAGAAAAAAATTTCGAATATTTCTTATTAATTAGTAGATATCTAGATATGATAAGCAGTTATTATCTTCAGATAATGTATTTCATAATCGACGTGAAGCAAAGATAAGTCTATTATTTTCAGAAAAACTGCTTTTATCAAATTTCTCTACAATATCTCCATGTTTTCAATTAAATATATCTACCATTCAGTTTATAGCTACAATTATTAAAAAATCATTTTTAAAAGTATTAAGAAACGTGACCAAAAATCCGACCAGAATTTAAGTTATAATTATCGATATAGTTTTTATTTTATAAAAATACTTTGAAATGAGTTATTCATACAACAACTAAAACGTTAGTAATATAAACCTAGTAATAGGCTTTGTAAAAATTTAATTCTATTTAAAATGTATTTATAATTTTTTGTATTCTGTTAGGTTTGCTAAACAATAAATAAATAAATAAATATTTCAATAACTAAGTTTAATGAGTAATTAACCAACCAAAGCGGAAAATTAAAAGCCAAAGAACTCAAACAGCACACAAATCATTGAACAGCATGCGTAACACATCAGCTGCTTAACGATGTTTATATGAATGTGTTGGGCCACAAAGTCGGCGACAATAATTTTATTGTTTAACAAAACTTTGATAACACTTTGTAATTTTATATTCTTGAGCTAATGTCGAAAATCAATATTAAGGTTTAATGGCCATTTTATAAAGATTTATAAAAGAAATCTTATTAGTAATTTAAGAAAAAAGTATAGAACTTTAGCTTACAGTATTAAACAAGTATTTATTTAGAATCGGACCCAAATCACAACTTGAGGTTTGTCAATTCAAGTTATTATTATACTTAATTATCTACAACGAAACTTATTAATACTAGAAATTAAGACGCAAATTTGTCTGACGTAGTTTTTCGATGATAATGAGCTCTAGCGGCGTGTGCTATGAAGAGTTTGGCCATCCCACTATATCTATTTAACCTTTTATAAGAGTATTATGCAAAGACAATTTGCAATTTTGTATTGTCACTTGTTTCATGTGAAGATAAACTATCAGAGCAGTAAATGAAAGTCTTACAAGAAAACTACTCATGAAGACTTGAAGATATAATGATATGCGAATCAGTTGAGTCATTTGAATTGAAAAGAACGTATATTATTTTATATATTTGTAGACATTTTGCAGCCGTAATAAATAAATATAAATAAAATAACAAAGCCTTTTATATTATGATGGATTGATGAACTAATATTTTTTTACATTGACACTATTTAAATATTAACATTTAACTTATAATTAGTCTGCAAAAATCCTTCCGCAAGTAAAGGCCTCCTCCAAAGAAAACCAATTATCTCTATCTTGAGCTCCTTGCATCCAGATAGAGACAGATCCAGACAGCCGTCTCAGTTATATTATATCGTCTTCCCTTCTCGTGTACTGTTTTCCTCTGTAGCGTTTCCTTTTTGGGGCTTTCCATAGCCGTAATACATCATTAGAATAACTCTAGCCAATTATAAATTGACAACATTTTAAACGTTTACATCACTGCTTGACATAATCCTACCCCCAATTTTTCACAAGGACTGGCCTCGATCCACCGTGAATATAATTTATTCCAAATTAACTTTAAGAGTTTAAAAATAACACCTTAAATTAGTGGCCACACAATAGAGTCAAATTTATCCTTGCTTCAGCTGCGCCTCGTTGCATACAATAAACAAACAAAAGATTCATCTTGCCACATTTCAATGTGTACGTGTGGCTAACAGAAGTATCGCATTTCAATAAATTAAATACACATTTTATTCAAGTGTAGATGCTGTGATAACATCTATGTGCTGTTGTGTTTCGATGCGTACATTTCGCTATGTATTTTCGCCTTGTCACTTTGTTCCTTAATTCTATCACCAACGCTTTTGCTTTCTCTTGGTATTGCTCGCAGTTGTCATATCTCATAAAAAATATTATTTTTAATTATTATTGGTAATGGGCACATCACGTAAGGTATGGACAGGAAAGAGCCCTCAATCCACCTAGGTCTCACGGTCCATCAATGGAAATATGTAAGGAATTAGACACGGCTTACCTGGAATAGCAGATATCCAGAGTCATACATCCAGAAGTCATCGGGAGCGTTGCCCGGCTTGGTGAGGTGGATCGCGAGGCAACGCTGCAGAATGAGCTGACAGCGTTGCCCCCCCGCGCCGCGGCCGCTCATGCCTTTCACGAGAGCGGAGGCATGGTCTACAAAAAAATAAATTGCACATTTTTAATTAACCCTTAACGTAATTTAATTAAATTATTATTCACAAACCTCTATTATCGCTCTATCCATTTCTGAAAACCGCATTAAAATCTGATGCCTGGTTTAGAATAATTAAGCGAGAAAACAGACAGAGCGAAAAAAAAAACAGACAGCGACTTTGTTTTATACTATTTATAATATAATTATTATAATAATATATGTAAAGACAAGAGACAGAGATGAGAAGGTTCCACATAAGAGAAATAGGATTTTAAAATTTGATTTCATTTGTATGTATGACAAAAATATTATAAGTTTTTAATAAGAATTTCAAAACATCTACAATATTAATGTCATTCGTGAAGGTGTGATAAGGAATACTTCAACAAAAAATAAATAGGTAATAAAAGTTGTGAATATTTTATTTGCAGTTACAGTGGTAACATGCCTTACGAGTTTTATTCCCCAATTTATAAGTAATGCTGGAAATATGACTAACTTTTCTTAATTTAACTTGACATTAAAAAAAACAGATAAAATGTTATATGTTAACTTCATGTTATATGGGCGAATTAATTTTTTTTTTTTAATATTGTTTAAATATCATGTGTCGATTCAAAAAATAATAAATCGGGCACACACAACAATGAAATGAATTAACAAATTAATAAAAATTTTACTTATACATTAAATGATTTTAAAATATACTCGCAAGCTGACGGTCCACTGGAAGGTGGCTACTGGCTACAGTCGTCTATAACACAAGCGACGCCGCATGTGTTGCCGGTGCGCTGCAGACTATAGTAGGATTAACGATAAGGAAGGGTTGGGGAGTAATAGGCTCTGGCATCCCTTACTCATTATTCAAATAATCGCCACCAGAAATGAGTGTGTAATAGACAAAGTGTAATACTCAGTTCTTACGGGTTTGTACATCAATGTCTGGTATAAGTTGTTGTTTACACTAATTTAATTAATTAACAACAAAAGAAAAGAAACATTGATTTGTCAATTGTTTTCTCTTTATTGCGTTAGGTTATCTAACTTTATCCTACTCTAACATTATACAGAATTTGTCATGTCCCCGTACATTAAATATTAAAAAAAAAAAAAAAAAGAATCTCTACACTTTCTACGTATGTTACCGAATTCAAAAAAAAATTTTTGTCTGTTTAACCGACTTAGCCGATTTCAATGCGGTTTTCACTGATATATTGTAGGAAGTTTCCCGTAACATTTACTGTTTTACTCCAATGGGTTTACAAACAAAAAAGTTACACGCTATACGGAATATCACGCCTACGAAGTTACGGGCTCAGCTATTATTATAATAAATATAATCCGACTATTCTAATGAATTATGTATTAATTGCTTGTAAACGATGTAACAAACGTCCATATAGAGTTGGATCATTACCTCGCTCCGCGATTAAAAATTGAATGCGTTCGAAGCCATGACTCCCAGCTAGTATTGTATAAAACTCCATCCTAACTTAAATATTAAAATTAATATAGGTATTCATTAGTTTAATTCTTCTATGTAAATTAATATAACAAGAAGATTTTCCAATACAATAAAGAATTTTCTTGCAAGAATGGATTCTGTTCATTTACTCAAACTAATGTGGCGAAACGAATTCACAAAAAAGAAACACAAAGGTTTTTTTTATGTCATCCCACCCACAGATACATCTTACAAAATCAATAACTATTGAATCCACACACTTATAATATAATAACGACTTTCGCTATACGAGAAAACACAATAAAACCATAACGACAGTCAACGCTCATAATTGTTTTCGCAAGATCCCGCTAGCCGGTGCGCGGGCGCAACGCGGGTCGAAAGACCTCGTTTTTATAGCACTTTTTATATTATAGTGAGTCAAACAAACCTTTTCTGTGTCCACTGACCCGTGGTGACCGTCTAATTGAAAATGATCGTTTTAAAGAAATGTAACGTAACGTTTTTTTTTGCGTTCACAATATTTTGTTAATACACGAATTAACTGCTTCTGAACGCGATTAATATTAAAACTTAAAATTTTTGAAGTGAAAACTTCTTTAGCGGCGTTGTGCGTTTTTGTGATGGTAATTGGGTATAGATAAAATGTAGTATATTATGTAAAGTCTCAAGCAAATTTAAAAGTTGATATAATTCTATTAGATTTAAATATGTAGTAGAAAAGGAAGGTCCTTACAGCACTATTGGTGGTGTTGGCGACAGTCGTCAATGTTGCCACCAGTAGCCAAGTATGAAATTGGTGTAATTGGGCAAGTTTACAGTGTATGAGTAAGTGGGATAAATTCTAGTAGGAAAGGCGTTGGCGACTGTCGCCAGAGTGGCGTCCAGTAGCCAAACACTTGGCTGAAATCATAAATGGAAGGGGCTCGTTGAGCCCTGTCCAACAATATGTCACACGAATGTATACTAACTGTTACAATGGAAGTAATGAATAGTTGTAAGTTTGGCGACCGTCGCCAGGATGGCAGCCGGTAGCCAGGTGCAAGTTTAGTGTGATTCTATCGGAATTATATATGTGGTAGCAAAATTGGGGCTCTATTAAAGGTGTTGGCGACCGTCGCCAGATTGGCGTCCGGTAGCCACACAAGTGGTGACGTAGATGGACGGTCGCCACTGAGTGGAGACCAGTCGCTATACTGATAATTAAAGCAATTCATGCAAAATTATTCCCTAACCATTCCAAAATATCAAAAATGCACAACGTTAATATTCAAGTTTTCACTTCTGCCGGCACTCCTGGCGTGCAACCCGTATTTTTTTTTCATGAATTTTAATAAGTATAAAAAATGTGCAAACCTGATCTTTCGCAATGCATTTGCACATCTTTCTCAATCAAATTTTCGAAATACTTTCATAGCCTGAATTTTAAGTACACTCCAAATCCGTTTCGTAAAAAGCCTGTGAAGGTTTCGCGGAGGTTTGACGAATCGAATTGGAAATTATTTGCGCACAGAGACGATAAAAAAAATTTAATTAAGTATGAACTCAACGTGCACGTTTCAAAGAATTTTTTTTTCTTACATTATTCAATTTGAATTTAACAACAAGATAATCTGTATACATTTTTGTGTTTTATATTTAAAAACATAATTCAAATGGATTACAGTATAAAGCCACATTTCCACTCTAATTACTTCATTCGTTCATTTCCATTGTCATTCATTCATTCACATTTCCGATTAGTTCATTGGAATGGATTAGAGTATTTCAAGATACCTAATGGTGAATTTTTAAATGTTGAAAACTTTTGTTCAATTATTTCAAAAAATATTACTCACTGCTAGATATGGCTACTTGAAAATACCCGCAGTATACATCAATATCCTCATAACAATGAGTCAAATAAATTTAAGTGAAATTAATTCTAATATTTCTAAGTCTTTTTATGATGGGTTTATTACACATACTATAATGTGACATGATGATTTTGGCTTTGGTAGTAAAATAATAGTATTAAGATATGTTTTGTAAGATAAGTTTTTAACGAATTTATACTGAATGAGAAGTTTTGAGTTTAATAATAATTTAATAATTAAACTTTTGAAGCATATAAAAGTTTCATTTAATTACCCTACAGAGTTTTTTACATTTCAAATTATTGTGTTAACGAGCATTTCTATTCCATGTGTCATATTTCATACTAAGAACCACAAAAGACACAGTTTTGCAGTTCTTTAGGCAGTATCAGGTTAACATCAAGATAGGACTACCAAAACTACTTGTCGCGTTTTTTTCGATCAGAAGTCCCAAAATTCCTTCAGCAACGGGATCATGTCCACTATCTATACACTACAAAATGGCACATGTACTGTAATTAAAAAAGAAATTAAAAAAGAATTCTTGAGTTTTCATATAAAATGCGAAGAAACTTTTTCCCCAACCATATGTATATATGTATATTTTTTACATTGCAAATTATTGTGCTCTATTCAATATGTCATATGACATACTAGGAATCATAAAAGCCACAGTCACAGTCCTCGATAAAGTTGAACTAAGAATTTAGGACGAGGATTTTCCTACCAAGTCACAAGTAGGTAGGAACAATAAAGAAATACTAATGTACCACGCAGCAAAAGCGTAACGAAATCGCTAAACGAATTTAAAACAATAGATGTCCCATTCCTAAGAAGACTATTGCTACTTGTTAACCCTTGACATACACTTGGACAGTTTTGGGACGAGGTAAACACAGTTCGGTCCTTCTACCCATTTAAAAGTTTAATTCAAAAATGCCATGCAGTTGTTGCAATATTACATTGTTATATCGAATTGAACATAATTAAAAACTTCTCAAAGGTTAGAGTTTGGAGTAATTTAGTTTGTTGTAAGGTATTTGCCATTAAGCATTATAAAAAAAAATTAATTGACCTATTATAGGTTAATAACAATATAATTAGTGTTTAATACAAATACACACTGTTGGCGTCGTTTCTGCTATAAACCCATCCACATGCAAACATTCGCCTCGCGTTCTTAAGAGGGAAAATTTCCAGGGTCCAGGGAATTTGAAAAATAGGTATTTGAAAAAACTATTGCCATCGCGTAGCGCCTGAACCAGCAAGCTCTCTCTCTGTGTGTGAATAGTCTGTGTTTGTGTGCGTGGCAACTCTAGAGTATCGATAACTTTATCGATAAATACCACTTCCTTTGTTATATATGTACGTATTAGTCTGAACCCCCCTCGCCTTCAGCCTTCTCCCGTAGAGTGTGATAGGGACAAATGCAGCTCAGACCGATTATACCTACTAAATTTTTCACTAAATCGAGGTTTCAGATTCCCCTGTTTTCTCCCTAAAAATTAAGCCTAACGAATAATTTTTTGCACAAATATTTTGAAGATGAATGAGGCTATGTCCCTATCAATTTTTTTTATATTAAAAATCTTTCAAATTTGTTTCATAGTCGTCTGATTAGGGTGGTATAAAAGGGCCATTTATTACCATTTCTGAAGAGTCATATTTTCTTGTGTAATTATGTAGTTGGTGGAAAAAAAGACATGATAGGGACATAGCATTAGCAGACCTAGATTTTATGACAAAAATTATTGTTCTAGAAGCATTATCCAGGAAAAAAATAGGGGAATACATTTGTATGGAAAAACGTTGCTAGCGTTCCCTGTTAACAACCTATTTAGTCTGGCGGAAAAATCTCAAAAAGGGCCTGCACACACTTAGACAAGACAATTGCTTTGAAAAAAACATATATTATACTTAAACATGTGAAGAACCAATTGTATTAATTAGAATTTTCGTTAAAGTAATAGAAACTCCACAAAAAAAGTTAGAACACAAGAAGAATTTGACCTTTATTGAAAATTCTCTCGAAAATGGCTTATTGCACGCATATGAATCCTATACCTATTAATAAATTGATATCAGATTAAAAAATTGTATTGATAAAAAAAATTTGTTTGTGTAATGTTCTAATGGTAAAAACAAAAAAACACCATTTCTAGGCCCGTTGAATTGTCTCCGCCGCCAGCGAGTTCTATAGTAAATGTAATTTGCCTCAGTGAAGCCCTTAAGAAATAACGTGTGTCCAAACTATGTAATTTTTTATTTTTTTCAACATTTTTGTATTTGCAGTTAATTTATCGAAAAACAAACGAAGCCGTTATAAAGTAGTTAATGAGTGAATTATTCTTTATACATTTACTTACAAAACAAGACCTTACTTATCCTCGTACGAGTATTCGTTCAGGTCGTAGCGTAGAAGCCCGGCCGCACGCCGCGCGTCACGAAGATACATACATAGGTGGTATGAAAGACTATACTTAAATATAATAAAATTTATTATATAAATTATAATTCATTAATAATTTAGTGCTTTGGTGTTTATAATTGAGTGTTTTACATATTGACCTATTATTGAGTTAATATATTATCTATTTTTCTTACCTTTCCTACCCTCTAAAATCAAGACAGACCATTCCAAGTCGTCGCATGCAACGCTCGCGATTGTATTGTGTAATAATTTAGCCAAATACCTAAACGCTGTGTATCAAAAAACGGGTCTTCCAGATAAAAGCTTTTAACCAACAAAAAACTTTTCGTGTATTGTGGTGGATAATGAACCATCGCGAGTCGAACAGGCGAATATGTAAGTCTGTTTTGACTCCTCTCCTTGATACACCACTAACTAATATTATAACTGTGAAAGTGAGTTTTTTTTATTATGCTTTCACGCCTTAACTACTCAACCGATCATCATTAAACTTTGCATACATGTCGTCAGAGAAACAAGTACGTCGGGTGTTTTTTTATCCAGAAAAAAGTATCGTTCCTTAGGGATCATCTAATTATAAAAATATATCTAAGAATAAATGTTAAAAAAAGTGGTGTGACGAAGTTGCAGGCAAAACTAGTACCTATGTTTAATAAAGGTTATTTAACAACTATTTAACAATGATATTATCATTAATATTAACGGAAATGTAAGTTGTCATAAGTTTCAATATTTTAAGAACCTTTAATTATATTTAAGAGCCTTTAATGGTTGAGCGAATTAACTCAACCTTAAATCTTGTATCCCAATGGGGAGACAAGAATCTGGTTGATTTTAACGCCACCAAAACGCAAGCGTGTTTGTTCTCTGCAAAAAGGAGCCCTTTCGACTTGGCTCCACTTTCCGAGGTGCATCCGTACCTGTGGCCAATGATCTTGAGCTTCTTGGCATGAGGTTGTGCTCAAATCTCAACTTCGGTTCTTCTATAGAGTCCAAAGCCCAAACAGCGGCCAAAGAGTTGGGCATCCTAAATAGAGTGAAGCGATGCTTCACACCTGGACAGCTCCTCTCTTTATACAAGGCACAAGTCCGATCTTGCATGGAGTATTGCTGTCACCTTTGGGATGGCTCAGCAAAATACGAACTTGCTGCACTCGATTCGGTGGATCGCAGAGCTAGGAGGCTCATTGGCGATGATACACTAATAAGAACTAAGCTACAGAGCCTGGCACATAGACGCAAAATTGCCTGTCTGTCTGTATTATATAAGATGTAATTCGGAGAGTGTGCTCGAGAGCTGCATGAGATCATACCGCCTTCCCCTTTCAGATTACAAACTCGAGAACATAATATCAAGTATAATAATTAACTATAGTTTAAATTAATTAATTAATTACGCTTATCAACTTTTAGATTATTCAATTATGTTGGTTCTTAATTATTATAGTAGCAGCTGAACGCACGGAAGTCATATAATTATATAAAGTGTGTAATTTTCAGTGTTTGAAATAACAGCTTGAACGCATTTCCATAATCGGAAACTTTACGGCGGCTTGTATCTGTTTTACAAAACACAATACGTCACATTGAGTCTTAAGCCGTTGATCATAGAGTTGATTTTGGCTCGTCCTATTGTCTGCTAAGTTTGTTATCGCGTAAGTAAATACGCCGAAGCAGAAACGATAACTTGAAACGGGAGTGACTTTGTACAATAACCGTTGCATAAGTTTTGTTGATTTAAATTAAAGACTCATTTCAAGTATTAAGATTCTAATAATTCTAAAGTTAAAATAAACAAACAGACAAACACAATAGCGATAAATTGTAAGAAATGTCATCGAGTTATCTGTCTCCACACACTTCCTCAAAAGGGCTTTTATGAAAGAGTACCTATCTATAATATTGCGTCACAATAGTTTGTTGAGATTTGAGGACATAAACATGTACAAAGGAATAGATAAAATTTCATTGTTAGTGTCCTGATAATTTTATCTTAAAATTTAATGCCTTAGACTAAAACAATTGGTAATAACTATTGGTAATAAATTGATTACCAATTCAAATATTTCTCTTCTACGAAAGACTTTTTAAAATATTTATTAATTATTGTCTGTGCCCCATTTATTTGTATATGAAATTTTATGTAACCAAATTTATAACCTAAAACGCATTTTTGGAGTTTAATTTTAATCGATTTTCATATAATAATAATAATAATATAAAAATAAAATAATTTTTCAAATTTGATTGGTCTATGCATGCACGGGTACGCGTGGTTACGCTCCCTGTCCTTTGAGTGGTCATCCCATAACACAAGCTTATAAGTGGTTACTTTAGGGGCCATACAATTAGTGTGTTTAGTCTTGGCGATTTATGTATTTATTTATTTTTTATACGGTACCTACAGTCCTCCAAACACGTGCCGCGAGCGAAATCATGCGATCGATTCGAAATGAATTACACGTGTGTACGTGGTGTGTATTATTATCGGCTTATGCTCCACTCGCATATCTAGTTTGTAAGTGCCAACGAAGCGTATAAATCCTTGATTTTTAATAGTAACGAACATAAAATATATTTAAATAGAAAAAAGTATAATTCCAATGCATAATTGATAACTGAAACTTTTGTTAATTTTTCTGTCGGTTGCTTGGTATTATTCGAGTGTATATTTTTGAGTAAACAGCTTAGCAGACGGAAGACACTTGAAATAAAGTGTTTACTTAACGCCTTCACCCCTAACGGGACATCAGGGGTGTATCTGCAACTTTATTTTATATCAAAGCACCATCATGAAGATAGGGATTAATATATAGCGCTTTTATAATGAAATCATTCACGATAATGAAAACATGTTCCAATGGACATAGATTTTCAAGCTTAATGGCATTCAACGATGATGAGCGTTCTGATTTTCAGTACCTCTACCATGAGTTACAATAACCGCGCTAGCAAGAGCGTAAAATATTTATATAAAAAAATTGTCAATTTGACATTGACAGTTGACAGTTTTTCATATAGATGTTTTACGCTCTCGCTAGCGAGTGGGGTCATTGTAAACTCATGGTTGGTAAAAGACAAAAGTACTAATCTCACTCACTCCCACGGCGGATATGTGGACACAGATTAGAAAACCATTGTTTTCTTATCTCGGTATTGAAAGAAGAGCGTCTCAATTGATTTAGTGACATTTAGATTTTGTCATTCTCCTAAAATTGTGTTATGATAATTTATAGTTTTTAATATTTTGGAAATAAAACAATTGTACTACTATTACGTACTAATACTTACTAGTAGTATTAACTCATAAATGTGTGTGTATTTAACTGTGAGAGAACGCAAGTAATTATTTATCCATTTATTTATTCAAAAGTCTATGTCTATTATTATTTTAGCTGTAAGTTTTCTTTGAATAAAATAAATAAATAAGAAACAGGAGAATTCAATTTAATATCGACAGGGGATACCGACATCAATACAAGTTATGAAACAAAGTCGCCGTCTGCCTCTGTCTGTCTACTTACTTCTAACTAAACCATTCAACTGATTTTGTTACGGTTTTCACTAATAAAAAAATTAAGAGGATTTTTTTTATAAATTATTTTATCTCAACTGATAATTTTCATTGTAAAAATATAGATAATAAATTGTCCCACTTTTATTTTCACCTAAAATTCTATTAAGATTCGAATCGCGTGTCTACAATTTAACAATATGTCATGTTACGGCATCGCACCATTTTAAGTATTAAGGTCTAACCACACTGGTCCATACCTATTCTTGGCCATTATAACGGCATCAGAGCCAATTCTGGAGTTGTGCAACCGTACCTATATTGCGTGTGTAACACTTTTCTACCATTTAAATTATCTGTGCTTAAAGGAATGTTGACCCTTAACGAACAATTGACGTTAGCACTGTTAGCATGACAATAGGGGATCGGACAGTAATCAGATTAAAATCTAAAATGTACTTAGAAAGAAAATATATAATTTTTTACGATTATTTATCGAATAATAATTTAATATAATTCATTTAAATATTTTTAAATGAAGAAATAAAATTTTATTATTTACAATATCTTTAATCTATACTGAAACACCAATTACAGTGCGTGACGTCATTTGTGGGCAATCATTGTCTTATGCCAATGCAGCTGTTTTGTTATGATATGACCACAAATGACGTTACGCGCTCTCAGATGAACTATCGTGGCGTTTTGGCGGCATTTTCAAACAAACAATATTAATACATGATTTTGAGTACCTAAAAGGCTATAAATAAATAAAATAGTATTTTTTATGGGAATAAATATCCATGAAGATTAATTTAAAACACTTTCTGAAAATTTGTCCGATCCCCTATTGTGGTTAGAGTGCTTGCCTTAACGCTCTGTTCTAGGGTTCCCGGGTTCGATTCCCGGCAGGGTCAACTTTGAAAAATCAACTTTTCAAATTTGGCTCTGGTCTGGATTTGAAAAGTAGTGGCAGGGCACACAGCGTTTTCGCAGTCATTTGGGCAGCCCGTCTGGCGGCAGTAACCACCCCCTTACAGAAGACCACCGTGAAATAACAGCACGTGTTGTGTTTCGGTGAGTGAGTAAGGGATGCCAGAGCCCATTTTCCTATCCCCCTCCTAATCTTTTATCCTTAATCCTACTGTAGTCGGCAGCGCACTTGTAGCAGCTTTGGCGTTGCTTGTGTTATAGGCGACGGTAGCCACCTACCATCAAGTGGATCGTCAGCCTGTCTGCCGATCTTAACATAAAAAAATCTCTCAGTTCATGGCTCAAGTACGCGATTTTTCTCGCACTCCACTTCGCACCCGTAAAAGACGATTAGCCAATTATATCATTGCAAAAGTCTAGTACGGAGTTTGAGAGAGAGTTGTGGACCACACAATAAAGTACTGTGTGGTCCATCGTGAGAAATGAAGATCGGACAATTTCAATACGTGTGCGAATTTCGGTATCACTTTCCCATGTCTGTGTCGTCTACGATCCCAGAGATTTATATTTATTTACTCCCTCTAAGTTGTTACCGACAGATATTGTAATCAGGGTTGACTGTTCATTAGCAATCACCGTGTACCTACTTGGTCTTGGTCACATCACCATGTCATGTTAAGTCCAGCTTTACCATTACACTCTGGACTATGTCAATAATGTTTTTTAATCCTTCTAATATACATACATATGATTAATAATAAAAAGGAGAAAAATACTACTGATAATAAAGTTATAAATAATGCTTGATAATTTTACTTATTACGGCAATCTTAATAACATGTGTTTTTGAATAACAAATGCATACGTGCAAATGATAATAAGAATTAAAAATGGCAGCGGTCGCCTTTACTGCATCTTATTTTGGAAGACTTGACGAGCGCGTTGGATGAGTAATTAGGGTGTTTGCCTTAACACTCTGTTCTAGGGTTCCCGGGTTCGATTCCCGGCAGAGTCAACTTTGAAAAATGTACTTTTCAAATTTGGCTCTGGTCTGGATCTGGAAAGTAGTGGCAGGGCACACTGCGTTTCGCAGTCATTTGGGCGGCCCGTTTGGTGGCAGTAACCACCCCCTTACAGAAGACCACCGTGAAATAACATAATGTGTGCTGTTGCGTTTCGGTGAGTGAGTAATGGATGCCGGAGCCCATTTCCCTAACCTCTTCAACAATCCCTTATCCTTAATCCTACTGTAGTCGGCAGCGCACTTGCAGCAGCTTTGGCGTTGCTTTTGTTATAGGCGACGGTAGTCACCTACTATCAAGTGAACCGTCAGCCTGTCTGCCAATCTTAGCATAAAAACAAAATAAAAAAAGACATAAATAAAATGAACGGTTTCGTGCTGTATTCTTCCTCGTATATAATCTGCATTTGAACGGACGGTAATTTTAAAGCATAAATAAGTAGGAGCTTGAAATTTGGTCATAAACAATAAAGATTTCTTTAAAAATATTATAATACTAGAATTTGAACCGATCTCTAACCACTGAATGGTACAACGTTGGATTTAAATTCGCTTTGTGAGAAGCCATTAAAATAAAAAATGTTTGGCACAATGTTGCAGAGTTGCATCATAAAATTGTAACGGAGCAGATTGTCCTATAACGATGAAATTTATTTCAGTCCAAAAATGTCGGTGCCAATGACGGAAAATGCTCGAGAATGTTTGAAATATTTGCAATATTTTTATTTTTATTTTAGATGAGGCACGAATACTGACTTGAAGATTTAGGCAACTCTCGTCACTCTCGCGAAAACTAGCTACAAATGAATGTGGAACCCTTACCTACTGAAACTGAAAGGCCTTCTGTATTCTGTACAATTACAGAATGTGTATCCATTTAAAATACAAAATAAATAAATAAATCTTTATTTGCACAAACACATGCAGGATCTTAATATTTACAGCAGTTACAGAATAAAGTACCTACATATATTCTACCCGACAAGGACATGCAAATATATAGTTTAACAAACTAAATATGTTTGTATATTGGTTATATTGTAGTAAATAAAATAAATCGGTATGTTTTACTATAAAATTCTTTAAAGACATAACATCAGCAACAGTCCAATAACCATTCTGTCAAAGTTCTTGTAAATTCACGATCCAACAAATCCTTAATATTATTTGATCGTTTATTTTATGTTTTAAATGCGGTTTAAATGCCATTCTTATTATAAGTTCTTGTATACACACGACATTCTACTGAAATATTTTCACATATTTTTCTAGAAGAAAAATCATGTCATTCGATTCAAATTCAAAAATAAAAATATTAGAATTATGGAGACTTGTGGCGAGTTTACTTTCAATGTATGAAATATAGAAAAGTGGGTGAATTTACTTTGTGGCGAATTTACAACTTTTTTTTTTTTAATTTACTATAGATGGGTTTGCTCTTGACCAGCATCTATCCATGTAGGAAGGATGAGGCCGAAGATGGAGCGAGCTCACCCAGAAGATGCCTATTCAACTATTCCGTCATAGACGCTGGTCTGTATTATTCTAAGTTTAAATGTAGGTGTACCGAGGTAAAAGTTTTAAATTGTCTGAAAAAATTACATAAAAATAAATAACATAATAAGGGAAAGTAACGTTGAAAGATGATAACAGAAAGATTTTAATGAAAGTTGACTGCCAACCAACCATCATTGACGGATAGCCACTATACAGAAGAAAAATAAATAGTAGTTCATTTTAAATCCTTTATCTTGATAGTGAACGATTAAAGTTAGAACAAAATTAATATCCTTCGGGTTTTATGGAGTTAAGGCAGCATTTAAAAACCTGAATCTCCTTTTAGAACAAAACTTAGCCTTAAACCAAACATCAAAGTCAGACAGAAATAGACATACGTCGCAAAAAAAAAACTAATATAGTCTAAAAAGGACGACACTTTCAACACATTTATGACTAAAAAGGATTAAAACTCGGTGTTGGAAGAAAAACTGACCTATTCAAACAACCGGTTGACGAACTAGATCAAATATAAATTGTGGGTGTTAAAAATACTTTAGTTTTGACACTCATGCGAAATACGTTACAAAACATAAGCAAGCTTGTTTCCATTGACTAATTTGGTACATAGATTAAATAAAATACAATAATATAAACAGTTTCACAAACAAATATTCTTTGTTTATGTTCCTACTTCAATGAGTTATTCTGTGACCAAATCGTGGTACAAACATTGAGGTAACACCAAAGGTAACACAAAGTAGAGATAAGGCCAAGGAATTTTTAAATTATGTCAACAAAAAATTTTTCGGCAGACCGAGCGAGTGACTGAATTACAGTAATTTTTACCACTTTTTACCAATTTCACCATTTATTGCAGAGACTGATTTGTTGTAAAAATAGTTACTTTTATTTCATATTTATAAAATAACTTCATAGAAATTGAATCGTGGCGAGTTTACACTTTTTTTTTGGTGGCGAATTTACAATAGGTAAGCCTTAGTAACATGCTTCTTATGTATTATCGCGTATATGAATTAATTGACTAATGGACTGGCTTATACAAGTCTTTTTAAAATATTTTATTATTTTAATTATGCATTATTAAGTAAAAATACATGACAGGTACATTTTTCACAATTTTTCCTTCGCTTAAATATAAAATGTTTAATTGTGTAAACCAGGAAAATTTTAATGCAACGCAATAAAGTTCATAGTTATTGTTAGTTGTCATAAAACAACGTTTACAACTTTGTACAAAAATTGGTCGCTAAACGATTACAAATTTAACGACATTGCAATAAATGTTATTGCGTTAGCAAATTTTTCAGTGGCCATCCAAACTGTCATACACTAAGTTTTAAATTAGGAATTCATTTTTCTATATATAAAAAAATAAATTGATGTCGTTGCAATGAACAATGGAAACCTGTAAAGACCTACCACGTTACTCGTACGTGAATGAACCATCTCAAGTAGGCGTCACTATTCTTCTTATAAAAAATAATCGGGTCGATTTACCGTATTCGCAATCACAAAGCTAATTTGTCTTTTGGCGTCTGTTACTATTTTCTTTACAGTATAAAACTAGCTTCATTTGAACCTCATTTAGGTTACTTCAATATTTCATGTATGGTTCAAGTTACACTGGACATAATTTTAATGATCATAATCAATTCTACATTAAAGTTTATTTATTGATATTATGTTGTATTGATTTAAATTGAAACGCAATGAGTGAGTCATTATCTATTGATAAAAGCAATATTCTTTATACAATGAGTGCGTTTTTGTGTATTTATTTGTAGCCGAATTTATAACATTTAATTCTGATGAAGTCACTGTAAAGTTATCGTAAAGTAAAGAATGACATATTCTCTTGTATAAAAGGAATGTTCTTTGTATAAGAAAACTTGCATTGACTGAAACTTAAGTATCCTTTAAACTAATATAATTAACTGGCTGAACACGGCTACGCTTCGCTGCGGCCCATACGGCGGCGGCGGCGTGCGCATGGGGCGCGCGGTACTGGACACTGCTTATATAATAATACTATTTATCGTAGCGTGATGTTATATAGCCTATAGCCTTCCTCGATAAATGGACTATTCAAAACAAAATGAATTTTTCAATTAGAACCAGTAGTTCAACTCTTCAGCCTTATAATATTAGTATAGATTGTAACATAATGTAGTCTGTATTACAAAGAATTAACATAGTAGTGAAGTTTGTCTGCATTTAATTGTATTGACGGCAATGAAAGATTTTCTCATTGTCACAATCAAGAGGTTCTTTGTCGAGGGTTTTGTCGTGTCATGTTTATTGTCTTGCCCGGGTCTTGCTCTGTCAAAGCTTTAGTTCAAATACATCGATCAGAATACGCTATATGGTAATTCATTTGCCTATAATAGTATCCCATTAGATCAAGTGAGTTCTAATCCAATACAAAATGAGTTATCAAACCCATAAATTCATTATCATGTCCACTGCTGGACATACGCCTGATCCATATTTTTTTAGTAGGATTCAGCATCTTAATTAACCCCAGTTACCGGTGGCATCGCATAACCTGGTTGCGTAAGTAATTAATAACAAATTAAATCTAAGGGATGAAATGTGTTGATGAAAAGGAAACACTCGTGGAATTACGCTGTTAATTACTGACCATATTTATGACCATTGACCCATTAGTAGTTTCGGAAAATGGTAGAAGCCCTGACCAAAAACAAAGCTTAAGTTATTTAATAAGCTTAAGCGAAGACAGATAAAATATTGTAAAATAATTGTTTCATAACAATAGTTATTGTTTGAGCAAAACAATAAACACTTTTTGATGAACAACCTATAGCAGGTTGGTTGCATACATTTGTGTAGTAAGTTGTAGTAAATAAATTTCTGTTGTTATAAGAAAAGAGAGTTCCCATTCACCGCCCGCGCCGCCGAGACAAAGTGGACAGAGAGATCATTAACTTGCCTTGTCATTCTGGTGACGTGTGCTTATGGTGGGTGACCATTCATGCCATGAGTTTTAAACAGACATTAATTGTAGTAATTATGTGAAGACAATGTAACATTAGTTACATCAAATTAAACTTTAACTAAATAATGCTGTATATTGTTAATCATTTCCTAATCTATACTACGAGTAATATAATAAAGAGAAAATATTTTTATGTAGATATATATTTTTGTATGTTTGTAAAAAATAAATTCAAAAACTGCTGGATTTTAAAAATTGTTTCACCTGTAGAAAGCTACATTATCAGCAAGTAACATAGGCTACTCATGCTCTTCCATCAGGAGATGGAGAAGCATGAGCATGAGCAACCCTTTACCCCCCCCCCCCTCCATAAAATGTATGTTTTTAATGAATAAACTCAAAACTACTGGACCGATTTTAAAAATTCTTTCACCTATAAAAAGCTACATTATCAGCGAGTAATAACAATTTCTAAAGATACGCGGACGAAGTCGCAAGCAAAAGCTAGTGTATCATGAAAAGAGACGAGGGTTTTGGATTAATAAAATCTCTAATATTATGTAAACATCGGCAGGAAAGCTGACCGTCCACTTGATGGTATAAGGCGAAATGCAGCGTGCTCTACTAAAAATCGTAGGTGTAATACGGGAGATGACAGATATTTTCTTTCTGCATGGACATTTCATGGAAAGTTTATTCTGTAATTACACGGAAAATATCATTATTTCATACGTTATTTATTTAGTAAAAGCTATTTTTTAAGAAATCAGCTGTACACTGCGGCTTCTCCTGCTCTGAAATTTGGGAGCACACAAATGTTCCCCGTGAAAATGTTTCTTTTATTTTATTTTATGATACAAGATAGATATAATTAATTATATGTTTTTAGAGACTTTTTATAAATCTGTTTAAGGCCAAATTTTATCATAAATTGTTTTAACTTCTATCAAGTCAGCACACGCAAAAACAGACACCTTTTTTACCGACTTGGCTTGTTCCGTTTTGATATACAGATCTGATCTCACTTAAAATAATTTTAAAATTTTATTATTTTTCTTTCCGTTTTGATCTCAGATCAAAACGGAATTCAAATTAATTATTTTTTTGTTCCGGTATGATCTCAGCCATATAATTCTTAACAAATATCTCAATTTAGTACAGTCAAAAAATATTTAGCTACCGGTGAGGGGTTAATTTACGTTAACACTTTATTATGCACTTATATCAACGAAATCATATGTATCTCCGAAGTGGGAACTGATACTAAATTAATAATTAATTAACCTTAATAATAAAATGTTTGTTTACTATTAAATAAAAACCGTTATAACATGACTAATCTTCAGAAATCTTAGCGAATCTTCATTAATCCTTAGAAACATGTGGATATATAATATAATATATACAAAATAATCTCAGTAGATATTTGTTTATTCGCTGATTCAGTCATTATAAACACATCTTGTGTACAATAAACTTTATTGACCGTAAGATTATAAACCGCAATTATAGTGTAGCCATTAAACAAACCGCAGTTAAGTTTCAAATGTATCCGGCTTGCAAATTAATTCATTTAGAGGTTACATTTTTATTGATCTACTAAATATTGAAACATAAAACCCGTTATCAAATATAAACATGTAGATCTAGCGTTTGTCGTTGTTTATCTACTATATCAAGTCAAGTCCTTGCACTTGGTTGTTGACATTCAAAATGGCGCACGGAAATGGCTGGTGTTACAGGATGTGAGGCGTCGAGGGATTTGAGGTTATTATGCACCATATGTGGTATATTGCGATTAAAGTAACGGTACATTTGCATTTACTATTGGTACCGATAGTTTGGCTGTAAACTCGTATTGCTAATTAAACGGAGCGGAGGTCGAATGTTGCCGCTTTTTTTTTTAATATAAATACAAATAGTACTAAAAAAAATCCTTATTGAATTAATTTCATGTCTTCCTTTTGTATTCTAAGGCTTTCTAAAAGTCGAAAATTTTGTCTAGAACTAGTAATATTCTTAGCAGTGTCACGCTGCGTTTCGCAGCTATTTGGGTAGCCCGTCTGGCGGCAGTAACCACCCCCTTACAGAAGACCACGTCGAAATGACAGCATGTGTGCTGCGTTTGGGCTCAATTCTCTTCCTAATCCTGTGGCGTTGGTTGTGTTAATAATATTTTTCTGATATTTTTTTAATGTTAAAATCGGCAGACAGACTGACGGTCCACTTGATGGTAGGTGGTAACCGTCGCTTATAACACGCGCAACGCCGCAGTTGCTGCAAGTGCGCTGCCCACTACTGTAGGATTAAGGATAAGGGATTAGATAGGAAAATGAGCTCTGGCATCCCTTACTCACTCACCGAAACAATACAGCACACATGCTGTTATTTTACGGTGGTCTTCTGTAAGGGGTTGGTTCCTGCTACCAGACAGGCTGCCCAAATTACTGCGAAAAGCAGTGTGCCTTAAGCTGTCACTACTTTCCAGATCCAGACCAGAGCCAAATTAGAAAAGTTCATTTTTCAAAGTTAACCCTGCCGGGTATCGAACCCGGGAACCCTAGACCACTCATCCAAAGGACTCGATATTTCATAGTTGTTAATTATTTCAAATATTATGAATTTCTAATATAATTATTTTAATATTTATTCAGTTTTTATGTTCAACGTTTCAAATTACCTATTTGTGAGCGAATTGACTAACGAAATAATGGGTGAAAAACGCACATGACAACTCGCAGGCTCACGCGAGACCATTGCCCGCGAGTAGTCTAATAACTCAACCCCCTACCATCAAGTTGTCCGTCAGCCTTGACATTAAAGAAGACTACAAATTAAATTCTATGTATTTGAATCGAAGCAGTCCCTAAGTAATATTGCACCCCTATTCACACTGGCCCATTTGAATTTCGAATTTCGCCATGCATGCTCAAAGCGTGAGGAATTTAATAAAAACTTTCATATCTTTTGATAGCCACGCCGGCCGCAGTGCTTCGGATATTACTTATGACTAGGCCATCATTTCTATGTCCTAATCCCAGTTCAGGAAATTTGAATTATTTGACCTGGAATATAGTACTAACTTAGAAACGCATCTTAGAAAAGCATGATATGTGTTAGCGTGTGACTTTTTTGTTTGTAAACCGATTGGAATGAAACCAACACTAAATGTTACGGGAAGCTTGCTACAATTCAAATCGGTTGAGCAGTTTCTGAGCTTAGCGTACACAAACGTACAGACAAATAGACAAAAATTCTGAAAACTATTTTTATAAATCTTTAACATAAATGTTTATGTTTTTTTTTTTATTCTTTAATGTACAAACATGGCTCGTTTACGATTTTATAAATGAAACGATTGATTATTTTAATACCATGTTTAAATACAAACTTATTTACGTATATAATTTAATTTAAACTAATACATTTAATAAAAAGTACAGCATACAGATCATATTTATGATGAAAATCAAAGCAAAAATCAAGAAGTGATAGAGGGACCAAACAATTAACAAACATAACTTTGTCCCTATTATATTTATTTACCACACATCTATTCAAGTTGAAGGATTCTTAATTTCTTTTTTATACAGTTTCGTATCGAAATGATGTTAGTACATTCTCAAATCCAAATTATTCACAATTCACTTCGGTAACTCCCCCTGTGCTTTCAATCTGCAGATTCCGTCGCAACTCCCTTAGAGCATGCGGTTTTATTAAATTCCCTTTGGACCCTAAATTGAAGTACGTTGTTCAAAGAAAACTTCTATGTTTCTCACTCCTGCCACCTTCGTAACCAACTCGGTGAGAGGAAATTTTAATTAGATTATAAATTAATGGTAAATATTTTTTATCAAACGCATTGAAATGCAAGAGAATGACATATTTTTAGATGGTGATAAATAAAACAAAAATTTTGGTCGATATAACTGGCGATTTCAGAGCCGCTTGTCGTACCAGAAAATAAGAGGTAATGGAGCAACTCTAGATATACAATTCGTAAATAATTTCTGTAAGCAATTTAGAATATTAATTAATACATTTTTCATTAATTTTATATAACTTTGTAGTTTTTTTTTTCTTTAATATGTCCGAAAATAAAGCTCTATTTAATAGAGCTGGTATAACAAGTGAGGAAGTGCTAGGAAAAGGTGCTAGGAAGTGCTTGCGTTTTTAAGATTAAGTTTTTTACTTGAATACTGTAACAACCTTTAAAATTACTTGTGAGACTAAATTTTGTAAAGTAATAAATTGTTACTTAATATAGGTAAATTTGTTTGGTCAAGTGGCTTCATATATTGTATGTCATCTACCTATATGTGGAAACTTTTAATTGGCCATTGATGTTCTATTGTGTGACTACATTGTATTCTATTAGCTGTAAGTTTTCCTAAAACTGTAAAAATAAAATAAATAAATAAAATAAAAATGATAAATCAAACCAATATGAATGTTTTTACATTACAAAACTAAGATTCTAGATTGATTTTCTTATGTCTTTGTTCAAAAAATCACTAACAAAGACAGCTCGCCTTTTCAAAAGGACATTTTCAAGTCAATAACTTAATAAAAATGCAGACAGCATACGTATAAAGTCGACTGCGGCAGCGAAACTTTCAACGGGCTGAATACATTGTGGAAAACCTCTTACATTTTATGTTCAAAGAAATATTTTGGTCTTTCACACTACTACTGTTAAAATGAAATAATGTAATTTTATAATTTCATATAAAATCAGCTAACAATTTCAGCACAATATTTTTTATGTAATAATAAAGGCACTGGACTAGGTTGTTACTGTCGCCTGTACAAACGATGCAATAAAAATATACAATTTAAAGAATGTGTGTGTTAGCTCCGACTCACAGTTACTCCTTTAAACGTATAAAACTAAATGTATAAAGTTTTCCTCGTGTCAATAAACATAATCTTCTCTATATATAAAAATTTATCCCTATTTCCCTTGGTCACGGGTGAACGGGTAGACCGATTTTAATTCGATTTTCACTAATGGAAAGAGGGATAAACGGGGAATATTTATATATATAAAAAATTACACCCCGGGTGAAATTGGGGGCGGGTCGCTAGTCTAATATATAAAAATCTCGTGTCACAGTGTTTGTAACAAAACTCCTCCGAAACGGCTGGGTCGATTTTCATGATTTTTTTTCTATAGGTATGAGAATAGGTCGTAAAGTATTTTTCATCCCCCTTTTTTACCCCCATTTTTTAATCGCGATTTTAGTATTTTTGTATGAAGAATATTCAAATAATTTAACTGTAGTTCATTGACGTGAAGTGACGCCTGATAGGTGCGGGTTACGGAATTATTTTCGTGTTCTGGCAGAGAATTATTGACGGACCTGTTGGATGAGTGGTTAGGGTGCTTGTCTTAACGGTCTGTTCTAGGGTTCCCGGGTTCGATTTAACTCCAGGAGGTAAAATGTTCAAAAATCTTTTCTTAGCGGATATTTACTTTACAAAATAAACCATGTTCCAGATTTCAGTTTTCTAAACTCAGTCATGTCCATAGAGTGTTAACAAGCTAGGCTTCTAGGCTAAATGAGAGTAGTATCTGTTTCCACAGTTTATGCACGATCGCGAGTTCTGTTTTCTTATGTATTCTGACTGTCACCCAAGAATACGTTTAAAACTTAAGGGTTGAAGAGACAATTATCAAAGCGTGTAGAGAAAGAGGGGTAAGGTGGAACTGTAAGGGGCTGGTTACTGCAATCATATGCCCTGCTCTGTCATGCTCTGTCATGCCTGGTATACTATGTCAGAACATGCATCACTAAATAGACGAAACAAAGCAATTTGCTCTCTAACAAAAGCCCCTCAAATGCAATTTGAAATTGCATTAACTTTTTTAATTTAAGTTTTCCCACATAAAACCGTCTATGTTAATAAATTTTAAGTTCCATCTGTTCGTGAGCTTGCCAACTCCGGAATTATACTGTAAGACATTACTCTCTCCTATTATTAAGCTCCAACATCATTATGGAGCGAAATGTTGGCATCGCGCAGTTAATTCATTTTATATTGTGACATGGTGTAACTATTGCCTTTAAGACAAACACAATTTCTTGCAATCGTACTACTCGTACCATTTGATTTGTGAGATTACCCTCTGGCTTTTCTTTTTATTACAGCATAACTAGGAAAGCTTCTTGAGATCGTGTTTACTAGTTAGTCAGAAACTATTTACTGCTTGATGTTATACAAATAAATAACCATTTTAAAAATATTTTAACGTAATAATAAAATTAAAATGCATATTATTAATTATTATTTAAATTATTATTAAAATTATTAAGTGTACTTGTATTTCATGAAGATGAATAAGAGAGTATTTCCAATTTTGACACACATTGCTGAGACTTATTGAATAACCGTACTGAAGAAATATCTCGTTCTCAAATTTAATGTTGCCCAGGGACCCTATGAAGAAGACAATTAGAGAAATTTATCTGAGAAATATGATCCAAAATTACCTATCGTTCAGTTACCCGTGGTCTGCCAGTTCTCTGGACTAATGACTTCAGAGGTGCGGCTACTGTAGTGGACCGAGTGTGATGGCGCTCAATTAAAAAGACCTACAGTAGACTCTTATGGTTTTCAAATGATAATGATGGTGATTAACAATAGTCACTAAACACTTGTGAAAAGCATAGTCATGCAAAAAGAAGGCGAACCATTCGATAGTCGCAGGATTTTTTCATAAAGCCAACATAGTTTGCCTCCCAATGATAACGACGAAGCATTCTTTTCTTTTAGCGAAAGGTATTTCGACATACCATAAGACTGTCTGGGTCTCAAGACGTATAGATTAATGAAAATACTCACTTACACGGAATAATAAGAAATATACCTAAGACGCAACTAACTTATGTATGTGGATATTTAATTTGAAATATTTTTACATAAACAGGTTGAAGTAATTCTGCTATTCTAACTTCGAAGTATTGCAAAAGAGAATAAAATTTTGAACGTCAAAAATATATTTACTAGGCCTTTTTTTTAAATTAATCTTTCATAATTTACATCCACGTAATCCAAATATAGAAACTGTAATATTAATAAAACATAATGCGATATTAACAATTTCAGACGATAATGGCTGCGGGCTCGCGTGCTAACAATCACTGCCATAAAACAGATCAATCTGTACTGAACCGATTCATTTATATCATTATCTGAAACTCCGCAACTGAGACAGCTTTAGTGAAGTCGTCACGATATTAACAACCAATCATTAATATGATATATAATTAAAACGTTTTACACTGATCGATTGCTGTTGCCAATTTAGACAGATTTATGTTTTGTATCATGTATTTGTAAACAATAGGGGATCGGACAGTAATCAGATTAAAATCTAAAATGTACTTAGAAAGAAAATATATAATTTTTTACGATTATTTATCGAATAATAATTTAATGTAATTCATTTAAATATTTTTAAATGAAGAAATAAAATTTTATTATTCACAATATTTTTAATCTATACTGAAACACCAATCACAGTGCGTGACGTCATTTGTGGGCAATCATTGTCTTATACCAATGCAGCTGTTTTGTTATGATATGACCACAAATGACGTTACGCGCTCTCAGATGAACTATCGTGGCGTTTTGGCGGCATTTTCAAACAAACAATATTAAAACATGATTTTGAGTACCTAAAAGGCTAAATAAAATAAAATAGTATTTTTTATGAGAATAAATATCCATGAAGATTAATTTAAAACACTTTCTGAAAATTTGTCCGATCCCCTATTTGTTAAATTCATAAGTAAGTCTTTTTTTTATATTTTATTAAAGATGGATTGCTCTTGACCAGCATCTATCCATGTAGGGAGGACGAGGCCGACGATGGAGCGAGCTCAACCAGAAGATGCCTATTCACTCGAACCTTGAAAAGATTTGGGTTATATGAGCTCGGAAATACAGACGCAGGGATACAGCAGGGAGTTCCAATCCTTAGCAGTGCGCATCACAAAAGATGTTTTAAAGCGCTTTAAAAGATGTTTTAACACAAAAGATGTTTTTAGTTTAAACTTGGAATATTAATATTCAAATTATGGATAACATTGGCTTTTAAGATTAATAAAAACACGGTGAAAAATCCGATAAACATACAAACTTTTTAAAGAACTCTGCGTGCCTTCATGGCTCTTAGATTAAAGGATGCCAAAGTCCGTGTTTCCTATTTTGCTTAATATTCATTCTCTTCATATTTTATGATATTTTTTAATATTTATTATTAATGATAAAAAAATCTTTATTATTTTATTAGGTGTATAATGTTTCAGCACATCTAATTGGCCTTTCTCCTATATGAAAAACATTTATTATTCAGATATTCAAAATTTGTGAATCGGCAATATCGTTCTAGTATGACTATAAGGGACTATAAGATTAGGCACATTGATGTGAGCAACACATGTAATTGACAATACTTGCAGCTGAGCACACAGAATGAACACCGAGAGCCTTAAAACAAACAAAACAAAATACAATATATTGAATTGAATTATCTCCTCTTTCTAACTAGTTAGATATTAGAAACTTTTTTTTAATGTTAAGATCGGCAGACAGGCTGACGGTCCACTTGATGGTAGGTGGCTATAATACAAGCAACGCCAAAGCTGCTGCAAATGCGCTGCCGACTACAGTAAGATTAAGGATAAGGGATAGAAGGGGATAGGGAAATGGTTTGTTTATTTATCATGTGTAATAAAAATTATATGTAATATACAACATATAAATATTAGTTTATTATTGATTAAAAATTAAGATTGCATATAGACTTATATAATATGCTGTGACTGACTTCTGATATTATTTGCATTGCAGGGTACACTAAAACTTATTGATCATGAATTAATAAAAAAAAGGGATATGTGTGTGATTGTATGTACTAGTACGATTTTATGTAAGGTGAAATTTCAAGTCAATCTGATCCATGTCAAAAGATAAAGGCAATAACTTATTGAATGCTTTCGATTATAAATTCTATTTCGTTATATAATACTAAATAATTAATTGCAAATAAAGATAAAAAAGAAGTCATTGTAAAAAAATAATAATAATAGAGAGCATACAAGGTGAATTTCAAATAAGTACATAGTTGAAAAATATGAATTTGTATTAGTTTTTCTGAAAACAAAATAATTAATAACATTGTGAAGCGACCTTTAACAACAATGTTTCCTGCAGCTCTAATAAAGTCTTATTTGGGAATGTTGTTGCAAAATTTTTAAATTTGTTGAAAGCTCTAAATAATCCCATTTTAAAGGATGTCTAGATGCCGTAAGAAAAATAATAAAATAAGCCAAGCTACAGAGATTTGGAGTGAGCATTTTGTGTAAAAATGTTAGAAAAAAACCAGCTGCACCATTGTTTGAAGTTTCACATGATATAAGTAGTACGAGTATATAAACTAATGATCCGATCGAGTCTCATTTTCTTCATGTTTTCATTCTAAACAATTTGACACCATCACGCTTACACTGATAGTTTTAATTTTTTAAACAAATAACTAAAAAAAGCTATTGTTTGCAAAATTTCAAAATATGCTACGAGTTATATGTCTTTAGTTTCCCATAATTCAAATAATACCTTCGCACTTTATCAAAAAACACTGGTCAAGCGAATTCAAATAGCAGCCTAAGGTACTTTAGAGGTTCAAGACGAGTTTTTTATTGAGTGATCTGTAAAATAAACTTTTTTTTACTATTTACATGTATGTCTGAACTTCAGCTCGGACATATAGAGTTATAAAAATTATAAGTGGGAGATATTTAAGAGTTTAAATAAAAATTCCAGATTTAACGGTCTAGAAAATGTGACATCAGATGAATTAATATGCGTCTCTCGCTCATTGGAGTTAGCAGAAGATTAAATTCTAACATAAAAACAATTAAGTGGCCTCTCTTCGAAGTACTTATTACATTGAAGTAGATGACATCGACAGAGTGTAAGCGGAAGTGTCGATTGTCAAGGCCGCATATAATCGCAGTTGTCGATGCGCGACCAAAGCCATTGTTTTAAACTCTATTGTCATTTTTTTACTCCATTTTTCTACTTACCTTATTACGGACATCATTAACTTGTAAAAGTGTAGTTTTATGCAACGACACTGTGTTGTTGGTTCACAAAAGCGATTGCGTTGTAAAGAATTCATCGCTCTTCCTACGTAGCTCACTTAGTTTAATCTGGGATTCAATTTTTTAGAAATTGAACAGACAGACGTCGTATTGACAAATGCTATTTGATTGTGGCAGCTGATGTGAACCTCTGATTTTTTTGAAAAAAAAAAGGAATAATCCAGACATTCACGATCTATTTTCGTTAGTCTTGTGTAGATCAAAGCAAAATCATGTTTATTTCTCAATTTTTTTTAACGATCAATATTTTTATGAACAAATTTTTTTTTTAATCTTTACATTAAAAAAATACTCTGAAATATAAACTCTATTAATAATTTATACAGATGCTATGATTTGTTAAAATACAGAGACGAAGTCCTTTATAAAGGCTAATTTAATATAAAATTTTTTGCCTGTCCAAACCTATAGCCCATTTTTGTTAATTAAATTAGAAACCAGGTCTCCCCGCGGCTTCACATGGATGATATTTTTTGTATATAAACCGATTGGAATGAAACAAACACTAGATGTTACGGGAATCTTACTACTATACATCAGTAAAAACCGCATTCAAATCTGTTAACTCGTTTCTGAGATTAGCATGCACAAAGCATGCTATAAAGAGACGAAATTTCTGAAAATCATTTTTTGACCTCGGTAATATAAAATAATACAACGTGTTACAAATTGTGTTTTTTTGGATGCACGTTTACGATTTTATTATAATGCGTTACTTAAAGCAAAGTAATAAAGTACCTACTTTTTGAGGTTTTAAGTTAGTAATAACTAGTTTTTAAGTTAGAGCTAAAAATAGTAAAAAGCTAACAGTTTCAAGGTCATAGGCGCACTCCGCAGTGCAGACCCCCAACCGCGCGCCTCCCGTGCAGACGGCGTATATCGATCCCATCCCTGTGACCGGTGCACGGAGCGCACTGGTGTCTGCATTACGCACACACTCACATCTCATAGAAAATAACTGCTTTTACAAATGACGATTTTTTTTATAAGTGTTCAAAATTGTAGTTCAAATTGGAAATGTATTATCTCCTTAATTGATAATGGATAACATAAAATTATAGTCATAAATATAGTTCTGAACCATCTCGTTTCGGCGTTAATATTTATTATTTTTTGTGGGGCATGGTTTAATTGTTTAATATTTAGTTATTATAGTACCTAAAAAGCGACTAATCTTGAAATACCTTTAATGTACACATAACATATTAATGCAAACTAGTTTTAAATTTTACCTACGTCTTGAGCTCTTAGGAGCTCTAGTCTTGAAATTCTTATAAAAAGTTTGTTAATTCTGAAAATTAAAATTGAATGAATTTGAATTTGAATTTGAATGAGCTGAGCACAAAAATTATTAAAATTTATTACGTAAGTACCTATATAATTTAATAAAACAATAAATCGTTACATTTACAGTTTTCATACATTTAACAGTTTTAATCTAATAAATAAAAGTGTCGTGTCGCCGCCGTGTCGTATGTTATAAATTTTGTACGTTGAGTGAGACTGTAATAATACGAGATTCTACGTTGGGGGTGTGTCGGGTAAATGAGATATGTATTCCAGCTGTCAAGGTCGGGTAGCTATTTTAATAATGCTGGCAAATTTTTTTTGGTGTTTATTCAGTTTCTGTGTAACTGTAACATCTGCGGTACGACATTTTAAATTTACCCTCGTTTCACGCAAAACTTTAAAATTTTTTGAATCTTTTTTTGTTAAAGTTCACCTACTTATATGTAAGTAAATACCGTATGTAATACCAGTACAGTAAATATTTCGACATAATAAGTTTACATATGAATTATTATTTTAATCTATATTATGATCTATACTAGGATCTATAACTAACTAAACATATTTTGATTTATATCTAATAAACCTCCATGGTATTACCACAGTATATTAAGTATTACTCTGTCATCTATATGAAATATATTTTTAATTGGTTTCTACAAAAGGTGTATTTCGATTAAGTTATTTCGATAACTTACCTACTGACAAATCGAAAATAAAAAGCGTCATGCACATCATACAACACACAACGAGATAATGACAATGTTTGACATTAGAAAACGTATAGTATCACTTTCTTAACTCTTACTGGAAACATCACTGCTCGTACATCGTTAAATAAACATAAACATGTAAATGGGTTTCACTTCACCATGCCATGGCCGTTATGCGGTGGTAACTGGTAACTTAACCTAACATCAAATTTACACTTAACTTTCAATTAACTTATGACATTTAAAAAGATTTCTGACTGATTTACAATATTTTTATCGACTTGGTTTAGATTTAATACTAATTGTCAAGTTCATAAAAATCTACCACCTAAGTTATATGTCCTTGACTTTTTAAAATCTCGTTTCACTTAAACTTCGCCTTTTTTAAGACTATTATTGCTTAAATTACATTGTTGCCTAAGGACCCCAGCTCCTACGAGAAGAGGATGTCCGGGGACATAATGGTTTTATTTGGTCTGTAGTCCAAAACTACACGATATTTAGCGTAGTTTTATATATTTCATAAAAATATTATAAATGTGAAAGTAACTCTGTCTGTCTGTTACCTTTTTACGCTTAAACCGATAAACCCATCATCATAAGATTTTGCATACACGTCGTCAGGGATGCAGGAAAGGACAAAGGGTACCTTTCATCCAGAAAAAAGTACTGTCCCCGAGGGATCATCTAACGCCTGGCAAAGCTATAACTGCAATAAAGATGTTAGGCGTTACATTGCTCATATATTTAGTCAGGCGTTATTTTTTTATTTTTCAACGAGGGCGAAGCGTATACTTAATTACATAATTTACATCGTTGTCTGCACCTCTCATTGACTACTTAATCATATTAATTACTAAATCATTTAGGAGTATTATAAATTTATATCAAAACATAGTAACACAAAACGTAGTTACTGTGATTCGATCGCTTACAAGGGGCTTCTTCATCAGACTACCTGTGTATATATTACATATACATAATATTACGGCCCAGTGCTGGACACAAAAAACTCTTCTCCATTGAGGAGGATATCCATGACTATGGCTCTCCAGAATTACTAGTCTATGGAATAGAAATTCCAGTACTGGAATAACCTAGAAGGACATGCAGTTTTCAAGTAAATCAAGTGCTCGTAATTTCTTGTATGATATCGAATAAAAATATTGTATTAATATAGCATTGCCATGCAAAGACAGTCATTAGATGCAGAGGCAACTAAGTTTGGAAGCAGGTGTGGCCGGAGGTATAACTACTATTAAAAGACTGCAGGCCTTTGACAGCAAATAACTAGATACAACAGAATTTTTAGGAATCTGTCTTATCTATTTACTCAAGTTAAGTGTTGTTTTCTGAACCAAATACAGAGACTTTAAAAAAGAAATCGTTGTAAATCATGTGCAGAGAATTTTTACAGAAGAGCTTAATGTTGTCTGAGTTAATAACTCAAATGCCTGAGCCTATGAGGGTCTACTTTGTTAAAACTGACATTTTTTAAATCTTTTTTTGATTTTTAATTTTAAATCTAGGAATCTAGGAAAAATTTGAACTCAAAATTAGCATTAAAAAAAAAATTGGTAATAAATAGGTGTTAATTTTTTTATTTTATCAATTTAAATTAATTTTTTATATAAAAAAAATCAATCGCCGTGGGTTAGTCTCCCGAATGGCTATGGAAAGAGGGATAAACGGGGAGGGTTTGTATCAATTATTCCATTTCGACGAACTGAACCAGATCAACTATTAACTGTTCTCAGCGACACAACTTTTTAGTTGATTTACTACTAAAGAACGGGACAAGTGCAAGTTGAACTCGCGTAAAGAGGGTTCCGTACGATGTTACCTATCCGCACAATATTGAGTGATTTACCATGTTATTTTAATATCATGGACTTCTTATAGGTTTTCCTATAATCTATAAGCAGAAAACTAATTTCTGTTTTTCAAAATTTTAGGTTCAGTAGTTTCGGAGATGGGGGGGGGGGAGAGAATGGTCGGACAGACGGACACACGAGTGACCCTATAAGGGTTCCGTTTTTTTTATTCGGACGTACGAAACCCTAAAAGTACTTTTACTATGTTCAAAGAAAATGCAAATCATTGCAGAACACTTATTTTCTGAGGAAATACATTTTTTGTCGTAACCCATCTGCAACCTTATGATACGTAAAGACAAGGTTGTTAAATCTACGCTTATATAACGAGCCATAAACAACAAACGAAAAACCGCCTCGTAATTGACAGGAGGCAGTTTGACGAGACATCGTTGACACAAACTGACATGGCCTTGTATTGTCAAAGCTATGCTGGTATCAGGCGTGGTTTACGTACGTGAACGTTTTATGGCCGCATCTAATTGCAACGCGGAAACAACTTCTCACGTTAAAGAGTTGTGTTGTTTTTTAAAGAGAGATAAAGTTGTTGAGAGGAACTAGCGAAACGCCCGGTTTCGCCGGTTATCTTTCCGATAGTGAAAACCGAATCAAAATCTGTTGGGTGGTTTAGAGGGAAGATAGCGGAGAAGCAGATAGAAATGGACAGCGACTTTATTTATTATACATACTTATTCTTAGCGCAGTACGAATAAAAGGCCGGACGTGGTATTGTGAAAACTGATAAAGTCTCTCCTAAACTATCTTGATAAATCTCAAAATTGATAAAACTCGATAGTATCGAGAGATCGAGATAAGCTGCTTATCGAATCGAACCGTAATTAGAGTATTTTACGCATATAGGAATAAAAATGTCACCCAATGACTTTTATATTTTTAATAGTTAAGATTTTAAGTTTAATATTTTGTAAGTTAAGTTTAAGATTTTTAATTTTAATATTTTAAGGTTGCGGTCAATAATAATAATAATTAAATATTTACTATTTATTGTAAATATTTCAATTAAACATTTATAATTAAACAGCACATAAAAGTTTTTAAGAACAAATGAAAATCAAGATTTTTTTATTTAGACTTAATATTGGTATTGCAACAAATTATAGATAAATCTTTATATTCTTTTAGCACAAAGCAGCTGAAATGTTATTATTCTAGTAATATAACATGGTAAAATGCGAACTTCTTTTCTATTAAACGGATCCCATTGGAGAAACAATTTTTTTTACAATAACATTTGTCTTCCCATGAACCACCGTAGTTCGCATAAGTGCGAGTTACAGTGCCGATGTATGCAAAGTTTTACTTTGCTTCTTAATATATGTGACACACCAATAGCAATGCTTTTTAAGCTTTCTTTACATCCGATTTTGGAATGGGTTCCTTCAAGTACATATTAATCCAGGAATAATTTACTATGCGTTCTTCACAACTAGGTGGTATATTTGGCTATCTTAATATATACTTAAAAATGTTTGAACGCACTAATCTCTGAAATTAGTGGTCAAATTTAAAATATTCTTATTTGATTTAGATAATCCAAATTTATCACACTATAACCTTTTTGATTTAAAGAATATAAGTCAGAAAAAGAGTAATGGCTAGAATAGGCTAAGCAATACGGTGGATCGATGACAACAACCAATCAACCGAGAGAGAGAGAGATAGAGAAATAAGCTGCAGGCGAAGCCGCGGCTGAAGCTAGTATTTTCATAAAGTTAAGACATACAAAATGCGCGCAGTTTCAAATATCACTCGTGACCCAAATGCTTATATTTTCATGCGTAACGAATAAAACAGAAAAATAAATCAGTTGTTTTTTGTCTTCATGTCACGATAACCGCTTAATACTTCCTATATTGAATTATAATTATATTTATTCAATATATAAATAGAGATACCTTATGTTTTTTTAAATAGCCAGTTACTTTTACGCCTCGTTGGCTTTTGAAGTAACGATTTTTGAAGCGGACCTAGTATATTAGTTACGGAAGTTAGAATTATAAAATCTAGGATAAAGTAAATAATGTAAAAGCCGTGATAGATTAGATTTAGATTTAGATTGAATATCCGCTGTCGTCAAAGCAAGCGGAGGTTCGGAACCCGGTCAGGACTGCATTTCTGGGTATTTTTAGTTTTTATGTGTGCATTAAAATGGTTATTTCTTCTCCAAAGGTGATACAATTGCCGGATATTTATAACAACTTTGACAGAATGGTTATTAGACTGTACATATACATAAGAAAAATTAAGTTTTATTGAAATAACCTTCAGGGAACTGTAAAGTGGAGAGACGTGTGTGTACCCGATAAGGATACAGGTCCACTATCCCATCAGCAAATCGCCTATTCCAACGCATGACTAGTTTTTAAACTAATCTCACTCGACCACTCAACCGCAGCACGTCCGAAGGACGTCCGACCACGATATTATGTAACTTAAACAATCTATTTTCTTTTTAACTTAAACAATCTATTTGTCACGAATATGGTGGTGGCGAATGGGAACATACCGCCTAAACTTTATTTTACAAATGATCAGTACTAAATGAGTACTACTAACCACAGGTTTGAACTCTAGTCATATACTGTCTCTGCGTGTCCTAGGATACGAGATATAAAGCCTTACCAAAATGAGCAACGTAGCCCTGATAAGGTGATTATGTTAGGTTATGTGTGTTGTGTGTTCATTACAGAATAACCAGCCACCCCCTTACAGAAGACCACCATGAAATAACAGCCTATCTACAGTTGTGTTTTGGTGAGTGAGTAAGGGATGCCAGAGCCCATTTCACTATCCCCTGTAATTCCTTATCCTTAATCCTACTATGGTCAGCAGTCTACTTGCAGCATCTGTGGCGTTGCCTGTGTTATAGATGACGGCAGCCACTACCGTCAAGTAGACCGTCAGTCCGCTGACGACATTTACATAAAAAATACCTAAGTACATAAAAAATATGTATAGAAAATATGTATATAAAAATACCTAAGTACATAAAAAATATGTACATAAAAAATCCTTGCACAATGCATCATTTTATAATTTTTATATTATTTTAACTAATAAAGTCAAATAATAGAATAGATATTTTAAGTACTGCTTGAAATAGCGATATTTGTTTATTGGATTTTTTTTTTAAATAAAACTTTGAAAATGCCAATAGTCATGTTCTTACTTAATAACTGCATCACTTGAAAAAGTACTTCTAACCACTGTAGCACACTGTAGTAAGTTGTTTTACGACTGTCTGTAATAAGTAGTTATTAAAACTTAAGCTAACAATAGATTCTAAATTCAAATTGAACACCACAATACAAATTTCGTTACAGTGAAAACAATTTTTTCTCTGTTATTTCGTTCCTAGCGGCTCCAAGAGAAAATTTATAAATAAAATTGAAAGATAAAATAGTTTCCGATAGTTGTTCACTGAATATAAATTTAGATTTATGTACATAATTTGCAAATAAAGAAATACCTCCGTGCGTGGGAATTGAAGGACATCAATCAAAACCGGACCATTTTTTTTTAACTTTTGGAGAATTTGGTAATAAAAGTCTTTCTCAATTTCAGTAATTTCCTGTGGATATTTCAAATTTTGTAAATGGGGATAACATTCGAAAATTAAACACTAGAACGCGAAGCGCGTATAGGTACTCGATATGTTGTTCGATTCAAACTGATTTAATACTTACGTAAATATATGACAAACCCCATTACCAAATTCCACGATATTTTCCCAGTAAAATCTATAATTTCTTCTTACCTAATGGTACAAGTTTAAACCGTTATAACTAAAATAAAAATTAACTGATGGCCTGATCTCCATACAAAACTGATTGATCTCCTTTATACTTCCAAGGGCTGAAACTATTTTAGATAATGATAATTGTGACATTTATATTAAACTACAGTAATATAAAACAAAAGACTTAAGTATACATACATAATATATAAAGATGGCAACAAGATTATATCAGCGTATAGATTAGTACGCTGTGTTCTCTTCCCTTCGGGCCGCATTCTAATGAGGCTAGATTTGAGTGATACTGTTCGAAGCGGTGAAAGTCAGGGGACAGCACATCAACACAGCCTACAGCCACAATAATGGTGTGTGGTACAGGAAAAATCCTATTCTTAAACGATGGCTTAGATATAGAAAAACATAGTATAAAAAATAATACCCATATAGAAAAACATAGATTTAATTAGATACACACAATAAATTATTGTCTTTTTTTTTCGTGTGTTAAAATCTATAGTATAATTGATAAACTTATGGGATATTTAAAAATATTTGGATATTCTAAATTGAAATATTCCACGTTCTTTGAAAATTATTATGATTTAAAATTATTTATTTATTTATTTAAAATCCACAGCTCCTAATGGTTCAATTTACAGATGAAAAAATTCTTAACATACCTACAGCAAATTTTCGATTTTACATTTTTACAATACAGAAAAACTTGAAACCGGCAGGGTCACCTTTGAAAAATCAACATTTCAAATTTGGCTCTGGTCTGGATTTGGAAAGTAGTGGCAGGGCACACTGCGTTTTCGCAGTCATTTGGGCAGCCCGTCTGGCGACAGTAACCATCGCCTTAGAGAAGACCACCGTGAAATAACAGCACGTGTGCTGTTGTGTTTCGGTGAGTGAGTAGGGGATGCCAGAGCCCATTTCCCTATCCACTCCTAATCCCTTATCCTTAATCCTACTGCAGTCGGCAGCGCACTTGCAGCAGTTTTGGCTTTGCTTGTGCGACGGTAGCCACCTACCATCAAGTGGACCGTCATCGTCAGCCTGTCTGCCGACCTTACCATAAAAAAATAATATAAAAAAGTTTATGACAAAGATTGATAAGATCAGAGAATTATTTGATGCTTATTGCCTTAACTTTTCAAAGATTAGCTCCAAAAAATAAAGTAAATTTAAAACGTGATCTTGGAGTTTTTACAAAGAACAATTACCTCATTTGCGAACTGATAATGGTATTAATTTATATACTTAGTGCAAAGGACACACTGGTTTTTGTAGTCAAAAACTGCACCAAAAATACGCTTCTCCCTGCACCCTTCATTAAAGTCTTTCATTCCTGTGGCGATTCTTGTTCGTGTTCCTAGCATAATCAAGTTGAAAATTACTCTATTAAGGCGACGACGCAGCGATAAACAATTAATACGACTGTGTGATTGCATACGAAAACGAGAGCGCGCTTGCTTATGTCGTAAGGTCGTATGCGACAAAACGATTTTTTATTAAAAAACTATAATGTATTTTAAGAAATCCAAGTGTAAAATTAAAGCGTATGTTTATACTAATGTACATAGAAAATTTGGAGGTATGAATTGGTCTCGTTTGCATGTAAATCTGTGTTTTAAAAGAGATTTCTTTAAAAAAAAATTCTCTGTTATGAAAGTTTACCAATCGTGTATTCCAACTGACAAAATGAAGTCAGTAACATGAAGAAACAGATTGCCAAACATCACTTTCATATGTTTTGTCATTGCTGAGAAAAATCTAAATCCCTGCCACCAAAATTTTCAATTCGTCGCCTTAAATTTGAACTAATATAATTGTTTTCACAATAACATCGCCTGTAAAAAAACTCTTTCTTCAATTGCACCAAACGACTTTGGATAAATTTCCCTTAGAAAGATGTAGAAGCAGAAGAAAGCCATGGCTGAGCCTCCTTTTAACAAGGTTTTATATACGTATGCACACAGAATTGTTAAAAGCAATTATTTGTTTAACCGTTGAACACGTTTCAATCAATCCGAAAAACATAAACGACTTTTAAAATGTTAAATTTGTAGTTAAGAAAATATAAAGCTATATTCTGAAGAATAAATAATAATCTCTATATATATAAAAAAGAATCCCAATTTCCCTTGGTCACGGCATCACGCGTGAACGGGTAGACCGATTTTAATTCGGTTTTCACTAATGGAAAGAGGGATAAACGGGGAATATTCATATATATAAAAATTGCACCCCGGGCGAAGCCGGGGGCGGGTCACTAGTGGTTTATAAAGAACAGCAATGAAAATTATGGAACATAATTTGCTTTAGAATACGTCCAAAGCACAAATCTTTGAATCATCAAAAAAGCACGCAAGTGATGATCACGACTGATGATGTGTATGGTGGCCTGTCAAAGTCAAGTCAAGTGAAAACCCACCGAAATTCGTTCAGTAGTTTTTGAGATCATCGCGAACAAGCAGACAGAGGCGCCCGGGGGACTTTGTTTTGTAAAATATTATAAATTTTTTTTAAGTTACTCGTTGATAATGTAACTTTCTATAGGTGAAAGAATTTTTAAAATCGGTCTAGTAGTCTTTGAGTTTATTCATTACAAACCTACATACATACATACATACAAATCTTTACTCTTTATAATATTAGTATATATTTATTATGATTTGCTCTTTTAATGATATTTTGCTAGCATTCCTCTAAGATACTTTAATTTTTTAATGTGTGTCTGTCGTGAAATATTAATTCTTTATCAATTAATGTTATTTTTTTATTTCCAAGTAAAATTTTTATATTTTGTATTCTTCATTTCCAATTAACATCTGTCTTCCGTCCATTGTTTCGTTATAAAATTTTAGAATTTATTTCGTACATTCCACTCAAGGAAAAAAGTACTTATTTGTATAGAAGTAGAGCATATAAATTCATTTCAAAAATTTTATCATGCAGGTGCAACTATAAACGCTGTTTCGTCGTAACCAAGACTAATACAATTATCACCTATTATGTACCTACCTATCACATTTTTTTCATTATTCTATAAAATGATTCAGTAACTACTCGGAACGAAGTGTGCCTTGTCACTTTATACTTATTTCTCACACTAAACAAACACTAAATGTTACGGGAAGTTTGCTGCAATACATGAGTGAAAACAGCATTCAAATCGGTTAAGCATCAGAGATTAGCGTGCGCAAACGCACAGGCAAACAGACAAAAAATCTAGAAAAAAATTTTTTGACCTTAGTTTTTTTTAAATCATTAATGTAGGTATAGACAGGGCTCGTTTACGATTTTATTATTTTTTATTTATTTATTCAATTTATATCAACCATCGAGAGTCATAATAATAATAATAAACAATAAACAAATCATGAAATACATGAATCATGGAGCAATGGTTCAAGTACTGCCCATCTAATTTCCCAGCCAAGACTTGGAGGATGTGGCTGGGGCCAGCCCGAACCCTGTGTACGAATATGTATACATATTTATTACATGTATAGATTGATGATTTAATTGTTCTATTAATGTGAAAGGGAGACTGAAAGGAAAAGCAACAGAATAAAGACAATACATGCCAAAAGTCTACTGGCTAATTCAAAAACAAATTTATTTTAGGTACAACTATGTATAAATCCAGATAGATAATATATTTGTTAGAGTGAAGTGGAAGAAACACGATAGTTTTGAATGGACACGCGCTACCAACATGGGGCGAAAGCTCTCAGTCTGGTTACGCTACAAACTTAATAATATCAATACGCGCCGTACTCTAATTTGCTGTGAAATTGAATTCCAATTTAAACGAATTGGCGCGATACGCACATTTTTCATGTTCGAAATTTTAAAAGGCTCTTTTATAAATTTTACAATGAAAAAACGACACTTGTGTATTGTGCGTTTATTTTCATAAAATGTTTGATAAGAATATATTTTAAAAATAGTTTTCAAAATGCCTAAACCAACCCACATGGCCACATGGCAATATCAAGCACGTATACGTATCCCCTTAACAATAATGCACTTTAGACTTAGGCGTCCATATGACCTAAATTAATATTTAAATTGGAAATTTATTTATTATGTAATGCTGTTTAGACTCGTGTATATGAATTTAGAAGTGGCAGTAAAACTGGGCAGTCCGTTTGCAAGCTAGCTAATCATCAAGTAATATATCTCGTGGCCTCAACCGAGTTTCTCAATATTGGGCCTTAATATGAATAGGACAAGACAAGTCCATATTGTGCCCACCCCGGTAAAACTGGGAAAATCTAGAAACAGTCCACTTATACAGAGTCAACTTGGAGAAGATGAGCAGCTCCGAGAGATCCTTATATCTAAAATTCTTGAATGCCTTTCAGCAATGTCTGACGCCAGTGATATGGCGCTGAAATATGGTACTTACTTGGAGTAGGTACTCTGCGAGATTGAATCAGGAATGAGAAGACCCGTAGACAAACGAAAGACACAAACATAAATCGGCGGATTAGTAAGTTGTAATGGAGAGGACACATAGTACAGAGAGCCGGAAAATTCACACATAAGATAGACAGAAAACCTTATCAAGAGTATTCCATGAAACAGCACCAAGCCGTAGCAGTGTTTCCTGGACGATGATCCACGGTCAGGTCGGCCGCGCGAGGTGATTACTCCAGAAAACATAACCGCTGTAAAGAAACTAATCATAGAATATAGACATATAACCTACAGGCAGATAGAGGAAATCTTGCATCTTAATGCACAAACTATTCGCGATATTCTTCATGTAAATAGTATGTAATTCATAATTTCATGTAATAGTTTAACAGGTGAGGAGTCTTGACTCTACTACTACTAAAAAGTAAATCTAAAAACAAAGTACGGGTGTTTGAAAATGAAGAAATGCCAACTACTGTAAAATAGTCACGATCGATGAAAAAGAAAATGGTGGTGGTATTTTTTAATAAAAGAGGTGTTATTAAAATATTACCCTGATTGAACAGAAGACAGTCACCGCTCAATAGTACATAACAGATTGTCTGCCTCAACTAATTGAAGAGCTTAGAAAACTACGTCCGAATTCGCGGTTGGATACATGGCGATGCACCATGACAACGCACCGGCACACCGGGCTGAGATAACAAGGACGTTTATAAAGGAGTCGGGGCTGACGATGCTAGAACATCCTCCGTACAGCCCTGATCTTGCGCCCTGTGACTTTGGTTTGCTGCCCATTGTGAAGGAGGCTATGAAAGGACGACGTTTTTCCAGCGACACGGACTTAATTGTGGCTTGGAACAACGTTAATTGTGGCTTGTGCAGAAATCTCAAACGAAACGTGGGAGCATATTTTTAATGACTGCTTTCAGCGTATGGAGAAATGTATTGCTAATACTGGAAATGATTTTGAAAAAGCATCAAGTTAAAGTACTTAATCTCAAAACTTTCCCAGCGGTCCATCTAACGTCTGAGAAAGGTGACCATGGGCAAATTATTACTATCTGATCCCACCACACCAAACTATATTACAGCGAATTAAGACAAATGTGTTTTCTGTTTAATTACGTGTGTTATATAATAAATTCACTTAGTAAACACGCGGTCATTTGTCAGATTTAATTTAATTTCTACCAATTCATTTCGCGGCGCGCAGCCATCGCTCAAACAAAATGAAAGTGTCATGATTATTGTACGAAAAGCAACCGGATGTTAGTTTTGTGATACACTATTGTGTGATAAAAGTACGGTAACAGAATTTAACAGCTTTTCTCAGAGCTAGATCTGTTATCTCTGTTCTATGCGCGTTTATTTCTTAGGGTCACTCTGTATGGTAGCTACGATAATAGCCCATTTAAAAAAAAGAATAAAAAATTAAAATATAGATCGCAATTCATTTCACAACGATTATGAATGGATCGGTAGAGCTATTAGGAATCATTTTATTAATCTTCCACGAATAAACTAAAAAAATTAATCTTCCACGATAAAACTTTACAGTAATATAGTTTATACATCAGAATTGCACATAAACTATAATCTATAAAGATATAAGATCTCTATTACATATAAGATATTTAGAAAATTAATTCAGTTACCGTTGGTCCACAACTATTTTAAAATTTGTATTTAATTAATTTATATAACATATAACACTAATTATTATGGAAGTAATTACGGTATTTATAATTAAATAAAACTATAATTATAATAAACTAATATAAACTAGTTTATTAAGTTTTAATGTTTAAAGTTTAAACTAATATTAAAGTTTTAAAATTAAATAATGCATTCAATAAGGATTAACAGCCGTGTTAAAAGCCAACACGAATTTCATCTATTACGGTAAACACGAATTCTCACCCCATGGGGTGATCATTCGTCATGGGAGCCAAATGGACAAGGGCCTTCCTGGCCGCATTGTTCGAGATAAAAATATTTATTTATACATAACAAGCTATAGTTATTAAAATTAACAACAAATTCTCAAAGAATTCGCTTTATCATCATCAATTAGCTGACATGCTGGACAACATGTCTTCATAATTTAATGTTCTGACTGTCTCCTAATACCACTAAAGGTTTTGCCTGTTTTTCCCAAAGGTTAACCGTTCCTTGAGCTATGTTCCACTCGCATATTCCATTTCCACTTCCATTGCAGCTTGCTTAATCTAAAAATCTTGACTTAGCTAGCTAAGGAGTAGTGAAGTCGCTTAACCAATATAATTAACCAACAGTACTCTTCTGCCATTAACATATCTGAGGCGGAATAAAATAAAAATACTTTTCACCACAACCTTCGTATGATCGAAAGTGATAAGATAACCTATATATATCAATCTATATTTATATATATACATATATAAATACACGTATAAATATAGGGACTGTCCTCTATCTGTTTAAGGGACTTTGATACGGAAAATGGAAAGAGCGATAAACGAAGAAGGTTTGTGTATAATCAGGAAATTTTATTTCGGAATTGATTCTGTAATGTACCACAGACAGACTTTGTTTAAACGAGTATTCAAATTTAAACCTTATTGTCAAAGCGGAAATATTAATTTACAGTGATATAACTTTTGTAGGTCCTATACAATACATATATACAAGCTAAGTTCCGTTTATAATCGTGTAGCTTTATTTGTACCCAATCGGCTTTCGTATGTTGGAAATTCGATTTGCAAATATGCCCTGATAATATTGCATTGCATAGCAAACAGACGCCCATGGGCACAGACCTACGCATAGTAAGTGGTCAATTCCACAGTCCCCTTGTAAAAACATCATTTAGTCCACATTATTGCTTTATACTTCGACTAAACCGAATAAACCTACTTATTTATTATTTAGAGATTAAACTGACACTATTTAACTAAAATTTATTTGTTTTTACAATTTCAAATGTTGTGTTGGTGATCATATAGTATTACTAGAGCAGAGACAAAATTTAAAAAAAAAACATATGTACTTAAGCAAGTTACATTAAAAAATTAATTTAAATTAATTTGGAAAAAAAATGCGTAAAATTAGCATATTTTTGCATGAAGAACTTTTTAAGTATTTTAAGAGTGTATTTAAAAATAAAACATCTTGACCTCGTTGATCTATGAACTAAACCTATCATACGATTTAATAGCGACAAAAACTATATACGTACCAGTGTTTTGTCGTTCATTAACAGTTGCACAGTTGCAGTTGCACAAGTTTTAAGAGTGTATTTAAAAATAAAACATCTTGACTATTAAAAACTGACTATATCATTAGAAATAAGTGTCACAATTTTAAGTGCATTTTTTTTCTTTCGCGTAACTTTTTTTTTAATGGTCGTCTCAGACAGGTTGACGCCTATTAATACAAGCAACGCCACAGGTGCCAAAAGTGCGCTGCATCCTTAGCAGGATTAAGCATAAGAGATTAGGATGGGATAGGGGAATGTTCTCTGGCATCCCTTACTCAATTACAGAAACACAATAGCACAGATGCTGTTGCCACCAGACAAATGTCCAATTTTAATTTTAAACTATAATAATTAACAAAAATATTTCTAATTGATCGATCATAATTAAACACATATCCTTTACAGAAAGAACTATTTATATCACATTCAAATATTTTCGCGAAATATCACCAACCAGCCTCAGACCGACAAAAACTATAGACGGAACAATACACACTCTTAAGTGAGGCAGGTAATAGGAAGACGATTCTGCAATAGGGTGACGGCCGCTCTATAGTCTGACGCGAATAGTTGATATACCCGACTATATTTTTTGTTTAATAAGTATTATAATAATTAATTAGGGTAAAAGTTGTCAGTGGATAACATTTTTAACTGCATACACAAACGCGTGGCCACTATACGACAAGTAGTGTTACGCACACATTTTCAGCGAACCGGCTTCATTTTTTAAAACATTTTTGTTCGTAAGGGCTCTGTCTATAGTTTTTGTCGGTCTGAGCAACCAGCTATGCGAGTAAAGCAAAATTATTAACTATTAACCAGCCCTACGACATGATTACGGCATCTAGTACCATATAATCTTAGGAAAGAGTAAATGATTAGACAAATCACAACAATTTCAAGTCAGAAGCAAACATCAAGAATACACTAGCAAGTCCAACGAAAGCTCGTACTTTTGCACAAATGCATGCAACTAACATTCAATTACTTCGCCAACAACTCAGACCGCTAATGATATACTCAGATCATAATGACACGCTAGAATACCTCGTTGATCTATGAACTAAACCTATCATACGATTTAATAGCGACAAAAACTATATACGTACCAGTGTTTTGTCGTTCATTAACAGTTACACACCTAAACAAGTAACACAATACTAAATTAAATACGTAATGAACGCTGTTACAATGATAACAGTCGGAGAAAGGGATACAATGGCAAAGATCGCATTAAGTGGTTGTTTGAGACAATTCTCAGCGGAACTAATGTTGACATTACGATGCAATTCGCCGCGATCAATGCTCTTATTGAAGCTCATTTTAAAGTGAATAAAATACTTGTTGTAAAATGAAATTATCTAAATTTATTTTTTAAACCATTTAAATTTTAAATTTAAAGGAAAAATCATAAGTTAATGTTTGATATACTTACTTTTTTTTAATCGGCAAGCAAATTGATGGTGAGTTAAAATGCCGTGTAAAGGCGAAACGAACGATTTATTTTCATCTTCCAAAATCACTAAACTTGTCCGATGAAACCGTTAAACTTGCCAAAAGTCGTCAATGATTCCCTTAATGTGTCGCCGGTTCACTGTCGCAGATAACTCCGCAAAAGCTCCAAAGATTAGCTTTCGTATCGCTGGTTATCTCACCCGCTTCTTCTCCTATTTATACTTGGCGCCAAATTTCTGGACGTATTTCGTTCAGAAAATGTAAACAAAATCGAAAACAAGCCATTGAAAGTTCGGGAATGCCATTTCTATTGAAATGTAAACTCTATGTGGTAAACATATGGACCTATTTCCTTTGAAACTAGTCGGGAAGGGGCGTGGCTACCATCGATAGGGTGGGACGTTCGAGACTTTCGGCCGGCGCGAACGCTTTTTCCAGAACGTTCCATAGTTAGTCGTAACAATATGATGGTAAGTGGCCACCGTCGCCTAATAACAAAAGCAACGCCATATACAGGTGCTGCAAGTGGCGACTTTTGTAGATTAAAAAATAAGGGATTACGATACATAAGGAAATAGGCTCTAGCATTCCTTACTCCTTACTCACTGAATCACAATAGCACACACGTGCTGTTATTACAGGTCTTCTGTAATGGGGTGATTACTGCCCCCCACCCCCCACGAAATCAATGCGCTATTTAGTTTTACTATTCAGTTATTATTACACTATTTATTATTACTATTTACAGCTCATTTACTATTCAGTTACAAATTCAAGTATAATTTAGACTTAATTAACATTTTGTAATTTTGGTGTTATTGTAACTGTGGTCTTATTTTTTGTTTATTAATTTATAACAAACATTTTAAATTACATTTAAATTAAATATACATTTATAAACTAGCTGTTGCACGCGACTTCGTCCGCGTCACTTTATGAAATACTACGCTACTCGTGTTTTTGAGTTTATTCATTACAAACATACATACCTACCTACATACATACAAATCTTTTCTTTTTATAATATTACTAGTACCAGTATAGATATAGATTAGCGACCTGCCTACTGCTTCGCAAAAATGCATTTTTATGGTAATTATACACAAAAACTTTCTTAGTTCATCGCTTTTTTCATTAGTGAAAACCGTATCAAAATTCGTTGGGTACTTTAAAAGTATACATCGTTAGCACAGAAATAGACAGAGGCGGACGGCTTTATTTTAAAATATGTACAGAATATAGAAGATATAGATCATCATGTCTTCAACCGTAAGACGTCCACTACTGAACATAGGCCTCCCCCAGAATTTTTCAGCGGAACTGGTCAGAAGCAGACTAGATTCAGGGTAGACACGCAGCCCTTATTCATCAGCCCACCTTGTGGGCGGAAGACCTACGCTATGTTCACAATCGTAAGATGCATAAGTAATTAATAATTATTTTCAAATCAAAAGTAAAATAAAAAGTCTGTCGAACAATCTTGACAACTAGAAAGCTCACATTAATGAAACAAATAAATCGGGAGTAGTATGATTGGTCTCGATAAAATCAATTGTGTAGGTGTCTCCTATACGACCTTGATAATGAAAACCCGTTTGGCAACCGATGAAAGTGAAGCAGATTTCTTTTCTCTTAATGGCTGCGTTACTTGATGATTTAACTAATTTTCAAGAAATCGCAAATTCATTTGGGTGAAATTTTAAAATTGCTATAAGTTATACATTTTTTTAAATTTTTTTTTAGTTTACTTCGATACAACGATTAGTAAAAACAAGTAATCAAAGTGTGATTTATTGTGATTTACTTGTTGGTTTACTAAAGAGCCCGTTGGATGAGTGGTTAGGGTGCTTGTCTTATCGCTCCGTTCTAGGATTCCCGGGTTCGATTCCCGGCAGGGTCAACTTTGGAAAATAACTTTTCAAAGTTAGCTCGGATCTGGATCTGGAAAATAGTGGCAGTCATTTAGGCAGCCTGTCTGGCGACAGTAACCACCCCCTTACAGAAGGTCACGTAAAATAACAGCACGGGTGCTGTTGTGTTTCAGTGAGTGAGTTAGGGATGCCAGAACCCATTTCCCTATCCCCTCCTAATCCCTTATCCTTAATTCTACTGTAGCCGCAGCCCACTTGCAGCAGCTTTGGCGTTGCTATGTTATAGGCAATGGTAGCCACTTACCATCAAGTGGACGGTCAGTCTGTCTGCCGATAAAACATAAAAAAAGGTTCGACACAACTCCCTGATTTTTTGGATTGAATTATCTTAAATAAATCTATTTTTCCTAAAAAAATAGCTCACAACGATAAGTTACTACATCTAGACAAGGAATTGCAGTGCCGACGGCTGGCAGTACGTTGAGACATTAACTCGCCTATTTGCAGGTCATATCATTGAAGCGATAACCTATCATCTTTGTGTTTCGATAGAACTATTGTTACAAATGGAAGCAAAACTTAGTGAAAACAATGAGCATTGTGTTCTCTCGGCTTTCATTCAACGACCTTGTTAGCTCACTGATCCGCCTTTATAAATCTAGCTAATGCAATTGGTCCATTTTTGAAATTATTACGTAACTAATCTTATAATAATTACTTTTAACGTTAAACAAATAAACTCGATTGCCATAGTAATTGTTTTTGTTTTTTAATTCTTTTGTCATTAAAGATCTTAGTAGTTTTTGTGGGTCGATATCAAAACGACTGGATCTACGAAATGACCTTATCTGCATAAGGACTAATAGTTCGCAAAACGACCACAGCTGCAGAAAGCCAGAAAGCAGATTGTAGTAACACGCCCACCGAGCAGAAGGTCTTCATAGATTAGATGTATATATAAATTAATAAAATTGTATATTAGTATGTGTACAACAGGTATATATGAAATTGCTATTTATTTGTACATCTTTATTATTAATATTATTCTCGTTTTATTTTTGTTACTAAATCTTCAAATTACACAGGTGTGCAATGTGCGTCCTTAAAAACTTTCTTGAAATATTATAAACTTTGCAAATAGAACATCAGTTACAATATTGTAACTAATTTTTATAGTCGCAAATATACCTATTGTGTGATATCGAGATGTTTTTGTCAGATAAGAAAAGATAATAATATTCTAAGTAGGGTTTTATCCATTATCTATTATAGCATATTCTTTCTCAATTCCAATTCCAACGTTTCTTCGGTTTTTATTTTACAAAAGTACGTTCAAGTCAGTCTCTTGACCTTCTTAGTCTAAAGCGGTCAGTAAAGTGTTAATCGAATCTCTAAAGGGAAGCCACATTGTAATTGAACCTTCAAATTTTAAGGCAAACCAGCAAACGCATTCAAAAATTAACGCCTTAACGGTGGTTAATTAAAAACAAATTAAGGTTGAATTAGCTTCTCACCCTGATCCCAATCGTTAAAATTAATCTATGGTTAATCTGTGGAGGCCAGACGGTGATTGTTTATCGATTTGAAGACTAGTTTTCATATACGGCCTTAGTAAGAAATTTGTTTTTCCAAATTATAGGCCACGGCCAATCTTCAGTCCCCATGGTAGCAATCTGTGAAGGTCGTAGCATATATTATGTAAAAACTAACATACATGAACAACATAGCCAGCCCATATTTCACGGTGGTCTTCTGTAAGGGGGTGGTTACTGCCGCCAGACGGGCTGCCCAAATGACTGCGAAAATGTGTGCCCTGCCACTACTTTCCAAATCCAGACCAGAGCCAAATTTGAAAAGTTGATTTTTCAAAGTTGACCCTGCCGGGAATCGAACCCGGGAACCCTAGAACAGAGCGTTAAGGCAAGCACCCTAACCACCCATCCAACGGGCTCGCCAAAAGGCCTCCGGATTAAACGATTTAAAAAGGTAATAACAAAGCGTAAAAGTTATAGTTAAGTACCAATAACTCATTAGATACTTTTAAAAAAAGTAACAATCGTCTTAATTGGAGTTAGACCGAGCAAAATTTTTCATGGTTGAAGAGTGCACTGAATAACCTAACTTGATCGATCAATCAATCAATCTTACTTATTATTACAGTGGAGTAACCTCGACATATATTTTTTGAATCAAATATAACACCCATTCATACACATAATACTCAAGCATTTAATATTTAAACAGATGTCTGTGGGTCAATATTTGCGAGCCATTCAAAGAGCTTGCGATGTTTTCAAGGTCATGAATGATTAATACACTTATAATATATAAGACCTAGACCATAGATAAAGCAATAATATTGTACTATATCTAGACTTCAATATGTATAAATAAGATTATTATTAATTTTTTTTATAATTCAGTTGCATTTTATCCTATTAATATTATAAATGCGAAAGTTTGTATGGTTGGATGTTTGTTACTCAATTACGCCAAAACGGCTAAACGGATTTGGATGAAATTTGACAGACAGATAATTTATTACCAGGATTAGCATATAGGATACTTTTTATCCTGGAAAAATGTTAGGTTCTGGAGGAATCGTGTAAAAGGATAAAAAAAATCGGCGCCACCGCACCGTCGCGTCGTCACATCGAAAAAGATTCATCATTTTATGTTTTCTCAGGTGTTATATTTTTCATTTATCAACGCAGACTAGTATTAAGAATAAATAAAATAAGTATAGACTATCAAAATAAGTATTACTACTTAGAAAAATATTTATTTTATTTTATTTTACTTTCTTTTTATTCAACCAGGCTTATGTTTCGCTTGATGGTAAATAGCTATCGTTAAATAATTGCACTATTAACACAAGTAACGCTATGGTGATTGCAAGTGCACTGCCTTACTTAATAGAATAAGGGAGGTTCATTCTATTATTAGAATTCTATAGGGTACCTTAATCACGCACCGAAAGACAACAGCACAAGTGCCAACGCTGATGGGTGGCTGCTTAATGGACTCTTATTAGTGCCTATACAGCGAAACGCAGCGTGCCCTCTTACTACGAAAACAAATTATTATAAAGTAGCTTGTTCTTGCGGCTTCGTCTGTGTTGAAAAATATTGCCTGATATCTTTAGCGCTGTGACATCCGTGGCGCTGCCCCTGTTTACAGTAGCGCCAATTTTTTTATATTTTTTTAATACATTTTTTCAAGATAAAAAGTATCCTATACATACTCGTATGTTAATCTAGGTAATAAACTATCTGTGTGCCAAATTTCATCCAATTCCGTTCAGTAGTTTTTACATGAAAGAGTAACAAACATCTATACATCTTCAAAAACTTTCGCATTTATAAAAAAAAAATTATGTTAAGGTCGGCAGAAAGGCTAACGGTCCACTTGATGGTACCATCGCCTGTAACACAAACTCCGCCACAGGTGCCGCAATTGCGCTACCGACTACAGTAGGATTAAGGATAAGGGAATGGGATGGGGAAGGATAAGGAGAGGATAGGAAATGGGCTCTGGCATTTCTTACTCACTCACCGAAACACAACAGCACACGGTGGTCTTCTGTAAGGGAATGGTTACTGTCGCCAGACGGGTCGCCCAAATAACTGCGAAACGGAGTGTGCCCTGCCACTACTTTCCAGATCCAAACCAGAGCCAAAAATTGCTGGGAATCGACCCTGCTGGGAATCGAACCCGGGAACCCTAGAACAGAGCGTTAAGGCAAGCACCCTAACCACCATCCAACGGGCTCGTCAAATATATTAAATATTAACTAATATTAGCATTAAGAAATAGAAATGGCAACAAAAATTAAGTTTAACATAATTGCCAATAAACTTCGTAATTCATTCGAAATCACTTCACGAGCAATCAACAAATATTATAGAGATGATACCATACATATTTTATGCTGTAATAAATAATTTGAAGGTTGACACTTATCTATGTGTCAAGGCGTTATGGACAATTTGACGATGCATGATCTCAGGTACTGTATAATAAGTAATAATGTTGACATACGTATGTTGCACAATAGAACATACAAAGTAAGTTACCTACATCGTTTGTAGCTGGTTAAGTACATTTGTAACAAGGTCGGCTAATATTTGATCCTCTTATTGCGGGGCATAAATTAAAAGAGCAATGTTAAACTGAATCGATTTATATCATTGCGTCATCAAATGCAATAATAAGCTTTAATAAATTATCGTTTATATTCGTATCACCAACGGAGACTTGGGTAAGTCTGAGTTCCATAAGAATAATTAATCAATCATTGCAAGAAACATTTCAGCACATAACGTAATGAGCCGACTTAAGCTCGAATTCTACCACTGACTTTAGATTTGTAGGTCTGTAATTAATATCTATAAACTTACTGACCTTTTTTCAGCGACCTGCTAGAAGGTTATATTATATTTTGATGCCTTTTTTGCTTTTCAAAGACAAACTGATGGTCAACTTGATGGTAGTTACAGTTCTTCTTAAGGCCTTAAGTTGCTTCTTAAGGCACAGTCCAGTCCTAATACTTAAATTCGTTAAAGTAAACGATAACGAAGTTATCGTTTTAAATCGTTTCTTTGACTAAGGCCGAAAGAGATGGTAGGATAATGAGCTCTTCTTTCGTTCGCACGATCTCAACTATTTGCTGTTATGAAGCCGAGAGTCCATTGATGGTAGGTGTCTACCATAACCAACATCATAGGTGCTGCAATAGCATAAAGTATAAGGAATTAGGAGAGTATAGAAAAAAAGGATTCTAGCATTCCTTACTTACTAACCGAAACTTCTGTAGGGGTGGTTACTGCTGCCAGACGCCTTCCTTGTTTATAAATGCAGAACGCAGAGCTCCCTGGCACTACTCTAATTATGTTCGAACTTCATAATATGGAATGATATTGGTTCATTTACCTATAACAGACATTATAGGTTAATTGCCTTTAAATTTATCTCCGCGAATAATTATATTATTTAATTTGATTGAATATTTAGTTATGACGAACAGAATTAATAAAGCCAAGTTGACATGCAGAATTCTTGAAAGTCCTTGACACAAAAATTACGGTCAAGTATTACAGTAACACTCGTACATGCAATCGTCAGAAACTCAAACAAACTTGTGAAGTTATTTATCACGTATTCGAATGAAAAAAAATCGATAGATCTCGACAATTTTGACACTTATCCAATCGTTACATCATTAAAGATAAATGTGTCACGTCTCGGTACAAAATTCGATGTACACTTTACATTTCTATGATAAAATCGATCATAGATAAATCTGGATGGAATGTTTTGTATTTTTTTAATAAAAATTACTATAATTAGTAAATTGTGGTGTTTTCTTATATAACAACCAAAAGTCAACATTGTGCGAGTTATTTTTATTAAATCTATGCATAATATAATAAAATCGTAAACGAGCCATGTCTGTACCTACATTAAAGACATTTTTTTTTTTTTTTTAAGAAAGAAACTATTTGTACATGTTGTACTTATGATGCCGAGGTCAAAAAAGTAATTTTTAGAATTTTAGTCTGTTTGTCTGTTCGTTTGTGCACGTTAACCTCTCTGATATACATAGACACATAGAAGCCAAATCGCCTGTCTGTTGTCTTCTATAAGATGTACTTCGGTGAGTGTGCTCAGGAGCTGAATGAGCATGCCACCTTCTCTATCGTACATTCAGATGTACAGCTGGTCATCTTGTCGAAATCCCTCTTTTTCGGACCAAACGTTTTAAAACATCTTTTATAATGCACACTGCCATGGATTGCGACTGCCTGCTGGCGTCTGTATTTCCGAGCTTATACAGCCCAAATCTCTTAAAAGGCATCTTTTAATCTCATCTTCCTACGCAGCTAAACGCTAGCCAAGAGCAAACCTATATTTAAAAAAAAACTACATTAAAGTTAAATATAAAATAAATATATAAAATAAAAACACAATAAAAATATAAAATAAAAATGGTTATTAAATAAAAATAAATAAAACTGGGAAACCCTTTGACCGATCACTATGAAACAAGTGGTTTTTCATAGTGTTAAATTTTTAAGGCAAGCGACTCTAAAGGCTAAAGCTAGTCGAATAAAAATTGAGATGCAGCTGCTTGGGACTGATGATTGACGTTGATTATTGTATAGAAAATCGATGTTAAAAGAGCAACTATGAGATTTCTTGTAAGTTTTTCCTTATAATTGCAAAAGAATTCACAATAGTAAAACACACTTTAATCCTATGCAATAAAGAATATTTTTAATTTTAATTTTATGGACACCTTTAAATTTCCCTTCGGTCTGTACAAACAAAAGCAAATTAATCAGATAAAAAAATACTGATTAAAATTTGACATATATTTATAGATACATATTCCTTTCATTCAATTACAATAAACAAGCCGTAGAAAGTTGTAACAGTGACAATATGTGGTAAACCAGATACTGTCTTATAAACCGCAGAACAGTGATACCTTGCATAGTTCCGTGTTAAAATAGGAGCTATAAAACAAATAGAACAATTTTATTACTAAAAGTGACCATCCGGAGGTTGATAAGTAATTCTAGATAAGTATGATAATCCTTGATTTCCTAATTCAATCGGATTGAATAAAGCTCTGAATAAAGCCATAAAACTAGGTTAACTGATGAAATATTGTTAATATTTATTTATCTTTCTGTCGAGTTAAAATTGTCCAATCTTGTACTTGATAACGAATATTCAAATTTTTTATCTTGGAATAAAAGTTGTAAAAACAGAATCTAAAAACTTGTTTTTACTGCAAGTATCTTCGTAAGTTTCCTATAGTAGGATCCTCTGAAATAAACTAATATTCAGCTAGATTTTAACTCTTTAATATTAGGTACCCTTTAGAATCTTCATGATTCAAAAATTCATATCGATTGGAACTACCGCAAAAATATTTTAGCAATTGTATACCTATTTAAGAAAATAATTACATAATAATAGGTGTGACGTTCTATAGTCGTGACCTTCAACATGCTTATTTATGCAAGAAATAAGTGTCAATTTATAACATGGCACGAACAAATAGGAAGTATTTTGTGTGTATTTACGGACATCACTCGTCAATTTAGTGCCATCTATGTCAAATTTGTTTAAGAATGGCCATGATAGGAGTTGATTTCTATAAAAACTACGGGGTCAAATAAGTAAATAAAATTTTGTTGGTTTATCGTGTTTTAATGGTGTCTAAGATAAATAGAGCTAAATACATTTGACAGGCTTAAGGATTGTTTATTTTATATTTGATCCTATTTGAAATCAAGAAATTATCTTTAAATTTACTTCAGAAACGTTTTATTGCAGAATCATGCGACCATTTGCTTGCATCGAAATCTGCTTGTATCTTGAATTCAGCGACCAAGATATCGTCGTCGTCAGCAAATTCATAAGTGGTGGTGTGTTTGATGTGGTTGTCAAGGTCGTTGACATATGCAAGATAATATAACGGTCCAAGAACTGAGCCTTGAGCTGTACCTTCTGATATGTTAACGCTATCACTGTATATGTCTCCTATTTTGACTTGATAGCTTCGATTGCTGAGGTAGTTTTTGCACCAGTTTAACAGGTTACCCCTAATTCCACATTAGACAACGTGACAACGTGAAGACATGGGTATATAAAATTTTGTAACTATAAAATATATATAACTATATATATATTTCAGGAAGCAAATAAAGATTTCTTTATATAAAATCCTTTAAGATAACTTAAGTGTGCTTAGCAAGTATAAAAAATTTCGATTTTATTTATGATCACCATCATAAACCTTTTTCTTCTTTTTTTTAAATTAACAGTCGGTCGGCAAACAGGCTAACGGTCTACTTGATGGTAGGTGGCTACCGTCGCCTATAACACAAGCAACACCACAGGTGCTGCAAGTGCGCTGCTAACTACAATAGGATTAAGGATAAGCGATTGGGAAGACTTAGAGAAATGGGTTCTGGGATCCCTTACTCACTCACAGAAACACAACAGCACACGTGCTGTTATTTCACGGTAGTCTTCTGTAAGGAGGTGGTTACTGCGGCCAGACGGGCCGTTCAAAAATCTGCGAAACTCAGTGTGCCCAGCAGCCACTACTTTTCAGATCCAGACCAGAGCCAACTTTGAAAAGTTCATTTCCAAAGTGAACCCTGCCGGGAATCGAACCCGGGAACCCTAGAACAATGCGTTAAAGCAAGTATCCCAACCACTCATCCAACGGGCTCGTCATAGTTAAAGTTCTCCACTGTTGGATATAGTTTTCTCCCAAGGTTCGCCAGACCACACACGGTCCTCTGCCTTTCGCACCTATATTTCAATTCACTAGAAAAATATTTATGGACTCCACATCACTTTAATTATTATTTTTTCTCTATTTTCTTAATCCTAATCTCAAAAACGAATTCCTAGCCTCCGCTTAAGTCTTAAGAACTGATAGGACTTAAGTATAAATCTCAAAAACCCTTACAATATGTATTATTATAATTTATGTAGTTCAATATACAAAAATTGCACAGAGTAACTTATTAAACACTCATTTAATTGTTTAATTTTGTCAAAATAATAATAATCAGTGATATACATATAATATGTATGTAAATACATACATAAATAATTACATGGCTTTGGCGATTTTAGTTATTTCATTTATATTAATTTTATTTTAATCACGTCCTTTTTTAATCTTACAAAATTTTATTTACAGATCGATTTTATCATTTCTTTTATTCATAGCAACGCCTTCGACTTTTGAAAGTAAATCTACTTTATCAATAATCAATGCCAATGCAATCTCGGCCGATGCGAAATAGCAAAAAAAACAAACACATCTTCGGTATCAATTGGATCAAGCAAAGTTCAAAACCACTCAGTGGTTCTTGGTTTTTTTTTTTAATTTCACTACATAAATAAATAAAAGAACATCATGCCAACTTACGTTTCCAATGGAGAGAGAATTTGGCTAGCGAGAAAAAAAAGTCGAGTTTGCCGACCCAAAGTTTTTTTTAACTGGACAAAGACTTTAATAGTTCTTTTTTATTCAGTTTTTACATCAGTTCCTATTCGAATAGATTCTCGTTCACATAGATAGTAAGTACTTTCGATTGTAAATGACGGTCGAGGTCGTCCGTCAACAGTGTCGACTGCATATTATGCAAATCTAAACGTTGCATATGACGACTGACGATACGATACCGTTACTAACTAAAAACGATAAAGAATAAGTGGTATTTATAAAATCTAATGAATAAAATAAATTAGACAAAGACTAACATGATTTTAATAATATGAATTAAGTCTTTTTAGAATCTGTGGATGTTACTTATGTAAATGCAGCGTTTTATGAAATTATCTACTTAAAGATAGAGAGAGAGAGAGAGAGAGAGAGAATGAATTTTTAAGTTTGTTTAATATGTGGAGGTTAATCTCCACTACTGGATCTATTAGAAAAATTCCTTCACTATTTCAAAAATACATTATTGCAGAAAGAAACAGGTATTACAAATTCCCCTGAAGTAGGGACGCGTGTATTTAGTACTATATAATCAATTCAGTTCGATGATTTAATGGTACAAAGATAACTGCTACAAAGGGTTCAATATGAATCAATCATTAACTTCGAAACCTTTAAAAATGAACATTTGTTTTTGGAATAAGCGAGACGATTTATAAAACGGTTTCATAAAATGTTACGTACCAACTTCAAATTTAATGGTAGTTATGATCCATAATGCTAATTTGTTACAAAACGAACAAAAACTACTACTTATTTGCTTACTGACCGAAATATTTTTTACTTAAGTGTAAGAAATATACGAAATTGAGTTGTTTGAAGTTATTATCACACTTTTTATCCAAAAAATGACAAGGGCAAGGACGTTTCAAAGTTTTAGCTCCAATGAGTTAGTATGGATACTGCAATTTTAAATGGAAAATAATTTAATGAAATTAATCAGATCTAATCTCGAAATAATTCTCGTGTCATAAAATCGTAAAATCAAATAGAATATAATCTTTATAAGTAATCTACTTATATTATGAAGAAAAGTTTGTAATTATGGATGTGACATGCATCTCCGGAAATAATAATTTTAAGAATTCTCCTACAAATATTTAAAATCTACCTCGGAAACGGTTGAGCCACAATAATTAATGGCACTTATAATCGCGTAAAAAAAAAAAAGCTAGTAAGTGTACTTACTGAAACTTTTAACAGCACTTTTACTAGGCAGCCGGACCTTAAAAGTTGCTTCTTAAGGCACAGTCCAGTCCTAATACTTAAATTCGTTAAAGTAAATGAAAAATTCCAGTCACACTTATAAACACAGCACTCTGAAATTCAAGTTAGCACTTCACGAGGTCCTGCCGCGGCGAGGTCCGAGCCTAAACCAGTTCCGGTAAGTACCAAATTCCGGTTTTAATTTTACACTAACCCTTTATTTACCGGGAACAAATCAGACAGTTCCACTTCAACTATACACCGGTTGAAAGGAAAGTCTATGAAAGTTTCGTATGTAAACTTTTTTCGCGGTATCGTAAGGTAAGATCGTGATGCCGGCGAGCACAACCGTCGCGTACCACTCCTCAATGCGGACTGTCGCGCGATGTTAATTTTAACCAGTGTGCAGTCAAAGCCTCGCTGTAACTACACGGCATTCATTTGTGTGCCGGACTTGCGGATTCCTTGACTGCGATGACGTTGCGATGCGTTCTAAACTCAAATGTATCATCCATTGCGGAATTTCATCCGGTTGAGTTTTGCTTTAATCTACCAAAACAGCATTGTATGCTGTATAAAACGAAATGCATTTTTATCGCAGCGAAAAGAGTCTATGCGGCAGAGGCATCAGGTTCTGGAGCTTTGCTCATTTATTGTTATGGGCCCTGCAGTCGGATGCATAGTTTTATGAAATTGGCTTTTTGTTTGTAACGTCTGGCTGCTCCTTTAGGAGATAGATTCTTATTTAAAGTTATTTTAAGGGCAGCGAACTTAATTAAAAATAAACTTTTGTGTTCGGATTCACTCATAAATGATTTATTTATAGCTTTTAAGTTATAAATAACTATACCTATGCTATACTATAACTAGCTATACGATACTATATTATACTATAACTAGCTTTTAATCTTTGCTGGTGTCTTTAAAAATTATAGCCTGATATCTACCCACCCCCGTCTTCGCAGGGATGCAATTTTTCTGCAAATTATGTACAACCTTCCTCGTTTATCGCTGTTTCCATTAGTGAAAACCGTATCAAAATTCGTTGGGTGACTTAGAAGAAGTTAGCGGAAAGACAGTCGCTGTCCGCGACTTTAATTTTATATTAATGTATGTAAGTAGTTATGGATTTGTTATTTTAATGTATAACCTATATTGTTGTAAAGTTTTATCCTATCACATTAGCAGTTTTTCCTTGAAAGAGTAATAACGTCCGCAATTATAATGTTTAGTTAGTTTTCAGATGTTTTCCGAAAGTTGACAAATATTTCTCATTAAGTTGTCAAAAATATCAAAGTCAAGTGAACGATAATGTTGCTTATGTTAATAGGCAATGGAGACACCTACCATCAATTGGACCGTCATACTGCCTGCCAATTTAATTTGCGTACTACATTAAATTATTAGTTGAGATCTAACCTTACATCAGCGGCCATGATTAGCGTTATTGTTAGGTACCTAAACTGCGGCGCCTGTAAACTCGACTGTCGTCGGCTTTACCAAACCGCTAATAACTCTATCCAATTACAACTGATACTACGATTACTTTCAGAGTTCTGTATTTTCAAACACTTTGTAAGAAGTTATAAATTTTACTTTTTTTTCAATGAAATAAAAATAATTAAAAAAGGATAAGTTTAAATATACTTTAAACTTATCCTTTGCACTTACTACCTATTGCAGTGTTCTTTTTTTTTTTTTTTTTTTTTTCACGAGGAGAGAAATCTTCAAAAGATACCTTATGTTCAAATGCCGCATGCAATGCAAATGCCCATAGAGGTTATGTGGGACTCTTACCGCACTAAAACTCACCTCGAAATGGGTGTGGTTCTAGTCCATAGGGGACTTTGGAACCGTCACCGGGCGTCAAGTGTTCTATTGCTTGGCGATGGCGAACCTCTTTTATACGTCCCTAGGGACTTCCGGTTCATTGAACAAATAACTAAGTACGATATGAACTGTTGTTGAACTATTTTTTAGTTGACGTTTTAGTTGCAAATAATAATAATGGGTTTTCTAATAATACATATACAAATGAAAACAATATCATCACAGGGGTTAATGTCTTAATAATAAAAAGGTATATTTATGTGAAGATTTTTTTATATAACTAACTAACTTTTTTATCCTGTTAAAATTACAGTTGAATCGTAAGGCTCATGAAGTATAAACCTAAATAACTATTTTATTTTCAAAGGTGACATTATTCATATGTTGTATGTAAAGATTGTAAATTATTTATTAATTAATAATCTAATATATTTACAAATTGTATATCATATCAACTTGGGACGCTCAGGCATGATTCCAAGCGTCATTGTACGTAGGCTTAATTTGCTGACAGAATAGCTAGGCTCTTTTGCACCAAGCTTTTGCAAAAGTGCTTAAATTAAAAACTTTAAGCACCTTTGGACCACACTAACCCAGAGATTAGACACAGAGGGGATTTAAAAAGTACTAATAATTATGTATGTAGTATTATTAGTACGTAGTCAATATTTAAGAATTAGTAAGAATTTGTCAATAAACACGATTGGCATTGTTGTTTCTATAAAGGGGAAGACATTTTACTCGTCTTTTTCCTTGTCATTTGCTACCTAACTTTTCCCCCAATTTCGTTCTGTGCCCTCTTACATTTATATGCAATGTAAGTATATATTTATATGTATATGTGTATTATGTATGTAGGTATATGTTTAAATTTTTGATAAATTTCGCACTTGTAAATGTTCTACCCTTTCGTTATAAATTATTTTCTATTTTTTAAGTACTCCTGTAATTGCAATATTGTAGTTAACGTAAGTGAGCCTAATAAATAAATTAAAAAAAAAAAAAATTTTATCCTTCTCAAAAATTTGTGTTAACTAACTACATTTGTATTATCGAGAAGCTGAACAACTTCATAGATATAGATTAATGTTATCAATAAAATTTGAAAACATTATTTTTTCCAGTTCAATAAAACACTTCAGTATTTGAAAAATGATTAGAAAAGTCCACTAATGCACTAAAAAAAAGTACACTAATGCAAACATACACACAGAATCTGCAGAATTCGCTTAAAAGCTGTACCTACATTTTATCAATTTATCACTTAGCATAGTTCATAAATTTCACGCAATATGATTAAATACACGAGGCGATAGTAATAGTTTACCTTAACCAGTGACACGGGGCGTGACCAGAACACGGTGCCTAGACGTCCGCTATGAAATGGCGAACGGCTCCCACGGTCCCCATTGATAACTTTTGTCTATAATTGTTTGCAGTTGCCTGAAGGCCTGCTACGGTATTGTTCTTCCGAAATGCCGCTTCAAGCGTTTTAGAACTTGTTGAATGTAAGGACATTTGGGTTGCTGTAATCTAGAACTGACGGGCGATACGCAACACACAACAATGCTTGACCTAAGTACCTGTTAGTCGTACCTATCCGAGGTTAAAATGCTCTAATTTTTCCCTACTTACGATAGTGATGTCAAAATCTTGTTTGATTTTGTATTTCATTGTGCTGGAGGCGCTTTCTGAGGATAAAAATTGACAGCTTACCTCATTACCGTTTTTCTTTTTTTTATGTTAAGGTGTTAAGGTCGGCAGATAGGCTGACGGTCTACTTGACGGTAGGCGGCTACCGTCGCCTATAACGCAAGCAACGCCAAAGTTGCTGTAAATGCGCTGCCGACTGCAGTAGGATTAAGGATAAGGGATTAGGAGGGGGATAGGAAAATGGGTTCTGGCATCCATTACTCACTCACCGAAACACAACAGCACACGTGCTGTTATTTTACGGTGGTCTTCTGTAAGGGGGTGGTTACTGCCGCCAGACGGGCTGCCCAAATGACTGCGAAAACGTAGTGTGCCCTGACACTACTTTGCCAAATTTGAAAAGTTGATTTTTCAAAGTTGCCGGGAATCGAACCCGGGAATCCTAAAACAGAGCGTTAAGCCAAGCACCCTAACCGTTCGTCATTCTGAAAGAGCTTCGAATCAAACAGAGACTTTCGTAGATTGTGCAAGTGCGAATCCTTATTTGGGCATGTCATCCGCAACGAGAGCTCAATAGAACGATTAGTTATACAAAGAAGAGTAGAGGTAGACCGATACCGAATGAGAAGATTGAGTAGTGATAAACTGATCACCTAAAAGATAGACAGGCCCTATCAAATCAGCTACTGCTTCCTCACTGAGTGTACACAAGAAATGGAGAATACTCTCAGAGGCCTCGACCACTCCGTCAATTTCATCTTCTCAGAGTCTACATCTGAGAAGATGAAAACTTTAAAGCATTGGTGATTTCCCTCACTTCGAATTCTCCCTATTTTTTTCTTTTTTTTTTAATTTACCCAAACATATTAGTTGTTTTAACTTTTATAAGTAATATTCATTTATGTCTTCAGATATGTGGACGATAAAAATTAACAACAGAAATGTGTGACTATTTCTTTGTAAACCGTTCTAAAATAACATACCTAGCAATTTTCTTGTGGCATTCCTTGGTGATATCATTTCGTTTATTCCTGCCGAATATTATTCTGAAATAGCTGTATTCTAAAAATTCTGTAAACGGTTTCGTAAATTGACCAGTAAGACCACCGTGATATGACAATATTATGTCTGCTATTGTGTTTCGGTGAGTAAGGGATACCAGAGCCCATTTGATTTTTTTTATTTTTTTTATTTCCCCATACCTTCCTAATCCCTTCTCCTTAATTCCATGATCGGCAGCACACTTACAACACCTGTGGCATTGCTTGCGTTATGGACTTTTTTTTAGATTATAATATGTGCGTCATGGTTTACAAAAAACTCAGAAGTATACAAAGCACTTGAAAGTCACTACTTACTATAATGCGGATAACCGAAGACAGAAAGCGACGCAACACATTCGCGCCACTTATTCAACTCGCGAGAATACATACGCCAGCAATTCCAATATTTTAGAAAATCCTTTATAGATGGTAGCTATTGACATCCCAATTTCAAATGTACAATTTAGATTTGAGATGTTTCCATCGAAAATCATTTTTGGATTTCAGTCAGTAATTAAACTCAATCCGCGAAAATGTTATAAATTCTAGACATTTTAGAAAATTAATTTTCCTGGTTATAAATTTAATTTCAGTTTTTTTGTTGCGAAACAAACCTTCATGTCATGTTCCAGAAATGTCATGTTTTTTTTATGTATTGCTATGACCTATAATTAATGAGTAATCGTGGGATTACGTAGTATGGAATAAGTAAGCTGTTCGAGTTGGAAAATGCCCTCAAATTTACAACTTCTCCATAATTCGCTAATGTTCGTTTCGGGTATGGCGACCGCCCTCTGCCATGGCCCCTAGGCGTCGTCGTATCGCCCCCCGCAAGTGCTATTACTTCTTACTTTCATTATTTTATTTAACTATTGCTTGGCTACTTAGGGACTACGTTCGTCACCGCGTCGACTCTGCGGTGCGGAGAAAATGAAGGCGTGCTGACCCTATTAAATGTATTGAATTTAAACCTAAGACATAGGAGATAATGGGTCCATCCATATTTGCGAAGAAATTCCATGCGAGGAAAATTTAATGACAAAATGGCGACAAATTGCCCTGGCGAATTTAGCAGTGAGCGGATACCCATATGATAAAAAATATATAGAAGATCGCCTCGGTCGCTTGTAACGCCACCGCCTCTTCTCCAGTGAGCTGAGTCCCTAAAGGATCATAGCATGATGATACATTATCTATATCCTTCCTCAAGAATAAACTATCAAAAAATACAAAACGATTTTTTTAAAGTTTAACACGTTCAATCAAACAAACAAACACATACTTCAGGTTTATTATATTAGTAAATATATGTATAGATATTTAGATATAGATAAACCATGTGGAATTTTAATTTCTAACCTCATGTTTGAATATGTGTACTTAATAATTATAGTTTTATATCGGCTCAAATGATATCGTTTGTAATTAGAATGCTTGTATGTATAGAGATACCAGCATTCCGGGACTCAGAGTATTTAAGATATCGATAACATTTGCAATCCCTTCGCTCCGCTGCATCGCTCTTGATAACCTTAGCGGTGGTATTTTAATGTACCTAATAGTTGTGAAGTCGACACCATATCCTTCTTCGAACACAATGCTCCTACGAGCGTGTGCTATCTAAAAATAGTCATAGGTACTAGCTTAATCCATTAATCGAATCTCATAATTTAAAACTGATTCATATACTTAGGTATATTATGTGAGGAGTACTTATATGAATTTGTACATCTTATTCTATCTCTTATATATAAAAATGAATCCCCATTTCCCTTGGTCACGGCATCACGCGTGAACGGGTGGACCAATTTTAATTCGGTTTTCACTAATGGAAATAGGGATAAACGGGGAATGTTCTTATATATAAAAATTGCATCCCGGGCGAAGCCGGGGGCGGGCCGCTAGTTGAATATAATTATTGAAAACAATGGAGGATGCTAGTTAAAAAGTTTTATTTAGTTATTTCATTAATTAATTAACAAGTAAAATTTAACATAAGTGCCACTGATTACTAATGATTATTTACTATAAAATGCCTTTATTTTAATAATAAAGACGAGTAATTACTAATAATTTTCTTTCGTGATGAACAATAATTAAATCTGGTGGAAAAACAGTTAAATTGATAGCAACACTGCCACTGGTGCCGACTTATGGTAATTTACCCTAGACTTAGATAAAATGATCCGACAGTGTATTTTTTAAAGTAAAAAATTTCAGGTTTTTTTTTTGTTAATAGCTTTGAAGTTAAAACATTTTATGGATCAGCTGGCAGAGAATTAACAACTCTCACTTTAGTATCATCATAGCATGAATCAATCATATCATGAATTTCGTTTCGTCAACATATCGATTGCTCTTGCCTCTTACTCACTTTGCAATTTCATATCCAATCTGTCGATTCAATTTGAGTTGAATCAACAAATTGCGATGTGAGTAGCCAAATTGACGGCTACTCTCAACATGTTGAATGTCGAGTTGTTCGTCCTAGCAATCAACAAGTCGAATCAACAAATTGAATGCACAATAGTGAATAGAGCAATTGATTCAATTTGACGTCATTTGCGCGTCGGAAGTGTTCCTTGTTGCACGTCTGTTCGCTAAGTCATATCTTTGCTAAACATACTTTAAAAATGAACAATTATGAAAAAAAAAATTGGATTAAATTGTTACACTTATATAAAAATTTACCACGTTTATGAGATAAGAGAAACAGCAATTATTTAAACAAAAATATGGGATATGCAGGTCTTTATAAATGGCCCAACACGTATCGAATATTTTTTAATAGTAAATGTGGGGATAATATTGAAGTAAATTTCAAGTCTTCATAGCGTTGATAAGTAGCAAAAATCTCAAGCAACCAAGCGTTCTTTTAGAGTAATGCTTTCACACACCAAAGTCTCTTCTTTGTTTATAAAGGGAATTATTAATTACAGTAATTCTTGCAAGCACTCTGAATTCATTCTTAATTAATTGCGGAAGTCTTCCGGTAGTAAATAAAACATTATATTCATGTGAGTTTTTTTCCTTAGCAATTGCCATTTTTCCCCCATGTTGTATTAAATAAAAATAAAATATTTTGTATAACTAAACGTGGTTTTATTTCGAGAGAGAATTTTAATTAAAACTATAAATCATAGACAACAGAACAGAGAGCTACAGATAGTTTTCTTTTTGATTATATTAAGTAAGAACTAGAGATCACAGAATACTATCTAGACATTAATCACTAAACTAAGGTTCAATTTTCTCATTTTTAACACTCTCACCAAATTTGAACCCTTTGACTTAAATACAAACATATTTTAGAACTTAAACATTTTGAACTCAAAAATCTAGACTGAGTGACTAGAGTGAAAGACAATTAAGTTGACAAACTGGCCAAAACCAATATTAAGTTTTATACATTCCGTTACTATTTTAATTTCTTAATTCCAATTTTACTCCTAAAATACTGAAACTTATCTCTAGGCAAAGCTTTAGTAAATATGTCAGCATATTGTTCTTTAGTACAAACATAATTCAAATCTATTTGTTTTTCATTATACTTTTCTTTAATAAAATTATACTTAACATCAATGTGCTTACAACGCTTATGATAGTCCACATTTTTAATTAAACAGATTGCACTCTGATTGTCAATATTTAAGCATATAGAATCCTGATTAAATTCACCAATATCTAGTAGCACTCTTTTTAACCACACAGCTTCTTTTGTCGTAGAACAAGCAGCCATAAATTCTGCCTCTGTGGTGGATAAAGCAACACTTTGCTGACGTTGTGTTGCCCATGTTATGGCGGCTCCATTTTTAATGAACACATACCCAGTTAATGACTTTCTAGTTTCAGTGTCTTTAGCAAAATCTGCATCACTATAAGCTTCAATTTTATTTTGCTGAGATAATGTATAACACAGGCCATAGTCTTTGGTTTCCTTTAAATATTTCATTATTTTCTTAACTACGTTCCAATGAGTGTTATCAAAACAATTGAGATATCTGCTTACCAGACTAACTCCATACATGATGTCAGGTCTGCTTACCACAGCCAGATGCATAAGTGAACCGACTGCCTCTCGGTATGGTATGTTCTTGTCCACAGATTCAGTGCTTTTCTCCAGTATGGTGTGTGGGTCTACTGGAATATTATTGCAGTTAGCATCTTGCATGTTATATTTGTACAATAGTCTCTCAATATATTTAGACTGATGAATAAAGATATATCCTTCAGATTTTTCAATTTGTAATCCTACAAAGTTCTTTGGATCACACTGTTTTATTTCAAAATTTAACTTTAATTCATGCATTACTGTATTTAATGAATCCTTTGACTTAGAAAGTAAAAGCCCGTCATCAACATATAATAATAAATAAACTTTATTGTTGTTTACATTTCCAACATACAAACACCTATCTGCATGACTATTGTTGAAACCAAACTTCTTCAATGAGGTATCAAACTTTTGGTTCCAACACCGTGGTGCTTGTTTAAGACCATAAAGTGAACGATTGAGTTTACATACCATATTTGAATCACCATCCAAACCTTCAGGCGGTGACATATATATGTCTTCCTTGACGTTACCATATAAAAATGCAGTTTTGACATCAAACTGAATAATATTTAAATTTTGTTGCGCTGCTTCTGAAAGTAAAACTCGAACTGAATCATACCTCACTGTAGGAGAGTATATCTCTTTATAATCAATGCCTTGTTTCTGGCTACATCCTTTAGCACATAATCTTGATTTGTAAAGCGGTCCAGATGGCTCGTCTTTTATTCTGAAGACCCATTTACAACCAATCACTCGCACTCCTTTAGGTTTCTCAATCAATTCCCAAGTTTTACTCTTTGCATGTGCCTGTAGCTCTTCCTCAATTGATTGCTTCCATTTGACAGCGTTAATATTTTTATTTGATATTGCTTCATCATATGTTTGTGGGATATTTTCCTGTCCTGCAATTTCTTCTGTACACATATAGGTATTTCCTTGCATTTTACATAATCTTGCTTTAGACCTTGTCGTTACATTTGACATTAATTCGGAATGATCTGTATTTGTCTCTGGTTCATACAAAGATCCTTCATCTGAGTAAAAATCATCACTGGATTCATCTTTAGTATCTTCAAAGCTTTCAGATAAATTCCGTAAAGTTGTGTGACTATCAGAAATACTTTCAGTTACAGAAGTATTTTCAGAGGTATTTGGGGCTGAACCTGATAATGGTACCACAGCATAATTTCTTTTTACTGAGCTTTCTAGAAAAATCACGTCTCTGCTTATAATGACATTTCTTGTTTTTGGATCTAGAAGCCTGTATCCTTTGGTTTGTTCACTGTATCCAATGAATATCATTTTGTTTGTCTTTGAGTCCCACTTTTTAGCTTTTTCTTTTGGAACATGTACCATTGCTTCACAGCCAAAAATTTTCATATGGGTAATATCTGGCTTTTTACCACTCCACATTTCTTCCGGTGTTAGGAAGGCTAAAGCCCTTGTTGGGCATCTATTTGTGATGTAAGCTGCAGTTGAAACAGCTTCTGCCCAATAATGCTTCTGTAGTTTTGCATTTAAAAGCATACATCTGGCTCTTTCTAACATTGTGCGGTTCATCCTTTCTGCTAAGCCATTTTGTTGTGGCGTATACGGAGTGGAGGTTTGATGTACAATTCCAGATTTCTTGAGAAAAGCTTGAAATTCATTGCTTAAATACTCAGTCCCATTATCTGTGCGGAAAGTCTTTATTTTCAAATCAAGTTGATTTTCAACTAGTACTTTAAATTCTTGAAATTTTTGGAATACTTCAGATCTTCTTTTGATTAAGTAAACAAATACTTTCCTGGTAAAATCATCGATGAAGGTAACAAAGTAGCGAGCTCCTCCAAGAGACGGTGTCTCCATTGGACCACAGACATCGGAGTGAATAAGTTCTAGCTTTGCTTGTGCTCTGGAACCTTCTGAAGGAAATGGAAATCTTGTTTGCTTCCCTTCCAAACATGAGATGCATATCACTTTGTCTTTATTTTCTAATTTGACTCCTGCACTTTCTGACAGTTTATTCAAGTCTTCAAAATTTAAATGTGCCATTCTCTGATGCCATAAATAAGAATCATTCTCTATTGAAGCAGATATGTATGCTGGAGTACTGTGTGTAACCAGCCTTTACATATTATTTATCATTTTAGCAGCTGCGACTTGCTTGTTTGATTTATTGAAGATCTTACAGCCTTGCTTGTCAAATTGTACTTGACAGCCACTATTTATTATTTGACTAACAGAGAGAAGGTTAGTAGCCAATTCAGGAACATAGAGAACATTCTGTACCTTGATAGTTTCCAACTGGCCTTGCATGTTGACAACATTAAGATTTACACTTCCACAGGCCTTCACAAATAGTTTCTTGTCATTAGCTGCTTTTATTGTGGAAACCGGAGGTGTAATTTCATTGTATATCAGGTTAGGGTTCATTGTCATATGCATTGACGCTCCAGAATCAATGTACCAATTATTGTCGTTGTTTATTGTTGCAGAAAACACGGCGACATAACCAGAATCTGTGTTCTCATTAGACTTCTGTTCCTTTTTCTTATTTCGGCAATATTTACTTATGTGCCCATATTTATTGCACACATAGCACCTTGGACCTTTACCAGTTTTAATTTTATCTTGAGCTTGTTTGACAGACTGATTTCCCTTGCTTTTAACGTACAATGCACTAGAAGCAGAATTTCTCACATCTTGTAGAAGCTTAGTCTTCACAGAATCAGCTGTTATTGTCACACCGGAGCTTTCAAGTGCCATGATCATAGGTTGATATATTTCTGGTAAACCGGCAAGTAATAAAGTTCCGAGCCACTCGTCATCGACTTCAAAACCAATGTTTCTTAACTTATGAGCAGTGGTTATGATCTTGTTAACATAATCTTCAATGTTCAGACAATTTTCAAGCGTTGTATTGATCAGATCTCTCAACAGACCAACTCGGCGTGTCAATCCTTTGTCATCGAAAGCTTTGGCTAAATTATTCCAAACTTCTTTAGTTGTTTGGGCTTCTTGTATATGTACATAATTGATGGGATGTACTAATAAGATAATTTTCGACTTTGCTTTTGTATCAAGTTTGGAATCAACGGTTTCATTGTCTTTCGCGGTGACACAGCTCCACAATTCCTCATGTTCAAGATAGGTTTGCACTGCAAATCTCCATGTAGGATAGTTTTCTCTTCCAGTCAGCTTTTCAATCAGTGCCATCGTATTATTTGACGACATTTTTGCTGATAAAGAATGTTGAAAACGCGTGCCGAGTTTTTAAGGTTATACTGAACTACTCTGTTTTGTACAGATTTAAGCAATTTTTGCACTTTTCACTTTAATTACTTTACTTTTAATCATAAACAGGTGGCCTGGGCCCATAACCTGTTGTATTAAATAAAAATAAAATATTTTGTATAACTAAACGTGGTTTTATTTCGAGAGAGAATTTTAATTAAAACTATAAATCATAGACAACAGAACAGAGAGCTACAGATAGTTTTCTTTTTGATTATATTAAGTAAGAACTAGAGATCACAGAATACTATCTAGACATTAATCACTAAACTAAGGTTCAATTTTCTCATTTTTAACACCCCAATATCTTTTCACTCTCTTTTTTTATTATTATTGATGCAATAACTAAATCAATTCCCGCTTTTTGATATTTTGAAAGAACTATAGTGCTCTTAACGCATGCTTGCACTGCTCTCAAAAAATTGTGAGCAGGATTGTTACGTGTGTAGAGTACTTACGGTCAATTTCGACTCTAACAAATTGAATCGACAGATTCAATATGAAATTGTATCGTGAGTAGGCCCTTTTATGTCTCTGTCGCTCCCTTGAGTTGGTTTTTCTTTCTTTATATGTGTGAGTGTGGGTGACGTGTGTGTTGTTTGTGAAAAATGGCGTCTCTCTATATTCAGTCAAGACTAAACTTAGAAATAGGCCATCTCTACCCATGATACAGTGTATAATGACTGTAAGATACAACGTAAATATATTTCACAAATCTTGTGAAATACAAAAACAGTGATAGAAAAATTTAAGGGGCGTCTGTCATAACTGGACACAGTTTTAAACTTTAACGTCCCCTCCTTCCACAAAAGGTCGGCCCTCTCGCTCCGCGATATTCCCATGCGAGCCCAAACCCAGAAGAATCACACTATCCTTCCGTCTGGAAGGTCAAGGATTAGGAAGGGATTAGGTAATGAGCACTGGCATCTCTACTCGATCACCAAAACACAATAGCAAACATGCTGTTATGCTTTGATAAGATAAACAAATAAGTGATAATGAGGATATAGGAAAATGGGCTCTGGTATCGCTTCGTCGCTCACCGAAACATTTATATCTGTTATCTTTCGATGGTCTTTTGTAAAATAGGGTGGTTACAGGTTACTGCCGCCAAACGGGCTTCCCAAATGACTGCAAAAGACAGCGTGCCCTGCCACTAGTTGTTAGCTTGTTAGAGTAGAACCAACCATGAAAATATCATTTCCAAAGTTGGTCCAGCCGGAAATCGAACCCGCAACCCCTGAGACAGCGTTAATGCAAGCAACTTAACTATTCGACTAACGGGCTTGCCAAAAGTATGATGGTGATACTGGCTGGTGAGGCACACCAGTCAGTATCACCATCATACTTTCTTTTCAATATATTAGGTCCTTACATATGAAATTGGCGTTTTGTCGTACTGGCCACTTTGATCTCAATATCTCTTTGGTTAGGTATTCCAATTTCAAATTTATACAGCTATTTACTTATGCATTTGTTTTTCGAAAACCGTAATCCATATGTTTTTTCCATCTTTGGTTTTTTCTTTGCGTCACTCAGTTTACAAAATGGAAAACTTAAAATATCGCGTTATTTACGAGTACGAGTTCCGCCGTGGCAGAAACGGCTCGAAGGATTAATGATGTGTATGGCGATGGTGTCGCAAAAGAAAACACAGTGCGTTTTTGGTTCCAACGTTTTCGATCTGGAAATTTCGACCTGCAAAACAAGCCCCGTGGGCGGCCGGAGTCCAAGGTTAATAATGAAGAATTGAAGGCTATTGTGGAAGCGGATTCATTCGCAAACCAAGTCCGAGTTAGCTGCAGGCTGCGGTGTTAGTGCGGTTTAAGTGTTTTAATCCACTTGAAGCAAATTGGGAAGGTGAAAAACTTGAAAGGTGGGTCCCTCATGAATTGAGTGGAGCAAATCGACAAACGCGCGTAGACTACTGCGTTACATTAGTCAACCAGTCAACCGGCATAATAATGAAGGGATTTTAAATCGAATCATTACCTGTGATGAAAAGTGGATCTTGTACGATAATCGGAAACGCTCATCGCAATGGCTGAACCCTGGCGAACCAGCCAAATCCTGCCCCAAGCGAAAATTGACTCAAAAAAAGTTACTTGTGAGTGTTTGGTGGATTAGTGCCGGTGTTGTTCACTTCAGCTTTCTTAAATCTAGCCAGACGATTACGGCAGATGTATATTGTCAGCAATTGCAAACCATGGTGGAAAAGCTAGCTGTTAAACAACCGAGGCTGGTCAATCGCCGTAGGCCACTGCAGCTTCAGGACAACGCTAGACCACACACTGCACAACAGACAGTTACCAAATTAGAAGAGCTTCAATTGGAATGTCTAAGACATCCACCGTACTCCCCGGACCTTGCTCTAACGGATTACCATTTTTTTCGAAATTTGGATAACTTCTTGCAAGGGAAAAAATTCAACTCCGATGGGGCAGTCCAAAGCGCCTTCAAAGATTTCATTGATTCCCGTCCGAATGGTTTTTTTAGTAAAGGGATCAATGAGATGGCAAAAGTGCATAAATAGCAATGGTACATACTTTGATTAAATAAATACATTATATTTTGAAAAAATCGACTTTAGGTTACTCCCTTACAAAACGCCAATTTCATATGTTAGGACCTAATACAATAGATATCTGATCTGACACGTTTATTTTATTTTATATGGAGCCGGTCAGTTAAGTACCTATATTTATTCATACCCAACTTCATACTATTTTATTCGTAGACGCTGTTTTGTCAGGTACGAACTCGTAACTTGCGTGTAACTCAGCCTTAACTCATAATAAAGACATAAACAAACGCTAGAACGTTCAGTATTCGATTGCACTCTATCTGTTGTATAAATTATGTATCCAGAATAAATACATCACCTGGAAAGTTGTGTGTATACTATACACACAAAGAAATGTTTTGTTAGTTTGTATTAACTTTATTAAGCCATATGAATTTAAAATTTTCATTTTGTACGAAAAATGTTTGACGATTCACTTGATGGTGTAGATGGCTACCACCGTCACATAAGCAATACCGGGGTACAAAACCAGGATGTAAGTGCGCTGCCTGCCTTGATAGGATAGAAGATAAAAGACAAGATGACCAGACAGAGGAAGTTTGCAATGACTTATATTTCAAATGCATATTTATAATTGTTATTGTGTATGTATATATGTATATTAAACTTACTTTTCTTCATAGCGCGAAGAATTGAAAATTTATTTTCTTCCTCAGACTTCAAACATGTCATTTATACCGTTGTCTACCTATAACAAAATGTATTCAAAACACATACCTAAGTTGTTTAATTATGAAACGTAGAAAATAATAAGAACAAAGCTTGTCTAGCATTTATAATACATATTTATATGAATTTCATAAATTCCTGAAGGCCGAATATTCGAAGACAAAAAGGTATCTCCTCCTTATTTATTTATTAAAAAATTTATGCACATTCTGGTACAAAAGGCGGAGTTAATGCTAAAAGCATTCTCTACCAGTCAACCTTTGGGATAAAAAGAAAACACAATATATTTACAGAAGATTTACTTATTCTTTATCGTAATAAGGTCTGTATAGCACTTGAAGCACCCACACAGAAAAAATAATAGTGTAACCTGACGTTGCTTAATATGCGACGGTAGACACCAAAAAATGGACATACTCGAACAAAAGGTAAAAAAGTACACCCAAAGTATTACCAATAACTATAATAATATAATAATTATTTATTGGTTATTAATTATTTAAAAATTAAGTATAAAATAATTATTACAATTTAATATTTTGGTCAAAAATGATATTATTATTTCTCAAAATATTCTCCATTAGTCTAAATGCACTTTTTCATACGAATAAACCAATTTCGAAAACATTTATGCCGCTCTCCGTGCTGACCTCGGAAACATGTTTTTCATACTCTTCGACAGTCTCTTCTGGTGATGAAAATTGTCTGTCTGGCCGCGTGAGAACTGGCATTATCGTACTGCAATATAATATGACGTTTACGGAGTTCGTCAACAACTTCCGGCAAACAAATGGTCATGTACCAATCATTACACGTCACAGTAAGACGATTCTCCAAAGCAACAGTAGCCACGTGTCCAGTTTTATTAAAAAAAGAAGCAATCATCTACTTAGAGGCACTTTGCACGTGCGCTACTTTGGTAGGTTTCGGCTCATCTTGAAAGACCCATACGCTTGATTGCTGCTTTGTTTTGGAATTGTAGTAATAAATTCATGTTTCGTCACCTGTTACTATGTCTCACACCAAATCTGACGCCCCTTCGTTGAATCTTGTAAGCATGGCATTACACCATGTGACGTTGTCCGTTTTTATACTTTTCAACATTATATTATGGTGAATATTGTGTCATATCAATGGTAACATGAGAAAAACACTTATCTATAAAAGTCTAGTTACCAAACAATTGCTCCTTTCTCAGAGTAAAACGAGCTCGTGTTAAACGCGCTCAGAGTAAAACGCACGAGAGTATGATTCCCAAGAAAATTTTACCTCACTTATTAATTCATTTAATGAAATACGATTTTGGACAATTTTTACCTTCTACAGTGGATCACGTGAATCCACCAATGATACTATTAAGATATACATGAAAAGTTGAGCTTCAGAAACTAAAATCGTTTCGGAAATATCTCCTCTCCTAGTGCCACTTCAGTCCAAGAGCCAAATGAAACAGTTAGTTGCTCGACTGTGACAATTCCAGTGCACTCCCGGATGTTCCGTAACCACGACTTCCTCCTTCGCCGAGCGCGTCGCTTCCATTCCACCGTTATTTGTTGTTCATTGTTTCCGAAAATATATTGCTTTATAACTTATTAGCGACCCGCTCCCGGCTTCCCATGAAACTTTTTTTTTCCAAGTTTTGTACACAAACTAGTTTATCGCTCTTCCCATTAGTGAAAACAGTATGAAAATCATTTGGGTGGTTTATATGAACTTAGCACAACAATAGACAGAGGTGGTCAGCGACTTTATTTTATAAAATACTAGCTTTTGGACGAGAATTCGTACGTGTTAAACATGTTTCAATCTTTATTGTTTTTTTGTCAGGCGTGGATTTTTTTTTAGTAGATACCTCGAGAACGGTACTTTTTTTGGATTAATCCAAAGTACTTAATACTTAATAAAGTACTTAACAGAAACGGTACTTTAATCCAAAGTACCGTTTCTGTATCCCTTAACGTATATGTAAAGTTTCACGATAATCAGTCAACAGTTAAGGCGTGACAGCATAACAAATATACCTACTCACTTTTGAAGTTATAATATTATAATGAATTAGGACCAGCAACTCCGCATGTGTAACGGTGATTCCCTTACCTTTTTTAAAATGTTAATATCGGCAGACAGGCCGACGGCCCACTTGATGGTAGGTGGCTATCGTCGCCTATAACACAAGCAACGCCAGCAAGGATAAAGGATTAGGAGGGGATAGGGAAATGGGCTCTCACTCAACGAAACACAACAGCACACGTGCTGTTATTTCACGGTGGTCTTCTGTAAGGGTGTGGTTACTGCCGTCAGACGGGCTGCCCAAATGACTGCGAAACGCAGTGTGCCCTGCCACTACTTTCCAGATCCAAACCAGAGACAAATTTGAAGAGTTCATTTTTCAAAGTTGACCCTGCCGGGAATTTAACTGGGGAACCCTAGAACAGAGCTTTAAGGCAAGCACCCTAACCACTTATCCAACGCGCTATGTCGAATACCACGCCTACAAAGTTGCGGGCTCAGCTAGCGTGAAATATAATTATTATTTCCTCTTAAAATTGTGTTTTCAATACAATTAACAATAATTTTCCCAACAAGCACCCTAACCACTCATCCAACGGGCTCGTCATTAAGCTAAGTCATTAAGCTAACTTAAGAAAACAAATGTCAATAAGCTAGCCTGCTCAATTGATTCATCTTTTTTAGCTATTGTTTATTTATATAGAGGAACGTGTGTCTGATGATGTAGAACGAACCAATTATCCTTGGGTTCTAATCGATACTAAGGCGACTTTTTGCATATCCCAGTAGTTACTTAATATGAAGAACTCATATCAATTTTCCATATAGATTTGCATTTTCGTCCCTTCAATAAGCTGCAATTAGAAACTAAAACATAAATAGTTATCGTTTTAGTAAAACTCTTATGTAGTTGCCATAGATTTGCGCATCACTGACCGTAGGTGGAAACTCGTATGGAAAAACCTTCATGCAACCTCCAGTGTAATGACAATCAGGCGCTAAGTCGCCATCAAAAGCTACAATATGATTCACACATACACATACGGGCAAGATTAATGACATATTCCTGACAGTTCCGTGTACATTATGTCGCATACTGTACATATTACCCACAGAATCAATAAATCTATAATAGGTAATCTAATAAACCTTATGCGGTAATAATATTATCATAAAACAGTAACATGGGGCAATTTTATTGATGTCTAACATTTTTAATTGCTGTAGAAGTCCGAAGCCTTCGTTACGCTTTCACGCCTTTACTACTGAATCGATCTTCATGAAATTTTTACTTTTAAGTACACATTGTCAGCGATACATAAAAAGACGTGGGGTACATTTCAACCAGAAAAAAATTACTGTTCCCGAAGGATCGTCTAAAAATAGAAAATTCAACTCTTGTAAAAAACATATGAGCAAAAAGATTGAATAAACGTTTTAACACCTATGAAAAAGAGGCACCAAGGGAGTTGTGGGCTAAAGCTAAGTTAATTATAGTAGATAAAAAATAAAGCTCAATTACCACCTACATCATTGATATATTTGTTTTCCCAGGAGTTCCGGAGAGGTTCCCCTTTATGGGCGGTCGTAAAGGGGGTTCCCCAATGACCACCAGAAAAATTTTGAATCCTCAGTATAAACGACCTGGTAAAAAGTCGGCGACGATATCTCGGAAACCGTGAGAGCTGGAGGGTAGAGTTTGTGAGTTCGGGGGTTACCATACCGCGACTAAAAAAACGCGGACGAAGTCGCGGGCAGAAACTAGTTATAATAGATAAAAATAATTACATCTGTTTATTAATAACTACAAGTATTTAAGCTATTAGCTTTATTTAAATAAATACTTAAATATATCAGTGGTTGAACTGAATTTTATTATAAAATTTTTTTTTAAAAAAGCTCAACAACTCCAGTTCTTTGTATCGAAAATCAAGTAGCCTGTGTCGTTTTTTCATTGTTTTAACAATTTTAAATTCAAAAGTCACTATACTGCAAAGGCATACAAATATTTTGTCCATTGGAAAATTGTTCAACACCATCTATGGACACCTAAGTTTAAGAGTAAAAGATAAAAACAAAATTTCGATAGTAAAATATACAAAATAAGCGTATTTTTTTAAATTACATCTCTTTTGTAAACGAAAGTGAGGCTCGTGGATGATATTCACTCATCCAACCAATATTTATAAGGTTACTGAAGATTTAGAATGTTATGTTAACTTCATTTGCCTTTGGTACACAAGTTATTCATATAATTAATTAAGTCATAGGATACTTTTTAAACCGTTAATATTAGGATAAACTTCACACTTTTCTTTGGATGACTCGTTACATTTATTGATATTTAAAAACTTTTCTTGTTCATTGAATTAGATGGCATAACGCACGATTAATATGGGATTGATTGGTGAGAGCATACTAGCAAAAGAGCTAATCCATACATATAATAAAATCGTAAAAGAGCCGTGTTTGTACATTAAATATTTTTTCACATTGTACTTATGTTAGCGAAGTAAAAAAAGTAGTTTTTAGAATTTTTGTCTGTTTATCAGCTGTTTGTCTGTGCGTTTGTTCGCGCTAATCTCAGAATACAGCTTAACCGATTTGAATGCGGTTTTCATTGATGTATTACAGCAAGCTTCCTGTAACATTTAGTGTTTGTTTTGTTCCAATTGGTTTACAAACAAAAAAGTTACGCGTTATTCCGAATACCACGCGTACAAAGTCGCGGGCACAGCTAGTATGAAATAAATTATTTCCTCTTCAAATTGTGTATTTTTGTTTTTATTAATTGACATGCTACAATTATAGCATAGGTAATACAATTAACAATAATTTTCCCATTTTCTGTTTAGATTAAATTTTTCAAATGTTCAATCACAAAATGATTGCACTTAAACCACGTAACTGAATGTCTTGACATAAAAGTCACCGAGTTCACCTTAGAACATAGATCCGACAGGCCTTTGTCTCTTCGGGCAAGCATTATACGATACATACCAATTTTCATACTTTATAACAATGATTGACACAAAAACATAAACAACTTTCGCTCAATTTCACAATGTTTCGCTCGGAAACAATATCAGCGGTGCGTCATAATTCAAAGTTACAATCGGGCTACATTAGTAAGGTGGTTATCTTGACGGCCGAGTGCGCGGGCGGCTCGCCTTTATATCGTACCTCTCTGGGACACCATATACTCTATACAAACAGTATTTTAACTCCCTAATCAATATTAAACTGTATGAAAGTATGTATATTATTGAAAAACGCCTCAGTGTTATAGTATATGTTATAGTTATAGTATTGTTAAGTATGGGGTGAGTCAAATTGCCGTGTAAGGGCGAAAATCAACTATTTATTGCCACAAACCAAGATGACTTCCAATAGGGCTAAACTTCTTCTTTAAATCCGTTGAACTTGCCAAAGGTCGTCCGTAATTCCGTAATGAGTCGCAGGTATAGTTCCGTAGTATCGCTTTCGAATCGCAGAATCGAACTGTCCCGCTAGCTCGCCACTTCGCCTATTTATACCCGCTGCCAATCGTCTAGATCTTTCTCGAATTTAGTACAAACAAACAACAAACAATTAGAAGTAAACAACTTTTGTAAACAGGTCATTGAAAATTCGGGAACGCTATTTCTGTTGAACGTGAACTCTATGTTGTGTGCATAAGGATCAATTTCTCTTGACAATAATTTTTCCAGAAATTGTAGACAGGCGAAGTCGCTTTTCTAGAACGTTCCATAGTGAGTCATAACTAGAACGTTCCCTGGTGAGTCATAACAGTATATAAATAGGGCCCTCAATGTCAACCCGAGTCGTCTTGGCAACGGATGCAATTTTTTGCTGCAAGTTATATACACAACTCTTCTTTGTTTATCACTCTTTTCTCTAGTGAAAACCGTATTAAAATCTGTCGGCTGTTTTAGAAAAAGTTAACGGGGAAAACAGACAGAAGCTGACAGCTATTTTATTTTATAATGTGTAAAGATTAAGCGATCAGATTTGGCAACGCGCAAGTAACACCAAAGGTGCTTTAGCTTTGTTTGCAAACAAAAACCAACAAGTGCACTGTCAGCTTGCTTGCCAGTATTCACTATAGAAAAGAGAAAATATTAAAGTGAAGATTTATAAGTAAAGCAATTGACATTATATCACAGAATAAATAATAGTACTAGGGTAATTATAAAAAATTAGGCATTTGTTTATAGGAGATTTTTTTGAAAATCTTCAGGTATTTTGAGACCTATTTACTAGTACAGGACTTTGACATACAGATTTAGAAAAAAATATGATAATTTGTTATGTATGATTTGAAAAATATTACGTAAATAAAATATCTTAGTGTACAAATTGTTATAAAGATTAAAAACATTTTCAAGATAATATTATGTCCGAAATATTAAAAAAAAAAAACATAAATTCTTTGTTTTTTTTTGTAGTTGATTGTAAAATTACACAAATTTTCATTTTTTTTTTTTTAAACAACCGGTGACTTGACACAGACAGACTTTTTATTTGATAAGAACACCCATACAATGTTATCTGTTAACGTATATGCCAGTATATGGTCTCATGTGTATTTATTTTAATATTATTTTAACATTTTTTTATTGGTAAAGGTTATCAGACAAGCTGACAATCCACTTAACTGCCGTTAACACAAGCACCGACATAGGTGCTGCGAGGGCGCTGCCGACCTTAATATGATTGATAATAAGGGAATTAGGAAGGGAAATGGCCTCTAGCATCCCTTATTCACTCGCAACAGCACGTATGCTGTTATTTCACGGTGGTCTCCTATAAGTGACAGAAAGGCTGCCTAATTTACTGTCATTAACAAAATGACAAGTAATAAATAATTAAAGACATCAAAACTCTTACCGCAACTTGCCGCCATTTCAAGAAAGTTCGCTGTCAACGGTATATCACTTTCCCGCCAGTGATGCAGTGTTACCAGAATTATGGCACGCCATAAAGATTTACGTTCAAAGAGGTCGCGAACTTTTCAGGCCTATGAGGTCACTGACAGATGTCCGTTATTTAAAAAAAAAAACAATTGCGTCTTTTTCGTAGGCCGGTGTAAGAATTGTTTGACAAAAATACCAAATCTGAGCGAAATTCAAAATTCATTAAATAATGTACAAGTATATATAATCATAATAAGACGAAATAGGAAAATAAAATGGGTAGATTGAACAAAAAAACATTTTTTTTATTAACAAAAAAAAAACATTTTTTACATTGTGAATAAATAAATACTCGTAAGCTATACAATCTGTATTTGTATCAGGCCAAATATTATATTTATTTATAATACGCCCTACTGCTACGAAGAGTCTTTCCTTTGTGAGTTGCTATAGGCTGGTAATCCTCCATACTTGCCCAATATGAATTGGCAGGATATCGCATGTTTTCGAAGGTTGATTCTTCCCTAAACCTAAAAAGAAAAATTGAAACCCGGGATTGCGTCTAATGTATCAGCATCCGAGAGTGCTTTTCACTAACAAAGACTTCTATTATAACTGAGGTAGACGAGGCAAACGCACCAAATCTTGAATCGTTCAAACGAAGCTAATTCACACCGTTGCACTCAGTGTTCTCTAGAGCGCTGTGCGTAACGGTCGTATACGGAACTGCGATGAAGTGTCATTTTACGCGTAATAAAACTGCATTATTATCGCCTACTTGTAAAGTCTTTAAAAGTTTATCTTGTGACAACAATATTAGTTGTACCGGAAGTATACCGAATTAATGCGTGTTTTCATGGATTTTAATAATTTTATGTAATATTGTATAAGTTTGTACTAGCGAGCGTTTGTTTTATCGGCTGTCGTGAAATTTCGGCTGTGTTCGCTTGTACGTACGAGTTGTCCAACGCCCGTTGGCTTATCTTTTTCTGTCTTGTTAAAAATTAATATTTCTATCTCGCGCTCGTTTACATAGAGATGCTTTCTGTTGATATTATCAATGTGTAGTTTTCGATTTCTTTTCAAATGTCATTTGATAGAATACACAACACAAGTCTGTGTTCACTAATCTATAATTGTTTCAAAATTCAATAAAAATATAGGTAACATTATATTTAATAGTAGCAGGGCATAATGCACAAATTAATTTTTAATTATTTAAATTAAACAGTTCACTGAGTAAATAGTCACTTAAATTTAATTGTATTTAAAACTTTTTAAATACAATTATTTAAAAAGTTTCGTACAAATTTAAACGCTATCTTTACTGATCCTAACATTGTTGTGTTAATATTCTCACACTGCACGCGATTACTTTTTCCTTACTATTTGTTTATTAGCATGTTTAAGCTTACTTCTTTTTGGAGGAGTTTTTATTTGCTTTATAAAAGTAGAGAAGGCCTTACAAGCCTTCTTTCTCGCGGCCTCGTTTTAAACTTTATGAAGAATGTAGGAAGCATACAATGCCAATAACGGGCATGTATTAGCTTTTTACTTCAATGCAATGGCTATGTATTTAATAAGCGAAGAGTATTCCTATTGATCTATCTATATATTATGTACATACAATAAATGATTGGAAAAATTGCATTTACAAATCGGGTTTTAACGAGTCTGGGAGGATGTTTGGCCCGTCAGATTTGTCTGGCTCATTGGAAAATATTTTAAAATATACTTAATAATATATTTTATTTTATTTTTATTTTAAAAATATAAAGTTCAGCCTTTCTAAAATTATGTAAGTTAGCATGTTAGCATCCTTTCTAAGTTTCTGTTATACCACGTTATACTACCAATCCTAAAAATTTCATCTTTCCTAAAATCACGTAAGTCTAGGGTGACTGGAATCTCACTCTATAACGTTTATGTTGCATGTTTCACTTTTTTTTTTAAATACTTAAAATATCAACAAATATTTAAAAATAGCTTATAAGAGAAAATTTACATAGCCTGTATTCAAAAGTGTATTGCTAGAGAATTAGGCGTCAAAAAAGAAATTAATAATAGTAAAAAGTAGATTTAATTTTTTTTTATAATCTACTTGGCCTATAATATAGGCAATGCCAATATAAAGATAAGAAAAGACGTGTTTGGCATTTGCCAATAGGCAATTAGTGTGAATACACCATATCCACCATATTATATGTAGAAACGCAATACAATTTGTGAATATCCAGAAAATAGAAATGGGCTATTATGAAGCGTTAACCCGTGGTACCCTAAGGTCCTGTTCCCATGAGGCCAGTGTCGGTCACCTAGTTCAAGTCGTGACCCACTGCGCTGACCTTTGTCAACTCACTCGAGTACTGAGACACACAATATTATAACTCGACAGTGGATTAGCCTAGAGCGCTAAAACAATACATCTTGCACATTTTGTAACAGAAGAAATTCATTTTGATTTAGTTAAATGATCGACTCGAAGGACCGACTTGATCCTTCGAGCCAATGGACATAATATATCGACGTTGGATCCGTCCAGTAATATCAATTTTTAATTTATATAAATTATTTCACAAATTAGTTAATTTATTCTTTAATTTTAATGGATTTAATACTCGTGTAGGTATATATTCATTCAGATTTTATTTTATTCGTATTACATTACTGTTAATTTATCTTAGGATTATCTAAGGTCTAAGCTGTGTATGCCTATAATTGACAGGCACAATAACATAAATTTAAGATTAAAAAGTTGTATGGTAATTTTTAAGTGTTATTGTATACCTATAAATAAATACATAAATAACTAATTAAATAAAACAATTCTACAATAAGCATATCATATATACATAAAATGTAAGCTTGAGGATTGAGATTGATTAATTTAACTAGACGAACTGAATAATAAAATAAATTAGTCCTATAAAATAGTCTTTGGTGGAAATACAATTAAATGATCATGAATGAGTCATATTACAGGCGCGTATCTGAGGTACCCTAATTGACATCAATTCACTTACTCTCTTAACCATTTCCCGGACGCAGATATGGGTTGTACTGATAACCAGTTCGGTTTAATTAGAATATCTGCTCGATTGACACTTAAATACATTTTATATTTACTATATCGGTTGGGCACTTTATCATTATCTATACTAATATTATAAAGAGAAAAGATTTGTATATATGTATGTATGTATGTTTGTAAAGAATAAACTCAAAAACTACTAGACCGATTTTAATTTTTTTTATCTATAAATAAAAGCTACATTATCAGCGAGTAACATAGACTACTCACCTTCCCCCCATCTCCCCCCTTTACCCCCTTCCATACAAATGTATGTTTGTAATGAATAAACTCAAAGACTACTGGACCGATTTTAAAAATCCTTTCACCTATAGAAAGCTACATTATCAACGAGTAACGTACATTAATAACGACAAAGTCGCGTGCAACAGCTAGTGTTAAATAAGATATTTACTTTCGTGTCTTAATTTCAGAATATGAATGATTTATGAAATCATTAACGTCTTTTTTATCTTATTATTTAGATTGGAAATAAGCATTGTTTTTTCTTTACTTAAATCTATTCTTTTTTAAAAGTCGGCAGGCAGAATTATTTATTTCATCATAAAATTATATGAATGGAAGACCTTTGATACTTAACTCAAGATACCTTTGATACTTATGCACCCTGCTTTACTGAAACTGTCATTGGTTATTGGCCAGTTGACAGTAGAATGCAGCAGTGACAGTGTGCTGAAAATTGAAAAATTTTGACACCTCGGTGGTAGTTGACAAGCTATGTTTATCCTTACCAAGGCCGTGTTCCAGCACTCCTTCCGCCAAGGCTAATTCTGTTCCACTATCATTTGATGATACCTGTTCCGGTATTAGCTAATTAGCTCTAACTGGTCACCCGGAACGGGTATGATAAAATTTTGCACAGATTAAATTATGCTCGAATGGAGTGCTGGAACGACATGTATCCACGGTTAGAGCCATTTTAGCCTTGGCCGAAGGAGTGCTAGAACACACCCCAGGAGAAGGCTACTCGATAGCATCACCAAAACGGGATTTATAGTGTGCAGTAGACCTTTAAAGGATAAATACGACGGTAACAGATCTCATCGAAACACAAAAGTTTTTTGTTTTTCACGTTATGCTTCTGTAATGTAGCCCAGTTTCTGGGTGCAAATGGACAGAAAGTGTACAGTTCGTCAAGAAAAAATATATCTTAGGTTATTTTATTTTATTTATTTTTTTCAATTACAAAACAATTTTTTTTTGTTTCTGTCAAATAAATTTAAATAATATTTTGTATGTTTTTTTATTAAAGGTAGTAGCGGACAGGCTGATCTACTAGGTGGAACATGGTCGACTAAGAATACCAAAAGGGATGCTAGTACACAGCTGACCCTGATAATATAAATAGTATAAGGATACGAGGCATAGATAGGGAATGAACGCAGGCATTCATTAGTAGGTACATATATGTAGGACTAGTTTCAAATTGCGAACTTCAATGTACTTTTCTTAGTAATGGCAGGACAAGACCCCATCTCTCGTCGTAAGCGCCGACCTCTCAATGCCGGCCGTTGTGAAAACATTGTTGCGTGGCAGACGAAGCTCGCGAAGCAGCGGGAAGAAGATCCGGAAGATGCTCGGGCCCAGGCGGCTGGCCTATGTCCGCCACAATGACGGAACCTGGACGATAGTCTTAGGGGAGACTACCGCCCCTCGTAAGATCCTCTGAGATGTCCGGCATACCTCCACTTTCGGTTACCGAGGTACGGACAGTCTTAACCACGCCGGACAGCCGTAGCAGGTCGCGGATATCATGTCACAACGTTCCCGCAACGCCGCCTATTTACGGCCACGTTAGAAAAACGTTGGATTTTAGCCGGTATGAGTCCAACCTAACCCCGCAGCATCCCCTTCGCCCATGAGGACCACCAAAAAATAAAAGCGTATGTGTTGTTGTGTTTTCAACAAGGAGTTAGGAAGGGATCCCTTATCACTTTTTTATTCAATCCCCTCTTGATATTGCCACACTGATGTTGCTTAATGTTTATGGGTGAGTAGAAGAGATTTTTGAAAAACTTTAAACTTATCTAATAAATAAATAAAAATCTTAAAATACAGAACGAGGTGAACGTACGAAAGGAAATGACGATGTGTCTATAAGCAAACGCAGTAAGATTTCTGAACTTTATTTTAATTTAATTTACCTATCTATTTATTTATTTTTGTACAAATGACAGCTATTATTAATTACTTCAATTAAATACAATATGAAACGTAGAAAATTTGGCTTTGTATCAGTAGTCCTATTACTTAGTCCGATGATCGGACTGATGAGACTTTTTCGTCTCAGTAGTCCAATGATATAGAACATCGAAGAATCGTCCAATGATATAGAACTGAGCCTTTTAGTTACCACAAAAAATATAATCAAAAGTTATCGGTCACCGATAGTAATACTTTATCAGAATGGCATCTCTAGTTATATAATATTATGTTGTTATAATAATATTATTTAAACGTAAGTCCTAATTTGATATCATATTATCACCAGTCCTTAATGCATGCAAATCACAAATATTTGTATGCCCTTATCGGATAGAATATTCTTTACAGTGTGACTGCTGAATATAAAGAGAAATCCTGTAAACATGTGCTTGAACAAATAAAGATTTTATTTATTAATTTATTTAAGGCCTTTTCGAAAAGTGTCACCATACCTGCCACTTTTTTATTAAAATTAAAACCTATGTATTAATTCTCTATTGATATCTAATTAAGTACTTTTAAAATGTGTGAGTGAGTCATGAGCGTGAGCAGTGAAATAACTCGAAACGACCATGCAAGGAGAACCGCCTGCACTTGCTGGCCGATAGGGTGACAATGATATCAATTTGCCTTATATTAAACCAGAGATTTACTTAGAATATTTTTAAAGTTTGTTATGCATTCCTAGTAAATTGAGTTGGTAATATTAATCCTAATAATATTATAAATGCGAAAGTGTATGTTTGGCTGTTTGTTCCTCAATTACGTAAAAAGGCTGTACGGATTTAGATGAAATTTGACACATAGATAGTTTATTACTTGGATTATTTAACTCATACAGTTTCGCGGACACAGCTTGTAAAGAATAGACAATGTAAAAATTTTTAAAATCTGGTTTTATTATTTTATGTAAATATCGCCGGCAGGCGGACGTTCCTCTTTACTCTTGTGGCTGGTGTCTACCTTCGCCTATTAACATAAGTAATAGTTTAAAGAATAAAAGAGATTGAGCTTAAAACTGCGAAAGGTAGTGTGCCCTACCCTTCCATTTTTTGGCCATAGGCCAAAAATTTGGCCATTTTTTTATAGGCCATTTCATAGGCCATTCGAATTAAATTATATTAAGTGACATCGGTTTTTGAAAGTAAAACTATTGAACTTCTAAAATATTAAACTGTTGAAATTTGAACTTGAACTAAGAAAATAACACAACTTTTTAAATTTCGATGTCATATTCGGCAAAGGCATAATTTGGCGAACTAAAACAACGTAATTGTTTTAAACAAACTTTACATTTGTACAAATGGAGTTGTAAGTTCAGCTTTTGATATGAAGTCAGACACATCTTTGTTTTAAACCCGATGTTAGAAGATCTGTTCCCAGTACTTTTATTTTATTCTATTCCCATTAGTTACATTATTTTTAAAATTCTGTTAAATGTAACTAGGAAGATTTTTTGTCCCACTATATTATACACGTTGGAGACAATTTTGTGGGTTTTCCATGCAAAATATTAAATTTTCTAATATCGTAAACAATAAATTAATAATAACCAATGAGTACGTTTACCATGTGAACGCGCCACTTGGCATAGCGCGGAGATATCGTTCTTGTCCGCTAGGTGGCGCTTATTAAGATTTTTATTTTATAAGTTTTCATTTATCGTGTGGCGGTATCTCGATATGATCGAGAATCCGCGTCAGTACGGCGCGACAGTTTTTTGTGATAGAAGCAGACAGTTAAATTTAGTATTTAAAAAGGTGAAATTAAATGTTCCGCGTCCCAGTGACTTTCCGCATATAAAATAAACCGCAAACTAAGTGAGTTGCTGCAGCTTTTACACTTCGCAATTATAAAATTAGCTAGGTACACCACATTAATACATACAAACATAACACTGTACAAAATCGTCGTAGCAGCCGCTGACGAAAAGGTAAGTGGTGTGTTTGATACGCATTCGCATTATCGCAAACCCGCCTGGAGTCGCCTACCAGCGGCTCCATAGTAAAATTTGGTGCCTCCTGTGAGGAATAAAATCTCACTTCTTTAACGTAATTTATATTTTTCCGCGTATTTTTGTGGTAACCTTCAAAACATTTATTTAAAGTTAATTGATTTGTCGTACAGTTAAGTGGCAAATTAGTTGAATTATCCGCATTACTTATAATTATTCTACATATTATTTATATACTTCCCGCGCCCGTATATTATTTTTAAATATTTACAAAATTATATACGGTATCTTTGTTACTTAGACAATATGTCGTCAGCTGACAAAATAACTTCACGATTGCAAATTGAACAAAACTGTCGCCAAACTTATTTTCAACGCATGCAAACTATTTATGATTTAAGTAAAGATGTTTCTTCAGAGCCCTCACGCGAAAGATTTCTGGATATGTCAGAAAACATTGATGATATTCACGAAAAATTCATGCATAGTTTGCATGAAGTGAATGCATTAAATATGAAATTGAATCCTGATTACAATCCTGATTATCAGCCCTATCATGCTTTCGAAGATTTATATTGCAAAGTTCGTCGCCTTAAAAATAAACTATTAAAAGATTCGCAGATCGATAACGTTAAAAATGTAGGTAACTCTAATTTTAGCCGCATATCATCTAAATTGCCTCCTATAGAAATTCCTGTGTTTAATGGTGACGCCAATCAATGGAATATGTTTTACGAGACATTTAAAAATACAATTCATAATAATTCAGATCTCACAAACTCTGAAAAGTTGTATTATCTTTTAGGTAAATTGAAGGGTAAGGCGCAAACTATTTATTCAGGCATAACGCCTTGTGAGGGTAATTATGACGTCATTTGGGACATGCTAGTACAAAAATACCAAGATAAGCGTTTATTAGCATGTACCTTCTTAGATCAAATTTTTGAAATTAAATCTCTCCCCAACCCCGCAAATTGTAATCAATTAGAATCGTTTGTTGATAGATTCGCCGCTTCTGTAGCATCTCTCCGCAGTTTACAATTAGAAAATCTTTGTGATTTTATTCTAATACATTTCGCAATGAAACGCCTCGATAAGGACACCGCAAAGGCATTCGAAATGTCGATCCGAAATGTCGAAATGCCAAATTATGATAACTTTATCAATTTTCTTAGAACGCAAACAAAAATAATGCAAAGAACAACTCCAATTAACAAGCCGCATCCGTCGCAATTAAATACAATGGAAATGCCTCGTCGTCCTAAAATGATGCACTCATATTTAACCGCGAGTGCTCCTCATAGTGTAAACAAATCGTTTCTTTGTACTTTATGTAATTCTACTCACGACCATGTTTATAACTGTGAAGTACCTATTTGTAAAAAAAATGTTGCCGTTTCAAAGATACGAATTTATTAAAGAAAATAACTTTTGTTCGAATTGTTTAAGTTCGAAACATAAATATAAAGTGTGCAAAAGTGAAAGCTCATGTCGTGTCTGTGGAATGAAACACCACAGTTTGTTACATTTTTCGAAACACAATAATATACCTACGACAAGTACATCGCATGCGTCGCAAGAGTCGACGGCGGCGCTAGGAGTAGCCTCCGCTGCCGTCCAATGTAAACAAACATTATCTAATAGTAATAGTGATGCGAACGTATCGAATGATGGTGTTGCATTGATGGCCGCTTCTGGTGAGCAAGTCTTATTAGGAACCGCGCGTATTACTGTTTTAGATCGCAATGGAATTACGCAAATTTGTCGTTGCATTATTGATCCTGGTTCTCAAAACCATTTTATTACTTCCGATTGCTGTAAAAAATTGGGTTTGCCTATAAATCAGTTATCTCGCAATACGATTATTAAAGGACTAGGAGGATGTTTTAGTAAAGCAAAGGGAAGGGTTTCCCTTACCTTTGCTTCCCGCATTCAACCCAATATATCCTATACTATAGAACCATTAGTTTTAAATAATATCACGGATAAATTACCCGCTTATAATGTTAATATAAATTGTCTTCCTTATTTACAAGGATTACCGCTCGCAGATGATACGTTCGGACGACCGGACGCCATAGATATTTTAATAGGGGCTGAATTATTTGTCGACTTATTATTGCCCGGTAAAATTAGCAGTTCTCCTGACCAACCCTCCGCATACTTAACAACTCTTGGTTATGTAGTGACTGGTGCATCCGATATTAATTCAGAACCTGAAGAAATTTATTCTTATGTCACCTTATCGGACGACGTAGTCCACGATCAATTAAGTAGGTTTTTTGAATTGGATGATATTAAGGAAAGTACCGTTTTATGTCCGTTGGAAAAGCAGTGTGAGGAAATCTATGCTTCTACCACTACTCGCGATTCTAGCGGCAGGTTTACAGTAGCGTTGCCCTTCCTAGACACGACTGAGCGTCTCGGAGACTCGCTTAAGAGCGCCACTAAGCGATTCTACCAGTTAGAGCGCAAATTAAATAAAAATAAAGATTTTAAAATTATGTATGACGCAATTATTCAAGAATATATGAACAAAAACTATATAAAGGAGATTCCTCAACCTAAAACCAATGGTGAAGGTTTCGTCCTCCCGCACCACGGCGTAGTCCGTGAAGATAAGGTCTCATCTAAGCTACGTATAGTGTTGGACGCTAGTGCCAAGACCGATACTGGAGTAGCCTTGAATGATTTACTTCATACTGGTCCCCCGCTTCAAAATGATTTGTTCGATATTTTAATTAATTTTAGACTTTATCCCATCGCTTTAACCGCTGACATTCGTCAAATGTTTTTGCAATTATTGGTGCGAGATCAAGATCAGCATTATCAACAAATTATATACAGATTTAATAATAAAGAACCGCTCAGATATTTTATATTTCAACGCGTCTGTTTTGGATTATCGTGTAGTCCGTATCTGGCTAACCGCACTGTTAAACAGCTTGTAAAGGAAGAGGAAACTCACTATCCCGTGGCTGCAAGGGTTGCGTCACGTGACCAGTACGTTGATGACATAGCCAGTAGCTTCGAAAGCGTCGAGTCAGCTATGACGGCCTCTGACCAATTGATTCGCATGTTTAAGTCGGGCGGCTTTGAGTTAGTTAAGTGGTCGAGTAACTCAAATCACGTACTAAGTAGTATACCGCGCTCCCACCGTCTGACTGATCCTATTAATTTTGATAAGGACGATTACTTAAAGGTACTAGGATTACAATGGTTACCAACAACAGATGTTTTTAAAATTACAATTAATGATTTAAACCGCCCCTGTACTAAGAGAAACATGCTTTCTACCATCGCCCGACTATGGGACATTTTAGGTCTAGTAGGACCTGTTATTGTATATGCTAAGATTCTTATAAAGGAACTATGGTCCTTAAATGTAGATTGGGATTCCACTCCACCCCCGCACATAGTACAAGCCTGGAACCTCTTCCAGTCTGAACTTCCGCAGTTAACAAATTTATTAATCCCGCGACATATCGGCGTTTTCACAAACAGTGAAATTAATATTTTAGGCTTTTGTGATGCGAGTGAGAAAGCCTTTGGCGCTGTCGTTTATTTGCATATTCGAAATAAAGAAGATATAAAAATTACTTTAGTTTGTTCTAAATCAAAGGTGTCTCCGGTAAAGGTGGTTACACTCGCGCGTTTAGAACTTTGTGCCGCGCTACTACTTTCAAAGTTAATCCGTTTGGTTAAGGACAGGTACGCCTCTCGTCATAATATAAAAAATATTTACGCATTTTCGGATTCAACCGTGGCTCTTAATTGGATACATTCTTCGCCACATAGATTCCAAATATTTGTAGCAAATCGCATCGCTAAAATACAGAATCTTTTACCCGCATCTTGTTTTTATCATATACCTGGAAGTGATAATCCGTCAGATTGTTTATCTCGCGGATTAACACCATCGCATCTAGTTAAGCATCCCCTATGGTTTCATGGCCCATCATGGGCACATCTCGAGGAAAAGGATTGGCCTGTTAGTAAATTTAAACGCGATTCTATTAATGAAATTCCCGAACTTAAACCAAAATCAGTGACACTTTCTTGTACAGTTGCGAACAATAGTCCCTTGCTATGTCAGGTCGCTGAGCGCTGCTCCTCTTGGAGTAAACTTCTACGCGTCATTGTATATATCTATAAGTTTGTTAAAATTTTACCTCGCTCAAATGACATAAGTGCCACGGATTTGACGTTTGCCGAATTAAATGTTTTAAAATCTTTACAATCACATTACTTTAAAAATGAAATTGAAAACCTAAATTCAAGTAAACCGTGTCAAAAATATATTCAAAGATTAAAGCCGTTTATGCACGAGGGACTTATACGTGTAGGCGGACGCTTAATAAACGCTGACTTAACCTTTGATCAACAACATCCTATTTTGTTACCTAAAAGTGATCATATTGTGAATCTGATAATAGATTATTTTCATCGCAAATATTGTCATACGGGACCCAATTTGTTATTTAGCTTACTTAGACAGAAATTTTGGATTATTTCTGGTCGTAGAATTATTAGAACCCGCATAAATAAGTGTAACTTTTGTTTTCGCCTTAAACCAAAGCCAGTATTTCCTATGATGGCGGATTTGCCCCCGTCGCGTGTGAAGGTAACAATAAAGGCCTTTATAAGAACAGGCTGCGACTTTGCCGGTCCTCTAAATATCACTTTAAAACGAGGACGCGGTATTAAGAGCCAAAAGGCATATATATGTCTGTTTGTCTGTATGACCACACGCGCTATACACATAGAACTCGCATCGGATCTGAGTACGATTGCCTTTATGTCAGCCTTTAAGCGATTTATTTCTAGACGAGGTCCAGTGTCAGAAATGTATTCAGACAACGGCACTAACTTCATAGGGGCCAAATCCTACTTAGACGATTTATATAAATTTTTAGTATCAAGTAAATTTAAATCCGCCTTAACATATGAATTATCCGAATATAGGATTAAATGGCATTTCATACCACCCAGCGCTCCTCATTTTGGAGCATGGGAATCAATGATAAAATCTGTTAAATTGCATTTATTTCGAGTGATTGGTTCGCAAATACTAACATTCGAGGAATTGAGTACGGTTCTTTGTCAGATAGAAAATGTAATCAATTCACGGCCGCTTTGTACAACCTTGTCTTCGGATCCTAGCGAACCACTCGCCATTACCCCGGCACACTTTTTGACGCTAACACCGCTGAAATTCCTTCCCGCCGCGTCTATAGATGATCAGCCCACGCATTTACTAGAACGTTACCAATTAATTGATAAAATGGTACAATCTTTCTGGGACAGATGGTCATTGGAATACCTAAACACATTGCAAACGCGTGACAAATGGAACGTACCATCTGACAGCATTAAAATAGGCACAGTAGTCATTATTACACAGGAAGATAGGGTACCACCATTACATTGGGAGTTGGGAGTGGTCACGCAGGTTCATCCTGGTAAGGACGGCATAATCCGGGTTGTTACTTTAAAAACCGCTAAGGGTCTTTTTAAAAGACCCGTAGTACGCCTATGTCCTTTACCAACGCAATAGTAATTTGTTCAATTAGTAATTATGTTAATTCTAGTTTATAGGACTTAATCATAATAAATTTAATTATCATATTTATCGCATAAAAGAATTTGTATATTTGTTATAGTTTGCCATTTAACTAATAATTTTGTTTTCTCGCACCTTTATATTGAAAATATTTTTAAGTGTTTTGAAAGGGATCCTTTCAAGCCCCGGGCTATGAACGCGCCACTTGGCATAGCGCGGAGATATCGTTCTTGTCCGCTAGGTGGCGCTTATTAAGATTTTTATTTTATAAGTTTTCATTTATCGTATGGCGGTATCTCGATATGATCGAGAATCCGCGTCAGTACGGCGCGACAGTTTTTTGTGATAGAAGCAGACAGTTAAATTTAGTATTTAAAAAGGTGAAATTAAATGTTCCGCGTCCCAGTGACTTTCCGCATATAAAATAAACCGCAAACTAAGTGAGTTGCTGCAGCTTTTACACTTCGCAATTATAAAATTAGCTAGGTACACCACATTAATACATACAAACATAACACTGTACAAAATCGTCGTAGCAGCCGCTGACGAAAAGGTAAGTGGTGTGTTTGATACGCATTCGCATTATCGCAAACCCGCCTGGAGTCGCCTACCAGCGGCTCCAAACATGCTTTTATCAAATATTTATTTTTAACTTATTTTATATCTAAAGCATTCAAAATACTGCAACTTAATATTTGTTTATTAAATTACGGCTTCCGTAGCCAGTTAGAATTATATCAGCCGTTCTATCAGCCAGAAAAACTGTAGCTAAAAAACTAAACATTTAATATTGAAATAATAGCGAATCATTATTAATTAGATGTGTGTTATGAATTCGCAATTTAGAAAACAATAAACAGAGAACTTTAGCGTGTATTAGCACTGGTGTCAATAAAAACAAAATCATAGCTACCCATTCGAGTCTCGCAGCGCGACAGGTTTAGTAGGTCATGTGTACAGTCAGCTGTATTATAATAGGCTTAGGACACACGGCTGAATTTAATAATTTTATTAAAATCTCCATAAAATTACCTCCATGAATTTAAAATCGGTACGGTTAAAAAAAATGAAAATTAGCTACTATTTATTTAAATATGGCGTCCGTAAAACACGACAGAACTTTGTAAGGACACAGGTCTCTTCTCTGTCAGTTTGACATTGGCTGACCAATTGATCACCCCAGCCCAAAATGGATACACAGGACTGCATAATATGTTCAAAGATTTAGATTTTATTAGTGTCAGGGCACGCTATGTTTAACAATCATTTGTTCAGCTCGTCTGGCGGCAGTAACCACGCCCTTACAGAAGACCGCCGTGAAATAACAGAATGTGTGCTGTTGTGTTTCGATGATTGAGTGAAGGATGATTTCCCATTTCCCTATCCCTTCTTAATCTCTTTCCATAATCCTACTGCAGTATATTTGCAGCAACGGTTGCATTGCTTGTGTAGGCGACCGTAGCCACCCATGTGTTTTCAGCGCCTTTTTTTTAAGATTCTGAGCACCTGCATTCCTCCTAGAGACTTTGTCTACCTACAACCTTGATGCTGGGATTCGTATTCGATGAATAGCATATCGACCGAGCATTCGTCTCTGTAGACTACTTAATTTCAATTAAGTTTTAATATTCACAATGAGGTTTTATTAATATTCACGTGACTGTACATAAAATCATGAGCCGTGTTTGTAGCACGATTGAACCTGCGCACGTGTATCTGTGTGCTATCGGCTTTACGCAGATCTCGTTCGGCTGTTAATGAAACAGTAATTAAATCTTGTTAATACTTTCCTATCCAGATTTAGGTATAAAACTAAAAGTATAGCTGTACGGGTATGGTTTGTGGAGAAGATCGTAATTCGCAGAAACGCAATATCGCGCTTTCATAAATATTCTGTAGACGATGCTTTTATAAAATTATAAGTCTATTCCATGTGGTTTAGGCGTTTTTTTATACTTAAAAAAAAAATCAAATTCAAAATGTATTCAAAATTCCACTTGTTGTTCTTGCTATTGCGTCAACGCACAGCCCTCATTAAGACGTCTGTCCATTATTGAAATTATTATTATTGTACATTTATTTAGTTTTATCCTTAATTCTAAGTTTTTTACAATAAATATTATAAAAAACTTAAAATTAGATATACCCTAATAACGGGCAAGGCCCAAGCTCCCGGTGGTTATGGCTACAGAGTGAGGAACCTCCTGACAATTCGTCAAGAATTGTGTCCGTGTCAAGAAGTACCACCTTCTGTATCTGTCCCTTGATACACCCATCCAGTGAGAGGCTCTGGAGGTGTTGGTCGCGGCTCTTCGCTATAATAAGACCGTTCGCAGAAATAACTATCGGGACAACGATTGTCGAATCGACATCCCACATCGAGGTTTTCGTCATGTGGGACAGCGATGTAAACAAGCATCGTCCGGCGTTGGGTTCGGTCAATAACCACAATGTCCCCTTTCGCTGCTGGGTATCCATGATGGATTTCCCAACGTAAAAAAAAAAAAAAAAAAAAAAAAGGCTTATTGGCGACAATAGTCCTAGTTTTAATACAATTATCATTGCCTAATGAAAAGAGGCCTAAGGAAAAAACGTGGAAGATTTGTGTATATAATTTGCAGAAAAAAAAATGCATCAACGTTAAGCCGTTTCCTTAGTAATAAAAGTCTACAAATATTAATATAAGAAACAGCTTTTGTAGTTTTTTGTACAAATTTGTTTACATAGTGTTTTAAATTTTCTTAAAGGAAGCGTTAAATATGTAATTAGTTACAATGGTCTAACATATTTGGCGCGTATTCAAACAATGTTTAAAAGGCCTCATTCGCATTGCAACGGACCTTTCATTTATTGAAATTTATTGAAAGTAAGATGTTTTGTAATAAAATAGCCAGAAAATGTAGATAATTTTTACAAATGAGGTAAGATATTAAATAAACTCAAATTATTTTATCTTAGCAACGAATGACATTACTCTGCTTTTTATCACATATGTATGTCATGAAAAACAATTAGCATTATTGTTTTTTTATATTAAGGTCGTCAGATCGTCGCCTATAACACAAGCAACGCCACAGATGATGCAAGTAGATTAAGGATAAAGATTTTAGGAAGGTATAGGGAAATGGACTCTGGAATCCCCGACTCACTTACCAAAAGACAAAAGCACAGATGCTGTTATTTTACGCCGGTCTTCTCTAAGTGGGTGGCCAGAGGGGCTGTCCAAATGACTGTGAAACTCAGTGTGTCCTGCCACTACTTGCCAGATTCAGACCAGTGTCAACTATGAAAATTCATTTCCAAAGTTGGCCCTACCGGGTGTCGAACCTAGGACCCCTGAGACAGAGCCTACGCGAATGACCTTAGGCAACTGGGTTCTCTACACCCGGCACTCGCAAGGGTCATCCGCTACTCGAAAATATAAAAAAAAACCTTTGTTTTTCCGAAACTATTGAAATGAAAAACTATTCGTGTTATTTATAGTGTAAATTAACCACTTGTATGCCGGAAGCCGAATTACCCTTGTCTGCTAGCGCTTAAATTTACCATTTCAAGTGCCATTTGCCATGATATATACAGGTTGTTCAAATTTCAACCGTTTTTACCGATTTAACTACTGACTCTGACTGACCTAATTGTTCTCCCAGAAGGAGTCATGGGAGTTCTACCAATATTTATTAATAAAGTGGATCCACGTTCCGGCATACAAAAGGTTAATCTCTATCATTTGATTATAGACACAATGCAATACTTCTTGAAACAACCAAATTGAATCGATTTTTGTAACAAAGCAAGAGACATTCAAATTTTATTTATTTTCTCGTAAACCATTATACTTAAAACAAAAATAACTCGTTAGAAATATAGACGAAGAAAGTAAGTATCACATTTTTTTTTTGTTACATTGGCTTTATGTTTGAACGAGTTGAATAGGAAAATAATGCAGTGATTTTTTTTATCGATGGCGTGAAGCCTCTTAATTAACAAATAAGTTTTCAATAAAAAACAAACAAACCTGCTTTCAATGTTCTTACGATAATCACAAAGATCTTACTGGCCAGTTCGATTGATTAAATGATTTTATTTCAAAATAAAATCAGTTAATTGTGAAAAAAAAATCCCCTATAAAAATTACAAAAAAAAATACCCATATTAAAAAAAAATTACAACCAAACCCTTTGTTATTTAGCTAGTTAAGTGACTTATTAGCTTATTAGTTAGTGAATTTAAAGAATCCTCGTCTTGTTTATCTTTAAAACAGTCGTTACCTTCCTGGACGTTTAGGGTAATGGAAAAACTATGTTTTGCGCACTTAGATGATTTAGTCTGTTACACTCATTGGAAGGCAAGACGAGTCGTTACTTACCCATAAATTAAGTCAATCCATATTGTGGTTTTGTTTAGAAAACTGTTTATACACAACTCAACACAGTGACCTCTTGATTCTTCACACTTGAATACTAAATGAATGAGTAAACATCATCTTTTGTTGTTATCGCTGTCCTTTTCTTGCTGCATGTTTTTAGTTCGTTTTTATATGGCGTAGACAATTTAATACGCTCTATGGGCGTAGGCGTAATAAATATCTGAAGGAGAGGATTGATCTGAAATGAGCCATAGTTAGGTTGTAGTACGACAATTTTGCAATAGCCAACATAGAAAGAAGAAGAAACTAGGAAGTTGTGCGAAAGCGCTTCCTTATTCCTATACCTTACCTTATTATTGTTCGTAAGAAGGTTTAGCCTTTGTTTACAGGTGACGGTGAAACAGTAAACTGCCGGTCTGTCTGCCAAACTTTATGATAAAAAAAAATCACTTACTGCCTCGAGGCAAGTATTTGGAAATTTTGAAGCGGGGCCCTTACTTTATAATGTAATCTCCAAATGTATACATACTAGGATAATAAAAACATGCTAGGATGATATTATATTTCCCCCCCTAGGTGGGCCATGACCTTGTCGTGGTGGGGGGGCTTACCCTTGGCAATCCGGGCGGTTGCAGGGGTCGGTGGGGTCACCGGCCTTTGCTCGATCGATCGGATTGGTTTTGGGGACTAAGAAGGCCCACACCGAGGTGGGCTCCGAGCGAGCTCCGCCTAGCGGAGCTCGTGGCGGAGCTGTTATTTGGAGGCTCCAACCTTCTGTTGGAGCTTCACCGGTCATCGCTCGCGCGGGCCGAGAATCCGTACTCGGCCCGCGCGATTGGTGGCCGGTGAGAGAGAGGTCACCCCGGTCCTTGTTCGTCAGACTGAGGTATGGGACTCGGTACTGCGGATGAGGATCGGCAGGTGAGTCGCAGCGGGTGGATTCTCTCGGACGGCTCCGACGCTCAGTGGTAGTCGGGCAACTTACGCGAAGACGGAGCTCATGCGACTGGGAAGGACCAACTGGCATAGTACCAGCAATCGTGGCATGTGGGGGGTGGGGAACACCCGGTGGGTGGGCACCGGCTTAGTACTACCCCCCGCAGTCGTCCGGAAGAGTGAAGACCCGGCCTCGCCACCCGGCTTAGTAGCTCTTCCGCGACGACAACATGAGGTGGAGCCCGTCTCGGGCTGCCGCGATTGTTGAGGAAATGTCAGGGGGACACCCCTATGGGCCGCCCACCCATAATGTCGTATGAGATGAGCGGCCACACGAGCGGGGGTCGTTCGGGGGATGAAGGTGGAAGCGGCCTCCGACTCCGCGGATGGTTGTGCCGCGGAGAAGAGGTAAAGGGTTGATTCAATTACGAATCCCCTCGCTGACTGCTCGCTGCGACGGATAAGATGATCACGGGCGGCTGGTGCCGCTTCGCTCGGGGGCGGTGGACGTGGGGAGGTGCGCCGCCCGCACAACACCGGGCAGTGAGGTGTGGTGGCCTGCAGATGTTCCAGCGGGTCACCACAGGAGGAGTTACACGGCATGCCGTGATGGATGCGGGTCCGCAAGGACATGGCGGTGCGTGGGGCCCGGGGATAAGGCCTCGCTGTGACTCCGGGTCTCACGATCACTGCCGATGGTGGAACATGGAGGCGGTTTTAGTGGAGTAGGACCGGCGGGGCGATACGTTCCGTCGGGTGAGTCCCACACACCCCCTCGTCGACCGTCCCCGTCGACGAGGGATAGTGCGTAAATGCATTTCCCCTCCTAAAAAAAAAAAAAAAAAAAAAAAAAGGATGATATTATATTTTATGTATTGTAGGAACTGGTTATACACCCATGTACACGTAAATGAATGGTTTGAATGTGTATTTAATAAATTAAAGGTTACCACTAAGCAAATAGGTAAAGCTATAATTTAAAATGCAAAACCTAAAAGCATAGAAGTTGTTGATGCAAACATTTACGTTCTGATTCGTTTCTGATATTTCACATTTTAATTATTATTGTAGATATAACCATTAAATGAATACATAACTGAAACTGTTTTCAGTTAAGTAACCATATAATATCTTACATTACAATGATGGATGATCTCAGATGCGAAGGCAATCTCGTCCACAACTTTTATTGAATGTAATGATTTTTTTATAAATTGTTTAATTGTGACAAAACTTTTAACCAAAGCCAAGTTATGTAATACTACATAGTAATTTATATGTATACACAGTAATCTACCACAAAGAAGCCAATTAGCTAGAGCCAAATTAGAGAAGGAGATCAATCGTCGAATCCAACTCAGATGGGCAGCTTTCGGGAAGCTCCGAGACATCTTCTCGTCCAGTGTTTTCGACATGTGACGCTGAAACATAGTCTCTAACTATGGCCCTTGTAAGAGAGCTCAACGTCGCTCAACAAGCTATGGTGAGGGCTATGCTCAGGGTTACACTGCGAGAATAAATCAGAAATGAGGAGATCAGTAAACGAATGAAAGTTACCGGCATAACCCGACGGACCCATAAGTTGAAGTGGCAGTGGGAAGGACACATAGTTACGAAGAACCATCCAGGCTGCTTCTGACCGGTCTTTTTGTAAAATTATGGGGGGAGACCTTTGCCCAGCAGTGGACGTCCTACGGCTGAGATGATTTATGATATGAGTAATTTATTAAGCAGTAGCTTTCGCTAGCGACTTCGCTCTAGTGATCAGTTGAAAATAATCTATGTTCTTCTCTAAGGTTTCTCAGAATTATCACACAATAACCGTATATCACCCCAGATTCCACGTCACGTCAATGTTGAGGATTCACTCCTCGACATGGTGAATGTGATAAGAATTCTAAACGAACAAAGTGTAAGTGTAGTAAAAAGTGAAAAATAATTGAAATATAATGTGAAAAACAATAGTATTATAATATATGAACACTTGAACAAGTTTGGTGTCTTACTCTTAACAGAAAGAAACCAATCTTGGTCATTGGACACACAAATATGGAAATAGATGTTATTGGTTAGAAATTTAGGTTAATGGTAGGTTAAATTGCAATTATAATAAGGCCATATGACATGTGAAGCCCTTTGTTAAAAGAAAACCAATTCCTGGAGAGAGAACTGAATTCTAAACTAACGAAAAGCGTTACATAGTTCGCAAAATAAAGTGTAAATTGTAAGGTCTATTCCCAAAATGTCCCACAAGAAATGTCCAATTTGGGACATTTTGGGAATTACAAAAATAAATATTTTTACTGTTCCCGAAATGTCCACTTATAATTATAATTGAGGACATTTTGCAACTTTCAATAAATATTTAGTTTGCTATTCGGTCTAATCTCAGTTATTTTAACCGAGGATGTAGACTATCTATATGTCAAGTTTCATCCAAATCCCTTCAGCCGTTTACACGTGATTAAGTTATTCATATGATCTTTCTAATTTTATAATCTTTTAAAAATTTATGTATGTAGTTATAATTAAAATAAACTTTAAACAGCCGCATCTATAAATATATCTACATTAATCTAGTCGCAAAGTTCGTCACCATAATTCCACAAGCAAGTTATAAAGAAACGCCTAAAGCGTACGGAAACCACAGTCTCTTAATCAACGTACATTTTTCAAGAGTTGAACAGAGATGTCCATTTACAACCCTATCATTATAGCACATAACATTATAGAAAATGAAGGGGTTTAGAACATACAAACGTATAATGGTACAGTTTACTAAATAATTGTCTATTACGTTTCAGGTTCATTATAAACAACTTTTACTTATTGCGAAATTAATATTTTCACTACATACCTAGTTAAGTTGAATTAGTGCAAGAACGTGCTTCAGTTAGCGCTACAAATGTTGCATGGGACGCCAGAGAAAATTCTTTCTCTTACATTCCAGTATTTTATTCTTTTATATTATTATAAAGGGTGGTTGACGGTCCACTTGTTTGTAGGTGGCTACCGGGGCCTACTTTGTAACCATATTACGGTTTTCTTTTTTTTATGTTAAGATCGGCAGACAGGCTGACAGTCCACTTGATGGTAGGTGGCCACCGTCGCCTATAACACAAGCAACGCCACAGGTGCTGTAAGTACGCTGTCGTCTACAGTAGGATTAAGGATAAGGGATTGGAAAGGGTTAGGGAAATGGGCTCGGCCATCCTTCACTCACTCACCAAAACGCAACAGCACCCGTGCTGTTATTTCACGGTGGTCTTCTATAAGGGGGTGGTTACTGCCGCCAGACGGGCTGCCCAAATAACTGCGAAACGCAATGCCACTACTAAAAAAACATCTCATGAAATCTCATTAATATAAAAGTACATCTCATGAAAAAGTATCATTTGTTTTATGTTATTTCGTTGTCTTAAATTATGGCCAATGCTGAGCGTTCCTGTTTATTGTTGTATACTCGACATATGCTATGCAGTTAGTATGCTATTTTAAATGAACAAATAGAAATTTTAAATAGAAACCTAATTCAGACCTTAACATTATACAAATTTAAAACATTTGTGACACAAAAAACTATATGTAGAAAAGCTATTAAAGGAGCTTTTGTTGATTAAAGCTTTGTTAAAGATTGGTGACAGAACATTTGTTCGTTACTATTTATTCGTATGTACTTAGTGTTTGTAACTTATTAATCAAAGAAAATTTAATAACAAACAAAGTTTGATTACCTCATATAATGCAATATCGATAGGTGAAAGAAATTGTAGAAAAAAATAAAAATAAGTGTTTTTTTTTCTAAGTTATGTAAAAATGGTAAGAGTTAGAAATAAAAGCTTCAGACAAATATTCTAGAGAATTTAATTTTACTAAAAATATTCATATAACTTTTTTTGTTAAAATTATAATTAACGTAGTAGATAAAGTTTGATGTAACATAAATTTCCTAGACTATTATATCATCAATAGAGATTCTTGCCAACTTATGTATAATAAAATCGTAAACGAGTCGTGTCTACACATTAAATATTTTTTTCAAAAACAACTACACTACTACTACACTACTACACGTACTTATGTTACCGAGGTCAAAAAATATATTTTAGAATTTTTGTGTCTGTGCGTTTGTACACGCTAATTTCAAAAAGAGTTTAACCGATTTAGCAAGCTTCCCGTAACATAGAGTGTTTGTTTAATTCCAATCGGTTTAGAAACAAAAAAGTTACGCGCTATACGAATACCACACGTGCGAAGTTGCGGGCTCAGCTAGCAGAAAAAATAAAATATTTGTAACTGAAATATGTAGTATATACTATGCAAAGAGGTTAAATATGTTGGAAATCTTTGGTGTCGACTGTATCCGCATGATAATGATATCGCGTGAGAGTAATGTAACCGTTTTGACTTGATGTTACTAGTTATGTCAGATTTAAGTTAAATTGTGTAACTAGGTTATAATGACAATTACCTATGAAGCCTTTATTGTGGCTTAAATTGTACAAGACACGTCGTTTGTATGTTTCGCCGACAATTTCTTTCATTTATTAAGCAATTTTGTGAACATAGTGCTAGAAAAATTAGGATTTAGGGGGAGCAATAAAACTTGACGTTACAATTTATTGCAATCAGGGAGTAACCTGATACTTGATTCTTAGAAATAAAGGCTTTCTTTATCTTTATCTTTATCTTTATATATGGTACATAAAAATCTCGTGTCACGATGTATGTTCGCGATAAACTCTGAAACTACTGAACCGACTTTGATCAAACTTCGTAAGTATCTGTTATTTGGTCCAACTTAAAAGATAGGATAGTTTTTATCTTAATTATTGACCTTAATATTTGTTATTGGAAAGTTAAATATTTATTATACAACAGTAGTGTCTATTTATAGGTTAGTTCGATGAATTATTAATAGATGGCTCTGCCTTGCTACCATGAACGGCATCCGAAGTTTACCCTCTGTGTTCCACTTGCAACTTTTTTCATAAGTACGACACAGAGAGAAAACTTCGAATGACATTCATGGTAGGCCTGCTGTAGATTAATTTATCGATACAACATTCGGATACAGTAAAATAGAAATATTTTTTTTATAGTAAGATAAGATTAACGATATACTCATTCATATCATCATTAATTCCTGATTCAATGAAAACTGAATCTCATACAATTTAAAATCGGCTACACTATTATCAGCTTTATTAGCAAATATTAATGTGATTATATCAAAATAATGTGTAAAAAGTGCGAAAGTTTGTGCCGATGGATGGATTTCGTTGAAATTTGGTAGAGAGATAGTTTGAATCCCATTGAAGGACATAGGATACTTCAAGGCAAAAGCTAGTATTTTTATATAAAGTAAAGGTATTGCCTATATGACACGATAAAAATATAGAATAAGGAGAGATTCCTCATACGAAAAGGTTTAATAGACCTTTTGGCAGGTGTAATAGACCTATTTTGGCAGGTTCAATTTAAAATGTAATTAATACACATTTTAACAACGTATGTTACAATGTGACGACATTCAAAATATTACGTACATATTTAAATGAAGTTAAAAATATAAGAGAAATCATTAATCAATGGTTATATCGAACTGTTATGACATATTGGAAGTAGATACCTAATTATCGTATGCAGAATCGTTAAATACATAAATGGGACCGACCACATCTTCCGCCACGTTGCTTCAATATCGATTATAGATCGATATTTAATCGATTAGGTTAATCTTGACATATGTTACACCGTAATGTAACGGCACACATTCTTTTTATTTTAAAGGCAATCCTTAATTAAATCTTCTATTAAATAAAGAATAATTTATGCAGAGAGTAATTTTTAATTCATTTATAATTAACCGCTAAAAAGTTTCTGAATCATCGTCTCAACCGTAGAAGCTCCACTGCTGGACAAAGGCCAATCCCATAATTTTCCAAAAGGACCGATCAAAAGCAGCATGGATGCATCGTCGACCTGCGGCCTTTTTCAGGTCTTCTGTCCACCCACAAGTTTGCTTGCTGTTCCGTGGCCTCAACTAGTAGACCTTCCGGCCCGGCCGTCGGCTCTCCGAAATATGTGTCCTGCCCACTGCCACTTTAACTTACTAATCCGCCGAATCTTCTCACTTCTAATTCGATCTCACAGTGTAACCCTGAGCATAGCCCACTCTATAGCTTGTTGAACGACGTTGAGCTTTCTTACGAGGCCCATAGTTATAGACCACATTTCAGCGCCATGTGATAAAAATTTAATTTTTTTTCATTTCTGGATAATCAATTTCAAATGCAACATAAACTGTTGTGTGTTAAAACATCTTCAATAAACTGTAACAATTTTATTGTGCCTACATTTAATATGTATAATCCAAGTACTCTAATTACATGGTTAATATTAAATTTACATCCAGCTAAAAAGTTTATGCCTGTGACTTTAACACTCATAAAACATAGTAAAAATTATGCGATTCTAATTTTATTCAGCCCGACCTCGGCTCCGCGCGTATGCCATTTTTTTTTGCAAATTATATACGCAAAACTTGCTCGTTGATAACTCTTTCCATTAGTGAAAACCTTATAAAATATGTCGGATGATTCGGGAAGAAATTAGCGAAGATACAGGCAGCGCCTTTATTTTATAATATTCATAGATACAAATCTTATATTTTAACATTACGGTGTAATAGTAAACCAAATAAAACGGAGCACGGAAATTTTGTATCTCAAATGCGAATGACGCTCAAACTCATCAATCAGCCGTCGCGTTTCGTTGTGATACACAGATGGAGAAAGGTCTATTTGGTAGCTATCTAAATAAACATTCAGTTATTCAATAAATAAAATAAAATTATTTCTCTTTTCTCTTTCTACGAATATGACCAATATTCCCTAGTGTACGCTGTCTCAATAACACAAACATTGTTACCTACGAGAGAATGAACGATAGAAAACAGAGTCACTGAATAATCCCATTTTTAACAAAATTAGTTTCCTTAATTTCCAATTTTTTTTCCTAAATATTATACAAGTCTTCCTCGGTTATTGCTATTAGTGAAAATCGTACCAAAATTCATTGGTTTAGAACAAATTAGCCGAGCATAGAGGATATAATAGTACGGATATATTTTGTCTTTGTCCATTTATATAAATTTTTTCTGTAATTATACATAATTTGGGATACTGGCCCACTAAACTTGGCAGTAGTGGAAGCAGTGGCCTTAATAGATAAATGTTTAACTACTTGAACGTTAAGCTGCAGCAGCTCTAAAATTACAAAGCATTATCATCATGGACAAACTGGGACAAAGGCCTCCCCCTAATTTTCATATCGACACACGGCCCTTATCAGGGGCCCTAGCCAAGATGCAAACGCTTCCTTTGCGTACTTACAAAACGAAAGAAATAAAGCCCGGTGATTGGTTGTTGAAGTTACAACTGTTACAACAACCAATCACCGGGCTTTATTTCTTTCGTTTCGTAAGTACACAAAGGAAGCGTTTGCATCTTGGCTAGTGCCCCTGGTCTTCTATCCACTTTGTCGGTGGACGTCCTATGCTACGCTTGCCAATTCGTGGCCCCCTACTCGAGAACCTTCCGGCCCCAGCGGCCCTCAGCTCTCCGTACTATGTGTCCTGCCTACTGCCACTTCAACTCACTAATCCGCTGGGTTATGTCGGCAACTTTCGATCGTCTACGTATCTCTTTATTCCTGATTCGATCTCGCAGTTTAACCCCGAGCATAGCTCGTTGAGCAACGTTGAGATTTCTTACGAGGCCCATAATTAGAGACCACATATGTGTTCAATGGCAACACACATTGGTCGAAAATCATTGTTTTAAGGCACTGAGGAATTTTTGACGAGAAGATGTCTCTGAGCTTCCCGAACGGTGCCCATCCGAGCTGGATTCGACTTCTCGAAGGTAGCTCTAGCTTTACATAGAAACATGCATAGAATGTGGTAATGTGATTTTGATTGTATTTGGTAGCAATTTTGATATAGATGGTAGAGCGACTTCACTCAGTTTTTATATTTTTTGCATTGCCTTGTAAATAAGCTAGTCAATTTATAGGGAAAATTTTACCTCATTGAAAGACTTAATGTTACATTCAACTTGCTATGCAAAGAACAGAGTCCGTAATAATAAAGATAAACTAAAGATGCAGAAATAGCTTGGAGCAATAGCGTACGAAGAGACAGTGGGCAGGTCACATAGCTTGTATAATTAAGAACTGTTGGACATATAAAGACATTATACGTTAACTAATAAAATCTAAAAAAAAAACTTTAATGTTAATCTTAAATAGTGACAGGGTACACTGAGCTATGCAGTCATGAATTGGGCAGCAACTTTGGCGGCAGCATCACCGTGAAATAACAGCATGTGTGCTGTTATGTTTCGGAGAGTGAAAAGTTCCCAGAGACCATCTCCTATTTCCTTATCATTTAACCTACTAAGGTCGGTAACGCATTTACAGCACCAATGGCGTTGCTGTGTTAATGGGCGTGGTAGCCTTCAAAAGGACCGTCTACTTGCCTGCTAAGATTTAAATTTAAAAATTTTATTCCTTAAAAAATATTTTCTTAATAAAAGCAATACACAGGAAGCAGGTAGGTACTGTAGCAAATTCAAATTTCAAATATTTTTCGTAGTAAAGCTACAGGCATGACAATAGTCAGCTGTAAATACCATTGCGTAAGTCAATCATGTAACTGCATAACATTATTTATGGGAGTTATAAATGTCTCAAGTATGTTTCTAAGAATTGATACCACATGAAATATAGTAACGATGTAGCGTTCCTTTAGCGTTTATATCTCATGGACCACTTGTTTATGATTGTCTAGGAATTGTTGCAAAATACAAAAGAGCCAACGCTTCGCAAGTTGTTTTACAACAGATAGTTGCTATCTAAGCAATGCACATTTCGTAGAACATTTCAAATTGTCCAAACGGGGACGTATAAAAATTTGGACATTGTTCATTAATAATTGCCGATGATTTTGACTTATTTAAGGCAATTTTCTAGACTAAGTAAAAATTCTACTCTTTGGAATAAGAATTTCTTTTTAGTTTGTCATCACAAGTCTATTCCAAAAAAACTATCCCGAGAGGAATATTGCAATTTGAAATTAAAATTGAAAAAAAAAATTTTTTTTCATACCTCAAATAGAATCCATACTTAATATTATAAATGTGAAAGTAACTCTGTCTGTCTGTTTGGCTTTTAACTTTTCACGCCTAAACCGCTGAACCGATCATCATGAAATTTTGCATACACGTTGTCAGGAATGCATTAAAGGACATAGGGTACCTTTCATCCAGAAAAAAGTACTGTTCCCGAGGGATAATCTTTCGCCTGACAAAGCTATAACTGCAATAAATATGTTAGGCGGTACATTGCTCTTTAGATTTAATCAGCCGTTATTTTTTATTTTACTACGCGAGCGAAGCCGCGGGCACCAGCTAATATAGTATTTTTTTTTTTTTTTTTTTTTTTTTTTTTTTAATGTTAAGGTCGACAGACAGGCTGACGGTCCACTTGATGGTAGGTGGCTACCGTCGCCTATAACACAAACAACGCCTAAAGCTGCTGCAAGTGCGCTGCCGACTACAGTAGGATTGGATAAGGGATTAGGAGGGGGATAAGGAAATGGGCTCTGGCATCCCTTACTCACTCACCGAAACACAACAGCACGTATATGCTGTTATTTCACGGCGGTATTCTGTAAGGAGGTGGTTACTGCCGCCAGGCGGGCTGCCCAAATGACTGCGAAACGCAGTGTGCCCTACCACTACTTTTCAAATCCAGACCAGAGTCAATTTTGAAAATTACATTAAAATTTCCAAAGTTGACCCCGCCAGGAATCGAACCCGGAGCCCCTGAGACGTTAGGCAAGCACTCTTGCCACTCATCCAACGGGCCGTCTAATAAAATGAAATGAAGTATAAAATGAATACAAAAGAATATATTCATTTAAACATGCATTCACTTCTTGCCGTTTCAATGAAAAGAAAACATAAAATAATTGCATATTTATGTAAAAAGTTATATAAAAAGTATGTGTAAAAGACGAGAACATTTAACATGACATGACATGAAGTTAATGCGATTCTCCGTATTTTTCTTTTTTTAAATAATGGAGAACTTATTAAGTATAAATCAAATGGTGTAATATTGTGTCATAATTTGTATATAATCACGCGTGGGGAGCTACGGGCGAAGGCTTGTATGCAATAAATAAATTCTCGCTTCCAAATAGTTCAGTTACAACTATTGAGAATCTCTGCGTGCTTCGTTGCAACTCTTATAATTACATTACTGTATTTATTTCCGCCTCGTTAATACCTCCTAAATACCATTTAAATGTGACCTGGTCATTGTAACAAAAGACGAGCGAAAGGCGTAACACGTAATAGGCAAGGTACACACACACAATTTGTCAATATGCCACTACGCACGCTATTGGCAAATAAATCACTCAACACCTTCTTTGATCTGTCAGCCAATTTAGGCAATTTGTTAGTGTTTTATGAGATTAACTGACGACTCGAGTTAAAGTGTCTTTATTAGATTTACAGTACCTTTTGTGGGGTCTGCAATTTTATTTCTTTCACACCTATAACCTCCGAGTTTAGAATGCATGCGGTGTAAAACTTATGGTGTAAGGATGTGGTACCAGCATTTTGTTGCGGGCAATCGGATATGATTGAGATAAACAAAAATAAAACATTTATAGTAACGGTGTATACTATAAATTCCTTGGTGGATAATGTTTCCATGAGTCAATGACTACTCCCACCTCTTTCCTTATTATATGTCATAGCAAGGTCGGCAGCGCACTTGCAACCTCTATCTGGTGTTTTGTTTATAGCATTATAAAAAAGGCATTATGTCTGGCAACAATAATCACACCCTTACAAAAGACCATCGTGAAATAACAGCGTGGTGTTGTGATTTGGTGTGTGAGTAACGGTTTCTTGATCCATCAATGGATCTTGCTGATTTGATTTCGCTTGCTTTATATATATATTTCCCCTGGTCACGGCATCACGCGTGAACGGGTTGACCGATTTTAATTCGGTTTTCGCTAATGGAAAGAGGTATAAACGGGGAATGTTTTAGGGTATATAAAAATTGCACGCCGGGCGAAGCCGGGGGCGGGCCACTAGTCTTATATATAAAAATGAATCCCCATTTCTCCTGGTCACGGCATCACGCGTGAACGGGTTGGCCGATTTTAATTCGGTTATCGCCAATGAAAAGAGGGATGAGCGGGGAATGTTTTAGGGTATATAAAAATTGCACGCCGGGCGAAGCCGGGGGCGGGCCGCTATATACATATATAAACATATATAGGTACATATATACATACAAACATATAAATATAAACATATATGGGTGATTGCATGTGTGTGAGGGAGAGCGATTTACTAATGTTAATGTGTGTGTGTGTGTGGGTGTGTGTGTGTATGCCTAAAGGACAAAAGAATAGACTCACCTCAGTGGTTCCATTTTTGAACTAGGCCAACATTTGGAGACTTACAGACCTGCGCTGCTTGTCCTCTTGGGCTCTTAGAGACACAAATATCCTGCCCAACTAACATTTCCTACCTCCACAACTCCGGTTACAAATTGAGCACATGTTCATGCGACGAGCTAGGGTGTAGAACTCGGACTGAACAGTCTTGCTTTTAGAAATATATTCACTACTGCCTCGAGGTCCAGCAAGAGGGTGTACGCCCTTATATTATATTAGTTAGAGGAGAAAAAACGTAATTAACATAGATATCTTTAAGTAAGTTAAGCAAATATGTGATTAAGTAATCACATATTTATATGATGGACAAATGTGATTATGTTCGTCCAAGACGTCGCTTAATATTACAACTCTTATAACAGTGACGTGCACGCGAATTATAACATAATTGTTTATTGAATGGGTATAGAAAGCATTCTCTGTTAATGACAAATCGACGAATAGCTATTATAAATAATCTACATGCATGATTGATATTCCGTTGGTTAAGAGGAAGTGGTCATGATTTTATTTGTGTAGCGAACAGATAATAAGTACCAAAAAGGTTTTTGTGTTTTATCATTGAATTATGTTTACTATCTATTAGTTCCTCGAATTCGGATATTGCGATTTAACGATTTTTATCAGTTTGTAATCGCAAAAAATATGAGATCAAAATTTCTGAATGTATGAGAGAAGTTTTATATTATTATTAACAATTCATTACAATTTCGGTATCTACTTTTAAATCAAAGAAATATTTTTAATAAATTTAAAAAAAGTGTGTCAGCTCCGACGCTGATTTTCCTCATTTTCCTCGTGTCAATAGATAACTAGATACCTAATTACTTTATCTTATTTAGTTACATTCTGCATACTCAGATGTCACGTGTTCGAACAAAAGTTATGTTAGTTACGGTATACACAGATGTCACTACGTTTTATAAGTTCAAATGGTTCATATTTTCAACGACAGATGTCGCTGCGCCAGCAGATTATAACGCGCAATCGTTTCGTTCATTAACGCGGACTACACTTTTGATACAAGATTTCGACGTTTGCTTTAACCCCAAAGAATAAAATTAGCACAGTCTAACCATACTTACGTCATACAGTCAGGCAACGAATGTACTTCCGTAGAGCAACGTTCGGCGAACTCGCTTCAGTTTGCAGGCTCGAACATTGAGCGTTGCCCGACTGTATGACGTAAGTATGGTTAGACTGTGGAATTGGGGAACATAAATACATGCGTCAGGTGTCGCACAAATGTCAAAGTGAGAGATAACGGAACGCTTTTTAGTTAACGCTTGTATGAAAAAAGAGAATTATAAAACTACTGACAGATTCTTAGCTTTCCAATTCCAATTTTAGTATTTTGGCCCGTTTGATTGGACTCATGATTCTGAGATTGTTAAGGTCAGGTGAAACCAGGCGAAGCAAAAAACCTGAAACAATGTTTGGGGATTGGGGATTACCCTTGTTTAGTTAAACTTTTTTTACACCAAGAAAAAGTTAAGAAATCTGAAGGTGGAAAGTGTTGGGATTTAAATTTATGAGAAAAACAAATCAAATTATATACAATATACGCACCTATGTTTGATAATATGAAGAGAAAGAAGATATTATACACAGCTGTGTCCGCAACTCCGTAAGCTTTGTATACAGTATAGCGAGTAACATTTTTGTTTGTAAACCGATTGGATTGAAACAAACAATAAATGTTACGGGAAGCTTGTTAGTGAAAACCGCATTTAAATTGGTTAAGCCGTTTCTGAGATTCTTTAAATTTACATAACTTTTTTGTTTGTAAACTGATTGGAATAAAACAAACATTAAATGTTCCGGGAAGCTTGCTATAATACATCAGTGAAAACGGCATTCAAATCGGATAAGCCGTTTCTAAGATTAGCGCTAACAAACGTACAGGCAAACAGACAAACAAACATAAATTCTGAAAATATTTTTTTTAGATCGTAATATAAGTACAAAGTGTATATATGTATATATTTTTTAATATGTGATGTATACAGACACGGCTCCTTTACGATTGTATTATATGTATAGATAAGAGAGAGTAACTACGCCTTAACAACGCTAGTGCGAATTGAATGTCAAATATTCACATAATAATAATTAAGGACGAGTTTGGTTCGTGAGTGCACAGAACAAAACAGTTATTATGTTGAGTATTGGCGACTGATACCATAGCGTAAACACTTTCACGGCAATTTGTCTTATAGTTTATTGAATAGTTGCAAAAAGTGAAACCTTGTTTGTATTTCATATTTATTGCCTCGTAAACTACTTCACTCTGAAACCCGACTACATGTCGTCGAGGCGAATTACTCTTCGTGCATTGTTAATTAAATTACAAATTCCTCTTTGCAAACTTAGTGCAAATATTCTTTGGCCATTTTTGCCAGTTATACATAATAATTATATGTTTAAGTATACATATTAATAATTTTTATTAAATATTAAAAATATCATTAGTATCAAATTTTCAGAAACCTTTAAAATATAAGATAAAACTCCTTTCTCTTAGTCATACATATAAAATCAAATAATGTTCTTAAAAACTGTACTATTAAACCTGTATTTAAAATGGCACTGTACTATTAAACTGTAGGAGCGGTTGTCCTACTTCTAAACTATTCTATATATATATATGCTTCCAAAACACAAGAAGTAAATACTATTTATTGTCTGTACACAAGAGAAATATATATTCACAAAGTAAACAATCGACACTCACAAAACACTTACAAACATAAAGAATAAAATTTCACCATAAAAAAACCAAAAATATTTACATTAAACACATCACTATATACACTTTATATACATATATTTGCAAAACACTGTCACTAAAAATGTTCCTCTTGGTATCTTCCAGAACTTTTGCTCATCAACATGAAAAATGAGAAATCTTGAATCCTCTGTCTGCTCTCTCGATCCTCGCAGTCTCCGTCTGAATCCCGTCGTCGTCGTCTAAATATTCAAAACAGATTCGAAATTATGCCAGTACATCACGGAGGATGCCTTACTTGAACCTCTATAAAACCAACCATAATTTCCTATGTTTATTTTAACTAGTTTTAAACCTATGTTTGCAATAAACAGATAATTCGTCTGTCACAACATAGTAACATAAAAAGTAATAACTATGACACAATAGTAGTTAAAGCTGTCGCCTAATATAAAGTATGTCAAACATTCAATGGGAGTTACTGTAATTGACAGTGTTATAGTATTTAATTAGTGTTAATGAATAGTATAATTACTATGTATAACCCACTATGTCAACAGACGGACGTACAAATTTTATATAACATTCGTAACATTCGTCTACAAGAATGTAATAATAAATTTGGTTACATACAGTCGCAACGAACACCGAACAAATATTACAATCAAGAGATTTTTAAAAAGCTTTTACCATCAAATTATTTACAGAGACAAAAAGACAGGAGATTATTCATTGCTAAAGGCACCAAAAATTTACAATTTTCCACTTGTCTACTTACCAGGCCGTAAGCATAATAATTCACATGCTAAGTCGTACGCGTAAGTTGCTGTAACTTGGTGTCGACGACATCAATAGCGTTTACAAAGCTTTGAGACAAAATTTAAATATAACTGGAAACTATCAGGCTAGGAGTTAACTTTCTTTATTCATGTTTCACGTTTTTATCGAAATTAGCAAAGTTAAAGCTATGTAAATAGCATATTTTGGAGTTTACTCCTTAAGAATCGATTTTTATATAAGGCCTCGGTATAGAAATTTTATGAGTAAATTCCATATAAAGCCTCGCTTGTAAAATTAATACAAGCGTTATCTACATATAAAAGGCGTTATGTTCTTCTAAACAGTTCTACTCAAATCCGATAGATGACGCCGCGTCACCTAATTCTATTGTAGTATAATAGATGGCGCCATCAATAGCCATCAATTATATTTTTATTGTTCAACGCGGATACATTATATTAGGGCGTGTTTATTTACCCTTTTTTCCTATTGCATAGTCAAAGGCAATCGCACTTAAGAAGTAAACTCCAGCCGTGCGTCAGAGCTGACAAACGCACTTTTTTTGTTAAAGTTTAGCGGTTTAGTCATGAAAAATATAATAGACAACTTTCAAGATTAATACGATTGCAAAGGTATATGAAAAACTGTGGTTTTCATACCAGAGGGAAATTAAATGGTTTTTCCTGTTTATATAGCTGAATTTTGTGTGGTAACAAGTGATTACTAAGAACTGTAGTTGGCGAACCTAGGGAGCCGTGTGTCCCTTTATTATAAAACATTAAATGATAACGGATAACATAATAGGAAATTAAATGTCATGAAATATAATGTTATCTATCAATATAATTTGCATTGCCTAAATTACAGCTAAAAATGAAGCAATAGTGCATTAGTTTTTTAGTTTATTTCGCGAAAGTAAATCTATCTATAAAACGTGAAATATTTTTTGTTCATTAAACTTGATCTATCGAATACCTAATTGAAAGTAAACTGTTAATAATTAATAATTTTGTTAATGATAAAGATTTAATAAACTAACAAATCTGCCTCGAAATTGAATAAAATTTATTAACTAAGTTAATTAAATTACTTATTTATTTTTACAATTTTTCAAAACTTCCTGTCAAAATTTGTTGTGGTGTGCAAAAGGACATCGTTCAAAACTAGTCCATTATTATTTAACTTACACTTTGAACATTTCAATAATAAAAGTCTTTCTTAATTTCAGTAATTTCTTGTGAATATTTCAGATTTTGTAAGTAAGCATAACATTTGTAAATTAAAAAAAAACTAATTACTTAATTGAAACAATTAGATTTTTTAATACTTTCAAACTAAGAAACCCCGTTACCAAATTACAAGATATTTTCCCAGAATCCCAAAATCTGTAATTTCTTTTCACCTAATGGTACAAGTTTCAACCGTTAAAATGAAAATATCATACACTGATGACCCGATCTCCATACAAAATGATTGATCTCCTTGGCTTATTTGTTTATCTTTAAAATGCTCAAAATCATTTGTTTATCTTCAAAATTCATCACATACCTATTAGCCCGCGAATGTTGCATCAAAATAGGTTATGTCGTTCCCAAATTAGATTATGAAACAACCACAAACATATATAATTGCTTAGTGATAACAGGTCGTGTCCTGAGTTTCACCGTAAATGAGTGATACCAGAACTAATTAGTTCCCCATCTCCTCCTTATGCCCTTTATTTTATCGCTGTGGGCAACACACTAACAACCACAATGGTTTTGTAAAAAAACCAAGGAAGTTTAGTTTTCTCATAAAACGCCACAGGTGCTGCATAGTAGGATTACGTTAAAAAAAAGATATAACGCCTGACAAAATATGTAAAGCAATATAACACCTAAAATTGTACTTTTGCCAAGAGTTGGATCTCTATTTTCACACAGCTCGTGCCCAGGGCTTCGGCTGCGTGGAATATATTATTTAGCCTATGTCCATCTTGAAATTCCATTCTAACTATTAGTGAAAGATTTTTTTTAATCGGATGTGTAATTTCGAAGATTACCTCCTACGTACAAACTAATAAACAAACATAGAAACTTTACGTCTTTATAATATAATAATATTAATATAAATTTAGTATTTTCCGTTTCTATTACGACTTTCAGGAAGAGATTGGAAAATCTACTTTTATGTTAGTCGATATTGCTTATCACATCTAGTATTACACTATAGAAATCCACATCGCTTTATACAACTGATGTTATTTGTATTATTTTTGAACTAGCTGGGGCCCGCGGCGTCGCCCGCGTTGAAAAATAAAAAATAACGCCTGACTAAATATATGAGCAATGTAACGCTTAACATCTTTATTGCAGTTTTAGCATTGGCAGGCGATAGATAATCCCTCGGGAACAGTACTTTTTCTGAATGAAAGGTTCTTTCCACGACGTATATGCAAAATTTCATGATGATCGGTTCAGCTGTATAGGCGCGAAAAGTTAACAGACAGACAGAGTTATTTTCACATTTTTAATATTAGTATGGAAGTATGGATATGAAAATTTTTATTTGACCGTTGACTAAATAGAATTGGATATTTTTCATGCCAGATAGGTTGTATGATATTGATGAATCGATTGATTGACTTTGACGATATATTTAACTCGTAATAATAATAATAACGTAATTGTGAAATATTGTATTGATGTAATTGATATTATTTTGACTTTTTGATTGTTCTTGTTTAATTTAAATTTTAAACCTTTAACATAGATAATATGCAACATATTCAACTGTAGATACCTGTAAATGGCAAGTAAATGTGTCCATACATATGTTTGTGTGACTTGATAAATTTTTGCTGTGCTGTTGGTATTTCCATCAAATAAAAATAAAAAAATAAAAAAATAAATTAAATAAATGAATTAATAAATATAAAATAATATATGCTCTTAGGTTTTCTTTAAATAAAAATACACAGATTTCATCGCAATTTCAGATTTTGATTGGTAGCACTTCGTTTAAAGCAACATAAATGCAATCTTCAAGTAAATTAATTGATTGTCATATTATCTTTTCAAATATTCGTCATTTTTTAATATTTAATTCATCCAAAAGCTTACATATGTTCCTCTTCAAAAGCCAATACTATTATTACTTCGACAATTTCAATCGATTATTTCAATCGACAAATAACAAAGCGCGTCCGCGCATAAAACTGCAGGAAATACCAATATGTAAAATTACGCCTAGACTAACAAAGAAATAGAATGATTGCATGGAGTATTGCTGTCACCTTTGGGATGGCTCAGCAAAATACCAACTTTCCGCACTCGACTCGGTAGATCGCAGAGCTAGGAGGCTCATTGTCGATGATAAACTAATAAGAAATAAGCTGCAGAGCCTGGCACATAGACGCAAAGTTGCCTGTCTGCGTGTATTCTATAAGATGTACTTCGGAGATTGTGCTCGAGAACTGCATGAGATCATACCGCCTTCCCCTTTCTTCTATCGGACAAGCAGACGTACGGCTGGTTACCATCCTCACCTTGTCGAAATCCCTCTAATTCGGACATGGATAGATGCTGGTCAAGAGCAAACCCATCTTTAATTAAAAAAAAAAAGATTACAGCTCATTTCATGTAGGTACTTATAAGTAATTCATATTCAATCATCTATCTACTTATTAATTATATGAATTTCATTTACCTATTAGGTAATTGTTCTTTTCATTCATTTTGTTATGTAGACAAAACACAGAATAATTGAACGCGCATTCTGTATCGTTCTATATTCAGGGTTTTTAATGCTTTTTTAATGCAATGAAATGTTGTATATTTATAAATTACTCTTTAAACTACGTAACTTCGTCCAACCTTAAAACTAGACATAAAAACCTTTATATAATATGTATAAACAAAAATGAATCTCTAACAGAACAGCTGAAGCAATTTTTTGGAGTTTTTTTTTTGGAGTTTATTGTTTTCATATAAGGACCTCGGTATGGAAATTTTATGAGGAGTAAAATTAATACAAGCGTTAACTAAAAAGCGTTATGTTATCTGTCAATTTGACATCTGTGCGGCAGCTGACGCATGTATTTATGTTCCCTAATTCTATTGTAGTATAAGAAGCAACGCCAGAGGGTTTCTCTGGGCTTATAAAAACAAACGTCGAAATCTTGTATGAAAAGTGTAGTCCGCGTTAAACGATAGCGCATTATAACGCAACGATGCAGCGACATCTGTAGTCGAAAAATGAACTATTTGACCTTATAATATCTATGTGGTACCGAACGTTACTAAAAATAACTTTTGTTGGAACACGTGACATCTGAGTATGCAGAATGTAACTAAATATAATAAAGTAATTAGGTATCCAGTATCTATTGACACGAGGAAAATTTTATACTTATGTTTAGTTTTATACGTTTAAATGAGTAAACTTCAGTCGTATGTCGGAGTTGGCACACGCCCTTTTTAGGGTTCCGTACGTCCGAATAAAAAAACGGAACCCTTATAGGATCACTCGTGTGTCAGACGGTCACAGTCAATTACCTCGGAATCTACTAGACCGATTAAATTGAAATTTGGTACACATATCAATTTCTGTGACCCAAACGCAGAGGTGTGACGTGAATAGATGAAATCTGTATATGGGAGGTCATTTTTGGAGGAAAAGTGGAAAATTTAAAAAAAAAATTCGACAACTGCATCGTGTGACATATCAAATGGAAGATCTTGTTGTGAAGATCTTAAATATATTTTTTGTAATTTTAAAATAAATAGTTTCCAAGTTATTCAAGAAAATTGACCATTCTTCCCCCCCCCCCCCCTTATGTCCGAAACTACTGAACCTAAAATTTTGAAAAAAATACAGAAATTAATTTTCTACTTACAAATTATAGGAAAACCTATAAGAAGTCCAAGATATTAAGATAACATGGTAAATCACTCAATATTGTGCGGATAGGTAACATCGTATGGAACTCTCTTCACGCGAGTTCAACTCGCACTAGTCCCGTTTTTTTTTATATAAGTATTCGTCCCAGAAAGGTTCTTAAGAAGAGCCTTTAAGAAGAAACCTTTTAATTTTAATTTCCAATTTAAATTAAAAGGCGGTAAGACCGCGGAAAACAGCTAGTAAAGAATAAATATGTACAACACAGACCGGTTATGATAGAGTTTAACTATTAGGTTTAAACACACATAGTTATGTTTATATGGAAAGTAATTGATAGTTAAAATATCTCCGTAAAACAAACATACGATGCTTTGATTTCTACTTTGGCTGACACTCGAGACTTGGATGCAAGTATTCGTAATGTTTCTAATTAGAAAGGTTTCCTAACAAGTAATTAAAGACCCGATGACCTGTATTATGTACATGTAGTATGTGAATGTTTACCTATAATTTCAGTACTCTATATGTTTTATTAATTTTTACATTAAATTAATCGTATAATCTTTCTGGATACGTCAAGTGGTAAAACAAATTATTGTTACTGGCAACTTGATCCACAATACCTACCTAATAGGTAATACAAACACCAAGAAATCCATCAACTCCTTGCGAATCCAAAACAACAACGGTTTTAGGATGCTGGTGGGGTTGCCTCGTTTCTGTAGTGCCTCTCAAATGTTTGCCGAAGCAAGAACTGACGGGTTTCATGCAATTATCGGAAACATAACGTCGTCGTTGCTAGAGAAGACACGAGCCAGCGCCAACAGCATCTTAAAAACTGGTTCTCTTACTCTTTAATTTTTAAACATTTTATGGATGTTCTAATATAATAAGTTTTTCGGCATATGTAAATTAAATAATAACTAACAATGGATCATGTTATCTGAAAAATTAATGGCCGGATCCTATATTTAGAAGACTTTGACAGTAGGGATTAGAACTTTAAAGAATTTTATAATAAACACATTTATTTATTTATTTATTTATTTATTTATTTATTTATTGCAACAAAACATATTTAGTTAATGAAAAATTAAGAAAATTTACGATAGATTAAAACAATAAATACAATAACAATATTGGCATAGCTTTGTCGGGTAAAACACTTTGTTCTGTAACTGCTGTATATGAATTTATATCCTGTAGACATATTATGTGTTTGGTCAAATAAATTTATTCATTCACCATACCAAATCTGTATAAAAATCTTATATTAAAAACAGGTTAAATGTGTTTTAGAGGGAGAACTTTACTACTGAACCAATTCTATAAATTAACTACAAAAATAAGATTGCGAAAATTAATCTGTACTAGACTAGCTTAGATTTACATTAGCCTACCTTACACTGTCGGGACAGGTAGTGCAATTTCATCCCTCCTGGCTTTGCTTACTTATAGAGACAGCTGTTGTCACCCGCCATCGAGAGAACCGTCAGCCTTTTTTTTTAACATTGTGAAGTCCTCACGGATACCCGACAGCGTAAAGGACGCTGCGGGATTATGCCGGACTCCTAACGATTAAAATCTAACGACTTTCTAGCGCAGATGGGCGGGATAGCGGGAACGTTATGTATGACACGACATCCTCGCCCCGCCACGACCATCCAGAGCAGAAAAATTTACGACAGTCCTTAATCGTGAGGGATACAAATCCCCGACCACCTCTAATCAACTCAAACTGGTTGCTTTGACCGCTGAGCTAACGAGTCACCGTCAACCTGCCTGCCACATTTTTAACTGCCACACTGCTATTAGTGAATTTGTTTGTTTGTTGCAAAGTCTATTTCATTCTTTGTGTATGTATAACAGACTTCTTGAGCGTATGAAATTTTCTTAGGTACTGTTTCGCTCTTAACATAAATCTTCCACGGTCCAGTAGAAAGCCGGTGAAAACATGGTGGCCCCTTCGTGCGTGAGAGAGACCCCATTAAAACCTATTAATAAAAATAAAAAAACAAAAGAAAATATCTCTCCACCCGGTTACCGCACAAAACGTATGGGAACGTGTGTTGCGTAAAAAACAGAGGAAGTATGAATAAAAATGTAATCCAAACGGTTCTGCAGATAGATATGATCTACAGAGTTTACAATTACGCGATGCTATTATGTCATTGACGAATTGGGGCCAAGTTGGCAAAAGTAATTAAGTTTCGAACACGTATGGCTTATCAATTGATAGGAAACATGGTTGCGCTATTTAAAGCTATCGCTTTGCGAAAAGAAACTACCGTTTTCCTCTCATAAATAGGTTTCCTGATAACAATAATACTATTTTACTATGTATTACTTCAGTTTGAAACGACTTGTTAGCTTTCCTTTAGATTTTATTTATTCGGGTGCTTAAACTGGTGATGAGTGGTTAGGGTGCTTGAAAAATCAACTTTTCATTTTGGCTCTGGTCTGGATTTGGAAAGTAATGGCAGGGCACACTGCGTTTTCGCAGTCATTTGGGCAACCCGTCTGGCGGCAATGACCACCCCCTTACAGAAGACCACCGTGAAATAACCGCACTTGTGCTGTTGTGTTTCGGTGAGTGAGTAAGGGTTGCCAGAGCCCATTTCCCTATCCACTCCTAATCGCTCATCCTTAATCCTACTGTAGTCGGCAGCGCACTTGGAGCAGCTTTGGCGTTGCTTGTGTTTTAGGCCATGGTAGCCACCTACCATCAAGTGGACCGTCAGCCTGTCTGCCGATCTTAACATTTAAAAAAAATTAAGTTGATGATAGTTTCTACCCCGTACAATCGAACAGTAGGTACAAACGGTTCCTAATGAATTTTTTGGTCTAAATTCTGTCGCTCAGAGCCAGTCCACTTAAGTCTACTTTTTTTTTTCAAAAGCACTTTTTGTCTGCTATGTCATTGAAATAAAATGTTATTTATAGTGCCATATTGTGCTATGTCCAGCCGCTACTAGAATTATCATGTTCATAGTAAAAAAAATTGTACTCGTATATACCTACTTTATTTGGATCCAAAAAAGAATCGTTAGAATAGCTATAATATTGTTACGTGCGGGGTGAGTTAAAATGCCGTGTAAGGGCGAAACGAACGAATTATTTTCACAAACCAAGGTAACTTCCAATATCCCTAAACTTGTCCGATGAAACCGTTAAACTTGCCAAAAATCGTCAATGATTCGTCCCTTAATGTGTCGCTGGTTCACTGTCGCAGATAACTTCGCAACAGCTCCGAAGAGTCGCTTTCGTATCGTTGGTTGTCGCACCACTGACATAACTCGCCCGCCTTCTCTTTTATTTATATTTGGCGCCAAACGCCTTGTTGTATTTCAAATTTACTAGAAATATAAACAAGATTGTAAACCATTGAAAGTTCGGGAATGCTATTTCTGTTGAAATGTAAACTCTATGTTGTAACAATAAGGACCTAATATTTCCTTTGACACTAGTCGGGAAGGGGCATGGCTACCATCGATAGGGTGGGACGTTCGGCCGACGCGAACACTTTTTCCAGAACGTTTCATAGTTAGTCGTAACAATATCAATTTCGTGGCCACAACGGTTTTCATTCTTGTTTTAATTATTGTTAATAATCGAAATGTATGTAAACAAAATTATGCATACGTTTTTTAAATCTATCTCTCCAATGCTTTTATTTTTCTTTCATACGCTCTGATAGATACAGTTGACAAAATATCTTCTTGTTAGGGTCAGTTCACACAGAAACGCGGCACGCGCGGCGACCACTTTTAAGATAGCAATAGAATATAGCTTTTACTTACGACACTAAAAGTACACAGTTTAATGATTCACGTGAAGTTGTGTTGTGCGGCGTAGTGTGAAGCCGCCGACACCACTCACGTACCTACTCACTGAACTGAACTTTTTTGTAGTAAATAATTTCTATAATTCTATTGCTATCATAAAAAGTGCTCGCCGTGCCGCGTTCCGGTATGAGCTGACCCTTATGGTGCCACTTCTTTAGTTCTCTACGAGGGTTGGCGACCATCATGGCTATCTTAACCTTAGAAGCTGCTGCACGAAAGAGGGAGCAAGTCCTCATACTGAGCCATTGCCTTAAATTCTTCAACCAGAGTTACAAAATATCATCATCTCAGCTGTAGGACGTCTAATCGACTGCTGGAGAAAGAACTTCTCCTCTAATTTTCCAAAAGGACGGTCAGAAGTAGTCTGGATCCACCGTCTCCCCACGGCCCTTATCAGGTCTATCCACACCGAGTAGGTACTCAACCAGCTTAACACTCGGTGTCCGTCCACCTTGTAGGAGTACCTCCTTCCGTCCCCAGCGGCCGCCGGTTCTCCGTACTATGTGTCCTGCCCACTGCCACTTCAACTTACTAATCCGCCGGGTTATGTCAGTAACTTTCGTTCGCCTATGCAGTGCCGGTTTTAGCATTACCAGCGCCCTGGGCGAGATTTTACGGCGCCCTCTATCTCCCAGTGAAAACCATATGAAAAAAGCGGGATTCATTTATAGTAACTAGCGTTCCGTCCCCGGCTTCGCCCGGGATGCAATTTTTATATATAAGAACATTCCCCGTTTATCCCTCTTTCCATTAGTGCAAACCGAATTATAATCGGTCTACCCGTTCACGCGTGATGTCATGACCGAGGGAAATAGGGATTCATTTTTATATATAGAGATTAAATTAAGTAGGTAAATATAAAAAATACAGTGATTATAACAAGTTGTTCATAAGACAAAATACAATTTATAAAACTTTACATTTAAATTAGATAAACAATATTATAAAAGGAACAAAAAACAACAACAAGAATACAAATTAAAATAATAAAATAGCTATTTAAAAACTAATAAAATTTTACTTTTATATTAAAAAGAATCATTCGGTATCACTCGGTAGTCGAAACTAAGAGTGAAGAATACCACCGCAACAAACCGTACTACGTTTGCTTTATTTAGAATAAATCTGAGTGTTAGTACTTAAGTGTTAGTAATAGTTAAATCTCAAGTGTTAAGGTCGTGCACCGGTATAATGAATGAGCTGATTGTATCCCTCTTCGTCAAAAATAACCCGAACTCTTTTTAACAAAATTTTTAAAAAGAGATGGATAATTTGTTTTGTGGTATATGCTATGGTTAAATGAACAGCAGTGTTTCAACCGAAATGCAATCTGCATTTTATTGTAGTGTTGCCATCATATCTAGATTTAGGAGAATTTGTGTATGGAAGTAACACTTACTCTATGAAAAAACCGATATAAAGGGGCGCCCTTTTTATATCTGGCGCCCCTGGGCGGTCGCCCAACCGCGCCCTACCCTAACGCCGCTACTGCGCCTATGGATCACCTCATTCCTCATTCGATCTCGGAGTGTAACCTCAAGTACGGCCCGCTCTATAGCTCGTTGAGCGACGTTGAACTTTCTTACTATAGGCCATAGTTAAGCCTGGTTTCCTAGGAAAGCGGTGCCGTCACTTAACGGACGCAATTTAACGGACGCAAAAAGACGGCCTTTAATACGGTGACAACATGTGGAAAGTTCCATCACCATCGGCCACCGTTTTTTAAAAAAACCCAACCTAAAAATGTATCCAGGAGAGTGATTACGTACGAAATCTAATAAAAATTTCGTCGTCCTCGCTGCTCCAGTTGGAGTTGGAACTCATTTTGTACTTCGACTGGTCAAAAGAAAGAAAGAAAGACTTTTATTCACTGCACGAAAGACACATTATGTACAAAAACAGGGCAGAAATTAATAAAAAACGTGAGTGTGTCCTCGCGGCAGCGAATCGGATACTGGCTCAGCATTGTGCTGAGGTGCTGACAAACACCTACAGCGCTGATTTTCAGCCAGCACCGTATGTGACTCATTGGACACCATACAAACTTACTTTATAAATTATTATATATATATCTATATACAATATATACATACACACACACCCACCCACACACACACACACACATATATATATATATATATATATATATATATATATATATATATGTTATACAATACAATATTTTAAAAAATGGCTTCACCGCTATCAAGAAAAACGTTTGCGAACCATTTGACATCGACAAGACGGTCGTCATGCAAATGGCGGCACCGCTTTTTGATGTTACGGTGTCCATTACCGCTTTGTAGGAAACCGCGCCATTTTGTTCATAGACAACGTTCTAGTGACGTCATTCACCGCTGTATTACGGCCGCTACGCTATCCAGAGTTTTATTGACCAGCGCCATTTGTCATCACTGGCAACATGTACATTGTTCGAAAACCTTTGTTTATGGCACTAAAGAATTTTTAGCTAGAAAACTATATTTTTGAAAAAAATATAGTCGCTTTTAAATAAGATCACTGAGTAATCATGACATATTTTAGTGAAATATACCAATATATTTCTTTTGCAATAATAAGTCAATATATTTTTGTCAGGTGTTGCATTTTTATTTTTATTTTTAGATGATCTCTCGAGAACAGCATTTTTTTCTGGATGAAAGGTTTTAAATCCTTTTTTGTATGCCTGTCAACGTTGTACCTATGTATAATTTCTAGATGATCGAGACGTGAAAGCTTACAAACAAACAAAGAAACAAACTCACTGTCGCATTTACAATACTCGTATTAGTTAAGATTTCCTATTACTTATGTCAACATATGTCCAAAATCTCAATTATTATATTCATTTTTTTCTCTCTCTCTCTCTTTTTAATTCAATGACGATGGTATTTAATATTCTTTCATTCATTCGAAATACAAATAAAATTTTTTTTTTTTTGAAACCTTGTAATGTATAATTTCTAATAAAGTAATTTGTAAATTGTCGCTGTAACGTAATAATACTTATTTAATTCACAAACTCTTACAAACACCATTCTAATCGAACTAAGTGGACTGCCTACGTCTAGTCGGTCACAATTCGAATAACCCACTTGAATAAAATAATAAATAATATCTCTCGTCCCAATTCCATATTATTTGTTTGCCAAATACGGTCAGTCATGAATCTAAAATTCACTCCAATAGGTCTTGCAAATGACATAACGAACGGTTCTCACGATGGGGCGCTCATTTTGAATAGAATGCAAAAAAACAATTCGAATATCGCAATTAGTCTTCACCGTTTAAGTATATGTGACCGACAAATGTACCAATGACGGTCTACTTAGAACAGCCAAGTATCGATGGACAGGAATCGTGAGGTTATTTCACAACGCATTATTAAATGATACATATGGAGGTACTGTTTGCTTACAGAATCTCATAAAACTTGCTTTTATTATAGGAAATCTATAATTCTAGTCATTTAATAAATAAATAAATTCTATATAACGGGAAAAATATCTTAAATAAACTTGTGAGAAGTGTACAAATAAATGTTAAATTTCAACATTCAATAATAGCACACTGACTACATCACTGCTGGCGACTCCGGAGCCGGCCATTGCCTCGATCAGCAAATTGGTTTAGGACTCATTGGCCCTGGTGAATTTTATAATTTTATTAAAGCCCTCATAAAATTACCGATTCATTCGTCTCAAAAGAGATGTAACGCATAGTTGTTTAGTCGGATACCGGATACCGAATATTCGGTCAACCTTGAAGCCGGATAGCCAGATATTTGACTGCATATATATTGACTTATTGGGTTGTTGTAGCTGAAAGAACTCGCCAGAAGATTTTATTGGAATTTATTAAAAAGTCTTGCAACGAGTCCTCCAGCAGCAGTTATGTTTCTCTCATGACACAGTCTGGATGAGTAGCAAATGAATACAACATTAGAACAACATCAAGAGAAAAACGTGATTTGCATGTGAGATTAATGTTGATTTGAAAGCAGTTTGAAATGATCCCAATCGTTACCCTTAAATTTGGTGATCAGCTAATTAATTTACTACACAATACCCCAACTTAACAAAGTTTGCCAAAATGTTTCTTTCAGCATCGTGCAGCAGCGTACAGGATTTTTTCGGAGGCACAATTTGCCTCTAATACAGTACTAGTACTCATTTATTTTTGTTGTTAAATAAAATTACGGGAAATATATGTATTATGTGGATTAAATAAAGTAACTAATTTAATAATTATATTAACCAATAATTATCTGATTTTGATATTTGGCATATTTTTAAATCCCTATAGGTACTCGCTTCCGGTATTCGGCCGGATAGTAAATTTTAGTCGGATACCGAATAGTTACCGGAAATCCGTTACTTCTCTACTCATAATCATTCCACCAAACTACAATAGTCGTTCACCAGGCGCAGGACTCGGTAAGTAGGCAAGTATTATGTCTAGGTATTTAAGGAAAAGTTTTTTTACATATCGGTTCTGTTTAAAGATCTTATTATTTTTAATATTAGAATTTTTAATTATTCCTTTTTTTTATATTTTACCTCTATTGTATATCAAATAAAGTGAAAAACATACTTTAAAAAGAAGTTTTTCAAATGCCTCCACAAACAAAATCGACCTTACCTAGGTGTGTGTCACGCGATTTCATAACATAGAGTGTTGTGTCATTGTGTCGGAGACTAACTACATGCTATCTAGTAATTAATCTGTGCGGTCCAGAAACTGAAATGGAGTGGCACGAGCGCATAACCTAACCACATTCTAGTTCACCGGGATTTATTGAGTTTACGTATTGTTACGTTATCAATACTGCGATGTAAATTACTTCAATCAATCAAACGAGTGTCGCATTGTTCAATAAAAAATCCCATATTCAACGGTGGATGTTTATGGGCTGATGATGAAACAATGATTCGTTCATTAATTATATAATTCCAAGGCTGGGATTATATAATTCCAGCCTAAGTAGCTAAAAAAAATCGATGCCCGCCTGTGTCTGTTTCTCCGATAATCTATTTTAAACGACCCAAGGGATTTTGATACGGTTTTCACAAACGGAAAGAGCGATAAACAAGGAAGGTTTTTGTGCATAATTTGTAGAAAAAAATGCAGCTGTGTGAAGTCGGGGGCGGGTCAATAGTACACAAATTTTTGCTCAAGGTGGAGAAAAACGCTAAATACTAAAAATATCCATTGTTTAATGAAGATGTTACAAGAAATAGACAACACAATTGCTTTGAAATAATATATATTATACTTAAACATGTGAAAAACCAATTGTATTAATTAGAATTTTCGTTAAAGTAATAGAAACTCCACAAAAAAAATTAGAACACAAGAAGAATTTGACTTTTATTGAAAATTCTCTCGAAAACGGCTTATTGCGCGCATATGAATCCTGTGCCTATTAATAAGTTAATGTCAGTTTAAAAAATTTTATAAATTTTTTTTAATTTTTTTTTTGTGTATTGTTCTAATGGTAAAAACAAAAAAAAAACACAATTTCTAGGCCTGTTAAATTATCTCCGCCGCCAGCGAGTTCTAATGTAAATGTCATTTGCCCAAGTGAAGCCCTTATACTTGATAGTAAACATCGCGTGAACCTGTCCTCACGCTGTCAATGTGGCGTCCTTTACGGCGGTCTATGAAGGAAGTAAAGTAATAAAGGCATACGAGTTCAACAGTCAAACTGTCCGTCTGGTGTAAAGTCCCGTTACAAACTAGTGGCGTGAATAAAAGCTCATGTGCTGTTGTGTCTCAGATTTTATGACATATTAATTAAAAACCCATTGTATCCATTACCTACAGGGTATTTAAATTTAAAGTTATTCTTCCATCTTTAAAAGTTTTTATGATTAAACACATCATATATTTTACACATGTTTTATTTATCTCAAAAAGGAATCCTTCACATCATTCTTGTTAAGTCAAACGTAATTAAATTTAATAAAATTATTTATTTCGACATTCTTTAATCATTTTTGAGTAACATTCAACAACTAATAAATGACAAAACAAACTCTAATATTATCCTAAAAGAAACGATAGCGGTCCTCATTTATTAAGTACTAGCGACCCGCCCCGGCTTCGCCCGGGGTGCAATTTTTATATATGTAAACATTCCCCGTTTATCCCTCTTTCCATTAGTGAAAACCGAATTAAAATCGGTCTACCCGTTCACACGTGATGCCGTGACCAAGTGAAATGGGGATTCATTTATATATATAGAAAAGATAATAATCTTAGAAAGAGGCTTCTATTCTTCTAAATAATTTTTTATACATATACATGCTTTATGTATAAAAAATATTTAGGAAATTATTATAAAATTGCCAAGTTTGGAAAAAACTTGGAAAAAGTCTTACATTTCATATGTTGGACAAGATTTTTTGTTTTGGAGCTCCTGCCTAATATGCTCCGAGGCTTATCGTAGTCTATAATGTTCGCCATCCTTGAAAAAAGTGGGGCAGCCAGTCTGTCAGTAGTAACTAAACTACCCCTTTTTTTTCTGATAATGCTTCAGTTTATAGGCAGTCAAGTAGTATGATTGCCATCTTCTCTGGCACATTTTATCATGAAACCATCTACAGTGCCACCATGCGTAACCTCGGTAGTATTATGAACAAATCTCACAGTCTGCCACTTTTCTCTCAAACCGAAACAAAGGACAGTTAAATGTTCGCAACCGCTTCCTGGTTCACAATCCCGCAAACGCGTTACTACGTCTCTTATCGGTTTGCATTCATTGAAGATTTAACCGAGTTAGTAACAGCCCACTTTTACCATCTCGAATATTTCACTTGTTTGACGTGACAATAGGCTGTTTATTTCTAACGCTCGAGTGCGAAGCGAGTTCAAAATTAATAGAAGTTTAGATACTTCGCAACGAAACCTTCTATTTAGAATGTCGGTGTAAGAGCAAAAGTGAAGCTAATTTTGAATTTCGAACATGAGGATCATTGGTTATTTTATTTTGTTTTCTTAAAAATCTCGTGTCACGGAGTTTGTGATCGTACTCCTCCGAAACGGCTAGACCAATTTTTATGTTTTTTTTTTCTATATTTGGTAAGTATGAGAATAGGTAGTAAAGTATTTTTCACCCCCACCCCCCATTTTTAATAGCGATTTTAGTTTTTTTGTATGAATAATATCAAAATAATTTAAGTGTCTCATTGACGTGAAGTGTCGCGTCGCTTTGAAATATGGTTTAAAAATAAAATAGGACCCGATAGGTGGCGTCACAATGGGGTTAGAGAATTTTTTCGGGTTCAGCCAGGACAAAGTCTGCTGGATCAGCTCTATAAGTATTTGTGATTGTATTTCCGTCCAATTTCCATTTTGCCATTCCTTTCAAAATTTCTGGAGAAGTTAGTTTGTAAAAATTAAACCTTTTTCTTAATAACAACTCTGTTCTCTGTCCCTTGCAATGGGTTTCGACCTAGGCATAGTACCTAAAGTTACAGCTTTGGCCAACGTTATTTATGACATTCATTGGGCGATGGACAATAAACAGCTTACAATTCTTGCGCTGGACAATAAACAACTTACTAAAACTAGATTTTAGTAATGCGTTAAATACAGTGCACTTTGATATTTTACTAGAGCTGTTGCGTTCTATTTACATGGCTTCATCGGTAACAGACTGGTTTCGGAATTACCTCTCTGGTCGATTCAACGCGCCCGTATCAATGTCCCTCAGGGAGGCGTGTTGTTTCCTTTTCTTTTTGCCATCTTCATTAATTCTATCACTGAATCTTTATTTTTAGATTCTGGTGCCCGCGGCTTCGCCCGCGTGGAATATTTAGTCTATATCCATCCTGAAATTCTATTCTAGCAATTGGTGAAAGAATTTTTTAAATCGGATGTATAGTTTCGGAAGATTACCTCCTACATACAAACAAACTGCTTTTGACTCGCCTCCGTTATATTTTTCAATCTTTTCGCAGTACGTACCAATCAGTGCGATGGCGTTTTTATTTTCTGTCAAATTATGGAGTATCCATTCCTCATGCCTAGATGTTCGTGTAAGAGTTTATGCACTTGACTTCATGCCAATGCTTAAACTTGACCGAATCTATTAATATGCCACTCTTTTTTCTATTTCAATCATGAACCGCACAACACTCAAATTATTTTCATTTGTCGCCGTATATGAACGTCTTTTACGAAAATCATCAGTGAGATTGCTACGACCACGTTTAAACTCTCTGAATCAGTTATTAACAGTGGCACGGGATGTGGCTTCGTCATAAAATTTTAACCGAAGTCTATCATAACTTTGTTGTTGATTAAGACCTCAAAGAAAGTCATAATAAATTATAGAGCGAAAATTTTCTCTCTTCAAATTCATTTTTTCGCGCTGCACACACTTTTTAAATTAACACTATAATAAAAACAAATGTCAAATGAATGAAATCACATAGACAGCTTCCTAAACAGTTCTTAATTCGAAATTTATATTTATTTTTCATTTCTATCCTTACTTTCTGGCCAGTTCTAAAGACTTTCAGTGCGGCCTATGAATATTGCATAATAATTATCGGTTTTTATAAAAAAAAACTATAAATATATTTTTATCGTTGGAATTCTTCAGAAATTGCATGCCCTAGTAGCCACCACCATCAAGGGGGCCGTTAGCCTGTCTGTCGACTTTAATATGAAAAAAAGTTACTATTATATCAAGTGGATTGGCACAATGCTTGCCGGCTATTACGAGTACATACTTTATAAAAATAACATTTTTGACCACATCTAACGTAACAGGTCACTGAAGACATGTATTGCCAATCAAATGCAACAAAATTTAGACAGCAAACCATTTATGGACACTATTTGAACAGTTTGACACCCTCAAGGATGAAACCAACAGAGATGTCAGACTGAATGTGTTATGGAAGTTGAGTGAAATTGATAAATAAAACGTGAACAAGAGATAATATCCACTTTGAGTTGATTTCACCGTTGAAGTCCCGCAGTAGGTGGTCTACTTGGTGCGACCCTGGCCCTCAACTTGACCTCAGTTGAGGGCGGCGTCAGTGTATTGTCAGAAATCGACGCATGTCAATCAGTCGTTCGGCGCAAAATATAAGTGGCAACGGAAAATGGAAAATTTTAAAAATATTGTATGGATATCCTTTCAAAGAGAAAGTTCTCTTTTTCAATGTTTGAACTCAGTGCAACAGGCTCATACTAAATTTTAATTCTACACTATTTTATTTTATTTTATTTTATTCGATATAAATACCAACAGCACAGCAAAAATTCATCAAGTCACACAGAAAAATATATATAGACACATTTACATTTACTTGCCAATTACAGGTATCTACAGCTGTATATGTTGCATATTATCTATGTTAAGAGTTTAAAAAAAATTTACAATTGTCAACCATTTCATACAAATACCAATTAAAAATACATATTAATATTAAAAACAATTTGGAAGAGAAGGGTGTGCACTTAAAATCTAATCAATTACAAAAGTCAAGCAATGTCAAACAATATAAATTACACCAAACAACAATAAAATCAAACTAAGAATCCAAAAAGTCAAAACAATGTCAATCACATCAAAAAATAACACCTCACAATTACGTTATTATTGTTATCATTATGAATTAAATATATCGTCAAAGTCAATTAATCGATTCATCATTATTTTACAACTTTGAGAGCTTTGATGTCATAAACATATAAATGTAAACATATTACAGTGTTAGATTACACAAAAATACATTGTAAAGAAATTGCTGGGCAGGCAACCGCAAAAATATGTTACTAATTTTTTTTTTAGCAAAGATTAAATTAATAACAGAAAATATAATTCAATTTATTTATTTGTTGTTCTCTTCGCAGCAAGAGATCATTATGCCGAATAATATATTTTTATTTACTCGACAAGTAGATCACTACTTAACCACTGCAGTGCTGCAGGATTCAACAGTGAAGAATTGATCTTTTAATTTATTTTTTTTTATTTATATGACAGTAGATAAGTACACGTACAAGGTTAAATACAAAATAAATCGACTTATTTCAAAAATATTTAGCTTCCTTTTAGAAGTAATCTCATACAATTATTAAATTTTTAATTAGGATAGTCAATATTTTGTCTTCAGTTTGAGTTGATATCTTCAGTCTTATGTCCCGAGAATTCATCATTCAAAATGCGTTTCTAATTTTTCCCAAATAATAAAAATCTATGTGTTCAGTACACGAGATTATAACTAAATATTTCAAACGAAATCGAAGAGCTAAAATATTTTATTACGGCTTAGAAGAAGGAAAGATTGCTTACTAGTTTTTGCCCGGAAATTGGACCGCGTATCTTTATAAGCTATAGTCTTTGTGCCATTTTTATATATAAACTATAAAGTTCCATCAAAAAACATAATAAATTTGTACAAAATTTTATAATTTTTGCGCGAAGGAATAACAAACAGAAACAACATAAACTTATTACAGTTACATACGATAAACTTAGGTTATTATGCAAAATATTGCAGCCTGAGAGAATTGTAGAATGCAAGCAATTGTATGAATGAATGAAGGAATGAATGAATGAATTGACGAACGAACGAATGAACGAATGAATGAATTGAGAGAATGGTGCCAGAAGAATTATTCGTATGTGAAAATAGCATCACAAGTGAAAAACATAATTTGTTTAAAAAGAATAAAAACATTTTTTCTAAAACACGCTTATTTCCATCAATTACACCATTCCCCAAATTACGCCTACGATGGTGAAAATTGTACTGCAAACTACGTAATTGTAGCCTTTGTTAGAAAGCAACTGTCGATATTATAATGCATAATATAATATGGAATTCGAATCAAAACACTCATGATAACAATGAAATCGCCATTGCATGACACGTATAAAAATATTCATCACTGATTCTTTTCTAGACTTTTACAATGTAATTACAATGTACAAATAGAAAGAGCTTCATAAGTTTTGTCCGTTTATAAAGAGACATTATTTTAAGAGATTTTCAATCAAGTTACAATGGTATCATTAAAAAGACTCTAAAAACTCTACAACTACTATGCCTACTCTTTTAATGAATATTCTTTACATCATAAATATCTATTTACATACTAACCATCACGCACATCAACTTATCGAGCGTCCTGAATGACTGGGACACTGGGACCGGTTTCAGCTTTTCTTGTATATATTAGGTCAACGGTCTACTTGATGATAGGTGGCTACTGTCATCTAAGGGCACAAAAAAGATTAGGAGGAATGTAGGCCGCTGTCGACCCTAAAAGGCCAGTATAAAGATATCAACAAGACATCAGTGCATTCGAAGATATATTCCGTGATGCTTATTAGATGTCTCTTTTATATGATCAATCAAAATATTTGAGTCATCACATACTTAATCATTATAGGAGGTATTGATCCACAGCGTACCACATATCATTTTTTCATTACAAAACAATCCTCTAACAGTAACGATGTCTATTAATACTAAAAATCTTTTTCATACTTATTTCAAAATGGTTTCATAATTTAAAAAAAATTACTTCAATCGACTCTTATCTGTCTAAGACAAAGATTTCGGCAAGACAAGTATAGATCGGGCAAGACGATTGTATAGACATTTAGAACTATGTGACAAAAAAAATTATTCATAAAAATAAAGGATAATATATTGTAATGGATTTATTGGCCTGATTATTTGCCTATTAATTAAAAAACAACTGTCCAATGTGATTCTGATATTATTAAATTCGGTCGTAGTAATTATATATATGTATGTATAATAGCTAATGCAACCTTCAAATCTATTTGAATTATAATCACTGATCAACGTTCTCGCTCTCCCAAACTGTGGTTTATTAAAAGAAAGTGGTTTGTAATAGTGTTGGTAGCAGGTTTAGTAGCGGTCGTCAAAAAAATTATAAGTCATAAATCGTATGTGATGAACGATTTTCACTTTCTATGAATTAGTTTTAATGGCCGTCTGTCATTTTTCTAATGAACTTACCTACTGTAGTGAATGTTGTTTCATCATTTTGTGTGAAATATTAATCTTTTTAAAAAATCTTACTTAAAAGTGCCAAAACTGAAATAATCACTAAACTAACCTTCCTCTAATACAAAAAGATTAAATTTATAGAATATATAGAGAGGGCATTGGGAAAATGTTCCTACGAAAATATTGATCCTAAGTTGGTTATGGACTAAGCGTCCACCACGTGGTTCTAAATGTCACATTACGGACTCTTTCGTCTTGCCCGATCTAATTGCTTGCCCGACAGTTGAAAATCTTTGCTCGGATATTAAAAAAGGGATTTTGTGCTAGGCAACACATTTCGCTATTCATTTTTATTTTTCATCATTGCTGGACAAAGCCCCACCCCAAAACAACTTTGTTTTGATATTTATGTATATTTTATTAATTTTATTGATATAAGAGATTATTTCTCTTTGTTCTTTGGTCAATATGTGACATGGAAAACAAACTAAGGAACTGCTAAGGATTGGAACTCCCTGCCGGCGTCTGTATTTCCGAGCTCATATAACCCAAATCTTTTCAAGGTTCGAGTGAATAGGCATCTTCTGGGTGAGCTCGCTCCATCTTCGGCCTCATCCTTCCTACATGGATAGATGCTGGTCAAGAGCAAACCCATCTATAATAAAAAAAAAAAAAAAAAAAAAACTACTTCATTATCATCATCATAAATAGCTATCAATATCATTATAAATTTGTAATAGCAATATTGTTGTTTGGAAAGGAATAAAATTACATGTATTTTACAATTTTAGAATGTACATTATGAAGGAAACTTTTTAAGATAGTTGACCACTCGAGACTTAATAATTATTTTATGATCATTTTATACAAATACCATAAGACCAAATGAACATTTCTAATTTTAGGTTAGTAAAACAATTCGTTGAGAACAATAAACAAGCTTTGTGTTGCGAATTAGTGGCAACACTTAAAAATTCAAGAAAAACCCAATATCACAAAAACGGTGCGACGTGCGACGGCGATAGCATCAAATAGTGTTTTTCTGACAAGCCATGATCTTTCCATAACATTGACCACTTACCGGATACCTGTATAAAAATAAAATCCTAATAAAATCTATAATCTAGATAGATCAAAATCTATCTAGATGATAATAGTGATAATTAAGGATTTAATTTTCAATTTAAATAGATTCATAATACTATGTGATTACTCGTTACTTTTACTCTTTAAGATACCCGGAATAGTTCTTACATATTTATATAGCGGAGTCCAGTAACTTCACGCCTGACAACAAAAAGCACAAACTGATTTTCCGTAAAGGTGTTATTCTGCTAAAAATTGTATAAATTTCTGTACGTATGTTTCATACATATAATTTCTCTGAAACAAATCTATTATCTCCCACAAGCTTCCGGACACTTTGCTTGAGGTTCAAATATTGCATTCTTATAACTTCTAAATATGTCTGTGAATGGGAAATGAATGGATGTGATTGGGATGTGACAAGTGTTTGTATAGTTTATCAGACGTCGACCGAATATTGAAAATAAATAATTTCATTAAAATGTTGGATTTTTTTAAATTTCAAATTATCCAAAATTAATATTGTCTAACAGAAACGATACAGTTAATAACATTTCATTATGTAATTAAACAATATTTTAGTAATATTTATAAATTATTAAGAAATTATAGATTTCAAATGTGGTTCATATTAGCTGGACACATAACGTCAGAAACTAAATCGTTCTCCAATGTCATTATGCTCCCGATACCTAATGATGCGAACCATCAAGAGTTACAACAACTCACCTGCCACTCACTCACGCTAGGATCTGCGCGTCAAGTAGGTGACCAAAGTTGACCAAACTGACTCGCCATGTCGTGTCAAGCAAGCAAAATGAATGTAAACACCTACTCCCCACTCTACTCTCGAGCGAGTACCAATATTTGCTGTTTCGCCGCTCCTACTCAGTACGTGTCATCAAGGCCAAACACGACAGATGACTGCTTCAGTTAATCATGATGGGTAAGATGGAAGGAAGAGACGCGCTGGGCGTAGGAGGAAGTTGTGATTACGAAACAGCCGAGAGTGAACTGGAATTGCTTTCATCGAGCAAAGGTTCCAGTTGGCTCTTGACAGAATCAGGTTCAGGGAGTTTAAGGCCAACATTTAAGACTGAAGAGAGAAAAAGAGATTAAGTCGTAGTCCATTTCCCTATCCACTCCTAATCCCTTATCCTTAATCCTACTGCAGTCGGCAGCGCACTTGCGTTGCTTGTGTTATAGGCGACGGTAGCCACCTACCATCAAGTGGACCGTCAGCCTGTCCGTCGAACTTAATATAAAAAAAATAACAGGACAAAACAAATATCAGTTCTAATGCAGCCCGTCTGGAGACAGTGATTACGTCCATACAAGAGACCACCGCGATATAAAAGCACAAGTGCTGTTGTGTTTTGCAACCTCACTACAGGGCCACTTATTCTAATTTCCATGCTATCCTTGGTTGGAATATTGGATTACTTCGAGATCGACATCTCAACTCAACTGCTTTAGTGTTTCGCGAAAACACTCCCTAATACTATTCGACTGTTTTTCTGTCTCTTACATATCACATAAAAAACACAGAAAAATCTAGCTTATCTTATTGTGCTCAGGATAACTCTCAAGGGTCAACTACTGCCCCTTTCACTAACTCACCTTTACACTCAAGCCACCACCTGTACGTAATTGTAACTCACGAGCACTCAACAAGTAGATAATTATATTAAATTATATAATTGTATAACGAGGATGCGGAATAAATATTTTTCGTATCATAGAATTAATATTAGTAGGTATATCACAGGCTCTACTTTAAGCGCCTCCTGATTTCTATAAAAGTATCTTGAATGTACCTATTACTGTAACAGTAACTATTGTAATACTCATTGTAACACACAAGGTTGAAGAATTAGAGGACTTATTTTGAGGAGCATAATATTATCATTACTTTTTTAGTTGTATAGAGCGATAAATACAAGCAACGTCATTACACCTGCTTTCAAGTGAACGAACGAATATCTCTTTCTCTATCAAATTGAGTAATAATTCCCATTATTATATGCAGGTTACTGTGAAGCGCGATATGGCCGGGATTAACAGCCGAAAGGCTATTTCAGACAAAGTGGACATATTGCTATATGGACTTTATTCTATGTGGACGTTTCGTTACATGAATGTGTCAGTGGACCATTTACGATGTGGACCATATGCACGTAAATCACTCTCATTAGATCGTCTGCTTAAAATTTTAATTTGGCTTATAATATTTATTTATTTATTTATTGAATAGCAAACCTAACAGCATACAAAAAATTACAAATACATTTTAAAGGAAATTAAATTTTTACAAAGCCTATTACTAGGTCTGACAAATTACATTTTAAAAGTACAAATATATATATATATATATATATATATATATACACAAACATACATATAAATAAAAATAAGAAAATAAATATATATGGTGTGTGTGTGTGTGTGTGTGGGTGGGTGTGGGTGTGTTGGTGTGTGGGTGTGTGTGTGCGCTGTGTACTGTGTGTGTGTTTTGTGTTGTGTGTTTGGTATCACTCAATGGAGGAAACAAAGTTACTTTTTAGTATGGTGCAGACTGTCAAGCACTCGCCCAATAAACGAATTTCGACTCAACAAATAAATATCAGCATCCTTAAATTTATTTTCGTATGTTCGCACGATTCTACAGATAACAGAGCTCCTGGCGTAGTTACTACGAGCATTTCCAACATCGAAAAGACATTTCCGCCTTGTATGAGCCGCGCTTGCCCGCAATCCTATTCGCTCGGTTAGATATGGGCAATCTATTGCAGAGTTGACCACATCGAATAGAAGCTTCAAGTCCGCAACCAGCCGCCTGTCTTCTAGCGAGTGTAGACCGAAAGAGATAAGTCTATCCGCGTAATCTGTTTTTCTTTTCAAACGGTAATTTAGACTCCGAGTGAAGCGCCGCTGAACAGATTCCAACTGAGCAATATAGGTCACATATAATGGAGACCATATAGGTGAGGCGTATTCCATAATGCTCCGAACGTAAGCGAAATACAAGACCTCTAATGTTTCAATTTTTCGGAAGCATCTAGCGCTTCTGTGCAAAAAACCTAGCATCTGGTGAGCTCTGTGTGTGATGTTATCATAGTGATAGGTGTATAAGAGTTTGCGATCGAGAATGACTCCAAGATCACGAACAAGTTCAACTCTTGAAATTGGAGTACCGTTCAGAGTATAATTGTATTTTATGTAGTTACGTTTCCTAGTAAAAGTGATTATTTGGCACTTATCCACATTCAAATCCAATCGATTCAATTGGCAATACGCTGAAAGTCTCTCAAGGTCCGACTGAAGCTTGTTACAATCATCCATACAGTCTATTGGATGGAAAATCTTTTTATCATCTGCATACATCAACACTTTAGAGTGACTGAAACAAGTCCCAATATCATACAGATAAATATTAAATAGTAGAGGTCCCAAATGAGATCCTTTTCCAAGTTCCATCCCAGGACAATTATTCCAAATTCATATATAAATGTAATATGTAAAAGACATCACTAGCTGTGTTTTCAAACTCTGTAGGTAACGGCTGTTGTAACTCATTCTGCGTAGAATACCAAAACGCGGGGCAGTAAAGTATGAAAGCAATATGGGCGTTTATTGCCGACGTCTATTCATTCGAAGATTTACGTGCATCGTTAAAAAGTCACGCCTAAAGCCTCTTAGACAACTTCGTTTTCCATACACAATTACTGTGAACTCTTTCTCAAATGAAAAACGATAATAGTCGGAACTCAAACGGAGGAATATAATCACTGGATTAAACATTTTCTCCCGTTCTAGCTAGGTTTTCCCTGCTTATGCTATCCAGGGGTGTGTTCCAGCCCTACTACATCCAAGGCTAATTTCGCTCTAAACGCGAATACATGCCGTTCTGGACAAGATTTGATCATACTCGTTCCGGACGACCTGTCACTATGCACTGCCTGCCAGAACGGTTATGATCAAATGACAGTAGGCAAAATTTGCCTTGGCCGAAGGAGTGCTGGAACACAGCCCTGGTAAGAATAAACATAGCTTGTCAACCAAAGATGTTGTATAATACAATTATCTTTGTTGTCAACTACCACCGAGACGTCAAATTTCTTCAATTTTCAGCACACTGTCACTGTATTCTACAGTCAAACTGACAACCGCAAAATAGACAACAGTTTCCTAAAATCAGGATGCATAATTAGATATCAAAGGTATGTTAAGCCTATTTCCATTCATACAATTTTGTGATAAAAGAAATAATTTTAGCTATTTTGATATTTAAATTTTAATTATTCCGTTACAAAGAAAATTTTCTTTGCCCGCGATGAGAGTAAAATTTCAAGGTCGAATATTGTGTGACGCTTCAATGTAACGATTACCTACGTGAGTTTCACTTCTAACACGCGTACTCTATATAATTTTTTATAATTTATTTTTTGTGGTAAAGTAGACAGATTTTGAAAAGAACTTTATGATTTTTTTTTAATTTTCAAAATCTACCTCATAGAATATGTATTAGAAATTGTGGTAAAAGTAAAAGTATCTACTGACTATTGTAAAACATTGAAATTTGGTCCTATGCAATAAAAATATTTTAATTACAATAATAAAATTACAATAATGATTATTTCATTGAATATAAATTACAGACATTGATTTATTGTTATGATGACACTTACAAATAGACCTCCTATGGGGATCCATTGAGACTGACATAAACAAATTATTGTTATAAGTTAATACAATCAAAAGATAAGCCTTATCACACACTCTCTACATATCTACATGTTTATAAAAAAATTGTTATCATGTTTTCATCTCTTCAAATCTACTAAACTAGATCCAACTTTAAATTATATTAGATGATTTATTATATATATATTTTGGCTCAATATATCAATTTTTAATATTATTATACCGCATATTTTATTTATTTTTCTTAGTTTTTTTTTTTACAAAACTTATATTTGTAACAATACTTATAAAAAAAATTATATTATAAAAACCTAAAACTAGAACTCCGCAGGTAGTGGGGGAAGGCCCAAGCTATCGGTGGTTAGGGCTGCAGGGTGAGGAACCTCCTGACAATTCCTGCCGTGTCAAGAAGTACCGCCTTCTGTATTTGTCCCTTGATCCAGCGATCTAGCGAGAGCCTCTTGAGATGTTGGTCGAGGCTCTTCGCTATAAGACCGTTCGCCGAACGAATATCGGGACGATAATTGTCGAATCGAACCTCCCACGTGGCGGTTACCTTGTGAGCGAAGTCAATGTACGTGGTAAGCTTTTCTTTTTCGGCTTTCGCGAGGTTTTCGTCATGCGGAAAAGCGATGTCAACAAGCATCGTCCGGCGTTGGGTTCGGTCAATAACCACGACGTCAGGCTTATTGGCAACAATAGTCCTGTCCGTGATTATGGAACGATCCCAGTAGAGCGTAGCATTACCATTTTCAAGAACGGGTGTAGGCACGTACGGCCTCAGACTCGATAAGACCGTATCGAAGGACAAGTCGCTGATCAATGACCCTGGCTACTTGGTTATGTCTATGCAAATACTCGCCGTTAGAAAGATGAGCACAATCGCAAATGATATGCCCGAGTGTCTCTCCAGGACGGTGGCATGCCCGACAGATGTCGACCGTACCGTCCGGTAATTCTAATATTATTATTAGAAATTGATCCTAAGAATCTCTTTAAACTCTACATTTTAAAGGGATCCTCAGAAAAGTCTATGCGTATCACAAAATGTCAATTAAACGCGCTCATTGTCAAACCGGTTTGAAAATAGCTTGAATGCATTTTTTGTTGTCAGTACAATTACTGTACACTTTACTGTCCGTACATTTCGTTGTCTTCCTGTGCATTGCACAACCGCTGTACCACAAACGTTCCGTTTTCTCTATAGAAAGCTCGATTCCGATATGTGTAACACTAGAGTCTAGGAGTTAAACTAACACTAGAAATCACTGTGAAGTGTAACAGCCTCTAATGGTATGTTAATACATTTAAGTGCAATCGATTCATCTATTTCTTATTTATTTCTCACCAACAATACATTCAGAATACGGTATTTACTTATAATGAAAATATGAAACAAATTGTTACTAGACTAACTGTAAATATTTTTTTAAACCAAACAGTATTTAAAAATATGTGCGATTTTCATAAGAAATCATTATTAAAATAATTAAATTTTCATTAAAAACGCGATTGGTGGAATATAGAGTTGCGTCATTTGCTTTGTTTGCAGTCGATGCGTAGTACAGTACATACATGTTGGCGCTTTTGATTAACGAGAGTAAACAGCAATGACAACTGTCAGTTGTCAACTGGACAGCGGGATCGGAATGTCATTGTCGTTGACTCTGACACAACACCGAACGCTAGCGCAGAGGCATCGTGGCTTCGTGGCCGAGCAGTACCTTAAGAGAAGGCAATCGGCTTACATCAAGTGAATGGTGCTACGTGTTTGGTGGAGTGTTATCTGATTTGGTGTGATTGGCCAGTGGACAATGCGATCGAGGACTTATTTTGTGTCGATTATAGCGTTTGGCTTAGAATTACAACGCATGACCTAATGTTGAGTTATATTCTCCTGCTCCCGACTATTCGCGCCTATATGTCTTGATCAAATAATATGTGTATTGTGGTATTGTGATTGAATGAATCAAATTGCAAGTGTATTGTGGTATAATGAACATTTTGGGATATTTTCCTAAAATCTGTCAAATACCCTATTATATCCGTATCAATATTATATGCCTTTCATACGGATCAATTTAATCTAAACGAAGAATAACCATAATTGTTATGCTTCGTTTTATTTATTGATTAGCATTATCAATGTAGTCATATATGTATTTGGAACCGTAAATATCTGAGATCTGAAAGTTAACGTATTTTATTTTAAATTATTTGTTTGCGTGTCTCAGCATTTAATCTATATTATAAATTGAGATCCCGTTAGGTCCGCAAATTTTGAAATAGCAACAAATGCCATTACAGTTATTTTCCTTTTTTGAAATGTAAGTTTTTATATGTTTGCTGTATATATTTATTATATAGTCTCTACCTCATTCTGATTAAAATAAAATCAAATAAAAAAGAACCTTTGTTTTCATATCTTACACTAGCTGAACTCTGCCACGCTTCGCTGCGGCCCATACGACGGCGGCCGGCGTGCACATGGGGCGCGCGGTACTGGACACTGCTTATATATATATAATACTATTTATCGTAGCGTGATGTTATATAGCCTATAGCCTTCCTCGATAAATGGACTATTCAAACAAAAAGAATTTTTCAATTCGAACCAGTAGTTCCTGAGATTAGCGCGTTCAAACAAACAAACTGTTCAGCTTTATAATATTAGTATAGATTTTGTAGACATAGCTTCAATGCTTGTGTACTAGTATATGCCATTAGATTTCTCTACCAATCCAGGGAATCAGCATTTCAAATGTAGTGTAGGTACAATGAAAACATCTAAACGTAGAATTAAGTCCTTATTAATAAGCTTATTTTAATATTTTTTTAAATAGATGTCTTGATATAACTATAGACGGAAATTTCAATAACGCCTTCACTAATGGACTTTTGGCAGCTGCCATCGATTAAGAACATGTCAGTTCCTATATTTACATTACATTGTGACGTAATGCACATATATACAGCTTTATGTAAACTTTTGTAAAACATTTTTGTACTTCAGCTTTTTCAGAAGCAGTTTCATTCTATAAAACCAAAGATATTGAAAGAATCCGTAATGTGACATTTAGAATTATTTATCTAAATGTTCTAGAATACCTTAATACCTAGAATCTAGACATTAGAACAAAATCGCTCAGTCCATCTTGAAAACGGCGATTGAAACGGCGATTTTTGTAGGAAAAATTTCCCAATGCCCTCTCTATATATTCTATATATTTAATCTTTTTGTATAAAACTAATCCCAATAGATTTTGTTTGACTTTAATGTTGTACCATCTTTATAGATCCGACTTAGTTTAACAAAAAGACACAATTATCTACAAAATATGCCAATACCAAACTCTATAAAGTATGTATAAAATGCAATACTTTCGTGATATTTAAATTTAGCAATGAAGTGCTTTAAACAGAAAACACACACACACACACACACACACACATTTACAAATATTTATATAGTTTTTGGTGTATCAATTTTAACTTTATTTTCAATTTCACCTTACTACAATAAGGTTTCAAAAACGATTTTTTTCTTTTCTTTGTTTTGTTAGAAAAAAATATTACTTTTTTGAATTTTTGCATTATCCACCCAATTTTAGTGACTGATTTAAATGCTTTTTAAACAAGTTCCATGCATTTTGTAGATGATTATCAAAATGTATCTTCAAATTTAGTTAACACGTTTTCCTCGAAACGCTCCGACTTTTTTTGGAGATTATTGTTTCTGGACGTGCCAATTGTTGCTGTTTTGCTTTATTATTTTACCTTGTTAGATAACTGAGAACATAAGGAAGTTATCTACAAGTTTTTACGACAAGTTTCATTCATTTATTCGATAAAAATCACATTTGAGTGTAGATAAAAATATATTTAGTAACTTATGTAACCACTTGCATCGAAAAAGAAGTAAACGAAACACAAATATAGAATACATTTTAATTTTATTGTGTTACTTATTTAGTTAGCTATTAAATTGTATAAAAATTCCAGTCAATACTTTACTAGTTATTTTTTATAGTCTTTTCATTTTCTCGATTTTTTTTAATTTTAGACCCTTATATTAAATTACCTACTCCAATAAGTCGTTGCCTCGTCTCCCGAAAGGAATAAGAGCAATTTCCGGGTCAATATAATACAATATATATTGATATTATTTACATTTTTAAGTGATTAGTGGGTTATTTACTAATTGCCTAAATTTAATTTAATTTGTTTTTGAGCCTGAATTTTTTTCACACAGTTATGTTTGTCGCTAAGACGTCAAATCCATTTCCAAAATTCCAATGCTTGGTTACTTTATCAAATAACAACGTCTATAAGTTATGTATCTTGAATATTTAGTAGAAAATTTACAATTTTTTAAAGTCGGCCTGCAAACTTGAGATACCGGCAAGCCGCTTGATGCTAGCTGGCTAACGTCGCCTAGTAACCCAAGCCACGTCATAGGGGTTGCAAGTGCGCTGCTTACCTTGATGGGATAAAGGATAAGGGATAACGAGGTTATAGGAAAATGCGCTGAAACATACACATATTTCACTGTGGTCTTCTGTCTGAGGGTGGTTCTGGTTAACCGCAGGTGACCTGCTAAGATACATAGATCTGTATCAGCAAGTGTTCAACAAGCAAGCTCAGCAGCAAGTCACAAACAAGTGTTAAATAATGGATAACGCAAACACAAACGGATACAAGTGAAATATAATTGTAACACATCCGCACCGTACACAGTTATTTGCAAACACCCGATTAGATCTAAGCAGTTGCTTTTAATTTGCAAAAAATCTATACGTAACTTTTCTCTCACGTGTATTTGTACGTGATATGTTTCGCAACTTAAGAGTTGTGCACACTTGAGGGTGCAAAATTAATTTTGTTTAATTTAAACGTTAATATAATAAAGTTAATACACACTACAATAAAGTTAACATATGTAACGTAATCTATAAAAATAAAAATAAATGCCTAAACGTGTTACTAAGCCTAAAACTCGAGAAAAAATGGACCAATTTGGCTTTTTTTTTTTTTTCAAATATTCACTAAAGCCAAAATTATACCCATTTAAATGTATTGCACTCAGCCTTTGCGGTCGTAAGTTGTATGATTATACTGTGTTTGTCAATTATTTAATAATAAAATTTGTCAATTATTTAATAAATATGTATTCTGCCTGTTCTTGTACATAAAGTGTCTTTCGTGTAGTGAATAAAAGTCTTTCTTTCTTTCTTTCTATTTCATGAAGCTTAACGTGCCTTAATAATGATCTTTTTAAATAACACGAAATTAAAATTATTATAGAATCTCAAGAAGAAATCTTTGTAATTTTCAAAATAAATGTCGCTGATATACTTACTAATGATTTCTTCTCGAAATTGATTTCGTAATATTATTCATTTGAATAATTTGAATGAGAACAGATAAGAATTTTCATGTGTAGTTCTAATTGCCATATAAGGGTATGTTCTTCTACTGTTTCTTCGATTTTTTTTTATTGGTCGCCTTAATCAATTCCACACGTACAATAAGTAAGTAAATTGAAGAAACAAAAGTATCGTTTCGCTTTCCGAGTGTACAGCCACCTTAATACCCGAATAGAGAAACACAACAATCGCAGAATGATTTGTTAAATTATTGAATAATAATATGTGTACAATATTAAAATACGCGCCAACAAGTAATTGGTGTAGAGTTCGTTATAAATTAAAATAAGTTATTGAACGCGGAAGTAATTTGAGATCACGATAACTGTTATTGTGTACAAATCAGTTTATGCGTTACCTTTGGAAGTGTTATTGGATTACACATGCAATCGCAGTTTCCCTTTATTTTATCCGCAACATTTCCAAGTCAACGAACTCCATCTTTCGACTATCACCTCGTACTGGCTGGTTTTTGACATGAGACTATACCACAGAATAAATAATAGTACTAGCGTACTAGCAGTTTTCTTTTATTGTTTTTTTTTTCGTCAAAGATTGTTTGAATTTGAAATGCTTTAATTAATTAAATTTAGTTTTAGAAGGACATATTATACACCGTTCCGCTCAATCGTATTGTAAAATTATAAGCGGAACCCGCAACTTAGTACTTGTGGTATTCGGTATAGTGCGTAACTTTTTTGTTTGTAAACCGATTGGAATGAAACAAACATTAAATGTTACAGAAAGCTTGCTATAATACATCAGTGAAAACCGCATATTAATCGGTTCAGCCTTTTCTGAGATTAGCGTGCACAGACGCACAGTCAAACAGACAAACAAACAAAAGTTCTAAAAACAATTTTTTTGACTTCGGTAACATAAGTAGGTACTACGTGTACAAATTGTTTCTTGAAAAAATATTTGTTGAACAGACACAGCTCGTTTACGATTTTATTATACCAATGTATACATAGATATAGATAGGCAACGTTTTAAATAACTTAAAATCAATGATGGATTAAAAAATAAATTGTGTGTGTGTGTGTTGCCAGTTAACAAACGACCTAATAACGCAGATCGGCGTTAAATCCAGACTGCTTCCGACCGATACTCTTGGAAAATTGTGGGGGGAATCCTAATTATTCATTATGGGTCTAGTAGTGGACTCCGGCTACGGCTGAAATAATTATGAATAAAACAGTGAAACATAGTTATTTATCCATTAACAAGAAGTTACAAAGAAACACTTTTAAACGTCAACGTTTAAATCAGGCTTCATTATGGCTTAAATAATAAGCGATTTTATAACAACCTTTCGAACAGAGTTTGATTTTGATTACAGATTGTTTTTCGGTGCGTAAGTAATGTTAGGCAGTTACTTGCTCATTTAAAATAATGATTGGATCATAATATTACCACATTACAAAACATAATTCTCCCTGTCTCCACCTTCTCTTATCAATGTTGGGAGTACCTACACTTGTATAAGCCTCGTGTTGCTTGTGGTTATAGCCTACAGCATAACCAAGTTTTATTCAATTTATTAAAAAAAAATTTTAAAAAAATTCAAATTCTAAATCATTTGGTTTTAATTACATTAAATTATAATTAAAATCTGAATTTGGTATATACAATTGTTGTTGAAATTTAATACATATTGTTCACATATTCAACCGACAAGCAGTACGTAAATTAAAAACAATTACTTTTTTCCCTAGAAGATTACGTGAGTGTTCTTTAACAAATTAACAGATCCCCGATATTAGCAGGGACCACACATTTATCATTATGAAGCGGACCCTCCATGAATTTTAATATGCTAGAGTTTTCTTTTATAAGCAGTAATAAGTATATCCAAATGAAAAAACTTGAGGGTTATTGATATTAAACTCTAGCGCATGATCCTAATACACTTTTTTTGCGCAAAATTTAATAATTTAATATAATTTACAATTTAATTAAAAAAATCTATTATTTACCTAATATAGAATTTAATAATATAAAATCCACGATTTAATACAATCACCAAACACGAACATAAAATATAATAATAGATGCTTTATCCATTGACAACGTTAAGGGAAGTGCAGACGGCTGGCGACTAGCGAAATGTTGACACCTGTCACTTCAGCAGCCGAGTGAAATAAATGGCCAATGACACTAATATTATTAAATCGCTACCGTTGCACAAAACGATTACGTCTTATCTCATTAAGGTGATCCGAACAAACTGACTATTAAATGTGAATGTAAACAAATTAAGTGTGATTCTAAACTAAATTGCCAGCCATACGGAAAAACTACGTTGCCTTTCTCAAACGAGTTACCTATTCAATTCGCTGGTTTATTATTTATGAGACGATGGCTCATTATAGGGTGATAGGTCTCTTTACTGACAGTCCTGTGAGACTAATGGTCTGCGTAAAAATACACCACGAAAAGACCTGAAATAATTGTATTAATTTTAATAAATAATGTAAACTTTTCTAAAGCTTGCCTTCTGTTGATCGTTCGAAAGACATTGCCTTTTTGCTGCGGCTTGCCGAAGCATTTCTTATTTCTAACTAACTTTTACGAGTGACTTCATTCGGTATTAGGTATTAGGTATTAAAATATTTATTCAATCTTTATTGCCCGTATATTTTTGTCAGGCGTTGTTTTTTTTATTTTATTTATAAGATTCCTCGGGAACATTACTTCTTTTCTGTATGAAAGATATCCTATTTTCCTTTCTGTGACCTTGAAAACGTGTGTGTCCTGAGTAGTTAAGGCGTGAAAGCAAAACAAATAAACAAACAAGATCACTTTTGCATACTACACGTATGGTTATTGATCAAAACAGCTTCTAATCATATTATATTATCATGACAACGCGCAAAGCGTTTCGCGGTCATGAACTGGGCAGCCCGTCTGGCGGCAGTAACCAACCCTCAAAACTACCGTGAAATAACAGCACACGTGTGGTGTTATGTTCCAGTCAACGAGTAAGAGATATGCCAGAGCACATTTGCCTATCCCCTTATAATCCCTTATCCTTTATCCTACCAAGGTCGGCAGCGTACATTGCAACACCTGTGTTGCTTACATTAATAGGCGACGGTACCCACCTATATTCAAGTGGATCGTCAACCTGTATGTCAAATTTTTTCATAAAATATGTATCCCAATTCATTCTATTTAAACTTATTGGGATCCGTACTTGAATGTAGTCTTATAATTATTTTGTATTGTATATATCACTTATTAAAAGTACCACAAACAACTCAAAGTGTTGTTTTTTATTGATAGTGGCCAGTATTCATTCTCTATCACTTAGTACCCGCAGTGAACTATTGTGGTACTCGTAGCTGGACATACCTCGTCGTGGCGCATACCTCTTATAGTACACAAAAGGCCTGTTTCCAGCTGTGATACATAAATATTTCATGCAGAGTTGTAACTACTATAATGAACTTTTAAATATATATAAAAAATATATTTTTATGTTTAAAAAATACAGAAAAACCGTTTGACGAGCCCGTTGGATGTGTGGTTAGAGTGCTTGCCCTAACCCTGTTCTAGGGTTTCCGGGTTCGATTCCCGGCAGAGTCAACTTTGGAAATTAACTTTTCAAATTTGGCTCTCGTCTGGATCTGGAAAGCAGTGGCAGGGCACACTGCGTTTCGCAGTCATTTGGGCAGCCAATCTGGCGGCAGTAGCCACCCCCTTACAGAAGAAGCGAAATAACAGCATTATGTACTGTTACATTTCAGTGAGTAAGTAAGGGATGCCTAACCCTTCCTAATTCGTTATCCTTAACCCTACTTTAGTCAGCAGCGCACTTGCAGCTTGTGGCGTTGCTTGTGCTATAAGCGATGGTAGCCATCACCTACCATCAAGTGGACCGTCAGCCTGTCTGCCGACCTTAACATAAATATATATATATCCATCACTTGAATTGTGCGTACCTACTTACTTATTTTGATACACAATAATTCTAATGATAATTTTTATCCTAGTTTAATTTCTTTTTAAAGCCTAAAAAATATGTACAAATTCACCTTTTATATAGTCTGATACAGAATACAAGTTTATTTGAAAAAAAAAATAGATAAAGCAATAAAATATTATAAATCATTAATAATAACTCGACACTAGTAAGAAAAAAAATCTATATTTTCCAAAATAAATTTATTTTTAATATTAAATTCAGGTCTTCAATGGCTAAAAAGTTGTCAAAAAAGGAAGAGATTGGTAAAAAGTTTCCGAAGCTTTCGCTTCACGTACCAATTAATATAATGACTAATTCAGCTAGTGTTCGAAATTTGTATATGGTGGGGAAAAATCTAACGTATCCAAAAAGAAATTATCCGCGTCTGTCTGTCTCTATGTTCTCTAACTCCTCGTAAGCCATGCAACGGATTGTGATGCGATTTTCACTAATGGAAAGTGAAACGAAAAAGTTTCTAAATATAATTTTCAGAAAACTAGCTCCTTGCAAGCCGGGAGAAGGTCGATAATTAATATTATAATGGTAAATGCCCCAAAAGGGGTCACCGTCTCTAAGAGTTTCTCTTAGAAATCATTAATGTTGTACTCTAACATTACAAACATTATTTGGAAACGAGACCTTTCTTTTCCCAGTTCATCCGTATATGGCGTACTTCCCTCCGAGTTACATCAGTACCCGTCGACGACATAACACAATATCTTAATCGTCTATCCTTATCTGTTAAGCAATAAGGTTCAAAATTTAAATATTGACATATCCGATTTGTATTCAAATGATTGATCACAGTTTTAAATTTCACACGCTACCTATTCGTATATAGGCAGTGTTTACTGATGGCATCAATGCTTCCGACATGTAAGAGATTATAAACTTATTTTTTTGTTATGTCTATCAAGAGCTGAACATATCTCACAGTTTCACTACAAACCTGTCGAGTTATAATAAATTTAAATGAGAGAAAAAGTTCTTGTTGCAACGAACAAAAAGTACTTTGCGCTTTGGCCAGTACTTTCGGTTATGTGACACGTACTGATAATTAAAAAATTATCCAATGATTTAATGTAAGCCGTAACAAATTTAATTACAATAATTGGTACTTTGAAGTAAAAATGTAATTTTAGTTTACAATAATTCTTAAGAGGCTCTCTTAAGGTGGCTGGATAAAAAGACAAATGCAGAAGGTGGCCACGTATTGTTAGGATGTTCCTCACTCTGCAGCCCTAACCACCTGTAGCTTGGGCCTTATCCCACTATCAGCTTTTTTAAATATGATATTTAGGTATTGCTTTTAAATATAATATGTACATATATTGTAAAAAAATAATTAAGAAAGGAAATAAATACCTGAGAATAAATAAATAAATAAATTATTCATATTCTTAAGCATAGGTACAAAAAGAGGTGTAGGGGGCCTCCTATTAAGTATAAAATACTTGTATCAGGAGAACCCCGCTTCTCCAATACCGTACTAAAATCCAAAGAATACAATAAAGTGTGTATGTTTGTATGAGTGTGTGAATGTGTATGTGAAGTAGCATTATCTATATGAGTTAAGTGTAGCCTTCAAATAAGTCCCATTTCATAATCAAATAAATGTTTTGATAATAAATATTTAATTTAGTTAAGTAATAGTCTTTAATAAAGATTCGGTTATAATTTAGGGTCTTGAGCCAATCTGTCAGGGTCTTTTTGCAATTATAGTGTGTCATAGGATAAATATAAAGTTTTTTTATTTAATATGTTGTATAAATAAACTGTATTTGAAGAATGCCCTACGATTTTTGAATTTACTCTGGGTTAAAAAACTGTATTTTACCTGATTCTTTGTAAGACCCAGATTAGGCATCATGCTACTGATATGTGCATCTTATCTGGGCTGTGACATGAAAATAACAGCTTGTGCTTTTGACACCTTGCAGCATCGAATTGGTCGAATTGTCGGGAATCCATTGCTTACACTACAGCGATTAACCTCAGTGATAAAAATGTGTTATCATCGGACTAAAAATGATATAGAACATCGGACTACTGAGACGAAAAAGTCTCATCAGTCCGATCATCGGACTACTGATACTAAGCTGTGAGATGGAGGTACTCTTTATGTTTTCTACATGGTACAATAGGGGATCGGACAAATTTTCAGAAAGTGTTTTAAATTAATCTTCATGGATATTTATTCTCATAAAAAATACTATTTTATTTTTTTATAGCCTTTTAGGTACTCAAAATCATGTTTTAATATTGTTTGTTTGAAAATGCCGCCAAAACGCCACGATGGTTCATCTGAGAGCGCGTAACGTCATTTGTGGTCATATCATAACAAAACAGCTGCATTGGCATAAGACAATGATTGCCCACAAATGACGTCACGCACTGTGATTGGTGTTTCAGTATAGATTAAAAATATTGTAAATAATAAAATTTTATTTCTTCATTTAAAAATATTTAAATGAATTATATTAAATTGTTATTCGATAAATAATCGTAAAAAATTATATATTTTCTTTCTAAGTACATTTTAGATTTTAAGCTGATTACTGTCCGATCCCCTATTGTGAGTGCTCTGATGAATTATTCTAATTAACGCCTGCTTCTCTTATATTGAACAGTTTTCGCATGGATGCAATTTCCAGGCAATTTTTCCAATTTTTCTTTTCATAAAAACTTTCGTCAGACTTCAACAAAAAGATATTTGAAAAAAAAAAAAATCGCCGAATTGGTCTAGCCCTTCTCAAGTTTTGCGCTTAGCCACATATTTAGCGATTCATTTTTATTTATATAGATTAGGTAAATAGTTTTTTAATAATAATAAAAAGCACATAGCAAGAATATATATTCTTCTTCTTATATATTCTTGAGGCAGCAATCACTGCTTATCATGGCTACGTTTCTTCGATTTTGTCATACGGATTATTGGTATGGGGTAACTCTGTCGAAATAATAAGAGCTTTTAGGGCCCAAAAAAAATGCATCAGAGCAATATGTGGCGTGGGCTTTATGGAGAGTTGTGTGCCACTATTTAAAAAGTTACATATACTTCCCTTACCTTGCTTGTATATAAAGACGTTGTGTATATTTGTTAGAAAATATCCGAACTGCTCTGTCTAAAATAACGAAATAGGAACCAAAATAACTAGACAAGGTAATTTATTGCAAAGACCAAAATGTAGATTAGAACTATTTAATAGAAATGTTTATGTTATGGCAATTAAAACATACAATAAACTACCTAATAATATAAAAGAATTGCCGGATCCTAAATTTACAAGAACACTAACAAAATGGTTATTAGATTGTTGTTATTATGATGTTAAAGAATTTTATAATAAGAAACATTAATTCCTTTATTAATATATTAGTTTACAAACAATTAAACTCAAATATTTGCATGCCCTTGGCGGGTAGAACATACTTTGTACTGTAACTGCTGTATACAAATTAAAATCCTGTAAACATGTGTTCGCGCAAATAAAGATTTATTTTATTATTATTATTTTTTTATTTCTCCCCTTTCATATAGCAAAGAAGTTGTGAGTAGTTATTGATACGTAGCAATAACTAATAACACGCGTTGCAGACATTCTATAATATATTTACAGGAGATAATTCAACGGTTTCTTAAAAATTATATAATAACAACACATCTAACATTTTATTACTACAATAATTGCTACCTAACATGTATCAATAGCAAAATTCATCTGTTGAAACTACAGCTTTAAAAAATACAGCTTTTTAATAGATAAATAAATTACGGTAATCTAAAAGTTGCATTTAGCTACGTAAACTAATATTAGCTATGGCGATCTCCTTTAACATTCCTATGACTTCATTCAACACACATAAAAACGTCTAACAAGAGGTAACAAATAGTAGCAGTATGGTATACTTTGCTGTATGAAGCAGGGCTAGAGAAATAAAATATTACAAGTAATATTTAGCATAAAAGCTGTTGTAAGATTAATTTCTAAATACTTAGTTTCAATACCTAGGTATAAATACCATTGGAAATTTCTCTGAACACAAGTTGAAGACAGTGAGACACATACGAGAAAGTAGGTGTCAGATTGAGAGTATCGAGTTACGACGATATCGAGTCGCTCTGATTGATATATGCTAATGCTATAGAGGAAGCGATTGTCTACGCCGACTCTAACATGTGGGAGAAAAATAAAATCACTCTATCAAATAATTTGAAAAAAAAAAAAAAAAAAATTTTTTTCTTGAAGTTTTATTCTATCTCTTGGAGCTTTAAAAATAAAGAGCAATGATAATCTCTAATTTTTAAATATTTTTTTACGTCTTTTTTTTAACTAGTTGAGACCGCAACTTCGTACGCGTGGTATTCGTTATAGCGTGTAACTTTTTTTTTGTAAACCGATTGGAATAAAACTAACATTAAATGTTACGGGAAGCTTGCTACAATACATCAGTGAAAACCGTATTCAAATCGGTTAAGCCGTTTCTGAGAATAGCGTGCACAAACGCACAGACAAATAGACACACAAACAAACAAGCGAACAGACAAATAGACAAAAATTCTAAAAACTCTCGTTTTGACGTCGGTAGCGTATACAAATTGTTTTTTGAAAAAAATATTGAATGAACAGACACTGCTCGTTTACGATTTTATAATTATGTATATAAATATGTACCTATATAGACTATTTTTAATAAGAAAATGAAAAATATTTTCGTTTTTTTTTTGCAAATTTGTGACCCTCCGACTCCCTTACGTCACGCTCAAGTCGTCAGATTATTAAAATGCAAATTTTTTGGATTAATTCCACCATACCTTAATCTACCGTGCTTGATTAAATCCCAAAATTGGGGTCCCCCACTATAATTATTTATAATTAACTTTGACGAGTTAAGGTTGATTAACTTGCCTTAGCGCTCTGTCTCAGGTGTCTCCACTTTTCAAAGGTGACTCTGGTATTGATCTGGCAAGTAATGACAGGGCACACTGCCTGTCGCAATCTTTTCAACAGCCCGTCTGGCGGCAGTAACTACCTCCTTAAAGAAGACAACCGTGAAATAACAGCATGTGTGCTATTCTGTTTCTGTGAGTGAGTAAGGGATGCCTACTATGACATGTAGTATGTCATGCAGGGGTCCTACTATGACCGGATTCGATTCCTGGTCGCGTATGAGCATAATATAAAAAAGTTTGAATGCAGTTTTATTTTTTCAAAAATCGAAACCTTAGTACACATTTTCGTATCTCTTATGGTTTTAGATTTCCTCTCACTGACCCATTTAGATTGATCACCCTATATATGCAAATGTGTGAAAACTAACAATCTTCAAGTAGGTAAGTATATTTGAAGTCTTAAATTACTAACAAAACTAAACGCGTACAAAGAAGGCCCGTGGTAAAAAAAGAAGAATCTCTAACATATTTGTGCTATTAAAAAAGAAGTTCTCTTACCAATGAATCACTCATAAAACTAATTTGGTAAATCCCCAAATATGTTAGACTTCTGACGTCATGAAGGGGGGATCGAAGTGTGTAGGCGTACAGTGCCATGACTCAATCAAAACTCTGCTCGATATGATTCAATTACCCATCCTACTTAGGTAAGTATAATTAAATACCAATCCCGACGCGATCTTCTGATCGCGTCCCTCAGCTACCTCACTCGGGAACCGTTCTGCCTACTGTGATTCGATCTACGGATAGCACAAACAGTTTCTAATAAAAGTTGATTACGTTGAGATAGTACCTATAAGTTTTTGTTTGTAAAATCTCGCCGCCCAACAGTCCCGTGTAGCTTCAAGGTCCTTGGACCAAAACCATTAGACTATTCCATTGAAGAATAAGTAACGTACTAGCGTAGTAGAGAATTATCCCATTTTCAAATTTTGATCCATGTTGATAATAGTTATAACAATATACAGAAATTATGAAGTCAAATCAAACGACATGCTATGCTTCTAGGATATAATTTTCTTGCGATGTACACGCCGCGTTTACTACGAATATCTTACGAAATAAGGTGTACAGAGTGCAATACAATACAGTTTTTTTGGAACACAGTAAGTGTTCCAGAGCCTGAAATCTAATAATGCGTAATATGATATGCATACTTTTATAAAGATGATTGGAGGAAAGCTACACAACGCAATAATTGGAGATATACTTTAGACAGTAGTATTCATACATTTCTTGGTAGTTGGCTCGTTAAGAACCCATACATTTTACTCAGTTTGTAAATGGAATCGAAATGCTGAAATACCCTATTTTACGAGCAGAAACAGTCAGCGTATCAGTAAACAGTGAACGCTGCGTTAGATGGACTGTTTATTACGCACTTTCCTCGTGATAAAATTATCTACAGCTATTCTGCGGTTAGTATATTAATACTTAGATACCAGCTGAAATATATAAAAATATATATTAAATGGCAATATTTGACATTATATTACATGTAATTTTTTGTAGTAAATTTTTTATAACACTAAATTTTGTTCACAAGTTCGTCCGCATATCTTTATTAATTATAACATATCTGTTATTCTGATGTATTTGGGTGAAAAATATTAGTAATAATATAGTATTACTAATTTTTAATATTAGTAGATTTTAACAAAGTCTCAATTATCGTAAAAAAAAATGTTTAAACCTTCCTTATACCTTGCCCAAATCTTTTCAACTGTATAGATCGGGCAAGACGAAAGAATCCGTAATGTGACATTAAGAACCACGTGGTACAAAATCGCTCAGTCCATCACCAACTTTACAAGGCTATTTAGCTACGCCATGGCCATCCTGATTACGGCGATCAATATTTTTGTAGGAAACTGAATGCCCCCTTATTTGTATTCTATATATTTAACCTTTTAGACCTTGCCTCTCTTAACTAGATGTAACTTCAACTACATGTACCTTCAACTTATATGAATGGTCAAAAAGTCCCTTGCGATTGCTGCCACTAACGTAGGTAATTTAAACGAAAAAAGAAATCTTTTGAGTAAAATTTTTAATTGTCTTTGCCCATTTTAAAAACAAAATTTCCACTCACAATAAAAAAATTTTTTTCAGGAAGTTAAAAATGCATGTAAAGTTATATATGTTTTTATACATAAAAATCGATTTTAACTGATGATCTCCATTTGGTGGTAGCCAAAAGGCTACCACCGAAACAGGTTCTGTTGTGTCATCGAAACACAACAGAACAGATGCTATTATTTTACGGTGATCTTCTGTAAGGAGTGGTTACTGTCACCAGACGGGCTGCCCAAAAGACTGAAAAACGCAGTGTGCGCTGCCACTACTTATTTAGTATTTGTTATTTAGAGAAAGATACGACGTGTACGTTGTTATTGCTGTATATAACTTTGATAACATTCAAGGCTCCGTTTTATAAATAATAGAACTTTTTTGAAAGAAGTTTCAAAAATTTGCCAAAAAAATCACAAAATGTTGTTGATATATAGGTATGGCCAACATACATTTGATTAAAGTGTGATGTTTATTTTAAAACATTTCAAGTAAATTTCAGTTGTAGAATTTGCTCACATACCAGAAAACGTATGTCTTCTACAATTTCTAATAAGACGTAAAGTGATTCCCACGAACATAATCGTGAAAGCGCCATTTTGTTGGAATCGAATTACGCGTTTGCATTTAATCAATCGGAAAACCATAAAGAATCACTATAAACTTGGTAATCCATCAAAGTTTGCCAGTAAGTTTATACCTTCGAGCTTTTATTTTATTGATTGGTTGTAATTGGCTTTCCAGCCGAAGCTAACAATGTTATTGCATGTTAATGACTTTTTCTCATATTTCAGAAATTATTTTTTTGTGTAAATTCAGCGATTTATTCCTTTTATCACAGCTGTTTTACATTCTTTTGTAGTTTTACGTACATGATATTAATCAAGGAAATACGGGGAAAAGTGATTGTATAAAAAATTTGCTTATCACATAGAAATAAAACACAAGGAATCACGTAGAAATATTTTTATATACGAAACGGTTTCAGTCATATTTTTCATCGTAAAACACGTCCTAGAATGAGGTCTGCGCATCAACTTAGCACGTATAGCCGACACCAGGAAATGAATTATGCAATCATTGTTAGTATTTCATAAGCAAATGAATATTAACAAAAATTAAAAATAAAGACTATATTAAGAAAACAGACGTACAAAGGTGGCAGACAGGCTGACGGTCCACTTGATGGTAGGTGGCTACCGTCGCCTAAGCACACAAGCAACCACCAGGGGGTACATGTGCGCTGCCGACCATGCAGGAATTTGTTTACTGCTCGCTTGAAGAAGCCCATATCGTAGCTAGATGGAAACAGTTTAGAAAGGAGACTGTTCCAAAGTTCGCGCATCCGTATATAAGAATTGTATTTGACAATATAATTCTTATATAAGAACTTATAACCCTTACGGTTAAGATATACGATTTAGTAAGTTAACATATTATGTTAACTATGTAGTTCTATCTACTTCAATAAGACGTAACTTTTTGATTCCTAAAAATTAAGAGTTATTTATTACTAACATTTAATTTTGTTTAACACTAGAGTAGGTATACTCAAATTTTATTTTATTTGTATTAAATTACCTACTGGGAATTTATCTTAGGACTATGGTCAAAGCTGTGTACAGCTTTAATTGATATGTACACTGACCTAAATTTAAGATTACATTTAAGAACCTATTCACAAATAATAAATTAATAAATAAGATATAGTCTCTCTATGGTCATAACACGTATATGTGAAACGTTTATTTTACAGTCACGCTTGCTTGGTATGAGCTTTGTAACCAGTTTACTGAATCTTGCTGAACCTTGTAGTAGACCTTATAGGTTATAAAAGCTAAAGGCAAAAGACTGCTTATAAAACTGATTCAGGTTCGAGTTATGGTATGGAGGATATGTAGAGAGTACAGTATGCTGCTGACATATCTTGAAGCTAATAACCTGCTCAGTGATCGTAATTATGGCTTTCGCTAGGGACGTTCAACCGGAGTTGATCTTGTGTATGTCACCCACTACTTGGGTGAAGCCATCGAGAAACATGGCGAGGCTGCGTGTCTCTTGACATCAAAAAATTAAAAAATCTTTTGACAAGATTTGGCATGCAAATCTACAAGCAAACTTCCTACATACGGCATCCCCTCTGGCTTTTGTAGATGGATCTGATTTCCTGAGTGAACCGTCGATTCAAGTAGTCATTGATGGCTGCTCCTCTAACCTCGTGGCTATAGAAGCCGGTGTTCCTCAGGGATCCTGTTCTCTCCGAGACTCGCGACCTGCTTCACATCAATGACCTGCTTCTTCCAGGAGTGGTTGCATATGCAGATGACAGTACGGTCATGGAGTGATATTTGTCGCGATAAAATTCGTTATGAGAGGGAGACAATTCTTGAGCGAAATAACTTAACCTTGAGTCTTGTTTTTCAATGGGGTGGTTTTAACGTTGGTTTTAACGTCACCGAAATCTTTTTTCTGCTAGAACGAACTCTTTCGACTTAGCCCCAACTTTCCGAGTTGAATCCGTACCTATGGCCAATGGTCTCGAGTTTCTTGGCATGAAGTTGTGCTCAAACCTCAACTTCAACATTTCTATCGAGTTCAAAGCCCAAACAGGGGTCAAAAATCAGAGCCTGGCACAATAAGCTGTCTGTGTGTGGCTTCTACTTGGTTCCATATTCTGACAAATAATAAAATATTTAAATAAATCATCGAAACTAAACACGGCACCAAAATTGTATGACCCCTAAAGTAAGCTTATCAGCTTGAGATATTATGGATAACGATATGGGCAAAAAAATAATATTTATGATGACACCTGGCACCTGGCAACATATTAAAATATTATAGTAAAACAAAAAACACAACTTTCGACATACTTTCCTCTGTTAAGTAACTAAGTAATATTAAAACTTTCTTTGATCATTTAATACAACGATTTAAACGAAATGACTATAGATATATCCACTTTTACTTGAACATTCTAAACACGACTGTATATGAGCTCCAATATGGCCAATTAGTTTTAAATAAATGCCCTTTGCCAACCACCTTATTCGGTATAATTGAATCTCATAAGCTGAAATCGTTTCGCGTCAATGTAAACGAAGAAATTTAATTTTTATTCCGTTGCAATAAGGTTCACAAATGATACAAAGCTAGTGTTCAATGCTGAGGTTCGACATTAGCGATAAATAGACGCCATTAACGTTCTTTAAAGTGTTACAAATTAACAGCAAATTATTAAGCGTAAGGATTAATAGCATGACGCTAAGTGTCTAGAGATGTTAGGAAGTCATTCGGTTAAATAACAGTAACAGATACTATACTTATAGCAGTAAGAGATAGTGACATTTTATTTTATTAAAAGTTTTTAGTCATCCCCAAATCACTTTAATATTAGTATTATATAGTTAGGCATTATTATTCGTAGGTGCACGCTGTCCAAAAGCTGATGTACTCAAAATGTGACCAACTTAAAGTCCTGCAACTGATTGGTCAAAAACGAAAAGTAAAGTTTCCTACCTGGGTTATGTTCTTAGATGAGTGATAAAACCTGCTTCAGCTGGAAAATCGCTGGAAAGGGAAAAGTTGGGCGAAGAATGAAGAAACGTCTGCAGGTCCGATAGAAGAAAGGGGAAGGCGGTATGATCTCATGCAGCTCCCGAGCACACTCTCCGTAGTATGTCTTATAGAATACACAGAGAGGCAATTTCGCGTCTATGTGCCAAGCTCTGCAGCCTAGTTCTCATTAGCGCACTGCCGCCAATGAGCCTCTTAGCTCTGCGATCCACCGAGTCGAGTGCGGCAAGTTGGTATTTTGCAGAGCCATTCCAAGTTGACATCAATACTCCATGCAAGATCGTACTTGAGCCTTGTACAAAGAAAGGAGCTGTCCAGGTGTGAGGCACGTCTTCACCCTATTTAGGACGCCCAACTTTTTGGCCTCCGTTTGGACTTTGGACTCGATAGAAGCGCCGAAGTTGAGATTTGAGCACAAATTCATGCCAAGAAACTTGAGATCATTGGCCACATGTACGGATGCACATGTTGGATGCGGAAAGTTGGAGCCAAGTCGAAAGGATTCCTTTTCGCAGAGAACAAAATTAGTCAATGAAAACACGGATAGAATAGAAAAAGATGATTACATGCGTATCATGTTATCCTTATCCTTATCCAATTAAATAGTTTCATAATCAAGGTTGATTGTATACATATAAATTCCTATTAATTTTGTTCAAATCGAACCTTTCAATCGATCGTATATTAGTTACCGACACGTTTTATGTTTATTTAATTTAATTTATAATATTAATTTAAGATGAACTTAAGATGAAGTCCACCCGAACGAAGTCACGAGCATAAAGTTATAAAGTCCCTGTTAATTTCAGTCTGTTCCTCCGCTAACTTCTTTTAAACCACCGAACGAGTTTTAAGATAAACGGGGAAGGTTTGTAAATACAATTTGAAGAATAAAAATGCATCCGTGTGAAGCCGGAGGTGAACATTCAGTGTTATTACAAAAAAAAATACTAAACTATGTCTCAACACGTGTTTTGTCAAACAGCGTCTAATGACATTTGTATACCATTTCACAGTTTAAACCCTGCCTCAAATAATGTTTAACCTTCGCTATTACAAAATAGTGTTTGTCCTTTGACTTACCAAAACATCGCTAGGCAACCTATAGGCAACCAAATGTTGCTATTTTAAAATTATAAAATAGCTAATAGTAACAATAAAATAGCAACATTGCAAAACGTTCGTTCAACTTCATTTGGTTCAATCCGAAACGTTCCTTTCTATGCAAATTTGTTATGTGCTAATAGAATATCCTACGCAGAAAATATTTTAAAATTATCTATATATAAATAAAACAGTGACGTGTGTGATTATAAATTAATTATTGCTCTAAATACACCGCCATAAGTATGTTTTGGAACCAAAACTTACGTGTATAATGAGTACATTGTACACATAGAACAGTGATCGGTTGAAAGAATGGAATGTGTTTATTGAGACTTGTCAATCGTCATTACTCATTGTCAAACGAGTATAATATAAATAAAAATTATGGAAAAAAATGGACAATTGCAATATTAAAATAAAAATTCGTGAACGTGAAGAAAATTGGGTTCAAGAATAAAAGGTAAAACAACCCGATATTTCATCACACCACTAAATACAACTTGCGAAAATTAGAGACAAAGCAGTAGACTAACTTTGAGTCTTCGACAAGTATTGACATGACATTTAAATATGAAAAGTATTATTTAAACCGTGCCTAACTCTAACTGCTTAAACACGCTTTTGTAATAAAAAATTTTTTAGACACATGTTCAATGTATGTTTATCTTTTTTGTAATAACACTCAATTTTCTTACTAGTTATAGTTAATTCTCAGACTACATTTTTCACACCGTCCTTTGGTAATCGTTTTAGTTTAATTTCATGCTTATGAATACGATTAGAGTTACAGTCCTCTAAACGATAATCATGATTCACAACAATCCTGCGTGTCCTTATATTGGGTGTCGAATGTCAATGTAATCCTATTCGCACACACTAATAAATATACAGTGAACTCCGTAAATAAATTATTTGATAAATTACTATTTATTATGTCAGGCTGAAATTAGGCTTGGTGTGGTTTTGTTATTGTTAATTATAACAATTTTAAATGTAAACAAATATTTGTTTAACGTTAATATGTCTTTTAACAAATCTTTATCTATATTTATACTAATATATTATATATGAAGGTATTACATGCGAATGATAACCCATTGTCTATATACTACCAAATTAAATTAGATTAAATTAATTATTATTATTTAAAATTAGATGTCGTAAAAAATAAAAAATAAATATGCAATAAAAGAACCTTGCAAGTATTTAACTAATTCATTCATTCATTTTGTATAAAAACACCTATTATATTATACATAATCACAGATTAAATTCCGTACGCGCTATCGTGTAATTAGAATCAATTAATATTTTTTAGAAGATGTATTTATAATAAAATTTTCTGTGAATGTCAAAAGTATCCCTTAGTTAAAAAATTATAACTACTATAAAAAAATAAGCATTTTAATAGGTATATTAATAGTACCTATTAATAGTAATCTATATAACATCCAGTTCACTGCTATATACTAATATAAATAAAGTTCGGTTATTTGTTACGCTTTCAGGCCTTAAACTACTCAACCGATCTCCATGAAATTTTGTATACATGTTGTCAGGGGAAAAGGACATAGGACATAGTAACTTTCATTCAGGAAAAAATACTGTTCCTGGTGGATCATTTAAATTAAAAATAAAATTCAATAATAAAAAATAAATGAGCAATCATCATCATCTCAATCGTAGGACGTCGGCCATTGCTGGATAAAGGCCTTTCCCATAATTTTCCAATAGAACCGGCCAGAAGCAGCCTGGATACAGCGTCGCTCGATTCGCGGCTAGTGTTACCAAGCCTTCTTTTTTAGGGTTCCGTACGTCTGAATAAAAAAACGGAACCCTTATCACTCGTGTGTCCCTCTGTCCGACCATTCCCCCCCCCCCCCCTATCTCCGAAACTACTGAACCTAAAATTTTGATAGATTATAGGAAAACCTATAAGAAGTCCATGATATTAAAATAACATGATATATCAGTCAATATTGTGCGGATAGGTAACATCATACGGTTCACGCCTTCACGCGAGTTCAACTCGCACTTGTCCCGTTTTTTTTTTGTTTATGTTGAGGTCGGCAGACAGGCTGACGGTCCATTTGATGGAGGTGGCTACCGTCGGCTATAACACAATTAACGCCACAGGTGCTGTAAGTGCTCTGCCGACTACAGTAGAATTAAGAATTAGGGATTGGGAAGGGTTAAGGAAATGGGCTCTGGCATCCCTTACTCGCTTACCGAAAGACAACAGCACACACGTTTTGTTATTTCATGCTGGTCTTCTGTAAAGGAGTGGTTACTGCCGCCAAACAGACTGCCCAAATGATTCCAGGTGCAGACTAGAGCTAACTTTGAAAAGGTATGATTTTAAAAAGAAAAAATAATTTTAACAGGCTAAAGATGAGGCAATTCTCTGAATAAGTAGGTACCTAAGGAAAATATGAAATCTGCCTTTTTCACTTTCGACTACTGTTTTCTCCTGAGCCAATAATAGCTGCTGCTTTTTTGTTTCGTGGGTCTGGCAACACTTATTAGGTCATCAGTCCACCTTGTTCTATCCAATGCCACTTCAACGTACTAATCCGCTTTGTTATGACCTCACTATCGGTTCCAACGGAAGACCAGCCCAGGTTTTTAAAACCTGCATAAGGCTGAGTTAAGAGAATACTTGTACGTATATTTCCAAATAAAACATCCTAATTATGCATAAGTGCATAAATGCTAAGTCGATTGTATTGTGAGTAAACTTGATGCTTGAGCAATAATGCAGTCCTTATTTACGATCTCTAATATTTAGTCACGATTGACTTACGAAGCATTAATTGCGTCAGTTTATTTATAACATAACTGGGTTAAAACAATACCTATTATAGTTACGTGAATCTACATCATATAAAGGCAAATATTTGTTTATGTACTAAAAGCTTTGCAATGTATTTGCTAAACGAAATGCAATCGGCATAGTAAAGAAATATTGCTACAGAGATTATGTAGGGGCAACTGAAGTTTAATATAATAGTTAAGTATATTTTTTAATTAATTATTTTCGATTAGTTAAATTAACTGTATTATGAAATACAGACATTTATAAAAATATTATTGCAGGTGGGCACCCACTTCGCCTGCGTTGAAAAATTAAAAATTTAACACAAAAATTGAGAAAACATAATGACTAAAATAACACCTGATATTTTTATCGCTGTGACGACGGAGGCGCTTATTTTTTTATATTTCTAGACGATCCCTCGGGAACCTAACATTTTTCCTGGATAAAAAGTATCCTATATGTTAATCCTGGTAATAAACTATCTGTGTGCCAAATTTCATTCAAATCCGTTCAGCCTTTTTGTCGTGATTGAGTAACAAACACACAAACATCCAAACATAGAAACTTTCGCATTTATAATGTTACTAGCGACCCGTCCCGGCTTCGCCCGGGATGCAATTTTTATATACATGAACATTCCCCGTTTATCCCTCTTTCCATTAGTGAAAACCGAATTAAAATCGGTCTACCCGTTCACACGTGATGCCGTGACCAATGGAAATGGGGATGCATTTTTATATAGAGAAGAAGATATAGATTATATAGCAGGATTAACATAACAAATGTTCATTTTAATTAAATTTCTGTATAGGTGCCTATTTACACTTTATATAAAGTGATTAAAATGATCTTGCAAAAAACCCTTCGCTTACAAAACCCTTTACAATGCGCGGCTACCAAGTTTGTAATAGAAGAAATTGAAGCTAGTCAAAACAAAAGGCTATCTAAATATTTACAAGTGGTCACTTGATTGTAGGTGGCCCCCGTCGCCTAACGCCATAAGAGTTGCAAGTTCGCTGTCGACTGTGATAGAATAAGGGATAAAATGGGGAATGTGGAAATAAGGTAATCATCCCAGGGAGCCCCTGGGATGATTGGGTGATCACATAAAATTTTGAAATAGTATATAATAATGGAACGTTCGAATTTAGATAAAGTTTAATTATTTTTGACAGCTTTGCAGCGTCTGGCGGGAGTTATGGCCGTCGGAAAGTATCTCTGGCAGTGTTGTTTATTGTTTGTTTACAACATTTATAAAAATGTTTGTTACAATACAATGTGTTTGTTTACAATATTCTACAAACATTTATAAAAATTAGCTTTTAGAAAATAAGTGAAGTTAGTCTTATTTTTACTTACTTTTCCCACCTGTAACATTACTCTATACTCTATAGCACAAGTGTTGTAATTTCACGTGGATCTTCTGTGAGATTAACGATATTGGTCATTTCTAACAAACATCTGCAAACACAGTTTGTAAAAATAAAAGCGGAACACGTCGCATCGTGCTGCGATCCAGACGTCAGTTTTGTGTTTTTTTTTTTATATTAAGATCGGCAGACAGGCTGACGGTCCACTTGATGGTAGGTGGCTACCGTCGCCTATAACACAAGTGCGCTGTCGACTAAAATAGGATTAAGGATAAAAGATTGGAAAGGGATAGGGAAATGGGCTCTGGCATCCCTTACTTCACTCACTGAAACACAATAACACAAGTGCTGTTATTTCACGGTGGTCTTCTGTAAGGGAGTGGTTACTGCCGCCTCACCGAACTTGGCTACCCTAATTCGATTATTTTAATTAAAATTATTGCTATTGTACAATATAATAGACAGTCTTATAGTGGACCTCAAGTTAAATGGAGATTAAAGAAATTGTAAGTCAAATTTATTGTAACTTTAAATAAATGTATTTTTTAAACATTGGTTTCTATTCCACTGATTTGAATGTCTTCATACATTAGGTAACTAAGAGAAATGTTTCGGTACAAATTTAGATTAGTAAAAACAAATAGATAATAACTAAAGCATTACCTAAACGGAACATAGTTAGACTCTTCGCAGTCAGTATTTGTCCATACCCATGTCGATTGTATAGGTACAACTCGCCTTTCAATCAATTTCCCCTATTCGGGACCAGCAGCTAGCCACATTGGTGCCCCGATGTGATTTTCTAACAATAATATAACTTAGAACCATACTAAACTTTTATTTTTCACAATACTTCCCACATAAAACTTAATTATTAACTTACTTATTTCATTTGAAAATTACTTTGGGATTAAATTAATTATTAAAAATTTATTAAACAAACGTTTAAGAGAAAATATTTTAAAATTCACATTAATTCAGTTTATAGCATACAATAAAATTATTTTCCATATTATTTTATTTTATAATATCGACAAGAAAAAAATATAGTTGACATTTATGGATTTAATATAATTCTAGTATATACAAACAATATCTAGATCGCAACTAAACTTTTACGTCATCACCATCATCATCTTCTACTGTTAGATATAAATAGCCTGTCCCAAGGCCCCCCATCATGCACGATCCTCCTACGATGCCTTTCAGGACGTCTGTTCACGATGCAACTATTAATTAATCAGTACTAACTTTAATACACATTATGTACTGTACTGTCTCGGAATATTACGTATTTACTTTTTACTACTAAACACTATGTGTCACTGCCGATTGACAGAACTTTAGGTGGTAGTCTACTTGGTCAACAGTTTTCCTTCATGTTTAGAGCTAGTATAGTTCTAAATCGTATTCCTAGATCTATATTTCTTGTATTTTAATTTATGACTAGTAATGTCTTACCTATTGAGGAACGTTCTTATTTTTTATTGTTACAAAAAATTAACGAAGGACATTCACTCGTTGTTTATACTATACATATACAAAACTATTAGTCTATCACAAATAATCGTATTGAAGATAGTCGTAGTTGTATTTATTTGTTACATTTGCCGCAATACCTTGTTCTATTTTATTTCCTAAATCTGGATGTATGATAGTAAAGAATTTAATCGCCCTTTCTTGAAGTTTTTTATCAGCGGGACCCAAACTATACAAAACATTTTCCACCAATCTACTTCTTTCTTCTTTCGTCATTTCATTGACGTACAATTCTCTTGCTTGCTGGAAATTATTCGGATCATCTTGATATATTTCTAATACGGATGGTCGACTTTTATCTAAGTAAGGCACTGGACCGTTGTAAGTGTTAGGGTAATAATTAGGCGAGTCTCTTTCATTGTCTTTTACGGGAGGTTTACCGTCTCTGTTATAAGCGAAAACTTTGCTTTGAATCGGACAGTTTACGGGTATTTTATTAAAGTTGGCGCCTAAGCGGTAATATTGTGCATCTCTGTACGCCAGACGACGAGCTTCGAACACTTTATCCGGGCCGCCAAGAATACCGGGCACCAAATTAGCAGGACTGAAAGCTAACTGCTCAATCTCGGCAAAGTAATTTATTGGATTTTTATTTAAGACAAATTTCCCTAAAGGTCTCAACGGATATTCGTCTAAAGGCAACACTTTAGTCACATCGAACACATCAAATCCAGCGCTTTTTACGTCTTGCAACGATAACACTTGTATGCTCACTTGCCAGCTAGGAAAATTTCCTTTACCTATAGCACTGTACAAGTCTCTCGTAGCATAATCAGGATCCACACCAGCTATTCTTCTCGCGTCTTCTGAACGCAAATTTTTTATACCAGCATCAGGCATGAAATGAAATCTAATGAAATTTTTTGTCCCTTCCTCATTAATAACTTCATAAGTGTGAATTCCAAATCCAGGCATATGTCTATACCCGTCAGGTATACCGCGATCCCCAAATACCAGAAGAAACATGTGTAAACTTTCTGGACGGAGGGTCAAAAAGTCCCAAAGCATATTTCCATCTATCAAATTTGTTGCAGGATTTCTTTTCTGCGCTCGTACAAAAGTCGGAAATAGAAGCGGATCCTTGTATACATACATGGGAGTATTGAAGCCAACTATGTCGAAATTACCTTCTTCCGTGTAAAATTTCAACGCGAATCCTCTGGCATCTCTTGATGTGTCAATACCTCCCTTTTCAACTACGACTGGAGAAAATCTTGCCGCTAGTGGAGTTTTCTTTCCTACGCCGCTAAAGAGCTTCGCTTTGCATATATCTCTGATGTCGTGAGTGACTTCAAAGTATCCGAAAGCGCCTCCAGCCTTTGCGTGGACTAGTCGCTCTGGTATCCGTTCTCTGACAAGATGTGTCATGGAATCCATGAAGAATTCATTAAAAATTAAAGGTCGATTTAAAGTGCGAGTTGCATCGGTATATTCTATTGGTGCTCCGGCACTCGTTGTCATTACACCAATAGGGCCCTGGAACAAAAAAAATGTAAGATCTTAGAACAACGACATCTCAATCAGGAGAAAGCTGGCCTTGAGTGCCGGGAATGTCGAATTGAATCTCAGTCTTTTCGATTTCATGTGCAAATTAGAAATTATGGTCACTAAACTTGCTCTATTAAAGATGAAGAATAAAATTTTGAGCAAATTAGCATATCGTGTGAGACGACTAGGTAGCTCTTCGAAGACTTTTTTTAATGTTAAGATCGGCAGAGAGGCTGGCGGTTCACTTGATGATAGATGGCCACCGTCGCCTATAACACAAGCATCGCCACAGGTACTGCAAGTGCGCTGCCGACTACAATAGGATTAAAGATAAGGCATTGGGAAGGGTTAAGAAAATGGGCTCTGGCACTCACGGAAACACAACATCACAAGTGCTGTTATTTCACGGTGGTCTTCTGTAAGGGGTGGTTACTGCCGCCAGACGGGCTGCCCAAATGACTGTGAAACGCAGTATACACTGCCACTACTTTTCAAATCCAGACCAGAACCAACTTCGAAAAGTTTATTTCCAAAGTTGAACCCGGAAACCCTGGAACAGAGCGATAAGGCAAGCACCTTAACCACTCGCTCGTCAAGACTTGGGAAGTTCCTACTAACAGACCAACATAAACGCACAAACGACGCAAGACCAATTGCGAAAACCCTTCCTAGTAAAATCATTAAAAATTATTTAAATTTAATATATATATTTTTTATGTTAAGTTCGGCAGACAGGGTGACGGCCCACTTGATGGCTACCGTCGCCTATAACACAAGCAACGCCAAAGCTGCTGCAAGTGCGCTGCCTACTACAGTATTAGAAGGGGATAGGGAAATGGGCTCTGGCATCCCTTACTCACTCACTGAAACACAACAGCACACATGCTGTTATTTCACGGTGGTTTTCTTTACGGGTTTGGTTACTGCCGCCAGACGCGAAACGCAGTGTGCCCTGCCACTACTTTCCAGATCCAGATCAGAGCCAAATTTGAAAAGTTCATTTTTCAAACTTGACCATGCCGGGAATTGAATCCGGGAACCCTAGAACAGAGCGTTAACGCAAGCACCCTAACCACTCATCCAACGGGCTCGGCGATATTCTTTATAGAAATGTGACAGCAAATTGTATGCATACTTGAAAGAAATTCAAGGTAAAATGGTTCTATTACAAGGTTGTTTATCAACTCGTGCACCAGTTACCTAATCTAGATCACTGAACGCGGTTGTTTTTATTTTAGCTACTCATGCGTGTTTTATTCGTTTTTTTATTGACAATTTCATATACGTTAACTAAAATCATTTTGTCGTCTGGACGTTAAGGTTAACATGATTAACTTCAAAACATATAAAAGAAAGCTAAAAACTTATTTTTGATGTAAATTTTGTAATTTATGAGTAACTTTTATATTTAATAAAATATTTTTTAAAGGGGGGGCCACTGTTTAGGTCAAAAGTGCGGTTTTATTTTTCAATGTGAGTAGGAGACTAAAGCTCTTCTGTTGTAATTATAAAATTAATTACTGTCCGGCGACAATATTCACTCTATTTTCCTTTAGATTGTTTTCTACGTTGAAGATCGGCAGACAGGCTGATTGTATCACTTTATTTACACGAAGGAGAGGCACAGGTCTCTGTTTGGGATATATTATAGTCCACCAAGCTATCATACTGAGGATTGACAGGACTTCATAGTCATGTCTTTTAAGATTGCTAATCTTCTCGATTATGATCTCAAATACATTTAATACATACGAAATCAAAGCAATATATCCAAAGAATTATTATATCCAAGTCAATTAGAGCACGTTCAAATTATAAAATTTTATTCAAGGCGAATAGGAACAATGCTAAACGCACGATACTTAACGCACTTCGACAATATTGCCAATTCTGCCAAGAGAACATAGCCAAGAGTCACTAGTAGTCAAATAATTTGATGGATATTTTGAAGTAATAATTGAAAATCTTGAGTTCATATAATCTAATTTTAGGATAGATAAACTAGGATACAGTAAGTCTGGATGATAAAATTGTAATTGTCGTCAATATAAAATTAATATGGCTGTTTTTAAGTCCATCTTCGAAAAATACAGACTCTGATGTGAAGAACTCTTATGTGTCATGTGTTAAAAAATTTTGCGCATATTGAACACGCGTTAAAGCACTTATCTTGTGAACTGCCCTTAGAAAAAAGTATTGAAAATATCGGCACTTCCACTTGCCTGTCGCTTACAAAATATTGCTATCTATCTATATTTGCATTTGTCGGTATGGTTGCAAAAAAACATTATTTAATTTGACTTCCACGTTTTTTTTTTTACTATGTAGTCCATAATTTATATTTTCCTACTATCAAAAAACGTAATTGTTCCTTTGAATATTAATAATTTATTTTCTGATATTATTGATTCTCTTTCTAACTTAGTGATTTCACTGTGCATTGATATCAGTCAAACGATCAGGGTTCGCTGATACATGATCAGCGCATATACGAGTATATATCGTTTGATATATATATAAATTGATATTTTATTGACTTCTGAACTAGAAATTTAGCACATTGATATTTATTGGCAAAACTTATTAAAAAACTACAATAGAGAAGTTGCATGTTTTGTAATTTAATTATATAAATAATATTTGCTCTTCTAATTGAAGAGTAAATATTCTCTCTGTTGATTAAATTTGATTATTATTTGATATTCTCAAAAGAATACTCCATTTTACATTACTTTTTTATTTTATAAACTAGCTGAGCCCGTAACTTTGTATGCGTGGTATTCGGTATAGCGTTTTGATAAACTGATTGGAATGAAACAAACACTAATGTTACGGGAAGCTTGCTAAAATACACCAGTGAAAACCGCAATCAACTCACAGACAAACAGACAAAGAGACAAAAAATCTAAAAACTGTTTTTTTTTGACCTCGTTAACATAAATACAACGTCAAATTTTTTTTTTAATCTTTAATGAACAGAGACGGCTCGTTTACGGTTTTATTATATGTATAGATAATCATCAAATAATCAAGCTCATATTTTATTATTTATTATTTTACATTATCATTTTGAGAGTTTAAACAGAATGAAAATTGCTTCTTTTTCTTATCCAATATAATATATCGGATATATATAACAAATAACGGATGGATATTTTGATATTTATTGTAAATATGGGATTTTTGGGAACCCTGCCAACGATTAACTAAGAATAGACAATAGTATATATTTAATTAAATATTTCTCTTTAATTGTCCTGTGATAATATAAAACGACAACATGGAGATATATGTTTCAAAATTGGATATAAAGTATATTTACTAATAAAAATAAAAACAATTACAAAATTTTACTGGGTATACATACAGCTTTGCAGCTAACATGAAACGTAAGAATAAAGTCTACTTGTTATCCTATTATATACTTAAAAGAGTAGGTAAAACAAATAAAAAATAAACGAATACTCACCGAAGTTTTCTGCTGAAACAAAATTATCTGTTGCGCAGCCGGATCATTTTGAACTGAAGCCGTCACCGCTGTAGCGACCAATAGGAACAGACGATACATATTTTCCGAAACAATTTCGACCAATAGCCAACATTTATTCAGGTACCATCTCAATCGGTCTATGAGTTAGACAGGTCTTCTGTTACTTTCTGAACTGCCTTTATATATGTTGTTTGCTCTACTACGACCTTGTTATCAAATAACGAACGCTTCTGGGCCGTGCAATAAGAAATCGGGCTTGCAAAAAAATATTGTTAGTCAACGCATTAGGTTCGAGATAGTTTAATAAGAGTATGCTGCAATTTCATCGCTTGCTGTAAATAAGAAAAATAAACATATAGGTGTATGTTTCATGAGTGATAATTATGTGATCAGCTGCTTGCTTACTTACTACTTAATGTGAATAAAAAAATTCTAATAATAAAAAGTCGTCTTATAATACCCAATTAACCGTCAAATACGGTCGCTATTCCAGACGTTAGAGTTTGCACTATACTTAATGTAAGTACAAGAAAATAAAAAAAAATAAAAAAAATACTTGATATTTTAGCACATAGATATAATGTGGGTATTTCAATAAAGAATCACCTAATCTATACTAATATTATAAAGAGAAAAGATTTGTACGTTTGTATTTTTGTAGGTTTGTAATGAATAAACTCGAGAACTATTGGACCGATTTTAAAAATTCTTTCACTTATAGAAAGCTACATTATCAGAAAGTAACATAGGCTAGTCACCCATCTCTCCTCCTTTACCTCCCTCCATACAAATGTATGTTTGTAATGAAAAAACTCAAAAACTACTAGTACGATTTTAGAAATTCTGTCACCTATAGAAAGCTACATTATCAGCGAGTAACATAGGCTACTCACCCTCCCCATCTCTCCCCCTTTACCCCCCTCCATACAAAGTATGTTTGTAGTGAAAATACTCAAAAACTACTGGACTGATTTTAAAAATTCTTTCACCTATAGAAAGCTACATTATCAGCAAATAACATAGGCTACTCACTCTCCACATCTGTCCCCCTTTAACCCCTTCCATACAAAATTGCCGTTTTCCACGAAGAAATTCAAAAAAGTTTAAAAAATTAATGTCCACCCGTGCGAATGGCTAGTTTTCTATATTGTAAAGATCTTGACGCTGTATTACAGACGCCAGCGAATTGAAAAAATACTGATAAAAATATTACCGATTTTGTCACAATGTTATTTGCGAGAATGTAATATTTCGAATAATTGAAAAACCCTTTATTTATTTAAAAGTAACATATTTTAGAAATGATAGGTAAATTGAATACTGAACAGGGTAAGCTATCAACAAGCCCAAAGACAGATATATTCTTTTTTTTTAATGTTTCATCGAAAATTTTAACGAGACTTTTTAAATCAATAGAAATTAAAAAATACATCTCATGGTAATACTCCTATCACCAATACCAGCCGCTTTTATTTTTCATTTACAAACTTATATAATCACTTGTAATTTTTTTATAGAAAAACTCGAATAAACATTAACATTAATATCTAAGATTTAGGAATCTACCCACTATTCAATAGAAATATTCGTAGTATTGCAATTCAATAAAAATACATTACCCATCCTTTTTTTGGGAATATTTAATCTACTTATAACACATATGACACCTATTAAAAATACTTACCATTGAAATAGTTTAATTGAAATAGTAATATTGCACGATTTCTTTTTAATCTTAAATTATTTTGTAATAAAACTTTGATAAAATCACTAGAACACAATTTTTACGTTCAACGGATACAAATATCAGATCGCAAATCTATTTCGAATGTACTAACCGTTGATTTTTCTAAAACCTCGTCACGGTCCCTTGCGTATGAAGAAATCGAGTCATAAGTTATTTTTATTTTCATTTTTATTCTATCGTTTGTTGTCTAATCCTGAGGTAACAGCAAATAAATAAGTAAGAAACTTTTTGTGCTGGACTTCCTTGTTCTTTCTTTCCGTTTAACTGGTTATGTATTAACCTTGATTTACCTTTATTCAAAGTTTCTTTCGAAATAGGGAAATTTCTAAGTTAATTTATTTCATCATACTAACACAAAGATTACTCTGTCTATTTTAAGTTAAGTTGCACCGTACGGACAGGTTGATCCTGCACTTTGAAGGTATTTGGCTACCGTCGCCTATAACCAAAGCAACGCCACATAGCTGGTGCAAGTGGGCTGCCGACGATAGTAGGATTCAAAGTTAATGGATTACGAAGGGATAGGGATATTTGCTCTGGCACTCACTCTCGAAACACAACAGCACACACAGCTGTTATTTCGCGGTGGTCTTCTGTAAAGGGGGTCTTTAACTTATTTCGTCATACTAACAGAAAAACACTCTTTCTGTCGGGCATTTTTAACGACTGAACTGCCGATGTTATTATAATGAATCTTGATATGTGAATATAGAGTTTAAACCCTAGCAAATAACATCACTTATTAGGCTTACTTTTATTTTTAAATCCACACTGTGTGGGTGTATATAATAGGTTGGGAATAAGTTTCTTAGCTTTTAATCTGAAAATTCAAGACTTTTTTTTTCAAAGTTTATTTACATTTAATTACCTACAGTAAATATCTTGTAGGTAGTGATATGATCCCGTTGCTGTAGAAATTTTGGGACTTCTGATCAAAAAAACGCGACAAGTAGTTTTGGCAGTCCTCTCTTGATGTTAAAGAATTCTGAACAGAATGAAACAGGCGGAAATCTGAAGGTGCAAGGTCAGGGCTATATGGCGCATGCATTAACACCTCCCAGCCAAATTCTTGAGGGGCTAAAGATGTGTATGGTCAAGCGTTGTCGTGACGAAAGACCATACCCTTTCTATTGATCAATTCCGACCGCTGTCTCATCAGTTGTTGGCAGTAGAGATCCGAATCGATGATTCTGGCCGGCGGAAAAACTCATAATGAACAATGCCCTTCCAATTCCACCATACACACAGCATCACCTTATTGCGAGTTAACTCGGATTTAGGCAGAGTCTGTGAAACCTGACCGACCTTTAACCACGACATTCTTGTTGTCCGTGACCCACTTTTCATCGCCAGTTATCAATCTCTTCAAAAAAGGTTCGGCTTCATTACGTCTCAATAAAGAATCGCAAATGAGTACACGATTCATAAGGTTTCTTTCAGTGAGCTGGTGTGGCACCCAAATACCGGGCTTTTTTATGTACCTAGTTTTTTTCAAATGGGCCAAAACTGCTTTCTGGTCAATTCCCAGTTCTTCAGCTATGTCGTAACTAATGAAATGCCAATCTTGCTCCAGTTTTTCAAAAATAGCGACCATTTTATCCGTAACAGGGCGACCAGAGCGCAGTACATTTTTGACATCAAAATTCCCGAATTGAAAACGCTTGACCCAACTTTGTGCTACTTTTACTGATACTCCGTTAGGTCCATAAACGTCACAACCTTTTTTCGCGGCTTGCGTTGTATTTTTTTACTTTTTTTAAATAAAATTTTAAAATATATCGAATTTCTTCATTAGATTTACTCATTTTGACAGAAAGAAAAACAAATGAAAAATAGCTGGAAACAACATTTAACTAATTTGTGTCTTTTTTAAATGTAACCTTTTTAATGTCATCAAAACCAGCCAGATACTATACAGCCAAAGACATTTTATTACAAGTTTATACATACTATATCCATAAAAGACTTTTTCCCCGACCTAATATTTATAATATTATAGATGCAAAAGTGACTTTTTTTGTTTGTTACGCTTTCACGCCTTAACTACTCATACAGTCGTGTATGATCGGTTGAGATATATATATCCCTGACATGTATTTTGCATACATGTCAGGGAGACAGAAAAAGACATAGGGTAGGTACCTTAATCAAGAAAAATACTGTTCCCGAAGGATCATCTAAAAATATAATTAAAAACATTAATACCTGATAAAAATTCGTAAGCAATAAAAATATAAAAAATGTTTTAACATCTAAGAAAAAAGCGCCCGGACGAAATCGCGGCCAAAAGCTAGTAGAGTATAAAAGTTAGTATAGGTGGTATAGGCCCTAATTTTTAAGGATAATTATGTCATAAGAGCAGTAGTGGTAGCGACCTATTGATTTGACTCCAGATATTCTCGAAATCCTGTTAGTCCAGATGCAGTGATTATGAAAATAAACAGTGAAAGGTGCAGGCCCAATCCGAATTCTCGGACCAATGTAAGGTCTCATTAGTTCATTCGTTCTGATATATGTGAAACTGGTCTCACTGGTCTATCACTACGAATTTATCTAAAAAAAAACAATACTAGCCTTAAGCGTTTTTACATTCGAAAATTATTTAAGTGTTAATAAAATACTTGTAACAATCAATACTTAAGTTGATTAGCCATACAATTTAACACTATTAAAGGTATTCGTAGGTAGGTACTGACAGTTGCCCAAATCGCACCACAATAAATAGGTTTAGTAGACAAAACTGTTAAAAGCAGTGGCATTGAATTTCTGCGGCTGCCACCATATACATACACAATGCAAACTTAGAATTAGTGTGGACTCAAATAAAAAACATACTGCTATCAATATAAATAACGTCATATTCAAGTTGAATGATGTAAAAAATGTATGACGCAATGTCGTTAGAAGAGCAAGCTTAAATTCAAATCTGCGCTGGCTGATGGTTAGGGTGCTTGCCTTAACGCTCTGTTCTAGGGTTCCCGGGTTCGATTCCCGCCAAGGTCAACTTTGAAAAATGAACTTTTCAAATTTGTCTCTGGTCTGGATCTGGAAAGTAGTGGCAGGGCACACTGAGTTTCGCAGTCATTTAGGCAGCCCGTTTGGCGGCAGTAACCACCCCCTTACAGAAGACCACCGTGAAATAACAGCACGTGTGCTGTTGTGTTTCGGTGAGTGAAGTAAGGGATGCCAGAGCCCATTTCTCTATCCCTTCCCAATCCCTTATCCTTAATTCTATTGTAGTCGGCAGCACACTTGCAGAAGCCTTGCCGTTGCTTGTGATATAGGCGGCCACGGTAGCCACCTACCATCAAGTGGACCGTCAGCCTGTCTGCCGATCTTAACATTAAAAAAAACTTTCAACAGTTAAAACGAAAATAAAAATAAACTAATGGCCTCATTTCCATACAAAACTGATTGAGTCCCATGATGCCATCTGAAATTTAGATGACGTGATGAAACAATAATTTTATAGTAAGTACTTAATTAATAAAATATATTATTAATTACTAAAATTTTAGTAAATCTTACTTATAAATATTTTTTTTATCAATATAACTTTATCTTTTGAATTTTTATTCCACTGTGGATAGTCCGGTACAGTTGCACCGATGACTCACTATTATGATTAGGTACGAGTATATTTATATTATATTAAAGCGAATAGAATATTATATAATACTAGGACCTGCTTCCGGCTTCGCCTGGGGTGCAATATTTATATATACAAACATTCCCCATTTATCCCTCTGTCCATAAATGAAAACCGAATTAAAATCGGTCTAGCCATTCTTGAGTTTTTGCGGGACTAACGGACGGCCATTGATTTTTGGTTTTTGGTCGCGATTTTAAAACTATTAAAAAAATAAACATATATTTTGTAATTGTATTCTTAATTACATATTATTAAGTAGTGTTATATGTTATTTTTTATTTCAAAAAAATAATATAACACATGTTTTGGAATAAACGACTGTGAACAATTCCGTTTGGCTAAAATGGATTTGCAAATTTCTTACAAATGATTGTGTTATCAATGGTTTCAACATTAGCAGTCATATGAAATGTCTTGAACCGTTCATACACTTACTAATCATTCTTATTACTTAACCAGTAATAAATATGACATCGCGATGCAAATGCTATTTATATTTCGAACCCTCAATTAGTTTTATTCCATGTTGAAGTCGAATTTAAAAAATTGCGTTGAAATGTCAAGATTAAATGTCAAAATTGTCAAACCGCTGTCAAACATGACATGACATGATCAAATCAGTCAGATTGACAAAAATAGAAGAGAGCGTCAATTCATCAATAAATATTCCACGTTTTCTCAGTTTATTTTTAAATACAAATATTAAAATTGCAATATGTTAAATGCCCTAATTTAAAAAATTGCGTTGAAATGTCAAGATTAAATGTCAAAATTGTCAAACCGCTGTCAAACATGACATGACATGATCAAATCAGTCAGATTGACAAAAATAGAAGAGAGCGTCAATTCATCAATAAATATTCCACGTTTTCTCAGTTTATTTTTAAATACAAATATTAAAATTGCAATATGTTAAATGCCCTAATTAACTTAAAACATACCGAACTCTAGTGTATCGTTGTGACTTTTTCTTAGATTTGTTGCCAAAAATGGCAAGGTCGCCGAAGGATGATGCGATATACAATGACATGAAGCACAATACATGGAACTATCGTACAGAAACAACAGAAAATTGTACACCCGGAGCTATAAATGAAAGAAAACCACCATCTCTCGCACAGAACTCAAACATATTGCATGACAACAGCATGTATGTAAACACTAACTTCAGTAACGATATTTACAAAAATTCGTATAATTTACAAACAGCTGAAGCGATCACAAATAATGATGAGAACCTCACATACAACAATATGCCGAATGTCTCTCGCGTTAACCGACAAAATTACGGTAACGCGATGCTAAATTTAGGCAATGGTCAACTTGTAAGAGTGATTTATGATGAAAACAACCAACAGCTTATTTTTCCTATGTCTGGGCAATACGAGCTGTTCAATCATAATCAAGGCATAAGAGACTTACCATTGCAGGCTTCTCAGCCATCACATATGTTCACTCTCAATCAGGACTACTCAATAAATAATAATGTGCAGGTCCAACCTACAATACAGAGCCCTGTAATTACTCAGGAGAACCTTAACCAAGCTAGTGCACCCACTTCGAATTTTTTTAAAGATATGCTTGGTAATTTGGAGCCTAATTCAACAGGTACCTATTCTCCATTTGGCCAGAATTACCCATTGAACCATCCTGATGCTCCTACTTTAAATATACTGCCTAATATGTCTGTGTTAGATCCCTTGTCGCAGATTAAACAGGAGAATTCCCCTAAAAGAAATGAGAATAGTCCTCTAGCTGACACAAGCAATAAGAAGCGTATTGTGGCTGAGGTGAAGCCGATGCGTCCAACATATTCGGATGTGCTCGCTAAAAACACAAAGAACAACTCCTCATCTGAAAATACACGTAAAATGAAACCTCAAGAATCTAAACCAAACAATAACAAATCTAGCTCTAAACAGGAGAAAACAAACATTAAACAGGTGATAGAGGACAACAAACAGAAAAATGAAAAGAAAAATTCCAGCACTATATCATCTGGCAGTGAGTCCGGTGATTTTAACACTGACGACACTGAAAAACACCAGAAGCAAGGGAAAAAGGCAAAAAACAAACGCAGTAATATATCTCGAAAATGGTCCTCTCTTGACAATTTAACAAATGAGGAAAATGTGTCTTATAATCACTCAAATGAGAGACAATTTGTTTTTGTCGAAAATCAAACTGATAAACCTAGAAAAGAAAAGAAAAATGACAAGAAGAATGAAAAGAACAATGTAATAGAGGATGATTCAAAATTGGAACATGAAGAAGATGAATCAGAAATTATCTTTCAAGAAAGCCAAGGCGAGACCAAGTTGAGAAAGAAGAAAGAGGCACGCAACTATCACAAAATCGCCAAACCATCTCAAGACAAGAAGAAAAATAATCAGACCAAATGGCGAAGAAACAAGCCCGGGTACTTAGGACTGGCACAAAATTACCTCGAACATTGGGGTGGAGCCACTTGGAAGGCAGTAGTGTGGTTCATTTATTTATTATCAGATATTTGCCGTATGAGTGCACATTTGTCGTTTGATTTGTAAGTATAATTTCATTTATTTTCCAAATGTGTATATTTACAGGAGTTTTCAACCTTAAAATTAAGATGGGTTGTTCATAACTGTAAGTCTTGCGAAAGGCTCTTGATTTTATTTTACCACTAGGTGTGCCTTGTGGTTTTACCTATTGTTTTGACACAAGCAATAGTTGGGTGGCCACACTCCATCACCAAATCACCACATCACATAACCAGCTTGTTTTCAATTAGGATTCTTTTTACTCAACTTCTAATGATTTTTTTAATGCAAAAAGAATTTTTCTAATCTGACTAATTTAGGACACAAAAATTGGGTGTTTGCCTTAATGCTCTGTCTCAGGAGACCCTGGTTCAATTTCCGGCTGGGCCAACTTTAGAAATGAACTTTTCAAAGTTGACTTTGGTCTGGATTTGAAAAGTAGTGGCAGGGCATGCTGCATTTCAGTTATTTTGGCAGCCCATCTGGCAGCAGTAACTACACCCGTACGGAAGACCACCGTGAAATAATAGCATGTGTGTGTAGTTGTGTTTCAGTGAATGAGTAAGGGATACCAGAGTCCTTTTCCCTATTCCTTCCTATTTCCTATCCTTAATCCTACTATTGTCAGCAGTGCACTTATAAGCGACAGTAGTAACCTACCATCAAGTCGAGCTTAATTTTTAAAAAAAATTTTGAAATGCTCTTTGATCACTAAAATAAATCATTTTAACTCAAAACATTTTCTAAATATTTTCACTCCTTAAACACACTAATTGAATTTGATTTATTTTTCAGATGCACATCAATGTTCACTCAAACGTATGTTAGCTCCCAAGCGGTTTGGCGTAGCAGCAAAGAATGTTTCAGAAAAGTGGGTGACAACAAATACCTCCTCTATATAGATAGAAAGTTTGGCCACACTAGATTTGGATTTTGGAGAAAGCTAAAGTGGTTTAAAAAAGGTATAATTTTATAATTTTTTTTTTCAAACTTTTAAATATATCCTTCCATATCTCAAGGTCCTAGAAAAAGTAACCATAAACATTTTTTTGCACTAATTATCTACTAGTGCGAAGTGCGGCTCATCAACGCAGTATAGTATAAAGATTTCAAATATATGTCATTTTGTTGCATAATCAACAAGTGTCGAAGGTGCATAAATGATAAATTGAAAAAGTGTGTTCATAGTATTGTTTTGTTGTAGATTTTCTTATGCCTCAATACCTTAAATTCCATTTTGGCTTATCTCTATGTTAAAGAAAAAGCTACCACAGAGACTGGTTTTTTTTTTTTAGAATCTGAAGCAGACAGCAATGGTGATTCAAAACTAAATTCAAATATACCTTTGCCTGCGACCGGCGAAGAAGCTATGAAACGACTTTTGGCATGTAAAGGAAAAGACCCGTACAGGTAACTTATCCTTAAATAATTAATTGCGTTAATTATTTTTTAAATAACCACCTAGTAGTCTTACTTGTTTTCCTTGCATTATTTCCTTGAAAAATATTAGGTTGTAAATCTCTTAGGTTATTAGGTTGTAAACTCTTAGGTTGATTTGCATGAAAAATAACTAGAAATGCAATATTTTTTTTGTTACTATGAGATGTTGTGGCATAAGATTTGTGTAAACTTGGCCTATTGTTTAAAAAATATGTATAGTACATACAGTGCCGAATATACTTATTGGGCAGGGTGTGCGGCGTACATGGTCGCAAGATCTTAGATAGTGTCGAGATCTCAAGACCATGCGCCCGTATTATGGTGTAGGACAGCTTCTTAAAAAGTAACGAACCCATTGAATGAGTAGTTAAGTGCTTGCTCTAAAGCTCTGTCTCAGGACTCCGGGTTTGATTTCTGGCAGTGCTAACTTTGGAAATGAACTTGGTTCGGGTCTGGATCTGGAAAGTAGAGCAGGACACACTGGCAGCAGTAACCACCCCATGTGTGCTATTGTGTTTCAGTGAGTGAGTAAGAGATGTCATGGCTCATTGCTCTATCCCTTCCTAATCCCTTATCCTTAATACTACTATGATTGACAGCATACTTGCAGTATCTGTGACGTTGCTTGTATTATAGGTGACGGTAGCCACCTACCGTCAAGTGGACCGTCACCCTTTTTGTCATCCTTAAAAAAGTTATGTTTTGACACTTTCTACACAAAAAATTAAAAATTATTTACATGTTGTCACATCGCTATTACTAAAGGCGCATGCATGCAGACTTTGATTGTTTATAAAGAAATAAGTATTTAATTTTCATCTCACGTATACTAAAGGGCGTCAGTGTATTCATTACATTCAAGCTCTTCATAGGCTAGAGGTTGTACTGAGGGCATACTATGTACCTCAGTCATAAACTGGCGGCAGTGAACGCCTTTACAGCTCTATATCCTGTCCCTATATCCTTTTCTGCATCCTTGATTTTACCTTTTTGACCACTGGTAATACCATATACCGCATATCTATGCCGACTTTCATATTTATGGTTGACTAGCTAAGGCGAGAAACAAACTCGCTTTCGCATTTGTAGTATTACATAGGTTGGAAGAGGTTTTCTGAATATTTTTTATCAGGTTGTTACCTATATTTCAGCATTCTGGGAGTAAGCGTCTCCTGTACCGACGAAGAGATCAAACGTTACTATAGACGACAGGCTTTCTTGGTGCACCCTGACAAAAACCAACAGCCGGGGGCAGAAGAGGCCTTCAAAATATTACAACATGCATTCGATCTCATCGGTGAACCGGTCAGTAGTTTTTTATCAATCATTCATATTTTACTAACATTGCACGTCACATGGTTATTTGGTTTGTAATCTTGGTGAACTTTTTTATATAAAGGTTTTCAGACAGGCTGACTTTTCACTTGATGGTAGGTGGCTACCGTCACTAATTACTACAAGCAAAGTCACAGGTGCTGCAAGGGATAGGGAAATATTTTTAGGCTACTTGTTTTATTCAAATTTGATGTGTCAAAACCGAGTCCTATCATGACCGTATGAATAAATTAATTAACCTAAAGAAGAGTCACCATCTCAGCCGAAGGACACAAAATAGTACTTGCTTCTAACTTGCCGTCTAAAGGACTTGCAGAAGTACACTTTAGTAAAATTTGTAACATTTTAAAAGTAAGGAAAATACTTCAATGGGATGCAATAAACAAATGAAAGGTTGGGTGATTTCCTACCTAAATGCTCATATTGTTGAATAGCATACTTGAGGGTAGCATACTAACCCTCGTCTTATGTACATGTATTTTATTATGACAATGATGATGATGGTGTTGAGTAGGAGCGGCGAGTGGAGTATTCCCGACGCACGCTGGAGTCTCAACACGCAGAGGCGGCGTGGAGCGAACTCAGCCAACTGTTAGCGCAGCTCCACGATAAGATGGAGTTCGCGGCCAACACCATCAGGTGAGGCGACTCGCTGACTCTTTAACTCATTGATTTACCTCTTCCACACTCATTGCAATATATTTTCCATAATAGATGCACAAACTGCGGTCGACGACACAAACGCGTACTGACTGATCGGCCGTGCTACGCAGCGCGCTACTGTGTGCAGTGCAAGATACGTCATTCTGCTAAAGAGGTATTCCAACGCAATAGCTATGGCCTATGAAAATTGAGATAAAACTATTGAGCTAGTCTTGCACATAAGAGTATTTACATAATTTACACAAATAAGCACTGACGTCACACAGTAGTCACTCAATATTAAGAACATCTTGCTACAAAGTGCCCTACTGCAGTGCTATATAAACATGCTATAGTGAAAATATGTTCTAAAATCGTTATTCATGGGCACGAATTATAGAACAATGAAACATACATTCGTAGTAACGACAGGGAAATTTAAAGTATTTATAAACAAACACGTAGGCGCCGACAAAATATAAGACTACTAGCTGAACTCGGCCACGCTTCGCTGCGGCCCATACGGCCCATGCGTGCGCATGGGGCGCGCGGTACTGGACACTGCTTATATATAATACTATTTATCGTAGCGTGATGTTATATAGCCTATAGCCTTCCTCGATAAATGGACTATTCAAAAGAAAAAGAATAGTTCCTGAGATTAGCGCGTTCAAACAAACAAACAAACTCTTCAGCTTTATAATATTAGTATAGATGACGAGAACGCGACGTAATGCAGCGGTCCCACGGCCCATCGTTTGACAGGTCGCGCCAGGCCATCGTTTGACAGTGCCGCCTAAGAGATCGTCGAAAATGCTGGAATTATATTGAATGAATGACTGAACGAAGATTGGTAGGCACGTGAATTGGTAGCTGGAGATCCTAGTACGCCCGCGACGACGCGAACACACATTTTGACTAAAATGGTTATTTGACAAAAAGAAAACTATTAGAACACGCCTTGATGTCGCTATTTTTAGTGATTTCAATTTTTTTTAATGTTAAGGTCATCAAATAGGCTAAAGTGTAAAATGTTAAAGTAGAAATAAGAATAAGGAATTAGTAAGGGATAGGGAAGTGGGCTTTGGCATCCCTTACCGACTCATCGAAACACAACAGAACACATGCTGTTATTTCACGGTGGTCGTCTGTAAGGGGGCTAAAATCATTACGCCAGATAAGCTGCCCAAATGACTGCGAAACGCAGTATTTTATTAGTATATCCTACCACTGATAAAATAAACTATATCTGTACTCCACGCTATAGTGAATATTTAACAAAATAATATGCATTTGGTGTTGTTTAGAGAAATTCTTAATTAAAATCTGAATTAATTCAATACACGCTTTACAGGGTGACATATGGGCGGAGTCGAGTATGATGGGCCTTCTAGTGATGTACTATGCGTGTATGGACGGCGCTGTGTATCAGATCACGCAATGGGCCAGTTGTCAGGTATGATTTTATTCTTTTTAGATATAATAGTATACTAATTATTAACACATTGAAGCCATCGATTTACATCATTTAGGGCCGGCGCTGACTGACGGTCCTAAACATATTATTTTCAACCTTATTGCTATGATTTTAGCACTCGCACTCTTTATTGCCGAAGCATGCCGCGGCATCATGTTGAATGACGCGAAACGCAACGGCGGCGCTACGGCCTAAAGGAGTATGAGCGCTAAAATCATTGCAATAGGGTTGAAGATAATATGTTTAGGAAAAAATCCTTTGCTGCGCCGTGCCGAGAAATGCCGTCAGTTATGGCCGTCATCATGATTTAACTAACACATAATCGATAAATTACGTGCACTGTTCAGCCATTTAATTCACACAATATCCTGAAAAGAATACTGTAAGCTTGATCTGGGTGAACAATAATGTTAGTTTTGTTCTGGTTAGACCTTCTTAAACTTATTTTGAGGGAGTTACAACCTATTTAAAAATGACACACCTCTCTTGCCATACGCCGTCGTGCCATCGGCACCGAATCGGTTAATACACCATTTTCCTTTGATAAAGATTGATTTTGATTCCTTAGGCATACTTGCTCATTGATAAGTAGTAATTATGTGATGGTGTTCAGAAGCGCAATTTGCGGCAATTGCGTCCAGACTGCCACGTGGTTCAATACCGGATCGTGTTGGGCAACAAGGCCACCGCTGATAGGCATTCGCCACACGCCGCATCGCCTACTTCCCCATCGCCGCCTCAGGGGTAATTATTTTTATTTATTTCTTCAAATAAATCCCCGATTTCCAAATGAAAATATCTGATAGTTTCGTATCATCATTTATATATATTAAGTAGTGGCAAAGTACACAGCGGTTCAGTCATTTGGGCAGCCATTCTGGCGGCAGTAATCTTACAGAAGACCAGCTTGTGTGCTGTTCCGGTCCGCTTTATGGTAGGTGGCTACCGTCGTCCATAACACAAGTAACGTCACAAGTGCTGCAAGTACGCGGCCGACCATAGTAGTATTAAGAATAAAGTATTAGGAAGAGATAGGGTAATGGGCTCTGGCATTCCTTACTCACTCACCAAAACACAATAGCACACGTGTTGTATTTGACGGTGATCTTCTGTAAAGCGGTGAATGCAGAGTGCAATGTGCCCTGGAAACTACTAAATGTTTTCCTCCATTACAGTCACGATCCAAATCTGGAAGAGTTTCTGAACAACCTCTACAGCAAGTCGGGGGTGCCGCCAAACGCTGGCGCAAAACAAAATGCCACAGAACAAACGGACTCCAAAAAGCGACGCAATAAAAAACCTAAAGCGTAAATTGCGTTATACCTTTAAAAAGTTTTGCCAGTCAGTTTTAATAAATCACTTAGGGTCGGCTCACATCTGCGCGCACATTTAAAGTAGCAATTCAATATAGAACTAATTTACTACACAAAAAGATCAGTAAGCATGCTTGCATCTCGCACTTTTTAGGGTTCCGTACGTACGTCCGAATAAAAAAACGGAAACCCTTATAGGATCACTCGTGTGTACGTCTGTCTGACCATTCCCCCCTCCCCCCTTTTCTCCGAAACTACTGAACCTAAAATTTTGAAAAAAATACAGAAATTAGTTTTTTACTTATAGATTATAGGAAAACCTATAAGAAGTCCATGATATTAAAATAACACGGTAAATCACTCAATATTGTGCGTAGATTTAAAAAAACATGATAGGTAACATCGTGCGGAACCCTCGTCACGCGAGTTCAACTCGCACTTGTCCCGTTTTTTTATTTTTTTAGTAAATAAGTTCTATATTGTATGTTACCTTAAAACGAGCACGTCGCATCGCCTTTCGATGTGTACTGACGCTTATTAAGGTTCGTTTATATCTTCAGACAACGAACGTATCAGACAAAATAATATTATTCCATATAATATGTACGAACTAATTCATATCTAGCGTAACGTGTCCGCTCTGACTCCATCAGACACTGTCCGCGCACGTAATTCGCGGAGAGAATATTTTGTCTGAGCCGAAACGTGTCTGAGTAACTGTGATCCCAGTATCGGAACCGTGCAAGTAACTGCCGGCGGAGAGCAGCCGCTGACTTGTCTGTTTTTGTCTGATACGGCACGTTGTCTGAAGATATAAACGAACCTTAATCGTAATCGCAGTTCAAAATTGGAACTCTAAATTTAAGCAATCTTTCACACCAGTCCATTTATAAGAGGGTTTGATGAAATTTAAAAAAAAAGTGAATTTTCTGATTGTGCAACTCAAAATGGCGTACCTAAAGTAGTTTAGCTATTAACGTATTGTGAAATTGCTAACGCATCTTTGAACTTACAAAATAAACGCTTAATTTCGTATTTTGTGACAGTCAAAATAAACCTAACTATTGTCGTAAACTTATGTATGGTATGTATAAACAAAAGTTTTGAACTTTTTTAAGTGTTGCCTCGAATCACAATTTATAAGTTGAATTGTATAGAGTCATTATTGATGTACAAGTCTGAAAGTGGGGAGAGTATGCTAATTAATGTTCTTTGTAGCTAAAAGGCCCTGTTTGTTTGCACTCAAAATTGTGATGATTACTGTGGTATCTCTGATTAAAAATCACCGTACAAACTAAATAAAACCAAACAAAATTATTTTTTTAAGGTGCCTGCTTTATGTTTGACGTAAGTACCTAGAGTAGCCCAAGCGGATAAAAATGTAAGTGGAGAAAAAAAAACCAGCCTGGGAGACGTTAAGAGTAAACTGTTATTTTGATTCTTCTATAGCACAAGTAACTTTATTATTTATTGATACTAGTCTTCGTCCTTTTCAAAAAAAAAAATATTTTTGATAACACTAAAACTTGTTATCTTGCTAAACTAAATAAAATAATAGTTGGCTACTACTAAAAAAGGAAAGAAATATAGTTTTATCTTTACCTATTGATATGTAAATCATACACAACGCTTAAACATTTGTAAGATTTTTTCTTTCTTTGTCTAAAAAATTATATATATGTATTCTTACGTTACCCTCTGTAGGGCAACATCTTAAAATTTTAAAATAAGTAGTGAAAATAATTAATCTAAATAAATAAAAATACACATGTTTTTCGAAATTCTGTTTATTTTTATAAATTTCGAAAAAAACACAATTTTAGGGAGTGTTACAGTAATGTTACACTGCATCGACACGGTAACTTAACTCATATGAAATTGTCTAAAGCAATTATTTTGTTTATTATAACATAGAGCAACTCCACATTTCTCGCACATTGTTTGCGAGACCCCAGAGCACTTTGGGAATTTGCATCGAATTCTCATTTCTGTCCAAACAGGCCAGTGTCCTGTCTGGTCTTGTCTGACTGCCTCTGGAGGAACATGTTGTGCCGGACCTTTGTGTCGTTTCGCTTGAATTTCATTTTCTATAGATCGACGGGTATTCGATTTTGATTGCACACCAAGCTTACATAAAGTTGTGGCAACTTCAAGTCGAAAATCTGCCGAGTTCAATAATTTGTCGTCCAAGCCCTTTGCTTTTTGAATTCTTTTGTAAAGAAGCCACGCGTTTGCTATACTCAAATTTAATACATGGTAAAACATGCGAACCTGCCATCTCTTGCTGCGAAGTTCTATTTTGTAGAGCCCCATGATGCTATCAATTAGATCTGCGCCACCCATGTGGCGATTGTATTCTCCAACAATATGTGGACGATCAATTGATATGTACTGCTTGTTCTTCTTGTCATACCTCCTCACCTGGGGGCTTTTGGCATTTCTCCCACAAAACTTGAAGCTAAATTTACTATTTTGTTATCTTTCCAGGATACAGTTGAAATATCCACTCCATTGACATCAGCAACATACTCAATAGAATACCCTCTGTCTTTTTTAGACATTTCTTTGTCAGTAGGTAATTTGCAATCAGGAATCCTGTTTCGACGTACAGTACCAAGACTTAGTATACCATTTTTTGACAAGCATTCTATCAACGGCAGAGATGTAAAGTAATTGTCAAAATACAGTCTATAATTTTGATTGCGAGGTATTCCTCGTGATAGACGCATGACAACATTTGAAGAGGCACCCAGATCAGGCTCATGGGACAGCACCACATTTTCTGAGCCAGTTTCAGGTTCAATTTTGTAAGCAAACCCAGAAACTCCACAAAGAACGTAAATCTTGTAGCCCCATTTGTGAGGCTTTTTCGGGTTATATCTTTTCAAGTTATTTCTGGCTTTTGTTGAACATATCTGTTCATCGACACAAAGGTACTGCTCCATGGGAACTTTGGCGAAAGTTTCGTTCAATTTTTGAACAATTGGTCGTATTTTGAATAATCTGTCGAATCCGGGATGCTCACGGGGCAAGATTTGTAAATTGTCATTGAAATGAATATATCTTCGAATCTTTTCAAATAATTTTACCGGCATAACTTCTTGAATAATAGGAGTTCCAATAATGCGATTCCAATGACTGGTGACGCGAGGAAGGTGAATCAAAGACATGAGATACACTATGCCAATAAATTGCTGAATGTTTATTGTGGAAACGCGAAAAGTATTATTGGGATCCTTCTGCACAATATATAAATTAGTTTGTGTTGCAATGAATTCAATCAAATCCATGTGAAATAAATATAAAAATATCTTGACTGGCGTGTCAAGTTCTAATATATCTGCTGGTAAGTTTTCGTTTCCTAGAAAACGTAACTGCTCATCATTCAAAAGCAGATTTTTTTCTTCGATTTCAGGTTTAGTTTTCGAGATATATTAGCACGTCCTTCCGGTTGAGCTGAGCGCGATTCAGCTGACACGTCAGCCGTAGTAAATGTAGACGGTCGATTATCATCTAAATTATGAATTATCTCATCAAGATTTAGTGTATCACCTTCATTTTCGTCACTGGAAAACTCCTCTTGCTCCATCAAATTCTCACCACCAAAATCTGGATCTGCAAGGCTGTCATCATCATCTTCAAAGCTATTTTCGCTGTCCTCGTATGTATTTACCAACTCGGCTATTTTGTCATCTCGAAGATGGCGAAGAGCCATTCTAAAAAAGAAAAAATAATATTTTTCATTGGTACCCTCATAACAAAGAATAATTTACCGAAGTTAGGCAATGTAACATTTCTGGTACAAACATGTCAGAAAGTCAAACTCATTCAAATATTTCAATTACACAAAAACCTTATCTACACCACAAAGTACATGTACTTACCTTATATATTTTACAAAAACACACAGCTTTTATCACGTTTTTCTATTTTTAAATTATTTTTCAAAAGTACGGAGGTGGTTTGAAGTGATTGGCCGGCGAACACTGGCTTGCACGCGGCACTAACACCATCTACAGTTTTTTATGTTGTACTAAGTCGATACATCGGTTTGTTACGCGAATGTTACATCGACTCAAAAGGGACTAGAAAAATTATTTGAATTGTGGTAGGCAAAGAATCATTTTGTGACAGAAATGTCACACCGCGCTACAGAGGGTATTGAATTCAAATGTGAAGTATAAGAATTAAAAAAAAATTGCTTTACTTTTTATAAAGTACAATATTTAAATATTTCGAGTGCATTCAAATTTGAACCTTAATCCAAGTCTCCTATAGTTTAGTGTTGACTAAGCAGCTGGTCTGCCTCGTAAAGTTAATTATAATCATGCTATTTCCTCCACTTGAACGATGCCGAATACCGAAAGTACAATGTTGTTTGCATTCGTTGTTTATAAAAATCTTCATTAATTTTGTATGAGATTTCTATAGTAGGATACAACATTTTATTATATCACGTAATTTAATTTAATTTTGTAGAGTGGCTCCTATCCTATCTAAATATTTAAATTTTAAATAATTATCAAATTATTTTTATTTATCTCGCGAAAGATGTCTTTTATAAGTCTCTAACACCGTATTAAAGATTTACAGATTTTAAAAACTCATGACAAAAGAAAACATAACGTATATTGTATTGAAATATTTATTAGTTAGCAATAAATGGATATTTTAATATGATAATGAACCAATACGAAAGTACCTGAAAAAGCGATCTATTTATTCGCACTGTGCGGTGACCTTATCTGTAAGGATTTATAGACAATGACTTAAATTAGTTCCTATTCCGCATAACAGGTTTTTTTTTTTTTTGGAAAAAATAGATCGTAATAAAAGTAAGTCGCTCGTCTGTGCCCGCCCTTAGCATTTTTTTATTATCAATGCATAAATTTTAATGACAATTGACCTAAAACTCAAGACCCTATGTGATAACACTACTTTTTAAGAGCCACGACAGACTTGCTTCGTAAAATATATACTAGCAATTTCATACACGATTTGAGGCTAAATGACTAAATAATCTAGAAAATAGAATATATATATGCCATAAACCAGTTACGTCTTACAAGAGGAACCACTCTTAAAATTAATCTGTGAATTCATAAATGTATCTATTGCCAGAGATTATTGTAATTATAATTTTAGGCTAATGTCATAATGATTGCTGTCATAAAGATCACTGTGCGTAGAAATTCACGCTTCATGTGTCGAATAAACTTGTGGAATAATATTTGGGATTTTATTTTAACCAAAATCAATTCAGCCCTTGCAAGAGTTGGCAACGATGTCGTATTTCCAAACGAGTGGACCCGAGCTTGGACAAAATGCGACCTGAGCCCGCAAAAAGGCAAGCGGCCGCGCCGCGCAGTTCAGTTGTTTCCCGCGTCTCGTCCGTACCTTTGTATTAATTAATTTGTATACAGTCGTTACAGGACTATTTAAAGAAGAATACAAACTAGTGTTCTTAGGGTTCTTGTACTTTGGGCGGGACATATCCTATCAAAAAACATATGAAACAATATATTTTTCATATATTTTTAATTAAATTATTACTAAACCTCCATACTGTTAGCGCAGCTATTAGTATCGGGTTTATCAGTAACAATACAATTCTCGTACGTCCATTTCGGGAACATCCTTTTGTACAGGTTGAGCAGAACGCTGTCTTGAGATTTCAGTTGTCCATCGAACACACATTTCATGTGTCCATGAGTGCCTGGAAATTGAATCAATAGTTATATAAATATGCATTTATGCCTTTTATTTCTTACTAACTTTAACACAATATCTTTGTCAGGAGTTGAATTATTTATTTTTACTTTTAAATAATCCCTAGGGAACAGCACTTTTTTTTCTAGATGAAAGGTCGTATGTCCTTTGATGTATCCCTGACAACATGTAGTTAAGGCGTGAAAGCAAACAAACAAACTCACTTTTGCATTTATAGTAATAGTTAAGATTCTACTTCCTAGAGCAATATCCGCAAAAAGCAGCGGGAAAAACAAGCTTTTTTTGTTTAATATTTAAGATTATTTTATTTATACTTTTAGATTCGTACTAATAATGTAAAAACGAAAATTGTGATAATGGATGTTCAATGTTCTCTTTCGCGCAAAAAAATATTAAGGTATTTTGATGAAACTTCACAGTAAAAAAGTCAGAATACATAAGCTAAATTTATAACGATACGGGGATTAAAAAAGTTAATAAAATATATACTTAAAAATTAAGAGATATCGTCTCATACAGGTTTCTAAGACCAAGAATATACTATAATATAACAATCACCCAATGGTTCCTTAATGTGTCCAGTGCGTCCATATTTGGTACGAAGTTTGCATGGCTTGAAGTAAGCGACGTCATCTCTATTGAAGAACATGAATCTTATCACAGCAGATTTCTTGTTCACCTGTACATTCAAAAAGGAACTTTTTAACACTATGCCATGAACTCAAATTCCCATGAAGTCTATACAAATGTATGGAATTTGTAAACAAAATACATTTTATATTTTTGATGATCAATGAAAACATTTCCTAGTTTATAAATAGGGAAAAAAGTTCAAACATCAAACGAAATAAAACACACCTTAAGTTAAGTACATTAAAGTTTACTTATGTTACCGAGGTCAAAAAAATTGTTTTTAGAATTTTTGTCTGTCTGTATGTCTTTTCTCAGAAACAGCTTAACCGATTTGAATGCGGTTTTCAATTATGTATTTTTTAGCAAGGTTCCCATAACATTTAGTGTTTGTTTCATTCCAATCGGTTTACAAACAAAAAAGTTACGCGCTATACCGTATAACTACGCGTACGAAGTTGCAGGCTCAGCTAGTTGTAAATATAAGTCTTATGTTTAAAATTAAAGAATAAAATATTGGTAATCTTTGAAATGTGTATGATTCAATATGTTTTTTGAATATCTGTGAAATGCGTAAGTATAGACAATTTACTACCTTATACGGATGACCAGAAAGCACAATTCTTTTGATGATCAATCTGTCCGGATTGCAAGATAACAACACACCGGACGCGACGAGCTGAAGCTTTGTGTTGCGTTTCTCCTGAAAACGAATTCGATTTATTATTTTGAACTCAATGCGGACGTGTTAGAGCTGTGTACTGTTTGCTCACCTTGAAGCAGAGTACAGTCGAAGGACTGAATTGTATCGGAGCGTAGAAAGACGCGACGCACGTGGACGCCGGTTGGAAGAACCTTTCATACTAAAACAACAAAAGGTTTATTTAATATTGTCAGCATGGATTTATGGAGTTTTTCCAGAATTTAACCTTCTCATACATATGTAGGGACATGATTAAAGTCCTCGGTATCATTGGTCTTGAAGGGACACGAGTAGGGTTCTCCGTATCATTGGTCTCCATATTTGATCAAAGATAGGCGCGAATACTTGATCCATATTTGATCACGTTAGATCATGCGTTGTAATTCCAAACAAAACGCTATAATCGGCACAAAATAAGTCCTCGATCGCGTTGTCCACCAGCCAATCAAACCAAATCAGATAACACTCCACCAAACACGCCGCATCAGTCCCTCGATGTCAATCGATCGCCCTCCCGTGAGGTACCCCCCGGCCGACGTGCCTCTGCGCTCGCGCTCGGTGTTGTGTCAGAGTCAACGACAATGACATTCCGATCCCGCTGTCCAGTTGACAAATGACAGTTGTCAGTGCTGTTCACTCCCGTCAATCAAAAGCGCCGACACATACATAATATTGTCAGCATTTTCTATTATTACTTGTTTATAATTCCGTTAAATTAGATACAGTTATTTTAATACCAAGTAGCAGGGGGCTTCGCACGAATGCTATTTTTTTCTGAAAGTTATATCGCTCTTTGCATTATTAGAAAACCGTATCAAAACCCGTTGGGTGTTTTAGAAGAAGTTAGCGGAACAGACAAAAACAACAAACTAATAGTGGTTTCATTTCCGTTTATTTCCCTGCGTCTCGTTTGGACAATCAGTATAATTTTTTGGTCTTCTTGGGCATTTTTTTTTTTCATTTTTCACGAAATTTTCTGTATGTCTGTTTCCTTTTCACTACTCTACCAATCATCATTAAATTTGTTATACACATTGTCAAGGATTAGAGTAGGAAAAAATCTATTTTCATCTAGAAAAATGTTCCCGAGGGATCATATAAAAATAAAAAATTCAACGCCTGGCTATATTATAACAGGAATAAAGATGTAAGCAAGCAATATGTAAAATATATTGCTCATTATTTTGTCAGGCGTCATATTTTTTATTTTTTTAACACAGCCAAAGTCGTGGACAACAGCTAGAACTAAATAAATCCACTAAGAGATGTACGCTCTACTGGGATTCGAACCAGTCAGTGTACAATGTCGACAGCCGAGTCTTGTATCTGTTAGGCTAATAGATACAATTGCGATGATTGTAACACCAATTGACACTGTATAATTTTCCCACTGATGACATATAATATCTCCCTTACGAAGCTTCTGTTCCTAGGCGACGACGCTAGCCATAGCCGCCAATTAGCAATTTTACCGTCAGCCTACCTGCCACTATTTAACATTTAAAAAAGGTACATAGGGTCATTGCGCTGGTTTTCGTCCGATTATCGGAGTTGCCAGGTTTGTGATGCGAAATTAATATCTTGAAGTACTCTTACTTAAATTTATCATATTTATTTTTGTTGCTTATATAGTCTTCTTTAGGTTAATATTTCGTGACAATAAATCATTTACACGCCTTTTTTTATAAAAAATATTTTTTTCAAAAGTAAGGATTTCGCTGGTTTTCGTCCAAAAAAACTGGTTTTCGTCCTAGTGTGAGCTAGTTTTCGACCACTATGTAGAAAAAGGAATGCAGTTGAAGTATTAAGTCAAAAACCAATTATATATACTTATTTATGGTAATTTCTTCGTGTTATTGACAATTTCTCTCTACCGTTTAGGTATTATTACTTTTATTAGCTATAATTAAACACATTAACAAAAATAAATCTTTTTCAGTCTTAAACATTCGTATTACAATGACTTAACCGTTGGTGACCAACTAAAACAATTAAAAATATAATCTTATTGTACAAGGAAATCTTGTTGTACAAAAGGCGTTGTACAAAACGCGGTCGGTACTTACAACATAAATTAATAAAATGTTATTGATATAACGAATTAAGTGTTCACATACTGTGTGAGCATCAGTGACATATGGGATTTGTGTCTGTCTACGAGCAAGAGGACAGGTTATTGGATATTATTGCGTTCTAGCCAGTTATTAAACTCATTAGTGACGTATTCAAAAAATATGTCTCCCCGCATCCATCCTGATTCAGATCTGCCCAAACACCAATCAATCAGGTGGTATGCTCTGATACCACCTGATTGTTTTTAGGGTAAGTTCCGTAAGTAGATAATAAAACAAAAAAAAAAATACTGCATCTGTCTGACTGAAGACAAAATTAAGAAGAATACGATGCCTGACCTACCCTCATTTATGTTATGAATAATTGACCCTACTCCATAAGGAGAATTATTCATATAGTGGGTACCTACTTAAAACACATTGCCCTTACAAATGTGAGGAAGATACGGGAAAGAAAACTGGTATGGGTAATTAAATACAAATGTTAGGAAGTTTAGTTTTTGTCTACCCACAAATAATACGTCTATGGACGAAAATTAAAACAACATTTAAAGCTATTTTTAGTTTTCGTCCACGACCTTTAAATATTTTTTTATTTGCGCTACACAGACAAAGGCGTGGACGGAAACTAAAATGTCTCATCTAATAGCAATAAAGATCATATTGGGAGAAAATATTTAGTATTTTATAGGTCCCTTGAAGTAAAATAACCATTACAAATATTCACTTAGCTGTTTGGGTTTCCGTCCACGTGGACGAAAACTAAATATTTTGCAAAATTGGTATGCTAGTATTAGTCCACCTAATTTGTCTAAGACTTCCATAAAAAAACCATAGAAAACACTGTTTTTATTATGATTATAAATAGACATACATGCCAAAAACAATACGTAATCTAGCTAAAATAATAATTAAAACTTATCATGAACTTTTTCCGTTCCCACTTTTTTTTCCTAGTGCGATGACATCTGCAAGAGATGGATGCGAAGCGGCTACTGACTTTAATTTTTTTGAAGTCGTTACTAAGTAAACCACATTTTCATCTTGGTAGAACTGTTGCTTAGACATTATAGATCGCAATAACTCCAAACTTGCGCGGGAAGGTAGGTTTGTGTTCAAATTTTACAGACGAATTTCATACAGCTCAGTCAGATGGACGAATAGTGGAACTGGACGGCAAACCAGCGCAATTACCCTACCTTGTGTTTAGTTCCATTGGTGTGCTGACTGAAAATCGGGTTCACAATGAACCTCCTGTACCCCACTTGCAGTATCAGCCTCTCTTTGCTCTTGATGGGTTCGTCGCTGACCCCGGTCCGCTTCAAGACGACATTCATCAAGGACATTTTGTGCTCGTGGGGCAAGAGGCCGAACACGGACAGCGGCGCTTTGCTGTTGGCGGCGTCGAAGGCTTCCCACAAGTCTTGACGGACTCCTTTCACGTGAATCGTTATGTAGAAGCCGTACTGTTGAAGCATAGAGTATGATTGTACTTTGTGTCAAATAGATGACAAATAAACGTCACTTCACACCGAAAGGCGATGCAACGCGCCGCGATGCGAAAATGCCTAAAGAGGTTAATTGTTACGATGCTATATAATATAATGCCGCTGCCACACACTCGTCAAGTGGCATGGGAAGTAGCGAGGAAAAGAGGCAGATACGTAGCGTGGCAACATTACTCGTCATGCCCACCGCTTCCTGTTTCGTCGGCTTTTGGGCGCCAGAAAAAAAACCAGCAACAAGAGCGCCAGTAGCCGACCACATAATCGCGCGGACACAGTCCGAATCGAGCGCTCGTTACGGAAACACTTCATTTTCATTTTTAACACGCTTTTTTAACATTTTTAACAAAAAAATTCATATATTTATATTATTTATGTTAATTATAATGTATCTTATCTATATATATAAATATAAATCCCTATTTCCCTTGGTCACGGCATCACGCGTGAACGGGTAAACCGATTTTAATTCGGTTTTCACTAATGGAAAGAGGGATAAACAGGGAATGTTCTTATATATAATAATTGTATCCCGGGCGAAGCCGCGGGCGGGTCGCTAGTGTATTATAATAATGAGCATATTTAATTGCTTCTAATAAAAATTCATAGCGCGTACGCTGCCACAGTGTCAACATAGTGTGGCAGAGGAGTTAAGTAGCGTTCGCGGGGAGTAAAAACGCCGCCACAACTGAAACACAGTTCCCTGAGTTTTATGTAGTAAATAAGTTATATATCGCATCCATCGCATCGCGACGCGTTTCGGTGTGACTTGACCCTAAAAGTTCAACTTGGTCACTTTATGCAACTTGTTGCGTTCACAGAAAATTTTATAGTCGTTTTCATTCAGTGTCGTTTTATAAGCATTTATAACAATAATCGTTGATTTCATATTAATCTCTGTATATAAAAATGAATTAAAGAGGGATAAACGGGGAATGTTCTACAAATTGCACCCCGGGCGAAGCCGGGTGGGTCGCTAGTTCATTTAAAATTAACACCATTAGTGTTATTACATGGTGGACATCTAAATTGGAACTGAATTGGTTAAGTCAAGACGATCCCACTGGCCGAATGGCCAGGACAAACGTTCGAAATGAACTTTTCAATGTTGGCTTCGGTCTGGATCTGGCAAGTTGTGGCCCGTTTGGCGGCAGTAACCATCCCCTTACAGAAAGTCACCGTGAAATAACAGCATGTGATACTGTTGTGTTATGGCGAGTGAATAAGGGATGGCCGAGCCCATTCCCTATCCCTTCTTAATCCCTTATCCTTAAGTCTACTGTGATCTGCAGCGCATTTGCAGCACCTGTGGATTTGCTTGGGTTATAAGGCGGCGGTAGCCACCTACCTTCAAGTGGACTGTCAGCTGGCCTGACGACCTTTACATAAAAATAAAGAAAAGTCTTAATGGGTCTTAAAAATTTAAAGAATACACAACATTGCTTACCATAGTAACAAGACTATCTTCATTCTCTTTAAACACCCTCCTTCTGGTGCGGTCATAGTTTTCAAACTGAAATATACGAGCGTAGTCTGCGGGCAGATTTTCTTTGGGATCCCATGTTGAAGTCCTAAATTAATAATAATGATAATACTTCATAAACCGTACACAGAAAAAAACCTAGATAAGTTAAGCAATTCATCCATAGGCTTGGATCAGGCCTCCAATTTTGGAAATTACCATAGTGAAATAGGCTATGATATCGCTAAAACAAAATCCTAGCCGCGATATTTTGTTATTTATTGACACACATATTTTACGCGCCTGTGCTACAATTTTACATATTATAAGGCCCGTGTTCCTGAGAAACCCAACTCTCTTCGAAAACATGCGGAGTCCTCCTAAGTAACTTTTTAAAAATTGGTGTTAAAAGGGGAGTGAATTTTACCTGAAAGACTCAAGTCCCCTGTATCGCATGAAGCGTTCCCTTGCTGGTACATCCTGAGGAGTGTCCACTTCATCCGGAAACTGTCTGTCTTCACGTGCCGCTGATAACTTCTGTAGCATTTCGTGCTCCTCTAATGTGTCTATTGTTGCGTCGTACCTGTGTTGCGTTGAGTAAAAAACCAAAACATGTACAATGCCTTTCATAGAAATCAGAAATAATTGTATAAATGGTCAATTGTGATCGTTATTTGCACACTATAAGTGTGATAAGAAGTTCTTATTAAGAACATAGAATGTTTAATGGTTAACGTTAATTGAATTCGTGAAAGAAGGTCGTCCAAAACCAGTTGTGCCAGAAAAGATTGATGCTGTGCGTGAACTGATAATGCAAGTACGACATGTAACATATCGCGAGATAGAAGCAACTCTGGGCATTAGTATGACTAGCATCAATAAGATTTGTCCGTAAAAAATATTTATTCCGCATAACTACTGTTCTGCTGAGCGGTTTTTCTTTTTATTAGTATTTAATAAAAAGAAAAACGATAAATAAGAAGAAAAAGAAAAGATTTTTATTAGTATTTATTAGTATTTAATGGGGGGTAAGTTGGTGTAGGTCTTAGTGGTATGTGTCTTTTGCTAGGGAGCATATACTTAAAAAATACTAAGAATACCGATAGCGTACGTTCAGGGGTGTGGAGCTGAACTATTAGGCGCTCACCGACCAGTCCTATTCATACACGTCCCCGCCATTGTTAGACTGCCGTCGCGGTCTAACAGTGGACTCACAAATCCTGTGAGTCGTACCCCCTGGGCAATGTTACAGTCTCTAACGAGCCCCACACATAACACCTACCTCGTGACTGTAACAGCAAAGTATGAAGGGCACAGGCGAGTCTTCGGCGCCATAACCGAATACCTGGCTAGGGGAAACCAACCCTGAATTAAAAATTACTATAATCATGGAAGCAAGGCTAAAAGAGAAATTACCCCAGGAGGGTACCGGCGATGCCGGAGAATCCCTCCCCGAGCACCACTCGGGCTGCCCCTCGTATTCTGGGGGGGGCAAAGTTTTGCCAACATCGACGACTCAACATCTACAAGACTCCACGAGGGTGGATACCCAGGCCCCCGTGACAGTGAATGCTACTGGTCAAAGTAAGAAATATGTGCAGCAAGCCTTCCACCCAAGTTTCTTTAATAGACCAAGGAGTGCCTCTACTGGGGGTGTTGAGCTCTCGACCAACAAGGAAAAGGCTCCACAAGATCCTCAACAAGAAAACCCTGTAAGATCTATTGACCTACCCGACTGGCAGAGAGTACCCGTCAGTAGAAACCCTAATAAAAAAATAAAGTTTTCAAACTCGCAATCTCCCGAGGGTGTTCATGTGTCAAATAGGTTTGATGGACTACCCATTACTACTAATACACAGGAAGCAGACAAGCCTAAGGAAACAAAGCTCAACAAACCTCCCCCGATTATCTTATATGGTATTGAGGATGTAAGCAAACTTACTGAATTCTTAGAGACAGTGGCTGCAAGGGAAACATTTAAATATAAGATTGTAAACAAAAACCAAATAAGAATTATAAGCGAAGATACAGATGTTTACAAAAAGCTTATATCAGCTATTAGAGAGAAAGGACTTATTGGCCATACGTTTAATAGAAAAGAGGAAAGAAACTACAGGCTGGTAGTTAGGAATTTACACCACACAACTCCACACCAAGCTATAAAAGTTGCATTTGAGGAAACTGGAAACATTGTAATCGGGGAAATTATTAATGCTAGATTTGGTCCAGATAAAAAGCCTACCTCATCATTCTTTGTAAATCTCCAATCAGGACCTAATAATAAAGCTGCCAAGCAAATAAGATATATGTATCACCAAGTTGTCACCATAGAAGACCCAAAAAAAAGGAACACCATAGTTCAATGTCAAAGGTGTCAACAGTATGGACACACCAAAAACTATTGTATGAGACCAGCTCGTTGCCTCAAGTGTGCGGAATCACATCTGACCAAAAACTGCCCAAAAGTTGATCGCTCAACACCAGCTACATGTGCTCTCTGCCATGGTCCTCATCCTTCAAATTACAAAGGCTGTGAGGTCTACAAAGAGATACTGGCCAGAAAAACCCAGAAGCGAACTCACCTAAGAGGGGAAAGAAATCCAGGTCAACCTCCTACCATCGTACACGATAAACAAAAAGAACTGACCACTAAGCATTGCCACAACAATACTCAAACAGCAAAGAAGTATAGCGAAGTCCTCAAGATCAATCTATCAGACCAATCGTCCAACCATCAAACTGAGCAAGAAACTTATCAACAATTATCATACACAAGAATAGAGGAAATATTTATCAAACAATCTCATAAAATAGACACAATCTTACAACAAATGAGCAACATGTTGGGGCTCTTGACAACTCTGGTCAATAAACTGACCTCGAACTAAATAAATTAAAAATAGCCACTTGGAACGCAAATGGTCTAACTCCCAACAAAATGGAGGTCGAAATGTTGTTAAAAATGCATGATCTGGACGTTCTACTCATATCTGAGACCCATTTTACTAACAATAGTCAAATAAAGATAAGAAATTACAACATTTACACAACGAACCATCCAGATGGAACTGCACACGGGGGAACAGCTATCTTAATTAGATCTTCAATTGATCACCATGAGCTTGTTCAGTTCCAAACAGACCATATCCAAGCTACCACGGTAAATATCCGAGACAGAAATGGCTGCTTCAATATTTCGTCTGCATACTGCCCCCCAAAGTACAGGATATCAGAGGAACAGTTCACCACATACATCAAAAGTCTGGGACCTCGTTTCATAGCTGGGGGAGACTGGAACTCGAAGCATCTGCACTGGGGCTCGAGACTAAATACCACGCGAGGCAGGGAACTTAAAAAATGTGTAGATAAAAACCACCTGACTACAATAGCTACACCTGAGCCTACCCACTGGCCGACTGACCCAAGTAAATTGCCTGATGTCTTGGACTTTTTCTTAATGAAGGGACTCTCTAGGCTCTTTTACCAAATTGACTCTTGCCTGGATGGAACCTCAAACCACATTCCTGTTATACTAACGATCAGTGCCTATGTCTTGAAGAACCAGAGTAGACCTAGGCTGTATAATAATCAGACTAACTGGGAACTTTTTCGATCCCTGGTTGAGGATTCCTTGCAGTTACGAGTTTCCCTAAAGAACGAGGATGAGATTGATGACGCAGTCATAGCGTTCACAGTCGCGGTTCAGAAGGCTTGCTGGAATAGCACAGAGGAGGTAATTCGTAAGAATGTAAGACAGACTTACGTACCACAAGAAATTAAAGAAATAATCCTGGAGAAAAGGAGACTACGCAGAGTGTGGCACTCTAGTCGGCATCCCCATGATAAAAGGGCGTTTAACAATTATAGTAAAATTTTGAAACAAATTATAAAAGAAGCAGAAAATGCCTCAGTTGAGGCACACTTATTGTCGCTAACTGCTACTGCAAACACCGACTACTCCCTCTGGAAGGCATGTAAAAGTAAGATCCAGCCAATAAACCCCAAGCCACCTCTCCGACTAGAAGGAAACAGGTGGGCCAGAACTAAACAAGAAAAGTCGAATGCCTTCGCAGATTACCTTGCCAAGGTATTTGTTCCCAACGAAGCTGCCCCTGGCTCTGATGAGGCCGATATAGACGACATTCTCCAGCAGGACCTCCAACTTGATTTGCCTCTAAAGATGGTGACACCAGGAGAAGTGACAAGAACAATCCGGCAACTAGACAATAAAAAAGCTCCAGGTTTCGACCTCATAGATAAAAGGGTCCTGTCAGAATTGCCACGTAAAGCAATGGTTTACCTCACAACGTTATTCAATTGTATTATCAGAGCATCTTACTTTCCTGCAATATGGAAAGTTTCACAGGTGATCATGGTGCATAAACCTGGAAAACCAACTCATGAATTGTCATCTTACAGACCAATTAGCCTGCTGCCCATAATGTCCAAGATTCTAGAAAAGATACTACTCAGACGACTTTTATGTGCTATACACGAAAACTCCATAACTCCAGACCACCAATTTGGGTTCAGACCTGAGCACGGCACCATTGAACAAATACACAGAGTGTGTAGACATATTAGTGATAGTCTTGAAAAGAAAGAGTATTGCACTTCGGCGTTTCTTGACGTTCGGCAGGCCTTCGACAGGGTATGGCATAAAGGATTACTCTGTAAAATTAAGTTACTGCTACCTCACAGTTTCTATCAAATATTAAAATCATATCTCAATGATAGAATATTCCAGGTCAAAGAGGGCGACCACTTGTCGAGTTTTCGCGAGGTGCTTGCTGGTGTGCCACAAGGCTCCGTTCTTGGCCCGGTTTTGTACACCATATACACTTCAGATCTGCCACTAACACCAGGAGTTACTGTTGCTACCTATGCTGACGATACGGCAATATTAGCCTCTAGCACTGACCCTGCAGATGCCACTGCGAAACTCCAACAAAGCCTCGATGAGGTGAGCAACTGGTTTGACAAGTGGCGTATAAAGGTGAGCTCTGATAAATCAGTGCAGGTTACCTTCACACTGCGAAGAGGAACTTGTCCTATTGTTAGCCTTGGTGGTAGGGAGCTGCCTCAGAGTGACACAGTTAGATACCTCGGACTACACTTGGACTGCAGGTTGACATGGCGGAGACACATTGAGGCAAAACGCAAAGAGGTTAACCTCAAATACAAGGGCCTCTACTGGCTACTGGGTAGAAACTCAAAATTGTCACTAGACAACAAGCTCCTAATCTACAAGGCTGTCATAAAACCGGTCTGGACCTATGGGATTCAGTTGTGGGGAGCCTGTTGCGATTCCAACATAAATATAATCCAAAGAGCTCAGAACAATATCCTCAAGCAAATTAGTAATGCACCCTGGTTCATTAGAAACAGCGAGGTCCACGAATTCCTGAGCGTGCCAACAGTGAGGGATGAAATAAAGGCATCCGCAAGCAGATATAAAATAAGACTGGACAACCATCCTAACCAGCTCGCTGTCCAGCTCACTTTGCCTGACTGTCTGAATCGCCTGAAGCGGCGCAGAACTTTGGATCTCGGCGGCGCAATCTGAGCCAATATATTGATATGGAGGATATTCCTGTTGGGGAATATCTCCTCATGATTAATGTCGCTCAACACATCTGCTCATAGTCAGAAGGACTGATTGCATGATATAATAAAAAAAAAAAAAAAAAAAAAAAAAAAAAAATTAGTATTTAATTTTATTTTTGTTATTTAAATATGGATAAATTAGTTTATTATTCTTTGCTCTTGATTTCAGTTGTTCATTGTTTAATTTTCATTTTCATGTCCTTTTTTTTGTATAGAATTTGCGTGTTGCTGTGCGTGTATTATCGATCGTCTCAATTTTTAGTTTGTAGTTTATTTGTGTATGCCTTAAAATTGCCTTGTGTTACCTATTCCTATTATAAACTTCTTTTGTTTGTGCTGTTGGTGTACCTTTAGAAAATAAATAAATAAATAAATAATTGGACAAACTCTCAAAAGTAAGCTTGCGTCGATTGGTGCTAGGGAACATTGAAAAAATACTAATCGAGGTACTTCAAGAGCTGTGTATAACATCTATACAGGTGACGAATCATGGATCTATGCATATTGCATATGAGCTTGAAACAAAAGAGCAATCAACTCTATAGGTCTTCCAAAACAAGCAAAGTTGTTCACGGAAAAAGTACATCAAAGCAAATGATTGTCTGTTTCTTCATAATTACCGGTCAGGTGGCAACAATGCCATTGAGGATCGTAAGATGGTTAATTCTGAATGGTACACGACCATTTGTTTGCCAGAAGTCTTCGAAGAAATCCGAAACGGAGGCTAATCATTCTTCATCATGACAATGCGAGCCCTCACACATCGGATCAAACAAACGAATTTTTTGTATGGTCAAAAATCGAATTGATGGGTCATCCTCAGTACAGCCCTGACTTGGCACCTAATGACTTCTCTTTGTTCCCAAACATAAAGAACAAAATGCTTGGGTAACTATTTTCGTCAGCAGAAGAAGCTGTTGAAACGTTCAAAAACCACATTTTACAGGAAAAAGTGCTTCGGAAATTGGTTCCAACGTTCCAACGCATACAAAAGTGTATCGTTTATCATGGAGATTACTTTGAAAAACAATAAGACCAATTTCAATCACCAATATTTATTTTTTTATTAGTAGACTGAATACATAAGTAGCCACCCTCGTAATAAAACATTTAACCTTACATAATGGACCCAATATCTTTTCTTTCTTCGATATTGTTGTAAAGCCTTCAAAATAATTTATATTAAAAATAATTATTACACAACAAAATCAGTCTGTACAGCTGAACACAGAAAGTGACTAAACGCGTAGTGTGGCAGGTATAAATTTAACCGAATAGACGCGACCGATAATACTTACGACGCATCTTCCGTCAGATGTGCATTGACACTAAATGATTAATGATACATATTTAGATTAGTTCTTACTTTTCATCAGTCGGTCCAACCTCTGTTTCAGCAATAGACTCCAACTCATTGTCTTCTTCCTTTTCATCCTCCTTCTCTGAACTGACATCTTCACAAGACATGAATTCATCATTGTCATCATCATCATCATTCTGTTGAGTGAGAATTAAAATTAAAAACTAAAGTACGGCTAAGGTCACACTACAAAGAATCTCACTTATTGTTTAAGAGCCAAGCTACTCGCTTAGTGACAAATCCTAGTGAAAAGGCGCCAAGGTAGGTGCGTAGTTAGTCACCAAGAGAGTCGCGTAACGAACGAACGTGTTGATTATTTTTGTTTTTCGCCTAGAGACAATAAAGAAGTTTTAATTGCCGATGTTTTCAAAAGGAAACCACTTTGGAAACAAAACTTTCGATTTTAAATGGTTTTAAAGTTAAACATTGATTTTTCAATTAACAGTAATTTCTTAGACAGTATCATATTTGTTCTGTTCTCAACATAAGAGGGCACGAAAGTGAATTGTGGGCTAGGCTTGTAGTTAGGCACATACTTGTGCCTAAGATAATATAAATCTATAAACATAATATCTATCTATATATGAAGAAGGCTTCTAACATAAATTTATGTAACATTATTAGAAAGGCATGGTGTGTATCTAGTTAAAAATATAAATGTACATCACCTCACTATCACTTTGGCCTTCCGAAGCACCCTCCGCGTCTGAATCAGCGATCCATGCTGCTTGATAATCGGACCAACCCTTGGGTACCTTTTTCACTTTCTTCTTCTGTGTCTGTGAATACAATAATATAAATAAATAACATGATTCAAAACACAAGCTTTTTAAGCTCATGTAATATTTCCCAGCTAAATCAAAGAACCGATTTTACCCAGGAGTTCTCAAGAAGAGATTAAATTATCAATGTTTCTTTTTATATTATTCAATTTATATTGTTTAAACAATTATTTTATTTATATTAAAAAATCTGTTATGTTTCATTAACAGAACAGATTTTGTAAATGCCATGGAGCAGCGAGCGAAGGGTAGGTCGTCCACCCACCAAGTGGACAAATGATATGATAAGGGTCAACGGTGAATCCAGGCTGCTTCTAACGGGTCTTATTAGAACATTATGAGGGAGGCCTATGACTGGCAGTAGATGTCCTACGGCTGAGATGATGAATTCTTGTATTAAATTTAATATATAATATTTTTAATATATATATTTAATTTTCAATCTAGTAATTTACTATTAATGTTGAAAGATTTTGAGCAATATTTCAATATTTAAATAATAAAATATCCCTTTATGGTAGAGAAGTATGTATGTGTTTGTTATACCTACACAATATATATATACATAATATATAATGTCCAGAACGTTATGGAACAAAAAAATATGAAAAAAAAATTTTGAAGGAATAAAACTGGAAATTCCTGTCAAAACATCATAGCCAAAGTGGGTATATTCCCAAACAGAAAGTAGCAGCTATACAAAATATTAAGTGAGAAATGCAGCCCAACTGACAAAATATTAAATGAAGATATGTATTTAAATATTTTAATATTTGCCTCCATATTGGCTTCTTCAATTTCCTCTTCTGTAGGCCAAGTCTGCTCAGCGTCCATTGAGTCTGGGATGTTCTCTGAGGATAAACTTTCCTGTTTGGAAGGATCTGCCACTTGTAGGACCGAAACCTTGGATACTTCAGCATCCATAGAGTTTGATTTAGAGTTATCTCTGAAAGTGTTATTGTTTCATTAACGTACTCATAAATTCAAAAACTTTAAAAAAATTTAAACTTCTTCACACTCAATCAAATTATTAAGCTGTTTTTATTTACATCTTAATGACCGGCAAGTAAAGTTTAGTAACATCTTAGATCTTTAAATATTATGTCTTTCTGATAGAATTGATTTTAGAATATTAATTTACAAACAAAAAAACAAATCATGATGCATTTATAAATTATACAATGCATTATATGGCATAATTGCTAGGTGTGTATATGGCAAAATTCAAAATGTTAATAGTAGGAAACTTAAAACAGTCTATATATTTTATATGTAAATTGTATGCAATGGACAATTTGTCCATACTAACCTAAATCTGTTTCTATCATAGTGGCAGTAACAACCCCCTTACAAGACACCTAGAAATAAAAGCTCGTGTGCTGTTGTGTTTAGGTGCAGTGGGGATGACAGGATTTTTTTCTTATTTCCTATTCTCTCACTTTCTCCTGTTCTGATTTTCTCCTTTATTTTCATCCTTAACTAACTTTCCTTAACTATTTGGACAAGCTATCCCAATGGATAAGCTATCCCAATGGATACCCAATGGCTCTGTTTACTTTTATAATTGATAGTATCAATTATAAGAATGTCTGCCACTCTTAAAGATTAATAAAATAAACAATAACGTTAACATTTGTAAATAATTTTCACATTTCATAAAAAAAGTGTTATAGGAAATAGCAGCAGCCATAGAGCTCTCCATAATAACTTAAATAAAACAGTTAACAATAATAACCACCCCCTTAAGGGGATTGATGGTCATTATTAATCTCCCGCTGTGAGGGGTTGGTTATGTGAATGAAATAAAAGCATGTGTGCTGTTCTGTATAGGTTGGTGAGTAAAGGATTGTCCTATCCCTTCCTAATCCTTTATCCTTAATTCTTTTATGGTTGGCAGTGCACTTGTAGCACCTGTGGCTTTACTTGTGTTATAGGCAATGGTAGCCGCCTAGTATCAAGTGGTCTCTACCTAGTATCAAGTATCAAGACCTAGTATCAAGGCTGTCTGTTGACCTTAACATAAAAAATAGAATCAATTCATGGACAACATAGCCCAAACACATACTGTATATTTTAGTATTAATAAATATACTTACTTTCCTAGACTCAAAGGGTGGGGATCATCATGTCCATCAATCTGAGACATCTGAAAGTCTCCCAAGCCTGTTACATGGACTAAACCATTAACATTTAAGGGCATGCCCCTTAAATAGCCACTAATTTTCAATGTCCCACTCCCTGTATCACCATCATGTACATAAACAACCTCCTCGGACAACATATATGGCCTTTTTTCTCTATGATGTAAACATTTACGTTTTTGATTACCAATTCTACGTAACAAATTTAAGCCATCTGAAGTCTTGTCTAATTGCATAACTTTTTCTTCGGGTAGCCATTTTGAAACAAGCTTCTGTACATTCTGTTTTTCTGTTGTTCTCTTTTTAGGATGGACACCTTCTATGTCCATAGCGGCCACCACAGGTGTGGGCATACCCTGTGCCATAGCTAAAGCCAATACTTTCTCTCCCCATTCATCGACTGGTTCATCTAGAGCAGAGCAGACAAATAGAACAGTGTCTGCTATCTTAAGAGTGTCAAGAAGAGCAAAGTCATTATTGACTTCAGGACAAACAAAAGAAAAACGCTGTTTGAAGTTTGGCAAGCTAAAAAACGGAAAAAGAATTTTATATAATTTATAAATTACACAAAAATATTTAGATAAGTATGTTTAGGAGGTATATCAAAGCCGTTGTTCCTTTAAATTACAAATACAAGAATAATCAGTCCAATAGAAAGTCAAAAGTACACAAGGCTTAACACCCTGTCTTAACACTCTGTCTCAGGAGACTGTGATTAGATATCCGGGAAGGCTAACTTTCGAAATGAACTTTACAAAGTTGGCTTTGGTCTAGATCTGACAAGTAGTGGCAGGGCACACTGCATTTTGCAGTCATTTGGGCCGCTCAACTGGGAGCCGTAACCACCCCCTTACAGAAGGCCATATTTAAATAACATATGTACTGTTGGGTTTTGATGAGTGAGTAAAGGATGCCAGAGCCCATTGCCCTTATTTTTAATCCTAATATTGACGGCAGCACACCTGCAGCACCTATGGCATTGCTTGTGTTATAGAAGAAAATAGCCACTTACCATCAAGTGGACTATCAACCTATCTGTCGAACTTACCATAAAAAGTACATTATTGCTCTAACTTCTCCAATTTGCAGTTACTTAATTTATACACTTTGTACATTATAATATACAGTTATTTAAACTTACCTAAGATGTAGAATTCCATTAGGTGATTGTGTCACAACGATTCCTTCAGAACATGTCTTCAATATTGCCAATGATGACTGTACATCCAATTGGGCATTTAATGGTACTACACACACTAGGAATGGAGGATTCCTAGAACCACCAAGATTTCGTTTCTTGTTTAAGACTTCTTCTCTCTTGTTCCTGCGTATTTGTAAGGCTTGGTGGCGACGCTCCTCCTTTTTTAATTCATGTCGATTACGCTTCACAAACTCCTTTACATTAACTTTCCCTACAAAACATTATTAGGTCAAATAAGCTGTAAATTTGCAGTGTTTTTGTGAAATATGAACTTAACCTTTCATAGCGGCTGCAATGCCGCGTTTTGAACGATGACGGTATTTGTGAACTTTATTGCTTTGTTTTAAATTTCCAGGTCGGTGAGCTTGCTGCATTTTAGAAGTTCTATGCAATATGCTTATTAAATATATTCAAACAAATAAAAGCCAATTATTTTTCTAATAAAAATAAACACACACACATGGTATGGTACGGTATTATTCTTATGAAGAGAGAGAGAGACTGTCAATGTCAAATTGACAATTTTTCATATAAATATTTTACGCTCTCGCTAGCGTGTGCGGGCATTATTTAACTCGGTAGAGATAAACGATGCGAGGAAACCAATGATTTAACATTGCGAATTCCAAAGATGTTGTATTGGTGTGGAGAAAGCGAATCCAAAATTCAAGGCTAGGGATGCCATAGTATAGACTTTTTAAAATGATAAAGTACAATTACTTACTACGGCAACACTGCAAAATGCACCTGCATAAAAACCAAATCCGAAAAAAATATATTAATGAGAATAATAAATAAAACACGAATTATTGGTAGTAAAAGTAATTTTAAGTAATCTATTTAATTAATGCCATTTAATGAGAAATAATTTCATAAAATGTTTTCGTCTTCAGTTATGAATTATGATAAACGAAAACTTTCAAATGTATGTAAAATTGTGAACTTGATAATTTATGTACCAATCAAAAGCTCATGTGATTCAAAATGCCTCAGGTCGTGTACATGTCCCGTCTCTAGACCATAGACAAATTTTCATTGTGTCGACCAGTGATATAGTAGGATGTGTGACGATTTTATCGAGTTTTTTTTTATTTCCCTCTGAAAATGTAGCGTCCTTGATTGACTACACCTTTTACTTGATTAACTTGATTTAATGATACTTGATTTATCGGTATGATGAAATGAGTCGAGTGTGCGAGCACGCGCGATCGCCTTGATTGATCGATGCGAACTGATTTTAATAAAACAACTAAATAATTACGCGAGCGCGTCCCAAACGCCGACTCCTTAAAAACCCCAAAACTGCTTAATGTACGATATGGATCGTACATGCTCCCACACCGAAAAGTAGAGAAGTTAGTAGTGATGAGATGATACAAGGTGATACCATTTTGTCCTTAACCTACACTTGTTAGTAAGTAAAGTTTGATGATTTACAAAGAATTAAACTTAACACTATCGTCACCGATTACGTATACAGAACGAAAGGTTGGTGACGTGCCTTTGTTTTGCTTAGGTACGTTAGAACACGACACCCGTTTAAAGTCTTGCACTTGGTTGCACAGACCACTATGACCTAGATTAATATAACTCAAATGACGCGGAAGCTTTTTAACGCACTTGTCACTTTCGCTGCACACACACTGATTGTCAATCACCGCCGTGGAGGAGGAGGGCGGCTGCTGCCTCGCCACCTCCGGGGTGGGCGGCGCTGCCCGCCCCACGCGCTGCGCCACCTGCTCGGTCGCCGCCCGCGCCGGCCGCCTGCGCCAGATCCTGCGCGCTCCCCAGATACCTGCTCCACAAGCAGCCACGATAACGATGACGTATGTTGCCGCATAGTGATGAATGTCGTGGCTGCTGACGCTGTCGTGCAGCGGCACAGTCTGCTTCATTTCCTCTATCTGTTTCTGCAGATGTGTCAACTGCCTTGAATGCTCGCTAACGTCCTCGTCCCCTGCGCTAATAGTGTCGTAGCTCGGTACTGATATGTTGAAAAGATAGTTGATCGGCGATAGCTTTGGGGCAGTAACATCTGCCGTGATGTGCAGATCACTCATCTCCTGCTTGTGAGTGTACACGGTGAAGTCGTTGAATTTCAGTTGACAACCTTGATTTGTCGTCAATAAGCCAGCTTGCAACAGCTGTAGCGCAGAAACTTGATCGTCGCAGAGTACTTTAACTTTCTGCTTCTGACAGTAAAAGTAAAAGTATGTGTTAACTTGATGTAGCTCATGCCACTGTGATCGGCATGGCTCCTGATAGACCCTGCATCTCCCGGAGGCCGCCTCCTTTTCGCAGAGACTCTCGTCGTCCTTCAGGGAATACACTGGTGATCTGCTCCTGCATAATAGAGTGCCTGACTCCTGCTGCAGACACGATTTTAGGTCACTTTCAGTCGTAGGCAACAGAGCGTCCTTGTTAAGGTTAATCGCTAGGTAACTTGATACGGGTTTTATATGAATCATGATATTGTTATTTACTAAACGTGGTACGGCAATGATTTTATGGATTTCAAAACTGTCGCGGTGAACTAGAGGTATTTTTGTTTCAAATAACAAGTAATTTGTCGACATTCTAGCTTTAACTTTTAATAAATGATAAATATTAGGTAAACTTATATTCTCAAATGGTAAACATAAGTCCTTAGATATTTTTCCTGATATAGTATTTAATTCTTGGCGAAGCTGGTCGGGTGTAAATAGGTGTAAACTGAGCTGTCCATTGTATATATTAGTCATAGTGTCTAACAGGGTATTCTGCATTTCTTTAAGATGACTAAGTAAATTGCTGGCGACTATTGCAGAAAGTATTAAATCATTATTTTCTAAGTTTTCCTTTTTAACGGCGTTCAATTGTTGTTCCACCTGATTTAAACGTAGATTGATAAGCTTGTGCTGTTTGTTCATGATGTTCTCTGTTCGCTTCAACAAATTAAATTCGGCTTCAACAACGGAGGTCTGATTCTTCCAGAGTACGGCGAGATGATCTTGATTTTTCTTGATAAGCTCAATATCTTGTTCATATTTTTCAGCGAAATTACTATCCAGAATTCCGAATAAAGAATTTGCTATATTACCGACTCCATTTATCAGTCCTCGTCGCGTGCGCAAAGTTTGCTTGTTCGTCATAATATTGTTATAGTGACTTAACTGTTCGTAGCCGTGACGTAGTTGTAACATGATCGCTGCGCATTGTGAATGGTCTTGTTTCCTATCACATATGTTTTGTAAATAATCTAAGTACTTGCTAGCTGTTAATGAGCCCTCCCAGTAGGGACTCATGTCGTAGTAGACGACTAGGCGCCACTCGTCCTTGATGAGAGCCATGTTTGTCACCTTGTCGAAGTATAGACTCTGATTTTGTAGCGGTGTAACATTAAATGAACTTTCAGAGCTTAATATAAAGGTCATTATGAATAATAAAATTGTAAATACTAATTTAGAAAAGCTGTAGCTATTTTTCTTGCTAGGTTTGCTAACGTGATATACTTGCTTTATATCCTCGTCATTATTCTTGATATTTTGATCTGTCTGTTCTTGATTAACAGGCAATATGGACAGTTTTACTACGGGGCGTTTCATGATGCCGCTTTTTGTTTTAAGCGTAACAACCCTCACAAAACCGTCGCTTCCGGGATGTAACTCCAGGACACGGCCTAGTGGCCATCTCCCGGCTGGCAAATTGGTATCTTGTATGAGCACTATGTCGTTAACCTTGATGTTCTCTTGCGGTAGTCTCCACTTGCTGCGGACTGATAATTGCGTAAGATATTCTAAACGCCATTTCTTCCAGATATCTTCGAACAATTTCTGCGTATGATGCCAACGAGTACGTAAGTCTATTTCTGTATTAAAAAATGCTAAATGAGGACCGCTAGTTAAAAAATGTGATGGTGTTAGACAGTTTAAGTCGTCAGGATCTTCGGTCATAGCACATAAAGGTCTCTGATTGATGCAAGCTTCGAGCTCAGAGAGCAATGTAGAGTACTCCTCAAAGGTAAGACGTTGTTCGCCTATCACCCGCTTCATGTGATATTTTAGACTTTTAACCGAAGCTTCCCACAGACCACCTGCTGACGGCCAAGAGGGGGCATTGAAATGCCACTTGATACCCATGCGCGTCACTTCGTTGATGAATTCTGTGTTTTCGAATGTACATAAAATTTGCTGATATTCTTCCTGCAGAACCTTGTTTGCTCCAATGAAAGTTGTACCTTGATCGCTGTACATATTTTTCGGCACTCCTCGCCTGGCTGACATACGACGCAAAGCAGCTAAAAATGCTGACGTCGTCAGATCCGAAACCAGCTCCAAATGTATGGCTTTTGTTACCATACATACGAACACAGCTACGTAGCCCTTTGTTGTCAGAATACCTCGGCCCTTGTTGGCCTTAACAAACACGTGACCTGTATAATCTACTCCTGTATGGTAGAATGGCCGCGATGGATTCACCCTTGCTGTTGGTAAATCTCCCATAATTTGATAATGCTGACTGGGTCTGTGCTTTCTGCATTTAACACATTGATAGATACGCTTCTTTGTAGCCTTGAGTCCTCCTACCAACCAGTACTTCTGTCGAATGAACCCCGAAGTGAGCTTTGCGCCACCGTGAAAGGTAATTTCATGATATTGATCAATTATTAACTCAGACAAGCGACTGTTTTTTGGGATGATAATAGGATGTTTCATGTCTAAGTTAATATTTGCATGCTTTAAACGACCTCCAACTCTTAAAACTTGATCCTGATCTAAAATAGGGTTGAGCATACAAATCTTGCTTTTTGATGCTACGCTTTTTCTTTTCTGTAAGGCTTCCATTTCTTCGCTAAAATATTCTTGCTGACACTGTTGAATAATTTTTATATTGGCTTGCTTTATTTCACATAGCGTTAAGTATTTATTTGCAATTCGTTTCTTGCTTATAAATCTATGTACCCATGCTAAAATTCTCGCAATCTTGCTTAGCGAGCTATATTTATACAGTAATGATTTTATGATATTTTCTTCTTGATTTTGAGTTACAGATGCAACTACCTTTTTAGTTTTTCTCACTTCTTGATCAGTGGAAAATGTTTTTTGAGTATGTGATAAATTTTCAGTTTTTAGCCAAGTCGGCCCGTTCCACCAAAGTTCATGATCTTTTAACTGACATGCTGACAAACCGCGACTAGCACAATCAGCTGGGTTCTCCTCCGACTTGACGTGACTCCAGCTGCTGGGCGGCACAACTTCGACAATCTGCTTAACTCTATTGGCCACAAATGGCTTCCAGCGTTCCGGTACACCATTGATCCATCCTAATACGACCATAGAATCGACCCAGCAGTAATAATTAATTTGATAATTTTCCAGGCAATTCTTGATTTTTGATAATAGTTTTATAAGTAATAGAGCACCACATAACTCTAGTTTCGGTAAAGTAAGTTTATTATTTACAGGTACCAATCTTGATTTTCCTGCTATCATGGTTACCGACGTCTGGCCGTGTGTGCTTACCTTGCAATAAACAACACAGGCGTAACATTTTGTTGATGCATCGGAAAAGCCGTGAAATTCGATGACATTATTTTCTGTTATACCTAACCATCTCGGCATGTAAAAATTACTTATATTTTCTAAATCTATTTTCATGCTTTCCCATTCCTTAACAATATTTTCCGGTAAGGGTTCATCCCATTTTAACTGCAACTGCCACACTTGTTGAAATAATAGTTTTATTTTAGTTGAAATCGGAGAAAGCCAACCTAATGGATCAAATAATTTTGAAATATTCGAAAGTAAAATACGTTTTGTGGGAATTTTTGTCGTAAAGTCTAATTTCGATGTAAATGTAAACTGATCTTGCTGTGGATTCCAACTAAGCCCCAATGTTTTGGATGACTCAGTATTTTTAAAATCATAATTTAGTTGTTCGTTACTGCTGTTATTAGAAATTATATCTTGATTATTTGTCTTCCATTTACGTAAATTAAATCCTCCGGACCTTAAAATCGCTACAATATCCTGTATCAAACGCTTTGCTGATTCGACAGTGTGACTTCCGTATACGAGATCGTCTGTGTAAAATGCTGACTCAATCACTTTTGAAGCAGAACTGTCTTGATAATTCTGTCTCTCGTCTTGAGCTAAGCGTCGGAGAGTCATCATCGCTAGAAACGGCGCGGCCTTGGTGCCGTACGTCACTGTCGTCAACTGAAAAATGCTTAGTTCGTCAAAAAATGAATCTCGCCATATAATTTTTTGATATTTTTGGTCATCCGGATGTAACCTAACGACTCTAAACATTTTCTCCACATCAGATGTAAACCCAAATCTGAATTGTCTCCACTTGATAAGAAGACTCTGCAGATCTTGTTGTAAATTTGGACCTCTTTCCATCAAATCATTCAGGCTTAAACCAGTCGAAGAAGGCGAAGAAGCATTAAAAACTACTCTTAATTTAGTTGTAGTTGATTCATTCCGAATAACACAATGATGCGGTAAGTAGTAATCTGATGAGTCGGAGTTATTCGAGTATATCATGTGTCCTAAGTGTTTGTATTCATTGATAAATAATTTATATTCTTGTGCTATATTTAGATTTCTATTAAATTTTCGTTCTAATTGTTTAAACTGTGCAATAGCTTTTGATTTTGATTGGCCTAATTTACTTTCTATTTCTTGTTTAAGGGGAAGGCGCACTTGATACTTGCCATCCGCCAGACGAATAGTAGTCTTGTTGTAAAAATCTACGACCTGTTGGTCGTCTAGGGACATCGAAGATGACTCTGATATGTCTTCCGATTGCCAAAATTGACTGATATCGTTGATGTCATGCACAATGATGTTACACTTAAAGCTCCTTTTTACGCAACCGCTCAAAATCCAACCTAAGCGCGTTTTTTGCGCCATAGGTAGAGTCGGTCCGGCCTTATAAATTCCATCCAACAGTAAATTGCTAAAAACATCCACTCCAAGGAGAAGGTCTACTGGTCTTCTCACATTGAAGAAAGGATCTGCTAAAGGCAAATTTTCTAATGCGGGCCATTCTGGTTTAGGGAAGCTGTAGGAGGGCAGATTCTTGATTAAAGTTTTCATGATATAAGCATCTGTTTCGAATGAGAAGTCTTCTTGATTAGACCTACACTTGATTTTGATGATACCCTTGCAGTTGCTCTCCTTTTCGCCTATTCCAGTTATGGTTCCCTGACAATGCTTGCGCGGTAAACCTAAAATGTGAGCTACTCTCTCTGATATAAGTGTAGTCTCGGATCCTTGATCTAACAATGCCCTAATATTATGATAAGTGCCATCCCGAGCCTGAACCTGCACCATGGCTGTTGCCAACAAAATTTCGGGGTCCTTGCCCTCCACGGACACATGTGTGTTACGAACGTCCGGTTTTGAAATCTTCGACTCTGCATTTTTCGGCGTGAATGAACTATTGCAAAATGCATCGTGCAAAATTGAATTATGGTTGCCGTTGCATTCTCGACAACGTGATTCGGAATAACAACCTTTACCTTCATGATCGTAGAGACAATTTTTGCATAAATTCTTGTCAATAATTAATTTTCGCTTCAAATGATTAGGTAGTTCTAGAAATTTTGCGCAATAATATAAGCCATGTCGGCGGTTTGAACAAAAATAACAAGCCGTTTTTACCTGATATGCAGGTTTATTGTGTCGGTTACTTGATACTTTCGATTGCAAAAAATATGTTGGTTTCTTATAATTAAAACGATTGTCTGAATTAGAGTTATTATGATTGAAATTATATGTATATTTTGCACTAGGCTTCGTCGTCGGATTTTCTTGCTTTTTCCGTGAAGTCTCTAGCGCTGTAAATTTCGTTTCAAGAAAATCTAGAAATTCCTTTAGACTAGGTAATTCCCTCGGTTGCTTTAATGATGATACGTACTCGTTGTATGTGTCGGCGTCTAGTTTTTGGCTCAAAATATGTACAAGTAAAGGATCCCATGTACTTATATCAACACCTAGATTTTTAATCGCATTTAATGACTCCAGTGACGTATCGTGGATTCTCTTGATATGTCCTAACGATGCTTGCTGCGACACTGGAAGGTTCATTAACGTATTGATATGCGACGTAAAAGTAAGTTTCCTATTATTGTACCTATTATTTAATATCTCCCAGCAGGTGATATAATTGTCTGAGCTAATCTGCAGATGTTGAACTAAACGCTCAGCTTCACCTCGGAGTTTCCCCTTTAAAAATTGCATCTTTTGCGCGCTTGATAGAGATGCGTTGGTGTGTATAGTCTCCGTGAATAAGTCCTTGAATGACGTCCACTGCTGGAAACTTCCGCTAAAAGTAGGCAACTCCATCTGCGGAGTCGTCTTCTCCCTGTGACACATGGACCTGATTTTCCTATTGATAGACCTCTTGATGTCTTCGTACAATTGCTCGTAATGATAAAATGCTGAATCATATTCTTTATTTTTACCCTCTAGCTCACTATCTATCTCCAGATGTAAAGAATCAATTACCGACCAACGAGATTGTAAAGTTTTCAGTATGTCATCTAGCTCCCATTTATCTAACTCCGTATCTAAGTTAACACTAGTTACCTTTCTCTGTAGAGCCCTGAAGTTGCTCGCTTGCTTCTTGAGCAACTCGTCCGTCCTGCTGTTGACGCCCTGAGCCCTGAAAGTTACCTGATTTTCCATCTTTACTCCTGATATAAATTCCTTGATAAAAAATGTACTGTAATCCAATGTCCACTGATCACTTCACGGAATGTCACACTGTCTGCGTAATCACTCGCGAAGTCCTTATTATTCACGAAGCACCTTAAAGGATCACTTCACGAAATAATAATAATCGAAGGACCATAAAGTATGTAGCGTCCTTGATTGACTACACCTTTTACTTGATTAACTTGATTTAATGATACTTGATTTATCGGTATGATGAAATGAGTCGAGTGTGCGAGCACGCGCGATCGCCTTGATTGATCGATGCGAACTGATTTTAATAAAACAACTAAATAATTACGCGAGCGCGTCCCAAACGCCGACTCCTTAAAAACCCCAAAACTGCTTAATGTACGATATGGATCGTACAGAAAATATGGAATAATTTTGGATAAATATCGTAAAGAATATTATGTTTAGTGAGTGTAAATGAATAAGTGTATATTTAAAGGTGTGATTAAGGTTAAAACTTAAAAACTCATTGTCATAAGTAGCTTATTTACCATTTTGTTAATTCTTAAAACTATAATGTCATCTACTCTCCAAAGGCCATTGTACTCCGCCTGCCTATGAGGCACGTCAGGTGACCCAAGACGAACGCTGTCCTGTCCCTGACACGTTTTATGTGAGGACAGAAGGTAAGTATCCGGTCGAGCATAACACCAAGGTATTTGGTCTGAAGGACCCAAGGGATAAAGCGGCCCTGTAGTAATATTTTATCGAGTGACGTTCGGTTAGCATTTAGCAAATTCTCGCGGGAAAAGAACATTGCTGCGCTTTTCTCGGGATTCACCTTCTTCCTCCATTTCTGAAAACCATCAGTGAGAGTGTTTACGGCGGTTTGGGAGCATGCAAGTTAAGAAACCTCGGTGACGGGGGGGGGGGGGGGGAGGACTAGAGCGCCGTGTCGTCTGCAAAAAGAGACAATGTCATTGGTGTGAGAGAGTAGAGGAATGAATAGAGAACTGAACCCTGAGGTATGTCTGCTTGTAAGAGGAGGGGGGCGAGGCCGAGAGAGAATGCACTTGAAATGGCCGGTACGGTAGCCGTCTCTATATATACATTATATTCCGTGTCTTTCGCTCAACATTGTGTATGTATACTATACACACTATACAATAAAATAATTGTCAGATTCCTGAGATGGTGCCACAAACGGAGGGTTTATGAACGCCAAGCAGTAAGCTTGAGCGCGGTCTACGCGGAACTAGCAGCCGTGATGTGTATGAGGCTTACGAGTGACACAGGGCGGCTTTTCATCGATAATAGAGAAAGGACCATGGACTAGCATTCTAGAGATAGCGCGCGAATGGAGGACATGTTTAGCTGGTTCTGCGACGAACACATCACGTTTCTAGTAAAATCCATAGTAAAAACGTAAACATTTACAATATACGATCGTGTACTATAATATATTTTGGTTATACTATGCTTGTACAAGCATCGAGTAATTATTTCACGTTGCTGCCTGATGATATCTGTATCTCAGAGGATCCAACTTAGAAAAGCTATAAAAATCCTCCGATCGAATCGAAATCAGCTCCTGTTACTAAACAACAGGACTTCGATCGGAATAATGTTTCTTCGATTAATCTCAGTACATCAATATTTAGTAGGGATAAATAATAACATTTTAGATTACATTTTATCGTCTACGTTTTGCAGTTTGCAGTATGTGTGTCAAAAAATTTCTACTTCGATGATATTTGCATCCTGTGTTTTCTCATTCTTGAAAATCTTATCTTCAATGGAAATACACAGAAGAAACGATGGTCATCATTGTATCCAAAATATATATAATTATGTTTATAAGTATGTACAATTTTTAAGATCATTGACTCAGAACAATAACTAAAGGCATAGAAGCCGCCATAGTGCAAGCTAGGCGTACCCGGTCAGTTGTCAAAACTGAAGCCCTTGGCTTCATGTTATGCGACAAAATTAGAGAGTCCCTAATCTAGAGAGTTTCCAAATTGACAAATGTCATATTTAATTAAATCGTATTATGATTGCCCTAACTGTTTGTGTGCTTGTTAAGATTGTGAAAACATTTTTTTTGTAATATCCTGTGATTTTGAGTTAAATATTGCAGTATAACATCTTAGTAATAAATAAGCTATGTCGTGAGTTACAAAAAAGTGTAAATCTCGCATGGAGAGAAAAGAGAAACAAACCCGAAGTTATCAGCTTTCACAGGTAAGCAGTGTTTTAGTGTTTTCAGTACATTTTTCACATTAGAGATAGAAATCTATAATCCAAAACTACACCATATGTTATTGCAAAAGTAATTAAAAGTATTAATTGTGTTTACCTTATGTATTTTCATTAGATTTAGCCAATTTTGTAATTTTACCAAAAAGTTTATAATAGGGTTGCAAAAATTAGTCGATAAAATTATCGATAATGCATTTGACTTGCGAATGTGTTGTTTTAACAATCTAAATGACCCTTTGATTTCATTTTTATTTCAGATTTCGTAACGATGAACTATTGAGAAAAAAAGTGAATTGATGACAAAAAAGCGTCCGTGGACAATCAGTGGATGCCAACCGACCTTAATATCGAAGACTAAAAGATAATGTTGTACCTACATTGTTTTTGTCATCAGGAAAAGTGAGTGGTTTTTTTTTTAAGTAAGAGATGTAGCAGAAATGTTTTTTTTTATAATGAAGATAAATATAAATATAGTTGTGTACATTGTTATAAATAAAGTCACAGGTCCATTGCTATTGTGATATTATTTCTTATAAAAAGTATATAAAATAATTATTTTTTTCAGTGTTTTTCGCTACGGATCTATGTCCGTTCACATCAGGCCCCAAATTATTGTCAGAATCAATCGCTGCAAAGTTAATGCGGACTTACCCATGAAATTTTTTTGGGCTTTTGGCGATGAAGCTCCATGCGAGAAGACTATTTACAGCTGTTAGCAGATATAAACGCGGTCGTTTCTAAGCACATGGTTATTTCTTTTTCTAATAAAACTGGATAGGTGGCTACTGTTACTCCCAAAAATTAAGAAACAGTTACGCGGTTAACGATTTTCAACGGAGGAGAACAATAAATTCATTTTTAACCATTCATAGCAACTTTTTCTTATTAATTCCGTAAACTTTTAGTGCGCCCCACGTACAATTCAAATGAAACATAGGTATTTTCGTATTTATAATAAATGAGTACGATAAAAAGTAGTGATGATATTATTATTTGTAATAAATTTTTTGTTTCCAAACAAGGTTTTTTCATTTTTAATGCTAGGTGAAAAAAAAACAACCTGAAGTGTTTTAATAATATCTTCTGTTAAACGTTGAACTACTTCGAATGTAGGCACTTAAATGAATGTAAATAATATTAATGTCGATATTTTGTATGTAGACCCCAACTCTAGTTTTATAAAACAGGCTACGCACTTGAAATCCGCAGTCCTGTTAAAAAGAGTGTTATCTCATTCTGACAACAGCAAAGCTGCCATAAAGAGTAACAAGGATAGGTATTTGTCTGGCCCTTGATCCTTCAACGCTACTTCTATGCCTTTAGTTATTGTTCTGAGATCATTGATTAAATAATAGACAAGACACATTGAAAAAAACATCACATAAATTCTGATAAGGGCAACATTATGCACGCCAACATCACAGGTCACGTGACGTGACGTTGTGGACGTGTCATTTGAAGACTGCTCTCACTGGCGGCTTTGCGCATGTTCATTTTTGTAAAAGTGTACTTACAGTCTTACTTATGTATAAATGTTGAATGGTTTTAGTCGAATTAATCGTGTACCTTTATAGTTAGGGTAGTTAAACCTCAATAAAACAAAATGGGAAGTGAGTATCGTTTATAATTTATGTTAAAAAGTGTTATTTGTGTGCGGTCAATTATATGCCTTCTTGCGATGCAAATTTTGCTGTAATTTTAATATTACATATTGTAAACGTGTAATGTAACACAATTCTCTAACATTTCAGTTAAATTCCTGGAAGTTATAAAGCCCTTTTGCAGTATATTGCCTGAAATAGCTAAGCCTGAACGAAAGGTAAGATTCTACCACTCGATTTTTCCCTTCGTATTTATCCCATTTGTCCGCATTCATCGTCTTTAGAAGTATGATAAGCTTATTAATACATTTTTTAAATAATATATTCGTAGTTAAGTTAGTGAAAGTACTTAAATATGCCACATAGATAAGTCTTTATTTACGTACCTTCTACACAATGTAACTGTAAATTCTGGCCATTCATTTCTTTTATTGCAGCTTTCTAACTGAATATTGTGTGTTTCAGATCCAATTTCGCGAGAAAGTATTATGGACAGCTATTACTCTATTTATTTTCTTAGTATGCTGTCAGGTAAGTGATAATAAATTTATTATGTCTCCACATTATATTATAAAATATATAAATTAGGTATAGAGAAACACCTGAGAAACCTTAAGAAGAATAGTTCTAAACAAGAGCACCATCAGTTCCAAAAAAATATTGCCCTTCATGGTCATTACTCAAGTGAAAGTTAGCTACTAAGTGAAACCTTTAAAAGTTAGAGATTTATATGATTAGTATTTTATATAAGTTTTAATTAGTGATTATAACATTACTGATCTACCAAAAATACACTTCTCATCAAAAAAATTGAAACACCTCTGAAGTTTGGTTTGGTATGGGTCCTGTTTTTTTTTTAAATTAATCAAATAATAATAATAATGCCAGTTAATTGCAGATATTATACGGTATTGTTTAACATATCAAATTATTAATGTATCAAATTAAAATTAATTTTCTTTAGCTATCATGTTCTGTTCAACAGAAATGTTTTTACCCTTTAAGGCGACATATTGGAAATTTTGGTGGTATGAATTTAGATTTTTCTCAGTAATGACAAAACATACGAAAGAGGTGTTTGGTAATCTATTTCTTCATGTTACTGACTTCATTTTGTCAGTTGGATTACACAATTGGTAAACTTTTATAAGAGAGAAAAAAAATCCAAAGAAACCTATTTTAAAACACAGATTTACATTTTACAGGCAAACGGGCACGTATGCAATCACAGCCGTACTAATAATTTATCACTGTGTCACCTTAAGAAGAATTTGTAAAATGTCAGAAATAAAGTCTTGAAACAAAAAATGTTTAAAAAAGTATGTTTATCTCATATTTCCTCCCCGGGCTCTAATGACTGCTTCCATGCGGTTCCTCATGGAATGGATGAGAGTCACAATCTTGTGTTGTGGAATCTTATCCCACTATTCTTGTATAGCTGTTGTTTTAAGCTGGCCAAGCATCTCCAGAGCAGGATCTCTCGCTTTGACTCATCTCTTCAACTCATCCCATAGGTGTTCTATGGTATCCATGTCCGTGCTTCTTAATACAGACTTCGCTCAGGTATTCATTTACAATGCCTGCCTGCAGTACGAGCTCTGGCATTGTCTTGCATAAAAATGAACTCTTCACCAATAAAATGTGTGTAGGGTACCACATGAGGCTCCAAACATTCTTCAATGTAACATGATCCATTTAATGACTGTAAGTGAGGTCCAGATACAAAAGCAAGTTGCAAGTTCGGTTTTTCCATCGGCGCTTATGCTACCCCAAGCCGTCCATGTACCACCACAGTAACAGACTCTTTCTTTACTGCAGCACTGTGCAAAACGCTCACCCTCTCTTTGTTATACCTTCTTTCTTCTATCATTACCATACAGCATGATCTTACTCTCGTCCGAAAAGAGAACTTTATGAAAAAATTAATAGTACTTAATGAAACAAAAATAAAAAATTGTAAAGTCTGACCTATATTTTTTTTTTCAGATACCCTTATTTGGAATAATGTCCTCGGACAGTGCAGATCCATTCTACTGGATCCGTGTGATCTTAGCCTCAAATAGAGGTACTCTCATGGAACTTGGAATATCACCAATTGTCACATCAGGTCTTATCATGCAGCTACTAGCAGGAGCCAAGATCATTGAGGTTGGCGACACACCTAAGGATAGAGCTTTGTTTAATGGTGCACAGAAATGTATGTTATTTATTTTACCTTTATTTTTTATAAAGAAACCTATAGCTAAGTAGGGGGTTGGCAAGAAAGTTATTTCGGTTTCCACCAGTAGCGAATATTTTCGCTGATAAGATGTTCTGGTTGACCTCCTCAAGTTGATGATGACAAAATTAAAGCAATAGTTGAATCAAATCACCATTTAACTGTGCTAGAAATTGCAAAAAAGTTAAATGTATCACACATAACAATTGTTTTAAGATTTTTTTTTTTTTTTCAAAAGAAAAAAGAAATAATTTTATATCACACTTAAAAACAAAAAATACTTTTTTGCCTTTGCCAACTGGTTCATTAAAATTTTCATGAAAACTGTAATATTATTACTTACTTCAATCTATTAAGACATAGTGACTGGAAATTAACAGCCAATTTTAACCTTGGCATTTTGCCATCTAATGTTTGTAATTAAATATTTTCTAAGTACACTCAGTATATTCAAACAATAACTGAAACATATTATTAGACATTGAAAATATTAATATTGTGAAATATAAGCATATTATTCCTTGCTAGTTATTTACTTGTTAGTTAGTTATTGATGTTAGCAATAAAATCATTAACTGATATAAATCAGTTCGCGCTGCGTCTCGGGATGCTACGCTGCGCCGCGAGACGCAGCGCGTCTTCAATCGCGACGCAGCGTGAACCCGCCGATACTAATGTTTTAATTCTTGAAGATGATCACGCCGCATCGCCTCGCGTTTTGGTGTGACTCTCACCATTACTTCATATCAATCTCAATCTTAATTTACTTATAATACATTGTTTTGGTAATGCATTTTTTTTTGTTTCAGTGTTTGGCATGGTAATAACTGTGGGTCAAGCCATAGTGTACGTAATGACAGGAATGTACGGGGAGCCCAGTGAGATCGGCGCGGGAGTGTGCTTACTCATCATTATACAGTTGTTTGTGGCCGGCCTTATCGTCTTACTGCTCGATGAACTTTTACAAAAAGGTGAGTGACCATTTACACAGAAGGTTTAAAATTTTATTCAAGACTGAGACATCGCCTATAAACACAAGCAATGTCGCTGGTGCTGCAAGTGCGCTGCCGACTACAGGATTGGGAAGGGTTAGGGAAATGCGTAATTAGAATGTACAGCCATTAATTGTTAAATTGATGTAGTTTTATTTTGAATAAAAAGAAAAGTTCAGAAAATATGCAAATAAAATTGGGCATGATAGAAAATATTAAAACTGTTACATTATTTGATTTAAATTTCACATATAATATTCATTGTTGCATTAAAACGTGTTGTTCAAAAATAAAAATTTCATAATATATGTAAGGTTAATGTTTAATTAGTGTCTGTATGTTATTAGTGCAATGTTAGATCATAGTTGTGGATATAAATAAAAAGTATTTTATATTTGGCAATTGCAATCTAAATCGACTTACAATATAGAGTATTCATAATTATATCTTGTTAACAGGTTATGGACTTGGATCTGGTATCTCACTGTTCATCGCTACTAATATTTGTGAAACTATTGTATGGAAGGCATTCTCACCTGCTACTGTGAATACTGGTTAGTAACAGTTTTTTTAATTTTTTTTTATTGTTTTTTGTCCATGGTGTGGCAAAAAAAACAAGTGTTTTGCGGTTTAGACGTGATGTGATTGGTGATTCGTCCAGGTCGCGGTACCGAGTTTGAGGGTGCTGTAATAGCTCTCTTTCACCTGCTGGCGACGAGACCTGACAAGGTGCGGGCGTTGCGCGAGGCTTTCTACCGCCAGAACCTTCCCAACCTGATGAACCTACTGGCCACCGTGCTCGTCTTTGCCATCGTCATATATTTCCAGGTCAGTTTTACGTCTGCTGTTACAGTGAATACAAAAGGAAATTGTGTAGTAAATAAAAAACTCTTACTGATAAAATATTTTGGTTCAAATATCAGGCCGATCATTCTATGACGCATTAGTATTTGTTAATATTGTGATTGTACCTAATTGCTGAGATTGTAATTGGTTTGAAGTGCTAGCAAAAAAAGAAAGCGCCAAAGTATGGTAATTACATTTTTTAAACCATGATTTTTTTTATGTAATAATAAATGAATTATGTACTTATTATAAGTGAACCACAAATTTTGGTTGAAAAAAAAAATCATCCTAAAAATTTGTTTGGAAAGAGCAGGGGGTTGACCTTTGTTAGATAATATCACGAATAAGACACTTAGCTAAAATAAAAATAAAAAACATGAGATCTTAATCACATAGACACTAACTAGATAGATACCATACCATAAAATTGCCTCGCCTTAGGAAGAACCTGAAGAGGCATACATCTAGTTAGTTTAGCTTTGACGCAAGGAAGTTTGAGCTCAATTTAACACGAGAATGTGCATCTATGAGTACATATTTGTTTAAAGAGGAACATGATAAATATAATTTATGGTATATTTTCAGGGCTTCCGAGTGGATCTGCCGATCAAGTCGGCCCGGTACCGTGGCCAGTACTCTTCTTACCCCATCAAGCTGTTCTACACTTCAAACATACCCATTATTCTGCAGTCCGCGCTCGTCTCTAACTTATACGTCATATCACAGGTAAATGGACATTTTTTTTATTTCAACATCTCTCAACATATATATAAACATTTTAAAAAAGAATTCGAAACGGAAGAAATAAGCTTCAGTAATTAGTTGGTATAAAAATTAACAATGTAATTGTAACACTTCAAAAATGACATATACTATTTTCGGACTATCAACTCAAAAGTAACGAAATATTTAGCGCCATCTATTTCATTTGAAACAAGTTCAAGTTTATAACATGGATACTGGATATATTGTATTAGGGTCAACTCATAGCGGAAAGCGGCGCGGCGCTGTGATTCACTCACAGCGCCGCGCGCGCGACACCACTCGTGTCGGCAAACTGTGTATCTTTTACTCTATTGCTTTATATTCTATATTCTCTATTGCTATCTTAAAAAGTGTGCGCGCCGCGCCGCTTTCCGTTTTGAGTTTACCCTTAGCTGACGAAGTATGTTTGGCAACTATACTGACATATCACCTTAAGATTGTAGTTTATTGCGAATGAATGCTAGTGAAAGCCTATCCCTCATCCTTAATCCTACTATGGTCGGCAGTGCACTTACAGTATCTGTAGCGTTGCCTTGTGTTGTAGGCGACGGTAGCCACCTACCATCGAGTGGACCGTCGCCACTCACCGTCTGTCGACCTTAACATAAAAAAATTCTGACATTTTCTCGCGTGGTGTGCATAGATGCTAGCGGTGAAGTTCAGTGGAAACTTCCTGGTGAACCTGTTGGGCGTGTGGGCGGACGTAGGAGGCGGCGGGCCTGCAAGGGCGTACCCGGTGGGCGGCCTGTGCTACTACTTTAGCCCTCCAGAATCACTCTCTCATATCGCACACGATCCTGTACACGCGCTACTCTACATACTCTTCATGTTGGGCTCTTGCGCCTTCTTCTCCAAGACCTGGATCGACGTGTCGGGATCCTCGGCCAAGGATGTAAGTTTTTTTTAGTATTCATGTTTGTGATTCTATGATCTTGCAATATTCTAGCATGCACTTCAATATTTTAGCTACCATTTGAAAGAGAATAGATATTTTATGTATCATTTTCGACTGCTTCGCTAGTAGTTTTTTTTTTAAAGGCAGGCCAATGGCAGAATTAATTGTAGGTGGATACCATTGCCTATTAAACACAAGCAACGCCATAGGTGCTGCATATGCGCTTCAGACTTTAGAAAGGGGCAACAGCAGATATCCTATTATTTTACAGAAATATAGCAAGGAAGCATGAGTGTGAGATTAACACTCTTCGAAGATATGTGAAGTCTTGCCAAGTAATCCAACCTCATCAGTGAAACATGCTGAACTGGCCTTTTCTAAATTTAAAAGTCGTCCAGACAGGTTATGGGTCGCTTGGTGGTATCAGATTACTGTTGCCTATTAACTCAGGAAGGGATAGGGGAGCGGGCTCTGGTTTCCGTTATTCACTCACTGAAACACAAGAGCATGCTTGCTGTTAATTTACGGCAGTTTAGTATAAGGGGGTGCTTACTGTTGATTACTGTATTCCAAAGCCCATTGTCCCTCGCTGGACAGTGGCCTTTTAAGAAAAAGTAGTTTATACATGTGAATTAAATGTGATTGCTCTGGCCTCGCAGGTAGCGAAACAGTTGAAAGAGCAACAGATGGTCATGCGTGGACACCGAGACAACTCTATGATCCACGAGTTGAACCGGTACATCCCCACCGCGGCAGCCTTCGGTGGTCTGTGTATCGGAGCCCTATCGGTTTTGGCTGACTTCCTAGGCGCCATAGGTTCCGGCACTGGAATCCTGCTGGCAGTCACCATCATCTATCAGTACTTCGAGATATTTGTGAAGGAACAAGCCGAGATGGGTGGCATGAGCACTTTACTCTTTTAGACTAATCCACTCTGGATAAAGATGTACGGCTGTCTGACCTTCTGTGCGATACTATTCTTTAGAGATGTTAATTATTTTTTATACAAATTAACAATTGTTTCATTTTAATTCTAAGTCTGGATTAGTGTATACAATGGATTAAAGACAGATTGGACACCATGTCCCTTGATCTTTATAAAGATTAGGCATCAATGCTTAGTCTTTAGAAAGGTTAGGCAAGGCAAGTCTTCACAATAATTTAACGAATGTTATTTTTTTTAACAATTAACTTTTAATATAAATGTAGATGAAATCTAGTGTTGTGCAGAATGTTGATCATCGTCGTATTTGAGCGTAGTGCGTGAGTGCTGTGTATGGGTTATGTGTTATTTATATGAAATAAATCTTTATAATAAAATAATTTACAAGAAAAACAAGACGTTTTCTTTAAAATCCCATATACAGTAAGCTACAAAAATATGTTTGTTAAGAAATATGAGCATTTATTTTAAAAGTATAACGAACAAATATTTTTATAGAATTACATATTTTTGTAGCTGAATAAGTAAACGTGTTTGACGTTTTTTTTTTAAACTATGACTTGAGTTTATTCCTTTTAACTAGTACAGTTTTTTAAAGTTATATCTGTTGTTGCCTCTTAGTTCGTAAGCACATCCAACGTTGTTAAGAATTAAGCTTACAAAACTTAAAATTATGTTAAGTTCGTGTTGGATATTCTTGAATTGTAACCAAAAACAGATGTATTATCCTGTTGTGTTGAGATTCATATCATTGTTCATAATTATCCGAATCACAATTTTATTCTATTGTTCGAATGGATAGAATTGATATGTGATTGCTAAGTTACTTTACATACTCGTAGGTATATATACAATATCATTTTAAATTTTCAGTAAATTAAAGATCTTTCTACAATATTGTTTTTATTATTTTTGTAGTTAATTGAATCACGAAACGGACCCTCCAGTTCCCAAAGTTGTCTATATGTTCACTCAGGGGTCATTTGTAGGGTACCACAACTCTAAGGCGTTTGTGGTGGAATATCTATACATACAATAAAATATTTTTTGAAAAAATTGTACATGTACTTATGTTAACGCGGTCAAAAAAAGTTTTTAGAATGTTTGTTAGCGTTGAGCTCAGAAACAGCTTAACCGATTTGAATGCGGTTTTCACTTATGTATTGTAGCAAGATTCCCGTATACTGTTTCATTCCATCGGTTTACAACACAGACGTATAATATAGAAGCAGACCCAACATTAAATCGTAGCTATAGTTATACTTCTGTGACTTGCTGTCTCTTTCTCACCCATCACGTCGTAATATGCGCCATCCAGTGTAACAACACTAACGCACACATAAACAAATGACGACGCGACGCCCGATTACAGTCGGCCGCCATATTGATGAGTGACGCTGTCGATGTAAACTGACGAACAGGGCCGAACTCAGTGTGAACATTTATTTATATTATTATGTGTACCAATATCAGTGCGGCTATTAGACTACGCGTTATTCAGCAGTCGATATTCAGACAGCTCACTATTGCACCGCTCTGAATAACACGCGCTTACTAATTCGCAGTGCCGTCTTAAGTCTATTCGGCGCCGGGGTGCGGGGCTCAGCCTACGCCCTCAGCCACCCGGACGTCTATCTCAAAGGGCGCAATTACTCGCCTATGACAGACGCACAGGTGCCGCGCCCCGCCTCGCGCCCATTTCAAATGAACTTACACTTTATTGACTTAGAGATCATTTTGCTTCAAGTGCGGGCGACCGGGCGGCAATGTGTCAAAGGTTATACACTATCTTTGGATTAGAGATTTTGCCGCGCGCGTGTTGCATTTAATAAAATTGTTAAAGCGCCTACACACGGCCCTAAAATCGGTGGCAATGTCGGGAGTGGTAGTGGGGATGAAATCGGCCGCTACTCAACACACGTCCCTGCCACTAAGTGTGAAACCGACCGTGCAACAAAGAGCTCGTCTATTAAGATGCCGCCGACACTCTCAAAACATCAGAGAATAGGCATCACTCTGGCACTTTCTACAGTGCAACCAAGTCAAAGACGAAAAAGGAAGAACTGGTTGATGAAACGCCATGAACTTTTTTTTAATATTATTATTAAAGGTGGCAGACAGGCTGACGGTCCACTTGATTGTAGGTGGCTACCGTCGCCTAAGGACACAAGCAACATCAGGGGGGTGCATGTGCGCTGCCGACCTTGCAGGAATTTGTTTACTACTAGTTTGAAGAAGCCCATATTGTAGCTAGATGGAAACACCTTAGAAGAGAGAGAGACATTTGGAAGCAGCTGAAAACTTTTTAAGAATGGATATAGAATGTGTTGAAGAATTCCTTGAAGAGATCCTTGACTTTCGTCCAGGCTTCTCGCTTCTTTTCCTTCGCCATGTCTTCGCACGGAATACAAATTAAAAACACAAAAATACGTCTTGTCGCCGCTGCACACTGCGGTGAAATCGGCACCGATTTCGTTATACACGATGCGACAACGCTCTCTAGACGATAATCGCACCTAAATCGTGGGTTCGACCGACCCGATTTCAGAGTTAGGAGGAAACTGATTACTACACATGAGGCGATCAAGGGAGCGATCTAGGACGCTCCCCACCACTTCCCCGATATTGCCACCAATTTTAAGGCCGTGTGTAGGCGCTTTAATAAAAGTAAAACAATGATTATTGTTGATGACTATTTTTTTTTATATTTAATTTTGCGCATACGTATTTGTCGTAACAAGCATATGAAACTATGCAATTGTAAGTTCAATAAAATATGTAAATAAATAGTAAATTCAAAACATTCTTTCTTAGCGAATTTACATAATAAAATGCGTAATTTTTGTATTTTTTTCTTAATAGTTAAATAAGTGCAGTTTAGATAAATTAACCAACATTTTAATATATGAATAGGCTCGAGAGTCGATTCAAAATACACGCTATCGCTTGCATCTGCATCAGGCTTTTAAAATGAAGAATGTTTTTAGCTAGGGCTCCTCTCGAGTTTATTTTCACCTAAAGCTAAAGTATGAAAACAAATAATTAGTTGTTATACTTTATTCTCCTCACTAGACATGCAAATACAAGGACAAAAACAAATCACGAATTCCCCTTTAAACCTTATAACAAATACGTTTCACGACTAAATATAAGTGGTAACAAATATATGTACAAAAAACAACTGCTTCATTACAAGGCCTACGTGAGGTTCTTTAGAACATTGTCGTCAGAATTTTATTTCCTATTTTCTTTACACATTTTGGATGTTTCTGTTTCGCTATAATATGTACACTGTGAGATCTTTGCAACCAAATTGGTAAGAGATCGAAAATATAAAAAAGAGCTCTAACTGAATCTAAACAGTGCCGTTAACTCTCTATTTAGAAAATAAACGAAAGAACTTAAATGGTACATGGCACACAACAGTAATATACAAATTGTACCTTACATCAATAGGCACTTCTCATTTAGTAAACATTCTACCAAAGGAAACATTTGTTTTATTAATAAAGAGAAAAATTACAAAGATATCGTCTCTGGTCCCTTACCAATGGGATATTATAAATATGCAGGGTAATTTTGTAGTCCCAATCCAATACTTTATAATTCAACCAGCGGCCCGTCCCGGCTTCGCAAGGGTTGCCATTTATTTTTTAAACATTTTTGAGTTTATTCGTGGAAAACGGAAATTTTGCATAGAGGGTTGGGTTAAAGTGCGGATGGGAGAGGGTGAGTAGCCTATGTTACTCGCTGATAATGTAGCTTTCTATGGATGAATGAATTTTTAAAATCGGTCCAGAAGTTTTTGAGTTTATTCATTACAAACATAGAAAAATACATACATACATACAAATCTTTTGCCTATATAATATTAGTATAGACAGTGATATTAAAAAAAATTGTTCCTTTAGCAAAGCATTTGGTCGACAAAATTGTCCAAAAAATATCGTCTTTCATACAAATGTCTCCGGTCCTAGATTGGTTGCATTTTGCGTATTTACGGTAGTGTCCACACAGCATTCACAATTTTATTATGTGAAATTTTCTTTTAAAAAAAGTCTTTTCTTTAGGTCATAATAAACACAGAAAATTGGATAACGACTACAAACAAACCCTGTATTTGCGTATCGTTATTGTTTATGGTATAAAAATAAAAGACAAAACACAGTAGACAGAACCCAGAGCAAGCATGAACTATTATTTAAATAGATTTATTTAAATTTCATATATATTTACTTGTTAATTAATTTCTATTCTGTACAAAAATAGCTACACGCTTTAATTAAGTAGACGGGAGTGATAGCAATTCATCAATACATATTTAATTAAAAATTGCAGTTACACGCAGCACGCAGTACCTAATTTTTTCTCCATCTGTCACTAGACAATTTGAAAATAGAAGGCGACATTTTTATATTGATGCGTCTTGACTACTTAATAATTAAGCATAAAAAATTATTTTTAAAACTCAATTATGTATTGACCAAGAAATATTTGAAAATATTTCTTTTTTTTTTCAATAGAACTGTCTACATAAAGACCAATAATGTAGTTCGTCATCTATATACTTTAAAAAATATATTAGGTAGTTATATACAGACAACTGTTCACTTGGATACAGTTCCTATATGCGTAGTAAATTAAACAATTATTCATTCTAATCACTTACGCAATCAATTTTATATTTCTTAGTGTATCGTGCAAACGAATTGGCTCGATACCGTACTATAATTAAATCGATTTATTTTATCTATGTACAAAGCAGTCCAGTGTTACAGATTTACTCAATTCGTAATTACTAAAAATACATTATTCTTTTTTTAAATCAGACATCATCAATCAAGAATATAATATATTATAGGTATAGTTCTTTATATACAAAGCCATTAATTTAAAAGTTGAATTAAACATTACAAAATAAATTCACACCAAAAAGTTATCCTCGAAATATCTTTTTTGTTTTTATAAACAAAATTTTGATGGCCAATCTATATTATTATAATTTACAAAAAACCGAAATTTTTTATTTAATATTAATTTTATATAATATTTTCTATCTTCACTTTTGCCGAATTATTGCAACGGTTATAACCACCAGGCAAGACAGGTTAATATTTTAAGTTACATGTGTAAACAACACAAAATACAAACTAAATAAAACTTGTAATGTTGAAAACGTTTATTAACATCCCCTGCGAAGAGAGAAAAAAAAAAGAAAACAAATTAAACATCTATTATGAATAACAGTGCCAATTATTACTAATAACCTTCGAACAAAGTTTAATTTTAACTTACCTTTTTAACACGCAGGCAAAGTTCAAATTTACAATAAAAAAAAAAACAACAAAATCTTTGTCGCGTTAAATAATTTCGTGAATCAAAGACATTATTTATTTTTAAATTAAAACTAATCACAAACATATTAGGTAAAGTTGTTACAACTAATAATAAAACAATAATAAAATAATAACAACAATCACTGAACTGGAGATATAGTAGCGTGACTACGTCCGATATCAAAGTGATATTAATGTATTTGAATCAAAAAAACTGGCGACACCGAAATTAGGCAACCATTTACACAGGTAGTGAAAATTTTATACGCATAAATTATCACTAGCTGATAACTGTTCTATGATCGAAATTGAATTTGATAACGCAATTCATGTAGTTACGTTTTAGTTATAAAAATCTATTTTATTTTTTTAACCAAGTAATGTGATCAGCGCACCGTATATTTTACAGATTACTAATTTTCATAAATATTATCTTCATTAATCAACTTGCCTTTATAATCATCAACGAATTCTCTTTCAATCAGTCATTTTAAAAAAATCCCACCGCAACTAAATTAATTCTTTATTCCAAATTTAAAAAGCCAAATCATAAATTGTTTATGGTAGGTATCAACGGAAACAATGTTACCTGGAAAAAGTAGGACATAAGCAATTTAGTAATTTAAAAAAATTACTTAATTTAAAATGTCCGACAACTACCTATTGAAAATGTCAAATTTTAAGTTATCAATATATTTTTTTTCTTTATTAAATATAGTTCACATAAGATATAAGATGAACTCAACATGTAAATGATTAAGATCTCTTAAATTTTTCAAGCTTAACCGACATTTAAAACAGTGAACACAAACAATTCAGTTCACTTTCAATCGTTACACTGGTATTGGGAAAGTTAATTTCCCAATGTTGTTAACGCCTCGGTCTATTTGCATACACATATTTAGCATAAGCACTGGTTGGGCACAAGACAACACAAGTGAAATCATACACTCAAAATTTAGATACGCACGAACATTGTTTGAATATATTAAAGAGAGAAAAATAGGTTATGTTTTCAATGTACGATTAACAGAAACATTGTGCAGAAATTAGATAATGTTTCAAGTTAACAATAACGGCCTCATCTTGAACAACAAAGCGTTATATTTATCAACGTTAACCCCATTTATTGAATACATAGTATACTTGAATCATAAATAATTAAATAAATGTATTACAGTTTGACCAGAACCGCTGTACTACGCCTTAGACACGAATTATATGCATACGCTCGACCGAGCGGTCAGGCCGCTCCGCTGTGAATTTGTATGAAACTGTACGTGTCCTAATTTCATACAATTTTAACAGCGGAGCGGCCCGGTGGCCGCTTGATCGTGCGGAAGCATATAATTCGAGCATTAGGCATGTGCGCGTTCCCGAAAGATCGTCTAAAAATATAAAAAATGGCGCCATTGGGGGTGCATAGTAGTCTATGCTTGCTTATGTCAGACACACAGGAGATAAAATAGCTAAAAACGGGTGGTGCAACAAAACTAGGATTTTTAATGTGGTCAAATATTTCAAGAAAAGCAAACTGAATATAATATATTGCAAAAATAAACGTTTTAATTGCAAATCGATATCGTAATCCGTCCGACAATATCGCTCTCATGTGAACTTATTTTCTTTCCTTCCGCCTCACCCCGCATTCCGAAAAGAGCGGTACAGCAGTTTCGGTCAAACTATATGGAACATATCGAAGTTTGTTTTTTTGGAAACCTGTTTGTTATGCATTACAATTATAAAAGTAACCTAACCAAACTGATACAAGAAACCATCGTTTTTTTTTTTTCAAATATTTGTCATTACAGCTTTAATTTAAAATATAATAGAAAAATAATAAACCAAAATCTACCGATTCCAAATACTAGGATCTCAATCTGATTTATTATAATTAAATTCTGAAAGATTGTGCAAACAAAAAAATCTAGTCAGTACTTTGGATAACGTAACTTTGCTTGTTCACAGAGAACAGGCTAAGGATGTAGCTATAATACATATTATAACAAGGTATATTACGATATATAATTACTGAGCGATGGCCAATATTGAAATATACTATATTTCAATCACGGTAATATTTAGAGCAATGCGAATTTATAAAAATATAAATATATATTGCTATAATATATATTTATATTTTGACAAATTAATATATATTATAGCCACGTCTGTGGGTTTTATAGTTGAGTTAGTTTAGGCTAATGCCACACCACAAAGAGCCTCACTTAGTGCTAAGAGCCAAGCTACTCGCTTAGTGACTGATCCTAGTGAACAGACTTATTGCATACTTCCGCGTTTTTGGCCACACTGCAAGTGACGTGCCAAGGTTAGTAAGGCGGGTGCCTAGTCAGTCACTAAGCGAGTCGCGTAGCAAACCAACTTGTTGGTAAAGTCGCCAAGTGATTTTACAATGGAACAAGTTCTAATTGAAAAGGGACTCTGGATGGAACCCATCAAAATAAACACTTTTGAATTACTTTAAGTCCTCCTAGCTCAGCTCTAAGCTTGGCACGTATAGTGTGGCCTTAGCCTTCAAACACACTTAGGGTCTTACTTGTTTAAGCGACTGTTTCCTCTTGTATCTTGGTTTGTTCTGCGCTAATCTTTTGCGATGCACTCGTATAAGGCAGAGTCTTCAGCTTGCGTTCCTCTCTGCGCTGCTTCTTCTGTTGCATGACCAGCCTCAGCTGTTCCACTTTGCATTTGGTCTTTGAGTTCTCCAACGCGAGCATCTTAGCCATGTCGCATTTCTTGCAAAGTGCTTCGCCGGGCAATTTGTTGGAGCATGTGGGGCAAGCCGGGGCCTCCAACCGCTTGCAATTGCATTCGGTCGCAGCGCAGTCGCATTTAGAGGCGGACGACGACGGTGTTTGACCGTCGCATTTGCCGTGAGAGCAAAACGGCTGACTGCAACCTAAACATTTTTTGTCGCCGTTGGAGCAATATGGAGACTGCTTCTGAAAACGTTAAAGTTTTAATTTTAAATGTTTCTAAATAATTAAGGATTTTTATACCACAAGCTTCATCTGATTTTGGGGGAGCAAGATTGAGGAGCAAGCCTCATTGGAGGAGGTGTCTCGAGAGTGATCGTCAACATTGGCCATTTTGCAGGCACGCCCTACGATTTCATCCAGCACGACTCCATGAAAAAATAAATACATACATGCCAACTTTAATTATTATTATCATTCAAATATTAAATCAAAAGTTATATGAAATGTAACAAAATATTAATATATCAATTTTGCCTTTAACCTATATATGTAAGTTGTGTTGCTTTTGTAAACTTAAATTCAAAATGAAACAAATACTTAATTACCTTTTAAATAATTATATTAGATAAAATTAAAATCAAAAGGAACAAACTAATTAAATCTAAGATTACGTAGATAATAGTATACTAGGTATTTATTATAGGTACTTATTACATATGCCTATAAAAAAAGACCCATAAAATACATACCCTTAAAATAAACTTGTGGGTATATAGTAGTAATTTTAATATGTACAAAATTGCAATTGTATTTTGACATAAGTTCTAAGAGATTCATTTAAATTATATAATGTAATGGGGCATATAAAGGGTTTTTCAATAAGGGCGGGTAGAAATGGAATAAAACAAGCTGTGTTTGAGTTATTACTGAAATTCTTTTTTTATTTCAAAGGCCAGTTTTTTTATTCAAGACCCAGTTTTTAATGACTCTGCCGCATAGATTGGTTGAATTTGAGCAATAGCCTGGGTTATGTTGACTTTAAGGGCATGGGTGGATTGCGGCTTATTGGCATAGACCTGCGACTTCAGGAAACCCCACAAGAAAAAGTCTAATGGGGTCAAATCGCACAATCTTGGTGGCCAATTAACGTCACCTCTGCGAGAGATAACCATGCCCTCAAATCGTTCATGAAAGAGTGTTTTTAAATGTACCAGCTCACATTACCGACCTCAGATTTTTCTAGCTTTACTGAGATGATGGAGCACAGTGGACTCTCTGCAATTGGTTACTTCGAAGATACCAGGAAGGGTAACCAAAATTGGTCTATACCATGTTGTCATCAAATTATGTGACAAGATAAGTTCAACCTGCGAAGAGAAACCAAGGAAAAAAGGAAGAGCAACAAGTTATAACATTCTGCTCTCGCCTTCTGAAGCGAACAAATATTATGCTCTTAAGATGAGACTTATGGGAGTCTACGAGGAAATGGAAGATCAGAGGCTGCAAAAATTCCCTTCGACAAAGACTATCACAAAATTTAAGGCAATCTTAGTTGCCTTAGTGTTGTGGATAGGAAGAGTGCTCTTAGCTACCTAGTTGATACTGGTGCAGTAGTATCGATTTTACTGCTCGCGATTACGTGTTATCGTTGTGTTGTTACTTTTAAATCTTAAGATATTGTATTATATTGAATTTGTCTGTGATCCTATTGTAAATAAATACTTTATGTACATATTGTTATTTTGAATTTTTTGTGTATTTATTTTCCTATGTATGTATGTATGTCTTACTTAAAAAAAGGGGGGACTACTGTAGCAACACAGCACTATGTATACATAGGCAACGTAAGTTGGACTCTGCATAGTCCAGTGTTCTGGTATTTGCAAAAACGAAATTTTACAAAATAAAATTGTATTTTTGTACGTATTGTATTTTAAAGAGGTCTTCGAAATATACAGTATTAATTTTTTAATAATAATATCTGATAAGTCTCACCTGGAATTTGATGGGTGGTGATGCACATAGTAAGTCATTCAGTATATGTATTATTGTGGATATGTCCCTCTTTGGCCGGCCATATCTGTAATTACAAACATAATATCACATCATCATGTCTCCGTTTAAATATTAATTAATGATTGAGTTCTCATTACAGTTTAAAACGGCCCTCGGGTGAGTTTCATTTGGCTTAACTTTTTATTTATGTTAAGGGCTCTGGCATATCTTCTTCACTCAACGAAACAAACAGCACAAATGTCTGAATTACTGTAAAACACAGTGTGCCCTGTCATTACTAAATTCACTGTTGAGTTTCATTGATATCTCAACAAAACTTATACATGTTAACAAAATAACACTTTTTGTTAAACCTTTGTCAAATAATGCACAAAAGGAGATAAGGAGCGAGATTGTCCAAATTACGTCATTCAATAGAACAAATTGTAGTTATGAATGAGTAATTTTTTATCATAGCATAAATTCATCAGTTTATTTCATATAAAGTATGTGATATCCATACTGAAGTAAATATGGTTAAAAAAAAAGATTAAAAAAGCATTTGTCTCCTGTTTGACAATGAATTAATATATTTTAATTTGTAATAGATAACTATGATTGGAGTCACTTGTTCTAAAAATCTACTGTAGATATAGGAGTATCTTTTTATAATACTACTATTATGAAAAGAGATATATTGACGATTCAGCCCTTCTCGAGTTTTGTAAATTTCAACACCCACTTAATTTTATAACTACACTAGCGACCCGCCCCCGGCTTCGCCCAGGGTGCAATTTTTATATATATGAACATTTCCCGTTTATACCTCTTTCCATTAGTGAAAACCGAATTAAAGTAGGTCTAACCGTTCACGTGTGATGCCATGACCAAAGGAAATGGGGATTCATTTTTATATATAGAGATTTGACTATTTTAAAGTATACTATAGTTAAAGTATAACAAGTGCACACATGATGGCTGTAACCAAGCCTAATACAGAAAACTAATGGTTTTGTTTTTCAGTGAATAACAGAGTGTGAAGCTCTTTTCCTATCCCTTATCCTACTAAGGTTGGCAGCAAGGTAATGTAAGGTAAGGTATAGCAAGGATGAGCCTATGAAATTTAGTGTTTATTTTATTCTCAACAAAAACCCTACAGCAATACAGAAAATAACATACAAGAGAAGACAGAATCACCAAGCACATTGCCGCTTACATGGCTTCATTATGTACCCAAATTATGTTGAAAATTAAGTAGAAAAGTAAGAATTGATTTTAGACGATTGGGAAGAGGATCTAGGTAAAGAGTTAGGATGTGTGTGTGTCTTTTTGTTCTTCTAATATTCACGACACTGTGCTTGAAGGACTTTGACATTTTCCACCACTCTCGGCAGGTGGAAAATGTCAAAGTCTATAAACTTGTCATTGTAAGTTGTGGGTAATCTGTGGTATACTGAATTAAGGTCGTAATTAGTTCGGGATAGTGGAACATGGAACAATTTTATCCTTCTTCCACGCCTGGGCCTGGCCTGAAGCTGCAACATTTCAGACAGCAGTTTTGGACAATTAAAAGTCCTAGAACAGATGTCGTGGAGGTTCAGTGCTATATCAATAATGCCACAGGATAATGATTTAATTATTAATTTATAAAAAAGATATGAGGGGCTTTCTCACATCATTTGGTATGCATGGTCAACATCTGATGTTGAAAAGGATCTATTTGTAATAACATAAACAAAAATATAATGAAAATGCTGCTTACCTGTCCTGAAGTGCGGGATTTAAAGTCCCAGAAAATGTCCCCGAATAGATCCCTTTTCCGTGATGTTTCATGGACTCTATTACAGCTCCGGGTCGCTCAATCTTAGCACGTTCAGCCCTAATCGCTTCAATCTTGTTTGTCAATACTTCCCTCGACAATTTCTTCAATTTTTGAGTTAAATTTTTTGACGCTTCAATTAGTGCACGTGTATCTATACTCGCAGGTACAGGGGAGGCTCGTTGAGGCTTCTTCGGTACCTCAATGAGACTCTGTTTTGATGTAGAAGGCATTGGTTGAGGATTCATGAGAGATGTGTCAATTTCACTACTCGGTTGAAGTATGAGTTTTCGAGAATTTGTTATATAAGGTTCTGTTCTAGAGGTAGATGGCTGCGTGAGGATGTTGTCTTGTCGGGTTTGCATTCTCTTCTTATGTTTATTCACTACTGATTGCATAAATGCTTTTTGTTTATTTTGACCGATGGGATGTTTGAATTTAGATGTTTTGTGAAGTAAGTATTGAAAACGTTTATTTTTTAAAGGTTCACTTAAACTTTGAAATGATGGTAACATACTAGAGTTGGACTGCTGGCTTCCGTGGCTGGTTGTGGCTAAATTAGATATTTCTCTGTCCATTAAAGTGTCATCTTGGTCTTCAAACAGTCCCTTGTCCACTGCACTGTTAAACAGGTTTTCCATTGGGTATTCATCTATTGTACTCTCTGTTAGAAAGGAACTCTGTTCAGCAAAAGTATCACTGTCATCGCTGAGGGAGCTATCCGGAGTAGGGGATGAAGCAGAGGTGAGCAACTTATCCTGTTTACCGCACTGTATTGGAGGCAAGTCATTACTTAAATCGCTCTTCGATAACAGATCTATCAAACTACTTTTAACAGAACTCACTGTGGGTGAATCTCTACTTTCAGAGGTAGATGCTATTGGACTAGACACCAAATTTGATAAAGACTTTATGGGAGTCTGTTCATTTTCTATTTTAATGAGATTTGACAATGTTTGCTGGGATTGCTGGGGGCAAAATGTTTTGTCCTTTTCTTCTTTATCACATTCTGTACCAATCTTCTCCATAGATTTATCCTTGAACATTTTACGACACAAATCAAAAGTAGTCTTCAACATTTCTATATCTTGACTCTTCAATATTGCTTTTTCTATATTCGCGTTCATATTATTATTTTGAATATTCTTTTCACTTGAATTAGAATCCTGTGGAGTAATCGGTGTGTCAAAATTCAGTATTTTTTCTGTGGTTTTTTGAGGGCTGGCTGCACTGTTTACATCTTGCTTAATATTAATAGCCGATGTAGAACTCTTCCCTGAATTAGAAGTCTTAATTGATCTGGAACCACTTGCAGAAGTCGTGAGTGTAGATAGTTGCAACTGTATCAGCATCATATGATCACCAAGCCTCATGGTCAGGTTTAGTGGTGACTTTCCACTTAAGAAATCATTAACTTGTGTATCATTCAACGATTCTAATGCTTGCATCACAGAATTCTCGGGTCTTGAGCTCTGTAAACAGTATAATGCGTATGAAACAGGGAAATAATAATATATAGTATTTGAGATAATTTTGATTATTGATTAGTTTTCACTGAGTTGTGAAACACGTGATGATAATGATTGGATGTTTCGAAATGATGTGACGTACTAACCAATAGGCCCGTTTCGACGCTCGGTAGAAGTATAATTCGCGAGCCATCGAATAATCCGTTTTCTTCTAGGGTACCATCCATCAGTTGTCTGTAAAGACAATACATAACATCAATTTAGGTGTCAAAGGACGCGGATGCGTCATCGTATCGACGCAACTCTGCACATTTCCGTGATAATGTTTGACAATAGAAGCTTGGCGTCAGACACCATAACGCTTACCTTTCGCGATGTAATAAGCATATTCGATCCTTGGCAACTCTCAATTTCTTGGACACGAGTTTTTTGAGATGCTCCACAGTGTTTTTTCCGTTCAAACTAACAGAAAAGTTACCACCCGTTGTAGTTTGTATGTTCAATGTTAGGTCCGTAGATTGGGGCGAGCCACACCCGTATACTTCTGTTCCCGTAGCGCGTTCCATATTTTACACATGAATAATTACACTAGAATTTACAAATGTTCACTATTTCTACTTTACACGACCTATATTAGATTACACGGCTATTTTATTGCAGGGTAGAAATAACAGGGTCACACGCCAGACCCCCAGATTTGATGTGGCCGTCTGGCCGTTTCAGTGTGACCAGTCTTTTGCGATGCGATATCCCGTTATTTTTTTTACAACAGCTGATGCGAGGTGATGCGAAGCTTCATACGTTCCGTTTAACGCACTATTGCTATGATTTTATTTTCACAAATTAAGTATTTACTTTACCATGTTGCATATTAAATTTTTAGTGTATTAGTTCTATATAAAAAAAATTGTGCGTTTCTTTAGAATTACATGTAATAAAGTTTAACAAACACACAGACTAAATAACCAGTCAACCAAAATTTGCGATGTTGCCAGTCACAATAAATTAATTTTTTTAAGATATATAGTATACTCTTCCATAAATCATAAAAAAACAACTTTTTAAGTAGGTAAGTATATTTAGAACACAAATTAAAAGATATCGTAACAAAATTTGTTATATTTAAGAGTACTTACGTTATGTTAAACAGTACATATTCTTAAATGTACATATGCATACCATTCTTTTGTTTAATCGTAAAAATCAGTTGATTCGAAATATTAATCAATAGGTACTACCTTAGAGAATTTTTCCAAATGGAGACGTAGCGCACTATTTCCTACGAAAAAAAACTCAGTCGCATTTGGCGTGGGAAAGGCGAGGGACGAGGCGACGCAAACAAAAAGAATATTCACACTAATGAATTCTTCAGTCACGTACACTATACACACACACTGCAATATTATCAAACACTAGCTTGAACTACACGCACACAGACAAAAAAAATCTATAACTACACGAAAAACTATGTAAACAAGTTAGTGCTTGACAATATCGATATTTAAGAAAATACACTGCTATTCAGCATTTTATCGGACGACACATTACAGAAGCACTGCAAGGCAAGGCAAGAAATAGCGCGGGGCGGGCAAAAACTGGTTTTATATAACGAGTATGACCGCCGCTCTCGTACTTTTGGCGAACGGTACGCCTGCTGATGTCGTCTCCTGTTCAATAAATTCTCTAAGGGTACTACTACTTACTAATTAGATACTTGATAAGTGACATGCCTGTTAATAGCTCGCTTAAACTTTGTTTATACTAATTATAATGTACACTACTGTGCAATGCGGTGCAGTGATAGCCTAGGGCGCGCGACGAAGTTCAGATGACACTGTAGACGCAGGTTTATCTCGCTCGAGCTTGTAGCTCTTTGAGTATCCTTACTTAATCTTATGTATAGAGAAACGTCTTGTCTTTCCAAGAAAACTGGTAAGTAAAGATACATAAAATTTAACTAAGTGAGAGACGCGTATACCTACGCAAAGGTCGCAAATTTACGGAGGATGCCCTCAAAATTAGATATAAATGAGGCGTAACATTGATGGTTATTCCTTCTTTAGTATTACCATAGACATTAATATACTTACGTAATGCTTTAGTTATGATTCTAAGTACGTAATATATTCATGTGTATTAATGTCTATGGTATCTACTATTTATAGCTCAGAACAATAATGTTCTGAGATTTATAGTATAGTTTGTGGGAGTTTGTGGCTATCATGGAAGTAATAAGTAATACTTCCATGGTGGCTATATATATTACAATACTCTTTGGTTTGTGGCTAGTCACAGTAGAGTCACAGCTCACAGCGTATACTTACAAGAACACAGAACACTATATACCCACAAGGAGGCCAAGAGCATGCCACCAAGAGCCCGCCAAGAGAAACCCGTTGAGATGATTGCAAAGTTCACTCATTTCCCACACAAATTTTAAATGTTTCTTGCTATCAAAAGTAGCTTTATCGTTTTTTTTTTTAAACATTTTTGGTAGATCTATTGTACCTAACTGAACTGTTGTACAAATGATAAATCATAGCAATTCGTTTATAGCACGAATGATAAATCTCAAACAACGACTTTGTTAACAAACGATAAATCTGGCTTCGTTAAACCATACATCACATGTTGACGGAGTTTGTTTCGCAACACTTAAAATTAATAACCACGTATACAAACAACGTCCTCTTCTTGTAATTAACAACTTATGTGCAGATGTCATCATTGGACACGACATACTTAAAGATCACGCCAAACTTGAATGCCCCCCCCCCCCCAAAGACCCAGGAATTCTATATTTTTGACTTAACTTTTCAATTCAATTCATATATGAACTGAATATAGAATAATATAATCCATATCAATCAAAGTTATCGAAAGTTTCACAATTCATGTCAGACATTTGAGACAGTTCAAATACGCGATTACGCGGGTTAAAAGTATTTGCAATACAACCATAATGCATCTCAACTATTAAAAAAAATACACAAAAAATTACTTGTGATATTAACCCTAACTCCGAACTTTGTCAGAATGCCCCCCCCCCCCCAAAATGAAATCCTGGATCCGCCCCTGCCTGCTAAGCGCGGTGATTGTGGCAATACCCTACCATGGTAAGAACAATAAATCACGGCCCCCAAGAGTCCAATCATATGATTGGATGCAGGGGTCATGCAGGGGATGGACGTTGGGCTCACTCGTCTCGAGGAAGTTGGCAGTGGATGTTTACGGAAGTCCGAAGAGTTGCGTTTCATTTAAAAGACCGTGTATAAATGATCATTTATAAATGATGATGACATTGATACACAACTCAACTATTGGAAATTACTATCTTTATTTCGGTCACAAGAAATAAAACAATTGTATTTGTATCCTTAACCACATTTTATTTCAGCACCGACAGATTTCATGAAAATGAATAACAAAAACTTAACAGCTATCACAGCGATAGTCGTCACATTTAAATAATTAATTAAATCACTGTCAATTACACCCATAGTAATTAATATACATAGGTACACTTAAGCAAAATTATATTTTTACATTTAGACGACACAACATCTACATATCTAAGTCATTATATAAATAATAACAACATATAAACAAATATGAATTTGCCAAAAAGAATAGAAAAAAGAAATGCCCTAATGACACAATACAGCAATTTAGACGTAGTTTAGAAACTTCCAAAAGTTCCAAACTTCTAAAGATATAAGAGTTGATACCACGGAGCATATACAAAGAGGAGATGGTCTAAACAACTGTGCACTGATTTCAAACTAGGTCCTGACGTCATTTTTTGTGGGCGTGGTCTTGGTCAGTCTGCTGTCGGCACTGGTCACGGTGTGGCGGCGCTTGTTTGTTGTAGACTACAGTCAATTTTCATTGGCAATTTAAGATAATTGGGCGGGGTCTAACTTCCTCCTTGCCCCGCGCAGTAGTCACGCGCCGCTCTATAGAAAAATTCAATAACAACATCTCCTCTTTGTATATGCTCCGTGGTTGATACTATCAACTTGATACGTACATTTTTTTTAAAATCACAGCATCAATCCTTACCTTCTAACCTCTTACCTGTTTATTTTAATTTTAGCTAAATAAGTATGAATATGAACATTTTTATGTAAAATTAACTTCTCTACCATATTAAACCTTTTTTCTCTGACTCTTAGCTTTTTTTGTATAATTTGGAAAACACCCCCATTTTTATTTTTTTCCACTTTTCTACAGGATGGAATTTTAAAAAAAATTACTCATCGTAATTTCATATCTTAAAATGCTCCTAAGACTCAAATTTTGATTTGTTATTAAACTTTCCTGGACTACAATAAAAATTGTTGATAGGAACAAAAAAATATGAGTTTAATTTCTAGTCTTTTTGGCAAACCTACCTACATACATGAGGAATGAAACGTGAAATGGATTCTATGAAAAAATGGTAAAATATAAAGAATTAGCAAAAAAATTTACCAACTCCACAGTATTTTTTTTCTAAAATAATAATTACAAATTGTTCTAAATCTTTCAAAACTATATTTTATAAAAAAAAATTTACATAATTTAATCAAAATCAATTCAAGGCAGCATGCCGACGCTATTTTCATATTAACTTCGTTGAAATCGTTCTCAAGAAGAATGCTTTATATTTGTTAAAAAAAAAAAACATAAACCACACAAGGCGAGTATGGATAATAAAAACATATATTTTATTTTATTTAAAACATATAAAGATAAAAAAAAACATAATATTAGTATGGATATCTTCATAACCTGTGTATGGAAAATTTCACGATGATCGGATAAGTAGTTAAACGTGAAAAGGTAACAGACAGACAGAGTTACTTTCACATTTATAATATTAGTATGGATATAACCTGCGCAGGTTATGAAGATATCCATACTAATATCAATGCGGACGAAGTCGCGGTCATCAGCTAGTATTTTATAAAATCTCCTTTAATGTAGATCTACAAACGTTTTATTAAAAATCACCAATAGATGGCGCCGAACTTAACAATTTCGCCACATCTTGAGTTTATAGAAATTTTATTTCCGATGACCTCACGAGAACATTGCTGATTTCGCTGTTTAAAAAAGCTCTGGACGATAATGCGCTGATGATAGAATTATTATGATTATGATAGACTGATGACAATCTCTTTAATTAGCGAAATCGACAATAAAATTAATGTATTTGACGTGTAAAATCAATAAATAAAATTGAACTATGTTTAATTTGTTTAATATGCGTCCAACGAAATTTATAAGGTCACTCTAGCTAGGCGTAAAGTAAAATTTTTACTATAACCATTTTTTATACACATTTAAAAGACCATTCACAGTTATAAACCTATTTAAAAAGACACTTTTTATATGTTTTATATGTTCTCATATTTGTGACAAATTGTACTTTGTGGTTGTAAAATTTGATTCCCTCACACTATTTTTAATCTAATGAAGTTTTATTTTTAATCTACATCTATAGGTCTTTTATATTTTTATCATACCTATATTAATTTATAATATACAAAGAAATACAATATACGAGAGAGTGAGTAATATACAACTCATAAAACGATAAAACTTTTAATTATTCCAAGCAATTATAACTTTTTTATTTATAATTATAAAATTACTACTTGTGTTGTATTCAATAGTATTTCGTTCTGTGAGTTTAATAACAGTGTATTTATTAGATGTATAACACGTATAGGAATTCAATAAATTACAACACAGAATACAAATATATTTCAAAATGTTTCCACAGAGTTTTATTGACACTGTCAGAATAACAAAAAAAAAAAAGAAATTATCCTTGACTTGAATATTAGAAAAGATTTAAACGATTGTTGACAAACGTTTTTAATTTGATAAGAATGCATAAATGTTGGCAATATTTGGTATTAAATTTCTTTTTCATTTTGGCAATCCATGCGTCTACTAACAAAGGCGCTCGACTATGATTCCACCATTACAATACATAGATATAATCCGATAAACGGAGCCAAAAGGAGTTTAGCAAAGACAATAGCAAGAAAATCACGATCCAAATTCTGTAGTATCGTTATCTATTACACCGAACACGTAACCACCTCGTCCGTCCATTTGTAGGTAATGATCATGATGTTTCCATAATGACTTGCGGTGTGATACCGTGAATAAAGATATACCCACCTATTGAACACAAACACATTTTTATTAATACATTGGCAAATTACGGACATACCTACTCGTATTTTTTTTGTAAAATTTATTATCGTTGATTTTATGAGATTGGAATGAACGAACTCTAATGGCAAAATCCAGTAGTGGTAGGTCATGCAACGCGTCTGAAAGGCAGTAGTCACACCTTACAGAAGATCACCGTAATATAACAGCACGTGTTGTCTTTCAGCGAGTGAGTAAAGGGTGCCAAAGCCCAATTTTCTTCCTCCTCATTCATAATGCTTCATCCTATTAAGGTCGGCAGCACACTTCGACAACATATATTCTTTTGTTTATAGACCAGGTTTTCCTCATGGGCAACTGTACACAACTGTGTTTTTTAAGCCGCAGGAAGTCCACTGCTGGACAAAGGCCTCCCCCCTGATTTTCCGATCAGAAGCAGCCCGGATCCACCATCGACCCGCGGCTTGCCGGTACGTGGCCTGCACACGAAAACCTTCTGATCCCAGGGGCCGTCGGCTCTCCGTACTATGTGTCTTGTCAACTGCCACTTCAGCTTACTAATCCGCAGGGTTATGTCTGTAACTTTCGTTCGTCTACTAATCTCCTCATTCCTGTTTCGATGTCGCAGTGTAACCCCGAGTATACCCCTCTCCAGTCTCCATAGCTCGTTGAGCGACGTTGAGCTTTCTTACGAGGCCCATAGTGAGAAATATTAGATACCACGTTTCAACGCTATTTGTCACATTGCACAGTGCTCGAAAACTTTTGTTTTGAGGCACTGAGGAGTTTTGGACGAGAAGATGTCTCGGAGCTTCCCGAAACTATGCACAACTCATTATGCTATGCAAAACTAATTGTCATAAGACAACCTTGCGACATAATTACAGTTGATCATAACCGCACGTCAGTTGAAACCTCAACGAAGTTAGTTATCCACTATCAAGTGGATAGACAGTCCGCCTGCCTGCTGACTGAACTTTATGTAAAAAAACCAACAAATTAAACAAGCATTTAAATGAAATTTAGTCTCTGTTTATGTGAACTTTTTACCTCTCTGCAATATCTGTACATCTGTCCTTCGACGTCCACAGAAACTGCGCTCGTGCACTCATCCAAGATGGCGAATTGAGGTTCGTGGTAGAACAAACGCGCCATCTAAAAACAAGATTTGAAATTATTTATTTATTTATTTATTTATAACACACCAACAGCTTAACATAATATTTAATTTAAACTTGGGTACATTAAAATAATAAGACACAGAATTAGTTATGCAAAGCAAATTACAGATGTGACTTCATTCACCAACAACATTTTAACCTAGATTTTAATTTTAATCTAGATCGAAAATTAAAAACTAAAACAAATTGATGTCAAGTTTCATGGTTAATACTTTTAACTATTCTGTCGTGAGTCTGGCCTGAGAAAATAGCAAATTAAACAAACAACATACAGGTTAGTTGTAACTGGCCACACATTCCTTAATAATAAAAGGCTTACAGAATACGACCAGTTTTCCAGTATGACCGGTCTGAAGCAGCGTGGATCCAGCGACGATCCGCGGACCTTATAATGTCGTCTAGTTACTAATAATATTCCGATATTAGTACTTACGAGAACCACACAAAAGCCGACTCCACAGCTAATGCTCTTTGAAAAACCCAACGTTGGTATAACCCAACGTAATTAATAGTGTAATTCAGTATAGGGACGAATGAGATAAGGGAATAACGCGATACAGTACCTTTGATTCTTTTAATGTGAATGAGAACATTTATAAAGTTCACAAATTAGAAAACAACGTCACAAACTTGTAAATGACAGTGAGCTATGTGACCTTTTCAAAAATATTGTAGTTAAATTTAAATTGTAGCAATTTTTATTTTAACTAAACATAATAAATAGTAACATTGAACATAAGTGACCACATCATAACCCATCAAGTGTGGAAGCCGCTAAGGCTAGGAACGTTCGAAGACAAGTAAAGGCCTGCTGTGCCGCAGTGAGCTACCATAATGGGCCAAGCTGTTAACCGTACAAAGTTCGTAAAAATAATTGCCGAAAATGTCATGGGGACATTTTAGTGGTTCAGAGATCTCCACTTACTAATATAGAGTTTAACAACTTTATTTACACGATTGGCTGTACAAATAAAATTCTTTTATGACTTAGGGGCTTTGTTCTTATATAATTTTCAAAATTAGTTACATTGATTTGTAATATCAATGCTTAAATATTGTAAATTTGTTAGACCATGGCATGCTTATTATAAAAACACTCTCTTCCATACATTCAAATAAAATTAAACTGTCTCGTTTTACTAAATACTAATATCAAGGTCCATACGGTAATTATAACAACGTATAATTACCGTATGGACGGTAATGATATTTAAATTTTTGGCTGTCTATTTGACCCGACCAACCTCTGAATCGGCTGGACCGATTTTAAAAAGACTTCCACTGGCAGATAGCTGATGTTATAAGGAATAACATAGGCTACTTTTAGTTTAGGAAATATATAAGCAGTGTCCAGTACCGGGAGCGTCCCAAGTTAGTAAATAAAAATATAACCACTTCATAAAAAATTGGAAATTTCATTCTAGAGCAGATAAGGCCCCAATTTATCTCTTGCCATCTTATCTGTTAAGACAAAATCAGGTAACTCACGGCAATCCTCTGTTTCTCGCCGCCCGAAAGGACGTCCATCCAATCCTCGACGGCATCCCATCCGCCGTCCCGAGCGGCCAAGTAGGACAGTTGAACTATCTCCATGAATGCGTTTAGTTGTTCATCTGTGCGACCACGACGGACCATCTCGTCGCGAGTCTGTGGGTATATCACCTAAAACCAAATTTGTTTCTTAAACAAATCCATTATCATCGTTGATACATCAACATACTAAACGACACTGTAACTATGTACATCATATGTCAGGCGATTTAATTAAGATTTATGTCTTTATTAATAAATAAAGAACACAAGTTCTCGTAAATTCAGGATCTGACAATTCCTTTATATATTTATTAAATATTTGCATATCTTATTGGGTAGTTTAATTGCCATAACCTAAACATTTCTAATAATTATATAGTTCTGGTCTACATTTTGGTCTTTACAATAAATTACTTTGCCTAGTTATTTTGGGCCCTATTTTGGTAATTTTGACAAAATAATTTAGATTCTAAGAAATTCACACAATCCATACATAAAAATAAAATTGAAGTAAGGAATATCAAAATATACGACAACTATATACAGTAATTGGAACAAAAAGAACAATTTAAAATAAAATAAAAATGTGTCGTTCCGGCTACTTTCCAAAACGGTTAGACCGATTTTGAAGAGGACTTTCACTGGCAGATAGCTGATATTATAAGGAGTAACTTAAGCTACTTTTATTTTAGAAAAATAATATTATAATATATGTTAATATGGTGTGTTTAATACTAAAAAACATGTTAAGCATTTTTATTCATGTTCAGGCAAGTATAAGCGATCATATTGTAAGAAAAGAGTTTGGAATCCATATGTTAACTTATGATGACAGTACCTGATCTCTAAGGGTGCCAAGTGTCATGTACGGCCGTTGAGGTACGTAGAAGAGTTTTCCTTTCGGCGGCTTGGTCAGCTCACCGCCAAACAGCGGCCACAGTTCACCGAGAGTGCGGAACATAGAAGATTTGCCGCAGCCGTTCGGACCACATACCAACACGTTTATACCGGACCTATACAATAGACATTTACAAAGAGTAAAATTTCAAGGTCGAATATTGTGTGACGCTTCAGTGTAACGATCACGTGACGCTTCTTGTAACGTTTCTGCGCGACATCTACCGCTGCACAGGGTGCACACTGCGTTACGCAGTCATTTGGGCAGTCCGTTTAGCGACAGTAATCACCCCCTTACAGAAGACCATCGTGAAATAACAGCATGTGTGCTGTTGTGTTTCGTTGCGTGAGTAAGGGATACCAGAGAACATGGTATCCTATCCCTTCCCATTCCCTTAAGGTCTGTTTATATCTTCAGACAATGATCGTGTCAGTTAAAATAATATCATTTCATATGATAGGTATGTAAGAAGGGCCTGTGCCATAACAAAAAAGGATAGCATTAGGCAGTAAAGTTTGAGTACATCAATATCGAATATATCCACTACGGCCGGTTTTCCTATCACTTATCGATAGCAATCTACATTCCGTTGCACATTCCTATCTCCATTGACGTTTATTGTTCGACGACTCAGTTGATAATGCGTCTACTATAGTCACTAATCCTTCAACTTATAATAATTTCACTAACACACTACAATAGATGGCGCTGGAAAAATGTAAGCGTATTGAATTTATAAACGACAAACAGGATTTATGTTGCATTTTTGACGTATCAGAACAATAAACGAAACAATACATCATGGCAAATTAGACACATTTTTTTTTTAAATTAGACATTAAATATTCTAAAGAAAGTAAGTTGTGACTAACTAACTTGACTTCGAAAGTGAGTTCGTTGATTAGCATGTCCCCATTGGGGGTGACAAGGGGCACTTTGTCGAAGCGGATCAGCTTATCCTGGTAGATGATCCGGCCGGCTCCTGGCGCCAACAAAGCGTGACCTGCGAATAACGAAACATTACGATCACACGATTTGTGAATTATTTTACCATACATTACTGCAGAGTCCAGGAAGTGAAGGATTGCCGGATGAAAAAGATCGGAGTCCGGCAATCCTCTTTCCGGTCGAGGCTGGTATAGTGCTTTTCTCAATAAATGTGAGGAAATAATGAAACACGTGATAATGCAAAAAAAATAGTTTAATATGAAAAATTTAATAAAAAATTAATTTACATATACAAAGTTTTATTTAGAATAAAACAAACGCAAATGTTTACTAAAAACAATAAATATTTAGGTAGGTACTGAAAAAGTCTGCTTTCCCGCCTTTTTTATTTTTTATTTTCAATGAGTGCAAAGGAAACAGCCATACAGCCCAGTCATCAAAAGAGCGTGCGCTCGCCCTCGCCTACTACGCCTGTGACGGCGGCGGGCGCGTTCGTGAAGAGTCGTGAAACTTCGGGTTTCATCGGGCTGAGCAGCGGCCAGGAATGAATTTTCATATAACATTCTTAGCCTAGGCCGAGAAAGAAATGCATGAGCCAAGAATTATAAACTTCGTGGCTTGTTTTTAGTACAAGAATGCCTACATTTCCGAGCATGTTTGAGAAAATGATATTTTTAAGCCGCTGCTAAGCCGAATACGAAACTATATAAAAAAGGTTTATGTTTCTTATAATTTAAAACGTGATATCAAAACTAGACTGGAAAGTAAAGCTGAAGCGCGCATTTTTTAAATGCGCTAATCTTTGTTACTAAGTAGGTACCAATTGGATTTACACATATTTTTTGCACTTAATAGTCTAATTCTTGAGGAAGGTTATTTAATATTACGTCAGAAAGAATGCTAAGTAAAAGTCATAACGAGAATACGAAGAGAGAAAAATCGTATTATCTCTTTCAAAAGAGAGAATACGATTTTTTTATATTAAACTAGCTGACCTATAGCTCTAATATTAACAGGACTGTCATTCGGTCAATTTCTAAATTTCTGACTTTTCCCCGTGGAGTTTTCAAATTTTTTTTATTATAAATCTTCATAGTAGAAAAATGACATATAATCTGTGGTTTTCTGTCTGTATGTCTATTAATGATACTTTAGGGCCAACACATAATACTGCGAATTGGAGCGATGCGATTTAATGCAATAAGGCGTCTTTATTCCACGATTCGAGTGTTCGATACGTAAATTTGTAAGTGCTTGCGATGCGTTCAGCGAGCTCGTACATTTCTACGATGCGACGTCGCATCGAAGTTTTGTGTGTCGACACAAAAATCACAATTATGAAACAAAAAATCAAAGAAATAATTCTTTAGAATCTAGTCCATAATTATATCCAATTTATTATTTTATTTTTGCTTAAAATAATTGTAATTGTATGAAAAAATAAGAGTTTAGAGTTTGCTAGACACCAAATGAAAATAACAAATCAGATCAAATCTAGGCTTACCACTTACCGTTTTGCAAACTTTTCTCCCCGTTGACCATCGTCCTGGTGTAGTTCCCTACGTTGATGTCGTCCAGCACTTTCCTGAGCTGTGTGACGCGCGACGTCAGACCCGCCAGCTTACTGAGTTCCCTGCCCGACAGCACTATGCGCCCTATGGCTTCGGCCATCTTCACCAGCATACGGCCGTATGTGTAGTAATGCTGGAAATCATCATTCACAGCTTTAGTATTCAAAGGATATATATAAGCTTACACTGTTTTCTCTAGCTATAGTTGACGGAGTCTTTTTATTTTCTAGTTGCGGTTGTACGCGACAGATACATTCATTGATATACATTCATCGATATTCGTTTCGTTCTGTGCTTCTTAAAGTTGCAGGCGAGGAATCACTTAAATTGTTTAGCTTACGAGGGTTGTTTGATAAGTCATTTTAAAAAGTAAAAAAAATATATATATTTTAAACAATTTACATTTATTTCTCAACATAGTCTCCTTTGAGGGCCAAACACTTGTTCCAGCGAGTTTCCAATTTTTTTATCCCCTCCAAAAAATACGTTGTGTCAAGGTCTTCAAAACAGCCGTTTACACCTGCGATGCAGTCCTCATTTGTCAAAAGTTTTTGCCCTCCAAGCCATCTTTTCAGATTTGGGAATAGGTTAATAATCGCACGGAGCTAGGTCCGACGAATACGGAGCATGCGGAACACAGTCATCATATCCAAACACAGTTTTGAAATTCGCTTTCGTTCGCGTTTTTGTTCGATTGTCAACAAACGTGGCACCCATCGTGCAGACAGCTTTGTCATACCCAAATCTTCATACAGGATTTTATGTACTAGGTGATTTTTCTCACCTATTTCACGCACCTTCACTCGATGGTCGTCGAGTACAATATTATGGACTTCTTCAACAACATCCTCAGTAGTGACTTCGATTGGGCGACCAGAGAGTCGAGCATCAGATGTGCTTGACCGACCACGTTTAAAATCATTTATCCAGTTATAAACAGTCTGCAACGTTGGTGCGTTAGTGCCATGAACAGAATCAAGTTCAGTTTTTATTGTGGCAGCACTGCAACCCTTCATAAAAAAATGTTTTATAACGGCACGAAATTCAGATTTTTCCATAGTAGTTGAAAATTCACGAGTGATCACAGTTAAACAATGGTTAAACTGACAAAAACTTGTTTTTTTTTTGCTGAATTTTTGACAGTCTTCATTTGAAAGATTGTGCTTGCTAGTGTTAATGCCTTTTACCAGAAAAAAGGTTTTATAAATAGTTTTTAAAAGGACTTATCAAACAGCCCTCGTATAAGCTATAGTTCTTTAGGCTTATTCTCAAGAAATGTCCCATTTTCTCTTACATAATTAAAAACGTCAACTACAGAAACGGTTTCACTAAAAATCGACATAGATGGCGCTAAACAAAATATTCATTTATTTTCGAGTTAATTATGGAATCATCCATGATTGATGATATCTTGAAAATAGTTTATGTGTTTGATGAATTGAAAAAATGAACAATTTGCGCACAATGGAAAGCAACTGGTCGAGTGGTTGAGGTGCCTTAGCAGTCTGTCACAGGGGTCCTGGGTAAATTTTTCAAAGGAAGCAACCAGTGCTCTTAAAGAACACCACAGCGTAAGTGACTGTCAATTGTGACGATAAATATATAAGGTCGAGTGCATAATATAGTATGTTTATTTAGAAGAAAATTAGGTTCTTTTGAGAAAGTTTCCTAACATCATTATTGAAATTAATTAGAACCTTTCTTTTTAAACAGTGACATAATCAATTTGTTGTTAAGATTTTATTAAATGAAAGCTAAGACATAAGAACCAAGAAAATGTGTTTAATTTATTCCTTGATGAAATTAGTGTTAACGAATCAAAATAAATCTCAAATAATCCCCCAAAATGTTACAAAACTGAGAGGAGGTAAGTGGTAAGTTTCTTGTGTTTGCAGAACTGAGAATAGTTTACATTTAATGGCATCCGACTTAAAAAATAATAACAGACATATGTCATTTTTTCTCTCACCTGAAATCTATCGTTTTCTGTTCCAGTCGTGAGTAAATTGTGGTCTTTCACGAAGAACGGTCTCGATACAGCATAGAAGCCCACCGTGATAGCCACATCTGGAATTATATTTTTTTATATACAATGCAACATTGACGACCCTAAGATCGTATTGTGAAAGCCTCTAAGGTCACAAGTGATTTAATGCCATTCTCTAAAGAATGACATTACTGTTTTTGCAACAATTACATACTTATATATCTTCGTAACGACCTGATGTTCCAACGTATAAATCGCCGATAATAAACACCGTACCTTGGCGTCTGGCTATTTTCAAATTAAAGTGTGAAAATAATCGTTTATCTAACATATTTATATGTACAATTAGAAAATAAATAAATTCAAAAATAACTTCTATTTGATGGCTCGATTAACATCACAAACGATTTGATACGATTTCCAGAAACATTCAAATAAGCTATTGTTCACCAATAGCTTATCTTTTCTGAAAACATATCTTAGACGAGCTGTGCCCGCGACTTCGTAAGCGTGGTATTCGGAATAACACGTAACTTTTTTGTTTGTAAACAGATTAGAATGAAATATACACTAAGTAAATGTTACCGGAACCACATTAAAATCGTTTAAGCTGTTTCCGAGATTAGCGTGTATAAAGGCTTAATAGGTAAACAACCGTTTTATTATAGAAAAAAAATCTCCAGCCTAAACTGCACCCTACTTAATATGAGTGATCATATAGATCTGAGGTCAACTTACATTGGAACCCTCAGAATCAACTAAACTGACTATTTTTAACTTTGTATAAACTTTCAATCATCATCGTTTTACAGATGATAATATATAGTTGACTAAAGTTTCAGCCAAATCAACCGAAGAGTTATTTTATTGCATTGAATTTACATATGTTTGTAAACCGATTGGAATGAAACAAACACTAGATGTTACGCGGAGATTGCTATAATATACATAAGTGAAAACCGCATTCAAATTGGTTAAGCCGTTTCTGAGATTAGCGTACAGAAATGCACAAACAAATAGACAACAATTCTAACTATTTTTTTGATCTCTGTAACAAAAGTACGTGTACAAATTTTTTTTTTTTTGAAAAATATTTAATGTACAGTCACGGCCTGTTTACGATTTTATTATATTATACATATAATAATTTATCTAAGATATGTTAATTATCTACATTGTAACGCCAATAAACCTACGTAACGCCTGGAGTAGATAATAGTAAATCTTATCAAGATAAGAGAATAATTAGGTTTTTAATATTAGTAGTTTTCTTATCCTTAAAGCGTATTCGAACTTGGAGTCGGTACAGAGATAAACCTTGTCCTTGACACATGGGACAGTTATTTATCCCAGGAAGGCAACATTAGTTTAATACAAGTGTGTTAAATTTTATTTATTGCGAATTTATGTAAATTCTTTCACTAATTAGAAGGCTACCTTATCAGGGAATAACATAGGCTGTGTTTTGTTAAAAATTAAAAAAATAGATATCGCCACGAAAATGACAAGGTAACCCAAATTGTCTACAAAGGTCATTATTTGGCGTGCGCTGCGATAACTATTAATGATACATAAAATCTATACACATTAATAAAATCGTAAACGAGTCGTGTCTTTACATTACATATTAAAAAAAAAAAAAACCAATTTATACACGTTTTACTAATGTTACCGAGGTCAAAAAAATAGTTTTTAGAATTTTTGTCTGTTTGTCTGTGCGTTTGTGCACGCTAATCTCAGAAACGGCTTAATCGATTTGAATGCAGTTTTCACTGATGTATTGTAGCAAGCTTAACGTAACAATTAGTGTTTGTTTCATTCTAATCGGTTTACAAACATAAAAGTTACGCGCTATACCGAATACCACGCGTACGAAGTTGCGGGCTCAACTAGTAATGTACTATGTTTATAGTACTCATCATTACCTTCAAAAAAGTTCACGAGGCTGTATGTATAAATATTATAGTTAACTCACAATGTTTTTTCATCAAATAAGTCGATCAAAACACGTATAGAATTAAAAGATGACGGATAAGAATGAAAATGCCGCGATGTGCCTACGCAGCTCCAAGCTTAGTTCATTAGTTACCTACACATTTTTTTTTGTTTAGTTTATATATATAAAAATACACTTAGATGAAATCCACGCGAATCGCCTAGTACAATCATAGATAAAATACTACTTAACCAGTATAGATGGTCACTCACGTACATTGAATCCGTACCCTATCCAATTTCGCTTATATCTAGATGCCGCCTGTGTAGTTTGTCGCTTATTTGTTGTCATTAAAAATCCGCTAGAGTCGCTGCAGTCGACCATTCAGTCAATTCTCATGTACAAAAGATGGCACTACTAAAATTTATTTAAAATATAAAAGAAGTGGGCATGAACAACGATAAAAGGGCCGTATGACGGTATAGGTTCTGTTCTAAAAAATAGGGCAATAAGGAACTAAAACGTTAATTACTGCCGATTATATCCTATAATAGAAAAACGTCTTGTCAATCGATAAAATATTATTAATTATGTTTTTTGTTATTTGTATTCATAATCTTTACATACTTCGATATAATTTTGCTTAGGTACGTATGTTTGTGTTCAGAAAGCTGAAAAACTGGGTGATGGATTAACTTAATTTTTTTGCAAAACGATGCATTTTATCACAAGAGTGTTTATATAAACTTTCTATTCCGAAGATTCAGCGGAAACGAAAATAAAAATGAGCTTACAGCAAAACGTGGCCAGGTTCAGTTAGTTATAACATAGATAAAAATTAACCAGTTTTTGTCGATTGTGTTACGAAGAAAAAATGATAACTCACACATTTTAATTTGTTATTTTTGTACTATGGTCATTATGCATTATAATTGTAAAACAAATTAATAACATAATGTTTTCTGATATAATAATATTAAATATCTAAATAAAAATTTTCTATAATTTTCATTAAATGGAACAATATCATACATAAAAGTACTCCCAGCAACGTCGCCCTCTAGTTATTACCACGATAATAAGGAACTATAACTGCGTGATTGAATTTGTTGGTTATAATTTTTAACAAAATACACATTAATGTTAAATTCGAGACTATTAGTGACATCTAGGGAGTGGAAATCCCAATATGAAATTGGCTTCAGATCGTTATATGAAGGTTGACCATCTATACTGGTTAAGTAGTATTTTATCTATGGTACAATATATAGCACAAAATAAGCTATTATAGGGACAGCTACTTATTTATCATGAAATACTGTTAAAACTTACATTTCGCAATGATATTATCTATGAATCCCATCGCGACTCTGAAGTTGAGGAACTTGCGAAGGTGACGCGTCAGCTTGAAGAAACTCGCCAACAATGTCAGTTGTTCGCGATGATTGCCCTGTTTGTATAAAGTCAATATCAAATTTGCCATTCACCTGTGATAGCTTGTTTATAGCAACGGTTTTCACCTAGCCCACTTAATGGGCCGTTAGGTTGTATGTCATTCTTTAACATAAATAATGCCTACCTACATACAATATATTTAAAAAAATATAAACACAAATCTTACCTGATAGAATGCAATCTCCTCTGAATTAGTGATTAATCTGGAATTCACGTATCGGAATTCGCCTTCTAACTTCTGTTCTTGTACTGTGAGGCGCGCTAGAAAGTAAAAATTTGAGTAAGTATTGCGAAGCAATTGAGAAATATTTTTCAAAAATACATAACCGGAAATATTTTCTCAACTTCAAACAGGAAACTGTCCAAGTTTCTTACCTGTTGGTTTTCTGAGATGTGTTAAGAACACGCCCGATATCAACAAATAAGTCATCATAATGCCGGGTGTCTGTAAACAGTGAAATGTTTATTTATTTATTTTGTGGTTAATTATTTATTACAATAAAGTGACAGTTTTTGTGTCGATTCATTAAGTCTTAAGGTGAGTTCAGACTATGTAACAAAATATGTTATAAAACATAGTTATATAGCATGTTTTATATGAGTGGGCGCTATGGGTTATAAAACAAAGTTATATACATATAACATTTTCGCGTGAGCACGTTACCACGTGTACTCATGATGCTATTGATACAATCTTATATTGCACTGTTATTTTAATGTGTACAATGTTATTTAATTTGGACGGAATTTTATCGCAAGTTATAACTAGCGATCCGCCCCCGGCTTCGCCCGGATGCAATTTTTATATATATAAACATTCCCCGTTTATCCCTCTTTCCATTAGTGAAAACCGAATTAAAATTGGACTACCCGTTCACGCGTGATGCCGCGACCAAGGGAAATAGGGATACATTTTTATATATAGAAGATTTGACTAATTTCGACCATGAAGAATAATGTCGAAATATCAGACATTTCTAAAATTAGTTTCATAGATACTGCTGATCTACTTATCTTAAGATGGATATTGAATTCAACAATTCCTTTTTCTTTTTTAAGAAAAAATAAAATAAAATCTTTTATCAGTGGTGCCTAAAATTTAGGAATTCAAAGCGAGTACACTTGTAATTTCTAAAAATAGGTGAAACTTCTTTTAATTAAATTTAAAAAAAACTACAGATGTATTTTAAAAAACCAATAATTACAGAGATTGATATCAAGATAATAATTTATTTTTAATTCTTATAATAAGTTTATTCATTGGAAGAAACAACTTTATTTTATTTTAAAGTAAATGCGAACATTATACATATTTTCATAATTTCTCGTAACTTATAAAAAAAATCTGTGAAATGAAATTTGTTACATGTACAATCTAAAATACTCTGATTTTAAAGGTGCTGTATCTGGAGTTTGTGAGAAATTGTGACAAATTCTCTTATATAATTATTTCACTCACTTCCAATATCGAACTTAGTAGTGAAGGATTGTGACAAAACAAACTCACCGATACACCAAGGTTGACCGTAAGCCTATACAAATATATGCCAATGTCCAGCATCGGTTTGCTTATATTACTGTACAAATCCACAACTGTTTCACAGAACTTGTCAATGTCTGTGGTCAAGAGTTGGTCGGCGTTTGAAATGCGATTATCCAAATTTGTCACTTTGTAATACGTGAAACCCCTGAAACAATTTCACATGTTAATAATGTTTTTATTGTATTAAGATATAATAATGTCAAATGAAAAAGAATGAGTTTATAACTGCAAATATTTAACCCCTCGTATGTCCCGGCTTTTTTAGGTTAAAAAGAGTGAAATAAAAACGGAAAGTGTTTCTACAGTTCGGTCAATTCGTTCGATAAATTGTTGTACAAATTTCAACTTTATCCAGAGAGTATTAAAGCTTAAAATCGAGTGCAAGTCGGTCTGGGCCAAGTTACGTTGCGCGGGCACATTCGCGGAGTTGCGCAGATAAGTGCCGTGAAATTGTTGTGCAAATTTCAACTTTATCTAGAGAGTATTAAAGCTTAAAATCGAGTGCAAGTCGGTCGGGCCAAGATATGTTGCGCGTAATTGTTGTACAAATTTCAACTTTATTCATAGAACTTTAGTATATATAATCGAGTGAAATATGACGCAAGTCGGTCGCGACACACATCTGTGTCGGGACATACAAGCATAGTTGGACAGATCTGTGCCAAAAAATACGGGGACATACGAGGGGACCTGGCGCTTACAACCTTTTCATAGCGAGGAAATTAGCATGTTGTATAACTTGTGTTTAGGATAGCCTCTCTGGTACGTTAGTACATTATACCTCAATGATGAAAGAAGTTTTTTAATATTATGATCGGTAGGCAGGCTGACCGTTCACCTGATAATACGATTAGACAACTGTATTATTTTAATAAATATAAACAAAACATCTATCGTCACCCATTAACACAAGCAATGCCGCCATAGGGATTGCAAGTGCCCTGCAGTCCTTGATAGGATAAAGGTCAAGGGGATAGAGTAATGGGTCATGACATCGTTTAATCACTCACCGAAACGTTTCTATAAGTGGGTGGTTATTATTATTATCTTCTTAGTGGCTATTCCTGTCTACTAGAGTACCAGTATCTCTTCGTCCATTGCTGAAATTTTGTGATCGCCACGTAAACTAAAGCTCTCTACCTACATATATCTACTACGTTAAGAAACTGTAGTACTTTTTTGATAGAGGCATTCTTCACATCTTCACAAGCCATTGTGTGGCTTCCTAAGATGTGACTGCGCTTGTGCATCAGGGGCCACACTCGCACAGGATGGTAAGCATAGTTTGCCTTCCAAGTGGGTGATTACTGTTGCCAGAGATGATGCCCAAGTTTACGACTGCAGAACTCAGCCTGTCCTTCCACTACTTATCTTATTTTAGTACTGTTTTAAAACTAACAGCACGTATACCGTTGCTTTCGGAGAGTGAATAAGGAAGGACAGAGCCAATTTCTAATGCCTTAATCTCAATCCTTCTAAGATAGGCTTGTCTGACGACCTTAACGTAAACAAATATAAAAAATCATTCAACTATTATCATAATAGCATAATAGTGTAAAAATAATAGTAGTTTAAAAGTACAAGGTATAATAGCGTCTAGTAGTGATAGCCCCAGTGCTAACCCCAGTGGCTCGAACAGGATGACGAGAATCGCAGGTTAATATACCGACCAAGGCTTACACTATTGAAGAAATAAAGGTCACTTGCTCTGATGGTGAACTTTTTAGTTAACCTATGTGAAATGAGAAGAAGATAAACATTTCATCACGAAAAGAAACTGTCGAGGGATGATCTAAAAATAAATACAAAAGTATACGAGCAATAAAGACTGACTAAATTTTTTAACACATAAAAAATGGCGCGTACGAAGGCGCAGACAAAAGCAAGTTGTTTATACGTCAGAAAAACAAATCAGAAAACAAGCTCTCGTGCAAAACTGGATTTAGACGTAGGTAATAACAATTTACCTACGTTATTAGTAATATGAATAATAGTAATAACAAAATTTTCCATAACAAAAAAAGCATCATGTTAGAGCAACAAAATTAAACACTAAAACGCCTTTGTGTTTGAATCCTTGGTGTAAAGGTCAGATTTTTAATGCCAGTAACGTCACTTTGCCTAAGTGAAAGAGCGCATACCTGTATGAGTTTTCGTATTATCTTCTAATTTATCTTATATTCTCTAAATACATATATGTATTCAAGAAAGATTAATTGGGCGATTACTCAGTGAGGTCAGTCAGTAGTTCTCGGAGCTAACGGCTACATGTAAAACAGGTATAAGGTTATCTCCATATTAATTAATAACATAGTCTGGTTACCACTCGCCGTTGTAGCGTTGATTGAATGTTCATGTACTGAACTTTGAAACTGACCTTTGTTTGCTTTTAACGGCGCGCTTATTTGCCTTATTGAGTGTTCGTGTAATATTACACGCATTACTCAATTTGTAAAAGCAAACAAAATTGTGGTTTATTTTGACCAGCACAGATTTAAATCAATTTTTTGTTGGCTATTGAATTTTATGCTATAAATGGGGAATTTTGCACTAAAAGTACTTTATTTATTTATTATTTTTTATTTAATTTATGTATCTATATAAAGTTTTAAAAGTATTTATAGATCGTCAAATACAATAAAAGTTAAGGAATCTAACATCGCTAGTTCGGAATGCTGTTTCTCTGTAGTTGCTCTTGTTAATAATAAATCTATACATATAATAAAATCGTAAACGAGCCGTGTCTGTACATTAAATATATTTAAAAAAATATTTAAAAAATCATTAAATATTTATATTATCATCTGTAAAACGATGATGAAAAAAAAAAATTTTTTTTTAATTTTAATGGTGCTGACAGACAAATCGCAGTCGCCATATTGGCCACTCTAGCGAAACGTCACTCACTGACACCTGTGACATCTTGAGTGGTTAATAAACGTTCCGTTTCATTCATACTAGCGCACATACGCCTCGCCACTCAATACGTTCGTCGCACCATTCATTTTAAAAACAAAGTGTCCATTACAAAGAACTGTGGCTCATGTGACTGTGTAAAACGAAACGTCTTGCCGCAAACATTGAGCGAAATCTATGCCGCTTTGCCTTTAATATTCCTTGAGAACCGATAACTACAGAAATATCTACTTACCTACATTTTGTTCCTACATGTGTACATATTATACACATTACACCCGAGCGAAGCCGGGTTTTCATCTAGTATATATATATATATATATATATATATATATATATATATATATATATATATATATATATATATATATATATATATATATATATATATATAATCATCTAAATACTTACTTCATGTACTGTTGATATAAAAACAGCGATAAATTGGTCCTAATCCTCAGCTTTGCTTCTCCTATACTCCATTTGAGTACATTGTTGACTAACGATATCTGAAATTAAGTTTAGTCATTTAAGGATGATACATCATCACAATTACATAGTTAGATAAAATCGAAACATTGTATTTTCTACCATGTTATAGCATTATCTATCAGTATTTAAAATTACGTAGCATGATTAATATAACAGTTAGTTAAAACAAAAAGAGAGACGAGAATTAATCAGTAGAAAAAAATTATCCTATAATATAGTAAGATTCCAGACATGCCTGACGTAAATTATTTCCTAAAGGACAACATGTGGGGAATCAAGTAGTGTTTCTATGTACTTTGAAAGTATGCGTCTTAGTATCTGCTAAGTTGGGTAGATGGCCAATTTAGAGCTATCAGGTGAGATAGAGAAGTAAAAATAGGACTAACTTCACTTATATTTCAAAGGCTGATTTTTATATTTGTTTTGTAGAATATTATTACAAAATAATATTCAACACTGCCAGATACTTCCCGTGGGCCATAACTTCTGCCAGACGCTTTAGGACCCCTTTCATTCCTCAGCGTGTCGCCGGGCACGCGCCCGGTAGAACGCGGCACAATGAAAGCAGTCATTGGTATCATACAAGTTCGCCCGGCCGCGTGTTTCTCACACGCGGCTTTAGAAAATAAATTATGTCTGGCATGCCGGGATCTTGGGCCAATAGGGAATATGCACATTTTTTTAAATATTTTCATACGATAGGTTAAATCGTTATATAACCGTAAAAAATATTACGTGCCAAAATACAGAAATTTAGTAACTTTTTTTGTTAAAATGTTTAAATTAACTAACAGCAATGGGCATTTTAAACACCCGCCCTTGTCGTGACGTCACAGTCTACAATAACAATCAAATGTTAAAAATCATAAACATCTACGGGCTTGTTGACATTTCATAGACTTTTACGTCACATTGGAACTGACCCGTTACAAGTATATTTTGAGTTTCCCACGATTTGTTTGCGCTTTTTAATAATTATTTTCTTAACGAAAAGAAATAATATTAAAAAATATTTACATAGACATAATTCTAAAGCAAAAATGTTGATAAAAAATATTTAAGTCTACGTTTTTCTGGTTGTATATAATTTTGCATTCTATTAAATTTTCAATTCTACTTAATTTCATTTCAATTTACTAGCAACATCCTTTTGCTTTCCAACATCCAGGACGATGAACATTATCTCTGAAATTCTCCGAAAAAGTAATTGCTCTTTAAAAATTATTAACATAAAAAATATTAAAAATAATTATGAAAATAATTATTAACAAACGAAAAATCCAATAAGTATTACATTTTTTTATTCTAGCTTGTATTATAAACACTAATTGCTTTTTTAAATTTCATAGAATTTTCTATAAGAGCAGCATCATACATATAATAATTAGAGGTGCCACGAATATTCGGCTACTATTCGGTATTCGGCCTATTCGGCCACTTTTTTTGGTATTCGGTATTCGGCCGAATAATAAGTACTATTCGGCCGAATACCGAATACCTAAAAAGTGGCCAAATTGTGGACAAAAAAGACCCATCATATTACTCAAGATTTGTATTTATTACCAAATTACAATATTTTAATAAGTAAAATTAATCAGCGTTAAGTTGTGATGGATAAAAACAAGCTTTTCAGCATTTGATGGTAGCAAACGATTACGCTTTTCATCGTAAATGATACCAGCTTCAGAAAACAACCTCTCACTATACACGCTACTCCCGGGGGAAGAAAGATAAACACAAGATAAGATAATTTAACACAAACAATTGAAAAAGAACTAATGAACTTTTCTACAAAATCGTAGGTGATATTTTATTTTTACACGGAGCATATACAAAGAGGAGATGGCCTAAACAACTGTGCACTGATTTCAAACTAGGTCCTGACGTCATTTTTTGTGGGCGTGGTCTTGGTCAGTCTGCTGTCGACATCGGCACGGAGTGGTGGCGCTTGTTTGTTGTAGTCAAAATTCATTTGCAATTTTCTATTAACTTTATAATTAAAAATGAGTAAAAAAATATGAAGTGTTGTGTGCTATCGTGTAAAAACTATTCGGATAGACGTTCCGATGCCATGGATGGCATCACATTTCACTTGTGAGTAATTTTATTCATACTTTATCGAGACGAATTCTAGAAAAATATCTTTGCATTTCCATAGTTATCCTACTTGACTAAAGATGGCGCAATATTGTATAACATAAACGGCTTTTAGCTACGTAAATAACATTTATATCTTCAAAATTATACGTATTTAAGTTGGCTATAATTTTACTAAAGACTTCTTTGTTGAGAAAAATGTCGTCTTATTATATTTTAATCATTGATTTAAACCTTGCTTAGCTCGCCTGCCATCTATCGTGAAGTAGTCAATAATTGTATATACAGGGCCGTAATTAAAATTGTTTTTATAAATTTAATTATTAATCAGTAAATAATTATGTTTTAGATTTCCACCCAGAGATGACTTAAAACGGGAATGGATTAATTGGCTATTAGTTACGTTTTTTTTCTGTATATTAAGTTTTAGGAGCTGTACAATTTGAGTAAATAAATAATTAGTTGAAAAATAAATAATTCTTTGAAATTCAGTACGTCCCTGTATTCGATACTAGTGCTATCTAGCAATACATAGCTAAACAACGTAGTGAAAGGTCGATAGACGAAGGTTTTCTTTTTACCGCTAGATGGAAAAAGTATAATTGGGCGGGGTCTAACTTCCTCCTTGCCCCGCGCAGTAGTCACGGCGCCGCTCTATAGAAAAATTCAATAACAACATCTCCTCTTTGTATATGCTTCGTGTATTTTTATAATAATCTGACAAAGCGGGCCGTGACGTGCCTACTCGCAACAGAAACAAACAAACAATCAAATGACCGCACGCCGCACGCCCGCCCGCGCTCGAGTGAGACAGGTCGCGACACGATTTTGCGTTCGACAAGCATGTACATGGTGCCGAATGTTCGGCGGCCGAATATTCGGCGCTTCGGCCGATAGCGTGGCCGAACATTCGGTATTCGGTATTCGACTAAATCACTATTCGTGGCAACTCTAATAATAATAATAAAATTCGACTTTAAAAAAAAACAAAGGCGGAACTTACCAACGGCATTGCAGTGAAAAATTGTATCAAATGGTGTCTGAATTTCTTCTGGTTCATCGTTATTATAGCCCTACAAAAAGCAATATGATTAGAAAAATTAAATTACGGCTTTTCTTATAAATATGCGACGAATATTAGGTACACAAAAAAAGAAAACAACTCGAGCATTTTCTTAATGTTTTACTTGCTGAAACAAATTAGTCAGTCACGCCCTGAGCAGGACAAAAATAATACCAAAAACCGATCAAAAACAGCCTACTTCTCTAGCATAGCGAAACTGACTTCTTCTCAAGCTCAATCATCATAGCAAATATATGTTCATAACTAGCTTTGTTCAATATTTATCCATACTAATATTATAAATGTGAAAATAACCTGTCCATCTGTCGGTTACCTTTTCACGCCTAAACCACTGAACCGATTAGCATGAAATTTTACATAGACATTATCAGGAATATAGAGAAAGAGTACTGTTTCCGACGGATTACAAAAAAATAAAAATCCAATGTCTGGCCAAATTAAGTATAACAACAAAAATTATTGCGCATATGTTTCGTCAGAAGTTATATTTTTTATTTTTCAATGCAAGCACTACCTAGTTTCCTCATGTAATTTTGTCAGGCGTTGAAATTTTCATTATTATTTTTAAATGACCCCTCGCGAAAAGTAGTTTTTTTTCTGGATGAAAGGTACCATAATATGTATTTTTCTGTATCCCCGACAACGTGTATGCATGACGATCGGTTGAGAAGTTAAGGCGTGAAAAGTTAACAAAGAAACAAACTCACTTATTTGGCATTTAAATTAGGATTCTGTGTAAACAGTTTTTATATATGATGTTATTTAGACTATTTTAATTAAAAGAATACCTAATTAAAATAAAAATTCTCTCGTCTCCTTAACCATTAGGAACGGTGCAAATTTGATGATGGCATGGCAAAGTATTTAATTTTTTTCATAGTATTTTATACCTTTGGTGCTTTCAATAGAATTCTTTCATTGTATTATGCATGCAGTGATGGTTGCCGTAGCACAATGAAATTTGAATTAGGTATATTAAAAGCATTTAATGAAAAATGAAAAAAAATTAAATATCTAGCCATGCCGTCCTCTAATTTGCGGCGGCCCTTATGTGACTGCACAACTTTCTTTATAGCATTCGGGCAGCGGCTTATTTTTATTATGAGCAAGGGATTGGAATTCGCTCCTTTCTTCAACATACAACTTGGGACTCTTCAAGAACAGAGAATAGGCTACTAACGGGCAAGCGAACTCCATCGTCGACATCATATTCACTAACCATCGGGTGAGATTGAGGTCAATAACTAAAAAAAGACAGGAAAAAGACCATAGTTGGACTAAGGATGAGGGATTGGGAAGGGATAGGAACTCACTGAAACACAACAGCACACTGTTGTTTCACGATGTTCTTCTGTAAGGGGTGGTTCAGATGAGCTGTCCATAATGATTGCAAAAAGATCCATAATGATCCATAATTTGTTAGTGGCAGGGACACCTGCCACTAACAAATAATAATTTTTAAAGCTTGAATAGTATGATACTTGGTAGAAGTTACAGATGTAATCATTGCTGTTATAATTAGGAGATTAAACTTTTTTCACATTGTATTCAGAGCAGATAAGGAGATAATAAGCTAGACCACTGTAGACCTTACTGGCGAAATAATAAAGACGTAAATAGATAAAATGCATCAGTGGGTACATATCAGTAGATTATGTATTTCGTCGATTGACCTTTGCTCGACGGTGTACACAATAAATTTGCCTATTTTAGGAACCAGTTAAACATAACATTGGCGCGTCATTCAAGGGACCACTGACAAGTGATTGTAATTTATGAACGGTGAACTTTTCTATAATTAACTTTTCATTTATGAACTTTACAGGATTCCGGAGGAAATCCTGTCAGAAGTAAAATAAAAATATAAAAAATACACTCCTGGACATATATTAGGTTGGGGAAAAAGTTTCTTCGCGTTTTATAGGAAAACTCAATTATATTTTTTTTTTTTTCAAAATTTATTTACATTTAATTACAGTATATATGTGCCATTTTGTTCGATGACTTTTTGCCATCTTGTAGGTAGTGACATGATCCCGTTGCTGTGGAAATTTTGGGACAAGTAGGTTTGGCAGTAATCTCTTGATGTTAACCTGACACTGCCTAAAGAATTCTGAAGAGACCAAAACAGGTGGAAATCTGAAGGTTCAAGGTCAGGGATGTATGGCGGATGCATTAACAGCTCCCAGCCTAACCCTCTTAATTTTTGCTGAGTGGCTAAAGATGTGTGTGGTCTAGCGTTTTCGTGATGAAAAACCACACCCTTTCTATTGATCAATTCCGGCCGCTTTCTCTCAACTCCTTGCTTTAATCTCATCGGTTGTTGGCAGTAGAGATCAGATTGGTTCTGGCCGGCGGTAAAAGCTCAAAATGAACAATGCCCTTCCCACAGACGCTACGTCTGTGGACCTTCCAATCCCACCACACACAGCATCATCTTATTATGAATTAACCCGGCTTTTGGCACAGTCTGTAAAGCCTTACCGACCTTTGACCACGACCTTTTTCGCACGTTCTTGTCGTACGTGATCCACTTCTCATAACCAGTTATCAATCTCTTCAAACTTTGTGAAATTCAACCAAGGCAGTTTTGAGGTCCCTTGGGTTAGCTGGTGCTGGATTTCTTTGTTTAATTTGCTTTCCCAGTTTATCCCAAACATGTTCTATCGGATTTGTGTCTGGCGAGTGTGCTGACCACCCCAAAACCTGGATTCAGACCTCAGTAAGGTACTCCGAAACTACCGCCGCAGTGTGAGGTCGAGAATTATCATGCATTAAAAGAAAGTTATCTTCAATGAACGGGGCAAAAGGCATCACAATATGCTCTAAAATGTCTGTTACGTATCTTGCCGCAGTCAGGGATCCGTTTTCTACGATGTATAGCTCCGTACGTACTCCCCATTCCATTACTGACCCTGCCCCATAAGGTTTTCTTCCAACAATGTTACACTAAGCGTATCTTTCTCCGGGTCGTCTCCATACTTTGTCCCTGCCATCATCTGACTTCAGATAGAATCTGGACTCGATCAGTAAAGAGTATTTTTCCTCACGCGTCATCGTCCCAATTTAGGTGTGAAGGAGCAAAACTGGACAGAGCTACTCAATAACCTGCGGTAAGCAAAGCTATTCTGGTGGACAAGTAAGTCCCCCATACCAGCTGCATTATGTCTTCTTTTAATTGTTTTGGTGCTGTCTCTTGCAGAACTTCCTGTAGATTGTTTCGTACCTCGGAAGAAATCGTAGTGGGGTTTCTGAGAGCACTATTTGCAATAAATCTGTCGTCCTTCTCTGTTGTTACTCTTTTGCGAGCTTGTCAGTCTTAAGTAAAACTCTATTCAAATCCTTCTTTTTTTAAATTACATAATACAGGTATAGATGGCCAGCACGAAATAAGAAAATCTTTTATGTTATTCTACCTTTTTCTGCGTTCCTCTAAATATGTCCATGAGTGTTACATAATCGTGCATGTGAAAAGATGACCTAGGACTTTATTTTGATTTCTTAAAATTGAATTAATCTATACAAATAAATAAAATTGAGGTTTCTGTTTGTAATGTCTAAATAACTGCTTTTTACTTTTAAAGAATACTTTAGTATAATGTATACAAAAATCAATTTTTTAAATTTTTGTTCGTCTGTCTGTTTGATCAGGTTATTTTCCGAAACAGCTGGACCAATTTTGACGAGACTCACTGGCAGATAGCTGATGTTATAAGGAGTAACGTTAATTTAGAAAAATAATTTATTTTATTGCAATATAATAAGCAGTGTACAAACCGCGCGCACTCCACTCGCACGCCACGCCACGCTTCGCTGCGGCGCGCCGCAGCGAAGCGTGGCGGTCTAATCCCGATATTTCCTACAAGAATGTCTATGGGACACTTTGGGAATTATAAAATAATAATTATAATTGTTCCCAAAATGTCCCACTTTAATTAAATTTTGCAACTTTCAATAAATGCTAATTTACTATTCCCAAAATGTACCTTTTATAGGTTCAGTACGGTACGAAAAGTAAAAAGTTCGTAACCATAATTGGTTTTATTTATGAAATTTATATTACCATTACTGATTATAATTGTAAATTAAAACTAATCAGACTGATTCTGTAATAGTAGTGATGTGACATCTATTTCTTACTTTAGTGATGTAGGTTGAAGGTATGTTTTTAGGGTATGTATGTTGCTGTGATATTTTTATAATGCTACTTTATAATGTATATAAAGTTAGAGTACATTTAAATTTTTATAATGTAAATTAGAGTTTCGTATTTATTTTAAATTTTGCGTTTTAACATTTTTTTGAAGAGTGGACAGAATTATCTAAATTATATGATACAGACTTTCCAGTCTCACAAAAAATCCCAAATGGGACATTTCTTCTGGGACAAACCTAATGGGAATAAACAGCGTAGCTGGGTGCAGCTATAATAGTAACAAATATATATTGAAATTACTAACTACAGAATTACACAGTAGAAAATTTATTCTAACTGATGAATATAACCTTATCCTGCGGACGCGCGGATCAATCTCCCTTCCCAGGTCTTTCTACCTAGCTACGACATCATGGCTTCTTCAAGCGAGCCGTAAACAAATTCCTGCAAGCTCGACAGCGCACCTGCACCTCCTGGTATCGCTTGTGTCTTACCATCAATTGGAACGTCAGCCTGCATGTCATATTCCATAATTTTTTTTTAAACCAATTATTTAAGCATTACTTTAAAAATTGATAAGGTGGTAAAATCAAAACATCTTCAGTGGTGTACGCAAAGGGAGGTTCAAATATTTTTATTTAGCTAGATATAACATTCATTTTACTTATTTAGCAAAATTTTAACAAGCAGAATGACTTAAGTACAAGCTATATAGAGCTTTTATGAGTTAGTAGGGAATAACATATAGTACTGTCCGGCTTCAGTAATGGCTTGCTGGTAGGTTGTAACAAGCATGGAGTGACAGAACCATTTTTTTGTGAAAAATTATCAAAACATCGACCTAGGTGCTTCAAGATACAACTCTTCAGAGGGCGGTGAAGCGTATCGTATTTTAGATACCTACTAATGATAACATTAGTGGGTATCTAAAATACGATACGTATACTAATGTTATCATTAGTAGGTATCTAAAATACCATATTTTTTTTGTAACAGAATGTATCACCATACACCATATATGCATAATTCCTGCATTATTTCTATTTCATTTTAACTACTGTATGACTTTAAAATTAAATGGAATTTATGCAGTGAATAACAAGAATTAAGTGCATTAAAATCAATGTCCAATATATAAATCATTCATTTTATTGACCTGTATTGTATCAAGTCAAGTTAATGAAGATCAGTGCCTTCATTTTATTAATAAACTTGAATTCAAAATAAATACGAGGACTTTAGCATTTCTGTGACAAAAAAAAAATGCAATATAATTAATTTTATTTTTTTGAATTCTTTTAAATTCTTCAATAGGATAATGTAAAATCCTTAAATAATAAACTTTTTATGAACAATTTCGTTCTTTTATTTTATTTTATTAAAAACTAGCCGTTGTACGCGACTTCGTCCGCGTCTCTTTATGAAATATTACTTGCTTATAATGTAGCTTTCTATGGGTGAAATAATTTTTAAAATGGGTCCAATAGTTTTTGAGTTTATTCATTACAAACATACATACAAATCTTTTCTCTTTATAACATTATTACTAGTATAGATTTAAGAGTTTTTGATTTAAGGACATATGCACTAATGACGTAAATTTTCTTGAATAAAAAGAAAACAACATTCTGAATATTAAATCCATTTAGTTAAAATTAATACAACTATTTCTTGTTGTATTACCATTACCAATCTATACTAACTATACTATTATGAAGAGGCAAAATTTGTTTGTATCGGGTAATCTTCGAAACTACTCATCCCATTTAAATAATTCTTTCAGCATTAGTGAGTATAGAATGTCAGGATGAACATAGAAAAATGAAAAAGCTTTTTCGTGGTAATTGAATTTGCAAAGTAAGTCGACGAGAAAACGGTTGAACGAAAAGGTTTCTTTCAAACACAGCTTGAGATATATGATTGATTTCTACAGAAAAGTTGTAGAGCTTGATAATGCCTACAAAAAAGCATGTTTCACTTTTATATTTAAGCCTCAAAAACTAATTTTTCGTATTAAAAAATGTGTGTGTGTGTCTGCTCTGATGCACGACGGGAGAGAGATCACGCTTATGCAATACCTCTATTCGTTAGGATACAAATGACTCTTTGTGTCTGGGATAAACAAGTAAATAAACATCAAAGACCACCATTATTGGCAATACCACAAGGCAAAACTGAAATGCTCCAACATGCGCTGGTCACTATGCGCTCTCAGAACCCTAAATTTAGTAGCTGATCAAATTGATATTTTTACTTCTACTCTCAGTGAATTCACAAGAACCACATGCTTATAAAATCGTTTGCCCTGACTGACTATCAATGAAAGAAAGAAAGAACTTTTATTCCTCTAATGCAAACAATAATAATAATAATAATAATAATAATAATGAACAAATAATAATAATTACAAACAAAACAAACAAACAAATATACAAACAAGTAAAAAGAGGAAAAGGAACCCTGGCTCAGTATACAGTAGTGGTGCAGACCACAACACTGATATTCTGCCAGGGACCAGATATTTAAAGAAAAAAAAAAAACCTTTTCGCCGGACAATTCGGACGCGATTATACAATTAATGGCTACAATCGATTATCACAATTTTCTTAAAACAATGCACAGCCTAAGTCTAGAAATCTGGAACATAGGTTTATTATATTACCTATGTGGTTAACGTATAACATTAAATAACGTAAATAATAACATAGGTTTATTATTTACGTTATATAATTTTTTCTTAGTAAGCAAAGATTTTTGAAAATTTCAACTCTGTGTGAAGCCGCAGGCAGGTCGCTAGAATGTTACATGATATTTTTTTTTTTATATTAATATATCAAATTATGTTGTTATAGTTAACATATAGTTAGGTATATTATGTATTAATATACAAAAATATTTTTTGTTTTTAACAAGCTGGTGCCCGTGACTCATCCGCATTGAAAAACAAAAGATATAACACCTTACATACATTGATGCCTTACATTATACTTTTGCCAAGTGTTGGACTTTAATTGTTAGATAGCTCGAGCCCACGGCTTTGATATCATGGAATATTTAGCCTATGTCCATCCTGAAATTCTGTTCTAATGGGGAGGGGATTTTTTAATAGGTAGTTTTGAAGATAAGCCCTTACATACAAACAAACATACAAACTTTATATCTTTATAATAATAGTGTATATTTAATTAAACTATCACATTAGGATAGAATGTAAATATGGAAAGGAATAAATAAATATTTTGTTTTTATTTATAAGCATAATATGTAATGCAATATGCTTATTGATGTACAGGAGCTCTAGGTAGGCTTTGGTTATCGCTAGAGGCACACCAATATAACAATACTGTACTGCTCTGCATAAACTTTTTACAACTATTTTAATAAGTTAAGTCAAAGTTAAAAACATCAATGCAAAATAAACCTTACTTCATAGCATTATAATCATTTTCTGATTGTTCACATTGGTTCCATATATAGAAAATCAGCTCAGAATTTATAAACTCCTTTTCACATACTTTTTTCCATTCTCCTGGACCTATCATACTCACTGACTTTATTCTGGTACAATATCTTTATAGGATTTATATCTGGACATTTTCATGTCAATGTCATGCTAAGCTACACATTGCTTCAATTGTGATCGTATATAGTTTCGATAAGGTTAAATTCTGCAGCAAACAGAGAACAATTTTATTTGAAATTTTTGAGATTCTTTTGATTGTCCATTTATAGGAATCCCCCTTTTCAAATGTTTCCCCATTATATAGCAATTAACCTCAGTAAAATAATATATTTATAAATTTCCGCTCTATATACTTCCAAAGCAATGAAGACGACTAAATTTCTGGAGATTTTACTGCATTAAAAAAGATTTGTCTTTGCCATGATAATTCATTTACACAAATATATCCGATTTTATCCGACAGTAGTTGAATCCTATTCTAAGTACTAATGGACTTTTGTATTTTCATAAGAACATGAACACTTTCTTTTAGTAGCAACCATCATATAAGTTATTATAATACTCACCCCTCCATGAAAGTGGTGTGTTGTATAAGCCATAAGTCACACATAGACCTCGCAATTAGTGAAAGTGCTATTAACACCATGAAACCACTTTCCTTTGACCAAAAACCCGGCACCATTATCTTCCATAATGCTTTCAATTCGGCAAAAAACTTCGCATCAACTTGAGCTTTTGGACCTCTCTCTCCCTTCTCTTTGATCATATATTGAATCTGTTCCTCCGGGGACAGTTTACCGGACTTCACATTTTTACTCTTACTGTAACATAGAAAGAAAATTTCGTCAATACTCAGATAATTTGGTTTTGAGGATACTAGAGGTAACTTTGAAGAATTCTTACCTTCTTTTTAAAGAATGCCTAATAAACCACGCACTAAGAGCCGCGGAAGCTGCAATAGCTATTTTCACATCTGTCCTTGAAGTTAATTTGCTTAGATTTGCCATGTTTTGCGCTAAAAATTATTCAAGCCGGAGAATCCTTTCAAGAAGTAGAAAACACTTTCACTAATTATTAACAAATGAATCATATGTATTATTGTATCACGCGTATAGTTATTGCATGTTTTCAATTAAATTACCACATTAAATTAAATTGTTCCAATTGAGCTGCTATTTCTTCACTCCACAATAAATACAGATTTACTTCACAACGCAAATCTCACCCACCACTCACTCTTATCTATATAAAAACCACAGGTATTATATTTTTAATTGATTTACGAAAATAATACCTATTGTTAACCGACCGAACCGAACCCAACCCAATAAGAAAGTGGCAAACAGTGCTGCCAGAAGAGTATATAATGAAATATAATCAAAAAGTGGTGTATGAGCAGTGTGTCCAGATTGGAAAATTGAAATTACAGTGTGGGCTATGTGAAATTACAGTATTTTGATTAAAATTACAGTGTTTTATCAGGCAAAATTACAGCGTGTTTTACAGTAAATTGAAATCAAATTTTAAAATTTTTTGGCTATTAAATGTATTATTATAATTAAAATTGAAAAAATGATAATTTATTTTTTATTCACTGTCACTTTGGTTTATCACTTTCAGAAGTAGTTTTCGGCATATTTAAACTTTTTAAACAATCAATCAGTTCCTTGAATCCCACAAAACCCATACCATGCTATGGCAACTTAGAACAAGGCATTTTTTATTGAAAGCAGAACCATCTCTACCCCAGATCTTTTACTAAAATTTATTGTTGCTATATTAAAATAGACAGTTATTATATAGGGAAATTGAAACGGGTACACATAAATAGAATATTTTTTTTTTTACATTTGTCATGAAATCATAATCAGAAATTAAACAAAGATATATTTATTCTCCTGAGAATAACCAAACAACAGCTATTTTAGGATTTATATTAAAAATATGAGGAAACAGTTATTCTATGTTATGGTAACACGCAATAAATGCAAATGGCGGATCGCGTTTCACGTTTGTTTTAAAATTGTTTACTGCTTGTTGCTTTTGCGAAGTGCGTTTCGTGTGTGGATCCACGTTGAGTTGAGCATTCGTTCCTCCGTGTTGTTCTGTTGTCTTACATTCAGTTTTTGTACCGCGTCGAGTTGACCATAGTCCTCCGTGGCCTCCGTCGTAAGAAAAATTGTGAAATTCCTGTGAGCATAGGCCAGTTTGGACCCATAATTGTGAACAGTGAACATTAACCATGTCGCAGAAATCTTGCTGTGTGCCTGAATGTTCAGTAACTGCAGAAGATGGTAAGTAAATATATTTGAGTACCTAGCCAATGTCTCAATATTTTACACTTCTCATTTGTGTTAGGCAACATGCTTTGTGTTTGCAACTGTTTCTACTTATCTCAGTGATGACCAGTTGATGTGCACAAGCCAGTTCTCGATTCCAAGAATCATACAGACCATGTACGATTCTTTGGGTTGGAATGGAAATTCTTGACGTTTAGGTTTACTGAAAATTGTGGCTTAGGCTACCTTTCCATCAAAATTTCAAACAAACTTGCATTTGGGCTTACAGAAAACACCTTACATTTTGATGTGTGATGAGACATTCTTTTTTCTCAGGTATACCTCTACACCGGTTTCCAAATCCAGAAGTAAATCCAGAAAAGTTTAAATCTTGGATTTCCAACATTGGTGGCGATTTAACAAACTTGGACAATGTTAACATCTATAACAACAGACGTGTCTGTCGTAGACATTTTAAAGACTGTCATTTGTATCCAAAAAACAGACTGTGCAAATTAGCTGTTCCGAGTCTGTACATACCAGGTAAATTATATAACTAACTATATGTGCCCTGCAGATTCACCAGCGGTACATTTGATTTATTTTCTATAGGTGAAAGCATTAAAAACTGATTTTATTACATTAATTTGCCCCATCTTGAAATCGCAAACTATTTATTTGCTAGTAAAGCAAACAAAAAAAGTATAATATTTGTAGAGTTTTCACAACTACCTGGATCCACGTTTAGCGAAAATAAGCAAAAATATAAGTTTTCTCATTAGTGTAATCTTATTGACTTTGTCGAGTTCGTATTCGGCAACTAAGAAGTATTGTCTTATATTAATTTTTAATATTTATTGACTGAAAATTCAGTACTTTTCATGTTCTGTTAGATTCTAATAGAGTATCTATTAGAGTTAATATAAATTATACTATATTTGATGCATAAATGTTTTGTTGCATAAATACTTATTAAATCTAATTATTTGAATTGTAAATATGGGTACATTACTGGAAATAAGTGATTTATTATTATTATTTTAAAATATAAACCTCCCTTGCTCTCGCATAAAAAATGGAGTCCTCAAAAATGGAGTTTCGATGCACTGAAATGTATGAATTACCCTAACTTACAATTGTATTTATGTTTCATTACAGAATCTGGAGCAATCGAAAGAGAGAGCACAGAAACAACTGAACTACTGCTTCTTGCAGATAGAGAAACGGAGCATATTTTGCCATCAACATCTGGTGGTCAAATAATTCAAGAGCAACAAACTCAAGAACACTGTTTTAAAAGCTCTAAAAAAAGGAAAACCGTGTTAAAAGGTATATTTTACATACATACATACATAAACTCACACCTTCATTCCCAGAATGGGGTAGGCAGAGCTGCAAAATCACCACCAACTCTGAAAACTTGTTGATAATTCTGTAACCACATTTTGCACTGTCAAACATGTTGACCATGATATGATTACCATGATGATGTTGACCATGATATGATTACCAGTGTATTAGTGACAGGTTGGAAGCCCATCGCCTACAAGCCTTTTTATTTTCTTAGTAGCCACTTACGACATCCACATGAAGACTTGGAGTGGCACTATTCTAATCCGGCAACCACATGGGGATGATTTACTCCCACTAAAATACTGAAAAGAATATCAAGAAAATGCATGGGATAAAGATTTTCATTATGGAAAGACAGTGTAAATTAAAAATCTGTAAATTGCAATATTTTTTGCCTCTTCTCAAAAAACCTATGTATGTGTTAACATTGTGCTAAATAGGTGAATAGGTAATTTAAAATTAACATTTTTACTGTAAGCGTGCGACCTGAGTGCAGTCAGGGTATGAGGTGTGGCATCCTTCACATGTGTATCGATAGTGTCTCAAAAGACGTGTTTATATTCATCGTCAAGTAAGAATACGTATTTAAAAAAAAAAGTTGTGTCAATTAACAAAAAAAAACTTCTTTATACCTAATCAAATTACATATAAGATCATCGACCTTGTGACATAATATGTGTACTTGCAATTATAAATCTTAGTGTTTAAAATCTACAGTCTGCGATAGAACCCAATTTATTGTCATTGCTATCACTAGTTTGGTCGCAACACTAGAGCATTCCTCAGAGCTGCACTTCAGTCGCACACATTAGGAAATTACGATGTAGACATTCAAAGCAAAATAATTTTGTTTACTGTGTTGTATCTTTCTGTGGATGTTGTGAAAAATGACTAAGTTAAAAAGAGGCTACAGGCTTGAAACCTGAAGGCTTGTTACTCATGTTTTATAATAAATCAATGAAGAATGTTGCAAAATGTGGTACTAAATTTACTATCACTATAATTTAGTGCTAATGATAATTTTATTAATATCGTAATATTAATACAAATTAAATATATTTACTAAATAAACAAAAATCTGTTTGTTTCCTTTTTCTAATTCATTCTGTATGTATTTTCCAGGTGTATCTTTGGTACAACAGAAAGAATACATAGTGCTTCTTAAACAATTACAGAAGTGCAAAAAGGAGAAGGCTCTTTTCAAAAAAAGATATTTATTGGCAAAAAGAATGTCAAAGAATTCAGCATTCAACATAATTTCAAAGGAAATGTCGGAGTCATCAAAGATCTTTTGCCATATGCAAATCCAACAAAGTGGGAAAAGACAAAAAGGAAGGAGATTTACACTAGAGGAGAAAATATTGGCTTTATCTCTTTATAAACCGTCTCCAAAATCCTATCGGTTATTGAGTAAATTGTGTGTTTTGCCAAGCAGAAGAACTTTACAAAATTTACTTCAGAAAGTTTATTTAAAAGCTGGTATAAGTGAAATTATATTTGAAAATTTAAAAGAAAAAGTGGGAAAGATGCCAGAATCTCATAAATATTGCATTTTATTATTTGATGAAATGGCAATTGGACCCGGTGTGTCATATGATAAAAAAAATGACAGACTGATAGGTCTTGTAGATGATGGTGACACATGCACAACAGAATATTGCGATCATGCATTGGTATTTATGATTAGAGGTGTAATAAAAAAATACAAGCAACCTTTAGCCTACTATTACTCCAGTGGAAGCACAAAAACAAATGAGCTTAATAATCATATAAAAAATATAATAAAAAAAATTCAAGAAACGGGATTAAAAGTAATAGCCACAGTGTGCGACCAAGGGACCTCCAATGTAGCAGCCATCAATAAGTTAACAAAACAAACAAAAGAAAAGTATTTGCGAGCTGGCCAAGAACTTAGAGAGGAATTTTTCGAAGTGGAAAATGAGAAGATTTTCCCATTGTTTGATCCACCGCATTTAATTAAAGGTATCAGAAATAATTTAATAACAAAAAACTTGAAATATATTATGAAAGGAAAGGAACGTATTGCTAAATGGTGTCACATTGTGGCTTTATACAACAGATCTCCTGGTTATAAAGGCGTAAAACTAGTGCCAAAACTAACGGCTCAACATGTGTTACCTGATCAAATACCAAAAATGAGGGTAAAACATTGTACTCAAGTGTTCAGTAAATCAGTTGGAGTAGCGCTTGGATATATGGCAGGTATGCATCCTTTCTACTTTAAACATATGGATCTTCACTTATTGATATATTATATAAATTATAGAGTTAACCGTCAGTATTATTTCATTTAAAGTACGATTTACAACAGGCTGCGCTTCATCGTTGCCCGATGCGCGCCACCTGGTCTCTAATCAAACAACACCTTGAGGTGTTAGTTGTTTAGGGTACAGGTGTGCAAAATAAATAAATAAATATTAATTTATTTGCTAAATATGGGATAACAAAGGTTTTACAATACATAAAGCTAGAACGTAGCGAGTGTATGCAAGTATTTAAAGAATACTACATTTAAAAAATATAATGTGGCATACAACTATCTATTATGTTTAATTTAAACATTGCTCTAATACACCATCCTTTAGCCTTAAAAACAGAATTTTTGTCGAGTTGCCCAAGAATAGAAGTCCAAACCTTAACACAGATTCGATAAGTCCATAGAGTGCATCAGTGCTTACAATTATAATTCATGTAGGGCATATGCTTGTTTACTTTAATCTATTTTATGTATAAATACATATTTAAATATAATTATTTGAATTATAAATATGGGTGCATTGCCTGAAAGAAGTGATTTATTATTATTATTTTAAAATATAAACCTCCCTTGCTCTTGCATAAAAAATGGAGTCCTCAAAAATGGAATTTCAATGCACTGAAATGTATGAATTACCCTAACTAACAATTGTATTTATGTTTCATTACAGAATCTGGAGCAATCGAAAGAGAGAGCACAGATACGGCAGATCTTTTGCTGTTTTTCGATGACCTGTTTGACAGTGTAAATGGAAGTTTTAGTAAAATTAGAGAAGGGAAAATTTACAGAGCAGCTGTAACCCCAACCTCACCTCATCATAAATTGTGGGATCAGAGTTTGCCTGTCCTTAAATCTATGCAATTTATAAATGCAAATAATCGAGGGGTAGTGCCGTCCTTATCGAGTTGGGTCAGAACGATAAACAGTTTTAAATGTATTGTTAAATATTTAGGTTCTAAAGGTATGACATCGCTATTGCTGCGTAATTTTAACCAGGATGCTTTAGAAAACTTTTTTGGGGCAATTCGAGCCCATGGTTACAGTAACACAATGCCCACTTCATGTGCTTTTGAAGGTGCTTTTAAAACACTGTTAATTAATAATATTTCATCTGCACATTCAGTTGGATCGAACTGCGAAAAAGACGACAGTGTCTGCCTACAATCACTAAAATATTTTTTAATGAAACCTGTAGGCCAGTCGCCACCTGAATGTCTAGATGAGATTGACTGTCCTCATTTATTTATAGACCTCTTAAACACAGAACAAATGTTACGAAGCCAGGCTCCTAAGGACATTGAAAGAAGCGCAGCAATAGGATATTGCAGTGGATGGATAGCACGACTTGCGAAAAAACACATTTACACAAACTGTACTACCTGTCAAAATAATTTGGAAGAAAAAGAAGTTCAGTCTTTTCACAAATTTATAAAAAGGAAAGAATATGGTGGTAAGAAATGGTTGTGCTATCCTACAAGAACATTATTAGACTTTTTCGCCCAAATAGAACATATATGTATAGAAGTATTAAAATATCACAGCAATAAAAAAAATTTGTCTACTTATATAAAACTAGTAGTCAATGTTAATATAAGTGTTACATTTTTGACTTGCACTAGACACAAAGAATCGCTGTCTAAATATTTAATCGACAAAAGCGTTGTTTTCTTTATACATAATTGGTGCAAGGACGTCAATAATGTTCTCTGTGGAAAAATTACCTTTTGGGATACCGATGATCCAATGAAAGAAAAGGCAAATGTGCACTACCTCAAAAATAAAGGAAGGAAAAGAAAAATACGAAACATATTATAATTTTAACATACATGTTAAATATTACAATGTTACATTTACTTGTACAATAAAACAAGTTAAAAACTTCATTAAACTATACTAAAAATAATGATTTACTTATTTTTACCTAGTTCCTTTTAAAATAAAATGGAGATGGATCCATTTATGATAGTATTCATGCCAAATTCTCTAGAAGTATACCTAACTGGACTTACATTTTTTTCCAAATGTGTCCACTTATAGAAAAAAAATCTCAATTTAGGCCAAACCTAGCTCACCTCATGTAGATAAGCTAGGTTTAAGCCTAAATTAAGATTTATTTTTTCCTATAATTGGTTTTATAGGGACGAGACGTATATGTATATTAACATACATATGTGTGCTTATAGTTATGTAGTGTGTACAAAAGTTGTCATATCTAGCAACTAGATGGCGTATAAGGATTAAAAAAATTGTTCGAGTTGCCTGTCTATGCCCGTATGTATAATTGTAGTCTTTGACCCATACCAAACCACACTAATAAGTAAGTACTTTGTCCAACGAATTACGAAATAATAAATAGACAGTGACAGTGACAGTAAATACAATATAAAACATCACACAACATACCACGCTAGATGTAAAAGCCTCACATTAAAACCCATACCGAAACTAAAATCGAACAACATAATTTGACTGCGTAATAACTCCATAAAACTTCAGGGTATTCCCCGCCGCTGAATCGTAGACTAAACAAAATGTTTCGTTTCACGCATTTATATAGATATTTTTTGGAATTACAATTTTTTTCTATAGATATAAAAGGTTTTCATATAAACAAAAATTACAGTACTTTTCATACACTGTATTCACCTTAATACAGTGTACAGTAGATTTAGTAAATTTTAGTAGAATTACAGTAAATCTACTGTAATTACAGTGTATCTGGAAACACTGACCTATAGTCAACCAATTCAATGACTAGAACAACCATAGAACAACATAACAGTGTGGTGTTCTATTCTGTGAATTATGACAGTGACAGTACTGGACACTTTACTTACATGACAGCATCAACAAACAAAAAAATTAAAAAATGTAAATCGTAATCATGAACTTCTACTTAAGTTTATTATGTCCGTGATCGTAATAAATATTCTCAGAACAATACCTTTTGTTATTTTTCTGAGTAAATATTCAAATCAAATTCAAATATTCAATCCATCTTGTCAATAACACTCCACATTCACATTGTGTATTTGACATTGACAATAAACATAACGACTTACGTTTCATGAAAGTGTTGCCATCTTATACTAAACTGGATTCGTGTTGAATTTCGCATACACGAAGTAGATAAGTAAGTCTTACAGGAAATTTTTGTATATATCTCTATAATTTCATATTTCTGGGATCCGTTTCAGATTTTCATTAAATCAAATATTAGGTATAATTTTTCTTATTTCATTTATATTAATTAGGTACCTAATTTTTATTTTTTTCATATTTTGTTATTTAAATTAATTGTATCCTATTAATGGGTCAACTTACATAAGTCAATCCCACGAGTTTATGTTTATTATTTGTATCTTGTTGTGATCATTAATATTGTTACGACCAACTATGGAACGTCCTGGAAAAAGTGTTCGCGGCAGGCCGAAAGTCTCGAATGTCCCACTCTATCGCCCCCTCCGGACTAGTGCCAAAGGAAATTAGTCCTTATGTTTACAACATAGAGTTTAAATGTCAACAGAAATATCATTCCCGAATTTTCGCTTGTTTACGATCTTGTTACATTTCCAGTAAATTCGAAATACAACGAGGCGTTTTGCGCCAAGTATAAATAAGAGGCGGCCGGTGAAGTGGGGCCTTAGCATTTCCTTACATCCCATCAGGTCGACGTGATGCTAGTGCAAGAGACCTTCTTAAAAGCATTAAGAATTTAGCATACGCGATCCGCGAATCGCACAATATCTTTTGGTCAGAAATGACCGCCTCAACGGCCGGGCAGGAGGCACTTTAATTTACTACAGAAGGTCTCTTTACTGCGTCCCCATTAACACTCCTCATCTAGTCAACATGGAAGCGTCGGTTTGCCGTCTCGCAATGTCCGGCCATCCTCCAGTAATTTTAGCATCGATTTACCTTCCCCCCGATAAGCGCCTGTTGAAAAGAGATCTCGAATCTCTCTTCAACCTCGGCCCCTCTGTCATTCTGGCAGGGGACTTTAACTGTAAACACACCCGCTGGAACTGTAGTAGAGTTTCACGTATTAACGGTACAATACTCGACCTACTAACAGACGAATTAGACTTCGACATCATTGCACCATAACGCCCACCCACTTCCCTTGCAATCCGAACCACAGACCAGACGTTCTCGACATCGCTCTCCTTAAAAACATATCGCTGTCCTTTCTCTCAATCGAGCCCATCCACAAGCTCAATTCAGATCACCGTCCCGTTATTTTAAAGCTCGGACGGCAAACCGACCGCTCTCGCGATACCACCACGATTATCGATTGGAATAAACTACAGAAGTCACTCGCGCGTCCCTCGCAACACCTAGAGCAGATCCCTGAGACACTCGACAGACCCGACGACATAAGTGAAGCAATCCTCTAAGGAGATCCCGGCGGCGAGCGATCGCCGCCTGGAACTCCGGAGGATGCGAGGAGGCTGCTGAGGGCTAAGAATGCGGCTTCTTCGATGTGGCGAAGGCCTTCGATAAGGTGTGGCATGATATACAAGCTATATCAACTCGGACTGCCGGAAGGCCTCGTATTCATAGTACAGGACTTTCTAGCCGATCGAAGCTTTCGCTACAGAGTTGAAGGCACTCTCTCCTCTCCCCGCCCCCTACGGGCAGGCGTTCCTCAGGGTTCAGTTCTCTCACCAACCCTCCACTCCTTATACACCAACGACATACCACGCACGGAGGGGGTCGAGTTGTCTCTCTTCACAGACGACACGGCCATCTACTTCTCAACCCGACACCGAGGCTTCTTAACACGTATGCTTCAAACCGCCGTGACCGCTCTCGGCGATTGGTTTCAGAAATGGAGAATTGAGGTGAATCCCGAGAAAAGCGCAGCAATGTTCTTTTCACGCGGGAATCTACTTCAAACTCCTCGCGCCCAGAATGCCCTACATATTGACTGAGCTTCACTCGGTCAAATCTCACTCCAGGGCCGCGTCATCCCTTGGGTCCATCAGACCAAATACCTCGGTGTTACACTCGACCGGAGACTTACGTTCGGTCCCCACATCAAGCGTGTCAGGGACAGGGCAGCGTTCGTCCTAGGTCGCCTGACGTACCTCATAGGCAGGCGGAGTACAATGGCCCTTAGAGATAAGGTGACATTGTACAAAGTTTGCGTCAGACCGATCATGACGTACGCTAGCGTTGTCTTTGCGCACGCTGCTCCCACCCACATCGAATCCCTTCAAATCATCCAAAACCGTTTTCTGCGGAGAGTCGTGGGCGCCCCATGGTTCATCCGCAACGTCGACCTCCACCATGACCTCAACCTCCCCTCAATTGTCAAGTGCATCAAGGACTTCGCCTTGAAGTACTACGACAAACTTTCTCGCCACCCCAACCCGCTAGTGGTCAGTTCGCTCATTTACACTCCCGATCCTAATAATACTCTTTCTCGTTTCAGAAGAAGACCCCGACACATCCTGTTGGACCAGAATGACCCCATCACTGCAGCAAACGCGGCGTTTGTTGGTGATGACCAGGACATGCAGCTACCCCGTCACCGAGAAAGGAGAGGAAGACCGCCGCGCCGCTTCTCACCTCCGAGGCGCGACCAGGACACGGCACCTGCGAGGGACTTCCCGGCACGGGGACCACTTGCACCGGCCACGGCCAACGCCGTGGTCGTCGCGAGTGAGTTTTAGTGCGGTAAGAGTCCCACATAACCTCTATGGGCATTTGCATTGCATGCGGCATTTGAGCATAAGGTATCTTTTGAAGATTTCTCTCCTCGTGAAAAAAAAAAGTGGGGCCTTAGTTGTGCTATAATCAGTGATACGAAAGCGATTCTTCAAAGCTTTGCGAAGTTATGTGCGACAATGAACCGGCGACAAATTAAGGGAACATTGACGACTTTTCGCAAGTTTAACAGTTTCATCGGACAAGTCTAGTGATTTTGGAAGTCATCTTGGTTTGTGAAAATAAATCGTTCGTATCGCCCTTACACCGCATTTTGACTCACCCGACACGTAACCATATATTTATATCTGTTTAGAACGACACATACCCAGTTATCTCGATTTTATAACCTCTTCGTGACTTCAGACTGAGATGACCTATAGCCGCTATCAGAGGTTATTCGATCAATTTTAATACTGATCCACAAACACGTTTGTTGAGACTGCGTTATTCGAAACTTCGTTTAGCAATGTTAAGGTATCGGTCATATTACGGTCTGCACTTGTGAGCAATTGGAATTTCATTATGTGCATAAGAAATAAACATAATTTGCTCGCTAAAACGGCGAAGAGAAAAGTTACGAGAAAACGTTTTCATAAGAACAATCTCCTTGCATACCTTAAAATTTAACCTTTGGTCTATTTTCCTAACCATTTTTCAATATCAGCTACGAAAAAAAAATTCTTCTCTGTTTCGCAACTGGTTGTGAAAACGGCAATTTCGCAGTAATTAGCTGCAAAAATTATATGTTACTCATTCATTACCAATTGAGTGAGGTGTGACCGTGTGAATTACCTAACCTATATGAGTACATACCACCGAACTTCTTCAAAGCTCGGTGGTACATACCTACTTACATAATATCATTTAGTTACTGTGCCTTCTGTAAATAATATATAATTTAATTATGTTGGGAGTATACATACATAATTGTATATTTTATGTAATATTTATGAAAATAAATTTTAAACTTCAAATTACATATAGGTACCTAATAAACAAACAAATAAGGTGGTTAGGTACTTTGTTATATATTGTATGATGAAACCAAACGAATTCGTGTTAAAACAACATATTTTATTGCTTAAACATTTATTTACAATAGAAAATACATTTTCATCCTAATTTAATAATGGTTAAATGCACGGTTAAATACAACTTGTAGAACAATGTGGGATAAACAGTCTTAAAATTTAAGCCGGGAGTGTTTCCGCGTCTAAGTAATATTTAAAAAATATATAATTTCTATAAAATCTGTTCTAATAAATCGCACGAAGGAATTCCGCATAATGTTCATTTCCATTTAGCTTAATTAATTCACAGTATAGCACGAACATTGACAGGTAAGACTCCATGAGCTTGTCGATTCGCAGCGATGTTGCGCCTTGGCTTCGGCCTCGCAAGCTTGTTGACAGCTCACAGCGAAACTACGGCGTGCTGTCGTTTGGTAATTCGCATTTACACCGATTAGAAAGACTCCCATTAGCAACACAAACACAATTTTTGTATTCATATTTCAATTTGTTTAGTTGTCGGTGAACAACAATGTGAAGGCTGCGCTCGTGACTTTGTGACTGAGGCGGGGCGGGAATCTGAAATGTTTTTATACAGGTAGTGAGGTAAGATTGCCGGGTAACCGGTAGGCGAGGTGTGAAGGGGGCTGGTTTTACCAGTTAGCGTTTTATTTAGTAAGCCCGAACCTTCTCGGTTTTGAGGAAAACTAATAAGTTGAGTGAAGTCTTTTAAAATAAATAGGTTTTAAGAGCATTAAGTGTACTTATACCTACGAAATTAAGTTTATTCTTTAGCTATTTCTTTTCGAGTTGAAATGTTCGGACTCGGAGTTTCGGAGGATAAGAGCGACCGAACTGGTCTTTTCATTCCAACCAACTAAACTGAATGGAATGAAGTGAAGAATGGAAATGGAATTCGAATTTAGAGTCGAAAAAGACATCTTTTCTTTTTAAAAGAACTGTTTGATAAAATAGTTTATTTCATAAAATTTTATTCTTAACGGAACAATTGTAAAACGAATCAAATCATTCCTATGTAACATATTCATATACAGGGTGGTAATTTGAGACGGGTCAGTAAGGGCAGCTACCTAAACCATTGTAGCTAGAACAAAACACTCTTAGGAGACTATCCATAATTTTAATAGTTATTCCCATCTACATTCAAAGATTTTGAAAAAATGGTACAGTCAGCGGGAAAAAGGTCAATTTTCACGTTTTGTTTTTATAGCGCCAATCGATTCTGTTACTTATAAGGATCAATTGACCCTACGGGACCACCTGAGGTTAGAGTACTAGAAACGTCAAAAATCTCAAAAAACTACTTCCATACATTTCTTACGGAATGAGATTGAAAAATAAGTTCAAATATTGTTTTTAATTAAAAAAGGCGGCAATCACTACAATTGGCAATCTTTAAAAACAACTAAAGATCGTAAGTAATAAATCTACGATAGTAGATGCTCTAATTGATTCCGCAATGAGCGTGTAACCGCTGATATTTTCCATACACCGTTGTTGTGACAGCGTCTTTCAATTCTTGAACTGTAATGTACCTACTTTTTCTTGTAAATTTCATTTTTGAGATATCCCAAAAAAAAAATATCAGGAGGTCTCAACGACCACAACGACAGCATTTGTGTTTGTATTTCTTGCATATCTTTAAAACTTGGTTATGGGAAATGCCTACTTCGGCAGCGACTTCAAACCTTCTACGAGTGTTAATATTGCAACCGCCATATTTTATCAAGAATACATTGTCGTCATAAGGATTTTTCTTAAAGGAGCCACACTCTACAAGAATATTTAAGAGATTTGACATAGGGTATAAGGTATTTAATCTTATACCATTCCATGGCAGCTGATATTATTTATAAAATAAGCTTCTAATAAATCAATGCGATCTAAATTTGAAGCCATTTTACTTCAATATTTTCACAATTTAGCCGACATGCAAGAATAATAATAAATAACATTTGTTTCTAAAACAATGTTATCCTTCCAAATTCAAATTGATTTAAAATAAACATTGCCTAGCCAGTTTCCATTGTAGTGATCGCCGCCTTTTTTAATTAAAAACAATATTTGAACTTATTTTTCAATCTCATTCTGTAAGAAATGTATGGAAGTGGTTTTTTGAGTTTTTTGACGTTTCTAGTACTCTAACCTCAGGTGGTCCCGTAGGGTCAATTGATCCTTATAGATAATAGAATCGATTGGCGTTATAAAAACAAAACGTGAAAAATGACCTTTTTCTCGCTGACTGTATCATTTTTCCAAAATCTTTGAATGCTGATGGGAATAACTATTAAAATTATGGATAGTCTCCTAAGAGTGTTTTGTTCTAGCTACAATGGTTTAGGTAGCTGCCCTTACTGACCCGTCTCAAATTACCACCCTGTATATGAATTTTTTTCATTTATGAAATATACAGGATTCCGGAGGAAATCCTGTCAGAAGTAAAATAAAAAATATAAAAAATACACTCCTGGACATATAATAGGTTGGGTGAAAAGTTTCTTCACATTTTATATGAAAACTCAAAACTTTTTTAAGTTTATTTATATTTATTTATTTAATTACAGTATATACATGCCATTTTATTAGATGACTTTTTGCAATCTTGTAGGTAGTGACATGATCCCGTGGTTTTAGAAATTTTGGGACCCGACAAGTAGTTTTGACAAAAAAATTAAATACTTAAGAATATATACATATATTAAAATCTTGCAAATCTTGTGATTTTTCTTGAAGAATAAAATAATATGAAAAGAATTATTTAAATAAAGAAGAAATAAAAAGCCAAAGGGTTCATCAAAAAATTCATAAACGAATTTAAAAAACACATAAAAGGTTTACAAACGCCTAGCTAGGATATTCTAATTTTTTTCTTAAATAATAAAAAAGCTGTTACTTTCTGATACGAGAAATTTTTTTGAAAAACATTTATTAAAAAGTCTTAAAAACATAATTTAACAAAGTTCTTATTTTAAAGTTATAAGTATAAGTAGGCTAGGTAGTTTTAAAAATTAGACACTTATCAAATGAACAAGTACCTATACCTATGTACCTGTCCTTACATTAAACGATTTTTAAAATTTGTCACAAGGAAAATATTAACAAACTATAAGTATCTATAAATAGACTATAGTTATGATGCGAACGGAATGCAGTTTGTGCCTCTAGGTAGATTAGGTTTCTGGGGTATTTTTAATTTGCCATAGTTTGAAATATGATAGGTATACGAGTATCCGATCGATCGAGGAAACACACTGAAATCGAATACTTCAAATACAATTATATGTGCCTACATCTTTACATGCAAGTGCGAATCGACGACAAGCCGCATTGCGCACTTGACGGTAAGTGGCTGCTCACGTCTAGGAATATAAGTAACATCAAGTCATTCAGTTGCTCTTGTAATATGACAACTTTACCATATGGATTAAGAAGCATAATTGTTTTTTTTTCCATAAGTGTAATATATACATTAAATAAACTAGCTGAGCCCGCAACTTCGTATGCGTGGTATTCGGAATAGCGCGAACTTTTAAGTTTGTAAACAGATTGGAATAAAACAAACAAACCGCATTCAAATCGGTTAAGCCGTTTCTGAGATTAACGTGCAAAAACGCACAGACAAACAGACAAAAATTCTAAAAACTATTTTTTTTACTTCGGTAACATAACTACAACGTGAAAAAAATGTTTTTTTTTTGAAAAAATATTTAATGTACAGTCACGGCTCGTTTACGATTTTAATACTTTGTATGTGTTAAAATGCCGAACTCATAAAATAATATAAAATGATGTGTATGTATCATGGACATATATATATACTACGTAGTATATAAGACTTCCGTGCATAGGATTGAAGTTTGGAAAGTTATCGTCCATTATAAGCTTTTATCGCCGGGAGAAACCATTGATTTACATCACTGCTGGAAATAGCTTTCATTTATTTATTGTTATTTACATATTTTGTTAAAATTCAATTGTCAAATAAATTATTTTTTATTTTTTTATATAGCCGACTGGAATGAACCGAAACTGAACGTGGTAATACATTCACCGTGATGCACAGATATCTTTTTTCAGTCATTACACAACTCTTCAAAAGGTGTGTTGATTTAAAGAGAAGATTACTTGTCACAATTTTATTATTAAAAATGAGACATGGCGAAATCTCACCGACGAAAACACACATATTACAATCATCATCATCATCATCATCATCATCATCTCAGTCGTAGGACGTCCACTTCCCCCTCATTCTGGAAAACGACCGGTCAGAAGCAGCCTGGATCCACCGTCGAACCGCGGCCCTCATCAGGTTGTTTTTCCACCTTATGGGTGGACGTCCTACGCTGTACTTGTCGGTCCGTGGCACGGAGCATATACAAAGAGGAGATGTTGTTATTGAATTTTTCTATAGAGCAGCGCGTGACTACTGCGCGGGGCAAGGAGGGAGTTAGACCCCGCCCAATTATCTTAAATTGCCAATGAAAATTGACTGTAGTCTACAACAAACAAGCGCCGCCACACCGTGACCAGTGCCGACAGCAGACTGACCAAGACCACGCCCACAAAAAATGACGTCAGGACCTAGTTTGAAATCAGTGCACAGTTGTTTAGGCCATCTCCTCTTTGTATATGCTCCGTGGTCCGTGGCCTCCACTTAAAACCGCTCCGGCTCCAGCAGCCGTCGGCTCTCCGCACTATGTGTTCTGCCCACTGCAATTTCAACTTACTAATCCTTCGGGTTTCGTCGGTTACTTTCGTTCATCTACGAATATCCTCATTTCTGATTCGATCTCGCAGTGTAAGAGCATAACCCTCTCCATAGCTCGTTGAGCGACGTTGAGCCTTCTTACGAGGCTCATAGTTAGAGGCTACGTCTCAGCGCTATATGTCATCACTGGCAACACACATTGGTCGAAAACTTTTGTTTTTAAGACAGTGAGGAATTTTGGACAAGATTCCTGCTCATCCGAGTAACCTCCTTCTCGAAGCTACTTACTTGGACTGTTTGTCCCAAATAGATGTACTCTTCAACAACTTCAAGAGTTGTATTTTCAACTGTTACTGAGGTGGGCACAACATGGATATAACTAATATTGTTTCTATATTGTTGTCTACCATTGTTGTTTATCCAGTTTTAAATAATTAAATAAATAGAAAGTCTTTCGTTAGTTGGGATTGAAATAAAACGAACAAATGAAATGTGTAAAATTTATATTGCATTATGATGATAAACTGTCACAACGAATTGTTAGGAATTGCCAGGATTCTAGCTTACGGAGTAAAATAATCAATCACTTACGAATTATCTACTGTTTTCTATGCCTACGTATAATCTTATATTAAACTTAATAAACTTACCGTTACATCACAAGTAGAACGAGATATTTTTATTATATTTAAGTACCTAATAATGGTCGCACATCATAATCTTCCCATCACAGCGCCATAGAGTACTTACTTTAAATTAACTTAACATCAGTCACAAAAAGGCGTAAAAGAAATTTTGATACATTCACTTTTGTTGTAATTAAAATATTTCGAAAGTTGTTTACTATAATATTATTTTAAATATCTGTTTGATAATTTATTAACTAAAAAAAACGATATAAATAATTAAAAACAATAACAATACACAAACAAAACTTACCTACCTATAGTCGCGTTCATTAATATCTGTACAAGTTTAATTGTCACTTTTAATTATTATTTTTAAATATATTAAATATAGTCACTACATTAATTGCATTAAGATCGCCTACTGATAAATATTATATTATTATGCTATGATAATAGGTCCCAACTTCCGTAAATATTAATGAAATTGACTGTAGGTAGGTAATATAATATAACTGTGGCTTTTCCTCATAATTTTTCCGTTTATAGTTATTTTATACCTTAATAACGCGAAATGCCATAAACAGTACCTGTCAATAGAATGTTTAAACAATTAGAAATATTGGAATTGTTACAAATAAAATTGTATTACACTACATTTTACACAGATACAATTTTACAAAAGAAACCTTACACATTTTTAATAGACAGAAAAAGTTCGTTTTACAAAACGCAGTTATGAATTTGTATTTTTACTAAGAATTGCGTTGGCTATTTTCTTTGCGATCCTTAGAGCCGACATAATTGATATCAGAGCACTGTCGAGACCAAATTCTCAATAACGGTAATCACTGCGTGAATGTGTACCAATGTTGAAAAATTAAGGAATTGATTAATTATTTCACATCTTATCCTTTCTAGAGTATCAGACAATCGCTCTTTTTAGTAACACAAATCGCTTAGTAAAGACTGTTATACACTATGCAGAAAAAGAGGTCCAGAAGTGTCGGTCATCCACCATTAAATAGGAGGCGCTGTAGTAGCATTGGGGTGTAGCGCTGATGAAGCAATATTTAATGGTTGTAATTTGACGATTTTTCAATTTAACACCCATGTAATTCTCCATGGCATGCACAATTGCACATAGAAAGTCAGTTTCGCTTAGCGTTTAGGTAGGTAGGTACTCTAATTTCAAAAAGAATAAAGTCTTTACGCGTTATTTATAGTGCAGGAAAATTTACTAAAAAAAATAAATCAAAATTTTGATATAATATACGTTTCTAGAAGATATGAAAATATTGATGGGTGAAAGAAATTTTCTATTCCACCCTGTAGAAGTTTGAAAAAATAAAGACGGTTTTTTTTTTTCAAATTATACAAAAATGGTAGGAGTTGGAAAAAAGATTCAGAAAAATATTATAGAGAATTTACCTAGTTTTACATTAAAACGTTCAAATAACTTTTTTTTTGCTTAAATTAAAATTAAAAGAGTTAGGGACGTTGGACGATATAAATAAGGATTGATACCTAAGTATATTTAAAAAAAAACACGGTATCAACCCTTATCTACTAGCCTCTCTAAATCTGTTAATTTTAATTTTAACATAAAAAATGCCACTGAGGGACTCAAATTTTGATCTGTTATTTAAATTTTCCTAGACTATCGATAGACTGATATATTTTAATTGCTATTATAAGCCGTATATTAAGTATAATATAAAAGTTAGATAACTATTACATAAATGATGTAGCATTATTGTATTATAAAATTGGTCTGTTAAATCTGGCAGTGAATTAGAGATGTGATTTTTATTTAAAGTGCATATCTTACGTTAGGCACAGCCGAAGGAGTGACATAAATTGGTGGACGTTAAAAACGAAAACTGAAAATATTTGAACAGGGTTCTATTCTGCCTGTTTCTATTGAGATATAGTAGAGAAACTATCCTAAGTATAAGTTTTGCTCCATTTTGATAATATGTAGTTATAACTAAATACGCTGCTATAACGAGATCGTTGCTGGGATATAATTTTCTCGCGTTGAAAAGGTTGTAAGCGCTGTGTTTGTTTTGTTCAAAGCCGTACCTTTGTTTTGTTGTTTGTTTGTTTTGAGGAGCCCGTTGGATGAGTGGTTAGGGTGCTTGCCTTAACGTTCTGTTCTAGGGTTCCCGGGTTCGATTCCCGGCAGAGTCAACTTTGAAAAATGAACTTTTCAAATTTGACTCTGGTCAGGATCTGGAAAGTAGTGGTAGGGCACACTGCGTATCGCAGTCATTTGAGCAGCCCGTCTGGCAGCAGTAACCACCCGCTTGCAGAAGAATGGTTAGGGTGCTTGCGTTAAGGCAAGCACCCTAACCACTCATACATACAACGGGCTCATCAAATTGGAAATAAATTGAAATTTTAAATATACTCAATTAAATTTAGTTTCTAACCATCTATTGTAATGTATCACATAAGCCAAACAGAGAAACATTTTCGAAAAACGAATATTAGCATAGATAAAATACTACTTAAACTGGTTAAGTAGTATTTTATCTATGATATTAGCAATAACTGTGTCACGTGGTTTAAGTAATAATAAGTTACTAATGCAAAGTTTTACAAATAAATCCAAAAACTCGTTTGCATGAAAACAAGTGTCAGCTTGCTAACATTCTAAAACTAGCTTTTAGCACTGAAAGCGGTCTTAGAAGTTACATATTTCTTTCATAAATAATTTTTATTGGCAACACTGTTCTTATACAAACTTTTTTGGATTTAAAAAATATACTAATTATTATGTGATGCTAGTTAAACACTTTAAACACGTCAATTATACAACACTTGTTGAAACGGATGCAAATAGTTTCGTCGATACACAACAGATGGCAGTGTGTTATTGCGTTATTTTTGAAGTTTCCCTAAGGGCGCGTTCCCACTATGTCGTGACGACAGATAGTCGTGCAGTTTAAAGCTTCGTGGCTTAGCTTGTATATTTAAATGGAGGTGTTCGCATATAGGACGACAAGACAATGGGAACGGCTAGTACGACAGTCGTAAAACGATAAAAAAATCGTGACGGCACTATATTATATCGTAGCCACGATAAAAAATATCGTCTCTTTGTCTACACGTGTTTTCCTCTCCCCCTCGCGCCCCCGCACCCATACTCGACTCACATCTCATCTTCATCCATTGTACTCGGGAGCAAACACACACCACTGATCTCCAAAAGAACGTAGAAGCGACTGATGTGCAAACAACTAGGCGATTGTCGTGAACCGATAAAATGTTGTCCAGTTCAATAGGAACAGCTAGAAACGACAGTCGTCCGACGATAAATTAATCGTTACGACATAGTGGGAACGCGCCCTAACCCTTCCTAATCCCTTATCATTAATCCTACTATGGTCAGCAGTGCACTTGCAACACCTGTGGCGTTACTTATGTTATAGAAGACGGTAACCACTTACCATCAAGTGGACCGTAGAATATAATAACAAATTGTTATCCTACCTAGTTTTGACGTTCTTCACCTTAGGAGCAGTATATTTTGTCTTTTTACACCAAATTTAGACTAATAGTACCGGTGGTAGGTACTATTACTAAAAAATAATTTTTATGTGAAAAAATTTCAATAATGCATAATTTTATATGAACGAAATTCAGTTTTATAAATTTTTGAATTAAAATGTTCGTCAACGTCCTGGTTAATTGGCTGTTTACCTAGTAAGATATGACTTGAATCCTTAGGTATAATTGACGATTGTAAAGCAATTGAAGATATTGATGGGAATAGAGTAATGTGCGATCTCGGCATCGACTCCTGTGGTTTATCTTTTGTTTTTGTTTTTCATGGTGAGACGCCGCCAGAAGCTGGTCTTTTCGGCGGGCGGTTGTTCTTCCCTCGCCTCGTCTGTCCGCGTCTCTCCCCTCAACATGTCCAGGAACGTTGGATCATTCTTCTTAACATTCTTCTCGATTTTAACCGCCTCGGCGCTGAGTTCCGCCTTCAACTTCTCCGGGCTCGTATTTTCGACCTTAAACTCGTTGGGGTCTTCAACAAACGCCTGTTGGAGATCACGCATAATTTTTTTCCTTATAGTCTTTTTCATGCTAAGGTGTCTCTCTAGAGTCTTCACATCCCCGTTCGTGTAAGAGCGGTAGTCGTCCTTTTTCTTCTTGCTCCTCTTCGTTTTGTCCTCATTGTCGTCGAATGTCTTAGTGTCGTATTGCTGGTTGAGCCCAAAAATGTCCCTCAGGTGGGGTATGGCCCTTTCTGACGTCATCTTGTGAACCACAGGCGCCGGTCACGCCTCGGTACGAACAATCAAAGAGTGTTCATCGTGAAACCTGGAATTGAGAAAAAGCACAAGTTAGTATAATGTTCACGTAAACAAACTTTAACTTAGATTTTTTCTATGTTAAGATCGGCAGACAGGCTGACGGTCCACTTGATGGTAGGTAGCTACCGGCTGCCATTTATAATATATACCATTTAAATATCAATATTTTTTAGTTTTTAATACTCAAAAGAATATAATAATTTTTCTTGTAAGCGATTAATGCCTTATCATCTGTCGAATAATAATACTATGTCCTGTAAATGTCTTTTTGATAGATAGTAATTTCCTATGGCTTTATAGGATATATAGGAAAATAATAATTGAGGGATAGAGAGAAACTTCATTTCAATATATCGCAATTGATACTGGAATGAAGTCCTTATGAATAAGCAGTGTTCTTGTTCCTAGCTCTTAATATCTCCGGTTTTTCTTCTGTTTATTATTGTAGCATTAATTTCCGCTTGTAGACCGTTCAGATGTCAAAACGGCCAGACGAAGATTAGAAGGTCCGATATGTTCTGATTGTGAAGAAAATATTTTAAGAAATAGTAGGTTAGAAATCTTCAAAGACATTATGTCAAATAGTAGCAATGAGGTGCTGGTTAGAATGCTGTACTGTAAACAAAATATAATTATTATTCCTAACTAATATTATGAATGGGAAAGTGTGTTTTTTGTTACGCTTTGAAGCATCTTCTTAACCGATCATCATGAAATTCTGGATATACGATGTCAGGGATACACAAAAGGACATAGGGTACCCATTAATTCAGAAAAAGTACGGTTCCCGAGGGTTTTTCAAAAATAAAAATAAAAATTCAACGCCTGACAAAAACAAATAAGCAATAAAGATTGAATAAAGTCGCGGGCACGACCACGTGGCACTCGCACCCTGAGAATGGATCAAACTATATCGTTACGGTCATAAAAATATTAAATTTAAAATGAAATTTTCTCATCTCGCTTCCCAACCCATAATGTAACCGATAATTGTGTCGTTTTCTAAAGCCTCCATGGCGGGCACATGCGAAATGTATTTTTACCGACATTGGAAAATGTGTGCGAGTCATAAACAATGGCCGATTGTAATTTTCATCCCATGCGATAAATCGTATCGGTGTCCCATGATACCTATCTCAACGAACACAAATAATTTTAGAAGCTGACATTTTATCAAGGCGTGATGTGTTTTAGGATGGTATTATTAATATTCAATTTATATAATAAAATCGTAAACGAGTCGTGTCTGTAGTCTGTACATTAAATATAAAAAAAAAGCTATTTATACAGGTACTTATACTTACAATTGTAATTTTTATCCGTTGGAATTGGAATGAAAAAAGCACTAGTTATAAGAGCTTGTTACAATACATCAGTGAAAGACGCACTTGAATTGGTTAAGCCTTTTCTGAGATTAGCGCGAACAAATGCACAAACAGACAAAAAACTATTTTTTGACCCCATAGGCTATGCAAATTTAAATCCAGCTGGAATATAGTGAAACATTCCAATGAAACTTGTCTCTTTGTAATATTAGTATAGAAATTAACAATTAAATATCATTTAATTAAATGGCCCTATCATATTAAAAACTACTTATATTTTAAGATCTATGAAATAGGGATATTGCCATGTCTTACATATGGTTGCCAGACGTGGTCATTAAGGAAAGAAGACGAAGAAAGAATTGCTATCTGCCAACGTAAAATGGAAAGAAGCATGCTTGGTCTGAAACTATCAGATAAGATTAACAACGTCAATATCAGAAAAAGAACAAAAATAATAGATGTAATTAAAAGAATAAGATTACTCAAGTGGCATTGGGCAGGGCATATTTGTAGGATGAATAATAACAAATGGACAAAACGTTTAACAGAATGGGTACCCAGAGACAGGAAAAGGAAAAAAGGGAGACCAAGTAAAAGGTGGAGAGATATTTTCAACTAGAGATGTGGACTCTTATGGATGCGAGAGGCGCGAGAAAGAAATATAGGTATGGAAAGGTTTAGGAGAGGCCTACGCCGCAGAGGCGACTACTACCAATATAAATTAACCTATATACAGCATACATATAATATAATCATACATGTCATAAAATATTAAACTATTATAATCTACACTATTTCATGTCAAGTTTTAACTGTAGTAGAAAATAAAGGCTATTTTTATTTTATTTATTTTTATTTTATTTTATATTTTAAGATCTAATGGAAACGCTTGTCTTGTGATTGTACTCATATGTTTGAATTTCGAATATTATAAATTTCATAAAAAATAACGTTCGTCGCCTGAAAGAACGATGATCTTTCTATGCAAAATTTATAACAGTTATGCAAAATTTTAAGTGCAGCCTACGTATGTCTATATAGAATCCAATACGTATATACTATAAGCACAGTCTAACCATACTTACAGTCAGGCAACGAATGTATTTGCGTAGAGCAACGTTCGGCGAACTCGCTTCAGTTTGCAGGCTCGAACATTGAGCGTTGCCCGGCTGTATGACGTAAGTATGGTTAGACTGTGCTATAAGTATAACCCCAATATGACGTGGAATCGCATTTCTCTTTAATGACATTATAATTCCTGAATGACAATTAAAGATAAACGGAATAAATGAAAAATTTGAGTTTTCTAGCGCAGAGTTTGTCGTTTTTTTTATTAGACATTTTTAGACAATTCCATAATATGCTGTGTTTTAAATAAATATTTTCAACTGCGATACATCTTAAGAGGCGTAAATATTATAATTTAGATAAAGGATATATATTTATGCCGTTTGGAGTGGAGACACTTGGACCATGGGGACCGGACGCGTTAAAGATTTTCAAAGATCTGTCTGGAAGGCTAATTACGGCCACTCGTGACCAAAATGCCGGTTTCTACTTCGGACAAAAACTTAGTATCGCCATTCAACGAGGCAATGCCGCCAGCATTTTTGGCACGCTGCCTCAAATATCAGACCATTTACATCTTACGTGATTAAAAATTATATTATTATACAAAGTATATACCTATATTAAGTACTTAATTTTTTAAAATTTAATATCTCATTTCTACCGTACTTTCTAGCATAATGCTGAATTGTATATTGTGATTTTCTGTGTTACTGTGGTGTTTTTGTTCAATAAAAATATGTGTACTGATTTTTGGTTTTTTATTTATTTAAAAACTACCTTTTGTTCGTAGTTTCGAGTTTGTATATATAGTTTGATCCTTGTGAATGTATGTTCTTTCACAAGGATCGAACATATAAAATTTGGTACACTACACATATATCATAATATTACAGAATTAAAGCATAGAAATGTTTTGTCATTTCTCCAATTAATATCTTGAAAAACAAACGCGAGTCTCGATATACAGAATGCATTGAACATCAGAAATAGAAGGTAAAAAAACATGGCGTTGCAAACGCATAATTATTTCGAACATCTCTTCACATTGCATACAATAGTGGCGATAACAAGCAAAGCTTCTGTACCGTAACGGCGATACGATGTCAGCGAGTGCTGTAACGACTTCTCTTTACGGCTGTAAACACTGCAGTAGGTTGTATAGGTCCTTGCAAAACTAACAGTAATTTAAGTATAATTTAATTTTTTAATAAAACTTTTTTAACTTATACTTGGTGAATGTATGGAGTTGTCAAGTAAAAGGTATTATCATAAGCCTTTTACTCGTATATTATGTTTATTTTTTGAAAGCTGTTGAAAGAAAACTGTTCATACATTAATTTATATCAAGGCTGGCTACATGTCGCGTTCCCATGTAGTTTAAAATTCGCATAGGTAAGTAATTAGTAACTAACATAGCATTAATAAGAAAGTTTTAAACAGCTAAACAAAGAAACCAACTAGTTTTTTTTTTTTATAAATCCTTCATTAATATTTTGTTTGTTCTTGATATCCATATCAACATTAAAAACCGGCATAACACCCACATACATCACATTTATAAGCTAAAACAATACTATTTACAATTAACTACAGATAAATATAATTTTAACAACAATATAAAAACAGACTGAATTGAAAATAGAATTTCTATACAGAATATGACACAAAATAAGATATTTTTTGTGTTTGAAAGAAAATTCAAACACAAAAAATAATTGAAGTGTTTAAAAGAAAATTTTAAAAGTCGGAAATTTAGATGCCATTTTTATATGAAATTGACGGGGCAACGACTGTCAGGTCAACTTTCTACTTACTTATATGCGAAAGTTCGTGAGGATGTATGGATGTTTGTTCCTCAACAACGCAAAAATGGCTAAACGGATTTGAATGAAATTTGGCATATAGGTAGTATATTACCTGTATTAATACATGAGATATTTTCATCCTGGAAAAATGTTCTCTGGGATCGTCTAAAAATATAAAAATGGCGCCCAGTTCCCAAATTCCGTTCAGTAGCTTTTACCTGAAAGAGTAACAAACATCCATACATCCATTAGTTCTTACAAACTTGTACAGTTATGATATTAGTAGAAGGGATAGCAGGCTTTTTCAACGTGGACGAAGTCGCAAGCACCAATTAACTAATAAAATTACAAAATGGACATACTAATAGAATGTGACAATTGTAGGATATAAAACTGAAAAAATAGTAATTAGAGAATCCCTTTCTATTATTGATAATATTGCTGTGTTGCTGGAATATAAGCAGATTCATTTTTAATTTTAAAAATTATTAGTTTAGGTATGTACCTGGTTTTTTTAAAATAATAATGTATGTATAATGAATATATAATCTTTCATTGTGTTTATATGTATGTATCCTATCTAATATTATAAATGCTATAGCGAGTTTGTTTGTTTGTTTGCTACGTTGTCAAGCGTTAAAAAAAGCGTCAAAAAATAAAAAGCTACTTAATTATTACTAAGGGAACTCGAAAAACACTAATTTGCATACTCACTGTATTGTAAAGTCTATTTGACTGCAAATAAATAAAGTACCGTAAATTAAAAAATCTATGTATTTGAAATTCTCATATTTTACGGTAATATTGAGTTCGTGACACATGACAGACACATAATAAAACAGTACAAACGAGTTGCATTGTTGTATTGAATAAAATAAAATTCGACGAGACGTTCCGTTCGCTTCGCAAACAATAATAAAACTTCTCTCGCACTATTCCATTTTCATCCAGTGCAGAACAATAGTCCACTGCACTCGAATTGGCAACAAAGCAACACTTTCTTCGCTTTCCAAGTTCGTTTCAGCCGGTAGCCAGTTTTTGCTACTGTTTTAAAATTGAGCGTTCTCATTTTTAAACTTGTTTCGCGACCTAATCATAACTGCATTTTTATCATGCAATCCGATAGCTTATATAGCTTATATACATGTAAAGAAACATTGTATTAATATTATGTAAGAAACATTAGTTTTAATATTTATGCTACTCTTATAATTTGAATGGAGTATAAATACTTCATAGAGTTATTTTATGGTGAGTTCGTGACACATGACACGTGGCACATGATCAGTTTGAAAAAGCAATTGTTGTCATCATCGACTGCCATGAATTGTTAAAAAAATAATAAATGTATCAATAATATACTTAGATGAATAGACTTTAAATGTCGTTTCTTTGTTTACAGGTAAATAATTGTATATCCTTGTATATAGGTAGGTATATCATGTAATTCGATATTGTGTAAATATTAAAATATAAATCTTTGCTTACAGAGCAACGCAAGTCTATTTATTTAAAACTTTTGAACTCTCGCTCTCGACTTCGTCCACGTTCATGGCTTAGCACGGAGTTGAAATTTTCAAAAATCTTTCCTTAGCGGATGTTTACGTTATAAAATAACGCTATGTTACAAATTTCTAAGCTCTAGACTTAGTACTTTTGGCTGTGCGTTAATAGTCAGGCAGAACAAGCGATTTTATAAATAAATATAGATTAAGTCAAATTGCTTATACGGTTATATCTACCATAAGCATATAAGACAAGCCCATTAGTTAAGATACTTGCCTTAACGTTCTGTGTGCTGAGGCTCTAGTATGAGTTTACGATACTACACCAATACTACACTCGCTAGCGAGAACGTAAAACTTTTGTATGGGAAATCTTGAACTGTCAATGTCAAATTATCAATTTTCCATATAAATGTTTTACGCTCTCGCTAGCGAGTGTAGTATCGTAACTGTTGTGTTTCAATGAGTGAGTAAATGACGCCAAAGCCAATTTCCCTATACCCTAGTAAGTTATTGTCTACTAAGGTCGGCAGCGCATTTGCAGCGCCTATGTTATTGTACCTATATGGCACTTTCAGCAGCTATGGCGTTGCTTTTATAAAACGGCGTCAGAAACCATTTATCATTTAAGTAGTGGCAGGGCATTCTGCGTTTCGCAGTCTTTTGGGCAGCCCGTCTGGCTTCAGTAAACACCCGTTACAGCACGTGTGCTGTTGTGTTTCGGTGAGTGAGTAAGAGACGTCAGTGTCCATTTCCCTATCCCGTCCCAGTTAAACCTACTGTAGTCGGCAGCGCACTTGCATCACCTGTGGCGTTGCTTAATGTTAATAGTCGACGGTAGGCGCCTGCCATCAAGTGGACCGTCAGCCTGTCTAACGACCTTAACTAAAAAGAATAAGTATTATAACATACTTAATACATAAGAGGGTATTTTCTTTTGTATAATTTAATCCACCATTCTAGCCCGACTGACATGACAGCAGTCTTCATTTTAATAGCCAAATAAGGAAAGTTTCAGACTTTTTACCATTATTAACTACTGAATCGCTATAAATGTTTAGGAGCAGAGCAAAAAGAAAAAGTCACATAGAACGCTAAGCGCTTTTTGTTCTGTTCGATTTACAAATTTAGTACAATAAATTGTATCTTGACCTTATTAGAAACCAGCACTAAATCAATCCACGCGTGTACAAAACCGCTATTTCTCACCGAGTAACAACTAGGTAAAACATATCTTAAATTCCCTCACCTGTGACGTAGAGATGAGCGTAACTCAGTTAACGTTTTATTCTAAACTGTTACTCAACATTAACAAGTTTTAATGTTGACGAAACGTGATTACAAATTATTGCGGTTAAATCTTGATAGCGTTGTCTGGCAACGCTCAATGTTCGAGCGTGCAAACTGAAGCGAGTTCGCCGAACGTTGCTCTACGCAAGTACATTCGTTGCATGACTGTATGACGTAAGTATGGTTAGATTGTGGTATTACTGAAGACATGAGTCTCAGCTCTATACATTATTTACCGCATACCGAGATCGATCAGCTGACATTCCGAGATCGAGATCGGTCACGCACAGCGACTAATCGCTGCGAGTGAGTATTCGCTGTGTGTGACTGAGGCTTAACACTGTCTGGGTTCAATACACTTTACCTAAATGTTGCACGCACATTTGCCGGTTTGCATGACGTCAGTTGCAATGGGTACTTTTTCTACTTTTTATATAGCAGCATATTTTAATAACGTATCTAAAATCCATATTATAACTGCAAAAGTAACTTTCTGTCTGTAACCCGTTTATAATTTCCCTTTATTATAATCCCCCGTTTATAAATCAAAAGCGGGCAAAGTTAAAACAAAAGCTAGTTACTGACACTGGTTACTGAATGTATTTTATATACTTAATAAATAATACATTCAGTTCGCAAACAATTTACTGGTTTCTTGGAAAAGCTTTGTTTTAAAAAAATCACCCCCATAATACATTTTATATGTGTTTACATAATACCCATTTTTAGTTGACTTATTTTGTAAACAACTATTTACTTAAGGGGGAGACAAACGCTAAATACTAAAAATATCCATTGTTTATCATTTTTTTTATCTGATATTAACTTATTAATAGGTACAGGATTCAGTAATAAGCCGTTTTCGAGAGAATTTTCAATAAAGGTCAAATTCTTCTTGTGTTCTAACTTTTTTTGTGGAGTTTCTATTACTTTAACGAAAATTCTAATTAATACAATTGGTTCTTCACATGTTTAAGTATAATATATATTTTTTTCAAAGCAATTGTCTTGTCTATTTCTTGTAACATCTTCATTAAACAATGGATATTTTTAGTATTTAGCGTTTGTCTCCCCCTTAATAAAAAAAAAATTTGTGTAATGTTCTAATGGTAAAAACAAAAAACACCATTTCTAGGCCTGTTGAATTGTCTCCGCCGCCAGCGAGTTCTATAGTAAATGTTATTTGCCTCAGTGAATCCCTTAAATAACAAATTATTAGAAAGACAGAGAGTAGATATAATGCGTCATCTTATTGTAAGTATCGAGACTCATTTGCATTTGTAATTAATATGTGTTAATTTTTTCTTCTTTCCGTACGACAACAGTTTTTAGTTTAGTTTTTATACACAGCAGATTTAGTTACATTTGTTTCTAGGAAATAAAGGTTGTTACTACAAAGATTTTTATACTGTCTAAAATAAAAAGTTAAAAATTATTTGTGTTTAATTAGTTAGTACATTATTTGTTCTATGTCAGTTTCGTTTTGTCAGTGCTTAATTTGACTTAACACACTATAGAAACCTACGAAATTTTTTACGTAGCATGAATTAAAAATAACTTTTTGAAGTGTAAACTTATACATAAATTCTTTTAATTATCTAAATAACAATAATTAAAATCATGAGCTGTTTCAATTTAACTCAATATTGCATCAACTTGCATGGAACAATGAATACAGCCTTCGGGTTTTTACGGAATACGTGTAAGTATACCTACAGACACTTGTACAAATAAGATTTCAATAATTATTGTTAGTGTTTATTAATTCTATTCAAAAGTTGTTTTGAAAAAAAAAAACTACTAGATTTTTTTTGTCTTTTTTATTTAACCACAATTTAAAATTTGAATGCATGGAAATCAATATATTACAAACTAGTTAAGCCCGCAACTTTGTACGCGTGGTATTCGGTATAACGCGTAACTTTTTTGTTTGTAAACTAATTGGAATGGAAACATCATCGGGAAACATATACTAAAAAGTTACGCATGAAACATACGCACAGATGAACAGACAAAATTCTAAAAACTATTTTTTTGACCTCAGTAACATAAGTAAATACAAAATTATATTTACGATTTTATTTTTATTTTATGTATAAATGGATGTCTGTTCTGGCGATGCATAGTAACTGGCGTAAGTACGTAGATGCAAGTATAAGAGTTGTGACAAGACTATATTGTATCTTGCCACAAGACAAAACAGATCAGTTCAGGAAAAGATAAATTTTTTTCTCATTTAATTGTGATTTTTTTAAGACACACTAATCTTTGACTCTGTACACACTACTACCTTGTGTTAAATAAATAATGATCGCGAAACTTACTAACATTATAAAACAGAAAATTTGTGAGGTTGTTGTTACTCTTTCGCACAAATAGGACTCAACTAATTTTGATGAAACTTTACAGACATGTAGTTAATTCAACAGAATAACAGACAAGCCATAATTTATATGGATACGCGGACGAAGTCTTGGGTAAAAGCTAATTTATTTACAAATAAGATTATGACTTCATGAACTTCCTTGCCATACAAATATTCTCTACTGTTTTTTTTTAAATATTGTTTTCTTGAGTGTTTTCTTTATACGTCTTCAAACTGCGTTCGTAATTGTTATGGAATTTAACAGTTATTCATCGTTACACCTCGTACATTAATACGCGAGAGAAGCGAGTAGTGCTGCCGTTGCGCCCTGATTGTTACACGCATGCATTTACCAGGGTGACCATCAATAAAAGTGGACTCTTTATTTTTCGTGATATAATTGCAAAGATTATATTTTAACGGAATAAATATCTCTGCTGCTATATTACAATACAGCCTACTTTAAATATTTCTCAGGTCAATATTAGATATTAATAAAAAAAAAAATAAAAAAAAAAGTGGGCGTGTACAGAGAATGCTCAATCAAACTTCTTTGGTTATCAAATTTCTAGTAAACGGTAGATGTAATGCAGAAAACGTTACAAGAAGCGTCACACAATATTCGACATCGAAATTTAAGTCTAACTATGATGTTCCACGCGGCCACGCGGCCAATACTTAATTTTACCTAAATAGTCCGCTTAAAAAAAACATTGCTAAAAAGGTGGACTATGATGAAACTTTTCCCAGCCTCGCCGTTATGTCCACCGGACGGATTGAATTTAATGTCAGGGCGTGGATCTAGAGATGAGCAGACGCTTACCGGAATATCTACCATTCATAATCCAACAATACTTTGATTTAAAAAAAACGTAAGAATTTAGTTAGTTCGTTACGAAACTATTGCGTGTTCATATAAACATAGGCGCTGCTATTTGCAGGCGCAATTTTTTGTATAGATTTTAACATTCATATTAAAAGTACAGTAGTCCAGACGCCGAGTACTGAAAGCGTAGAAACCGACTACGAGCTCTCTCACTGCGCCAGTAGAAAGCAGACATTACTCATATAACGTCAATTTAGAGGAATACAGTAAGGAGTACAGTCCTTGTTATTTTACCAATAATACGCGTAATATGTTTTTTATTGATAGCACAATATACTTTTTTATTTCACTAACTACAGACCGACCAAACGCTTTTTATGGCTCAGAGTAAGCACACTCACAATCGGTAGCTTAGTTAGAATGGCTAATTAAAAAACTTAATTTTCATCATCTTCGTCATTTCAGCCGTAGGAGGTCCACTGCTGGACATAAGTCACCCAAATAATAGTCCGCAATTTGAATTTTTATGTATACGAAATTCTTAAAGTGTGGTCACTCTCCTACTGCTTTGATTGTGACAAAATGTTGACGTCCGCGTAATGCGCTCAGGATGTTGCGTATACGCAGTTCACTATCTCTTTTATTTTCAGTTGGTAAATGGGGATTGGAATGCTGTGCGCAGCAGATTCACATGTGCACTAATTAAATATTTCTTTATTGCACAATTAACTTATTTTTGTACAAACACAATGTACGCGTTTCGTGAACTCATCAAATTTTTATTTAATATAAAGTAATTTAATTTTTGAGATAGTTTAATTAAAAAAGCATGATTATGCACTATCTATATTGCGATGTTGCAAAAAATCATTAAATACTCGTATTAATATGAATCTTTTGACTTACAACATTTGCGTCACGTATTCGTATTGTTGCTGACCAAGGAATATTTATATTGACATTATTTATTTAGGAATTAACATTATTAAGGTTCAGACATCATAGAAACAGTTAATAGTGGCGTTGGAATGACCACATCATGACAGGTAAACTGGATAAACGGACTAAGAAACTGGTGGAATAGATCTTTTGGATCCAAAAGATGATCTCCAAAAAGAATGGCGCTTGACTACAGGTAGCAAAAACGTAGGAGGATGTGATAGGACAAACTAACAAGAGTGACAAGGTTGTGGATGTCTGATACGAAAATAATATCTAAAACTACATACTAAAATAAATATTTAGTATATTTATATTTATAGAAATAACTAAAGAAAATAAATAGTCACAAATTTAAATTTACATAAAAATATTAAAATTGTGTTCAAATCTTTGTAATATTATGTCAGTAAATAAAGACTTATTTTATTTTATTTATTTATCGTAACCCCAACAAATATTTGCAAAATAAATAATAATTGTCATAAAATTTAATAGAATATTTCAGTCCTGAAGAAAAGAAGTAAATAATTAAATTGCGACTTAGACTCACTAATCATAACATTCATCGAACATGCACTGTATTGGTTATTGGACGTGCTTTGGTTAAAAACTGGGTAGCTCTTGTAGAAGACTACCGTGTAATAACATCACTTGTACTGTTGTGTTTCGGTGAGTCAGTTAGGAATGCTAAAGCCAATTCGCTTATCCCTTCCTTATCCCTCATCTTTTACCCTATAAAGATTACAGCATGCATATCAACTCGGAAAGGGATCGTCACCGTATCAACTTGAGCAGTTGAGTATTCTTTGATTGAAACTTCCTAATGCAACGCACACTAATCGGAATCATAACGTAGGTAATCGCCTCGCCTCGGGACAAGCTCTGAACCGCGATACGATGCGTGGTCAACTTGCAGTTCCCGCGCTTACGGCTCGTCGTCCACCCTTGTCCCTGATCTGGTGCCAGCCAGGTCAACCAGCGGTCGGCGAGCCGCAAGGGCGGCGTCGTCGCCTAGCCGTAGCCGAGTTGACGTACGGAAGTTGCTGATCCGCTTTGGTTAGGTTGACGCCTGGTTGACAACGAGGCGAAAGGCGATACGGTGACGCCCTCTTTCCGAGTTGATATGTGTGCTGTGACCCTAAAGATGAAAAGCCCACTTGTAACATCTCTCCTTGCTTGCTTGGGTCACTTGGGTGAATTAACGTCACCAGCCACATCCCATCAAGTGAATCTAACTCCTTGGAAAATCTCTTAAACTTTTTTAAATTGACTTTAAAAACCTAAGTGAATTCACAAAGGTGACATGATTAAGAGGATGTCACAATGTATTAAATTATTAATTAAGTTTTAAGTTCCGTAACTTAAATTATTAATTAAGTTTTAAGTTCTGTAACTTAAATTATTAATTATTTAAGTTACAGATCTGTGTTTATGTTTTTTAATGTCTTATAAGATAAGGATGACTACCCTGCAGTCTTGGGTGGACCTGTAATGATAGCCGTAATGTTAAGAAATAAATAAATGAAATAAAACGCGAATTAAAGTTGTTTCTCTGTAATAAGTCAAAACCAGACTAAGACAAGTCAAAACATAAAAGTCTTGATACGCCTATTGCATTCAATATTCACGGAGAGATTCCAACAATATCTGGAACTATTCAAGCGACCTGTTCCACAAATCCACAAATGCATACATTGTACTCAATTACACCACCGACTCTTAGAAGTGGTCTAATCGAGAGAAGTGCCGTGATGATTCCCACGAGTACAGTAACTATACGTATAGTTGGATAATAATGTGTTACCTAACCGCTGCTGTTCATTCAATTATTATATTCAATGCTTACGCAAAGCTCGCTCAAGGTTCGGCCGAGACGTGTGATCATGATCACAATATACGTGTTTCTTGTTTTACACTTTGAATTTATATTGTGTAGGTATAAAGTGTTTGTTGATATACACGGCTAAACTGGACTTGTTTTGCCGTGGCTTTGAACTGCGGATAGAACAGAACTGGAATTTATTATAAGTATTAGTTTATTTAAATCATTTAGAACGATTGTCCCTAATGAATATAGATATGAAAATTAATCCGCCGTTTAATATAAATTAACAATGCCATGCACATTAGGTTCTTCTCGGTAATGGTCGGATCTCGTCGGGCGGTAATCGTTAACCCATTGCAACGCATCGTCAGCTCGCTCAACAGAAAGAAGAAAGAAAGACTTTTATTCACTGCACGAAAGACACAGGACAAAAATTAATAAAAAACGTGTGTGTCCTCGCGGCAGCGAATCGTATACTGGCTCAGCGTATTGTGCTGAGGTGCTAAACAAACACCTAACAGCGCTCATTTTCAGCCAGAACTTTATGACTGTATGTGACTCATTGAACACCATACAAACTTACTTTATAAATTACTAAAATAGATGGATGATGCGAAACTATAATTGCGTTTTCACTAACAATTTATTGACTTTAGCGTGATGTTAAATAGCCTATACCCTTCCTTAAAAATTGGGCTATTAAAAGTATTAAGAAGCCCAAATCTGACCGCTAGTTCAAAGATCAGCGTGTTCAAAATCTAGCTTATACGTCTAATAAAAGAAAAGTAATGGTAGTGCACACTGCGTTTCGCAGTCATTTGGGCAGCCCGCCTGGCGGCAGTGACCACCCCCTTACAGAAGACCACCGTGAAATAACAGCATATACGTGCTGTTGTGTTTCAGTGAGTGAGTAAGGGATGCCAGAGCCCATCTCCTTATCCTTAATCCTACTGTAGTCGGCAGCGCACTTGCAGCACCTGTAGCGTTGCTTGTGTTATAGGCGACGGTAGCCATCAAGTGGACCGTCAGCCTGTCTGTCGACATAACATAAAAAAAAAAAAATCTCCGCTAAACTACTCAGCTGCTCACAGCTTACAGTCTGAAGAAGGAAATGAGTGAACTTTCCTTTTTTAAAGCGTAAATATCTAGCAAAAGTTGACTTCTTTGTAAACAAGCGAAGAAAACCTTGTAATTTACTTCACAATTCGAAATAAACATGCAGAAGCGATCTGATAACATAATTAACTGTTCGTCGTCCATTTTAATTGCACATTTAGTGGTCGTTATGAAACCCACACGGTTATTGTTTTTTTTTTTTATTATGTTAAACTAGTATGATGTCAAGGTGTTGTGTCCATTTTAATTGGCAAAAAGGGAAAACTTGCCTATTTATTATGAAATTTGGAAGGTCAAAAATCCACAACAATGTTTAAATACAATCAATTACTTTAAGAATAAAGATTACATAATATTTTGGGTTTGTGTCAGACACAGATAGTCGCAATGTCATAGACGAGAAAAAAGTGTGTGTGTCAGCTCCGACGCACCACTGGCGTTTACTCCTTTAAAATAATTAAAATTTTCATCGTTTCATAACTGGATACCTAATTGCTTTATATTATTTATTTACATTCTGCATACTCAGATGTCACGTGTTATAACAAAACTTATGTTAGTTCCGTTCGGTATACACAGATGTCACTACGTTTTATAAGTTCAAAAACATAGTTCATTTTTTCGACGACAGATATCGCTACGCCGCGGCCGCTGGCAGGTTATAACGCGCTATTGTTTCGTTCCACGACGCGGACTACATTTTTCATAGAAGATTTCGACGTTTGCTTTTATAAGCCCAGAGAACATAGTTAGGGATGTTCCCTACATAATACATGCGGCAGCTGAATCAAAGTGACAGATAACGTAACGCTTATATTAATTTTACTCCATATAAAATTTGTCAAGATTACAGAAAAGAACATAGGACCCACCTCTAATCCAGAAAAAAAAGGATTGTTCCCGAGGGACGCGGACGAAGTTGCGGGCAAAAGCTAGTGAAGAATAAACTAGCTGTGCCTCCACCCACCCTGAAATTTGACAAAATATAATAAAAAAGATATTTTTACTTGCCAACTCTCATGATTTTGGGTCAAACGTTATTGGAGTTTAGAAATTATAAATACCTAAATCTATTTTTATCTACATTAGCATAATAAAGCTAAAGAGTTTGTTTGTTTGTTTCAATAGGCTAAATTCAAAAAAATATTTTTGCATAGCCCAATTCTTGAGGAACGTCTTAGGCTATTTGTCATCACGCTATGACCCTTAGAATCCGAGCAGAAAAAGCCAGAAATAACGCTATGCGAAAACAAATAGCGCCTGCGGGCGACGACATGCGACGCGTTGAGTTTGGGGCCGAATACCTTTATCGAGAAAATCCGAAATGTACATGTCCTTCTCAATTTAAATGAAACGCCCGGTTGAAACCGTGGGATCCAGCTAGTATGTATAGTGTATTTTATATTAATATATGCTATAGTATATATATACAAATTTTAAATGTTCACCATCGGAACGATATTAAAGTTAGTGAACTGCAGACCGCACGTACGCGTATTAATACGACTTTTAACCTACAAATTATGCTCAAGTGACATAAAGGTATGACAGGATCTTTGGAATAGTAAGTACCAAATCTATTTTAATAGGATTAAATTTAAGAGGATGAAGATTATGTGTTTTTTAATAGGTACAAGTTCAAAGTGTATAATGAAGGTTGTCTATTTTATTACAAAAAAAATCTTTTGATCCGATTTTGATTTTTTTATGATAAAAAGTGGCAGGTATACCGACAATCAACTTGTTTGTAAGTGGTCACCGTTGTCTACAGCTGCGGACACGGCCGAGAAGCGCGTAATATAGAGGCTGTGGGGTCTCAACGCGCTTAATTTTTTAATATTTTGTCTAAACGGTTGATCGCCATAACTGGCGACTCCAGCCAGAGCTGGCTATTACCTCGTTTAGCAATAGCCTTGCAATACAGCGAGGTAATGCAGCCAGAATGCTTGAATCTTTCCTAAGGGACCCAAGCTTATTATGACATTATAATGTGTAAATAATTTCTGTATTATTTTTTATTTATTAAAGATGGATTTTCTCTTGACAGCATCTATCCATGTAGGAAGGGTGAGGCCGACAATGTAGCGAGCTCACCCAGAAGATGCCTATTCACTCGAACCTTGAAAAGATTTGGGTTGTATGATCTCGGAAATACAGACGACGGCAGGGAATTCCAATTCTTTGAAGTGCACATTATAAAAGATGTTTTAAATTAGCTTGGTCTGAATTAGAGGGCTTTGCAGCTTAGTTCTTATTAGTGTATCATCGCCAATGAGCCTCCTAGCTTTGCGATCCACCGAGTCGAGTGCGGCAAGTTGGTATTTTTCTGAGCCATCCCAAAGATGACAGCAATACTCCATGCAAGATGGGACTTGTGCCTTGTACAAAGAGAGGATCTGTCCAGGTGTGAAGCGATGCGATTATATTATATATGTTATATTGTATATTGTTAGCATAAAATTATTATTTATAATCATATGAACAAACAGAATCAACACGAGACGAATTCAAGTGCTTTGTCAAGATAAGATCATCTGCCATGTTATTCTTTTTTTGTCCCTTGCTGTGTGTTTTTGTTCGGTGCCTACCTCGTTGGAGGCCATGTAATAATAAATAAATAAATAAATAAAAATTAAAGAACAATGAGTTAGAGGGATTGGATCTGATGGAATCGTTTAGCGCACTAAAACGCAACTTGCTGTTTTTTATGTTTACAATGCTCTTCTATAACAGTTATTGGTGGGGACACATAAAAGTACATTAGTCATAATAGACACATTTTTAATTTTTTATGACAGCACCCTGCCCGTGTGTTTCATATATCCCTAGATAGATAGTTTCGATACAGTTATTAGCCATTTCATTAAATTATGTTTGTACCGTTATATATCTTAAGAAGAAAGGGACAGAATATGTTGAGATTCCCGTGCAACAAAACTTCATTTGAAACATACATATATGTATTAGATAGGTAAGCAATTATTGTTTGTTGTGGAGATTTAACCTTAAACAAATCAATTAAAAGCCACGCAGTAAATGAATAATTAAAGATGCCTGCAAGATTATCCTGCCGGAGCATTCTAGATCTTATAACCACAGAGGTAGAACCTACAAATATATTATAACTTTGATTTGTATATGTTTCAAACATCCGCGTTTAATAAGTAACTTAAAATTATGAACTTATATTATATTTAATATTAAATTGATAACATTATTAACTTTTGAAATAATTACTTATTAGCTTCTGCACGCCACGCCACCTTGCATTTTTTTATTTCTTACTAGTTGGCGCCCGCGACTTCATCTGCGTTGAAAATTTGAAAACATAACGCCTGACAATTTTTATTTTTATAAAAAAGCTTTTTTTTGATAAATACAAGATTTATCAACAAAAGGCTATAATAATCGTCTGCAGAAAATAATAATTGCCTATGTTCAAAGTTTCAGTGGCTGAGGCGGCAATAGGATGCTATTGCCATTTAAGTTACGCAGTTTATCCATTGTATGCAAATGTTTACTTAGTAATAGATCTGACTTATTGGTGACACTACGTAAAACTGCTTCTCAATATCTTATCTCTTGTATTGTAAATGTTTCATCTTTTTTGTACAGTCTACAGATCTAATTTGACATATACTGTATTATCGCTATGCGAAATGGTTATAAATTATATATTTTTTAATATCTAATTTAATTGTAATAAAATTATAAATATTTTTTTTTGTTTCTATTTCTTCTTATTTTTATTTTTATCCTACATTTTAAATTACTATTTAGGTATATCCTCAAACTGTTACCTATTTCAAACTTTTATAAAGAAAGAGAATATTTAGAAGTAGAAGAAGAAACATATTAGCAACTTGTCGAGTGGTTTTGCTAAAACCACAGAATACAACAATAGTATACTAAAAATTTTATATCTATATATATTAAAATAAAATCGTAAACGAGCCGTGTCTGTACATTAAAGATTTTTTTTTCTTCAAAAAACAATTTGTATGTTTTACTTATGTTACCAAGGTAAAAAAAAATAGTTTTTAGAATTTTTGTCTGTTTGTGTGTTGTCTGTGCGTTTGTGCACGCTAATCTCTGAAACAGCTTTACCGATTTGAATGCGGTTTTCACTCATGTATAGCTAGATTGCAACAAGTTTCCCATAACATTTAGTGTATGTTTCATTTCAATCGGTTTACAAACAAAAAAGTTATGCGCTCTACCGAAAACCACGCGAACGAAGTTGCGGGCTCAGCTAGTAGTCTGAATTTGTGGACACTTCTTAAGTAGATCCTTTTGGCTGAACAATTATGAATCTTACTCGTATGAATACTCTTAAATGGATGCAGTTACTTTAATTGTATAATGTATAATTGTACACTAGTTTAATTTAATTCTATTAATTCATTAATTTTGTAAATTACATTTATGCAGTATTTCAGTTTAATTTAATTTCATTATTTTTGGATTTTTAAACTTTACACTCTTGTTTTTTAGTCACTCTCTGTGTATACACCTGTGGTATATGTGTTCATTTTCATAACTTTTACCTTCATATGCTGTAATAGAACTTCTGTTTGTAACCCAAATATAAATAAAATAAAATATATAAAATTGTATCAGTCGAAGCTAATGTTTATTATAATAAAATCTTTGTGTATTTAAGTAGTAAAACGGTTTTAAGATGACTAAACGACACTTTGACGAATCACCCCTTTGATGGGTTTACATATTTTATCCCATTTAACGCTAAAATGACGCAACATCCTATTCCTTAATCCTTAACCCGAGGCGGATTATTGCGGTAATAAAATGAACTCTCCAATGTTGCCTCTATATCATGTCTACCAGTAATAAGACAACAAAGTAACATTTTATAGGGCACATACGGTGTTTACGGTCATACGAGAGATGCTTGATGTCGATCTAGCGTGAGTAGCATTTGACATTGCTTTTAATGTTTTCTTTACTGTGAGAAAAGAAGTTGCCTAAAGATATCACACGACAAATTGTGGTCCTGACAATTTTTACTGTTTGCGCTGAATCTGGACGAACCGCATACTACATATTGTTGCATTAACACCCTCTTAAACCGTCATAAAGTTTCATAAACATTAAACCACAGACTCCTTGACTGTCGACTATTTCCCACGGCACTATCGCAAGTACATCCGAGGAAGAATTTTGGTTTCGAGATGTCGCCAAGATAACAGTTTCCTGCTTATTACAATGTTGATCTCACATTTTAACGTGTGAACAAGTATCATACTTTTGAGTATTATAATACATTGTTTACTTACATAATATTAACCAATAGTTACACAAACATATCTCACGATTTAAGATATCCTGTAGAATTTTCTTATAGACTAAATATTAAATTATTATACAGTTTGTATTGGATTAACGTCCACATGACGTCATCTGCAACAAAAAAGTGCAGGTAACAAAACTGACAGTACTCAGTGTGTCACGATATTACATCACCAAAATGGCGACACAACAGCACGTGTGCTTTTGTGTTTCTATGAGTGAGTAAGATATGCCATAGACAATTTTCCTATAAATCTTCCTTTCCTTATTTCCTATCCTTTCAAGGTCAGCGGCGCACTTGCAATCGCTGTGGTGTTGCTTGTGCTGATTGGTGATGGTAGTAGCCTACTATCCGAGTAGACCAGCAGTCTACCGTCCTTTTCATATAAAATTTTACTCGTGACAAAACTACACTTTGCGTATGAATGTTAGAAACAGCTACAAAACTCTCCTAACTCTAACCTAAACACCGATAAGACAGACAGACAGACAGAGAAGCTTAAGAATCTGCAAGTAACTAGGCCAAACTGCGATGGTCACGCATCAGTGAATAATGGAATAGAAGAGAGCTATCGGCTTAGTGTCGGCTACACATATACAACGCTCGCAGCTAATTGCTATTATGAAAAACGTTTAAAACTCTCTTTAAAAGAATTAAAATTAACACGAAACAGAAAATATAATAAGTTTTCTCTATCACAGTGTTTCCCAACCTTAAAGGCGAGCGAAGCCGCGAGGCTCAGCTAGTAATTAAATAAAATAGCATTGCATTCTAACGCTTGTGTCAGGCAGGATACATTAGTACCAAATAAGGCAATTTTTATTACAATAATATTCTTGAAGCAGTTTCCGGTTTACGATATATTTCAACACGTATTAACGTCTCTTTATTACGCAATAACATAAGATTCTCATTGTCGTAAGTCATGCATGACGTTTGTGTATAATTAATTATATTTTTCTTTTGCTTATAATTCTGCCGTTTACATCTACTTTACTTGAGTGAGGGCATGTGGCTACCGTTGCCTAAAACATAAGTAATAGCCATGGGAGATGGAAGTGCTTTCACGATCCTGAAAGGAAAAAGGATAGAAAAATGGTCTCTAGCAACTCTTATTCAGGCATCATAAGTATTGTTAATTCTTGGTTTCATTTAATTAAAGGGTTAGTTACCACAGCTAGAAGGATGACAAGTTTCTTACTGTAAAAATCTGTGTTTATTGCTACTAATACAACAACTACAAATGAAAGTACAGTTAAGGGCGAGAAGCAAAGCATGACTTGAAATTTAAGAAATTATGAGAGTCAAAATAATAATAATTATGAAATAATAGTGTGGGATCGATGTGTCAACAAAGGAATGGTATAAGAAAACTAAAATCAGTCAAAAATTCAATGTTAGAGATCTGGAGTTACAAGATGTCAAGATATCGGTTGGTCATGAAGGAACAAGAAAACTAAATGTCATCTCTGGTATCAGTTACCCTGGTCAACGCAAATAAATTTTTATTTATTAAAAAAAATATAAAAAGTAAATTATTAATTATATTATATTTACTAGCGACCCGCGCCGGCTTCGCACGGATGCATTTTTTTATATACACAAGTCTTCCTCGTTTATCGCTGTTTCCAACCGTGAAAACCGTATAAAAATCCTATCCCCCATTTCCCTATGCCCTCCAAATCCCTTATCCTTAATCTTACTGTAGTCGGCAGCGCACTTGCAGCAGCTTTGGCGTTGCTTGCGTTATAGGCGACGGTAGCCACCTATCATCAAGTGGACCATCAGCCTGTCTGCCGATCATAACATTAAAAAAAAACTTTAATTTTTTTCTTCTTTAAAACCCAATGTGTACCATAACGCCTATTACGATTTTCTGAAGAAGTCGTGTCGTAAGCTGTGTGCTAAACGACTCCTAAAAATATATTTATGTTTAAAATTTGGCGTTTCGCACATTTAGTACTTCGTGCGATATGACAACGTAAGCCAAAAATCCGTTGAACTGTTGAGAAGTTAACTGACAAACGGACAGAGACGGACAATGACTGTTATTTATTCTGTGCAGACTGTGCTATGTTGGTGCTATGAGTGTATTGTTGACGCTAAGGTATTGTAAAACTGTAATACAACTCTATAAACCAAATTCAAAAATAAATAAACTTGCATACAGATAAAACACATTAGTACGACCTAACATATTTCTCAGACTTTATCATAATTTGAACAATAGTTAATTATTTCTAATCCACACAAGGGATACATGAGTTTTAAAGTTTATTTCTCCAAAAACTTCAATCAAAATTAGGCAGAGGATGTAACTGCACGTGACTATGAAAGAAATAAATTACGTTTCCGAATAAGCTTCTCGGGCCGTTCGTTATGTAAAGATAAGCATTGTGAAAATTGTGCAGCATGGCTCATTACGCCCGACGGATGCGAGTCATGTCTGTCATGTCATCGACAGCCTCTCACTTCCTGGTTCCTACTGTCGGAGATCATTTATCAACATCACAAACAACAGATCATATTAGTTTCGGCACATGCTGTTTCATGACAATGACAATCAGAAACAGAAATCGATGACATTTTTTTAAAATCTTTGATACTATTATGATATAATAAATATATTCTTCTAATATATAAAATTCTCGTGTCACAGTGTAACAAAACTCCTCCGAAATCGCTGGACCTATTTTTATGATTTTTTTTTTGTATATTTGGTAGGTATGAGAATAGGTCGTAAAGTAAAGTATTTTTCACCCTCCTATCTCCACCCGTCATTTTTTAATCGCAATTTTTGTATTTTTGTATGAACAATATCCAAATAATTTAACCGTCGTTGATTGACGTGAAGTGTCGCGTCACTTTGACATATGGTTTGAAAATAAAATTGGACCCGACAGGTGGCGCCACAATAAGTTTACAGAATTATTTTCGGGTTAGGGCAGGACAACGTCTGCTGGCTGGGTCAGCTAGTATAATAAATATACTTTTCACTATCCAAATGTAAACTGATCTAAATAAAGTTGCAATCCTTAAATGGAAATATTTAAACTAATCCAAATATTTAAAATGCGTAAGTCTTAATTCCTCAACATAGCATTAAGAAATTTGTCTTATCAGGAATGCAGAAAAGAGTACCTTTTCATCCCAAAAAAAAGTCCCCGAGGGATTATCTAAAAATTAATATAAAAAATTTCAACGTCTGAGAAGAATTTAATGATTAAACATGAGCAGTATATATTGAATAATATGTTTTAACACTTAAGATAATTCACGGATGAAGTAGCGGTGAAACGCTAGTATATTATAAAGTAAGAAAGAAGATAAAAAATGAGTTTATTTGTTTATTTCGCTCTCACGCCCCCACTACTCTAGAGATCATAATTGAATTTTGCATATACGTTATCAGGGGTACGAAAAAGGACATAGCGACGCGGACGAAGTCTAAAACTGGGTACCGTGATTTAGAAATAAACACTTTTTGTATTTTTTACATTACAACAAAAAAAAGGACTTTTTGATAATTTTATTTGTCGTGTTTGTTTATCCGCCTCAATTTTGATTTGACTTTCATTGGCAAAATTGCACTTATTAAAAAACAAATAATGACTATCTACATCATTCCCATTTTAGTCGACACTAGCTGAGTTCGCAGCTTCGTACGTGTATGGTATACGGTATAAAGCGTAACTTTTTTGTTTGTAAACGGATTGGAATGAAACAACACTAAATGTTGCGAGAAGCTTGCTACAATAATTATATCAGTGAAAGCCGCATTCAAATCGGTTAAACCGTTGCTGAGACTAGCGTGCACAAACGCACAGACAAACAGACGAAAATTCTAAAAACTATTTTTTGACCTCGGTAACATAAGTAGGTACGTACAATGCGCACAAATTAGTTTTTTGAAAAAAATCTTTAATGAACAGACAGACACGGCTCGTTTACGATTTTATTATATGTATAGATATCAATTATATCAAAGACAGGTCATTCATAATACTGTACGAAAGTTCCCAAATCGATGATGTAACTAATTAAAGCCTCTACCATCATTAACTGAAGCCTAACTTAAGACTAGCAATTCATTAAAACTCACCGTCTCGTAACCCAAATCAGAGTAAGTAGGCGCGATTGTAACCGAGAACAATGGCTGGATTATAATTCTATTTTCGAACTGCATTCGAAATTCGAATTGTAAAAAAAAAAAACAAAAGCCCGCGGGCGTAACAAAGAGCGTAGATACACAATAACAAATCATAGAAGTTATCAGTTAAACAGTTTAGTCTAGATTAGACTGAATGATAACTCAGTCGCAGCGCTAAAGTGAAATGGGGGAAGAAAAAAGTTTTAATCTTACAGTGAAAGTCTATAAGAAGTGCGAGCTAACGTTCAGAATCGAGATATTTTCACTGCCATTATGCTAGTATATAAAGAGCTGCCGTCTTGTTAGTTTTTTTGCAATAATTATTAACTATAGTTTTAGAGCTAGGTGGCAAATTATCCGACGTCTAACGGCACAATTGTTTTTACGTGTGAAAATAACAATAACAATTTCATCAATCTGTCAGCTCAACGTCTGTTGTTATTGATGTTCGTTTATGGTGTTTTTAACTAGATATTTAACAAAATACTTATTAACTTAAGACTGAAAGATTTTAATACTGCAAATAAAAAAAAGCTAAACCTTGATTATATTCTACATATATGGTAATATAAATAACTACTAATAGATAAGATTGAAGTTTTTTGTAATGTCATCTGTTTTTATTTGTATCGTATAAATTTGTAGCAAATATGTATACGGTACTTATAATAAAAACACACTTTTAAATTTTTTTGTCTGTCTTCGTTCCGGCTAATCTCGAAAACAACTGTAACTATTTTGACGGGACTTTCACGGGCAGATAACCGATGTTGTAAGGAGTAACTTAGGTTACTTTCATTTTAGAAATATATATATATATATATAAAGAGATATATATATAAAGAGTGTTGAACCGTAATTCAATAAACAGGTTGGTAGTATTAAATAAGACTTAATTTTTTATTGACTGAAATGATGTGGGCGCAAAACGACATTAAAATTCACCGTTACTCTTATCCTAAAGAATAAATGCTAATCGTTCATGTACCGTTATTAGATGTAAGTGCATATGCAAGTATAGGCAATAGACGCTTATGTATTAAAATATTTTTTAATCTACATAAATAAAAGATTTATGAAATGTATTAATTGTGGATACCAGTGACTGGCTTGCTTTTGTTTTTGTGATTAATGATTTTTTACTATCCTGTTGGTATTTCGATCAAATAAATAAATAAATTAATGGAGTCTTAATTCTTTAAATTAATATTATCTATTCCGTGAACGGTATTTTTTTACTGTCTTCGTTCGACGAACTTTAAAGCAGTTTAAGACGAGGTAAATCCAAATTTTCTGTGAAATGTCCAGTTTCCAGTGTACGAATGAGTTAGAATATTATGCACTGTCAATAATATAAAGTAGAGACTTTAGTCAACTATATAAAATTGTAATAACAAAAGTCTAAATAAATGGTCTAAAATAAACACATCAAAAAAGTCTAAGCAACACATACTATTTCAAATTATTAATCAATTGTTATATCATTTCTTACCAAGTAGGTAATACCTATGTAAACTTTTTTGATCTAGAGGACATACTGGCTGGTTGTAAAAAAATTCGAGTATCATTTGTTTTTTTTTTTTCACAAATTCAAAAGTGAATGCATTTGTCCGAATTTTATAGCGTTTTCTTTGCTTATTAAAATTTAGCATTCTGTATCAATTTTATGATTTAAACAATAATTTGAAAAAAGTTTTGAACAAATTTGGATTTTGAGACATTTTTTACGTCATGGAGCGACGTCATTTGAAGGCAGATGAAATGCAAAGAGCTGTAGGGATGTTGCAAGCGGGAAGAAGTCAATCTCAGGTATCTCGGTATTTTGGTGTCAACAGAAGCACAGAAGCGTTATTTGCCGTCTTCATTAGCGTTACACTAACACGGGAGATCCTGCTGAGCAGCACCCAGGTCGAGAAAGGTACAATCACACGGCAAGATCGATACATACAACTGACTGCAAGACGCCAGCCGATGTTAACCGCCCGAGAGATAGGTTTAAGGCTACAAAATTCAAGTGGTGTTGTTGTTAGCTGCCAAACTGTGCGAAATCGACAGTTGAGGTTTAATATCAAAAAAGCATTAAAAATTAATATAAATAAGAAAACACAAACCGTCTTACTACAAAAACATTAAACACACTTTATACAGGCTTTGGACACGTGTTTAAATAAATCTTTACTACAAAAGAGTGTCTAGGCATTGTTTGGGGTTAGACAATGCTTGAGCATTATTTAAATTTAAACACCGCCAGATGCTTGTTTAACGAGTGTCTACCTAATTATCGGCTTCTCTTCCTTGGACGTGTTCTGTCAAATTTATAATCGTTTTGCATAATATTAAACATTTCGTTTGATTTTTGAAATGAATATAGATATTTTAAATTTAATTAATTACATCGACATGGAGGATATGGATTATATGGATAAATTTCGAGATAGGATACATCGCGAGCGAATTAATCCATTCGAATATTATGATGACGCAAAATTTAGAACCAGATATCGCTTGAACAGATTTTGATTTTTACGATGACGCAAAAAGTGAGTACATATTCTGGATAAATATGTAAGTACTCACTTTTTTTACACATTAATCCACTCAAGACTTTTTCGTTTGTTGGTGTTGGTGTCCCTCTTTTTATTTTCTATGATTGCGCCAGACTGACTCATTTGCAGGAAGAGGTCCTAAAATAATTTCAACACGTCCAGTACATAGAAGTTATGATCACGTAGTATTTTATGAATGCTCATTGCTTAATGAAAGCTAAGATTACAAACATTTTCTTCCTGACTCCAGGGGCCTTAGACAAAGTAGCATTCGCTCCGTAGCGATGCGATATCGAAGTTCGTTATCGTCTCCGAGACAAAGAAATCATGACAAGGTGTCACGTGTTTATCACGTGTTACAGTGTCGTTCCTTTGTCTCTGAGACGATAACGAACTTCGATATCGCATCGCTACGGAGCGAATGCTACTTTGTCTAAGGCCCCAGTTGTCGCCGCGCTCATTTTCTATCCATGTTGATATTAGTTGATAATGATAGATAATTGTAATTATGTTGTTGTTTAGTCATTGGAATTTATGAAAATCAAATTTGACATTTGACAATTACGTTACGCCCGTGTCATTTACGTTCCATTAAGCGCAATGTTTTTTGGTATAACAAAATTTTATAAATAATCCAACGTATTTTTTGTAATTTATGGCTTATTCCAATTTTATAATTTGCTTATATTATCATTACTATAGTCCGTAATAATAGCTTATGAAAACCAAAATTCTTCATTATACGCCTATCATATCTGCGTAAAATGAAAACGACATGAATGCAGGGCGAGAAACACACTTTATACAGGCTTTGGACCCGTGTTTAAATAAATCTTTACTACAAAAGAGTGTCTAGGCATTGTTTGGGGTTAGACAATGCTTGAGCATTATTTAAATTTAAACACCGCCAGATGCTTGTTTAACGAGTGTCTACCAAATTAGCGGCTTCTCTTCCTTGGACGTGTTCTGTCAAATTTATAATCGTTTTGCATAATATTAAACATTTCGTTTGATTTTTGAAGTGAATATAGATATTTTAAATTTAATTGATTACATTGACATGGAGGATTGGATTATATGGATAATTTTTGATATAGGATACATCGCGAGATTCGCGAGCGAATTAATCCATTCGAATATTACGATGACACAAAATTTAGAACCAGATATCACTTGAACAGATTTTGATTTTTACGATGACGAAAAAAGTGAGTACATATTTATCCACGATATTTTGGATAAATATGTACTCACTTTTTTTGCACATTAATCCACTCAAGACTTTTTCGTTTGTTGGTGTTGGTGTCCGTCTTTTTATTTTCTATGATTGCGCCAGACTGACTCATTTGCAGGAAGAGGTCCTAAAATAATTTCAACACGTCCAGTACATAGAAGTTATGATCTCGTAGTATTTTATGAATGTTCATTGCTTAATGAAAGCTAAGATTACAAACATTTTCTTCCTGACTCCAGTTGTCGCTGATGATATTAGTTGATAATGATAGATAATTGTAATTATGTTGTTCTTTAGTCATTGGAATTTATGAAAATCAAATTTGACATTTGACAATTACGTTACGCCCGTGTCATTTACGTTCCATTAAGCGCAATGTTTTTTGGTATAACAATATTTTATAAATAATCTAACGTATTTGTTGTAATTTATGCCTTATTCAAATTTTATAATTTGCTTATATTATCATTACTATAGTCCGTAATAATAGCTTATGAAAACCAAAATTCATCATTATACGCCTATCATATCTGCGTAAAATGAAAACGACATGAATGCAATGCGAGTGACTGAATGAATGTTTGCCAGGGTTGCCATAATTGAATACCATTCACGTACTTTAACACTGTCTACAAAAACAAGCGCTATACAAGGTTTTGTGGTAAGGACATTTTAAGCGCTCGCCTAACAATGTTTAAATAGTTATACATTGTCTACGTAAGCACGTGTTTAAACAGTGCTTATTTAATCTTTTGTAGTAAGACGGTAAGGATTTAATGCGAAAACACATTATAAAATTGAAAATTGTATGTGTTGCTTAGACTTTTTATGTGTTTATTTAAAAAAAACGCAAAAAAAAAAGCTTTACAAAAGTTATCGTATCAAAATGGTCGATATTTTTATGACAATTTCATACTTGTAATATTTTTTTAATTATAATAAAAGAAATTTACTAAAGACATAGTAAAAAATTTAAAATTTACTGTTCTTATTTAGTTTAAATTAGTTAATAGTTGCGAAATCACATTCATATTATAAAATACACATTCATAATTTATTTGTAGAAAACTAGCTATATGCGTTTTTTTGAGTTTAGAGCATTTAATAAAAGCTCTAAGTTGTGACAGAGCACGATGCTATCACATAAGTTACTGTGATGGACATCTGGCGACAGTAACCACCCCGCAGAAGACCCTTGTTTTTAAACAATTTCAAAGAATTAACCACGTCTACTAATTATTTTTTTTATAACAAAGAAAATATAAGAAGTAGGGATATTCGTAATATTTAATATTTGGTGGTCTTAATAGTTATTGATTGATTGTGTGGTGGACACTCATTTGAATAGCCAGAAATCTATTAAAAATTGTAGGTATAAGAGTTTTTAGATTTAATCTTTGCTTGTTTGCCTAGAAATATGTATATAAATATGATGTCAAAAGATTTGCTTGTAAACCCACGGTTGCGTCGCCTAAGTGAACTGAAGAGGCTATACCCAAGTGGTCTAGTCTAGTCTAGTACTTGAGACAATAACTCTGTCCTTTTTTATCGCTATGTGATCGACAAAGACGAGATAATTTAAACTAGAGTGCATTGTCGAAGTGTGTGTGGGCGAACGGTTGACGCGATCGTGTCACTTTCATTTGTATTTAAAATTACAGTTACAATCATTAGATCTAAGATGGTTTTACAGTTGCCAATAGTACTTTCTGACAATTTATTAAGAGGTACACATATTAATTATAAGCTGTTGTATAGATTATTTCTTACTTAAAAATATATCATACATTCAAAGATAAATTGGGCAGCCAGTCATTGGGTAGTAACCACTCCTTATGTTTCTGTACCAGCCTGTACGCAATATGTACTAGCTTCCGCCGGCGACTTCGTCCGCCTTTATTGATAAACTAGCTGAGCCCGCAACTTCGTACGCGGGTAACATTAAGCCGTTTCTGAGATTAGCGTGCACAAACGCACAGACAACAAACAAAAATTCTAAAAACTATTTTTTTTACCTTGGTAACAAGGTGTACAAATTATTATTTTTTTTGAAAAAAATATTTTATGTACAGTATTTATAAATAAATAAAGTATAATACGCAGATTTTATAAATAAATTATAGTCTACTAGCTGAATCCGGCTAGTTTTTTTATCTCCGTTTCTTTTGGAACTTTTATTATTAAAAAGAAAAACAAAAACAAAAAAACGGAATTATTAACAATCGAGAAAAAAGATGGGAAATTTTATCCTGTACAAAAAATGTCCGTATTTGCAAGGGGCGTTTTTCAAGATGGCGGCTAACGCTCGCGGTTTCGGACGACACAAACTTAGTGTTACACTTAAGGATTACACCCTCTGACATAATCCAATCGATAAATCAATTATCACGATTTTTGCAGAGCGAATGTCTAAAAATCCTGTACTAAGAGAAAAACAGCAAGAACTCGGGGAGGCTTTCACTCGAGAGAGGTCCTTGCCGACCTTAAGTAACAATAAATAAACACTAATACATAACACCATACAAACTATTAACAATGTTAACTTCGTTCTTAGTAATTTATTTTTTACATTTTGGTGAAGGAATAAATGGGCTTTTTATTTTATTTGTTTTATTAACGTTTTTTATTAATAATAAATTAAAATAAAATAAATGAAGTTTAAAAGAATCCGTTTTCTCTTTTTATAATAAGTTGATTTTTTTATGCAAATGTCTTCAGACAATTTGACGGTCCACTTGAAGATAGCTGGCTTAATACAATAGAAATAACAAATTATTCCAATAAACTCTGATACCTTAATTATAAACGCATCATGAGTAGTTTGAATGCATTCACTATTTCATCCCGTGATTTCATCATGCCTTTATTTTGTCGCATTAACAAAAAAAAGTTAAAAACATTGAACAAATTTTTTGGCTCAGCATTACGTCACACTTCCGCCAAGAAATTGAGCAAGTACTATTCATGTTAATGTTAAACACATCTTCGTCTCTATTACGAACTAATAAAGCTCATTTTTGTAAAAAAAAACCGTGTACTTTTATTACTTATTTAAAGGCAGGTTAGCATCGTGACCAGACGTCTTTGGCGATATTGAATCGGAAGGTCTCTTTTGACTATAACGTTCTTTTCAGTTGGGTGTTAAGAAATCATTTACAATTACGATTATATTGCTATGATGACAAAACTGTTGACGTAACGACACTGACTAATGTAGAAAAATAGTCACCTAATTGACAGTACACTGTGGTATACTATGTCGTGTGTATAGCAAAAGCTAAGAGCTGAATCATAGGCTGGTTCTCGCTGTGATTTTTATTACAAAACCCCGTAATGATATAGCTAAAATCCTTATTTTTTCAATTGTTATTATAAATGTTTATGAGGAAGTTAAGAAGCTTTTATATCAATAATCTGAACTATTGAACAGATTCGTATGAAATTTTGCAAATACAAAAGACCTTTGGGTTTGTAAATTAGTAAAATTAGAAAATTAATATCGTCTCAAATTGACGGCCGCTTATATCAATCAAGGTTGCTCAACGTTTTTATCAGTCGGGCCAAACGGACGATTCGGACTTTTTCGGAGGGCCACCGAACGGTTAATATTTTAGTTACTTTCAAGACTTGTGCAAAAAGGAAAATCCTCAGCGGGCCACATTGCGGCCCGCGGGCATAGGGTTGAGCAGCCTTGTATTATCCTATCCTTGTGTTATCCTAATATAAGCCTTATATCATCCTATCGTAAACATTAATTAAGGGATTATATAATTAATATTTTTACCGACAAGAGATTATTATAAATCGCGCCCCAAGAGAAAAATGTATGGTCATAAAGGACTCAAAAGGTATGGGAGAATGCCACACTTCCTCTCTTACCTGTGGTAAAATAAGCATAAAATAAGTAAGTAATTACTTTATAAGGGCACGATTTTATAATATATACTCACAGGATAGTTAAAGCCTGCATATTAAAAAAAATTTAATCAGAATTGTTTAAGTTTAATCTGAAATTGTGAAGGTTTTATGAAAAGGCTAATATTGCAGTCAATATGAAGCTTAGTGAACAACTCTGTGCTCGTACTGAGTATTATTTGTGTATAATAGTTGTAAGGAATGTTACCTAATTAATATTTGTTGACATAATTCATCATTTTGACTGTTTTTTTTCTATCCCTAATACGATTTCGCAACTGAAGAGAGCCTATTTTGAGAAAATTTCTTATGAAAATAGTTTGCATTTAATTTAGTTTGCTGGTAAAAGTTATTTACATGTTATAACTAACAATAAATATCATAATAACTATGGCCTTGTCTTGTACTGAAATTGTTAGCAGTGTTCAAATTCAAACAGCCATTGAAATAACATCATCAACACCTTTACATTTTTTGTCAGCAAAAAAGAGATTTTTTGTGTCTTCAAAACAATCTTGCAAATCGACATGTAATTTGTTTTGTTTTTTCCTTTCAAGTAAAAACAAATGATAATTTTTACTCATTGTTTGTATATATTGAATGGCAAGATTGAATCCACTAAATTAAAATAATAATGACATTTTGTCTGTATAATGATAATGACATCTCAAAAAGCGACTGTTGCTATTTTTTATTTAGTTCAAGAGGAAAGTATGTACAGGTTTGGAACTTAAAAATATTGTTAAAAGAGTGTATTGTTGATGTGCTCTGTGTATACGACTATAACTGTACGAGTAAGAGTATCAAAATTGCTTCATTAAAAATAATTTAATTGTGCCTTAAGGACGATAGTGAATGCACCCTGGTACACTAGGAATGACGAAATTCACGAGTATCTCAACTCAAAAATAAACCGGTTTAAGAAGTCTTACATGGATCGGTTAACATGTCACCAAAATCCCCTTGCTGCAGAGCTAATCAATCCTATAGACAATGTCAGGAGACTGAAGCGAGGCACTATCGTTTAAGGGAATCAAGGCACTGGCCTTTTCTCTGTAAAGTCACAATAATTCCCGAAACACATCCAATTATGGTCTGGCGACCGATCGTGGATATAAAAGAGAGAGAGAGAAAAAAAATTAAGCATATATGCTCCATTTTATCCAATAATAGAATTGTTAGTAGTATACACTGATAAACGATAATTTTTACATTATGTGTACATCAAATACATTAATTATTCTGATCAAGCGCTGTATAGCTGGTGCACTCTTTTGATTTTAACCTGAACATATAATTGTCGCATCGTATAAAAGTATATTACCTAGTATAAAATTTATAATAGGTAGTATAAAGTATAATTTTCTATATAAAAATGCTAGTAAGCTACATACACTTAATTTTTTTTATGATTTTAAAAAATAATTTATTTGAACTCCTTCAAATAAAATTGAGCAAACTACTTATTAAAAGAATAGTAAGCATGGGGGCTGGGGGTGGGTGGGCAAAAAAGGGACAATTGATACGAAGAGAATTAAAGACAAAATCCGCAAAGACGTCTACCAAAATAAATATATATCTATACTATAATATTATAAAGAGAAAAGATTTGTATGTATGTATTTTTGTATGTTTGTAATGAATAAACTTAAAAACTACTGGACCTATTTTAAAAATTCTTTCACCTATAGAAAGCTACATTTTCAGCGAGTAACATAGGCTACTCACCCTCCCCCATCTCCCCCCTTTACCCCCCTCCATACAAAATTTCCATTTTCCACGAAAAATATTTTATAAAGAGTCGCGGACGAAGTCGCGTGTATTTTAATAAGAACACTAAACTAACTAACTGTAAACAGCTAGTAATTTAATAAGAACGAATAGTTTTTGATTACCCCCTCCGCTCACTGAACTAATGATTCTTGAGAATTGGATGAGTGGTTAGGGTGTTTGCTTTAACGCTCTGTTCTAGGGTTCTCGGGTTCGATTCCCGGCAGGGTCAACTTTGGAAAATCAACTTTTCAAATCTGGCTCTGGTCTGGATTTGGAAAGTAGTGGCAGAGCATGAGAGCACAATGCGTTTTCACATTCATTTGGGCAGCCCGTCTGGCGGCAGTAACCACCCCCTTACAGACGAACACCGTGAAATAACAGCACGTGTGCTGTTGTGTTTCGGTGAGTGAGTAAGGGACGCCAGAGCTAAGAGCTTTCCCTATCCACTCCTAATCCCTTATCCTTAATCCTACTGTAGTCGGCAGCGCACTTGCAGCAGCTTTGGCGTTGCTTGTGTTATAGGCGACTTGATGGTAGCCACCTACCATCAAGTGGACCGTCAGCCTGTCTGCCGACCTTAACATTAAAAAAAATGTGTGGTGTGGTCAGGGTGTGGTGGTACTCAAAAAGTATAGGTTGGCAGGCCAGCTGACGTTCCACTTGATGTTAAGTGGCGTCGCCTATTAAAACAAGCAACAACACAATGTCGTTTTAGACATTAAAAAGTCGCTTTAAAGTCGAAAGGATTGACAGTGGCTCCTCCTAATCACGTGCCGAAGTCTAAGAGTAAATTTCAATTCAGATGTAGATTAATTTATTTGAAATGCCAAGTTGTTCGGCATCCGTGAACGGGCACGCCAGGCGCGCCGCTCGTGACCAATGCCTTCGCAAGTTGAATGTGATGCAAAGATAGTGACACATTACGAACAAATCAGTACTAAGGTCAATTGAATTTAGGGTATCAATGCCCATGTCAGTATAGATCTGTCTGACACTTAGTTTATAAAGATTAGATTTATTGTGTGTCGTTAGATTTTTTCAGGTAATGTTTGATGCATTCTGGAAGATTCTGATAGATAAAATAACATTAAGTTTGTCTTGTCAAGATTAACTCAAACTTCAAAAAGTAGTGATAAGTTATCTATACTAATATTATAAGGAGGTAAAGTTTGTATGTTTGTTTGTACCTATGTAGGACATAATCTTCGAAACCACTCAATACGATTTTAAAAAAAAAACCACTATTAGTTAGAATGGAATTTCAGGATGGACATAACGCAGGCGAAGCCGAAGACACCAACTATCTAAAAGCAAAAGATCCCAACTCTGGCGTTATATTGCTTTACATATTTACTCAGGCGTTATATATATTTTATTTTTCAACGCGAACGAAGTCGCGGACATCTCGAAAAATATTTTGTTTACTTACCTACATGCATTTTATCATTTCGTCAATGAAATCAAACTTGGTATGGAGACAACAATAATAAAATTATCATAAACTAGCTGAGCCCGGGATATCAAGGAAAACCGCATTTAAATCGGTTAAGTCGTTTCTGAGACTAGCTTGCACAAACGCACAGACAAAAACTCTAAAAAGTATTTTTTTGACCTCGATAACATAATACAAAGTGTACATATAGTTTTTTTGAAAACATATTTAGTGGACAGTACAGAAACGGCTCGTTTACGATTTTATTATATGTATAGATTTTATTGTACACGTTTATTCATTTACATTCTTAATTATAAAAGAAAACAATAAATGTCATAAAAAATTAAAAATAGTGTGCCGCGGACAGCGGGGCATGCGGGACCAGAATACTGGTGGTTAGGGTTGCAAAGTGAGGAACCTTCTTACAATACGTACCGTGTCAAGAAGTACCACCTTTTATATCTGTCCCTTTATCCAGCCATCTAGTGAGAGTGTGAGATCCTCTAAAGGTGTTGGTCGAGACTTGTCGTTATAACCATTCGTCGAGACAACTATTGCCACGATTATTGTCGAAGCGACAACACACATGGCGGTGGCTTTCACGAGATTTTCGTCAAGATCGATAAGTTTGAATCCAGGAAAAGACAAGGTTAAGTTTTATTGCGACTAGTTTTGCTTTGCGGTTTTAGTCGAGTTAAAAATCAATGTTTTTCAAGATGTTCAACGCGCTATTAGCAAAAAAATATATAATAGTCCTATTATAAAAGCAAAAAAATATATAATACTTCCACTAAATACAAAGTACAAAAAGATACAATGAAATTTTAGTAAACATTAAAATTAACTGCAATTTAACTTTCCGAATTCATAAATTGGGCAGGTCATCTTCTATGAGGCGTTTTCAGAAAAGTACACCGTGAAATAACCGCACGTGTGCTATTTTGTTTCATTTCGATGCGTAGAGGAAGAATGTCAGAATCTATTTATTGAATTTGTACTCTCTTGAGATGCTCAAGTTTAAAACCTATAATAGGTCCCACTATCAAGTGGACCGTTAGCTTGTCTGTCGCACTTTTTTATAAATAAATATATAAAATAACTAATTATTGGCTGTAACTTCGTCCATGTATCTTTATAGGTTATATAGTGAATTAAACTCGTATTTATTTATTATCTATTCATATTTCATACTGATAAAATTGTTTGGCCAAAAGCATTTCAAGAATTACTAAAAATTTACTGATTTTTTTTTATCCTTTAATTTTTACCAGTAGCGTAGATAAACATTCATACATCCACACACTAACTTTCGCATTTATTAATAGTAATGTATACTTACATGTTTATTGTTTTGCATAGTTAATTTTAATATTATAAGTACTAAGATTTACATACATATATATTTACTTACAATGACATAAAAATAACAATAACTTAATATTATTATGACATCCGACCTCCATTGTATATTGAAAAACCTTACTTGTGCAAATTTGCAAGAAAAATAAGTTTACGTAGGTATACTTTATACTCACATATGTTTAATATCTAGCAGGCTAGATCTCGGATCATGACCTTACGACAACCGGTTTTAGAAGCTAAAGATGTTATAAGAGCAGCCTTCATAATATGTATTAAAAACACAATTTAAACCTACTACAACACATTTCACAAAAAACGTAATGCAATTTTGTATTTGTTTGAATATTTTATTTTTGCGTAAAAGTTTATGGGGATTTTATTCATTAAATTGCTACCAGAATATTTCAACAGCTTTTTAAATGTATAAATGCTCTTTACTAGATAGGAACAACAAGATCGAGTGCTGAACAGTGTTTTTTGCGTGGAAAATAATATAACGTGCATTTCAGATCGCTGGTTCTCTGTATGTACCTCAATGTAGAATAAAATATTCTAAAAGTCGTTTTCTAGTCCGAGATTGTAATAAACACATAAATTTATACCATTATTAATATTTTTTTTATCATTATATGACAGTTATTTTCACATTGAAATATTGAAGACACGGCTTGTTTACGATTTTATTATATATATGTATAGATAATTGTCAGGTTGTCAGGTATAGTCATGAAAACACATATATAGTCAATAAATTTACCTGATTATTTATTAAATTCGAATCGAAAATAAAATTAATATTAACGGGACTTGCAACAGTTATTTGCATAAACTTAGCTTTATTATTTTTTTAGGGCCAGTTTTGTGGTTTTTTTTTTATGTTGTCGACATGACAGACATAACATAAAAAAATATAAATTTTTTAAATTTTTTAACATAATTTTTTTTTTTCATTATTGACACAATAGTTTTCGCTACACACAAAAAGATTAAATATATCTAAAGAATAATATAGAGGGTATTGGGAAAATTTTCCTAAAAAAAATATTGATCCTAATTGCCGTAATCAGGATGGCCATGGCATAGCTAAATAGCCTTGTAAAGTTGGTGATGAACTGAGCGATTTCGTACCACGTGGTACTAAATGTCACATTACGGATTCTTTCGTCTTGCCCGATCTTATACAGTTGAAAATCTTTGGTTGCAGGTTAACGTGTTGGTTATGACGTAAGAGCTATAAAACTGATGTTATATCGACCTCTATGAACAAGTTCATTTAATAGAGTGGACCTTGCACTTGTGATGTGAATAATATTATACCTGTATTTTACGTTGATCGTAAATTACTATTTTACATTTTTTTTTAATCAATAGTTCCACAGAAATAATCTTTTTTTATGTTTTATAATGTTTAAAAACACTAGAGAGCCGCTAGATGTAGATGTAGGTACCTGTACATGGTTATAGTAGTAGATATATTTATTTTAAATAAACATACAATGAAATAAATTTACAATTTTATTAATATTTTCGAAAATGCGTTTGGAAAACTTAATTTATTAAACCGACATAATAGCTCACTCTTATTAAAGAACGTTTCTAGAATTTGTATAGATATGAAATAAATAAAAAATACCTAGAAAACAAAATCGATTTAAGATGCATTTCATATGCTCTGGGGACCTAGAAAAGGTCCTTTTAGTAGCCAAGGGAATGCGCCAATATTTAAATTAAAAATTGGGGTTATACGTTAACTCGCAGGCAATTAATTCGCGGATGTACGCGACTTGACGTAATTGTATTTTACCTATTTTTTACTACGTTAACTCGCAGACAATAGGGGGTACTGTATGCATTTTTAGAAATACTGTATGGAGAGACAACATGCAATCTTTTTCTATCTCAGTAACAATAAATAAGTCAATTATTAGAGTAGCTGGACCCGGCATTGCATTCAAAAACTGGCACGATTTTTCTGATGACACCGATTGCGTGTGTAATGGTTGTTTTAACCCATCCCTCCATCCTCATATTATCACTCATCCTACATCACTCTTATTTAGGCATGCCTATGTTACATCTTTTGCTGCGTGATAGCGGCTCCTTCCGACTCCTAGTCACGTAAGAGGCTATCCGTCTGGTCTGTGCATTGTTTGTACACACAAAAATTAACATACATTTTTCATTATTCAGAACTATACATATATATTCCTTTAATAGAGATTCCAATTACAAAAATATGACGAATGTAAGTGACTTTAATTTTATTCTATGCAATAAATAATATTTTAATTATGATTTGGTTTGAATATTCAAGTAAAAACCGAGATGGGTCAAGTCGACATTGAATAAAGTGTTTCTACACCTAATTAAAGACAGACTAAAAGGCCTTGTACGTAGACACGTTGGACCAGTGAAGGTTAGGCACAGACAATAACAAGGAAAACATAACAATAACCTTTCTACAACTTTTAAATGATAAAAATATCATATTTTTTTTACGATGGACGATGAAAATAAAACTGTTTAAAAACGAGGAATCCGAAGTGCCTAATTTGCTGAAGATTTCGCTTTACATAACTAATAGTAAGATAATTTTATTTCTCTTATTATTAATTTTTATTTATTTAATTTTATTTTAATAAAGTTTCCGCCTGTATCTGTTTCTCCGCTTCTTGTAAACCACCCAACTGATTTTGATACGGTTTTCACTAATAGAAAAAGTAATAAACGACGAAGGTCAAACAGGTACATGAAACTCTCAATTGACATTATATAATAAAACAGCCGAAGGCCAAAATCAAAAATAATTATAGTAATTTAGAATAACTATAAAAATGTATCCGTTTTCCGTAGCTGTAATGACATTTAAAATAGGTATAAGTATATGGCAAATTGTTTGCCCTGAATAAAGTTGGCTGTAGTTGTTAGATCAAGTTGGAGTTAGCGACTATTATGGCAGATAGGGACGAAATTCAGTAAATCCAGGCCAAGGTTAATTTTGACCTATGACCAATAAAAGCTATAATTGCAGTCGCCTGAAATCAAACCCTTGAATTCAAATAAATAAATGTATACAAGAATCTAACCTGTTCTATTCATTGTTTAAAAATTAAAAGTTCCAACAGAACCTAAGGGCAAAAATCAATAAGTATATAAAAAAATTAACGCCGAAGATTAAAGAAAAAGAAAGAAAAAAGTGGTAGCCGTAAAATATACGAATAAGGAAATAAGTTCGAAGTCAAGAGGTTTTAAGGTTGCAAAGTAAAAGAGGTCGTGGATGCAAGAAATGATATAGGAAAAAACTTTTCTCGTTAAAACTTCCAGAACTGCGGTTTCCCGGATACTCGAAAAGGATTCCTTCAAAGCTCATGTTTATATCTTTTATTTTTATTTTTAAAAACCATTTGGAAGATAGCTTTTCGAAAGATAGCTTCATTTTTAGATCAAATACATATTTAAAGTAGCTGTCCGCGCGTGTCTGCTTCTCCGCGAGCTTGATCTAAGCCATCCAACGGCTTTAAAACAGCTTATAGGAGCTAGCGGATATACAGACAGACAGACTCGCGCAGCGACTTCAATTTCTACTATATTAGGATAAGGAACGATAAGCATACTTATAAAATGGTTTGACCTGACTGACTATCAACGCATAGCCAAAACAACTGAGTCTAGAAAGCTGAAATTTGGAACATAGCTTTATTTTATAACGTAAGCATTCCCTAAGAAAGGATTTTAGAAAATTTCATCTCCGCGCATAGCCGGAGACGGGTAACTAGTATTACAGCCAAATTAAACAGCATTTTGGTTTTTAACAATTAAAGAAAACGAATAGAAAATAAGAGGATTCTTGCAAATATCACAAGTTATAATAAAACTCATTATGGAAGATGGATGCACACTTTGACAGACGTGTTTGGTATTTGTTTGTATATATGTCGTAACGTTTGTAACAGTAAAATTAACTATCCATCAGGCTTTGGACCACCCAGGTTTTGGGTATCAGTCTGCCCTTAAAGCGTACTAAACACACATTCTATCTAACTACGCATAAAATACATAAATACACAGCGAATAAGATATCGCTGTGGCGCCCAATTTTTTATGTTTATAAACGATCCCTCGGGAACCTAACATTCTTCAAGTATAAAAAGTATCCCATATATTAATCCAGGTAATAAGCTATCGGTTTACCAAATTTCATCCAAATCCGCTGAGCCGTTTTTGCGTGAAAGAGTAAGAAACATCCGTCCATACATCCATCCTTTCGAATTTTCGTATTTATAATAATAGGACTAGCTTTTGCTCGCGACTTTTCAGGATACCTTTATAAACTATATCCAATCTTTCAAGCTAGCATTCTAAAGCGTACTTCTAACGCTTATTAGACTTTACGGAAATAGATTCATTGCATCTGTTAAGGCTCAGTACACTTATGGGCTTAGATAAAACCCCCATCACTATTTTGTACGAGAAACACATAGAAAACATGTGGAAAGCGTCATCAAATTATTATTTATAGACACAGAGGTTAGATGTTCCGTTAGTGGCGTAGCTACACTTTAGCGCCCTGGAGCAAAATTTTTCAAGCGCCCTCTCTCCTTTTTTGAGCGATCGATTGTAACACTGTAACTTTGGGAACTTGTAACTAAACATTGCATGCATATAGGTAATAAAAGTATTATTATTATCAAGAAAAATATGCCGAAAGATTACAGATTCATTATCATTATTTATTAAAACTGAAAAAAAATATAAACAATTACAAACCTCCAGATGATTCATTTCGAGGTTTGTGTAATTCCTCACGTGCCCATATGAGAGAGAGGCGTTTGAAATTTTTTGCTCCAGGGCGCTAAAAGTAAAGTTCATAATACGCTTCTTTGCTTTGAAATTATTTTAGTTCCGATTTCCGCTACATTTTCTGGAGTACATGTATTGTAATTACCGGCTATTTATTTCATTTTATCTGTTCGAAACTAAAATTTTCCGAAAAAGTGAATTATGAATATTTATAATTAGGTGGGCATTTTCGATTGGCTATTGACAAAAATTTAAGAAAAAAAAATGGAGCAACTGCTCCCATCCGCTCCCCGACGCTACGCCCCTGTTCCGTTAATGATGTCATTAGATTAGATGATTCCAATTTCATGATGATCCTGTAACGACTTTATGAATGTGTTTATTTAAATCACCTCCACATGCTCTGTAAATTAATTACAGTTTTCTATAAAAACTGGTTTTCAGTTTCTATGGTTTCCAGAGTTTTAATTTTATTACAATTAATAGTACTTATAATGCGTTTTAATTTTATTAATATACTAGCTGAGCCCGCACCTTCGTACGCGTGATATTCGGTATAGCACATAACTTTTTTATTTGTAAACCGATTGGAATGAAACAAACACTAAATGTTACGGGAAGCTTGCTACAACACATCAGTGAAAACCACATTCAAATCGGTTGAGTGATTTCTGAGATTAGCGTGCACCATAGACAAACAGACAAAAATTCTAAAAACTATTTTTTGACCTCGGTAACATAAGTGGGTACAACACAACGTGCCCAAATTGTATTTTTGAAAAAATATTTAATTCGGTTCATTTACGATTTTATTATATTATGTATAGATATAAAAAATCATGGTGTTTACGATGTTAGCGTTTTAATTTTATTAATATGCACAGTGCTTATGATGTTAGAATTTAATTAATATCATAGTGGTTATGACGTTCTCGTTTTAATTTGAATGGAGAATGAAAGGATTTTATTTCTGGCTAAAGAATTCCAGGATCAAATCCTACCTAGTAAAATTAGGAAATGATAAAAACTTTTCAAATTTCATTTTACGGGTTACAAATAGGTTTAAGACATGTTTAAAACGTTTTGAATAATTTGAAAATCAGACCGATTGATAAGAATAAAATTAATTTCTTCAAATTATGTAAACCTGACTACGAAACGGTACCGGGGACTGGCCGAAACAAGTCCTTTGTCTTCTTTTTATATGTACATATAGGCAGCTGCTTCGCGAAACGAGTTTGACTGTGCGGCCTGGAAAGGCGGCTGACGTGGATTCTGACATAATCTGGCCTTCAAAATTCTCGATAACAACATGATGGAACATTGCCGGCGCCAAACTCTGTGTGTATGTTATGTAGGTACAAATATTAAATACGAACTATTTCAATTTCTGAAAATTACATTTATAACCAAAACAATACATTATTGTGTTTATTAAATTAGAAAACGTTTGATAGGATAGCCACATAAAACAAAGTCTCTTTATTTTTACTTAGCTTAGTTCTTATAATTTATTTAAAGAATGTCATCTGTTTACAATAATATTAAATTCAAAAGAAAAGTCCGTGTTTTGTAAATAACTTGAAAAAAAAAATCCTTCGTGTTCCTTCTTGAGCATTTAATGCTTTATAAACGCTGTTATTTATTCAATTGCATATTCTGTGTGTAGACATCTCAGATTTGTAGTCACAGACAAACAGACAAAAATTCTAAAAACTGTTTTTTTTTACCACGGTAAGATAAGTGCAACGTGTACAATTTTGAAATAAAGTAAATGATAAAATAAAGTTTTTTCTTAATAGTGATCTATAAGTATTGTTCATTGCAAATTGATAATATGATCAGTATTTGGTGACATAAGTATGATCTTGAAACTGTTTTTTTGAACTAACAACACAAAAAATAGATTAACAAATGACAATGTATTCTTCATTATGCGAGTTCTTTTATGGAATGATTTATGATTGACTATGATAATAAATTATAGGTCTCGGTGTGTTATATTTTGTACACAGTACAATAAATAACAATGTTTTTGTTACAGTATTAATGACATGTTAATTGTTCATCAAATTGGCTGTAGAATAAAACATTTTAAGTGAATTTTTGTTTGAATTTGAAAATAGAATACAACAAAGTATGGTAATGTAAAACTGAACGTAGTTAAAATTTGGACCTTGTTACAAAAGTTTGTAATCTTTTTATTTGTTCAGATTTCAAGCCACGTCGATCTGTTCAAATTTTTTGGCGTAATTTCTCAACCGTAGCAGTGAAAGGCGTTGCAAGGCCATTCAGACAACAATAGAGTGAATTATAGCCGATACAAATAGAAGGCATATAGCGGCCGGAAGAAGGCTTCCATTCATATTAACGAACTCTTTGTTTTCAAGATACTTCCAGACTGAAAAGGCAGCAAATTCTTAATTTTTTTTATGATAAAGGTCGACATGCAAGCTGACGGTCCACTTGATAGTTGGGTCGCTACTATATCGCTTAGGTATACAAAGAATATTATAGAGTACAAGCGACAAGTGCATTGATGATCTTGTTATGGTAAAATACAGGCACAGTTAGTGAAATATAACTATAGAAGACTTGTATCACAAGTAGAATTAACAAAATTTTACACGCAAATTTGCGGCACAGCTATCAAGGTTCTTTCTTTCTCTTTCTACCTAAGCTAGAGCATAACCTACTTAAAGTGCACAAAGCTAGCTTATACATATACCTATACAACATACATAATGATAGAATAAATAAATACACTCTCGGGTAATAAAGAAAATATGTACATCAAAATAAAAGCCTGTTGGTTTCTTAGTTTGTGAAGTCTGTAGTAAAGTTAGAAGTTAAAGTCTGTAGTAAAGTTGTGGTTAATATTAACTTTCGCATTTATGGGCAATATTAGAATTTATTTAATGTTTTTCCATATATGCTTATGAGACATTTAAAATGTACAATTATTAGGTGTTTTTAGATACTGGTTGGTCGTCCCTTATATGTTATATAAAATATCGAACTACTGAATTAATATACCTATACTTAATACAATACTCTTTAACATCATTTTATTTCATAAAATTCGGAATTTATGAAATATGAATTCATAAATTCATAAAAAGTATATATTCCAATATAAAATATACCGTATTTTGGCATTAGGTACATATTATAATAACCATTGTCATAACGTCCTACATAAACCTACAATGAGTTTTTAAAATTTGAATTCCAGTCTGAAATAATATTTCGTTAGCTACATTCAAAATAGGTGAAAGCATGAAGCCAGACAGACTTCAAAAAGAACGTGTCGTGTTTGTAGAATGACGTCACGAGATTCGCTCTGAAATTAAAAAGTTAAAAGACATGCAATGTAGGTATTATTGTAACACAAGAAAAAATACACCATGCCTTCGGCTGTGGCAACGAAAACGAACATAGAATTCCTTGAAGAGTTCAGTTTATAGACAAGCAGACGGCCTAAGACAGAGAATAAATAAAACAAAAAACAAACTACAATTCCTTCGACACACGATGGTCTTTTGTTAGAGGTTTATTACTGACAAGACAATTTATTATGAGTGGGGTTAGGTATCTGAAAGAAGTTTCAGATCCGGCAACCAATGCAACCAGAAATATTTGTAATATTTATTAAAATTTTTGATTTTGATTTCTTGAAACAATCCGTTATAAAAGCGAATATGCACATTTTTTTAAATATTTTCATACGATAGGTTATATCGTTATATAACCGTAAAAAAATATTCAGCGCCAAAAAACAGAAAATTAGTAACAAAAAAAATTTAAAAAAAATGTTACAGTCTACAATCAAATATTAAAAATCACAAACATCTACACGCTTGTTGACATAGACTTTGACTTCACATTCGAACTGACCGTTTCAAGTATTTTGAATTTATCACAACTTTTTTGCACTTTAATTATTTAATTATTTATTAATTATTTTAAAATAAAGAAATGATATTAAAAATATTTACATAGACATAATTCTAAAGCAAAAATGTTGATAAAAAATATTTAAGCCTTTTTTAAAACGTGTCATTATGATGTTGCCAAATATTCCGTTAGAAAGCACATTTTCTCCTGATTGATAATAAATAATAGTATCGGTTAATATCAAAATATAAACCCGAGTTATATATGGAAATGTAGAATCGCCTCACAAAAATTTGGCGGCCATATTGATTACGTCATCAACGCCGCTAGAGGGCCAGAAAAATTGTCTACCCAATGTCCATCTGAATCCAAAATGGCGCCATTTGTTGCCACATGTGAAATGTTTTGGTATATTTTTCAGCTACCTCACACCCCACTATTATCACACTGCATATCGTTCCAGATTCAAAAAGGCCTGATAGTTTTAATACACATACAAAATTCATTAATGAAATCGTTGATACAGTTATACAAACAAATATGTTAAAGACAATGCAGACTTAATTGTTATTTGTTAAACTGTTGCTTAAAAGAAAGAAAGAAATACTTAAAGACAGAATACTGGCTCGTTATAAATGTTATCGAGGATAATGAAAAAGTTAAATATTAAGATTAACTTGAGACCAACATTTGAGAAATCGATTGCAATTATTTTAATTATTTGCCCTAGCAAGGGAAAGTTTAAGGTCTAAATTATATGGGACGCAGTTTAAATAAGACCTCCGCTGCTTTATCTCAAATATTTAATGACACGCTTTTAACTTGTCAGATAATACAGAAAACTGAAAGATTTCTGTACAGTTAGACTGGCGTATACTTAATATGTACAGATTTAACGAGTTACTATAAATACGTTTGTTTTTTCTATCTATACTAATAGATAGATAGATAGTCTGTTTGTATGCAGGAGGTAATCTTCGAAACTATTCATCCGATTTAAAAAAATCTTTCACCATTAGTCAGAATAGAATTTCAGAATGGACATAGACTAAATATTCCAATAGGACACCAGCTGTCTGAAAATAAAGATCCAACACTTGCCAATAGTATAATGGCACGCAGCAATGTATGTCAGGCCTTATAATGCTTTTCAAATTTTGACAGGCGTTATTATCTTTTATTTTTCAACGCGGACAAAGTCGCAGGCGGCAGCTACATATTAACTATAGTAATTGATAACTGTATAATTTAAATTGTTCTTTAATTAAGATTACACATATTTTTTGTAATCTCTCTATACATATAAAAATGAATCCCCATTTCCCTTGGTCACGGCATCACGCGTGAACGGGTAGACCGATTTTAATTCGGTTTTCACTAATGGAAAGAGGGATAAACGGGGAATGTTCATATATATAAAATTGCACCCCGGGCGAAGCCGGGGGCGGGTCGCTAGTGAAATATAATTCTATTACAATGGAATATAATCCATTCCTTTTAAAAATCATTTAAATTAATTGAGATTATTTCAAATTTAAATAAACACCGAGTTAGATCAGAGGGCTGTCAATGGAGTAAATTAAAAATTCTACGCGTACTTAAAAAAAAAACTTTGTGTAAAAAGTTTGAACAAATTTGCATTTTAAAAAAACCCTACTCGTTGTTTTTGAGCTCTCATGTTTGTTACTGTTTCAAGCAGAAGTTGCTCAACATATTTGAATGAAACTTTCACAGTGGATCAGCCTATAAACTAAAACATTTCATTTTTGTGTGACTTGTGACTGATCTCATTATGGCAGAATAGAACAGTAACATCAGAAAGTCCTAAAGCCGTCATTGATCAAGTACAAAACAATTAAATATGAGAAGGAACTGTGAAGAGGGAGGAATGGAATCTGGAAAATCAGAAAGAACGAAGTTGGTAATAGCGCGGGCTTTCTATGCGATGGGGTGGTGGTCGAGAGTTACCCATAGATCGATGAGAACCGAGCATTACCCAGACACACGCAGTGAGAGACAAAAATTCTAAAATCTATTTTTTTGTCCTCGGTAACATAAGTACAACGTGTATTTACAAATTGTTTATTTGAGGGCTCTTTTACAATTTTATTATATGTAAGTATAGATAGAATAGATAAAGCTTTATTTAAAGAAATAAAATTTTTGTTGCGTGCCATCATTTTTTTGAGCAATTGTAGAACAATGCCTAGGAATAAACTTTGAGCTAGGTAAAAATATATTGAACTCTGTCCAAAGGTAACAAAAACAACTCACGTGGAAACTGGAAACTATACAATTTTAGCTTTCCATTATTCCGTTTTCTTGGAAAATAAAATTGATATTTATGGAAATTGTCTTTGAACTTAGGCAACCTCCTATTATTTGAGCAGAGGTTAAGGTTGTACACTTACACCTTAGAAATAATATTGTATGGAAATAATACATTTGGACAAAATAATCATTTTTAGACAAAATCAAAACACGAACTGATACTCGTTTAGGTAGTTTCTTTTCTATAACAGACGAATATTTCAAAGTTTCTTAAACCCGTTATGACGAGCCAGTTTGATGAGTGATTACGGTGCTTGCCTTAACGCTCTGTTCTAGGGTTCCCGGGTTCGATTACCGCCAGGGTCAACTTTCAAAAATGAACTTTTAAATTTGGCCCTGGTCTGGATCTGGAAAGTAGTGGCAGGACACACTGCGGTTCGCAGTCAATTAGACAGTCCGGCAGTAACCGCTCCCTTACAGAAGACCACCGTGAAATAACAGTAGTGTGCTGTTGTGTTTCGGTGAGTGAGTAAGGGATGTCAGTGCATCCCTTATCCTTAATCCTACTGTAGTCGGCAGCGCACTTGCAGCAGCTTTGGCGTTGCTTGTGTTATAGGCGACGGTAGCCACCTACCATCAAGTGGACTGTCAGCCTGCTTGCCGATCTTAACATATAAGAAAATAGGCGGTTCTCAAACAAATAATGAAACCTCTACTTTTTCTGGTTTAATTGAAGGCAGTCAGGCTACCGATAAACTTAATAGTAATAATACGTCGTGTTATGTCACATTATACGAGCGTTGAATACCTTATATATAGAAAGGATATAAGTGCTGCCATCCCTTACAACTGTTGTTGATTCGCAGTGGTATAAGTGGACGGTTGAAGTCTATAAGTGGACGGTTGAAGTCTATAAATGGACGGTTGCTGCCTCCAAACGTGCTTTCCACTTATTTTTATGTATTGTATATTTCAGCAAGCAGGCTGGTAGTCAACATTAAATTTATAATCGTCCAAACGGCATGATACGATTGGACGATATAGTTTTGATTGTGTATGGCTGGTATTATAAAATACTTAATACAAACGCAGGGAGAAAAACTAGATACTGTTCACATTACTCGTAATGGGGCTTACACAATTCAGTATGTTTCCGGGAGCAGAGAAGGTTTAGATTCACTTAGAAAGCGTTAGAGAGAATAGCTGAATAATTATATGGTAGCAATGCAGGAGGTATGTTAAAAGCAACTTCCGATAGCCATTTAAGTTAACCATCGTTGTTACAACAATGATTCTTAGTTTAAAAAAAAAAACAGTTTACGAGTGTCGTGTCGTGACTAACTCTTAAACTCTGTCACGAAATGGTTCCAGATTGAAAGTAATGTTCGTCTGTTATTTGTATAAAAAAAAACTTTTATTTCTAACGAAAGATTAATATTTAATCTTTCGTTAGAAATAAAATATTCAATGTTCGTTCATTCAAAACCGCAATTATCCGAATTAGGTTATCAATCACCGTGATTTTATATACACCTTGACAAAGGTACAGACGGACATAGGGTACCTTCCATCGTGAAAACAAGTATCGTGCTGTTCCCGAGGGATCCCAAATTTAAAAATTAAGATAATGTCAATGTCCACAAATCGATTTAAGTAGGTAATAATATAAATATGTAAAAATAATTAAATTATCAAATAAAAGTTAACACTATTACTTATATTAGGCACTCCATATTATTAGCTCACGTACTAAACTCGTTATCAGATACTTATCGTACGTGTCAAAATAGCATTTCGAAATAACTTCATGAAAACCGCGAGTAATTGACCATTTGCATACGATAATAACTCCATCAGTTACAATTATGATAATGCACTCATTACTCAAATTGCAACCGAAAATGAACCTAATTACTTGGAAGATAACATGAAAAGTGATTCGTTACGAATGCATGTTTAAAATGGCAGCTCCAACTTTAGTTTCCAAACTGAAAAGTGTCTTGAACAATATGCATCGCTCGACTGCAGTTTCGCAACATTGTCTTTTTAAATAGTTGCCATATTGTTGATCAATAAAATAGCCTTCAAAGCAACGACATAGACATACTTGTATAAAGACTTAAACAGATTTTTTTACGCTTTAAGATCCCTGAATTCACGTTGTATTTATATATTTTTAAGCAATGAAACGTAGGGATAAAAGGTTTTAGCAGTAGCCCGTCTGACGGTTGTAACTGCCTCCTTAAAGAAGACCACTGAGAAATAACAGCATGTGTGCTGTTGTGTTTCAATGAGTGAGTAAATGACGCCAAAGCCAATTTCCCTATAGACCCGTAATTTCTTGTCTACTAAGGTCGGCAGCGCATTTGCAGCCCCTATGTTACCTGTATGGCACTTTCAGCAGCTATGACGTTGCTTTTATAAAACGGCGTCGGAAACCATTTATCATTTAAGTAGTGGCAGGGCACATTGCGTTTCCCCCCCTAGGTGTGCTGGGACCTTGTCGCGGTGGGGGGGCTTAACCCTCGCCAATCCGGACGGTTGCAGGGGTCGGTGGGGTCACCGGCCTTCGCTTGGCTGACCGGATTGTCGCTGGGGAACTAAGAAAGCACACCCGTGATGGCTCCGAGCGAGCTCCGAACATCGGAGCTCGTGGCGGAGCGTTTGCTGGGAGGCTTCAACGGTCAGTTGGAGCTTCGCCGGTCACCGCTCGCTGGGCCGAGGATCCGTACTCGGCTCATGCGGGTGTGGGCCGGTGAGAGACGGCACCCCCGGTCCTTGTTCGTCGGACCGAGGTATGGGTCTCGGTTTTGCGCATGAGGACCGGCGCGGGTCGCAGCGGGCGGATTCTCTCGGATGGCTCTGTCGCTCAGTGGTAGTCGGGCAACGCACGCGAAAACGGAGCTTTACGGCAGGGAAGGACCGTCTGGCAGAGTACCGCAATCGTGGCCTTGTGGGGGGTGGTGAAGACCCGGTTAGGGCCACCGGCCTAGTAACCGCCCTTCGCAGTCGTCCGGAAGAGTGAACACCCGGCCTCGTCACCCGGCCTAGTAACTCTTCCGCGACGACAACAAGAGGTGGAGTCCGTCTCTCGGGCTGCCGCGATTGCTGTGGAAATGTCAGATGGAAACCCCCTTTGGGTCGCCCACCCTTAATGCCGTAGAGATGAGCGGCCACATGAGCAGGGGTTATCCGAGAGTTTCAGGTGGAAGCGGCCTCCGACTCTGTGGTAGGTTGTGCCGCAGAGAAGAGGTAATGGGGTGCTTCAGAGGTGAAGCCCCTCGCTGACTGCCCGCTGCGAGAGGTGAGAATGGGCAGCTCGTGCCGCTTCGCCCGGGGGCGGTGGACATGGGGTTGTCCGCCGTCATCACAACACCGGGCAACGATGGAAGACGTACTGTGTGTTTCCGGCACGTCTCTCCACGACGCGGAGATCAAACTCCGCGCCTAATCGAGGTGGAGCCCGCAAGTGCGCGGGCCTCGCCTGGCGGGGGAGGCAGATGCATGTTTCCACGATCCTTTACCCCCCCCCCCCCCCCCCGCCCATAGACGGCGCGAGGAAGCACCGTGGGTTTTTTAGTGGGTAGAAGCCCCACATACCCCACCGATTTCCCCATGGTCGGTGGGGATCTGGCTCGCAGATTTTCCCACGCAAAAAAAAAAAAAAAAAAAGGGCACATTGCGTTTCGCAGTCAATTTGGGCAGCCTGTCTGGCGGCAGTAACCACCCCCTTACAGAAGACCACCGTGAAATAACAGCACGTGTGCTGTTGTGTTTCGGTGAGTGAGTGAGGGATGCCAGAGCCCATTTCCCTATCCCCTCCCAATTAAACTTACTGTAGTCGGCAGCGCACTTGAAGCACCGGTGACTTTGCTTGTGTTATAGGCGACGGTAAACCCCTACCATCAAGTGGACCGTCAGCCTGCCTGCCGATCTTAAACACAAAAAAAAATGGGCCGTCAGCCTGTCTGTTAATATTGCATAAAAAATGAGCTCAAAGTTAACAGATAATTGAGGTCCACATTCTACTAGTTAATCAGCGACTTGTACAAAATGTTTAACAAAAAATTCAGACATTGTTTCCCCCAGACAGATTGCAGATGCATTCTTTGGTCCGCAGACGCTCCGTTCGGTTGAATGCAATGCACTTTAATAATGCGTTTGTCTGCGCTCGCTTTTATTTTAACTTTGTGCAACGATAGGTTATGTTTTGCATTCTTTCGAATGTTCGGTGCGCTGCACTTAAAGAAAAAACAGTTTTACTATTTACCATACTCATTTTAATTCTAGTAATAGTCTATATCTTCTAATATATAAAATTCTCGTGTCACAGTGTTTGTAACAAAACTTCTCCTAAACAGCTGGACCGATTTTTATGAAATTATTGTTGTATATTTGGTAGGTATGAGAATAGGTCGTAAAGAATTTTTCATCCTCCTACTCCCACTCCCCATTTTTGGCTTATGCTCCGCTCGCACGAAATATCTGGCACGAATAATTTATTCCCCTTTGCCACTAATAAGTATGCTCCACTGCCACGAATCAAAACCTTTTTTAATAATTTCCCTTTTGGCACGAATACATATGCTCCGTTGCCACGAGACCTATTATTACTCTAAATTTGTACAGTTGCAAAAAAAATTAATAATTAAATTTTACCTCCCAACAATGTAATTTACAGAAATAATATTTTTATTTTGCTTGTTGCCGAATGCAACAACTAGAACGATGCACTTGCATTTAGGTACAATAGATAAATTATAAACAATAGAGCGCCTCTACACAGGATGTTTACAAATATTTTTATCTAGGTGAACCCATTTCCATTAGAAATTCTAATTTGTTAGAAATAAACACTAAAATTAACAATACCATTGCATAGAAAAAAATTGCAATTTAGTTCAGTGAATAATAATTCGATATTATAATACGAGAATGATAATTACTAACAAGGTACGATTATATTAGCATGTAAGTCATTATCGAAAATTCCAAGTTAAAAATCCTTATAGAAAAAAATTGTTTACTACAAATTATATGTTTTGTATATTTTTGTTACATGTCACTATTTTGTTTTAGTATTTACTTTATGTTTTGTATTATTATTGTATTATTATTTACATATATTTTGTGTATTATTTTTATTTTATTTTACGTTTTGTATTTTAATTTTACGTATATTTATAGATGTAGTTAAAAAGTAAAGGAAAAATGTTCATATCTTCCCGATGGCCACTAGTGGTGGCGAAAGTGGTCAACGGAAATAAATATTTTATAAACACATTCAAATATTCTAACCAATAGTTTGATATATGTAGTTAAGAATTTTAAAACAGTGAAAACAGTTGATGATTTGATTTTTCAAATAAATATATGCAAATAAAAGCCTTATTTATTTTTATAGGTACAACTACATGTTCATTTAAATTTAAGCATTTTATTTAAAAAAAAATTATGAAAACTAAGTAATAATTTTTCGTTTTACTTCACTCGTGATCAATTCGTTTTAGGATTGTATAATCTATACAGTAATGGGTACTGTATATGTATATTTATATTATATAGTATTTATTAATATTTTGGTTAACCAATTGTTGATAATATTTGCTACTACATATTTTGCCATCTGTACTTTTGTATTAGTGGCAGCGGGGAATTCATATTCATATTCGTGCGAAAGGGGAATTCTTTGTAGGTATTTTAAAAAATATTGATTTGCCACGTGCGAGTGGAGCATAAGCCCCATTTTTTAATCGCAATTTTATTATTTTTGTACGAACAATATCCAAATAATTTAACCCTCGTCGGTCGTTCATTGACGTGAAGTGTCGCGTCACTTTGACATTTGTTTTGAAAATAAAATTGGACCCGATAGGTGGCGTCACAATCGGGTTACAGAATTATTTTCGGGTTCGGGCAGGACAACGTCTGCTGGGTCAGCTAGTATCTATATACATACCTGTACACATGTATGGATATGTAAATAGATATATATTTTCTTTTCACCAGTGGAAAGAGCAACAAACGAAGAAGATTGTGTATATGTCGGCGGCCGATCGTACAATCCGGCAGTTCATGATGTGTCTAGGCAGATCGTTATATATGGCGCCGTTTCATGAAGTTTCTGCTCAATACCCAGCTAATTCATGAAATGGCTAATTAAAATTCAGGCGTTTGACGATTTAGTCGAAAGATATACTTCGAACGATCTGACTGATATTAAGCAGAAACTTCATGAAACTGCGCCATATATATAATGATCTGCCTAGGCATATCACGAACTGCCGGATTATACGATCGGCCGTCGACATATATAAAATTGCATCCGTGCGAAGACTTAGGTCTTCTTAGACTTAGACCGCTTATATAGGTCGAGATAGTTGTTTTTAAATTCTACATATTAAACCAAAATCATTTTGAAGTTACTACTTATTTCTAAATAATTAAACAATTCAAATGTACAAAGTACGTAATGTTCAATGAGAATTATTATATAATGTATTGTAGATACTCGTTTGGCAATTTGCTAGTACATATATAAAAGGCTGGTCTAGTGGAACTTCTTAATGCGAATGAACCGAAATGAAATAAGAAAAGTGGTTAGAAAACGAAATTCTATTCCTAAGTTATTACACTAGCGTTTGTTAAGTAATTCGATATTAAGTGTGGAGTGCGAATTACAGAAATCAGTTCACGTTTCAAAACCTTTTCATTTCAATTACTTAAATTACTATAAAATGTACACAGTGGAATTGAAGCAAATAGAAAAACGTAACTAAGTGGGTAAATGATTATGTACGATTTGTAGATAGATTTTGTTGGAATAAGATTCAACTAATACGCTCCAATCTCCATTTACGATAAAATCAATTTTTTTTGTTAATTTGAAATATACATAATTAATAAAATCGTAAACGAGCTGTATATTAAATATTTTTTCAAAAAAAAAAAAAAAACAATTTGTACATGTTATACTTTGCTATCACGTTATACGTTACGCTAATCTCAGAAACGGCTTAACCAATTTGAATACGGTTTTCACTGATGTATTGTAGCAAGCTTCCCGTAACATTTAGTGTTTGTTTAAAAAAAAAGATACACGCTATACGGAATACCACGCGTAGGAAGTTGCGGGCTCGGGTAGTTTGAAATACTCGTATATGTGTTTTTAAGGCTTTTTGTATTTTTGAGTTAATTTTTAACGATTAATTAACACAATTAACATAATTAACTTATTCGTTGTGATTCTAGAAATACTGCGACAAGAGATTTAAAAATTAAAAAGACAAAAATGTACGTTTCGTTGGTTCAGTTGGTGTATGCAAATGTTAATGGGCTCACCCAATTCGGTGTTAACAATTTTTCCCTTTTTAATATAAAAAATCGTGGAAAGCAGGCTGGCGAAACTTAGGTACTTTATCTATTGTCTAGGACACATGCAACATAATAACAATAGGGCGACTAATAAAAGAAAATTTGTTAACAACAGACCTGAAGAAAAAGTCCATATTGCAGAAAGACGAAAACACCTCAGAATGGAGTTTGTTCCGAAATTCGCGCATCACCGCATCCCATTCGGAAACTATATTATATTATATTATAATATTTCCCTTTCGGACCGTGTGCAGCGACGCATTACCAAACAATGCAGATAAACTCCCGATGCAGATGCAGTCGAAAAAACTCGGGATAGAATTCCGACTAAAATTGCATCTAAAATAAGTTTCGGAAGAATCCTATCTCTAGCTAGATTATGATCTTTGTTTATAGAGACCTGAGACTTCTTTTTTTCTGGTGATGATATAATTATTATATAATATAAATTTTTTAAGATATATGTCAAACATGATGTCAAAGGAGATCAATCAGTTTCTATGAAAATCGGGCCATCAGTGTATGATATTTTCGTTTTAACTGTTGAAACTTGTACCATTAGGTAAGAAGAAATTATAGATTTTACTGAGATCTTGTGATTGTGTCTTGTGTTTGGTAATGAGTTTCAAAGATATTTGAGTTTGAAGGCATTAAAATAATAAGTTTTTCAATTTTCGAATGTTGTCCATGGAGCGTCGGTGGCGCAATGGTGAGGATGCGACCTATCTTATCATGTCGAGAGATCCGAGTTCGATCCCCGGTCATGCCATCTACCAAAAGATTGTTTCTAAAAACTTAACTCCTCTCAAACGGTGAAGGAAAACATCGCGAGGGAACCTGCATACGCCAAAGAAGAAAAGTCCATCAACCCGCATTATATAGGCCAGCGTGCATGGTGGACCATATAGCCCATACGCCCTTGTTGGTAGGTCTGTACCCCTGCAGTGGGGATAAGGCTGTTTGATGAATGTTATCATTTACAAAATCTGAAAAAATCACAGGAAATTACTGAAATTAAGAATAACATTTATTACCAAATTCCCCAGAGTCTTTTTTTGAACGATGTCCTTTCCCTAACCCTTCCTAATCCTTAACCTTTGTTCTACTATGATTAGCAGCGCACATATAAAGTGTTATATGAAAAAAAAAAAGTTTGATTTCAAATGAAAGATGTCATTGTACTCATCGTAATTGATATAGTTAGTTACGGTAAGTGACCTGACCACCGCAATTCTGACTGACCGTGAATGCGGATCGTCCAAACGACATCAATTCCCGACCTTCATAGCATCATAACGTAAGCGTTGGAAATGTCATATTAAATCACTTCCTATGCAATATAGGCAATTTAAATAATCATTTTTATATGTTGTGATGAAAAATTAGGTCATAGTCATGTAATTTTTGGGTATTTTTTTAAAGTAAAGGTTAAACAGGCTGACAGCCTATTTGATAATAGGTGGTTACCGTCGCCACAACGTACAAAGCTACAAGTGCTGTAAGGCGACTTTAGTAGGACTTAGGATAAGGTATAAAGAAGGGATAGGGAAATGGGCTCTAGAATCCCTTACTTACATATGTTGTTATTTCACGGTGGTCTCCTTTAAAGGGGTGGTTACTGCCGCCAGATAGGCTGCCCAATTGGTGACTGCGAAAAGCAGTGTGCTATGCCACTAGCAAAACATCTAGATCAGAGCCAAGTATTTCCAAGGTAGGTCCTGGAACTCTGATTTAGAGTGCTAAAGCAAGATAACGGCCCGTCCCGGCTTCTCACGGGTGGACATTTATTTTTTAAACATTTTTGAGTGTATTCGTGGAAAACGGCAATTTTGTATGGAAGGGGGGGTAAAGGGCGGAGATGGGGGAGGGTGAGTAGCCTATGTTACTAGCTGATAATGTAGCTTTCTATAGGTGAAAGAATTTTTAAAATCGCTCAAGTAGTTTTTGAGTTTATTACAAATAGCCCAAGCGCCAGAGGTTTTTTTTTTGAAATGTACGGGACCGGCTATTTTTTTTTTGGAATATGTACAGGGGTGTCCCCTGATTGTAAATCCAAGTTGGCGTCATCGGGGGGGGTGAGCGTCAGCCGCCATCTTGAAAAACACGTTTTATTGAATATCTGGCGAACCGCGCATCGTACGACAAAAATAGTACAAATAATTTTTGTAGATAATAATATTTGCCATCTTTTTTATTCAAAACTTTTTTCTGTAAAAAGCATAGTTTTTTATTTGTAGCGCTTCAAACTTTTTAAAATATGGTTTTTGCTAAATATATAGTTAACGGTTCATGATAAATGAAAAATGGTAATAACTAAATTTGTAGAGCATGAAATTTCCTATAAATTTCATTCGAAACTTTTTCCCGTAACATTTACAGTTTAGGAGCTAAAACGCTGTAAATGTCGAGTGAACGCAAAATATTCACGAGATTATAATGCTATATATTCAATCATGCGCCTATGAGTTGTAGTATATATTTTGGGTCGTTCGGACTTTCCCCCCTCAACATTCCTACAATATTGCGGAGCTGCTTGTGGATGCTGAAAAGCTGGTTTGAAATGTTCAATCATTTGCTCGAATTGCAGTGGCCAAACATGCGACAACGTGCCAGACGTGACAGACGTGACAGACGTGACAACGTGACAACATGCCATCGAAAACGAAATCGAAGAAGACCCAGCCTTCAATTCGTCTCCTTCGGATATGGCGGAGGCAGAAGAAATCGATTCAGAAGGAGATGAGTGTCTTCCGTCGACATCGAAAAGAATTAGACTCGCCCTGTAAAATAATGCGCCACGTTTTTACATAATAACTTTTATGATGATACTATATTAAGCAACAATAAAGATGGATAAATTATTCGTTGTTCTCCACACTATTTATAATTTTAATTGATTCGTTACACAGCTGCATTGACATTTTTTGGAACACTTTATGCCATTTTATGCGTTATGAAATGGTTTTCGTATACAAACGAGCAATATTGTCACTGATAATGTACGAGGTGCAAGTTTTACCTAGCTGCAGCTCCTAAACTATAAATGCTACGGGAAAAAGTTCCGAATGAAATTCATAGGAAATTTCATGCTCTACAAATTCAGTTATTACCATTTTTCATTTATCATGAACCGTTAACTATATATTTAGCAAAAACCATATTGAAAGTTTGAAGCGCTACAAATAAAAAACTATGCATTTTACAGAAAAAAGTTTTAAATAAAAAAGATGGCAAATATTATTATCTACAAAAATGATCTGCACTATTTTTGTCGTACGATGCCCGGTTCGCGAGATATTCAATAAAACGTGTTTTTCAAGATGGCGGCTGACGCTCACCCCCCCCGATGACGCCAACTTGGATTTACAATCAGGGGACACCCCTGAACATATTCAAAAAAAAAAATAGCCGGTCCCGAACATTTTTTTACGAACCTACTTTTTTTGCTCCGGCGCTTGGACTAAAAGATTCATTACAAAGATACAAAAATACATACATAAAAATCTTTTCTCTATATAATATTGTTAAATGTTGCCGTTTTCCATGAATAAAATAAAAAATGTTTATAAAAAATAAATGCCCACCCGTACGAAGCAGGGACGGGTCGCTTGTTATTTAAAAAGAGGTCTACAATGAGTGTCATTATCCAGAATTATTATAAATAAGACACTGATTCATACATATGAATCGATTCACTCTTGAATTTCAGTACATCGGTTAAATAAAGGCGTTCAAAGTTGAACGTTCTAATGTCACGGTTAGCAGATATCAAACCAGTTGACTGCCCTTGAAGATAAATCAATTTAACAAATTGTCGATTGGCTTTTCTTTGTGGTGTAACTGTTTCGACCGTGTTCAAAGATAAAGAGTCCATAGTGTTTTGTAGAGCAAAACAAAGTGTCATCTTAATAACCTAACATTTTATTTTGTTCTAGCCACTCTTTGGAAATAGAGGGATACGATGTGTATAGCTACATTTTTATATTTTGTGACAATTAGGACATATCAAATTGGTGTTGATTGGTGTGTGAGGGCTTATCTTTAACCATTTGTATGCCGGAACGTGGATCCACGTTATTAATCATGGTAGAACCCCCATGACTCCTTCTGGGAGAACAATTAGGTCAGTCAGAGCCAGTAGTTAAATCGGTAAAAACGGTTGAAATTTGTATATATCATGGCAAATGGCACTTGAAAAGATAAATTGAAGCGCTGGCAGACAAGGGTATTTCGGCCTCGGGCATACAAGTGGTTAAACTTTATTAAGTGTTTGGTTACATTCTTCTGTTCGGTAAGGAATTCAATTCGATACTAATCCGGCAGCAGAATTGCATTGCTCCTGACGTTTCATATATTTATTATGTACTAGCTGGTGCTCGCGACTTCGTTCACGTTTAAAAATAAAATATATAACGCCTGCGAAATATGTAAGGCAATAACGGCTGATATAAATCAATATTTATTGCTGTTATACATTTGCCAGGCGTTGTATCTGTATTTTTAAACAAGCTGGGCCCGCAACTTCGTACGCGTGGTATTCGGTATAGCACGTAATTTTTTTGTTTGAAAACCGATTGGAATAAAACAAACACTAAATTTTACGGGAAGCTTGGTGTAATATATTAGTGAAAACCACATTCAAATCGGTTAAGCCATTTCTGAGATTAGCGCGAACAAACGCACAGACAAACAGACAAAAATTCTAAAAACGACTTTTTTGACTTCGGTAACATAATTACAATGTGTATAAATTGATTTTTTTGAAACAGACACGGCTCTATATGATATAGATAGCTAGTACTTGTGGCTTCATCTGAGTAGAATCTCATCTAGTATAATATGAATCGCTGTCTTCCTCTGTATGTTCCTTCAGCTAATTTCTTTTAAACCACTCAATGTTCTTACGGTTTTAAATAATGAAAGATTAACTAGGAAGATTTATGTATATAATTTGCAGAAAAAAGGCATCCGTGCGAAGCCGGATAAATAAATAAATAAACTAGTGTATTAATAGGTCTTTTAAGCAGAAAAGTACAAACCAACGTAAAGTTCTATTTGTTATTGCGACAACAAAGTCTCATAGGATATCTAAAAACGTATTTGAACAGAGGCTTCTGTCCCCTGTCAATTCGTCCCTAAAATCATCATCGACCTACATTTCAACATGTGAAATGGGTCAGGCGAGAATGAAGGGGAACTCGCGTGCCACAGATAACTATAAAAGCCCCCTCTCATCACATGACATGTTTGCCGTTGTTTATAGTACACCATTATCCACACGTCACTATGAAGTGGGAAACGTTCCATTCCACTTTGGTTGCCTAGTAACTACTTTAAATAATAAAGTACAGTTGGTGTGCTCTGTTGCATCTGCTAAACGTAGAAAATAATTAGAATAAATGAAGTAAAAATAGTAATAAATTAATTATAGAAAATTTTTGTTTGTAAACCGACTGGAATGAAACAAATGAGAAGCTTGCTACAATACATCAGTGAAAACCACAAAGATTAGCGTGCACAAACGCACGAACAAACAGACAAAAATTCTATTAGAATTATAGAATCTAAATAATTAGGAATATATTATTAGTAGTATGGAAATATTTTATTCCAATATTTAATCTAAATTATTAGAAATATGTTATTATATATATCTGTGTGTGTGTGTGTGTGTGTGTGTAAATTAGAATAATATAAATTAGAACAAATTAGTGGAGACAGACAGAGGCGGGAAGCAACTTCATTTTATAATATGTAAGAAAGAAACATTTATTTCTAACCATGTATAAAATACAAGCACAAGAAACACAAATAAAAGCAACAAATAATAACATATACACAAACAACCATTAACAAATATATCCGCGCACTATGAAAATATAACTTACTAGTAAACTGTGCTAATGTATAGATAATTAAAAAATTAAGCTAATTAAATGAACAATAATAATGTTAGGGGAGGTGGTATTACTCGTATAAGTAATACCATAGATAAAATACTACTTAACCAGTATAGATGGTCACTCACGTACATTGAATCCGTACCCTATCCAATTTCGCTTATATCTAGATGCCGCCTGTGTAGTTTGTCGCTTATTTGTTGTCATTAAAAATCCGCTAGAGTCGCTGCAGTCGACCATTCAGTCAATTCTCGTGTACAAAAGATGGCACTACTAAAATTTATTTAAAATATAAAAGAAGTGGGCACGAACAACGATAAAAGGGCCGTATGAACGGTATAGGTTCTGTTCTAAAAAATAGGGCAATAAGGAACTAAAACGTTAATTACTGACCATTGACCGATTATATCCTATAATAGAAAAACGTCTTGTCAATCGATAAAATTTTATTAATTATGTTTTTTGTTATTTGTATTCATAATCTTTACATACTTCGATATAATTTTGCTTAGGTACGTATGTTTGTGTTCAGAAAGCTGAAAAACTGGGTGATGGATTAACTTAATTTTTTTGCAATTCGATGCATTTTATCACAAGAGTGTTTATATATACTTTTTATTCCGAAGATTCAGCGGAAACGAAAATAAAAATGAGCTTACAGCAAAGCGTAGCCAGGTTCAGTTAGTTATAACATAGATAAAAATTAACCAGTTTTTGTCGATTGTGTTACGAAGAGCAAAATGATAACTCACACATTTTAATTTGTTATTTTTGTACTATGGTCATTATGCATTATAATTGTAAAACAAATTAATAACATAATGTTTTCTGATATAACAATATTAAATATCTAAATAAAATTTTTCTATCATTTTCATTAAAATATGCATGAAATGGAACAATATCATACATAAAAGTACTCCCAGCAACGTCGCCCTCTAGTTATTACCACGATAATAAGGAACTATAACTGCGTGATTGAATTTGTTGGTTATAATTTTTAACAAAATACACATTAATGTTAAATTCGAGACTATTAGTGACATCTAGGGAGTGGAAATCCCAATATGAAATTGGCTTCAGATCGTTATATGGAGGTTGACCATCTATACTGGTTAAGTAGTATTTTATCTATGGTAATACACGGAATGGGGATGGCATAGGCGAAGGGCGGGCAGCTTAAATGATTCACAAGAGAATTAAAATTAATATTTCATGTATTCATTTTACTTGTAACTAAGTGAATTAAAACTATCTTATTATCCAATTTCAACAGTTAATTTACCAATGGCTTAATTAATTTAAATAAATGAGCAGGAGACTTTTTTATTAATTTATTTGTTTACTAGCTGAGCCCGCAACTTCGTACGCGTGGTATTTGGTATGGCGCGTAACTCTTTTGTTTGTAAACCGAATGGAATGAAACAAATGAGAAGGTTGCTACAATAAATCAGTGAAAACCACATTCAAATTGGTTAAGTCGTTTCAGAGATTAGCGTGCACAAACGCACAGACAAACAGACGGAAATTCTAAAAAATATTTTTTTAGCCTGGGTTAACTGAGTACAACGTGTATAAATTGTTTTTTGAAAAAAACTTTAATGTACAAACACGATTCGTTTACGATTTTATTATATTTATTGATTAAGGTTCACTTACGTTAACTACACTTGCAATTACAGTGAGTACTTAAATAATCGAATATAATTTATGACAAATACGTGGAACATTTACAAGTGAACACCACTTGCGAAATTTAACAAAATTTAAAAAAGAAATGAGTATATATACATGCACACATAATACTTACATTGCATATAAATGTAAGAGGCACAGAACAAAATTAGGGAAAAAAAGTTAGGTAGTAAAAAAGACGCAGGTGAACTCATTGAAACAAACTGGCATACAGACGAACGAAATTATATTTTGTTTTGTTAGAAATAACTAAAAAGGATATTTTATTAGGTTGGGGAAAAGTTTTTCGCATATACATAGTTTGTATAAACTTGTAATAAAATAAGTTGTCAGTAAGAGTAGCACAAAGTTGGTTTAAGCGTTTTCAATCCGGAAATTTTGATGTCAAAAATGCACCTCGCTCATGTCGCCCTGTAAATGGAAGCCATTTTTGAAAATGTGGAGCAAGATCAGCATATCAGTAGTTACGAATAGCTGAAGAACTGGGAATTGACCACAAACCAGTTTTGACCCATTTGAAAAAACCAGTACACAAAATAGCTCGATATTTGGATGCAACACGAGCTTACTGAAAGAAACCCGTCCGTTTTTATATTTCTATATTAATAGTAGATACAAAATTGTATAACGTGAACAAAATGTTAAACTGGTCACATCATAAATAAAAAGGAATACAAATTTTGCATGCCCTTGGCGGGTGGAATATACTTTGTATTGTAACTGCTGTATACAAATTAAAATCCTGTAAACATGTGTTCGCGCAAATAAAGATTTATTTTATTTATATTTTTTCATTTTGGATTTATTAACTATGCAAAAGGTTGTAATAATATATAGGTACATACCTACTTATATAGAAAATAAATAAAATAAGTAAAACTTCATTTGCATGAATAAATTAAAAATGTTAAAATTACTAACGTATATCAAACTGGCAAAAACTTTTTTAAGTTAAGAATTACTTTTAACATAATTTAAGATCTGCTTGTCAAGGTATCAATATCTTGTCAGTTAGAACCACAAGTTAGAACTGCATCTAAATATTAAACTTCCATAATTAATATAGTGCTTTGAACGGTGAGAAAAAAAGCATTGCAGACATTCCTGGGATTCGAATCTTGATTCAAGATTCAAGCAGCTGATGCATGAGTCACCTCTCTTCTATAAACTGTCTATATTGACCGATGAGTCATAAGCGATCGAGTCGCAACAAGTAATTTGTCGCGTTACCGTCTCGCCCCCTCGTTATAGCTTCAACAATTCAAAACGCAAACGAACGCGTTACAGACAATGTGACCTGGTGACTGCGGGACCGGTTCTTGGGCTGTTCTATGGGATAAAGTAAACTCAACTCACAGCCTATTTAGTTGACAAAAAATCACCATAAAAGTACTAATAAAAATGTAATTAATGGAAGAAGTTATTTTAATTTTCTGCCATTTTAAAAAGAGCCGACTAACAACATAGGAAGTGCTTTAAAGAAATTAGGACATTATACATGGAAAAGTGATTTTGTTACGCATTCACGCCTTAAGATGACGCAGCGATAATTAATTACGGCTCCTGATTGCATACGAAAACGAGAGCGCGCTTGTTTATGTCGTATGCGACAAAACGATTTTTATAAAAAAAACTATAATGTATTTTAAGAAATCCAACTGTAAAATTAAAGTGTATGTTTATTCTAATGTACATAGAAAATTTAGAGGTGTAAATTGGTCCCGTTTGCCTGTAATATGTAAATCTATGTTTTAAAAGAGGTTTCTTTGAAATTTTTTTTCTCTGTTATAAAAGTTTACTAATCGTGTAATCCAACTGACAAAATGAAGTCAGTAACATGAAGAAACAGATTACCAAACATCACTTTCATATTATGTTTTGTCATTGCTGAAAAAAATCTAAATCCCTGCCACCAAAATTCCCAATGCGTCGCCTGAAGTTTTACACACAAGTTCCAGAAAAGGACACAGGATACTTTTCATCTATAAAAATGTACTGTTCCCGAGGTACGCAGACGAAAGCCAGTAATTTATATAGCAAAAAAACAAGTATTACAAACTATAGCCCAAAGTAACTACTTTGTTTAAAGGTTAAAATGAACAAATGATCCATTCAAAAATATACAGACGTTACAATTTTTATCAAAAATATAATATTTATGTGGAATCGTGCTGTGATATTGAGACGAATTTTATCGTGTGTTGAGTTCACAATGACCCGTTCTGTGTACACGTGCACTACACAAGTTAAGATAATATAGAATGCGTATAAATGCATCGATAGCGCTGTTGCAACAGTCCCCAGACCGTTTGGTCTGTCTCATTTGTGCAACATTGTTTCCTTGTGGGTTTCAGCTGGAGATTGTAGGTCGCTTTCTGTTTGTATCTTGTGCCTTATACAAAATTACAAGTGGAGAAAACATTTTAGCCTTTTATTTATCCATTAAAGAGGTGTAGATGGTATTCAGAGATAACAGGTATTCAGAAATTTAGGCCCGATCAAATGAGTGTGCCTCTGGACTATCACTGCATCCAAAAGTACCAAAAGGAAATTTTTGTTCCAAAAATAAAAGGGAATGAAATAGATACTCTTATCAGTTCTTAACAGTTACTTACTGAGGTCTAAAAATATTTATTAAACTAGCTGAGTCTGCAACTTCGTACGCGTGGTATTCGGTATAGCGCGTAACTTTTTTGTTTGTAAACCGATTGAAATGAAACGATTGAATGAACTTGCTACAATACTAAGTAAAAATAGCATGCATATCGGTTAAGTAAATTCAGAGATTAGCGTGCACAAACGCACAAACTGATAAAAATTCTAAAAACTATTTTTTTTAACTCTGTAACAACGTGTATAAATTTTTGAAAATATTTTTAATGCGCCTCGTTTATGATTTTTTATATGTATAGATTAACAAACTGTTTCCTTTCTTGTTTGACAATAATTTAAAAAAGAAATAAACTAATTGTGCTTATTTTTTAAATGTCATAGACAAAATACAAAATGCCACCTGCTTGCTGAAGTAACAATCTTAATAGATCGTATGACAGTGGATGATTAAATTGATGATGAAATTAACCAAAAAAATATAAACAAAGAATAATAATAAATGAAATGGGCATTAGGTAAACGAAGATGGAAAATGGATAATCGTGAGAGACCAATTTAGCCTCCAGTGGATCGTATAAGGAAAGTGCAACCGAGGCGGTCGCGTGGGCAGAACGGCCGGTGGTCAGACATTTACCGAGAACTTGTACACGTATCTGATACTTGTAAACAGATGTCTTTAGTTTTAGCAACGTTTCTCCTTCGCGATGTTCTAATAGTTTGGTGTATATAAGAAACTTACCTGAGATATGCACATATATTCACTAAAATATATAAAGAAGTGTACTCACTCCACTCTTTCCAAAAAAGATATCATAGCATACTTCTTAGCAAAAAAAAAACCTCAGTGGTACCTTGGAAGGTGTACTTGCGCTTGATGGCAGTAATCTTCCGAGGTATACATGAATAATAATAAATACATGCTACTTAATGATCCACTAAGACCTTACCTTAGTCGATCATTTGCGTGTATATTGTGTATCATATAAACATGAACAATAATAAATGCACACTAATTACTATGAATAAGGTCGGAAGAAAACTGTAGGCATTTTTTTTATTACAAAAGATCGTATAAAGCTACAAAACAAAAACAAAAAAGTAATTTAGTCTTTACTTGTCATTAGAGACTACTTTTGTCAAAAATACTGAGTAAGCAGTTTTAATAATTAAAAAAAGAAATTATTATAATGAAAAAAGTTATAGAAATTATAATTAAAAGAAATCAAAATATATACAAAACAGTCTGGGCGTGAAGAACACGCCGAGGACATCAAAACAAAGCAAGAACGCGAGGCAAGTTGATGTGTGTTGGTAGAAATAATAAATATTTCGGAAACAGTGTATTTAAAGTTCCATTAGTTTGTGTTCCTTCAACATCTCCCCACTATTTAAACTGACGGAGGAAATGTTTATACGAATTATCATGCAGGAAAGTGCTCAATAGAAATTATGAAAGGTGCGTTGCTCTTAGACTAGAAATTTTGTAATTTAATATAGGTAACATTAGATACATCGTCAACTATTAAAGCTCTGTGATTTCCAGACAACATATTTATCTTAAACGTTGATAAAATATAAAATGATTACAGTCTACAACCAAAATGTTTGTTGATACTTAATTCTGAACCATTTTAACGTTTTTCTTTAATATTTACGTATATAGATTCTAATGGAAAACTCAATGAAATACTAGCCTAGGTGCTGTCATTATTTTTTCTTAAATTGAAACACACATTCTTCCCTTTGACATATTATTGGAGTGAATATAGGACCCCTGGTATGGAAATTTTATGAGTAAAATTAATACAGGCGTTAACTAAAAAGCGTTACGTTATCTGTCACTTTGAAATTTGTGCGACAGCTATGCATGTATTTATGTTTCCTAATTCTATTGTCTGGGCTTATAAAAGCAAACATCGAAATCTTATATGAAAAGTGTAGTCCGCGTTGAGGAACGAAACGATAGCACGCTATGTTAATGTTTTTGAACTTAAATACTGGCCATACCCTGCCGGCGCGGCGCAGCGACATCTGTCGTCGAAACAAATTAACTATTTGAACTTATAAAACGTGTATACCGAACGTAACTAACATAACTTTTGATGAAACACGTGACATCTGAGAATGTAGAATGTAACTAAATAATATAAAGTACATAATTACGTATCGACACGAGGAAAATTTTATACATTTAATTTTATAAGTGTAAACTCCAGTCGTACGTCGGAGCTGACACACACTCTTTTTTGTATTGTGTTGAGATACACGCATTTATGTACATATTGTGTTAATTTTTTTTTTTTTTGCAGATGTTCAAATAAACACGTAGGTACTAGGACATCAGGATTCGTTGCCGAGCAACGAAATCCTTTTTTAAAGTACGATACATGTGCACTAAAATACTAAGCAATGTTTAACACGTTTGAAATAACAATTGAAATCAATCTAACTTCCCCGGTTGAATTCGAGCGAAGTTGGAGTGCGTCTTCTAGTTCATTTATTTATAACTGTCATAAAATGTCATGATTGGTAATAATTACTAGTCTTATTTAAGTATGCTTAAGTTAAATATTTTATCATGAGTTTACCATTTTTCAGTAACTACTTACTCGATCATTATTTATGCAAATTTAAGACAAATTTAGAAAAGAACCTTCAGATCCCTTATCAAATTAACCAATTAACCGAGCCACGTTTCTTTTGTTATATAAAAAAATTGTACGTGCTTCGTTTATTATATTTTCTTCAAATGGCATCACTTCTCAGAATGATGTCATATCTTACAATAACTAGGTAATCTGTACTTTTTACGCCGTTCAAATACTTATTGCGTTTTTATACTTGTATAATGTATGGTGCATATAAAATCGTTTTCTACAAATCCCCGGGAACCGGAAAAACGTTTCACTCGGAGTGAGATTTTGATTTAAAATTTAAGTACCGACAAAAATAGAAATTCAAATTTAAAAAATGTTCTAATGGACGATAATAAATTTTGTAGCTAGAACTACAGTAGATAAGATATCTACTCTTGTGCACGAAAATACATAAAATATAATGAGTTTTTGTTTTCAAATATACTTCAAAAAGCCTTAAAGATTAAATTTTAAGAGTAGAAACTAGTAATTTCTCATTTAGAATCCGACGAAGAGTAAGTGAACAGAGAAACCCATTACTATTAACACATAGAAACCCCTTAAATATAGTTACAGAGGGAGAACAATTCAACTGAACTTTGATTAAATAGGTACTTAGTTAATGAGACAAAATTTCGCAGCGTTAACTAAAACATTCCGTATAGACTGTTAGCAACTTTATCCCTCTTGTATCAAAGTTTAAATTTTGTTGAGCACGTTTATGTTCTCTCCTAGAACAGAAAGTTATTGATGGGATTATCTAATGTGTGTTTAATAATTATATAGTACGAGACTACATTATCGTACGAGTCGAAAGATGCCCCTCGTAAGAGTAAATCACAGCTTCTTATGGCGTTTGTCTTTCATATTACTCGCAACTTTACCATACTAAAAATGTAAGTACTTATGAAGAATTGCTTGGTGTAAAAAAAATTGGACAGAGATGAAAGCTTTCGTGCGAAGATTTTCATTATACGTTTACAGAGATAGATAAGCCTTTAATAGAATTACATTTAAATTTATTGAATTCTAAATAATATCATAAATGACAAAGTGAATTAGTTTGTCTGTTACGCTTTCGCGCCTTAATAAATCATCAAGTTGTGGATACCTACACATTGGCAGGGATACAGGTTTTCATCTAGGAAAAAAGTACCTACTGTTTTCCCGAGAGACGTGGACGAACTCGCGGGCATAAACATATTTTTATATATTATTTTATATGAAATATAAAAAAAAATATTTTAATATAATTCGATATATTTTATAATAATAAAATTTTATTAAAAAATCTAGCGCTTATAACATAGGTAATTCAGTAAGCGGACTGCCCATTTGATGGTAAATGTTGCTACTGTCCCCCTGAATACGAAACCAACGTCATAAATATGTCGGCGCTTTTGATTTGCGGGAGTGAACAGCACTGACAACTGTCATTTGTCAACTGGACAGCGGGATCGGAATGTCATTGTCGTTGACTCGGACACAACACCGAGCGCTAGCGCAGAGGCACGTCGGTCGGGGAGTACCTTACGGGAAGGCAATCGGTTGACATCAAGGGACTGGTGCTACGTGTTTGGTGGAGTGTTATCTGATTTGGTGTGATTGGCTGGTGGACAATGCGATCGAGGACTTATTTTGTGCCGATTGTGGCGTTTTGTTTGGAATTGCAGCGCGTGACCTAACGTGATCAAATATGGATCAAATATTCGCGCCTATCTGTGATCAAGTGTGGAGACCAATGATACGAAGAATCCTGGTCGTGTCCTTTCGGGACCGATGATGCCGGGGACTCTAATCGTGTTTCTACATCAGAAGTGGGATTGTCTCACGGGCACTGCTATGAAAATTAAAACTACGCAATCATGTGGTGCAGTGTGGTGGAAAATCGTCAGTTTTATCGAAGCCATAAAGGATCCGGTTACGACGAGTGAATTTAAAGTTGTCAGACTTCAACCTTGAGGCTGCCGACGTCGATGCGTGGGCTTGGTGCAGCGCCATGGACCTGTGCCTCTCAGAGGGACCGTTACAAGGAGTTGCAGATGACCGTGCAAAAAAAAATATAAAGATGTTGCAGCAGCAGCCCATCCTGGACAAGTCGGGCAGGATCTGCTCTTGTTGCAACAAGACCCGCATGGTCAATGGATCGTCGCGAGGCGGCCGCGACTCGGAGTGGAGGTGCTGTGGGACCCCTGTTGGCGGCTTGTTGGGTCCGAGCGCAATGACGACTTCGAGAAGTCGTCGCTTTTGGTTCGATGGCTTTAACCTATGCAGTGAGGTTGATCCTCGTGAATAATAACGGTGAGACGTTTTCATTTTGGGGTAGAGAGCACAGCCCATAAGTTGGGCGAAAATCGACATTATGATGTTGTAACGTTGGCTGGCCTTGCTAATCGCGCAGTTTTACTAAGCCTACCTACAACACTGGAACAAAAAAAAAATAGTAAAAATCTTATCAGCTGTTTAAATGAGAGTTATTTAATTGAGGTTTTATTTCATGTAGATCTGTTGTTACTTCTAATTCGATCTACCCACCCAGTTATTGTTATGCGAGAATAATTATCTTAAAAATTTTAATGCCAGTTATTGTTATGCGAGAATAATTCTCTTAAAAATTTTAATGTGAAGCGGGGGATAGACCGTGTTTTGTTTCTAGATGGACTTAAAGTACTAGAATGTGAGTTATCACACCCAAACGAACCCAAAAGTGAGATTAGACTTGGAAAGATTAGTAGTCCTGTAAGAGTGGTTGTTAATTGCACTCCGATAGTTCTAAATTCTGATTGTTGGATAACCGCAGAGAGTATTGTTGCTTGCTAAAGAGGTTTCTAAACGCAGTGTAGCTACCGGACAGTTAGAAATACGCCTTTTTTTGATGAATTGCGCATTGTTCAGCGACGCCCATCCCGTATCAGTGTAGTGGAATGTAAATGTGTTATGGACAGGGGTCGTTAATTATTGCAAGCGGATGTAATACGACCTGATTGTTTTTCTTATTTAAATACTGTACTTCTAGTGACCTCATATCGAACGCTTGTCGTTACTATACTTACGAGTTAAGAGACCCCTGCTTTAGTTAATATTATCAGTCATTACCAGTACTCGTTTTCTTCTTGACCGAAAAAAAAAAAAAAGAGAGAGAGAGAGAGAAACTTAGAGAGCCTTCGGGCTCTCGCATTGTAGCAGTTGCCGACGTACTAATTCTGGGGAACCTTTAATTAATGGTTTGGGAACACTATCGGTTGATTCCGAAGAGGCCCTATCCATAGATTCCGAGGAAGCTTTACCTGCTTGCTCTTTTTAACTGTTATGAGAGAGTTCCATTTGTTGTTTGATGGAGGCTGTAGAGATCTCACCTGCTTTTGTGGGTGACGATCTGGTCCAGCAAGTTGTTGTTTAATGAAAGCTGTAGAGATCTCACCTGCTTTTGTGGGTGACGATCTGGTCCAGCAAGTTGTTGTTTCATGAAAGCTGTAGAGATCTCACCTGCTTTTGTGGGTGACGATCTGGTCCAGCAAGTTGTTGTTTCATGAAAGCTGTAGAGATCTCACCTGCTTTTGTGGGTGACGATCTGGTCCAGCAAGTTCTTGTTTCATGAAAGCTGTAGAGATCTCACCTGCTTTTGTGGGTGACGATCTGGTCCAGCAAGTTATTGTTTCATGAAAGCTGTAGAGATCTCACCTGCTTTTGTGGGTGACGATCTGGTCCAGCAAGTTCTTGTTTCATGAAAGCTGTAGAGATCTCACCTGCTTTTGTGGGTGACGATCTGGTCCAGCAAGTTGTTGTTTCATGAAAGCTGTAGAGATCTCACCTGCTTTTGTGGGTGACGATCTGGTCCAGCAAGTTGTTGTTTCATGAAAGCTGTAGAGATCTCACCTGCTTTTGTGGGTGACGATCTGGTCCAGCAAGTTGTTGTTTCATGAAAGCTGTAGAGATCTCACCTGCTTTTGTGGGTGACGATCTGGTCCAGCAAGTTGTTGTTTAATGAAAGCTGTAGAGATCTCACCTGCTTTTGTGGGTGACGATCTGGTCCAGCAAGTTGTTGTTTAATGAAACCTGTAGGGATCTCACCTGCTTGTGTGGGCGATGATCTAGTTCAGTGATAGACAGCTGTGGGGATCTCATTTCTTTTAGTAAATGACGGTCTAGACCAGCGTGTACAAGCTGTGATACTCTTGTGGAATCTTAAAACAGATGGGGTTTTTGATTGTAAGGATCATATTAACTCCAGCAACCGACCCTCAACACAGCATGGCGCGTGGACCGCGCGTGCTAGGCACTTTCGACCAGCCCTCAACGCAACATGGCGCGTGAGTGCATATGTGTGAAGTTGTATCTAGTTGGTCAGGATAGGACGAGCATAATGAATGTGGTGAGCCAGATAGTTTGTTTTCTTTGTTTGCATATTAACCGAACGTGGATCGAGGCGGAGACGAGAGGCGCACGAGGGCGTGCGCATGTCAGTCTGGCCGTGTCGGCGCTTTTGATTTGCGGGAGTGAACAGCACTGACAACTGTCATTTGTCAACTGGACAGCGGGATCGGAATGTCATTGTCGTTGACTCGGACACAACACCGAGCGCTAGCGCAGAGGCACGTCGGTCGGGGAGTACCTTACGGGAAGGCAATCGGTTGACATCAAGGGACTGGTGCTACGTGTTTGGTGGAGTGTTATCTGATTTGGTGTGATTGGCTGGTGGACAATGCGATCGAGGACTTATTTTGTGCCGATTGTGGCGTTTTGTTTGGAATTGCAGCGCGTGACCTAACGTGATCAAATATGGATCAAATATTCGCGCCTATCTGTGATCAAGTGTGGAGACCAATGATACGAAGAATCCTGGTCGTGTCCTTTCGGGACCGATGATGCCGGGGACTCTAATCGTGTTTCTACAAATACAATTGCGCTGCAGATTCTTTCAGAATTTATTTACAAATGCCAGCTCCTCGATGTTGAAGCGGATCGGATTGTCCATCAATAAATGCGCCACTGCAAAGCCGGAGCGAACCGCTAGCTGATTAAGAAAACAAAAATACGTCGACCTAAGATATCATCATCATCATCATTTTAGCCGGAGTACGTCAATTTCTGGATCCAATAGGACTGATCGAAAACAGTTTGGATCCAACGTTGACAGGCTTTACCAGGTTGTCTGTCTCTCAATGTTCAACTAAGAACAATCACATTGTCCACATAACAGAATATTCAACTAAAAACTTGAATTTAATTGCAACTAAAATTTTGTTCAGTAACTAGTTGTTTCTCCATCTCTCATTGTTCAACTAACACCATTCACATTTTACATCTAACACAATGTTCAACTTAAAACTTGATATTTTATTGAGTATCTGGTCGTCTGTCCACCTCTCATTGCTCACCTGACACTAATCAATCTTCCACCGAACACAAATTCAATTTAAACCTTGATATTTTGTTCAGTATCTGGTCGTCTGTCCGTCTCTCATTGTTCAACTAACACCAATCACGTTTTCCATCTATACAATATACAACTTAAAACTTGACATTTTGTTAAGTACAGACAGGATCAGTGTATAAGTGCGAGTTGATGTTGTTTCCTTCTGTTTGAAATTCAAGTCTCGTCGCACGATTATCATTAGTTGACTACACGCCGTAGTGTCACTTCGACTACAGCGTGTGTCAACGAACTAATTGGCAAACAAAAGACGCAATTATACTCCTTTACTTAGCACGGAGTGTGCATTATGCATTTCATATAATGCATCCGAGTTCTCATCGGGGCTATGGTGCATTCCGTTTTACAACTCTCTACCATGCACTCAGTTCACTTTACGGCCGTTGCCATGTTTATTTACAACGATTGGAAGAATAACCTCTCAGTTCAGTTCGTTCAAATGGGGGATCTTTGAGGGAGATGTAAATAAATTTGAATAGGGCTGCAGTGCTGCAGCTATCCTCTAACGTTTCGTGTGTCTATAAGAGGACGGTACATATCAACCATTATAAAAATATAAATAAAAAATAAAAGTAGAATTCGGTAGCAAAATGCCTTTTTATTGTATTATCGGCACGTGCTGACCATATTGTTTAAATCTGAATAATAATCATTTAATTTAGATATTACATCCATATTAGCAGCTACAAAAAAACTAATGTTATACTTAATCCATACTAATATTATAAATGTGAATGTAACTCTGTCTGTCTGTCACCTTTTCACGCCTAAACCACTAAACCGATCACCATGAAATTTTGCATACACGTTGTCAGGGACAATCGACCTTATCCATAATTGTTTTCAGATTGCTATTGGTACTGCCACGCGTCTTGTGCCATAGGAGCCTCTTTCATCTTATGGCATAAAAATCATCAGTATCAGTTTGTGCAAACATTTCTGTTTTGATGCACTACAATAGCGTGGCAGTGTCAATAGCATCCTGAAGGCAATACTGGATGCGCGAGCACTCTTTGTGTATAAACCACTCACAGACTGCTCGTGTAAAAGTCTTATTGGCACGTTAATGCCTTAAAAAATAATAATTTTAACTTGATTATTACAACGAGCAAATCTGCGGGCAAGAATGTTAGAACGTACTGACTTCAGGTCATTTTTAGATATATAGTGATTATTTAAAAAATAAGAAAAATTAAGAAAAAAGTACTATAAGTAGATATCTAGGCTTATATAGACACAGATATTTACTGTTAAAATCTATCTGGACTAAAAGTCCCTAATACTAGCGATCCCGGATTGCATGCATGCAATTTTTTTCTGCAAATTAAATACACAAAGCTTCCTCCTTTATCACTCTTTCCATTAGTAAAATCTGTGGTTGGTTTAGAAGTTAACACAGAAACAGACAGAAGTTGATAGCGACTTCATTGTACAACTAACTAAAAGCCTGCAACTACGTACGGTATTCGGTACAGCACGTAACTTTTTTGTTTGTAAACCGATTGGAATGAAACAAACACTAAATGTTACCGAAATCTTGCTACAATACATCAGTGAAAACTGCATTCAAATCGGTTAAGCCGTTTCTGAGATTGGCGTGCACAAACGCACAGACGAACAGACAAAAATTCTAAAAACTTTTTTTTACATCAGTGTACAAATTGTTTTTTTTTTCTTTTTTTAAATATTTCATGTAAAACGCACTTATGATTTATGATTTTATTATAATTATTATAGAACAGACTAGCTGAACTCGGCCACGCTTCGCTGCGGCGCTGGGCGCGTGGTACTGGACACTATAATACTATTTATCGTAGCGTGATATTAGCCTATAGCCTATAGCCTCGATAAATAGCCTATTCAAAACAAAAATAATTTTTCAATTCGAACCAGTAGTTCCTGAGATTAGCGCGTTAAACCAAACAAACTCTTCAGCTTTATAATATTACTATATAGATATGTAGCGCTACGTCAAATGTAAATGGATTTTGTAACATTCTATTTGACAGTAATAGTAACATAATCTATTATAAGATTAAGTCGGTAATTTCAGGTACTAAAATAATAAAAGAACCAGTAAAAAGAAAACAAATTGGACAAATTAAAAAAAAAATTAACGCAACGGAAATATATATTTTCTACAGCTTAGTATGCAGCAAACACAACATAACGTGACAAAATCAATATTTAATAATATAGGTTTTTAAAATTAAAACTTCATAGATAAGTAAGCATCCCAGATGAAAGATAATAATTGTACTTGTATTTATCTTATCTACATTTTTCAATGAGTAATCTAATAACTTATCTGTGGAATTTAGAAGAATATTGTTATCGTGAAAAAAAGAGATATTCTCTCACGTTGTCAATAAAATGTCACCAAGGATGTTTTTTACGGTATAACGTTGCCTAACTACACCATAACACCAATTTAATAAGAACAATATTCGAGAAATACCTCTCTTCATTTCTTAAAACTTTTTGCTATCTGGCAATCTATATTTTTAATTTTAAACAGGTAACATGGCTTTTGTGGTAAAACACTAGCAAATATAACACCGTACTCTTTTATTTATATGTTTTTCTATTATACCTACACTTATTTTATTGCATTAAATTGTGATTAAATAGTGTAAACAAACTCTCTGTCTGCCGCTGTTCTCTGCTTTCTTGTTCTAAATCACGCAACCGATTTTGTTAATACGATTTCTCTAATAAGAAGAGCCGAGGAAGATATGATATATATATACAAAGGCGGGGCGGGTTCCAAATGTATGTATATACATATAATCTATAGATATCCATACATATAGTAAAAATCGTAAACGAGCCGTGTCTGTACATTAAATATTAAAAAAAATTGTACGCGTTGTACTTTGTATATGTTACGAAGTAAAAAAAAATAGTTTTAAATTTTTTTGTCTCTTTGTGCGTTTTTGCACGCTAATCTCTGAAACGGCTTTGAATGCGGTTTTCACTTACCTACGTATTGTAGCAAGCTTCCCGTATTTTTTTGTTTCATTCTTTTTTGGTTTACAAACAAAAAAGTTACGTGCTATACCGAATAACAAGCGTACGAAGTTGCGGGCTCAGCTAGTTAAGAATAAAGTTGTTGTCCGCTTCAGTTCCTCCGCTAAATCCTCTATCACCCAACGGACTTTGCTACGGTTTTCACTAATAGAAAAAGCGAAAAACAAGGAAGGTTGTGCAAAGCCGAAGGCAGGTAACTATTAATATTATAAATGCTAAGGTGAGTTCATTTGTTTGTTAGTTGTTGTTACTAAGTAGCAAGAGCTGTCACTACAGCTCTTACACTTGCACTTGCAAGCTGCTGTCGGACAGACTGTCGGACATTTCTCGCAGAAGTTTTCTTGCAGGTGGAAAGGCGGCCTTACGCTTTCAAACCTCAATTACTCAATCGATAGGATACCTTTCTTCCAGAAAAAAAATTCCTACTGTTACCGAGGAACGCGGACGAAGGCGCGAGCAAAAGCTAGTAACAATTGACAATATGCACCGTGTCAAGACGTTTATTTTATTGCGTAATTTAGACACAATATAAATCGCGAAGTCATGAATATGTAAAATAAATAAAAATTGTCTACAACTGCATTTCGTATTTGACACGCAGTGAGTAAAGAGGTGATTGCTAACTTGCAAAATGAAAATAATTTTTCATTGTTATACCTAATAGCGAGCTGGTAGCAGCAGGGCACATTGCGTTCCGAAGGCACATACACTGTACGACTGGCGGCAGTAACCACCCCCTTACAGAAGACCACCGTGAAATAACAGCACGTGTGCTGGTGTGTTTCGGTGAGTGAGTAAAGGATGCCAGAGCCCATCCACCCTATCCACCCCCTCCTAATCCCTTATCCTTAATCCTACTGTAGTCGGCAGCGCACTTGCAGCAGCTTGATTGGGCGTTTCTTATGTTATGGCGACGGTGGTCACCTACCAACAAGTGGACCGTCAGCCTGTCTGCCGATCTTAACATAAAAAAAGAGTTAGCGGAGAAACAAACAGAGGGGGACAGTGACTTTATATTTTACAATATTTATAGAAGTGAACCTTCTTTAGCGGCGTTGTGCGTTTTTGCGTTCAGCCGTTTTTGCGTTATTGAGGAACAAACACCCAAACATACAAACTTTCGCATTTATAATATTATTAGGATTAGGATTTTTTTTATTTGATACCTGTGTACCTAAGCTTGGTACCTTGAGAAGAGCCGCAGGTCGGCGGTGGTGGATTCAGGATGATTTGATTTGATTTTGATTTGATTTCAATAATTAATTAAATTAAATTATTAATGAAGAAAATAAATCCCGAGACAAAGGCTAGCTTAATTTCGGCCTCAAATTTAAATACCACTAAACATTACCATCGCTGTTAAAACTTGCTTAAAGATTTATTTACCGTGAATAGCAAATTCGTAACAGTAGGTAGAATCGGAAATTGTCAATATAAATCGTTTAATTACAGTAATTTCCTACAGGTAATTGACATTCGCGGTTGTGGTCGCGTATAAAAATAAATTATAAGAAAATAAAATGACATTTTTTTTTTTCAACACATTTGAGCACAGACAATAACGTCAGCATCAGCCACGTTTTCCCACAAGCAAACAGTAGTTTTTCATTTTAGTGAAAAATATCGGCTAAAGCCGACACACATTTTCTTCATTCCAACTCCTCCCTAAATCATTGTTGAGAATTGACATTTACGATACGCTGTAAACTTTGGTAAACGAACTGTTTCATTCACCTCTCGAGTGTAAATCGCGCCTAGGCTTCGCTCAAAGCTTTTATAAATTAAAAAATGTTATGACAATCACAAAAATACTTACACGCACAAAATCCGAGTCGCGAACGAGAGAAAAAAAACACAACACGAGGTTATTTTGTAATAAAAAATTCAACTGTGTATTGCGGCACTGTTATTTCGTCACGGCTTCACGTGCGTCGAACGTAACGAGTGAATGTAGACTGAGGTACGTAAGCCCTCCGTACTCCGTGCCTCCGTACTAGAAGGGGAGGACCTCTCTCTTCGACTCTAGCCGAGAATATCGATGCTAGCTTAATATTAGCATCCATTACTGCTTTTGTTCTTTTGTTAGGGGGTTTCTTTTATGTTTAAAAATGGTTTTTTGTCTAAGGTGTTGTAGAACGGTGTTTTAGCCAATAACATAAATATTATTAAAGTTCAACAGATGGCGCCAGTAGTTTGTTTCGACTTCATAGTAAACAAATTGTAACTAGATGTCGCCTTACATGATTTGAACCCGGTATTGTTAGTTGTTGGTTATTTGGCATTTGTGCCAACAAGTAGAGAATAAATTGAGGTCCGTCACCAGATCTAAAATTACTGGAGTTTTTTTGTGACAGTCCCACCAGTGATTTTAGCGTCATTTAGTGCGAGTACAGGCGCAATTGTACAGGTGTTTTTTATTTATTTATTTTATTCATCATTCTTTCATTAAGGTTTACAGATATATTTATTCGGTGGAATCGGTGGCCTTTACACTAAGCAAAGCCAAAATTTAACAGTAGACAAAGATGCAATTTAAATTTAAACAGTAAAATCATTAAAAGGAAAAAGAGATTTGTGTGGTGTGCGTGTGTGTGTATGTGTGTTCAGTGTTTTATGTTTCAATGGTTTTTGTCTATGGGTTCTGACAAAAATAACAATAAACGAATAAGAGGCTCAATTAAGGAATAATGAGAGGATTTAGGAAATCTCTTAGATGCGGTGTGAGTGCTTTTTGAGTCGATATCGGGAAATATTGGCCGATATCAATCAATGTCATCAATATCAATATCAATCAACTTTTGTTTGGTGACAACATGATTCGAGCGATTCACAGTTAAGACAGAATAAACATTTCTTATTCTAATTTACACTATTAATTTATTCTAATTTCTGTTCTAATTAAATTATTCTATTAATTAATTGCTCATAAATAAGGTATAGTTAAAAGTAATCAAAAAGGGGGAAAAGTATTTTTTTATTCAAATAAAAAAAAATAAAGCCGTAAACAAATTTCTGCAGAGTCAGCAGCTCGCTTGTACTCCCCTGGCGTTGCTTGTGGCCTTAGGCGACAGTAGCCATCACCTACTATCAAGTGGACCGTCAGCCTGCCTGCCACCCTTAATAATATAAAAAATGATAAAATGTCAATTTTCAGTTCAATAATGAACTTTAGTTCTGACACAGTAGCGAATATATATTTATACAAATACAAACCCAGCAATGTATATCTTGTAACTGAACATTATCGTTCGTTAGTTCAAGTTTGCTTGAGTAGAGGTCGCTGCAGTGAGGTCGCCGACACGAAGTGTTTCGGATCAAACGGGGATTGGATTCGGGATCCGCATCACTTGCATCAGGGAAATGAAAATAATATAGATTTTATACACACCAACGACATTCAATTACATCTTCCACTCGGTTCGTTTAGGAAAAATCAAAGATTGATACTTTTTAGTCAAAGATTAAAGTCAAAGTCAAAGATTGACTTCATTCTATTCTTTATTAAGACATAAAATTTACGAATAAAAAAATGGTATAAGTATTTTTAAATAATAAATTGTTTGAAAATTAACCATTCGAATAGGATTTTAATACAACGTTGTTGTCAAACAAATATTGTCAAACCTTTGAGATATTGACAAAAACAGTTTTCCCGAATAAAAAAAATTACATGAAGGTTTATTTAAAAAAATGTATTTTATTAGAAATTTAGGGTTGTTATACGTAAACATGAAAGTTTAATAGTTTAGTTATTATTTTGATAATAGAGTAAATTTTGAACATACGTATCAGATACTAGCTGCTTCACATGGCATATTTTATTAAGAGGTCTTAATTCGGAAAAATAGTACTCATAAGCACTTATAAGCATTCACTAAGGTCAAATTATTGACATTTCAAAAAGGTGCACATACTTAGCAGATTTTAATTTGACAACGAGGATATGTAATATTTTTAACTTATTTTACATTTTATACATTTACTGATTTCAAACTATGCTTAACAAGTAACAAGTTTTAAAATTAATATTTTATTAAATATTATTAAGTTAAATAATACCCTAAAATGCTGTAAATAGTACTTACCGTAAATTAAAAATTATAGATTTTGTTTACAAATATACAATACATTGGTTCATAACACAGATAGTAAGTATGAATATAACTTTTCTAAATATTTTAGATATAAAATCCTTAGATAATTTTGATTTTTTTAAGTGTCCTTCAAATTTAGTCAGCATTCTTTCTATGTTGTATACCCATATCACGTCAAACAATGGTCCCTCAGCCAGATCTGTCAATAATGTATGCGGATGTCGCCGCAGTCATTCTGAAGCCCTCACAATTATCATCTATTGGAATGCTATTCATAATTTAATTCAAGGGGGAAAGGAAGCTGTAATGGAATCCGAATCGATGACAAATCTATATTTTATGATAATTCTTTTTATTGCTTTTTGTGCTTAACTCGATGAAATTCTTAATTTAATACCTTTTCAAGCTATGAGTTCTTTTTTTTTATTAAATGATATATTTAAAAACACACTTAAAGACATTTTTTTGTTATTTAGAAGTTAGGCTAAGTTAGTCAAGAATATCATTATAGCCAATAAATTTTGACAAAAATAATTAAGATACGACAAATAAAATTATTGCTTTTTATGTTAAGGTCGTCAGAGAAGCTGACTGTCTACTTGATATGTATTTTCCGTCGCCTATAACACAAGCAATACCACAGGTTCTGCAAATGAGCTGCCATAGTACGAGTAGGTTAATGGATTAAGGATAAGCGATTAGGAAGGAGGTCTGGCATCCCTTACTTACTCACCGAAACAAAACAGCACACATGCTGTTATTTCACGATGGTCGATTACTGCCGCCAGATGGGCTGCCCAAACGACTGTTCCTGTCACTACTAAATAATTATATTAATATATATTCAACGCACAAAAAAAGCAAATAAATACAATTAATTTATACTTATATTATATTGGAAATCACATTATTACTACCATCAACGATTCGATTCTCATTCGATCCAGGCAGCATTTCAGTTTATGTCCTAAAAACTAAACAAAAAAATAAATAAAAAAATTGCATTTAGTTTTAATTTTCGTAAGATCCCAATTAACGTATACTTTTCTTACCTACTCTTTGATATAACCAATTTTTATAGGTATTGTACTAATTGACAATATACAAATACTAGATGAAAACCCGGCTTCGCTCGGGTGTAATGTGACTCATAACATGTACACATGTAGGTACAAAACGTAGGTAGATATTTCAATGTTTGCGGCAAGACGTTTCGTTTTACACAGTCACATGAGTCACATGTTTTTAAAATGAATGGTGCGACGACTTATTAGGCGTATGTGCGCTAGTATTAATGAAACGGAACGTTTATTAACCACTCAAGATGTCACAGGTGTCAGTGAGTGACGTTTCGTTAGAGTGGCCAGTATGGCGACTGCGATTTGTCCGTCAGCACCATTAGAATTTAACAAAATACTTGACAATCCGAATTTTGCGGATATATGTTGTCGACTCGAAATCTTTACTTTTTTATGTTTTATTATTCAGGTAAGGTTTCAATCAAGTCTACCGTACCCCTTGACGAAATTATTAATATAGATTATGCCCATAACTCCAAAGAACTCACAACCAAAGATTTAATGTGCATATATCCACTATGTATTTATAGTAAAAAAAACTCATGACTTATAATATTGCCAGTAAATGCATGCGAACAAAGTATTTTTTTCCTTTCATGATAAATTCATGACAATTCAAGAAATTGTCCTTTGCCCTTGGATAAAGGACAAAGGACCATTTGGGGATGCAATGACCTCTAGTATCCCTTACCTATATAAAATTTTCTTTATATGTATAAAAACTAATTTATACTTTGATGTTTTGTATATGCCTTTGAATATTTAAATTTAATTAACAAGGCACACTTGGCCTTATGCTGTCATAAATTGTTTATAATTTTGTTTCAGTCGTGAAATAGCCCGCGTGTGCTGCTTTGTTTCTGTGTGTGAGTAAGGGATGTCAATATGTCATTGCCTTATCCTAATTTCCTAATTTTTTATTTCTTATTCTTCATCCACAGAGCACTTAACCAGCACTTCGCGCCATAGGTTCGCTTTGCAGAACCTATGGCGTTGCTTATACTCGTATATTAATAGACGAAAATTACCATCAAGCCTTTACAATAGAAAAAGTTCGTATTTCACATGAATACAACATTTTAAGACATCCTTAATCAAGTATCACATCCTTAATTATTCGTAAGTGTCCTAGCTCGAGTCATGGAGTAGGGCAACTTTCATGAATAAATACATAAAGAAATCTTATTGATAATCTACCCTAGCAGATGTTATTCTGCTTTTGACTATATTTCATTCATTATTTTATGAATTACATAAAGTTTGTTTTTCAATTTGAACACAATTTTATTGATTATTTCTAAGTTTAGGTATAGCGGAATAAATTATATTTCAACTCTATATATCGTAGTTCCTAATAATATTTTAACAATACTGTTCTTATACTATGTATATTAGTTTATAGTACGAGAAAGGGAGCTTCGTTTATGCACATCCATCGAATCCAGCTTGAATGGACAAGTTCGGGAAGGTCCGAGACATCTTCTCCTCCAACATTCGTCAGTGTCTTAAAACAAAAGTTTTCGACCAATGAGTTTTGCCATATATGGCGCTGAGGGGACTATGCTCAGGGCACAGACCACGCTCAGGGTTACACTGCGAGATCAAATCAGGAATGAGGAGATCCGTAGATGAACGAAAGTTACCAACATACCTAACCCGGCGGATAGGTCAGTTGAAGTGGCAGTGGGCACTTCAACTGACCTAACGCTGTGGGCGGAAGGTTCTCGAGTGGAAGCCACGGACTGGCAAACGCAGCGTAAGACGTCCATCCACAAGGTGGTCTGATAAAGGCTGTGGATCTACGGTGGATCCAGGCTGCTTCTGACCGGTCCTATTGGAAAATTGTGGCAAGGCCTATACCCTTCTTGCGCTTTGTTAGCGGAGCCGCATTGTGAAATATTTGCAAAAATACCTTGTATAATATACTTTTACGGGCTTTCAATGAGGCTTTAATTATTGATAGGGCTGCCATTTGTAAGCAATACAAAAGTCTCCAAAATGAACAAAAATTAAAAACAAAAACAATTAGTTAAGTCATCCGGGGTCGTTAGTATCAGTCGACACCGGATATCTTCTGGGGTGAATTTGGCCACTGTTGACATTTACTATTATCGCCCTGCATTGCCAACAATAATAGGATCCATTCAAATTTCGAACTTATTTTGTGAATCATTAGAGCGACTTATATATTTTAGATGGAAATATATAAAAATAGCTGGTTGACATTGAGGGTTGTAAAGATAACAAAGCTTTATGGAATGTCGTCCTAAATAACATTCTTCAAGCAAAAACATACGGAGTTTAGTTCTTTTTTCAAAAAAAGAACTTCGGTACTGGTTTCCGTTAGGATGAGTTCTATACCTACATATTGAAGATGCTATAGAATTAGAGATAGTTTTATTTTTATTTTATATAGGTATGATAGGCACTGCGGCACTGCCACCTATATGAAGAAAGTTATTTGTTCTCAGAAAATAAGTTAAGGCTAGGTTACTATGTATCATATAGATTCGTGGGTGCCGAGACGGGAATAAACCGGATTTTTAAAGCTAGTTTTGATTTTGATATTCTTCATTTTATTTAGAAATATTCTTGATTTTGATCGGGAAAATTATATGTTATGGTTTAATAAACATCCTTGATATTTTACTGTTCAAACAAAATACAATCTTATAACTTAATATTCCGAAAACAGGGAAATTTTGCACTTGTTCTCTTATAATAGTCCTATTGGAAAATTATGGGGGGCCTATGTGTCCAGCTGATATGATGATGATGATTCCACCACGGATTTTCACGATAATTTTTTTTGGTAATACACACAGACAACCAATTTTGAGTCTATGTGGCAGGCTCTGCAGCTTAGGTCTTATTAGTGTACTGTCGCCAATGTTTATTAGTGTTTTAAATCCTGATCGTCATTTGATAGGCTTCATTTTAAAGCTGTAAGGCTGAAAACCATTTAGAATAAATATTTTAAAATACATTTGCCTATATATTATATATACATTAATAATGAGCCTTTATTACAACAAAACATGGTACTTATGTAAGTAAATAATACGTAAATATTATTAACAGACGTATTTTTACATTATGTTTAAAAAGAAAACAGTAACAAAGGAAAGCACTGAATACTTCATAACAAAAAGACGTCACACATTAGTTCTTTTAATAAAATATTAGACATGCACCGTGACCGTATTATACAAGCTATTCACTACTACTTTTCCTGTTTTCTCATTATTATTATTTATACATATGTTAGTTATGACATTACTAAGTAACATTATTTACAAGATTTATGTATTGGACTTTTTTTTTTTATTAGATCAGGGTAGCGCTTGACCACTATCTCACCTGATGTGAGGTGTAGATGTGGCCGAAGGTAGACCACGCTTACCCAGTAAATGCCCATTTACCCTGGTTTTGAAGACCCCGAGGTTGTAGTTCTGTGGGAACACAGACGCAGGCAATGAGTTCCACTCCTTAGCAGTCCGAACAAGGAAGGTGGAACTGAAACGCTTCGTGCGTGATCGAGGTACATCGACCACGAAGGGATGAAACCCCCGCCCACGCCTAGTGTTCCGCAAGTGGAACGGTTCCGGTTGGATTAATTCGTACAGAATAGATGAATCTACACCTGAAAACAAGTTTAAGTTAAATCATAATTTTAACGTGTTCACGTTAAATTAAACGTTTTACTGTTTTTTTAATCTTAATCTTAACTTTATCTTAAAGTTAAATATTTAAGATAAAAGTTATAACATGGTTTATTACGCGCTGCAGTCTATATGCTAAGCAGCGTGCGTGGCGGCGATACATCTACGATTTTTTTTCACATTAATATTACGAGTATATAAAAAAATAAACAAACACATTAAATGATTATCATTTTATAGATAGATTTCGGTATTATTATTCATGAAATGTATCTATAAAATTGACGGCTGTGTGATGGACAATAGCGGTGTTTACGTCTATAAAAACGTCCTTCAAAAATGTTTTCGTTCATAAGAGACTTCGCGGGCACACTACAATGAAGTTCTTGCATTTGGCATTTGTGCTGGGATTTGTAATGATGGTACAGTATATTATATTTAAAATGGTTTGTGGTATTTGGAATTATATTTTTATTGAAAAAATGTAATATTTTAAATGTTACAGATGTTCGTCTACACGGTGGAATCTAAGGGTAAATTTTATTATTACTTATTATTTAAACTAAATATTACATACGTATAGCAATTCCGGAATGGAAATTTTTACAATTTGTAACAAATCCGTAAATTTCCAATTTCATTTTATTGTTTTTATAATTCCAACTTCCAAGTGAACTATTTAAAGCGAAACTTATGTGATAAATAAGTTAATTTATTTTATCTTATAAGATCTTATTTTCAGATTAATTTAAACGCAACGTCAATTTTATATGCTATCTTTCATCTATACAAAGATAGCATATAAGCTCCTGACGTAGCATATATTGGTGATCGCGACTTCGTACGCGTTTAAAAATGAAATATATAACGCCTGACGAAATATGTAAGGCAATATATGATAAGGCTATATATATATATGTGTGTGTGTGTGTACAGATATGCTATGGAATATATAGAAACAAACAACACCACGGGATGTAAAACTTTTGCTGAAGACCCTGTAAAATTAAATATAAATTAATTAATATGCAAGCAATAATTTATTTGCATTGATTTAAAGCTTTAGCGGCTCCAGTGGCCGATCCGTGTGGGGGCGAAGCGTACCCAAAGAAAAAGAAGCCAAAGAAAAAGCCTCCGAAGAAAGAAAAGAAGATCATGAAAGAATTAAAGAAACGTGCGTATTTTATACTTTCCTAAACATTACTTTTAAAACAATTTAATTTTGTTTAATTTTTTTAATACATTTTTTTATTTATTGTGTTTCAGTTTTCGAAGAAATGATGTGTAAGTGACTTTAGTTTTTTTTTTTTTTCTAATGCCTATAATAATTCAACTAAATGCCTTAATTCTTTGTTGCAGAGAAATAATGATGTTTGCCAAAGAGAAAATAACATTTGGATTGTAATAAAACGATGTAATGTTACCACTTCGTCCGGGTTGGAAAATAAAAAATATAACACTATTGATGGCACCATCTATTATACCTACTACAATATAGTCAATATATGTCTACTTCGCAATACGACTAGTCATAATGCTACTTGGTCCCTCCACGCATTAGGTACACCTATCTCAAAAGTTCCAATTTGTAACCCTCGGGAACCTAAGGATAAAGCCTTAACGAATTATACATCAATAGATTCATCAAGAATCAGTCTGTTGACAGATGAAAACCGCTTGAAAATCCGTTCCGTGGTTTTGAGATTATCGCGAATATACATACAGACAGACGCGACGGGGTATTTTTTTATAATTAGGATTACTCAATTTGGTTAATAAAATATAATAAATAGTTCTACTAATATATTTAGTTCATCATCATAATTTCATCCCTAGAACCATAGTCTAACAATACTTACGTCATACAGTCAGGCAACGAATGTATTTGCGTAGAGCAACGTTCGGCGAACTCGCTTCAGTTTGCAGGCTCGAACATTGAGCGTTGCCCGATTGTATGACTTAAGTATGGTTAGACTGCTACATCATAACTACATCCATAGATAACATCCACTGCTAGATAAAGACCCCATAATTTTCCAGTACGACCGACCAGAAGCAGCCAGCGTCGAACCTCAGCCAAGTCTTATTAGGTCGTCGTACCATCTTGTGGATACTGCGTCGTCCTTAATCTACCGGGACATGTACCGGGATTTGATCTCGCAGAGTAATAGCTCTCTTTATAGCGACATTGAGCTTTCTTACGGGATCTATAGTTCATAGATGAAAGGACCACCTTTCATGTCGTATGTCACGTTGGTCGAAAACTTTTGTTTTAAAGCACTAAGAAATTTATCTCAGAGCTTCCCTAATGCTGCCCAACCAAGGCTGGATTCGATTAAATTATCTACATGAAATTGTAATGAATATATAAAATCTATATACTAATATTACGTTTATAAAGAGGAAAGATTTGATTTTTGTACATTTGTTTGTTTGTTTGTAATGAAGAAACTTAAAAACTACTTAACCGATTTAAAAAAGAAATCACCTATAGATAGCTACATTATCAGCGCGTAACATAATAGGCTATTTTTTTCTATTCGAAATATCTACGAAAATTACAATAAAGTAACACAAGGTATCAAAAATTTATAAAAAATAATCAAAACACAGGTAGAATCGAAACGAAAGATGATGGACAATCGTATCATGTTATTAATCCTTATCCAACTAAATAGTTTCATAATCAAGATTGATTATGTATGTAACATGTAAATTTCTCTTTAAATAATTCGAATCGGACCTTTCGTTTAAAAATTACGTTTGGGTATAAAAATGATATAAGCAAAAAAAAATGCCGCGATGTGAGTGAACAACCAACCTACTTTTAACGTTGGGAAATCTTCTTGGATACCCAGCAGCGAAAGTGCGCTGCGGGGTTATGCCGGACTCCTACCGGCTAAAACCTAACGACTTTCTAGCGTGGCGGTAAGATAGGTGGGGTCGCGGATGTCGTGTTACAACGGCTGTCCAGCGCGGGGAGCATTGTGGCATTGCGCTCCCTGTGATAACCTCGGCGTACCCGAAAGTGAAGGTACGCTGGCCATCTCGGGGGACCTCACGACGGGCAGTAGTCTCCCTTAAGACTACTGCCCAGTCATAGCCCAGCCGTCTGCACCCGAGCCTCTTCCGCTGGATCGGCTGGGAGAGAGGATCCTCTTCTCGCTGCCTTGCGCGACATAACATGCTCACAAAACACGAGCATCGCATCGGTAGAGTGAACAGTCCTACGCTTAGTAGATATATTAATTATACCTACACATCTTATTTTTTGTTTACTTTATAATGTTAGTTGTTTAGAAAATTATAAAGAAGTCTACACGAACGAAGTCACGGGCATCGGCTAGTATAATATATGTTAATTTAACTACCTTACACTTATTTCAATCCAAATTTGTAGAAGAAAGATGGAAAGAAAGAAACAGATTTTATTGAAAATTTGATTTTACAAGTACCTATCATTATATTTTTAATAAATTACATCAATAATTAATACAATAACAAAATCATGTGGTACATACACCGAAATGCGTATACCATAGCGTACGGTTGTATTTAGTGATATATAAATTGTTTTTATTGTATGTACTAATCTCATATAAATTTAAGTTTTTTACCTATATAAATTCTTGTAAATAAAATGTAAAAAAAATGTAATTATATTACATGTAATTATATTAAGAGTTTTTGTTGTTGCAAAATAGGATATTATTGTTATTAAAGAATAAGTAATAAAACTTTCATATCTATAGGTACATATAGTAAAATCGTAAACGAGTCGTTTGTATATTAAATATTTTTTCAAAAAATAAATAAATAACATAAGTACATGTTACTGAGGTCAAAAAAAATAGTTTTTAGAATTTTTTTCTGTTTGTCCGTTTGTGCACACTAATCTCAGAAACGGCTTAACCGATTTCAATGCAATTTTCACTGATGTGAAAATTGCAAGCTTCCGTAACAGCTTTCCGTAACTACATATTTAGTTTTGTTTCATTCCAATCGGTTTACAAATAAGAAAGTTACGCGCTATACCAAATACCACTGCGGCCCTGTCCGCCTCTATTTGTTTCTTCGTTGACTTCTTCTAAACTTTCACTAACTCACAAATTTTCACTAACGGCAAGGGAGATAAACGAGGGTGGTTTATGCAGGTATAAATAAGTATTCAATTCGCAGAAAAAATTTCATCCGTGCGAAGCCGGTTAACAATAATGTGTAAAATCTAATAGATAACTTGTCAACACCAAGGGAGCCAGGGGACGAAATATGGGATATTGAATAAACTTTTTAAATATTTTTTTTGTGTTTTACGTCATTTTATAAATTCTTCTAAAGAAATTTAATTTTAATTTGAAACATTAATAACGATATTAACTGGTTAAACGATATCCGCAATCAACTAGCATTAATTGCGGAGCATTAATTTTTGTTTAATGTAAAAAAAATCATAAAACTCATACAAAACCAAACTTCAGAGGTGTTTCGATTTTTTTGATGATAAGTGTATTTAAGGTTAAATTATTACAAAACAAAGGAAACCATCTGTTCAATTATACACAAGTAACAATGAAGAATCGACTTGGTACTTGTTTAGTTTGGATATGCGACAGCGACACGCTTTATTTTATTATCAAACTAGCGGTGCCCGCGACGTCGTATGCGTGGTATTCAGAATAACGCGTAACTTTTTTGTTTGTAAACAGATTGGAATGAAATATACACTAAATATTACCGGAAGCTTGCTACAATACATCAGTGAAAACCACATAAAAATCGGTTAAGCCATTTCTGAGATTAGCGTGCACAAAAGCATAATAGGCAAACAATGATTGTATTATTAGATAACAGTCGCAGCCGTTTTACTGTAGCAGACTGCCGAGAAAGCTGAGTTCTTTTTCCAGGCATTTTATCAAAATAAGTAGGTATTATTATACGACGAGATATCCCAAAAAAATATTTAAAAAAAAAACAGTCCGCTGAAGCCCAAAAAAAAACAGTCCAAGCGTCTGAGCCGCGCGGCAGGGCAGGAGCCCCCCTCACGACCGCCCCCACCTTGCACATTATATGCGCGCGTGGTACTTGATCATTATTTTGTTGTGAAGTTATTATAAAACTATGATATTAATTGAAATCAAATGATGTCAAGGGCAATATTCTTCAAAATTAAATACTTGTGATTGAATAACGTATTTATTGGGATAATGATTAATAACATGTTTATAAAAAAAAACCTTCGCAAATAATGCATTATTTTAAAACAAAAAAGGTTATAGTGAGACAACTTTAAAAGATAGACATATGTTGTCGCGGACTTTTTTTAGAACTTTTAAAGGGGAACAATTCCGTCGTAAATCGTTTTTGTATAAATTTAACCGTTTACGCAGCGCACGCAATGGAAGCTCTCAAAAGGGATAATTTTCCCCGTTTTTGCAACATTTTTCATTGAAGCTCCGCTCCTATTCGTCGTAGCGTAATATTATATAGCCCATATAGCCTACCTCGTTAAATGGACTATCCAACACAAAAAGATTTTTTCAATTCGAACTAGTAGTTCCTGAGATTAGCGCGTTCAAACAAACAAACAAACTCTTCAGCTTTATAATATTATAAGTATAGATAAATGTGCCTCACTTTGCCTCATTACCAGTATTTATCGTTTATCACAATGTATTTGCAATGAACCAGTCGTCACATAACCGGGTGTAACGAAACATGGCTAACTTTATACTTTTAGTCACTTATTTGTGTTGTGCATTTTCTTTGGTGAGTTTTAAATACATAAACTTACAGTTTAGAATAGTAGGTGTATTAATAAGATTAAAGACAGATTGTAGTGGCAGAGCATTCTGCAGCGTAAACTAGGCAGCTTTTATAGAAGATTTGACTTAGCAGCACAATTAATTATGCGTTTCGGTGTATAAGTTATTCTATCGGGATATTAACGGTAGAACACGTCATCAAACCACACGCCTTTTTTCCTAACTAAATTATTATAAATGCTAAAGTGAGTTTGATTATTACGCTTTCACGCCTTAACTACTATACCGATCATTATGAAATTTTGCATACACGTTGTTAGAAGGGCATAGAGAAGATGTTGACAGAAGGGCTAGTAGGTACTGTTCCATTTCATCCAGTACTGTTCCCGGGGGATTTCAAAATAAAAATTAAATATTCAAAACTGACAAAAATAAACAATGAGCAATAAAGAAAGATGAGCGCAAACGAAGTCGCAGGTAAAGCTAGTCATTAATGGATACATTAAGTCATTAATAGTCATTAATGAACATTACAATGTTTCATGCTATGGAAACCTACGTCTTTTCAGAGTTCCGGTGCACCACTTGCTGCTGAAGCCATAGGTAAAGTGTACTTTATTTTAAAAGTTCAATATCACATAGAAGAGTTAGTGTGATAAAGATAAAGAAAAAATGAAGGTTAGAGAACTGAGGGTCCATGGACCCTTGCATCCCTCTTACTGACAGAGACAAAACAACAGACAAGCTATTAATTCACCGTAGTCTTTTATAAGGGGGCCTACTGCCGCCAGTAGTGACGCAACTGAAACCTTTATGATAGCAGCTCTCACAGCTTACTTTAGGTATGTATATAAAGTAATATACATACCTAAAGTGTGTTATCATTGCCACCACGGTATACGCAGGTTTAATTCCATATATAAGTCTTGCACCAATGAGCGATATTATAGGTGTTGGAGGTAAAAATATATGATCGTTTTGTTTTATGGTTAATAGTCTAGTTCAAGAGTAGAAAGACGTGTTAGTTAACTCTTGATACTGCTAGTAAAAATACGTACGATTAGTTCAAGTGGGCAAAATTTTTAATTTTTAAGTTTATAGATGTTACATAACATTTATTTTTGTTAAAATTTTTTGGAGCAATTACTTTAAACAATTTTTTTGAACAAATCGACTAATTAAGGCCTCGTAGGCCTTAGGAAGACAGAAATCAGGCCTTCCAGGCTTAGGCAGGCAAGCAGGAAGAATCAGAATTGTCTGTGAAAAATCATTGGTTACGCAATTATTCGGAAATCACTTTTTGGTAGGTATCCCAATTAATACAGAATTAGTTATAATACATATACATACAGAATAGGTATGCATAAAATGAGATAAACAATGTAAAATCGAAAAAAAATCACGTAGGTGAATACTTCAGCAAAAGCATGCATAACATTAATTTAAAAGTTATGTTTTCCTATTTCAGTGCAGGAGCTGAACAAGATAAATGCTACAGAAATAATTTTGGGACCTAAAATCAGCGACGATTTAAAGGCGCAACTAATTAACTGTATTAACGATGAAAACGGAAAACCAGCGAATTGTCCATCAGAAAACATCCCAATGACAAATTCATTGCAAAAATTACTCTCTCTAACCAAAGTGGCCGATACGAATATTCCTGTCAAGCCTCAGACTGGATTATTAGGCGGTATTGTTACTGGAGTTGAAAACATTAAGAAAACAATAATCAGCAATCCATTGACGAATATAATGGAGACCCTGAAAACACAAATTGAACAGGCGCCAACTAAGTTGACAGAGCTGCAGGCATCTCTGTCCGGTGGTAAAAAGGACGCTGAAACTTTAATCGCCTTTGCTGAACAAATTACATCAGCAAACAATACTGCAGATCCCAAAGATCCGTATCGCGATATAAGCCAATACTTGACGGATAAGGCAAACAAGAAATACAATCCTGCAGAGTTATCGACTAATAAAGAAAGGTTGATAGAGTTATATGCAAATAATGATATAGAGTCTCTTAGGCGTTATGCAGCTAATTATAATATTTTGGTCCCCGATGTATTGATTATAGGTTTTCTCAGGAGTACAGTGCATTTGTAATAATTCAATAAATTCATAACTAAATTGTTAAGTGTTTTTTTATTTGGAGCATAAGAATGTAACAATCATTTTCAATCGAATCAGTATCTAATACGTACTTTATGCAGGGCCGGATTATCCATTAGGCAATATAGGCGAGCCAAAATGCGCATATTTTTCTTTCACTTGTTGCAATTTTTTTAATTGAATAGAATGATTGCATCCCTTCGTAATGAAGTAAAAAGAGCTTATATAAATATAAATTTTTTATAAATTTTAAATAAAATAAAATAAATAAAATAGAGAGGGGGTGAAAGGGAGAGATGGGGGAGGGTGAGTAGCCTATGTTCCTCGCTGATAATGTAGCTTTCTATAGGTGAAAGAATTTTTAAAATCGGTCCAGTGGTTTTTGAGTTTATTCATTACAAACATACATACATACATACATACATACGAGGTGTGTTCAAAAAGTAAGGTGACTTTTCAAATTTCGCTCGCAACGTACATTCGATTATTGATTTTTTGTTGTTATTGTGTTGGTACACATGTCCCATATATATGTTCGCAGTTTCAAGCAGCCCCGGATCTTCGATTTTTTTTAGGCGGGGCAAAAACTGAAAAATGCCGCCCCCGTGCACTTATATTTATTTACCTTTATCATCTTTATAATTTCAGCTATCAGATGTCCACTAATTGATTAAAGTTGAAGGGATGGTGTCTGATAATTGAATGCTAAAAATGTGTCTATATTTCGCTTGTCAAAGGTTATGGGCTATGGGCGAAGGACGAACATGTGCACGTAGCCATTGTTCCTCTGATTCTACGCTTGGAGTTGGGGGTCATATAACACAAGTACTAAAGTCGGAGTGCCTCTCACTCTGCGATTTCGCCGCGCCCGGCCACTTGTTCCGTGTGCTGTACCCCTGGTGCCCTGGGTATCGGCAAGTATCGGTCGAGTTGATATAGCCCCACACACAGTAAAACAAGAGTGAAATTTCTGCACTTGTAGGTCCCTACCATTATTTATTCTGTAGTCAAAGTTAAGTAAATGATGAGTTGTCCATTTGTCTGTAAAGTGTGAATTTGGCCGCCCTTTAAACTTGCCGCCCGGGGCATAGGCCCCGGCTTGCCCCCCCCCCCTAGATCCGGCCCTGGTTTCAAGTACATAGCATACTTAGTTTGTTTTTGACAGATAAAAAAGTTAGACGTATTTTGTTGTGAACGGCGATTTTCTATTATTGTAAAAAATGGAGCAAAGAATTTCAATCAAATTTTGTGTGAAAAATGGAATCAAGTGCTCTAAAACTTTTGAAATGTTGACAGTGGCGTACGGTGAGTCTGTTGTAAGTAAAAAAAATGTTTACAAGTGGTACAAATTTTTCCAAGATGGCCGAGAAGATGCCAACGACGAACCTCGCTCTGGACGCCCCAGCACATCAACAACAGAAGATATCGTCGAAGCTGTGAAGAAAATTGTTTTTGAAAATCGTCGAATTACCATAAGAGAAGTTGCTGAGGATGTTGACATATCAGTCCGTTCGTGTCATGCAATTTTTTCGGATGTTTTGGGCATGAGACGTGTGTCTGCGAAATTTGTTCCGAAACTTCTGAATTTTGATCAAAAGAACCGTCGCATGAGCATCGCTCAGGAGCTCTTGAATGACATCAGTGATGATCCCGATTTGCTCAAAAGGGTCATAACTGGGGACGAATCATGGGTATATGGTTATGACGTCGAAACCAAAGCCCAATCGTCCCAATGGAAGCACCCAGGAGAGCCAAGACCGAAAAAAGCACGCCAAGTCCAATCAAATGTCAAAGTTTTGCTTACTGTTTTTTTCGACTACCATGGCGTAGTGCATCTAGAGTTTTTACCTAAAGGTCGTACGGTCAATAAGGAGTATTACCTTGAAGTTATGCGCCGTTTGCGAGAAGCAATACGAAAAAAACGTCCGGAATTGTGGAAAAATAATTCATTGATTTTGCATCACGACAATGCACCTGCTCATTCATCGTTGCTTGTGAGAGGTTTTTTGGCCAAAAACAACACGAGAATCATGCCTAAGCCACCATATTCACCGGATTTGGCCCCCTGCGACCTTTTCCTTTTCCCAAAACTTAAAAAACCTATGAAAGGACGGAGATTTTCAACGATTGATGAAATAAAAACTGCATCGCTAGAGGAGCTCAAGGCTATACCAAAAAGTGCTTATGAGAAGTGCTTTAAAGATTGGAAAAAGCGTTGGCACAAGTGCATTGCATCTGAGGGGGATTACTTTGAAGGGGACAATATAAATGTTCATGAATAAATAACTATTTTTTCATAAAAATATAAAGTCACCTTACTTTTTGAACACCGTAGTACATATAAATATTTTCTCTTTAAGAATATATATTTTTTTATGTTAAGGTCGGCAGACAGGCAGACGGTCCACTTGATGGTAGGTGGCTACCGTCGCCTATAACACAAGCAACGCCAAAGCTGCTGCAAGTGCGCTGCCGACTGCAGTAGGATTAAGGATAAGGGATTAGGAGTGGATAGGAAAATGGGCTCTGGCATCTCTTACTCACTCACCGAAACACAACAGCACACGTGCTGTTACTTCACGGTGGTCTTCTGTAAGGGGGTGGTTACTGCCGCCAGGCGGGCTGCCCAAATGACTACGAAAACGCATAGATATAGATATAGACTAGTACAGATTCCGAAACACAAGCGGAGAAAGCTAATTAAAATTCTGGTAAATGGCTACCGTCTGTAATTAAACTTTTCTTGAACATACTTCGACGATTAAAATTAAAATATGAATTCCTGGCCTTTAGGCCAAAATGGAGTGGTCACACACACAGGCCTTTTTCAATGATTACTAGAAATCCAACCAAAGATCATTTTGAAAAAGAACTTCTACATCTGTATTTATATCTTTATCTATACATATTAAGTCATTTCTTATCTTATAACGTCTTAATCTAGGCACACGGCAAATCTGAAGTAATGGTAGAGGTATCAAAGATGAATTTTTTTTATTGAGCCACTCAATGAAAGTGTCAAAATGGTCCCAAAACTTTGAAACAAATATTCAATAATCGGTGATTTTTCTCCATAACATCTCTATATTTATGGAACACTTGCATATGTACTGTGGTTAATTTCTTAGACAGTTTTAAGTATTTGTTTTTTATTCGTAAGCATTAATTCTACAGTCACTATTAGACAATAACAAATAAAATAATAATTGATAATGTCTCAAAATGAAATTATCTCCTGAAAATACATAAAGAATTTCTAGTGATTGTAAAAATAGTAATTAAATATTTTAGCAAGGGGGCAGGACATCATTTATATTTTTAAACTCTGTGAAAATTTAACATTCTCAATTGTACAGCTACGTAGCTATGTAGAACCAACAGTTATTGTACCAAAAACACCTGTTTATATACCTAACATCTGCTACTGCCACAACAAAAGAATTAAGTCCTATGATAAAGTATTCACAACAGAAAACGCCTAGGTGTTGAACTACCAGTATTAATTTAAATGGTGATCGATAAACATGGATAAAATAATTTATATATTTATTACGAACTTTGTCGTGGTAAGCTTTTTATTTCGTGTCCATTGTTTAAAATATTACAGAGAGTTTTAGACGTTTGAGATTTAAAGTTATACTGTTTTAACATACATATCTAAAATATTATTTTATTTATCGTTAATTGCAAGCTTTTATTATAACCTAAAAAACAATACTACAATTAATTCAGCTCCAACTATTGTTACTAAAGAGGGATTATTGATAAGATTGATTGGATATAGCTGGAATGTACGACTGAATCGTTCAAAACAAACAATAAACTTGCATATTTCTGAGATGGTACCAATAAAAAAAGCGTCAAAAAGCAATCTTTTTCATTTAGTTTTAAAACTTGGAATCGAAGTTCTGAGTTAAATATCAGTGATTGAAGATTAAATTAATATTAAGTAAATTAATGTTATTAAAGCTATTGAATAATTACTAAGACAATTAAGAGAAATCGAATGTGCGCATAATAAGGCGTTACTATTCGATTCGCACCTGGAACATGCAAGTTCCAAATGGAGTCTTCTGTACGCGATAGGTACATTCAGAGCACATAGAGGGCATACAACCAATACAACTGCGTACCTAAATGCCAACTGTATATAAGTACTTTTTTTAAATGCTAACACTGCGCGATAGAAGGAAGATCAACATAAATTGATACATGGCAGGGTGGATTGTCCTTCTTTGTTAGAGAAATCAATTACTCACGAGTAATTTCGTTTAATTTTCTCCCCTAAATCTTTAGTAGATATATCTCATAGTTTAAAGCTTTGTATGTCTATAGTATGTATTTAATTTCTATGTGTGCATGTAATTGTTCGATGTAAGTGTTGTGGATGCCTATAATTGGCCCATAAACCACCTGTTATAATTTGTCAATGATTGTTGTATAATCTAAGTAGGTATATATGCTGTTGGCGTCTCTAAAATAAAATAAATTAGGTAATTGATTTAAAAAAATATTTAAATACAAATAACAAAAATAAAAGACAATTGACAATATTATGAAGAAGATTATTGCAGTTATAGAAGCAGTGCGCAATTAATTAAAAAATTAAACTAAAGCCGTAACTAAGCGTAAATCTTTGTATATGCTCCGTGGCGTAAATCGTTTCGACAAGATACATTATACATTAAAGAGAATCGAATACCTAAACTCGTAAGTATAGGTAGGTACTTATATAATTGGTTTATTTTTTGTCACAGATAAATGCTGCTGGGGTAGAACCTACAGGTAAGTTAAACTTTTTTTATATAATATTCAGTTGAATATCGACAAATTACTGTTTAATGAAGTAGGTATATTCTGATATTATTTCTTTGAAAAAAGTTGTTACTCTCACCAAGTAACCATACCTACCGAATTTTCTAGCAATCTATAAACAAAAATATAATATCAATAAGGAAAACATTAAAATAAAACCATTGAATAAATGCCCTATTAGAATTTAGTGATTATTTAAGACCTATTTTAAACTTTTCGTTTAAAATAATGCATAACTTTTTCACATTTTTTTCTCTTATCTCTCTAATATTCAGTGCTTTTGTATATACCATAATACGTCCCGTTTTTACTAAAGTAATTAAATTTTCGGAATCGATCGCTTCCATCTCACAAAGGTAAAAAATGCACTTGTGTGAATAACTGCGTAGACGCCGTGAAATTAATAATACCTATATTATGTACATGAGCCGATAGCTCGGGAGTCGGGAGGGTGCGGTTACAGTTGGGTTACAGTTTGGTACGGCGGCGACACTGTGACAGTCAGGCTCATGCGCAATTTTCATTCATATCCCGAGCAGGGCCGGATCTAGGGGGGGGCAAGCCGGGGCCTATGCCCCGGGCGGCAAGTTTAAAGGGCGGCCAAATTCACACTTTACAGACAAATGGACAACTCATCATTTACTTAACTTTGACTACAGAATAAATAATGGTAGGGACCTACAAGTGCAGAAATTTCACTCTTGTTTTACTGTGTGTGGCTATATCAACTCGACCGATACTTGCCGATACCCAGGGCACCAGGGGTACAGGTACAGCACACGGAACAAGTGGCCGGGCGCGGCGAAATCGCAGAGTGAGACGTACTCCGACTTTAGTACTTGTGTTATATGACCCCCAACTCCAAGCGTAGAATCAGAGGAACAATGGCTACGTGCACATGTTCGTTCTTCGCTCATAGCCCATAAATCTTTAGCTTTTATCTACATTTTAGAAAGTGACCTTTGACTAGCGAAATATAGACACATTTTTAGCATTCAGTTATCGGACACCATCCCTTCAACTTTAATCAATTAGTGGACATCTGATAGCTGAAATTATAAAGATGATAAAGGTAAATAAATATAACTGCACGGGGGCGGCATTTTTCAGTTTTTGCCCCGCCTAAAAAAAATCGAAGATCCGGGGCTGTCCCGAGGTCTGTGGTTTGAAGTCATTCACACTAACTTGAGGCGCTGGCTCCGTCTACATGTTTCAAAATAACCACAAAATCCAGCCATTGTCAATTCCAATTGTCAAAAATTAGAAAACCATCTGTTTTACTGACGCACAACCATCGCTGATCAAAATAGTGTTTATTTTTAAATTAAAACGAAAGTTTTTTGTCGAGTAGCAATGGCAATAAATAATGTACTTATTAAAACAAAATACAGTTCAAGGCAAAGCTTAATTTTTAAGACTCAATAAGTAAACAAGTTTTTTATGGTAATATTGATGTATGAATTTAAATTTTCAGTGGAAGAAATAAACAAAGTCAACGTATCCGAATTGTTGGCTGGACCACAGATAAACGACACATTGAATATCCTCCTTATCAACTGTCTGGGTGATAACGCCACAAAGCCGGCCTACTGTCCATCAGGAGACATTCCAATCTCTGACGCCGTGAAACGCTTATTAGAGATCAGTGAAAAAGCGGACCCAACCACACCACAGAATGGCGGGAGCTCAAATAGCGGGAATTTAGGACAAAGAATTGTAACATCAGTGAAGAGAATACCAGCCAATGCTAAGAACAGTGCTGAAGCTTTAGTTGCTCTGGCAGGGTCCATAATAACTGTCACTAAGAAACCGGATCCTCTTGATCCTTTCCAAGACATAAGTCAGTACGCAAAAACGAAACAGCCATCAAATGTGAATTATAGTCTGACCGGGGCGGTTAAGAATAAGAATGAGGTGGTAAATGTGATGGCAAGCACTAACGAAAATACTGTTAGAAGATTTGGAATGAATTATGATCAGCGCGTGCCCAATGTCCTATATGCGGGCATTATCAGATATATTGCCCATTTGTAAACAAAATCGATTAGTACTTACTACTTTTCCAATATCTGAAAAGAATAATACCTACTATCTGCAAGCAGAGTTTTTATTTCCACATAAAAAAATATAGTTTGCACACTCTCTTTATAAAAATATCTAAGTTCTATGTGGTTCTATCTAACTTGTATTTTTATGTTTCATTACATACACCTCCATAAATTTGTTGATTTAAATTGTTAAACCTAAGTCCTAGCTTCTGAATAAAGAGCAAAAAAGAAAAGGCATCTAATGCTAAAATGTAAAATGCCACCGTTGCATCATACCTATGATGCGAATTTGACTAAGATACAAATTGCCTAAACGCCTATGGCATAAACTTTGTAATTGCCTAGATATTTCGTCTACAAATAGAAATACCTACTTAGCCTCCTAATGTTTTCTTAGTAAAAAAATACTTTGTTTTACACGAGCTTGTTTTTCTATAAGAATAATTTATGATTACTTGCATTTCAAAAGGTAAAATTTAATTACCAAACGTGACATTAATAAAAAAAACGGGACAAGTGCGAGTTGAACTCGCGTGAAGAGGGTTCCGTACGATGTTACCTATCCGCACAATATTGAGTGATTTACCATGTTATTTTAATATCATGGCCTTCCTATAGGTTTTCCTATAATCTATAAGTAGAAAACTAATTTGTGTATTTTTTTCAAAATTTTAAGTTCAGTAGTTTCGGAGATAAGGCGGGGGGGGGGGAATAGTCGGACAGACGGACACACGAGTGATCCTATAAGGATTCCGTTTTTTATTCGGACGAACGGAACCCTAAAAATCAAGATAGTAACAGCATTTGGAGATGCTCTAATCGAAAAGAGTGCAGTGCGTCGATTTTTTTTTTTAAATCAAATTCTTCTGGTTTCCGTAGAATTTCACAAATTTCAATCACTTTTTCAATGCCTAGAAAGTAGACAAACCCGAATATCAAATAACCTTTTTAGGCTTTGCTTCTTAGTCATGGAGTGTTTATAGCCACATAATATTGTAGGCCACATAATATTATAGCCACATAATTCGTGTTTTACGCATTGTACCTTGTAGGTAAAAATCCAGTAGCGGCATCTTACACTTTAGGTACTGAGCTAAGAACCGCATTTAATCAGTGTGTTCAAAAATAAGATTCGTGTTCTGTCTCCAAAATAATTTTATCAACATTTATATTGCGGCGAACTTAATTTAGCTGAATTAAATTAAATTCCTTAGAATTAAGTTCCATAAATGTATCAAAAGGAATGTATACAAAAATAAAAATGAAATATATTTTAATTACATCGAAATAATTCGTGTATATTATTTATTTTTGTATCTGTTATGGATCAGACATGGCGTTGTAAAACAAAAGCCACACTGCGTTTCGCAATCATTTGAGCAGCCCTCTCTCGCTAGAGTAGTATATTCTCTGGGCAGGAGTAATCATCACTTTGGCAGGAAATAACAGCACTTGTGCTGTTGTGTTTCGGTGAGTGAGTAAGGGATGTCAGGGCCCATTGCGCTATCCCTTTTCTAAGCATTTTATCCTTAATCCTGGTATGGTCAGCCTCGCACTTGCGAGCACCTGTGGTTACGTCAGCTTATTAGCGATCTAATAAGCTGATCTAATAAGATAACATTTAAAAAACTTTCCAACACACGAGGAAACTTCGAGGCCGAGACGAACAAAAAAAATTCATCTAAATCTGTCAAACCGTTCTCGACATATCAACAAAAAAACCGTTCCATACAAAATATGAGAATATTAATTTTATTCACAATTTTTTTTCATGAATATTTCAGTTTTAATAGTTATTCTGCTACGAGGTAAAACGAAACGCGTTCAGTATCCGTGGTCAGATCGGTTTGTTAGATCAATCTGACCACGGCCACGGTTTAGTGTCCTTGGTCCACGGATACTGAACGAACAAATCAACGGTCATAACCGTCCAGCCGTTCTCGAGTTCATAAATTATGTAAGTAATACGACTTTCTTTTATATAAACAGGAACGAAAGGCGCTGTCCATAAGGGCAAATATGCTTACTCGCAGGTTTGCGCCGGTCCCTATTCTTTTAGTGCTTCGGGGATATTTGCAATGATGAGCACTGATTGTTTCTTAGCTAACATGAGTAAAAAAATGCTGAGAAACTAGATTTTTACTCGGGACAATACTTACTATTGTTATTACTATAAAAATAAAACCAACAAGTAAATAATATTAATTTAATTCCGACTCGTCTCACCATAACAAATTTAGATACTCGCGAGTACGCTTTACAAAGCTTGTCGGGTTCATTTGAAAAAAAAAAATTAGGCTACATCGACCAGCTTTGTAAAACAGACCATACACAAAACATCTTACGAACACCTCTGAGCGTGACAATAATTTATGTACAGAATACATATTAATAAACTCACTACACACAACATCAGCACGCTGATTGCAAACGAAGCAAAATAAATTTAAAAATTATTGAATTTAATGCCACTACAGCTTTACGAGAAAAGATTTATTCCCCGTCCTAAAAACTCATACCAAGAGTCGACGAATTCTCATATTAAACTGATATATGACGAGTCTTAACGCCATCAAATTTTTTACTCTTAAATCTATTAAAAAATTTACATTACACCGTTTGCAATTCAACGTGTCGATCATTCACAACACAATTGGAAACTAATCGCTCAACTAGTCGAGTGATTCAATGAATGATTTAATTCAAAATTGAAATTACCAGAGTGTTGCACTAGAATATACATATTATATTGAATTTGGTTTTTACGTGCGCGATGTTCATTGGTGTCTCTCTATGGAATGCAGTATAGTATATTCTTTATGGTAGCAAATGTTAAGGGGGTGACAACGCGCACCTACAGTAGTAAACCCTTATTCTATTTATCTTCAAGCATCTGTAACGAAAGTCTATCACACTCGAATCTCTATTTGTAAATGCTTCGTTAGAACGCACACACTTTCGGCCAGCTCACGCACGCACACACGCGCAGTACCCGTCGGTACACAATGTCTTTACGCACACAAACAATTTACAGCTCGTCGTGGTCATCCTGTGGAAGAAAAAATATCCAAATTAGTATTCAATTATTAAAATAATAGTTAAACCCTGCCACGATTCGGTTGTAGTACTTGACATAGCTTATAAACACAAAAACACATTACTGCATTTTATGGCTGAGCATTCAATTGCTAGACAACAGTATGGCCCATGATTCAGGCTCCTAAATAGGCCACAAAATTGGGCAAACATGACTGACGAAGTGACGCTCATCGCGGCCGTTTACATTGTGTTGACAGAAAAACGAAAAACAAACATTTACTCACCAAAGGCGCTCCTTCAGCAGGCTCATCATCCAAGTCTTCGTCATCCTCATCCTCCGGCTTCTCATCCTTCTCCTTCTCTCTTTCAGACTCGTCCTGTTCACTCTTCATCTTCTTCTCACCCTCCTGCGTCTTCTTCAACTCTTCACCGCGTTCCTTGGCCAATGCCAGGTCATCCGTTACCAGGAAGTTGTCAAAGATGGTACCCGACTTGACCTGCCACAGATCTAAACCAACCACGCATATCTCGTCGCGTTTGTACAAGTTTGCGTCTGATGTGTACTCAGGGTTGTCGATCTCCGGGTGGATCCAGGGGCCTTTGTACGCAGGGTTGTCAATCTGCAAAATAAATTATAAGACTGTTAAAAATATACAGCAAAAACTAGCTGAAACCGATTACACTTCGATACGGCGTGCGCGGTATTAGTCACAGCTTACATTTTTATAATAAATAATAGCCTAAGTTACTCTTTATGGCTTATAGCATAAGCTATCTACCAGTGAAAGTCCCATTAAAATCGGTTCGGAGATAAGCGGAAGAAAAAAACAGAGAGAAATTTAAAAAATAATAATATGGATAGCGCAGTGGACATAAATTCACGCTGCACTATTTATGCATGAGACCTGCATAGCATTGGGCATTAGTCACAGAAGGACGAGACAAGACTGATTAATAGGCAAACTTATGATGTAAGGAACCAAAAAATCCAAAAAGATTTCTATGGACACATGATTCAAAAATTTAAACCAAAGATAATTCGTGAAAGTAGTACGAGTGTATCTCCTGTGTAAGACTCTATGAGACACATAAAGGTTTGGTAATCAAAGAAGCAATTTCTAAAAACCTAATTAATTAAGGTGACGTTTTTATATCTAATTAGAAAATTAGTCAGAAATTCATAATATGTGTAATGTTGTAATAAGTATATCTCTGATATTAAAACAATTCTTACACTATTTCCAAGGTACCGGAGTGAACAATTGCATCCAAGCAAAGCCAGGGTGCATCTCTCTCATATCTAATAGGATAATCAGAAGATTTAGAATATTTTTCCTTAATAATACTCTCTCTGAATTTAACTAATTTACTTAATAAAGAGCTTAGTGAAGTCTAAAGCCACCGAAAACCTAACGTTTTCTCAGATGATTTACCTTTCCAATTATTATAAATTAGCTTCTACTCGTAAATACAATTTCTTGCACAATACAATAGAAGCACTAAAAAACTTTTTAACGTCATTCTAACCATACCTCTAACTAGGAGAGGTGAATGACCCCACAAAACAAGCAAACGTGACTATGTGACGTCATCTATTTAAACATTGATGGCCTATTAAAATTTTGAGACTAAATTTGTGATGACTGTATACGCAAATAGAGACCAATAAGTTATTGAAAAAAGAGACAATTTACACTCTAAATTTGGAATTTATTTCAGAGTAGGCTAATTTACTTATTTTTTAAATATAATTTGTCCATGAAGATAATTATTGCATTTGCAAAATGACTTTAGAAAAATCATTTTTTAAGGTAATAAAATCAGTGCATAAATATTATTATTATTATTTTTAAGTTTTTTATTTAAAGTGTGTTAACCCATAATATAATAATTTAATTATATACTAGCGACCTGCCCTCGGCTTTGCACGGAATAGAAATTTTCAAAAATCCTTTCTTATATTTCAAATTTCAGCTTTCTAGACTTAGTGGTTTTGACTCTCTGTTGATAGTTGGGGCAAACAATTTTAAAGTATAGATTTTGTGTTTAGTTTAGTAATTTAGTAATGAAATCAAATATTAACCTGTTTTGGCGCCCAAACACCCTTGTATTCAGGATTATCAATCATTGGCGGTTCCCATTCTCCGTCCATCTCATCGTCCCAGTCCTCGGGTTTATTGGCATCGGGATCTGGGATGTGTTCAGGCTTTTCCCAGTCATCGGGCTTCTTGTCCTCTGGATCCGGAATGGTGGCACGGTCATCCCAATCTTCCGGTTTCTTCGCTTCAGGATCCTGAAAGGAAAATAAGGAATATCTAAATTGTACAAAGTTATTCACACAAGTACAATTAATTTTATTGTTATGTTAGATCCCATGAGAGATAAACTACCCCCTTACATAAGACCACCATGAAATAACACCATGTGTGATGTTAGAGCCCATTTTCCAATACCTTCCCAATCCCTTTTCCTTAATTCTACTATGGATTAAGGCGCACTTGCAGCACCTGTGGCATTACTTGTGCTATAGGCTATGGTAACCACCTACCATCAAGTGGACCGTCAGGCTGTCTGTCGATCTTAACACAATAAAAAACAGATACCCTCATAGTCTCATAGACATCAATTAAAATTAAACCAAATCATGACATGAATTGAAATTACTTTTTAATATATAGAAGGCTCCTCATAAGTCAATTTTTAGTAAAATGTTAGACCCAAAAACACTTGCAAAGTTTATATACCTTAATCTTCTTAGGCGGCAGGAAGTCCCAGTCAGCCTCCAAGTCTCCAGACTCGACCTTCTCATTGTCAATAAGGACCTCATATGTGTTGTCAGGTTTCACAACCAGGGTGTACAAGTGGGTATAAACGTCATCCTTGCACCTGATGTCTTTTTTGATCAGATGATTCTTGCCCTTGTAACTGAAGATCACGTGGACCTAGAACAAACACAAACTAATGTACTACAATCTTTATACATGACTTTCACTGGTGAAAATAAAAATCCAACACTTAGCAAAACGTTAGGCGTCAATGTATGTCAGGCGTTAAATCTTTCATTTTTCAATGAGGACAAAGTCGCCGACTCCAGCTAGTAATTAAAAAAATCTCGAATTTTCTTTTTTATTACAAAGGATACAAGGCAATTTTTTTTATTACAAAGGATCGTCCAAGGACACGAGCGGCATCATGAGGAGTGCGCTGACGACCCCACAAGAATTTATTTAAAGCACGCTTGAAGAAGCCCATAATATAGGTAGGAAGATATATCTCAGACAGGAAAAAGGATAAAATACTGATCTGAAAATATTAGCAGTAACTATTTATTGTAGTTAGTGAGATAAAACTTTTTTTTTGCGATTATAATAAACATCACCATCAAAGAACATAATTATTAAAATCTCTGTGAGTAAAATTGTTTCTTTGTTAACAAATTCAAGGATGATCGCTATATCAATAATCAGGATTCGCAAAAATCGGAACGAAACAGGTGCCAGAATGTTCCTGTGACGTCACTGCAAAAGTAACCCGTACTACATGAAATAAAACAAAGTAATTACTCATTTTTAATTTACGTACTGCATAGCATGCTAAACAAATACAGCACGCAATTTATAAACTATGGCGTAAAATTGTTGTTGATAACATCCATTCTACAATAACTACAATTCTCATATATGTATAATATAAACCTTTATCCTTGAATCGATTTTATGATTACAAAATATAAATTGAAAGTATACAATATCTAAAACTGATTTTTAAATAAAAACTTTAAATGATATGTTCTTATCACGCAAAATCTTAATATCTATACAAACAAATAAAAAAAAATTATGATCATGATTTTGAAATTAACACTCTGTTATTCATATTATTTGCGTGTTTCAAAAACCTAAATATGGATATTATTATGGGATATTATTATTTTATCGGATTATTTGCGTCTCCTGTGTAAAAATTTAAAAACAATTACTCAAAGTGAATTATCTCAAAAACATAACCGTTTCCCAAAAACATGTTTGTTTTTAACCAAAAAGTCTGTTAATTTAAAAATTTGAAATTCTTACAAAATTTAGGTATTGTCATTTTCGATTGCTTTTTGTCCCATGTCGATTTCTTACTCTGGACTAAAGTTATACACGATCGCGTTTTTAACTTAACAATTACATATATTTTCAATGAAAATTGAGTGATTTATCTAATTTTGAATATATACTACTCAAAACAAAATAAGGGCCACTAAGATTTTTTGCTGTACCATGAAAACAATAAAGACATTAAATTGTTTAACTTATGTAACTATAAAATAATGTTATTGGTTATAATATAGGCTAACAATTGTTTAAAATAATGATCATGAACTGTTTTTTTTAAGTTCATAATGAAATTGGCCATTTTGAATGAAAAAAATGAACAAAAGAAATCGCCGGAAAAAGACAAAATACTGTTTTGTCACTTTTGTTTCTTCTTTTTAGTAACGAGTATGTCCTCCTCTCTTAGCAATACACTCCTGAAGCCTCGTATGCATACTCAGGATCAAATTCCTCACGTTTTCATCTGGAATCTCCTCTCAGGCACGTTTTAAAGCGTCAATCAGCTGCTGTTGGTTGTAGACCCCTTGCTCATTCTCTCTAACCCTTCGTTTCAATTGGTCCCACAATTGCTTGATTGGATTTAAATCCGGACTGTTAGAATACCTCAATATGAGACCCTTCTAGGACAGTTTGGGTCGATCGAGCTGTGTGTGCACGGGCATTGTCTTGCATCAGGATGAATCCAGGCCCCACTCGCTGTGCAAATGCGATCACTTGAGGCCTGATGACGTCTTCGATGTAACGTTCTGCAGTTACGGTACCCGAATTTAAAATGGTGAGCTCGGTTTTACCGTGTAAACTAATCCCACCCCAAACCATTACGTTGGGACCACCAAAACGGTCAACTTCTTGGATGCAGGACTCCGAAAAACGCTCGCCGCGTCGTCTCCACACCCTAACACGCCGATCATCATTAAAAATTTTTACTTTGCACTCGTCTGTAAAAAGCACCTTGCCCCACTGATTAATCCCCCAGTTCAAATACTGACGGCAGAATCTTAAACGGTTTGCACGTTGAATCCTAGTCAGAGGAATTCGAACAACTCGACGTCTTGACATTTGCTGGTCTTCGTGCAATCGATTAGGTATAGTTTGATCACTGACACGGGTACCCGTTGTCAGCCGTAGGTGGTGTTGTAACTTACGGGCCGTTACTGTACGATCACGACGAGCACTTAGTTGGACGTACCGATCCTCGTGCGCCGTTGTTACACGAACTCTACCTGAACCGGGTCTCCTGGCAACACTGCCGGTCTCTTGGAAGCGATTCCATACATTTTGGACAGCTCTTCGAGAAAAACCTAACTGCAAACCCACGTAACCCTGAGAACGTCCTTCTTGAATCATAGTTATGGCTCTGGTTGCTGTTTTTGTATCCATGTGCCTTCGTACTGGTGGCATGATTAACGCGAGATGATAATGATAAATGAATCAATTAAAATTGAAAAAGTAAAACTTTTTTCCTAAAATAACCGAAACAAGTTAAGAAGACAATTGAAGAAAAATATAAGAATAACTTCCGATTATTTTTTTTTCTTAAAACGATGGCCAATATTCTTCAAATTAGGAAGCATAAAAGAGATCAAACACCAGAGAGTTCGTAATATCAATATAATGCTACTTATCAGTTACTTTCAGTTTACTAAAGTGCACTTAAATGTAAATAAACTAGTGGCCCTGTTTTGAGTAGTATATATTTTTTACGTTCAAGGTTACATTTTTGCAGTTTAGAAAAAAATAATGGGAATTTTCACAATAACCTATTAACCATTGCGTGAAATTTTATAAGGAACAAATTAGATTAGTCTTAGGTATGTCCATTAGACACATATTTTCCAAGATACTGACAAAAATCTGTATCGCCACAATCGGCGGTTTAACGACTATTATTAAACAGGTCCACTTCGTGAAATGTCTATTTCTTAAAACACATCACCTCTTGCAATGGCCATTTGAACGTCAGTGCCCTTTTTCAGTAGAAAAAAACACCATACATTTTATACATAACCTGCGGCGCTATCACTGGTTTAAAGAACTACTTAATTTATAAGCAGCCACTTTAGTGGCGGTAAAAGACTGGTTTATTGTGCAAATATATTCTGCTTACCTACATGCTGCATACATAAAATAATCACCTATACCAAAATACCCTACAACTTTATAAACAGAGAAATTAGGATTTCATTGTATCTACATAAATAGATCATTGCAAGAAGTGGAAATTCCACAAAATGGTGCTTTCACGAAGTAGACCTTCTTAAAAGGGGACCTTCTACCGAATTCCAGTATCCTTTCGGCTGATTAGGGCCACAATCGGCGGTGTAACGACTATTATTAAACAGGTCCACTTCGTGAAATGTCTATTTCTTAAAACACACCAACTCTTGCAGTGGCCATTTGAACGTCAGTGGCCTTTTTCAGTAGAAAAAATACCATACATTTATACATAACCAATTAGATTTAATCATTGGATAACTATAAAAGCAAATTAGCACTGTCTCCGCAATATTAGAACGCGTGACTAAAATCTACTAAACCACCTCAAATATTGTATTTTTTAAATCATAATTTTTAAATAGCTAGAAATCTGATTCAGCCTGTTAGTAGCCTAAAGAAACTTTATAACGTGGATAATTTATCAAACTGTAACATAAATGATATTTTCATTTATTGTGTTTTCCTTTATCGATGTTCAATATAATCACGTTTACGATGCGTTATCTGCGCCATATTTTAAATTTGTACGTGTTAATCAAACACTAATGTTATCTTAATTTCTTGTTACTACTGTGGTAGGTATATACATAATTTCAATTTATATTAAAACTGTCCATGATATTATTCCAAATGCCAAAGCAAATCTGCCTTCTAGGCGACCATTATAGACCATTATGGTCATTATAGACCATTATAGACTAAAATTCATACAATGAACATAACTAGATTTAAATTCTTGTACAAATAAAAACAATCTACTATAATCGAGGCTTAGTCCGTCGTGTCAGTCAATAATAGCCCCATTTCCCTAAGAATTTAACAGTACCTTAAATCCCCTCCAGCCCCCTTTTATCTATAAATGTTTTTTTTTATATAAAAATGTATCATAAAAGATTAAAATTACGTTTTGTTGGTATCTAAACAAGGGATAATAAGATTTATAGCGGTGCCTATAGTACACCTATGAGGTGTACCAAGGGTCCGAACGAGAGCCTGTAGTATACCCAGGTTAACTAGCAAGGTGGGCTAGGTAAGTAGCCTAAACAAGCTAAGTATTAACTTGCAAAATTTTAATTACGATTATATGCAAGCAATGCAAAAATATATATTCAAATGCAAATTACACAACACAAATGCATGCACAATGGAAACACATTCGATTTCTAATGTACGCAATTTCCTTTATAAATCTTAATCGTGTTTTAGAGTAATTAAAACCAAATTAGTGTTGTTTTCTAGTAAATAAGTTTTATTAGATCATTATAATTACCAACATTACCCATTTGGAATGTTGATTTTATTAGGTGGAGAATCTAAAACACATTTTGCAAATAATTATTAATTTGCATTAAAATCACTATGAAACAAATAAACAGTTGGTGCTGGTGCTGCTTGTGTCCTTAGGCAACGGTAACCACCTACAATCAATATCATCAAGTGTGCCATCCGCCTGTCAGCTACCCATTATGGTATATAAAAAAAGAATAATTAAAGAGCTTTTTAACCACGAATTTAAATTTATTTAATGGCAAGCTGTGAATACAGGAATTTGTTGCTAGAAGAGTATTTTAGTCAATGCTATAGCTTATTAATATAACTATAAAGTTATTGATAAATTGTCAATATAAATTACAACTCAGATGTAATAAATCCAAATTGATATTCAAAATAGCTACCTATTAGTTTAAACAGGTGTCTTAATTTTTTTCTCCTTTAAAAATATATTCAGACATATTGATATATGTATACAATATTTATTTTAATGAATTCATTTATTCACACATACAAGCAACATCTACATCATAATATATCCATCATAAGTTAAATTTAATATTTGAAATACAATGATATTTTGCCAAAGAAAGAAAAAAATTTTTTTTTCAATCTTAGTTTAAAATTAAAAAATGAAATGAAATTTTGTCTATATCATATTATTTCATATCATATTATAGAGAATTTATTATCTACTTACTTTTATCTTTGAATTTATTAATTTATTACTATAGATTCTTTACTATTTATTACTAACTACCAATTACTCTGTGATTACCATCATTAAGCATAAATTAATATATATTTGTTAATTTTAATTAGTACATAGTTTCCAGTCCTTATTCTGTTTACTTATAGTGATGTATACTTTTTGTCTCCTATAAATGTTTCGAGATCAGCCATTTATTCTTGTATTTAAACATTTTTTTTAATATGTTTTATGCCTGCCTTCTTAGAGGTATTAATAAATAATCAAATATTGCAATATATTCATACCCTCAGTTTATTAAAATGTAACTAAGAGCAAAAATCCAGCTGACAGAATTGTAAAAGCAGTAATACTTAATTTGATATTTATAATTTTCTTTGAATTGCTATTTTTTCTAAAGTACCTAAAACAGTGTCAGTTTCGACCATTAATTCCTATGAGATCCAGACAGAAAATGTAGAAGTTAAAATAGGAATTTATACTTTTTCTATTAATATAAAAAAGTTACCTTCTTAGTGCCAGGACCGCAAATGTCAGGACCAAACATAATTTCGTAAGGGCTTTCTCCGTGCATGTCCTGCTGGTTCAATTTACAATCGAAGACCTTCACATAGCCACCTCCGCAGTCGATATCTTGCTCATGTTTCACAGAAAACTGAATGACCAACGGTTTGCCCTCATTCGAGAAAGGCTTAAATTTGCGAGATATCGCATAGAACCTTGCATCCTCGGAAGTCTGCAGACCTGAAATTTAAAAAATACAACGTAATAGGTAAACATACTATCTGAAGAATGGATATATCGTAAAAGTTTTTTTTATGTGAGATCGAGACAGGCCAACGGCCCACTTGACGGTAGGTGTCTACCGTCGCCTATAAAACGCCAAAGATACTGCAAGTGCGCTGCCGACCATGGATGGAAAGGATAAGGAATCAGGAAGGGATAGGGCATTTTACGTAAATGATCTATTTCCAAACTTAGGAACATTTCAATTTGAAGAGAATAAGTTAATCTACATACATTTTAAGTTTGACACGTGAATAATAGTTATCTAATGAATCAGTTGCAGCATCAATATTAGAATTGAATTAGAAAGGACTTACCTTTATCGGCCTCGGGGTCATTATAGAACTTTCCAGCACTCAATTTGAACTTGCCAAACTCCTTTCCGGGATGTTCGCTGTAAATCCATTCCGATTCCCATTTGTCTGTAATTACAAAACATCGTAATCAACAAACATCCTAAAATAAACCGGCGACCGACATGAAACGATCGATGCCAAACGCCACACCGCAAGCCGGCATGAGACATTTAACAATTTTATATGAAAACTTTATACATACCATCGGGAAATCTCTCCTCAAAATACACATCACAGTTTACTGTACAAATTATCAGTAAGCTGACAAGTCCTAACGCGAGAAATTTCATTTTGATCCACAATAACCACACTCCCTTTTCCGAAGACTGGCCACGAATAACTTTAATTCAAATTTGACGCACCTATATTATTCAACTTCAACTGGTTACTGAACCCGTGAACACACATCCATGACACGTCAACCAAAGATTCAAATGATAGAAGAAGATAGATATAATAAAGAGTGTCCGTAACCGTATGGATTGAAAACAATGACGGAAAGAGTAAAATACAATGTCAAATAAGTAAGAAAGGGATAGAAGATAAAATGATTGTTAAAATTATACCAGACAGATGGACACGTCCCATTGGTTTTTCATTAGCCAATAAAAAACAAACACACCATTAAAAAAAAGCTACTGAAAGCGGGAATATTTAAAATTATGTAATTATTCAAGCAAATTTACGTAAAAAAAGAAAATGTAAATATCATGATAGATACTAATATCGTTTCCAGTTCAATGTTATTGTAATGTAAATATATATTTAAGTGTTCTTAAAGTTGTTTAATATTTCTAGTGACGAAACCACATTATAATCTGTGGACGAAACCAAAACAGAAAGTAAAAGCCAATCGTAGTTAGACATGGCATAGAGAGAGAAGCAAATATAGGTTACGTGCTTGTAAAAATGAGAGGAAAAGTGTGCTAATGCGTGATTACTGGTACAATAATTTTACTTCTTGTGCGTGAATATAATTATGTAGATACAGCAATTATTTGTTACTGATAATGATATGACGTGGATCAATTGTGTGGCTACACCACACAGCAAACAATGAATGCATTAGCATATTTTACGCAAATTACCTACATATCTATACATATAATAAAATCGTAAACGAGCCGTGTCTGTAATATAGTAAATATTTTTTTCAAAAAACAATTTGTACACGTTGTACTTATGTCACCTAAGTCAAAAAAAGGTTTTTAAATTTTTGTCTGTTTGTCTGTGCACGCTAATCACAGAAGCGGCTTAACGGATTTGAATGCGGTTTTCACTAATGTAATGTAGCAAGCTTCCCGTAACATTTTAATGTTTGTTTCATTCCAATCGGTTTACAAACAAAAAAGTTACGCGCTATACCGCATACCACGCGTACAAAGTTGCGGGCTCAGCTAGTTATTAGGTAAAATAACCAAGGTAAGAGAAATTTGGCTTTGGTCTGGATCTAGAAAGTAGTGGCAAGCAAACTTAGTTTTGCAGTCATTTGGGCGGTCCGTCTGGTGGCAGTAACCACCCCCTTACAGAAGACCACCGTGAAATAACAGTACGTGTGCTGTAGTGTTCCGGTGAGTGAGTAAGGGATGCTTATTTTCCTATTCAGTCCCTTATCCTCAATCCTATTGTAGTCGGCAGCGCACTTGCAGTATCTGTGGCGTTGCTTGTGTTATCAGTTTTTTTTTTAATTTTTATCTCTATATATAAAAATGAATCCCCATTTCCCTTGGTCACGGCATCACACGTGAACGGGTAGACCGATTTTAATTCGGTTTTCACTAATGGAAAGGGGGATAAACGGGGAATGTTCATATATATAAAAATTACACGCCGGGCGAAGCCGGGGGCGGGTCGCTAGTTTTTTATAATTGTGAAAAACCTATTTATTTTATCATGTCATCAAATTTCGTTAGACAATCATTTTTACTACCAAAAAATATTTTTTAATATTATTTTCTCTCTAATTTTAAAATATATTTTTCATAAATGTTGTGTGCATTCGTAATGAATATGAAACTAATTAGTAATGGCGATTATTGACAATTATTTATATATTTTATTATATTTACATTATAATTTTAATCTGGCATTCCCTTTTAATACATGGATATAAAAATGTCTAAATTAAATAGGACGCGACATTAGATTAGATTCTTTGCAATTTGGTCGCGCCTTTGGTCCCGTAGCAACTGGGCAGGTTCACAACTAGACAAAACGTGTAGGTATAGTTCGTCAAGAAAATGCAAATAGGGAAATTTTGTTTTCCACACTTAACTTTTTGACAATTCTCATTTAAAGTTTTCCACACAAACAAAGGGGGTCATCTATGAAATTGTTTTTATTTTATTTTATTAAAGACTAATTCTGACACGTACGATCAACAGCATGAACTTCACATATAGTACGGGTCCTATTGGGAATGTTTGTATGGAGATGTTACAATTTTGAGTACAGCAATGCCACTTGGTACGGATGTTATAGACGTCCACCAGAGCCTAAACAGTCCGGTAGGCAGACTGAACTCCGCGACTGGGAGGGGAGAGGGGGGGTCAAAGTGCGGACCTCCCGGCGCTCAGAAAAAAAATTATAGCAGATTTATTTGGACTATTTAATCAACTTGGTGTCGTTATCAGGCAAATCGATAATGCCCCGTTCATTTGTCATACCAGTTTTGTAGGGTTCCTTAGAAAAATATGACGCAATACCTGAAATAACAAACTTTTAGTAGTAAAATAATGCAAACAGAGCCTTATATCTTCAGATTTTTGTATGAAACTTGGTTTATAAAAAATACTCTCTAAAAGTCCATTTAATGTAGATTATAAAAACAATAACAATATATATACATTTAACTATTTTTAATGTAAAATAAAATTTTGAACGTACTGCGACGTTCGTCAGCGCAGCGCTGCGGTACGTAAAATGTACTCAAAATTGTCACACTTTTCCCAATAGGACCCGGACTAATATCTCTTCAGTCGCTTTTTTGTCGTTGATATAGGTAAGCTGAAATGGGTAACCGAATATAGGTAAGTCTCAGTGGCTTGAAACCAACAAGGGTTTGTTGATAGAAATGTGTATACAAACTCTTGCTCAGTTCAAGTGTCCGCTTCCTCCTATTGGACAAGAAAACGGTAATACGCTTTATATATGTGTATGTCTAATCGTTTCAAATTATTTCGTATCCACAGCAGATCGACGGCAGTTGCATTTTCTATTCGATAAATCGTTATCGATTGCGTCTGCGCAGTTTTATCCTGAAATGATTATGAAGAAAATCCTCGACATGAACCATCGCTGATAGGTACTTTCATATGCATTATAATCAAAGCTGCTTCGTTTGTCAAGCAGAAGAAATTATGAATATGCGTCTATGTCGTAGATATTTCCATAAGATATGTTGGTTGAACTTTCTACAATCTTACATAAGATATTTATGTCACGAATGAATTTAGTTTTTAGTTTACCTTACTTATTTACTTAAAGTACCTAAGTATTGAGACCAGTCGATAAAGACAATGCTAATTTATTAGAATAGGTTATAATAAGTTACAATAATATTTCTTATAAGGAAGTGAGAATGTAGATGTAAGAATAAAAATAAAATAGATTTAAATAAAAATGTTAAGAAAGAACAATACCCAAGTAGCACAAAACACCATTATAACAAACATCTAATAACACAAGTTCATGCTCAAAGCATTATAAGCAAATCTTATATCAGCTGTATTTCTTTTGTACGATTCTTTTAGGTAAAATTTGGGCCCCCCCTTTAGACAGCTTTGAGCTTTATAGAGGCTGTTTAATAGCATTACAACTATTGTATTACAACATTAATAAAGTCAGTAAAAAGTCTATCGATATACTAACGGCATTTTTTGCGACTTTTACACAATTAATATGTAGCTTTAAAAATTACAACTTATTAATGTAATCTCTTACAAGGCTTATGCTTTTATTTCCTTTGTAAAAAAAACGCAATTATTTCAAAAATACGTATGATGCTGTATTATGATCAAATGTTTATTTGTGACTTGACTTACGAGATTGATGTTTGAAGGAATAATATTGAAAGATTATACCACTTTATTTTTGTCTTTTATGGGTGAAATGACATGCGCGCATCAGTTTGTCGGATAAAATATGCATGTTTTTGGTAAAGAATAGACGCGCCCTCCCAAATGTGCTTTATTATTAAAACATTTTAAGGCATTTTAAAGCGGTTAGGTTAAAACCTAACCTAGTATAAAATGTGTTTTAGGATTTCAGCATAATTTTAATAAACATAGTTGTTTTTATAGACATCCTTGCACAAAGCAAATGATCACTACGCTTTTTAATCAGATTTAGGTGACTTTAATTATTTTTGTAAGAAAAGAAAACGGAAAGCAAAATGTCGGCAAGAGAATTAAAGTTTTAGGCATTCAACAATGGCGTAATAGTGCTTTTAGTTATGATATGGCCAGACACAAAAATTAAAGCTTATATTGTTACTATATAAGACACTTGCATATATGTTCAGCCATATTATAACACTTCAGAAGTATATTTTAATGCTTGTAGCCATTATACGCCATAGTGATTGATTGTTATCATGTTTAGTAGGGTACAGCTCATATGGTAAAAACCATGTAAAAATCTAATTATTCGAGATATTTCTTATTGAGCGACTTCAAAAAAGGGGATTTTCAATTCGACCCGTTTGTATCTAAACCGTATTAAACCGTAGGTATCTAAATTGTTTCTAAGCGAGTAGGTATTACTAAATTTTATAATAAATAAATAATATACGGCGCCGTTTTTTAGTGCTAATTTTTTAGTTTTGTTTCCAATTCTTTTTGTCCATTGCTATGTGTATATTCACGTTAATAATAAATGACCGTTTGCAAACTGAAATTACGACATATTTATTACTTGTAGTTCTAAAAATACTTTTATTTGGATCAGAATATAGCTGTAGATATTACTAAAGAATGGATTATGAAGAAAACGGACCTATGGCTTTTATTTGTATTTAGTCAATGTTAATATAGGATCCGCATTAAATTAACACAACCATAGACCATAAGAAAGTTTTTATTCTTAAAAATATCAAAATAGGGCTAAGTTCACTTTATAAGAATTTCGTAATGCTTATTTAATGCGTAACGTTTTTCAAATTACCGTTATAAGAGAACAGTCTTAGTGTAAGTGTAAAAGCTGTTTAAGAAGCTGTACATTAGTATTATCCGATGTTTAATTACGAGTTTTGACATTGTAACAAATTTTGACTAACTGTAATATAGCATTAAGCATTATTAAGTGAAAAAAAAGCCTCTATACAGATTTGAAACTTGGCTAGTGCCGACTAACAGTGTTATTATGACTTTAGAACATAAATATGTATCTATTTTAGTTAATATACAAGTTTTGTGTTACTTGGGTAAGTTCTTTATTATTTGTTTGATGATTTATTAAAATGTTTAATTTTGTTAACTTGATACAAATAGTTTGAAATTTTTCTTTTACATTAGAATATTCAGAAATTTGTTAGCTTCTTACTTTTTTCTCTACAAGAAGTTGTAGTAGTAACTTCATCTTATGACATTTAAATTAATAAATTCGTTATTTAAGCTAAAAATGTTCTTTCCTTTTTCCAAAAAAGAATGGGCAACTCATCACATCAGCACCGTTTAAGTGTGACCAATATTTTATTAAAATCCCTATATATCTTTTGAGAGTATTTATTATATTAACATAATAACATCTCAAAAGGCTCTCGCTAGATGGCTGGATCAGGGGACAGATACCTAGCCACAGCGGTAGCTTGGGCTTTGCCCCCCTACCTGCATAGTTCTAATTTTAGGTTTTTTATAATATTTATTGCTTTTATATATTTATATTGTAAAAAATTTAAATCTAAGAAATAAAATAAATGAAATATGTATAATAATAATAATAAACATTCAAAATTATGCCTGCACAAGCAACTGTCGCTTATAGTCATATTCAAATCTCTAAACCCTATTATAAGAAGTTATGATGTTTTAAATAGAAGGCGGTTTATAAGTCTCCCCGACATGCCCCTACTTTTGCTATAGAATTATGTACCTAGGAACTAATATCAAAAAAAGTGGTAGATTACATGAAAGTGATCTTTGATCATTAACAACCTAAACAGCCTGTGCATTGCTATAAAAATATTTTTAGAATAATATATAATACCTCTTTAGACATTATGATTATATATTTCTTATAAGGAAGCCCAGATGTAAGAATAAAGTGCACTAAGAAATAAAAATCTTTAAATATCTAAACTAAAAGTATGTAGCACCCACTTTGGACTCACTTTGGAAGTAACACCTTTGGCAAAAGATTACTTTGGTACAAATAAGTAAATATAGCTTTTAATTCGTTTAAATTTATTTTAAAAACTTCACTATTACATTTTTTAAAATAACAAATAATGTTGACGAATTACAAAAATCAGACACAGGAAAAATAAAAAAGAAAACAGTAGTTTGTGTACATTTTATTATTTTAAAAATAATTAACTACATATTTACAAAGAAAAATCTTCCTTGAAATTATAGTCATCCTTTTTATAAGTGGTGAGGGTAACATTTTCTAAAATACCCGCCAAATTCGAAGCTACCTTCTCATTCTTACCTCTCTTCTTTTTATCCTTTTTGAATTGTTGCTTCCTTAATTTATTTTGTTTTGAGTTGCCTTCCAGAAGCATTTCGGGGTCGACTTTGCTTCGCTCGGCGGACTTGGTGCCCTTATTTAATTTAGACCTTATGCTCAAAGCTTTAGGGAGCAAACTTGACTCGTCCTCGTCGACTTGCATTTCGCCGGCCAGAGCTGCAGCTTTTACTGGGCCAGTGCTCGTCAACTGTTAAAATGAAGATCATACATTTCTTAATCATTACAACTGTTTTTTGGGTTTATGATTTGTAATGTTGCTTGGTTTGAAAGAGAAAACTTTATCGGATTTCTAAGGACCAAGCCTGGAGAATAGAGCTAAGGAGTACGAACTCTATACATAAAGAAGTGTCCGTCGGCCAGGCCACCACTAATAGGAGGCGCGTTTCACAACACGTTTTAATAAAAAAATTATGAACAGTTGCTTTCAAATAAATTGCTAATGCGCCATTTTTCTTTCAACATTTGGTCGATTTCATTGTGTACTGGCTAAAACTTAACATCAAAATGTTAACTATCAAAAAATCATATGTTAACTAACTTAAAAATAAATAATACTAAGTATAGTTTGTGCCTATAAATGAACATATTGTATAAGTAACTAGTGTCTGCGACTTCGTTGAAAAATAAAAATATATAACTCTATTGATGGCGCCATCTATCATATTACCATAGAATTAGGTGAAGCGGCGACATCTATCGGATTTGGATAGAACTGTTTGGTGACACACCTGTGCAAGGTGCTCTAAATTGCAAACCCTCGGAACCTAAGGATAAAACCTTAATGAATTATACGCCTACAGAATCACTCTGTTCAGTAGTTTTTGAGATTATCATACAGACAGACGTGGCTGGGTAATTTGTTTTAGAATATGTAAAGATAAGCTAGAGGTAGATGTTTGCCGATACTCACCTTAATTGGTTCACTAGCGTTTGTGGTTTCCAGTGCATCAATAGCTTCTGTCTCCATAGCGGTGAACGCGTTGATGTCGAACTCTTGCTCTGTCGGCGCAGCCACTATTTGCGCGTCCACGTGACTTGACCCTTCACTTATTTCAGGGGGTTCCGTGAAATAACGTACCTGGAAGTATTATTCATCATTGACTGCCTTTAGGCACAATAGGTGGAGACGTGGGCGTCGGCTATAAACTGCAAATACTACAATAATATGATGTGAAAAGATGGAACAGCTATATGTTGAAAAATCTCAATAAAGATGACATATTGATCATATCATTGGCATTATTATATGATTTATCTTTACTCCGTAAATTTGATTTCACTTTCATATCAATGCGTCAAATATAAATTCTCTAGTAGTCCACTTGATGGTAGGTGGCTGCCGTCGTTTTCAACACAAACAACGCCATAGCATTTGCAGCAGCAAATGCGTTGCCGACCATGGTAGGATAAAGGATAAGGGATTGGGAAGAGATAGGGAAATGGGCTCTGGCATCCTTTACTCACTGAAACACAACAGCACACATGCTGTTATTTTTATTTGTAAAGTTTTCCTGTTTTTCGCCTTGTTTCACTTATTTTATTACTATATACACTCTAAGAGCATGACGACGTATCGTCACTCGATTTGTTCATACAAAGTCCCACTCCTGTCCTGAGTCCGAGGCGAGCGGCTCGCATACTTGTTTCGTGCGCGATACGCCGTCACTCAGGACACGGATTTATAACAGAAGTCCAGCGGTGTGACAAAACTGATTACGAGGCTCCAGGCCATCGATAAAAAAAATCACAGCTTCGTTTTCCTATTCAGCTCGTTCAAACATAAAGCCAATATAACAAAAAATATACATGTTATGTGACACATAACTTCTTGGTCTATATTTCTGATGAGTTATTTTTGTTTTAAATGTATCATTATTAATTGTTTATGAGAAAATAAATAAAATTTGAATGCCTTGCATTGTTACAAAATCGATTCATCTCGGTTGTTTCAAGAAATATTGCAATGTGTATATAATCAAATGATAAGAGTTTCATTTATTCTGTAAATGACACGAACAGTTTTTCATTTAATTCAATAGCAGTTTTTTTTTTATATTTTCTAGTAGTGGATGCCTCTAGCGGAGGCCGGGTGTAGAGAGTCCAGTTGCCCAAGGTCATTCGCGTAGTAGAGAACATTAAAATTCAGTTACAGGCTCCTATGACAGGCAAGTTCTCTTAAGTGGCTATCGTTACCTAGGAACGTCCTACCAAACCAGGAGGATAATGTAATGGGATTGTAGTTGATAGGCGTTATGTTAAATGGTAAATATGGTCTATTTTGCACATGAAATAATTCATCAGCATCAGCCTATGTCTCTTCACTATTAGATAAAATGTGTACTGCTTCACGCGTTTGCGTATCATCCTTGTTTTTTAATCTTCTCTGTATGGTTCCAATTTAATACCTACAAGTATTTTTTTTATTTTTTTATTTCGCTTTTCGTACCAAAACGCGTTAAGATATCATGGCTTCATGACGTCACGCCTTGCAAAACAAACCGATAAATTTGACAAGTAAAATTGCAACAACGATTTTCGTTGTTTTCGTGTACTTACTTTACCAACATTCCAGTCGTTTAGAAGGATTTTAGCAGCAGCTTCCTGGTCAGGAATACCGCCCTTCTTGTACCGGCCCATTCGCGATGCGAGGTTCGCGAAGAACTCCTGTGGACAGCGAGTATAGAAGAGATGTATTTCCAACTTCCGACTAGAAAATCGTATGAGGGAGAGACAATTCTAGACACAATCTGTAAAGACAATCCGAATAGACAGTATATCGAGAACTGACAATCTGCACTATTTGTATAGAAAGAAAACCATTATCAGATGTAAGGCGTGTTAAGCTAGCTTTTGTTAGGTAAAAGTCGGCAGGCAGGTTGACACAACATAGAAATTTGTATGCAAATGGAATGCAGTCCTTAGCAGGATAAAAGATTATGGGATAAGGAGGGGGTAGGAGAATAAAATATGGCATACCTTACTCACGCACCGAAACACAACAGTGTTACGGAGTATTACTACAATAAGAAACGCAAACAAGCAATGAAATAACTTCAGAACAGGTTTATAAGTCAGTTACTAAAGTGGGAAGACTCTTTTCGTTATTCTTGAACCTTCTACTTTTAGATAGAAGTGTGGTTATTATTACTGCGACTTAATAATAACCTGTGGCTTACTGAAGTCCGGTACAGCATACAAATCCGTTAGAGTATGTTTGTTGGCCCGCTGCAAAATCGCGGTGGCCGGAGTGATGGGATCCTTGAGGCTGCCCACTTTGATGGCATTTTTAAGGGCCACAGTCGCGTCATTGTCGGAACCACTGCTGAACACTATGCCGGGGCTGTCCAGGATCTTGATTTTCGAATCCAGCTGAACGGTTTGCATCTGTCTAAGAAACAAAGTGTGGTAAATAGTCAAGATTACTAAAAACGATAAAATTAAATATAATTTGAACAAATATCAAACCGGTAATATTTTTAGTGATGACTAATGCCAATTTTTTGAAAAGTTAATGTACTTTTCAAAAAATTGGCATTAGTCACCATATAAATTTTTAATTAGAAAGAAAAAGGCAGTGCAGCAAATAAATTAAGTACGTATTACCAAAAAAATGAGATATTCAGTCAGCTTAATATTGGATATTGAAATATCTATATTAATAATTTCGTCAAGGGGTACGGTAGACTCGATTGAAACCTTACCTGAATAATAAAACATAAACAAATAAAGATTTCGAGTCGACAACATATATCCGCAAAATTCGGATTGTCAAGTATTTCGTTAAATTCTAATGGTGCTGACAAATAAATCGCAGTCGCCATATTGGCCACTCTAGCGAAACGTCACTCACTGACACCTGTGACATCTTGAGTGGTTAATAAACGTTCCATTTCATTCATACTAGCGCACATACCCCTCGCCACTCAATACGTCGCCGCACCATTCATTTTAAAAACAAAGTGTCCATTACAAAGAACTGTGACTCACGTGACTGTGTAAAACGAAACGCCTTGCCGCAAACATTAAGCGAAATCTATGCCGCTTTGCCTTTATTATTCCTTGAGAACCAATAACTACAGAAATATTTACCTACATTTTGTACCTACATGTGATACACCCTAGCGAAGCCGGGTTTTCATCTAGTATACCTATATTATATACCTAGCGCTAATACAAAAATAATTAATTGGTCATCAAGATTATACGAGTACAATTGTTTAATGCTATATTGTTTATGTTTAGTATACCATTCATTAAAGTTTGACTTTTTATTAAAATTACTATTAAAAAATACATTTAAAAAATAAGAAAACCTCATCAAATAGATTAAGACATTTTAGAAGTCTAGATAAAAACCAACTCTTAAGTGTTGCTATTGTTTTAAATTTCATACAATAAAATTTTTATCCCAAAAACAATTTTATATCAAATCTAATAAGTTCTAAAACAGAAGAAGTCAAAAAGAAGATGTGCCAGAGCCCATTTCCCTATTCCAATCTTTTATCGTCAATCCAACTACAGTTGGCATAGGCGTCGGTAGCCACTTATGATCAAGAGGACCGTCACTTCGTCTGTCAGCCGTAACATAAAAAAAAAGAAGAAGGCTGGATAAAATATGTGATACATACTTGGTGACACCTGGAGTACTGCCAACATTGCAAGCCTTAGATCGGTTCAAGCTGTTAATAATGGAGCTCTTGCCTACATTGGGCAGTCCAACCACTCCAACAGTGATCGACGTCTTTATACCCTTGTTACGACAGTAGTTTCCTAACAGTGACATCAAAAGCTCGGCACCCACGCAAGAAGAGCCTGTAATGTAAAATTAAAACTATATTAATTATTAATAAACATAAGAATAATATTTAATAAACAAATAATTATGAGTACACAATAGATGTAATTACTATTTTATATTAACTACAGTATCGAAAATCTAACATTGATGGATTTATTGTAATAGTTTTTACTATAAACTCTAAATCCATAAGAGAGAAATTCTTTCTTTATTCTAATAATATTATAAATGCGAAAGTTTGTATGTTTGTTACTCAATCCCACAAAAAAGGCTGAACGGATTTGGATGAAATTTGGCACATAGATAGTTTATTACCTGGATTAGTTTATTATAGGACACTTTTTATCCCGAAAAAATGTTAGGTTCCTGTGTGATTTTCAAAAAACGAACTACAGTGCGTACGAAGTCACAGGCGTCCTATTGAATTGTGAAAGTTGGCAGACGGGCTGATGAACCACTTGAATGTCAATGGAAACTGAAGACCCAAATAGAAATTGCTTGAGCTGCTTATAACGAAAATTTTTGGAGTTTACTCCTTAAGAATGAATTTTCATACATAGAATGAATTTTTATAAATCGGTATGGAAATTTTATAAGGAGAAAAGCGTTACGTTATCCGTCACTTTAACATTTGTGTGACAGCTGACGCATGTATTTATGTTCCCTAATTCTATTCTCTGGACTTATTTTGGCAAACGTCGAAATGTTGAGGAACAAAACGATAGCGACATCTGTGTAAACCAACCGTAACTAACATAACTTTTGTTGGAACATGTGACATCTGAGTATGCAGAATGTAACTAAATAATATAAAGTAATTAAGTATCCAGTTATCTATTGACATAAGGACTCTATCATACATTTAAATATATAAGTTTAAAGGAGTAAACTCCAGTCATCGGAGCTGACATTCAAACTTTTTTTTATTTACTAAATTAGAAACATAAATAATTGCCAATAAGTGTCTCTTCATCAACATCTCAGCTGTAGAATGTCTACTGATGGACATAAGCCTCCCCCATATTATTACAATAGGACAGTTCAAACATCTTGGATCTGGCATCAATCTAAGACTCATAATAATATATGAAAATAGGTATCTGTTAATTATAGTAAAATCAATATTATCCAGAATAGGTGTACCTTTCATTTCCTTTTCCTTTACTACGTGTTTCAATTTCTTTCTTCCAAGATTGTGCTGTTGATCCTGTGTGGAGGCTTTGAATGGCACTGCAGGTGCACTGATCCTTAAATACTTGAGCCAGGCTGTCAAATTTGTACGTGGGACCAAGTCTGCTTTGTTTAGGACCAGAACTAGACGCTTGCCAGACTCACGAACAGCCTCCTCAACTTGTACACATCTTGTACCTGGTAAATTATTTTCATATTAAGATTTATCATTTAATAACTAAGAAATATAATGAAAAAAGGTTCCTTCATTTTTTTTTATTTTTATTAGAGATGTGTTTGCTCTTGACCGGCATCTATGCATGTAGGAAAGATGAGGCAGACGATGGAGCAAGCTCAAAAGATGCGTATTCATTCGAACTTTGAGAAGATTTGGGTCAAATGAGCTCGGAAATACAGACCCTGTTTTAAATCGCTTGGTCCGAATTAGAGGGATTTCGACAATGTGAGGATGTTAACCAACCATATGTCTGTATGTCTGATAGAAGAAAGGGGACGGTGGTATAGATATGTTTTTGTTCTTTTTATGTTAAGCTCATCAGACAGACTGACAGTCCGCTTAATGGTAGGTGGCTACTGTAGGTCTTACATCACAAGCAACGTCACAGGTGCTGCAAGTGTACTATCCGACCATAGTAGGATTATGGATAAGGGATTAGAAAGAGATAGGGAGATCCCTTACTCACTCTCTGAAACACAATTCACAGTGGTCTTCTATAAGGGGGTGGTTACTGCTGTCGGACGGGTTACCCAAATGACTGTGAAATGCAATGTGCTATGTTAAGATAGTTTGTTTAAAGTACTTTACCCAAAGGATCACGTGCATCTACAACTTCTAACACAACATCGGATTCAGTAATAACTTTTTTAAACTCTCTGTAGTAAGCTTTAAGAGAGTTCTCTTGTTTTCTATCTTTCCCAAGTTCTTCATCAACAGTGTTGTCATTGGCTTTGAACGCATCATGGACTTTCCCTCTTGTTTCTGCATTGGCCACCTGCAAAAAACATTATATTCAAATCCTTGTTATATATAATTTTAACATTCACAATTTTACAAAAGTTATACGAATAGTTTAATGTAATAGAATAATTTTATCTTAACAAGAATTATTATCTCTAATATCTAAAACAAAGTCAATGTCAACCTCACTCTGTTTATTGCTTACTTCTTTGAAACCACATAATGAATTTTGATACAGTTTCTAATAGGAAAGAGCTACTAACGAGGAAGGTTTATGATGTGATAATGATAATGTGGTGCACAATCACAATTGTTTATGATAATGTGATGATTATTATTTAAAAGTCAGAGCCCATTTTTCCTATCCCTTATCCTTAGTTGGCTCTTGCAGCACCTGTTGCATTGCTAGTATTATAGTCACCTACCATCAAGTGAACTGACAGCCTGTCTGTCAACCTTAACATAAAAAATGTTTTAGTCATTTATTGTGTACCTACCAACTCCATATTATAATAAGTAAACCATAACATATTAACCAAAATAGATAGTTCAGTCAATAGCAAATAACTCAATGTTAAATTATATTATAGTACGGTCATTCAATGATTGAGTTTTTGACATTTCTTTATGTCCATTGCATAAAGTTCATTTCCGTTTATATAGAAAATGTATGGAGATTGATAACTGTGCAAACGGCAATCAATAATGGCCGGAGTATAGTAAGTAATATTTTACCAAAGTATCCATATCAGTGTCTCCATTCTTTTTTTTCCCTTCAAGTTTTTTCTGTTTATCAAGTTTTGCTTGTTCTTTTCTCTTCAGCCTCTCCTCTTCTTTATGCTTCTTCACAGCTTCTACCTCTTTTAAAATATCCTCTTTAAATGGACAAATGTTGGGAATTTGAACAGGCTTATGCTTCTTAGACTTGGCATTTTTCTTGGCCTCCTTTTTTAATTTTCGGTTATGTTCCTTAACTTTTTTCTCTATTTTATATCTTAGACGGGCCGGCTGTCTTTTCGATGGTTTTTCTGAAAAACAATTAAGTCAAAATGTAACTATTTACTTTTCTCTTAACCTTAAACACAAAACACAACTCATTGTAAAACGCAAACAGATGCAATTTTTATAATTGGTAGATTCTATTGTGGCCATTCCCAATAAAACAAAAAAGCTTTATAATAATCTCTATGAACCCCCGGGGATATCAAACGTTTTCTATATTTAATTATTATTTACTTACTCAATTTGAATTTAGCCATTTGAAGTTAATATGAAATTTTTATATATTACAAAAATAGCTTTTGCTATTTAAGGTAAGTAAATTATTCCTTCAATTCACATTAAAACTATGGCACTATTCACAAAAATTGCATAATTATCATTAGCACATCGAAGGTTCTCAAAAATTCAAAAAACGCACAAGCACATGGGAATGGGAATGGGACCATCATGGGACCTATTGTTTGTTGTCATTTGTCATATAGCAGTGACAAAGTGTCAGTGTCAGTGGGCTCCGGCCGTTATAAGAGTGCTGTCCTGACAGGTGTCAATTCCATACATTTTCTGTATCGTTTATTCGGAAATGAACTTTATGCAATGGACATAAAGAAATGTCAAAAACGCATTCATAGAATGACCGTACTATAGTTATACGTCCGTGGTCAGTGGTCAGTGTTTATCAAGTGTATATCCATGTGACCCCCCCTAGGTGGGCCATGACCTTGTTGTGGTGGGGGGGCTTACCTTAGACAATCCGGGCGGTTGCAGGGGTCGGTGGGGTCACCGGCCTTTGCTCGACCGATCGGATTGTTTTTGGGGACAAAGAAGGCCCACACCGAGGAGGGCTCCGAGCGGGCTCCGCCCAGCGGAGCTCGTGGCGGAGCTGCAGTATTGAATAAATCGTTAACATGACACTGGCAGACAATGGCCGTCTTCAGGATGAGCCGAATTGCCACTTATATAAGAAGATAAGATAAGATAAGATATCCATGTGTCAAAGCCACAGATTAAAGGACAACTAAATAAGATATCACATATTATGATGGTTAAAACTGTCAATTAAATTGCCCGTTATAAAATTACACCTAGCAGTTTACTGAAATAGTTATTGTTGGAAGAGAGTTGGAAGACAACAAATATTGTCTGTGCTATAAGCAGAGTGCTACATAAGGGAACATAGAGTAAAGTATAAGAAATATGGCAACTGTCTATTCCTCAACTTCCGACATGTAATAACTAACAATAAAAGTCGTCTTTTAAATAAAGTGATATCTTTTATTTTATTCAACAGCACTCTATATAAAACAAGTAAACCAACAGTTATGAATATAGTTTGTTAATTTTTATATTTATTATGGCTGTTTATGAAACATTTGTTAGGTTCCTGTGTGATTTTTAAATCACAACCCCATATTTTACCAATGAATATAAGAATATACAAATACAAAAGATTACCTCCTCGAAGTCATTCAAATAAATAGCGACTCTTGGTCTCGTTACTATTGTCATAGTGTGTCCACTACAATGCAATTCGGTCGCACAGTGTTAATTATCTACCAAGAGTTTTATTCACAGAAGTTGCCTCTCTTTCCATCGCGTATCTTATCTCTTCTGACGACTTTAGTGTTGTCTCCTTTTGAAGAATAATTAATCTTAATATTTAATTAGATACCAGTTATGTCCATATTAGGTACTCTATTTTTGTAAACAAATGATAATTCTAATAAATCTACCTAGTATCTATTACTTAGTAGTATGTAGGTAAGAAAACTATTTAATTTTACAATGTCTACTTTGGTATTTTGTAGACGATAGCCATAGAGCATACATTAGTGTGTATCTTGTCTTGAAACTAAATACATATCTCTTTTAGTAGGTGGTAGGTAAATACGTAAAAAACTCGGAATGATATTACGACGCGAACAAGATAATCCAGGAGCTAACGCCTAAAAGCCATAATTTTTATTCTGGAAATAAGTTTTCAATGGTTTCATAGCGCCTTGATTTCGCAACTTATTTAGAATTAATTCTCTATTACTTAACAAGATGGCACTTTATATATCATTACAAGCATATCAAACATTTAACTGTCTTTTCACGTGCCTACCGTCTACCGTTCACCAGTGAGCTATTATATGTACCTACTAGCCGTTCACTTATAAAATAATATAATTCCTCCATTTCTTTTAATTACCTACCAACAGTGCTACTAGTAGATTGTGCGGTGATACTAGGTATAGATTATAGAAACCGTATGGTTAGGATAAATAATAAGGAAGATATTATTGAAGGAAATTTATTTTTTATATTTAATTCATTAATTTAAACATCTGTCTATACAAACAAGTAATAGTGAAATGTCTGTCGGTTACATTAAAAACAGAGACTATTTCATAACGTTAATCACAATAATAACTTCAATTAGTAAATTTTAGCTACACATTTTTAAACCCCGAAATAATATTTAAAATACCTATCCACTTGATGTAAATATGGAATAATTGCAAATTAAATCGACGGATTGCAATATATATTAACAATATAAATGATACTTGAATATGATGAATATAATTTTTTTGGATTCACTAAAGGAAAATTATTTTGAAACAGTAAAATAAAATAAAAAATAATCTTGAATGACAATTTTTCTACGCTCTATAAAAAACTAGGCAAATATTTCGCAAACTAACACATAATATTATATTTTGTAGATTTTTGACTAATTCGTTGATTTTTCGAGCAATGTCTCTATGACGTGATTACCTAATTATATTATTATATAAGTAAAGCAAAATACATATTGCCAAATTATTTAAATCAAATTTGTTTGACTTATTTTCTAAAAGTCTTGAATTGATCCGTCAACGAGTCAAAATCATATCGTTAATAGGGAATATGCACATTTTTTTATATTTTCATACGATAGGTTATATCGTTATATAACTGTAAAAAAATATTCAGCGCCAAAAACAGAAATTTGGTAACAAAAAAAAAGTTAAAATTAACTAACAGCTACGGGCACTTTAAACACCCGCCCTTTTGGCGCGCTTGTCGTGACGTCAAAGTCTACAATACAATCAAATGTTAAAAATCACAAACATCTACACGCTTGTTGACATTTCATATACGTTGACGTCACATTCCATAGACTTTGACGTCACATTCGATCTGACCGTTTCAAGTACATATTTTGAATTTCCCACATTTTTTTATGCACTTTTTAATAATTGTTTTCTTAACGAAAAAGAAATAATATTAAAAAATATTTACATAGACATAATTCTAAAGCAAAAATGTCGATAAAAAAATATATTTAAACCTTTTTTTGAATTAGACGCATATTCCCTATTTCTAGTTGCCATTGCAATATGTTTTCTCTAAAAACTTTTGGTGTGATAACGAAACGCTTAAAGATCGATTTAAAGAATATTTATTATCTTCCATATTCATTACTTACCTACTAATTACATTGAAGGGAAGGTAGTAAGATTTTTTTTAGATTAATATGTTAGTAGAACTAATACTGTTACGAAACATTGATGTATGTAAGTATGTCTATGTTCCTACTTTTAATATTTGAAACCAAAGTCTGACTGACTGAGTCGCGTTTCGTTAATGGCAGCTGCATTGTCACAAAGCAACCAGAAAAGGTAACGGAATCAACAGGTAATTTCTCCGGTTAGAGGGAGCGCCAACACCGGCCGACCGAATGCAGCCCATTGGACGAGTTCAGTCTACTAAACGGTCGAGTCGACAGTCAAGTCAACTGACAACTCAACTGTTCAATCAACATTCAACTTAGTCGCTCTCTGTGCACCGCGTTGGTTGCACGTCCGTCGCGCACTCATAAATGTAGTCGTACGAAACTTTCGCAACCGAACAACTCATTAAAAAACGAGCAATGTACGCGTGACGTATTACCGAACGGTTGATAAGTTCTCTTGTGTTATGGTGGCAAAATGCCGGTCATACTCGACGGTATGTTTCACGGAAACGGTAACCTGTCAGCGCGTCAACCGTTGCTGCCCGAACCGCAAAAGCCTTTAGTGGTACCACAGCGAGGGCCGCCTCCACGCGACTCAGCCCCGCAAAGGCCTTTGCCTGCGCCTAGAAATTTACCAACTTCTAGATTAGTTACCAATCCGTACGAGACTAGCGCTCAAAACGGTTACAAAGTCGGTTACATTCAAGAAGATGCGGCACCAGATTTGAGTAACCTCTTCTTTAGATTCGAAACGAACGAATCGCCTGAGTATTTGAGTCAACATAGCGATGCAAGTGTTCGCTACGCGAAACCCCCGGTGCCGGCAAACGGGTTCCCGAACCGTCTACCAGAACGGGACGGTCCCTTTGTGTTTGGAGTACATAGCCCCTGTCATTTTCCTATACAACGTCGAGACGACGAAGATTACGATTATTCCGAAGTCGCCGAAGAAAACAACCAAACTGTGATAAGAGACGATGTGCCGAATGGTTTGAATTACTGTGATAGAGTGAACGAGTGGACTGCGAGCGAGAAGAAAAGCAGATGGACATTGAGTCGTATGTCTCAGTTAAAAAATAGAAAGAAAAATGTTAGTAGGAAGAATAAAATTAAGTGTGTGTTGGTTGGTGACGGGGCGGTCGGGAAGAGTTCGTTGATAGCTGCTTACGCACAGGATACTTTCCGGGATGAATATCAACCTACTGCATACGACACTTTCAATGGTAAGAAAACTATAATTTATTAAATAACTAGCGACCCGCCACGGGTTTCGCACGGATTTAAATTTTTTTTTAAATCCTTTCAGAGGATGCTTACGTTATAAAATAAACTTATGTTCCAAGTTCTAGAAGCAAGTAGATAGTAGTTTCGGTTGTGCGTTGGTAGTCAGGATAAAACGACGATCTAAGGTCTTCTCATGCATCATATTCATGGCTTCATGTTATGGAAACATTCAACATGATTCGGTCGTTATTAAGTATAATTTAAATAAATTCCTAGGTACTTAATTAATAACTACTACCATTAAAATATGTTAGAACTTGGTAAGTTTCTAAAACAGCAACAATATCAAGCATAAAACTTTTAGTATAGATTTTTAATATTAAACAAAAACCTAATATTAAAAATCTATACTAAAAGTAGTAGGTATACGTTACAATCTAAACGTAGTAGATATACGCCCTTTACTTAGTCACTGTTCACACCAAAGAATCTTCTTAAGAGCAATTTTACTCCTCATTCCCAAGGACCTCTACTGTCTTTATGCTAAAGATAAACTAGGTATAATCGAAACTGTAACAATAATAAATATAATTATTTATGTTATTTCGTTATGGTTTAGGTACCCACACGTAAAATGTTTTTAATTTAAGAAAAAATATGCTTTTAATTCTTAATCATGGGATTTATGCAAATAACATGTCAAGTGATCCAAATAGTTAAAAATAAAACGTAACTTAAAATGGACCGTCAGCCTGTATGCCGATCTTAACATAAAAAATAAATCAATCAATCAAATCAAATCGTTTATTACTTAAAAATACTTAGGATAACAATATCACTATTTTGAAGTTGATTATATATTTTACCATGGTTTCGGAAAAAATAGCCGAGATGATAACGATCTGAGAAGAAACCCCGAAATAAACTCAGGATACTAATATGCTCTTTGTCATCTTTAAAATAAATATATGAAACAATTACAATTATTATACACAAATTACAGTAGGTACATATATTAAATTATACAAGCTAAGTATTTATCAGAAATGGCCTGATTTAGTCAGATAATATAATTGATATTACAACACAAGTCGTTCTAAATTGAAGTAAGTAGTCTTAAGCGCCATCAACTTCAATAAAATACCCGATTGTTAATTATATTATTACAAAGAATATTCAAATTATAATTAATTAACTACAACTTATTAACCACAAAATAACGTTACTAAATACTGAGACCCGATGGTTCAATTTGCATTTTTTTGTTAGACACGAAAGTAGAAAATGATTTTAATTACTTCTCAGGGCAAGAATAGAAATTATTTAATCAGAATCTGATGCAAAGTGAGTTTTATTGTAATTTACTTCTTACATACATACATACGAGTATGTATTTGTTCTCCCTATCTCATTAGATGGTTAAAACTTAACTCGGAAGTCAACGTCCTATACATTGTTGTGTTATCAACAAAAGAAACTTGTTTTGTACGTAACTTAATATTCTTGTTTAACCTTTCTGGTCTATGGTTTATTCTAAATTCAAATTCTTTCATTCTTGCCTATTTAATTTCTTAATGAACTTCATACTTGGATTGAAATTTTGATTGAAACGTCGTCGTCGCTACGTTTGGAATAATCATCCCACTAATATTATAAATGCGAAAGTTTGTAAGTTTGGATGTTGTAGTATGTTTGTTACTCAATCATACCAAAACAGATTTGGATGAATTTTGGCAAACAGATAGTTTATTATTAGGATTAACATAAAAGATATTTTTTATCCTGAAAAATGGAAGGTTCCCGAGGGATCGTCTAAAAACATAAAAAAATCGGCGACACCATCGTCACAGCGATAAAGATGTCAGGCATTATATTATTCATATTTTTTCTCAGGTTTTTCATTTTTCATTTATCGACGAATTCGCGGGCCACCAACTAGTTTTTCTATAATTTATTTAAAAAAAAACAATAATAATAATAATAGACAATTTTGAATGGGTGGAACTTCTTTAGATAGAAATTGTCCGAGTTGTCAAATTCCTTATCATCATTGTAAATTGTAAGTATCGTTATCCTACCATTTGCAATTTTGTAAGATGGATGGATGTTTTTACTCTTTCACTATTGAACGGATTTGGATGAAGTTTGGCACACAGATAGTTGATATATAGGAAAAATGTTAGTTTTCCGAGGTTTCGTCTGAAAATATAAAACATTCAGCGCCACTGTCGCAGTAACGGTGCCACCGTCAACTCAGACGAAGTCGCTGGCTCCAGCCAGGCCCGGTCTGGCTCCATTGGAGGCCCTCGGCTAGATGGTGATTTGAGCCCCCCCCCCCCCCGGAAATAGAACGAGGACCATAGGGTCCTCTCACGGCAACAATAGTTAGCCTATGTTTGCTGCATGCGGCTAACGTGGTTTTAAATGCTTTTAAATTTTTAATAATTTGGTTGAAATTGAATAATTGCTAAATATTTTACAATGCAATTTGAAGATCTTAGCGATTTGGCTATTTGGTTAGGTAATACTGTACCTCTAAATGACATTGACATCGTATATCAACAATCCAGAGGCTAAAATGATTAAAATATTTTACCTTTACATCAGCACCAAATTTTAATTTATTAATAAATGTTACTACTTCAAAAATCAATTTTAAATGCAGTACTGTTTAAGAATGGTTGACTAAAACAGAACGATAGTTATATGAAAGGTCAACTACTAACATGACAATAAAAACACAATGAAAAAAACGCTGCATTTTACATTAAACAAAACTTTATTGCAACACTCTAGTGTACATTGATACTAAAACATGGCCTAGTGTCGATAAAAACCCTTAGCTGTAATTTAATAAAAAGTAGGTTATTGTTTATTTAAAATTGTTTTTGCTGTATTACGTCGCTGTGAAACAGTAAAACAAAATAATTTTTTATAATAAAATTGTTTACTTGAATTTTTTGACTTTTGGAGGCCCCCTTGAGCCGGAGGCCCTCGGCGATCGCCGACCAGCCGCCCTGGCCAGACCGGGCCTGGCTCCAGCTAGTCGTAAATAAAGTCAAAAGTTATGTATTTGGAAGACCAGATCGCTGATCATCCATAATCGTGATGCCAAACAATAAAATTAGAACTTGCGTTTTATTCTTCTAATAAATGTTCATTGTACGGAATATTGCCGATATTCAAGCAAATAGACGGTCGCACTATTTGAATATTGACCTTCTCCGAAAATTCCAATTACATATAAACTTATCATCATAAGCAAACAATATTAGTATCGTCATAAAACTATGAATGCGATCTTAACTTTGTTTACTCGTATAAACTTCCCAAGTGGCAAGTATTCTAATTTATCAACTGCGAAAATCTATTTAAGTTTCTGTGTTGTTTTTGTTAAATGCCCACCACAAATAAAATGCCATAGAGGTGCAGCAAAATACAGTCATTTGCCTTTATATAGGCCCGTGTAATTTCCTCAAGAGTTGGCGAAGACACGTCACGAAGTCGCAATCGCATTGATAACATATCAAAAGTCTTATAGATAATTTTTACTTTCATGTCGATGACGCATGACAGATGTTTAGTTTGATATTACATATACTAAAAATGGAAAAAAAAAATGTAAGCGTTTGAAACATTTTATTTTTTAAAACAATTTTTTGAACAATTTTTGAGTACCTTTCAGCATGGCCTGCCACCAACCTGCCACTAATATTATTCAGGCTTAACTTTGTAAGCAACTAGTGACCCGTACCTGTCTGCACATGGATGCAATTTTGTTCTGCACATTATATACGCAAACCTTCTTCGTTTATCGCTCTTTTCATTAGTGAAAACCATATCAAAATCAGTTGGGTGGTTTAGAAGAAGTTAGCGGAGAAACAGACAGAGGCGCACAGCGATTTAACTTTATAAGTATATACTAGCGACCCGACCCGACTTTGCCCGGGGTGCAATTTTTATATATATGAACATTCCCCGTTTATCACTCTTTCAATTAGTGAAAACCGAATTAAAATCGGTCTACCCGTTCACGCGTGATGCCGATGCCGTGACGAAGGGAAATAGGGATCCATTTTTATATATAGAAAAAAAAAAGATGAGTAAGTATAGATAGAAGTCATTGATTTTAATCCTCCTACAGAATGGCGGAAAATCCTAGGGATACTTAGACGCTGTATAATTTTGAGCCTTGACATCAGGTCAACAGTTTGGGGTCAAGTCTCTGTGCCAAAGTCATTCAATCTCTGGATGTGACTAAATTAGTTTATTGAAACGAATCAGCGACTATTATATGCTTTGGACTGTAACGAAATACCTATAACGACAACTAAAAATATACCTAATGTTAACCCGCGTTAGTTAAACCCAAAGATTTTTAACTTGGTTACACCATTTATAACTCGAGAACGGCTAGCCGATTTTTATGATCTTTGACTTGTTGAATTTGTCTCCGCCCCAAAGAGCAGAATAACTATAAAAACATCTGAAATATTTGCGAAAAAATAAATTGTGAATTAAAATCATTTTCTTGTGCATTTTGTATGGAACGGGTTTTTATTTTGAGGTGGTACAAAGTTCGCCGAGTCAGCTAGTACATAGGTACCTACCTACTAATATAAATGTGAAAGTAACTCTGTCTGTTATTTTTTCACGCTTAAACCGCTGAACCGATCACCATGAAATTTTGCATACACGTTTTCAGAGATGCAGGAAAGGACATAGAGTACCTTTCAGCCAGAAAAAAGTACTGTTCCCAAGGGATCATCTCTAATGCCTGGCAAAGCTATAACTGCAATGAAGATGTTAGGCGTTATATTGCTCATATATTTAGCCAGGCTTTATTTTTTTTATTTTCAACGCAAGCGAAGCTGCAGGCACCAGCTAGTATAATATAAATTACAGAATGTTATATATCTTTAGCGGCTTATTTGTACTATAGGTACATTTTATTAAAGTTAAAAACAAGAGTTTTGTATATATATATACAATAAAATAATTTGCGAAAAAAAATTGCCATCCGTGTGTAGCCGGGGGCGGGTCGCTAGTTTACACATATACCTATTACATATCACTGCTGACCCCAGGTCTCTTTTGATGTGTTTTTTTTTAAATTAGTCTAATGATTTTGGTTCGAGGACTTTCAATACTATAACCGGATAGTTGGGCAAGTGTGAATCGCTCAGCCTTTACAAATAAAAAACTTTAAAAAGTTAACTCTTAATAGAGATCGTTTAATATCGTAGGTGGAGCAAAGTGCCGTGACTGAAATAAATGAGAAGGTGGTTGGGTCTGAGAAGCGAAAAGTGAAAATAGCAGCACACAGTAACAGCCTGTAGTTCTGTAGTCATCGTCTAAAACATTTTGTTATAGATTTAATCTTTGACAAACGAAAGCCTATTTAGATCTCCTATTGTTCGTTTGATAATTCCACGATTAATCTAGACTACAAACTTGTATGGGGAGTTTTTTTAATAAGGTGTCAGTTATTACAATTATATATTGTAATTTATAAAATTTACAATTCACTCAAGGGTCAAACTTAATATATTTTGTTCTTATATGAACTTTGCTCTCATAAAATAGGCATTGTTCGACATTATGTTCTACAATCTACAGAAACAAAGGCCTACTTGGTAGCAACAAAAGTTTAACTAAAATTTAGCTATAGATGGCACTAGATTAATTATTTTGAGCTCACAAAGAATATTTATGCGTATCATCAGGATAAAGATAAATTTGAAAACCAAACATTAAATTACAAATTACCTACAATACTAACAAGTATATTACAAACTAGCTGAGCCTGCAACTTCGTACGTGTGGTTTCGCGTAAGTTTTTTGTTTATGAACCGATTTAAATGAAACAAATGTTACGGGAAGCTTGCTACAGTACATAAGTGATAAACGCATTCAAATCGGCTAAACAATTTCTGAGATTAGCGTGCACAAACTACAGACAAACAGGCAACAATTCTAAAAACTATTTTTTTACCTCGGTAACATAAGCACAACGTGTACATTGTTTTTTTTTTTTTTAATATATTTAATGTACAATATACACGGCTAGTTTACGATTTTATTATATGTATAGATTAAAATTTAAGATAAATTTTAATTAGTAATGTCATATACCTCTATAGTGCAGTCTTTGCTGAGTTTGATCTCAAAATATATTAAAAGTTTCCTACAAGTTTTGGAGTTTATTAGAAGCACGACAAAAATGAAAACAATAAATCTAAGGTACAGTACTAAGGTTTAGCTTTAAAATATTGTTTGAAGTAGATACAAACAAGTAACTGTTACAGATAAATTTACAGATATCTTAAAAAAACTCATAGAATATAAAGGTACTAATAGAATTACCTATATGTAAAAATAAATCTAAAGTCAAGAATAAAGATAGAAAATTCCCGACATGCCTTCACGCCCCGGCCTGGGGTCAAAGCACCTGTTTAATATGAAACTACTATTGCACGGCCAACACCAATTAATACAAAGCCTTTCAAAGTTTAATGCGAGATTAAAATTTAAACAATATGTAATAATATAATAAACTGTCTTTGACAATTTTTGATTAAATAGGAATTATTAGAATTTGAATATTATATCTATTATTTATTGTTCAAAATCGCAAATCTCCGAAAGTACTTTGTTCAGCATGAAATTTTACATACACGTTGTCTGTCACAGGTACAGAAGAGGTACCTTTCATACAGAAAAAAGTGCTGGGCTAATTATAAAATATCTATTAAACAATTTTACTTGAAATTAGAAGAATCTTTTCCACCTTATTTGAAAACTAAGTATATAAAATTAATGTTAAAATTAAATGTTAAAAACACCAAAAAAGATAACCGAAACGGCTGCACCGATTTTGACGTGATTTTCACTGGTAGATAGCTGATGTCATACTCCTGTACGTAGGCTACTTTTATTTTAGAAAAATAAAAATATTATGTACAAGCAGTGTATAGTTCTGCGCGAGCCACACGCGTACTTCGCAGCGAAGCGTGGCCGGATTCAGCTAGTAAGATACGCAAACGGGATTGGTATTAATTGGAAAATAATTTAGAAATTCAACAATATGTAGACATATTCACAGTCATTTGGGCAGCCCGTCTGTCGGCAACGTATATTACGCTGGTATACCCATTTAATAAGCCGGACTTGAGAAGTATATGGGAATTTGTTGCTAATTTGTTGCTATTTTGTACCGCAAGAATTGATTTTGTTGCTCCATTAGTTTTCGAGAAATGACCGAGATACTGACGTAATATTACGCTGGAATACCCATATACAATATCTTGACAAAGAAAGCTCCTATCGAACCGAATCAAACGGCATATTTTGTTGCTATTTTGTTGCTCTAAGATAGGCTAGTTAGATATACAAAAATACCAACCCTTCATGGGGGATGAACTACCCCGATACGTTAAAATAGAGTATTCGAGAACCAATGCAGCTAGCGGGTCCATTCCAACCGCTTATTTTGTTGCTATTTTGTTGCTCAAAGATATACAAAAATACCAACCCTTCATGGGGGATGAACTACCCCGATACGTTAAATAGAGTATTCGAGAACCAATGCAGCTAGCGGGCCCATTCGAACGGCTTATTTTGTTGCTATTTTGTTGCTCAAAGATAGGCTAGTTAGATATACAAAAATACCAACCCTTCATGGGGGATGAACTACCCCGATACGTTAAATAGAGTATTCGAGAACCAATGCAGCTAGCGGGCCCATTCTAACGGCTTATTTTGTTGCTATTTTGTTGCTCTAAGATTAGCAACAAAATGTGCCGTTTGATTCGGTTCGATAGGTGCTTTCTTTGTCAAGATATTGTATATGGGTATTCCAGCGTAATATTACGTCAGTATCTCGGTCATTTCTCGTAAACTAATGGAGCAACAAAATCAATTCTTGCGGTACAAAATAGCAACAAATTAGCAACAAATTCCCATATACTTTTCAAGTCCGGCTTATTAAATGGGTATACCAGCGTATACGTCTGACGGCAGTAACCATAACTTTACAGAAGACCACCGTGATATAACAGCACGTGTGCAATTGTGTTTCGGTGAGTTAGTAAAGGATGCCAGAGCCCATTTCCCTAACCCTTCCGAATCACTTAGGTATCCTTAATTTCTGCAGTCGGCAGGTCACTTGCAGCACCTGTGGCGTTGCTTGTGTTATAAGCGAAAGTAGCCACCTACCATCTGCCGACTTTATTATAAAAAAGTAGACGTAGAGTTTCTTTCTTAATATTCCGATAGGTAATTTTAAAATTTAGAATAAGTTGAGAAATGTTTCAATAGTTGTGTAAAGAGAACGAAGAGGCGTCTTAAAATACACAGATCAAATGTAATGGCTTTTACAAAGTTGCGACATGATGTTCCATATTTCACGCGATAAAATTGTAACGGGAACGATTGTGAGGCAATCTATATGATGATCCAGGTCACAAATTAACCAAAAGTTGCTTTCACAACTCAACCACAGTCTAACCATACTTATGTCATACAGTCAGGCAACGAATGTACTTGCGTAGAGCAACGTTCGGCGAATTTGCTTCAGTTTGCAGATTCGAACATTGAGCGTTGCCCGACTGTATGACGTAAGTATGGTTAGACCGTGGTTAAATTATTATAGACTAGCGACCCGCCCCTGGATTCGCCCGGGGTGCAATTTTTATTATGTACATAAACATACTTAATTAACATGTATAATTTTTATTATACATAACATAAACGTTTATCCTACTTTTCATTAGTGAAAACCGAATTAAAATCGGTCACGCGTGATTCCGTGACCAAGAGAAATGGGATTCATTTTTATGTATAGAGATTATAGAAGGAACGTAGTAAGAAGTAAGTAATCAAATTAAATTTTTTCTAACAAAATATTTGTTTCAAATTAGTTGTATCGGGTAACAATATCTTAAAAATAGTTCTGTTTGTCACAAGAAATGTTTAATGTAAAAGATAAATATATACAGACAAAAATAATTTCTTCTAAGTAAATGCATTTTACCTTTTTTTAATACGATAGGCACGCAGTGCAGTCAACCTTGACAGCTGTATTTTTTCTCAGCAGCTGCCTCGCGGCTTTGTACCTTTGCTTCTACGAAAAAAAAAAGTAAATTCAACCAAACGATTACGTTTTGAGGCGCCCGAAGCCTTCGAACCTTTTTTCTTTTTTTAAATAGATTTACCGCCGACGGCCATTATAGCCGGCACGTTTAACTGGAGTCAAAGACATGCATGGAGATATTGTATTGAAGAAAATATATCAAATAATCGAAATATATTGAGTTAGAAATGTTTCTTTTATGAGAAAGGGTGTTCGCCCTATATATGTTGAAATACAACAGCACAGGTGCTGTTAGTTCACGGTGGACTTCTATAAAGACGTGATGGTTACTCATGCCAAACTGACTTCCCAGTTTATGACTACAAAACGCAGTGTTGAACTATAGAAAAAATGCTATTGCAAAATGCAAATTTCAACCATAAAAAAGAGTAGACATACGTAGTCTTAACTTAATTATACCTACATCACAGATTAATAAATAGTTACTCCTACATACAGTGTCGTACGTGTGTCAAACACGCGGTAGTGTGTATAATGTATATTTAATTTAATTTAATTTAATGTACTTCTAATGTATATTATATAAAAATATTAGCTTTCTCCAGTCCTTCTCCATATAAACTTTAATTGTTCCAAACACACTACTCTGTCTGCGCTATTATCTTAAGAAAGGCATTCAAAGTTTCACTTAACGTATTAATATTAGATATTTTAGCATCGCATCGTTTGTTTATATAAAAAAAAGACTCTTTAATCTACAACATTAAATTCATTTGCGTTTAGAAACTGTGAATAATTTGTGAGTTGAGACGACTAAAAGAATGCGGCAATGGAAGGCTTCAGTGCGTGGTAAATCCAAATAAACAAGTTACAGAGTCATTTAATTGTTGAAAGAATGAAGTGAAGGCCTGTATTTGGTTGTTTTTCAAAATAACAGTAATTGGCTTTGTTAATTTAATTAGGAAGATAATGGTAAAAAAGGTAAAAAGTTTATTTCTAAGTCGTTACGGAGGGTCGTGGTTTGTAATAGGGAAGCGAAACCAATGTTGGCGAAAGCTATTATTGAAATGTTTAAGCTAGGAACTTTAGATGGAAAAAATAAAAATGCGTTTTTCCGGTCATTTTTTTAAATAAAAATTCTCTTCATAAGAGCCTTCCTCAGACTTCTAGAGAGGAGAGTTTCTAGAGCCGAATTCTAGAGTTTTCCGCTTAGTAATACTTTTAGTGATTCATTTTTGTTTATAGAGAAGAGATTATCGTATATACCAATAGATTCATAAATAATTTTTATCTATACGTATAATAAAATCGTAAAGGAGCCGGGTCTGTACATTAAATATTTTTTCAAAAAACAATTTGTATACGTTAACGAGGTCAAAAAAATAGGTTTTACAATTTTTGTCTCGATATGATAAAACCATTAGGAGGTCAATCGTTGAATCCAGTTTGGATGGGCAGCGTTCGGGAAGCTCCGAGAATTCCTCTTTTTGACCAATGTGTGTTGGCAGTGGTCTAACTATGGGTCTCGTAAGAAACCTCAAAGTCGCTCAACGAGCTATGGAGAGGGCTATGCTTGGGGTTACAGGAATGAAGAGATCCCAAGACGATCGAGAAAGTTACCGACATATGGTTTAGTAAGTTGATGTGACAGTGGGCAGGACACATAGTACGGAGAGACGACGGCCGCAGGGGCCGGAAGGTTCTCGAGTGGAAGCCACGGACCGACAAGCGCAGCGTAGGACGTCCACCCACAAGGTGGAAAGACTACCTGATAAGGGCCGCGAGTCGACGGTGGATCTAGGTCGAGTTGAGGTCTTTGTCCAGCAGTGGACGTCTTATACGGCTGAGAAGATGATGATTAATAACTAATAAATATACTAATACTTATTTGCCACGCTTTTTTTCTGTGTAGAGTCTTTGTAGGACTCTGAGGTCCTGACTCTCCGGTTCCACAGACTCGGCATATTTTTATGTAATTCTATCAGTTCCGTAATAACTTCGAGTTCACGATGCTCCATTTTTACGACATTCTCTGCGGATATACCTATGGACCACGAGCTAGGTACAAATTTCGTCAATCATTTCCTTGTAAAATGCTTGTGAGAGTTGTATCATGAAGCCCTGTGAATGTCAACTGCAGTTCCGTGGGTTGAGCATCGGTTCCCTCCCATACACGTAAAAAAATTTTTTTAGCCATTTTCTCCCGATTGAATTATAGTTAACCTAATATCTTAAAGAAAAAAAAAGTCGGCTGGCTGTAAAGTGGTGGATTATGCGTCAGTTGATCAATTTTCAGTGATTTCCTCTCAGTTGAAAATTTATCAGATGACAGTTTATATGCTATTTTGAAAAAAGAAATATGTCAGCTGGCTGTATCTCAGTAGAAACATTGTCAGCTGATGACCTGAAGGGTGTAACGTAGAAGCCAGATGGGAGCATCTATCGCCTATTAATGCACCAGCTGCGAGTTTTATCAGCATACTTACTGATATTTTTAAATAATTTAATAATTTTTTAATCGGGAGGAAATGACTTTTTTTTTTACGTATATTAGAGGGCGCCGCTGCTCAACCCACTTTCGGAGCGGCCTTTACAAGGCCTTACAAGGCCTCATGGTACAACTCTCAGAAGCATTTTACGAGTTATCGCCCGAGAGGAACTTGGTCGTGAAAATCTGTTGCTGGCTTGCGGACCATCCCGTGACGTGCGCACTCACCACCTGCAGAGACGCGACTGCGATGAACTGGTTGGTTCCAAAATTTTCCATCAAGGGAGTTGGAAAGTCAAACAAAATTGGCAAACCACTGGACACACAGTTGGAAACTAACAAGGTGACCTTAGTTGGAGCGTTGGTTTCCAACCGCGTGGCAGCAGACGTGTAAGGCAAGCGAAACCGTGATTTTAAAAAATATATTGCTTAACTTCAGTCTTCTTAGGCAATATTACTCAGACGGATTGTGTTTGGAAGACTGTCTTCTGTTCAGTTTATTTACCAAGATGTACAGACGGCCTAGCGAGCATCGTGCGCCTAGGCTGTATCTAGGCTTCTCTTGACTGTCCTCTTTGAAAATTACAGTCTACAGTTACACCTGTTATTTTTTTCTGTCGCATTGGACTAAATTAGAAGTCTTCTTTCGAAGATGCATCGTCAAGGTTTTTTTAACTCTAAATTTAGCAAATTTTTCAGTTAACGCCATCTATCGCCGATTTTAGCGTCTAACTTTAAAAAAAAAGTTGATTGAATTGTAAACTCGGGTTGTTAAAATGTTTTTCGATAACAACAGTCCTGGCGAACCCCCTGCTTACTCTCACCATGATGTAACCCGAAAGAAACGCACTTACGAAACGTTTTTACAGAACTCGAATGTTTTTGCAGAATACAAAATGAAGACAAGGTCACAACGATCTAAAGTTAATTGCTGTTTTTGTTAACAATTTCCTAATAACAATTGGTACTCACAAAGTCCTAATTAACGTGCGATGTAGCTGATAGAAACTTTATTAGATTTTCACTTAATTTTTATATTAAGGCCAGAGCTTAGCAGAAAAGCGTTATTTTCGTCGCCTAATTTGACTTGATAGAGTAAAATTAATACTTAGATAAAAACACAGAGCATAATAGAGCACAGAGATTAAAAAGGTTTGAATCGGGCAGATTTCTCGTCACATGCTCCTGTTGTTGCTTAGCTGGAACAACTCATTTAAGCACTCACCAGTCTCACCATTATACTGCCAGTGGAATTCAGATAACAATGATCAGTATATATCAGTATATGATCAGTATCTGCGCGCCATAGATGCGAAGTTCATCCGCTTTACTTAGATAAAGTACCGCTGCGCACAGTTCGGATGAGTAGAAACTTTATCCCACGGACGCGCGATCTTTGGAACAGTCTCCCTTCTAAGGTGTTTCCATCTAGCTACAATATGGGCTTCTTCAAGCGAGCAGTAAACAAATTCCTGCAAGGTCGGCAGCGCACATGTACCCCCCCTGGTGTTGTTTGTGTCCTTAGGCGACGGTAGCCACCTACCATCAAGTGGACCGTCAGCCTGTCTGCCACCTTTAATAATATTTAAAAAAAGTATAAAAATTGTCAATGTTTGGATTACAAAAATAATATCAATAAACAGTGCAAGGCTCTCTTGTGTTACAAAAAATATAGGTACAGAAGTAAAATATTTCTTGCAATTAGATGTCAATTATAAATTATATGAAATCTATATCTATTATTCTATACAAATTAAAAAAAGTCGCTTTCCGCCTCTGTCTGTTTCTCCGCTAAACCATCCAAAGGTCTTTGATACGGTTTTCACTAATGGAAAAACGAGAAAGGTTTGCATAAGTATATAATTTGCAGAAAAAATTGCATCTCTTCGAAGCCGGGACTGGTCGCTTTTGTGTAACTAAACACATCAACAATGCCTAGGGATATTTCATTTTTACCTTATTTTACAAAATTCTGTAAATATTTTGTTAAAACAATTATATATGAAATTAAAGTTTATTTTATGGTTTATGCTTGCAATATATAAAAAGAGATGCATCAAAGATTTTTAATTAACTTTTTTGTAATTTTATTTTTAGGTTTAATTTTTACTTTGTACATAATGGATTTTATATAGGGAATTATGAAAATTAAAGTCAAAAATAACAAAAAAAAGGCATTTAATTAAATTTAATAATCAGTATTTCCTCCCCTAACATTAATTAGAGTTCGGCATCGGTTATTCATGCTCAAAATTAAATTATCCAAATCGAGCTGCGGTAACAGGTCCCAGGTTCTTTTCAAGTGCAGGAAAAGTTGTTCTTCTGTCATCAGATTTGGAGAAAAATTAACCATAGCTCTTCGTTGTAACATGTCCCATGCGTGTTCAATGGGATTCATGTCGGGGGACTGAGCAGGCCAGTCCATAACCCTGACTTCATGTTCCCTAAGCACAGATGATACCAGCTCAGCCGTATGGGCACGGGAATTATCATGCATGAGTTGGAACTCCTGACCTATTTGTACCCTGTGTGGGATAATCACAGGTTCCACTACCTCATTGCGGTATTTCAATGCATTCATGTTCCCTCTTATCCAAATGAGATCGGTTCGCGCACCCATACCATGATAGTCCCGCCTTGATATGAATGGACTTCTTGTGGATGCTGGAGACGGCTTCGTCTACCAGGAACTCGCCAAACCCTTAACCTTCGTGAATCCGGATGAAATCCAAACCGAGACTCATCAGAAAAAAGCACCATGGACCATTACTCGTCACTCCATGCGAAATGTTCTCGAGCCCACAATAGTCTCCGCCCGCGATTGCCACGCCGCAAAGCTGGAACCCGAAGTGGTCTGCGAGAACGAAGACCAGCTTCATGTAATCTTCTTCTTACAGTTTGGTCACTAACCAACAATTGGTGCTCAGATTGTAGCCTTTGAACCATTTGCATAGCCGTAATATTCGGTTGTCTCCTAGCGATATTTTGAAGAAAACGGACCGTTTCTAAGAGTGGTGATGCGATGGCTGCCTGAATGCCGTTCAGCGACATCGCCTGTAGCACGATAACGTGACCATAACCTGGAGATTACATTTTGACCGGTTTGCAGAGTTTCAGCAACCACGCGTTGTATAGCGCCAGCTTCCAACATGCCTACAGCTCTAATCTGCTCTTCCCTTGTCAAATGTCGACGTGACATAACAATAAATGTAACACACGTTTAAATTAGAATAAACAAAATGTGTAATCGCTTTTAATTTTTCAAAACTTCACTGTTATATTGTAACATGAACTAACTTTTCGACCGCCAAATTCGAATAATCGATATTCTTTTGTTTCAAAATGAGTTTTTGTTTTTTTTTTTTTCTTATTTCGAAAGAGGTGGTGGAGAAGAAAATATTTTATATACAAACTATTTTTATAGTGTAAATAGTTTTTAAGTCAAGAAGTCTTTCATGTAATATCCCTAGACATTGTTGATGTGTGTACATATCGACTTTAACACTAAATTTTTTCTTCTTTATTTATATCATTCGAAAATTAAAAGCTCTGCTTCTAAAACAGTTAGTTCTATGCGTCCATACAAAATACATTAAACATTAATAATGTTCATGTAACTTAGATACAACTTAGATTTTTAAGCAGACACGCTATACAGTGAATAATTACTTTCACATTCAAAGTAAATAGCATTTTTTTTTCAATTGGAGAAAGTTGCTCGCTACTTAAACAGACACTTGAGTCATTATTATAATAAATTATATATGTCGTGACGTTGTTAAGTACATTCTTCCATTAATTGAACACTCATAGCCTTATTTTGGAATATTACGCACTTGTATTTGAATCTTTGTAAAGGGGATTTTCAGACGTAGTCAATAGTTGCAAACAAATATGAGTTGTGGGTTTCCGGGATGATGGCCCAGGTCTGGAAGAATTTCCAACAGACCTGGGCCATCATCCCGGAAACCCACAACTCATATGGATACCGGCCGAGAAAACCTACATTCTACTATTAGTTGCAAACAAACTAAAATTTCTAAAAAAATCTCCAGGTTTTGAGTTATTTGCATGCATCGATGTTTCCATGACAGATTTCATTAAATGTATGGGTTCTCAGAGAAAATGTTTAGGGAGTAAAATAGAGAGTAGAGTGCCTGGATACTAAATAAATCTAGACTTTTCCATGTTTCTGACTACTTTTTTTTCAAATTAGATTATACCAAAGACCCTTACGGAAAATATTTTTACTCAGCACAATAATTACATTTGAACTTATTCATACTAGCTCAGTACACGGAACAAAACTTTTTTTTTTTTCGATTGCTAGATAGTTTTTTGAGATTTTGATCTCTGCTTTGCGGCACAATGTAGCACAAACTGAGCACAACTCATCAAAATAATCGTTTTAAAAAATTTAAACATGGCTCAACTAAAACCACGGACATGGATAGACAGAGACTTTATCAATACTAATATTATAAAGAGAAAAATTTTGTATACGTATGTATGTATGTTTGTAATAAATAAACTCAAAAACTACTGGACCGATTTTAAAAATTCTTTCACCTATAGAAAGCTACATTACCAGTGAGTAATATAGGCTACTCACCTTCCCCCCATCTCCTCCCCTTTACCCTCCCTCCATACAAATGTATATTTGTAATGAATAAACTCAAATACTACTGGACCGGTTTTAAAAATTCTTTCAACTACAGAAAGCTACAACGAGTAACATAGTATTTTATAAACATTATAAATGCGAACGAAGTCGCCTGCAACAGCTAGTTTAAGACCAGCAACGTCGGCTTCGCACGGAGGCAATTTTTTTCTGAAAATAATAGATACAAACCGTTCTCGCTCACTTTTCCATTAGTCAAAATGAGTTGGGTGGTTTATAAGAAATTAGCGAAGAAAAGAGACACGAGAGGTGGACAGCGAATATATTTTTTTATAATATGTATATGATAACTATAGAATAGATTTTTTTTTCGCCAAAGAGTTAACTTGTGAATGTTGAATTTTCTCACGATCTTCAATCATAACGGCAATGCTTTGCCGCACAATTCAATAGTCTGTTGCATAACAAACAGCATGCGTCCGTCTGTCTGTCGATCGAACCGTTATCTTTGTGTTGCATTAGATTATATATAACGTTTAAATATTTGTATTTAAACACGAGCGTTGTTAACTTTTTCAACAATTTTGTTGTAGGTATTCAATAAATTTAACAACATTTTGAATTCAATCATTACAATGTCACATACCGTAGGTCTCCTGCCATGCTTAATTTAATTTAATTAATAAATTAATTTAATAATAAAAAAAAATGAGTCTATGTAACTTGAACCAATAAATATTATTATTATTATTAATTATAGAGAAGCAACAGAAATTGATGTTTTAATCTCTTTTACGTCATATGCTTTTAGCTTTACATGCTTTTACTAAAGATATGTAAAGCTATTCGAAATGTTATATATGTTTTATATTCACTTTTGGTGATGGTAGGTGGTTACCGTCGCTTATTAAAACGCTTACGCCATACGGATTGCATGAGCGTCCCTTACTTACTGAAACACAACATATTATTATTGCGATTTAGTAATACTTTGCTTACATAATTATGTTTGATTCATAGATTTTTTTCCTCTTAAATATCCTACTTAAATTATAAATGCGAAAGTTTGTGTGTTTGGATATTATTTGTTACTCAATCACGCAAAAATGGCTAAACGGATTCGGATGAAATTTAGCACACAGATAGTTTTAATTAACTGTTTTAAAACCTTTTTTGTTTTAATTTAGCACTCTTCGCTGCGGCCCATACAACGGCGGCGTGCGCATGGAGCGCGGTACTGGACACTGTTTATATATGCTATATATCGTAGCGTGCTTTTATATAGCCTATAGCCTTTCTCGATTAATGGACTATTCAAAACAAAAAGAATTTTTCAATTCGAACCAGTAGTTCCTGAAATTAGCGCGTTCAAACAAACAAACTCTTGTAGCGGAATTGATAATTGTATAAATGAAATTCATAGATCAACGTGAGAACAAATATTTATTTGCTCGGCAAATTCACGATACAAAGAAATATAATTCACAGTTACTAACCTTAATGCACACTTCGCAACAACTCGTTCTTAACTAACTGCCTAGGCAGTCAGAATGGCCGACATGACGTATCGAAACAATGTCAATGTCACGTCAAGTTTGACATAAGATAGATTAATGATTGTACGTTCAGAAATGTTATTAAACTATAGATTACTAAATATTAATTACGATTCGTTACAGTCGGCCATCCTTCAGGAACGAGTCCCTTCGTTTCTAGTCACTGAGAACTCAATTTATTACTTTAGGTACTCTAAACTCTTTAACAATCTAAAAATGTAAACAAACGAGGACAATAATATGCATCTAATAACTAATATTTATCATTATTATTTTAACAACTAATATATTATTAATCCATCTATTCATCATATTGCATCATTATATGCATATATAATTATTTATATTACTCTTAAGTTATATCGCTTGATACTACAATTAATAGATCAGACCTAAAGCTGTGCGGTATGAAACTACTTCCTTCGTTATCACTCCGCATCAACTGCGATGTTTAGAGTCACTCATGGGCGGTGAATTCATACACCAATCGTACCCGACTCGATACATCCTCGTTCAATCGACTCTATAGCCGTGCTTTGTGATAACTACTTCCTTCGTAATCACTAAGACAACGGCTGCGATGTCTGAAGCCACTCATGGGCGGCGAGTTCATACGCCATTCAAGCCCGACTCGAGACATCCTCACTTAATCGACTCTATAGCCATGCTTTGTGATAACTACTTCCTTCGTAATCACTAAGACAACGGCTGCGATGCCTCAAGCCACTCATGGGCGGCGAGTTCATACGCCATTCAAGCCCGACTCGAGACATCCTCACTTAATCGACTCTATAGCCATGCTTTGTGATAACTACTTCCTTCGTAATCACTAAGACAACGGCTGCAATGCCTCAAGCCACTCATGGGCGGCGAGTTCATACGCCATTCAAGCCCGACTCGAGACATCCTCACTTAATCAACTCTATAGCCATGCTTTATGATAACTACTTCCTTCGTAATCACTAAGACAACGGCTGCGATGCCTCAAGCCACTCATGGGCGGCGAGTTCATACGCCATTCAAGCCCGACTCGAGACACCCTCACTTCCTAACTTTGACACACCTTTACATTAGTTAGTATCGTGGTAATTATCTCATGTCACATTACATTATCAGTAAATATGCTAATTAGGTCAAATCAATAGACAAGCAATAGTATAGCTAATAATCAATTTCAATATCACGTAACTAATCTCTAATATCAATATCATTTTTAATAATAACTTACTAGTTTACTTCACTATCGTCATCGTTATTCTCACTCGAAGAGCAAGCAGGGGTGTTGAAACTCGTCCAGAGAAATGTTTCATATTTTGCACCCTTTCTGGTCAAAGGGGTGTGTCTTCAACAAGAAACCTATCATGAGCTTTTTAATTCTATAAGGTCTTAAGACATTTGGGTTCCAACTTTTTGGGCTAGCGTAAGGGGAATCCGATTCTCGCACAATACCGTGTTTTACATGTCACCTATCGTTCCTTGGACTAATCTACGTTCCGATAAGGGCAAACAATACGGCCTATAAACGACTGTAGTAGAATCCTTAAGGTGGATTTCCATTTCATTAACACTAGTAAAGCCTAAATCGTGCATTCCAGTTGAGAAACAATTACGAAATTTCCCTAGTAATTCTTCACTTTGGCGTTTTTGATCGTCTGTCAATTGGTCACCAAACTTGGGCAATACCGTATTCGCGCAACTAGAAACACTCAATATGCGAAATATCCTTACCTGACTCTATAAACTGTGCACGAGTAACAAGAATATTTTCTTTAAATTGTATCATATCAGGACTTACATTTTGAATTAACAAGTTACATTCTGAATCACGAATCTGGTATTCCCCTGGCAGTAAATAGTATTCTCGACCTGTCTGACCTCTTAACGACCCCCTTACATACACACTTCCGTGACATTTGACTTAACCGGAATACAAACCATCTCACCAACATCTACTGTGACTGCACAAACCGTAAAAATATGTATTTTTATGCTATTCTCTTGCTCTATGCGCTCAAACCTTACGTCTGCTGGTGTTCTGATAAAATTTTCAGAGTAGGTCTATCGGTAAAACAATGGCCCATTAGCATACAGCAATTAATTAAGTTGTCATGTACTATATAAACTTCTACCTCTTTCTCCGATATGCCCTGTATTTCTATACCAACAAGAGCACGCCCTAATGGTAGATAAGTTACATTTCCTAATCCTTCCTCTTAAATACGGCCCGTCTACACTTTCCCAAGTTAGCAATAGTCTCAAAAATTGCTTCACTTCCTAAGTCATTATAGCAACACCATTAACATTTATCATTATTTTATACTTATCGTTAGCATTGTCAGCGATAGAAACCTCAAGAACTTTTTGTCCTTCTGAGGATTCTACTCTACTCTTTTATCTTAAGACAATTAGTTGATTCATGTCCCAGAAAGTTGCAGTTGGTACATTTTACTACGGGTTTAGGGCACTTAAAACTGGGATGCCCAACACTATTGCAATTAAAGCACGTAACGGGACCTCTGACGTCAATGTTTTTATTTGGCACTCTATCTTTCGGCACGCTAACGTTAGTGAACGTATTCTCAGGACGTTTATCCCGACTTAAATATCTTTGAAAATCCGACTGGTTTTTGCTATGGAATTTAATGGTTTTAAAGAATTCGAGTATGTCTTCAGGTTTATCAAATTTGGCTGCTTGAGCGCCCACTCGCACGCTCCTATCATCGATGCCATAGAGCAAACAATCCACTGCTTGCTTTCCGAAAATTTTACATCTATTCATTAGGTTTAATTTTGCAAAATAGTAAAGGTCAAAGGATTCACCAGGGCGTACCCTCCTATTAAGCATGTCCGTCAGTAATTCTGCGTAATTCTCAGTTGCAGGGAATGATTCTTTAAGCATAGCTTTCCATTCTGTCCAACTATGCTTAATAGTGAGCAAACCCTGGTACAACGTTTTAGCAAGACCGGTGAGTTTAGGCAGGGCATAGTGGATCGTTTGCTTACTAGTACAATTATAGATCTCTGAGCATTCATCAACCTTATCAAGCCAAATGTTGATAGTTTGCTCTTTTGATAAGGGATCAAACTCAGGGATCACGTTATTTAAGGTGCTAAACGATTCACGATCTCCTGTCTTTGATTTTAACACATTTAGAAAGTCCTCAAAAAGATCTATCTGTTAAAATTTTTTGGGTTGTTTAAACACTTTTGCGTGCCTACACTCTATTTCTTTTTGTTGTGGGATCCAGTCTTCTTTCTTTAAATTAAACTCATTTATTTTATTATATACATGCACATATATTAATCCATTTCTTATATACCTTAAAATAAATAACACTATAAAATTCTATCCTTTACATATCGTTTCTAAACTTCAACACATTCTCCCTAATTTTTCTCACAATGACATCTTACATATATTTTTAAAACATTCTTATTTTAAACTCAAACCTATATAAATATATATTGCCAGTATTTATGTTCAAATACATCAACATCCCCTCTGAATCTTAAATACTGGCTCACTATACTACACCAACTTTAAATACTAAATCTACTTCATAACTCATGAAACTATAACATCTTCATTAAAATAAAATACTCATCTAACAACCCCTCTGAATTTGACTATATTAAACTTTTCTAAGAACCCCAACTGACTGTACTACACCAAAATAATCTGACTGACTGTACTTCACCAAAATAAGCTGACTGACTGTACTATCTATTCACCTTTAATATCTATCCATCACATACATTACTCCATACCTATCTTCAAATACATTAACCCAAACACAACACTAATTCCTACAACATACTAACCCCCTAAATATAAAAACATCACCTTCAAATATAAAAACACTAACTCATCATATAAAACACTTATGTTCTCCTCGAACTTCATCTTCATCTTATATGAAGATCATCATCAACAACATCTCCACCTTCAATTACTTCACTATATAAAACTCCTCTATCTTTAAACTTCAAGCCATCTCTTATTTTAACATTTTCCCCCTCGAATCTATAATCCTTTCTATATTTCTCTCTTCTCACCAACTCTCGATATTGCTTTCTAATAGTCTCCTTCAATACAACCATCAGTCATCAAACTAAATTTCCTGAATCCTTTCGTAAATAATTTTTATCTCCATCAAATCTTTCAAAATATATATTCCATTTTCCTACATATTAAAATTTCTACTTAATCATTTATTCTTTTCAAAATCAATTTTGTAAATTTTTTCACAAAAATGTCATCAATTGTCAAATCAATAAATTTTCAATTTTCGTAGCCATCTTTTAATCTCCTTTTCATCATATATAATTTTCAATACTTTCTTCATTTAAAAACATTTTCTCTCCATAACATTTTCTCTATAATTTTAATTTTCTTCTCTATAATTTACTTTACGCAGTGGAAGCGTGCCTGGGTCCATGACCTGTTAAAATTTTTGGTTTGTTTAAACACTTTTGCGTGCCTACACTCTATTTCTTTTTGTTGTGGGATCCAGTCTTCTTTCTTTTTTTTTTTTTTTTTTTTTTTTTTTTTTTATTATATACATGCACATATATTAATCCATTTCTTATATACCTTAAAATAAATAACACTATAAAATTCTATCCTTTACATATCGTTTCTAAACTTCAACACATTCTCCCTAATTTTTCTCACAATGACATCTTACATATATTTTTAAAACATTCTTATTTTAAACTCAAACCTATATAAATATATATTGCCAGTATTTATGTTCAAATACATCAACACTATCGTCATCATCCTGGGTTGCTTATGATCAATACTTGGTGACTTCCGTTTCACTGGTGTTACAAGAGAACGATCTCTATTTCGTCTGGTACGAGCTTCAGATGTATTAAAACGCCTGTGGGATAATTGACTATGTTCACGTTCCATTAACCTCTTACGTTCCCTACCTACCTCACTTTCAAGCATCTTCAGTCGTTTCATTTCCTGAGACAGCCTGCGTTCCCGTTTCCGCAGTGTGTTTGAACTGCAGCTCCGGTCGCGACTGGAACGCTGATCACGTGCATCATTGTACTCTCGAGGCGTTGGCACCCGCGGCTTGTCATTACGACGACTGCGACTGCGCTGCCCGTCTTCTCGCAGGTCCCGACTACGGCTCCGGGATGTAGTGTACCAGTGGCGTTTTCTACCCGTCTCAGATTCTCGGTCATTCATATCTCTGAAACTCATAACATCGTGTTTACGTATTTGTAGGTATAACCAGAAGAAGGATCCAAAGAAGGAAAGAAGAAAATATTAATCCGTTCGCATCTTCAAATTTATCAGCTACATTTTTCTTTTTATAATAATTTTGCTTCTACCTATCATTATATTTATTAAACTTTAGTTTTATAAATTATTAAACTTTACTTTTGTGGTGTAATAAAATCAAAAATACACATTTAATCCTGTTAAAAATAAATAAATGTTACAGCTTCGCTTTCATTTTATTATAGTATCTCTTAAAACTCATATTTTGATTACAATTATTAACAATATTTTATTTTTATATAATTTATCAACCAATTTTCAACAATTACATACCATACTCATACTACTCATAAGTGTTTTCACGTTGATTTTTGTAAAAATCTAATTATAGAATATAATGTATCAATATATAATTATAGAATATAATGTACCATAGAGGTCGTGGGGTAGTATTGCAAACGAATCGTTTGTTCACGATCCCACTTCTGAGATGTAGCGGAATTGATAATTGTATAAATGAAATTCATAGATCAACGTGAGAACAAATATTTATTGCTCGGCAAATTCACGATACAAAGAAATATAATTCACAGTTACTAACCTTAATGCACACTTCGCAACAACTCGTTCTTAACTAACTGCCTAGGCAGTCAGAATGGCCGACATGACGTATCGAAACAATGTCAATGTCACGTCAAGTTTGACATAAGATAGATTAATGATTGTACGTTCAGAAATGTTATTAAACTATAGATTACTAAATATTAATTACGATTCGTTACACTCTTCAGCATTATAAAATTAGTATAGATATATTTTCTCAGGTGTTATATTTTTCATTATTCAACGCAGACGAAGTCGCGGCACCAGCTATTTAGCTTATATTTTAGGTAGTACTATAATTATTGTAAAAACTAAAACTAAATAAATTATTATTTAAGGTAACTAAAATTATTATTTAGCGGTAACTAAAATTATTGTTAAAAATATAATATTTAATTCTCTCATTTTAAGTCGAACAAGGTTTATTTACCTTTAAGTATTTAGGTACTACCTTCATTTGCAACGCACAAAATTGTCGCGGCCTCACCGTTTCCTGTCTGCGGTAATTTAAAGCAATTATTTCACTTCACATTTTTTAGCTCGGTTACCTAGTTATTAAGAACATTGCATAAACAATAGACCGTGGCAAATTCATGCGGGTACAATGTACGCTTCGCAGTTCTTCCGCAATAAAAAGCAAACATTTCATCTACCCACTTATAATTGGAAAAATATGCAAAATTTTCTTCTATTGGTATTAAAATATCCATCGGCAGTAGCTTCTCAAAACGTTGACTCAATTAAAACCTTCGTTGGTAATTTTTTAGGGTTCCGTACGTCCGAATAAAAAAACTGAACCCTTATAGGATCACTCGTGTGTCCGTCTGTCCGACCATTCACCCCCCTTATCTCCGAAACTGCTGAACCTAAAATTTTGAAAAAAAAAAAAAAATTAGTTTTCTACTTATAGATTATAGGAAAACCTATAACAAGTCCAAGATATTAAAATAACATGGTAAATCACTCAATATTGTGCGGATAGGTAACATCGTACGGAACCCTCTTCACGCGAGTTCAACTCGCACTTGTCCCCTTTTTTTTTAAATCTATGTCCTTTACCGCTCTTTAGCGTGATCGATGACACCTCTGTCTATAAGGGAATTCCATTTAATAGTCTGTCTGCTTGTTCATCACACATATGTATATTCGAAAGAGAATATTGGAGTATGATAAACATACATACATGTAGGACTCGTGTTGTGTTACGTTTTGACTTATGTTTCTTATTTTATGTTTATAAAAGGAAGGCGGACAGACTGGATGTCTCCCCTTGATGCCTTTAAACACAAGATAGGTCATAAGAGATGCAAGTGCGCTGCCGACCTTGATATGAAAGGGTTAATAGGAGAATGGTTTCTGGTATTTTATACTCGCTGATCGAAACACAATAAATCAAGCGCTGTTATTTCACGGTGGTGTTGTGGTAGAGTTGTGGTAACTGCTGCCAGTACAAAAATAACATTAACTGTTGGAACTTTTGAAGAACAATTATCAACAAGAGAGTTCGTTAGTTAGTTATAAGCCATCTTATTACTTCTGATAATGTTACTGAATCACATCACACAGCCCCACCATGTTTATGCTTCATTACTTTCTTTTATTTATGTGCGGCGTTCGGAGTGAGTGTAGCACTGAGCAGAACGTTACTCGTTCCAGTGAAACCAGTTTGGTAACACGTGCTCAGATGAAATCGTGACTTCCATGTTATTGATTTCGTATATATTCTTCGATATTTTCTTATACTTAATGATGGTGTTATTAACTTTTATGCTGATGTAAGATGTCTGTGTTGCCTTTATTTAGTTACCTAACGGCCAAATGCTAAAACGCCAATTTGAAAATTGAAGCAACTCAAATCTTAAGCAGAATTAAGCAAATTTCCCTTAAATTCACCTTGTATTTCATCCTTTCTCCCATTGGCAGCGCACATTTTGTTTGTGCACTTGGACCAAGTAGAATTTCAAGTGTCCAACTACCGTCAGTAACTAGACTAACTTTTGGTTAACCAAACTAGCTTTTGCTCGCGACTTCGTCCACGTCCCTCGTGGGGCACTTTTTTTCTAGACGAAAGGTAGATACTCCTGACAACATGTATGCAAATTTCATGATGATCAGTCAAGCAGTTATGGCGTGAAGCGTAACTAACTCTTTTTCGCATTTATAATAAGTTAGGATGTTTCCATTTGAGCATTCTAAGTAGCTATCATATTTAAATAGTGACGAATATATTAAACATATATTCGTCACTACGAGCCCATTGGATGAGTGGTTAAGATGCTTGCCTTAACGCTCTGTTCTAGGGTTCCCGGGTTCAACTTTGGAAATAAACTTTTCGAAGTTGGTTCTGGTCTGGATTTGAAAAGTAGTGGCAGTGTATACTGCGTTTCGCAGTCATTTGGGCAGCCCATCTGGTGGCAGTAACCACCCTTTACAGAAGACCACCGTCACATAACAGCACGTGTGCTGTTGTGATTCCGTGAGTAAAGTAAGGGATGCTAGAGCCCATTTCCCTAATCCTTTCCTTATCCTTAATCCTATTGTAGCAACACACTTGGAGCAGCTTTGGCGTTGCTTGTGTTATAGGCGACGGTAGCCACCTACCATCAAGTGGACCGTCAGCCTGTCTGCCGATCTTAACATAAAAAAAATTAAACAAGTTTTCACATGTACCCGTACAAAAAAAATAGTATAAAACTGTATACACATTCAACCTGAAATTCTCAGAATTCATTATAATATTAGGACGGAATATATCTCATACAACCTTGTATTGTGTCCAATATGCTCTTTTAAGGATCGTCGAGTATTCGAAATATGAAAGGTTGCCAAGACTGGCTCTCTAATGATTTAATAATGAAAGATTGCGAGCAGAGCATGCTCCCATTAACGAGTTCAATTGCTTAATACTGAGGTCCCCAGTTCAATGTGTTATCTAATAACTTGACGAGACGTGAACTCGATTCGCAGATCATTGACAACTGGATGAGTGACAATGAATGTGGCAGACAGAAAACATAAAAAAATAAGATTATATAATAAATATACTAGCTGTACCTGTATTGACTTGACGTCGCTTTAGTAATTTAAATCCACAAATAAATTATAGTAAGATCCCAGTCATGCCAGACATAACTTTTTTCAAAAGCTGTGGACAAAATGTGGGGAACATACCTTCCTCACCTGATAGCTTTAAATTGGCCATCTATCCAACTTAGCAGTACATTTAGCATAGGTACGTTCAAAGTACATAGGAACACTACTGATTCCTCACATTCTGTCCTTTAGAAAATAAGTTATGTCTGGCATGCCAGGGATATTTGGTCCTGAAGTTTGAACTCTTTGAATAATTTTATGTGTGCATTAAGAATTAATTTTGCCGGGTCTATTGCGAAATAAAATTATATGAAAATCAGATGTTAATAGCTTTACAAACAAGAGGAACGGGTAAATAATAAATCGCCAAGACTAAACACACCAACTGTATGGTCTCCAAAGCAAGCACTTAAGGCTTGTGTTATAAATAACCATACGACTTACAGAAGAAGAAACACTGAACACCCAGACCAGAATAATCATGAAAGTTCATTAATTTTCGAAGTTGGCCCTACCAGGAATGGGAAACCAGACCCATGAATTAGAGCGGTAAGGCAAGCATCTTAACCACTCGACCAATGAGTACAAATTTTTGCATTTCCTGAAAAGGCCTGAGAACATTATATAACTCCGTGATTACTGAGACTTATAGGGATTTGATTTCAATAGATTGTATGTTATTTTCTTTTGGTTTTAAATACATTTAGTATACCTAACTCTGATTTATCGGTCGTGTGATAGTAGAAATAACAAAATTAACGAATACCTACAATAATAATAATAATAAACGGTCTTATAGCGAAGAGCCTCAACCAACATCTCAAGAGGCTCTCCCTAGATGGCTGGATCAAGGGACAGACTTCTTGACACGGCACGCATTTTCAGGAGGTTCCTCACTCTGCAGCCCTAACCACCGGTAGCTTGGGCCTTGCCCCGCTACTAGTGGAGAAGATATCTAATTTTAAGTTTTTTATAATATTTATTGTTTTTATATACATATTGTAAAAAATTTAGAATTAAGAAAAGAAATATAAATAAGTGTAGGTATAATAATAATAATAATAATATTTATTGGTTCAAGTTACATAGACTCATTTTTTATTATTATTAAATTAATTTATTATATATATACACACACACATACACATATACATATACACACACATATACAATGAAATGTCATATAAAATACTATAAACTAATTATTTCAATATAAAGAACTTACAAAAATTTAATTAAACCACAGATAATATGATTATAATAACAAACAAGATGTTTCTGAAATAAATAGAAGACTTGAAGTTGCATGAGGGAAATTGATACAGTCGTATGGTTACTTGTGTTGTGACCTATTTTAAGTCAGAGACCTTTTGTCGGAACACGTTCGAGCTATTCAGAGCGTGAATATAACATTGTAATGAATACTTTTTGCCATGAAAATTTAATGATTATATGGAGATATTAAACTTCAATAACATTTGACATCCACCATTTTGGCACGTGTAATAAATAAATTCCTAACTTCGAATTTCACTGTGACCAATATGATTGTGACTGATGAATGATATCATTAAGATGATCTTGATCTAGAGAGATTAAGATAACATGAACATATTAATTGCAGAAGATGGAGAAAAAATTATCACAACTTATTTGCAACTTATACACCTTGTGTTAGGAGGGATTAATTCTCAACCAAACATGTAATATTGTATAGAGATGGAGCTGATTTTGTAGTTTCTTTATCTCCTCTAATCTCCGGTAATTGAAAACCCTCTAATTACTACTAATCCCAAATTGAAGCCGGGTCACGACGGTCTTATTATTATTTTTTGTTGAATACTGGCTGGTTAGAATTGAAGTGGGTTTATGAGTTACCAAGTTACCAGGTAGTTAAAGTTAGTTTCTAGACAGTTTCTACTCCTACAAAATTAATGACCAGACTGAAAAGCAGCTTCTCCACTATTCTACCCCGATAAAAGGAACTCACTTTGTCATTTTTTTAAATGTTAAAGTCGACAGACAGGCTGACGGTCCACTTGATGGTAGGTGGCTACCGTCGTCTATAACACAAGCAACGCTACAGCTGCTGCAAATGCGCTGCCGACTGCAGTAGGATTGGATAAGGGATTAGTAGGGGCAGGGAAATGGGCTCTGGCATCCCTTACTCACTCACCGAAACACATGCTGTTGTGTATGCTGTGCGTACAAATATATGCTGTTATTTCACGGTGGTATTCTGTAAGGTGGTGGTTACTGCTGCCAGGTGGGCTGCCCAAATGACTGCGAAAGAACTAAATAACAGTTAAAATACATAAAAACACTTTTTTAATTAAATAATCAAATGGTATTCTTTTAATTCCATAATTTCAAAATTAGAGCTTTTTATTCTATATATATATATATATATATATATATATATATATATATATATATATATATATATATATATATATACTAAATCAAAGACTGAGACATTAGGTATAGCTTGGTGTTTTATCTGTTAGTTTTTTAGATAATTTCTGAATTCCGAAGACAAAAATGTAACTTTTTATGCTCATTTCGAGCTATGACCCTTTTATTTAGACGACAGTACCGTCTTTTGTATCAAGCCTTTGAGTTGTTTCCTATAATTGTTCAGACAGCTTGTTGACTGCACAGGTGCAGTGACTTTCATACTAAATCGGTTGACAGTCTCAATGAAGACTTATTAGTAAACCCAACGTAAACCCGTACAGTGACTTTCCAAGAAACTCTATAGGGTTATAGCCGGTCATTCTTACCATTTAACATGCTTGCAGCCCATTCAGATTGCGTAATTAGCATTGTAGCAGAACGTACATACTTCGCTAACATTAAGTTATGCAAGAGATTTTATGGGAAGCCATGTGTGGCTTGAGCAAGCGAACGATTTACGAGAGATAGTAAAGTCTCTTTAACAACTTTTTGTTTTATAAAATTTACGCTTTAATACTCGGTGCATGTTTTATTAGAAGGTCAAATATTTGCATGTATTTTCTGTATTACCCTCAGTTCTTTTGTTTCTTTGTTGCTCGGACATTATCAACAATAATCATCTCGCCATCTGCTTAACGCATTCTCAGGTTATACTTAATGGCGTCGTGGACATTACAAAAAAAATGAAACAACACTCAGTAAATGTGCCACCTGGTTGAAACATTGCCCTGGAAACCGGTCACAGTGCAATTTTATTCGTACACAAAAACACAAATCGCTTGAAAAAAAAACATTTTTGTGATGGTTGAACATTTTTATCCTTGAATATTATACTCTATCTCGAAACGTTGCAAGTATTATAACTGAACGGATGGATCATATTCAGAACGATTGTTGAAGTACGAGTTTCTGTTAATCAAGACTGTGTTGCACCTGTTTCGAAGATGGTACGATAATTAATGTTAAATATTGAGCTGGGAACTTGTTTTGTAGATGGAGCTCGTAAGTCACAGAGTAGGTAAATACTTATTGTGTAAACTAGTTTGGTTAGTTCAAGCTGAAGGCAAATGTTAATGCTGAATGATCTAAATATACCTAAGATAGCAATTTAGAATCATTATTTACATAATATGTTTTTGATACAGAAAGAGGTAATCGAGTAAAATAAATTTTAAAGTAAGTAATATTTAATAAAACATATAGAAATTAAAGCTATTTTTGGAGATAATGAATTTTTGGATCTTATCTTATCTACGTCAGAACAAAAATATTTCCACATTTTTAAATCTTCTGACAACTCGAAATATTAAACGGACTAGAAGAAGCATTATATCAAAAACAAATTTGATGCCTTATTTTATTGAAGCAACAATAATATAAACAATAATAGGAAAGATAATTTATAATACGTGTCAGACTTGTTTTACTCTATGCTATTCTATTTGACAGTCATATACCCTTGTGAGTGAATATAGTGTTCTGTGCTATCATGTACAACATAAGGTACATATATCAGCCACCTTTATAACAAAATAAAGCATGAAGGTGATATTTAATACCATTATACGATAACAATTTGTGATATTTAGTCCTGAAAGGACACACAGTTCGCAGACAGGGCAGCCTGTCTGGTAACAAGTATGCTGTTGTGTTTCGTTTATTGTAGCCCCCATACCACCAAGTGGATAATCAGCCTGCCAACCTTTACCTAGGTACCTACATGAAATGAGAGTAAAATAACTAAAATTAATTGCATCCTATTTCTTCGCAACCTCTTTTACACGAGGGAACGACACAAAACTGTACTACAATAAAATATAATAAAGTAATACTATATAATGCGCGCCTTATCCACAGATTTCAATACGCGATCGCGCCTTCTGGTTTCTTCTGTATTCTGTTAGCCAATCTACTATAATTTTTAAAATTACATCTTGCAGATATGTACCTGCTTATTCTTAAACTGGTTTTATCATAAAAACAATAAAGCTTTCAACCGTTGCTTTCCCTGTTGGATATTTTTGAAATCTGTAATTGACTAATAATTTTATCACACTTCATTATTTTTATGAGGCAATAAAATAGTAGTTAAATTGATTGGTTTAAGTGTTTTAATTGATATTAGGTATAGTGTGTGTTCAATTTAAAATAATTTGAAAAAAGCTGAACATTCCTTCCATATTACATCTGAATGCAATTATTAGGGAGATTACCAATAGGAGATTCGGAAAGAGATTCGGACTCGGAAAGAATGCTATGGAAACCTAGCAGATGCTTCAAGAGGGCTTCAAGGAGTCAAGATAACAAGTCGGAAGATGAAACAAGTCGTTCAAGAAGGCCCAGGAAGAGGTCGCTTATGAGCCCCGTTCTGGACGCCCAACAACGTGAAGCATGTGCGCGAAGTTTTCATTCAGACTGTCTTTTGACTACTTAAAACTGTCACCGTCTGCGGTTTATGGGATAGTGACTGAAGAAGTAGGTATCCCATGTGTCTCGAAGAAACTCCACCACGACATTGCTCCCACCCTTAGCCTTCCTGGCCCGCAACAAGACCCCAGTGATTCCTCGGTCCCCTTATAGTCTCGACGTGGCTCTCGGTGACCTCTTTTTGTTTCCCCTCTTGAGAGTCATGTTACATGTTACATGGTTCCTAAAGAAAATTCCGTCCAAGAACTACAACGATGCCTTTTAGGCCTGGAAGACACCTCTCAAATATTGATGAATTTCATATCTGAATGCCGTTATTAGGGCAATCAGCATTTAGTATTCAGCTAATAACGGCTCTCAAATATTGGGTCCTATTTTGAAAAATTTCATAGTATTTTAAAAATCAGATCACTAAATAACTTTTTATGGGACCATTGCATATTACTTTTAGAAATTTAAAATGTACCATGTTGACAAAATATGGAAAATATTTTGTTAAATCTCATTAATGTGCTGAAAGGTCTGTAGGCGTTTTTCACTACCTTTATAATTTTTGAAAATAAACGTGAAAAATTGTGTAGCTGAGCCCGCAACTTCGTACACCTACGCGTGGTATTCGGTATAACGTATAACTTTTTCGTTTGTAAACATACGTCACTGTTGTAAACCAATTGGGATGAAATGTTATGGGAAGCTCGCTGCAATACATCAGTGAAAACCGCATTGAAATCCGTTTGGGAGGCTATTTCGGAGATTAGCGTGCACAAACACACAGACAAACAGACTAAAATTCTAAAAACTCTTTTTGACCTCGGTAACGTAAGTACAACGTGAACAAATTGTTTTTTTTTTTTTTTGAAAAAAAAAAATCATATTGTACGGCTTGTTACGATTTTATTATATGTATTGATTCAAAACATTAATGTGGGCCCATTTCGAGTAATTGTCAAGTTATGTAATAATTTAGGTCAAAATTTAACTCCGCAAATTTTATTTTTTTTGTAACCCATAATTTACTGTAACCAATAATATACAATTTTGAAAACCGCCTTAATCAAAATACAGTTAAGTATCATATTTATATCCTCACATGGATTTACCTAAAATATTTAGAAAATACAAGATTTCGACATTTTTGGCTATAAAATTGTGTTTAACTTTAAGTAGACAAAACTACACATTTGAATTTAACCTTATTTTAAATACATTGCAATATTGTTCACACGTAATTAAAATCTTTAAACTTTAAAAGGGCCGTGAAACTGTGATGCAAGTACCTATTTAATATGAAATGCTTGCATGAACGAAGTAGCTAGAATACAATGCAAGTTGCAAGTAACGGTTGTCAGGCCGGTTCGGCGTGCGGTGTGAGCAGCGTGACGGGACCACAGTTGCCACTCATTTTCATTATTGCTACTCATACACCGTCAATTTGGCATTCCTCCTTGAGAAGACGCCCATAGACTTCATTAACAACAGCAGACGCCTCACAAACAGTGACACTTTTGACTTAAAAAAATCACATTGTTATCTCGCTCTTCTTTATTTATTACTAGCGTCCCGCCCCCGGCTTCGCCCGGGATGCAATTTTTATACATATAAACATTCCCCATTTATCCCTCTTTCCATTATTCCATTATTTCCATTTATCGTCGAATAGCTACAACTCTTTCAAAATAGGAGTCCCAGAAGATTGCTACGATAAGTGCTTTTCGATAAACGTTTGGCCAGAAAATGCACGGGTTAAGAGGTGGGTGAATTACAAAAAGCGTACGCCTTCAAACTTGGAGAGTCATACATTTCCCCGGGGTTTCGGCTCTCAGTGAGCCGCGTGCCGTATTGCCCTTGCACGTTAGCGTCTTCTATCAAAATGTGAGAGGCTTGAAGACGAAGTTGCCGACGTGGCGTACCAGTATGTTGACATCGGATCACGCTGTGGTCGCTGCGACCGAAACTTTCCTAGACTTTTCAGTTGAGGATGCTGAAGTGGCTCCGGATGGCTGGACTTTGCTGCGCCGCGATCGCGCGGCCCCCTGCGGCGGAGTATTACTCGCGGCGAGGCCGGGGGTCGCCGCGCGCCGCCGTCGTGACCTGGGGCCTTAGACAAAGTAGCATTCGCTCCGTAGCGATGCGATATCGAAGTTCGTTATCGTCTCAGAGACAAAGGAATCGACACTGTAACACGTGATACTTTGTCATGATTTCTTTGTCTCTGAGACGATAACGAACTTCGATATCGCATCGCAACGGAGCGAATGCTACTTTGTCTAAGGCCCCTGGAATCGGAGCTCGCCGAAGACCTGTGGGCTTCGCTCTCCTACTGTGGTATCTCTCTTGTTGTATGTGTCGTTTATATTAAACCGAAAGCTACCGATGCCGTTTATATGAATTTATTTTGTAAAATAGAATCCTTTTTATCAGTGTCGAAGAGTAAATTTTACATTTTCGGGGATTTAAATATTAATAGTGCATCGAATAATATTAAAAATTATTATTGTTATTTTTTGACCTATTGTAGCTTAATTGACTATAATGATATAATTAATTATCATGGAGGCATTCTTGACGTAGTATTGGCGCGGGAGTCGCAGACGGTGTGCGTCCGCGAGGCAGCTGATGGGTTTGTGCCGCCCGACCGATTGTACCACCCCGCGCTCGAGGTGGCGCTCGCTTTCCGACCGCTAGATAACGATTACGCCCGACTGAGTCCGACTAACATTGACACGTCTCGTGATTGGAATTTCAAAAAGATGGATATTCCCCTTTTCCTCTCGCTACTTGAGAACACTTCTTGGACGTCTGTGCTGGAGTCCAAGGACGCGTCTGTTGCGACAGAAGCTTTCTATCACATTATCTATCGATTATTTGATTTGTCGGTCCCCAAAAAGAAAAGGCCAGTTGCGCAATGTAATAGGTATCCCGTATGGTTCGATGCAAACATTATAAAAGATATACGATGTAAATCTAGACTGCACAGAGCTTGGTTGACCTCAAAATGTATTAATACATATAATATGTTTTCGGAGTTACGTACGAATTTGAAGGTCCGTATCACGCAAGCTTATAAGTCTTATATCTCCAGTATTGAAGATAATTTATTACAGCGTCCACAGAATTTTTGGAATCATGTGCACAGCCTCAGATCTAAGGGCGGGTTCGAGCCTTGTGTTTCTTATAAAGGTAACCTATGTGCCGGTGTAGCGGCTTCCGAGGCTTTCGCGGAGTATTTCGCTAGTGTTTTTCTGGATAAATCACCGACACTCGATATCGACTCGTGTGTTGGTCTGGGCAGTGTCGGTGGTCACGTTACTATCCCCGCTATATTTCCAGAAGACATTGAACGTGGCCTAAACAAGTTAAAGATAGGTAGCTCACCTGGTCCCGATAATTTGCCTGGTTCTACTCTAAAGGCTGGTAGAAGGCACTTCATCCTCCCGCTTTACCATATATTCAATCTGTCGCTAAAAACTGGGAAGTATCCTGATTTGTGGAAATTGTCCAGAGTTACTCCGATCCCGAAGAGTAGCAAAAGATCTCTGGTAGAGGAATATCGCCCAATAGCGATCCTATGTGCGCCAGCTAAAGTTTTTGAGTACATCCTGCATAAAGAGATATATAGACAGGTGAAACAACAAATAGGCGAAGAGCAACATGGCTTTAGGCCTGGTCGCTCGGTAAATACGAACCTTTTAAGCTTGGTTGATTATATCTCGGATGCTATGGATCATGGCTTACAAGTAGACGTTATTTATTTCGACTTTCAAAAAGCTTTTGATAAAATTGATAACGACATATTGCTACAGAAGTTATGCGCTCTTGGCTTTTCCACTGGTCTCCTCAAATTTATGGCGGACTTTTTGAGGGGCCGACGGCAATATGTTAGGTATGGGATACATGTTTCGCAGCCCTATTACACCCAATCTGGTGTTAGCCAGGGCTCTATCACTGGCCCTTTATTATTTCTATTGATGGTCCATGATCTACCTAAAGTAATCAATACAGCCAAGTGTCTCTTATATGCTGACGATCTTAAGCTCTTTCTGGAAATAAAATCTCCCAGAGACTGCCTCAGCTTACAACAGGACATAAATCGTATTTGCCTATGGGCTGTGACGAATAAAATGACATTTAATGTAACTAAGTGTAATGTAATGACATTTGACCGTAAAAGAAATTCAATTGATTATAACTATTATCTTAACAATTTATGTATAAATCGAGTAAATTATATTAAGGACCTAGGTGTAAAATTCGACCGTACCCTGTCTTTTCACGATCATATATCGGATCTAGCCAAAGAGTCCTATCGTCGGCTGGGCTTCGTCTTGCGAAACGCCAGGGATTTTGAAAATCCGTTAGTTGTTAGAACTTTATATGACTCGTTAGTTAGAAGCAAACTAGAATCTAGTGCGTGTGTGTGGAATCCGCATCACTTTACCTACACGCGGATGCTGGAAAAGGTTCAAAAAGTGTTCCTTAGGTCGCTGTACAAGAAACTCTACGGCTATTACCCGTGCATGTATCCGACCAAATTCTTGCTTGGACAGCTCGGCTATAACTCGCTGGAAGTGAGAAGATTGATGGATCAGCTCACTACTTGCTACAAGGTGCTCAGAGGATCGGTCGATTCCTTGCACCTGCATGATTTATTGTGCACCTTGTTCGTGCCAGACGGACCCGGAGTTTTGGGCAATAGGCGCGGGGAATTGCCCAAATTGTTTAACGTGGCTGTCAGCTGCACCGTGGCGCGCTCCATGTCTCCACTGATCCGTATCCGCCGCCATTTCAATGCACTCCTTACCACCAACCCTGACATTGATATTTTTTGTGACAATTGGTCTACTGTAATTAAAACTTTTCGGACATATTGTGAAAATTTAATAGACCAATGGGACAAAGGCATGTAAGCCGTTAGTTTAATTGACTAATATTGTAATGTAGGATATATTTTTCTTATTATTGATTATTATTATTATTATTATTATTATTTTTTTTATCATATTAACTACGAAGATATGTATTGTGAGATAAATGTTAGTGGACCTCTCCGTTTTTATCTCAATAAAGAATTTGAATTTGAATTTGAATTTGAATTAGTAAAAACCGAATTAAAATCGGTCTACCCGTTCACGCGTGATGAATAATGAAAATATACGAGTTATTAGCTGAGCCCGCAACTTTGTACGCACCACGTGTTTAGCGCGTAACTTTTTGTACAAACCGATTGAAATGAAACAAACACTAACCGTCTTACTACAAAAACATTAAACATACTTTAAACAGGCTTTGTACACGTGGTTAAATAAAACTTTACTACAAAAGAGTGTCTAGGCATTGTTTAGGGTTAGACAATGCTTGAGCATTATTTAAATTTAAATACCGCCAGATGCTTGATTAACAAGTGTCTATCTAGTTAGCGGCTTCTCCTTGGACCTGCTGTCAAATTTGTAATCGTTTTGCGTAATATTAAAGATTTCTTTTGATTTTTGAAATGACTATGGGTATTTTAAATTTAATTGATTACGTATGGAGGATATGAATTATTTATAAGGATATATAATTTTGTGAGATAGGATACATCGCGAGCGAATTAATCCATTCGAATATTACGATGACGCAACGCCGCGCTCACGTTTTTTATCCATGTTAATAATAATAATTGGAATTTATGAAAATAAGAATATTAAATTAACAAATCCAACTTGACATTTGACAATTACGCCCGTGTCAGTTACGTTCCATTAAGCGCAATGTTTTTTGATTTAACAAAATTTTATAAACAATCTAACGTATTTGTTGTAATTTGTGCCTTATTCCAATTTGATAATTTACTTATATCGTTACTATAGTCCGTAATAATATCTTGTGAAAACCAAAATCTGCGTAAAATGAAAACGACATGAATTCAGGGCGAGTGACTGAATGAATGTTTGTCAGGGTTGCCATAATGCAATATCATTCTCGTACTTTAACACTATCTACAAAAACAAGCGCTATACAAGGTTTTGTGGTAAGAACATTTTAAGCGCTCGCCTAACAATGTTTAAATAGTTATACATTGTCTACGTAAGCACGTGTTTAGACAGTGCTTATTTAATCTTTTGTAGTAAGACGGTAACCGTCTTACTACAAAAACATTAAACATACTTTAAACAGGCTTTGTACACGTGGTTAAATAAAACTTTACTACAAAAGAGTGTCTAGGCATTGTTTAGGGTTAGACAATGCTTGAGCATTATTTAAATTTAAATACCGCCAGATGCTTGATTAACAAGTGTCTATCTAGATAGCGGCTTCTCCTTGGACGTGCTGTCAAATTTGTAATCGTTTTGCGTAATATTAAAGATTTCTTTTGATTTTTGAAATGACTATGGATATTTTAAATTTAATTGATTACGTATGGAGGATATGAATTATTTATAAGGATATATAATTTTGTGAGATAGGATACATCGCGAGCGAATTAATCCATTCGAATATTACGATGACGCAACGCCGCGCTCACGTTTTTTATCCATGTTAATAATAATAATTGGAATTTATGAAAATAAGAATATTAAATTAACAAATCCAACTTGACATTTGACAATTACGCCCGTGTCAGTTACGTTCCATTAAGCGCAATGTTTTTTGATATAACAAAAATTTTATAAACAATCTAACGTATTTGTTGTAATTTGTGCCTTATTCCAATTTGATAATTTACTTATATCGTTACTATAGTCCGTAATAATAGCTTGTGAAAACCAAAATCTGCGTAAAATGAAAACGACATGAATTCAGGGCGAGTGACTGAATGAATGTTTGTCAGGGTTGCCATAATGCAATATCATTCTCGTACTTTAACACTATCTACAAAAACAAGCGCTAAACAAGGTTTTGTGATAAGGATATTTTAAGCGCTCGCCTAACAATGTTTAAATAGTTATACATTGTCTACGTAAGCACGTGTTTAGACAGTGCTTATTTAATCTTTTGTAGTAAGACGGTAAATGTTACGGGAAGCTTGCTTTAATAAATCAGTGAATACCACATTCAAATCGGTTAAGCCGTTTCTGAGATTAGCGTGCACAAATGCACAGACAAACAAACAAAAATTCTAAAAACTATTTTTTGACCTCGGTAACATAAGTATGTACAACGTGTACAAATTGTTTTTTTTTTGTACAGACAGGGCTCGTTTACGATTGTATTATATGTATATACTCCGGCCATTATAAGAGTGCTGTTCTGACAGGTGTCAATTCCATACATTTTCTGTATCGTTTATTCGGAAATGAACTTTATGCAATGGACATAAAGAAATGTCAAAAACGCATTAATAGAATGACCGTACTATAGATATAGATAACGCCTAGCATCTTTATCACTGTGAAGACGACGGCGACGGTGGCCTAACATTTTTAATCCCTCGGCACTCTTGTGTTATTTGTAATAAATTACTTCAATTATATTCTTTATTGAAAAAACGTTATATATTAGTAGCTGGTGCCCGCGACTTCTGAATTGAAAAATAAAAACATATGACATCTTTATCGCTGTGACGATGGTGGCCTAACATTTTTTAATCACTCGAGAACCTAACATTGTTCCAGAATGAAAAGTATCCTATATGCTATTCCAGATAATAAACTATCTGTGTGTCAACTTTCATCCAAATCCGTTCAGTCATTTTTGCGTTATTGAGGAACAAACATTCACACTTTTGCATTAATATTATTAGGATAAGGATGAACCTAAAGTTTGCTTGTGAAGCTTTATTTAATTTGATTCAGTTTCATTATGACTTGCATTGATAATTATAGTGTTAGACGACAGATCTAATACGATCATAGAGCGTAGGTACAAAAGAATCAATCTAGGGCTGGATCTGATTGCCGTGCTGTATTAAAATTTGTAATTGATTGTGTTACACTGATCCATCTAATACAGCTTCTGGATCAATTTAAATCAGCCCAGCGGCTATCAATAGGAAGGCAAAGGACATGATCTCAGACATAGGACGTCCACTACTGGTCATGAGATCGCTCACAAGCAGCCTGGATCCACCGCAGCCCTTATCAGACCATAAGGGCCATAAGACCATATGAATACGTTATATATATTCACCGAATACTTTTCCTAATGTTCTGGTTTCTAATAAGAAACCAGAATTGTGTAATAACACAACTCAAACATAAATGTCGTAGAATTGAACGTTTGAAGAGCCAGTTAAAATTTCACACCAGAATGTAACGAAAATAAGATTTTTAGGTCTTCCAGGTGTAGGTATTATAAAAATTTCTATTACAACATCACTAGTTTTATTCTTCATTGATCAATATTGTGTAGAACAAGTTCTCAATTTGCCAACTCCAATAGATATCCGTCCATGCTTTTTACAGTGGTATTGCAAATAAATGAGGTATTTATTTTAGTATTTTTTTCGGCAAATTTTAATACACAAAACTTCCTCGTGGGAGAAGTTAATGGAGAAATAGACAGAGGCGGACAGCGAATTTATTTTATAAAATGCATAGACTTTTATACTAAGTAAAAGAATAACTAAAAAATATGTAGTATTTGACTATTTTTCAAAACAAAAGATTAAGGTAGGTAACTAACGCTCGTGCGAAACGTGAATAATCAAATACTAAATATATCTTCAGCAGAATTAACTCATGCATTTAAAGGGCGACGATAATGTGTCTTTATTTGTACCATTACTCATTACACCAAGCAACTTGGTGCCGAATTGGGTATAAAAATAGTAAACAAAAACATAATGGCGCCATTGCTTGCCGCCATTATTATTCACGACACCCAGCAATTACAACTTTTCAGCAAAATCCTGTTGAAATTTTCATATTTTTTTTTATGAGATTTTTATGTAATTAATGTTATTTAATAACAACTTAGATCAATATCTACTATAGTTATCTTTTAATCTATGAGTGACTATAAACTGAATTTATACTATACATAGACAATACTTTTGCTATAGAAATTTAGGGAAACTTCTGGTAATTTTTAACTTTTACATATAATACATATTAATAAAATAAAATCACTGTCCGCCCTTGTATGTTTCTCCGCTAACTTCTTCTAAAGCACCCAACGAATTTTGATAGGATTTCCACTAATGGAAAGGGTAATTAACAAAGATGGTTTGTATATATAATTTGCAGAAAAAATTACACCCGTGCGAAGCGGGGAGCAAGTCGAAAACAAGCGGAACCAAAGTCTTTATATACTTACTTAAAAATAACATTCTATTTTTAATAATATTAATAAATGCGAAAGATTGCATGTTGGTTTGTTACTCAATCACGCAAAAACGGTTTATTACCTGGATTAACGTATAGGATATTTTTTATCCTGGAAAAATGTTAGGTTCTTATGGGATTTTCAAAAAACGAACTATAGCGCGCGCATAGCCAGTTAGTTACTTAAATAATAAAATTACATGTCGATAGTAGCAATTTTATTATTAAGATTTTGATATTTTTTTTCTGTATATAGGCCGCTGTTGTTTTCACGCTAATTACGGTACAATCTGGAATTGATACTTTCTTGAATGGGTAGTTTCCAAACAGCATTAAAAGGATACTTTAAAGTGCATGTATTAAAAAAAAATCATGTCATAATAAAGAAGCACTGTTTATGCTCCAGTGAACGCTGGATCGGATCACATTCTCTTTCTGTTACTTACTGTTACTCTTCTGTTATTTGTGTATATTAATTTCTGTAATTTATATACACAAACATTCCTCGTCTATTGCTCTTTCCAGTAGTGGAGACCGTATCAAAATGCGTTAGAAGGTTTAGAGAAGTTAGCGGAGAAACCGGTCATCGACTTTATTCTGTCTATTAACATAAGTATAATAAAATCGTAAGCGAGCCCTAAAACAATTTGTACACGTTGTACTTAGATATGTCACAGAATAAATATGTTAAAAAAATAGTTTTTAGAATTTTTATCTGTTTCTCTGTGCGTTTGTGTACGCTAATCTCAGAAACGGCTTAACCGATTTTAATGCGATTTTCGTGATGTATTGTAGGAACATTTAGCTTTATTTCATTCCAATCGGTTTACAAACAAAAGAGTTACGCGCTATACCTAATACCACATGTGTGAAGTTGCGGGCTCAGCTAGTTTTATAATATGTACCTATACAAATATATATAGATGTAGAATGGATATAGATAAAGCTAACTCTTTAAAAAAGATCACACAAAGAACATAATGACCTAAAAAAGTATCTTTTTCCACAATATGTAAAAAGAAACGAAAAAAAATGTATGTTAGTAAAGACTGAATTAGTCATACCTAGTCTAATTATTTTAAGATTTACTACTCATGTTATAAAGATTCAATGAATTAAATAAGACCATTCTATTACACATTTTTATAATAATAATAATCTTCTAATAAATATTGTACGTGATATAACTTGAAGAGATTAGCATTGTATGTGCTTTATCGAAATAGCGTTATTATATATGCCGATAAACGTTGGGTGTGCATCGCGATAGTGATCTAATATCGAAAGAAGTTAATTTTGTAGTAGCCACATTAATTTTCCTACAGAAGACCACCGTGAAATAACAGCATGTGTGCCGTGTTTCCGTGAGTAGATGCCAAAGCCCGTTTTCCCATCGTCTCCTCATCTCTTATCCCTTATCCCACTTAAGTTGGTAACAAACTTGAAAGCACCTATAACGTTGCTTAAGTTAATATCGGGCCCGCCTTTAATCTATTGCAGGTCCTGGGCACTTTAGAATAATGCGTCCCCCCATGAACGGACAAAAGCTATTATAAATATATTTTGGAAGAAACGGAAATTAAAAGAAAATGAACAAATAAATAAAACCTTTTGGATTTTTGATAGTTCACTCCTGGGCTTATATTTTTCTTTATATAAAATGTTTGTAATTTTATTCGAATTATTAAAAAGATCTGTTCTCTTGGCAAATTGAGGCCGTCTCAAAAGCTGAATGCAGGGCATTTGTATTATGTTTCAAAAGCAAGGGCGTTTAAAGGCAAGGTGTGTAAGGTCATTAAGGGTAATTTTTGTGTGAAAGGTGACGAGAAATTGATTTAAAAGCGAAATGAATTCAACTGCTCTTTTCAATGGAACCGGCTTTTGTTCAATGATAATTTTGGTACTGCGAGTGAAATCCGGTAAACATGGCGGCGTTGGTCATTTTGCACACAGTTCCGAGAAATCATTTTGTTATCGAGTCCGTAATAATATTTATTCGTCTTAATGTTATATTTTAATACCTAACCGCAATTTGAGGTTTTCTTATTCGACTCGCTATTTTTAGCTTTTTTATTTATTGTTTTGTTTTTATTAAAGTATTGTTTTATTAAATTACTAGGGAGCTGACCCCGGCTGTGCACTATTTTTCTGCAAATTACACACATAAACAATTCTCGTTTATCGCTCTTTCAATCAATGATTCCATATTAAAATCCATTGAGTAGTTTAGAAGAAATTAGAGGAGAAATTGAGGCGGAAAGCGACTTTGTTTTATAATATTATGTTTTATATAGGTATTCGTTTCTAATTCTTATTTAATCGTAAATAATTCGTATTTAATTCTAACAATTTAACTCATAATTTGTATAAGGAATAATTATTCCTTTTTAATTATCTAACACAATAAAATAGTTAGCAGTCAATATATGTTCTTGACCAAAAAAATAATAAGAACCTTCAATTAAAACCCAACTAGGCCAACTTGTCTATTGTTTAAACACGTGTCCCGAATTTCGTATAACTTTAGCTTTAGCTAAAGCTAGCTTTAGCCAAACTTTAGCTTTGGAAAATAATATATTATTTAATAATCCTCTACAAAGGACCAATGGACAAACGATGCAGTTAGGCAGGGACAACTTTGACAAAGAGGTTGACAGAAGAATTCGGCTGGGTTGGGCTGCTTTCGGGAAGCTATATCATTTATTCTCGTCACCACTGCCGCAATGTCTGTAGACCAAGTTATATATCAGAGTGCATCCTGCCAGTGATGACGTATGGTGATAACGTATCCCCAAGTTTAAATTTGCCCAGCGAGCTATGTTCGGTGTTTCTTTGGTAGATAGGATCAGTAATTCTGAAATTTGCCAAAGAACCAAGGTTGACGACATAGCCGTAAACATTAGCTATATAGGACCATAGGACAAAGAGATTGACGAATTAGCAACTTGAAGTGGCAATGGGCCGGTCATATCTGTTGCAGAGCGGATGGGGTAAAATGGGACCCAAATATCGAGCTTTTTGTGTACCTAGCTTTTTTCAAATGGGTCAAAACTGTTTTGTAGTCAATTCCGTTCTTCAGTCATGTCGTAACGACTGATATGGCGATCTTGCTCAACTTTTTCAAAAATGGTGTCCATTTTATCCGTAACAAGGCGACCAGAGCGAGGTGCATCTCTGACATTAAAATTACCGGATTGAAAACGCTTAAACCAACTTTGTGCTGCTCTTACTGACACTGCATTAGGTCCATAAACGTCCCAAATTTTTTCTCCACTTGCGGTGCATTTTTTCCTTTTTTGTAATAAAATTTTAAAATGTACTGAATTTCTTCAATAGATTCACTCATTTTGACAGAAAGAAAAACAAATGAAAAATAGCTGGAAACAACATTTTACTAATTTGTTTCTTTTTTGATATGTAACCTTTTTAATGTCATCAAAACTAGACAGATACAAATAGTACAGCCAAAGATTACAAGTTTATACATACTAAACGCGAAGACTTTTTCCCCGACCTAATATGTAAGATCCTAGTTATAAGTTTATTTACCAGCTGTCTTTGTTTTTTTATTTATTTAATTCAAAATACATAACAAAAACCTTAAAATAAATAAATCGTCAAACTTACATGACGTTTGTTGACGAATATATTACAATTACAAGTTCTAGCACCCATATTACAAGTTCTGCTAGATGGCGCTATGTGACATATACTGAAATAGAATTTAAAAAGAATTAAATAGATCTGGTACATCTTTTAAATTAGTATAAATACTATTTTAAGCAGTAGATTTAAATTACATTTTAATCCTTAAACGAAAACATGGATTTTAACACGTAATTATGTTTCCACAACTGAGCAAACCCCTGACATCCAAGGTCAATGTCGACACCCAGCGTCAATAATTGCAAATCTATTTATTATTCAAACTCATTATATTGAATCTCTATTTAAACTTACCATTTAAAGATTATGAACACATTTCTTAGTAATAATTAGTTTTAACGATAATAATATTAAATGACTGTATTTATAATCCGCCCACACAGAAGATTTATACCTGTTCTGTTACCATATACATATTAGGCATGTCTGGCTGCTTGGCTCTAGGCTCTTCCGTAATTGAGGTGTTTAGATTGTATTGTAAATTTAATCTTATGAAACATATTCAATTCACGTTATAACTTCTTGAGACTAACAATTAATTTCTAACAATATCTTACCTATTCGAGTCGCTAGTCTATATTAATAATTTCGTCAAGGGGTACGGTAGACTCGATTGAAACCTTACCTGAATAATAAAACATAAAAAAATAAAGATTTCGAGTCGACAACATATATCTGCAAAATTCGGATTGTCAAGTATTTTGTTAAATTGTAATAATGCTGACAGATAAATCGCAGTCGCCATATTGGCCACTCTAGCGAAACGTCACTCACTGACACCTGTGACATCTTGAGTGGTTAATAAACGTTCCGTTTCATTCATACGCCTCGCCACTCAATACGTCGTTGCACCATTCATTTTAAAAACAAAGGTGTCCATTACAAAGAACTGTGACTCATGTTACTGTGTAAAACGAAACGTCTTGCCTCAAACATTGAGCGAAATCTATGCCGCTTTTTCCTTGAGAACCGATTACTATAGAAATATCTACTTACATTTTGTATCTACATGTGTATATATTATGAGTCACATTACACCCGAGCGAAGCCGGGTTTTCATCTAGTATTGTAATAATACTTATTTTTGTACGAACACCGAAACGTCATAAGTTCCCATTTTTTTACAAAAAAATTAGCCTTGTACAATTAGGCTAATTTATACAAATTAGCCTTGTATACCTAATCTTCGGAAGAATGAATACTTTACATTGGAGAAGTATCATTCTAAAAGATAAACACATCTTCTCCAAGTGCTTTATCAGGTCACTCCAACCTTGGTGATCACCCTTGAAAAGGCCCCTCTGTCACGCGCTATTCGGATCACATCCTCCAATCCCGCTATTCCGGTGATGATGTTTTGCAGCCATGACACATCCTGTCTGGCCCGAATGATTTTTTTTTTATTAAATCAAGGGCTTGACCACTATATCACCTGATGTGAGGTGCTGATGTGGCCGAAGGTGGACCACGCATACCCAGTTTAGAACCCTGGTTTAGAAGACCCAGATGATGATATGAAGCATATTGTCATTGTACTTCACACCCCCATTAACAAGTACATTTAAACAACAGTAGAAAAAAATATAAGCTAGTTAAAAAATAAACAAAATATCTATACATATAATAAAATCGTAAACGAGCAGTATCTATCTGTACATTAAATATTAAAAAAAAAAACACAATATGTACACGTTGTTCTTATGTTATCGAGATCAAAAAAATCTCTTTGTCTGTGCGTTTGAGCATGCTAATCTCTGAAACGACTTAACCGATTTGTATGCGGTTTTCACTTATGTATTTCATTAAGCTTCCCGTAACATTTAGTGTTTGTTTCATTCCAATCGGTTTAGAAACAAAAAAGTTACGCGTTATACCGAATATCAGCGAGCGCAGCTAGTGTTAAATAAAAGTGTATATATTATTGTACTTACACCTATGTATAAAAGTGTACTTCATTGTACTTCAATGAAACATCACACTGGTTACGCACTAATAACATTTTATGCACAACGCAAACTCTATTGCATAGAGTTATGTTAATTCGGTCTTAAGTTTTTTTTTTAATAATTTCTACATAAATAATTATTATTTGCCTTGGCGACAAGTCTTTTCCGGTTTTTTTCTCATTTCCGTGTTAATTCTGTCCGTGAAATAGGTAATTGTGTTATAGTAAATTCCTTTATGTCAAGTTTTTGTTTAAAAAATCCGATCAGTGAAATAAATTCTATTGCTTATCTAATTCTTACATCGTGTGGTTGTGTCAGCTGGGCATAGCACAGACCTCTTATCAGTGTGATGAAGTATGATCTATTAGACCTTCACTTTAGACTGGCAGGGCTTTAAATATATTCGGAGATTGATATTCTAAAATAAGTAGGTTTTGATCCTATGTTATTGCTTCTCATAATAATGCTCATGGTTTTTTTATTATATTAAGACTGAGTTGACTGTAGGTACATAGACTAAGCAGAAAACTGCGCGAGGTGTATTCCAATCTATGACCTTTTTCAAAATGTATTTTTTTTACAAACTATTACAGTATCCTAACTAATGATATAAATGCGAAAATGAATTTGCTTGTTTATTTATTACTTTTTCACTAACTGTACTCAACTGATTATCGCGAAATTTTGCAGACACATTCTCATGGGTACAGATAAGAAAATAGGCTAACTTTCATTCAGAAACAAAGTACCTACTGTTACTGAGAGTTTTGTAATATTTTGAACAAAATTCTTTAATAGGTTTGAATGAAAATCGAGATATACTCATTCTCAATGACGTTGTGACTGCTTGACGCTTCCTCACGCTTTATTTTTTAATAAATCTCGATAGACAGGCTGACGGTCCACTTTATGTAGGTGGCTACCGTCGCCTATAACACAAGCCTATAACACCACAGATCCTGCAGTACGCTGCCGTTTACAGTAGAATTAAGAATAGGGATTAGTAAAGGGGATAAGGAAATAGGCTCTGGCATCCCTTACTCACTCAGCGAAACATGCTAATATGCTATTATTTCACGGTGGTCTTATGTAAGGGGATGAATACTGCCGCCAGACAGGCTGCCCAAATGACTGCGAAATGAAAAGTTAAGGCAAGCACCCTTTTTTTTGCGTGGTAAAATCTGCGAACCACATCCTCACCGACGATGGGGATATCGGTGGGTATGTGGGACTTCTACCCACTAAAAACCCACGATGTTTCTTCGCGCCGTCCATGACGGGGGTTAGGGGATCGAAGAACCATGCGTCTGCCTTCCCCCGCCAGACGAGGCCTAAGGCTCCACCTAAGGCAAGCACCCTAACCACTCATTCCAACGGACGCGTCTTATACTCTAGGGGTTATACTAAATTTCTTCAATAATTACATTTTTACTACTAGCTGAGCCCGCAACTTGGTATACGGTATAGCGCGTAACTTTTTCGTTTGTAAACCGATTGAGATGGAACCAGACACTAAATGTTACGGGAAACTTTTGCTACAATACATCAGTGAAAACCGCATTCAAATCGGCTAAACCGTTTCTGAGATTAGCATGCACAAACACACAGACAAACATTCTAAAAACTATTTTTTTGACCTTTGTACAAGGTCCAAAATTTGTTTTTTTTTTTAATATTGAATGTACATCAGCCACGGCTCGTTTACTAAATTATTTATATAGATTCACAGCTCAAACAGAATTTCATAAACATAGCCTTATATAATGAACTAGCTGAACTCGGCCACACTTCGGTAGCGGTACTGGGACACTGCTTATTTCTAATACTATTTATCGTAGCGTGATGTTATATAGCCTATTGCCTTCCTCGATAAATGGACTATTAAAAACAAAAAGAATTTTTCAATTCGAACCAGTAGTTCCTGAGATTAGCGCGTTCAAACAAACAAACTCTTCAGCTTTGTAATATTAGTATAGATAATAGAGAATTGCTCGAGTATTCCGCGCCGGGTACTTTAGACTGGCACAAATTGTAGCTTTACATTCAAACGAGTAAATTTATAGGATGCTAGCAATAAAAGTTGAATGCATTTTTTACCATTGACTGACCATATACGGTGCTTAATAATACCAATTGATATAAACGTGTAGGTAGGTATGGTTAGGATGTGTGAACAAATATGGCTGCACTCATTTGTGCCCTACGGATGCAGGAAAACCGCACACGCCTCATTGTGTGGTGCAAACTAGAAATATAATTCGTGTTGTTTGTATGGATTTTACTTGTTTGAAAGATTTTTATTGAAAATAGGTAAATATACTTATATAAGTACCTACCTATTTTTTTTACAAAAACATATTTTTACTTTTTTATTTTGTGGACTTTTATTACAATTACAAGCCCTCCTGAGCTTGTAAGACCAGAGAATTTAAAAATATATATCTTTTTATTTTTTTAACAAAAAAGAAAATGAATTCCCAAACAAATGGTAACAATTATTTTGAACTGTTTTGTTTAGATTAATTAATCCGACAACTGATTGAAAGCCTCGTTGAAGCTTAAACATTTCATACAAGATATTTGCAGCATCACAATGCGACTCCGCTCACAAGATTACAGCTCCTGTATTTGCCTACATATTTTTACATAAATACTAAACACTATATGCATGCATCCACTAGCTTTTTTTGGGATTATTACGTTTTTTCGGGCAAATATTCCATATTTCTCTTCATACAAACCTTACTCGTATTTCAACGAATATTTGAAAAAAAAATTTGCCAAATTGATCCAGCCGTTTTCAAGGTTCGAGTGAATCCTTACACGGATGAATGCTGGCCAAGTGCAAACCCATGTTGTTGCAAAATGCAAGCCCACCCATGCAAAATGTTAAAAATTCAAATTTAAATTAAGCGTTAAATTAATTAACGTTTGTCGTTACGTCAGATTCTACAAAAACAATCAAATGTTCCAATTCCAATTTTGACGTTATGCTAGTACTATTTATTTATTCTGTGGTTATGGACCCATCGGGTACTTCGATGATTCTGCCAGTGTCAAATGTTAAAAAAATCACAAATTCTTCTTCAAAAAATGGCAATACAAATCACAAATTAAACAACTATGCGCTTGTTGCCACTGTCCTTATAGACTTTGACGTCACATTTGATCTGACCAATAACGTTGCGTTTCAAGTATTTTGAATTTTCCACTATTTTTTGCACATTTTAATAATAATTTTTTTAAAGGAAAAAGAAATAATATAAAAAATATTTACATAGACATATTATGTAAATTTTTATGAACATTGCTTTAGAAAGTTCAAAAAAAACATTTAACCCTTTTTTGAATTAGATGCATATTCCCTATTGGAAGAGTTTACTTTTCTCCTAAATGTCTAAAGTGCCTAAATTTCTTACATGGATATTGCCTGGATGTAGACTAAACGCTAATTTAACCCCCCCCCCCCCAAAAAAAAAAAATTTGAAAACCCTAAATATGATATTATCATGGAAGTAATAAGTACTATACAGGGTGGTAATTTGAGATGGGTCAGTAAGGGCAGCTACCTAAACCATTGTAGCTAGAACAAAACACTCTTAGGAGACTATCCATTATTTTAATAGTTATTTCCATCGGCATTCAAAGATTTTGGAAAAATGGTACAGTCAGCGAGAAAAAGGTCAATTTTCACGTTTTGTTTTTATAATGCCAATCGATTCTGTTACTTATAAGGATCAATTGACCCTATGGGACCACCTGAGGTTAGAGTACTAGAAACGTCAAAAAACTCAAAAAACTACTTCCATACATTTCTTACAGAATGAGATTGAAAAATAAGTTCAAACATTGTTTTTAATTAAAAAAGGCGGCAATCACTACAATGGAAACTGGCTAGGCAATGTTTATTTTAAATTAATTTGAATTTGGAAGGAAAACATTGTTTTAGAAACAAATGTTATTTATTATTATTCTTGCATGTCAGCTAAATTGTGAAAATATTGAAGTAAAAATGGCTTCAAATTTAGATCGCATAGTTTTATTAGAAGCTTATTTTATAAATAATATCAGCTGCCATGGAATGGTATAAGATTAAATACCCTATATCAAAAGTTATAAAAAATCTCCTAAATATTCTTGTAGAGTGTAGCTCCTTTAAGAGAAATCCTTACGACAACAATGATCTTGATAAACAATAGCGGTTGCAATTTTAACACTCGTAGAAGTCGGTAGAAGCTTTGAAGTCGCTGCCGAAGTAGGCATTTCCCATAACCAAGTTTTAAAGATATGTAAAAAGTACAAATACAAATGCTGTCGTTGTGGTCGTTGAGACCTCTTGATATTTTTTTGGGATATCTCAAAAATGGAATTTACAAGAAAAATTAGGTACATTACAGTTCAAGAATTGTCACTACAACGGTGTATGGAATTAACGCAAACAAAATATCAGCGGTTACACGCCCATTGCGGAAACTGTCCAAACGGCAAACAAATAGAGCAACTACTATCGTAGATTTATTACTTACGATCTTTACTTGTTTTTAAAGATTGGCAATTGTAGTGATTGCCGCCTTTTTTAATTAAAAACAATATTTGAACTTATTTTTCAATCTCATTCCGTAAGAAATGTATGGCAGTAGTTTTTTGAGATTTTTGACGTTTCTAGTACTCTAAGCTCAGGTGGTCCCGTAGGGTCAATTGATCCTTATAAGTAACAGAATCGATTGGCGCTATAAAAACAAAACGTGAAAATTGACCTTTTTCCCGCTGACTGTACCGTTTTTTCAAAATCTTTGAATGCCGATGGGAATAACTATTAAAATTATGGATAGTCTCCTAAGAGTGTTTTGTTCTAGCTACAAAGGTTTAGGTAGCTGCCCTTACTGACCCATCTCAAATTACCACCCTGTATACAACTATTAGTAGTAATGTCGCTTCGAGTACAAAAAGCCTAACTGTCAAAATTTTGCTTAGGTTTAAGATAATATCTTGACAATATTATAACAAGGTGACATTATCAACGGAGACATTGACAAGCTGTCAATCCATCGAAACATGACATTATTTAGTTAATGATGGCTGTACAGTCTTCCTATTAGCTCTTTAGTTTTAGAGCTTCATTCGAGAGTGAGTACCTACTTTCGAATCTTGTTTAAAATATTACAAATTGGTTCGTTAAATAATAACTATGCTTCCTGAATTATCCCTGAACAGGGAAACAGAGAAAAGGGGATTTTTTTATTGTTTAACAAAATTTAAAAACAAAATCTATTAGGGAAAAATGTTTAATATTCAAAAACATAATAAAATAAATTGTACAAAAATCTAGTCTCCACTTTCTTAACATTTTGTTATATAAAGTTCATCAGACAGGTTGACAGTACCATTCGGTGGCTACTATCGCCTATAACACAGCAACGCCACAGGTGCTACAAGTGCGCTAACGACCTTATAAGGATTAAGAATAAGTGATTATAAAGAGATGGGCTCTGGCATCCCTTACTCACTCACTGAAACACACACGACACATTCTGTTATTTCACGGCGGTCTTCTGTAAAGGGTGGTTATTAAGGTCTGCCCAAATGACTGCGAATTAAATATATTTTTTGTCTTTTAAAATGCACCTGTCCTTTATTTATTTTTTTAACAGTTCAAGAACATAGTTCATTTTTTTTAATATATATAAGTTACTTGTTGAAAATGTAACTACAGTGCTGTCTACCAGCTAAACAATTTTTGATCTCTCTTTCCTAACCGGTAACCAACCGTTGCACCAGCTGATGACGTCATGAGCTAGGTTTGGTCACAGAATAGATAATAGTACAAGTAGGATGGTCAGCTCTCCGCCTGTCAATTGGACGTCACCTGGCCTATAACTTCAAAGAACTTAGCGATTCTTAACTCTATTGTGCAGGTAATTTCAAATTTGGAATGAATAATAGAATGAGTTTATCTCTTACGCCGAGGCGCCACAGTGGTTGCTAACTTTGTTTCACACCATAAATGGAACCCGCTCCGTAGGTGGTATTTATTTGAATTATAACTTAAGGTGCTCGCCATTCTATTTTTACTTATGGTCAAATGGAACTGGCTCACATATTTCAATAACTGAAGTGTAAAAAATATAACTAAAAATTACGATTTATTCTGTTCATTGTGGCTTTAAATACCTACAGTTAAAAGAAATATTTATTTGTATTAGTAACAGAGCGCTAGTCAGGCAGATGGACCGTCAGCAACTCCAGGGGAATCCCGTTGCAGGGGTTAAGGAATACAGGGGCCTGAACATATCGAAACACAAAAAACACACTTGCTGTCCATTTCGCTATTTGGTCTTCTGTAAGTGGTTAGTTACTGTAGCCATAAGTGACTGCCCAGTTTATTATTGTTGATCACAGTATGTCTTCTACTCAAAGAAAATATTAAATATTGGTACAATAAAACTGAAGAGCTTTTTCCGTTTGAACGCGCTGATCTCTGGAGCTACCAGTGCGATTTTAAAAATTCTTTTTGCATTGAATAGTTTAATCCTTGCAAAAATGATTCTTTAAAGTAACGCCCCTTTGGACTATTAGTATATCGCTTAGAAACTAAACAAAAAACTTAGAAAGAACTCTAAACGAAAACCATGTTATAATGCGGTGCGATGTGCTGTTTCGGTGACCGAATGCTAAAACAAAAACGGATAATTACCGAGAAACAGTAGAGAGAGAGAGGTGGGGGAGACAGAATACGATTTCTTTTAAATAAAACAGCGGATGAAACCGCCAGACATAGTTAGTATATATATATTAAAAGCTAAAATAACTACAAGTTTTCGAAAAGAGGCCGTACCTTACACGAAATGACTGTGATTAATTAATACATGGTTTAAAATATCTCCCACTCTATTTTGTACGTTAAATCAGTACTTTAAAATGTGTATTTATTATTGCTTTACGGAAATGGTGATTTTGTATCTTAAAGGTTAAACTTGTATGAGTCTAAGACTATATAAGTATATGTATGAGTATAAACACGTCAACAATATATCCATAAGAGAATGAATGCCTTTACACATACTGTGATGGTTATAATAAAACTGTTAAAAGTTTGTGCGAATTAAACGTAGAAGTGAGTGAGTCTCTAACTAACTATTACGTTTAAAGGGTAGTAGACTGGCTGACAGGGTACCTACTAGGTACCATCAAATAGGTGCATCCACCTATTTGATACACATTCGATGCGGACTCATGAAATACCTCGTGTACCTTCAGTAAAAGGTTTAAGGTGAGGAAATTATTAATGTTTGATAAAGACCAATCCAAGGTTTTCTTTATGTTTATAAAACCTATAGCAGATATACTCGTACATATATTTATTTCATATACTTAACTAGCTACCCGCCCCGGTTTTATATGGATGCATACAAACAAACCTTTCTCGCTTATTAGTGAAAATGGTATCACAATGGAAGAAGTTAACGGAGAAACAGACTGAAGCGAACTTTATTTTATAATATGTTTAGAATAGATTTTACATAAAGAAGAGACGGTAAAGCAAGTCTAACTGCCTTAAATGATAGATAATATAGAAACGATTTTCATATATTTATCTCTAAATATCGCACCTAGATTTGTGCAAGAGTCCCTATGTTCGTTCCTCTATGGAAGAATAAGAGGACCACTTTAGTAAAAAAAATCGTAAGGCAATTGAATAGGGAAGACAGCTCATTAAGTAATTTTTGCTTGACAAAAATCGATTGACAGAATTTTTTATAACCCTCATCTCCTTTATTGTGATCTGTTAATGTAAGCTAACTTTTATTTTATGTCAATTTCAGAGTTTTTAAATAGAGTTAAAAATATAGTGTAATTGGAGTTGTCCAATTTAGATTTCTTTTTAATGTTAAGATCGGAAGACAGGCTGGCGGTCCACTGGCTACCGTCACCTATAACACAATTAAGGATAAGGGATTAGTAAGGGGATGAGGAAATGGGCTCTGGCATCCCTTACTCACTCACCGAAACACAACAGCACACGTGCTGTTATTTCACGGTGGTCTTCTGTGAGGGGGTGGTTACTGCCGCCAGACGGGCCGCCCAAATGACTGCAAAACGAAGTGTGCCCTGCCACTCTTTCTAGATCCAGACCAGCGCCAAATTTGAAAAGTTCATTATTCAAATTTGACCTTGCCGGGATCAAAGCCCGGTTAGAGCAGGCACCCTAACCATTCATCCAACGGTCTCGTCTTATTGTTCAAAATATGAAGACGACAATACAACCCATTTATCCAAATCTGATAGTGTTGTAAAAATTGTAATTACATCTCATTCTTATTGTGATAAGATAAATCTTGAACAAAGATAAACTTTGCATGTCAGACATTAATCTTTTGAAGTAAATGAATGAGCTGAATGACCAGTTATTTATTTATTGCACGAGGTCACCGAACTCTGTCACTGTGTCGCGATAATTATCATACTCGTTTACGAAGTTGCATTAAATGGAACCTAAGTGGATACATTTTTTCCATCTTAGATAAGCTTATTGAATGTTTTGTTACGGTTATACATAAACGTGATCCAATTTTATACATATACATGATCCAATTTTCAATAAACAAGCACTCTGCAGATGTAACTACCATCCTTATTGTACCTACATTCGACGTCTTTGATTCACAGGCAAAGAATATTATATACTTTATTCTGCGTCATATAATTTTAGAATTGGAATGATAAATCGTAAAGCCATTCAAACTGATATTTTCTCTTCTTGTTCAGAGACGCATTAAGATAATAATTATGTTATTAGCTGTGCCTGCGACTTCGTACGCGTGGTATTCGGTATAGCGTGTAACTTTTTTGTTTGTAAACCGATTGCAATGAAGCAAACACAAAATGTTACAGGAAGCTTGGTAAAATACATCATTGAAAACCATATTCAAATCGGTTAAGCCGTTTCTGTGATTAGCGTGCACAAAAGCACAAACTCTTTTTTTTACCTCGGTAACAGAAGTACAACGTATACAAATTGTTTTTTTTTTAAATATTTAATGTACTGGCACGGCCGTTAAAGATTTTATTATACTATAGTATAGAATAGATGATATAGGCGACTCGTCCACAGACTTTCAAACAAATCTCAACTATCGCTCGTCATTAAACTTATATACATTGCGCCATTATGATGACTTATGATATGATGTAACATTTCAGTAATCATCGTTTCACAAAATATACCTACACAAAAAAACGTGAAATGTTGTTTAAATGTAATTCTGTCAATTGTAATGTGCATAAAAAAAATCCGGATCCTTCCATCTATAAATAAGTTTTTTATTTGTTATCAGTGTGCCAATCAGACAGTTTTAAGTATAAAACTTTCCACAAAATCATATAAATAAAACAAATATATTATTAGTTTATTCTTTACTTTGAGCTCAAATGAATACGATTTGATAACCAAAAAGAAGAAGGCTTACATTTTATTTTTATAACTTTTTTTATTTCAATAAAATCAGTAAAATAAATTAGATCCGTGAAAATAAATAAATTTTTGCTCCATCTACAGGAGCGTCTGAAATCTTCAATGTCGATTTGAGTTAACAAACGAAACCTCTAACCCTGCCTTTTTTACGTGCCGGGTTAGTTTTTATGGCCATACAAATATTTATGTGTTGGGAAAATATTTTAAATGTAAGCTTGATATTTTTGAGTTCCTCTTATTTTAAGTTTTTATACATTGTGTAGGACAAAATTGGCACCAACACGTTCATCTACCGTCTTACCTCAACGGCCTCGTTTAGTATATTGTTTATGAAGTCCACATAGCAAAGTATCGCCGCGCCGCCCCATACTAGAGATAGAAGTAATAATAATATTCAAGCGGCACAATTGCGCTGAGCGCATCTCAAGTCGCATTTGACCGCTAGTCTCTATTTGCACGTTTTGGAGGAAATATTTTCCAAAAAAGCGATTACAATACACTATACTGTGATTTGGTGTAATAAAGTAAAAACGTGAATAATCCAAATTCTGGTGTATCATATCACAAGTTATTATATGCAATTTTTAGTTTTCAAAAAATACGAGTCGGGATTGTCTTGGGACACAAAACCTAAATAATGTTATTGTATTCTGTGGTACTAGTATTAAATAAACGGTAACGACCCCTGACACGCTGGATTTGTATGGAAAGCGATGACAATACAGTCTCTAGTAGGGGGTGGCACGGCGATGCTCTGTGATGAAGGCTAGTTTGCACTTTGACTTTAGTTAGAGCAAAGCACTGGTTTTTAACTTTGACAAACTTGGGCTAAACGACCACCACACCAACCTACACTAGAATTCTGCTTTGTCTGCTTGTTTTTAATCTGGTGTGACCAAGAGTGACTCATACTCTCGACATGACTGCACATCAAAGAATTCCTTTCTGTAGATATCCTTGTCAGACAACAATATCGCAAAACAGAGTATGAGATAATTTGTCATCAATCAAGGATAATGAAGTCACTAATATTGTGTTGTTCGCTCTTAATGTGTCACAATAAAGTGGGCGTTTTATTAGATAGGCTTTAATAGGCTTTATTGCTTCGGTATTTCGTTCAACTTTGATCTTTTTCGTGGCCTATTACAAAGTGAAAATCGATTTTAAGCTATCATTATCTTAACATAAAATGAGTTGATTTTAAATTTTATTTCCAGTTCATTCTTTGTTCGTCTCAGAATTACATTCTGTTAGGCATTCTTTTTTTTTTCAATCAATTGATATTTATTCGCAACATAACACACAAAAAAAAAATAGTAAAAAAACAAGAAAAAGATCTACTCAGCAAATCAGCTCTGATCTTCAATAGAAATCTTTTTACACCATGTCAATATACAAATATTATACAATAGTAATAAAATGATACCCATAATATACCAATAATAAATAAAATAAATAAAAATAAAATAAATGATATCAATGTATGTAAATATACACTTTGGATTATTTTAACCTACCGACATCGGCATTCTGCAGGTCAGACTGTCCTTTGACGTAGGCCTCCTCCAGTCTCTTCCGTTTCTCTCTATCCAGATCTGCTCTTCTCCAATTTTTGGGCAGATCGTCTTCCCAGCGTCTCATCGGTCTGCCCTTTCGACGCTTTCTTTCTCTGAGATACTACTCGGTGACGTCTCTCGTTCATTTGTCTCTTCCCGATCTCATCATGTGGCCATTGTCCTGCTGGTCACATCTATTTGGGCTGTCTCTAATTTGAGTAAGTCGCCATTTGTCTCTCAATTTTATTCTCAACATGCTCCTTTCAATAGGAAGGATATAGGTTTCTTAGCTGATCGATCATTTATTGATTAGGTTAGATATTTTTTTGCTGCTGATTAAGTAACGGCCATTTTTAACTTTCGTATATGAAATGTGTAAACAAAATTGACTCAATATCATCTTTAGGTAAAGTATTAGTTTTATATTTTCAAAAGTCGACCTCATTTCAAAAACCGATGTCTGACCAAGATCAACAAAGTTCATCGCTCGGTTAATAACTTCTTCATAATCGGAAATCTGAAATTATGGCTTGGGATAGCCGGCGATATATTTAAAACTTAAGATAATATTTTCATCTTACCATTTTATTAATAAGCTTGGATAAAAATTAGAATAAATAATGTAAATTCTTAATTCAAATTTTAATCAAGCTTGTTACAAAAGATAATGGATGTTTCCAAGGTTATTTAAAAAAAAGCATTTAGGTATAGCTGAACGTCATATATATAATTAAAAATCTTTTTAATTATTTAGCGTAATGAAATAGATTTCAATAAATAAGTTTCTTGACCAAACAAATAATAATAATAATAATAAAAACTTTAATTCAAACGAGATTCGTAAAAAACGTGCCAACTTTTTTTCTCCCAACGATTTTGATACGGCTTTTACTAATGGAAAGAGTGATGAACGAGGAAGGTTTGTTTATATAATTTGCAGAAAAAATTGCATCCGTGCGAAGCCGGCAACGGGTTGCTAGTATAATTATATTATTCTGGAAACCAGCATTGATTAGATTGTTAAAGGCAAACACACGCTTTGTTTAGTTAACAAAGTTACAAGTAATGAAATTAATTAAGACCAGAACGAGGTGATAACATCTCGTTTTACGAATTGCCGACGCCACACCATAAAGTTGATTTTGAAAGGAAACATTCCGTAGCCAGAAATTAGGTTAACCTTTTGTGTTTAGTCTATGCCTTTAGTCATACTAGGAATTTGGGATTCTATAGTTATTTATTTGGACTGATTCTTTAGATATAGCCCAAAGAATAGGTAGTCAGCTGAAGTGGGAATAGGCAGGACATAATCTCTCCTGGAGAGGATGGGCGTTGGAGAAGACGTGTTTCAGGGTAGATACTTAAGAGAGCGCCTGACAGTGGATGTATGCGGAGGACCGAGTTTGGTGGACGCTTAGGTGTTAAAGATAAAGAGACGACGATGAAGTTGAAAACTTAACTATATTATAAAAAACTTGTAAAACGATATATTTAAAAAATAAAAAATCAATCCTAGGAAAGTCCTGATTGAACCCAGTAAAATATCTATTCTACTCACAGGAAATCATTTTTAGGTAGGTAAGCCATGAAATTTCTGTGAAGCTCCTCCGTATTTTTTAAACCGCTTATAATGAAACGAAATAGTAAGTATTACGATAAGAGTTTTCCTTCGTTCTTGAACAAGTGATCTGTGAACTCATACTGGAAGCTTAGAATCCTTTAGGCGGTGGTGCTGTTGTCACAATTTCTTTTTATAAACTTAATTGGAATTTAAGTCTGTGCACCTTTGGTTGCATCTACTCTATGCACGCTTGGTTAAACGACAGATGTCTGACGGACTGAATTGATGAATTTTGAATGGTGAGGTAGATCTTAACGGAAAGTAAATGATTATTCAAAAATACCTACCTAATTTATTTTACTCACTTCTACTTCACTTTATTAAAACAAATTACTTATAATTATTATTTAACAAGTAAATGTGATTGATACATTGCTTTTTGAATAACTACTAATTCACATATAATTCCCCAATATAACCATTGGGTAAGTGTAACAAACCTTTATTTATTTTTGTTCCCCATCATAATTTTATAATTGTAATTATTAGGTATCTAAGCATTACCAACTAAGTGTAAAATTGTAAAAGATAAAACTAAGTTTAACTGTAATTATAGGTCATTTTAAAAAGACCACCTAGCTAAAGGTTTTGTTATTATTGCATTGTCTTTATATATATTTTACTTGTGAAAGCCGCATCAGGGATCACTATTTGATGCTATCAAATCCCCATTTCTACCCACACCGTCATAATATGACTATTGCAATGGCTCGCTTGTCGACATTCAATGTCGCAGGATAATTATGAATCTGGACATTATTAAAATGTCCAAAATTAAAAATATTTCCAGGGACCTCCCGGGCCGGGATATTTAACACCAAGAGATCCTGTACTGCCACGTTCCAGCCACGGACAGCTAAGTTGGAGTTTGCAACTAAAGGACTAAAGGAGGGAAAGAAGAAGGAGGAGAACTAGGAGACTAAAGGAGAGTGGGGTTTTGTGTAGTGAGATCATCTTGTGAGGTTGGCCTGCGGACATTTTTGTAACTCACGACCAAATTGCTACTCGTTATTAAAATCTATAAATTTTGTTGGCAGTAATTCTTTAATTAAATACATATTAATCTAAACACTCTAGTAAAAACTGTCACAGTGGCGCCCAACTACAGGAAATGTTCGCGACCGATTGCATAATTTGATTTCTAGGCATTTAATAGATATCCTTGGTGTCGGTTTTAACTCTAATTAGGATTAGTTTAGTTAATAGTCTCGCGTGTAGCACCTGATAGCTGTGTCAACCATTGTTATAGTTAGTATTTAGAATTTTTTTTAAACAGTTAATATAAATAGAGGTATTATATTATCGTAATACTTACTTTACTATCATGACTTATCCTATTAAGTATCTCTGTCTGCAAAAATCAGAGCTTCAGTACGAGGTAGAACTACGAGGCGGTAGTGGCGACTCGGTACAAGAGCTTCGAAAACAAATTATAAAACTATCGTCACTACTACCATCTGAAGACGTGCTCGAGTCGCATTTAGAACCTGTTAATGATTTGAAAGAGGTCAAGGAGTCTCTTTTAAAATCTCAAAGCAACCTTTCCGCTCTTAATAAACAATATGATAAGAACCTATACGTTAGAACCGAGACGCTCTTACACCATATTTATCATCGCCTCAATAGAATTTCGAACTCCAAAGAGGTTCTTGATAACTACAAAATATGCTCATCGAGTCTCAAAGCTCAACTAAACGATTTAACTACCCATAAACCAAGTGGTTCGCAAGCAAGTACTAGTGTTTCTAATAGTGATAACATATCAGTTTCTCCTACAATGCCTGTTGCTTGCGATCGTAGCATTTATTCTGATCTATATAAACTCAAATATTCTGGACATACTTGCGTACATTCTTTTATACAAAAAGTAAATGAATTTGTCCAATCGAGAGGAATATCTTACGAAAAAATTCTATCGCTCGCGTTTGAAATCTTTGTAGACGACGCTTTACATTGGTATAGATATAATAAAGACAAAGTTAAGTCATGGAATGAGTTGTGTGTCTTACTTAAAGAGGATTTCAGTAGCAAAGATTATGATTACCGTTTGGTTACCGAAATACGATCTCGCACTCAAGGTGAGCGAGAAAATATAATAGTTTACACTTCTATCATGCATGGGTTGTTTTCTCGTCTATCTAAACCGTTTTCGGAAGAAGAAAAATTGGAGATTCTTCTTCACAATATACGTCCATGTTACGCTAATACTATTGCCGCTTCCCCAGATATTAAAACAATCGACTCACTTGTTTCAATATGCCGAAGTTTTGAGAATATTCGATCAAGATTTGCATCCTTCTGTGAGCCTCCCACTGTTACCAGTAGTACTATAGCTCCTGAATTCGCGTACAAGCAAAACTCGTCATACAATAATAAATTAAATGAAAAACCTAACCACAATAACATTAACCCTATAACTTCAGACGAGATATCTAATGGTGAGATCGTTGCTCTTAGCACTGAGTTTTCTAAAAGAGCTTATTGCCCGAGATGCCGATTGCACTCGCACTCGCTTGGAAACTGCAGGAAACCAAGGTTCTTAATTTGTTTCAAATGCGGAAAAAGGGACGTGCGTTATCCTGAGTGCCCCGATTGTCACCCTTCCCAGCAAAATAATAAGAATCTAAAAAACTAGGTGCGTTCGATTGCAGTGACAGATCCAAGGAATGGAAAGATTGGTTAATATTTGTTAATAAATTTACTACTTTTAATTCTGTCGCTTCAATCGATAATATTAAGTTCAATTCAAACAAAGCTCGACCCTATGTTACAGTCCTTGTTCTAAATGAAACTTTTACTGGACTTCTTGATACAGGATCTTGTGTTACCGTCTTGGGTAATGGATCTCATGAAAAGTTACTTAATATGGGATTTCAAATAAAGGACACTAACCAAAATCAGTTCGTTGCAGCTGGGGGAGAAAAACTTAATTCCATCGGACTAATAAACCTTCCTATCAAATTCCAAAATAAAACACATTATATGAATGCTTATGTGGTACCTGGTATCAGGAACTCCCTTATTTTGGGTATAGACTTTTGGAAAATTTTCGATCTTTTCCCCAAACATCTGGATGCCGTACAATTTCTCGAGGAATCAGAGACTGTTAATAATCTCAGCGTAAATTATGATGTTAAACCTGCCTTACTCAATTACAAACACCTATCAAACAATCAAAAGTACACAGCTGATGATCTAATTGCTCGATTTCAAGACATCTCATATGAAACAAAAGGCTTGGGTCGAACATCACTGATAGAACACTCGATTGATACTGGGGATGCTGCCCCCATTCGTCAAAGGTACTACCGAGTGTCCCCTGAGAAACAGCGGGTCTTAGTTAAGCAACTTGACGACATGCTTCGTGAGGATGTAGTTGAGCCTTGCGAGAGTCCTTGGTCCTCTCCTGTACTCCTAACACCAAAAAAGAATGGGGAATTAAGGTTTTGTTTGGACAGTCGAAAACTGAACTCACTTACTAAAAAAGATGCTTATAGCCTGCCATACATTGCTGAGATTCTTGACAATTTACGTGATGCCAGATACCTTACTAGTATAGATTTATCAAAAAGTTTTTGGCAAATATTGATTCGTGCGGAGGATAGATGTAAAACCGCCTTCTATATTCCATCTCGTGGTACCTTTCAATTTAAGTCTATGCCATTTGGGTTGACTAATGCACCTGCCACACAACAGAGATTGGTGGATTCTTTATTTTATGGTCCAGAATTCGAACACAAAGTGTTTGTTTATATAGATGACGTCATAATAGTCTCTGAAACATTTGAACAGCATATACTTATCCTAAAAAAGGTCTTGGAGAAGCTAAAGTTTGCTAATCTAACAATAAATTTTGAAAAAAGCCAATTCTTCAGACAGCGGCTTAAATATTTGGGATATTTGGTAGATGATAAGGGTCTGCATGCAGATCCAGATAAAGTTGATGCTATACATAAATACCCAACCCCATCTAACCGTCAAGAAGTCCGTCGGTTCATTGGCACAGCTTCCTGGTATCGTCGTTTCATCCCTAACTTCAGTCAACTAGCTTACCCCCTTAATAAACTTACTTCTCAAGGCAAAAAGGCTCCACCTTTTTCCTGGTCAAAAGAAGCAGACGAAGCTTTTAATCGCCTAAAAAAACATTTAGTTTCAGCTCCTATTTTAGCTTGTCCTGACTATTCTAGACCTTTTGAGGTGCACACTGACGCTAGCGACCATGGACTAGGTGCGGTACTTACTCAATGGTTGGACGGGGAGGAAAAGGTAATTGCATACATGAGCAAATCCTTAAGCAAGCAAGAACGTAATTACAGTGCGACGGAACGCGAAGCTTTAGCTGTGTTGACGGCGATTGAACATTGGCGATGTTACTTGGAAAACGGTATAAAATTCACAGTCTTTACGGATCATTCCTCACTTAAATGGTTTCTGAATCTCAATAACCCTACGGGAAGACTAGCCCGCTGGGGTGTCCGACTTTCTGCCTTCAATTTTGAGATAAGGCATCGCAAAGGTAAAGACAACGTAGTCCCAGATAGTTTATCACGATCTGTTCCCATAGCTGCTATAAGCGATTTATCTGCCAGGTCCAATGAACCAATCTATAAAACGAGTGATTCTTGGTTTTTAAACATTTATAATGGTTGCTTAAATTCCCCTACATCTTTTGTTAACTACCAGGTAGCACACGGTAAGCTTTTCCGTTACATTAAATCCATTAATCCTCTTACGAGAGAGTTTGCGTGGAAGGAGGTAATACCTCCAGAGCATCGTCAGAGTATTATCTCTCAAAACCACTGCAATGCAATCTCGGGTCATTTCGGTATATTCAAGACGTTTAAGCGTCTATCACTAAATTATTTTTGGCCTGGCATGCAACACGATGTTAATAAATTTGTCACAAGTTGTGAAATTTGTCTATCGTATAAATACCCAAACCATGCCACCTTAGGTACAATGGGGCGGCCAAAGGATTGCAGCCGTCCGTTTCAAATTATTAGTATTGACTTAGTCGGCCCTCTTCCCATGACTAAGAAACAAAATACATTTCTATTGGTTATAACCTGTTGTTTCTCTAAGTATTGTCTAATATTTCCAATTCGCCGTGCAACTGCAGAGATAATATGTAAGATTTTGGAAGATAATATCTTCCTTATTCACGGGATACCTAGCACTGTGTTAATGGACAACGGTAGACAATTTGTTAGTAATACAATAAAAAATCTGTTCGCTACATACAGGATACCTAACGTTTTCTACACACCCCTATATACGCCGCAAGTCAACACGGTTGAAAGATACAATAAAACTATAATTACGGCCATCTCAACATTCTTAGAAAATGATCACAGGTCTTGGGATACACATATTTCTAAAATTCAATTTGCATTAAACAGCGCAGTCAACGAAGTGATTGGATATACGCCTTCATTTTTAGTATTTGGCCGCGAACTAGTGTCTTGTGGTTCACATTACATTGACTCCGATATTGAAGACCACATAATTTTCACACCCCGTGATGCCTATGCGGAAAACCACGGGTATCTAAGTGGAATATTTGATAAAGTCCAGGCCTCTTTAATTAAAGCACACACCAGAAATAGTACCATTTACAACCTCCGTCGTAAAAACATAGATTTCAATGTGGGTGACATTATTTGGAAGAGAACTTTTTACCAAAGCGATAAAGACAATAAATTTTCAAAAAAACTAGCTCCTAAATTTGTTAAATGTCGCATTGTACAAAAAAGGTCAAAGCTTGTTTACGATCTTGAGGATATGAAGGGGAACAAATTAGGTTCTTGGCATGTCAAAGATTTTAAATTGGTCTAAGTTACACTATCAGGGGATTTTTTTTTTTTTTGCAAAAAAAATCCTACCCTAAAGAGGGGGGTATGTCACAATTTCTTTTTATAAACTTAATTGGAATTTAAGTCTGTGCACCTTTGGTTGCATCTACTCTATGCACGCTTGGTTAAACGACAGATGTCTGACGGACTGAATTGATGAATTTTGAATGGTGAGGTAGATCTTAACGGAAAGTAAATGATTATTCAAAAATACCTACCTAATTTATTTTACTCACTTCTACTTCACTTTATTAAAACAAATTACTTATAATTATTATTTAACAAGTAAATGTGATTGATACATTGCTTTTTGAATAACTACTAATTCACATATAATTCCCCAATATAACCATTGGGTAAGTGTAACAAACCTTTATTTATTTTTGTTCCCCATCATAATTTTATAATTGTAATTATTAGGTATCTAAGCATTACCAACTAAGTGTAAAATTGTAAAAGATAAAACTAAGTTTAACTGTAATTATAGGTCATTTTAAAAAGACCACCTAGCTAAAGGTTTTGTTATTATTGCATTGTCTTTATATATATTTTACTTGTGAAAGCCGCATCAGGGATCACTATTTGATGCTATCAAATCCCCATTTCTACCCACACCGTCATAATATGACTATTGCAATGGCTCGCTTGTCGACATTCAATGTCGCAGGATAATTATGAATCTGGACATTATTAAAATGTCCAAAATTAAAAATATTTCCAGGGACCTCCCGGGCCGGGATATTTAACACCAAGAGATCCTGTACTGCCACGTTCCAGCCACGGACAGCTAAGTTGGAGTTTGCAACTAAAGGACTAAAGGAGGGAAAGAAGAAGGAGGAGAACTAGGAGACTAAAGGAGAGTGGGGTTTTGTGTAGTGAGATCATCTTGTGAGGTTGGCCTGCGGACATTTTTGTAACTCACGACCAAATTGCTACTCGTTATTAAAATCTATAAATTTTGTTGGCAGTAATTCTTTAATTAAATACATATTAATCTAAACACTCTAGTAAAAACTGTCACACTGTGACCACTTCTTAAAATGTCCTCTTAAAATTCTGGCTATGACCTTCCCGACAGTCAACTTTCCAATAGCTTCTATATTCAATATTTCAATATGCTTAATATAAGCATATTGAATAACTCGTAAATTTATGAAACCTTACTAGAGCGTAATCTTTTTTATTAGCTACTTATATTGAAAGAAGCATTATGGGTTACAATGATCGTTGTGCGTCCATATGTATGTTATTAGGAGTGAGGATTTCTGATTCATAACGTATGTAGGTGGTTTATATAATTTCCATTGTTAAAGTTAAAAATAAAAATGATATAAAAAGTTATATAATTTCTATTTATGACTTTAAAATTATAAGTAGTGCAAAATGCATTTATCCACACCCGTGTTAAGAGGATCATATAGATTTTATTATCAATGTTGATTAATCGGTTTATTCAGAAAAATACATCAGACATACTACTATATTCTAACAGTAACAGTATAAATGTAAATACCTAAACTTAAAAAAATATATATATTGAGTTTTCATATAAAATGCGAAAAACCTTTTTCCCCAACCTATTGTATAAATTTGTATAATTATGTATTATACATATACAGTATATATATTATACTGTATAGTATTTGTATAATATATTATAGTCACCCGTCTCCAGTTTTGCAAAGGTTGCAATTTTCCGGGCAATTTTTTCCAATTTTTATCTTCACGAGTACCTCCTTGGACTTCAAGGAATACTAAAATCCGAATTTGTAGAGACGTTCTCGAAATTTGGGCTTAGCAACACATTTAGCTATTCATTTAGAATCCATTTTTCTACTAGACTTCAGACTTTCTAACCGATGTACAATTTTTCATAAGAACATTAAATTTGCGGGTCGTCGATTAAATTAGCCGAATTGATCCAGCCGATATCGAGACACATATTTAGATATAAAAATTTAATTCGTTTGTTGAAAACCGTTAATCTCTGAAAGTACTTTATCGATTGCTATGACTTCATGTCAACGAGAATTTTTTTATAGGTATCTTAAAAAATATTGGTTTTCCTACCATGTGTCAGCGGAGCACAAGCCGAAATTTTGCATACACATTGTTACCTACAGAAAAGGACATAGGTTGACTTTCAACCAAAAAAAGTACTGATCCCCCCGACAAAAATATATGAGCTATAAAAATTTAATAAGTAAATGTTCCAAAACTTAAGAAAAAATGCGCAGTTGAAGTCGCTGGCTACTACCTAGTTTTCTTATAAATATGTATGAGGTATGTAATGTTTTTTTTATTACGCTCTTAAGTAATATACTCAAAAATGCCAATATCATCGCACTTTTTTCCAAACATTAACTTGTACTATAAATTATACAACAACATTGTATAGTGAGCACATTTTGTAAATAAGTCGGGATTAACATTACATAAAACAACTTCCTTATCGCATTTTATCTTGCGTTGTGTGTCGGCCTAAATACCTTTCCAGTATTAAGGTGTGTGTTGCCAGTAGGGACTACTGTAACGGTACACAGGCGCGGACGTGATATGGAAATGTTGGCCTCTGATAAAATCCTCAATGAAGAGCTTCGAAGCACTTACAAAACAGCTTACAGAATTAACAAGTAACGATTGGTGAAGGATCATAATATATAGTTCGATGATTATTAGGGATTCTTTTTCTCGAAAGAGAGTCGACTATAGCTCATAGGAGATAGCATATTATGTTCCCTTATAATATGAATAAAATTGAGCCAAATTTATTTTATTTTATTAAATCCTAATTTTTATGTTAATGTAATTTTGGTGTAAATATTTAAGTTAAGGAATAGAGATTTGAAGTTACAGATTTTTTTTTACCGCCGCCGGCCAGAACTATTGATTCGGATCTCTACTGCCAATAACTGATGAGATTAAAACAAGAAGTTGAGAGAAAGTGGCCGGAATTGATTAATAATAATAATAAATCATTTATTCAATGTAAGTTTTTTTACAAAACATTTATCTTCGTCAAATTTTATATCAAAGCCTTCATGTCTGTTGACCAGGGGCCCAGTGTCTCTACTGCGAGCACCGCAAACTCGTAATCCTTGAATAAGGATGAGTATTTGCGGCGCTTGAGAATCTGGGCCTGGTCAGCAGCAGCGCCAGCTTGCTTGCTAGTCGCTTTGATGTGGGACTGAGCGAAGGTGTCTACGCATGTTGCGTCCCATACCAGAGATTTTCCTAACTTCCACGGCACTAATGTGGCCCCGTCTGGACGTTTGCCCCGTCTGGATAAAAGTATATGTTGATCCAGGTAATAAATTATCTGTGTGCCAAATTTCATCTAAATCCGTTAAGCCGTTTTGCGTGAAAGAGTAACAAACATTCGTACGTCCTCACAAACTTTCGCATTTATTAGTAGGACTAGGTGCGCCCCCGGCTTCATCCGGGGTGTAATTTTTCTATATATATAAACATTCCCCGTTATCCCTCTCTCCATTAGTGAAAACCGAATTAAAATCGGTCTACCCGTTCACGCGTGATGCCGTGACCAAGGGAAATAGGGATTCATTTTTATATATAAAGAAGACAAGCTAGAATGCAATTCATTATGAGGATTATTATTATAAACATCCAAACTCATTTTTATTCTATAAAAATATTATTATTCTATATAAATTTTAGTGAATGAATCTGTGCTGTGAGCAAAAAGTCAAAGTTTTTGTAATAACAGAAATGCTTTGGTTACGTTTGTTTTGCGTGTAATTTTGCCTCATCTAAAAGAAGCATTCCCATCTCGTGAAGTGCATTGCAGTAACGGAGAGACTTTTCAAATTACCCCAAAAACCTTTTTTCAGTCGGTTTCAGCGCGTAGACTCCACGTAGCTGATACGTGGGGAGGGGTTACATGCAGTTCGTATTACAGTACAGAGGCTCTAGTATGAGTTTACGATACTACACCATTACTACACTCGCTAGCGAGAACGTAAAACTTTTGTATGGGAAATCGTGAACTGTCAATGTCAAATTATCAATTTTCCATATAAATGTTTTACGCTCTCGCTAGCGAGTGTAGTATCGTAAACTCATGCTAGAGCCACAGATAATGTTGACTTTTTGTTTGCGTCAGTTGCGTTAACAAAACTGTATCAAAACACGTAATGGCAACAAAAAAACAAAGATGGTGTTACTTTTGCTTTTACTGACAATACATTGGCGTGTTCACCTCTGTCTTTTTTTACTATTGTACCAGACAAAAGCACTTTCAACTTCGCCGCTTTTTATCTGTCATCTCATTCATTTTTTTAAAGTTTAGTTTATTGTAGCTTTTTTTTAAAAAATGTTTTGTTGGTTTGACTAAAAAATCTATTTTGACTTTATTAATAATAGAAATAGGTGAGTGAATTTCGAAAACTTTACAATATCCATGTATCGCATTTTATTACGTACAGTGATTACCAAAAGCACGAATGCTGACTGCGAAACGGGTAACGCAAATAGGAATATACTTACTTTGTAGTAAAAGAATTGTTGCAATCGTGGGCTCAGCTAGCGCCATCTACTAGTAAATTATAAAATTGTTATAGCATTTTATGGGATAAGATGTATATTTCATGGCGAACCAGTATGCCAGATTTCATTCAAATTTATTCATTCAATCAATCAACATTCAATTGATTCATTTGATTCATTCAAAAGCATTTACATCTATTTCTATCTATCTATATACATATAATAAATGTAAATTGTAAACGAGCGGTGTTTGTACCTACATAAAATATTTAAAAAAAAAAAAAAAACTATTTGTACACGTATTGTTTTAAAGTAGTGGCAGGGCACACTGCGTTTCGCAGTTATTTGGGCAGCCCGTCTGGCGGCAGTAACCACCCCCTTACAGAAGACCACCGTGAAATAACAGCACGTGTGCTGTTGTGTTTCGGTGAGTGAGTAAGGGATGCCAGAGCCCATTTTCCCATCCACTCCTAATCCCTTATCCTTAATCTTACTGCAGTCGGCTGCGCACTTACAGCAGTTTAGGCGTTGCTTGTGTTATAGGCGACGGTAGCCACCTACCATCAAGTGGACCGTCAGCCTGTCTGCCGACCTTAGCATAAAAAAAACGTCCTTATGTTTATTAGAATTCTTGTCTGTTTGCCTGTGCGTTTGTGCACGCTAATGTCTGAACGGCTTAACCGATTTGAATGCGGTTTTCACTGATGTAGTAGCAAGCTTCCCGTAACATTTAGTTCATTCCAATCGGTTTACAAACAAAAAAGTTACGCGCAATTCCGAATACCACGCGTACGAAGATGTGCGCTCAGCTATTATAAACGTATTATATTATAGCTATTATAGCTATATTACGTTTGAATGTAATATAGCTACAATTAAGTATTCTAATAAAATTTAGTTTCACCGGGTTTCACACTTGGTACACGGCTTTTGTCCAGTTGTGATGACTTAACAATGACATGAATTAAAACTGAGGATGTTCGCATCAGTGGATCGCTGCGAGTGTGCGAGTGTCCGCAGGAAACGGAACGAAACGTGGCTAATTACAAATTTACCTTTGCAAAACATATTTATATCAGTATTTTCCAGTCATATGTCTGATATTTATTTCTTTATAACAATAATATCGAACAATAAAACCTACTTATTCAACATAATGACATTGTGAACAAAATCAATTTTTATAGCAACAGGTATGTGTAGTATGCTAGTGCAGCTATACATAAATGTAGCAATATAGCATGATGATAGCATGCCTTATAGGGTCAGTTCACACCAAAAAATGCGGCGCGTCGCGCACTTTTTAAGATGGCAATAGAATATAGAACTTATTTACTACACTAAAAGGTAAACAGTTCAATGATTCGCAAAAGACTGAGCCCAAAACGATTAAATATATAGAATATATATAGAGGGCGTGTCTGTACATTTGTTTTAGTCGCCAAACGCTTCGCCATTCGCTTCGCTCCAACGAATGTCTCGTGGCCAGTGGCTCTAGCATGAGTTTACGATACTACACTCGCTAGCGAGAGCGTAAAACATTTATATGGAAAATTGATAATTTGACATTGACAGTTCACGATTTTCCATACAAAAGTTTTACGTTCTCGCTAGCGAGTGTAGAATTGGTGTAGTATCGTAAACTCATACTAGAGCCTCAGGTCGTTAGTTCCTTAGCACATAATTTTCTTTTAATAAACGATTATCACCTGAAAACTGAATCGACCTGTAGATTTTAAACAGATACCCATTACTAATTTAAAAATACTTCTTGATCGCACAAGAATCGTGTTCTTATACAGTCAATCATTTCAATGACTATCAGAAGTACATCTCATCCAGTGAAACTAATATCTCAGATGTTTTTTTTCATGAATCCAATAATTATACACTATACCTACTTACTTGTAGGTACATCTTATGACATTTAAGAGATATTGTGTAATCCAGCAACGAGTGTAACTATCAATGGTATAACCGACGATGTACTGACATCTTATTTGGAATAACATTTTTAGAAAGCGTTTTGTAATATTATTCAAGTCATCCATTACAACACCAATGCTTCAGATCGGGATAATCGTAAAATCTAAATATAAACGCGTTATTTACTCGCTTAAAATTTGTCATTGCAATGTAGATTATTTAAATTTTTTGTTATTTAACTTTATTTAACTCAACTATTGCATTGTTTGTGTTTTTGTAAAATCCTATAAATTAATATTATAGGATAATATCCCACCTATATTATACTATCCTATAAAATAAATTTAAATTCCTTAGTAAAAAAGGCCAATGTTCAATAATTATGCTGTATCTTGGTCTTTGCATACTTATAATTTTGACTGTTTTTTTTTTCATTATGACTTTTTCTGTTATTTTTTCTACAGGGGACGTTTTTGATGCTAACTAAAAAATTTAAAAAGAAATGGTTAATTTTATATCTACATTATGATTTGTTTTTTCTTTTTATTTATTACAAAAGTTATTACGAGCACATTATAGTAAACGAGCCGTGTCTGTACACGAAATATTTAAAAAAAATAAAAATAAAAATAAACAATTTATGCACGTTGTACTAATGTTACCGAAGTCAAAAAAGTAGTTTTTAGATTTTTTTGTCTGTCTGTCTGTGCGTTTGTTCGCGCTAATCTCAGAAACGGCTTAACCGATTTGAATGCGGTTTTCACTGATCTATTACAGCACGCTTCCCGTAACATTTAGTGTTTGTTTCATTCGAATCGGTTTACACACAAAATAGTTACGCGCTATACAGAATGCCACGCGTACGAAGTCGCGGGCACAGCTAGTAATGCATATATTTGATATTTCTTTTTACTATTAGGTATATACATCAGTGGATGTTAATAATACTTTTCTTGTAATTTTAATACTTTTGATGTACTTTAGGCTAATTGTACTGTTTTTGTTTTCAGTTGCAGTTGATGTAGACGATCGACCTGTGTGCGTGGAAATCTGTGATACAGCGGGACAGGTAATCTTTTTTATATGTCAACCGCTCCCCTATTTTTCAAGTAAAGGTTTGTAGGTAATTACCCTCGCCTGTAACACAAGCAACGCCATATGTGCTGATGGGGAAATGGGCTCTGGCATCCCTTACTCACTCACCGAAACACAATAGCACACGTGGTGTTATTTCACGGTGGTCTTCTGTAAGGTTACTGCCGCCAGTCGGGCTGCCCAAATGACTGCTAAAACGCAGTGTGCCCTGCTACTACTAATAGTGTATGCTTGCATTATTTTTAGATACATGCAAGCAGCAGACAAACTGACAATCTTTTATTATGGCGACCGTTACTTATGAATAAACATACATCAGAAATGAAGTAAATACGCTGCCTACCCTTATAAGATTGGGTATGGGAGATTTTAGAAAAAAAAATCAGATTATATAACCGGGGCTTAAAATTATCCAACTCTTTCAAAGGTAAAAAATCCTTTGTGAATATAGTAACTACTCCAACTCGAGTAGGTATGGGTAAAGAGAGGTATGTCTATCTCTATACTTTTCTACACTCAAAAAATGCCGCCAAAGCGCGGTTACGCTTAAGGTCCAAGCACCAAAAGCAGAAAGCAAACCGAAGGCGGTTTTAGTGCGATAAAAGTCCTACATACGCGTATATATGACCAGTCCAGAGTGTTGTGTTATACCTACACATTTATCTCTTGAAGATTACCCCCCTCGTAAAAAAAGGGTCCATTGTGGTAAAAAATTTAAATAGTGGAATATGCCCTTAAAACTTTTCAAAGGAAAACTAAAACTTAGTAAAACCCGAACAGTTTTTACTCTCACGGAACATATTTTGAATATTTCGATATATTGTTGTTGGCATAGATTCAGATCTATGATTGTTGGATTACTGGACAACCCATTTTTCTTCTTAATTGTATATTATTTGTATTAATATTGATTTAAATAATGTATTTGACAATACTATTGTGTATAGCCGTTTGTGTCAGATTCTGGTGAAAAGCGCAACCATCACTTGTACCGCTTTTTTAGCAAAATAAATAATTTTCCGTCAAAAACAATTAAAATATATAAATTTGTATTTGTAATGTCAAATTTTATTAGAAGTTCTTTCGTGCTTTTCCTGTGTATGTGCCAAAAAGGAAAAATATCCTCCCGTGTTGAAGTGTCTATATTTTTTCATATTAGCCTTAAAAGTTGAAGAGTCAGGATTCTCGCTGGCAGATATTAACCTTCTGTGTAATATCTTCTATGTATACTACCTACTATTTAAATTCGGGTTACTATTGTAGTAACGTCGATGGATCGCTAGATGACATATTTTCGTTTAGAACTAGGGCGGTATCTAATCGCCAATCTGTTACATAAAGAAATTTTATATGAGAATTCTTGCTTGAATTTGCCTTTCGGGCATATCTTCTCTAATATAGAAATGTATCCCCTTGGTCACGGCATCACGCGTGAACGGGTAGACCGATTTTAATTCGGTTTTCACTAATGGAAAGAAGGATAAACGGGGAATGTTCATATATATAAAAATTTCACACGGGCGAAGCCTGGGGCGGGTCGCTAGTTATATATATCTGTAAGAACAGCTGTTTCTTTCCTCACTGATGTTACGAAATATATCTATGATTTTTTTTAGTATGCATAGACATCGTCAAAGACAACATTGCACCGGGCAGCTGCTTCCTATAAAGTTTTTTTCTGTGATAAATATTATACAAGAGACAGCACGTGTGTTACGTGAATGGTTTCACCTGGTATTCAGGTTTTTTTTAACAATACTTGTCGCATCTTGTTCCCACAGTTTCTTCGTACACACAGGTAGGTAAGGTACCCCTTGTGATGTGTTGTATTTGAGGCAGGTTAACGAACGTCGCGATATTACTGCTATTGTGGTGCATATAATCAAGTAAAATTGAATTCTACTCGCAGTAGAAATATGTTTGATATTTGCTTGTTGTAAATAAGTACAGCCGTCTTTTAGGTGTTGAATTGTGTTGACTGTTGATAGACTCATTGATGGGTAATTGTCGATTGTTTGTATGGTAGCTGGAAGTGTTGAGTTGTAAGTTTTACAGAGAGGGTAATCAAAATGGTCGTCTTTTATTAATGTCCATTTTTGCGTGAAAGAGTAACAAACATCCATACATATTCACAAATTTTCTCATTTATAATATTAGCAGAAATTAGGATTGTGACAATAGGAAATAGTAGTAAAATAGCGCACATTCAGCACCTATGGGGTTTCTTATGTTGATGTTGAGGGACCTTAGACTGCCAGGCGAATTTTACATGAAAAAATCACTTTTGCATCATCTTCTAATACGTACTTATAAATTCATTTATTCTGACTAACTTATCTACGCAGAGCCTAAACTACAGGGGTTAAAAACTTGAAATTTTGGCAGTTGATGCAACTTATGATGTAAACATCCACTAGGGAAGGATTTTTGGAAATTTTACCCCTAAAGGGGGAAAATAAGAGATAAACGGTTGTATGGAATCTTAACTTCTGGTTAGAAATCAATGAATACGTATTTCAGCGTTTTTGAAAATCTAAAATCCAAGAGAGGGAAATAGGGCTTGGAAGTTTGTATGGAGAATCCGTCATTTTTTAAATAAGAGGAATGAAAGCTTCTCAGCAACAATAAATTACATATTCGTCGTAATAAATGAATATTTCGTCGTTTTTTGAAATTTAACCCCAAACGGGAGGAAAGAGGTGGAACATTAGTAGCAAAAAGATAAATAAATGGTCTGATCTGCTTGAAATTTACTATTTGTGTTTCTTGATTGAACTGATAAACATGTATTTCTATTACTAAGTCAAAACAATATAAATATATTGTCAAACTAAACTAGATCATCTTTCTGTCTGTTGCATTAATTACACAATGTTCATATATTATGTTGTCATAATTATTATCATCAGTAAAAACCACATAAAACTATTTTTCCTCCATAGGTACTTCAAAAGCTAATGATGTTGCTACAAATAAAATTTGTATGTTTTGAAATACACCTTCCACAGAATATGATGATTCACGAACCACGAATCGTCACTTCTAGATAAGTTTGTTTTGTGCAACAAATTCATTCCAATTCAGTCTTTATTACGAATGTTTTAAGGTGCATCAGCAGCCTATTGACTCATCGTTCGGCACTACGAAAATATCAAGCGCCATTGTGTCTTTGTTCTTGAATTTATCAAAATCTCTTACTTACTCCGAAATCTAACAACGTTTGTCTTCAGATTCTTATTTACGAATTGTAGCGGGCTTATCATGAGATATATCTATCGCTTTCCGCCTTTGCCTGTTTCTCCGCTAACTTCTAAATCATCCAAACGATTTTGATACGGTTTTTACTAATTGAAAGAGCAATACACGAGGAAGATTTGTGTATTATAATTTTCAGAAAAATATGCAACCTAGCGTGTCGTAGGTACTACTTTTACAATACAAATTTCGTTTGGTTGATGTAAAGGTATGTGACATACCTTTACATCATCTGCTGGTAAAGGGATGTGATATATATGTAGTCGCCTATAATTGGCAACTAAATCTTGATAACATTTCGAAATATTTAAACTAAAGCCGTCACGAATTAATGGATTGATATATACGTAACGGTTGCGAAATAGAATTACCAAGTAAGAAATCCATAGAGGATTATCTTTGGAACCACTTTACTGAGACAACCAAATGGAGATACGTCTATTGACTTAATTATTGGTTGACTAAACGCAGTATATCTACAATATAATTATATAATTATAGATACATACATACTTGTGATTTCTGCTTTTAGTTCGTATTTTATGGAATTCACAACCAAATTTGGAATACTCATTATTTTATTAAAGTGTGATCCGTATGAGAGACTGACAATAGTGATATTGTAAAGCGGTAATTTAATTTGTAGCTTGTTTTTCCAAATTATGGTTTACCCATATTAGGTACGTAATTTTCATTTCGTATTATAAGAGATCAAAGAGATCTAATTAGATTCGCAAAGGACATGCAGCCTTGATGCACAAGTGTTCATCAAGGCTTTCAAGGTTCACTTTAGCGCCAATCTCTGTACACTTACTTATATAAAAATGTAATCTTCGTTTGTTCAAAACCGCAAACCGTGAAATTTTGCATACACGTTCTCAGAAATACAGAGAATTACAGAGTATCTTTCCTCTAGAAAAAAAAATACTGTTCCTGAGGGATCATCTAAAATATATATATATATAATAGTATGGATTATATATATATATATATATATAATCCATACTATTACTATAGTAATATTATAAGTACTATTCCATACTATACTAATATTATAAATGTGAAAGTAACTCTGTCTGTCTGTTACCTTTTCACGCCTAAACCGCTGAACCGATCATCATGAAATTTTGCATACCTACACGTTGTCAGCGATGCAGGAAAGGATATGGGTACCTTTCATCCAGAAAAATAAGTACTGTTTCCGAGGAATCATCTAACGTCTGGCAAAGCTATAACTGCAAAAAAAAGATGTTGGGCGTTACATTGCTCATATATTTAGTGAGGCATTATTTTTTATTTTTCAACACAGGCGGAGCCGCGGTCACCAGCAAGCCTAAAATAAAAGAGAAAAAAATAACCCTTGACAAAAATATATATTATGAACAATAAAGATTGAATAAATGTTTTGATCTATTAAAATATAAAAGTATCTGTTGGTTATAAGCAAACAGATAATTTGCACATAGTCAATAGATTTATATTTTTATGATGTAAGTATATACAATTGTACATGCATGTAATCTAATAAGTACTTTTGAGAATACTTTGAATTCGCTGTTGACATTACAGTACTTTAAGGAGACGTCGAAACAGCAGGATCTATTCTCCCCATTTTGAATGTTTTGATCTGTTTTCCAGGATGAAGGCATTTCTCTAAATTTTTTCTACTTGTCCAAGTTAAATTTTATCAATGGGCAATCTGATCTGCCAATATCCTTATTTAATAAATAATAAATCCTACCAACAGATGGAGACATCTACGCGCTCTCGCCTAACTTTACTCGTACAATTTAGGGAACAAAAGTTAGTATTTTAGGTGATCTTTAAATTACGCTGCCCATTAAACAGATGGACCATTACTGCACTATAAATGACATATAACGTCTAAAGAGCAAAATAACATGCACCTAAATGCCCTAGGTATATTTACAATTACCTCATATAAGTTATCTGTGACTCACAGAGGATGAATAAAGGCAAAGGTCGCTGCCCACACCACGTGAGTATTAATACAAAGTCTCATCAAAACTCAGTAAGACAACAAAAATGAGCCATAATGACACAAAAAAAATTAAGTCTCTAATATCAAGCTCCTTTGTAACCATTGGAGATAAGGTACTACTAGGTTGAACTGATAATTTTTATGATTAATTAGCGATCCGCCCGCGGCTTCTCACGGGTGCATTTTTTTTGCAAATTATGTACACAAATCTTCCTTGTTTATCGCTCTTTCCATTAGTGAAAACTGTATCAAAATAAGTTGGATGATTTAGAAGATGTTAGCGGAGAAACAGACAGAGGCAGACAGTGACTTTTTTTTTATAATACTCGTATTGGTATGTAGATAGCACTGATCTGATATTCCGCAGGAACACACACACACACACGGCCAGTACAACATACCCTCACCAAAAACAATAATAAAATAAATTAATAACTGTCAAAACACAACTGTTTCCATCAAAATTAACAATATTACATTTAAACCTGAGGAATGAAACAAAAAATATATAAAAGCCAGTTTTATGCCGCTCATAAAAAATATAACATGCCTAAATTGTGAAAAAAATATATGTTTTTTATATTTTTTATGTTTTCTATATTCATGCTGTTATTATTCAAGTATTATACAAGCATTCAATTTCTAATCAAATCATTATATAGATAAGTAATGTACGCGATATAAATAACAAAATAACGATTACAAATTCATTAATGATGCTAGACATAACTTCATTAATAAAGAAAACGAAAGGAGATGCCATGCCTTGAATATTATCGATATCTGATTAAACAGGGGACATTTAATAAAATCAACAAATTCCAAATTGCACAGGTACCCGATTTCGGAACGGGACATTTTGAGCTATTTGTAAGAATTTTGAATAATTATTAAATTAAGCATTAAAATAGTAGACAATCTTTACGATATCGATTATAATTTAACAAAAAAAAACCTACAACCACCGGAGTTAGTTCAAAACACGATCTTGTTTATTTAATACCTATCCTATACCAGATAATGTAGGAAATTTATAGGGTCATTTTTTTTGTATCAAATAATAATACGAGTATATTAGTTATGTATGTATCTAGTTTCAGAAATTAAAATGTGTTCTTTCTGTCATTTTTTAAAATTAAAGTACCCATTTTAACGACGTAAATACCCAAATGTAATATGATTATCGAATGTTCGAAATTTCCCTAATTAGTAAATTCGTCTTATTTTTTCCTAGAAAATTTGTATCAATATTTATAATATTGTAGGGACATATTCACTGATTGGATGTTTTTAAAAATATTGTCATAAACCCTTTCTAATTGCTTTAATAATTAAAAATATAAATCATTTTCGACATGTTAGTTTGTTAATTTGAAGATTTATTTTATATACGTAATTTATTATAGAGTATTATATTTATTACTATACTGCATTATAGTCATAATTTTATACCTTGTAATACAACTTTTCCAAAATAATTTTTAATTTATGTCATTAAATTGATAACCAATTTTTAAAAAAGTGAATCCTGTTATAGGAGTTTCTGTCTATTTTAACCACTCTCTTCGAATTTGCAGATTTGCAAAGATTAATTTTAATCTACAATAAATACTTAAATTTTTAAACTGTTTTAAGTCTCAAATAAAACTTTCAGATGACAGAAGATTTTGATTGTGAACTTTTGATGACCGCTTTTGATGATATTTGGCATGGAGATACCTCAATCCTTAACTACTGCACTTAGTTACATAACCAGACTTCGTAATTGATAATATTTAATATCAGAAATATATTTAATATTAATACACGAAGGAGATATAAATACATTATAGGCGCGGTATGATATATTGTAATTTTTTGACGCTTAATTAAAATATAGTCAATCAATCATACGAATGTATCGTCAACTACGTAGGATTTTGCAATTTTGTTTGCAAGTGGCTGAATGAACAATGAACCTTGGTTTCGACGTATGACAGCTCGATTTGAATTTTAAAAGTTCCGTATTATGATGTACGTGTATTGTATTGACAGTGCCTAATGCATCGTTCGCCTTATTAATATGCGTACAAGTATCTAACATTTACTGTGTGCTGTCTTGGGCATGTAAATTGGAATATCTTACAATCGTTACCCGTCATCGTTTTTGCTTCTTGTAGTTTATGTTTTTTTTTCTCTCTCTTTTAAAGTAGACCATTTAACCATTAGGCTGCCTACCATAAGGACCATATAGCGTTATGGAATAATTAATTTTCAACCAGCTCATATTAGGTTAGCAAAAAAAAAAACATTAAAATTAGCAAATTTAAAACATTAGCAATGCCTTCATTCAACTTCAATACTTTACAAGGTTTTGGCTAATACTTGATAAGATTGCAAATTGTAGAGCTGTTTCTATATCTTTATCTATATTTCATAATATACATATTTATATAAACAAAAATGTATCGCTAAATGTCTGGACTATCTGACAATTTTGTTCTTTCTTTCTAATATTCACTTAAGTTCCAAGGAGGTTCTTATGAAGAGAAAAATTGGAAAAACTTGCGCGGAAAAGCGTGAAAACCTCATTTTTCTTTTTCCTATCCAAAATTCATAGCTGACACTTCAAATATTTCAATTAATTTGACAATACGATGTCTGTCGGGTTCATCAGTATCATCTGAGTCGTCCGCTGCTGCATAAAGGCCTCCCCCTGAATCTCCAAAAGGACAAATCAGAAGCAGCCTGGATCCACAATCGAGCCGCAGCCCTTATCAGGTCATTTGTCTTATCAGGCCATGTGGGTGGAAATCCTACGCTGCGCTTACCGGTCCGTGGCCTCCACTCGAGAACCTTCCGGGCTCCAACGACCGTCGGCTCTCCGTATTATGTGTCCTGCCCACTACCACTTCAACTTACTAATCCTCCGGGTTATGTCGATAACTTTCGTTCGTCCACGAATCTCCTCATTCCTGATTCGATCTCGCAGTGTAACCCCGAGCACAGCCCTCTTCATAACTCGTGGAGCGACCTTGAGCTTTTTTTACGAGACCCATAGTTAGAGACCACGTTTCAGCGCTATATGTCATCACTAGCAACACACATAGGCCGAAAACTTTTTTTTTAAACTTTTTGGACGAGAAGATGTCTCTGAGCTTCCCGAACGCTGCCCCAGGTTAGCTAGTTAGCTAGATATAAAAATAAAGTCGCCGTTCGCCTGTGTCTGTTTCTCCAATAATTTCTTACCCACAACCGATTTTGATACGATTTTTACTAATGAAAAGAGCGATAAACGAGAAAGTTGTTTATAAAATTTTCAAAAAAAAATAATGCATTCTTGCGAAGCCAGGGGCGGGTTGCTAATTAGAGTATATGTTTTTTACAAACAATAAAAATAGTTTGAAAGAATAACTCATTTACAGTTACTTGTTGCAATCTGGCACTGTTTAGCATTAAATTTGAAACGAAGGGAAATGTTGAATTGCGCAATTGTGTTCTTTGATTTATTAGGCAACTTGAAATAAGTGATTCGATTGTCTGTCGGCCAGTCGGCCGCATCAATGGGACGACTTTCACCAGAAGATAATGCCTACTTTTAAAATTAGCACTCTAACCGTTGCCTTCCATAATATTGTTCATAACATTACGCAATTGTATAGAGGTGCTTTTAGGGTATTATTGTTTTCTCGATCGTCAAGTTAACAGCTTAACAAAATCGTCCAAGTTAATAAAAACAATTTTCTCCCTCTTGCTCGGAAATGTTTTCATTATTTTAAAAAAAGAATATACCAATCGATTCTTTTCTGTTCGCAATGTCCAAGAGGACAATAATAGAGATTGCCGGTTTTAAAGGGCGACCAACTAGATCAGAAGAAAACGACCGCCATTTTGTTTTATCCATACTGTCAATTATAAGAATAGAATTAACAAATTAACAAATTAAAAAAAAATACAAATATTTTGAAAATTTTTACATTTAGAAGTAGTTACATAAAAGTTACATTTAGAAATAGTTACAATGAGTATTTCATCGAAATAAATGGATTTTACCTGACAAAAATGTTCAGCTATCGTTGTTGAATTATACGAATTGTAATATTACTTTTAGCATGGATTAAATTTTGTTTCTTGGATGTTTTTGCCTATTATTTCCTAGCAACTTAGAGAAAAGTACTGTACAAGTCTCGGTAGAAGTTGAAATTAACGGGCTCCTTGGTTTAAAAGGGCCTCGGCTTAATTCAGTATTCTGCTTCCCATCGTACTTTCAATAACAATTGCTCTATTTCAGACCTCGGCAGTAATGAGAATTTTTTTAATAATTCACACTAATATTTTATTTTATCGTTCTCTCTATCCCAACTAATAACATAAATGTGAAAGTAAAATTGTTTGCTTGTTTGTTACGTTTTCACGCTTCACTATTGAACCCATCGTAATTAAATTTTTGGTTTCATCCAGAAAAATCACTGTTTCCTGGGGATCGTCTAGAAAAAAAAAATTCAACACTTCACAAAAATATAAGAGCAATAAAGATTGAATAAATGTTTTAAACGCCTAAGAAAAGGGGCGAGGATGAAGTCGTGGGCATAGGTTAGTACAAATATAATAAAGCTGGATGTTTGGTTTAACGTACTAAACTCTGAAAATACCAGTCCGATTTAAACAATCTTTATGCATTTGATAGCTTAATTGTTTAGAAAGGTTATAGGCTACAACAACTCTAGCAAGACTTAGGAGCCGAAGAACACGTTAAGTGTAGTTGACCAAAAGTTCGAAGTTCGATGAGAAACCACGGGACACAGATAATAATATAATAAAGCAATAATTGGATGAGTGGTTAGGGTGCTTGCCTTAACGCTCTATTCTAGGGTTCCCGGGTTCGATTTCAAGCAGGGTCAACTTTGAAAAATCAACTTTTCAAAGGCTCCGGTCTGGATTTGGAAAGTAGTGGCAGGACACACTGCGTTTTCGCAGTAATTTGTGCAGCCCGACTGGCGGCAGTAACCACCACCTTACATAAGGCCACCTTGAAATAACAGCACGTGTGCTGTTATGTTTCGGTAAGTGAGTAAGCGATGCCAGAGTCCATTTCTCTATCCACACCTAATCCCTTATACTTAATCCTACTGTAGTTGGCAGCGCACTTGCAGCAGCTTTGGCGATGCTTGTATTATAGGCGACGGTAGCCACCTACCATCAAGTGTACCGTCAGCCTGTCTGCCGACATTTTTCTTAATCCTACAATAAGGTTCAGCAGCGCACTTGCAACACCTGTCGCGTCGCTTGTGTTAATAGGCGACTTATAATCAACTGAACAGTCAACCTGCCTGCTGACCTTTACATTAAAAAAAACGCTGATTAATTCCGGTTAACTTTTTACCATGGTTTAGTTAATTGGACCAAGGGTATTTTTAATGTAGTACTGTCTACCAGTACAAGTGTACTTTTTTTTGTTACGGAACCATTTCAAGGCAGATTACCTACTTAGGTACTGTTACTGTTAATATTTTTGTTTTTATAGTGTAAATTTGTAATTCGAACTTTTACATTATTTTTGATTAATATAAAAAATACGATAACCCGTTTATTAATCTCGAAATATTAATTTATTAAACGACAAAATTATCCTAAAAATACTGACTTATGCTTGAATTGTGTTGGTGATAACTAAATAAAGAATAGTTACTACAAAGTCAAGGTTAATAATTTGTACATAACCAGTATATTACATCTTTATAACACCTGGTGACATACTGGTGTAAAATCTATATACCATAAATGTAAGGTTTTGTCAAAATCTGTTTGGTAGTTTTTGCGTAAGAGTCACAAACATCCATTCTCGCGTTCTTCCGCATTCATAATGTTACAAAATAGTAGGATTATATTAAAGTTTCATATTGATTTATTTATTGTTTTGAGCGACCTCACTGACGCCATCTGCTCATAACTTTCAGAACTAATGTTATTAAAATATAATTAAGGTAAGACCACGAGTATCTCAATCCATGAGTATGTATTGAGAGGATTAAAAGTATATTATTATTATTATGTATTAATTCAGGCCATGGTCTATCTGTGTGCGAAGTTTTATACAAATCCGTTCAACGTATTGCGCTGGATTGTCGTTATTGATGAAACATTCAAATGTCTACAAAATTTTATTTGTGTAACTAGCTGAGCCCGCAACTTCATACGCGTGGTATTCAGTATAGCGAGGAACTTTTTTTGTTTGTAAACCGATTGGAATGAAAAAAACACTAAATTTTACGGGAAGCTTGCTACACTACATCAATGTAAACCGCATTCAGATCGGTTAAGCCGTTTCTAAGATTAGCGTGCACAAACGCACAGTTAAAAGGGCAAAAATTCTAAAAAAAAAAAAAAAAAAAAAAAAAAACTATTTTTTTGACCTCGGTAACATAAATACAACGTGTATAAAATGTTTTTTTTTGAAAAATTATATAATGTACATACATACATACACAGCTCTTTTACGATTTTATTATATTATAGATAACCTTAATGGAGAAGATCTTACGATGCTCACCTTGAGACTACACATGTTATAAAGTTAATTCAATTTTATTTTGAAATTATTTTGAATTTTTATAAGTAGTGGCAGGTCATTTGGGCAGCCCGTCTGGCGGCAGTAACTGCCCCCTTACAGAAGATCACCGTGAAATAACAGCAAGTGTGCTGTTGTGTTTCGGTGAGTGAGTAAGGGATGCCAGAGCCCATTACCCTATCCCCTCCTAATCCCTTATCCTTATACCTACTGTAATCGGCAGCGCACTTGCAGCAGCTTTGGCGTTGCTTGTGTTATAGGCGACGGTAGCCACCTACTATCAAGTGGACCGTCAGCCTGTCTGCCGATCTTAACATAAAAAAAAAAAAAAAGAAAATCGAAAAGAATGTTTTCATATTTAATTTTCCTTAGCCTAGGGTTCCCTGGAAGATATCGCTATAGAGCGATAAGGTCGCCTTTTTTACTATTACTTGTTCTTTCTTTCTTTTTTTATATTTATAGTACAAATAAAGAGTTTTAATAATAATAATGTTCTATTCAAAAATAACTTTTCTATTTTCTTTGTTCCAGGACTCTATGTCGGAGCTCCGTGAACTCTGTTATCCCGGCACTGACGTGTTGATGCTGTGTTTCTCAATCGTTCGACCGGAGACATTTCGATCGGTTGCCGAGAGGTGGACGCGGTCAGTAGCCGGTGTAAACGCACCTTTACTTCTGATAGGAACACAGAGCGACCTAGCCGAGGACCCGCGCGTTATTCATAGCTTAAGAGTAAGTTTCTTTTTTCATGCGAAGTTAAGCTCGACTAGAGCTTTAACTTCTTTTTTATGTAAAGGTACTTGATCAAAAAGGCTGACGGACGTATATTACGCTGGTATACCCATTTCATAAGCCGGACTTGAGAAGTATATGGGAATTTGTTGCTAATTTGTTGCTATTTTGTACCGCAAGAATTGATTTTGTTGCTCCATTAGTTTACGAGAAATGACCGAGATACTGACGTAATATTACGCTGGAATACCCATATACCATATCTTGACAAAGAAAGCACATATCGAACCGAATCAAACGGCATATTTTGTTGCTATTTTGTTGCTCTAAGATAGGCTAGTTAGATATACAAAAATGTCAACCCTTCATGGGGGATGAACTACCCCGATAGAGTATTATAGAGTATTCGGGAACCAATGCAGCTAGCGGGCTCATTCGAACGGCTTATTTTGTTGCTATTTTGTTGCTCAAAGATAGGCTAGTTAGATATTCAAAAATGTCAACCCTTCGTGGGGATGGACCACCCCGATACATTAAAATAATGAATTTATATATCTCGCGAACCAATGCAGCTATGGGGCCCATTCAAACGGCTTATTTTGTTGCTATTTTGTTGCTCAAAGATAGGCTAGTTAGATATACAAAAATGTCAACCCTTCGTTGGGGATGGACCACCCCGATACATTAAAATAATGAATTTTTATATCTCGCGAACCAATGCAGCTATGGGGCCCATTCAAACGGCTTATTTTGTTGCTATTTTGTTGCTCAAAGATAGGCTAGTTAGATTTTTTTTTTTTTTTTTTTTATGAAATCGAGGTAGCGCTTGACCACTATCTCACCTGAGATGTGGCCGAAGGTGGACCACGCTTACCTAGTAAATGCCCATTTACCCTAGTTTTGAAGACCCCGAGGTTGTAGTTCTGTGGGAACACAGACGCAGGCAATGAGTTCCACTCCTTAGCAGTTCGAACAAGGAAGGTGGAACTGAAACGCTTTGTTCGTGATCGAGGTACATCGACCACGAAGGGATGAAACCCCTGCCCACGTCTAGTGGTCCGATATACAAAAATGTCAACCCTTCGTTGGGGATGGACCACCCCGATACATTAAAACCGTCATACTCAACCTTTTTTTTATAGGGGCCACAAACACGTTTCAGTCCATGTCGAGGGCCGCAAACAAAAATTATTTAGGTTTTAATTAAAAGGTAACCCCAAGTTAACGATGTATTTACTTTATTAATGAAAAAATAAGTTTTAACAAAGATGTTTATAAGATGTTTATCCGTTCTCTGATGGGCGCGAAATTTAATATTTTTTTACAATAAATTCAGATGGGCCAATGACAAAGGCCCGGCGGGCCGCATGCGGCCCGCGGGCCGCAGATTGAGTATAGCTGCATTAAAATAATGAATTTTTCTATCTCGCGAACCAATACAGCTAGCGGGCTCATTCTAACGGCTTATTTTGTTGCTATTTTGTTGCTCTAAGATAGGCTAGTTAGATATACAAAAATGTCAACCCTTCGTGGGGGATGGACTACCCCGATACATTAAAATAATAAATTTTTGTATCTCGCGAACCAATACAGCTAGCGGGCTCATTCAAACGGCTTATTTTGTTGCTATTTTGTTGCTCTAAGATAGGCTAGTTAGATATACAAAAATGTCAACCCTTCATGGGGGATGAACTACCCCGATAGAGTATTATAGAGTATTCGGGAACCAATGCAGCTAGCGGGCCCATTCGAACGGCTTATTTTGTTGCTATTTTGTTGCTCAAAGATAGGCTAGTTAGATATTCAAAAATGTCAACCCTTCGTGGGGATGGACCACCCCGATACATTAAAATAATGAATTTATATATCTCGCGAACCAATGCAGCTATGGGGCCCATTCAAACGGCTTATTTTGTTGCTATTTTGTTGCTCAAAGATAGGCTAGTTAGATATACAAAAATGTCAACCCTTCGTTGGGGATGGACCACCCCGATACATTAAAATAATGAATTTTTATATCTCGCGAACCAATGCAGCTATGGGGCCCATTCAAACGGCTTATTTTGTTGCTATTTTGTTGCTCAAAGATAGGCTAGTTAGATATACAAAAATGTCAACCCTTCGTTGGGGATGGACCACCCCGATACATTAAAATAATGAATTTTTCTATCTCGCGAACCAATACAGCTAGCGGGCTCATTCTAACGGCTTATTTTGTTGCTATTTTGTTGCTCTAAGATAGGCTAGTTAGATATACAAAAATGTCAACCCTTCGTGGGGGATGGACTACCCCGATACATTAAAATAATAATTTTTTGTATCTCGCGAACCAATACAGCTAGCGGGCTCATTCAAACGGCTTATTTTGTTGCTATTTTGTTGCTCTAAGATAGGCTAGTTAGATATACAAAAATGTCAACCCTTCGTGGGGGATGGACTACCCCGATACATTAAAATAATAAATTTTTGTATCTCGCGAACCAATACAGCTAGCGGGCTCATTCAAACGGCTTATTTTGTTGCTATTTTGTTGCTCTAAGATAGGCTAGTTAGATATACAAAAACGTCAACCCTTCGTGGGGGATGGACTACCCCGATACATTAAAATAATAAATTTTTGTATCTCGCGAACCAATACAGCTAGCGGGCTCATTCAAACGGCTTATTTTGTTGCTATTTTGTTGCTCTAAGATAGGCTAGTTAGATATACAAAAATGTCAACCCTTCGTGGGGGATGGACTACCCCGATACATTAAAATAATAAATTTTTGTATCTCGCGAACCAATACAGCTAGCGGGCTCATTCAAAGGGCTTATTTTGTTGCTATTTTGTTGCTCTAAGATAGGCTAGTTAGATATACAAAAATGTCAACCCTTCTTGAGGGATGGACTACCCCGATACATTAAAATAATAAATTTTTGTATCTCGCGAACCAATACAGCTAGCGGGCTCATTCAAACGGCTTATTTTGTTGCTATTTTGTTGCTCTAAGATAGGCTAGTTAGATATACAAAAATGTCAACCCTTCGTGGGGGATGGACTACCCCGATACATTAAAATAATAAATTTTTGTATCTCGCGAACCAATACAGCTAGCGGGCTCATTCAAACGGCTTATTTTGTTGCTATTTTGTTGCTCTAGGATAGGCTAGTTAGATATACAAAAATGTCAACCCTTCATGGGGGATGAACTACCCCGATAGAGTATTATAGAGTATTCGGGAACCAATGCAGCTAGCGGGCCCATTCGAACGGCTTATTTTGTTGCTATTTTGTTGCTCAAAGATAGGCTAGTTAGATATTCAAAAATGTCAACCCTTCGTGGGGATGGACCACCCCGATACGTTAAATAGAGTATTCGGGAACCAATGCAGCTAGCGGGCCCATTCGAACGGCATATTTTGTTGCTCAAAGATAGGCTAGTTAGATATTCAAAAATGTCAACCCTTCGTTGGGGATGGACCACCCCGATACATTAAAATAATGAATTTTTATATCTCGCGAACCAATGCAGCTAGCGGGCCCATTCGAACGGCATATTTTGTTGCTATTTTGTTGCTCAAAGATAGGCTAGTTAGATATTCAAAAATGTCAACCCTTCGTTGGGGATGGACCACCCCGATACATTAAAATAATGAATTTTTATATCTCGCGAACCAATGCAGCTATGGAGCCCATTCAAACGGCTTATTTTGTTGCTCAAAGATAGGCTAGTTAGATATACAAAAATGTCAACCCTTCGTGGGGATGGACCACCCCGATACGTTAAATAGAGTATTCGGGAACCAATGCAGCTAGCGGGCCCATTCGAACGGCATATTTTGTTGCTATTTTGTTGCTCAAAGATAGGCTAGTTAGATATTCAAAAATGTCAACCCTTCGTTGGGGATGGACCACCCCGATACATTAAAATAATGAATTTTTATATCTCGCGAACCAATGCAGCTAGCGGGCCCATTCGAACGGCATATTTTGTTGCTATTTTGTTGCTCAAAGATAGGCTAGTTAGATATTCAAAAATGTCAACCCTTCGTTGGGGATGGACCACCCCGATACATTAAAATAATGAATTTTTGTATCTCGCCAACCAATGCAGCTAGCGGGCTCATTCTAACGGCTTATTTTGTTGCTATTTTGTTGCTCAAAGATAGGCTAGTTAGATATGCAAAAATGTCAACCCTTCGTTGGGGATGGACCAACCCGATACATTAAAATAATGAATTTTTATATCTTGCGAACCAATGCAGTTAACGGGCCCATTCAAACGGCTTATTTTGTTGCTTTTTTTTTGCTCAAAGATAGGCTAGTTAGATATACAAAAAAGTCAACCCTTCGTTGGGGATGGACCACCCCGATACATTAAATTAATGAATTTTTCTATCTCGCCAACCAATGCAGCTAGCGGGCCCATTCGAACGGCATATTTTGTTGCTATTTTGTTGCTCAAAGATAGGCTAGTTAGATATTCAAAAATGTCAACCCTTCGTTGGGGATGGACCACCCCGATACATTAAATTAATGAATTTATATATCTCGCCAACCAATGCAGCTAGCGGGCTCATTCTAACGGCTTATTTTGTTGCTATTTTGTTGCTCAAAGATAGGCTAGTTAGATATGCAAAAATGTCAACCCTTCGTTGGGGATGGACCAACCCGATACATTAAAATAATGAATTTTTATATCTTGCGAACCAATGCAGTTAACGGGCCCATTCAAACGGCTTATTTTGTTGCTCTAAGATAGGCTAGTTAGATATACAAAAATACCAACCCTTTATGGGGGATGAACTACCCCGATACGTTAAATAGAGTATTCGGGAACCAATGCAGCTAGCGGGCCCATTCGAACGGCTTATTTTGTTGCTATTTTGTTGCTCAAAGATAGGCTAGTTAGATATTCAAAAATGTCAACCCTTCGTGGGGATGGACCACCCCGATACATTAAAATAATGAATTTATATATCTCGCGAACCAATGCAGCTATGGGGCCCATTCAAACGGCTTATTTTGTTGCTATTTTGTTGCTCAAAGATAGGCTAGTTAGATATACAAAAATGTCAACCCTTCGTTGGGGATGGACCACCCCGATACATTAAAATAATGAATTTTTATATCTCGCGAACCAATGCAGCTATGGGGCCCATTCAAACGGCTTATTTTGTTGCTATTTTGTTGCTCAAAGATAGGCTAGTTAGATATACAAAAATGTCAACCCTTCGTTGGGGATGGACCACCCCGATACATTAAAATAATGAATTTTTATATCTCGCGAACCAATGCAGCTATGGGGCCCATTCAAACGGCTTATTTTGTTGCTATTTTGTTGCTCAAAGATAGGCTAGTTAGATATACAAAAATGTCAACCCTTCGTGGGGGATGGACTACCCCGATACATTAAAATAATAAATTTTTGTATCTCGCGAACCAATACAGCTAGCGGGCTCATTCAAACGGCTTATTTTGTTGCTATTTTGTTGCTCTAAGATAGGCTAGTTAGATATACAAAAATGTCAACCCTTCTTGAGGGATGGACTACCCCGATACATTAAAATAATAAATTTTTGTATCTCGCGAACCAATACAGCTAGCGGGCTCATTCAAACGGCTTATTTTGTTGCTATTTTGTTGCTCTAAGATAGGCTAGTTAGATATACAAAAATGTCAACCCTTCGTGGGGGATGGACTACCCCGATACATTAAAATAATAAATTTTTGTATCTCGCGAACCAATACAGCTAGCGGGCTCATTCAAACGGCTTATTTTGTTGCTATTTTGTTGCTCTAGGATAGGCTAGTTAGATATACAAAAATGTCAACCCTTCATGGGGGATGAACTACCCCGATAGAGTATTATAGAGTATTCGGGAACCAATGCAGCTAGCGGGCCCATTCGAACGGCTTATTTTGTTGCTATTTTGTTGCTCAAAGATAGGCTAGTTAGATATTCAAAAATGTCAACCCTTCGTGGGGATGGACCACCCCGATACATTAAAATAATGAATTTTTATATCTCGCGAACCAATGCAGCTAGCGGGCCCATTCGAACGGCATATTTTGTTGCTATTTTGTTGCTCAAAGATAGGCTAGTTAGATATTCAAAAATGTCAACCCTTCGTTGGGGATGGACCACCCCGATACATTAAAATAATGAATTTTTATATCTCGCGAACCAATGCAGCTATGGAGCCCATTCAAACGGCTTATTTTGTTGCTCAAAGATAGGCTAGTTAGATATACAAAAATGTCAACCCTTCGTGGGGATGGACCACCCCGATACGTTAAATAGAGTATTCGGGAACCAATGCAGCTAGCGGGCCCATTCGAACGGCATATTTTGTTGCTATTTTGTTGCTCAAAGATAGGCTAGTTAGATATTCAAAAATGTCAACCCTTCGTTGGGGATGGACCACCCCGATACATTAAAATAATGAATTTTTGTATCTCGCCAACCAATGCAGCTAGCGGGCTCATTCTAACGGCTTATTTTGTTGCTATTTTGTTGCTCAAAGATAGGCTAGTTAGATATGCAAAAATGTCAACCCTTCGTTGGGGATGGACCAACCCGATACATTAAAATAATGAATTTTTATATCTTGCGAACCAATGCAGTTAACGGGCCCATTCAAACGGCTTATTTTGTTGCTTTTTTTTTGCTCAAAGATAGGCTAGTTAGATATACAAAAATGTCAACCCTTCGTTGGGGATGGACCACCCCGATACATTAAATTAATGAATTTTTCTATCTCGCCAACCAATGCAGCTAGCGGGCCCATTCGAACGGCATATTTTGTTGCTATTTTGTTGCTCAAAGATAGGCTAGTTAGATATTCAAAAATGTCAACCCTTCGTTGGGGATGGACCACCCCGATACATTAAAATAATGAATTTTTATATCTCGCGAACCAATGCAGCTAGCGGGCCCATTCGAACGGCATATTTTGTTGCTATTTTGTTGCTCAAAGATAGGCTAGTTAGATATTCAAAAATGTCAACCCTTCGTTGGGGATGGACCACCCCGATACATTAAAATAATGAATTTTTGTATCTCGCCAACCAATGCAGCTAGCGGGCTCATTCTAACGGCTTATTTTGTTGCTATTTTGTTGCTCAAAGATAGGCTAGTTAGATATGCAAAAATGTCAACCCTTCGTTGGGGATGGACCAACCCGATACATTAAAATAATGAATTTTTATATCTTGCGAACCAATGCAGTTAACGGGCCCATTCGAACGGCATATTTTGTTGCTATTTTGTTGCTCAAAGATAGGCTAGTTAGATATTCAAAAATGTAAACCCTTCGTTGGGGATGGACCACCCCGATACATTAAAATAATGAATTTTTATATCTCGCGAACCAATGCAGCTATGGGGCCCATTCAAACGGCTTATTTTGTTGCTATTTTGTTGCTCAAAGATAGGCTAGTTAGATATACAAATATGTCAACCCTTCGTTGGGGATGGACCACCCCGATACATTAAAATAATGAATTTTTCTATCTCGCGAACCAATACAGCTAGCGGGCTCATTCTAACGGCTTATTTTGTTGCTATTTTGTTGCTCTAAGATAGGCTAGTTAGATATTCAAAAATGTCAACCCTTCGTTGGGGATGGACCACCCCGATACATTAAAATAATGAATTTTTGTATCTCGCCAACCAATGCAGCTAGCGGGCTCATTCTAACGGCTTATTTTGTTGCTATTTTGTTGCTCAAAGATAGGCTAGTTAGATATGCAAAAATGTCAACCCTTCGTTGGGGATGGACCAACCCGATACATTAAAATAATGAATTTTTATATCTTGCGAACCAATGCAGTTAACGGGCCCATTCAAACGGCTTATTTTGTTGCTCTAAGATAGGCTAGTTAGATATACAAAAATACCAACCCTTTATGGGGGATGAACTACCCCGATACGTTAAATAGAGTATTCGGGAACCAATGCAGCTAGCGGGCCCATTCGAACGGCTTATTTTGTTGCTATTTTGTTGCTCAAAGATAGGCTAGTTAGATATACAAAAATGTCAACCCTTCGTGGGGAATGGACTACCCCGATACATTAAAATAAAGAATTTTTGTATCTCGTGAACCAATACAGCTAGCGGGCTCATTCTAACGGCTTATTTTGTTGCTCAAAGATAGGCTAGTTAGATATGCAAAAATGTTAACCCTTCGTTGGGGATGGACCACCCCGATACATTAAAATAATGAATTTTTATATCTCGCGAACCAATTACGAAAAAAATATTTTTGAAAGCCTATATACGCGTCATTTATGAGATTTTATCCAAAATATATTTTAACTAAAAAACAAAACAAAAAATTAAAGGTCGGCCCAAGTCCTATAGCATCCGTAGCTCGTACCGTCTGCCCGCTGTGACTCTTAATCCTCGTAAAATGGGCAATTTTGTATGGGTTAAGGAGGGGAAATCCCCACCAAAGGAGTAGTCTTGTGGAAGCGTCTCTGGGAGATATGAAAACTCGCCAGAATGACTGCGGTTGTAGCTCTCACCGTTCGGGAGCTATGGCGATTTGAAATTTCAAAAAAGTTGTATGAAATTTATAAAAAATGTATGGGAGTGGAAAATGTTGACCCTCTATGAAATTCCGTAAACCTCACTCCTCTACTCTTCATAGTTTAGGAGATCCGTTGGCCGTCTTTTTACTAGATCAAAAAGACGAAGGTTTCGGATTTCGAACTAGCCTATCTTTGAGCAACAAAATAAGCCGTTTGAATGGGCCCGTTAACTGCATTGGTTCGCGAGATAGAAAAATTCATTATTTTAATGTTTCGGGGTAGTCCATCCCCAACGAAGGGTTGAAATTTTTGTATATCTAACTAGCCTATCTTTGAGCAACAAAATAGCAACAAAATAAGCCGTTTGAATGGGCCCGTTAGCTGCATTGGTTCGCGAGATATAAAAAATCATTATTTTAATGTATCGGGGTGGTCCATCCCCAACGAAGGGTTGACGTTTTTGTATATCTAACTAGCCTATCTTTGAGCAACAAAATAGCAACAAAATAAGCCGTTCGAATGGGCCCGCTAGCTGCATTGGTTCCCGAATACTCTATTTAACGTATCGGGGTAGTTCATCCCTCATGAAGGGTTGATATTTTTGTATATCTAACTAGCCTATCTTAGAGCAACAAAATAGCAACAAAATAAGCCGTTTGAATGAGCCCGCTAGCTGTATTGGTTCGCGAGATACAAAAATTCATTATTTTAATGTATCGGGGTGGTCCATCCCCAACGAAGGGTTGACATTTTTGTATATCTAAATAGCCTATCTTTGAGCAACAAAATAGCAACAAAATAAGCCGTTTGAATGGGCCCGTTACCTGCATTGGTTCGCAAGATATAAAAATTCATTATTTTAATGTATCGGGGTGGTCCATCCCCAACGAAGGGTTAACGTTTTTGCATATCTAACTAGTCTATCTTTGAGCAACAAAATAGCAACAAAATAAGCCGTTAGAATGAGCCCGCTAGCTGTATTGGTTCGCGAGATACAAAAATTCATTATTTTAATGTATCGGGGTGGTCCATCCCCAACGAAGGGTTGGTATTTTTGTATATCTAACTAGCCTATCTTTGAGCAACAAAATAGCAACAAAATAAGCCGTTTGAATGGGCCCGTTAGCTGCATTGGTTCGCGAGATAGAAAAATTCATTATTTTAATGTTTCGGGGTAGTCCATCCCCAACGAAGGGTTGAAATTTTTGTATATCTAACTAGCCTATCTTTGAGCAACAAAATAAGTCGTTTGAATGGGCCCGTTAGCTGCATTGGTTCGCGAGATATAAAAAATCATTATTTTAATGTATCGGGGTGGTCCATCCCCAACGAAGGGTTGACGTTTTTGTATATCTAACTAGCCTATCTTTGAGCAACAAAATAGCAACAAAATAAGCCGTTCGAATGGGCCCGCTAGCTGCATTGGTTCCCGAATACTCTATTTAACGTATCGGGGTAGTTCATCCCTCATGAAGGGTTGATATTTTTGTATATCTAACTAGCCTATCTTAGAGCAACAAAATAGCAACAAAATAAGCTGTTTGAATGAGCCCGCTAGCTGTATTGGTTCGCGAGATACAAAAATTCATTATTTTAATGTATCGGGGTGGTCCATCCCCAACGAAGGGTTGACATTTTTGTATATCTAAATAGCCTATCTTTGAGCAACAAAATAGCAACAAAATAAGCCGTTTGAATGGGCCCGTTAGCTGCATTGGTTCGCGAGATATAAAAATTCATTATTTTATTGTATCGGGGTGGTCCATCCCCAACGAAGGGTTGACATTTTTGTATATCTAACTAGTTTATCTTTGCAACAAAATAGCAACAAAATAAGCCGTTCGAATGGGCCCGTTAGCTGCATTGGTTGGCGAGATAGAAAAATTCATTAATTTAATCTATCGGGGTGGTCCATCCCCAAGGAAGGGTTGGTATTTTTGTATATCTAACTAGCCTATCTTAGAGCAACAAAATAGCAACAAAATAAGCCGTTCGAATGGGCCCGTTAGCTGCATTGGTTGGCGAGATAGAAAAATTCATTAATTTAATGTATCGGGGTGGTCCATCCCCAACGAAGGGTTGACATTTTTGTATATCTAACTAGCCTATCTTTGAGCAACAAAATAGCAACAAAATAAGCCGTTTGAATGGGCCCGTTAACTGCATTGGTTCGCAAGATATAAAAATTCATTATTTTAATGTATCGGGTTGGTCCATCCCCAACGAAGGGTTGACATTTTTGCATATCTAACTAGCCTATCTTTGAGCAACAAAATAGCAACAAAATAAGCCGTTCGAATGGGCCCGCTAGCTGCATTGGTTCCCGAATACTCTATTTAACGTATCGGGGTAGTTCATCCCCCATGAAGGGTTGATATTTTTGTATATCTAACTAGCCTATCTTAGAGCAACAAAATAGCAACAAAATATGCCGTTTGATTCGGTTCGATATGTGCTTTCTTTGTCAAGATATGGTATATGGGTATTCTAGCGTAATATTACGTCAGTATCTCGGTCATTTCTCGTAAACTAATGGAGCAACAAAATCAATTCTTGCGGTACAAAATAGCAACAAATTAGCAACAAATTCCCATATACTTCTCAAGTCCGGCTTATGAAATGGGTATACCAGCGTAATATACGTGGCTGACGGTCCACTTGATGGTAGGTGGTTACCGTCACCTATAACACAAGCAACGCCACAGGTGCTGGCAAGTGCGACGCCCACCATAGTAGGAATGAGGATAAGGGATTAGGAAGTACCTACTGATTTGAATATTCATTTTAATTTTATAATTTTATTACTCTAAAATATCGTAATTATTATTCGTAATTTGTATTTTATTATTTTATTACTAAGATGACTAGATTGGATAATTGAAATTAATTGAAATTATTTCATTATTTAAATATCTTATTAATAAGATAGTAGGTAATTTTGAATATATTAATTTTAATTTCCTCAAAGGCGAATGTTGAACTTAATGTTTGTGTTGAATATTTAATTATTTAACACAAAGATTTGTCTTCGAAATAAACGATATTGAATTTTTTCAAAAAAAAAAAAAAAAAAAAAATAAAGGTCATACAGAATTAAAATACAGTTAAAATAAGTTAATAAGCAGTTTAACTTTATACTCTACAATAATAATAACTATTACATTATTATCAAGGTTAAGATGGTACTATTTAACCAATAATAATTTACTATTATTAACAGGTTCCGGGTAAAATGTACACAAATTAGGTCTTTTTATTTTTTTTTATTAAATTCGTCCTCGGTTGTACTCGTACTGTGATTGAATATTTTTTCCTTTCAGATTCGTAGAGAACATCCAGTGTCAGAAGCAGAAGGAAAGGCGCTTGCAGCCAAAATAAATGCAGTAGTCTACATAGAAACTTCGGCCAAAACGAGGAAACAACTCAAAGACGCTTTCGACGCAGCCATTGCGGCGGGGTTGCCAGTACTACAAAGAAAGCGACCGTTTTGGAAGAAATTGTTGTGTTTGAAATAGAATTTTGGAAATATGCCTTAGTATTTATATAGCATTTAAATATACAAATTAAACGAAAAACGTGAGTAGGTAAGTTTATTATTACACTATTCAAGACTATTCAAGTCGTGTCGTGTGTCAAAAATATTCGTTAATAAATCCGTTAATAATTTTCCAAGTCGAATTGACCACATGGTGTAAAAAAATATATTAAGCTTAAATTATTTCTATTGTCATGACAAAAATACAAAATTATATCTCGAAATTATAATATAAAGTGCTATTTGATCAAAGAATGAATAAAATTAATAGTGCTCATTATACCTTCCCACAAAATTAAGTAATTTAAAGTAGGTATTTTTTGGAAATGATATTGTAATTAAAGTGCCTTCATGAAATTTTTAATGTGTTTAATAAATATAGTATATATTATGACTGTTTTCAATATGAAATATTGTAAGAAATATCAATGTAAATATCGGAGATTAATTGTAGCAATGTAATTTTTTGCATGGTATGAACTTTATTAATGTTTTAATTATACGCATAAGTAGGTAGTTGTAATTTTAGCGTTGATACTATATTGTTTCGATACTCATCACGAACTGATTAAAGTTATATTTTATGATAAGCTGTTTTCTTTTTCACGCGTCCTTTTATTACTGTCATCATATATTTATATTCTAGGTAGTATTATACTTTAAAAAACCTAAATCGCTTAAAACCTTAAGCGGTAGTTGTTGAAGCGACAGCACACACAGACACACACTGTCCTGTCTCACACGATAAAACGATTGCATGAGCGACAAAAAGAAGGTATGGTTACAAATTAATATGAAAAAAAGACGAAAATTTATAGGTAAAAGTAAAAAAGAAAAACAAATTAAATAGACTGTATTAACATTAACACAGCTTATTCGAGTACCTTTACACAAAAAATAATTAAAACAGGTAGCACTGTTTTCGCAGTCATTTGGGCGGCCCGTCTGGAGGCAGTAACCACCCCCTTACAGAAGACCACCGTGAAATAACAGCACGTGTGCTGTTGTGTTTCGGTGAGTGAAGTAGTATATAAATTTATAATAAATTATAATAACTATGGAAAACAATAATTAAATAATTAGTAAAATAAACTGCACCTTTAGTCGGTGTACGAAGTTATTAAAATTAAACAAAACTAATTGCACAATCACTGTTTGATTTCCCTCATAAAAATAGTCTGAAGCGACAATAACGATTGCTTAAGCGTCTGTGCAGTTGCGAAGTTATCGCAAGCAACAAAATAGACCCCGAACCTAGACGAGACGCATTGCACACACGTTAATAGTAGCTAATGTGCGGTCTCAGTACAAATCCGGCAAAGCAACTCAGTTGCTCTAGCGATAAATAGCCAATGAAAAACTAGCTTTTGCTCGTGACTCATTCTCGTGCCCCTTATTTCTGAAAAAGTCTCATTCTCGTGCCCCTTATTTCTGAAAATTTATCAAAGATGCTTTCTAAACCGCGTTTTCACTACGTGTTCTGAACAGTTCTGAGCGAGCAATCAGTCAGACAGAACTGTTCAGAATCAGAACACGCCATCTATTCAGAAGCGCCATCTATTTTTTTTGTTGTAACTAAACTAACACATTCAAAAACCTCTTTTTTCGATCTTAGATTAAGCCCGGGGCACATGGGAGCGAAGCAGGACGAAAATAGTATCGCTCATTTGGAGCTAAGCGAATTAATCATAATTTTTCTTCTATGCATAAATTATGGTATTATGCATACATGCATCATTTAAGCAGGTAATTATAATGTATGATCATATAATAATATTGTATTGTGTACAATATTCCAATAGTTTTCGAACCTTGCAATAAGTTGGAAGCTTAATCGTTTGCTATACAATTTATAAAGAAGGCAAGAGACGAATTTAAAATTATACCATATTATACGTACATATTATAATTTGCTATAAATAACTTTTCTTCGCCACATCCGATTTCCAATAAAGAATGCTTAATTGAAATCGAACTTGTCAAAACCGCATTAAAATTCCTCATCAAGTTTTAGAAATTAGCATAAACAAAAATAGACAGACAAAATGTTTCCTACCCTTATTCTAACCACATTATAAACATACTTATTGAATGGACAGACTTAGCAATAAAATTCTTTATCTACCTACCGTATTCAGATTGTGTAAATGAGTATTAACCTTAAGTAGTTTTATTGTAACATGTTGGTGTTGAGAGAAGGTTACATATAACAAAATGCTATTTTAGGGTAGAATAGAATTTTCTCATTGATATAAATTTTGTAAAATTACAAAGTATCAAGATTATTTATTCGAGATATACTTAGGGATACCGTACTCAATTTTTTAAAAACTACTACATTTAGGCCACTGCAAAGTTAGCTTTGCCAGACTCTAATTAAAAAATGTTTTTATTGTCAGACTTAGAAAAAAGAAATTAATTATTCTTAGGTAGCTTAAAAATAAAAATCCGTTTTCATAGTGACATTTGGAGACACTACTGCCATCATAAAAGATTCCTTGTCTGTTACCTTTTTTAATTATCTTTACTTTCATTTCTTAGTATTAATTAGTGTCATGTCAATTACCAATATTTTTAAAAATGTACGAGTATGTACTAGAATTTTAAACTGAATAAAACCAAATGTAACTTGAAGTATTTTTTATTTGTAGCAACTATAGATTTATTTTAACAATTTTATTGTCTAGCCCTTGTCCTTTATCTCAATCAAACTTAATAAAAAAAAAAAATATTTACCTACCTAGTATGCACCAGTATGCGTTAGTATCTACCTACTATTTAGTTTGAAGTATAGGTACACAAAGAAAATATAAGTTGAAAGGTTGAAAGTCTATGTTTCGCACAAAATTAAAATAATTACGTTCTGTGGTCACCAGCAGCTATCACTGTCACTCTGACAGTTTATTGAGATGAGCAAATACCTACCTAACCTATCAATCAACAATCAAGTCAGTCAAAATCAGTTGACCGCCAAAAGTTAGTTTATATTGTTTATTTGTTTTTGAACTGTTTTCGCTTTACTAGAAATTTGTTATTAGTCTCTGACAATGACTGACAACGATAGTTTCACCGATATAAATACTTGTATAGGAGTCGAGGATACAGAATTGTCTCCACAAGCTGAAGTCGAAACCGAACACCAAAGTTTAGAACTAATAGACGATGTAGAAACGTCAATTATAGACGATTCAAAAGAAAATTTAGAAGACGCTCTAGTCGAAAAGCCTTCCAATATTGCTCAAAAGAGTGAGCAACGAATGAACAGGCTACCTTTATCAAGGATAAAGAATATAATGAAAAGTGATCCAGATGTTAATATTGTTACTGCAGAAGCGGTCTTTATTGTCACAAAAGCTACAGTAAGTATTATAAGGGTGGCAGGCAAGCTGACGATTCACTCGATGTGGATACCATTGCCCAAGGTACAAACAACACCTGGGGGGTACAAGTGCACTGCCGACCCTGCAAGTGGTAGATTTATACTTACCTTTTTTTAATAAGTTAGATTTCGAGCACTGACTAAGGGGTCCTGGGTTCGATTCCCCAACCTTGGGGTAAGCAAGGTTTCGCAAACTTGAATTGCAAAATCTGGTTCCGAAACTTAGGTATGCAAGGTTTCGCCAAAGGACAATATGGTTATGCCATAACAAAAGTGCTTATTTTGTGGACCAGGCAATTAGTGTATTTAGTATTGGGGATTTCTATGAATCTTTTTTGCCCATCACTAATGGACTCATTGATGCTATTGAACCATCGCTGCCAGTTTGTATAAAAACACTCTTTAAAGTGGAGCTTTTAATGTTGTCTAAATGTTTTCAGGGTAGATAGCGCTGATACTTGTTGCGTTCTTACCACATACATACCATCAATTTGTATTAAAACTTCTCGTCATTACTGATAACCGCTAAAAATAAGCTTCCCCCATATACCATAAAAGCCGCAGCTGGCATCCACTATTTTCACCTGGCTTTGTCATCTTTGTCATTAGATCACATATAGTAAAAGACCATCCAGAGTAGTCTTCACTTTAGTGGCCACCACTCTTCAACTTCTGATGTAGGGATTTTATGTGAAAAGCATAGCTCTTGCCATACTTCACCAGAAATCTCAAATTATGTTATCAGGCCGACTTGCATTAATATTTAAATATCATTTTATAAGTCAACCATTAATTGCAAATCAGTAAACACCCATCACCACTTTGCTCTTGAAATATTGCAAAATTATAAATTAATAACAACTCAACAAATAAACTGCAAAAACTCAACTAGTTGTGAGACTGACTGAACTGAAGCTTACTTATAAAACCTAAAATATCTTAAAATAACCTAAAATATCTTATGTTCTTTAGAAGAGAATATATATGGTTAAATGACAATATTTTTATGAGAAACCAGCATATATAGATTCATGCAAAAATACCAATAAATTGCTAGTAACAGTCTGTTAAGATCACCGAGATACTCCTCTACTTATTATTGGTATACTCATGGCCTGTCTTGACATTGTTTCAGGAATTGTTTTTAGAAACTTTAGCTCAAGAAACATATGATTACATGTCCACAAAGAAGAGAAAGACTGTAACCAAAAAAGACTTGGATCATGTTATAAATTCTATTGACTGTCTATGTTTTCTGGAAGGTGCCATGGACTTTTAAGTTAAATATGTACTTTTCTGTTATCCTCATTTATTTTTTTAAATAGAGTTGCCTTGTAATAAAACTTCTAAAAGGCTTTTAACTTTTCAATTACCAATTTTGCTGATTTTTTTAAAATTTGTAATTGTAGTTTGTATGAAAGAAAATCTACGGGGAAAGCAGGAAATTCTGATGGAATTTTTATATGAAATTGGCAGGGCAAGGACTGCCGAGTCAGCTCGTACATATAATTTATAATGAGATTAAGAAATGTAACTATTTTGTTAATAAATATATATATATATGTATAAAAAAGGTCTTTTCAAATGTAAAACCAATTTATTTATTACAATAAGTACTAATTTTATTTAATAAAAATAACAATTCAACAAACTAAGATTAATTTTCTAAAAATATTATTTTAATTCAGAAAATAAAAGGAAGATCAGTCTAAATATAAAAAACGCAATACATATGTGTCGGATGGTAATCAACTCATGATGAAGTTCACTGAATAAACAATTTCATATATTATTACATTTCACTTATGCATACCTACTGATGTGAATAGATTTTTCAAGTTTTATTCAGATGCACAATTTTCATTTTGATCAAAACAAATTTTGATAATGGTTAAAATATTATTTTAGGAAAGATTTAAAGGAGTAATATGATGTGAATAACTCTAAAATTATGTAAAGTTTTGTACTTTAGAAAATAATTGTAACACTACAGTCATTGTAAAATATACCTTTTTACACAATAAAAACCTCAAAGTATAAGATCTTAAAGTGACACAGAAAAAATAGTCAACTTTATTAGAAGTACATTTTAGATCTAGTTCAAAAACCTTTCACACATCTTAATATTTACATTAGCAGATTTCACACTTATATGTCTCTTCAAGTAAATAATGAAGAAAATGACAGATGTGCTTCGCTCCAAATTGTAATTTCAGTCTAAAATATTTAGGCTCAAATTGGAGAGGTGACTAGAGATGTGCCGGTTATCCCATAAGTTATTTCATTGTACTTAATTATAAAATTATTAATGCAATAATAGCCAATTATTACATTAAAAATACAGATTTGACAATTTTTTATAAGCATTATTAATGCAAGTTAACTCATGGTCATGTTTAAAATACTCAAAAGGGAAAAATCCAGCACATTTCTAGTTGACAGATTACAAACATACTAATTACAAGTAAATTTCACAAAAACATTTGTTTATGAATGAAGCGACAATAATATAATATGGTAAAATGATGTTTCTTGGTCCTATGTAAAGTTTTTTTTTAAAACATTTAGATGATATAAAATGCCCTAAAGAGGCAGATTTGCATTCAAATTGTACTTAGATCTTGACATCCACTAACCACGACGTAAACTAGTTTGTACTTTATTGGCCGACAATAAAAATAAGTTTAAAGCAAAAGGCCAACAAGAACACAATGATACATTCATTCATTCATATTTTTTTTTAAATAAAACAAATACTCTTTGGTGCTAAGGAAACCACACATGTAAACATTTTTTTTTAATATTGTGTTATTGTTTTATTTAAAAAAATACATATATATTTTAAAATGGAATGAAAGGTTATTTCAATATCTATTCAATGATACGTTACCTTGGTGCCGAAAAGAAAAGCAACAACAACAAACCCCAAAATTGCTCACTTAGCGCACTGCAGTTTGCGATAGCAATTGCAGGTATAATAAGACCTGTTTTGAGACATCATTTGTTGAGCACTCAACGTGAAAGGACGTCTAGTGACTACAGTTGCATTCATCTGAAGAAAATGGATACTACTCCGGAAAAAGCCGCTCAAGTCGTTACTCTAATTGAAGCAGGCCTCTATTTATTGTTGTTGCTTTTCTTTTCGGCAGTAAGGTAAACTCATCACCGCTTATATGGTATCATTGAATAGGTATTAAAATAACCTTTCATCCCATTGTAAAAAATATATGTATTTTTTTAAAATAAAATAACATTTTTCAAAAATGTTTACATGTGCGATTTCATTGCAACAGAGTGTAGTTAACACGTATTTCTTCACCCTCTTCAATGTCTCGGGTTGCAAAGAGAGATAAATTATCTCCACAAAGAAGATAATTTACATTGTTTGCGTTGTCCACTTGCCTTTATTTTAGTACGATGAAACCAAACTAGGGAGAATAAAATGAAAACATTCTTTTTCCATTCCACACATTCAATGCCACGGTATGAACGAAAACATAACGTAAAATCTTGAGATGCGAAGTCACTGATTGCCAGATATGACGCTGTCAGGTGGAAAAGTACATTCCGTTACTATCACAACACAACTCCGGTCAAATAATAAAATTAAATACTTTCCCAACAAAAGTTGTCTTATCGCTTTGCAAAGACATCTTGAACAACGGCTATATTGTTTGTATGAATTATTAGTACAGAAGACTTGATCTCGTTTATGAACTTTTAGTAAACATAGTGCCTATTTAGTAGGTACGTTGAGGAAGAACAGAAGGGGCTTACCAAAACAGGTAATAGATATGTGAAACTTAAACTTGATGAAAATATTGTAATAAAAGAGCAATAAGCGTGAAGAAATGAAAGGACTAGCGAGTCATGATACCGTCCACTAAGCACTCAAATAGTTTTCAACACCATCACAAAAAGAGAAAGATATGGAGAGAAGAGATGGTCAAATGTCCTCATATTCTTCTCCTTTTAAAGTGGTATAGGAAGCTAGCATTTGAACTTCTATTGAATACCCTTCATTATCGTCTTTTGAAGGCAATTAGAAGAATACACGAGAAAAAGCAAAGATGAAAAGATAAATGGAAGTTATAGACCTAGGAGGCAGAAGAAAGGACAAATCTGGCCAAGTCAGAAGTACAAGATGCTTTTGCATAGTGTTTACGTGGTTTGGGTGAAGCAATTTAGTTCAAATGTTGCTATTTTAATAAGTGTCATTTTGTTTGTTCTGCATCAACAAGGGTCATCAACAACATTTTTAAACTATATTTCACAGTACACGATTATTTTAGTAATGTAATTTTAGCAGATTAAATAAAATTTTATAGAAAAAATGAAATAATCATTTATTTTCCACATTTGTCTAATTAGATTTGAACCATTGCAGGTGCAGCACAACACTGATCACATATATTTAAGAAACGGGAAAAATGCGCCCACACGTAATAATACATGTCCAATATTATAATACAGAAACACGACGCGGCGCGCAGCTTTTAAGTTGGCAATAGAATATAGAACTTATTAATTAAACGAACAGGTAAGTAGTTCAATGAGTACACAAAAATGATGCCGGCAGAGTCAGGCTGCTCCGCGAAGCATCGCGAGATGGAACGCGGATGCTACTTTAAATAGCTTCACGAAGCTCCCGCAGCATTGCGATGGGCCTCTTCAAGCATCATCGCTTCGCGTTTCGGTGTGAATTGACATTAACGCGAGGTCACCAGTGACCGCCATAGCGCTTTGTTCATTTTAGTAGAGGCCACCGGTGACCCACATAGCGTTGAATATTTTCGTGGAATTGAATTCCATGTTCTATTTTAACGTTATAAGATACTAATTTAATACGTACCTATGTAAGAAAATTGAACACGCTTAGTTAAAAAATCGAGCAAGAATTACAAAAGTTAATCCTAAACTATTTAAAAAAAAATCATATTTACTTTATGGAATTAACTTATCCACTTTAAAGTATACACGAGATCCAAGTTTAAGAGCTTTTAAGAAATGGGAGCAACTACACTTACCAACCCCATTCGCGTTTCCCTGAACGATTTTGGTTACACTTTTTTAGTTCCGCTTCTATCGGCCGCGTTCAGTGCCGAATGACTAGTCTATGAAAGTCTCAATTTGTCGACGAGAAGTTGCGAACGGTTTGCGTACAGCGCTGAACGCAGCGGAATAACGTTCACTGTCGTTAGCATGTCAATTATAAAAAAAAAACACTTGTCCTGAATACACTTTCAGCTAAACGGAGGCGAAAGCATCTCCATGCAAAATTGATGTTTTCTATGAAGAAAAGTTGAAAAAGCTGAATAAATATAGTTACTCCCCAAACCTTCAATTACATTCACAAAAAATAACAATATTAAACTTCACTATTTTTTTTACATTTTTATTCATGCCAAATTAAAATAGTGATTTAAATATGCCACAACTGACTTAATCTTGCGGCGTTATGTTTGAGTTTGATTTGATTTTGATCTGCTAAACGCACAAGCAATTCCCATCTGATTTTTTGAATTGGTAATTCTATATACATTTTATTGTGAATGGTACTAGGATAGATGCGATATGTTGTACTTCTGTGACGCCATCTACAAATGACTGTGTAAAGCCCTGTTCGCTACGCCAACATTTTAACAAAACATTGTTTTTGAACATTATTAGATTGAACATTTCAAGTCCGATGCGATTTGTTCAGTAAGCAAAGTTTTCTAACAAATCTTGACTCATTTTTCTAAAAAATTAGCTCCGACGAGTAAGACTGGGGCTCGGAAGAAGAAAAAGAAATAATTTTCGTGTCAGACCTTACCTGCAACAACGCACTTTCAACATTTCAATGAAAAATATTCCGAGCGAAACGTTTTCTTGCCTCAAAATCTAAAATAAAATGAACGATTCCCTCCTCCCGCAGACAATAACGATAGGGGATATTTTCCACAACTCCAGCAAACGCGTTCGAGTGTTTCTGCTCGACAAAACGCCACGCCCCTATTTTATGTTCATGTTATATCTAACAAGGTTTTGTTAAAAAACTGGCGCAGCAAAACCGGCTTAAGAATACAAGTTGTCAAACGAAACTATACCGATGATAACATTATGTCGTACATATTTTAGTTTAAAATTTAATTCTATCTAATTTAATTGTTATTTTTAAAAATTCAATTTCTTATTTGATTTACTTCTTGTATAAATAGTCTTTACAAAATATGTATAAACTATACACAATTTAGTCGTGATGAAAAGGTAGATTGGCCGCTATTCTGGGTTTCCTCTTCTTCACAGGGCGAGACGACTGCTCGGCCTGTTGTGGGACCTTAAAAATTACAAAAAAGAAATCACTTTTCAGGTGCAATTATTTTACAAGAAAACCTAAATATATGTAAACATATACATTGTTAGCTGGTGGCCGCGGCCTTTTTAAAATATATAATGCCTTACAAGATATTTAGGCTTTTTTAAACTTTATTGCTGTTATAATTTTGCCAGGCGATGGATTTTTAATTTTTAAATGATCCCTCGGGTATAGTACCTTTTTCTGGATGAAATGTATTGTATCCCTGACAATACATTTCATCCAGAAAAAGGTAGAGCAGTTAAGGCTTGAAAAGGTAACAAATAGTAGGGATAGTAGTTGGTAGAAATTTTTTGGCACTGGACACAATTAATAAATTAATGATTTTATGTAATGGCAGGGATACTCTACCTTTCGCAGTCATTTGGGCAGCCCGTCTTGCCGTAGTAAGCGCCCGCTTACGGAAGACCACCATGAAATAACAGCATATGTGCTGTTGTGTTTCGGTGTGTGAGCAAGGGATGCCAGAGCTCATTAACCTATTTATTCCTTATCCTACTATGGTCTGCAGCGCACTCGTGGCACATGTAACGTTACTTGTGTTATAGGCGACGGTAGCCACCTACCATCAGGTTGACCATCAGCCTGCTGTCTGTCGACTTATTGAAAAAAAAAAAACAATTTAGATTTTGATTCTTTTTTGGTCCTTTAGTTAGATGCTTAGTTGTCGAAGAATTTAGATGCTTTGTTACTTAGGAGAGACTATCAATAATCACAAACAAATGCTTATTTCATCCTCAACATCTTTGCCATCTTTTAAAGAAAGGGGCACTGTTTATTACCGTCATTGCAATGTAGTCTTAAAATTAGAATTTATCCAGTTGATACCACTATACTGAAAGATTACATTATTACTTACAGAAATAATAATTTCACAGGAAGAAAATAAAGGACATTTTTATTATAAATAGCTCAGTAAAGAAAACGTTCTGGTAGCTCATTTTGAAATAAATTCATAACTTTGAATTAAATAAATATGCCAAATAGTTGACAGTTACTAAATAGTTCACAATCTTAATTCAATTAGGTCATAATATAATAACGGTTTAAATTCAGAAATAATTGCCGCTTTGTAAGAGGTTTTCAGCGACATTACGAGAAATCACATTCCATTTATTTCATTAGCTGAAAATTTGTGGATACAATAGATTTTACAGTTAAAAGCCTTTATATATTCAAAGTACAAATAGACTCACGTCTTGCTGCTCTTGCAAGGATGGCTGCGGATTCGGTGCTGTCGGCTTGGGCGCCGGTAGCCCTTCAGTGGATTTTTTCGTCGATGGTCCACTTGTGTTTTGAGCTCGCCTTCACAGAAAAATATCATCATTACAGCATCAAGTGTGTTGCTACACATGGTTTGTTATTATAGTGGAGCAAAAACGAACCGTATAAGCGGCGATAATTAGGGATAAATAATAAATTGATAGTTATAGCACCATCAGACTCGAATTACGATAAAGAACCTTAAATAATCGACCTTAATCCATCGACGGCCCCGTTGGATGAGTGGTTAGGTTAGGTTAGACCGATCTTAATAATAAAAAATAAATAAATAGAATTTTCGAATATTTGTGAAGTCTTCTCGGATGTGGTTACCCGTCAAATTGATTAGAGGTTTGTATTCAGTAGTGAACTCTTGAACTGATTTTCATTATAGGTTCATTATATCAGCTTTTCGAGTCCTTGGTTCCTTCTTTTATTTTTTTTAACGTTCTAAAAAAAAAGCTTATATTGATAAATAAATATAGTATAAATAAATGATCACCTCTGGCTGGTTTGCACTTGCAGTGGAACGAAAGGGTTCGCCACTTTCTCGGTCGATTTATTGTTGTTGGTCGAAGAAATATTCGCGTTACTCGCCGGCGCCGTTCTTGAATTCTAAAAGAAAGGATAAAACATGTCACCATTTGATTTATTTTTAAAAATAATAACATAATAGATTGTCTTTAAATAGAAAGATTAGCTTGGACTTGTTTGAAGTAGCGGACAGTAAAATTGTCACACACCTCTCTCATCCAATTCGGTCCCAAGACTGCGTCATACTTGTCAACATTAGGCAAATGGGTCGGCAATTTATTGTTTGTTGACACTTTTTGATTATCCTGATTGCGATGGTGGCCCGGAGCCGATTTCCTCATTTCCTGGTGACTCGTGGACTGTTTCCACATATCCTGATTGAAGGTTCCCCGCGATGCGGCATCGTGTGGTCCTTGATGTGGCATTGTCCATGGCTGGCCTTCGTGGTAACCAGGGTAACCCGGCATGCGATGACGGAAGGGAGGGATTTGGAAGGGCGGGAAAGGCATTTGAGCGGGGTAACCAGGCCCACGCTGATAAGAAGGAAATGGGGGGGTGGGCATCAGACCCTGAAATCGGTACAATTATTATTATTGTTTGCAAGCATTTTAACATCACATAGAAACGATGGTAGCTGAACGTATACAATTTGTGGTGCAAACTTTGGACTATTTTCATACAGACAAACACAGTTTGTTTCATTTGACTGTCACTTGTTCTTAAACTGAAGCGTCATTTTAAAAATTGCGTGTTTACATCCACACGGATTTAACTCGTGACAATTTTCGTAGTGTGATTTTCTACGATTTTAAGTGTAATTTGACAACTCAGCAAAGCTTCAAACTGCTTTTGGGGATGAAGCACCATGCAAGACGACTATTTATAGCTGATTTGTAGAATTCAAACCCGGTCAGATTCAGTGACGAATTTCGTGATGGTCACCCGTCCACCGTTGTGAATAAAAACATCGACGCTGTGCGCCGTATGATCGAAACAGACAGGCACGTGACCTACCATCAGATTAGGGCACCCTCAGGTATAGGCGTGTGTCAAATACAATCAATCCTGCACAAACATTTGCGTGTGAAAAAGCTGTGCTCTCGGTGAATTTGACTGAGGCTCAAAAAACGGACCTCGTTAGCTACCTACTTCGTGTAATGCCATGATAACCAGATTCAACGATAGGGCGTCAAATTTGCTGTGGGACACAGTAACAGGTGACGAAACATGGATTTATTGTACAATTTCAAAACAAGGCAGTAATCGAGCGTATGGGTCTTTCAAGATGAGCCAAAACTAACCAAAGAAGCGCGCGTGCAACGTGCCTCTAAGCAGATGATTGCTTCTTTTTTTAAAGAAAACTGAACACGTGGCTACTGTTGCTTTGGAGAATCGTCGCACCGTGAATAGTGATTGGTACACGACCATTTCTTTGCCGGAAGTTATTGACAAACTCCGTAAAAATAACCGTAAACGCCGTATCATATTCCACCACGATAATGCCAGTTTTCACACGGCCAGACAGACAAACGAATTTTGGAGGGTGAAAAAGGTAGAACTTATGCATACAGTCCTGCATACAGTCCCGACCTGGCACTTGTGACTTTTTATTTGTTGCCAAAAATTAAGTACCAGTTACGCGTTCAACGATTTTCATCACCAGAAGAGGCTTTCGAAGAGTATGAAAAACATGTTTCCGCGGTCACTACGGAGGAGTGGCATAAATGTTTTCAAAATTGGTTTATTCGTATGAAAAAGTGCATTTACCACTAACGGGGAATGTTTTAAGAAACAACAAATTCATTTTTGACCATTCTAGTAGCTTTTTCTCACACATTCTCGAAACTTTTAGTGCGTCTTACGTATAAATTCGACGAGTAGCAATTGATCAAACATGTTTGATGTTCGAATAATTTAAAAGTCACTTCAAGAAAGTTTGCTATGAAATTGTCTACATTATCTTTGATTAGTTTACAATTTATATTTACTATTTGGTAGCACCAATAAAAAGAAGGTTACAATTTTCAGCTAACATCGTTTTTATGTTGCGGTAAGCATGTTCTACATGACTAATATTTTCAGTCATGCGGTATAGTCACGGTTAACAAAAAAGGCCATGGAACATTGTGAATATTATTCCCGGAATATAGAAAAAGTCTGTTAATAGTGTACATATATTACGGTATAATGAACTAATATGATAAAACCAGTCGGTCTGTCTGTTGGTTGACTGATACATTTTTATTAATTTATATTTTATGAAACAATAAAAAAGAAATATGATTAAAAATTAACAAGAACTTAATTTGTTTTTTCTATACTCCGGTATTTGTTTTTCAATGTCATTTGGATGTTTTCAAACACTTCCTGATGTTTATCACTGTTTTCCTATAAACATTTCAATGTATATCAATATGATCTGTCACACACAGATGTATATTATATTATGTGATGTAATAAAAAAGATAATGAGAAACTATGACGATATCATCACAAAACGATACCTGTCATTTCAACATATATCGTTTTAATATGCGAAAAGCGCCTCTTAAAAGGTTCGATATCTGAAAAAATGTACTCAATATTGTGGGTTTGGGGGTTTCCGGGATGATGGCCCAGGTCTGTTGGAAATTCTTCCAAACGTTTCGTCAACAACTGCGGTTGACATCCTCAGTGGTGTAGTCCGAGTTAGAAGAAAAAGTACATCACATCACTGCACTTCACTTCTGCACTTTTCGACTTCTCGAGCGAGACTGATTTGTCGACTGGAATGTGTCTATATTTAAATTTAAATTTATATCCCCACCCCGTGGTTGAATTGGTGGGGTGTGGTCACTAGGAGAGGGGTTATAATGCCCTCTCTTTCTTTCAACCGCAGTTGTTGACGAAACGTTTGGAAGAATTTCCAACAGACCTGGGGCCTTAGACAAAGTGGCATTCGCTCCGTAGCGATGCGATATCGAAGTTCGTTATCGTCTCAGAGACAAAGAAATCATGACAAGGTATCACGTGTTTATCACGTGTTACAGTGTCGTTCCTTTGTCTCTGAGACGATAACGAACTTCGATATCGCATCGCTACGGAGCGAATGCTACTTTGTCTAAGGCCCCTGGGCCATCATCCCGGAAACCCACAACTCATATGGATACCGGCCGAGAAAACCTACATTCTACTATTGTACTCAATATTTTTATTTCTTCAATTGTCTAAAGGTTTTTTTTATCATTATTGCTGTTATAGTTGGATTTTTATTTTCCGGTATACAGAAAAGGTACCCTATATCCTTTTCTGTATCCCTGACAATATGTATGCAAAATTCCACGATGATCGGTCGAGTAGTTAAGGCGTGAAAAGATAACACACTGAGTTACTTTCATATTTAATTTTATAATATCCTTACGTATTATAAAACAAAGTCCCCCAGCCGAGGCTGTCTGTATGTATGTTCGCAATAATTTCAAAAACTTCTGATCGGACTTTCATCCATCATCAGAGTGATTCCTGAGAAAGTTTCAGGAGGAGGAGGAATTTATCCTTACGTTCCGAAAGGTTTGCGAATTGGAGCATACTATGCACAGGTGTATCACCAAGCAGTTCTACCCAAATCCTATAGATGCCGTCGCTTAGTAAGTTAATTAAAGTTAAATAAAAAAAAAACATTAACGTTTTTCTTTACTTCGGTTAAGTTATTTTTTTTAAACGTTACTTTACGTAACATTGTTGAGACGTATACGTAACATTATTTTTGTTTTGTTGCTCTGGACTTTTTATTGATGCAAGCTGTGCTTCCTGTAATTGCGGCGGCATCTATCATGTATAACTATTTATTCTTTGTTGTGTTTTTGTTTGGTGCCTGCCTCGTTGGAGGCCATGTAATAAATAAATCAATAAGTAACTAAAGTAACATTAAAAAATTTTTGAGGGACAGTGGGGATAGGGGAATGTTCTCTGACAGATGTCAGAGAACATTCCTTTGTAAGAGTACAAAGGCAACAAAACACTATAACAATTGTTTGAATTTCACGGTGGTCTACTGTAAGGGCTGTGGCCTCTTAAAGAAGACGTGTTGTCTAGCTAACGAGTGTGCGGAATGCTGAGTGTCCTGCCAGTGCTACAGACGATGAAAGAGCAAAACTTACCCTATATTTGTTGTGTTGTTGTTGTGGTGGTTGTTGCGTTTGATTGCTAAACGAAGGCGCGCATTCTCGCCGCCAATTGTCCGATTGAGACGCTCTGAAATAAAACAATTCAGATATTTATAATTATATTTTATACATTTATTGTATTCTCAGTGTGAACCACGATTACTATTTTATATTTTGTAGACAATGTCTATACTAAAATTATAAAGCTGAAGAGTTTGTTTGTTTTTTTGAACGCGCTAATCTCAGGAACTATTGGTTCGAATTGAAAAATTATTTTTGTTTTGAATAGTCCATTTATCGAGGAAGGCTATAGGCTATATAACATCACGCTACGATGAAAAGATTATATATTAGTGTCCAGTACCGCGCACCTCATGCGCACGCCGCCGTATGGGCCGCTAGTTTACAATAAAAGTTATTTCCTGCAGTGAGCCACAACTTTAATGCATAATTTATTCATTTATCTATTTAAACTTTTACAGATTTTATTTTTACTTTTACAGATCGTCAAACTAAATAAGGCAAATGAATCTATCAGGGGGAGCAACATGAACATCAGCAATTGCTGAAAAATTATTTATTATCCGAACTAATATTGTTAAAATTTATTACTAAAAGTGAATTTGCTTGTTACGCTTTCATGTATGCTCAGTAGGCTTCAGTACACAATTTTCTTTTATTAAATGAATTGAATACCTTTATTGACAGTGTTGTGCTACATTTTGTAAGTTATTGTAGTACCGTTTACACATTTAAAATAATATACTTATTTTATAGAGCCTGGAACTAGTAACAATGAGTTTATCTTTATTTCTTAAGTTTAAATGATAGACGTCACAATTTTTCTTAAATTTATCTTTATTAAGAGACTTTTAAGTTTTCATAAATGTACTGTGAAAATTCAGTTAGTATATTGATTTCTTTAGTATACTGATTTATTCCAGATCGAAATCCTGGGCTCCATTTAACAGTTTACGCGAACATCTCGCTTCTGAAGTACTTCTGCAGCGAACACATTGAATTTATGTGAGCGGCACTGCACCACCATGGTTAAAAAAATAATTAGATTAACTTAAACCAGATGATCATGTACAGATGTTATTGAATAGTATAAAGATTTTATTTCCTAAATCCCAACTATAACATTTTTTGATATCATGTTTCGTCATTGTTTATTATTATTAATGTGATTTATTTATAATATAGTAATTTATACTGACTTTGTTTTATTTATAAGCAATAGCTAGTTTTCACTTTAATATTTACTAAATTTTATATCCTACTCTATACAATCAACCATTGTGCGCGAGTTGACGTAGGAGAAAAGGATTATTCTTCATTCTACTTCGTCTCCGAGAGAGATATTTAATATGTCCGTGGTCCCCAAATTCGCGACGAGGGCGACTATAGTAGATAATTTATTTTTTATCCCACTTTGTCCTCTTGTTAGTCACATCTGAAATAGTGAAATACTGTGGATACTGTGGATTTTTAAGTAATCATAGTTTTTTTAAGTTTTTAGATTGCATGCAACAATCAATAAACACACCAATACGAGATTAATACCTCATGATATTGGGGATGTGTTAGCTGCACTAATATCATAAAGAGGAAAGATTTATTTTTTTGTATGTTTGTAATGAAAAAACTCAAAAACTACTTAAGCGATTTTAAAAATTATCTCATCTACAGAAAGCGAGTAACTATAGGCTCTAATTTTTCAAAAAAAAAAAAAAAGGCTAGGATTCGCGAGGCTATATTATGTCTATTATAGTGAAGTCAATTTTTTATTTTTAGTTCAAATCATGCGAAATTGTTATTAATACTTATCCAATTAAACAGTTTAATAATAATGTATTTTCCTTCTTAAATTTTTCGATTAATTAAAAGTTACGACCTTTCGTTTAAAAGTTACGACGGCTAATGCCGCGGTGTGAACGAACAGCCCCACGCTTCTATAGTTACCTACACATTTTATTTTTTTAAAGTTTATATTAGTTTTTTTTGTATACAAAATTATATATTAATATCTTATATTTCATAAAGATACTCGGATGAATAAATAAAAAGAGGATCGGATGTGAAAAGCAATCTCACCCAGCGAATAAACTCCAAATTCCTTGTAGGCTGCTTGCAAGGTTTTATAAATACATATTATTTTTTTGAATGTTCATTTGAAACACACACGAAGCAAAGTGAAGTAATTCGAATATGTGTGAACTGTACCTTTGATTCGGTTTAGGCTCGCCGGTGTTTCTCCAGGAATCGTTTGCTTTCATGTCGCTCTTGAAAAAAAAACACAATCCATAAATGTGACACTCATTGACTTATTCAATAAAGACAGGAGAATTTGTTCTAAATGAGATATTTGAATTCGGAACTCTTACATTAAAACCGGAGGACCAGTGAAAGCAACAATAAACTGATGCAACTATTCTAATTTTTATAATATGTGATATGAATGATTAAAAAGAAATAGCTATAATACTAGAATTTTTTTATTAAATATAAAATGGCAGACAAAATTACATTTTTAATTTAAGCATTTAATGCAAATAATATATAAAATTCATTAAAAAGGCATTAAGGAATAAAGAGTAGATATTGTTAACAGCTAGCTAGTATTGCCTCTTTAATAGTACATAGCCTTTCTGAAGTTTTAATTTTTAAATTCTTGTCATTCGTTTTTTATCATTCGCCATTGTTCATTGTTAAAAAATGTATGTATAAAAAATGTAAAAAAAAATTATGTAATGTCTTAGTTTGTTTTGTTAATAAAATTGTCTTAATTAAGTTATAATTTGTTTTTTATAAGTCATATATTTTATTGTAGATTTACAGACAAATAACTTGTGGAAATTCCAGGATAAATAAGGTAATTTAAAAATGAATTAAAACTGACGAAATTTTTAAAATCTTAATAATAAACTGACCATTTCAATGAGGAAAAGCTGTTTTACCTGTTTGTTTTTCTTCGGCGTTTCACCACTGTCTTTGTTGATCTTTAATAAACTCCTAAGCAATTCTGTGGCCCCGTCCTACAAGAAAGTTTAAGAATTAATTTCACAATATGTTCCTCACAATTAATGAATAATTAATTTGTTGTATGTAGACAAAATTAATAATATATTTGTCATAACAGGGTATTTGCAAAATGTCAATAATTTATTATTAAAAAAATTACTGCACTGGTTTCCAACGTTTTGAGTCTCAATTAAATAATGTTTACATTTTTTCCATTATTTATTGGAAATTTTCTAAGTAGAATTGGTTACTCCATAAACACAGCAGAGAATTTGAAAAAATAATACCGTAACTTGCCTATAATTTTTTTAAGGCTTGGAATTCTGTTTTCGTCATTTAAATCTATCTAGACGTCTGTAGAAAGGAAGTTACACATTATTAACTTGAAAAAGGTTAGGAAATTTTAGACTGCACCAGAGGAATCCGAGGGACAGTCGTAATATTGACACAAATATCGACGTTTACAAAGCGATTCTATCATTCAGTCTCAATATTTATTTTCTAAATGAACTTTAATGAAGAGTTTTGATCTTGAAGAATTTTTGCGAATGTTTATGAACGATCCGATATCTCACTATTCTTAGTTGGTTGGTTAATTATTTTTATATTATGATAATTATACCTACATCAAATTTTTACTAATGGCATTCATGCCACAGCCCGTGCAGTTTCTCATACGAAAGAAAAGAAGGTTTATCGTATTAGGAAAGACTATTGTAGTCGATAGCCATTTACAGAAAAATAACTTACATCTACAATTTTTCATTTGGTCAAGTCTTGAACATTTTAAACGTATCTACGTCGTTAGCGTATCTTTAAAAAATATATATGTATAAGTCTATATATATGTTATTCAGATGGATAAACTGCATTATTTAAAGGTTTGATGAAAATCCGTTGAGTAGTTTTGCGTAAAAGAGTAAAACATCCTAACATCCATCCTCACAAACTACTAGGATGATGGATACCTATATAACACGGGAATACAAGTGTGTTGCCATGCCAACCCTAATAGAGTAAAGGATAATACGATGTGGAGGAGAGGTATGAGCTCTGGAATCCTTCTCTCACTCACTGATCAACAACAGCACACGTGCTGTTATTTCACGGTAGTCTATAAGTAGGTCGTGTAATAAATACAAAGATGCCGCATTGGTTTCATCAAAGTTAATTCAATGATTAAGCTTTGAGAGGCAAACAAACAGTTACTACCACATTTATTGTTAGCATTAACGTAGGGATATATTAAAATATACTAGGTAAGGTGGAACTAATGTTACAAATTAAAAAATATTCTACTTACTTGTTCTGGAGTTTGCGCTTTCTTATCGCTGTCCATTGAGAATTTCTGATCACTTGTTGGGCTGTAAGAAATTAAAAATTTATATATTTTTGATTTTATATCCATAAATTCCATGTATTTTGCACCTTTTGGACCAATCACTAAAGATGAACCGCTAAAGGGAGAGTGTAGGGGCGCTCAATTAAAAAGACACATGTTAGTGAGCGTCAACAGTAAGCGCTAGTAGGCTGATGAGAATTAAATGACTCTTTCGCAATATACTATTTATAATAATGTAAGGACTGAACCGCCGATTGACCGGTGCGAGAGGGACGAGCCGGTCGCCTGTAGGCATGAGGGCTGAGAAGCGGACAGCGGACATCGGCTCTCTATTCTACTACTCTACGGCTACCTACACACTCCCTCCTGCCTGATGTCGTGTTATAAGTCATAACATTCCCGCGACTCCGCCCACCTACGACCGCGCTAGAAAGATTGAGTTATTGAGTTTTAGCCGGTAGGAGTCCGGCAGCCCGCAGCGCAATCCACGAGGATTTCCCAACGTTAGAAAAAATAAAAAAAGGTTTATCGGCTACACATCCCAAGCACTAATATATAAGAATTTTTTAACTTGATTCCTAAAATCAGAAGTGGAATACGGTTCAACCTATCAGCATGGCTGTGCAATATTTTGTTTTTATTATAAAGAAGCAAAATAGTTTAATTTTGTGTTTATAGTTGCAAAATAGTTACTTCTTCTGTTTTCACGTAAAATGGATTAGTTTCGTGATCTTTATTATCTTTTTAAAATAATTTAGTTTGGGTTTTCATAGTAAAATAGCTTTTAGTGTTCGTGCAAAATAATTTTAGTACCTATTTGCTCTTTAAATTAAAATAACTCGACATAGGGTTTTTTATTATAAAATAGCTTAGTTTTGTGGTCGGTTACTTGAAAAGTCCAATAAGTCGTCACTACGACGACGTGCGCGCAGGCCACCTCGTCATCGGCAATTCCGTAACGTAATACATAAAAAAATCGCGAAAGATAGGTTAAGGTCACATTCGAAACGACGTCATCGGAGTTACGCATATACATAATCAGCGCTCAGGAACAAACGCAACGTTCATTAAATGAGATTCTTTCAAGGGTACACTTAAAGAAAACAACGGGAAACTCAGTCCCCGCGACAACACAATGAATCAAACCTTATTCTATTGGGTTGGTTGGGAGTCAAAGTGAATCGAATACTTTGTTTACATCTCAATGTAACTAAACTATACTCCCGGTTCAATAACAAAGGAGCGTTGTGTATCGGGCGTCAAAAATGTAAACAAAGACGCTGTGAGCAAATACGTAACCATGGTACGTAACTTATGTGAGTGCATATGTGGCAAATTTATTAAATCAGCTTAATCAGCCCACTAATCGAACTTCGACCCTAATGTACATGATACAGATGCACGCCAACGAAGTCGACAGTAATCTCTGGAATCACCGTGAATGCTTATCGCGAGTATGAAAGGCGACACTAAAACTTGGTTAAATGAATGGGTGACTAATTATAGAATCTGGAAGAACTTTAAGCGGGAATTTAAACCCCTTTGTCGGCATCGGCTTGATTCAGTAAACATTTTATTTGAAGTTATGTGAGCTACATCTACTAGGGTGGAGCGTCAATGTATGGAAAAAAAATATATCATGGAATCGATATCGAATACCTTCTAAAAGTTGCTTATAGGCAAGTTATTCATTTTATTTTTTACATATAAATTTTAGCCCTCTCTACCTTAGTTCAAAGTAATAATTTTTTTATCTAATTATGTCTTTTTTTCATCAGAGTGTAGAATGAGATAATATTAAAAAATCTAATTAATTTTGTTATATATATGACCACAAAACATCAGTTTTATAAACAAAAGGCTTTATTTATAAAAATAAACACATTTAAATTAAAATAAGGTACATCAAAAAGGAAAAAACTTTTCGAAGTCGAGGAAAAACTCGAGGAAAACAATGTAATTATTCTGTTTTCTCTTACATTTAAAAACTCTTTTTTGGTATCAAAATGTAGCATTATGGCTAGTACAGGAATTTTAGAGCGAATATATCCCGGTCTCTTGCCTTTTCATCAGCCATTAATCGACGCTTCACTCAACATTTTAACACATCGCTCAACTGCTTAAATATGACAAGAGTAATCCGGGAACTCAATCATAGTAACCAATTTCGATTGGACTAGGTCTTGTAATTCACTATCCGTGATCTTCCTTAACATTGGAGGAGATGTGACTTGCGACTCGTCCAATATTATTATATCTGTATAATCCTAGGCATCAAAGTTTAACGTCGGAGTTTTAAATATTTTAATTCCAAGCTTTTGATTTTTCCTTGTTGCAATTATACGTCTTAGTCCCAATTCTTTTATGTGTGGCCGTTCATCGTATAATAATAAATACAATCAACGGCCACACATAAAATACCTGAACCTGAAGGGTTAGGTATGGCCTACACAAAGTCTTAAAATTCTATTAGCGGTTAACCATCGTGAGTGAACCATTTTTCTTGGATTTCTATGTGACAAATCTTGAGAATATAACCCGCTACTTACAGCTTGACACATTTAATACAAATATTTCTGATTTGTACTGAGTTCGTTCTCTGTCTCCTCCAAGAAAACCGGCATGTTTGATGAGACAGATGAAAATTCAGTGACAAGGAGATCAGTACAGTTTTCTAATGCTTTTTCAATTGGCTCTTAATATAGTTGAGATTTGTTTAGAATTTGGATAGCGTAGAAAATGTAAATACTTATCGTAACTGCTTTTAGCTGCTGTATCAAACTCTAGAAAGTAACGATAGGTAAAGAAGCCATACTCTAAACTTTGGCAAGACCACGTACTACGATATCAAGCACTTGAGAGATAACAGGTTGTTTGTTATTTCCCTGAATTTTTTGTTCATTTCTTAAAAAAGTACATGCCTCAATACATCAGCAGTTATCGGTAGCACTTTTTTGCTAAATAAATAAGGTGATCCAAAAATGGGATAATCTGTTTCGGTCCGCGTCAATCTTCCACATTTTCGACGGTGTATTCTTTTGATTAATAAGTCTATGATTTCAAATAATAATTCATTGAAGTTGCTTTATACATATGTAGAGTTATGTGAGATATTTTTCAATGACAACAGACAATTCCTTATGTTATTGATAATTTTCTACAATAAGCCTTATTTCAAAATTTTCTTAAACCTTTGAACTGCAGTAGAGGGCTAAAAGTAGGTTCGGATATTTTTTATATTATTTCTTTCATAATATATTCAGCCACATGCAACTTTTTAGTGCTATTCTATATTGAAAATTTTAAAAAAAAATTGACGCTCCACCCTAATCTACATCTGATAATTACACCACGTGAAGACCGGCGAGTTTTTACTGCGCTTACGTATAGCTAACACGCGTTGCGAGAACTCGTCAATCTGTTTCGATAGAGCTTAGAAAATGGATGTGGGAGAGGCTATTATTTTGTGGTTATATTACAAAGAAAAATATGGAAAAAGAAAACGCACACATCGGGTAAAAGTATACCAGGGGCCTTAGACAAAGTGGCATTCGCTCCGTAGCGATGCGATATCGAAGTTCGTTATCGTCTCAGAGACAAAGAAATCATGACAAGGTATCACGTGTTTATCACGTGTTACAGTGTCGTTCCTTTGTCTCTGAGACGATAACGAACTTCGATATCGCATCGCTACGGAGCGAATGCTACTTTGTCTAAGGCCCCTGGACGTCTAAATGCGCGATTTGAAAACGCGCGTTAAAATTTTGCCATCTAACATAGTCTTAAAGGGTTAAGTAAGTGAGCATATAATGACATTAATAATTATTTGACACATAGCTGATGCACAATTGCGAGCTGCGACAAAACGCTAACTTGACAACCGAAAATTTGATTTCATTTTTATCAACTTAGAAAAAACCGTTCACACTGAACACATATCACAAATAAAGCGACACGCGGATTCTATTCAGTCGGAAAAACTAAAATGTTATAAACTCAGACAGACAAAAACTATAGACGGAACAATACATACCCTTAAGTGAGGCAGGTAATATGAAAACGATTCTGCAATAAGATGACGACGGCTCAACACTGACGCGAGTAGTTGATATACCTAACTATATTTTTTGTTTAATAAGTATTATAATAATTATTTGGGGTAAAAGCTGTTAGTGGGAAATATTTTTGACTGCACACACAAACCCATGGCCACTATACAAGTAGTGTTACGACACATCTTCAGCGAACCGGCTTCATTTTTTAAAATGTTAAGGGCTCTGTCTATAGTTTTTGTCGGTCTGCGGTTATAAATACGGGCAGCAAGCATGAAGCTAACATTGCACAAAAATTTTGCATCATAACCAACCCATACCCAAGCAGGATTCTTGATTAGATTAAATTAAAATTTTATTAGTTTCATTAAGGTTATAATTAATTAAGTTGATCAAGGTTAGGTCTTAGTTTGAGTTAGATGACGCCGAGCCCACGTAATAACTAAAACGGTATATCAAATAAACAAATCATGTAATTTAGGTAGCCGACAACGAAGTTGAAGAACAAGGTAGAAGGTTCGATGTAGAATTACCGGCTAAGTAATATTCGAAAATCGAGGATATTAGGTCGACAGTCCTTATTATGGGTGGACGTTCTACGCTGAGCTTGCCGTGGTCTCCACTAAAGAACCTTTTGGCTCCAGCAGCCGTCGGCTCTCCATACTATGACTATGTGTCCTGCCCTTTGGCACTTCAACTTATAAATCTGCTGAGTTATGTCGGTGACTTTCGTTTGTCTACAGATCTCTTCATTACTGATTCGATCTCATAACCCCGAAAATAACGCTCTCTATGGCTTGTTGAACGACTCTTACTTACGATACTACATAGTAAGAAACCTCCATGATCCCTCCGTGACGGCGGCGCACTGGTTGCAGGTGACCACCTGCAACCCTTAGCTTAAAACACCTTTAGCTTATAAACACAAGTAATAACAGTACAAGTGCTAGCTATTCCATTGTGGTGTTGGACGAACCTGTAGTTGGCGAAGGCGGAGTGGTGGCCGTCGTCCGAGCGAAGCCGTGTACGGACGGAAATGTTGGTGGAGGAGTTAACCACTGTAACGGCATCGCGCAGCTTCCGACCGAACGATATGTTCAGCAAGTTCGATGGTGACATCCTGTTCATGCACACATTTTCACGTTAAATATTGATCACAAGACACAATGATTGGGTGGGAACTTTCCATATACTTGGGGAATACGTCCTGTCACATTTGGAAAGTTATACAAGTCAATAGACAAACTTACTGTATAAGTTTTTGAATTTTTTTCACTTACACCAATTGATTTTATACAAGATTATGATACTAGGGATATTAAGATTTTTTATCTTGTAGATAAGTGAGACAGAAAGTCTCACTTAAAAAGTTATAACTTTTTATTTTTCGTTGAGTCATAATCAGCGGTGGCCGACACTTTTGGTTAATATTTACACTTTTAATTGACAAACTACGCAAAAGAGAGAACAGAATGTAACCTGTAGAAGCGGGCGTCGTCGAAGAGTTCCTCCGTCATGGCGCCGGGGAAGGGCTCGTCGAACATGACCTGGTAGGTGTGGTGCGCGTTGAGCTTGTCGCTGAGGCGAACCGTGTTAGCGGCGGCCGGAGGAAACACAGCCGTTACGGTTCCGGTGGCGCCGATCGGCACGGTCATGTTGCGCGCCACGCACACCACCCGATCGTACATCTTGAAGTCGGCCGACGGATCCGGCGATATGTTGCCTTCGTGCAGTTCCGCCTGTAGCGTAAAACACATTCATTACGGAGCGACCAAGCTGCCACGCCCAATTAAAAACCTTGGAACGAAGTTAGGGCACAGTGCGTTTCGCAGTCATCTGACAGCAGAAACCAACCCCTTACAGAAGACCACAATGAAATAACAACATATGTGCAGTTGTGTTTTGGTGAGTGAGAAAGGGATGCCAGAGCCCATTTCCCTATCCCTTCCTAATTCCTTATCCTTAATCCTACTACAGTCGTCAAACGCTTGCAGCACCTTCGGCGTTGCTTGTGTTATAGGCGACGGTGGCCACCTACCATCAAGTGGAGCGTCAGACTGTCTGTCAAAGAGAGACAATTTTTACCTTATGATTAGTTTTTGCCCACGTGATCAGAAAAAGTTAAAGTATAGCCTACCGTCAATCTGAAGGTACATTCTAATTATTGTTTAAAGATTTTTTAAAATCAGATGAGCATTTCAGAGATTACCTTAACTACATAAGGAAATGTACTATGGCATCCATTACTCATTCAAATAAAAACAAAAGTCCACATGTTATTTCAATGTGGTCTTCTGCAAGGGGATGTAATACTGTCGCCTGATGCCAAATGACTGCGAAATGCAATGTGCCCTGCCACTACTCGCCATAGAACCTTAACCAGTAAGCTCATCACAGTTTAGGCTTCAAAACGTAACAGACAGACACAATTACTTTCATGATTATAATAATATATTAGTATTACCTAGTATAGATTAGCTTTCTATTTTTTTTCCGAAAAGTGCGTTTCCAGGTTTCCGAAAAAAATTATTTAATTTTCATTATAACAATTTGCAAAAACTTCACCTGTATTATATTTTTATATAGAACTCTAAGCTAATTAGAAATTTTTACTTAAAAATTATGGTATTGTACCTTGTAGAGAAGGTTCCATTTGACGTGCAGTGTGAGTTTCTTCTCGGTGCCTTTAAGCTCTTCGAGCTGTCGCTGCAGCATGTCCGCCAACGCCTTCATCTCTTCAGGTTCCAGTGAGTCGGAACCGCACTCGCGTCGGATTGCCTTGTTGTGAGGTAGACTTTTCAGCCATTTCGATACCTCTTGCGGCATGTTTTTGCTAACCAATTATAAAGCTTTAGATAAAATAGCTGTAAACCATAGCCTAAAGTAGAGAGAGAGAGAGAGAGAGAGAGAGAGAGAGAGAGAACTGCCGCCTTCCACGCCGCGCGGAGTGAAGGAAATTGAACCTCTCGTGTGCTTTGAATAATGAATGTGAATGAATTTGAATGAATAAAGTTGAAATTTCAACCTTATTCATACAGACTTAATATTTAAAATCGAGTAAAATGTGAAACAAGTCGGTCTCAACGGAGATCTGCGTCAAAAATCTTTCGGTGACCTGCGGAGATCTCCGTCAAAACCAATGAGAGGTTGAACTTTTAGATTGGAATGTTAAACTTCAAGACATATTGAATTTTACTAATCAGCCGACATGCACGCACAAAGTTCGCATGAATAAATCCAAGACGAATGTCCTCAGAAATAAAGAAGATACCACAGTGACAGAAAATATAAACGTGTCTCTATTTTCTCTACAAGTAGCATACATTACACAACACACATATATTTAAGGTTTACTACGCGGGAGTAAGCGATGCCAGAATGACTCTTCTGTAAACTTCTGCAGGTATTAGTTTGTTGGTTAAGTGTCATTTTAAATTATAATAGAAAATTGTTATTTGAATTAAAAAATATATTAAATAAAACGTCATTACGAATCAAATGAGCTATCGCACATATTTTTACTAACAGGTGGCACGTTTTTCAAATTGTAAACTAGACTACTTATTCTAATATACATTATGTAGTATTGTAAATGTCTTATGTAATGAAGAAGCAACACTTGAGAAGGGCACAACCGTTTTTTTTTTTGGTTGTATTCATGATTATCACGACAAGGTTTGTGTGAAAGAAAATTTTTGGAAAATCCACGAAGTCGAAAAACTGATGGTATTTTTATATGGAAAGTGATAGGACAGGGCAACGACTGTCGGGCCAGCTAGTTTATCTAATAAAAATAAAGTATGTATAAAAACAAAGTATGTATAACTATGTACAATATTCAGTACTAGTAACAGGGTAATTTGTATTTTGAGCGCACACGAATTGAACACACGAAATGAACTTTGCAAAATCACCACGTGTGCCTTTGTGTTTCAACCTTGTCCCTTACTTCTTTGTATAGTCAAAGTAGTAAGCGCGCTTGCAACCGCCAGGGATTGCTGTTTTTTATTTTATTACCTACTAGCGACTCGCCTCCGGCTTCGCCCGGCGTGCAATTTTTATATATAAGAACACTCCCCGTTTATCCCTCTTTCCATTAGTGAAAACCGAATTAAAATCGGTCTACCCGTTCACGCGTGATGCCGTGACCAAGGGAAATGGGGATTCATTTTTATATATAGAGATTAACGAATGTACTCAGCGACCCAAGTGCACCTTTTTCATAAAAAAAGTGCCTAAAACCAAGCCAGGTGAACTTTTTCAAACAGAAGCATTAATTAAAAATGATTCCCACCCGACATCGTTAGGCCACAGATCACTTTCGAAGTATACATCAGTGAAGTCCAAGGTGCTCAGTCTGTCAAAGAGAGCCGGATATTTGTTAGCGTAAGTCTTGATCAGTTCTATGCAACGCTGCGAGTACAACCAGTAGCCGGACATCTTGCACCGGCGGGTGTAACCGGACACCTCCTGATTCTGTAACAATCCAACGAATTTGGAGTTTATTTCCCAGCTGTCGTGTTTCATTGGATGCGTAAGGTTAAAGCCACATTACAAAAAGCCTCGTTGAGTGCTAAGAGCCAAGCTACTCGCTTAGTGACTGATCCTAGTGAACAGACGTATTGCATACTATCGCGTTGGCCACACTGCAAGCGACGTGACAAGGTAGGTACCTTGTTAGTCACCAAGCGAGTCGCGTAGCGAAAGAACGACTTTACCGACAGTAAATTCGCCTAGTGAGTGACTACAATTTACAATCGAACAAGTTTAAAAAAGAATCCATTTTGAATTGTATTAAATTTAAGCATTGAGCTTTCAATCAGCAGTAACAATCCTAGAGAATGACATATTCGTTCTGTTCACACTAAAAGACGTCGCGAAGGTGAATTTTGAGTCACCAAGCTAAAAAGCGCCTTGTATGTGTCCATTTATAGTACAAACTCGCGTTACGCACTCGCGAGATGCATCGCGGCGAAGCGTGAAGGCGCCGCCGACCTAGATTAGTGTTGCTTATGATTATAGTTGTGGACGGTCAGTGCAGACTTAAAAAAATAAATATCGCTATAGCGTTACGCTGACAAAAAGCGCTGAAAACACTATAGCTATAACTAACACAATGGGTTAAAAAATACAGTTAATTTCACCTTTTTGTTGAACTTTAAATTCAATCCAATGTTGATTTTGTTGAGACTCTCAGTAGGCTTGTCGTGTCTCTTGCCCGCGACTACCAGCGTGGTGCCGGTGATGCGTGGTAACAATTGCGCCGATATACCTTCAACAACAGTTATAACGATTAGGTACTAGCTGATGCTCACGACATCGTCTGCGTTGAAAAATAAAAAGAATGACGCCCGACATCTTACTGCTATTATACTTTTTTGCCAGGCATTGGAACAGTACTTTTTTCTGGATGAAAGTTACAGTGATATTATATGGCAACACGTATATGAAAAGTCTTGATACTTTTTGTTTTAAGGGTTTCTTGCTTATATATAATGGATAAAATTCATAACGATAGTTTTAGATACTCAGTGGTCATGACGGTGTTCGAGACGTTCAGTAAAAATGTAACAAGTAGAAAATGATAAGTGATAAAAAGATTCTCGCGTTTCGGGCTTCTTTGTCCTCCCTCCCTAGACATTTGCGAAAGAAATAATGCGAAAAATCTATTTTTATTTATTAAATTCTATGTGATCACCTGCAAAGGCAGCAGCGTGCGTGGCCGTGTAGTAGGGACTGGCCTGGTGGTTGATTGCGGGCGTTGGCTCGGAGCGCTCGCAAACCTGCAACTTGATGCGTCCGTTGCGCACGGGCTCACTGGCCAGAACAGTTGCCGAGCAACCGTAGTAGGGGCCAGGTGTCAGCAGGAACACGCGATCGCCAGGCGGGTACGCCTCGGCAGGCGTGCTATAGCGCGATGGCGTCTGCCGAACCCACTCGCTGACATTACGCACCACCGCTTGCAGCGCGTATCCGCACGCCACGGAGCACCATTCCGGCTCGGATACCATGCTCGTGCTGTTAGCCACCACGTACTTGTAGCCTGTGCAAAATCACCAAACTATTACTTTAAATTGACATATGAAACTACATGCCGATGTTATATCACAGTACTGGCTGGTGTCCGCGACTTCGTCTAATAAAATAATTTATTCAATCTTTATTGCAGTTTTAGTTTTGCCAGGCGTTAGTTTTTCCCCGTGGGATAAGTATCCCTGACATTGTGTATACAAAATTTCACGAATTCCAGAAACCACACAAATAGCCAATTTTAAACAAAAATACATTAAAAATACAATAAAATTTAAGTATAGTATATAACAAATGTTTGGAATCCGTTTGAATTGGATATGACCAGACAATTTTTATTTTGTTGACTGTACTCGAGAATATAACTGATAATGTTTACCTTTTAAATTGAGAGCGTGTACTATGATGTTTACATCGCCCAACTCTATGCCGAGACGATAATAATTGCTAAAAAAAATTACAAAATCGGTTAGAAAAATATATCATTAAAAATATAGCGACACAATAAATAAAAAAAAATTAAAATGATCATACTGCTCGTGAATGGTGGCTCGTTCCGATATCCACTGCTTGTGCATGTTACCAACGTTTTCTTCTGTAGTGTAAGATCCTGGCCCCATTTTGTTTTTGTCATCGTTTTTGTTGACGTAATGCAGCCGCCTCTTTTCATTTGACACCGATATCACTCTATAAGCAAAACAACCATTCATGTCTGTTGGAACTGGTAAAATCGAGACTTTAAAATTAACTAGTTGTTATCTACAAAAACCACTTCAAAAGACAGTGGATCTTATCGAAATTTGTATCAACTACTAAGAAGGCTGTTATGGTCATTGTTAAAATATTACTTAACCAGTAAAGATTGTTATTCACAAATCTTACATTATTCTGACACTCATTTTAAAGCACCAAATTTAGCTTATGTCTAGATGTCGCTACTATGTTTTTTTATACGTTTCCATTACAAATCCGCTAAAGCCAAAGGTCGCTTCAGTCGAATATAAAGTCAATTTGCACAACGCGTAAATTGACTTTATATTCTGTCAGTAGAATAATATTATACATAATAATATTGTCCGAAATCATGCCATCCAGTAAATTTTGTAACGTACTACGCAGTACTATTAAATCTAAATCAAATCAAAAGGTTTATTTCTCAAAAACAGGATAAAAAGATCACGTTTTTGAAAAAAATGCTTTTCGGGAAAAAATAGCCGAGATGATGACGATCCTGAGAAGAAACTCCGAAACTAACTCAGGATACCATTTTTTTTGTCATCTTTAAAATAATATACATAACAATTATTATCGCTTAGATAATCAGCGATTTTATAATAACCTTTTAAACAGAGTTTGAATTTACTAACTTCGTGATTAATTCGATTAAGTTTGAATTTACAAACTAACTAAAAATCGACATTTATAGCGAAATCTAGTCAGTCAGAAATAAAGCAAAAATTCTGGCAACACTTTCATTTGCCTGTTGTTCTAAATCGCTACAAGGACATTACTGTCAAGCTCCTAAAAAAAAATTCTATGATGTTGCGATCCGAGCTCTGCCACGTTTTCAAAACACCCTCTGTCTCTTTCCGTTCTAAATAAACCTAGATAATTTGGATCATATAATAAACTGCTTGATAGTCAACACACTGTTTATTCTTACACTGCTCGATACAAACTGTCTCATGTTCTATGCTGAACTGTTTGAAAATGATTTTATGATTAACCTTAACTCGGAAGGTAAAGCATTTTTTTATCTAAAGATTATCAAGCAGCCTGATGTTCCAATTAAAAAGGAAGCGAAATTGTTACTATTAAAATAAAAAATACTCAAAATAACATATTCCAATAGATAGTGACAATAGATTATGCAAATGTAAAATCAATTTAATTTTACTATTACTAATAGTAATATTTATTAGACTTGCTTGGCTTTGGTGAGATGCGGCCAACCCACCCACACTTCCTTGCCCAATAGCTCGAGGGCCACCTTCTCTAGAGTTGATTCTGTCTCTTCATTCCTGATCAATTTCAACAACATACTTTCGTATCGGGACGGTTGCTCGAACACTTTCACTTTAGCGTGTTTCAAATATCCCTGCAATTAATTTACACACATACAGCTCTCTATACAGAGACAGAAATATTTTGATACTAAAAGCAGTTGTGTCTCGGTGCGTCAATAAGGTCTCTTACCATTAACATAAGGACTAACGTCAGATCCAACAAAGTTCTTACTAAAATGAGCACAACCTAACAATCTATGAATTATGACTACTTGCCATCCCCCCACTACTTGCCAGATCCAGACCAAAGCTAATTATGAAAGTTCAATTCCATAGTTAGCTCTGCCCAATCGAACCCAGGACCCCTGAGAAAAAACGTTAAAGCAAGAATGAAGAAACTTCCAATAATATTTTATTGGAAGTCCGTCAGTCTGAAGTTTAAGGGTCAGCTCACAGCGAGACACGAAACTGCGGTAACAATACATTATAGAACTAATTTACCATACAAAAAGGTATAGTTAAGTTCACTGAGTACGCAAAAGTGTCGCGACGCCGATACCATTTTCACGTACTCATTAAAGTGCATACCCTCTTTCTTGTGTAGTAAATAAGTTCTATATTGTATTGTTACCAAGCAGAATAGAGATAAGGAGGGCCAACTCTATACATGAGAAAGTGTCCGTCGGCCACAATTAAATAGGAGGCGCTGTAGTAGCATTTTATTTACGGTTGTTTCAAGAACTACGAAACCAACCAATCATATAAAATCCAATGCTACACAGCCATTTGACGAGCCCATTGGATGAATGGTTAGGGTACTTACCTTAAAGCTCAGTTCTAAGGTTCCCGGGTTCGATTTCAAATTCAAACTTTTCAAATTTGTCTCTGGTCTGGATCAGGAAAGTATTGGCAGGGTACAATGCGTTTTAGGGTACTTACCTTAAAGCTCTGTTCTAGGGTTCCCGGATTCGATTTCAAATTCAAACTTTTCAAATTTGTCTCTGGTCTGGATCAGGAAAGTACTGGCAGGGTACAATGCGTTTCGCAGTCATTTGGGCAGCCCGTCTGGCGGCAGTAACCATCCCCTTACAGAAGACCACCGTGTGCTGTTGTGTTTCGGTGAGTGAAGTAAGGGATGCCAGAGCCCATTTCCCTATCGTTTCCCAATCTTATCCCACCCTTATCCTTAACCCTATTGTAGTCGGCAGCGCACTTGCAGCAGCTGTGGCGTTGCTTGATGCTACTGTCGCAGCCACCTACCATCAAGTGGACCGTCAGCCTGTCTGCCGATCTTAACGTAAAAAAAAGTGCCATTCTGGCCAATTTATGAACCACAATTTAATGGCTGTAACTTGACAGTTTTTCAGTTTAACACTCATATAACTTAGTCCTCCTTACCTGTATTCTCCGTGATTGCTACCTTAAAACACGCCGCGGCGCCTTTCGATGTGAGCTACCGTTAATTAAAAGAGAAATATTTCTCACCTTATACTTGAGGTGTCTGGTGGTCGGGAAGCCGGGGAAGAGCATGTGGCTGTTGGCATTGGGCAATACGCCGCGACGCAATTCGCCCTCTGGAACGTCCAGTTCATTCCGCCACACAGGCGTCTCCGTTGCGTGGCACTCCGGGATCGGCGGGAAGTATTCAGGCGCAAGAGCCACACCTGAACACATTTTAAGGTTATAAAAAAGACAGTGTCAGGCTTACCTACTCATTTATAATCTAAATAAAGTAAAATTAAAACTATGTATTCTTTCTTTTTATCTCATATTTTAAATGGTGAGAAAACATACAAAATATAGAGAGAAATTATAGTTCCTCCTCACTGAGAGTAACATACATGAAATATCTATGTGACTACTTCATAACCAGATTAATATAATAGGGGGTTTAAATATGAAATTGCCGTTTTATCACACTATCGCACTGGGCACTTTGAATTAAAATTAAACAGCATGGTGCCAGACTTCAGAGTGAAACTTTTTTAAACGAAAACTATAACATTTTAAATAATAAAAAAAATAAAAATAATATTTCGACTTCAAAACATTCAGCATTTAACCTGGAGATGGATACAGCGACCACGAGTTCCGACGTCGATACTGTGATTTGGAGAAGATACAGCTGACAGACGCACCGTGCGTTTTTAGTTTTCCCGCTTTCATAGTGGAAACTTCGACTTGAGAATGAACCACGAGGGAGGCCAACCATTAAGGTAAATAATAACAGTGAATTGAAGGTGATGGTGGAAGCCGATCCGTATCAAACTAACAAGGAATTAGCGGCATGGTTTGATGTTACCATACCCACAAAATTTACCAATTTGCAGTAAATCAGTAAAACTAAAAAAACTTTAAAAATGGGTATCTCATGATTTGACTGATCTGCAGAGACTGGCAAAAGTATATAACAGCAACAAAGATGGCGTTATATTGCTCACATATTTAACTAGGATTATTGTAACAGTTAATGAGATTATATTATTATAACTAACCACCCGCCCCCGGCTCCACACGGAGTTGAAATTTTCAAAAATCCTTTCTTAGCGGACGCTTACGTTATGAAATAAATGTTCTAAATATCAGCTATCTAGACATAAACTCTATTCATTGAAACGAACTTATAGGGAGATAAAGCGTTCGGCTGTGATTGGTGGAGATAACAGATAATGTGATGGTACACAGTACATGTACTTTTATAGTACATAGCGGTAGCGGATTACATGTTGACTCTTTTCGAAATATCGTGGAGATGCTATTTTATATCTGTTACTGTTTTGTTTGTGTTCAAAGTTTTGTTATAATGCAACCTCTACGGTTTAAAATTAATGTATTAAAAAGTAGCTTGGGTTTGTCAATATGACTTGGCATTAATTAAAGATTAATAATAACGCACAATCGAAGCGAAGACGGATTCGTTGAAGGCGGACTACTGGTTTTTGAGTCAAAAAAAGAAGGCGATTACCATAATGACATGAACGCCGAAGTTTTTGAAAGCTGGTTTAACGGCATTTTAGATAAATTAGATGATAATTGTGTGATTATAATGGATAATGCCCCATATCACTCACGAAAAAAGGAGACAATTCCTATAGAAAAAAATAAAAAGCAAGAAATTATCGACTGGTTGAGGGAAAAACAGATTATTTTTGGCGACGATTTATTAAAAAGGAATTAATAAATATAGTTAAAAACCACAGAAAGCCATATGAAGCGCGGGTAGTAGATGAAATAGCAAAAGCTAATAATATAATGGTTTTAAAACTTCCACCTGCGAGTTGAATCCCATAGAGTTAATATGGTCAAAATGTATTAAGCATGTAAGGGAAGAAGTAGAGCCAAAAATTAATTTAATGGATAGAAACGTAGAGGTCAAAACTTTATTATAAGTGTGGGAGCGACAGCAGTGATAAACAAATATTGTTGATATGATTGTATATTAACTAACGTATATTTTTCATTTTATGATTATATCAGGAACCAATAGGGTTGTGGTAGGTATTACTATAATATTTTATTATAGTTATTACTATAATATTTTATTATAGTTTACAAAGCTAAAAGCAGCGTAATGTGAACATTCACCTATTATTTGTAAACACCCACACAAGATGTGCTGTCCTTGTCTTTTATATGGAATTGAGTGAAAGAGAAAGCGCTCTATTAGTTCGTTTCAATGAATAGAGTATAGTAGTTTTGACTGTGCGTTGATAGTCAGGACAAACGATTTTATAATATAGATTAATATTTTTGACCTATAAGGTTTTACTGTTTGTTTGCACAGTAAAATCTTACGTATCCTTAGTAGTGGCAGGGCATACTGCGTTTCACAGTAATTTGGTCCCTTACCGAAGACCACCGTAAAATAACAGCATGTGTGTTGCTGTGTTTCGGTGAGTGAGTAAGGGATGCCAGAGCCCATTACCCTATCTCTTCCTTATCCTCAATCCTATTATGGTCTGCAGCACACTCGCAGCACCTGTGGCGTTGCTTGTGTTATAGGGGACAGTAGCCACCTACCATCAAGTGGACAGTCAGCAGTCTGTCCTCAACATAAAAAAAGTAACAGTATTTGCAAAAGGTAACAAATAGTTATTTAGGATGCCATCATATTTAAGATAAGCAAATTGCACACAAACATAAAAATAAAAATATAATTTACCTTTGCTTTTCTTGGACCAGTTATAAACGAGCATGGGTCCGTGAGTGTTTCTTTTTCTTTCCTCATCCGTCAGCCTCTGGTAGCATGGCATCATTGCGGACAAGAGATTTGTCTGCAAAAGAATTCAAGATTTTTTTTTTTATTTCCAATGGTTCTTGGCGGAGCTTCAGCTGCCACTGCAGTAGGATTGTGAAGGAAAATTTCGATAGGAACCCTGCGTTTCCTAGAAGTGAGAAACATAGAGAACTTTATAGCTCACACCTCAGCAGTGAGAGTTCATAAAACTTTAATACATGATTATACTAGATTCTGGGTTATTTCACTAAAAGTGAAACTAAAGTGAATAGAATTTCACCACACTCACAGCTTTGGGTGTTATTTAAAATTAGTTGAACAAAATTGTCATATGCCGGATGAAACAGCCATATGCCGGATGAAATATCATAAGTTGTTTCTATAACTTAACAAAAAATTATAACTTTCTTTATTTTACGGTATTATCCTTATTAACTCCCATTATCAAATTGTCAAATCAAAAAATTATGGCGGCATTTGTGATACGCACAGTGAAAATAATTTAAGCAAGAACAGTGGATGTATGGAGTAGTTATATGTAGATAAAATTTTCATTTCTTAATGTAAATGTTACTTATTCTTTATATAAGATATAAACGCATGTGTTTTTTTTAGTTTTCCTATGTTGTTGCTAGAAAAATTAAACATACAGAGGTATTTTTTATTTCAATCTATCATTTCGTTCCTCAACGCGGACTACACTTTTCATACATTTCGACGTTTGCTTTTATAAGCCGCGAGAAGAGAATTGGGAAACATAAATATCAAAGTGACGGATAACATAACGCTTGTTTAATACAACTCCTCATAAAATTTTCATACCATTCCATAAGTTTTATTAAATCCATTTATTATTATGAAATCTAGAACATCTTACATCTCGGGTTTTATATTTTAAAAAAGGCTGCATAGAATTCTATAAAACAACTAACCTCGTTAATGAAAGGTATCAAAACTACAGCCTCCCAATCATTCTTCTTCCCATTTAGATCTGTTTCAAAGGTTTCAGGGTAGTAGTGAACGATGGGCGAGTCCTCGTCAGTCATCAGCTCGTGGAATGGAGTTGGTAAGAGGTTCTTGCTGGCAGCTGGCAACACGGCCAATAGCTGCAAAATTTAAAATTAATAACCTTTTAAGTAATAGTACATATATTTATACATTTAGAGAAAATTTACACTTTCGTTGCGTATTTGGAGATTTGATATAGTTACTTTAAAAAAATTACGGAGGCGAATCATTCTTCATTACAACAATATCAAAACATCATGGTCACCCTCCGTACAGCCCTAAAATGGCACATAATGATTTCTTTTTGGTCCCCGAACATCAAAAATAAAATGCGTGGTTAACGATTTTCATCAGCAAAATAACCACGTTTTACAGGTACCTCAATCACATTGGAAAGTGTTTTGGAAATTGGTTTCAACGTATGCAAAAGTGACATCATGGAGAGTCCTTTGAAAAACAATAAGACCAATTTCAATCATCAAAAGTTTTTTCTTTAGTAGGCACAATGCAAAAGTAACAATCCTCATATCGACTCGTCCCGGCTTCGCACTGATACAATTTTGTATACAAAAAACGTTTAACGCTCTTTCCGTATCAAAATCTGTTAAGTGATTTAGAAGAAGTGGAAAAAAATCAATGACTTTGTTTTCCAATTTTAATAATAACGTTGTGTTACATATAAAATTATCTGTGGCCAAAACATGGGTCCAGACTAGAGAATTTTATAACGTGGGCTAATATTTTATAACGTGGCAAATATTTATTAAAAGTTTTAGGTACCTGCTCAAAAGGTTTAAACGGTTCGCCAAGTTCAAATTCAATCTTAAGGTCCTTGAAGCCTTTGATGTCTGACATGAAAGGAGCGTAATGGTGCGGGTAGTACCAACACCACGACGGACACCCCTTGTAATAATAGTGCAAATTCCATTGTATGGCGCGAACATACCCCTCCGCTTGGTCTATCAACACTTCGCTAAAAATTAAATGACACTTTTACAGGTGCAGTCTTAGTATTACAGTTTCATATCAATTAGTCTTCACAATGATATATCTTATTATAAAATCAATAACATTTAAAAATTGCTTCAAGAACCACAGGTTACTTCTATAATTAGTAGTCACAATATACGAAGACAGTTCAAGCAGCTTTAAACTTATAACAGGGTACACTACATTTCAGTCATTTGGGCAATCCCCTATGGCGGCAGTAACCACCGCCCCTTATAGAAATCCACTATGAAATAACAGCATGTGTGCTGTTGTGTCTTGGTGAGTGAGCAAGGAATGCCAGAGTTCATTTTCCTGTGATAGGGACAATGGCAGCGCACTTGCAGCACCTGTGGCGTTGCTCGTGTTATAAGTTATGGTAGCCACCTATCACGGAGCACCTAACTTATAAAGAACTTATAACAACTTATAATGTGAATCATTCATCCAATTCTGGAAAACATCAGTGTCACTAATAAACATCAACTCTCGCTCGCTGTAAAAGATCAGATCTTTCACAGTACTGCGCCAGTGAAAGATCTGTTCGTACGTGTCCGTTTATTTCGAAATAAAACAATAATACTTTCACTATGGATTGTTGTTCTATTCTGTGGTGTGGTAAAAAAAAAATTCAAACTTTAAAACAGACAGAATCACATTTCATCTGCAGGTAACAATAAATATTAAGTTTTTAATTTATATTCGTATTAAAACGGCTCAGGATAAAATGGACAGGTTGAGTGACGCGTATCTTTTCGTCTTGCTTTCACTTAAGTAAAAGCCTTGTTAAGTCATCTCATTCTAATCTTTTTAGTGTTGCACTTCAGTAATCAAATTATGTGTGGATATTTTTTTTTGTTTTGACTTTGGTACTTGGAACCTATAATATTTTTTATACAAATTAGCAATCTTAAATTATTAATTTGTATTCTTATAATTAATTTTTGTATATTATAATGTTTTTAATAATATGAAATTTAAATATATATATATATTCAGTTCTACAACAATTAAGTGTGCACTAAACATCGAAATCAATAATAATATTCGGTGTCCAACTCTAATGTGATGCATGACGCTGTCATTGACCAATCGGAGCGCAGCGTGCCACAGTGATAGGATGAAATTGTTTCGAACTAAATGAATCTGCTAAAGTAGAAGGTATGCGTATCTGCTAAGTTGGTTAGATGGCCAATTTAGAGCTAACAGGCGAGAAAGGTAAAAATTGGACTAACTTCACTTATTTTCTAAATCCTGATTTTTTTATATTATGTTTTTTTGGAATTTTATTACTATTAAATAATATTGAGCACTGCCAGTCGCTTTAACACCCCTTTCACTCTGCAGCGTGTCGCGTGCGCATCGACCGCGAGCACGTGGCACAATGAAAGACGTCATTGATTTCATACAAATTGTTGGAGATCAATACCTCCAAACTCAGAGGAGAGGTTTATGTCAAGTAGTTGGTAAAAATATATGAAATAAAAGACAAGTAAAAAAAAAACTTAACATTACTTACTCTGTGACTTTGGAGTAGTCCAATTTACATGTATAGTAGTCGGTCTTGTGCAATCTGAATTCCTGTTCGAAATTCGCCTCCTCTGTGGTCAACATTACAACAACGTTATCATATTATAATTAAAAAATAAAATCAAATACTTATTTTAATAAAATACCATCACTAGTGTCTTCGTATTCCTCTTCGTCCAATGCATTTTCATCAATTATATCGTTCATATACTGTGGAGAAATTATCAAAATGGTCAATATGACATATTATATAATTTTTGTATCTACACCATGGAGAATAGAGGCAAGGAGGACCGACTCTATATATAAGAAAGTGTCTAACGATCACCATTAATTAGGAGGCGTTGTAGTAGGATTTTATTTACGGCGGTTTCATGAACTACGCAAGCGCCATTCTGGCCAATTTATATACCACAATGTAATAGTTGCGGTTTGATAGTTTTTCAATTTAACACCCAAAAATGTTAGTCCTCTTTACCTCTACGCCCATGATCTACACATTGAAGCATATTAACACTTTAAATTACTAATCTCTTCTACTTTTTTTAAATGTAGGATGGTTCCTATAAGAATCTCAAGAAATGCGGTCACTTTAAAATCTATACTAATATTATAAAGCTGAAGAATTTGTTTGTTTGGTTGGTTGAACGCGCTAATCTCGGGAACTACTGGTTCGAATTGAAAAATTCTTTTAGCGTTGGATAGTCCATTTATCGAGGATGGCTATAGGCTATATAACATCACGCTACGACAAATAGGAGCAGAGCTTCAATAAAAAAATGTTGCAAAAACGGAAAATATTCTGTTGCGTGCGCTGCGTAAACGGTTAAAGTCACGCAAAAATAATGGAATTATTCCCCTTTAAAAGTTCTAAAAAAAAAGTCCGCGACAGCATATTATGTCTATCTTTTAAGGTTGACTCACTACAACCTTTTCAATGGTAAATCAAATTTGTTCTAAAATAATGCATTATTTGCGAAGGTGTTTCTATAAAAACGATATTAATCCTTATCCAAATAAATACGTTATTCATCAAAAGTATTTAATTTTGAACAAAATTGCCCTTGACATCATTTGATTTCAATGAATATCTTAGGAGATATCATAGTTTTAAAATAACTCCACAACAAAATAAGGATCGAGTACCACGCGCGCATTTTCTGTATATTTCATTCCAATCTGTTTACAAACAAAAAAACTAGGCGGTATTCCGAATACCACGCGTACGAAGTCGCGGGGGCACAGCTAGTCGATAATATTAAGGATGGCATTTACACCTGAAGTATTATTTGATAAGGTAATAGAATATAAATTAAATTCACTGACCATAAGCTGAGTGGCTCGAATTAGATCTCGTAACTCATCGTCCGGTTTGTTTGACTTTATGGCATCAATGTTCACGTTGAATGTATCATCGTTGTTCGGCTTGTACTGAAAATATCATCATTGTATAATATGACAGATAATATTAAAAAAATAAGAGATAATAATGTCCATGCAATTTTTAAATCTGGATTTAGTTATAAATTTTTAAAAAATAACCTGTAAGGATTATGAATTTAGTAGGTAAATGTTTTAAACACAATTTTATTCAGTAAAGGCTGAAGATTTGTTAAATATTGAGTTTACCAAAAAAATTCGTGATTTTTTCATTGACGTACTTTATATAAATAAATAAAAAACTGCTATATTCTTTATAGTATTTTAAAAATAATATTTTTGCCCAAATTTATTAAATAGGCAAACTGCAGCTTAGACTAACATTATATGATTTGTTTGGTTTTATTATATTGTGAATATGTGTGCATAATGTGTAAATACATGGTACAACTTTGATAGTGAAGAGACTCTCAAATTAGCTGAATGATGACAAACGATTGCAAATGTGGATCAACATGGCCAATACACAATTGACATATTTTTTAAATGTTTTTCATTTATGCTTTTTGATCAACCTAATAAATAAATCATCATTATCAAATTACATATTTATGACACAAATGTGAAATACATATATAATAACCTCTTTCCTTTGGTGCGGGTTCGGTCGTCTTCCAGTTTTGGCCTCAAAATACTTAAGGTCCGTGTAAGATTCCTGAAATTTTTCTCTGTCGAGTTTGGCCAGTTCTTGCATAAATATTTCAAATCTCGCTAAGTTCAAATCGCCGGCTTCATTGATGTAACCTTAAATTTTTAATAACATTGTGTCAATGTAGTACATAATTTTTACATAGCCTAATACATAATTTGTAAATACAGCATCCTATTACATTGGAAGTCATTGTACAATTAAAATATTTGGATATTGTTGGATTGGTTAAAGAGTCTAAAAAGTTGGTCAAATAAATGTTGTGGTCACAAAACACTTACCATCTAAAGTAGGCAGAACAGTAATATATGTCTTATAGAGAATTGGCAAAGCGTCGTTTCCTATATGCATATTTGGCAAATGTGGTATAAAATCATTACCAACCAAGAAGCCCATCAATACCCAATCATCTACAATTTTCTCTAAGTCGTATTTGAAGGGCAACTTGTCCTTCAGTTCTATGAATTCTTGTTCCAAATATTCTCTCAGTAAACATAGATGCAGTAGATAGAAATTTGTCTCCTCGGGGCTGGTTGCCCTTTGGGTTGTCTTGCCGAATTTTACCTATTAAAAAGAAATGGTACATCAATCATAGAAACATCATCAATTTTGATATCGTTACTTTCATATGTTATAAATAAAAGAAAAACAATGTTTGGGAAAGTCTTCCGAATATTAAATCAAGTACCGGTAATTGTAACGGCATTGTAACACTAGGCGTTTCACGTTAAAGTTAAGGTCCATTTATATCTTCAGACAACGAACCTCTCAGATACTTAGCGTGTCACACAAAACAATATTATTTCATATGATAATTATGTAAGCACTTACATATATCATATCTATCGTAACGTGTCCGCTCAGACGCCATCAGACACAGTCCGCGCACGGACGGCATTCGCGGAGAATATTTTGTCTGAGCCGAAACGTGTCTGAACGTGTCTGAAGGCCTGTGCCCCAGAATCGGAACCGTGCAAGTAACTGGCTGGCGGAGAGCGGCCGTTGACTTGTCTCTTAATGTCTGATATGGAACTTTTCTTGTACGCTATATGTAAATAATCTGTGTCTGACAGTGTCTGAGATAGTACGTGTCTGATACGTTTGTGATACGATACATTCGTTGTCTGAAGATATAAACGGACCTTTAACGTCTGGTGTATTACAAGAGATATAGTGGACACAGAAAGTTCTGAAACTGGCCATTTATATTTTTTTTAAAAAAATCACGACATATTAAAATTGAAGTCCCATGGAATAGATAATTTGGTAAGACTCTTGTTAGTTTTTTCACTGTGAAGTCGTTTCGAAAATTCTATTTCGGAAGTACAATGAATTTAAATTGGTATTTGTTGATGAAGCCCTATCTCTAGTTCTGTATAAAAAATAGTTGTCAGCAAATGTGACACTGTATTAAATGTACAAATCCTAAATTGTAATAATTGTCGTCACCATCATCAAAATTTACTGAATAGCCACAGGCTAATCAATAGTTTACCATTATGATTACACTCAGTACAATGGTAGACAAAATAAAAAATGTATACAAACAATGATATAATCATACCTCCTCCCTTAAGAGTGCAAAGTGGGGTTCATGTGTACACATTCCTAACATGATGAGATCAGCGTCAAGCCCATACAAACAATGCCTTGTGTTTGGATCGTAGCCAGGCTGGGAACGCAGCCAACGGATGTAGTCCATTATCTTATGCTCACCCTCGCCAGGTGTCTAAAATAATTTGAATATTAAAATTTAAAATATTGCATTTAAAATATTCCTTATTAAAGTTTATAAGTATTTCCATTGTCACAAGAATTAAATAATACTAAACTGATGCACCCTGATTTCGCTTGGGTTACTATAAATAAATTTTATTCTAGCTGTAAAAATATACCCTTACATATAAATAAACTTACAAAATCCATTCCCTTCTCTACAAAGATAGATAATAGTTAAAAATTGTGTGAGTCTCTTCCCAATTCACCTATTCTTAATCCCGCTATGGTCGGCAGCGCACTTGCAGCACCTGTGACGTTGCTTGTGTTATAGGCGACGGTACCCATCTACCATCAAGAGGACCGTCAGCCTGTCTGTGACCTTGACATAAAAATTTTGATGAGCCCGTTGGACGAGTGGTTAGGGTGCTTGCCTTAACGCTCTGTCCTAGGGTTCCCGGGTTCGATTCCCGGCAGGGTCAACTTTGAAAAATGAACTTTTCTAACTTGGTTCTGGTCTGGATTTGGAAAGTAGTGGCAGGGCACACTGCGTTTTCGCAGTCATTTGGGCAGCCCGTCTGGCGGCAGTAACCACCCTCTTACAGAAGACCACCGTGAAATAACAGCACATGTGCTGTTGTGTTTCGGTGAGTGAGTAAGGCATGCCAGAGCCCATTTCCTCTCTATCCCTTCCTAATTCCTTATCCTTAATCCTACTGCAGTCGGCAGCGCACTTGCAGCAGCTTTGGTGTTGCTTGTGTTATAGGCGATGGTAGCCACCTACCATCAAGTGGACCGTCAGCCTGTCTGCCGATCTTAACAAAAGAAAAAAAAAACATTAATCTAACCTCGTGTCCAGACAATATAACTTGAACTTTAGCCCAAAGAGGATCCGTGGACATTTTCTGCTTAACAAAATACCGAAGCTGTTCATGCAAACGTGCCATGAACACTGTGCCCGGTGTGATGCAATTGCTATCAAATCGCTTTTCTGATGGCAATGTTTCACCTGGAAAATACAGAAAAGATGTTTCAAAAGTTTCATACTAATAAATTTATAAAGAGAATGATTAAAAATGAACGATACTACTCTACTGACTCATTAAGATACAGAAAATGAGTTACAAATTATTTTCTTTAATTCCCGAATAATATAAGACCTTTCCTAGCGAAATTCATGCGCGAATTAGTATGTGTTTACATATATGGGGTAGAATCCTAGAGTACGTACCAACGTAGTGTTAGACTTAGACCTAAACATGATCCAAGAGTAATTTTCCCAGAGCTAAAAAGACAGATTGTGGAATTGGTGAAATAAACCTATATTGTTAGTTTAAAAGCAGGATCCTTTTCAGACACTAGATAGATTTATTTATTTATTTAAACCAACATTTGCTATCACAGCTAATTCTGATATTAAATTTAAATCTTTAACTTAATATTTCAGAATAAAAAGTCCTATTTCAGAAATTAAACATCAAATACCTATTGTGAATTACCTACCTTTAGATTTAGCTTCTTCTTCCAATTTCTCAGCTTCCTTAGCAGATCTGAATCTGTAGAAAACATAATTTATTATGCACAACTGTTACCATTACTATCATTTTTACAAATCCGTTGGATGAGTGGTTAAGGTCTTTAACGCTCAGGAGTTCCGGGTTTGATTCCCGGCATGGTCAACTTTGGAAATGAACTTGTCAAAGTTGGCTCTGGAAAGTGTGTGGGCACCCCGTCAGGCGGCAGTAACCACCCCCTTACAGAAGACCACGTAGTGTTGTGTTTCAGTGAGTGAGTAAGGGATGCCAGAGGTAATTTCCCTATCCCTTCCCAATCCTTAATTCTACTATAGTCTGTACCGCACTCACCAGCAACGGTACCCACCTACCATCAAGTGGACCGTAAGCCTGTCTGGCGACCTTAACATAAAAAAATTGTGTGAAAAATGGAGAATGAAGAATTACAGAAATGGATGTAATTTATACTTATTGTAATTACAAAGTAATAACTAATATCATACTGCATTCCACAATACTGGCCACTGAATGCAGTGCCAATTGGCATGTATATTAGGAAGCATTTGATACACCCCTAATGTTGCTAGTGATTAGAAGTGATGGAAGCCAACTATTTTCAAGTAAAGTAATATTAACCGATTCCCACTACAGATTTATTCATACTACTCATAAATTCATATTATTGTTTTACTAAGATAATATGAAACATCAGTTTATGTCATTGTCAATAGACACTTGTTTTTTTACTATTGATTAACAAATAATTTCTTAACTACAGTTGATCCAGTGATTATGAATTTAATTTGGCGCCCCCTGCAACCCAATATGACTACCTCTAACATGTATATACACAGGTCAAATCTTTGTTATAGTGTGTTAGATAACGTCACAACAAATTTTGCTCGACACGAATTGTATTGTCCCGGTTTGAATGTGACTGTGGTAGCAGCCTAGCAGGCTTCCATCGTTTACTATTTTTTTATTGTGCTTCACATATATGTCCTAATGTCTTCGCAAACCCAAAAGTGAAAGTGAAATATAGTCAAAAATGTAATCTTTCAGCAATACCTTCTTCCTCTCTGTTGATTCATTTTAGCTCTTGGAGCAACTCCATCAATTGCCATGAAGAAAAGCTTCTTAGGTTTAATTATTTGAAACAAAATGCTTATGTAATGAAATATATCTTTGAATATTTTCTCCTCTGTAATTCGGAAATGTGGATTACTGTCATCAGGGTGAGAACAGTTATGAATGATACCATTCATGTCTAAATACATATTGTCAAAATCAGGAATCTGAAAATCATATATTTTATTAAAATGCCTTGCTATATCATAATGATAATTATATTGTTATTTGAGTATTGTTTGATATATTTATCTATAATCCATAACTCCCAATGAAACCAATAAACTGCACAATAAAAATCAATAAACAACATTGATATAAACAAGTATTATAAATTTAAAATACAAATGTACGCGAGTAAAGTGTTATTATTTATAGAATAATAACCAAAAATACCAATTCTGTCAAAGAATAATTATTCATATTATTGAAATTAACAACGGAGGTACATGGTAACTAATTTTTAATTTAAAAAAAAAACAGTAACAATGTTGTCAAATAGTACTCGAATGTCTTTAGTTTGGGTTTAATTTAATTATCGAAATAAATTTACCTGATATTGTTTTACGAGTTCGTTAAGGCAAGGATACCTTTCGCTTGTGTACCTGAAAAACTTTGGTACTCCCATGTTTTATAGAAATAATTTAGAACGTAATTTATCATATAACCTAATCCAACCCTAAACGTTAACCGTAACGTTTGTCCTTTTAGACTTATTTAACTATTAAAAATTATCTAATTACAAAACTAAAACAAAAAAATATATATTTATCCTTAATTTCTAAGAAAGAAAAGGAACAGATTTTTTACACTTTTACATAGTGTACATAAAAAAAATCGGCGTAGAAACTGTAGAAAGACAGATCAGTCACAGAATAAAGAGAAATTAAAAAATGTTGTCACTTGTCAATAAGCAATAAAATTAGCAGTAGATAGCTTCCATAAAAGCTTCATACTGTATACCACAAATATAGAACAAATAATACACGAAAAAAATAATTGTTGAACTGGTTTTATTTAAAGCTGCATCATATTATATCGGAAACCATTATTACTAAGGGGAGATCGGTTGCCGAATGAAATTCGTTTTACAGAAATCAGTACACAAATATCATGCAAAAATTGACTTTTTCTGAACCCACACACATAGGTACTATAAAACATAAACGATTTCACACCTGCAATAATGATTAACGGTTAATAAGTGGAATTTAATGAATTTATAAATAATGTTACAATTATTGATAAGTTCATTAAATTCCAATTTTTCGGGTAAAAAAACGTTGCTTCAATATTATATCTATTATCTATGGGTGAGTACGTAAATAACGGAAACCATAATTAAAATTTATTAATATTTCATACTGTAAATATTTATTATCAAAAGTAAATAATTAAATTAATGTAAAATCATAAAGTTATTTTTTATTTTTTAATAATTAAAAGAACAATTATCAGAAACATTGTAACATTGACCAGATATTTAATTTCTAAATTGTAGGTACATAAAAAACGCACATAAATTTATTATTTAATTATTTATTCCTAAAACTATAATTTTTCGTTATACGCTTTGACCAGAGAGCAAATGTCGATAGTTTAAAATTTACAATCACACCCCTAACCTAACTCACAACTCTAAACAGCAGCCGTACAAATGAGTCAAGTTAATTCCCACCATTTCATTTAGGCAGTATTCATAATGCAGCCATAACAACATTAACTAAAACATTGCTCTCATATAGAAAAATAATTAAATTATTATGTTCTGTGGTTCTGAGCCAATATCAATTCTGCAAGAGAGAGAGAGAGAGAGTAGATATTCTTGTAGTTTTTAACATTTTGGATTACTTCATTTTCTTAAATTTTATTGGATGTAATTAAAATTACTTATTTGAATGATGCACACATCTTGTTTATTTCTTAATTACTTCAAAACATCTAAAATAACTTATATATATAAAATATTTCACAACTATCTATCCAGATGTATAAAAACACACTCTTTGTTTTATTCACGTCAAAACATAAAATTATACTTTTTCTTTTTCCCTGTTTGAATATCAAACCCTTTTAAGTCAGCCAGTATTTAAGTTCAAAATTTATTAACAGATATGGAGTAGATATTTAAATCTTATATTAAATAATATATTAAATAAATATTACTAGTAAAACCATGGAAATATTATATAATACTATACTCCGGCCATTATAAGAGTGCTGTTCTGACAGGTGTCAATTCCATATATTTTCTGTGGCTCTAGCATGAGTTTACGATACTACACTCGCTAGCGAGAGCGTAAAACATTTATATGGAAAATTGATATTTTGACATTGACAGTTTAAGATTTCCCATACAAAAGTTTTACGTTCTCGCTAGCGAGTGTAGTATTGGTGTAGTATCGTAAACTCATGCTAGAGCCTCTGTATCGTTTATTCGGAAATGAACTTTATGCAATGGACATAAAGAAATGTCAAAAACGCATTCATAGAATGACCGTACTATACGTACGTAATACTCATGGAAGTAGCATGTACTACGTACAACTGGAATGTGCACTGATTATAAAAAACGGTCCGAGTGAGATAGCGACTACGAGGTGCTTTTATCTCTCTCTGCTAAGATGGCCACACGTTCGGCAACAAGTAGGATTGTCGTCCCTACTGCCTAATCGAAAGTCTGTTTGTTGGTCAAATAATAATAGCGTATTCAATGCGAGTTTCGATATCATGTTGGAAACTCTTGATTAACTTGATTATTCATATAGACAAGTAAAATTTTATCCAAAACATAAAATGTAAAATTCGTGAGACAACTTTGCTGACAAAAGAATTTATTGAGATATAAATAGGTGCTAAGTTCTGTAGATAATCCTGGACTCTACAAGCCCTTTATCTTGGTAAAAATATGGCACACTCTCAATTATAAGTAGTTCCAAGAAACGGCCAAGTCTAATTTTTTACCAAGACATAGGGTTTGTAGAGTCCAGGGTTATCTACAGAACTTGGCACCTATTTATATTTCAATTCTTTTGTCAGCAAAGTTGGCTCACGAATTTTACATTTTAGGTTTTGGATATCAGTACTTTTTGTACAGAAATAATTATTTCATTATAAATTATTTGGGGATGTATAGTTTTCTTTTTCTTTGTTATACTGTTTTCTACGTTTTCTTCATAACTTATTTCTTCTATGTACGGTGAGGTTTTCTTGAAACTTTGAAATATGAGAGAAAAACCAGATAGGTGAGATGAGATACCAAAAATTAATTACTATAACAAAAGACAAGAAATTAATAAAAATAAACGACAGATATTAATACAAACACTTTTATTGTTTTATACACAGTTACGGGAAATAGTTAAGGTTATCATTACAAACATGGTTTATCCGTTACTACATAAAATAGTTTTGTGTAATTTTTGGTTTGAAATGATGACTGCAGACAAATGAATATTTTCCGATATTTACTTGGATCAATTGTAGCCACTTCTTCCTCCATTCTTCATTCTTAGGGAAGCTAAAATTAAAAGAAAAATTAAAAGTTTGTATAACTGCATTTACTGAATTCTTATTCCCAGTAACGTACAAAATTCTTCATAATAAAGAGTAGGCTAATTATTTATGGTCCTTTTCAATCAACGATTGAGTTTTCAATACGCAATCCGTAGCGAGATTTAAAGGACAGTGCAACTTGTTGAATGAAATGTTTTAAACGTATTTTACAAGTTCGAAACCTATGCCAATTGATAGATCGTATAATTGTGTCGATTTGGTGTAACACATCTTAACTTATTTGACAGAGCTAAACTTAATTTAAGCGTTCTGTCTTTTTCTTTCTGTATCGAGAAGACAAAGACAGAACGCTCAAAATAAGGTTGGTCATGTCGAACAAGTTGTGTTACGCCGATTCCACACCATTGTTAACTTTTACCATTGCACCAGTTTTTTTTTTCACCATGTTAGATTTTTTTTAAAGTTGTTGTAAAGTTATCATTGATGTTATGATCTAGCAGTTGGCATAGGTTTTAATCTTGTAAAATAGATTTAAAATGTTGGGCTATCGGTCAAGGGAAAGTTACGTTGTCCTAACTCTCGTACAATTGTCATTTTTCAACCTCAGGTAGGTTTATTTATCCACGAAATAGATATCACAATATTCTATGGATATACAATCCGTAGATTTAAGCTTACTGAGGTAATATATTGATAGATCTTCCATACAACTTGTTGAATGTTCACCACGTTAAGCTTAATCTTTTTAAAGATAGTTATTCTATGTTACGGTACCTATATTAATTTTACATTGCATTGCACTTGTACTTGTACATTGCAGACAACAACGGAAATTATTTGCGATGCTCGATGCATGCATCGATGGTTGTCAAAGTCAGTGAAATGGTCGTTTTATAGCATTTTGCAGCAATAGCTTCTGCAACGGTGGATTTGTTATAAACGCGACAAATGAGTCAATCACGGTTTTTGTAATTTTATAATATTAGAGACTACAGTAATACTTTATATTCTCTGACTCCAGTAAGGAAGCAGCAGTTAACTATAACTTTGGTTTGAATTCCAACAACCTGATAATGTATTGTCAACCTAACAGTATCCAACTTACCTGTGAAAAGATATATTACAACCAGCAAATGTTTCACTTCTGCAACCCCTAACACAACACCTTTTGACCATAATGCCAAAAACAAATAACAAATAACAAATAGAAATAACGTAAAAATCGTAAAATGCAAGAAACCACAAGAAACTAAAGACAGACAGCCGCAATTAAATATTTCCGTAGAGGGAGAATAGACTTAGAGTCTATTCTCCCTCTACGAATATTTCACAGCTAGGAATGTTGCCACTTTAGAATTCTAAATCCTACCATAGTGCTAACACCCAAAAATCTACTACGTAATTCTATAAACTATATCCATGCCAAAAACCTGATTCAAATACATTGGTATTCATACTTTTCAACTTTACACAGTCATAGGAAAACTTTCAACAAGCATCTTCTTTTCTTTTTGTTTTAAATGCGAGAACAGAAATATGATCTGCTCAGGAATATCATGATATGCCCAATTCTACGACGTGCCGACGTCATGTGTACATATGTGTGATAAATAAAAAATGATTCCCACCCGAGTGAACATTAGTTTAATATTAACTTTGACAACGTTATTAATATACTAAAAAGTATTGTTTATGTGTACTGGCAATGACAGAAAGAGACAAATTGACCTCGTTCTCGCGTTCTCTTTCGGCTCGTTTACCCTTTCGTTTTAAATATATATCTTCTGCCATGACAATAAAGTATATATTTGTGTACACCAAAGATAATTGTATTAGTGTATAGATGGAACAATAAAAATTGAAGATTCCTTCGATACTCGATACCAGTCTTTCTAATGGCTGCATGTCGTATGTTAAAAAGAGATAACAATAGCCGAATATGACGTCTTAAAACGCTGCGCGCCATAAAAGGGGCAACGTCATATTTGTCATATATCATGCTGGTTAACAAGCGCGTTTAGCTTTATGTGATTTAAAATACTTAAAAATGTGAAAGTGTGATTTCATAAATCTGTTGCTTGCCAAGAATGGCTTGTACTGTTCCCGTTTGTCCAAGTAGAGTGGGTGTTTTGAAGGAGAATAATGGAAACATATCATTTCACCGGTAAGTCACACAGCTCGCACTCATTAATTTTGGTGTTTTATAAACAAATTTTTATAATTATTTACTAAAAATGAATCATTGTACATGCATACACAGCTCTAAGGTTGATTTATGTAAAGAAAAGCTGGTGTTTATAACTGGTGTTTATATATAGATTGAAAGAGACATACATATATAATCTGTCGGGTCGAAGTTGAGTGAATGTCTCCATTTTGACTATACAATGCAAGCTAAAGTTATAGCGTATAATAGTGCTGTGCATTTTTATTGATAACTAGATATCGTTGATATAGATTTTAAATATATGACGGATAAAAAGTATGGCTAAATGCGTTTCGGTGCACTGTTTGGTTATTTATATTGATAAATAAAATGTGGGTGCGTACTGGTACTCGCCGCATTGCTAATCGGTTGTATGAGATTGTATGCAACCTCTCGCATTTATTTCACCAAAATATTTCAAAAGAATAGTTATTTTTTGAGTAGAAATATTTAGAATCCATCCTTAAGGGGTAGAACGGGAGTAGGATTTTATTACGAGAGAAAAAAAACTCGATAATCTTAAAGTTTTATTTTTAGAAACGATATCACAGATTGGATAATCTGTGATATCGTTTCATTTTAATCTGTGATATCGTTCATCTGTGATTCGTCAACATTTTAATTTAAAGACTTGCAGTTAATGTTGACGCTTGGGTATCCACGTATTTATTAGTAAGTTTTCTTTTTCTGGGTAATTTCTGAAAAGAAATAGTTTTTGGTTATTAATTATTCAAAAGATTTTCATAATTTTCATAGATTGAAGCATAACTTCTTTATAACTTATAGATATTACTTACTGGTTTACACGATGGTGGTAATTTTGGGAATATTGTCGGCACTGCATACGAGTGCATACGCTGATATCCTTGGCGAAAGCAAGAATCTTCAAAGTTCATCGAGCATATTCTTGTATATTGCGAAGCTCTCCAATCGTCGGCTTTTCTTACATTTTTTGTCCACGTTTTTTTTTAAATCGATGTCGGTGGGAAATCTGTTATAAATTGATAAAAATTACTTTCAACCTGCAGTGAATGCTAGAAATTGTCAACACTCTACTAAAAAGAAATTAGTTATCGATATCGATAAACTTATCAAGATCAGACTACAGCACTATAAAGCAAGACAAATGTCAAAAATTCCGATTAACTTTGGTTTTTGTAAATTTTAGTTATAAACACCAGCTTTTCTTTAAATAAATCAACCTTAGAGCTGTGTATGCATGTACAATGATTCATTTTTAGTAAATAATTATAAAAATTTGTTTACAAAACACCAAAATTAATGAGTGCGAGCTGTGCGACTTACCGGTGAAATGATATGTTTCCATTATTCTCCTTCAAAACACCCACTCTACTTGGACAAACGGGAACAGTACAAGCCATTCTTGGCAAGCAACAGATTTATGAAATTATACTTTCAGATTTTTAAGTATTTTAAATCACATAAAGCTAAACGCGCTTGTTAACCAGCATGATATAAACAAATATGACGTTGCCTTTTTTATGGCGCGCAGCGTTTTAAGACGTCATATTCGGCTATTGTTATCTCTTTTTAACATACGACATGCAGCCATTAGAAAGACGGGTATCGAGTATCGAAGGAATCTTCAATTTTTATTGTTCCATCTATAGACTAATACAATTATCTTTGGTGTACACACTTGTACTCATTGCACATTCCAGCTGTACGTAGTACATGCTACTTCCATGGTAATACTTCCATTGGTACAACCCATGGAAGTAATAAGTACTATATACAACAGGAATGACCTGTTGTCGCAAAATTGAAGCCGAAAGAGAGATCAGTAACTGTACCTCTTATCCCTCTCTGGCGATGGTGAATATATTGAAATATGATTTAAGGACAATAATTATAATAAATGATTTGTGATTTGACGTCAGCAGATCATTGCTTCAGATGGATTTTAATCGAAGATGCTAATGATAAACTTGCCCTTTGCGGTACTATACATTTCCTGTTTTTGCTTGCTTTTCACACTCGCGTCATATAGGTAGGTACTTACCTACTGGTCCTTGTGGGACACGACATGCAGCTGGACTGAGATAAAATTACGATAAGCTACCTATTGTGGTATATTTAATTAATTAGGTAAGAAAAAAACAGTTAAGTTTGTAACCGTGAAACCTCTGCGGGGCGTTAGGGCTCCGCAGGCGTTCCAACCGTTACTCATCGACTGAAACTCAGGGGTAGACACTACACGAGACCAGTGTTAACTCTCAGGGCGCCAACTACCTGGGGTGGACTTAGACAAAAGAAAGCCAAGTTCAACCACACAACACTTTACTATACCAATAAATTTACACACTATATAACAAATGAAAATTTATACATGAAAGAGAAAACAATTTAGTTTAGAAGGTTGGTCCTGATCTTCCTCGCAGAAGGCGGGGGATGCTCTTAAACACTCACTTGTAGACACAAAGCACACAGACCACGCCGAAGTGATGCCACGTGGCCTGGTGGCTCGGCGAAGGGGTACCTATCGACACGTGGATGTCGTCGCCGTATTTATCCATATTTCCCTAACATTAGGATCTTTAGGAAATCTGAAATTGAACCCGTTATGTTAATAGAGAAAGGAATAAAAAATGCATAGGTATTTAAGTTATTTGTTCTTGAACTAGGATTGGATAGTCATGCATGGTCACCCTAATTGTTCACTAACAAATTATGTTTAAAACTATTACCTGTGAAAAGATAAACCACAATCAGGATAATACTCGCTTCCGCAAGCCTCCACGACACAAATTCTCCCCATTTTAATTAAAATTCTTCAAAAATATCACGAAATCAAAAATTTCCGCCATTGACGTCAGAGTCGGCGATTTCATGTGGGGTTGTCAGGTCAGGTGTCCGTATTTCATACAAATAAAAGAAAACCTATACGCCAATCGCAAAATTTTTGCGTTAATAAGGCTTTACACGTAGCAACAAATAATATTGCTTTAACATGTCGGTAATAAATTATTATTTATATTTAGAAACATTTTAGAAGTAAATGTTTTTACTTCATTACATTACATCAATCGCATATTTTTCTACCATTTCTACCAACTTAACTCTGGCAACTCTATAGAACGGGACACAGCGTTCAGTGGTGGCCCTCTCACTCGGTTTCATTTTTATTTTGCGCGCAACAAGACTCTTACGACCTTAGCATAAGGTTTTATTTTCTTTATTTTAGCTGCAAGATGCACAGATAGAGCTTATTCCTTATATAATACTTCCATGGTACAACCATAGTACTTCCATAGTACAACATATATACAAGATCATAGAACAGTAAATACAATAATTATTTATCATCTCCGCCAGACTATAACAACATCTTTGATCTCCGCCATATCTCGGCCTCCGCTCATTGAGTCCGCAACATAGATAAATATAATATACTGGTCCGCTACCTCTCGCTAGGCTAGAGAGTATATATGTATGTTCTGTGGTCCGCTACATTAAACGAACGTCAGTTATCGTTAACACAGAATTTTTATATTTGTAATTTTCGTAATTTTTGCATATTTTCATTTTTGTTTGTACGTTATTCTATTTTCCTCTTTATCGATAAAACCAACTGTATTAATTTAATTAATTGTGTTTCTTGTATCTTAATCAGGTTTTTAAATAATTTTGTAGTAAACTTTTAAACATCAGTGAATTATATCAGTTTTATAATATTTGATAATATCTTCATTGGTTTCATTCAGGTTTTAAAAGTAATGGAAAACGACGAAATTAGGAGTGATTTGGTCACGCTGAGTGATGATTTTTTAGTGGATGAAGAAACGTATGTCGTAAATGCAGATGACGTTCTCGGTAAGTCTTGAAAATGTTTCTTTTCTATAATAATTATTCTATAAAGTCTTATTATTAATTTAATTATAAGCCTATAATTTTTTGTCTTTTCACCAACATTATCAGTCTTAACCTATCTCATTCAATATTACAGAACAAGAAAACAACTCCGACTGTGGTTCAAAAAACATACCTTTAAGAGAGCAAGATCGGTTTTTACCTATAGCAAATATTGCCAAGATTATGAAAAGGGCCATACCTGATAATGGAAAGGTAAGATTTCTAATAAATATATTTAATTTTTGAAACTAATATAAAAAAAACAGTGCTGTTGAGGTTAGGGCATTGGAAGGGAGCATAATTTGAGTTAACTGTAATCTTAGGAATGGTAATTTTTTTAATTTTCTTAAAACATTTCAAACATTCCTGGCATATATTTTACCTGCGGAGGCATTTTTTTACTTGCATTTTTTTTTCAACTCTGCACAAACTATGTATAGAATTTGTACTGTTTATATTCTTTCAAGTTTATGTAATTGTGCTATGTTTTTATAATTTAATAACTGTTAATAACTAGTTTTTGCCTGTGACCTCGTCGACACCTGTTTTTCTTAGATGTTGAAACATTGTTTTGATTGATATCTTTGATGAAATGTTTGAATTGTCAGCTATAGTCTTGCTTGTTCTTTTTGTGGATTAGGTTAAATATTGAATTTTACTACTAAAATTCTTTTTATTTCATTTTGCTTTTATTACTTGGAAATCAGTGTCATTTTGGTTAATTATTGGTTACATATTATAATTATTATTCTATCCAAATGTTGTGAACCCCTGAATGTTTGTTTCATAATTTATAGCTTCTGGTGACTTCGACTATAGGAACTTTGGATTGGAAAAAGAAAATGGGATGTTTTTACTTTTTTTCAGGATTTTTTCCAAATTTTCGCTTCACTAGACTTTCCTTTCACTGAAAAAAAAAATTGCTGAATTGATCCAGAAATTTTCGAAATTTGCACTTAGCAACACATTTACCTAATCATTTTTATTCATACAGATTAATAAATAAAATAAAAGAAATGAAAAATACCGAAATGTTAGCAATATCATCTATCATTTTGGACTTTTTTGGATTTGTGTAATGGAATATGACTGGAAATATAATTCATAGTGTTACCATCTTACTCCTCTCTTACATTCTCTTCTTTTCCTTATTAGGATACTAGCCAAGTGGAATGTGACAATAATAGTTGAAAATATTAATTGATTTACAGATAGCAAAAGATGCAAGGGAATGTGTACAGGAGTGCATATCAGAGTTCATATCGTTTGTGACAAGTGAAGCCAGCGACCGCTGCATAGTAGAGAAAAGGAAGACTATTAACGGTGAAGATGTGCTCTTTGCATTAAATGCATTGGGTTTTGACAATTATGTTGAACCACTGAAGTTGTACCTGAAGAAGTATAGAGAAATAATACTGTCTCCAGTAAGTAAGCTTGTTTAAAATGTTATGTTACAAACTAGAGTAAACTTCATTGAACCGTGTCTCTAGACATTATCTTCATCAAGCTAATATCTCACTTGCAGTGTTGACATTCATTTTAGGCACAACTATCGATAGTTTCAATCGATACCTGTAGATATTTCGATAGATTCAATTCAATTCCAATTAAAAATTCTGTTGCATAAATTGAGAGATAAGCATTTTCTACATCTAAACAACAAAGTATTTTCAATAGGGGATCGGACAGTAATCAGATTAAAATCTAAAATGTACTTAGAAAGAAAATATATAATTTATTACAATTATTTATCGAATAATAATTTAATATAATTCATTTAAATATTTTTAAATGAAGAAATGAAAATTTATTATTTACAATATTTTTAACTGAAACACCAATCACAGTGCGTGACGTCATTTGTGGGCAATCATTGTCTTATGCCAATGCAGCTATGATATGACCACAAATGACGTTACGCGCTCTCAGATGAACTATCGTGGCGTTTTGGCGGCATTTTCAAAAAAACAATATTAAAACATGATTTTGAATACCTAAAGGCTATAAGTAAATAAAATAGTATTTTTTATGGGAATAAATATCCATGAAGATTAATTTAAAACACTTTCTGAAAATTTGTCCGATCCCCTATTATAAAAATCTATGTTTCATCTAAAAAAATACCAAGAGCATCATTAATCCTAACAGGGCATAAATTTTGTGTGTTTGGATTATCAAGGTCCTACTGTATTAAGCTGTGTGTAAACTCAGCAAAAGATGGCATTGAACAAATTACAGCATAACTGTTGAGTTTATAAAGAAGTAAATAGTGGTAACAAGCAGCAATTGCCATCAATTATATTGTTTTCTGAAATTTTTTGAAATAAATTAGAGTAAAGCATAATTTTTGAGAATAAAGTTTTTTTTAGTAAACGGGACTAAAATTCAATATCTTATTTATTTCCTCTATAATAAAGTTTTTATCTTTCAGGTAACACTTAACAAATTAAATAAAAATGTTGTAATTTTTGAAGGTAAGTTGTTTTTCTTTCTTTGATTTAAAAAATGATGTTTTATTAGTTCCCATAATCTATGAAGAGCAATAAAATTTAGCTGTTGCTCTTATGTATTAGAGAGTAGCGACCGGTCCTACTATGTCTTTTGGTAGCCTCTTTTTTGATCAGCGATGATTACATGTCACAGAGAATAATTTCATTGCTTCCACATTGGGGTGCTCTTTATATTTTTGATTGACGTCAGAGACATCTCAGATAGGTGGAATTATAAGGTCTCTGTGGAGCATTTTGTTATATTATGTATGGTTATAAGAAATGTGGTTGTCATCATGATGTAAACCAAAATTATGTAGTATAGAGATTTTTGTTTTTGTCTGATATATTTTCAGATGGTGTACACGATCAAACAGAACAAGACAGTGATAGTCACCCTGATGGTGCAGTCATTTATACGGCGTATCCAAAAGTCGACTTTATAGGTTGAGCTGTGTATAAAATCTAGATTTTTAAAGTTTTTCTCCAAAGCAACTCATTGTGTTAGTGATGATAGTGTCATTTGTATATCTCAGCAAGTTGGTATTTTTTGTACAAATTCGAAATTTTTAGACTATGCTTCACACAATAAATATTCTACAGTGTTCATAAAATTAAGCCTTATTTTTTTTAATGATTGAAAACTAATAAAGAAATTAAATAGCATTTGCAACATTCTATTAAGGGATTCACTGAGGCAAATGACATTTACTATAGAACTCCCTGGCGGCGGAGACAATTCAACAGGCCTAGAAATGGTGTTTTTATGTTTTTACCATTAGAACATTACACAAATTTTTTTTTTATCAATACAATTTTTTAATCTGATATCAACTTATTAATAGGTACAGGATTCATAGGCGTGCAATAAGCCGTTTTCGAGAGAATTTTCAATAAAGGTCAAATTCTTCTTGTGTTCTAACTTTTTTTGTGGAGTTTCTATTACTTTAACGAAAATTCTAATTAATACAATTGGTTCTTCACATGTTTAAGTATAATATATATTTTTTGCAAAGCAATTGTCTTGTCTATTTCTTGTAACATTTTCATTAAACAATGGATATTTTTAGTATTTAGCGTTTGTCTCCCCCTTAAAAGGTTATTATTATTCTATTGTGCATTATTGATTACTAACACATTATAATGAAATATTCAATTGTTACAAATGATTTAAATATATGTCGAAAGTATTTCAGTATGAGTTTCGTTTTATCTACTTTATCTCCTATAAACTAGTTGGTATCGTCAAAAGTAACTACCACATAAAGGATTATTGATGGTATCTTTGTACTAAAAAGTATTATGTCATGGAACAATTTAAAAGCATTTTACATTACACACTGTACATATTTATTTGTCGGGGGGAAAGGTCGGAAATTTTGATAGTATTTTTATACGAAATTAACAGCGCAACGACTGTCGGGTCAGCTAGTCATGAAATAAAAAGGCAATTGAAAATCATAAATACTTTTATTAACACAATCATACTTATTTCAAAACCAAACATATTAATTAATTCAGCAATTAATAATAAATTTAATTACATAGATACTTATTATTATTATTATTTTGTTGGAGGGATAAAACCTAATTGGAAACGATTCATTAATTGATTGCAATTGAAAGAGCCACTAATTAAAATTTAGACTTAATTAGTTTTAAATAGAATTTATTTTTGTGTGACCTCTAAAATCAAGTCCATTCAATAGTTATTGTTATTATCATCAGCCCGTGTCTCTCCACTGCTAGATGTAGGCCTCTCCCAAGGCTCATACGGTCTTCTGTTCACATCCACCAAAGAAACCCCGAGCATAGCTCGCTATAAACTTGTGGATCAGACCTGCCGTGAGAGGCCTCGTTTCGGCACCATACGTCATCACTAACAGGATGCACCTTGGTCTTCAGACATTGCGGAGAACAGATATAGCTTCCCAACAGCAACCCAACCCAGCCAGATTCTTCTGTCAACTTCTTTGTCAAAGTTGTTCCTGCCTGACTGGATCGTTTATTCAATATATATATAAATTTTATAATTAAGGTAGCCATTTAAATATGTGGGTAATTATCATAAGTCATAAATAATTGTAAGCTATTAAATAAATTTGTGAAAATAAAATTAAACATTTTTTAAATATGAAAATTATAGCCGAGTACTAAATTAAGTTTCCTATTTGTCTAAATTCTTGTTTGGTTTTTCCGCTCGGATTTTGACCGGCCACACTGGCACGAAATTAAAGCCTTAATTAGATTAAATTATACTGTTAGTGAGCGTCGGTAGTGCAGTGGGAAACACACGGCCTATCATGTCGAAAGGTGTGAGTTCGATCCCCAGTCTGGCCGTGTACCTATGGGTTTTTTATTAAAACTTAAGTGCATTTACTGACTGCTCTCCAACGGTGAAGGAAAACATCGCGAGGAAATCTGCATACGCTAAAGAAGAAATTCTAAGGCGCATTTGAGTCCACCAACCCGCATTGGGCAAGCGTGGTGGACCATATAGCTCATACGCCCTTGTTATAAGGGTGTGCCCCTGCAGTGCGGACATATAATAGGATATTGATGATCATGATAATGCTAGAATATAAACCGCCAATCGATTTAGCGTTGTTAGTTCCAACTTAAACATAATTTATAAATATACAGTCTATTCTCTAAACTTGTCTTTTATATAACTAGGTAACGGAAGTAAATACAAAATCTTATTCAACACCATAATGCCAACAGCAAACGCGAACGATATTCCCAAATTGAAATCCAATTGGTATTCCCCGGCCGTATTTATGTCGCCTGAAAAAGATTTCGAAGTAAACCTTTCAGTTAGGAATGCCCTTCCACTAGCATAACGGCAGTTGGCATTAGAGTTTGCGTTTAAAGTGGACGACGTTTGTATGAGGTTAGTTATTGATGTGCAGTTTTCGTGGTCACTGTATGGGAGGATATTGAACGACGGTTGCTTGAAGATACTCCTCTGAAGATAAATTGATGCATATCGGGTATGAGTGATGTACGTTAAGTAGTATAACCACTCTTCGAAGCCTTTGTATGACCTGAAAATTGAAAGGTATTTTCCGAGTTTATTGCAACGGCTAGTAGTGGCAGGCCACCACTGCTTTATGCAGTCAATCTGGCTAATTTTCTATCCCATCCTAATAACTTATTCTTAATCCGACTCTGGTCGGCAGCGCACTTGCAGCACCTGTGGCGTTGCTTGTTTTATAGGCGAAAGTAGCCACCTACCATTAAGTGGAACTTCAGCCTGGTCGTCTACCCACCTTGTGAGTGGACATTAAGGAATGCAATCTCGCTCTCGCGAGATCTCGGCCATGTTTACAGAGATTAATCTCGGCCAAAAACCGGACGAGATCTCGCGAGATTAACGAGATTGTGCAGGAGCATAAATACATATTTCTCGTAGCGCGCAAGAGCGCGAACTGACTGACATTTTATTACAGGAAGAACTTAAAGAATCTTTGACTGCATTGAAAGAGCCAAAGAGAGAGCAACCACATCTGCTAATTTGTTGGAGTCATTGGTTAAAAAAGAAATGAATCTTTATGAAGTCGGAGGGTCCAAGGAAGAACTCTTATAGTTTGCAGACAATTGTTTGCGCTCTGTAGTCCCTACCAGTGTAGAAGCTGAAAGAGCGTTCTCTGCAGCTGGTTATTTGGCCTGCAAAATTAGAAGCCGTCTGTCAGACGACACTTTAAATACTTTATGCTTTTTGCGAAGCATTTGTTACAAATAAATGATAATTAAATATTATATCAAACTACCTAGTCCTCTATTACTCGTTGAGCTTTATTACGAGGCCCATAGCTAGAGGCAAACACATTGGTCTTTTGTTTTAAGACACTGTGGAATTTTGGACGAGAAGATGTCTCTGAGCTTCCCGAACGCTGCCCATCTGAGCTGCAAAAAATCTATAAAAAGAAAATGGGGTACATACCTGAGGATTCCACTAGCAAGCATGACATAAATGCAAGTGAGATAGATATTGATAATGGCGGCATTGAGGCCGTTCTTCACAAACATCATGACGGCCAACGCCTGCTGTTCAGCGTAGATGTAGCAAGACCACAACACTAATGAGAAGAACAAGAAACTGTCTTCGGATATGTCAGAGAGAATTCTGAAACAGAAATGCTACTTTTCATTGCATGTTTACAAGCAGGTTTTTTTTTATTATTAAAGATGGGTTTGCTCGTGGCCAGCATCTATCCATGTAGCAAAGATGAGGCCGTCAATGGAGCGAGCTCATAGAAGATGCCTATTCCTCGAACCTTGAAAAGGTTTGGGTTGTATGAAAATACAGACGCTGACAGGGAATTCCAATACCTGCCATATATCTCACGTGCTGACTGGGGTTTTGCTTATTTCTCTCAACAGATTGGGCTACTAGTTGGCAATATTGTATTGTGATTAATGAATTTTCTGTAAGAAATGTCTATTGATCGCATTGTTTAGCCTCCGATTCTGAGGTTCCGGATTAGATACCTGACAAGGCCATTCATGGAAATGAAATTTTATTAGTTACGAATGAAATTTTATTATTGCTCGATCGATTATGAAAATTTGCATACACGTACATAAAAGGACATAGGGTATCTTTAATCCAGAAAAAAGTACTGTAAAAAGTAAAGTATCACGCATAGTTTGAGAAATGACTTACGGATAAACAATAGCCGTGGAAGCGAATGTGCTCAGTAATGAAAAAGGCAGCGACACCAAATTCCAGGAGAGAAGCAAACTCGCCCCACTGTAGAGGCCTTCTTGTGTTTCTTGATAATATCTCGTCCGATATGGTCCATCTAACACAGAAATACAATTGTAGTTACGATGACCGTTTATACTCCGCAGGTGAGCTCCAAGAAATCTAGGAATCCTGAAGTAAAATTTAGTGGAGTTATGTTATCGATATTAAGTAATTGTGTGATTTTATTCTAGAAAGTTTTTTAATTTTTTTTCTGCTTTCAATAGTACCTTGAATGTTTATAGTGGTATAATGTAGGTGTATTTCTTAATTTAATTAACAATACTGTATTTACATTGTTTAATATTTGTATTTATTTTGTGTATATGCAACTCTAAATCTCTTAGTACCTATTTCTTAATATCTTGACGTCAGGGGGTGGCCCCTTACAGAAGACCACCGAGAAATAACAGCATATGTGCTGTTGTGTTTCAGTGAGTGAACAAGGGATGCCAGGGCCCATTTTTCCCTAACCATTTCTGATCCCCTATCATTAATCAAAGTATGGTCGCCAGCGCACTTGCAGCACCTTTTTTACAAGAGGAATCCATCATGGATACCCACCGGCCTGGGGACAGACCGGTAGGTTATGTCGGACTCCTGCCCCGAGATGGTAGTGCGGTAGACCTACCGACTAAACCTCTTGGCGTCCTCCTCATCCGCTATTGGTGAAGTTGCGAGGTCGGACTAACACTCTTCCGCAGCTCCACCGCGGTGGTCCGCAACCGGACACGGCTCATTTGGACGGCGCACCCGAACTGCCAAGGTGCGCCATGCCTCTCAGGATGAAACGGGCGGTAGAGTCCCCATCTACCGCCCTAGTCCTGTCAGGGGTCCAGGTGGCGGGCGTGCGCCAGCCGCCTGCGCCCTGTTCGTCGGCGACGGAGGGGATGGGACAGGACGTCGTCCTCCCGCTCTCTCTCCGCCGCCTCCTTCTGCGAGATGACATCTTCGCAGAAGGATTGAGTCGCTTGCCAAGCGGCTCTGCTGCCGACTATAGCTTTCACTACGGCCGGCAGAGAGAAGTCCAATCCAATGATCGCAGCGAGCTCAGTTCGCTGCGCCGACCATTTAGGGCACTACGCAAGAGTGTGCTGTGCGCTGTCCTCAGCGCACGCACACGAGTGACACTCTGGGGTTGGCTCCCTACGAGCCACCTGGTGAAGATACCTCCCGAAGCAGCCATGCCCCGAGAGCACCTGCACCAGACAGAACGTGAGAGCCCCGTGTCTCTTCTGGAGCCACTCGTCCAACACTGGACGAATGGCCTCTACGGTGCGGTGGCCGGCACTAGGCTCGACCAACCTCTCCCTCCATTTCCGGAGGAGGTTACCGCGCGCACGCAATCGGATTCGCGCAACTACCTCCTGCGGAGGCTGAGCTCCCCGAGACCGTATATCTGCAACGCCCAGATATACGGTCGCCTGCACTTCGGCCTCATGGTCCCACGGTGGCGTGCCCGCCAGCACGCATGCAGCCTCGGAAGGACAGCAACTGTAGCCACCTACCATAATTACTGTTGTACTTACCTCGGACTTTTAACAGATCAAGATGTACGATTAATTTGTGAAAGCGAGACTGAATGTCCAGTCTTAATAACAATGTGTATATTTCGTTCTCAGAATTGACAGAATTGAATGTGTATATTTCTTTCTGCTGTAGCAACTAAGATTCGCTAATAACTGCGGTGGCAATGGATGGATGGACAATGGAAGAATGTTTTCTCTTATAACACAATCAATTACCATGAAAAATTTCGTAAAAAATCAAGTTGCTATAAGTAGGTATACCGGGAGGTTATACTTACCTAATTCAAATTTAGAGAAAATATTACAATAGAAATATTGAAGTTAAACATTATTGAGATTGAAACACCATTAAAAATATACACTATAACTTTATGATGTCTTAAAACATTCTATCGTCCCAATAGTTGCCAAAGAAGAATAAAAAAACCATTCGCCATTACTTACAAAACTAAGTTGTACTTAAAACTAAGTTATTGCGGTCGAAAGCATCATAATATAGAAAAACATAGTTATTGAGTGCTATCTAAACAATTACACAGTTAATTTCTACTTACACAAGCAAATTGTATTCATAATACTAATAAAGTATGTTCCGACCATTGCGTTGAATATCAAACCGCTTTTTGTGATAAATGCTCTTTGGTAGTCCTGAAAACATTGCAAAATTTTGTTAAATTTCTATCTGGTTGGATACTAATCTAATAGAAGTGAATTTTACCTTTGCCTCGTTATAGAAAATCCACAATATGAGAAAGTATAGAGGCAATGAGAAGAGTCTCATAAACATTTGTTTGAGACCATGCTTTTTGAGGTTGAATACTGATGCGAGCATTCGCCTGAAACAAATTCCTAGCATTATGGGACATCTATAGAACAGCTTCATTTCTTGTATTTATTCATCACTACTAACATTATATAGATATGTCATGTTGTTATGGTTAATATATACAATTAATTATATAAATTGTATACAACAATTAAAATATATTCAATTATTATGGCCCCGTGGAATAATAGTTCAAAAGAATTATAAGCTTATTCAACTTATTTAAAGATTCTGTATTTATGAATTACTAGCTGAACTCGGCCACGCTTCGCTGCGTCCCATACGGCGGCGGCGTGCGCGTGGGGCGCGCGGCACTGGAAACTGCTTACATATAATACTATTTATCGTTGCGTGATGTTATATAGTCTATAGCCTTCCTCGATAAATGGATTCAAAACAAAAATAATTTTTCAATTCGAACCAGTAGTTCCTTTGAGATTAGCTCGTTCAAACAAACAAACAAACTCTTCAGCTTTATAATATTAGTATAGATTTGACACGATTGAAGCCTAAAGCACAGAATAGGTAATAAGGTAAATGTCCCATATTTCGGCATGTTAAGGCTCTTAAGATTTTAAGATTTTTTAAATATATTACTAAACATGATACCAGTTTGAAAGCTTTTGTGTGATGAATGTTGGTACTTTGCCGGTAATTTCACCCTAGAATATAGTTTTAATATGAATTGTTTTTTATATTAATTTATTTGTGAGCCTCTTGTTTGAACCCTATTTCGTGATAAAATTTGGCTCTGCTTCTAAGATTACAAATTAAAATTTAAAACAAAACTCAATGTGTTTTTCGTTTAAACCTTTGGTTTGCTAAAGTATACACATTAATATTAGGTATGTAGGTACATACATTACAGTAATGTATATATATATATTACATTACTGCTATCTCTTTGCTTGATTAAGAAACAAAATTATGAACTTAGTAATAAAAATAAACTTAAATGAATTTTAATAAATCTAAATACTTAAATATTTAAATAATTTCAAATAAACTTAAATAAATTTAAATGATTGAACTTTGAAGAATAATCATTAAAAAAAAAGTCTTTTATAGACAAAACATAAGCGTTGCTGGTAATCCATCGATTGGAATCGATGACTTATTGATTTTTTTCTTTGTTTTCTAGTAAAAAAGATACCTACCCACTTAATAAACACAGAGAAATGAGTGTATCGATGTCACGAACTTGAGGAAAAGTAACAGAATCGAGTTCCTTGTTTCGTGTTATTGATTTTTGGAAATTCTCGCACTCAAATTTGTAGATCTTTTTTAAATTATGTAATTTAAAAATTATTTATCCGATTTATAATTAAAAATATATAATAATAAATAAAATAAACAGAATAAAAAACAAAATCATGCCAGTAGTAGCTATGCGAATTTACCTTAAAAATGTAAAATCAGGTCAACTTCAAACCCGTATTATAAGAATTCTAGTAAATAAAACATATACCGAATTTAGCTCATAAGAAACTTAATTAAATACATTATTTGTTTTTTAATTTACGTTTAAATTATCTTAATTATTATATAAATGCACAAGCAACAAAAATGTATCTAGAATATCTCTGATTCGGTAGTGACACGAACTAAGGGACACACGAAAAATAAATTGACCGCTATTTCGTGAGTCGATTTATTGCAATTTTAAAGGAATTCTATGCTTGCTATAACTTTTTTCAAAGTCTAATCGATTGTTAAGGAACACCAAAAAACACAATTAAAAGTTCTAGTCAAATGCTCTTACCTTTGCCTGTCCGTAAGCTTAAAAAATAAGAGCGCTAACCTTACGGTGACAAGGTATATACGCACGCCGCACAGCTGTTAGTCGCCGATTGAGAGTTTCAACCGTCGTATTGTTCTCAGTTTAGTCGCCAAAATGTTGGTACTTGATTTTTTAGACAGTTTAAATGATAGAGATTTGGTACTAATCAATAATTTAAATAAATAATGTTTAAATTGCTTATTTTTTGCGCCACAAACAAAACTAACGAAATAACGTACTAGCACGAACCAGGGGCCCTTTACCTTAGTACAAGTATACAGAAGCCGCCGTTTTATATAGGTACCTATATTATTAGCAAACTAAGCTCGCGCGAGCAAGCAAGCAACTTCGAACACTATTGTTGCGCAGAAAGGTCGTTACTTACTATTCCGCACGTGCGCCGCGGCCTAAACAAATAGGGCGGGACAGGGATGTCAATATTAATAAAATAATTATTGTTCAATGTGGAGGTAGATATCGTTGGGTAAGTATAGTTTGTAACATTTTAAAAGTAACGAAAACCCTTCAACGGCGCTATAAAACAAAAGGATGGGTGATTTTCAATGACCAGAGATAAATAAAACTTTAAACACTTACTAGTTCTAAAGTTGATCAATATGATACGATCGATCTACTAATATAAATTTCTAAATAACTTACACATACAACATCCAAATAACTTTGATTCCGCTGGGCTTGCCGTAATTAAGTTGTATTTTGTTAGGGTTGATAATACGCGCGTGTTCATTGAGGTTCCCCTGCATGAGGCCTTGGCCCTCCACTTTGAACTTCTCGACCAAAGCGGCGATCTGGTGGTTGGATTCTATGAAGCGTTCCCGAGACCTTCGGTCCACCGTCGATAGGCACACTACAACATTATCATTTAACTTTATTCATCTTCCATTATTTAATTAGGTAATACAAACAAGTTATTACAGTGGCTAACAAAATCACTGTCACAGTTTGTCTGTGGAAACATGACATTATTTTAATAATTAAGCCAAATTAAAGTAGATATAGCTTATGAATTACAATAAAGGTACAACCATTTATAAACTATTAAAGAAGTAAATACATATTTCCATAAGGTTATTTCTGAATTTATTTTTATTTATTTGAAAAGGCCAACTAAAGACCACACTTAAACATAATATACAACCTCAAAGAAAGAAACATTACAAGTATGAATTTAAACTATAAGAGAGCATAGCATTATTAGAATTTGTTAAATTAATGAATCAACAAATGTCAATGAGATCAAAAATACCCAGAACCATTCCCATGCTATAAAAGCCAATAAACGAGAAAGCAACAATTCAAAGATGGAATTCAAAATTATCAATAAGAAAAATATACGCATTATCACAATACAATTGGTTCAATCAAAATAAAATTTTAACAAGATAATGAAAAGAAGTGATTTATAGAAAAAAAATTAAAGGGGTTGTTGCGTATATCTTTAGGTAAGTTGTTAAGCAAGTGTGGTACCTACCTGTTTCTGTAAGGTTCGCGGTTACCATAATCATTATTAATTCAGAGAATTTGCCTAAGATATAACTTATGTGCCCTAATGTTATTAATTTTTGAATTACGTTAAAAGCTGCCATGGTTATTAAGAAGTATCGAGATATTTATGTTTTAAAGTAATTAGAAGAATTTTGAAAATTTAAATGATTCGTTTTCTTGTTTACTATTACCTAATTTAAAAAATACATATTTACTTGTAATTACTATAATTTTTTAGATGTAGCTTGTGTAGGTAGAAAATTAAGTATTTTTGTATTATGACATCCATAGCACAGTTTTCAATGATTGTCTGGAAGAGAGTTGTACCTATATCATACATTTTAATTACACATTTCATGTCGTAAGTAGTGCAATACATCTTTAAACAATTAAGTAATTTCTCAATGACTTGATTAGCTCAGCGCCGTACATGACATACAGTAACATGACAAATATTGTTAGACAAATGTCTGTCTTGGATCTCGGTGTTTTCTATGTATATATTTACGAATATAAAGTATATATGTACATATGTATATTTATCAGTTGTCTGGCACCCATAACACAAGCTTAGTTTGGGGCTAGATGGCGCTGTATGATATATCTTAACAAAAATAAATAAATAATATTTTTATTTGAAAAACCGCTGCTATAATATTTTGACGACCTTTTTTGATTTTATTAACTCATCTTTGATTATTGGAGTAACTAACTGAGCCCCGCCACGCATCGCTGCGAAGTGCGCGTGGGGTGCACGCGGTACTGTGGGTACTGCTTATATAATGTATTTTTTTCTAAAAAAAAGCAGCCTAAGTTCCTCCTTATAACTTCAGCTATCTTCTAGTGAAAGTCCCATCAAAATCGATGCAGCCGTTTCGATTTTTTTTTAATAAGTATCGTATAAAATAAAAAAAATTACGCATACTTTGATATACATGTCTTCCGGTCACTCTCTATAACGAAAGCATACCCGAGGCTGACAACGCAAAATATCTCGGCATGCACCTGGATAGACGATTGACGTGGCAAAAGCACATCTGGAGCAAACGCAAGCAGTTGGAAACTTAGATTAAGGAACATGTACTGGTTAATTGGACGAAAATCACAGCTGTCAGCTACAAGCAAAATTGTCATCTACAAAACAATTTTGAAGCCAATTTGGAACTACAACAGACTTCTATTTTATTTATTAGTATCTATAGATAGTATAGATATAGATTTGAGTACCTAGTAGTTAAATGTGATAGATACTCACAGTAGTACATAAGCGGGTTTTCCAGCTGCGGACAAGGAAATCCAATGCTTCCAAAATAGTCGAGCAAGTTTCTAGTGGGGCCCGCGTAGACAACGTCGCCGAGGCACAGGTAGACCACGCGGTCCAGAAAGGGGAACACATCTGTACACACATAATATTTGTGTACATACACCGAGGCTAGTATTGTGTAACAATCATTTTACTTTACTACAATATAAATAGATCCGACCCATTTTCCAGAAGCGTCAAGTTAAAAACATCTGTTCATACAGTTCAATAAAGACCAAGTTGTAACAGCTGTTCGATTTTAAATAAAATTGTATATAATTAGCTTCTTTTTGTTGTGCTGTGCTGTGACAGCATATCATTAGGTTCAATTATATACTTTTTGTTAACGAGCGACTCGCCCTGGCTTCCTACGTATGCAATTTTTTTCTGCAAATTGTACACATAAACCTTCCTAGTTTATCTCTCTTTCCATTAGTGAATACCGTATCTAAATCTGTTGCGTAATTTATAAGAAATGAGATGAGAAACAGACAGAGGCGGACAACTTTATTATATAAAATACTAGCTGTGCCCGCGACTTCGTCTGCGTGGAAAAATGAAAAATATATGAGATAGGTATAACGTCTGACATCTCTCTCTTTTTTTTTAATTAAAGATGAGTTTGCTCTTGAGCAGCATGTATCCGTGTAGGAAGGGTGAGGCCGACGATGGAGCGAGCTCACCCAGAAGATGCCTATTCACTCGAACCTTGAAAAGATTTAGGTTGTATGAGCTCGGAAATACAGACGCCGGCAAGGAATTCCAATCCTAGCAGTGCGCATTATAAAAGAGTTAAAGCGCTTAACCCGAATTAGAGGAATTTCGACAAGGTGAGGTTGGTGACCAGCCGTACGTCAGCATGTCCGATAGAAGAAAGGGGAAGGCGGTATGCACACTATCCGAAGTACATCTTATGAAATACACACAGATAGGCAATTTTGCGTCTATGTGCCAGGCTCTGTAGCTTAGTTCTTATTAGTGTATCGTCTTATATAGCATACAATTTTGTTTCATGAGAAAACCATAAAGAATGCAGTCCATTAGATGATGTCATTCGGCACTATAACAGTGCATACTTTAAGCCAATAGTTCCGAGAACCAGTTGGAAGAACTAAGGACATGGTTCTTCCAATGAATGTTTAAAAAAAAGCGGGTTAATAAACAAACACTTACATACCTGATCGTGGTTTCTCCATAGTGAGTATTATAGTAGTGCCATATTTCTTAGCTGCATTTGACAAGATGGATATAACCAAATACGTATTTAACGGGTCCAAATCCCATGTAGGTTCATCTAACAGAAGAATTACTGAAAAAAAAAATTACAAATAGCGTTTGTGGTACATTCCTCTTGAAGTTAAGACAAAAAAAGGGACAAGTGCGACTTGAATTCGCGTGAAGAGGGTTCCGTACGATGTTACCTATCCGCACAATATTGAGTGATTTACCATGTTATTTTAATATCATGGACTTCTTATAGGTTTTCCTATAATCTATAAGTAGAAAACTAATTTCTGTATTTCTTTTTCAAAATTTTAGGTTCAGTAGTTTCGGAGATGAGAGGGGGGGGGGGAATGGTCGGACAGACGGACACACGAGTGATCCTATAAAGGTTCCGTTTTTTTATTCGGAACCCTAAAAATTACAGAAATTTATATTAATATATTTTTTTTGTGCCATAAAAATAATTTTTGGTAATGACATATTTTAGATATTCCTCAATTGATTTTAAGAGTGTGGTGCAAATTTAATATTTTATTGCTATAGTGTGTGGTCCATATGCATTAGTGAAGTAAAAGGAGATACATACATGGATCCCGTATCAGTTGAACTCCTATGACAAGTCGGCGATACTCGCTCTTAGTTAAGTTTGTAACGCATTTATGGGCGACCTGAAAGAGCACAAAAAATTAATTGTTTTTAGAGGAAATAAGAATATATATATTGCATTGGAATATATTTTTAAATATTTATTGGTTTAAGGTTACCTGTGATAATGCTAAATCTGCCATAACTTGCTTCACTTTTGACGACTTCAAATAACCTGAAATCTAAAATAATGGCTACTTAACGTGTAGGCAATTCATGAACACAGGTTCATTATTTGAACATGTAAACTTCAAATCTAAAATATATTAATACATGATTCAAAACTTCGAAAATGATATTATAATTCCGTTTTTGTTTAGAAATATAATTCCATTTTCCTGGATAATTTTTACAAAATAAAAATGGACTATAAATTTTTTCCAATATCTCATTCTGTTTAATCATGCCTGTATTATCTTCAAGGGTTTATCAGGTTATCCCCTTGTCCTTTAGGTTATATCAAGGTTGGGAGTTCACTCCCAACCCCGTGGCATTACTTGTGTTTATAGATGACGGTAGCCACGTTTTAGTTAGTGCTTTACTACACGTTTTAGGAATAAAATATGTATTTTAAGAAAAAAAAAAGAAACTAGTAAAATGCGAAATCGAATCCTACCTATCGAAAGAAACAGTTGAACAGGTATAATTTATGTGTACTGTTTTTACACTCATGTTTTAAGGGATTCACTGAGGCAAATGACATTTACTAATATATTTACTGTTGAATACATTTACTGTTGAATTGGCGGATCCAATTCAACAGGCCTAGAAATGGTGTTTTTTTTTGTTTTTACCATTAGAACATTACACAAAAAATTTTTTTTATTAATACAATTTTTTAATCTGATATTAACTTATTAATAGGTACAGGATTCATATGCGTGCAATAAGCCGTTTTCGAGAGAATTTTCAATAAAAGTCAAATTCTTCTTGTGTTCTAACTTTTTTTGTGGAGTTTCTATTACTTTAACGAATTCTAATTAATACAATTGGTTCTTCACATGTTTAAGTATAATATATATTTTTTTCAAAGCAATTGTCTTGTCTATTTCTTGTAACATCTTCATTAAACAATGGATATTTTTAGCATTTAGCGTTTGTCTCCCCCTTAAGAAGATTTTCCTAAAACGTGAGTGTTAAAATGCTAAATCATGAAACATTTTTTTTTAATTAATAAAATCTATGAAAACAAAATTTTTCATTAACTCTAGACAGATCATATAATTTTAGTGTATATGTGGTTGTAGAGCAAGTTCATGGTTTCAGTCATATAACTAACACCTTATGGTGCTTGGTTCACATTACCTCTGATTATGGGACTCTTCCATAATTTTTTTCAAAATCTATTCAAACCGTTACAAAAACCCAACTATCATAGTGTAGACGGCTATATCTATCCGTTCATTTACCTTAGTGAGAGAAAGAGATAGCGTCTGCTGCACACTCAGTCCAGGAAGCAGTCGGGTCGTGTGACGAACCAAGGCACATGTGTTCTTGAATTGTTCTTCTTCTAGAGGCACACCCTCTAGAAGTATGTGACCTTTAGAAGACACGCGTCGGGCGATCACATCTAGAAGGGCTCTTTTCCCACTACCTAATAATTACATACAGATACATCTGATAAGATGGTTAATAATATTGAATATAATAAAAATTGACTGAACATCAAGGCTTACGAAAATAAATAATTAGACACGGGCTGATGTCAATCATCAGCCCGTGTCTCTCCACTGCTGGATGTAGGCCTCTTCCAAGGCTTGCCATCAACCACTCAGGTGCCACTCAGGATGCCTGACCTGGCTGCTGGGCGTCATGTCAAAGCATACATATTTATAATACGGTCCAAAGTCATATTTAAGCCATACATTTCTATACAAATATAAAGAGATAAAGTTTGTACGTTTGTATGTAGGAGGTAATCTTCGAAACTACTCATGCGATTTAAAAAAAACTTTCACCAATAATTAGAATACAAATCAGGGTGGACTTAGGCTAAACATTCCACGCGGGCAAAGCCGCGGGCACCAGCTATCTAAAAATAAAGATCCAACGTCTGTCAGGTTTATATGGTTTTACATATTAAGTATTTAAACTATTACATTATATAGGTACAACTTAACTCCTATAATTACAAAGTTTGTATGTATGTAGTCTACAAAGTCTTAAGACATACCTATATTCAAATACGCGTTATTAGTATATGTAATAAAAAAACTTGTTATTAACTTACTTATTAATTTTGATTAAGTCGTAATGTAAGTTTCCTAACTAAGTTCGTTTTTATTGAGCATCGACACATAAACACAAATTTTTGCCTAAAATGGGTATTTTGTTATTTTTTACAGTAATGTACAAAAAATGAAAATATTGTTTTTATTACATGTACTGCATATACTGATAGAGTATAAAATAACACGTATTTGAATATATATTAGTATGTCTTAAGGCGAGGACTTAGCAGAAAAGCTTTATTTTCGTCGCCTAACTTGCCTTGTTAGAGTAAAATAAAAACTTAGATAAAAATAGAGAGCATAATTAGACTATGTTTAAAAAAGTTTTAATCGGGCAGATTTATATAAAAAAAAATATTTTCTGAGAAAAAAAAATAGTAAATTACAGCCCAAAAAAACTTTCTCGTCACAATAATAAAAAAATTCAGCGACAACTATGTTATTTTTTAAGCTTATTAATTAAATTAAGTTCTGTACTAAAGTTTTAATCAGCTACTTTTATTTCTTTTTTCATATTTTACACAATATTTAAGAAAAATTTCCGATCTCCGAAAAGCTATACAAATTTGTTGTGCAATATTGCACCTCAATTCCTAGTTTATTAGGTTGCACTCATTTTGGTAAAAATTGTGTTCGGTCTGATGTTAGTCCTTGTCTTAAGCAAAACTTTGAAAGACTAGAATACCCTAGACAGTTTTGAGATGTTTTTTACAAGAGAACAGACATTGAGAATAACTAGGTATATGAGGGTGAACTTAATTGAAACATTAATTTATAGTAGCCTATGTACTAATAATATGATATATAAATAATAATATGATATTGATGACCACACGCTGGCGGATTGCCCAGGTTGGGTCAATGAGAGGGCGGCTATGTCGGCAGTCGTGGGACAGGACTTGTCCTTACCCGCTGTCGTCAGGGCAACAGCCGTCAAGACGTTTTGTGAAGCGGCCCTGAGTGGAAAAGAGGCCAATGAGCGGGCCCGCGAGGTAGACCACCAGGCTGATCCACTCAGGCGTCGAAGAGACGGCCGACGTGCCCGGGCGAATGCTGCGGCGCACGTCGCGTGACAACCTCAGGGCGTCAGAAGGGGAGGTGTCTGACGCCCTGAAATACCCATAAGGATGCGTGGCGGCTCACGGCATTCCAGTGGGCCGCCACATTTAAAGTGAAGCGAAGCCATCGCCCTAAGCTGGGTTCGAAGAGAACATAGCGGTGCGTGGGGATCCGAGGATAAGGCCTCGCTGTGAACGCGGACCCGCATATGAATGCTGATGGTGGAATCCGTGGGGGTTTTCACTAAAACCCCCCCCGGATTCCACCATACCGGGAATACCCACTGGTATTCCCGGTGATAAGTCACTTCACCGGGCGAGTCCTACATTCCCCCTCGTCGACTGTCTCCGTGGACGAGGGATAGTGCGTAAACCTCATTTCCCCTCCTAAAAAAGGTATATATTTTTTTGTAATAAACAATCGATTATACCTTTTGATCCGAGTATAGCTGTAACTTCCCCACTATGCGTCGTGAAAGATACATCTTTGAGGATGACTCCAGTTTTCACACCTCCGGTAATGCGTTGAAGAAAACTTCCTGGTTCCACCTGATAATAAAAAAACAGACTCCGAATGTAGGTATATAACTCCAAATTAACAATTAGACTAAACTAAACTAGACTATTTAAACCAGGGACTATTTTGAGAAAGGATCTGATGCCACAAAGGGGTTTCGTACCCTCAACCCTTGACGCAAAGTTCATAATTCAACGCGCTAAGATAAATAGTATTACCACGTATTACATATAATTCGTCTTCATATAAAAGATATCAACGGGGTATCAAAAATAAGTATCTAGTTCATCAATCATCCAGCTTGAACGTTATATTATTTCGACGTTCAATGCTTAAAAATTTAAAAAAAAAGTGTATATTTAAATTATGTGGCATATATTAGAATTATATGTGCCACATAATAAGGCTATTTCAAAGAAAATAATTAAATTGGCAAGACCTAATCTTTTTATATTCACAATAAGGTAACTTTGAACTTATTTAATAACAGTTTCTATTTAAAAAATGTCAACAATTTAAGAGCAAGTATCAGTTTATGACGGCAACAAATTATTGTTGTGAATGCAAATATTTCCAACATAAGTACCTGTCCAGAGTGAAACACATTGCACAATTCCAAAGTATAATCGCTTCCAATCATTTTCCTTGTGCTTTTAATACAGTAAAAACAGGAATTGAAATCTTATTTTAATACTGTTATTATGAAAAAAAAAAAAAAAAATTACATCGCCAAACGATACAACCACCTTCTGTTAAAACAATTTACAACTGCCTTCATGCTGTTAACTTCACAAGTGACGTCATTATACCAATATTTCGCTATGTTGACAAACTTATCCGTTGCAAACTTCTGTTCAGTAAATTGTATTAGTTGAGTTGTTCAAATGATTGTCAACCTTATTTCTGCATGGATAGAATTTATTATTACTTTTTTGCTGCTTTCGTGTCACACCTTAAGGGGAATAATCGCGCAAAATTATCATGAGACGACTTTTTATTTTTAATTAAATTGTTCATTTTCTTAGCTCTTTTAAACCAAAGGACAGACACTGTCAAGATAGTTTTTAGTTGGTCAAAAATTCTTGGAAATTTTTGCATGCGTAGAAACGGAGTTTTAAAATAAATAAACTGCTAAGCTACTTCATACAGGATTCAAATTTAGCGAATAGCAAGGACACTCACATTTACTGTGCAATTTTTTTTACGAGAGGGAGAGGAGAAATCTTCAAAACAAATCCCGCATGCTAAACTATCGCGCATAGGGTAATGTGGGATTTTTATAGAATTAAAACATTCTCGAGATGACTCTGGAACCGTCACGCCGGGCGCCGAGACCGAGACGCGCCCAGCCCTTACAAACAAAGAAAATTGGGATTTAAGAAGTCAACATCAAATATTATTTTTTTAAATACACGCAGTTTTGCTTCGCCTTAACAATGACAGCCTTATTTTCCAAATATTTTCTACGCTACGTTGTCAGACTTATTCACCGTGAACCTCAACAGAAGGCTGTATTCACTATCCCTTTCCATTACATTAGGATTTTCGTTAAAACAACGAACAACCTACACAGGTATCTGACCACTTATATTCATGCATTCCAAAGTTTACTCATCCCGCTCGCGTGTATTGTTTCATTTGAGGTTAGAGAGAGACGGGGATAGATGCGCAGTGTCACTGACTGCTCAGTCGGTATGGTCGCGTTGTGGTCCGACAACCGAACAGTGCGATTACAGAATATCAACCTCGCGGTTTCTTAACGAAACTCGTTGGGAACGAATCGAGCGAAAAAATTCAAACTGAAAATCTCTTTTAAAAATTGAATAAATAAATTAGATGTTTCTGTGTGGACGGATAGTTGTAAAAGATTATTTTTTGTGACTAGTGTTTTATGTGTCAATTTTGCTGTGTTATATGCGTTCAGAGTCCCGTTGGCCGGCGTTTTATCATGTAAGTTGACATGAATTGAATTACATATCTGTTTGTGTAGGTGTTAGAAAATTTGAATTAGGTAACATTCGTTATGAACATTTCGTTTTCGTTTGGACCGTTGGAAGTTAAACCGACTTTCGGAGTACACGAAAAACCTTTGTGTTCAACTTTAGACTTAATATAATACAAACTTAAAACAACACAATATATTAAAAAATGTAGGTATACAATTTTCTTTATGACTATACCTTACTGTAGGGTCTCAATATCTTTGATCCCAAAAGAACAAGCTCGCTAAGTTTTCAAATAAAATATGTTTCTTTGAGTTCAAAAATGTTTGAGGTCTACACTGTCGCATTTATTAACTAATGTAAAAAATGATAATTTTCATTTTATTACTTGTAAATATTATATATGTATGCTTATAACTAACCTTTTTGAAAGCTGCTAAAAACAGCTTAGTAACCAATGCATTTTGTACCCACAAATGCATCCGTTACTTAAATCTTTATCAGCCTATTTATATTATATGTCTAGCTGTGTCCGCAGTTTAATTTAAATTGCCAAAGGCATGCACATGTCGGTTGTTCCCGGGAATTCTAACGAATGAGGTTTACAAAGGAAAAAAAAAATACGACTGGTAATTCCAGAATTAATAACAAGTTAAAAGCAATCAAACAAACAAACTCTTCAGTTTTATTATGTTAGTATAGATATTATATTAGGTCTCGGGCCCTGTCTACGCTATAATGAAAATAATGAAATAATGAAATAAAAAACCTTTCAAATAGTGAAACCGATTGTGGTGCCACCTATCGGGTCCAATTTTATTTTAAAACCTACCAAATATACAAAAAAAAACAAATATAATATACGTAAAAATCGATGTCGCTTTGTGAAATAATGTTGCCATGTTCAATGTAATAGTGGGGCGTTCAGTTTTCGTTCTATCACGGGAATTAATGATGATATGAATGAGTACATCGTTAATCTTATCTTACTATACAAAAAAAAGAAATTATTTCTATTTTACTGTATCCGAATGTTGTATCGATAAATTAATCGAATTGTAAGAAGTTGTAAGTGGGACACAGAGGGTAAACTTCGGATGCCGTTCATGGTAGCGAGGCAGAGCCATCTATTAATTAATTCATCGAACTAACCTATATATAGACACTAATGTTGTATATTAAACATTTAAATTTGCAATAACAAATATTGATGTCAATAATTAAGATAAAAACTATCCTATCTTTTAAGTTGGACCAAATAACAGATACTTACGAAGTTTTATCAAAGTCGGTTCAGTAGTTTCAGAGTTTATGGCAAACATACATCCTGACACGAGATTTTTATATATATAAGATGACTTAGCATGAGCTACAGGTCCGCTACATCAGCCCTATACCATTTGGCAGGACTTCACATGTATTCAAATAAAATACGCAATTCTAGAAGCATTTGATCCTTATCTCTAATTCTTTTTTTATGTTAAGGTTGTCAGACAGGCTGACGGTGGTCCACTTGATGGTTTTGTAGATGACTATCATCGCCTATAACACAAGCAACCCCACAGGTGCTGCAAGTGCGCTGCCGACCATAATAGGATTAAGGATAAGGGATTGAATGGGCTCTGGCATCCCTTGCTCGCTCACCGAAACACAACACCATACATGCTGTTATTTCACGGTAGTCTTCTGTAAGGGGTTGGTCTTAGTCGCCAGATGGACTCCCCAAATGATTGCGAAACGCAGTGTGCCCTGTCAATATAAGTTCAAATATTGCCACATGTGTTTAAATATTGCTAGTGATCTAAAACACGTAATTCTAGAAGAAATTGATATCTATTTCTAAATCACGTATGAATTTGAAAAATATTCACATGTCCTCGCCTAACCTGGATTCGAACCTAAGCCTGCCATAACAGCAGCGTACGCACTGGACTATCTATATTTTTAATCTTTATTTCATTAATTAAAAACGAGCACAAAATAATCGATTTAAAGCTAACGAAACCTTACGACATGACCTACTTTATCACTAATTTATCTTCATCAGACCAGACATCTTTGTCATTTCTTCAAAAGAGTAACTGTTTTCAATTATGCGCATTCGGCAAAATCATTCTATTGTAATTCCAATACAAAGTATGGTTTTGTTGACTGTACTTCTTTCATACGTCTGTAATATAAGTTATAAAATTTATTTATAGCTACAGACAGACAAAATAATTTTTTTTTAATTTTTTTTTCAATATGTCAAAATTTTACTCAACCCCCTTTGCAAGGATGCAATTTTTTCTGCAAGGATGCAATTATGCACACAAACCTACCACGTTTATCGAATTTCCACTTGTAAAAACCTTTGATAATCCATTGATTGGTTCAGAAGAAATTTTTATACATATAATATTATTCAGAACATAGATATACATATATAGATAGATTGCTACTTGTAATCACCTAGGTATATCTACAAATTAATTTTTTTAATTAAAAAGAAACTACATTTTGCCATTAACTTTTTTTGAGCAAAACTGTTGTAGTGTTTAATTGATAAGTCGTGTTTAAGTGCTAGATTGCTATTAATAAGCGTGTTTATGTTTAAAGCACTTGTCCCACCGCCGACGATGAACGAGAAGCGAGTAGAGCTAGAAGCTAGAAACGAGTTGGCGAGCAGCGGGAAGCGAGTGTGTAGATGTGTGTAGTTCCGATAGTTTTGTGTGGTTTTGTCGCTGGGCTATAGCACAGGCTATAGCGAGTGTGCAAGTGCGACAGGCGACTACTGGCGTTACTCCATAAAAAATAACAATACGTGTTTTTAGCCGCATTGACCAGCGAGCATCGCTGAGTGAGTATTTTGTTTGATAACTCTTGTCACTCAGCGACAAAATCACGACAAAATAGTGGAGCAAGTCCTCGTCGCCAGTGTAAACAGTCAGCGATCAACTATCAATTTATTACACGGAAATTCACGGAATGTATATCTATTGTGCGTTTCTTGAGCGAGAAAATAGCCGATAGTTAGTCGCGTTTTGATATATATACGAATGAAATTTCTACGAGACAGTGATAATGTTGTCACTTTAATTTAACGACATTTTTAATCACCAAATCGACAAAATTTGTTGCTAATCGATCAATCGTTTTTATTGTTCATTATTATGGCGATAACTTGAACGGTGAAACAATGAACGAGTAAACAACATTTTTATAAGACAATTAATAATGTAGGCTGTTGAAAAATTAGGATGTCTAGAAGAACGGATATTGTGCACATCATTTTCTCTTAGTGAAATCATAAATGAAAATATTGCATTTTTGGCTTCCATGGAATCTTATAATTTTTCGTTTCTTGTCTACTACTAGCGGCCTGCTCCCGGTTTCACACGGATCTATTTTTTGCAATTTACATATATATCTTCACAAATCTTCCTCGTTTTTCTCTCTTTCCAATATTGAAAACTGTATCTAAATCCGCGGGGAGGTTTAGAAGAAGTTAGCGGAGAAACGAGCAGAGGCGGACAACGACTTTGTTTCGTAATACTCGTAGGTAATGTATTTTTATTATTTCATAATCCTACTAATATTATAAACGTTTGTATGTTTGGTCTTCAATAACGCAAAAACGGATGAACGGGTTTGGATGAAATTTATCCCACAGATAGTTTATTAGATAACAGGATTAACATATAGGATACATTTTATCCTGGAAAAATGTTAGGTTCCCGAGGGATCGTCTAAAAACATAAAAAAGTCGGCGCCACCGTCGTCATAGCGATAAAGATGTCAGGCATTATATTACTCATTATGTTTTCAACGCGGACGAAGTCGCGGGCACCAGCTACCATGATATTATATAGAAGTTTTTAATCGATAATTGATCGAGTTTTTGCAACTTTGTCTGTAACACTGTTGGTGTTAATTAAGTATCGAACTGTTGGTAATTCCCAGATCAGACTGGGATTTTGAACTAATATCGCAAGAGATATCTAAGAAATCTATAAAACATTGAGACTAAGAACAAATACCTTAGTTCGGTTGAAAGTCCGATTGAAAGAACTAGTGCATCCTTTTAGTAGCAATATCTGAGTAGTTACTAAGCACCAAATCAAATTATATGTCACTTCTTAAGTAGGTATAGATGAAAGAAACGTAGCTTAAATTCAACCGAGCTTTCAAACCGTCATTAAACCTTAACACTACAAAGTAATGGTTAATTATGCTTAATGCTGGTCTGGTCAAACAATTGGCTTGCCAATTTGAAAAATAAAGAAACAATTTTATATTTTTTCCACTGCAAACTGAAACAATGGCCGGTGTTAACGAACTCCTTGAGGATGTGATGAGTCAAAGTCTCGTTTTAAAAAGTACAGGAGTGTATTAACCTGCCAAAAGCGATTTAGGTATAGGCATATAGGCTTTATAGGAACACTTAAGAAGATAAGTACAGAGGAGCGTATAGATATCTTTTCTAATAAATGTATCACTATTACTGTTGACGTACAGAAAAATGAAAATATACCTATTATGAGTTATAACGCCTGGCATCCTTATCTCGGAGACGACAGTGGCGTCAAGTTTTTTATATTTTTATAAGATACCTTTGCAATATAATATTTTTCCTGGATAAAAAGTATCCTATATGTCAATTCATGTAATAAACTATACGTGTACCAAATTTCATCGAAATCCTTTCAACCGTTTTTGTGTTGTTGAAGAACAAACGTCCAAACATACAAATTTTCACATTTTATAATATTATATCAAAAAAATCACAAAACAATTTTTAAAAAATAACGGCAGGGCACCCCGCGTTCCGCAATCATAAACTGCGTACTACGTATGGCGGCAGTAACCACCTGAACCTGAACCTAAAGTAACTTAGTAATCTGAAGTACCGTGAAGTAATATCACCTGTAGTAGTGTTTCGGTGAGTGAGTAAGGGATGCCAGAGCCCATTTCTCTATCCCTATCCTTTATCCTATCAAAATGTGTTTATAAACGACGGTAGCAATCTACTATCAAGTAAGTAGACCGTGAGCTCGCTTGTCGAATTTTACATAATTGTGTAGTTATTGATTCCATAAAACTCACGACTAAATATTTAGGTGTTAGAATTATTTTAGGTATCTAATATTTTTTATGAGCAGGGAGGTTGACAGTCTGTCTGCTGGATAGTAGATCCAGTCTACTGGTGCATATAAATACGTATATAAGTAACAATAAGTAAATTCAAGTTGTGCTTCGAGACACAACGGCACATGCACTGTACCATTACGAGATGGTTGTTCTGTTGAGCATTTGATGGACAACTTGGTGGATGGAAAACATTTTGCATGAAGAATTTCAGAGAATCACCATAGTACTCTTGATATATATTCTGTGCTGCAGCTCCAAAAATAAAGACGACTTGTTCACGGCGGTCTTCCGTAAAGTGGTGGTTAGAGTTTGGTCAAACTGCGAAACGCAGTGTGCCCTGCTACTGTATGCCTGACCCAGACTAGGGCCATTTTTTTCGATTCCATTAGCAAATTTACTGTGGAACCAAAGCTGATGTCTGGTGTATTGCCCTCGAATGAGATGTCAAAGCCAGGAACAATCATCCGTGAAGTTTTCACGCATTAACAAAGGTTACCAGGCGGCACTAACCTTTGCGTCGTTATGGTCGGACGTTCGATTATTCGGTTTTTCCATAGACTCCGGTTTCTCGGTAAGAGGGTTATATGCAAACTCATAGGATTGTACAAAGATTTCCTGTTAATGCTATGTATTAATAGCGTAAATTGATTAAAGATTTAAGTTAACTAAAACTGCTCAAAATTGACAACCACTCATCGAATATCTATTTTATTCCAATAAGATATAGATAGATACAGCTTTGTATCCACAAATGCATTAGTATGTCCGTACAAGCCTATTTATTTTACAATTTACGTGGGGAAGATAGTATCTGGAATAATGCTTCTTTCAAAGAGTGAAAGAATTTTTCATTTAGGTGCAATGGTTCCGGAGGCAACCCTCAGATGCTACAGCAACAAGTTATTGTAAGAAACAACAGTAGCTACAACAACAAGATTTTAGTTGCTGGAACTACCGAAGTTCCAAATAAAAACGACCATTTATTTAGTAAATATTTCGTCCGTCCAAAATTGCTAATAAAAATATTACACGCTCTGTTTACGAGATGTCTTCAGTATTTCATTCTAAGCCTAATTAAATTTAGTTGACCCGCCTTTAGACCGTGAACCGTGTACGTACACACATTAAACAAATGTTATAATATTAATTTTAACTTCGAGTAAGTACACCGGTGCTACCGGTTCTTTAAATATTTGATCCCACTCGGATTCACTAGTCGGTTATATAATACAAAGGTAATAAAAATTCACTGCATTCCTTAGTATTAAGATAGAAGAATTAGTATTAAGATAGGATTAGTATTAAGATAGAAATGGTGCGTATAAAATATAGGATAAAGTGGTAAAATTAAAAATATACTAGGCGTGGTTGCTGGCGTACCTTCTGAAATTTCAAAGTAATATCAAATCTTCTAAACTTATTTATTTGAAATGTTCTGCAAGTATCCAAACGTACGTTTGATAACTGAGACAAAAGGTAAGAAATTAGAAAAGAAATAAAAATGAAATAATTAATTAAAAGCTTTAAGAAGAATGGTAGAGCCGAGGGAAAAAGATCGTAAACGTACGATTTTCGACACCCTGTTTCGATGCCACACGATAATAAATTCATTTAAATTATTTTTTAAGGTTTCTTTATGTAATAGGAGAGAAGGCTGACGGTTTTATAGGTAGTTTAGTTAGTTTAGTTTAGTTTTAGTTGGTATAAGGTTTTAGTTGAGTTTACTATGCCTAAGCAGACTATTTTTGTTTTGTTTTGTTTTGTCTCTATAACAACTTGTCTCTAAATCAAATACATAAGTAATTCTTTTATGCGTCAATGCTTTTATAGTAATTCTCGTATAATTAGAGTTTTAATCTATTTAAAAAAATTAATGGCACACCCATTCCTTATACCTAAAACGTGTGGATTTGTGACAGTCACGGCGAAAGTCGGCGGCATGTGTGAATGCGCCTTTAAAGTCTAGTCAAAATCAAACTGTTCGAAAGGTTAAGGGGGAGACAAACCCTAAATACTAAAAATATACATTGTTTAATGAAATTGTTACAAGAAATGGACAAGACAATTGCTTTGAAAAAAAATATATATTATACTTAAACATGTGAAGAACCAATTGTATTAATTAGAATTTTCGTTAAAGTAATAGAAACTCCACAAAAAAAGTTAGAACACAAGAAGAATTTGACTTTTATTGAAAATTCTCTCGAAAACGGCTTATTGCACGTATATGAATCCTGTACCTATTAATAAGTTAATATCAGATTAAAAAATTGTATTAATAAAAATTTTTATTTTATGTATTGTTCTAATGGTAAAAACGGAAAAACACCATTTCTAGGCCTGTTGAATTGGATCCGCCGCCAACGAATTCTATAGTAAATGTCATTTGCCTCAGTGAAGCCCTTAAAATAAAATCGCTGAATAATTTAATAGTTTGAATATGATTTGTGTACAATAGTTGTTAGGAATTTAATAGTTTTTTTTATTTTATTAATTTACTTTAAGTGACATAAAGAATGGTGTACATACTAAAGTTTCTTATTTCTCAGGTAGGTTTGCGGTTTTATAATCTTGACTATATTCCGACACTCTAGTAAAAAAGACTGTTAAACATTTTTTTTGAAACCTAATTAATTAAATATCCGAACTGTTTTGTCGAAAATAACGAAATAGGAACCATAACTAGGCAAGGTAATTTATTGCAAAGACCAAAATGTAGATTAGAACTATTTAATAGAGATGTTTATGTTATGGCAATTAAAACATACTACCTAATAATATAAAAGAATTGCCGGATCCTAAATTTACAAGAACATTAACAAAATGGTTATTAGATTGTTGTTATTATGATGTTAAAGAATTTTATAATAAGAAACATTAATTCCTTTATTAATATAGTTTACAAACAATTAAACACAAATATTTGCATGCCCTTGGCGGGTAGAACATACCTTGTACTGTAACTGCTAAATACAAATTAAAATCCTGTAAACATGTGTTCGCGCAAATAAAGATTTATTTTATTTATTTATTTTATCGCTTTACTGTTTCTTGTGATTTCATAGATTCTATAATTTAGTTGATATTACGGTATTGTATGAATGCCTCAACATTCGTGCGGGGCGTTGAACTTGAAACCGTTCTTGCAGTCGCCAGCTTGCTTTTTCACGAGGCATATTGAGTTTTTAGGTTAAATTTTTTTTATGTGAATTACAAATGACACAGTTTCACATGTTTTTTTATGTCATTTTTACGATCTATTCATTACAATGGACCTTGCTGTTTATCAAGTTCATTTCTCTGGTCTTATTTCTATTTTAATTAATAAACGAAACGCAATTTAAACTTAATTGGGCGTTGTATGTGTCGTTTAATGTTTTAACACTTCATTCGTCGCCAATTTCTGAATGTGGAGTTGTTTTTCTTAGAAATAAACGATTATTTCTTAAATGTTGACTAAATTACTCATTAGATCTCGGCCTCAGTGAAGAAATGAAAAAAAAAATCATGCACATAAAAATGGTCTCTGGTATCATCATTCTGCACAAAACTCTATATTGTAGAGGTTAGTCAGACAGACCTTTTATAAGTAAAGGTCGTCAGACAAGTACAGATATTGCAAGTGCGCTGCTTTAGACGGTAAGGATAAGGAATTAGGAAGGGGTAGAAAAATGAAATCCTTAGTTAACTCGCTCCCTGAAACATAGCAGTACACCTGCTGTTATTTGATGGTGGTCTGGCGGCAGTAACCATACTCCTTTACAGAAGTAAGATGGTGGTTACTGCCACCACAGACTAGCTACCCAATTGATGACTACTCAGTGACTCGCGCTTTTACTTAGTCGCTGTCGTAGTTTAGGAGTACAACTCTCAAACTCTCACTTTCTTTATTATTAGAAATTTTAAAATACCTAGTCAGTCATGTTTTAGTACAGGCAATAAGCTCGCAAAACCGAAGAGAGAATAGTGTCGTAATGTCGCAGTTATGTCGGAATGTGTGACTAACTGACTGTGATGTATTAGATTGAACAAGAAACTTAACAAATCTTTGATTAATGTTGCAATGTCATGACTCGGTGGGTTTTAATGAGGTGAAACAATTGCACATTTTTGTATATTATAGGTAACTAGCTATGCCTAGGTCACGGCATCACGCGTGAACGAGTGAACGATTTTAATTCGGTTTTCACTAATGGAAAGAGGGATAAACGGGGAATGTTCATATATATAAAAATTGCACTACGTGCGAAGCCGGGGGCGGGCCGCTAATATATTATAAAAATACCTTCGTAAACTTTGTTTTCGTCTCATAATTATTTTTATTTTATATATGTTATTCTGTATAAAAACAAATCGTTATTCAATAATAAATAACAAAACTGAGTCATTGGCCTTCTACGGATGTTTATTTGGTACGCGAATATATTTTAAGAATTTGGGTCCAACGTCTCTAGTCGATAAACCGGCAACACAGATTTAAAATTATTGTAAACACATTCAGATTTAAAAAAAAAATGCTAGAAGATTTTCTTTAATATAAAGTACTAGTTTTAGCCCGCGACTTCGCTCACGCCCCTTTTTCCTAGATGTTAAAATATTTATTCAATACTAGCTGAGCCCGAATACCAAGCTACGCGTGGTATTCGATATAGTGCTAACTTTTTGTCTGTAAACCGATTGGAATAAAACAATGTTACGGGTATCTTGTTACAATACATCACTGAAAACCGTATTCAAATCGGTTTAGCCGTTTCTGAGATTAGTGTGCACAAATGCACAGACAAACAGATAAAAATTCAAAAAATCAAAACATACAACGTGTAGGTACAAATTGTTTTTTTTTTCTTTTTTTAGGGTTCCGTACGTCCAAATAAAAAAAACGGAACCCTTATAGGATCACTCGTGTGTCCGTCTCTCCGACCATCCCCCCCCCCATCTCCGAAACTACTGAACCTAAAATTTTGAAAAAATAAAGAAATTAGTTTTCTACTTATAGATTATAGGAAAACCTATAAGAAGTCCATGGTATTAAAATAACATGGTAAATCACTCAATATTGTGCGGATAGGTTATATTGAACCCTATTCACGCGAGTTCAACTCGCACTTGTCCTTTTTTTTTAAATAGATAGGTACGGCTCGTTTACGATTTTATTATATGTATAGATTTATTGTTCATATCTATACTTTTTTCAGGCGTTGAATTTTTTAGTTTTAGATGATCCCTCGGGAACAGTCCTTTTTATCTGGTAATGAGTAACCTGTGTAAAACTTAACAAACAAACAAAATTATTATTACGTAGGATACTTACTTACTCTGAAATCTGTTAGTAGGTAATAATAAGTAGGTATGAAGGCGACAAACATTGTATCTCGAATAAGCAAGTGCATGGTAGGTTTGCGTAATGAATGCATTGTTTGCGCACGTTTTATTATTTTGTTGCAATTCCTTGAGGCCAGATATTCTATTATGTAACACAATATAGCTGTGCAAAGATGTTCACATGAATGTTAGGTGCATATAATCAGATAATCAAGAGTAAAATGATTAATTTACCCATACATATGTATATAAAAACTTACCTATTATACCTATACTTATATGCGTCTGGTGGCAGTAACCACCCCCTTACAGAAGACACCGTGAAATAACAGCACGTGTGCTGTTGTGTTTCAGTGAGTGAATAAGGGATGCCAGAGCCCTTTTCCCTATCCCCTCCTAATCCCTATCCTTAATCCTACGGTAGTCGGCAGCGCACTTGCAGCAGCTTTGGTGTTGTTTTTGTTATAGGCGACGGTGGACACCTACTATCAAGGGGACCGTCAGTCTGTCTGCCGATCTTAACATAAAAAAAAACATATAATATCCCTATTAACGGTTAAAACTTATTTGAAACGCATAGAAAAATTTAGAAAATAATAAAAATTCTTAAACTGAATTCTTAAATTCCTAAGTAATAAGTATATCAATTAATTTATTATTGTATTTATGATTTCTTAGTAGTACAGAAAGTATATTATAATATTTAAATTTTATGTTTTATTTAATAGTCGCCATATTTTTTAATAAATTATATTTTTATATTACTTAGCTGAGCCCGCAACTTCGTACGCGTGATATTCACTATAGCGCGTAATTTTTTTGTTTGTAATGCAATTGAAATGAAACAAACGTTAAATGTTACGGGAAGCTTGCTACAATATACCAGTGAAAACCGCATTCAAATCGGTTAAGCCGTTTGACATTGACATCAGAATCACTTGGAAATTACTTTGAAAAACATTATCTACTAAGCTTTCTTTTTCTATGAAAAAGAAAGCTCAGGTCTTAAAACAGTATACATGTTGTCTTTCAACAATATATCGCACCCTCGGTGCAACAAAGTCACAAGTAGGCAAAATTGCAAAAATGAGTTAAGTATGCCAAATTGTCTATAAACCATGCCTTCGTTTGGGGAAACAAAGACAGCCGCGAAAGTATCTGAATAGTCTGCTAGATGGCTCTAGTGCCTTTGTGGTTCTTACAACTTTTTCAACGATTTTTGGGATAACATAGTCTGATTGGTCAGTAGTGCCCCCGCACCCGCGTGAGTTTGTCGCGTTTTGGAGCTACAGCTGCTTAAAGGTATTTGTGACCATTTTTATTCTCACATATTGGAACAACATAGTCGTTATTATTTTTAGGACTTCAATAATTTTTCGTTATTACCAAGAAATTTGGAGCTACAAAGTCATTGGTTGTAAAAAGCTTTTTGTTGGTCCAATATTATTATTTTTGACTAATATAATTGGAACTACAAAGTTACGATTCAAAAAGTGTTTTTGTAGGTCCAACAACATTATTTTTTTAATTAAACTGATGGAGCTATAAAGCCATAAATAATAAAAAGGATCTTTTAGGTGCAACTTAAAACGCAATTGGTGCAACGAAATAGGTTCTTGTGTGTACAATTTTTTAAAAGAGTGTTCTTCGACTAAACCAAATTCAGATATAATTTTTTTGGTCAGCAAAAAAATAAATACATACTAAGCTTGTACTATTATTTCGTTTCAACCTTGCCTCTTAATTCAATAACACACAAGTTCCTAATTCGTGGTCACACTCAAAATGAAGCAGATGCCGTCCACTCGATAATAGAAAAGAATATTCGTCGAGCGAAAAAATCTGGTCCAATTTATACCCCAGACCAGTACGTGACACTAAGCAGAAATGCCAAAAAGACTGGTAATAGTTTCATTGTTACTGAATTGAACTTCAGTAATTTTTATGATTTAAAATTACTGTTCAATGATATTAATTTAAACACTGTTAAAAATATTGATGGTCAACTAATCAAACTTTCTGATATGAAAGTCATTCAATTTAAAAAAGATTCTGACACCTATGAGTACAAAACCACGTATAAAACTCAAAAATGGAACAAAGCTAAAGTTAAAATAACTCGTACTGGAAAGAAAAACATCAAAGATATTAACTTGACTGCGGTTTATGACTAAGTTACCAATTGCAAACAATAAGCGGCAAGATATTCTTCAATTAATAGATGCGAATATTGTTCCTAAATTTTATGAAAATGTATTTAATAGTTTATTTCAATAACTATTTACAGAAAATTTTAGATTAAGAAAAGAAAAAGTACAAATTTACTTTCAAGTGTAAGACTATGCTAGTTTAAGACTGTTTAAGTTTGTAGGAGTATGAGAATGTGATTCTTGAAAGATTCAAAAATTTATAATGTGCCTCCTTTTTCGCCTTGCTCTTAGATATTTTCATGGAAGATATTTTTTGTTAATTTAGTTAATTAAGAGTTGAAAAAATTGTAAAAACATGAATGTGATTTAAAAAGTTATGAGACTTAAGACTGTTAGAAGTTAGAACTGTTAGAATTTTAATGATTCTTGTTGATTAAAACAAGAATCATTAAAATTGACGCTAATAATTGTGTAGTTTTTTATCAGACTCTAAGGTTTGGAGATACTTATTTCGTAGTAGTTGATTTCATGAGAAGAAAATATATGAAATGAATATGTAACAACTTTTATTTTATTTAAAACCTAATCTTAAATCGTGATTGTACATAACGCACAAACCATTAAATAATTTTTTTCCTGGTGCGACAAAGTCACAAGTTAGGACCTTTTTTTTTGTTTTGTCTTTTGTTTACTTTTTCTCGGTAAATTAAAATAATCTTTTTATACAAAACTGTAGCTAAAAGAATGAACAATATCATTTTATGGAGATTTTCAAGCTAATGTAGATAGTAATCAAGTAACAAAGAAAATGGTTCGAAAAAAAACTTAAAAGTCTGTTCCTGTAAAATTACAAAATGACCTGTTGTGTCTTTGTTGCACCGAGGGTGCGATATAATAAATTTAGTTTAGTCCACACTGTAAGTAACTCAGAGATTAAGAAAATTTATCGCCATGATGTCAGACGACTATTAGTAAATAGTTATAGCTAAACAATGGCGTCATCTAATGAAGGATTCGTAATCATTGTAACGCACGATTAGTTGAATAAAAGACTTATTAATAAATATAAAAGTTTTTAATTTGTACCTACTTAAGGCAAGGACTTAGCAGAAAAATGTAATATTCGTCGCCTAATTTAACTTGAATTTAAACTTAAATGAAAATACAGAACATAATAGACCGTACTTAAAAAAGTTTGAATACGGCAAATTTATACAAAAAAAAAATTTCTGTGAAAAAAAAATTAGTAAATTACTGCCCGAAAAAGTTTTCTCGGCACTATAATAAAAAAATTCAGCGGCAACATTACTTTTTAAGTTTTTAATTAAATTAAGTTCTGTACTGAAGTTTTTATCGGCTACTTTTATTTCTTTTTTCATGTTTTACACAATATAAGTTGTTCAGTTATCTCTGAGAAGCAACAAAATTTTTGCACCTTCATTCGTAGTTTATTAGGTTATGTCGACAGACAGGCTGACGGTCGACTTGATGGTAGGTGGCTACCGTCGCCTATAACACAAGCAACGCTACAGGTGCTGCAAGTGCGCTGCCGACTACAGTAGGATTAAGGATTAGGAGGGGATAAGGAAATGGGCTCTGGCATCCCTTACTCACTCACCGAAACACAACTGCACGTATATGCTGTTATTTCACGGTGTTGCGCTAGTTTTGGTAACAATTGTATTCGGTCTGACGTTAGTCCTTGTCTTAATTAAAATGATTAGATATGATGAATTTAACAAAATATACCCACTTAAAAAACACATTTAAAAGCGTCGTAAGGCCATGTATTTTATGTGGGATAAAATTTTCAAATTCAGAATCTTTATTGCATATCATATTGTTTAGACATAAGTTATCGTATCAGTGTCAGGTATATAAATACATAGTAATATTATATACAAATTGCATACAGCTTGCTCCAATTTATATAGTCACATTGTCTGTACTTTTAATTTAAATAAAATTAAAATACTTTTTATTATTATTAGGTATTTGTTTGTTAAAATTATTTTGAGTTTTAATTGTTTAAAAAGAGTGTTTTTAGTATCTTTATAAAATTTGTTTGTGTGATTTTATTTTTTACTAGGTACCAATACCTGTGCGCGTGGTATTTGGTATAGCGCGCAACTTTTTTCTTTGTAAACCGATTGGAATGAAACCAACACCAACAAATCGAATTCAAATTGGTTTAGCCGTTTCTGAGATTACCTTGCACGAACGCACAGATAAACAGATAAACAGACAAAACAAAAATTCTAAAAACTATTTTTTTGACCTTGCTAACATACTCGTAAGTACAACGTGTACATTTTTTTTTTGAAAAAATATTTAAGGTTACGGTTTTATTGTATGTATAGATTCCTATGGACAGTTTATTAATTATTAAGATTGGATTTAAGAACATATTGTTATATTTGTTATGTTCTTTTACCATATATTCGTTTTTAGCTGTGCCCGCGTTACGCGTAGTTTTAGAATTGCGCGTATTACTTAAATCATAGATAAAATACTACTTAACCAGTATAGATGGTCAACCTCCATATAACGATTCATTTTGGCTTGGCCAATTTCATATTGGGATTTCCACTCACTAGATGTCACTAATAGTCTCGAATTTAACATTAATGTGTACCTACCTACCTATTTTGTTAAAAATTATAACCAACAAATTCAATCACGCAGTTATAGTTCCTTATTATCGTGGTAATAACTAGAGGGCGACGTTGCTGGGAGTACTTTTATGTATGATATTGTTCCATTTCATGCATATTTTAATGAAAATGATAGAAAAAATTTATTTAGATATTTAAAATTATTATATATATCAGAAAACATTATGTTATTAATTTGTTTTACAATTATAATGCATAATGACCATAGTACAAAAATAACAAATTAAAATGTGTGAGTTATCATTTTTTTCTTCGTAACACAATCGACAAAAACTGGTTAATTTTTATCTATGTTATAACTAACTGAACCTGGCCACGCTTTGCTGTAAGCTCATTTTTATTTTCGTTTCCGTTGAATCTTCGGAATAGAAAGTATATTTATTTATTTATTTATAATTTTAACAATTTAAAAAGAAAACTAAATATACATTAATATAATGATAGCATTAAAAACCACCTAGGTTTAACCGTTTGCTATCATAATGCTTTAAATTATTATTAAAATATTAAAAGATTTAACATCTAACTATGTACAATTAATTACAATGTTGATATAATCAAATACAATTTAAAAAATATTCCTTTAATTTAACTTTAATATTTTTAGTGTTTATGCTGTTACACAGATCTGAAGGTAGGCTATTGATAAGGCGCGGGACAATATAAGCGGTAGTCCATTCCCCGTACATATTATTGGCACGCTGTGTACATAACCGCTTCTTTGAAATTGCCCTAGTGCATACAGGATGTTCCATCACTCTCTTTAAGGATTCATTAAAATATTGTTCTTTCAGTAGTGAAAAAGCAAATTGAGTGTTTATTGGTAATATGTTACAGTGCTTAAAAAGATCGTTTTCATCTTCGTAACATATATTTTTTAATTTAGGTGAGACTAATGTTTTTAGAATTTTTACCTGTATTTTGTAAATTTTGTTCATATGAGTTTTATAGGTGCGACCGTAAATATATAAACACTCTTGTGATAAAATGCATCGTTTTGCAAAAAAATTAAGTTAATCCATCACCCAGTTTTTCAGCTTTCTGAACACAAACATACGTACCTAAGCAAAATTATTTCGAAGTATGTAAAGATTATGAATACAAATAACAAATAACAAAAAACATAATTAATAATATTTTATCGATTGACAAGACGTTTTTCTATTATAGGATATAATCGGACAGTAATTAACGTTTTAGTTCCTTATTGCCCTATTTTTTAGAACAGAACCTATACCTACCGTTCATACGGCCCTTTTATCGTTGTTCGTGCCCACTTCTTTTATATTTTAAATAAATTTTAGTAGTGCCATCTCTTGGACATGAGAATTGACTGAATGGTCGACTGCAGCGACTCTAGCGGATTTTTAATGACAACAAATAAGCGACAAACTACACAGGTGGCATCTAGATATAAGCGAAATTTGATATGGTACGGATTCAATGTACGTGAGTGACCATCTATACTGGTTAAGTAGTATTTTATCTATGCTTAAATTAACTTTTTTGTTTGTTGTATTGCTAAATGTAACGGGATGCTTGCTACATCAGTGAAAACCGAATTCAAATCGGTTAAGCCGATAAGCCGAACTAATTTTTTTTCACCTCGGTAACATAAGTACAAGATGGTACCATTTTTTTATGTAACAGACACGACTCGTTTACCTACTTTTATATTATTTGTAAACTCATTATTAAATTTAAGTTTTTTTAAAGAAGTTTTCATTATAAGTTTATCACACGATTTCCTTTGTCATACAACAAAAAAATCTCTCCTGCAGCAATAGTCGTAATTTTGCAAGCATTGTCGTAAATTTTTTAAACGTTATGAAATGCAACAAAGATTCCGAATTTGTAAATTCATTCATTGAATCATCTAGCTGTCTATTGTATAATCAAGTTCATAGAGGCTCTGGTCTGAAACAAACCTCATGCTTGAACAAATATTGAATGCTTCCTGAGTTTCATTAAAAAATTTAATGTCTTTTTTGTGTGTACTCGATCAGCCAGAAAAATTTGTTTCAACAATGCGCACGTACAAAAACAGGCGGAGAAATTATCATATGATAGTATTCAAATGTTTATAAACGTGCGGAAGTCGTGGTTTCCTATTTGCATTGTCGATAGTTTACGAAATGACAGTTCAATGATTTATTGATTGATATACATGTTTTTTCGTCTTTGTACGTGAACTGGAAAGCCTTCCGTTAAGCAAATGTTATATCAACGTTAAAAAAAATATTGGGTAACTGCAATGAAATAACTCTCTTCACCTATAGAGCGTTATCAAAACTTCCTTACTCAGAGTAGAACATATCGATGGCCCCCACGAATAAACGTGCAAGAGTTTTTTTTTTGTTTGTTTTTTGTTTTTAATTTGTTGTTTCCTTAGCCTATCCTACACCCTCCTAATTTTTTTAAAATAATTTTTCACTCAAACTACGCTAACTATAGCGGTTAATTCTTTTCGGAAATAATAATATTCTTATATTAAGGGCTTCACTTGGGCAAAAGACATTTACATTAGAACTCGCTGGCGGTGGAGACAATTCAACAGGCCTAGAAATTGTGTTTTTTTTTGTTTTTACTATTAGAACAATACACAAAAAAAAATATTTATACAATTTTTTAAACTCACTAACTTTTTAATAGGTATGCGTAGGATAGGTAGGATTCATATGCGCGCAATAAGCCGTTTTTGAGAGAATTTTCAATAAAAGTCAAATTCTTCTTGTGTTCTAACTTTTTTTGTGGAGTTTCTATTACTTTAACGAAAATTCTAATTAATACAATTGGTTCTTCACATGTTTAAGTATAATAAATTTTTTTTCAAAGCAATTGTGTTGTCTATTTCTTGTAACATCTTCATTAAACAATGGATATTTTTAGTATATTTAGCGTTTGTCTCCACCTTAAATGAATCAGTGTATGGCTGTTATTACATATTTTTAAAGCCTCCGAACACACAAGAAAGATAATGTTAAAACAGATAGATAGACGATTCTATTTCGTTTTTTTAGTTTGGGTTATGTCTTCTTATATATTTATTTTGTAAAAATAATTAATCCAGTAATTTACGTATTAATCAATGATTTACGTATTAATCAGTATTTAATCAATGATGTTATTACATTAATGAGAACTTGAGAACCTATTATTGACACATAATATAAATACATTCTATCTTCCAATCATAAAATAGCAGAATAATGTACTGTGAACAAGCAGGTAAATGGTTATAGCTAACTTAAAATTACATAGAATAATAGGGTAACATTCAACTATATTCAAAATATTCAAGTTTTACATATACGAATAAACGTGTAATGATCATGACTGTTACCTAGTCTCACGAATTTCACTATTAAGTATAATTTTTATTTATAATTTTTAAAAAGTTTATATACTTGTCTAAAGTACTTTTTTACCTTTGATTTCATTATATATTGTGTTTACCTAACTACTATTAAAATAAGCGTTATTGAAGTTTAAAGGTATTTTTTTTCCTGAGTAGTTTATTTTACTCTTGCATGTTTACTGACGGTCCACTTGATGGTAGGTGGCTACCGTCGCCTATAACACAAGCAACGTCAAAGCTGTTGCAAGTGCACTGCCGACTACACTAGGGTTAAGGATAAGGGATTGGGAGGGGATAGAGAAATGGACTCTGGCATCCCTTACTCACTCACCGAAACACAACCGCACACGTTCTGTTATTTCACGGTGGTCTTCTGTAAGGGGATGGTTACTGCCGCCAGACGGGCTGCCCAAATGAGTGCGAAACACAGTGTGCCCAGGCACTACTTTCCAAATTTGAAAAGTTCATTTTTCAAAGTTGACCCCGCCGGAAATCGAACCTGGAAACCCTAGAACAGAGCGTTAAGGCAAGCACCCTAACCACTCATCCAACGGGTACGTCAATATATATAGCCATCGATATATATTCCTGTTATTCAAAAACAAAATTTATATTTCGCAAAAGTTAGTTCATAAACGTTCGTGATTCCTCACACACTGCAAACAGTTATAACGGAAATGACTGTTGGAAAACAATAATCTCTTCTCACAGTTTACAAGGTCCATCACCTAATAAATGTCCGTACTGCATCTTCATTTGTTACACAAACTCACACGCACGTCTGTGTCCGGTAGACAATGGAGCGTAAACTTAACTTTTGTTATTTGATATCATTTATTTAACTGTTGTGTCTAAGCTGACGGATGACTCATTGTTTCTCTATTGTAGGTTCTTTTAATAAATATTTCACTACTAGCTTTTGCCCGTAACTTCTCTCTTTCGATTAGCTAAACTTTCCTCGTTTAGCTCTTTCCATTAGTGAAAACCTTATCAAAATCCGTTGGGTGGTTGAAGAAGTTAACAGAGAAACAGACGGAGGCAGACAGCGACTATTTTATAATATGTACATATTTAATTTTTTTTGTTAAATTTAGCAAGTGGTGTTCACTTGTAAATGTTGTACACGTTTATTATAAACTATTTCAGTTTATATTTCTTTATTCTCATTAAAGCTTATAGCTACTTACATGAGAAATTCTGATAAAAAACTTAAATAGGTAAAGACACACTGAACAGAGAGACCAAATAATAATAATAATAATAATAATAATAAAGGAAAATTAAATCAAATTTGATAACTGCTATCGAAACATGACATTCAAATACTTAACATAACATGCTTACACAGCTTGGATTTAAATTCTCCGAAAGATTTTGCCTGTTTTATATCCAAGGATAATTCGTTAAAAAGTTGTGCTCCCTCAAAAGTAAGAGTTTTCTTGCCATATGTAGTTCGTACTTTTGGTATTTAGATTATTTAAGTACTTACTGTAATTATAATAAAGTAGTCAACGTAAGTGAGCCTAATAAATAAATATAGATCATAATAAATATAGTTTCTAACGTAAGCTTTAATTAGAAAAAAGAAATATAAATATAATGGAGTGTGAGAAATTTTTATTTTTCAACTGAATCACGTTGAGCATAAAACGCATCATATTTTGGACGTGGAAAAATCGTGGCTAGTAAGTCTTAGTGGCGACTAAAAGCCAATCTCCATTTGAAACCTCTTGCAACGGCACAACGAGTTATGCGTTCCTAATTTTCATAACGGGAAATCGAAATCTGTGAAAGCGAAATCACGACAAACGCAATGAAAGAATGAATGACCATCCACTTATCGTAACCGCTTCACGTTATCATGCTCATAACGAGTACAAATTTAAATAAGGAATGTTGTAGTTATTTTAATTTGGCGAGGCGTGCGTGTGGCAACACAGGATAGTTTCCTAGACGCATGCCTGCCGCCTGCGCAAGAGATGCGCCGAAACGGAACGCGCGCCATTGTTTTTCAATGTTATCTGGCTAGTGATCGAACGCAGATTAGTGTCGATTCCAAAATAGATACATTTTGCTCTTTTGCAACCGTATTTGATATACTTTTGATTGAATTTGATTTAGTTTTGGTGTCCGCATGTAATTAAATTGATTAAAGTTCTAGTTTTTTTTTTTAACGTTTTATGGTCCGTTTATATCTTCAGACAACGAACGTATCAAACACGCAGCGTGTCAGACAAAATTATATTATTTTATATGATATTTAAGAACATATTCATATCTAGCGTAACGTGTCAGACACTGTCCGCGCGCGGACGGCATTCGCGGAGAGAATATTTTGTCTGAGCCGAAACGTGTCTGAGGGCCTATGCCCCAGAATCGGAATGTGCACTTATCTGTTTTTGTCTGATATGGCACGTTTCTGGTACGCTAGATGTAAATAAACTGTCTCTGAGATGGCATGTGTCTTATACGTTCGTTGTCTGAAGATATAATAAAGACCTTAGAAAATGACTTCCAGTAGTGGCAGTAACCACCCCTTTCAAGAAGATCATAGTAAAATAACAGCTCTTATGCTGTTGTGTTTCTGTGCCCTTGATGACGATAGCTTGATGACTAGATACTTGATGACGATAGCCACCTACCATCAAGTAGTCTTCGTGTTTCAACTTGTTAATAATTTTTAAATGATATTCAAGTATATGATTAAAAAGAAAATTATAAAATTGGGTTAAAACTGAACACAGTACGATGAACTAAACGGTATTTGCTTAAATAACAGTTAAGTAAAGTGAATCGCGATTTATAAACCTAGTAGCTTTTGCTCGCGATTTCGTTCGAGGATCCTTACAAGTCATATCCTACCTTTTAAGCTGAAAGCAATCGTACACACCCAAAATTTCATTGAAATCAATTGGGCATTTTTGAAGATTATAGTGAACAAACTTTGTGATTCGTGACATATGACTATTATACATTTATTCGTTGATTATATACTTTTTTCAGGTCCAAAAAAATGTAAATAATCGCTATGTTTTTAATATTTCATTACATGGACAAATCTTAAGAAAAAATCACTTGAGTTATTGTTTAAAACAGAATATTCTGTAATTACAATATGACATTTCAATTTTATTTAAAATACTTACTTGAAGAACCATTGCCTTGGCTACTAGTTATAGGATACTTGAGGCAAAATTTGTTTGTCATGTTAGGAAGATTGCATGCATTCCATTCACTGTCCAATCTAAGTATAATCTTGTGGCTCATCGGAGAGTCCAAGGCTGTTGTTTCCGTTACCAGGAAAGCAGCAACAACCGTTATGCTCCACACTTACATATCTGATCTAGTTAACAGATTATTTTATAAAAAGATATTATCGTCTGTCAAAATTAGGTCGAGGTACCAAAAACTCGTTATAAGTATTTCAATTTATATTTATGTAGTGGAAAAGGGGTGTCGGTGCAATTTTATGTGATATCTGATTCTTGAAGCGCTTTTTAGAGTTCCGTACGTCCGAATAAAAAAACGGAACCCCTATAGGATCACTCGTGTGTCCGCCTGTCCGTCGCTCACAGTCTATCTCGGAATCTACTAGATCGATTAAGTTGAAATTTGGTACACATATCAATTTCTGTGACCCAAACGCAGAGGTGTGACGTGAATAGATGAAATTTGTATATGGGAGGTCATTTTTGGGGGAAGGTGGAAAATTAAACAAAAAAAATTGCATCGTGTGACATATCAAATGGAAGGTCTTGTTGTGAAGATCTTAAATGTATTTTTTTGTAATTTTAAAATAAATAGTTTCCAAGTTATTCTAGAAAATAGACGAAAAATTGAAAAATCCCTATCTCCGAAACTACTGAACCTAAAATTTTGAAAAAAATAATATAAAAATTAGTTTTCTACTTATAGATTATAGGAAAACCTATAAGATACCATGATATTAAAATGACATGGTAAATCACTCAATATTGTGCGGCTAGATTGTTATCTAGCCGCTGTCTGTTTCTCCGCTTACTTTTTCTAATCATTATATGGATTTTGATACGGTTTTTGCTAATGGAAAGAGCGATAAATGAGCAAGGTTCTTGGGTATACTTAACAGAAAAAAACTGCATACGTGCGAAGTCCGGGGCGTTCGCTAATTAAAAATTAATCAGATGTCATTAAAAACATTGGGCCAGCATTCAAAATCTTACAATTTTATGTTAAACTGCGTCCAAATTAAATATCTGTGTTTGTTATATATGTATCTATATAAACCGCAACAAAATCCGTTGCGTTGTTTAAGGCTGCGTACAAAGCAAAAAGTATTTCTAATGTCACCCGCGTGGCCCCATAAGCGATTGTGACTGATCATGTGAAACAATGCGCATTGAAGTATGCATAACATGAGACGCAAGATAGCGCATTTCGCGCAATAAAAATGTTATAAGTGCCAAAAGTATTAAATATTAATTACTCGTAAACTACAATGTCAAATGAAAAATTAATCCTCAAAGCCCTAAATAATCTGGGAAGTGAGATTATTGATAATTTTTTAGGTTTGTAATATGTGTCATTTTGAAAATAAAACAAAAAACGATGAAAATGAGAGGTAATTTGGTGATTTTTTTCTATCGAGAAAATTTCATCGTATAAAATTTTACTTTTCTTATAATTCACTTTTACTTTTACTTATACTTATAATGTATTCACTTTTACTTATAATGTATTCATCTATATATAAATATTTTCTTATTTCGACTTTATAAACTTAGATAAAATTCAATTCTAGGATTAGCTATTTCTCTTTATACGCGCTCTTAAAAGTTAGCAGATATACAGAGAGACAGACGCGGGCAGCGACTTTAATTTATACTATTTTATACTAATTTTAGGTATAGTCTAGTCTAGACTCACTTTCACATGCAAAATCATATTATCATTACTAGCATAATATTTGTTTATGTATGATAGTACCATTACATAGATATTCAGTTGCCTAATTTTTTCATTGAACACCCTTTGAATATAAATTAACATCAATGATTTTATATGTATTGACATTGGGAGAGGTCATGGTTGTTTGAGGTTTGAAGACAAATGTTGGCCAATTACAACACGACATTAATTTGACCCAAATGACATACGCGTGGTGTTGGCTTGACCATGTAAAAGGTCAAATGGTAATTTCTTTATTTGCTTATCGCACGTGAAGTGACATTATATTGTTTTTTTAATCTTGCTACTTTAAACAATGATAATAATGGTTAGACAGATAAAATAATTATAGTTTGTCTTGAAATTATTTTGATGGTGGTAATCCCAGTGGTAATTATTGTGAACTTATGGTGGATGATACACACCCTTTATTATAAAACAAATCCCCCGCCGCGTCTGTATTGCATGTCTGTATTATATGTATGTGAGTGATTTCTGAGCAAGGTTTAAATGTATAATTTTTTAAGGTTTTGCATAAATTGGTTGAAATATTACGACGATTGTTAAATAAATGCTGAGGGGTGGCGGTCCGTAGACAACCGGAGTAGCAACGTCCCGCCCTCGTCGCTTCATATGTCGGCATCCTGGGGGTGCGTCTGACTGAACACCTCGCGCGAGAACCAGGAGCCTCGCCCGCTCCTGTAGCGCGCCGTTTAGTCCCGCTTCCGATATAATGCGACGAGACTTTGCCCCCGACGCTATCGCAGACTGACTTCTTTTATTTCACTTATTTAATTTTGTCACTCAGCGTTGTTGGAATCATTTGGACAAGTTGTTTATGCAATTTTATATGATGACTCGGGTTATCTCACCCAAATAAACTTTATACTTTTTTTTTAACTTTATACAATTTTTGATATTTAAACTAAGCCGGGGACCGGTCATATCGAAGGTATTAAATCCTCTCAAATTGAATCTCTTAAATAGTTAACCGCCTGTCATAATAATGACACAATGTTTGTTGTTACGAAGTTGATATTTTTGACGAGCCCGTTGGATGAGTGGTTTGGGAGCTTGCCTTAACCCTCTATTCTAGGGTTCCCGGGTTCGATTCCAGACAACTTTGAAAATGATCTGTTCAAAGTTGGCTCTGGAAAGTAGTGGCAGGGCACATTGCGTTTCGCAGTCATTTGAGCAGCCCGTCTGGCGGCAATAACCACCCCCTTACAGAAGACCACCGTGAAATAACTGCACGTGTGCTGTTTTGTTTCGGTGAGTGAGTAAGGGATGCCGGAGCCCATTTCACTATCCCCTCCTAATCCTTTATCCTTAATCCTACTGTAGTCGGTAGCACATTTGCAGCGCCTGTGTTTATTGTGCTTGTGTTGCTTGTGTTATAAGCGACGGTAGCCACGTACTATTAAGTGGACCGCCAGCCTCTCTGCCGATCTTAACATAATAAAAAAACTAGACCAATTTCACTAGGATGGAGTTGTCTGTGTTTGTACCACAGTGCACGTATTTTCATACGTTACATAGTTTATTAATATTTTTAAGGAACAGTTAACATAACCTAAATTAAAACTGACAAATGCGTTTTTCTTGCGTGGGACGATTATCATCAATTCTCATGACACAGTTTTTAGTATCTAATTTCCTCTAATCATATCATCGATATACTTTTTGCACAGAATACCCAATACTACGCCTTTTTCACTGTAATGTTTACGAAGCAATGGAGTGCAAAAACTGCGCTCGATCTACCGTGAAAATGAAGTTGTCGTAGCTGTTGAAAAAAATCACTTTTTCTATTGCTCACCTGTGAATTCGTGGTTCAATTACACTAAATCTTTCACGCATCATTTGTCAATGGCTCTCATTTGCTTGTGATTTACTTATCATTATTTATCGTTGTAAACGCTCGATTAAAAATACTCTGCTATCAGAAGGGCATCCAGCCTTATATTTGACTAAGCAAAAGTCTTCTTGCGTTGCATAGAAAAACAAGCAAACAAAGTTAACCTGAATTCATTCTGCTTTAATCTGTTTAAGAGTTTAAAAAGCTCTTAAATATATGTTATTCTTAATCTTTAACTTTTTCTAATAATGATGGCTAGAAAACTAGCTTTCATTAATTCGTCTACAGTAGGTCGAGTTTATCTATATTCTACACTAGCTGAGCCCGCAACCTTTTTGAAAAAAGATGTAATGTACATACAGACACGGCTCGTTTATGATTTTATTGTAATATGTATAGAAGATATATATAAACTACACGCGTTGCTAAGCGAAAAACTCGTGAATCGCTGGACCAATTCGAATATATTATATATTATTTTATCTAATACTAGCGACCCGCTCTCGGCTCCGCCCGGCGTGCAATTTTTATATATATGAACATTCCCCGTTTATCCCTCTTTCCATTAGTGAAAACCAAATTAAAATCGGTCTACCCGTTCACGCGTGATGACAAGGGATTCATTTTTTATATAGAGATTCGTGGAAGTCCGAGGAATATTTTGAAAAATCAGACACCCGTACGTAGCCCGGTGCGGTTCGCTAGTAAACGTATAAAATGATGTGTTTCCTTTCAATAACTCGTATGAATGTCTTTTTTTTTTTGGATGTCGGTATAGGAGGACATACGTAAATAGAGCAGGCTTATAAGTTTTTTTTGTCCACCTTAACATTTCAGTATTTACATATAAATTTACATATTTACAGCTACTTGTGTATAATACTTTTTATAATGCAATCCTAAACCTAATCCTGGCTTAGTCTCTTTGTCTGGTGCCAATTTATTTATTTATTTATCTCATTGAAAACCTTTAATTAAATTACACAAACAAAGAGATACAAACACAATAAAAATCCATTACATAAGTTACAAAAAAAAAAAAAAAAATTAAACAAACACATTTTTACATTTGCTTCCCGCGGTTACAGGTATCATCTATAGCTATTTTTATTTCTGTTGTCATTATTACCATACCATATAGTGGACCATCACTTATTTATAGCAAGTGATTGAGATAATTATTCAATGACGAACATTAAATCTTTGGTCAATATTTAGTGTTTGTTTCATTAAAATCGAATGCCAAATGAAAAAAAATGACAATAAAAGCCATTAAAAATGCAAGCAATTAGCTTAAAAAGGATCAGCAAAAAATATAAAAAAATAATCAGCAGCCGCGATATTCTGAGTGACGTCAAAATAAAGTTTTTTTTAAACAGATGTTAAAAAGGCTGCTCCGGGAAGTACGAACATAATACAGAAATGAGAAATGTCAAGGAGATTTGCTGACTCAACCCATCTAGTAAATATTATATCATTATTTCATAATGATCGTTCAAAAACGGAACCAATTTATTGTTTTTAAATTATAATTGTTGTAATTATGACATTGGAAGACTGCTAAAACCGTAGAGACCTCTACGCGAGAAAGTTTCGTGTTAAGGTCGGCAAGCAGGCTGACGACGACGGTCCAATTGATGATGGGTGATACTAACTTAATAATCTTTATAAGACAAACAATGAATAACGAATGCATAAGGAAATCATCACATCACATTACTCACTTACCGAATACACAATAGCACACCTGCTGTTTAGTTAGGCAATAATATATGAGTTTATAATAAGTAATTTAAAACAATATTTAGATCATAATTAATTTAAAATTATTAAACAAAATCAATTAGATCAGTCAATTGCAAAGAAAATTGTTATAGCTGTGAAATCTATTTAATTTATAGATAAAACTGATTTTAAAACGGTGTAAAAAACTGATTTTGTATAAATTTCCATTGATGTATTTAATGTTGTTATAAACCGCATTCAAATCGGTTAAGTCGTTTCAGAGATTAGCGCGCACAAACGCACAGACAAACAGACAAGCAAACAAAAATTCTAGTAACTATTTTTTTGATCTCGGTAACATAAGTACAACGTGTACAAACAGTATTATTTTTAATCTTTAATGTACAGACACGGCTCGTTTACGACTTTATTGTATGTATAAATATAGATTAATAACATTGGTTATTATTAATGAATGTAATAATAATTACTGTTGTCAATAACACTACAGTTATTATTAATTCTTTTTTGTATGTAAATGCTGAGCAAAGGTATAATTGATCTACGTACTTAAAATTATTCATAATACTTATTGATCAATATAGACCGTATTATTACTGTATACGCTCATTGTTATTGTGCCTAAAATAAATAAATAAAAGGCATTTATTCTATTTAAATTTGTTATCAATTACATTAAAATATGAGATTATATAAGAAAAGTCAATCCAAGAAAGATTGCAAAGAATGCATGCACACCCTTGAGATATTATTAATTAAAGTTTTAAGGTTCTGGACTGAAAAGGATTTAGCATGAGATTTAATGTAGGATACATTACTTACCTTAAATTTACTGACAATATAACTTATGACACAGATACGTAGCTCCTAAATATTGGCCTATTGACAAAGAATAGTTTGAAAGACATTTTGTTTCCCTTCGAGAATCTATAATTAAGAAGTTCCTAGAGGAACTCTATACTGTTTATATCTTTGTCGGTTTATGAGGGAGCATATCCGACATACCAGACACTTACTTAATTTAAATAAACCGAACAGTTCTTTTTTTTGTTTGATAATCTTTAGAATTGCCAGTCAGATTTGAAAAATTATTTTTTTACTTGATGGATACATATTTCGAGAAGATTATAGGCTATTTAAAATCACGATCGATTCTAATTGCAGTGAGACACGATCAAATAAATCGTGCAATCGGCATGATACGTTTGGTTTTATCAAGCCAACCTGACGGTGTAATACATAAAATGTTTTCATTCTAGGTAAACGATCCTTATCGTTTCTAAATTTTATCACGTTTTTCTTTTACTTCCTTCTTGTTTCTCTTTAAAACATCAATTCGTATGCGATTCAATTGGCTTCTCGCCTGATCCGGCTGCTTTCTTATGTCGTCGCATCAAGGTTACATTGCTCTCACTTACGAGTGGCACTGGCTGAATAAACTGTCGCGGCTTGATCTAATGGAGCGGCTGCTCATCGTGTTCCCATTTTAAATTTCGAACTCAATCCTACAAACGTGACAATTTCACGCATAGAGCAAACAGTAATTTTAACAGGAAATAGCAATAACTGGATAACGGTAAGAACCAGGTAAAAACGTATTAAATACTAGCTGAGCCCGCAACTTCGTACGCGTGGTATTCGGTATAGCGTGTAACTTTTTTGTTTGTAAACCGATTGGAATGAAACAAACACTAATGTTACTAAGGGAAGCTTGCTACAAACTAAGGCTTTCGGATATCCTGATTAAGTTTCATCTCTTTATTGATGCAACGAAATCACTAGATAAGTCTTAGTTGTAGTTTCAAATCTTATCTGAAATAATATACGTATTTATTTCTATACTAATATAATTATAATTATTCAATACACTTTTAAAACATATTCTCCCCACAGAAAAGGCTTAGCCTAATGTGGGGATCAACGAAATCTGTGTGCAAAACATGTGTTTACAAAAAATTAAAAATTAAAATAAATAACAATATATGGAAAAGTCTCAGATAGAAACAATTTTTACAGAATGTAATTAAGTTATTCTTTTTATCAAATATTAAATTTAGTATATACCATATAATTAAATTAAATTAAAAGAATAATTAAAGAAAGAAACAAATATAATATGTTATATACATAAAATAAATTTGTACACCTTGTTTTTTAAAAAAAAAACAAGGTGCACGTTGTACTTATGTTACCGAGGTCAAAAATATAGTTTTTAGAATCTTTGTCTGTTTGTCTGCGCGTTTGTGCATGCTAATCTCAGAAACGGCTTCACCGATTTGAATGCAGTTTTCACTGATGTATTGTAGCAAGGTTCCCATAACATAGTGTTTGTTTTATTCCAATCGGTTTACAAACAAAAAAGTTACGCGCTATACCGAATACCACGCGTACGAAGTTGGGGGCTCAGCTAGCTTTATAATAATTATACAAAAATAATATAATAGAATAGATGTATATGTATGCACATGTATCTAATAGACGTTTAATAGAACTGGACAACGTCTGAGGGACTCTAGAAACATGTGGCAAAGGTATATCGTGTTAGATCCGCAATGCCTGTTATGTGTAGCGTAAAGAGCTGTAATCGGTTCACTTACGAACAGTTACTCTATAGAAACAGTTCATCGTCAGTTACAGTCCATATAGTAGGGAATTACGAGTTGTCACTGTGACTTGGCGTTCAAACTCTTTTATTACGGGTTGCATTCTAATAAGCAACTTTTTTTGCACTCTGTTAACCTTTTTAATTACTTATTGTATTAGTAAAATCAGAAGGTACGTACAAAAGGCCATAACTGCTTGGGACTGACATCAGGCTCATTATTTGTTCAAATATACCTGTACAGTAAATTTATTTATTTTTGAGGAGCCCGTTGAATGAATTACAGTGCTTGCCTTAATATTCCGTTCTAGGGTTCCCGCGTTCGATTCCCGGCAGGGTCAACTTTCAAATGAACTTTTCAATGTGTAAATAACTGCAGGGTACACTGCGTTTCGCAGTCATTTGGGCAGCCCGTTTGGCAGCAGTAACCACCCCCTTACAGAAAACCACCGCGAAATAACAGCACGTGTGCTTGTGTAAGGGATCCCAGAGCCCATTTCCCTCCTCCCAATCCCTTATCCTTAATTCTACTGTAGTCGGCAGCGCACTTGCGGCACCTGTGGCGTTGCTTGTGTGATAACGGTAGTCACCGACCATCAAGTGGTCTGCCGACCTTAACATATAAAAAAATTTTGAAACGAGCAACTATGAGGTATCTTTGTCAGTTCTTCGTCATAGAATATGTACTCCACGTGGTAATTCAGGCAGGATTGGTCAACAAGTTTAAAGTCGCTTAGCGAGCTATAGAGCGGGCTATGCTGGAGTTTCTTTGGTGGATGGTATCAGAAATTCTGAAATTCGTCAGAGAACCAAAGTTGTCGAGATAGCTGAAGCGGCAATGTTCCGGTCATATCTGTCGCAGAGCGAATAACCGATGGGATAGACGCGTTGTGCGTCGGCTTAACAATGAATTTAATTGAGAATGAAAGAGTCGAACGTGAGGTAATTGCCGTTAATTCCTCATAGAAATTGTATTTCCAATATGTGGTTATTATACATATATGTAATACTAACGATCCGCTACCGGCTTCGCGCCTGTGAATTTTTTTTTGCAAAAAAAAGGAATATTTTATAGTTATTATAAGTACTACAATAATAAACTCGATCAGATCAGATTCATATTAAACACCAAAGAGCGACATTCAATCACGTATTAAGTTAATACGTATCAAACATCTATGAAATCAAATCAAAGTAATTTGATTACTGCGTGCCTACACTGCGTTCTGCAATCATAAATGAGGTATAGTTGTCTCTTACAGAAGACCACCGTGAAATACCAACAAATTTATAGTTGTATTTTGATGCATGAGTAAGGGATTCTAGAGCTTATCTCAAGTCCCTTGCCTTATATCAAAATAAAAGTCTGATCTGAAACACTCTTTTACCGTGTGCTTGTACTTAATCTATTTATTAATTATATACATATTTATTTATAAAATAAAGTAGCTGTCCGCCTCTGTCTGTTTCTCCGTTAGCTTCTTTTAAACCACCCAAAGGATTTTGTTACGGTCGTCACTACTGGAAAGGGCAACAAACGGGCAAGCCAGCAACAGATTTCCATGACCAAGTTCCTCTCAGGCGATAATTCGTAAAATGCTTGTGTTGTGAGAGTTGTATCATGAAGCCTTGTGAACGTCGACTGCGGCCGTTGGTGGGTTGAGCAGCGGTACCCTCCCATACACGTAAAAAATAAAAAATAAAATAGTCATTTCCTCTCAAATGTAATATTTATCAAATTATAGTTAACCTAATATCTTGAAGAAAAAAAAAAGTCAGCTGATTGAAGTGGTGGATTTATACGTCAGTTGACGACAAGAACTTGAAAAAAAATTTTTTTTAAACTCCAACCTTTCGAGGTAAAGCAAGTCACAAATTTGAACGAACCACTAAAACATTGTTACCATAGCGTACGGTGCACTGAAAACTGGGACAAACCATTAATGGCAATAGTCATAGAATTATGACGCCATCGAATAACTCGTACAAGAAGTTTTGTGTTATAATAAGCGAATACCGTAACGTGAGAAACGGTTAATTTTTAACCTTTTCACAATTTGCGACCGTGCTAAAACTGCTTTGTTTTTAGAACATGCCTGTAGGTATAAAAATGGAAACTATTGTTTAAATATAACTAGTTTTCGCCCGCTGGTCAACATTCTACCTGGGGAATAATTTTGAACGTGTAAAAAAAATTGGATTTTCCTACTCATCTATATCTATACATAATATATTATAAAATAAAGTCGCTGTCCACTTCAGTATGTTCTCGGTTTCTACGAAGAAGATCTTGACGGAAATGACTTTTTCAATTATAAATTTTTGATACAATTATAAAACTAAATACCGAGCAGTTGTAACAATAAATAAAATAGATTACTTCGCCGCATCCTATTTGGGTGTTATAAGGAAATAAATAATACATTTGAAGGCTCTATGCCGTTGCTAGGCAACCGTAGCCACCCACTGTCGCTTACCATCAGTCTGCCTGCTGACCTTTTTGGCATTCCAACTCAATGGATTGTTTCTAGAACTCCTACTATCATTCTCAATTTTACCTTGAATTAAACAAAAAAAATCAATATGCGAAGGCGCCACTGGTAAACAAGCAGACATAAAAAGAGATGGAGACGAAATGGGATAAACTGACACTAACATTCATTAGCAGTAAACCAGTTCAAAAGTTGGTTTCAGGCTGAATCGATGAGCACATTAGGAATTGAAGCTTTATTTTTGAATATTATTGGGTTTCTTTGTAAAAGCAACATATTTAGTATATATTTAGTGAACCAACGATTTAAATCTTTGCTAATGGGTACAGTTTGCCAAATTTTATATATTTTATTTACTTTATTCCTCTTTTGTCAATGTTAACAGTATAGTGGCCACAAAATTTGTAAAAAAAAGTGTGTGTGTGTGTGTTGGTGTGTGTGTCAGCTCCGACACACTACGACTACGACTGAAATTTACTCAATAGAATTAGGTGAAGCGGCAACATCTATCAGATTTGGGTAGAACTGCTTAGAAGAACATAACGCTTTTTAGTTAACGCTTGTATTAATTTTACTCATAAAATTTCCATACTCGGGGCCTTATATGAAAATCGATTCTAAGGAGTAAACTCCAAAAAGTAGTCGATATTTATTTTGCAATATTCTGGTACTGTAAGCAGATAATAGGTAAGTTTATAAAGGAATATTTAATCATTTAAATTTCAGTTAGCATCAGCATTGTTAACTAATTCATATCTTAACACGAAAGACTTCTTAGATGCGTCGTTATCTCGGAACAATTTATGCAACTCTCTCACGAGGTCGCGCAACTGTGTCACTTTTTGTCTCCGCTCCGCTCGCAAATTACCTTATCCGTTTTTTTTAATCCATGGCAACCGGATGGAGAACTAATAACATTGTTAAACCGCACCATAGTAAATTCTAGGCGTGTTTTTAAACTTGCAATATTGATAAACATAGTTCTTGCATTCGTGACTAAGTTAGCCAATTACTTCGTCCACGTTTTAAGCTTAGTTCTCACTTAACACGGTTACTTCTTTCATTGTTCTTACAATGAATTAAGGCATGAGTCATAAACTGGGCGGTCCATCTGGCGGCGGTTAACCACATCTTCTTATTATCACTATGAAACAATTTTATATTTGCTGTTGTGGTTCGATGCGGAGGGATGTCAGAATTCATTTACACGTGATTATCTTGTCCCTTATGCTTTGTCCTATTTTGCTGTATCCCTTTATACAGGCGAACATCAATTTATCTTCTCATTTCACGTTACAGACCTATATCTATTGTAACTAATATTATATAAATATGGTTTTTTATTAAACTCGACCCTATTGTTTTACAAATTTCAACAAAAGATTAAGAAAACCCCTCCATATAATTGTCAGATTAAGGATCAGCACAATCAGGACATCAAGCCGAGTTGTCTGTATGAAAATCTGACGCGCTCGAGTATGTTAAAATGACGTTCTTTTTTTGCATTTTCAGAAAGCTGCCACGAGCTTGCGTCAAATCCGAATCGTCAGTTTTTTATATGTGAGTTTAGTTTTGGTTAACTTTTAACATCCCCTCTGAATATCTGATGCGCTCGAGTAAATACATTTTTTTTTTCATTTTTAAATTTTCCGTACGGGAGAACCCACCACCCAAACCGGCAGATTAACATATATCCGTCATCAGGAACATGTGGGCCATATACATTATTCAATATCAGACGCGCTCGAGTATGTCCATGTGACAGATTTTTTTTTACATTTTTGAAAGCCTGTAAACGCTCACCACACCGTTGAAATGAAAAACTTCATATAACCTTTTTTTCTTCTTAGCATCCAATCTTCAAAATCCAATAGGTCCCCATGAGGCTCGAGTAACTACACATTTAGCATCGTGGGCTCCCCTACCATAAGGTTCATAGACGTAGATCCATGCTATAGACAAACTTAGATCTTTCCAAAAGCTATCAGCGTGGAATACATTTCTTATTTATAACAGTTCCCATATACCATTTTGACTATTGCCAATTTCTAGCATAATTTAATAAAGATCTATCATAAATGACCATGCTTTACTGAAGCGTATGAAAAGTTCAGAAGCCTTGTAACATTATACGCACCGAGAAACGTGTGAAGCGATGGTTATCATTTGTATAATGCAGTTCACATGGGGTTACACGCGGTCACGGTAATTGTGTCATCGTCGCCTTACTTTACTTTGATCTGTATCATCAGATATTAACATCGAAGACAATTAGATAATATTTTATTTGTTGAACTTATAAAAGGACTTAAGCCGTTAAACGTGATCGAAAATAGTTTATCCTGTGACTTAAAAGACTAAGTTTGTATGTTTGAATGTAGGGGGTAATCTTCGAAACTACTCATCCGATTTCAAAAATTATTTCAGCAATAGTTAAAATAGAATTTCAGGATGGAAGTAGGCTATATATTATCCCGCAAATTGAAAGAGTGAATGAATTGTAATCGAATTTACAAAGTAAGTTCACGAAAAACGGTCGAACGAAAACGTTTCTTTCGAATGTTGGCTTAACGGTGAGAGATATATCATTGATTTCTAAAAAAGTTGTAAAGCTTGATGATGCCTACAAAAAAATCAACGACGGCATATGTCTAACTTTTATATTTAAACTACAAAAATTACTTTTTCGTATTAAAAAAATAATTAAAATAGTTATATGACGTTTATTGGCATATTATTAGCACTTATGAATCCTCATTAAAATCAGCAAGTTTATCATCACAAGTATACACGTGATTTTTGTTTTTTTCTGAAGTATATGTTTTGGACTTATGGTTAACGAGATAATACGATATATTATGTTAAGGACGACTGTGCTGTGAATCCACAGAGGCAATAGGTCAAGACGTGTATGCTACGATTGCGAGGTAAGAGGTAGAGGCATCCGATACCGAGAAAAAAATCTGAATTCCACGCGGGCAAAGCCACGGATACAGCTAGTATTATATAAACTTAGCCTTAGAAAAGCAAAGAACTACAGTAACTCGGCGTATAAAGATGCGCAGTGAAGAAGAATTCCAAGAGCAGCGTTATCCGAGAGCAGGGCTGTTCAACTTTAAAAAGGCTTTTAAACGTGAGGAAGCTTATACTACGACTTGTAATATTATATACACTTTAGGCTTAACAAAAACAAGACTTAGAGGTACAAGTATCTCGGCGTAGTGAAGAAGAATTCCAAGAGAAGCCTTCCATGACCACAACCAATCTGTCAAGCGTGAGAGAAAACAGGAGAAACAAGTAGAATTTGCAGTAAAGATGTCTGGAGAAATTAAAGCGACCGACGTACGGGTACCTCCCAGAATAGTGACCGAAGCAGAAATGGAAAGACCGCATTACCAATTAATAGCATTGGAGAGAAAATATTCAGACGCTACGCAGGATGGATAGTTCAATACTCAAAAGAAATGGTTTAACGAAAAGCTCTGGGAAGCCCTGTGACTGACCGATTGAAAGTTTGCATTGTTCTGTACTAACCTACTGCTTGATTTGGGGATATTAAGTCGGAGAGAGATCTTGACGATTACCGTATTATAAAATTTTATCTTACTTTTAGTTAAAAAATTTTTGTGGGAATATGCACTGAATATGCATTGCTCAAGTATTGTGTCTTAAGTCTTGACCTACATATTTTATAAATGTACGTTTTTTTGATAATACATTTATCATCGACAAACCACAGTGTAAGTAAAGTGTAAGCAGAATGAAAAATATTTTGTACATAGTAATAATAATAACGTTTTCGCTTTACTTACATACGAGTAATGTAAGTAAGCCTTGGCAATTGTCTTTTAAGGTTGTGCGGTCAACATCTGATATTTTAAAGACTTAATTAAAAGCAGGAGCCTGTTCATTATAACAGTAGACTTAAACGCTAACTAAAAAAATTATTATGGTACTTTATATTTTGAGTTAATAATACTTTTGCGTAACAATCCACTTTTGAAAAACTTTTACGTAGTATTATGCAGTTCCACTTGGAATTTACAAGAGTTGCTTTTTTACTTTAGTCTTTTGTCAGGGGGTAATTATTGCCTACCTGTTTTTGAACCACTACTGTCGATTGACATGCAAAAATATATTATGTAATTTTAGTAGAGGGTTTAGTAAAATCGTTTATTAAACATTTTACATGATGTAGGTAGACACGCTATGTGATGTGAGAGGTCTACTTGATATTAAATGTACTTAATGCAAAGAACGACATAATATTCCAATAACTGTCGCAATGTTATGGTTCATTAACTATTATAATGCTTACTTTCGAGATAATAAGGCGTGTTATGAATGATATATTACTTACATGCCAGTTATTGCATAGTAATAGAAAACCAATTTGTCAGGTGATACGTCATTATTGGTGTAATGTAGTATTGACACTTTTGCAGTGCCGGATTTATACTTTTCTTGAGTATAGGCCCCTTCACTTTGTGCCGCCTCTTCCTCGTGGCCTAGGTAGATACCTAGGCCTTTATTAGGTAATTATTATTATTATTGCATTTATTATCGCACAAGAATTTGATGGCTTCCGAAAGCGTGTAAAAACCATCTAAAATCCGCCGCCCCTAGGCCGCTGCCGCCCATAGGCCGCGGCCTATGCGGCCTATTGACAAATCCAGGGCTGCACTTTTGCCAGCTTTTAATTAACGCGTTGCCTGTTAATACAAAAACATTACTGTACTACCTAAAATTATAACATTTTTTACATTAAAATTGCATGTTCAAACTATAATTGCCGCATATTATGTTTCATACCGTTTTCTTTCCATAAAAATATCAAATACACTCGTTCATTTACCTTATAGGATTACACAATATGCTTATTATTTTATTACAATATTTACTCGTATTGAATAGTTAATTCAAAACCAATTAATGTGAGTTAGTCTCACTTACAACAGTAAATTGTTTGTAATATCAGTAAAAAATATTTAAACAAGTCACGATTGAAGAATTTGTTTTTTGTTTTTTTTTTTTTTTTTATGTAAAGGTCGGCAGATTGGCTGACAGTCCACTTGATGTGTGGTGTCTACTGTCACTTTAACACAAACAATACTGTCACTTTACTCCCTCAGAAAAAACACAACAGCACACTAGTTGTAATTTAACGGTAGTCTTTGTAAATTGTTGTGACATTATGTTAAATTAAATTAAAAGTGACATTACGTTAAATTAAATTAAATTGTTGACATTGACGTCAAATAGTCACATTTAATCCTGTAATGTGCAATTTTTGTATTACAATAAATTATAATAACGATTAAAATTTTAAGTTCTAACTTTTTTAAAAAGACCGACAGACAGGCAAGCCTGTCCAATTGATGGTAGATAGCCTTCTCCCATAAATGTGTATACAAGCTTCACGATACAGCAAATAAATTATCGACCTTGATGAGGGATATTATAACTACTATAAGGCATAAAGAGGGATAGAATTTACTCTTAAATACAGCAGTATACGTACAGTTTATTCAGGGTCGTCTTTTAGGGAATCGGTAACTACCGATAGACGCGCTGTCCTTTTTTATGATAACAGAACGTAGTGACTTATCTAGAACTTTGGTAGATACTTACTTTAGTAAATATTTTACATATTATTTTGGGTGCCTTTTAGTTCTAATGTCTTTTCTGAACCAAAAACTCTCCTGTTTATATTTTAATGCACGTCTAATGCAACCGATAATCCGAATCGTTCCCAGCGGCTGTTAATAAGCGAGTTCAGTACCACAATTTGTATCGCTTCGTTCGCAACTAGCGTCTAATTTATGTCCGATCAAACTACCGTTCTATGGGACGTGACTAACGGATTGCTTAATCTAATAGTTCACAAACCCTTCTGCTTAGAAAAAGCATAAACGAACGCAAGTCACGGTTTAGCTATAACAACATCGTGAGTTCTTGTTGTTTCGATGTCGTAATACTTTCACATGACATATGATGACGAATACTAAAATATACACAATAAAAGCCAATATTGTTTTCGAATTTTCAATTACATTTCCATTGGAATTTCGATCTTATTACATTGTCAGAAAGTGTAATTTTATATTTGTACAAGTGTAAATAGCTCACGTTTGCAGTCGCGGAATTACCTCGCAAGTGGAGAATCGGAGTGTTTTACAACAACGACAGGTTCATGACCGTTACAAATCTCTGTGAGCTGTGCTTTCTAAGTAAGACTTTTTTATTAAAACATTTCTATTTTGTTACAGAGAATAACTGGCAATGAAGTAGCGGGTGAGTTTCACTTAAAACATGTTATTTTTTAATAAGTATAAATAGAATAAGGTTAAGTTTGTCTTGAAAAGTACCATCAAGATCAAGATGTTTCAGATTAGTTACTTTGAAGATAACCAAGACAATTGCAACTACAAATTGGAGTTATACATATTACTATGTGGTCATGTAATCTAAGAATTGCTTTTGAAGTTTAGACGACTATAATCTTTTTTACTCAAGACATAAATTTGATTTTTTAATTGATATTTTAAGCATTTCTTTTAAAATACGTGTCGCCTCATTAGGTGAGGTGAGTGTAGCCCCACTTCTATATCTTACTAACGACCCGCGCCGGGTTCGCGTTCATGCAATTTTTTTATGAAAATTATAAACACAAACCTTCCTCGTTTATCGCTCTTTCCATTAGTGAAAATTAAAACAAAATGGGTAATATGAGTAATATAATGCCTAATCGTTATCGCTGTGATCCCTCGGGAACTTAACATTTTTCCAGGATAAAAAGTATTCTATATATTAATCTAGGTAAAATAAACTATCTGTGTACCAAGTATCATACAAATTCATTCAGTAGTTTTCACGTGAAGAAGTATCATACCTCCATACAACCTCCATCTATCCTCACAAACTTTGACATTTATAGTATTAGTAGGGATATCTCTCTTTTTGGGAAGACGTTTGTGCTAAGTAGAGGGATTTAATATAATTGAGCCAGCAACTTCGTACACGTGGTGTTTGGTATAACGCTTAAGTTTTTTGTATTTAAACTGATTGGAATGAAACAAACACTAAATGTTACGAGAAGCTTGCTACAATACATCAGTGATAACCGCATTCAAATCGGTTAAGCCGTTTCAGAAATTAGCGTGCACAAACGCACAAACAAACAGACAAAAATTCTAAAAACGATTTTTTTGGTTTCTGTAACATAAGCACAAAGTGTACAACTTGTTTTTTTTTTGAAAAAATCTTGAATATACTAACACGGCTCGTTTACGGTTTTATTATATGTATAGATAGATGTAATATATGGGCTGCAGGCTGCTTATAATGCTTTTTCTAACACAGTAAGCTCTCTACTAGAGTGTGTATTGTGGATAAATGGATTTGAGACTGTATTGTAGATACCTACCTATATCATAGACAAACTCTGCCATAGACTGCTATAATTGTGAATGACGGTAAGAACGTAATCGACCATTAAATTTTGTTTTAATGGTCGATGGGCTTTGGCATCCCTTACTCACTCACCGAAACACAACAGCACAGGTGCTTTTATTTCACGGTAGTCGGTGGTTACTGCCACCAGAAGGGCTGCCCAAATGACTGTGAAACACAGTGTGCCCTGCCACTACTTTCCAGATCCAAACCAGAGCCAAATTTGAAAAGTTGACCCTGTCGGAGAATCGAACCTGGGAACCCTAAAACAAAGCGTTAAGGCAAGCACCCTAAGCACTCATCCAACGGGCTCGCTTTTTACGTCTGCCTGGTCTTCGGCGCCTTTGTATATTACCCTGTTTTATCAATTGTAAAAGCCTAGTATCTTATTATGTGACCCGGATATTGCAGTTTACTTGTGGGCAAAACTTCCAACATCATGGTTATTATTGTATATTGTTTTGGAGCATCATGATAAATAATTGTTAATCACATTTAGTAAACACTAATTTCATTTACAAATTGATCTTATTAGTAGCCATTTTATGTGATTTTAGAGACTCACAAAGTCGTGATTGTCTATTTTAGATATGTTTTTTAATATTCTAAGAAGTCCTAAATATGTGTCTGCTAAATTAAAATTATGTTTATCTTAATAAAAATTACTTTTAAATCTCACTTTAAAAGGCAACATGTATTTTTGAATCCTAGAAGTCTATCGATCTTGGAATATTCTTGGAAAACTGACACATAATGACCTATACCCTAAGTTTCTATATCGAAGAAACACCTAGTGCAGGCAGTGGAACAAATACATTATATGAAATATATAAGTACATGTAAAACTTAGAGGTTGATAACTGATCTAAAGTTAGATCTAGAGTGTTTACATTGTTACGAATCATTAAGAAACCCATAAGAAACTAAACATAATATATTCTAATGAGGTAATGAAGAAAATGAAGTGATCTATGGTCATGGTGTAATGCGTGTAAATGATAGGGTGTAACAGATAAGCTGTGAAGCAAAATGCTATGAGCATATTTATCTACATGTGCAATGAGTTATGAGTTGAAGGCAAAACTAGCAATTATATCTACAATCCATCAAACTACGCAGTTTTTAATCTATGTTTTAGTTTTTAAATGTCATATTTTATTTTTAATATTCAACCAACTTAAGTTCTCAGCGCAAGTAGGTTTCAAAAGGAATTAGGTACCGAGAGGAATTAGGAATTTGCTATAGTAAATATACTATAGCAAATTACTGAAGTTTTTCCATAAAGTTAAATATTCTTCGTATATTTAAAACTATTTACCCCAATTATTTGGTGGTCTTCTCTAGTACTGTACTGTGTTCTTTTCGCAATGCCCTTGTTTGTCATCCTGTCCTAACACTTTTCATATTATTTAATTTAAGTACATAAAACATCAAATAATAATATTTGAGAACTTATAGCTTTAAGTTTGGTCATTTCTATAGCTGTTAACAACTTGACTTAATCATAATATCATCATTATATCTCCCTTCTTGGTGTGATTATGAATAATCCGTATAATGTTGTGAAAATATAATATTGGTTATATATATTTAATAAGAAAAAGATTTATGTTGCTACGTACACGTTTTTTATTCAACTGACACTTATTTCAAATATTATTCTATATTTACAAAATTAATATATTTAAAAAAGAGTATTTACTGAGTAGGTTAACAATCAATTACTAGACCTATTTCCAACAAATGTAATTATGATTTTGTGAATATGAATGGTTCACCATTAACGGTTTTTCCCCGACGGCGAATCCATTGAATGTTATAGAGACTACAGAAACTGTAAAGTCGAGTTTTGTTTATTAAGATGGCTGTCTCCTACGGTTTCAAAAATCATACCAACGCAATTTGCGTTTACATATACCGAATATTGACTCGAGTAAATTTTAATTGGGCCTAAATATTTTTAAAATATTTTTATACTTCCGTTCGTTTAATGTTGCCATTTTAAAATAAATCACATTGACACAGTTTTGGCACGTTACAGTACAACCGACCGGCCAAGAGAGCGTGTCCGCAACTAATTCCATACTGACCTACATGCAATTTGTTAATAAATAGTGAACACAGATTCTGCCGCGGTTGTACGTCGCGCAGTTAAGTAATTGATTCTTCACTGGCCGCGGCCGCGCCACGAAACGGTTAAGTAATCGGTAGATTATTTTAATTAGATATGATTTAAAAAAAATATAGAGTACCTAATTGGTTAATTAATTCCGGGCGTTAATGGGACAATTTTATTAATATAGGTATAGATAATTTATAATTTCATTCGACTTGAAATCATTATTTAGATGTTGTTTTTATATGTTTATTAATTTAACTCATTATGGCAGTCATACCACTTGATCTAGCAAAACGTATCATGTCGATTGGACATAGACTTGATCACACGCAGCCTTAGAAACCCCTTTAGGTGGTTGATTTGTTTAAAAAGTAGCCTATGTCTTTTCCAGAAGTCAAGCTATCTCTATGCCAAGTTTCATTAAAATTTGTTGGGGAGCAGGAGATTTTGATAGATACACCCCGATTGTTATGATTCACTGTATTTACTGATTTACTTTGAACACTTCTGTTTACATAATGACAATTTCTCGGTGTAATAAACTACATACACACAAACTCTACGGTATGCCCACAGATCAAACCTTCGTTTAATACATTTAAGGCTTGGTTTCATTGCCAACTCAACAAAATTAAACAAATTGAACAGACAGGTTGACAGTTACTTTCTCGAAGCACAAATTTATATTAATATTTATGTCATTAAGTCGAAACATTTATTTTCTGAAAGCAGTGTTTCGATCTTTTGAATAACGAACAATTAATGCAATTTGAATTAGGCCCTAAGCACTAACTAAACTAGGGTTCACGACGCGCGCAGCTAATGATCGTGCCATGCGCGGCGGTAGCCCTTAAGTGACACCTATGCCACTATATTTTGTAGCTGTTTCTTTAAAAAATAAAGTTTAATGGTCACCGACATGTTTCCTCTCACTCGTGTCCGGCTACGGCTTAACAACATTCCAATAAGGTGAATAATTTTGCATTTTCGCAACCGCAGTTGCACTGACTAATGTGTTATTCGGAACGACCGTCCGTTTCCATAAGCGACTAACTGCGTGCGCGCATTTTGTAAAATAATTCTGTTTCATTTTGAAATCTTATGGTTTATTTTAAATTTAAGTCCACACCTCTAGACGTGATGTACCTAATTGAAAAAAAGTATTTTATATTTTACCAAGAATAGAAGAAAATAATTTTTTTTACTTAACCTCTGCACCTAATCAAAAATTAAATTGGTCTCAAAAATTCCCGCAACAAGAAATTTATATACCTCATTATGTTTTTCTATGGATATATATCTATAGATGTATTACAAAATGAGCTTTCATATAATAATATCCTTCTTAGATTTTTTGAAAAAGCACTTTTGGGACCTTTTGTTCGTAGAGTAATGTTTTATAATCTATCCATATGCTTCCTATCTTTTGATGAATACGTAGGAAAAAGAAATCTGAATCATGGTAGATTAAGTACGCGGCGATCGTGTGATAAAATTCACATAAATGTTATATAGCGGGCGATAAACTAATAAAATGCAAAGTAGTCGAGTCTATTAAAAACATATTTCTACGTAGGAATTACATTATTTACATATAATACTCCATATTCCTTTTGGGAATACTTAGATACAAATTATTAGAACAATAATATGATTATTCCACTAATTAGATTAACTGTCCACTCACTTCTGGACGTAAGAAAACTGTAAGAAGACCCATACAAAATCTATATACATAACTAGCTGAACTCGGCCACGCTTCGCTGCAATCCATATGGCGGCGGTCCGCATATGGACACTGCTTGTATATATGCTATTTGTCGTAGCGTGATGTTATATAGCCTATAGCCTTCCTCGATAAATGGACTATTCAAAGCAAAAAGAATTTTTCAATTCGAACCAGTAGTTCCTGAGATTAGCGCGTTCAAACAAACAAACAAACTCTTCAGCTTTATAATAGTAGCATAGAAGTATAGATTATAACAAAATACATATAATAAAATTGTAAACGAGCCGTGTCTGTACGTTAAAGTTTTTTTTTCGAAAAAACAATTTGTCAAGTAGGTACTTACTTATGTTACCGAGGTCAAAAAATATTTTTTAGATTTTTTGTCTGTTTGTCTGTCTGTCTGTGCGTTTGTGCACGCTAATCTCTGAAACGGCTTAACCGATTTGAATGCGGTTTTCACTGATATATTGTAGCAAGCTTCCCGTAACATTTAGTGTTTGTGTCACTCCAATTGGTTTACAAACAATAAAGTTACGCGTTATACCAAATACCACGCGTACGAAGCCACGGGCTCAGCTCTATTTTACATAGAATCATTGACTTGTATATATTACAAACTATACATATTTAGTTATCTTTGTAAGTGCACCTACTTTTTAATAAAAAAAAATTAAAAAGAAACTTCTTCTATTGCCTTGAAAAAATATATCTTTTAACAAAAAATAAAAATTAACAACTACGGTTTTGACTTATTTTATATTAGATATTATAATTATACTTAGTTATATTAGGTTAGAAACAACTTTACATTTATATCTCCATCTCCTAACGGAACTTGACACATACTTACATGTAATGCGCGAACCAAACGCGAACAGAAAGTGAAATTTGCTTACCGATTTTAATATCTTTAATAATTTTAACATCTTGTATTCAGTTATGTGTCAAACAATAAATAAATTAAAAAATACCATAAAGGTCGTCAGACAAGCTGACGATCCATTTCTTGGTACGTGGCTACCGTCGTCACCTATAACACCATGTTACGCCACAGGTGCTGCAAATGCACTGCCGACTATAGTAGGATAAGCAATTAGGGTGGGATAGGGAAATCGGTTCCGGCTTCCTTTATACATTCACAGAAACCCAACAGCACACCTGCTGTTTTGTCACTGTGGTCTTCTGTAAGAGGATGGCTACTGTCGCCAAACGGGCTGCCCAAAGGACTGTGAAACGCAGTGTGGCCTGCCACTATTTGATAGATCCAGACCAGAGCCAACTTTGATTCCAAAGTTGACCGAGCAGGTATTCGAACGGGACCCCTGAGATATAGCGCTAAGGCAAAAGTCTCGTCAATATTATTTTTGTTTTTATATAATATAACATTTTATTAATAATTTTATTTGTGATTATAAATTGTATCTTCACATAATATAAATTGAAGTCGCTGCCCGCGTATGTTCTCTAATTCCTTCTAAACCACGTATCTTATTTTGATGCGGTTTTCACTAACAGTTTATCAGTGAGATCAGCCTGCCTACCATCATTTACCATAAAATTAAAACGTAGAACTGAGCGTTTCTACTCTTCCTCAATAGTTACTTCAGGGTATACAAAGTAAAATTAAGGTTACTGTTATCTCCACCAAAATTACAAATAATTTCATAGGTTATGGGAATTTTTGACAATGGAAACATAGAGCACATGCTGTGATTATATTGCGTTCTGAGTTTGAGTTCACGAGGAAGTATTTGAAATTACATGTTCCTGTGTGATTGTACGATTGCTTGTGTCTTGCATAGTCATTTATTTCACATTAACATTTTTCTTTTGCAGTTGTGTGACGCCACGTTGATAATAACCAGTAGCTGATGTATTAACTATAAAATAATAACCCTACTTACTTACCTGTATTAATTTATGGGTGTGCTAAAAAGAAATTACACTTTGAAAAACTTTTTTTGAAATGTACCTACTCCTTAAGAATCTATTTTCATATAAGGCAGTATTTGCAGTAATTTCCAGTATGGAAATTTTATGAGGAATAAAATTAATATAAGTGTTTTTGTTATCTAAAAAGCGTTACGTTATCTGTCACTATGACATTTGTGCGACAATAGTATTTTTTATTTTTCTCAATAGGTATTTTTATCGACTCTTAAGAGCTATTGTTATATTGTTCTTTTACAAATACATTTATTATAGACTAGCTGAGCCCGCAACTTCGTACGCGTGCTATTCGGTATAGCGCGTAACTTTTTTGTTTGTAAACCGATTAGAATGAAAAAAAAAACACTAAATGTTACGGGAAGCTTGCTACAATACATCAGTGAAAACCACATTTAAATCAGTTAAGCCGTTTCTGAGATTAGCGCACAAACGAACAGATATACAGACAAAGATTCTAAAAACTATTTTTTTGACCTCGTTTACGATTTTATTATATGTTGTACAGTTTTGATGTTAGGCATATAAGAAACGAAAGAGAAATGTAATTCTTAATTGAATAGTCGATTAATCATTTGGTGGTTCCATATTATCCTAGCTTTGCTCCCTTGTATGGCCCGCTTTGAAATTTAATATCATAAAAATTTTCACTACGTACATACATGTAATATAATATATTTTATATGTATGTACCATAACCAACTTTCATGATAATTGGTCAAACTACATTGTAATTAAAGGTTTAAATTGATATAAAAATCCATTTTTTACGAGTAAGCCACAAAAATTTCTAACATTTAGGTAATATAGAAACCTTTTATTAGATAGGATATTTTAAATGGGAAGTATTAAAATTAACCTAGGAATATTGTTTCTAACATAAAGAGATTATGGCATACTAATCGAAATACATATGTTTAATATATACATGCTCGTTTCCAATGTTTAAAATAAAGTTATTTCTTTAGTTAGACTGTAGTTAGAATGTCATTAATTTGTTAAGTACAGTACGAAAATATTAAGTAGGCGTTGCAGTGCCTTGACCCAGTGAAACTACCAATAGATACAAAGCCTGTCAAAATTATTGATTTACCGCTGTTTCTAATTATAATCCATGCTAATCGGTCCCATGAAAACCTACATCAGTAATTATCTTCTATATCTATACATTCATATCTATAAAACTGAAGAGTTCGTTTGTTTGTTTGAACGCGCTAATCTCAGGAACTACTGGTTCGAATTGAAAAATTCTTTTTGTTTTTAATAGTCCATTTAACTAGAAAGGCTATAGGCTATATAACATCACGCTACGATAAATAGTATTATATATGTATAAGCAGTGTCCAGTACCGCGCGCCCCATGCGCTCGCCGCTGCCGTATGGGCCGCAGCGAAGCGTGGCCGAGTTCAGCTAGTTATAAAATAAAGTCGCTGTTCGCTTCTGTTTGTTACTCCGCTAACTTCTTCCAAACCGCCCAACAGATTTTATTCAGTGTTCCCTAATGGAAAGTGATATAAACGAGGAAGTATATAACTTGTAAAAAAAAAATGCATCCGTGCGAAATCGGGGCAGTTCGTTAGTATATTGAATCATTCATTTACTCTTACATCAGTCCGCTAAGAAATTTTTGATGTTTGTGTATACAAAAAAATAAATAAAATTTAAAATATGTAATAAAATAAAAGAGCTCTTACTAAGTGTACAAACCGACTGTTTGTGCACTTAAGGAAGATAAGCTTGTCAGGAGAGATTTTTCGGTCTAGTAATGAAAGTATCCATTAATTTAATTTTAATTTTTTTATGTAATTATTGACTAATTTGTCTGAAAATAAATAATTAATTATTTATTAATGTTGTGCTTTGGTGCTTGAGTAAGAATTGCCAGAGCCCATTCCACTATTAGTCTTTATCCCAACAAGACGGCAGCGCACATGTCAATTTTGTCAAGAGTTAGGCATTCGTTCACCTGCCTAAGTTAATAATAAAAAAATAAAAAATTTTTTTTTGTGTCGTTAAACCCAACAACCTATTTAGGTTTTAGGTATGGGCTTAACAAAAAAATCCTTTTTTATTTTTTCTAACATCCTTAACAAAACGGCTTTCTAACCGAAGAAAACTTCTATTTTAGTGTTTGTTATCCACCCTTTACCAAATCGGTCAGTTAAAGCTATTAGAGCGAAACTCGGTGTGTACTGCCACTAAAAATCATCATTACCAAATCCACAAAAAAATAGTGTAAACTCATAATGAATTTTTATACATTCATCCACACAAAGTTCGCCCACTGATTGAAATTTCTGTTATGATAGGAAAAATAAAATTATACCAAATTTAATTATTAAACAATTTATTTTTTTGAAATAATATTTCAAATTATATAAAAAAAAACTACAAATTATTTAATATCTACCTTATTATTTCTTTGCTTATTTTTTTTTTTAAATAAGTACTGCTCTCACTTCTGGGCTGGCGAGCCAAAGTACCATCCATATACAGCATAGATTTGTTCGTATTGTTGACGACCCGTCACCACGAGGGTTAAAACTACTTAGTTTAAAAAGGGATATAGCCTCTCTTAGTGTGTTCTACTGACTATACAATAGCTCCGATGAGTGACTACCCCAAGTCTTTACCATCATACTGTGCGCCATAGATTATTCATCAGCATTACTTGGATAAGGTGCAGCTGCGAACTTTATACGGCAGACGCGCGAACGCGCGAACACTTGTGCAGCGCACTTGCACAAGTGGACCGTTGGCCTGCCAAAATGAAAAAAGGGAACCGAGGTTTTCGATTCAACCAGTACATAATATATATACGAAAAAAAACTAGGAACAACTCACGAATTACGGTTTCCGATTTGCACTGTTAAAAATTCAGTTGCGTCCGAGCACGCTTCATGTAGCGCACGCTACAATAAACGTTTTAACCAATTATGTAACAATTGAATCACGCTTCCACTTAAGTGGAATTAATCTTTACTTAGTTACTTACTTTTTTAACTTTTTTCGCCGATCGTAAATAACTTTTAATGTGGATTTAAAGAATTTATTGTGTTACTTAACTACGGCTAGTTTTACAGTTTGATGCATTTCTATGGTTAATGTTGTTTAGTTGTTCACGTGACTTGACCGTTGATTGAGTTTGCCAAGTTCGACTGCTGGTTAAGCGGAACGTCCAGTTAGTTAGTGTGCAGTGAATTTAACTCTTGATGCTTATATTGAACTTACTCCATTATGGTCCAACTGGGGAGGCTACTTATTACTCAGATGTAGGTAACAACTTTTCGAATCCATGATTACAAGACAGTAAGAGAAATAATGTCATACTCCACGGACTCCCAGAAACGGAGGAAGAAAATTACGACGATTTGAATGCGCTCGTTACATCAACGCTAAGAGGAATAGCTGTGGATATCGAAAAAGGGGAGATTGATAGACTGCAGAGACTGGGAAAAAAGGGCGACAAAACAGGCAAAACTAGACCAATCTTATTAGCCACTACCACCCTGCAGAAAAAAATTCAGATACTTAAAAACAAACAAAAAATGAAGCCCAACTCTTATATCACGCAAGACTTGCCAAAATCAGTTTTGCAAGCTAAAAAGGATGAAAGAAAAAACCGATATAAAAACGATAACGAAAAAAGAAAAAGATCCGAAACACCAAGCCCAGGTAACCCGAACAAGACCCTTAATTATAATAAAATGCAAAGGAAAGATGCATTTCAGTTCATGCGCGAAAGATCATACTCACTGTCAGACAAAAACACTTACAGAAATTAACACATTGTCACCAAAAACCGGATATTCAAAACAACTATACAAACCACAACAAATGAAACATCTCCCAGCACGGCCGGTCCCCGCGGGAGATCCAGACCGCCACCCTCTAACGAAAAGATGTAAAGTATACAACATCGCCACATTGAACACGAGAACCCTCCGGACTCATGAAAGCTTGCTGGAGCTCGAAAATGCCCTAGAGCACGTAAAGTTCGATATTTTAGGTATAAGTGAAATGCGAAGACAAGAAGAAAAAATAGAGGAACACGCAGACTACATCTTATACCAAAAAGGAAAAACAGCCGGCCAATATGGAGTCGGCTTCCTAATCAAACTACACCTGAAACAATATATCCAAGAAATAATAGGAATTTCCGATAGACTAGCAATACTCAATGTGAAAATACCAAACTATAAAAAGCCTTGGTCGATAATACAAGTCTACGCGCCTACTGAACAAGCAGAACAATCTATCTTAGATTTATTTTACGAAGAACTGTCACTAACAATACGAAAATACATAGATAATCACATTATCTTAATGGGTGACTTCAACGCACAAGTAGGAGCAAGACTAAATCACGACGAATTTGTACTGGGGACGTTTAGTCACGGGAAAAGGAGTCGTAATGGACAGAGACTAGTCGAATTTCTTATGGAACACAATTTAACAGTACTTAATTCTATATTTAAGAAAAAACCCAACAACAAATGGACCTGGATGTCTCCTGATGGAACTTACAAGAATGAGATAGACTACATAATAACCAACCACCCAAAAGTTTTCACTGACGCAAATGTCATAACAAAGCTGAACTTTAATACAAACCATCGTATGGTGCGCAGCTCATTCATGAAGGCTCCAGAAAAACCATCACGGAATCATATAAAAGTCAATGTACACAACCACTTAAGAGTTCCCTACAAAGAAGGCGAAACGAACTACCAAGAAATTAAAAAACAAATAAATGAAATGACAGACCCGATAAAGAAATATGAAATCCTGGAAAAACATCTCAAAAATTACTGCACTACCAACAAAAACTTGAAGACTCACAAATACCAACTAAACGATGAAACTCTACAACTTATAAATAAGAGAAAAGAATACATAACACAACAAGCTAAAAAAGAAAACATCAAGAAGATAGCAGAAATCAGTAAAGAAATTAGAGAAAGTATCAGAAAGGACCGCAAATCTAGACGGCTAAAAACACTGGAACACCACATACAAAGAACTGGAGGTACAAAAAAGGCTTTAAAGGAATTACGTGAAGCAGGAAAACAATGGATACCAAAGCTAAAGCGAAAAGAAAAGTCAATTACAAATCGGAAGAATATCAACGAATTAGCTACCCACTTCTTCACCCAACTGTATGCAGGCCAGGAAACAAACTCAGACAAATTTACTGCGAACACCCACAACCCAACAATTGCTGAAACAAATACTGACCCTGTTCCAGAAATTTTATTATGTGAGGTCGAAAAAGCGATAAAGAGCCAGAAAATGGAGAAGTCACCAGGACCAGACAATATCACTAATGAGCTGATGAAAGGAACAATGACAGAGCTAACTCCCATCCTTACAAACATATTTAACAACATTTTAACAAGCGGCAACATACCAAATCAATGGACAAAATCCCACATCATCTTAATACACAAAAAAGGCGATAAAGAAGACATCGAAAACTATAGGCCAATAAGCCTCATGTCAAACGTTTATAAAGTACTCGCAAAAATCATATTGGACAGGATGACTCCCATGTTAGACGAACAGCAACTGGTGGAGCAAGCTGGATTCAGGAAAGGCTTTTCTACGATAGACCACATTCACACTGTCAAACAAATACTAGAAAAATATAATGAATACAACAAGAATGTCTATATCGCCTTCATAGATTACGCTAAAGCCTTTGACAGTTTGAGTCACAACTACATATGGGACACTCTAGAACACCAAGGGATACCCGCTACCTACATTAACATTATTAAAAACATCTATGCGCATAGTCAGGCCAGGATACAGCTCGAAACACTAGGAAAAGAGTTCCCAATAGAAAGAGGCGTCAGACAGGGAGACCCCTTATCGCCAAAACTATTCTCAGCAGTCCTAGAAAACATCTTCCGCAACCTGAACTGGGAGCGTTTTGGTCTGAATATTAACGGATCCAAACTGAATCATCTCAGATTTGCGGACGACCTAGTTCTTTTTGAAGAGAAGCCAGAAATTTTAGAACATATGATACAAAGCCTTAACAAGGAAAGTGAGAAAGTTGGACTGAAAATGAACCTTGCCAAGACTAAAGTAATGACCAATTCAACGAAGGCAGACATAACTGTGAACGGAATGAACCTAGAGTTTGTCAATGAATATATTTACCTAGGCCAGCTTATTTCTCCAAAAGACCTAATAGCAAAGGAAATAAATACAAGGATCGCTAATGGTTGGAAGAAATTCTGGTCACTCAAGGAAATCATGAAGTCACAGGACCTGGGCATGGCACTGAAAAGAAAAACTTTCAATACATGCATCCTTCCATGTTTAACTTATGGGTGTGAAACTTGGGCATTAACCAAATCTCTAAGAGACAAACTTGCCAAATGTCAAAGAGCAATGGAGCGCAGCATAGTAGGGTCAAAACGTCGAGACAGAGTTAGAAATACCGACATCAGGATGAAAACCAAATTAACCGATATCCTACTACGAATTGACCAACAAAAGTGGACATGGACCGGACATATGATGCGTGACAAGCAAGGAAAATGGTGCAAGACAGTCTCAGAGTGGTACCCAAGAAATGGGAAAAGAAGTCGCGGAAGACAGTGTTTAAGATGGGAGGATGACATCAAAATGACAAGACATATATTTAACTTAAAAAAAAGTTAGGTTTAACACTGAACTAACAATATATACCTATGTATAGCTATGTATATGGTTGCTAATGAAAAACCCATACTACCCTTTGATCCTCAAATATGAAGACCATAATGAACTCCAGTTTTCATTGTGGTTTTCATATTTGAGGAATTAGTTCATAATGGAATGAGCCTTAATTTGAATCCATATCATTGCTTACCATAAATAATAAAAGTTTATTTCAGACTAATATGTCCATATTTTTCTGTTTTAGTAATTCATTATTTTTATTATTTAAGACCTATGACATTATTTAAGACCTATGGCTATCGTCATCCAGTGATTTTGGATAGGAAAACCATATCTTTAGATGCTGTTTCCGCTGCCCCATATAAGGATTTTAGCAATGAGACAGGTCTTTTGCCAAAAAATATAATGATTCATACATTAAAATTACGGAATTAATATTTTTTGGAAAGCGATACCCCATAACTAATTTCCATTTACCGACTTCATTCTAGCAAGTTCTATCCTGAAGTCGCCTGCGTTTATAGGCCACGGTAGCGATCTATAACAATCAAATGCGGTATCAACAATAGTTCAGTAGTTTTTGCGCGAGAGTAACAAGTAACCATCCTCTTCACGTATTTTTCGCATTTATATTATTTTAGTAGGATAGCAGTCATTAGATAATTTATTATGGAAATATTTTTACACGCCTTAAATGTTGCGAGCATTCTTTGATAAAAACTATTACTTATCTACTTCAATAAATATGTAGGTAATTATTATTAATGGCTATTTGTTTATGTAAATTAAAAAGTAGGTATTTGAGGTAATTTTATAATATCTAGCGACCTACCGCTTCGCTACTTAGAATTTTGCACTTGCTGCTTCGCTACTTGCTTCTGACATAGTAGGTAGATATAGTAGGTGTAAACAATCTGAACTAGTATTTTCAAAGAGTTTCATTAGTTCAACTTATTAAACTCTAAACTTATTGCCATCCGCATCGTAGAGATGAGAACTATCGGAAACTTTACTTATTAACTTTAAATTTACTTAATCTTATGCTCTTCATATGATACCAATTACTAAAATATGACAAGGGACATTTTTCAAAACAAATTTAAGATACTTTTTTTTTATTAAATGTTAGGCAGTTTTACAGTTAATCGACGATGAGTAGATAGTTTCTCATTGCGAGTAGGCATCTCTTCAATGTTATTGCATTCAAATTGGCTTGATATCCATCAACGTTGCAAAGTAAGGCTTGATTGATGACATACGATTGCGATGGAACCTACTCGTATTTACTCTTAGGCCTACGTGTTTTAAAACGTTCAAAGACTCCTTATTAGGTACAGTCAGCGCCAAAAAAATTATAGATAATAACTAATATCTAATGACTATATTCATTAGATGATCTGCATCCAATTATCATAAATAATAGTAATAAAAATAAATACAATAATATTTTTGTACAGTTGTAAAAATGTTTCCTAATCCTTTCACAACCAAAGTTGTTTAAAATGGAAATTATTTACTTTATTTAACAACATTATTGTTTAATATATACTGTCATTATTAGTTGCACACCTTTTTTTTTTGACGAGGAGTAATCCGCTTACAGATCTCCTGCCGCTGGCTAGGCGACAGGAGTATGTGGGGGTCGCCCAGCACCTGATCATAGCGGCACTGGGAATACCCACTAAAACTCCCCGGTGTCTCCTTACCCTTTGAGCGGGGCGGACCGGGTTCTGCCGAGGCAACAACTCCGATCCACCCCAGGGCGACTCCGATCCACCCCAGGGCGATTAGTTGCACACCTACAGATTACACAATTTAGTCTGTACATCTTGTATACGAGTATTATAGCCTGTGGGATGTGGCAACACTAGCTATCAGTGTCGGTTGTGTATTTTGAAAATTGAAATATAAAACAATTGGTGTAACGATAAAAGATGTTTATAAAAGAATTTCGGTGTGGATATTTTTCATTATAGGGGGATTATTGTGATTAGGTTTATATTTTTAATGTATGTAGGTACCAAACATAACACAATTATAATATTAATTTTGTAACTATAGCTTGCCTATTTACAGAAATAATTTGCAAATAATATATATATACTTTACGACCTATTCTCAGACCTACTGAATATACACACAAAATTTCATAAAAATCGGTCCAGCCGGTCAAGAATTGCATAGTTGAATTTCTAAGTAATCCTGAATTTATCGGCAGTTGTATGTCCAATGTATGCAAGTTCACTGAACCTCAGGCGCCAGTTGGATGCATGCCTTCCCGAGTATAAATAGACCCTTACTCGGCACGCATTTGCGATTTGATGCACTTTTGTGCAGCTATGGCAGTAACCAATTGGAAATACTCCTTCAATGCAGTCCCTTTAGGAATGCTGCACTAAAGAAGCCACAATAGTCTTAATTATTGCATAAAAATGTCACTACTATTATTAAATTTCATTAATCCATATTGTTGAAAGACAAGCGTTTATTTACACTGTTTACAATACAAATTAGCCATTTTAAAACTAAACTATTTTTTAAGTAACTGTGATTTTGGTTCGACCGTTGGGTAGTTAGATACTACAGTATTGAATTAAACAAAAATAAGCTAAAATTAAACACTACTATGTACCTGGATCTAGCCGTTTGGTCATCTTTATTTGAAAACTTCGCTAAGAATCACGCGTTTGAAGTAACGCGGGCAAATAACTAGTATATTTAGGTCAGGGAAAAAGTCTTTTCGCATATAGTATGTAATAAAATCCTTTGACTGTACTATTTGTATCTGGCTGGTTATGATGACATTAAAAAGCTTACATTTCAAAAAAGAAACAAACTAGTAAAAAGACAAAAAAGTCTTGTGTTTTCATATAAAATGCGAAGAAACTTTTTCCCCAACCTATTATAATATTAGATAATTGTGTAAAACTAAACTATACAGTAGTCAAGTTTTAGATTAATTAATAGCTTATTATTTGAGGCGTTAAAACAGAAGCGTTGATCGAAGCGAAATATTTTCTAATCGTATTTTATTTATATTGTGATTAGATTAAATTTATTAACGAGAAATGTTCTTTGTAGATTTCTAGCTTTCCATATGAATTGGTTAGCCTATAATATTAAAAGTTTTATTATTATTATACAAAAGTATAATTACGTATCTGCATTTGGATGACGCCATAAAGTGAATAGGCAATAGTAATTCTAAACGCCCCTTCTGAGTTCATCTAAGTCATTCCAACATTACATTCGTAGGTATGTAATCGAATCTTGTTTGTGTGTAATATTTGCTGCTTGTGTAGCAATTATTACATACAAGCAAAACAAATTGGTTTGCATAATATATGAAGGGCTATCGATACGACCCTGGGGTAGTAATAAATGGTAAAACTAATATAAATGTTGAATTATTTCAAGTGTTTCAAAAAATATGAAACAATCAGTTTGCTTCAACGTAGTAAAAAAATTAAAACATTTATAGTTTGTTTCAGTAGTATAGCGACAGGGCACACTGCGTTTCGCAGTCATAAATTGGGCAATCTGTTGCGACACTAACCACACCTCTTACAGGACTACGAAGAGTCCTGTAAGAGTCCTGTCCTGTAAAATAAGAGCTCGTGTGCTGTTGTGTTGTGCATGTACTGTGAGTCCGTTTACCTATCAGCTGCTAATCCCTTATCCTTTATCCAAATTAGGGCTTTGTTTGCATTAATAGTAGCCACCTACCATCAAGTGGAACAGCCTGCCTTCCGTCATATACATAAAAGAGAAATATTCCGTTTCCAAAGAAAGATAATTAATATTTTTTTAATATGATATATTAACCTCAGATTACGAAAAAGATGTAAAATGTTTCTGCTAATTGATTGAGTCATTGGTGTTAAAATGATGAACACGAACTGTGATCGTAGGTGCAAACTTCATATGGAAATTGGAGGACGATGCAACATATTATTTGGGTTGTAACAACTAATGCTATGTGTGTATAGCGTCATAATTGACTGATGAATTGAAACTTATCTTATTACCCATCGCCCACAAAATTCTGAACACATTAGTTCCACATATCCATACATATTACAAAATAAATTCCCTGTTGTATTTTGATACGGTTATCACTAATGGAAAGAGTGATAAAGGAGAAAGGTTTGTTATATACTTTACAGAAAAAAATTTGCATCAGCGCGAAGCCGGGGGCGATACGCTAGTCATTATAGAGTTTAGCGTCGTAATAGGTAGGTACTAAGACAATAGATTAAAAAATTATGCGAAATTCAAAAAATAATATATTTAGACTAATACCGCTTGGTCTACTTTCTTATTCCTTCCGCAAAAATCTTTAAATTCTCTCAGATCTTTCAGAAAACTCAATTATATCATTGGGTCGTAGTTGTCAAATTTTGCTATACAAATATTCCTTGTTTCGGTTATTAGTGAAAACAAGGAATATTTGTATAGCAATCGCTGTAAATCGCAGAAGTGGATCGAACAATGTCTTCAATGTCAACTAACATGGAAACTACAAGCCATCTCGTCTTGTCAATTTAATACGAGTAAATCGGTGTCAGGGAAAGCCTTCAACGAGTCTCCCAGTAAATAATTACTGGTAACGCTGATGGCCTCGAATCCTCGAATGCACGTCGTAGAGGGATTTAATTGAAAGTTTCTAACAATTTGTGTTAAATTTACTATACGTACGTTTATCAATATATAATTTATCAATTTCGCATAAATAGCAAAACAATATCCAGTTGTTAGGGCTGTACATTACGATTAAAGAATTTATAAAGCCAAATGCTTGAAGCCTCTGAACAAAATGCTTGCTTTTAAAACTCTATGCATTTCTACTAATAGTAATAAGTATCAGCAGAATAGTATATTTATTTTGAAATAAACACCAAAAAATGTAAAATCACTTTCTCAAATCGCCAACCTCACTTTATCACTGTCATAAGGATTTCAAGTATCCTTACTTCCCATGCACAAACCCTCAAAATATGTTATATTATGCCTTATATAATATACTAGCGTACTGCCCCAGCTCCGCACTAATGTCTTTTAAATAAGAATTTTCAACAAATATTTAAAAAAATATGAAATGGGTCCAGCCGTTTTCAAATTTTAGCTTAGCTACAACAAATTTAGCGATTTTTTTTATTTTATTTTTTTATTAATATACATAGATTAATTTTCTTCAATATGACAAGATGTCTCAGATTCTTGTCATAGTCGTCAAGTTTGGGAACCATTGGACATGAATAGTATTAATTTCAAATTCTAATACTTTTATTTCAGACATTGTCCATATTGTTGCTAGAAAATAATAGGTATTATTTTTTAATAATATGCAACTATAGTATAAAAAAATAATTACTTGTTATTTGTTGTTAATATTATACAATGTCATGGCTTTTCTTTAGAGAATATTGATAGTACCAACAGTTTCATTGTATGTTCGTCATAGGACTCGCAATAACTGCAAGTGCACCTGCCTCGTCGGCAAACAACAGAGGGACATAAATTGTGCGTGTTAATACTAAATAATTAATATATTAACATACAATGGCGCCTCATCGCCTACAGAGGACCTTTACAAATTATTTTACCATTTACTATTCCCGACGTGTCATGTTTATTAAAACCCACGCTTATAGGAAATTTTGTAATTCAACTTATGGATTTAATTGTATCTGAGATATTTTTGTATTGTTATGTGTGTTGCAACTTTATTTTTTATTTTTTGTTTCTATTATCATTAAAATTATTCTTTATTTTCAATGAAAATCTATCTGAAACCAACCTAATCTCCAAAATTTAAAATTTTTGAATTAGTGTCAATTTAAAAAAAATATCTTTGCGCTCAATTTTCCTTTGCACTTGATTAAGTAAATTATTCAAGAAGAAACTAGAATTATATTTAAATAAATTACTTTTTTATTTGAACTTTCAGCCATGGAAACTTTATGACAATTCCTATATCACAGACAGGTCGGATACTTACTTTGCAAACGGATTTAATACTATGGAAATTTAATTTGTGTCCTATTTTCACACATACTTTCATTCATTCGAACTGTAGATCAGACAATGAACGCTAAAATCAAATAAAAAAAATGGCTACCATGAATTTTGGCTACGAAAGCCAATTCAACGCTAATGTGGCCAATTGTTTCAATGAATTTTTGTAACATTCCAATCATATTTAAGGGTTACTGATACTAAGAAACTTGTTGAAAATCATCACGTTTTTCGTTATCATTACATTATTTTTAAAATTTAAAAGTTCGTTTGTAAATTAAATAAATAAAAACACTTTGTAAAAAAAGTATTTAAAAAAATTAATGCTTTCATAAGAATATTATCTTAGAAATATGACATGATTCAATTGTGGAATATGTAATTAACTAAACACAATATATATTTTTCGCAAACACAACTGTTTATTTTTGTAACAAAATATTATCACTAAAAGGAAACATGAACAAAAAACTCGCAATTCTAAACCGATAATATTGAGCCGTCCAGGTGACACATTTCTGTCATCCTCTTTTCATAAACATCGTGCGCAATCTCCTACCACCAAAGCGTTCCGATCTAAAACGTTCATAGTCATTCGCTACACAATCAATCATTAATTATAGTCCAAGATCCCAGGGCCCCCAGACGTTACTTATTTTCTCATAAATAATAGACACGGGATAAGGTAGTGTTCGTACACACTGTGAGTGTGTGCATACCTGCTAGCTTGGGTCGACGGCCAATTCATGCGTACCAGGCGCTAAACATTCATGAATATAGTCCTCACTTTTCTTAAAGTCTCAGGGCTGATTTTTACATATATTTTAGATAATATTGCTAGTAACTAATAATTATTGCCAGAACTTTCTGTCGGCGCTTACCCTTTACAGACCCTTTGATGCTCCAAAAAAAAATAATAATGAATTTTTACTTATAGTCTCAATTTTGATTTTTTTATAGGACATTTAGGAAACTGTTTATGAACTTTTGGTCAGCAGCCAGACCAACTGGAAGGGCCAAACATCCCCCCAGACACACATAAAGTGTCGTTATTATACCTGAGTTAGTCAAACTAAATAATACAATAAATCTAAGTTTCTTTAACCTATGTTTTATTTTTTATCATTGAATAGAATTGAATACTAAGATTTAAAAAAATCATGTTTATTAAATTATAAAATTACACAAAGCTATATATTTTTCTCTTGGCATTTTTTGGAGTAGGTTTTTCAAAATTTAAAATACGGAGAGATTCTTCGAGTACACCTTTTACACCACCACTAACACGTTTTGCTGCTTCTTGACATAGCTAGTACGTGTAATATAAAATTATTTGCCACTTTTGCGGAAGGTAGGGTAATATACGCCCCCATACTAACAATTTACTCACACTGGTACTTGTTCACACTGGCATACTGTACCTACATAATGACGACGAGATAGAGAGCTATATGCGATTACTGTATGTTCGAAGGAGTACAGGAGTACTCCACTCCTGTGATAGATTTCACTTGCTCGCATGGAACATACACCACCTTTTTATAAACTTGATATTTAATAACATTTTTTACAACATAAAACTGTACAATTCGGCATTTTATTGTTAGAAGTTGGCCACATATTGTAAGATTTTTCTATCAGATTTCTGATTAGGAAGTAAGTATAGGAATAGAAAGAGATCGATAAACATAGATATCTCTCTCACACTAACCTCGCGCTTAACATATAACGACACTTTATGTGTGTCTGGGGGGATGTTTGGCCCTTCCAGTTGGTCTGGCTGCTGACCAAAAGTTTATAAACAGTTTCCTAAATGTCCTATAAAAAAATCAAAATTGAGACTATAAGTAAAAATTCATTTTTTTTTTTTGGAGCATCAAAGGGTCTGTAAAGGGTAAGCGCCGACAGAAAGTGTCTGGCAATAATTATTATTAGTTACTAGCAATATTATCTAAAATATATGTAAAAATCAGCCCTGAGACTTTAAGAAAAGTGAGGACTATATTCATGAATGTTTAGCGCCTGGTACGCATGAATTGGCCGTCGACCCAAGCTAGCAGGTATGCACACACTCACAGTGTGTACGAACACTACCTTATCCCGTGTCTATTATTTATGAGAAAATAAGTAACGTCTGGGGGCCCTGGGATCTTGCTCTATTAAAATTAATGGTTAAAATTGTGATTGTTTTATGGAAAAAATATATTGGACGCTATGACGAACTAAGTTTAAGAACCTCTGCTTCAGATGATGCTTAATATGAGCGAGCGAGCTATCCATTAACAGGTAAAGATTTTAATTGTTATTTTCCTCGCAGTAATATTCGTGAGTTGTCTCGATGACTCCTTCCATAAAAAGCATCAGTCGCACAATTAGCATAGTTTCAACACGCAGCACATCGATAACCGGTAGTGCAACACAATTACTTATCGAACGAGGTGAGGGTCTCCAACTGACACCCGAAGTAAAGACAATAAACTAGACACGGAGAGGGTTACTTACATCGCAACACACCGGTTTGACGGCATCGTGTTTTATTAATAGTGTGCCAACTGGCATAGGTGAGGTTTAGTAAGTACCTACGCGTATAGTATATTCTTATCTATAATCTCATCAAACTTTCATTTTATTTAATACTACCCACCCGTCACTGGCTTCGAACAGATGCAATTATACAAAAAAACCTTCCTCATTTATCGCTGTTTCTATTAGTGAAAACCGAATCAAAATCTGTTGAGAAATTAAGAAGAAATTAGCGGAGAAAAAGAGACGGACAGCGAATTTATTTTAATAATAAGCTGAGAAACAGATTCCATCTTTTGATGCGGTTTTCACTAATTGAGAGAGCTATAAACGAGGAAGGTTTCATTCGTGCGAAGCTGGGGGCGGATAGCTAGTACTAAATAAAATAATTTGAATTACAAGATATTATGAGTGAATGAGTGAACGTCCTATTTAGAAGTCTTTTTTTAGGAGTTACAATATACAGGGTTATTTGTAAGTGGTCGTACAGTACATTGAGAGGTGTTCAGTATTGATCAAACAATTTTCATTCTGTAATACTCTATCCAAAAATTAACCGTTTTCGAGATATTTAACATTTTAGGTTTTTTCAGAAAAGAGTCACTTTTTCATAGTTTTCGTGTTGTATTTTCTTTTTTTTTTACAACCCTTTGTTTCCAGTTTATTTGCTGTTTTTGTTTAAGAGATGCTGGATAACTGAAATTTTATTTTAAAAATCTCTATAATTTTTTTTTATGAAACTTGTATGTGCAAATGATACTTGTTTGTTTCTCTGGCTACCCAAAATGATTAATCAGGTGAAATTTTATGCGTTTTAGAAAAAAGTGTCGCAACGGATCAAAATCCATTGCGTGGCTTAGGATAAGTTAGCGGATATACAGACAGACAGACAGACGCGGGCAGCGATTTCAATTTATAGTATGTAAGGATTTTATCGTAACGAGTAAGAGTTTCCAAAGTTCTTATGTGTTTGTGATTGGAGAAAGTACAAAGTTTTTACAAAAGAAAAAACGACTAGTAAAAATTAAAAAAAATATCCTTAACGTAAACCAGAATTAAACCACTTTTTAAAATTTGGAGTCCATCCTTTAAACATTCCTATAAAGTCGAACACGATTTTTTTTGCATTGCACCTTGGACTGTTTTTGTAACTTTAAAATATTGGAACTTACTTTTTTGTTCCTTTGTAAAAGAGCTTACTTGATGTGAACTTTTTATGAACATGTAATCATTGTGTCGTTTGCAATAACTTTCTCATAAATTGAAGTTGATGATACCTACTTATCATAAAACATTTACATTAGCTACTTTCGAAGCAAATTCATACAGCTTTCTGCTCTCAGAATCGCTAATGTATCAAGCAAGGGAAGAGAAATTTATATAATTATAATAAAATCGTAAACGAACTGTGTCTGTACATTAAGGACGTATTCACAAATATCAATGGTTTTGCGGTACCATTTATATATCCAAGAAGCACAACTGTAGAGATACCATGGTATAAAATAAAAGGTAATGTATTCATCTCTAAAGATAGCTAATAAAAACTGGGCAGCCCAATACATTTTTACCATCGCAAGAATCGCTAAAAATATCGAAAAATGGTGTCTGGATAGGTACATAAATAGCTAAATCCGCTGCATATTTTAACATGAAAATAATAAGAAATTGTAGCTCATACAGTCTTCTATACGTCTAGCTTATTATTTTGTACTCAAATAAATTACTTTTTCATTTCTGAGAAAGAATAGACACTAAAAAACGCACTATATTTTCTCCATACATTTTTCTAAGGGATCGCACTGCGACCTCTTTCGCCGTACGTTTCGTAATTTTTCGTTCGCCATTCCCCGCTCAGACGCGGTCATGAAAGCACGGGTTTATCGCCTTTTTTTCTAAATAATTAGAACGACAAAGTTCCAAAGTACACCGTGCGGCTTCAATGTGTGTGTGGGCACTTTGCTGTAGTATGCTATGCTGGCGCAGTTAGCTGAATTCGAGCGCGTCAAAAATGTAATTACGTCCTTAAATATTTATAAAAAAAAATGTTGTTTGTTTAATTGTATACTAAAAATAGTTTTTAAAATTTATGTTTGTGCGTTTGTGCACGCCAATCACGATTTAAATGGGGTTTTCACTGGTGTATTGTAGCAAGCTTTCCGTAAAATTTAGTGTTTGTTTCATTCCAATCGCTATACCAACGAATAGCGTGTAACGATACGCGCTATACCGAATACCACGCGTACGAAGTTGCTGGCTCAGCTAGTCTAATAACATACATAAAATTAAATATAAAAATAAAGTTGCTGGTAAGGTTTAGTAAATTCAAAATTATAATTTATTTGCTTAATTTTCGATTTAATGGAACATTTATATAACGTCGCCTGTTTATAAAAGTAATTTATAAATTTATAACGACCCGCCCTCAGCTTCACACGATGCTATTTTTTCTGCAAATTATACACAGATTCCTTCCTCACTGACGAGTTTCATTGGTGTTCCAAATATTTTTCTGATTTCCAATAAATAATCACAAAAAAAAAATATTTTATTGTGCTGACATCGAAATTATATTAGGTAACAAAAATGTCGTTAGGTATTTGTATATTGTTTTTATGCACTAGCAACCAGCTGCCGAATTCGCAAGGATGCAATTTTGCTGTAAATTAAACCGTATCAAAATCTGTTCGATGGTTTAGAAAGAAGAACTTAGCAGAGAAACAGACAGAGGCGGACAGCGACTTTATTTTATAATATGTAAGATAGATACAAACAAATATAGCGGGTACCTATTACGCTATCTGCATTATCTCTTTGTATAGCAGGAGTACCTATATATTGCCGAACGGACTGTATAGCAAGCAGTTAGTCTAGAAAGACGATAGCTCTGGTTGCCAAATATCTTGTAAATTTATTTTATAAAGGATTGATTACTTGCTCTAATGATGGAAACATTGTGAGAAAACTCGCATGTCTGGAAAGAATAACAACCTTCGAAAACATAGAAGCTTTCTCACTCAATTCACCGTGGGTGAGCATGATGCCTTACAGCCTATGCTAGTACCCCCCCATAAAAAATAGGCATGATCCAATCGGTCGGTCCGTATTTATGTAGTATACATATTCATTATTGAATGATTATAACGTTTTTTAAAAATTAGCTAACAATTGGCGACGTGTGGATGCATTCACAATTAAATTAATAGCATAATGCCCGGTGACAGTCCATGTGTTTTGCGTAATCGTAACAATGAGATTTGGCGATTGGCACGGGTGTGACTATGACAGTGGATTCTCGTCGGTTCTGCGTCCGGTGATGCAACTGCGTGCTTTACGGCCTTTTATGATTCGACATCCGATTTGTAGAAGGTTTTTGTCAAATAGGATGTGTTCAATGTCGACCATACACAGTTGGTGGTGACCCAAGGGTGTTGAGCGATCATGGTTGTAGTCACATTCGGAAATAAATTAATCGTTGGTCTCCTTACTGTTTTTGTCGAAGAGACGATGGCAAGCCCAACGTCGTCAGGACACATCGAATATGTTTATAGATAGTCACTCATTTAAAGAGATCTTTGAGATTTTAAAGATTTGAAATAAATAAGAGATTTCTTTTATATATTTTTTTCTTTAACTTACACTTTGAAGATTTTGGTAATAAAAGTCTTTCTTAATTTCAGTAATTTCCTGTGAACATTTCAGATTTTGTTAATTTTCAAATGTTATCTACATTTGAAAATTAAAAACTTATTACACTTTATTGGAATAATTGGATTTTTTAATGCTTTCAAAATTAAATATCTTTGAAACCGTATTACCAAATTACAAGATATTTTCCCAGTAAAATCCATAATTTCTTCTTACCTAATGGTACAATTTTCAACCGTAAAAACGAAAATACCATACATTGATGGCCCAATCTCCCTACAAAACTCCTTTAGAAATGTCAATTTTCCTATAATTAAACAAATATTTGGTCGTTTAAGTAACTTTATTCAGAGATCGAATTCATCTTAAGACGACAGATTTATTAAAATCTATTCACTGTGGAAGTCTCCATATTATTTTATTTATCATTTAAAATAACATATTTCTTGTCCGTACACCATAAATTTTATTTTTCCAATCTTTATAAAAACAAAACTCAACTTTCGCTTGACAATCAACAAAAACATTACCAAGGTTACAAACCAACGATAATAATTGAAAAGGTATAAACCAAAGATAATTGTATTAGTGTATAGATGGAACAATAAAAATTGAAGATTCCTTCGATACTCGATACCCGTCTTTCTAATGGCTGCATGTCGTATGTTAAAAAGAGATAACAATAGCCGAATATGACGTCTTAAAACGCTGCGCGCCATAAAAGGGGCAACGTCATATTTGTTTATATCATGCTGGTTAACAAGCGCGTTTAGCTTTATGTGATTTAAAATACTTAAAAATGTGAAAGTGTGATATCATAAATCTGTTGCTTGCCAAGAATGGCTTGTACTGTTCCCGTTTGTCCAAGTAGAGTGGGTGTTTTGAAGGAGAATAATGGAAACATATCATTTCACCGGTAAGTCACACAGCTCGCACTCATTAATTTTGGTGTTTTGTAAACAAATTTTTATAATTATTTACTAAAAATGAATCATTGTACATGCATACACAGCTCTAAGGTTGATTTATGTAAAGAAAAGCTGGTGTTTATAACTAAAATTTACAAAAACCAAAGTTAATCGGAATTTTTGACATTTGTCTTGCTTTATAGTGCTGTAGTCTGATCTTGATAAGTTTATCGATAATTTATTTTTAGTAGTGTTGACAATTTCTAGCATTCACTGCAGGTTGAAAGTAATTTTTATCAATTTATAACAGATTTCCCACCGACATCGATTTAAACAAAACATGAACAAAAAATGTAAGAAAAGGCGACGATTGGAGAGCTTCGCAATATACAAGAATATGCTCGATGCACACTAGATTCTTGCTTTCGCCAAGGATTTCAGCGTAAAATTCTACACTCGTATGCAGTGCCGACAATATTCCCAAAATTACCACCATCGTGTAAACCAGTAAGTAATATCTATAAGTTATAAAGAACTATGAAAATTATGAAAATCTTTTGAATCATTAATAACCAAAAACTATTTCTTTTCAGAAATTACCCAGAAAAAGAAAACTTACTAATAAATACGTGGATACCCAAGCGTCAACATTAACTGCAAGTCTTTAAATTAAAATGTTGACGAATTACAGATGAACGATATCACAGATTAAAAAAAAATACAGACTAAAAATAAAACTTTAAGATTATCGAGTTTTTTTTCTCTCGTAATAAAAACCTATTCCCGTTCTACCCCTTAAGGATGGATTCTAAATATTTCTACTCAAAAAATAACTATTCTTTTGAAATATTTTGGTGAAATAAATGCGAGAGGTTGCATACAATCTCATACAACCGATTAGCAATGCGGCGAGTACCAGTACGCACCCACATTTTATTTATATTGAATAACCAAACAGTACACCGAAACGCATTTAGCCATACTTTTTATCCGTCATATATTTAAAATCTATATCAACGATATCTAGTTATCAATAAAAATGCACAGCACTATTATACGCTATAACTTTAGCTTGCATTGTATAGTCAAAATGGAGACATTCACTCAACTTCGACCCGATAGATTATATATGTATGTCTCTTTCAATCTTATGGCAATTTGAAGGTGTTAGAAAGAATAAAATATTGCTGCATTTTGTGATCCATCTATAGGTACAGACTAATACAACATCTTTGGTATAAACCTTATCAAGATTCTCTTTCTCTCTTACAAAGGATTGAAGTTTCAAATTTATACAATAATCAATATATCTATTTTATTATTTAAAAATGGCTTCAATAAAATAGCATCTTTTTTCTTATTGTTGCAGATAATGTTCAAGAAGTCACAACACTAGAGCAGTAACCATGCACAATTACCAGAACGCAACACAATTTCAAATAACATTTGGATGACATAGGTTTGTGAGTTTACATTTTTTAACACTCCTTTCTATCTCTCCCTTCGGTGATGTTAATGCTCATAGTTTCTCCAGGCCTTTAACGACGTCAGAGTACACAATGTCCCAATCGGCGCTGGGTCTTGGTGGAGAGAGGCGGTACTCTGTGCCCTCAAACCCGATGATTCACGATCCCCGCGGAATGCACTCCGAAGATCTCCACGCGTGGTCTATTTACAGGTAAAATAACCTTTCTACAAATGATCCCCTTTGAAAGTCATAAAAAAGTTAAACTGAGCTAATCGAGAGTAATTTGGATCTACCTCCTTTTTTCATGTAAAGGTCGTCAGACAGGCTGACGGTCCACTTGGTGGTAGGTGGCTATCATCGCATGTATAACATAAGCAAAGCTACAGGCGCTGTTAATCTGCTACCAATAGCAGAATTAAGGACAATAAATTAGGAAGGGATATTAGGGGGCTCTAGTGTCCCTTACTCTCCCTTACTAAAACACCGAAACACAACAGCACATATGCTGTTATTTCACTTTGGTCTTCTATAATGGGGTGGTTAACTGCCTCCAGATGTGCTGCCTAAATAACTGCAAGACGCTGTGTGCCCTGCCATTTGCCAGAGAGAAAATTAGACTAAGCCTCTCCTCTTTGTTATCCACCACGAGAGGACTCTGAAGATTGCCAGGACTTCTAATACCTTCGGAGTTATGTAACCTAAACATATTCCGTCCTGATGTTTTCCTTCACTGTTAGAGCAAGGCTATCATTTCTGAATTCTGATCACACATGAAAAGACTCTGAGGTGCAGGACCTTATTTCATATTTTCATGAATTTTGCCCTTCTTTAAACTTTGCTCAATTGTGACTTATAATGGTTACTAACTGTAATTAAATAGACGTAATCGATGTTAGACGTTATGTATTCCATTTATTGACGTATTTACTGAAATGAAAAATTAGGATTAGTGAAAGCCCATAGCCAGCAAGTCTCAGCATTCTCCCATCTAATGTTTTTAACTGGTAAATTACAGGCAAAATTTGAATTCGGACTTCACGGACAGTGCTCTCGGCAGCACAGACAAGAGTCCCTTACCTTATGGGAATTTTCAGCTGAGGGACACAACTGTTCAGTCCATTTTGTCTCATCCAAGATATGGACCAAAGTAAGTTATTTTTTACTATTCTATTTATATAAACGGAGACATAATGTTGTACATATTGTATTGTGATGTTGGACGAAAAAGGTCTTAAAATGTAACGGCAAGATGCGGTTACAATACTGGCCCTTTTATTAAAATATTTGAGCCTTTTACTGATAAATCTAAAGTTACCCGCGCTTCGTCCTCCCCCCCCCCCCTTTTTTTCGTAAATGTTAAATTAGATTTCTTCAATTTTTATTACTCCTATTTTTTTGTCAGGTAGATATTGAATTTTAATTTTTAGATGAAGGGTTGTCTTTTCTGCATTCCTCACATGTATGCAAAATTTCATTATGATCGGTTAACCAACAAACAAACTGAGTTTCGCATTAATAATTTTAGTAAAGATATTAACAAGTAGCAGAGGCAAGACACGTGTAATAGTGTCATGTTTTAGAATTAAATATGACCTCTATACAATTAAATACGTAATATGTTATTTTTACAATTCATATTTGGCACCGGTATAACTAAAATTAAACTTTATACCTTTTAAATTATAAGAATACCTTTTCAACGATAGATTTGAGGATGGAAGGATGTTCAGAACATCTCTGTGATAAAAATGATACAATGTTATTATCTATATTTACAGGTCAGCTCTGGGTTCAAATATGTACACATATCTGAAGTTTGGCCTTCCGCGTGTATTTCCTCCAAACCACAACGGTTCGCAACGTTCCGGAACTCCTAAACCGAAGACTTCCATCGGAAGCGGAATGAAACCTGCGCCCAGGTATTCATAATCAGTTACGACTACTGCCGCTAGTGAATGAGAGTAATGTCGGTTACGAATGTTAATTCGACACCAGTAATGAATGTTAATCGACACCAGAATTCTCTTTCTTCATAATTTTTTATTAATTAAATTTAATAATAACATGTTAATTGTTTTTGTTTAATCAGAATACAGAGACAGAGTAGAGGTATTCGGGAGACTTCGTCCGGGTACGATAGCTCCGATAATGAAACCTCAACGAATTACAAGTACAGTCGCAAATATAGATCCGATCCCGATTTTAGAATGCAAAATCTACATCCTTCCTATCAGGTATGTTCTTCTATTTTTGTTATATATTCACTATAAAATTAACTGTGCACAGCAAATATAAATAACTAATTCAAATCATATAAGAAAATTAGGTACTAAAGCGTAGTATGGCGTTGCAAACTACATATCTTGCAAAAATGCGTTAAAATTAATTTCAATTTAACATTAACAGTTAAATGTTTGTTTTTTATTATATTTATTGGTCGTCTCCTTCCCGTAGACAAAACTTTCTGAACAGGTGGTGGATTATTTCTTTTTTATTGTGTTTAGCAATCTATAAATACTTGTAAAAGTTTCATATTAAATTAAAATAAATTCATATTAAATTAAATATGAATTAAAATTTTGCTTTGTTTATAGCACAGCACGGGGGTGCCACTGGTAGCTATGCAACAGGCAGGCATTAGAGGCGAACCACACTGGACAAATTCACGGAACAAATCTATAAGCGAAGCTAATCTTCTGGGCATTGAGGCGAGACCGCAGCGAGCGCACTACACCAATAGAAGAAATAGCGTTGCTGACTTTGTACCGGACGATCACCATAGGTAAGGGAAACTATATAGAGACTAGCAGTGTTATTACAAAAAAAAATACTAAACTATGTCTCAACACGTGTTTTGTCAAACAGGGTCTAATGACATTTGTATACAATTTCACAGTTTAAACCCTGCCTCAAATAATGTTTAACCTTCGCTATTACAAAATAGTGTTTGTCCTTTGACTTACCAAAACATCGCTGGGCAACCTATAGGCAACCAAATGTTGTTATTTTAAAATTATAAAATAGCAAATAGTAACAATAAAATAGCAACATTACAAAACGTTCGTTCAACTTCATTTGGTTCAATCCGAAACGTTCCTTTCTATGCAAATTTGTTATGTGCTAATAGAATATCCTACGCAGAAAATATTTTAAAATTATCTATATATAAATAAAACAGTGACGTGTGTGATTATAAATTAATTATTGCTCTAAATACACCGCCATAAGTATGTTTTGGAACCAAAACTTACGTATATAATGAGTACATTGTACACATAGAACAGTGATCGGTTGAAAGAATGGAATGTGTTTATCAAGACTTGTCAATCGTCATTACTCATTGTCAAATGGGTATAATATAAATAAAAATTATGGAAAAAAATGGACAATTGCAATATTAAAATAAAAATTCGTGAACGTGAAGAAAATTGGGTTCAAGAATAAAAGGTAAAACAACCCGATATTTCACCATAATCATAACCACACCACTAAATACAACTTGCGAAAATTAGAGACAAAGCAGTAGACTAACTTTGAGTCTTCGACAAGTATTGACATGTTATAAATATGAAAAGTATTATTTAAACCGTGCCTAACTCTAACTGTTTAAACACGCTTTTGTAATAAACATTTTTTTAGACACATGTTCAATGTATGTTTATCTTTTTTGTAATAACACTGTAGATGTTTGAAAACGGCTGAACCGATTGTTACAAAATTTATTACCTATTGGTTCTAGAATATTCCCGATGCCTTTGTCAAATCATCACCCACTCACGTAATAATTTTTCAGCTACCTAATGCCATCGTCCCATCTCGGTGGCCGCGTGTCCAAGGCTGGCAGTCACATGTCGGTGACGCAATCGAGGAAACATTCCACACTGCGGCCAACCGATCATCTCGACGGCTACACGCATTCCGCTTACATCTACCCTAATTACTATGTAAGTTATTTGGCACTTATCTATTGCGTCTTCAAGCAAACATAAGAAGAAACGAAACTTGAGATCCTTTTTTGAAGTTTACTCTTTCATATAAAGCCCCCGGTATGGAAATTTTATGAGGAGTAAAATTAATACAAGCGTTAACTAAAAAGCGTTACGTTATCTGTCACTTCGACATTTGTGCGACGCTGACGCATGTATTTATGTTCCCTAATTCTATTCTCTGGGCTTATAAAAGCAAATTATCGTTGCGTTGAGCAACGAAACGAGCGCGTTATAACCTGTCAGTACAGCGACATCTGTCGTCGAAAAAATTAACTATTTGAACTTATAAAACGTAGTGACGTAGTGTATACCAAACGTGATTAACATAACTTTTATTGGAACACCCGACATTTGAGTATGCAGAATGTAACTAAATAATATAAAGTAATTATGTATCTAGTTATCTATTTACACAAGCAAAATTTTATACGTTTAAAATTACATGTATAAAATCTTTTAACATTTTTAACCCTTGCCCGAATTTTTAATACAATCTTAATTAATAATACTCTTTTCGAAACGTAATTTTATTATTGTTTTCAAATTTCTGAGGAGGATAATTTACCTATTTTGGTATAATTAAGAAAAGAAAATAGAAAATGTCATATTATGTTTGTTGAATCTAGCCTGGACCTTTATTTGGCCTTAGTAAGTTTTCAATTTTCCTACATAAAATGAAATAAATTATAAAAGCAACAAAGGATTTTTACAAGTTAAAGATTCAAAAAATTTAAATTGATCCGATTGATCCATATACCTAAATTATTACCTTAACCATTAATTAAAGTGTAACATTTAAAATTAGAAGATATTAATTGCATTGACAGGTCAACAGTCTAGAAATTACATCGCCAGAAAACAAATCAACGCTACTAGTTTCGGGTCTTAGTTTCGAAGTGAAATCTGGAGAAATTTTGGCGGTACTGGCTACTTCGCAGCACGAAGCGACTGGCCTATTAGATGTTTTAGCTGGTGTGCGAAAGGTAACTGAATACCAATGCTTCGTCTGAACTCTAAAAATCTAATCAGTTTGAATTATTTGATAATATTATGTTGATTGTTACAGAAATTGAGTGGCGATATCGTATTGAACGGGCAGCCAGTAGCGTCTTCGACTCTCCGCAAGGTGGTGGCGTACGTACGCAAAGACACGTCCTTATGTCCCTCGATGACTGTGGAACATACGCTCAGATTTCACGCAACATTGAGGCGACCGAGGAGCAACCATAACCAAGTGAAAATGGATGACAGAGATCGAGTAAGTCTCACTACATTTTAGAAAGCTTAGTAGGTAGGGGCAGGTTTCATAAATGTTGTGTGAGAAGATATATACTTCGTCCGCGTGTCTTTATAAAATATTTTTAAAATCGGTCCAGTAGTCTTTGACTTTGTTCATTACAAACATACGTACAAATCTTTTCTCTTTATAATATTAGTATAGATAACAATAAGTGTATGTATAATTAAAATCATAACATATGTTCTTTAAAAAAGATGTGTTAAAAATATAATAATATATATGTTAAAATTCCAGATAAATCTGCTAATAGAAGAATTAGGTCTAGAGCAAGTGAGGGACACAAACGTGGCTCGCTTGACTCGGTCGGAAGTGCGTCGTCTGAACGTCGCGTGCCAACTTCTGCTAGACATGGCAGTGTTGATCCTCGACCAGCCCACCAAAGAGATGGATATCTTCGACACCTTCTTCCTGGTCGAATACTTGCGGAATTGGGCCAGCACTGGCCGAGTAGTGATTATGTCATTACATCCACCGACTTATGAAATTTTTGCAATGTTAACCAAGGTATAACAAGACACTACTCCAAACCTTTATATTCCATGGACTCTTTAAGTTGAATGAAAGAAAAGTTTTTAGAATTGAACCTATGCAATTATTCCAACTAGCCAATTCAAGTGGCTACTTGTTTTCAATAAAGGCTCAAGGGATATTTTGTCCTAATTCGATTCTTAAACAATCTTTCGCAAGGATATAATATGCCTTTTAAAAATATTGTAATTTTTTTTATCGACTCTGTCAATTCATAACCAAAGATATTCTTTTTTTACTTTATTGTGTAAAGGTCGCCAGACAGGCTGACGGTCCACGTGATGGTAGGTGGATACCGTCACCCTTTAAAACAAGCTACGCTACAGGTGCTGTGAGTGCGGTACCGACTATGTGATTAGGGATCAGGATTTAGGAAGGTATATACAGAAAAGGAAATGAGAAATTTAACTAATTGGCTTACAAAAAAATAAATTTCAGGTGGTACTAATATCAGCTGGTCGAACGATGTTTAGCGGTTATAGAAGAGACATGTTGCCATATTTCGCCTCCATTGATTACCCTTGTCCTGCCTTCAAGAACCCTTCCGATTATTACTGTAAGTAAAATAAGCAATAAATATTTAATTTTTATTCAATTTGATTTTTCCTTTAATTTAATGAATATAGTACATCACACGGTCATATTTCAGTAGTTTTGGAAAATTTTGAGATTCAGTTTTGATACACCCCTAAGCAATTAGAGTTTATTTTTAAAGATTCCTTTGTAAGTGTGTATTGTCAGTCTCAATAGTTAGTTCACTGTTAATGTTACGTTTCCCACATGAAATCCGAAAGCCCTCAGAGTTTGTTAGCTTTAAATTGGTAGGCATAATGGGTTCTACAGTCATATTTTGACGGCGCATTATAAAACCGTGAAATACAGCATATGCGCTGTTGTGTTGAGGTGAGTGAGTAAGGACTATATTTCATAAGGACTATAGACACCATGGCGGCGCAACCAGTTGCGCCACCGTGGTGTCCATAAGCTACCAAACTAGACACCAGAGTCGCCACACCACACTGAGCAATGAGGTGAGGGCGTCACTGGCGGCCGAGTGAGTGAAACACCATACAGCGCTGTAGTAATTAGTGGTGGCGCGACCAGTATGGCGGCGCGACCAGTAACATTCTGTGCACGCGTCCGAGCTGATTGCGCCGCCAAATTGGTTTAAATTCTCTATAGACACCAGGTGAGTAACTCTCTATAGAGCTGTATACATTTTGTTGGTAGCGGCGATTGGTTGCGCTGCCATGGTGTCCCGGTGAAATATAGCCCTAAGAGATACCAAAGTCAATCTTTGCTTTGTAGTGGATCTGGTGACCCTTGACGACCTGTCGGCGGCTGCGATGTTGGAGTCATCAGGTCGAATAGAAGCCTTGGCGGGAGTGTTTGCAGGAGCGCAGTCCCCACCGGAACCTCCGCCGCCAGTCCCTTTGCCGGCGCCTGTCACTCGACCTAATGTTTTCGTGCAAGCGTTCGCTCTGATGGAGTAAGTTCTCTTTGTTATTTTTCTGGATAAACAGGATGAATTTATATTTGTGTGCCTTACTTAATAACCATGGATTCCTAATCAGGGATTAGGATGGGGGGGGGGGAGAAATGGGCTCTGACCTGGCTCTGACATCCCTTACTTACCCACCGAAACATGACAGCACACACGCTGTTATTTCACGATTCTGCCGCTGCCGCTACTTAATATGTCGTAATACTTAAAACTATGTGGTGTTATTTTACCTTAGCTCTGTAAGCCTTACTGCCGCTGGACGGACAGATTGTTGAACGCAGTTTACCCCAGTTTGTATCAATTTGTAACAATGTATTTGTTTTTATCTGATTTCAAGTCATAAATATTGCATGTGTATCTGTATATATTTCTTTACCAAATAAATTTATTATAAAACATAATATACAGGAGAAAACAATTAATTTTCCCTTAATTAATTCCACAGCGATAATACATGGTATAAACATTTTTAACTATTATTTTAGTAATGTGTATTTTTTTATTATTCAGGAAAAGCTTAGTGTATACACAAATGACAACCATGTCAAATGTGATCACACGGGTCTTCATCGCTGCAGTCATGTCTCTCGTTATGGGCACAATTTTCTGGGACTTACCGTCTACTGATTCCAAAGTAAGTTTATACAATTTGGTGTTCCGAATCAAAACAGAAAGTTGGATTGGACTCCTATGCTATAAAGTATTCCATTGACAGCTGAGCCAGAATGACCGCGTGGGGTACCACTACGCAGCGATGTGCCTTTGCCTGTGGCCTTGTGCGCTTTTTGCGAGTCTTCGCGAGGCCAGCGCGGCGCGTCCTCATCTCGAGCGAGACCTGGCGCTCGGCCTTTATTCTAGGACCATGTACATACTTTACGATGTAAGTCCATATTATATGCTTACTTATTCTTCATTCTTAATTATTTTCTTCAACTACAATCTTAAATTGGTCTCAATTCTTCACCACGCATCTTGTTTATTACGTAAATAATATAAAATAAATCGACAAGACTAAATACACCAAATGTTAGCTATTATAAGCTTGTGTTGTGGGTACCATACCACGGACTGGGGACTAAACCCTGGAACCCAGAGTCAATTTGAAAAATTAATTTTCAAAATCTAACTTAGGACTCAAGAGTCAGAGCACTAAGGCGAGAACTTTATCCACTACGCTAAAGAGTTCCTCCATTTTAGTATTACATATAATCATTTTGTACACGTTTCTTTTGCGCTAGAGTTTCCCAAAGTTCCCAAAAGTTGATTTATTTATTGTGGTCTATCAACGCACATACATATGCGACAACAATATATAAAATTTTATAGGTGACCACACCACTTGCAAACGTTGTAGAAATACATATTTGGAATAACTTTGGGGAAATTAAATAATTAAAATATAAAAATTAGCTTGAAAAAGAAATAACGTAGGCACGTGCAATGCAAATATATTAAATTACAACATTTAAAAAAAGATGGAATAGAGGAAAGGAATACCTAAACAAAATTAAGAATAATAATATTAAGAATTTAAGAATAATAAAATTAATTAAGAAAATTAAATTAATAAAAAAATATTTTTTAAAGTTGAAAGTAAGAGTTCTTTATACGTATTCGCGGATCGATCTAAATATTAGTAAGCCATAGTGATCTTAAACAGCAAATATGATGCATTTCAGCAATTCCTCTCCGTGTGGTCGGGAGTAGTGATGTGGCTGGCATATCTGGTGCCAAGTTACGCTATGAGCGGACTGTATGCGCAGTCGTCGGCCTCCTTCGATGGATTCTACATTTACTTAGGTATAATTATTGTAATTTTTAGCTTTATTTGTTGAATATGCGATCTCTCAATCAACGTTCATATTTATTTATTTATTTATTTATTCGGAGAAATAACAGACACAAGTTTATGTTGTAGTTACATGTGTAGAATCTAATACATAAGTACAAATAAAAACTTATATCCTCCAACATTCTCACTAAGACACATTAAATTGCAGAAGGAAGCTACAAAAGTAAGATTACAACTAAGATTACAAACTAGGCGCAAGATGGTAAGCAACAATACATGTAAAATATCCAATCGAAAAGTTAGCCACGCCACGATGACAATAACAAAAGAGAAAGCATTGTGCAAGATTCATTCAACCACTACATTTGAAGTTATATTTAATCACTTAACCCAACCACTTTATTACAGATATTACAGATCACTTTATTACAGATAGTGATAAATTTAATTGTAAGTATCCTACGTTACACGTAGATATACGTCTGTCCTAGCCCACAATAGTATTTATTTCTTTTTTAAATTTATTTAAGCTACTGCCAAAAAGGTTTGTAGAACTAAATTTAGTGTTATATAATTTACATAATCTTTGTATAGGGGCACGTTCGCCGGCGCTAGTGGAACATGAAGCCGTAGCCAGTAACGCCGTCGATCGTGTTCGTCTAGCGGGGGTTCTGAAACGAATTTCCGCCAACAAGGCAGGGCAGTTGTACTTCGCATTACATATCTTATATAATATAGTAGCATCTATTTGCTGCCTTCTATTTTTAAGTGTAGTTATCTTAAATTTCTCTTGAAGTTTTTTATAAGATAAAGGTTTACCAAACAAACGGAAATGTACCGCACAAAGAAATTTTCTTTGTATTCTCTCTAGTCTCTCTGTGTAAATGTTATAGTGTGGGTTCCACACCACTGATGCGTATTCTAATTGAGATCTAATTAAAGTTTTGTATAAAATAAGATAGCTTGAGAGCTTTTTGAAAGGTTTAGTAATGCGTAATACAAAGCCCATCATTCTATATGCTTTTTTAATAATATTTTCAATATGATGATTTAGTATTAATTTTTCGTCGATGTGAACACCAAGGTCTTTTACTAAATTCACTTTCTTGAGTAGTATATTTCCCATTTTATATCTATTTACAATGTTCTTTTTATTTCTAGTAATAGATATTTGCATACACTTATCATAGGCTAAATATAATTTATTATTTATGCAATACTGTTCTAGACGATCCAAATCCTCTTGTATCAATTTGCAGTCATTGAAGTTAATTACAGTTTTATATATTTTTAGATCGTCCGCGAACATCAAAAAAGATGTATTTTTGAAGCACTTCGAGATATCATTCACAAAAATAATGTACAATAAAGGACCAAGTATGGATCCCTGTATAACACCAGATGTAACTTCTGATTCATTAGACTCATAGCCGTTAATAACAATTTTTTGTGTTCTACGGTCTAGATATGATACGAACCACCTCAACAAATTCCCCTTAATACCATTATAAGATAACTTATGCAAAAGAAGCCTGTGGTCGACCTTATCAAAAGCTTTTTGAAAATCGGTGTATATTACATCAACCTGATTTCTACTGTCCATAGACCTGAACAAGAAATTGCTATACAAAAGTAAATTTGATGTTGTTGATTTGTTTTTAACAAACCCGTGTTGTTCCTCAATTATGTGTTTTTCTATATGTGGATAAATGACATTATGTATGAGACATTCAAAAACTTTTGGCAAACATGATTGAACAGATATTGGACGGTAGTTGGTAACATGCGCTTTCGGCCCCGACTTGTGAATAGGAGTGACATGAGCCATCTTCCATTGGTCGGGGAAAATTCCCTCCGTCAAACTTTTGTTAAATAATAAGTACAATGGGTACGATATAGCGGCCCCAATATTTTTAATAAATAGAGGTGAAATTTTGTCTGGACCTGAACCCTTATTGACATCTAATTTTTCTAGTTGTTTTACAATTATTTCCTCGGTCAAAAATATATTGGTGATATTATTTGCGCTTATGTGTTCCATTTCCATATTAAGTTCCTCAGCATTTATACTTACTTTTTTTTCAAACACTGAGTTGAAATAATCAGAAAATAGATTAGCCACGTCCTGTGGATCATCAGCGGATTTGTCTCCATGAAACATTTTATTCGGATAGCAATCATTTGACTTACGTTGAGATGATACAAAACCCCAGAATGACTTCGTATTTTCCAATAACATATTTTCTGTTGAGTTGGCGTAGCACCTGAAGTCTGTTTTTAGTAATAATTTACAACGCGCCCTGAGTAAACTGTATTCGCGATAATCCGCCAATGATCCATAAATTTTCCACTTTCGCCATACTCTTTCTTTACGTTTAAATGTCTTTTTAAGTGCTAAAGAGAACCATACAGGATACAAAGTTTTTCCCTTAATCTTAAGTGCGACATGGACATCAATTATCTGGAATAATAAATCATAGAACGTATTTACAGCTGTATTAGTGTCCAAGTTACCCAATATCCCCTGCCAATCAACTTGCTTTAAAGCATTAATTATATCTGGGTAATTAGCTTTCCGAAAATTGTATGTCGAAAGTGGTTTTTTTTTCATTATATGAGGAGATATTTTTCTTATGCTACAGTACTGTATAGGGGGGTGGTAATCGTCAATTTTTGTTAAAGGAATAGCTGTTTCAATGTGTGAAATGAGACCTGGTGTGCAAAACAACAAGTCTAGAAGTCCATTATTCGAGTTTAATATATGATTGTATTGACACAGACCTAACATTTCACATGTTTCAATAAGCGCTATACTTTCCTCATTCAGACCTGATATAATCGGTTTTAAAGTTTTATCACCATCCTGAGTCCAACCAATGTCTGGCAAATTGAAATCACCTACAATACATACTTCGGTTTTTTGTTTAGTAAGTTTATTACAAGTACTTTCTAGATTCTCCAGATACAATTTATACAACGTAGTTCCAGATTTTGGGGGTAAATAAACAGCATTTAAAAGAATTTCATTGTCAGGAGCGGATAACAAAATATAAATCTCTTCCCATGGGTATTCTCTACTAACTAGGCAGCTTGACTGAATACTTTTCTTGACTGCTATCAATACTCCCCCTCCGTCCTTTTTGGTTGATTTATTCAGATCCCTATCCGCCCGATACACGTTGTACCTGACATCAACAATCTCGGTGTCAAATATACCTGGCTTTAACCACGTTTCAGTGAAAATCAGGACATCAAAATCTGAATTCAGTATATTCAGACGTACATCACTAAGTTTCGATCTTAACCCCCGGCAATTTTGGTAGTAAAATGAAAGCGTCTCATGTAGCATTTGTGATAAAACAAGTAAGCATGGTATTGTAAACACACTGTATAATATAGTTATGGGCATGGGTTAGCCTAAAAATCACACATCTGACAATGATTAGGGCTTTCGACGTTAATTTTTTTAAAGTTATATAGGAGGCGTAAGGCTTTAATAAAGTAAAGAGTAGACAGTGTAGACAGGTGTGATAAGTGTGTCGATGCAGTCACAAATTCGCCAAATCAGCTTCATGCCGAATCGCAATCACCTTCGATTGGTCATTCCTGCGGAGGAGTATGGTTGCATTTTTTATCCAGACGTATTTGTAGTCTTTAGCGACAGCCACTTCTCTGACTTTAGAGAACAAAATCTTATTTTTGAGGGTAAGGTGTTCGTTAACATATATTCGCTGTAATGAGTTACCTCCAGAGGCTTCGGCATAAGTAGTGGAGTCACCTGGCTTCGAAGACGCAGCTGCTTTACGTAGTTGTTCCAGAGTAAGATTTTTCCTAATCCTTGCTGCCGCTATGACCTCGCTTTTAAGACGCCTAGACGTAAGTTGTACTATAATATTTTTGGGACGGTTTGTCGAGTTGTTATTATGAGCAACACGGTGGCAATCTCGAATGCGGTCTTCTGTGATTGGAACTCCCAACAAAACGCCAAGTGTCGCCACAATGTGCAATAAATTCTCGTTTTTGCTCTCCGGTATATTTTGTATCTCGATGTTACATAAGCGTGACTTCTGTTCGGAATCGTCGACTAGCTTCTTCAAGAGCAATAACTCTTCACTTATTTTTTTCTTACTTTCCGACAGCTGAACGATTTCTGATTCAAGCTCTATGACTTTTTTATTTAAGGCACCGACTCCAGACTCCAATTCTACAATCTTTGTTCCCCACAAGCTCACTGTTGACATCAGGTTCTTTAGTTGTTCAGTGAAATCCGCTCTAAGGGATTCAATGTTGATATTTATGGTAGCAAAACTAAGATCAAAATGGGCCTTTAGTTGGTCAAAATCTATATTTACAATCGAGCGCGGCTGGCATGTATTATCTAATAATAAAGGCGGAACTGGGGAGCCTTTTCCAGATGTGGATTTGCTCGGGCCACCTTTGCATGGCACACATTTCCATTTAGGTTTGTTCATCGGTAATATTTTGTTAAGATCTTTCTCTGATAAGCCACCACAAGAGTAGTGCATCGAAACTCGGCAACTCGCACATTTAAGTACTTCCTCCGCCTTCAAATCGTTACACTTTGCGCATTCCATTGTTTTGTTTGTTAACCTGTATATATTTTTTAAATTGATTTTAAATATTTATTATTTTTTGTAGAAGTGTAAATATTATCTATGCTCCAAAAATCTATTATGAATAACAGTGATTGTACAACATTCATTCGTTTACTCCTGGGATACGAACCGTTGCCACTTGAACGCTAGCATCATCTTAGTACGCTGCGTCAAATGCCTCCTCAGATTTGCATTTAAAAGTCGTTATCACTTTCTAAGAATAAAACATTTATTTATCTGTAGGGTATAGGTTAAAATTTTTATTGCATATTTTTTTTCCCAATGACTTTCAATTTTCCTTTTGACTTACAATTAGTTATTGTTCTTTAGAGATGTTATAATAAACTTTACTTTTTCACTATATTATATTAATTAATTTTAACACAATATTACAATGTTTTTATTCTTATTGTTATTGATCACTGTTTCGTATCCGGTGTAACTATATTCATATTTCACCAAAAAACACAAACTATTTCTTGATTTTTATAGAGTATTTCACTTTATTGTTGAACACGGTAATATATAAATATTTTTCAGATAGAATTAGGTATTATTATCATTTTAAAACCATTAAAAACACTGGAGCCAAAAACTACCGACCAACTTCCAACTTGATCATTTTATGAACCATTTTATGAACCATTTTATGAACCATATTACTATAAGACGAACTTAAAATACCAAACAAAAAAGTATGTGTAAAACGTATAAGTGTGTCTTTAAACGTATAAAATTTTCCTCTTGTCAATGGATAATTGCATACATAATTACTTTATATTATTTAGTTATATTCTGCATACTCAGATGTCACGTGTTCCAACAAAAGTTATGTTAATCACGTTCGGTATGCACAGATGTTACTACGTTTTATAAGTTCAAATAGATCATTTTTTCGCCGACAGATGTCGCTGCGCCGGCAGTTTATAACACGCTCGTTTCGTTTGAGATTTTGACTTTTAATACAAGATTTTGACGTTTGCTTTTACAAGCCCAGAGAATAGAATTAGGGAACATAAATACATGCTTCAGCTGTCGCACAAATGACAAAGTGACAGATAATGTAACGCTTTTTAGTTAACGTTTGTATTAATTTTACTCTTAATAAAATTTCCATACCGGGGGGCTCATATGGAAATCGATTCTTAAGGAGTAAACTCCAAAAACCTGATATTGATTCAGGCCATTCAAGGTCAGTACAAATAATATAATATTAAACGAACACGGTACGCGTGCAGTTGGCAGTGCAATTCAAAATATAGGTTAATCAACATATAAAAAGACTAAAATAATTACAAAGGCTATTGGTTCCACATAAGACCAAAACAATGAGTTAATTGCCTCTAAAGTATTATAAATGAATCGTCGACAGGTTATATGGTGGTATACCTAATCAGCATTCAGATGTTGTGCCGCGCCATCATATTCCTTGTGCCAATGGAGAAGACAGCGGCCGCCTTGGCCGGATTGTGTCTGCTGCTGGCGACGTTGGTCTGTGGAGTGTTGGTCCACCTGCAAGACCTGCCGACCTACGTTAAGTGGCTGGAGTACGTGTCGCCCCCCAGATGGGCCATGCCAGAGGTGCTGAGGAGGGAGCTAAGCGAAGAAGCCTTGAGGAGCAGTATTAGTAAAGAGATGCGGTGTACCAATAAACAGGTAACATTATTTCTTTTGGCATCGTGATTGCTTCCAAAAATTAAAATTTATTTTAATTTATCGCCACTGCGAAAAGCTTTTTGCTTCGTAATAAAGGAATATAAGTCCAATTACAAATAAATGAGTGGAAATACAGTATCCATAGAAAAGACATAATAAGTGTTTAGGTACAACATTTGAAAATGGGACTCCTTGACCGTAGGACTTTTTGTTTCATCTGTCACTTGTTCTTAAATTGTGGAGTCATTTTTAAAATTGCGTATTTACATCATCATGGATTTAACTCGTAAACATTTTTGTAGTATGATTTTCTACGATTTTAAGTTCTACACTTTTGGCTTTTGGCCTGCTTTTGGCGATGAAGCACCATGCAAGACGACTATTTATAACTGGTTTGCAGAATCGAACACGGTAGTGTCAAATTCAGTGACCACTTTTGTGATGGTCGCCCGTCCATCGTTGTGAACAACAAAAACTTCGATACCTAACAATTGTTCTTTTTTTATTTCCAGAGACCCTACCAGGACATAATAGTACAATCACCGTGCCCTCCGCCAAATGGAACCCAAGTACTCTCAAACTACGATTACTTGCGGTCGGATAGACTGTGGGAATTTAATGAAGAAAGTTTTCTTATAGCTTTGGCTGTATTCTACGCAGCTTTTGCTTTAATCGCGGTTATAGCTTTCGTTTGCGATTGTACAAAGTATACTAAGACAAAGGAAAGAAGATATATGAGAGGACATAAAGTTACTGCAAATACTCCGTAAAGAACGAAGTACAATTTTAAAAAACAAAAATGCGTGTTGATTGGTTGTAACTTAATATGCAAGCGTTGTTATAGGTTTATATTTTGTTTGAATTTCAATTGATATAATGTCAATTGTAATTATATTCTGATTCTAACTAAAAGAACTGGCAGGCAATATTATATTGGCTGGATTTTCGAATATTTCGAAATGAATTTAAATTTAGAATAAAGAATGAAACTGCTCAAATGTAGAGCAAATAAACTTAGGATACTAAGATAATAATTATAAATCAATGTACAAATAATTAATAATTATAATAATAATGAATTTTCTCTATAATAAATGCCCAAGGCTGACTATTTTACGTCTTCCAATGTTGGTTATTCATGCATATTGAAAATTTGTTTAAGGCTTCTGCCATACTTTACTGTCAATGGTGTCTAATAAGTGTAAGTTATTGTAATCTTAGTTAAAATGAATTTTTTTTTATTATAAAATGATTCAAATAACGGGAGTTAATAATGACTAAAAAGGTCAGAAATAGATATATGAATATATATTTTACAGCAGCGCAGCCTATACTGAAATATATATTGATATACGGTATTATATTTTATGGCAACGTGTACGTGTACTTTGTAGCACAGTCATAGTGTTTTGAAGGCAAAATATATATTTGAACATCTTACATCATGTGTTGCTATATTATATATATTTAGGCATATTAATATATATTATAGTCTCGTGTGTGCTGGGCTTTATTCGATCTAGTAAAATCGACACCTCGTTAGAATCAGCGGCAACAATCAGTGTGCTGCGGCCGTAGCTTAATACACAATTTGAATTATATCAAAACTAGCTTTTGCTCGCGACTTGGTCCGCGTCTCTTTATAAAATATTACTCGCTTATAATGTAGCTTTCTATAGGTGAAAGAATTTTTAAAATCTGTAAAGTAGTCTTTGAGTATATTCATTACATACATTAAAGAGATGGAGGGAGAGTGAGTGAGTAGCATATGTTACTCGCTGATAAGCTTTCTATGGATGTAATAAATAATTTTTAAACTCGGTCCAGTAGTTTTTGAGTTTATTCATTACAAACACAAAAATACATACATACATACAAATCTATTCTCTGTATAATATTAGTATAGACAAAAGCGTAAATCCTCTAATGTGCGCCGGCCCTAACTCGACCGAAAAGTGTCCAACATGAATGGTTGGTCAAAAAGTCTATGCGATATCAAAGTAAAAATTATTAATTTTATAGAAATAAATATCACATTATTAAAAAAATTCAAATTAATGGTTGAATGAAGGCTCAAAAGACTGGAAACATTTTTTGCCTATTTCAAATGCGCCCTTAAATATTATTTATATATTATTTTCGACAATACTAGCGAACCGCTCCGGCTTCGCACTGATCCAATTTACTTACCTAATAATGAAATAATTGCGCTTAGAAAAAAATATTTTTATTTTATTAGTGATTTTATCGCTCCATTTCTATTAGTGACAACTGTATCAAAAATCCGTTGCGTGATTTAGAAGTGGTAAGCGACTTAGTTTCATACTATTTAGATTACATTTTAATATTCCGTTCAATTTAATAACCGTTAAGTTTAAATTGACAAGGTTTTTGCCAAATACAAAAACCGGCAAGGTTAACAAATGTTATATTTCAAAAAACTTGCTATACTCAAAATATTTAATTGATGAATAATGGCACAAAAGTATGGGTATTTCTCATGGTTCAAGATTTAATTTTAATTTTTTCATCACTGCCCAACGACAGTTTTTCCATGTAGCAAATAAAATTATATAAAATGGTGTTAAGGCCAATGTGTAAAAAAGAAGCCATATCGTAGATACTTAAATGTAGTTAATTATGTAAGTTACCTTAAATGAACTTAATTATATGCATTAATAAAAAAAAACTTAATTATCACGATTTTTATTTATTTTCTTAAGATTTATTCATACAAAACAACTATAATTAAAACAACAATGATTTTAGATGAAATAAACAATATATATAGATTTCATTGATAACTGAACACATTATTGCAACCACTTACAGATCTAAAAAAAACATCAAATTATCAATAAATTATTATAAGTAATAACGAGTCCAAATTGTTAATAAATAAAAACAATTAATAGCTAATTTCAGGTTATTATCTAATTCACATTATGTTTAAAGAAATTTAAAGTTAATTTAACTTATAAGATTTTTATAAATTATGGTTAGCGTTGGTCATAGAACATGCTTATCTTTCAATAAGGTTTTACAATAATTTCTGGATTAATTTTTTTATTAATGTAAATATTCGATCTAATGTTATTTACTTATGTTTTATGTACGTAAGTAAATAAATGCAAATAATATAATTATGAAAAAATTGTTAGAGAACTTTTTTTTAATGGTCCAAAGACAGGCTGATGATCCACTTGACGGTAGGTGGCTACCGTCGCCTATAACACAGTAACACCACAGCTACTGCAAGGATAAGGGATTGGATAGGAAAATGGGCTCTGGCATCCCTTACTCACTGAAACCCAACAGCACACGTACTATTTCACGATGGTGTTCTGTAAGGGGTGGTTACTGCCGCCAGATGGGCCGCCCAAATGACTGCGAAACGCAGTGTGCCCTACGACTACTTTTCAGATACAGAGCAGAGCCAAATTTGAAAAGTTCCCTAGAACAGAGCGTTAAGGCAAGCACCCTAACACTTAAGAAAATATTTTTGGAGATGTCAATTTTTCTCTTCATGAGGCCCTTCCTCTTCAAATGTTTGAAAAAGTAAAATAATTCTAATAGTAAATAATTCATTTTTATTAATATACTTAGATAGATTACAATGTTGGTTCCAAGTCTGTGACGGGTACGACTTTCTACATTCATAATGTCCTACAAAGTGGACCAAAATTTGACAGCTGCGGTTTTTAACGCCCGAGAGGGCTGTTTGTTATAAGTTTAACCTGTGTATGGGTGTGTTTGTGGCATCATTGCTCCCAAACGGATTGACCGATTTTGATCCACTTTTTTTAAAGCTGACATGGTCGAGATGGTTCTCAGCTATAATTTATGAGGATCTGTTCAGGCGTTTGAAGATCATCAGCTCAGTTCCTAGTTTACGAAGGGATCTCACTAAATTCCACAGGTTCGATTGATTTGAAATTTGGTGTACTGTTACTTCCGTGGTATTTCCATGACATGGTAACCTTGACCTGATGCTGTAGCATCAAGTGGACTGAGAGATACCCAATTCCTCAGCAACTTAGAGCAGTCATAGCGTGTTTGGCTATTTGTACTAGTAAACCAGTCACGGATCAGAAATCGACTTTTACGCTTTTTTTTTCTGTTTCATCACTTTACGTAAAATTTACATAGTTTACATACTTACATAAATATTTACATTTTATTCAATTACAGGCCCCGCCAAATAGATGTGCATAGAAGTTCAATCACAATTGATTCTCGTAGGTATGTCTACGCAAATTTAGAGAACGCAACAAACTTTTTGAAAGTCGACCGCCAATTATGAAACGCCTATGAGCGTCTAATTTAATGGCAGTTTGTATAACGTGCGATACACTTCGCATACAAATTGTAGAAGTTATAAGTCGAACTTTTATGCACAGCTGTTTGGCACAAAGAAATCCAATAGAAGAATTTATATACAAGATGGGAAGTGACGTGAATACACGGTATAAATTTAATGAATTTGTTTATATTTAGTCCCAAAGGTAAAGAAGAAGGATGCGAAACCGGCAATGGCAAGTATTTCTACCCTCAAAAAATATGCGTTAATCTACACTATTCCAAAACGAAACCAGAATGAACCAGCAAATTATAAGTTCGAAGTAATTTTCATAACCGAAAACATCTTTTTTTACAATGACAATGAGATCAGTCCATTGTGCACTTAATCTTTTAATTTTTCACACAGTGTGCGTAACTACAAAAATGTCAATACTATGTATTTTAAAGTGCTATGTATTTTTTACTATGTATCTAAAAGTATTTTTAAATTTGATTATAAAAAATAATAAAAAGATAACAAAATAAAGATGGTTTTGTAATTTTTTTACAGTCACGTGCTTGCTGGATACGAATGTCTTTATATACTTCTTTATTAGTTTTAAGGCCAAACCTCCAATACAATATCCAATTTATACCTAGGCGTGCCTTAAGGTAATGCATGTACCTAAGTCAGCGTGATATGACTCGACTCTAATTTCTCAGGTTCTTTAAAACAATTAGGCCTGCATTCATACAAACAATTTGTCATACCCAAAACCCACTTGTCATGGCTTACTCAGACGTGTCACAAAGTTTAACTCGACCTGAGTCTAACAGGCCTGAGAATACCTAACGCACATCCAATTTCAAATTTAGTGAAAAAGAATAAATACTTCTTTTTCAAATTGATGTACTTTTCCACTAAATCATAACATTGAGCGATTTGCAGAGTTCGAATTTTTACTATATTTTACTATTGAATTTTACTATAGAATTATATTAATATCTACATAATATTATCAATGAAAACTAATCAGTTTTCAAATTTAGATATTCTTTTACATTGTTATTATCGATATGAAAAAATTCATAGTACCGTTTACAAATATCACATATGCATGGTGTAATGTTGCAAGCACTCTTTGATGGCGATTTCAATTGTTGTTCCATGCGAGCCTCCTCGTCTATGTATCGACTCTCTAAAATTGACTTGCTCAATTTATTTTCCGTCGATGAATAGTCTTTATATAGCTGGGAGGTGTCATCAACCCTGCAAAAACATCAATTATAGAGACACTTCGTCCGCGTTGAAAAATGAAAAATATAATGTCTGAAAAAAAAACATATGAGCAAAATATAAAGCCTTTATTGCTGACATTTTTATTGCTGTTATAGTATTGGCAGGCGTTGGATTTTTATTTTTAGACGATCCCTCGGGAATAGTACTATTTATAAGTATGGAAGATGTCCTAGGTCCTTTTCTGTATTCCTGACATTGTGTATGCAAAATTTCACGATTATCGGTTGAGTATTTAAGGCGTGAAAATGTCCGTCTGTCTAGTATTTATAATATTAGTAAGTATGAATTTAGCTTTAAAACTGTTACATTTAATAACGATATTAGATTTTTATTAATCTATGCTTTAACTAAACACTATCGCCAAACACTATGTCCTGAACAATGATAACAGATCCGCATTTCCGACAAGCAAATATTAACTTGGGGGCCTTTAGAATAATGTCTGGAGTAGACCAAATATATATGTCGTCTTTCTAAGAGTCTCTGTTGATAGATCTATTAAGAATATTGCTTGGTGTTTATTATTAAGCTTAAGAGCTAGTTCAGACAAGGCGGAACCGAGCGGAGCTTATAACATTGTACTAAAAGCATCCGTGCAGTAGCCGCTACACGTCCGCTAGAAAACGAATTCGCACATTTGCCACACTATGCTCATCGCTCTGCTCCACGCGATGTTGCCCTTCCTGTCCACACACTGCTCTACTCGTGCAATTAATCGCGACGCACCGCACTAGGTCGTTTGTCTTTGCAACACAATGGACAATGGACAATGGAAATTGTGGCAACGAGCGCGTTATGCATTTTTAATATAAGTAATTATATCAATTATGCTAATTATTATAATACATTATTACAGGTTCTTTGACTCGCGCCCAAAAAACCGACAAAACAGGGAGCGGTGGGCATGACGAGTTGTTGCCAGACTGCGTTTCTGCCTCGACGAGACGTTCCTTCGGCGCGTTCAGTCAGTTGTAAAACGTAGTGATTATATACTCTTTGGTCAGTTGCTGCGCGGAATCCGCGCGTATCAAACGTGTAACAATGGATCGCTTCGACACCGAATTATTCATTCATGAATGAGAAAAAGGACTTGCTTTAAAAAGATATAAAGTAACTGACCATAGGTGATTCGATGACGTAAGATTGGATGCACCCAGTATTGCTCTTTTCTTTTTCCTTTTTTACGGAGAAAGTACAAAATCTTATATGTTAATTCGGGTAACAAACTATCTGTATGCCAAATTTCATCCAAATCCGTTCAGCCGTTTTAGCGTGATTGAGTAACAAACTTTTCGCAGCGCACTCCAAATAATGAAATTTATATGCATTTTTTGATACCTTGGGTTAAATTATTGTAATTTTCGAAATCTCTAATTTTTTTTTTTTTTTTTTATGAAATACAGCCGCTGATAATGTAGCATTCTATATATGAAAAGGGTTTTTAAAATCAGATAAGTAGTATTTGAGTTTATCCATTAAAAAAAATTATTATATTTTATAATATACTAGCAAGTATAATAGCAAGTAGGCTAGAATAGGCGTGCAATTTTTATATATTTGAACATTCCCCGTTTATCCCTCTTTCCATTAGTGAAAACCGAATTAAAATCGGTCTACCCGTTCACGCATGATGCCGTGACCAAGGGAAATGGGGATTCATTTTTATATATAGAAGATTATAGTAGTATAGATGATTTGTAGTTGTTAATTATGGAGGATTCCTCTCAGACTTATCACAACAAATTAATTTGAAGCCCCAGCGCTTATAGAGAGATAACTTATTTTCATTAACATATGAATGGTTTTTCAAATAACGTGAACGAACCTTGAGACGTCTCTCCGGACGGTTTCCTCATTTGGTACGCTCACATTATACACGTTGAATTCGGGACAAGGCCTCCCATGGAGGCGCGAGGGCCGGCAATGGGCAGGAGGAGGGTTACAGATGGATATACGGGAGCTTCTTGTTAGTGGGCTAGGGAAAAGATAGAAAAGTTATCCTACAAACCCTTTAGTACGAGATTACCAGTTTACGACACCAGTTATCATTAGTTTAAACTATCGATAAATGGCGCCACAAGTCACATTACGAACAGTCTGTCTGCGGACTCATCGAACCACATAATAGAATAATCCTCTAGAATAAGCAAGTAGACGGTATCATTTTCCTACTCGTAAGGGCAAGTATTCTCATCAGATCTTTGCTTAGCATCAAAACACGTTAATCCTCTGTAAGCACTGTTTTAACAAGAGTTTCAAAAATTAAAAAATATTTTTTCAGATCGCACAGTAACTGCGTGAAAACGAAAATAAAGACTTCGAAACAAAGATTTTATGTGCAATTTTGGTTTTACTGAAATTCATACTAATGAGTGAACACACTATTTCTATAGTATTAGAAACATAATAATGCATACAGCTTTGTTCTGTGTATCAAACTCATGATTTATTGGAAGTACCTATACAAAAAATTAAAAACAGTGCCAGTCGATGCCTAATTAATAAATAGGGATCAGTTATGTGTTCCTATTGTGTGTTGCTTGTGTTAACGATAGTCACCTACCATCAAGTGGACCGTCAATGCACGCCGATCTGTATATTAAAAAAAAGTGTTTGCGTCAGCTCCGACGCGTGACTGGATTTTACTCCCTTTAATAGTATAAAATTAAATACTTATATAAAAAATATTAAATTAAAGTATTTAATATATAAAATTGTATATTAAATACTTATATACTTATATATTTCTCGTGTCAATAGATAAATGAATACATAATTACTTTATATTATTTAGTTACATTCGGTAATACACAGATGTCACTACGTTTTATAAGTTCAAATATTTCATTTTTTCGACGACAGGTGTCACTGCGCCTGCAGTTTATAGGTAAGCGCTATCGTTTCGTTCCCCAATGCGAACTTCACTTTTCATACAAGATTACGACGCTTGCTTTTATAAGCCTAGAGAATAGAATTGGGAACATAAATATATGCTCTATTAATTTTACTCCTCATAAAATTCCTTAGCGGGGGCCTTAAATGAATATCGATCCTTAAGGAAAAAATTAAAATCGTACTTGGAACAACAGCAATTACTCTTGGAGACTTGCTCTTTTGACAGACTGCAGCATGACCTGGAACCGCCAGAACGTGATCTCGACCGCGACCTTGAAGACTTTCTATTACTATTGCATTTAATTCTGAAACAAAATAAGACATAATTTTTCAGATATTATTCATTGAATGTAGAGACTAAGGGTCAATCAACCAAGGTCCAGGGCGAAAATTGAGCCCGTTAGGAAATATTAAAACCTTTCATTTATTTTCAGTACAAACTAATCAATACATATTCTTTCAATACATATCCTTTCAATCGGTAAACAAACAAAAAATTTATACCGAATATCGAACTATCACGCGTACGAAGTTGCGGGAACAGTTCACAAATAATTACATTTCAGTAAAATATCAATATCATGATTTTAATGTTGGAGGAAGTATACTTACAACGTAGTTGTTAATTTTAAAAAAGATAAAATATCTTCACAAGCTCACGAACTCTTTACATTATTAAAAGCCAGTAAAAAGTTCTAAAAGTTCTAAGATGATTTGTATAATTTCTTATAAAACATCTTACAAAACATAAGATAATATATAATATAAAATATGTTCTTGATGTGAAAAATCTATAGATAAATATCTATAAATAAATAAATAAACAGACATCATTTTATTTCACTCGATGTTTCACATCTACCAGGCGTCCTGTGACAGCTCATTTTTTTTGTGTATTTAATATGATAGCGATAAATAATGAACGTAAGTGCTGGGATAAGAAACATTAATAATGAACCCATTGCCCTTATCCTTATCCTACTATGGTCGACAGCATAGTTGCAGCAGCTATGCCGTTGTTTGTGTTATAGGCGTTATAGGCGACGCCACCTACCATCAAGTGGACCCTTAGCCTGTCTGTCGACTTTAACATTGAAAATTATGTTTGAGATATATTCATGCTCAAAATTTGCACCTCCTTGGCTTGTATCATTTAGATTTTAATCATTATTTTCTGGCACATTTCTGAGTGTGACATAATATACATATATTACAAGCAACCCGCCTCTGGCTTTTCTATAAATTATATAAACCTTCCTCGTTATCTCTCTTTCCATTAGTGGAATCCATTGGGTGATTTAGAAGAAGTTAGCGAAGAAATGGACAGAAGCACACAGAGACTTCAGTAACATAGAAATAGATGCATACAACTTGATATAAAATTAGTAACACATACCTATGATACTTTGCAGTGTGACACACTTGTCTCTGCCTACCCTCACTATCAGGTCTCGGTGAGCATTGGCAAGAACGAACCTTCAATGATCCAAAACCAAACTGGTGGACGACTTCATCAATACGCACTTTAGTAGTGATTTCTATTTTCGGTGCTAAGATACCCTGTAAAAATGAATGAAGACGTGTTGGCAATTACAAATTAAATGCTTTTTATATGGAGTGTTACGGAAAAGTATTTTTCAACATATTTATTTTTCAACAAATAGAAAAAATAACAATCATTGCCATTGCTATTGACAATGGCAGGGCACACTGCGTTTCGCAGTCATTTGGGCAGCCCGTCTGGCGGCAGTAACCACGACCTTACTGAAGACCACCATGAAATAACAACACATGTGCTGTTGTGTTTCGGTCAGTGAGTAAGGGATGCCAGAGCCCATTTCCCTATCCCCTCCCAATCCCTTATCCTTAATCTTACTGTAGTTGGCAGCGCACTTGCAGCAGCTTTTGGCGTTGTTTGTTATAGGTGACGGTAGCCACCTACCATCAAGTGGACCATCAGCCTATCTGCCGATCTTAACTTAAAAAAAAAATGCAAAAACTCTAAACTTTCGAAATATATTATTAACATTCATGTGAATCAACTAATTAAGTACATAATAAGTACTTATTCTTTACAATAACAAGGTTGGCAGTCCACTAGTGCTATGCAGCTCATGATTGAAACAGATAAAAGACATATGTACCAACGATTCAGTCAAGTTTAGGCATTGGCTTGAGTCGAGTGCATAAACTCTAACACGAACATCTAGGTGTGAGGAAGCTTTTCGCTAGATGGATATCCCATAATTTGACAGAAAATAAAAAATGCATAGATTGGTGCAGTGATCGCTACATGATTGAAAATATAATGAAGGTGAGTCAAATGCTGTATTTGACATCATTAAAAAGATGAAACCTGGTATATTGTTACGAACCCGAAACCAAAATGCAATGGGTATTTCCTTTCAAGGATTCAATTTCCACCAACAAAAGTGAAGGGAAAAAAATTATTGCCTCAATCTGCATCATTCTTTGGATGGAGAGGACATTTTGCACCTGTTGCATTAAGTTAGAGGATCAATGCTAAGCTGCCTAGGTGAGCGGAGTTAGGCTATCAGACACTGATAAGTACTTCACATACAGCTATGTCGTCCTTAGAAGTCTTTAAAAACGTTGTCTTAAAAAGCTAATAAAAAAAAAATTAGATTTTACCGGAAACTCCTTAGTTCTTCTCATAAGTAAATCAACACCATCATTTGAACACATGTTTGGAGGGAATAGAACATCATTGAGGGCACCCAAATATTGTGCCAAGAGCACACAATCACCAGACCTGCAATCTTCACTCCACTGTACCAATTCGCAATATATTGTTTCATCTCCTGAAAAATTTGTTATATTTATAATAAATTAGCGACCCGCCCCCGGCTTCGCCGGGCGTGCAATTTTTATATACCCTAAAGCATTCCCCGTTTATCCCTCTTTCCATTAGCGAAAACCGAATTATAATCGGTCTACCCGTTCACGCGTGATGCCGTGACCAGAAGAAATAGGGATTCATTTTTATATATAAGAAGATAGATATGAATTTACAGTTTGACCAAAATCATTGTACCACTCCTTAGTAATGCGAGGTAAGGTGGAAGGGAGGAAAGAGAATGAGTTCACATGAGAGTGATTTTGTGAGACAACTCTTACGATATAAATTTACAATATTTTAAAAGGGTTGATAAAACATAAAAAAATATATATTAACTTAACAAACAGCATATATTATTTAATGCACAACTCTCTTGAAAACGTTTCTGAAAATAGAATATATCCTTGAAGATAAGCGGGAACATTGGAGGCAGTAAACATGTTTGATAACTTGCTCCCAATGCATATACAGTAAGAGAAACACGACCATCTTGACAAAGCCATACTCCGGGGCAGGACACCTAAAAGAATTTCATATGCTTTATTTATTTTAATATTTTACATTACAGTAATTTAGTTATAGTAAAGGCACGACATGATCAATATAAATGTCTCTTACCTTTTGGACATTAATTTGAATGGTTAACTCTATAATTTTTGGCATTTTATAGTTTCACATATCTGTTTGATTAACTCGGTACAATACTTTTTCACACATTACATTCACGATTATTTTGTAAGTTGTAACATATATTTTTCTCATCTAACAGAACAACATGCAGATTATCATTTTTACTGGATGAGTTTTGACGTAATTACTACCTACTGTCTTGAAATTTTATTTACAAAAATAAAATATTTTAGGCACACGTAATTGGACAAACTTTTTAACTTATCCACTTAGGCAATAGAAATAAAGCAATTTATTTTTCAAGAGAAATAGAAGTGCTTCCTTGACTTCGGTTCGGAATGGGATTTTATTTTGGGTTTGGGTTTGTGACTGTGTCACTTTGTGATGACTGGGATGACATGACAGCTGTTGCTATGGCAATTGATTGTAAACAAAAATTCACACACAAATCGTTGCCATGCTTAAAAGACATTGTGAAATACATTTTTTTTTTCTAAACTACTGTTTAGTTTCCAAATTCCAAACAAACTAAATACTAACCAAATATTAACCTAACGTACGTGTTACTAACGTATGGTATGTGTTTAATTTCATTTTTATTAGTATACCTGGAATATTTCTGTTATTGGTGTTTTAGAAATTCGCTGTTTTAGAAGTACAAGTTGGATATCAAGTCGATGAGTACATACAAACATTGACTTGAGTACATACATACATACAAATAAAGGTATAATTTTAGTATAGATAGATGAACACGGATGAACATATTTGAAGGATAGAATAGAAAGGGGTTTCTATATTACTTTCATTACTTTACTCTATGGAAAGGGATGCCTATTGCCTTGATGCTTGTGATCGCTAGAGAGTATACATATATTATGTTCTATCTTCTGTGCTTGTGATCTAAGTTTGTTTGTATTCTGTGACTACCAGAACCATTCCATTCCAACACTGTTGCCAGATTGGGGATAATCCCCCCAAATTTGTAGTTTTTTTTAAGTTATGGGGGGACAATTGGGGGGAAAATATTTTTGGGGGGATAGTTGGAGAGAAAAATCTAGGTTTGGGGGGATTCGGGGGTTTTTATTACAAAACCTGTAATCTTGGAATCCCGATCAAATATGTACCTAAATAAAGATATATTATTTTTATTTATTTTCTTTTTATTAAATAACTTTCTTAATGCGATCAAAATTCAAAGCAGCTTTGCGAACGCACGCACACACACACATACACAGAGAACTACAAAGCTTCAACTGCTATACTATATCCACGGAAACGAGTTAGTAGAGCGCTATCTCTCTTGCACAAAATTTTAACTGTGATTGGTCGGCGATTTACACTAAGGCAGTGTACACAGAGCGAAACTTTTTTAGTCTACTCGTGCTGTCCGTACTGTGCAGACGTGTTCTTTCTTGCAATATTTGCTCAATAAATTTCCTCTACCTGTGACTCGGCTTGTTTATGGACTTTGTGTTCGATTGCTTTGTGACGACTCGGCGACTTGTATAACGGACATTTGATTGCGTACTTTGCGTAGTGACAATGGCGGATCTGTCGGATAATGGATCTATTAAAAAAAGAAAACGGCGAGCTTTTTCGTCAAACGAAAAAGCTCTGATATTGCATAGTTTTCATTTCAAGAGGAATGAAAACCCTTTGGCGAAGAAAATATTTACGATCTATCAAAACCGCTCGAGAAAATAATCAAAAAATTTATTAGTTGGACGAAACGTGGGTGAATGAAGGTCACACTACTTCAAAGGCATGGACCGATTCAACAGTGAACAGCAGTCGGAGCGCTTTCATTAATGGATTAACGACTGGCTTGAAAACACCTTCAGGTGTGTATTTATTTTCTCATTATTATTGTTATATTTTTGTTACACACGTACCATAAACATTGCCTGACCGGCTTAGGTACGTTAATGACAGACACTGTTGTCTGTTTGTATCATTGTTATTATCTATCTTTTACATCTTATTGTTTGATGCGCCCAGGTGTGCTAATGACTTTGTTTGTTTGTATTGAATGTTATTATGTTTTTGTTACAGGAAAAGGCAAAAGACTTATTATAACGCACATCGGGAGCGAAGACGGGTTCGTTGAAGATGGTCTACACGTGTTTGAATCTAAAAAACAAGGCGATTATCATAAAGAGATGAATGCCGAAGTTTTTGAAAATTGGTTCAGCGAAATTTTAAACAAACTCCAGGATAATTGTGTAATAGTTTTGGATAACGCCTCGTACCACTCTAGAAAAGTTGAGCAAATACCAACGGCAAAATGTAAAAAACAGGACATTATAAGTTGGTTACAAACAAAAGGAATTAGCTTTGAGGAAGGTATGTTAAAACGAGAATTATTAAACATTGTTAAAAATCATAGACAGCGGTACGAGGCATGCGTTATAGACGAATTAGCAAAAAGACAAAATAAAACAGTATTAAGACTCCCGCCTTAACACTGCGAACTTAATCCAATAGAATTAGTTTGGGCTCAAGTGAAGGGTTACGTAGCGGCCAACATGAAAACATTCAAAATGGCTGAATTAAAAGTTTTATTAAATGAGTCCATACAAAATATTGACGCTGAAAAATGGAAAAAATGCATAAGGCACGTCACAGAAAAAGTTGAGCCCAAAATGAACGCTATGAACCATAATGTAGAAGTCATGACTGAAAGTTTAGTAATAAATGGAGGAAATGACAGCAGTGACAGTGATTCGTCGGAGAGTGAAATTGAATACTGAATTAAATTTATTTGAATCTGTCAATTTTATTAATTGTTTTGCTTTTATTTATAAATTTTCAACGTTGTAATTTTATTTGATTGTTTCAATTGTATTTCATGCATGCATCTACAATAAATAAGTATGATATTAAACTGTAATTTTTATTTCCTTCATAAATATTTTTTACAAAGAAAACAATGTAAAAACGTATGTATAAAAACGAGTAATACAAAAAGCAAAATTTTTTTAAATGCGCAATTGTGTTAAAAAAAGTAGTCTAAAATAAGTCGCTCTGTGAACGCGCCTTTACTTTTCTACGGATTTGTTTACGCCCACTGTTCATTTCCTGTCCTTGTCATTTGTATGAAAAATTCAGACAGAGAAAGCGCTCTACTAACTCGTTTCCGTGGATATAGTATAGTTTGAACGAACGTTGAAACGTTGACAACATAGACAACGTCGACTGCATCAAAGATGTAAGACGACTACGAGTCTGCAACCAGTCGCATTGTATGAACGTGAAATGGCTCGAATGGCTGTCGACGGTTCATTCGACTAGTTCGTTCATTCAACTCCCATCGCTAGTGATTATATTCTCTAAATATATATGTGATTATATTTTAAAGATAATGTCACTATCAAAAGAAAAATAATTTGTGGGGGTATTTTTCTTCAAAACCTGAATTTTGGGGGGATTTCCGATAATATTTGGGGAGAACGCGAGATGGTCGTCTGGCAACACTGCATTCCAACCAAAATAAACCTTTTTTTTCGCGCGTTTTAGGACATGAACTTTTGATAAGTTTTTAATAAACAATTTTTCATTTGATTGTCAACCAACTATAATGACTACAAAGTACACGGCCGTCCACTGGTTCCGTTTAGACTTGCGAATTCATGACAATGTTGCACTTCGTAACGCAATAAACGAAGTAAGTAAATAAATCAGTGGCTAACAAAGGTGTTTTATTAATTATTTACATCGGATATTATAATAGTTACTTTGTTCTTTCTAGGCTGAAAATCGAAAATATTATATGAGACCTGTTTACTTTATGGATCCGAATATAACAGAAAAATTCAGCCCAAACAAATTATTATTTCTAATTCAAAGCCTCCAAGATTTATCTTCCCATCTTGAAAAAATTAATACACAATTACATATAATAATTGGCAATGCCTTGGATCTGTTACCAAAACTGTTTGATGAATGGAAAGTAAAGTTTTTGTCTTTACAAGTAGATATAGATGCGGAGCTAGTTAAACAGGATGAAGTAATTGAAAAGATTGCTGAAGAGAAAGGTATATTCACAGTGAAAAGGGTTCAGCATACCATTTATGATGTTCATAATATATTAACAAAGAACAATGGATTGGTTCCTTTAACATATCTTAAATTTTTATCATTGATACAAGATCTCAATGTAAGAGATGTCATATATATCACAAAGAAAATAATAGATGACTGTAAGCCAGCAGAGGAGGAATTAAATAAATATAACATACAAAAATTGGATCAATTACGATTAACAGAAAACATAGCAAATGGTGGAAAATACCTTGGAGGTGAAACAGAAGCATTAAGGAGACTCGATGAATACATGGCTAAAGTACAATGGGTTTGCAAGTTTGAGAAACCCAATACCTCTCCAAATAGCTTAGAACCCAGCACAACAGTACTAAGTCCATATTTAAGCCATGGCTGCCTTTCAGCAAAATTATTTTACCATAAACTTAAAGCTATTCAAAATAATTCACCTCATACTAAGCCACCTACATCTTTGATGGGACAGTTACTTTGGAGAGAGTTCTATTACACTGCTGCAGCAGGAACAAAAAATTTTGATAAAATGATTGGTAACAAAATTTGTACTCAAATACCTTGGGGTGAAAATGAGGAGCATTTCAAGGCTTGGGCTGAAGGTAACACAGGGTACCCATTTGTTGATGCCATTATGATACAATTGAAGCAAGAAGGATGGATACATCATTTGGCTCGGCACATGGTTTCCTGTTTTCTGACAAGAGGTGACCTATGGATATCATGGGAGAAAGGAGCTAAGGTCTTTGAATACTATCTACTGGATTATGACTGGGCACTTAATGCTGGAAATTGGATGTGGTTATCAGCATCTGCTTTCTTTTACAAATATTTCAGAGTGTATAGTCCAGTGACATTTGGCAAGAAAACTGACAAGGATGGTCAATATATAAGAAAATATCTTCCGAAACTTAAAAAGTATCCAAGTCAATATATTTATGAGCCTTGGAATGCTCCAAGGGCAGTGCAACAAGCAGCTGGCTGTATTGTTGGTGAAGATTATCCTAACAGGATTGTGTTACATGAAATAGTACACAAACAAAATATGACAAAAATGTCTGTAGCTTACAAGCACAATAAAGAAAAGAAGGTATTGAAGAGGAACAGATGACCACAGTTGACTACAATACTTGTTTAGCTAATTTGAAATGTAAATATAGATCCAACATAGTTTATTTTTTTAATATTGTGAAATAAAATTTAATATAGGACTTTTGGACTTAATCTTATTTACAAAAAAACATTATGTTGTCTTTTCCACATGGAAATACATATATTAGGAACACAGGCATAATTTGTAAACAGCCATTTTAAGCAAGAGTAAGTAAAACGTAGGTAGGTACATGTAATCAAAACGTGCGGGCAATTTTACACCTCAAAGAAGATATAAAAGAGGCAGTAAACTGTACCTACTTATTTTAAACCCGAATCATTCATGATAGGCACAAGTTATGAAAAGTGATGCAAAACTATATAAAAATGTAAAAAGAAGTGGATGATGAATATTGATAGATATTAAAATATAAAACAAAGACATTTTAATTTTACATTTGTGCTGTTTATAAACTATTTTATCTAAAACGACTTAAATATCATTGGTAGAATTTTAAATTTTGGTAGATTTTAGCAGTGATTTTGGTAGATTGTTTGACGAAAAGTGGTCTCGCTGGCGAAAGTCTCAGATCACAGATCCCATTTGAGGTACGACAAAGAGCACTCATAATAGCTTTTCGCTGTTTTATTTCTAGCGCCGCCTCTTCCACTAGAAGGCTCTGTCGTTCTCCGGATTCTTACGTGGTTCACCCTGAAGAATTGAACTCCTTCTGATATTATTTGCCGGATATTTTTCAAAATAGCAAACACAATTATTTCGATTTCCCCTGAGCAGGTCTTACGATTCTTACGAGGACCGGTTGTCAATCCGGATGCCTCTGTAAGGGGTAGTTACCTGCTGTCGTTAGTTGGGCTGCCCAATTGATGACTTTGAAACGCCGTGAGCCATACTATACTATGCCATGCCGTGAGCTAAACGCCGTAACGTACGCGTTGAAAAATGAAAACATATGAGTTATTAATAACGCCCGAAATCTTTATCGCGATGAAATTTGGCACACGGATAGCTTGTTAACTGGAATAACATATAGGATATTTTTTATTCAGAATATGTTAGGTTCTCGAGAGATCGTCTAAAATTCATATATTTTCATTTTTCAACGAAGTCGCGGGCACTGCTAGTAACTCATAAATTAAACTAGTTTAAAGCAAAATAATGAATTTTTGGGTTTAAAAAATACTTTTCCATACAAATTTTCATTTTTTCAAAATACGAGGACCAATGATCTTACTTATGGCATATTTTCTGAGGAGTAATGTAATTCAATTCATATTGTGTCAAACTGCAAAATTAGTCTGTCATCCAGTTTCACCGACAAAAGTCTTCAATTTTACTGACAAGTGATCCACACTTATGGACTGAAATTTAAAAATTTTATTTTGACATATAGTTGCAATATTTTTTTGTACTTTTTCATGTTATGTATTTGTATTGCTTTTATTTATTTAAACATTTAATTTATTACAAATGTATATCAATATAATATCTAATAATATCGTATCTAATAATATCTTAATTTCTGTTAAGAATCCTTCGTATTGAAATTAGGTAGCCACTTAGTTTAAAATGTTTTATTTAATTAATTCAGTGAGATGCCTGAATCGTGTCGGATGTGTTTTAAGTAAGTTACCTACTTAATTAAATTCAAGTTTATATGTATTAAACTGTCCCAATGGGTGCACTATAAAATAAAGTGTCTTGTACTTAATTAAAAGGTACATAATAATCTGATTACCTTTCAATGATAATTTTCTACATCAAAATAAGAAAAACTTCAGAGAATCCTATTTATAATAAGAACTTACAAATAAGGCTTTACCCATAGTCGTCAACTATTGTTAACACAATATTAGGTTATGCCTAAGTTATTTTCATTCTAGATTTTATTTTGTTACTGGTTATGGCTAGATACCATCATAGTGAGTTCAAATTTTTCATATGTATACTGTAGTTGGAGCTTTCTTTTAAGCTTAAAAAGTTTGTGTCAGCAAGCTCAGTTCTTAAATTATTTTATATAGTACCTCTAATATACAGCAGCATTTAATACAGCATTTAATTATAAAAATGAATAAAAAACTTTGCCTGTATGCAAACAGTGCAAGTCGCAAAGGTAAACCTACTTCTCATGTCAAATGCCTTATCTACAGTCAACCTGTTATTTGCCCTGGTCTTTGTGCCTGTATAACACAAAGTTATAAGAATATTTTATTGCTCCATATATGAAGCTTTTAATAAGATTCATTTTATTTTCTAAAATAAAATTCCATTATTTTGGAACTGGATTTAAGTATGTAGTTGGAAGATTTTAGGATTCCATGTCAAGGAGCCCATTATCACTTTACAGAGTAGCCTAGTTCAGATATGAACCTTATTTTAGTGAGACTAACCACATAAACAAAGAGCAAGCAGACATTGGCTGCAGTACATGAGTTAATTACTCTCTATAACAAATTTATAACAATCTCTGCGCAAAATGGCAGGTATATGAGTTCACTTTGGTTGAGTTTGCAGTTCAACACAATTCAGAAATCATAACATCAATAATTCAAGAGATAATATCCGTTCCAGACATTCATTAGAATATCCCATTTGATGATATTCAAAGACTGCCCAAGCCATAAGGTTAAGAAATAAATCAATAAATTGCTAATAATTGACGAGCCCATTGGATGAGTGGTTAGGGTGCTTGTGTTAATGTTTCAGGTGTGCCGGGTTTGATTCCCGGAGGTGTCAACTATGGAGATGAACTTTTCGAAGTTGGCTCTGTTCTAGATTTCAAAAGTAGTGGCAGGGCATAGTGCATTCATAGTCACGTGGGCAGCCCCTCTAGCGACAGTAACCATCCCCTTGTAGAAGATTATAATAAAATGACAGCATATGCCTTGTTGTTTTTCTGCGAGTGAGTAAAGGATGCCAGAGCCCATTACCCTATTCCTTCCTTATCCCTTATCTTTAATTCTGCTATGGTCTGCAGTGCACTCGCAGCACCTGTGGGGTTTATTGTGTTTTAGGCAGCAGTAACCAACTATCAAGTGACAGTCAGCCTGTCTGTGGTAATTAAAATAAAAAATAAATACAAAACATACCCAACAACTATCTTGCTCATACCATCTGAAATTTCTGAAAGAGAGTTACTATAATAGAAATTCACAGACTGTAGGTTAATGGTCACCTGTTTAAATGAAATGTATTAATTCCGTACTGAATAGCAGTTAATTACTGAAACCTCAGTAATTAACTGCTAATTATTTAAATTACTTGTCTGATTATACTTGACCTCTTCATTGTTTTATAAAGCAGGTTATGTCTATTACGTTTTGGAATTTAGACAAAAGACGAGGAGTACTATATTACGTTTTGGCATAATTTAATTATATTTGCATAATGAGGTCAATGAATTTCTTGGCAAATTTACACTTTTAGTTTGTGGGTAATTTTAAAAAGTGGTTCATTTGAGCAGCAAATTTTGCGTATTTTAAATTATAATATAACAGGATGGTATACAAAAACTGTAATTTTGTTGCATCTAACCATAATTTTCGATAGATCTATATTTTATTTTATTTGCTTAAAACATGGTAGGGTGTTACAGAAGAGTTACAAAAAGAACATCATGTTTCGTCGTTTTATCACAGGCATGCAAAAATTAATTTAACAAGAGTAAGCAATATGATTACAATATCTAGGATAGTAAGATGTCATGTAAAATAACTATTGATGTCAAAAAAAAAAACAGAACCAATTCCTTTAAATTTCAGATATTCACAAGATCTATTGCTGCCAGACTTCAGAAATCAATTTCAACGATTTATCACAGTATTCAATAGGTTACAGGTTTACTGATTCTCTTAGGAGAAGACAGAGAAAAAGGTGTACTTTTAAGCAGGATGACCTACTTCTAAGCAGGTTTCTAAGAAAATCAAAATATTTGTGAAAGTGACCATAATTATACGGACTTACATAGGAATTTAGCGTAATGTTGAAATGGCTACGGCTTCAAATATCTGGCGTCGTCTATAAGACAAACAACGCCACAGGTACTGCAAGTGCGCTGCCGACCATAGTTGGATTAATAATAGGGGATCAGGAAGGGTTAGGGAAATGGGCCCAGGCATCCCTTGCTCACTCACCAAAACACAACAGCACATATGCTCTTATTTCATGGTGGTATACTGTAAGGGGGTGGTTACTGCTGCCAGATGGGCTGCGCAAATGACTCCTAAACTCAGTGTGCCCTGCCATTGCCAACTTCCAAATCCAGACTAGAGCCAACTTTGAAAAGTTCATTCCCGAAGTTGACTCTGTTGGGAATCGAACCCGGGCCCGTGAGACGGAGCTTTAAGACAAGCACCGCCATCAATGGGCTCGTTAACTTCTTGCAAGGAAATAAATTCAATTCCGTTAAGGTAGTCCTAACAGCTTTCAAAAATTTTATTGATACTCCCACAATTTCTCCCGTAAAGGTAGATACCAATATGAGTTGGCGAAAATGCATAGATAGAAATGCTACAGGTCGGGGAAAAAGTCTTTTCGCTTACAGTACGTATAAACTTCTAATAAAATCTCTTTGGCTGTGCTATTTGTATCTGGCTGGTTTTGATGACATTAAAACGGTTACATTTCAAAAAAGAAACACATTAGTAAAATGTTGTTTCCAGCTGTTTTTAATTTGTTTTTGTTTCTGTCAAAATGAGTGAATCTAATGAAGAAATTCGATAAATTTTAAAATTTTATTACAAAAAAGGAAAAATGCAACGCAAGCAGCGATAAATTGTGACGTTTATGGACCCAATGCAGTGTCAGTGAGTAGTACAAAGTTGGTTTAAGCGTTTTCAATCCGGGAATTTTGATGTCAAAGATGCACCTCGCTCTGGTCTCCCTGACGGATAAAATGGACGCTATTTTTGAAAAAGCAGAGCAAGATCGGCGTATCACTAGTTACGACATAGTTGAAGAACTGGGAATTGACCACAAAACAGTTTTGACCCATTTGAAAAAAGCTTGGTACACAAAAAAGCTCTATATTTGGGTGCCACATGAGCTCACCGAAAGAAACCTTATGAATCGTGTACTCATTTGCGATTCTTTATAGAGACGTAATGAAACCGAACCGTTTTTGAAGAGATTCATAACTGGTGATGTAAAGTGGATAACGTACGACAATGACTTGCGAAAAAGGTCGTGGTCAAAGATCGGCCAGGCTTCACAGACTGTGTTAAAACCCGGGTTAACTCGCAATGGTGATGCTGTGTGTATTGTGGGATTGGAAGGGCATTGTTCATTATGAGCGTTTACCGCCGGGCAGAAACATTTGTCTGTTTTGTCAAAAAATCTGATTTGTCAAACATATAAAGAAAATTACAACAAGAAAACATTTTAACAACCGATCTGAGTGAGGCACACTGCGTATCGCAGTCATTTTAGCAGTCATGATTACTATGCGGTGGAAGTTATCACTCTCTTACAGAAGACCACCGTGAATTAATAACAGCATGTGTGCTGCTGTGTTCCGTCACGCTTAAGAGGATACTGCACAAAATTCTGGAAATTTACTCATTTTTAAGTGACTGGTACTATGCGCTGAATTAGTTAAATACATTAAAGTAACTTTTGTAGGTTAGCCTGATCCTTGCACAAGGTCACCGCCTTGTTGAAATTTGAAACAAATACATTTAAAATTAATAAAAAATACATAAACGGAACGACTTCTAAAAATTTATTTCTTCGAATACTTCTTAAATTTTACGCATGAAGCACTAATTCTCACATGAAAATGTTTGTATTGATATTCCGCAGATCCCCCCCTTCTTAATATTCATTATAAAATTATAAATATGAAAATATTAAGACTTTTCAATATTTAACCCAAACGCCTGATGGTTTTCCAAACAAAAAACTTTGCTCTAATAAAATCACTAGGCGCACTTATTTGTCGTATGACATGACGTCATGAGGTCAATGTCAAGTCAGCTGTGTTATAAATTTTGTATTTACATTTTACACATGTTTAAGTGTTTTTTGGAAGTGAAGGATGGGTAACCAGAAAATGAATCATTATCTAAGTGACTAAATAAAAAATTTATCCTAAGAATGCTGCTATAATGTGGTAAGTAGACTTCTATTTGGAAGTATTTTTATCGGAGAACGCAATTGTCTGTTTTTTTTCCTAATTTGCATACTTAAATATGGCTAAATTAATCATGTCATTGGTTCACTTTCAGGCAAATAAGAAAATCTGGACATGCAAAATAAAATATTGCAGTTGAGTCGAATTCCGTACAGAGTAGTGCGAACGCAGAACATGCAAATGCATACAGGTAAATACCTACCTATCTATTTAATGTCTCAAACAGAGGTGTATACAACAGGCTTGTTTCCACTGAGAATAAATCGGATGGCTTAGAGTTTCTAATGATTAACCATGATAATTAGTAAACAAAAAACAACTTTTCTATTAAAATAATAAAAGATTAATAATATTTTTGGAAAATAAAATCGACAAAATGAGGCGTTTAATTATGTGACATTAAAAACCAATCAGAGAAGCGCATGGAAGCGTGACGTCACACCTCGCGAAACACCACGTTGTGGCTGTAATTTTCGTATAAAGTGAACAGGTTATTTCGAGTTTTCAGCAATTATTGTTAAATTAATACATTTCGCTTTTAGTTTAATCTTGAAAGACAGGTATAATTCGCCATGGAATCAGGATTTAACAAAACAAACAGCAGTATATTGCCCAAAATTGACGCCGTTATGATTGGACAATTTTTTGCAGTGAACACCGACTATTGTTCATCGGAATTCCGCAATGGTAAAACTTCTATCTAAGTATTATGTGAAGAACAAACAAAGTCTTACTTAATTAGCAGTTACCAGTCAGAGAGTGGCATTTACCTACTGTGGAATCAGCCGTCTCAAGATCGCCGGTTTTTCTTGCCCTTGACCAAAACTGGACAGAATTTTCATTTACCCATATACTAGGTACAACTGATATGAACTGAGCCAAACCCTCATTGATGAGCGCCATGGAACATGGTATTTTATATAAAATTTGAGAACCGGTGGAAACAAAAAATGTGTTCCACCATGTTGTTAAATACACGTCGACACTTGTCGACACAATCTTATAACTTTTGTGACTAGAATGCTTTTACAACCTAAAATTTTTAAAACATTTAAAAGATTTACTTTTTGAAAGTATTCTTACTTTAAAGTTTGTTCTAAATAAAAAAAGTATTTTCAATATAAAATATGTTGTAATATTGAGCTGAGAAGCCAAGAAAATGTAAAAAAATTGTTTGTTTATATCTGTATGTTAAATTACAATTAAATGGTGGCGCGTTGGTAAATTTCAAGCTATTTTACCAAATCACACGATGAATTTCTTTTGCCACTGATATCAGGACAATAAATATATAAAAATACAATTAATACGATAGTAAAAACTTAACTTGACAATATTAATAAATGGTGATTACGTTTATTTTCTAATTTGACATTGACTCAAAACCGCTGACTTTGTGGTAAGCGAATACAAAGTTTTATTTATTTTTATTTTTTTATTAAAGATGAGTTTGCTCTTGACCAGCATCTATCCATGTAGGAAGGATGAGGCCGACGATGGAGCGAGCTCACCCAGAAGATGCCCATTCACTCGAACCTTGAAAAGATTTGGGTTATATGAGCTCGGAAATACAGACGCTGGCAGGGAGTTCCAATCCTTAGCAGTGCGCATCACAAAAGATGTTTTAAAGCGCTTGGTCGGAATTAGAGGGATTTCGACAAGGTGAGGATGGTAAACAGCCGTACGTCTGTATGTCCGATAGAAGAAAGGGGAAGGCAGTATGATCTCATGCAGCTCTCGAGCACACTCTTCGAAGTACATCTTATAGAATACACAGGCAACTTTGCGTCTATGTGTTAGGCTCTGCAGCTTAGTTCTTATTAGTGTATCATCGCCAATGGGCCTCCTAGCTCTGCGATCCACCGAGTAGAGTGCGGCAAGTTGGTATTTTGATGGGCCATCCCAAAGGTGACAGCAATACTCCATGCAAGATCGGACTTGTGCCTTGTATAAAGAGAGGAGCTGTCCAAGTGTGAAGCATCGCTTCACTCTATTTGGGATGCCCAACTTTTTGGCCGCTGTTTGGGCTTTGGACTCGATAGAATTACCGAAGTTGAGATTTGAGCACAACTTCATACCAAGAAGCTCAAGATCATTGGCCACAGGTACGGATGCACATCGGAAAGTTGGAGCCAAGTCGAAAGGGCTCCTTTTTGCAGAGACCAAATACGCTTGCCTTTTAGTGGCGTTAAAATCAGCCAGATTCTTGTCACCCCATTGGCATACAAGATTTAAGGTTCAGTTAATTCGCTCAACCATTGCCTCCCTCTCAGAACGAATCCTGGACAAATATCTCTCTATGACCGTATTATCATCTGCGTATACAACTACTGCTGGAAGAAGTAAGTCATTAATATGAAGCAGGAAAAGAATTGCAGGGAGAACAGATCCCTGAGGAATACCGGCATCAATTGCCATGAGGTCCTAGGAGCAGCCATCAATGACTACTCGAATTGACCGTTCATTCAGGAAATCAGAAATCCAGCTACAAAGAGACCGGAGGGGATGCCGTATGTAGGAAGCTTGCCAAGTAAACGTGCATGCCAAACCCTCTCAAAGACCTTCGATATGTCGAGTGACACAGCGAGAGCCTCGCCATGTTTCTCGATGGAGGTCTGTCTTCTTGTATTTCGTGACATATACAAGAAGACCTCCGGTTGAACGTCCCTGGCGAAATCCATATTGGCGATCACTGAGCAGGTCATTAACCTCAAGATGTCAGCAGCTTACTATTCAGTACTCTCTTCATAACCTTACAGAGTACAGAAGTGATGGCGATTGGTCGATAATTACAGGGGTTGGCACGGTTACCCTTTTTAGGCACTGGTTGAACATTGGCAAGCTTCCAAAATGCCGGCACGGTATTCGTCCTGAGAGAGAGATGGTACAAGCGTGTAAGTACAGGAGACAATTCAGGACCACATTCCTTCAGGACCCTTGCAGGTATGCCATCAGGTCCACTAGCTTTGTTCACGTCAAGACTCCGTAGTGCTCTTCGAATCTCTTTGTTGTGAATCTAGATCTCTGGCATTGAAGATTCACAACGAGGTATTGATAGTGGCTGTTGAGAGCTGTAATAACCTTAACTTCATCAATTTGTTATTGTTTATTGTTTGGAACGTATATGAATAATTTGTTTGGCGTTTTTATCGTTGAACTTTTATATTGGGGCACTATACAGTATTTATAATACGAGGAATTCATTATTTATTAAAAAACACAATTGACTGTCATAAACAAACACGGCTGTTTCGCGAGGTGTGACGTCATTCAAGACGCCATGACAGTCTTGGCCTTTTTCGCGGTCAATTTCAAGTTCATTTCTAAAAACTCAAAATACTAATGTAAAAGACCTATTTTTCTTAAAATAATATATTTTTGGGGTGAAATAGATGCTAAGCCATAGTTTTAAACTAATTTCCAAATTTTGTCAATTAGGCTATTATCCGGTAACATTGCATATGTTAGTTTGTAATAGGAACATATATTTTTTCAGCAAAATATTTATTTGGTCAGCAACTTTTTTTGGTTGACCTAGTCTAGTACTTGGTCACCAAATAGGTTTCTTAGCTAATCAAACATTTATTGGTTAGGTTAGATTAGGTTTTTTGCTTTTGATAACAGCCGTTTATAACGAAACTGTAAACTGAAACCGCGCAGTAAATTTGTAAAACTGTTCATTGATAGGCCCAAGTACTGAACAGTGCATGTTCGTAGACAATTTCGGAACGGAGAGGTTATAAACTATCAACTTTTAAGCGTTTTATTTTAAATTCAATGTTCCTTTCATAATATTCGTCAGTTATGTTTATTATAAACTAACGGTGTTTACAATTTGCTCTGTGTCGTTTTTAGTGTTTAATTTTATTTCAGGCTACCAATAGCAGAAATTCAAACATCCTCGGATAATCAAGACAGTGGAAAAATTCAATACGTAAATATTTCATACGAAAAAAGACTGGATAGAAAAATGGCAATTAAGGAGCCTGATTATATATTGAAAGCACTCGAAAGATAAGGTAAAAAATAAACGACAATTAAAAAATAACGATAATACCACGACAACCAAACATCACAAATTTAATAATAAAAACTTTTTATTATTTTTTGCAGTTTTTCATTTCTTCTTTCATACTTTATTTATTCTTTTCCAGATATGCAGGTAAGTATACATAGGTAAAATTATGTATAAGAAATGAACAAAACACAGTGATCAGCTGAATATTACGTTATATTATAATAATAACTAATTATTATTTACATATATTACATTCTATTACATTAATTTTTCCTAAAGAAAAATTAGTAAAAATATGTTTTACTCTGTGTTGAGCCTAATCTGTAAAGTTATTTTTGTGTGCGTTCCGTCACCGCTACTCCAACTCGAAGATTTTCGATCGCGCTGCACGCTCTTAAAGTACCTAAACATTGATAAAAACTTGTATGACTAGGCGCTGACGGGCGTCCGAGCGAATTTTTTTCGGCAATGCGCGCGTTATGTCTATTATATACAATACAAAAAAATTCTTGCGGCGACGCACTGCAACAATTCTGTAGCAATTTATTAAATCCTATACCATTTTTTTTTCTGCGTGCTTCTATGTGGTTCTACAGATGACATTTTTGCGGAATAAAAACATACAGATTTTACAATATTCACCGCAGTTGCGCTAGGCTTTATATGGTCCCAGAGAGTCCCAGTTTCCACTCCATTAAAATTAAATTGCCTCAATTAAAACTATTCATATCATAATAATTAATTATACAAATAATTAATTACTTACTTATTCACTTACCGTTATGTTGATAATAATCGACAGTAGACGTCAATAAAGAAAATACTTCGTAAGTTGCAAGGTAGTAATAGATTATGTGTTTGATGTCTTGAAATTATAAACAAATGAAACAATTGCATTATTTACGAGAATGAGTCCAGATTTTAAAACGCATTTGGCATTTATGTTAACACCTCTGTAATTTTAGAAGAACTAGTAACACCCATTGCTTATTGCTATTACATAAATGGCAGGAGAAATTAAAATAAGCCAAAGAAAAGTGCAATGCTGCAAAGAAAAATTGATTCTGCAGTCACGTGTAAAGGAAATGGACGTCTGAGTTGACTATTAGTAGCGAATAGTGGAATAGTATATCGTCACTACAATACAATTGTTCAATTGATACCAAATGAACTCTCTAACCTAATAGTACAATGGGATAAGCGGCAGATCTTGGCAAACTACTTCCCTTTTGTCAGTGTTCAGCGTTGCTTTAAAAGCGGACCCATATTATATGACATTTTCTTAGTCGGTCTCTCAAGGGGTCAAGAATTCTGCACACAATTTTTCACAAGACACTTGAGTAAACGCTTGCGCGTAGTATGTACATTTTTTGTTAGAAAGAATTGTATACAAGTAAAAATGGTACATGCATGTGACTGAATAGTATAGTGGCAGAGCAAAATGCTGTGCTCTGCCACTATACTGATCTGAGACGAATTCTCACCTTTAAACCTCATTTTTAGTTCGGTTGTTGTCATACTCCTGAAATTAAATAAAAATCATGTGATCATAGGTTTTTTAATTTGATTTCTTTATCTTTTCTAGGTACATAATCAAGGCAGGAAAGAAAGGACTAAGCATTTAAAATTCAACAAAATGGCCGGTTAATTAGGTAAGCTATTCGTTTTTTTGTATTTAATTTTTAATAACATCTACATATAATTGTTGAAGATAGATTTCCTAAAATACAATATTGTATTGACAATTTACTATAATAGGTAAAATAAGATAAGATTAAGATTCTATAAGATGTACTTCGGAGAGTGTGCTCGAGAGCTGCAGACGTACGGCTGGTTATCATCCTCACATTGTCGAAATCCCTCTGATTCTGACCAAACGCTTTAAAACATCTTTTATTAAGCTAACTGCTAAGGATTGGAACTCCCTACCGTGCCGGCGTCTGTATTTCCGAGCCCATACAACCCAAATCTATTCAAGGTTCGAGTGAATAGTCATCTTCTGGCTGAGTTCGCTCCATCGTGGGCCTCATTCTTCCTACACGGATAGATGCCGGTCAAGAGAAAACCCATCTTTAATAAATAATAAATAAATGTTTTCATATGATCAAAAGAACAAAAGCCTGACTGGGGAAAGAATAAGGGTGAGGTTGGAAATAGCACGCGTGGTCTTATCTATACTAGTCTATACTTCTTATACTAATATTATAAAGAGAAAAGATTGGTATGTATGTATGTATATTTGTTATGAATAAACTCAATAACTACTGGACCGATTTAAAAAAAAATTTCACCTATAGAAAGCTACATTATCAACGAGTAACATAGTATTTTATAAAGAGACGCTGATGAAATCGCGTGCAACAGCTAGTTGACTATAATTTTCTGTATGAAGATGGCAACAGTGTGCCCTGTCACTTCCAGTAAAGAACTACCTACGTTTTGTTGTGTTGATGTATGTAACTCATTAAAGTAATATTTTATGTCTTTTGAAGAAATATTTTAAGAAAATACGTTAAATGCTTTTTTAGAAAATAAGCCAATTTGTCTTTATTTTATTTTAGCATTGACATATATTCTTTAGATTATTTAATTATGGTTGATTGCCATTCATATAAAAGTTTTTATATAAGTAGATCAATTTGGTCTTTCCATGTATTTTTCGCGAATGCCAATTTTATCGCGTGGTATGAAACATTTGACCTACATATATTGTATGTTTTCATTCAATCGTTCTTCACATTATCAATAACAGATGAAATACTTGTATCTAAAGTTAGGTTCACGCTGTTAAATTAAAAATTGAAATAATAAGTTAAAGTTTATTGCAAACTAGCTGAGCTCGCAACTTCGTACGCGTGGTATTTGGAATAACGCGTAACTTTTTTGTTTGTAAACAGATTGGAATGAAATATACACTAAATGTTACCGGAAGCTCGCTACAATACATCAGTGGAAACCACATGAACTTCGGTTAAGCCGTTTCTGAGATTAGCGTGCACAATGACATAATACGCAACAATTTTATTATAGACTAGCGATCCCCCCGGCTTCGCCCGGCGTGCAATATTTATTATACAGAAACATTCCCCGTTTATCCCTCTTTCCATTAGTGAAAACTAAATTAAAATCGGTCTACCCGTTCACGCGTGATGCCGTGACCAAGGTAAATAGGGATTAATTTTTATATATATAGAGATTAACCTTCCAACGTAAGCTGACCCTACTGAATATGACTTAGCATATAGATCTTAGGTCAACTTACATTGGAAAACTCAAAATGACCTAAACTGTCAATTTTTAACTTTTTATAAACTTGCAATCATCATCTTTATACAGATGATAATATATAGTTAACTAAAGTTTCAGCCAAGAGTTATTTGCATTTTTATGGAAAAAATGTTGAACATGATTCTTTAAACTTACATAACTTTTTTGTTTGTAAACCGAACTTAACCGGTTAAGCTGTGTCTGAAATTAGCGTGCACAAACGCACAGACAAACACACAAAATTTCTAAAAACAAAAAAATTAAACTTAAGTATAACTTAACAACGTGTATGAATAGTTTAAAAAAAATTAATGTACAGACACGGCTTGTTTACGATTTTATTATATGTATACTTAGATTAAAAAACATGATATAGTGCGATTCACGCCAGCTAATACTATCTAAAAAAAAGAAAAGATTTCTTATTGTGCATTTTTATTGTACCTACATATTGTGACGACGTCGCCATCGCAACTGATTACCGGAAAATAATTAACGGGCGTGACGTTCCGTTGTTTTCTATCGATAAAACACGCACACCTCTACTTGGTGTTTTAAAATAAGAAAGTGGAGACATTATTAAACGTTCATTTCAAGGTAGACACATTTTTTGTTTATTTGTAACTAGCTTTTTCCCGCGACTTTGTTCGCGCCGCTTTTTCTTTGGCGTTAAAACATTTATTTTATCTTTCTTGCTCATATATATATTTCCCTCGGTAACTTTTTTTGGATGAAAGGTGCCCTATGTCACTTTCTGTTATTCCTGTAAAAGTGTATGCAAAATTTCATGACGATCGGTTGAGTAGTTAAGGCGACGCCAGTCCCTAATGATAAAAAATCCACTTATTTGTAACCGTTTTCCTTTTAAATTATCATAATAATTATAATTTAAAAAATACTCAATCATCTGCAGGATATATGAAAGGGGATAATTATCATAATTATTTTTTAAATTATAAATATTTAATTATATATAAATTTTTTTTTACTAATTTGCGGTCTAATATCGATGTTGTAACCGTGCGATTTGCTTAGTAATCAATATTTTAAATAGCTAATTCTTAAGATAAATTTTAAGACCCACTATCTGAAGGCTCATCAAAAGATAAATTTGAATTATACTTTATTTAATTTTTAAATAGATATTTCCGAGATTTGCAAGTAGCGACTCCCCCTCAGCAGCCCCGTCAATTCAGTACAGAACGAGTTTTGCGGCTGGAGTCGCCTTAAGGCGTGTAAGCGTAAAAAAAGAAACAAGCTCATATTCGCATTTATAATATTGGTTAGGATCGATTGTTTGATATTTATCTATTTCGTGATATATACATAGATAGGTATATATTTAAGGGTTCTCAATACCGAGTGATTAATATTTCAGGGAAATATATTACACATGATATCATACCATCGCTATGTTCATTAATGCAGCCATTCATACTTCTTGGTTTTTATGGTGTAGTTAAAAAATATAATTTGCATAGGTATTATACTTATCGCGAATCTAATAAAAACATTTATTTGAATAGTTTTAAAGGTGAATGCTGCATTGATTGATTTAACATTTTAATACTTACTTTTTTTTTTTACGTTGGGAAATCCATCATGGATACCCAGCAGCGACGAAAGGGGACGCTGTGGGTTATGCCGGACTCCTACCGGCTAAAACCCAACGACTTTTTAGCGCGGCCGTAGATGGGCAGGGTCGCAGGAACGTCAAATCTATTGTTGCCAATATATCGTTTTAATTTAGTTTTCATCGCTCATGCTTGAAAAAAAAAAAGGAAAAAATATTCAACTTATATTCGACAACGTACAAATAGGATGTAAGTATATTTCCCCTTTCTAACATTTTTCTTCATTTTTTCCTTAAAATAGGTAGAAATCTTTGTTAATTTTCTCTACTGGGGAATAGTAGTTTTGAAAAACACTAAAAAAAAAAAACTTCTCAAATATAAAAAATATAGACCTGGAAAGAAATCTAAAATTAAAAGAAGAGAAAACAAAGCAGGATGCCAAGAAAGTAGGTATGTTATTAGAAAGTGGACGTATAAAGCCAGTCTTTTTTAGCCAGTCTGAAACTAGGGGTCTAGGACAATTCACCGCCCTCGATTCATCGCTGGCTGTTTCATCGCCGGTCGATTCGACGACGGCCATTTCATCGCCGTTTAGTTAAAATATCAACATTAGCATCACTTTAAACAATCAATGTCACACACATTCCCAGTATAAAAAGTCTTGCAATAGACAATCTATTTGCCAAAACCAGTATTCCGGGTGTAGGTAATCGCTCCGCTCACATTAAATTTTTAAATTTGAGATTTATGCTAGACTAGTTAAAAATAACATTAAAAAAGAACTAAAGTTGTATATAGGTATGTCATGTGTCTTTTTTAATTTAAAGTGTAATAATGGAGTGACATTGATGTGTAATAGATAATGGGGTGTTAATTGAGTAACAATATGTGTCGATTATTAATGATGTCAGAATTTGCACACCGAATATCTATCGGTTGATCATGTGGGAACAAAAAAAGCTAAGTGTCATCTCTGGTATACCGATACCCATGGTCATGGCAAATAAATTATTATTATTATTATTATTATTAAATTTCATAAAGATTCCAGAACCTAACCTAACTTTGTTTTCAGTACAAGTAAGTCTTGTAACACATTTTGTAAAAGACAATCTTTTTTGCCAAAGTCATTCCGAAATCACATTTATTAAAATTAATGTAATTTCAAATTAATTGTGTATTTTGCTAAAATAAAACTAAAAAGTGATGTCACTTTTTACGAAAATTTACGTCTTTTCTTACGTTAAACATCTGGTAGTAATAATAATTCTTTTGTTTTCTACAATACTGCCCATGATAAATAAATAATAGACCACAACAAACGGCGATTAAATGGCCGGCGATGAATCGTCCCATCCCGTGAAACTAAGGGCTTATAGCGTGGGCCAAGAATGGAGGAAATAATAGAAATAAATATATATGTAATCTGTAAGCGAGGTGGTCTTGGGGGCAGACAAGCCCCTTTCTACACATGTCGCTTACTGAATGAATGTAACTTACTTTTTGTAATAAAGTAAATAACTACAATAATAACATAATTAGTAAGTTAATTATTTAGATGGTTACATAATTAGGTTATAATTGGGTTATTTAAGATCACTGAACAACTCTTAGGAGCCGAGCAAAAAGAAAAAGTCAGAAATCGAAGTACATTCATTATCTTTTGAATTAATTTCTATGCGAAGAAATTGGATGAAATTAAATTCAGATATACGTTCATCTTACGTACAGTGCACGCTCTTTCCAGTTAATCTCTGATTTATATTATGAATTCGATAGCAAGGTTGTAAATTTGTTTAGAGACATCTGTTATCGTGTTTCAACTGAACGATTAAGAGTTTAATTTTAGGTAATATCGATGGTTAACGAACTTTTGAATAACCCTATACGAACAGGAGCCACGCTGAGGTTTATTTTAATCGCAAAAAAAAAAATGAAAATTCATAGTTGTCTACAAATAATGTGCACAGCTCGTCACACGTCTTTACAAAATGATAATAAATGATAATTGACCACATCTGCTATTGCCATGTCATCATATCACAAGTATAAAAAAGTTGCAAGTCATCTGTGGAAAATGACGTCACTTTAGCGAATAATCTAGTGATGTAATAGTATCTAATAAAAAGTTTATTTTAATATGTCTTTTTATGTTATGACAGTTTTCAAATTTCTTTTAGTTTGTTTTATTTTATTAGAGCTTTGGCATACAGTTACCCATGCAAGAGCTTTCATTCAGAATAGCGAACCAAATATCCCCCTTACGGCAGGTGATACGTGTAATTCAGAACCGATGTTTAATTTTAATATTGGATGGCATACAATTTTGAATAGTCACACATTTCGTGAGCGATCGATCATTCTACGTCTGCATGCTATAGGAGACCAATTCTAATGCCTCTCGATCCCATATCTTGCCACTTTAAGGAGACACAAGATAATTGTTACAATGGCTTAACCACATCAAACTGATAACGTTACATTGCTAAATTTATCTTTTTTTTTTTTTCGTTTATTTAACTATATCTGGTGATAAAGAAATTTTATATTACAAATCTGTATAGAAAATTCGCATTCGCGAGCAAAGTCATGTTGATATTGGTTCACACTTTTCGTCTGATATTGTGAAAGTAAACCTAAACCAACAAAAAGTAATAAAATCGAAATTGCATATTGAAATAAAACATTTCAAGTTTTATGTATGAAATATTGCCATGAAATGCTATATAAAATATCTCGTTTTATTCAATTTTGCATTGTTCCGGACACTAAAATTTGTAATACGCGATGATACTATATAGGCAGCCACATTCGCAACCTTTAATAAATTCTCAAATTAACTAGTCTGATTTTTATTTCCATGTACCAAACTGACAGCTTGACACTTGACAGCGGGATAACGTTCAAAGACAGCTGGGCATTGTTCAGTGCTGTCGGTTTGTTACATCTTAACTAAATAAAAATCACGCTATAGGTAACACTCTTTTACTATACGAGTATGAAAACAACATTATATATCAGAAAACGATCAATATGACTATTTAAATAATTTAGTATTTTTTTTATGATTCCACTGCATGGGAAGCCTCCAACTAAGGTCGTATCATTCATAGTCCAGTAATTGTTCTCTGGTACCCCATTATTATACAGCGTGATGTGGTGACATTACCTAACTGTTCATAAGAATAATAAATTATATTATTATTATTTATCGTTCTTATGGTATTCTTCTGTTATAAACTCGGTTTGCACAACAAAAATGCACTGATTCACTCTTATAATTAAAATCACTTTTAACTAAGATTTATAATGCAATTAAACAAATTATAAAGTAAACATATTAATGGTCTAATGGTTCTAAACAATTGGAAGTTGCTTTTGATTTTGTTCCTTAAAGGTAATTTATGTTTGTTTTGATCGTCCTCCCCTTTGTTAGAAGAATACGCATGGATTTGCTAACTTAAAAATGCGTCGATATTTATAGCCCTAAGATGGACAAGAAGCATACATTTTTTATTATCATTTATCGTATACTGAAGAGGTTAGGGGTCTCCAGTTTTTCCATTCTCAATCTTGCATAGGATGAGAATGGAAAAGAATTGAGAATGGACTTCAATGAAATCACACTCGTTTCTACGCTTCGACGTCCATTAATTGCCAGCCGTTTTCAGGGCAAGCAAGCAGGTGTTCGACCCACGGGACATTTTTACCGCGGTCTCCACTCATTCCTCAGAGCCCATTCCTCTATCCTCATCTTGTCCTTAGAGCTTTGTCCTATACTGAGACAGTAACTCACTTGCATCCTTACTGGAGTCGCTTGTATGAATACGTTACTAACTGATCCATATATATGTATGAGAAATACAAAATGTATGAGAATTTTTTTTTCTGTGAATATTTCAGATGTTTTTATAGTTATTCTGCTATTTGAGGCGGAGACAAATTCAACAACTCAAAGATCATAAAAATCGGTCTAGCCGTTCTCGAGTTATAAATAGTGTAACTAACACGGCTTTCTCTTGTGCATATACATATAATATATGGATTAACTATGTATAGAATGTGTACTTACATTAATTTAATATCATTAATGAATAGTATTGAACCTCGATGAAATTTCTTCAAATGTCTTTACAAATTGTCAGTCTCTATTAGGACCTACAGTTTTTTTAGGATGTTTTCCTTCGACGTTATTTATAATTCTGACCCACGCATAAAATTTATCGAACCTAAACTGCGTCAGTCGTTTCGGCATTTGAGCGTTCTATTGATTGAGCTTGGTACGAATAATTTATTGAGTTAATTAATTTTATTTCAAACCATCTGTACAAATTGTATTGTAGTATGATGCAGCAAAATGTATATATTACTCATGCTGTTATCGCTTATTAAGCAGGCCCAATATTGTCTAACCTGAACTCTAGTAATGTTTATAAACCAGCCAGACCATGCTTGCTTGGTAAAGCCGCACCAAAGAGTTAACTTATCATTGTACCGCGCGTCGCCAAAGCGGTCGGTTGTATTGGCACCTACTAGGAAGATAAAAAAGCATTTAAATAATCAGTATTTTTAACTATTTATTTGACAGAAAATCAATTTATTTTCATTTATTTCCGTGAAGTGATTCTGTGAAACTGATTTTTCTTTAGACAATGTAAGTACTTCTACCTACAGCTTATGAAAAAAAGTTTTTATATATTTTTACACGTATCTAATTAGTTAAATTTTAAATTTATGTACATAAAATGATGTGTGGTGTGTCGGCGTGCTTTGCATATGTATAGTGTACGTTATTCAAACTCGTTTTGTCCTGTTGATAAATGTATGAAGAAACTTGTTGTGATGGAGATTTATTTACTAGCGAAAGGAATCTCATAAGAGACCTACATTTGTGCCGAATTCTAAATTTAGTATGCATCTTTTGAAAAAAAAAAAATCATTCTACGGCGGTAATGGATAAATGTTTGTTCAAAAGTAGATGTAAAAATGTTATCATTTAACTATAAGAGGAATTGTATGTTAACTGATAAGCCATAAATCCTCACTTGTAAGTAAGGAAAGATATATATGTACCTCTATGTTTTATATAAACTGCAGTTTACTAAACATTTTCGACATAAATCATCATAGTGAGCGACTCAAAATCTAGATTTTTTTTGTAAATCGAGCTTTTAAAGCTTGTCTAAATATTATATTGTACTTGACTAATATTAGTCAGTATAATATAAAGGCTTCGCGGGAAGCGGTTCGATGCGAAGGACAGAAGACCGTGCGTGGCGGCGAGCCTTGGGAAAGAGGCCTACATCCAGCAGTGGAGATACACAGGCTGATGATGAAGATGAATATTATATTTATATAATTAAATAATTATTAAAAAAACATTTTGAGATAGGTGTACCACGAGCGTGCAGGTATTGTAGAAGTCGCGTTGAAGTATCTTTTAGAGACAGGGCCCTTGATGAACTGCTTCCAAAAAGCTGATTAGCTGTTAGTGATAGTTTAGTAGTAATAGTCTAGAGGCAGTACCCACCCTCTCACAGAAGACCATCGTGAATTAACAGCATGTGCTGTTGTGTTTCGGTGTGTGAGTTAGGGCAGTCGGAGTCCATCTCTCCTTTATCCTACTAACGGCAGGGCATTTGTAGCATCTACACCTACGATCTTCAGCCCGGAAGAGATATCTACCTTCGAGTTGTAGAAGACGAAGAAGATATTCTTCTCTATATCGTGTCGTTGTGACTTTTTTTGAAGTGAATTTCTATTGGACTACATTGAATTAACCATCAACATATTATGTGCATTAAGCAAGTTCTCACGGCCGGCGCGGCGGTGGATAATTTTACATCGATACGTCAGAATCGATACTTGTGAAAGTTGTTATCGATATGAAGTTGACTATATCGAATTAGCAATGTGTTTCAATAAAAAAATACTCTTTTTAATATTTATGAATTTATTTTAGACTTCCTATTGGTAATTAAAATGTTAACTTTCCTCGATACACGTTCTACTTGCACATAAAGTAGTTAATTGCGTTCATTTTTGCTTCTAAAGTCATTAGAGATACTTTTTTCTTAATGTATTTTAGTCTCCATCAAATAATAAAAAGTAACATAAATAAAGCAATTTGTTGATATAATTTGAAGTAGCAATTAGTTAAACAAATGTAATCGTTAGAACATTTCTGTGTACTTTTGTATAAACTACAATAATAATCTCTCTAAATTGTTTAATCTATTTGGATGCTGTTTTCATAGTAATTTAAAGCACATATGTCTGAAGGTTTATCGATGATATAGAAAGACAGATGTGGTAATAGGTACATTTTTTTTTTCAAAAATGAGTTAAGTACACAAAGCCTATAACACAAATTTTGTTGTTTGCAAATGTGGTAAGCATGCCGTGTACCGGTTATGATTAAATAATAGCTCAAGGGCGGTAAGTGGTAACTTCATTAAATAGCCTAGCTAAATAATCCAACTTTAAAATCTCTGTACTAAAAAATTTACTTCTCTGCATACATCTGTGTTCTATGCCATCGATATGCAATACTAGTTCATGTTTCATGTAACATCATCTTATAAAACTATTTTCGGATTATCTTGAAAAATTCATGTACCTACATATATTAAAAAATTGGGTTGTTGGGTTGAATATGCTTTTATATTTTGTATATGTAAATAAATAAAGGTATATAAATTTATGAATACACACTATGAAATTATGTAGGAGTTAAAAATATGCAACACACTGTATTCGTACAGTGAATGAACTCAATGTCCTCCAAGCAGGTAGAGCCAATTTCATGCGTCACATTAAATGAGTGTAAACAAAATGGCCCTTAAACGAGATCTTTCCCTTACGTAGACGAAACATTACAGGATGTTTATGATAATATTAAAATATTTGTGGATATATATTATTGGGTATTATGCTTTCTTAAAATAATTCTATGTAACCAGCATGGTTTTTTTGTTTCTTGAATTCTCCTTTTACCAAATTCTATAATATGGAGATTAAATATTTAAAGTAAATCGAAAGAAAATATTATTTTAGTACTTATGTAGCGTTGATAGTTCATTAGTTAGAAAGCTTGGCTGTCAATACTTTAGAGAGGTTCGAGTTCGGGTCGGTCCTGCGCCTCTGAGTTTTTTGTTAATGTATATGTAATATGTATATACCTCATGTATACTTGTTTTTATATAAACAACTAGGTGAACCTGGCCACACTTCGTTGCGGCATGCGCGTGGGGTGCTTGTCTTCTTTGACAAAAATCGTGATAACTCGGCAAATATAAATAAGATATTCATGAGTTATACACATAAACCATCCTCAGAAATCCCTCTTTCCATCGATATAATCGGGAACAAAATCCGTTCACAACTTTCCGAGATTAGCGCATACATACAGACAGACAGAGAAAAAGGAGAGCTTTAAGTCATGTCCTGTCAAATCTTAGTAGCATAGAACATTGCGACTATAGACTTTCTCTATTCATACTAGGTTTCATGTTATAGAAAAAATTTCGAAATTTTAACTCCGAATAATTTGGTCAGTTGAACTCAATATTGCACCTACACGGTTGCTGTTACGAAAAATAAACATTGATATTAAAATAGTACAATATGTTTAGTGTTACAAATAACTAGACCTAACCTTCGCAAGAGTTAGGAAATTAAAGTAAATCGACCGGCGATAATGTCGCTCCAACCGCACAGTGTAAAGTAATTTTAAAATTTAGTTACGTTCTATTCGATTCATTTTGTCGATGCATTTGAACCTTGCTAGGTCACAGTAATTCCGTTTTGCGGACGAATCGATGACCATAATGACACGGTCAAGACTCCGGGAACACTGAAGGTCACGCCTTTCGAAAAAATAAAACTTATAGTCCTAGACTACGAAGTAAATTTTTATTTTATCCTCCTACATCTTTCGTGCGTGAATGCGATATACCATATCCGAAATAATTGTATAAGACTAGTCATAGTACTTTAGCATTATGGTTTATTAATCTAGGTACTAAATGACATTACTATAATATAGCTTATATTGTTACTAAAACAAATGGATTGCAATTTGTGCTCTGAAGTTTACGTTTATTATTAAAAATACCCACAATTATATTCATTACTGGGCGAAGTATGTTCTGCTCGTCTGGACGCAGAATCCACATCCTTCCTTGCAAAAAAAAAACCAGTGAAGTAACAGTGTGTTGGTGTGTTTTGGTGTCAGAACAATAGTACATTCTATTACATTTGCTCTACAACTTTTTTATGTGATGCTGTAGGTATGTTGCAACACTCCATGTCTAAACTCTATCAACATGGTGTTAGACATTCGCTATAATAATTAATTTTATAGCTTTAATTACAAAGATTTTCAATTGTGTAGATAGGGCAAGACGAAAGAATCCGTAATGTGACATTTAGAACCACGTGGTACAAAATCGTTAAACCCATCGCCAACTTAACAAGGCTACTTAGCTACGCCATGGCCATCGTGATTACGGCGATCAGGATCAATTTTTTGTAGGAAAATTTTCCCAATGCCCTCTCTATAATTATATTCTATAATATTTAATCTTTTTGTTTAATTACCAATCTTACAGTAACAACTACTGATAGAGATTGGATTTGGAGTTGAATGCGGTATTTTATCAGTGTTAATTGGTATTATTGTTTGGTACGATTTAGTTTATTGCATTATCGCTAATTTTTTGTATTTTTTAAAGGAGTCAGTAAAGTTTACAATTTGATAATGATCACGAACGATTACAATATTCGATTACGTTAACACAATAGAATATGTTATGATTAGATTTAAATATCTTAAAATTAAAAAATTTAATTAAATTTATGTTAACAAACATATGTTAATACTGCAGTGTAACTAGTAAATTATGAGCGACGAAAATACAATAGTTTTGTAGTATGCTCCACTGACCTAAAAATGATGTTTTATTAATAGATACTGTAATCTAAACTGATTCCAAGGCTGTTTCAAGATTTGGAAAGAACATGTGCATTAGAATGTAAAGTGATAAAAGGCCCGCAATCTACATGCAAAGTTTCATCGAAATCGGTTGAATGGTTTAATAATGATAAAGTGAAAGAATAATAATATTAGTGGAGACGGTAATTTGAGTATCAATTTCTAGACTAGTTTAGTACATCTTGTTATAATTATAATCGATCTATAGTAACGGTTATAAAAGGAGAGGCAGCAAATTTCGGAAACACTCTTATTTCTTTCGATCTTATGTAAATCTTTCGCTATTTGAAAGGTTCATTACCTATTCCTGATGTATCTACATAGGCTATTTTACATTATATAGACTATTTTACATTGTTCAGTTATGGCTACGTCATATTTACTAATTCGGTTTGCGGATTATTTTCAATTCTTTATTCGCTTGTTTGCTTTCTATCGATGCTTTCAACGGAAATCCTTGCACTAAAATTTCAGAGTGTCTAAAATGTCTCAATTTTATTATTTTGACAAGACTTTAATAAATTAAAATATTTGATTTTTCTAAATATCGCTGTACGAGTATATTCGAAGTGTGCAGAAACAAATAACATTTTCAACGATTCTTTTAATTTAAACTCTGATCCATTCCTGTATCGTATCGCCACAGTTTTATTTTAGAAAATATCTTGCGACATACATACATATCGTCTCTTCCGAAAATGCATTTGACTACGTTGTTTTGTCGAATTTGTGCTAGCATGAGCGTTAAATAGGTCAAAACAGTTTTACCAAGTTGAATATTTTGGTATATACATTTAAATGCACTTCTATATGCATTAGTAGCTATTTTATTATAATAGCAATGGAAAGTATATGTTAAATACGTTTTAGAAAGTTTGTTTGTGTTCTTATATTAAGAAACAGGTGTAAATTTAAAAGTTTACACTTTAACAGTAGGTACATGTGTTAAGTCGTTTTGGGAATTTTGTTTTTTGGTTTATATATATTTCTTGCATCAAAAGGTTATGTAAATTTTAGTAACGACAAGTAGTATTGGATTGAAATCCCAATGTAAATTTTCATATGTTGTTTCATTAACTTTTCCTACTAAGTCTTTTTGAATTTAGGTTTTTGAATTTAGGTTTTTGAATCTAAGTGTTTTTGAATCTAAGTGTTTTTGAATTTAGGTTTTTATATCTTGTTTTCTTTGAATTACTACTTTGAATTCGTTGAACTACCCTTTTCTTGCATAAACTATTGACTGAGTTTAGGAACACATTTATGAATAAAAAGTATCCTTGTGTTAGATGATTGCTGTGTGTGTGCCAAGTCATCCAAATCTGTTCAAAGGTTTCGTGCATTATGCATGATAAACATTAACCATTTCAATCAATTTTACTTTACAATCTTATACTATTTCTTCGTTTTGTAGTGACATTTAACATATCTGTGTGTTACAATTATTACGAAGTTATGTAATGTAGAGTAATTTTCATGTAATACTGTATGCAATTTGTGACAATTATCGAGCCCAGAAACTAGTGAAGTGAACGATAATGAGACACGCGAAGGCTGATTTGCCAGACTTCACCAATTTCCTTGGAAACCGCTCGAAAGCTGTCTCGTTAAACTGGTACAGTTGTGGGCTCGTCGTACCGAGAACTTTGTAATAATCTTGTCTACCACCTAACAAGTTAAATTAAATTTTATGTAATTTAATTTTCATGTCAATGTGTTGTGTTGTGACACAGTTATAATTCAGTGCCGTTACCTTGTGCCTCTGAGCATTTTCAAATAGAATGTGTAAATTAGAAACGATTTTCACCTGCTCTAATGGTGTTTTTTTTTGAGAGAGAACATTTTTTGAAAGAAGTTCCTAAGAGATTTTTTTTTTCTGTAAGAAAAAGTAAAAATTAGGTATAATATAAGAATTATAATAAATGTAAATTATTACATAAATTTATCCTTCAGTTCTATTTAAACAAAGCTCGGTTGTAAGACTGAGTATCCACTTGTTGCTTAGTGGCTACCGTCGCCTATGAACAAAAGCGATGTCAGGGTTTGCAAATGCTCAGCTGAGCTTCGATAAAGGATAACAGATTAGGAAGGGATAGGGGAATGTGCTCTAGCTTTCCTTACTCGTAGAAATACAACAGCACAGGTGCAGTTATTCAGTTATTTCACAGGTGGTCCTTAGCGAATGGGCGTGTCGCGAAATCGGGTGGTTACTGCCGCCAGACGGGGGCTATCAATTTTAAAACAACGGAATGCAATGTGGTCTGCCACCACTAAACCCTATCGGCGCAAAATGTCACTTTCGCAAAATGTCACGTTTGCAAATATCAGTTATTTTACTTATTGGACATTTATTTTCCTATGGTGAAATACTTTGTTAGATGAGTGAGTGAGTGTCACATTACGTTACTTCGATCCGACTTCGTAATTATAAAATTGCAATGTTTGTAAAACATAACGGGTTTCAATAACTGCGTGTAGTTGTATCTTGAACGGTTTTTTGTAATGCTAATGAAATAACAGGAAATATTAAAATTCCTTGTAAAATTGTTTTTTTTTTTTCTTTAATTTCTTTATTATATCTCCTACAGTGCATGTGATCATCGTATAACTTTTTATGTGTGTTTTTTTTTGTTGTCTTACCGTCATTGAGGCTCAAGTAGGTATTCGATGTCAACCTATTTTTGATTCGACGGTAAATAATTAAATATTCATGATTTTGATCGGAAAAAATTATATGTTACAGTTTAATAAACATCCTTGATGATTTTACGGTTCAAAACACGATTTACAACTTCACCCGATCAAAAAATATTCCGTAAACAGTGTTTGGATTGTTTTTCGGGTCACAATTAAAACATATATCACACTTTTACTCACGAAAAATATGTCAACAATGTTTTTATTTATTACTACAAGAAAAGTTTTGTCAGCCTGCTTAAGTTGGCTTCAGAGACTCAAATATTCTGCATGCCGCCAGACTTGCTGCCCACTTGCTGCGGAACGCAGCGTGCCCTCATGCCCTCCAACAAAAATTGGTCGGAAATACAACCCACCTTACACTTTACCGTATTAGTGCCGGCTAGTTCTCTTAGTTTATGAGTTCCATTGGTGTTCCAAATATTTTTGTTATCTTAATAAATAACCACACACACAAAAAAAAAAAAAAAAATTGTGCTGTAACTTAAAATAAATTAGGCAACAAAAATGTCGTTATGTGTTTTGTTTATTGTATTTTGTATATTGTTCCTCGTTTATCGCTTTTTACATTAGTGAAAACCGTATCAAAATTCGTCGGGCGGTTTAGAAGAAGTTAGCGGAGAAACAGACGGAGGCAACAGTGACTTTATTTTATAACTTGCGGCCCGCCCCCGGCTTTGCCCGGCGTGCAATTTTTATATACCCTAAAATATTCCCCGTTTATCCCTCTTTCCATTAGCGAAAACCGAATTAAAATCGGTCTACCCGTTCACGCGTGATGCCGTGACCAAGGGAAATAGGGATTCATTTTTATATATAGACGTGTAAATACTTAATATCTTTTGCCCTTGTCTAGATAGCTGTGAGCCCGCAACTTCGTACGCTTGGTATTCGGTATAGCGTGTAACTTTTTTGTTTGTAAACCGATTGGAATGAAACAAACACTAAATGTTACGGGAAGCTTGCTACAATACATCAGTGAAAACTGCATTCAAATCGGTTAAGCCGTTTTTGAGATTAGCGTGTACAAACGCACAGACAAACATACATACAAACAGACAAATATTCTAAAATCAATTTTTTTGACATGGGTAACATAAGTACAACGTGTACAAATTGTTTTTTTTTTTTTTTTTTAAAGAAAATTAATGTACCAACACGGCTCGTTTACGATTTTATTATACATATGTATAGATATAGATACTTTAGATAATATTTTTAATGTTTTGGACATTATAGATAGGTAGATAAAATTATAAAATGTCCTAAAGTCGTTCTTGATTTTATATGGGGCTACATTTCAAACCGCTGTACATTAGGGAAAATTTAAAGAAAATTGCATTGTTGACATCTGCTGTTGATCGATTTTGCACGGGGCGCCCAAGAAATGATAAAGCAGGATAAAATTTGATCCTTATTTCAAATTTGCCTTAAATGGTAAAATGAGCTTGTTTGATTAAAACGAGTCATAACCACGAGAGCCTATTGAGAAGGTATAGTCCACCACACTATATAGGGACTGAAATGACTTCAAATGTCTTAAAAGAACTTTGATTTCTTCATGATGCTTTCCTTCACTATTAGAGTAATCATGGTTACAGCAACCAGAAGTAATTAGAAATTATTTCTAACCCATCTATCTAAACACGGGAGCTGCTAGTCTGACAGCGTTTCGAACTTGAGTCTATTTATTTCAATAGCAGCTAAGCGTCTAATACTGCTTTTTTAACATGTGTTTTGTTTATGGCTAAATATAAGTTACGGGACGTCCGTGCTGGTACTAGACCAACAGACCCAACAATAAAATGCATTGGAGCAGTCTAAATGCACTGTTTTTTTTTTTTTTTTTTTTTTTTTTTTTTTTTTTTTTTTTTACTTATAAGGCGTTATATTGTGTTAACGTGTCTGTATGTACGTATACCTTTACACCATAATCGACGGAAGTAATCATGTGTATTGTAGTGGAGCTAAATAGAGGGGAATTGGTTACGTAAACAACTTTTGTTATGAAAAATTTTTGCTGTCTTCGCATTGTTGTAAAATCTATTAACTCATACAGCAAATTATAAAATATGAATTATTATTTTTTCTTAGTTTGTTAATAATGTATTTTATATTCTTTCAATTAACAATTTTTTAAACAAATTTTGCTTACCAATTTTTTTTAAATAATTGCTAAAATTTTATCAAATTTCAGCAATTTTTTTTAATTCCAAACATTTCGCATAGGTATTTTATGCGAAAATCGACTTTAGTATAAATACATAATGAGTTTGTCATTCTGTAACATATTACTCGTATGTCACACATCGAAACACGACATAAATATACAAAAACTGTCAACCCATAATTTTTGACAAACATATTAACTGATCACAGGAAGTATGATGAAAAAAAAAACGTTTAGTTTAATCCCCGTTTGCTAGATAATACTTGCAAGCATTATACGTGGCGACATTTCTTGAAGGGTTTGAGTGGGTTATGATGATTTCAGAGCCATATAACACAATAGAAAAAGACATTTTGACTTCAGATTATAATCTCAGTCGTCCAATTCACGTTATCATGGCGCGTGTCAAGGTTTATTGCGGCTTACTAGATGTTTAATAGACTATAGTTATTATACCTTTGATTAGATGTAATTTATATACTTATTAGATTAGGTAGATTCAATTTATAATAGGTAAATGTAAATCATGACGAGAATATTTCACGATTTCTATCAAGTAATGTTATGTTTATTTTACCTATTGTAAAAAGGAAATTACCATGCAATTTTACGAAACCAAAATTACCAACCTAGCGACGTTTATTTGTTTAGTAATGTGTTTTTCGATTTTCTAAACCGAACGAACGAAGCGACGTTTGTTTGTTTAGTAATGTGTTTTTCGATTTTCTAAACCGAATTAAGTAAAAGAACTTGTTGTTTATAGCATTTTTCTCTTGATCGAAAGTGAGCGCTTTGACAGACTAGTGAAATTTAATGGCATTATTGCACTTTGTAATTTCATACAAATTATTTTTGATTGATTTTAAATCGTAATTTTCCCCCACACTTATTTACTTCAATCATTGCATGTTCGATGACCTATTGAACGAAAACGTAGGTGACTTTTAAAAAAGGCTCAATAATTCTAAGGATGTTATTGAAAGAGCTAGGAGTATACTTTGATTGTATTCGTAAATGAAGTTTTAGCCTATGACCTGAAATACTGGATAACTGTCGGCAATACGTAAAGAGGAAGTTTGTAAGAGAACTAATCGTCTTCCGTTTAGCTACTCTATAGAATTAGCAAGACATTAACGATATTCATTATCATATAACCTGCAGAAGCATTGACTGTTGAGGAGAAAAGATTCTCGAGTGGCGGCCCCTACAAGGTTACAGTGCAGAAATTGTTATGGAAAAGCCTTAATGCGCGTTGATCGTAATTTGCCACTGAGGAGACAATGTAGGTTAATGAAGTTGATCTCTGTATAATCTAATCTATTTTGACTATATAAAACCTATACTTTTTTTGAACGAATATCTTGTTGACATCACAGTTTTCCTGGGCATTATCTAGATGCGAACTTTCGTGCTGCAGAAAAGGGCTGTTCGAGCAATTTATAATTTATCCAAAAGACAATCATTAAGACATCATTAGGTACTAATAGTGCCATGTCAATACATATTCGAATTTATAATTTTTGTTCATAAAAATATTGATCGTGTTAAAAACAACAGTGACATTCATAATCGTATTAATACTAGAAATAAACATGATCTTGCTTTGATCCACACAAGGCATTTTTAAGGGCGAAAATCATTTTAAGGCCAATGTGTACCTCTACGTTTCTAGTTTCTACAATAAAATCTTTGAAATCATACGTGAATTACTTTTAAAAATTTTTAAAACATTTCGTCGCCTTAGTAGTGAAGTGAGCTATTCCACACTAAATTGGTTCCACGATAATGACAATTGAAATAAACAAGCACCCACAAAAAATGTTTTTTATTTTATCTTCTGAAGGAAAAAAACAACCTCTATTTGAGCTATCTCTTAGATCTCTTCACCACTAGAATCTCCGTTTAACGCTGAGTATGATGATGTTCATAACTCAAGAACGCCATTTTGCTTCCGAAACGGTAGTAGTATATTGATTGACTTCAAAAAAGTGACTTCAAAAAATTATCCTATTTTTGAGAAATACTTAAACGATTTGATTTATGCGTATGATACGTTGATGACCTGTCTTTAATTGATATTTTATTTGAAGACGCATTATTCTGTTTAATGATAAAGTAAAGCTCTTTGAAAACCCGACTTTAAGAACGTATTTTGTAGTTTTCTTGTTTGGTACGCGAAATATTTTTTTTTAAATATTTTTCTCAACTACAAAGAGGTAACACGGTTATCAAACGAAAGCTGTCGTTTTGCGCCGCATTTGTGTCCATGTGTGAAGTCCCTTTCGAGAAGGGCTTGGCCGGTGATAAAAACGGCCATCTCAGTCGTCTATGGAGGAGTAACACGTGAAAATTGTTTACATTGCCTATATTCGTTACAGAAGTGGCAGGGCACACTCCGTTTCGCAGTCATTTGGGAAGCCCGCCTGGCGGCAGTATCCACCCCCTTACAGAAGACCACCGTGAAATAATAGCATGTGTGCTGTTTAGTTTAGCTAAGTAAGGGATGCCAAAGCCCATTCCCTACCATTATCCTTAATCTTACTGTAATCGGCAGCGCACTTGCAGCACCTATGGCGTCGGTTGTGTTATAGGCGATAGTAGCCACCTACTATCAAGTGGACCGTTAGAAATAAGCTTGTACTTAGAGCTCTAAAATCACCGTTATAATTCGTCGTGATTCGTTATAAGGGAATTACTGTTCTCCACTTGTAAAAGGCACTTACTTGGTGTACTGATAAGAGTTGCGATTGAATATTACTGGTCGATTTAAAAACGAGATAAAACTGCACACAGTCGTGCACGCCACCACCGTGAAATATTTTCTTATATAAATTCAATTTTAAAGTAAAAATATAATGTGCATTAACTAAAAGTATAATATAGAAAGGGAATATCACCATTTATATAAATAAAAGTAGAAAATAGAGATTTGGTAAGTATATTAAAGTTATGATTTTAAGGCATAAACGGTTTAGTATTGTATATTATCTTATATTGAAAGATACGATAAGAGAGGTGCTTAAGATTTTTATTTCATTGTAGATATTCTTGTAACATCTATCTACTCGCCCTCCCCCCATCTCCCCCATTTATATTTTATAAAGTTACGCGGACGAAGTCGCGTGAATCAGCTAGTACAATATAATTTTTAAATTTTCGAGCTACTTTTAGTTTAATTTTCATACATTTTAGTCACTAAACCCTTGAATTTAATCTTCTCTAAAAATAAATATAAAATTACTTATCCATACATTTTCAATATATATAACATGTTTGCGTCTGCTCGTAAGTTAAATACTATGATGGTAATAAAAAACATTGTATGGCGAGAGAATGATTTATTTAAATGGTCGTTCATGCACAATACACTCCTATATACATATAAACATCGATGCCTATATATTATAATTGTCTATTCTTTAAAATATACTTAAATTCTAATGTAATTCTGAATTTGTTGAAGTTTTTAAACCGAAATATTGGAATAACAGAAAATAATGTGTTACGAATATAACTAGAACTACATAAGATCAACGTTTGCTATGTTTACATCGTATGTTTCACAATCTTGAAACTTTAGAATTTTAGTGCACCTACTCGAACAATATAACTAACTTATCCTGTATTTACACTGTTGATGTAGGTAGAGGTAGTTAATTAATAATAATAATAAGTTTTGTAAGCGCTACATGATATTCGTACTTCACACACCGCAATCCTCATCTTACTTGTTATTTGATCATTGTAATCACATTGTTAAGTAATCTTTGGATTTCGCTCACCCACGTCGCATTTGTTACATATGAGAACATTGGAGATAAAATAATGAGCAGTTGCTTTTATAACCCATTTCCTTATCCCCTCCTAATCCCTTATCCTTAATCCTACTGTAGTCGGCAGCGCACTTGCAGCACCTGTAGCGTTGCTTGTGTTATAGGCGACGGTAACCACCTACCATCAAGTGGACCGTCAGCCTGTCTGTCGATATAACATAAAAAAAAAAAAAAAAAACAAAGTAGACGGCATTTTTTTTATGATAGCTCTTTATTCTAGTATTAATTTCAGCTAATATTTAGGGTTTACATCTTTAAAATAAGTACTTATTTTTTTACTACGAAATTGACATCATTTATTCATGTGTCATTAACATTACAATGATTTGCCGGCCATTTAATTATTGAATTAATTTATAAAAAAATATATAGAACGTATATTTAAAAACCATTTTTGTATTCGGTACAATACCGAATGCGTCAATAGCATAGTTGTGTCGACCTCGTACAATGTACACGAATAAGTTCATGTATGATCAAGGAAAATGAATCAAGTATTTGAGTAGGTAGACTTCTGTACGTCTGTTGATCCGTAAAGTTTTTTTGGGTTTATTTAAAAGTTATTGTTATAATTTTGAAAAAAAAAAACAATATTTTATTTTAGATCTAAAAAAAAGTTAACGATAATTTGTTTCCCTTTTCTATCAAACTATTTTATTGATCACTGGTTTACTTACTACCAATCAATTTTCAAATAAAAGCTCATGACGGACTGCTCAATTTTAGCACATCCTTTAATATTCGTACAATTTTATATCTTCTGAACGAAAATGTCCACCAGTTTATAAAACATGGCTTAAATCCACTAATGGTATATTTATTTTGATTTTAGATTCCGTCTTTAGATGATTTTAAGTAAATTTTTGTTTATTTGAAATATAAGTCACGATAGAATAATTAACTTTAATAAGCAATTTCTTAGCAGGAATAAATGTAACCAATATATTTTATTTTGTTTCTTTAGTTTAAAAATAATTTTTGTGGTTCGTTTGGTATGCTTCGATACACAGTATATACGTCACAGATTTCTGTATCTATAGTCTCTATAGTTAAACAAGTTGAGTCCACTCGCGGGAGTGGACCCGCGCTATAGGAGCGCAGGACGTTTTATAAATTTTTAATAAAATAAAATAAAGCTCGACTCTTTCCTCGAGTGTACCGTATGAGCATGGCATGGACAAGTATCAGATGACCAGTTTTTGTCCGCTTGCGCTACTAAACGTGGCATAAGTGTAACGATTACTAATGAGACCTCGAAACCAGAATAAACAATTACGGACAACATAAACAATTTTAAAAATTAGCATCGAAGTGCAGATGAGAATGGCGATAAGAGAGAGTCTCCGTTTTTTACTTGTGAGTTTATTTAGACAGAAAATAATCAATGGTTGGTCTTCTTACGGAAGACTAAAATAAGGGGCAAGATAACAGAGAAAATTGATAGAACAACATCACATTGCTGCACCTGAATCTATGAATGTTTTTGTTACTACAAAAATAATTTTAATAAGGACTAATGCTCTGCGACGGAAGGGCAAAGTCATCTACGTAAACGAACGTAAACAAAGTTGAGTTCGTTCTGGTTCTGCTGGCCTGCTGGGATTCCCCCCAGCCCAGTCTTTTGTGTGCGTTTCCCATAGAACAAGTTTATTGGTTAGTTTGGTTGGCGCAATATCATTAGTTCCTACGGGTTTGGGTGACGATTTTTATTATTGTTATTACTATATTATTATCTAGGTACTTTAAGTAATTATTTCATCATACGATATAAATATTAATACTATATTAATCATAAAGTATATAAAATATGTAAAAGGACTACTTATACATATTTTATATACCTACTTACTTTATTTTATATTCAGGACTACCTACCGTACCTTTTTTAAAAATCCTTCGCGATTTGAAAGGAATCTAATGTCTAGTCCAAATAAAAATAAATATTTACATTAAATATTATAACGATTTTATTGAACTATTGAGGAATGTTCGTAGGGATTGGTCAGTACATAGCCAAGGTCGGAATGCGCCATTCAAGATTGCAAGAGGCAAACAGATCTCAATATACTCACATTCTTTATAATTTAACATGACTTTTTACACTGCGACCATTGTAAAAATAATAAAGTAAATGGCTTTTTTTAGTTTACATATAGAGAGTGAAATCGCAATACTTATCGTAACTTTTTATTATAATAATTATGCAATATGTTTTGATAAAGTAAATGTGTGATTAGTTAGCGATTAGCTCACCTATTGATGGTGATTTGATTCTTTAATTTAATGTATCTATAATACAAACGAAAGTTTGCTAAGGGTTTTTTTTCTATTTTAGTAACATTACATATGATTATACTAACGGTGCAAGTTATTAACTTAAGTTAAAATAACATTGAAAGCTATAAAATGAATAGTACTCGTACTTATTCTTGTCAATGTAACTTGACTATGAAAAATATTAAGGTCAATTGCGTAACATCACGGTTCTTTAAACAAAAAAAATCTTTTATTTATCTTATAATTATTACAAAATGACTGTATATTGTACATACTTCTGTTAAATTTTGTTAGCTAAGGACGTTTAACTACTGATAAATCCTATATTTTCTATTAATGTTAGGTGCCCGAGGGATTGTCTAATAAAATAAAAATTATTATGCAAATAATTGCATAATAATCAGGTAGTAAAGAAAATAGTTGCAATACTTTTTAGAGTCCTACAAAAGTATAACTTTTCCTGATAAGGTGGCTATCAAATGCAAAAAGAATTTGTAAAATCCGACTGGTAGTCCCAGAGTTAAAAGTAACCAACCAAATAAAATAAAAACTCTTCAGTTTTACTATATTAGATGGTAGTCAGCTGGAGTATGCGAGTTCCACGTACGTTGGCGCATTTGCAAAGAGGGACATCTAATCTAACGAGCATTTACTAGACATATTCTGGTGGAATATCTTAAAGATGCCATACGAACGGCACAAAACAGTGAATTGACGTGACCACATGCTTAAAACTTGCATAGCACTTTCCTTTGCCCGTACCAAACTGTTCTTCTCGTCTTCCCATCACGATACTTCTACGCGGACTTCTGCGTAAAAGCGTAAAAGTAATTTGGGCCAGCTTGCTCCAGTTAAACGCACCTACAATGCTTTCTGCGATGCATTGCACGAAGTCGACATATTTCACGCTGGCTAACCGTTAGTTTTAGAAATACAACAACTTCCTACTTTAGTTAATAATCCTCGTACACTTAGTTGTACACTATACTTCACTAACTATAGTCTTCTTCTTCTTCTTCTCTTTATAAAAATGGCAATTCGGCTCATCTTGAAAATGGCCATTGTCTGCCAATGTCATGTCAATGTCGGGTTTTCACTATAGTCGGAATTGAAATTTGTGATCTTCTTCTTCTTCTTTTTTTTAAAGTTGGCGATTCGGCTCATCCCGAAGACGGCCATTGTCCGCCAGTGTCAAGTAAAAAGAATCTTCTATTGGACTCCGCCACGAGCTCCGTTTAACGGAGCCCGCTCGGAGCCCACGTCGTGTGGGCCTTCTTTGTCCCCAAAACCAATCCGGTCAGTCGAGCAAAGGTCGGTGAGGAAAAAAGCACCGACCCCTGCAACCGCCCGGATTGCCAAAGGTGAGCCCCCCCACCACGACAAGGTCCTGGCCCACCTAGGGGGGGAAATTTGTGATCAAAAATGTAAACAAATCAATGTCATTGTAAAAGTGACGTTTCAGGGGTAGTCTTCAACATTTCCCTATAGTCTAGGAAATTTGAGACATTCAGGGGCAGTTTTGATATAAGTTTTTAGAAGATGTGTTTTTGATTCCATCATGTACATAAAAAGGGTAGAAAAAAATAAAAGTAGTTTTTTTTGTCAAATTATACAATTATAAGAGTTAGAAAATTTTTTTTAGATAATTTAATTTTACATAAAAATGTTCATATAACTTTTTTTTTTTTGCAAAAATTAAAATTAACAGAGTTAGGGAGCTTACAATATAAGGGTTGATTTGATAATGTGATTTTTTTTAATTTACCTATTAACCCTTATATCTTCTAACTTCTCTATGTTAATTTTAATTTTAACAAAAAAAAGTTATTATTTTGTATTTTTAATAAAAAAATTTGCTTTATATAATTTTTTTTATATAAAACTAAATTTTCTAGAATATTTGTCTGAAACTTTTTTCTTAAATGATTTGGAAAAAATCACCTAAGGTAAGCTAGCCATTTCCGCTCATGATTCTATATCAATGACAAATAAAACGGAAGTAGGTGGCTCACCTAATGCAAAGGATAATTTATTCACTTTCTGATTTTGACTTTGATGAGCTGTATGATGAAGAGTCTGAATCAATTGCACTTATTATCAACTGAACCATCAACGGTCCAATGTCATGGTTAAAAGCTAGTTTAACCGTTAGCAACAGAGTTATAATCTCTGTTTACAGCTAGCCTCGAAAATTTTAATTCCTGATAACATACAATTTGTTTAATAAAATATGTATTTTATTAGTTTTATCGGTGTTTTTATATAACTAACTGCAAACAATTGTTAATTTCGTTATCGACATCACAGAACATTAACTTTTGATTTCTCAATATATTTTATTGTTGGTTTCAGATAACTAAAACGATATAATATTTATTAAAATATCTTTGTTTACATATTTTGCATTGTATGAGTTGGTCACATAGAGCTGAGAAAGCGAAGCCGACATATTACATGTTTTGATTTCGTATAGCTTTCACGAAGTAAAATTTAAGCTTTTACTGTTTGCGAAAATGGGAACCGACTCAACTTATTTTTTTGTCCGAAGTACTTGTATGTACAATAACGCAGTCGCTGTTATGTATTATCACATAAAGTGTAACATTCTGTAACATTTACATTTAGATAATTAGATGAATTAGATATTGAAGAGCATATTTTATTTTTGAACATATTATTTAAAAAAAAAAGTAGCAAATGGGTTCATGAAATCAATAAAGGAGAAAAACACATGTAGGTGAGTCCACCGGTTGAAGGATTTAGTTTGATTTTGACGGATGTTGTTGATTTTTAGGAACTAGATAAGATAATGGATATCCAAGATTAAATTAATAATAAAAAAAATAAAAAATAGAAATATTGAATTAATTTATAGGTAATTTATGTTTTTCGGTTTTTATGCAATAAATCACGACTTTTTTTATGTTAAGATCGGCAGACAGGCTGACCGTCCACTTGATGGTAGGTGGCTACCGTCGCCTATAACACAAGCAACGCCAAAGCTGCTGCAAGTGCGCTGCCGACTACAGTAGAAAGGGAAAAGGGATAGGGAAATGGGCTCTGGCATCCCTTACCCACTCACCGAAACACAACAGCACGCGTGCTGTTATTTCACGTTGGTCTTCTGTAAAGGGGTGGTTGCTGCCACCAGACGGGCTGCCCAAATGATTGCGAAAACGCAGTGTGCCCTGCCACCACTTTCCAAATCCAGACCAGAGCCAAATTTGAAAAGTTCATTTTTCAAAGTTGACCCTGCCGGGAATCGAACCCGGGAACCCTAGAACAGAGCGCTAAGGCAAGCACCCTAACAACTCATCCAACGGGCTCGTTAACTAACTGAATAGAAGTGTAAAATTCTAGCTATCAAGTAATATGCTGTGTTAGTGTTTTGTACAGATTGCGTATATGGGTTTTTTCAAATAACACAAAGGAATTGTGTTGAGCTACGACAGATTTTATGGATACTTTTGAATTTCGGTTCCTGCTTAAAAGCTAACAATGTTTGTTAAAATTTTTAGATAAGACGACATTCATATAGTTATTTCTATACATAATAAATACTTTTATTCAGTACAAAAGTAAAATAAAACGTAAGAAAAATTAAAAAGAACACATTAAAAAGAGGATATTATTAATAAGGTATAGGCTTAACAAGAAAAATGTCATTATTTACATTCGGTAAAGTAAGGACAACAAGTACTTTGTCCATAATCACATCACAGGCATCTTGGCTAAGTTAAGTAAACTCTTCTGAACTGGAATGATCTTCGATAATTGAATATGAGGTTGTTGAACGTTTTTCCAATTCGTCCAAATCCGCTAGTTCGGCCTCATTAAATAATTTTGCTAAATCAAATTTAAGTATAGCTTGTGTTCTTGGCGTTAATCGTTTAAAAGTATCTGCATAATGTAAAAATAAAAAATCAGTTTTATCCAATTCATCTTGCTTCTTGAAGTTTTTGGTACTCAGGTTGTCTATAATTTTATCAGAACCATCCTGATTTCGCCTCTTTCTTATAGCACTGCCAGTATCTCGCTGCTGTATGTTTATATTTGAGGTTGTGTGGTTAGCTGGACTTATAGTTGGTGGTGTAGTTCGTAGCGTGGCTGTATTCGAACTTGTAGTCTCGCAGACTGTTTCGCTTTTAGAAGTCGGTGGAATGCCTTTGGTGGTTCTCCTACGAATAATTAGAGATTTATCGAGAAATTCCATTTGTGTGGCCCAAATCCAATTTCTTAACTTGTTTGTAGCCTGTCCGCTAGAGGCTTTGAATGATTTTTTATGTTTAATGTATGTATCACGTAAATTCTTCCATTTTTCTTTCATGGCGTCACCTGAAAATTAATAAAATTTTCTTCCTAGATTCATTTTTAATGAAATGTTATTAGATACAGATGTCGACCTGTTCCAGAGCTCTATAATTAAAACTAGAAATATTATAACCGAAAAATTCTTTCAGCAACTTTCTAAAACTATAACTTCCCTATTTATTGTAGTGTAATTTGCCTACCGTGAATGCTGGTTGTAAATAATCTTTGTAATCTTTCATGCTATAAGTGAAATTGTTTGGTGTGTGTTTCTATTTGAATTGTTAACTGTGTAATATTTGTGCCTGTAAATTTCCCTAAAATAAAACAAATAAATACGTCAAGGCGATAATCGCCTAAATGTTTTATTCATTCTATTTTGTCTGAAATTGTGCATAGCTAAATTGAATAATTTTTTATGAGAAGATAGGTTGACGATCCACTGCTGACCATAGGATTATTGATGATAGATTGGGAGGAAATAGGAAAAATTGGCTCTGGCATCCCTTACTCACTTACCGAAACAGAACAGCACACATGCTGTTATTTCACGGTGGTCTTCTGTAAGGGGTTGGTTAGTGCCGCCTGCCTAAATGACTGAGAAACACACTGCCACTACTTTGCAGATTCAGACTAGAGCCAACTTTAAAAAGTTCATTATTTGAATTGACCCTGCCGGTAACTGGAACTTGGACCGAGTGTTGGCAAGTACCCTAACCACTCATCCAACGGGCTCGTCAAACGGGTATGGAACGTTCAACGGCTGTAGAAATGAAATAATGAAAAAAAAAACCCTAGAATATTTTAACAATACTCAAATCGTCTAAAATTCTCGATGACCGCTTTAAAACGTTCACCATTGTATAAATATGTATTCGTTTTCGTTACTTCTGCTTGCAGTCCTAGATGCATGTATAATTTAAATAAAGTGGATGTTGGAAGTTATAGTGACATTGCTGCTGATATATCTGATTGTAAACTATAAACGAGTAATAATAAAGAAAGTAATCTGAATTATAAATCATTGTCTGGATCGACAAAACCTAGCGCCTATGTGTTTAATTAAAACAATGGATTTAGGTTGGAGCCGTTTTTGATAACAAATTTTGCAAAAAAGTCAAATTGCAAATAACTCTGGGAAGAAAAAGAACAACCAAAGACTTCCTAGCAGAGGACGAGGCGTCGTGACTGTGCGTGCCAAAGATAATTGTATTAGTGTATAGATGGAACAATAAAAATTGAAGATTCCTTCGATACTCGATACCCGTCTTTCTAATGGCTGCATGTCGTATGTTAAAAAGAGATAACAATAGCCGAATATGAAGTCTTAAAACGCTGCGCGCCATAAAAAAGACAACGTCATATTTGTTTATATCATGCTGGTTAACAAGCGCGTTTAGCTTTATGTGATTTAAAATACATAAAAATCTGAAAGTGTGATTTCATAAATCTGTTGCTTGCCAAGAATGGCTTGTACTGTTCCCGTTTGTCCAAGTAGAGTGGGTGTTTTGAAGGAGAATAATGGAAACATATCATTTCACCGGTAAGTCGCACAGCTCGCACTCATTAATTTTGGTGTTTTGTAAACAAATTTTTATAATTATTTACTAAAAATGAATCATTGTACATGCATACACAGCTCTAAGGTTGATTTATGTAAAGAAAAGCTGGTGTTTATAACTAAAATTTACAAAAACCAAAATTAATCGGAATATTTGACATTTGTCTTGCTTTATACTGCTGTAGTCTGATTTTGATAAGTTTATCGATATCGATAACTAATTTATTTTTAGTAGAGTGTTGACAATTTCTAGCATTCACTGCAAGTTGAAAGTAATTTTTATCAATTTATAACAGATTTCCCACCGACATCGATTTAAAAAAAATGTGGACAAAAAATGTAAGAAAAGCCGACGATTGGAGAGCTTCGCAATATACAAGAATATGCTCAATGAACTTTGAAGATTCTTGCTTTCGCCAGGGATATCAGCGTAAAATTCTACACTCGTATGCAGTGCCGACAATATTCCCAAAATTACCACCATCGTGTAAACCAGTAAGTAATATCTATAAGTTATAAAGAAGTTATGCTTCAATCTATGAAAATTATGAAAATCTTTTGAATCATTAATAACCAAAAACTATTTCTTTTCAGAAATTACCCAGAAAAAGAAAACTTACTAATAAATACGTGGATACCCAAGCGTCAACAAAGTCTTAAAATTAAAATGTTGACGAATCACAGATGAACGATATCACAGATTAAAATGAAACGATATCACAGATTATCCAATTTGTGATATCGTTTCTAAAAATAAAACTTTAAGATTATCGAGTTTTTTTTCTCTCGTAATAAAAACCTACTCCCGTTCTACCCCTTAAGGATGGATTGTAAATATTTCTACTCAAAAAATAACTATTCTTTTGAAATATTTTGGTGAAATAAATGCGAGAGGTTGCATACAATCTCATACAACCGATTAGCAATGCGGCGAGTACCAGTACGCACCCAAATTTTATTTATATTGAATAACCAAACAGTACACCGAAACGCATTTAGCCATACTTTTTATCCGTCATATATTTAAAATCTATATCAACGATATCTAGTTATCAATAAAAATGCACAGCACTATTATACGCTATAACTTTAGCTTGCATTGTATAGTCAAAATGGAGACATTCACTCAACTTCGACCCGACAGATTATATATGTATGTCTCTTTCAATCTTATGACAATTTGAAGGTGTTAGAAAGAATAAAATATTGCTGCATTTTGTGATCCATCTATAGGTACAGATTAATACAACATCTTTGGTGCGTGCAATGTGCATTTTGACAAAAAAGCGACCTCTCGTGTTAGAAACACAATAGAATCTGTCAGTGTCAAGATAATTACATATTTACACTTTTTTATGCTACAGGAAAAAGGAGCGGGGTTGTTGAAAGTATGGACGACATAATAGAGACATTTCGACCGTCTGCTACAAATCATCGTCGCTCTGACGTTTTTTTACTTACCGCTTTCCCCTCCGATTTCATTACAAATATCCGTCCAGGCCGAAGTCCTTTTAAAATGATTTTTATACTCATGATGTCTTGTATCATATAAAATAGGACGTTCCTTCACCGCTTGAATTAGTTTTTCATTAAAATTATCCATTACATAACAAACAAAATAATCTCTTAACACGTGCGAACTGGTCGCGGACGCGACGCAAACTGGTTTCGTTTCGCCTCGCCGCGCCGCTTCGTTTCGTTACCGTTCCGCGTGAAATGCGTATAATAACAGTTTTATTTTTTTCATTTCGTTCCGATTTCGTTTCGTTGTTTTTAGCACATCCACATCGAATATGTAACGGAACCGTACCGAAACGAAACACCAACGAAACAGCGAAACTTTTCTAGTTTTGCGTTACACATGTGCTTACACACATTGCTAATTGCTTAAAGGCGATTTAATGGCGTTTTAAGATATGAGTATTAAATTTTAGACATTTCAAACAATAATTATCGTCAAGTCTATTTTTTTAATATGCATCGTGTTGGTGTCTTTTTAGGGTTCCGTACGTCCGAATAAAAAACGGAACCCTTATAGGATCCCTCGTGTGTCCGTCTGTCCGACTATTACCGAAATTCCGAAACTACTGAACCTAAAATTTTGAAAAAAATACAGAAATTAGTTTTCTATTTATAGATTATAGGAAAACCTACAAAAGTCCAAGATATTAAAATAACATGGTAAATCACTCAATATTGTGCGGATAGGTAACATCGTACGGAACCCTCTTCACGCGAGTTCAACTCGCACTTGTTTGTATATATTTTAATACATGTTAATATGTATAACACATAATATGTATAGATAAGATTAAGTAATTAAGATTTAACACAAGTAAAAAGCATGAAAATTGGTATTTTTAATTATATTTTCATAAATCATCAGAAACTCTACCGTTGCTTTGTGCATAAATATTTTTCTTATTTTTTCTCAATAAATCTGTGTCTAAATTACTTACATAGAGATGACGTAAACATGATGTGGGCGTAGTATAAGTACAAAAAATGTATTATCAAATAAACTCAACCGCATTGTAGAAATTCGTATTAAAAATGACAGGATGACTAATTAATGCTTATTATTAATTGTTGGATATTGTGGATGTATTTGACAGAGTTTGTTAAAATTATTTGGTTGCTATATATGCATAATAATAATTTAATCGTACAACAGACAATATTTTTCATTCTACTAATTTACAAGACATTTCAAGAAACTTTAGTAAATAAATGAAGTGTGTTCATCGTGTGGCTCTTAAAATATGTCTATTGTCAAAATTATTGTTGATTTGTGAGATAAGACATTTAAAATTGTTTTGTGTCTTTTACAGATAAATTATTAGCAGTTAAAGATGGCGCGTGCGAGTCTAGTATTTTCCCCGGCGACTGGAGCCGTGGGCTGTTCTAGTCATAGGATTAGCAAATGTTTTATAAACATTATAATCTCAGTCTTAATTATAAGTAAGTACTATTTAATTTTAGTTTATTGATTTTTTTTTTAATGTTCAGATCGGCAGACAGACTGACGGTCCACTTGATGGTAGGTGGTTACCGTCGCCTATAACACAAGCAACGCCAAAGCTGCTGCCAAGTGCGCTGCCGACTACAGTAGGATTAAGGATAAGGGATTAGGAGGGGATAGGGAAATGGGCTCTGGCATCCCTTACTCATCGAAACACAACAGCACACTTGCCGTTATTAAACGGTGGTCTTCTTTAAGGGGGTGATTACTGCCGCCAGACGGACTGACCAAATGACTGCGAAATGCAGTGTGCCCTGTCACTACTTTCCAGATCCAGACTAGAGCCAAATTTGCAAAGTTCATTTTCAAGGTTGATCCAGCAGGGAATCGAACCCGGGAACCCTAGAACAGAGCGTTAAGGTAAGCACCCTAACCACTCATCTAACGGGCTCGCCATCTCGTTTTCCTACGTGAATTCAATTAGTTAAATAAGCGGATTGGAGTATAAAGATTTAAATTTATGAATAATATTAGTCTTTAGTGTCAAATTCGCTTATTGATGGAAACGATCACCGAAATGAAACGGTTCATGTTAATACATAAAAAGCACCATCTAGTTTAAAAATGTCGAACCAAGGTCTAAATAGATCTAAAGCGTCATCTAATTGGTGCAACGATTTATGAAATATAGCATTTTATTAGCGATTAGCTGATGATGCTCGCGAGTTCGTTCGTTTTAATAATAAGAGATATAACGCCTGACAAAGTATGTAAAGCAATATAACGCCTGATATACACTGATGCCCGACATTGTGCTATAAATAAGCCCGACATACCCAAACGTTTTAGATATCTCGTATCCACGGCTTCGCCCGCATGGAAAATTAGCATATGTCCGTCCTGAAATTCTATTCCAACTATTAGAAGTAGTTTTAAAGTAGTTTTGAAGATTACGTCCTACATACAAACAAATAAACATACAAACTTTACCTCTTTATTTTTATGGATATAAAGAGCATTCTATTAGACATCCAAAATCTTCACTTTCTCGTTTATAAAATTAGTAACGTAAAATTGAATGGCACAAGAGGTCAAGTTTACTTTTTTAATGTGTTATATTGATTAAAGTAATATGTGAGTCTATGAAACAACGTACGTTGCTTGGTAGGTATGTAATTAATGAAACGACATTTAACATTTTCAGGCTTACCAACAGTACATTCCAAGGACGAGAAAATGTATGTCGATGTCACGGATATGAACATACTTGTACAGGAATCGCAACACTTCAACGTAATTACAACGTAAGTACTTTAGCTACGTATGATTGATTCATTGCGGTGGATATGTTATTTTTTTATTAAAAGAAAGGGGGGCCTGACGATAAATTTGGTGGTAGGTGGCAGTAGTAGACTTTATATCAGTATATCTTACCCCGAAAACTATTTTATCGTGAAAAGTGATGATATTAAATATTGTCAGTAGCTATGGAATGGTATATCTGAAAATAATTATTATGTTCATTTTATTCAATTTATTCTATTTTGATTATTTTATTTACCTACTTAATATTAATCCAACAATTTACATAAAAATAAATCCATATTCAGCACCGATGTGCGTGATTATTATTATTTAATCCAATATAAAATTTTAAATCACTTGGAAACACATAAAAATTAAGTGATGAAAAACGATTAAAAATTTTGATTTGTAATTAATTTTTTTTAACCTATTTTGCCCTTTAACGACTTATTTTTCACATTACATCATTCTTGCACTTGGTTTGATTGCCTATGAAATGAAATTAATATATATATTATTATTTTGTTTATTGTTACACAATAGATTAATATATTATAGTAACTCGCTGATAATGTAGCTTTCTATATGTGAAAGAATTTTTAAAATCGGTCCAACAGTTTTTGTGTTTATTCATTACAAACAAACATTTGTATGGAGGGGGGGTAAAGGGGAGAGATGGGGGGAGGACGAGTAGCCTATGTTACTCGCTGATAATGTAGCTTTCTACAGGTGAAAGAATTTTTAAAATTGGTCCAGTAGTTATTGAGTTTATTCATTACAAACATATATACAAATCTTTTCTCTTTATAATATTAGTATAGACGAGCGACCCGCCCCTGGTTTTCGCACAGGGTTGAAATTTTTTAAAATCCTTAGCGGATGCTTATAAAATAAACTTATGTTCCAAATTTGAGCTTTCTAGAGTTAGTTAGTAGTTTGGCACCTAAAAGTAATGGGGCTCACTAGTACGGGAGAGTGTCGCTTCTGCCATGAGGCAGAAGAAACACCAATGCATATCCTGTGCGAATGTGGCCCCTTGATGCACAAGCGCAGTCACATCCTAGGAAGCCACACAATGGCTTGTGAAGATGTGAAGAATGCCTCTATCAAAAAAGTACTACAGTTCCTTAACGTGGTAGGTATAGGTAGAGAGCTATAGTTCACGTGGCGATCACAATATTTCAGCAATGGACAAAGTGATACTGGTACTCTAGCAGACAGAAATAGCCACTAAGATAAGATAAGATAAGATAGTAGTTTTGGTTGTACGTTAATAGTCGGGACAAACGATTTTATGAGTAGGTATAGATAATTGTGTATGACAATTTTTTTTAAAGCTATTAATTTGTTTAGGGACTGAAATAAATTGTTACAAATATGTTTTCCAGCGGCGAACACGGCGCATTGGACGTGGCGCTTACAATCCAACATCCCGATATACTACAAGTAACCCCGACCTCCATATCCATACCGGGTTCTTCAGGTCCTAATACCACCACCGAATTGACGGCCTACGGGAAGAGTCCCGGACATTCTGAAGTAACATTTAAGATTACACCCGCTGGATTTGTTGAGTAAGTAATCAAGTAACTTCCAAAACATTGTCTTTTAATAAAGCGTAACAGCAGCATTATTGACGAAAAATAAACTCACAATTTGTTAAGCAAATGAAGATTTTTTTTTTGTCGTGTCCACCGACACCTTCACAATAGTGCTATGCAAACATATCGACTATTCAAATTCTAAAGCAATATTTGAGAGATAAAAAAAATTTAATATCTTTTCAGTGACAACGCAGTATACCTCCGAGTAACAGTGATGCACTCACATGCGATCTACGTGATATCATACATAATGGGCTGGACATATTTCTTGGCGTGGTCTGTCTCATTCTATCCGCAAATCTACACCAATTTCAAGAGGAAGAGTGTCGTCGGCTTAAACTTTGACTTCATAGCTCTCAATATTATGGGATTCACTATGTATTCCCTGTTCAACTGCGGAATGTATTTCTCCAAGGCAATCCAGGTTAGAGATCTTTTTATTTAATATGGGCTTGCCAAAATTCACTTTCGTAATATAGAAAAAAGAGCTCTCGAGTATACTGCCTGTGCAGTAGCTTATTCTAAGATGTCTTCCGGTTCAAGGGACATTTTAAAAATATATTTCAATACTAAAATATCTATTTTGTTAACAAAATAAACAAAGCCTTTTACCAACAAAGCCACATAAATATAGTGCCCCATCAACAAATTCGCATTTTTAAATATTCAACCCCCCACGGGAGATAGCTGACAAATCGTATGGAGAAAATTATTTTTTTGATACTCTTTTTCTTCAAATAACTTCTAAATTTAACTAAAATAATTGGTTAATTTTTTAATTTCATCAATAATTCTTAAGATTTTATTAAGACAATCAATAATTGTAATAATTATTTATTATTTGTAATTTCAATTATAATTAAGCACTTTCAATTTTAATTTAAAAAAAAAATTAAAACATTCTACTAATATTATAAATGCGAAAGAGTCATTTTAGGTGTAATTTTAAGTAGCGGCGCGGGCGCCCCGTCATCACAGCGATAAAGTACACATATATCACAGTATAACAGGTGTTATATGTATATATTTTCCAACTCATACGAAGTCGCGAGCACCGTATTATAAATGGTAAAGTTGTTTGAGTTGTGGGTTTCCGGGATGATGGCCCAGGTCTGTTGGAAATTCTTCCAAACGTTTCGTCAACAACTGCGGTTGACATCCTCAGTGGTGTAGTCCAAGTTAGAAGAAAAAGTACATCACATCACTGCACTTCACTTCTGCACTTTTCGACTTCTCGAAAAGTGCAGAAGTGCAGGAAACCCACAACTCATATGGATACCGGCCGAGAAAACCTACATTCTGGTAAAGTTGTTTGTTACGCTTCACGCATAAACTACTCAACCGATCATCATGAAATTTTGCATACACGTTATCAGCGACACAGAAAGGGACATAGGATACCTTTCGTTCAGAAAAAAGTACAATACCCGAAAGATCATCTAAAAATAAAAATTTTAACGCCCGATAAAACATTTAAGCAATGAAGATTGAATAAATGTTTCACACATAAGAAAAAGGGGCACAAAAGCTGAATATGATAATAAAATCGTGAGTTGTGTAAAAGTATCTAGTAAATTTTTACGGTAATACAATTAAATTTATATAATATAATATACCTATTCAGAAATCGTCTTATTAATTTTATTTTTAAAATTCGTTTGTAATCGATTTTTTTTCGTAAAGTGACTAAGGATAAAATTGTTTACAAATTTGAACTTTTATTATAAAATGAATATACTGCTTGTAATGCGTTAACAGAAGAGCTTGTCGTAGTTTTTGGATATAGTTAAGATGGTTTTGAGTATTGTGAACAAAATCTGTATAGTATTAATTATAACACGCCACTAAATAGCGAGCCGATTATCGTATTGCACACGAGTCTCATACTCTTGCGCACTCGTCACAAAGCCCTATTTTATTATGAAATTCATTTTGCAACTTCAGGCCGAATACTTCAGCCGACACCCGCGCAGTTTGAATCCCGTACAACTGAACGACGTGTTCTTTTCGCTGCACGCCATGTTCGCCACAAGCATCACCATTGTGCAGTGCTGTATATACGAGGCGAGTATATCTTTGTAATACATGTTCAGAAAGAGGAATTGGTGGCCAGTATTATTGTGCGGACTTAGAGTTTAAAACGGTTTGTCTTTTGGCATTGTAGTGTTAAGAGGAAAAAAAAGTTATCATTTTGGATGGTACGTATAGATACAATGTGTCAAGGGAATGATAGATTTTTTTTTAATTTTTCTAAGTTAAGGTCTGCAGACAGGTTGACGGTCCACTTGATGGTAGGTGGCTACCGTCGCCTATAACACGAGCAACGCCATAGGTGCTGCAAGTGCGCTGCCGACTACATTAGGATTAAAGGGTAAGGGGTTGGGAAGGGTTAAGGAAATCCCTAGAATATTTTAGAATATTTTTAGAATATATCAAGACGAAGTCGAGTTACTTTTTTTTTTAATTTAAAAAATCTTTATTGCTAATAGTAACCAGTTATCTATTATTATTCATAAGTTCTTATATTTTTTCTTAAAAAGGGAAATATGTAGTTTATCTAAGATTTATTAATGTATTATCCAAAAATTATGAATATGAAAAATAATACTGCTATTTGAACATCATTTTAAATTGAAGGATATTGTTTTATTGTTTATAAAAAAAGGAATAGCAATTTTTTTTAAGAAATGACAATAATCTATAAATGGTTATATAATTAAATTATTTATATTACTCTTCACAAGAAGTCAAAGAAGTGTGGACAGGGCTTTGCTCAGGGTTACTCTCAGAGATAGAATAAGGAATGAGGAGATCCGTAGAGAAACGAAAGTTACCGACATAACCCGGCGGATTAGTAAGTTGAAGTAGCGGTGGGCAGGACACATAGTACGGAGAACGGACGGTCGCTGGGGCGCGGGCGGGAAGGTTCTCACACTGGAGGCCATGGACCGGCAAACGCAGCTTAGGACGTTCCCTCACAAGTTGGACAGACGACCTGATAAGGGCCGCGGGTCGACGGTGGATTCAGGCTGCTTTTGACCGATCCTTTTGGAAAATTATGGGTGGCCCTATGGTCCAGCAGGTAACACTGCGGCTGAGATGACGATGATTATGATAACATATTAATTAAGGGAGCGGACCGTAGCCGACTGGCTGTGCAACGTGCTCATGTGTACTTTATTACATTTAAGGTGCATTAACCAAATCGAGGGGAAAATACACATAATACGTTATTATTAACAAAATATGTATATTTATAAAGAAATCCTTTTTCATTCATCAGCGTGAGAGTCAGCGTGTATCGTTGACCGGGCGAGGTATCCTCGGAGTGTTCTCTGGCGTGGTGATAGTGACGGCGAGTCTGGGCGCTGCGTCGAAGATAGCCTGGCTGGATTTCCTCTACTACTGCAGCTACATCAAATTGTGCATCACGCTCATTAAATATGTTCCGCAGGTTAGTTCACTTTTTTTAATTTACAAGTTTTGAAGATTTGAAGCCTAGTTTTGAAAATGGATAGCCTGAATGTCGCCTCGCTTAGGACTTTGAACAAGACGAAAGTCAGTTTAACTAACATGTTCTCCGAGAATCTATTACTGTAGAGGGTGTGACTCTTGAAGTTGGGCAGCATTACATCTATTTGGTACAAAAAATCCAGTTAGGCAGGAACAACTTTGACAAAGAGGTTGATAGAAGAATCCGGCTGGGTTGGGCTACTTTCGGGAAGCTACATCATCTATTCTCGTCACCACTGCCGCATGTCTGAAGACCAAGTTATATAAATCAGTGCATCCTGCCAGTGATGACGGAGGTGGCGAAACGTGGTCTCTCACGATAGGACTGATCCACAAGTTTAAAGTCGCCCAAATAAGATCAGAACTTCTGAAATTCGCCGAAGAACCAAGGTTTTGGACCAAGTCGGCAAGCAGGCTGACGGTCCACTTGATGCTACGTGGCTACCGTCGCCTATAACACAAGCAATGCCAAAAACTGCTGCAAGTGCGCTGCCGACTACAGTGGGATTAAGGGTAAGGGATTAGGAGGGGATAGGGAAATGGACTCTGGAATCCTTTACTCACTCACCGAAACACAACAGCACACGTGCTGTTATTTCGCGGTGGTCTTCTATAAGCTGGTGGTTACTACCGCCAGACGGGCTGCCCAAATGACTGCAAAGCGCAGTGTGCTCTGCCACTACTTTCCAGATCCAGACCAGAGCCAAATTTGAAAAATTCATTTTTCAAAGTTCCCGGGAATCGAACCTGGGAACCCTAGACAGAGCGTTAAGGCAAGCACCCTAACCACTCATACAACGGGTTCGTCAAGAGAATTAGCAAGTTTGAAGTGGCAATGGGCCGGTCACATCTGTCGCAGAGCAGATAATTTATGGAGTAGAAGAGTTCTCGAATGGTGGCCAGGAATCGGAAAGCGTAGCGTGGGACGCCCTGCAGCCAGATGGACAGACGACCTGAAAGTTACCTATTATCTCCTAATTTCACAAGCAACACTATGAATAAATAACCGACGCTGCAGTTATTTGTTTACGGCTTGCTTGAAGAAGCCCTCTCAGAAGAGAGATTGATCCAAAGTTCGCGCGTTAATGGGGCAAAGTTTCTAACTACTCATTCGGTGTACGCAGCGACCACTTATCCAACTAATGTTGATAAACTCCGCATCCATAGCGCGCAATACGATGATAATTGGTGGGCATTAATTGGAACAACTCATCAGAGTACTCCCCATTATTACAGCCAGTAGATAGACTGTATCTCTTCTTAAACTTATTATAAAGAATAAATAATAATCATACAACAATTACAGCATTTAAATGGTCTTAAATTATTACTTTGTAATTACACTCGTATTATTGGAAATCATAAAACCAGGCTGAACCAACTTTGAAAAGTTGAATTTTCGATTAAAAAAGATATGTAACCACTCTTAACTATTCTGCAATAATAATTGTTCTCATCAAGTATTTAAGGGGTTATTTGCACATTACAAACAGGCATTAGTATAGATTTCATTTTGTGTAAAATAATACACATGCTTGTAAATGATTGTATATATAATATTCCTTAAATATAAATTTTCAGGCTTACATGAACTACAAACGAAAATCAACGGTCGGATGGAGCATCGGCAACATTTTCCTTGACTTCATCGGAGGTTCCCTCTCCATCCTGCAGATGACGTTGAACGCGTACAATTACGACGATTGGATCTCGTTCTTCGGCGACGTGACCAAATTCGGCCTGGGACTGTTCAGTCTCGTGTTCGACATATTCTTCATGCTACAACACTATGTCTTCTACAGGTGAGCTTTGTCTGCGGCACATTATTATATGGTGATTGCTTGGTTACAATATATTTTCGGCCCATTTATCTAACGGTATAAAGTTTCTATATTTTTCTCTATTCTTAATCGATTCGTGTTTCTGTTCTTGTTTAGTGACTAACTTACATTGGTGTTGGCTTTGCTACAACTAACGTCTAAAAATTTTCGAATCTCATGCAGCTTTTGATTCGGTTTAGTCTTTCACTTATACACTCAAAACGTCTTACTTCTCTATCTACCTAATCTATCTACATCACTTTTAACTCTAACTTGTGACTCAAACAACAATTAAAAAGCAGTTTTGCCCCTGAAATGGAACGTTGATTTCTAAAAGCGAAAATGGTATGTGAAGTAACAAGTCAGAAGTGAAAGTTCGCAGACGTTAAAAGAGAAAACTGAAGGACACAGATGAAAACTACAAGAGTATAATCGGATACAACTGTGATAAAAATGTTTGTGAGATGTGTTTGAAAAAAGATCCCATAAATATATATGGAGTGCACACAACACATAACTCTTAGACTTGAACAAACATTGCAGAACAGAATAAATGATGAAATTGATTTATTTTCAACACTTGACACAGGCAGATGTTCTAAGACGATTAATATAACGATTTTTTTGCTGTTAATAAATGGAAGAAATCGCTGTGTGCTGTATAAAGTCTCCAGGGAAGAAGACGTCTCATTTACGACAGATTTACATTTTAAGGATTAAAGGCTTAAGAAGCTAAAGTTGTTCTGGATCAAATCAGCGAGCAATCATTTAGGATATATTACATTCGCGTACTTATATTAACACCACTACATGATTGACAAACAAAGTGATATAGTATAGACATTTAAAACAGAACACACAACGGCAGAATGCATTACATGAACACACGGATTTTTTTTTTTAAAGAACATTTTCACATCACAACGCTTCGCTTTTGTGACCTCTAACAAAAAGGACATTCGACAATTGAACAAGTTCGAAATTGGGCGTCAAATTGTGGGCGATATTTTTTCGATTTACGGCCGAGCTAAAGGAAACATGTTTTGTGGTTGATGTTTTCAGAGATGGCAAGGATTTTGTGATTGTAAAGGATATTAACGGAGGATCTGATAAGAAACGAAGTCAAGACGGAAACGATTACATATTGGTCTTCAACAGTTGGTATGTATCAGGATTTTATTGGCGAATGGTCGGACTCAAACAACCAGGTTTCTTTCTTTCTACTTCATAAATACATTAAACTAGAACATATAGGTTAATGACGTCAACAGCGCCAAATCATTTCTTTTTTTAATTCTGTGGTAATAATTCAGCAGCTATAATCATAATAATTTTACTATAATCTAGCTAATCTCTAGTACCCAATGTCCACAGTCCAACCAGTATTCAGAATATTCAGAATATTTGTGTTTAACATACTATGTATAAGCGTTAGCTAACATCGAAATGCGACCCTACATAGAACTAAATTTACTACACAAAAAGATATACAATTCAGTGAGTACCCGAAAGTGGTGTCGGGAAACTCTATTATTTCACGATATGTTAAGCCTTTTCAAGCATCATCACGTTCGCGTCGCGTTTCGGTGTGAACTGTCGCTTACGATTACAACAAAATAATGAAAATTGACGACGTGTCACGAATATGATACCACCGAAGATTTTATATTTTAAAACATCTTTTATAATGCGCGCTACTAAGGATTGGAACTCCCTACCGGCGCGGCGCCGCGTCTGTATTGCCGAGTTCATACAACCCAGATTTTTTCAAGATTCGAGGTTTTCGTCTTCTGGGTGAGCTCGCTCCATCTTCGCCCTCGTCTTTCCTACACGGATAGATGCTGGCCAAGAGCAAACCTATCTTTAATAAAAAAAAGTATAGTTTCAGACATTGTAAATACTGAGTTGTAATATAATAAGTTTTTATAAATCTAATTGATTTGGCACCGGTGATTTTGGATGATTGTTGGGTACTTTCCTTCCGATGCCTGTACGATGATTAACATTAAAAAAGTAATACACAAACTAACCTTGTAGAATATATTGTCATGATGAATGAAATTTCATTGCAATAACAGATTTTAAAAAATAATTTAGTTTTTCTATACATAATAAATACCTGCAAGTTTTTTTAATATTTTTTGTTGCATTTTTTTTTTGTAATTTATATTTATTTTACATTTTGTAGGCACGCCGATGAGAAGAAATATGATCTGAATGCTAAAGCGTAGCCAATTATGAAAGCGTGAAAATCTCAATGCAAGCATAACCTGACCAGTTTATGAAACTACATTGTCTTATGAAGATTGCGCCAATTAGCTTATAATTTAGTGCATAATATAGTAATATATTAAGTTAATTAAAGTTAGGGTAATGTATAACAATATTTCTTTTTCCATATTGTTTAATAAGAACCGAATAGTTGTTACGTAGCTAGTGTGTTATTTTATTTTCCAAAACTTATTAAAAAGTGAAAGTGGTGATTTTTAGGCTTAATTATATAGAATTTAATTTTTACTAAATACTCACACCAAATGTAAAGCAAAGCGAACTTAATTATTATACTCTATGAATTGTTCAGTATTCATTTTTATTGTCTTTTATTTAAGGCAGTTTGATATTTTATATTCCTAAAAAAAGGGCTATTAGTCTAATGTGTTTTATTAAAATATTGGAAAAAGAAATATTTAGTTAGTATCGTTTGTCTTAATTAACCGGCCATTTTGACTTGTACAGACTGATATTATTCCAAACGCAAAACTGTTATTTGAAATAGTCTTAGTAATTTATTTTATATATAAGTATATTAAATATGTTATGTATATACAATTTATTGACAAATGTCATCCTGTTGGTTTTTTTATATTTTTGAATGACATAGTCATTATTATCTGTGATGAACAGACGCATTTTACATTAAAACGTGCGTTAAAATTAAGGCATTTTTGATTTGCAACCCTTTTCAAACAATTGTTTTTCAAAATAACATTTCATTAAATGAAAATATATATTACAAATAAAAGCGAAAAAGGCATAAATTTAATGTAATCATTATTAGGATAAGATTAAGCGATTAGCTAGTTTATTATTTTATATTTAATTGACAATAAATGAGTCCTGGTTTTGCTGTGTTTCATTTAACAATATCTTTTACCTAATTCTAAGGCAGTCCAGCCTTGTTCAACACAGAGATTTATCTCTCAAGTTACATTACAAACACTAACTTTGACTTTGTACCTTATATAATTTTAAAAATTTGTCACTGATCTAATTTGCCTCTTGACGTGACAAGTAGAGGCATGCCTTTGGTTTTAATTCTGATAAAATCAAAGATTTTCAACTGTATAGATCGGGAAAGACGAAAGAATCCGTAATGTGACACTTTGAACCACGTGGTACAAAATCTTTTCCAATGCCTCTATATCTTCTTCTAATATATAAAATTCTCGTGTCACAGTGTTTGTAACAAAACTCCTCCGAAACGGCTGGACCGATTTTTATGATTTTTTTTGTATATTTGGTAGGTATGAGAATAGGTCGTAAAGTATTTTTCACCCTCCTACCCCCACCCCCATTTTTTAATTGCGATTTTAATTTTTTTTTATGAAAAATATTCAAATAATTTAACCTTCGTTCATTGACGTGAAGTGATGTCTCTTTAAGATAAATGATTTGAAAATAAAATTTGACCCGATAGGTGGTGCCACAAAAGGGTTGCGGAATTAGTTTTGGTTTCTGGCAGCACAACGTCTGCTGGGTCAGCTAGTATTCTATATATTTAATCTTTTTGGATAAAACACACAAAAAGACGGCAAATTATTTGTTAAAAAATTTGTCTGTTCACCGTTCAAAAGTTAAGCGTCATTTTGTGGTCAGTGCTCTGATGGATAGACTTTTTCTTTCAGGGATATCTCTGTATTATTTTATAATAATCTCGTCAGATAGGCTGACGGTCCAATAGGGGTCCAACACAAGCAAGGGATAGGAATATCGACTCCTGTATGTCTAAAACTATAGATACTTTACATAGTCGAGATTTGTAAAGTCTGTCTGAACTTGCATAGAGTATTGAACCAACTTTGGGATAGCCCAGCACAATACCAATTTGCTGCACTCGACTCGGTGGATGGCAGAGTTAGGAGGCTTATTGGCGGTGGCACGCTAATAAGAACTAATCTGCAGAGCCTGGCGCGCAAAATCGCCTGTCTGTGTGTATTCTACAAAATTTACTTCGGAGAATATGCTCGGGAGCTGCATGAGATCACGCCGCCTGCCCCTTTTTTCTGTGGAACATTCAGACGTACGGCTGGTTACCATCCTCACCTTGTTCCTCTTTTTCGAACCAAGCGCTTTAAAACATCTTTTATGCATTATTTGCTGCCAAGTTTGTATTTCCGAGCTCATACAATCTAAATCCCTGAAGTTCGAATGAATAGGCATCGCCTTTGCTGCATGGCTAATAGCAAAACCATATTTTTTTTTCCAAAAATCAGAATTACTTAGAAGTATTGTAAAAGTTAAAAGCCTATTTTTATATAGCTGCTTGTAGCAGCTTCATTTGCAGGGATGTTTCTGAACCAGGAACCGTTTGCGTACATGCTCACTGGGAGGCCAATTAGCGCTCTGGCAACGAGATGTTGTTTTAGTTCGTATATTTTCAAATCACACGCACTTAACGACAATCGACTACAATCTTGCCTGCTTTAAGTGCTTAGCCGAAATCGCTTACAAAAAAAGCATAGGTACAAGGGTTTTGGAAAATCAAATAATAATTCCGTCGAAGGTTAATTGAGCAAGTAGGTAAAATTGTTTTTTTTTTTTTTTTTTTTTTTTTTTTTTTTTTTTTTTTTTTTTTGTAAACTCGATAACATTCAGCGATAGATGGCGTATCGTTTTCCACCGTGAAATGTATCGTGGCCGAGCATCGAGAAGTTAAGATAACCTTGAAGTTTATTCATTCCGCATTGTGTCTTTTAAAAGATCTAGATAGAAACTTACTTTATTATAGTCCAATCTAGCAGAAGAACACCGTGAAGTAACAGCACGTGTGCTGTTGTGTTTCGATGAGTGAGTAAGGGATGCCAGAGCTCATTTCCCTAACCCTCCCCAATTCCTTATCCTACTGTAGTCGGCAGCGCACTTGCAACACCTGTGGCGTTGCTTGTGTTATAGGATAGGCGACGGCAGCCACCTATGATAGGTGATGTAGCCACCTATGGTAATGGACCGTCAGCCTGTCTGCCAACTTTAACAAAAAAAAAGTTCCAACTACTCGTTTTTTGTGAGGTATTAATCCTACATATGTAATTCATAAAATATTACAGACATGTTATTCACGATTATTGTGAATTATCACTACAGCCGTGTCTGTACATTAAAACATTTTTTCAAAAAAACAATTTGTACACAATTGTACTTATGTTACCAAGGTCCAAAAAATAGTTTTTAGATTTTTGTCTGTTTGTCTGTCTGTGCGTTTGTGCACGCTAATCTTAGAAACTGCTTAACCGATTTGAATGGGGTTTCCACTGGTGTATTGTAGAAAGCTTCCCGTAACATTTGCGGGCTCAGCTAGTATATTTACGTTTTATGAATTACATAGTACTTTAGATATGACCAACCAAATAGTTGAATTGTGAAAAAAAAAATTTACTTATTTCTTTAGTTGATCAGATTGGAAGTAAAATTTTGTTTTTTGTACACTTACAATTAAAATTATGCCTGTATTTTTTTAAATGCTTTTATTGCAATTAAAATCAGTTAAGACGTATTTAGTTTGTAATGTTTTTTAACGACAGACTGGAACGTAGACTAGTAATGGTAAATGGCTGTACCGTCACCTATAAGCAAAAACAACCGTGAATGATTCAAATGATAGGATAAAGGATGACAATCGAGGTGGATATTGGGCTTAGGGGAATGTTTCACACCTAAACAACTAATTTAACTAAATTCCTGCTTTATTCCCACAGACAAACCGATTACATCTTGCTACCGGGAACAACAGTACCTGAAGATGTGATTGAATCCGATGAGGATCTGCCTGAGTGTGATCAGACGACAGGAATGCCTTATCAAGGGGCGCCGTCGTAGAATTTATACTACAATAGAATCTGAAGAATCCATATACTTGACTTCGTGGAAGAAGTAGGTGGCATATCTAGAAGAAGATTGAGAGACTGCAAAGTCGTTTTCTGAAAATTTCCGGACATTAGGAGTTTTTTTTTTGTTTGAATACAATATTTTATTTAAAAGACTCAATGGTGTCGTGGTGATGTAAATTTATTATTAAAGACCTAAATTTAACTCTGTGCCTAAATGTATCAAGTGTTTAGTTAAAAATTGGAAAATATTAATTAATTTTCCATGTTTATATAACATTTTTATAAACATAAAAGTGTTAGCTATAGACTTTTCTCAATATAGTTTTTTTTTTTGGTATATCAACTATTTATTGGACGAGAATTACTATCAAAATTTAGTCGAAATTTAAATTAAGTAAATAGGAAAATGTTGTAATATTGCGCTTATTGTTTTGTAATAAAATAAATAATTATCTCCACTTCGGCCTACTATTTCAGGCTTTAGCTAAATTATTTAGCTTCTAATTATATTAATATAATACAATAAAATATTTCTTTGACTAGGGGGTAATTTATAATAACGTATATGATATAGATTTGTTAATTATGAATATAATTAAAAATATACTGTTTAAAATAATGCGTGTTACTATATTATCCTTTGGTCTGTCTGTATAGTTCTATTAACAAGAAATAATAAGAATTGAAATTAGATAGAAACTTAATGCGGAATGTACATAACAAACATATTGATTTGTCAATTCTATATATAGTACAGGATCCGAAGGGAGGTCGTCCTGAGTCCATCTGTTTACCAAACGAAAAGTATATTTTATCAATTGTTATCTATGAGAAAATAAATCGCGATTGTAATATGCTTATGGATATCCATAATAAAAAAAAAACTGCTATGCTGCGCCCTTCTCTATTACACTGCACAGTATGCTTAATATTTTCTGTCACACATCTTCGCTTGCTCCGATTATATAAAATTATAGCTTCAATAGTATATAGTTGCCTGCGAAAATCCTTTCATGAGTTACTATTGCAAGGCTTTGAAATTTAAAAATTGAAGAAAGGAAATATGTGCGACAGAGAAGCATTAAGCAATCTGTGCAGTGTAATAGAGAAGGACGCAGCATATTTTTTTAAAATTAAGGATATCCATGAGCATATTTTAATAGACAACATAGTCGATTTGTTTTCTCATAGATAACAATTGATAAAATATACTTTTTGTCTGGTAAACAAATGGGTGCAGGACGACCTTTATTCGAATCTTACATAAATACATTTCTTGCATTGTGGAAGTGGAGTTACAATATGAGGTTAAAACAAAGTTAAATTTATTTATATTTATTTATCTAAATATCTTTAACACGTCATCGACATAAAATACCTACGATTATATTTTTAACATTCATTTATAGACTCAGGGGGAGTTTCGCATAGTTTATAAATTTCCTAGGAAATTTATAAACTTTCGTAGGATCCTAAAGGAGAGATAAATTGTATTATTTTACGCCCATATTTTCGCAAATTTATCATTTTGCGACGTCTCGTGGTAAATTTATAAATTAACGGATATCCATTCGTAAGATTCTAAACGGTTCGACCAATCACAGAATAACACACTGTTCTCTGATTGGTCGATGTTGACAGTGGCATTTTCAATTTTTTCCTCTGTCCATTCCGACTTCTTACTATTTTGGTCATGGCCACTATAAAACTTTGGTAGCTCTGTGGTAAAATTCACTTCGTCAACAAATTTTCTCGCATTTAAAGCACTATCTTCACCATTTTGGCTGTCCGTAGCTTCTAGGTCGCTCATTGTGGGTCTAGTTTAGGTCAAACACACGAGCAACCGATTTATTTATGTTCAGTGGCGAACAATGGCGGTGGAGAGGAAGGAGAAGGAACACGTGACTTATTCAACCAATCAGAGCGCACCTGGCGTTTGGTTATTGCTTATTATTTTACGCGTGAATTCGGTAAGTTTATCAATTTGCGAAAATGTGAGCGTAAAATAATACAATTTATCTCTCGTTTAGAATCCTACGAAGGTTTATAAATTTCCTAGAAAATTTATACATTTGCGGTTCTTGTAATTTTCCGGTGACATAATAATAATATTTATATACTACTCAAAACAAAATAAGGGCCACTAGTTTATTTACATTTAAGTGCACTTTAGTAAACTGAAAGTAACTGATAAGTAGCATTATATTGATATTACGAACTCTTTGGTGTTTGATCTCTTTATGCTTCCTAATTTGAAAAATATTAGCCATCGTTTTAAGAAAAAAAAATAATCGGAAGTTATTCTTATATTTTTCTTCAATTGTCTTCTTAACTTGTTTCGGTTATTTTAGGAAAAAAGTTTTACTTTTTCAATTTTAATTGATTCATTTATCATCTCGCGTTAATCATGCCACCAGTACGAAGGCACATGGATACAATTACAGCAACCAGAGCCATAACTATGATTCAAGAAGGACGTTCTCAGCGTTACGTGGGTTTGCAGTTGGGTTTTTCTCGAAGAGCTTTCCAAAATGTATGGTATAGCTTCCAAGAGACCGGCAGTGTTGCCAGGAGACCCGGTTCAGGTAGAGTTCGTGTAACAACGGCGCACGAGGGTCGGTACGTCCAACTAAGTGCTCGTCGTGATCGTACAGTAACGACCCGTAAGTTACAACACCACCTACGGCTGACAACGGGTACCCGTGTCAGTGATCAAACTATACCCAATCGATTGCACGAAGACCAGCAAATGTCAAGACGTCGAGTTGTTCGAATTCCTCTGACTAGGGTTCAACGTGCAAACCGTTTAAGATTCTGCCGTCAGTATTTGAACTGGGGGATTAATCAGTGGGGCAAGGTGCTTTTTACAGACGAGTGCAAAGTAAAATTTTTTAATGATGATCGGCGTGTTAGGGTGTGGAGACGACGCTGCGAGCGTTTTTCGGAGTCCTGCATCCACGAAGTTGACCGTTTCGGTGGTCCCAACGTAATGGTTTGGGGTGGGATTAGTTTACACAGTAAAACCGAGCTCACCATTTTAAATGCGGGTACCGTAACTGCAGAACGTTACATCGAAGACGTCATAAGGCCTCAAGTGATCCCATTTGCACAGCGAGTGGGGCCTGGATTCATCCTGATGCAAGACAATGCCCGTACACACACAGCTCGATCGACCCAAACTGTCCTAGAAGGGTCTCATATTGAGGTATTACCATGGCCAGCTAAGAGTCCGGATTTAAATCCAATCAAGCAATTGTGGGACCAATTGAAACGAAGGGTTAGAGAGAATGAGCAAGGGGTCTACAACCAACAGCAGCTGATTAACGCTTTAAAACGTGCCTGGGAGGAGATTCCAGATGAAAACGTGAGGAATTTGATCCTGAGTATGCATACGAGGCTTCAGGAGTGTATTGCTAAGAGAGGAGGACATACTCTTTACTAAAAAGAAGAAACAAAAGTGACAAGAACAGTATTTTGTCTTTTTCCGGTGATTTCTTTTGTTCATGTTTTTCATTCAAAATGGCCAATTTCATTATGAACTTTAAAAAAACAGTTCATGATCATTATTTTAAACAATTGTTAGCCTATATTATAACCAATAACATTATTTTGTAGTTACATAAGTTAAACAATTTAATGTCTATTGTTTTCATGGTACAGCAAAAAATCTTAGTGGCCCTTATTTTGTTTTGAGTAGTATATAATAAAATCGTAAACGAGCCGTGTCTGTACATACATTAAATATATATAATAAAAAATAAAAAAAACAATTTATGTCGTACCTACTTAATTATGTTACTGAGGCCAAAAAGCAGTTTTTAGATTTTTTGTCTGTTTGTCTGTGCGTTTGTGCACGATAATCTCAGAAACGGCTTAACCGATTTGAATGTAGTTTTCACTAGTGTATTGTAGCAAGCTTCTCGTAACATTTAATGTTTGATTCATTCCAATCGGTTTACAAACAAAAAAGTTACGCGCTATACTGAATACTACGCGTACGAAGTCGCGGGCTCAGTTAGTATCTGATAACTTCGTATAAAGATAAAATAAATGGCTTGTTTGAATTTCTTTATTGCTCCCCAATTTATAATATATTTTTTTATCACACAAATAAAATGGAATAGTAAATACCTACGTTTATTTTTTATCCAGAAAAATAAGTCAATAACGATAACAAATTATAAATCAACAGCAGTCTCACTACATGTCATGTGACTCCAATTAATATTCAGATAAAAAAGTACCAATATTTGATGACACTACTGATAGAATTTTTTTTTGTAGACTTCAAGAGTGCCTTTTTCATATACGGCGCTATGGAAACAATTCAAAATTGACAAGTGAAGTATTTAACGAGCCAAATTGGTCTAGTGGTTATGTGTTTCCCTTAAGTCTCAGAGGGCCAGGGGTTGATTCCCGACAGGGCTAACTTTTCAAAATTGGCTCTGGTCTGGTTCGTGCAAGTAGTGGCAAGGCACACTGTGTTTCGCAGTCATTTGGGCAACCTGTCCGTCTGGTGGCTGTAACAACCCCCTTACAGAAAACCACCATGAAATAACAGCATATGTGCTGTTGTGTTTCGGTGAGTCCAATGCGGTCAGTTGGTAACGGGCAGACCCATCCCAGAGGTGGCAGCAGTACTCCATGCTCCATTCACTGAAACACAACAGCACACGTGCTGTTATATTACGGTGGTGTTCTGTGAGGAATTATAGCCAGACGGCCTGTCTAATTTGTGACTGCGAATGCAGTGTGCTCTGCCACTTTTAAATCAGCATATTTTGAGTCTAGCTTGATAGGATAGTCTAGTCCAATTAAATTGGAATTGATTTTTTTCTAGAACATAATACTCATTTGTTATCACACTAAAACGATCACGATCTAAGATGAGAAATTGCACCCGATAACAGCGTGATACAAACAATGTCGATGTGTGAAGAACATGATATCACGATAAAGGCTTTTATCATAAAGCAACAACCGAAAAGAAAAAACATCTGATAAAACAATTATCTACCTGGAATTCAAGTTTTTATAATGTCAAGCAACATTTGTTAATGCAAATGCATTTTTATTGACTTATCTACAAATATTATATTTATGTATGTCTCCTTAGAAATGGGTTCTCTTACAAATAAGGTTCGTTATAACAAAGGCTGGCAGCCAGGTGTTCGGACTGAGGTGGTTAACGTCGCGACAACTATAAACATTAGCAGCATCAGGGAAATAAAAGATAAGCATGACAGAGAAAGAATTGCGATAGAGGAATACTCATCAAAAATCAATCAATATCAATCAATATAATTTACATGTCATATTGCCACACTCATCAAAAGACAGCAACGCTGGTTTATCAGTGTGATAAGATAGGGATAAAATAGGGAATAATAGATATTGCAGAGTTAGGGATATTCGTTTTATGAATACAAATATGGCTGAAATCTGAAATCTATACTAGGTATACTAATATTATAAAACTGAACAGTTTGTATGTTTGTTTGAACGCGCTAATCTCAGTAACTACTGGTTCGAATTGAAAAATTCTTTTTGTTTTGAATAGTTCATTTATCGAGGAAGGCTATAGGCTATATAAAATCACGCTACGATTAATAGTATTATATATAAGCAGTGTCCAGTACCGCGCGCCCCATGCGCACGCCGCCGCCGTATGGGCCGCAGCGAAGCGTGGCCGAGTTCAGCTAGTATACAACAAGCCTTTTATGGATACAAATATGGCATCTTGGTGAAGTGTAAATGGCCCATTAATAAAATTATCTCTATGTCTTTCAGTTACTTTTGTTCCTGTAAATACAAATATTAATGTAATTTACAATTTGACTGTAATCATCGCGTAGTCATTTAAAAACATAAAAACGTCGCGGAAAATCGTTACATAAAAAAACTAATTTAAGTATGTTTTGTGTGACATAACTACCTGTCTAAGAGTCCATTAAAACTTGATATAAGTAACAAACATTAATAGAATATATAATAATAATAATATTCCTATATAAAAATTGCATGTGGCCATAAATATGTATTTGTTCAAGTGTGCATGATCCAATGTTAATTTACTATGAAGCTCCAATCGTAGTTTTTGTAAACATACAAAAATGGTTCAACGATTTCGAATCACATGACCAGTAAGTAAAAATAGTTCTTCTCTATTGTATGTATTGGCAAATATCCAAATGGTATAATAGAACTGATATTATATGATATTATATGTAGAACCTAAAATCTTTTGCAAGATGCTTTCTTTTGCAAGTAAAATCTTTTACGACTACCTAAATAGTAGTATCCGCGTCGTCCGGGCTAACAATTTATTTCTGCATATTGTAAACATCTTCCTTCCTTTCTCGTTTCTCACTTTTCCATTAGTCAAAACTGTATCAAAATCTGTTGGGTGGTTAAGAAGGACTTAGTGGAGAAATAAAAAGACTTTATTTTTATAATATGTAGGTACATTATTTATATTTTGTGTTTGTACATACATAGATATAGATATGGATATGGAAGAGATATACATAGATATATATTTATTGAAGGAAGCCTTTGATGAAAGCTGGTCCACAAAATTTCTTATTAAGGCATAGTCTGACACACCAGTGACTGCAGAATCATATTATCAAGTTTACACACTTTATGTCACGAGAGAATGACTACTAAACGATCCCATTGATATTACGAAACGCAAGCTCCGAAGCTATGCGTATAAACTCGCCTTGCCTATAAACTGTTTAAAAATAACCAACTTCCTGTCAGATTTAACGAATATGTATAAGATACCTAAAGATAGATTATCCAAACACCAGTCGTTCAATGTCGTACTATTTAAATATTTGTCCCTTGAAAGAAAAAAATTTAAGTATAAAAGTTACGTTTAAAGTCAGAACAGAAAGATAGGCATGTGATTGATGGTAGGCGGCTATAACTAGACTTGTTCATTCAATGTATGAAAAGTATGGAAAACTTGTGATCAAACTCTTGTTTGTACATAGATTTCTCCCATAACTTTCCAGTAGGCCGGTCTGAAGCAGCTTGCTGGATCCAGAGTCGACCCGCGGCTCTAATTAGGTCCTTACTCCACCTTGTGGGTGGACGTCCGACGCTTCGCATACCGTGTTCTTCGCATCCGTCTTCACTCGAGAACCTTCCGGCCGCAGCTGCCGTCGGATCTCCATACTGTATGTCCTGCCCTGCATTGCCACATCAATTAATACGTTGGGTTATGGCGGAGACTTTAATTTGTTTTCTCGTTCTTGATTCGATCTCGCAGAGTAACCCTGAGCATAGCCCTCACCACAGCTCGTTGAGCGACGTTGAGGTTTCTTACGAGGCTCATTAGACACCACGTTTCAGACCCATATGCTGTCATTTGTCCCTAGCGACACACGTTGGTCGAAGTTTTAAGCCACAGAGGAATTTTAGACAAAAAGATGTCTCGGAGCATCATGTAGTTTGGAACGCGCTTTGAATGGATATATAACCTGTATTTTTATTTATTTTTCACGTTAAGGTAGGCAGATAGGCTGACGGCCCACTTGATGGTGCTGTGCGCGCGCAGCCGATTACAGTTAAGATTAAGGACAGGGAATGCGCTCTGATATCCCTTACTTACCTAAAATGAACAGCACACATGCTGTTATTTTACGGTGGTCTTGTAAGGGGTGATTACTGCCGCCAGTCGGCAGTAATCACCCCTTATATTTTTGTAATAATACTTAATTATCAAATATTAGGTATTTGGAAATTACAAGCAGACGGACAGACGTTTTAATTTTATTTACTTATTTTAACAATAGACAGTTGCTCATAAAATCGATGGTTAGGTACATTATTTTCTTGCCACACAAAAACGCTTGTATAATAAATAAATATTTTTAAGTTGACATTTAAATATATATATATATTTATATAGCGTGATGTCTACAAGTTATTCGTAACATTTTGCTAATTATAAATGCGTACACACTTTATAACAAACAGTTCGTGTTTGTTGACACTTTCGTGACAGAACGAACAAACGGATCAAGAAACTAATAAATTCATCGCTGCACGAACAGACTTTTTGTCTGTCTGTTGCAGACATACAGTCCTCTTCGCATAGCATCGCGTCTCCAGCAGCGGGCGGATTCAGTGATAAGCTATCATGTGTTATATCGCAAACTTTTTATTAAAGGTTTTAGAACTTTTTTATTTTAGAACATTGGAGTCGATTCTCCCTTTTGGTAACAACCGAAAGTTGGATTTAACAACCAATAAAATTGACTTTTTTATGTAAATATGTGACAGATGTACAATACGACACATTAAATAATAGACAGAGGTAATAAAAATGAAAAAGAATCCTTTATAGGCATACTAGCGATCCGTTCTCAGGTTCTATGCATTTTTTTCTGTAAATGATATTCCTCGTTTATCGCTCTTTCCATTAGTGAAAACCGTATCAAAATCCGGAAAGAGATGAGCGACTTTATTTTATAATATGCACAGATCTTAAAAGAAAGTTACAAAACAGAATAAAGATAAATGATAAGAACTACACCATTCGTTACTCGAAACGACTGGGAGCTGTGGCTAATGAAGTGTTTAATGGTTAGCTATATAGACGCTAGTCAACTACACTTTAGCTCATTGTAGCTCATTTTGACTCCACAGCTTCTTTGATATTTCCATTCACTTTTAGAGTAAGGCTCGCGATTACTTAAAGACTTGGAGTCAGGTTATTTACGGATGGTTATTCCGCTATCTAGTCTGTCGTCAGATACTCGTTCGATAACCAAAAGTGGATACCGCGTCCAATTGCGATTAACATTTGGGGGTACTGAGATCTTACTGGCTCTCAATTAAAAAGCCTATAAGGACGCTTGTGAACTGATAATGATGATTTTTAATTCGGCTGATAATGATTACACATAAAATCATGAATCTGAAAGGTGTAGGGCGAGGAATGTGCCCCTCTCCCAGCCGATCCGCGGGAGAATACGCGGGAGACCGTCGTGAGGTCTCACGAGATGACCGGCGTGCCTTCATTTTCGGGTACTGCGAGGTTCCGACAGGAAGCGTAGCCCTCCCCGCGCTGGATAGCCGTGGCGGGTCGCGGTTGTGCTGTCATAACGTTCTCGCGACCCTGCCCATCTACGGCCACGCCAGAAAATCGTTAGGTTTTAGCCGGTAGGAGTCCAAGCGTCCCCTACGCTGTCCATAGGGATATCGTAACGTTAAAAAAAGGCCCAGAAATGGTTGAGACTTATCACAACTCGATTCCAAACCAACGTCTGTTAAGGCGTAAATATTTTTTCGTACTCACTCACGCCAAGTAAGTGCGTAGAGTGTAGTTAAGTTTATGTAAGTGCCTTAATAAACATCATGATCTATCAATTTGATATTAAATTACAGCGTCACGTGCATATTTGTTAATTTAATTCTCGTTGAAGTAAACAGCGCATACTTTATCAGAGTGAGTTAAGGAAGTGTAAATAAAACGTTCATTTACTGATGCATAAATGTACCAAAAAGGTTTTTTTAGACTAAATGAATTTACTTTATTTTACTTTAAATGAAATTACTTAAAAACGTACCTTATTATGGTAGTACATTCTGATAATAAATATAAGTAGGTATACTAGCGGTACCAACAGACTTGGTTCTGCTCGAACCCGAAAAAGAGTATAACCCGATTGCAGCGTCACCTGTCGGGCCTACTTGAAAATCTAAACTATCCACGGACGCACACAAAAATTTCGATCTAGCCGTTTAGGCCAGTTCAGTCATATATTCAGAAGAAACTAATATAATATAAAGATAAGGGATAAGAGCTAGAAGCTCCGAAGCCAGATATTATATTATTTTGGATATTTATATCAAACAATGGCTTTATAACCATAAGCGGCACCTTATGGCATCTGATATATTTTTCTAAAAGGGTCCAGTAGTTTGCTCTGGTCTGGATCTGGCAACTAGTGTCAGGGCACTCGGCGTTTCGCCGCCTAGCGGAGTTAACTAATCACCCCCTTATACAATCATCGTTTAATAACAGCATGTGTGCTGTTGTGTTTCGGTAATGCCATTCCTCTATCCCTTCCTAATCTCTTATCCTTAATCCCACTAACGTCGTCAGCGCACTTGCAGTACTTATGGCGAAGCCTGTGTTATAGGATAGTTATAGGCGACGGTAGCCACCTACCGTCAAGTGCACCGTAAGTATTTCGGACCAACTTACAAAAAGGTTGACATAACCATGAACATTTTTTATCAACAGAATCAGGATCAACAGGAAATCTACTTGTATTTTTAGTAAAAAATAATGGTGATTTAGTGACGTAAAACTTTTTTAACTTATTTAAAGAATTATTTTATTACTCAATATTTCGAAATTAGTTGTGTATTTTGAAATTTTAAACGACAATTGGTGTCGGACTGACAGATATCTCATTAGATTTCTCATTTAAACCTGTGCAAGACTACAGGTTTAATCACGCAGTAATCCTATTAATATTATAAATGCCAAAGTTTGTATGTTTGGATGTTTGTGTGTTTGTTACTCAATCACGGCAAAACGGCTAAACAGATTTTGATAACATTTGCACACATATAGTTTATTACCAGGAATGACATATATAGCATACTTTTTATCCTGAAAAAATGTTAAGTTACCGAGGGACCGTCTAAAAACAAAAAAAAAAAAAAACGGCGCCAACGTCGCGTCGTCACAGCGATAAAGATGTCAGAGGCGTTATATTACTAATATGTTTTCTCAGGTGTTGTATTTTTCATTTATTAACGCGGACGAAGTCGCGGCCACCAATTTATTTAACAATATATGAAAGTTTTGAAAGGATACAGAAAAAACTGTTTATAACAAACTAGCGACCCGCCCCCGGCTTCGCCCGGCGTGCAATTTTTATTTATTAGAACATTCCCCGTTTATCCCTCTTTCCATTAGCGAAAACCGAATTAAAATCGGTGTACCCGTTCACGCGTGATGCCGTGACCAAGGGAAATGGGGATTCATTTTTATATATACGAGAAATATATAAGAAGAAGATAGATAAAGATGACAGGAGTTGGTCTCAAAGCAACTTTTATTCATTCATTTTTTATGAAAACGCCCCTCTTGAGGGCATGTGGCTATTGTCGACCAGAAACTCAATAACACTAGAAAGTCAAAGGAACCACAAGTGCACAGCATACCCGAATAATGAGACGTAAATAAGAGACAAAATGACAAAAGGGTTAAAATGATGTAAAATGATTTTTAAATTCATTTTATATAGGTATATAAGAATTGGTGAACAGGTTGACTGTCCACCCACCTATGGTAAGCCTGTTATAAACATAATCATCGTGATGAAAGAAAGTAAGTGCGCGTCGACCTTCATAGGATAAAAGATAACCAGTAAGTAAGGTGAGGAATGGATCCTGGCATCTTTTACTCACTCACCGAAACATAAGCTATTATTATATGACTTTGATCTTGGTTACTCCCGCCAGACGGGATGCCCTGTTTACACAGTATGCGATACCACTAATAAATTTTGTTATATAGGTACGTACTGAAATTTTAGCTGCCATCATATCCCATTATGATTTAAAGTTTTAAATACCTACAATTTATATTACAGAAGGTGAATAATTATTTCTTCTGTTCTTTGTGCTTTTATTTTATTAATGATTTTACACAAAGACTAGAAAAAAATGTACTATAAAAATTTGCTCCAAACATCGTGACGTTACTTTGTATACAACGCCCTCAATGTGTTGGTATATAGGTAAAAAGAGTTTTATAAATTATCAGTTGGCAAAGAGTATATAATCACTACGTTTGTCAGTTGGTATATAATTGTTGCGGAAAGCGGACGTCAGCGTCGCGTGAAAATGCCCACTCGAAACGGCGACAACAGGCCTCTGTGTGATTAAAAAACGGAAACTAATGTGATATGTCTTACTGAATATAATTCTGTGATATTGTGTTTAAATTTTTAATATACATTTTTAAATAAATAATATATTTACAAAGTGTTAGCTGAAGAAATGGCCGATGAAAAGTGAGTTTTGAAAGAATTTTAATTCGATTGAAACATGTGACTAATGTTTTTAGATACGTATATTTAGTTTCGTTTTATTAAAATAATTTAACAAAACACGAGGTTCAATTTAGGTTAAGATTTATTTATCGTTTACTAAAAATGACAATTATCATTTTTTATCATTGAACTAGTTAAAATGGTGCAGCTATCGGTTACTGATCCACTTCCCAAAGTTAACTGGGCATTTAAAAAGTTTAACATTTATATCTATGGGCAATTATACGAGGCTTACTAAATAAATTAGAATAAATATTTGTAAAACAACTAACAGAACATTATCATTATTATTTTTTCAAGATAAAGGTTGACAAACAGGTTTATAGGTGGTAGGTGGTTACAATCATTTACAAAAATAAGTGTTATTTATCTATACATATAATAAAATGTCGCTATCCACCTCTGTCTGTTACTTCGCCAACTTCGAAACCACCTAAAGGATTTTGAAACGGTTTTCGCTCATGGAAATTGCATCCTTACAAAGTCGGAGTGAGAAATATTTTAGAAAAATAAATATAAAATTTAGTCAATTATTTATTTTCAATATTGATTTGTTTAAAACATAAAAAATGAGGTTTAAAACAATTTGAACCAAGCGGTTGTTTATTAGCAAAATCTGTAGTGATTTGCTTAAATAACATTAAAAAATATCACTCATATAATTCAAGTAGATACGAGTATGTTTGTGTGCTCTTTTAAAAAGTTAAATGTTTTTAGATAAGGTAAGAAGTAAAGTGTTATTTTAGTGTAAACACTTATTCGTAAAATCACATAGAACTAACTATTAATAGCAAATAGATAATAAATTTTACTTATCACGTTTCACTGCAGTTAATTTCAATTACGTAATGTTAATGTATGAATTCGTATAATATATTTGCAGTGTATATTTTGATTTATTATTTGTTAAATCAAGTAAATACTCATAACAAGATAACAAATGGTAGATGATAGAATAAAGGTGAATTTACACTTATTTTTTTCTTGTTCTGTGGTTTAGATCTCAGTCATTATCCTGCTAGAACACTATGAAGTATGTCTCGCGAAATATTAAAGAGTAATAACAGTTGAATAATTATTTATTCTTCTGGGATGATCATACCACACATATTTTTGTTATCTTTTTATTTCATGTTTGGTATATCTTAAAATATAATTATCTTTTGTCTTGATGTTTTAATTCGTAAACAATATCAAAGTAGATGTCACATTTTTTTAAAGAAAAGATAGAACAAACATTTATTTTTAAGATAGATGTAATTAATGTATTGTAATTAATTAATTACTATTAATGTATAATTTAATTGTAGATATTTCTGAGTAAAAATTAGAATAAACTAGATACTTATTCCAGTAAAGTATTTTCGCTTGATAAAAAAGGTAAATTTAACTCTTTTTGACAGTATTATGTCTGAAATACGAAATTTTATTTCATATTGTGTGTTATGAATACTATAATTTACACGACTATTGAATTAAAAAAAAAACAAATACTGAAGTTTGTTGATACAAATGAATTTTACATTTAGGTATTTTTGAATTGTTTTCAATATATTTTTAACATAAGGTGGGATTCACTTTTTTTTTCATAAACGTTCTCATCAAGTTCCATTGATTTTCCTTTTATTTGTTAATCAAGTTGCTCATAACTCGTAGTTCTGACACTAATAAGTATGATGACAATTTTACGAATCATGTGAAAAATTTTTCTGGACATTATTCATTTATTTTCGTTCCTCTGCTGCTAGTTATGCGTCAATACGTGTGAAACAAGCCAAAAATCATCTCATTACAAAAAAAATCGTCACATACACGTAACTGCCCTGCGTTGTTTTTCACGACAGGTGGCTTTATGCCAAAAGTCTTCCAATTCAGTAGCCCCTAAATAAAGTCCTTTGTAGCTGAAATATTAGAATGGTCATTAACCTGTGTTTGAAATATTTTATCATGTGTGTTTATTTTGGTAAAAATGATCATTTTTTATCTTGTATCATTATCACCCTACATACTTAAACAGTATTTTTTTTTTATTATTAAGATTTATATAAACATTCTTAAGTCCTAAATGTTACTATTTTCGACACATTAAACTTTTTCAAATAATTAGTGGCAGTAATAAACTGGGCAGCCGTAGCCGGTCTGATGGCGACAGTAACCACGTCATCACCATGAATCTTTGTTCGACAAACGACGTACCTACACTATACTTCAGTTCATTTGCTTTCATTCAAGGATACTATATTAAGGTTTTATATATATATGCCAGAGTAAGGGATGCCAAAGTCCAATCCCCTAATCGCTTCTCTTCCCTTATCCTTTCAAGGTTCGTAGCGCATTTACAACCTTCTTGGTGTTATTTTACTCTACCTCCAAGTGGTAAAAAAACCTTAATCACTTTTCGTAGAGTGTTGTTTTAAAGCTATATTTAGTTTGTTCATGTTGTAGCATTTTAAAGCTTAGTCCACCTATTAGGTGTATAGGCGTTCGATTAGCGTCGTTTACGTACGTCGTCTGGATCTGCCTTTAGAAGACACAGTAAGTACGTATACACTATTTTGAATGGGTTTAAAGTAAGGGATAGCAATAGAAAAGAATATATCTTTTGTTAGAGATAAACCCAAGAACTATCTAGGAACAGTTAATATTCCCAGCTTATTAGAGCCGCCGGGTTTGTGTTAAAATTAAAGCATTTAAATGCAACACGACGTCATAATTATATAGGTATTAAAAATAATAATAATAAATTTGTTATTAAAATAGGTATATCTGCCTTAGTTTTCACTTTAATTGAATGATAAATGTCAGCAAAAGCCTACGATATATTACTTTCATGAACAATTAATTTTAACGAATCGACTCTCTTTTGGCAGGTGTGTAGTAACGTCCTTTTAAAATACAATTATTTGTTTTAACTAGTTATTCATTATGAGAATGAGCTATTGTTTTCTATTTTTACAATCAGACAAACATTGTGAAACAGACAAACACCTTTATTAGTCGCCAGCACATGACGTGGCAGTCCCATTATTTTGTAAAACAATAAAATATCTTCAATGAAATTGTAATACGTCAAGTCTCAGCCCTGCTCTATCCACAGACAACCGAATAATTATAATTTTCCTAATGTTTCTCAATTTATCAGCGGTACTAAATACTCTTTAAAAAAAATATCAATGTAAATCAAATCTACATTGCCTGCCGTGGCTGTGAAAAGTAATCACAATGACTAATAAAGTGTATAAATATTAACCAGAAACGATACAAAGTGTGTCGCGAGCCAACAGCTGACTCGATGCGAAGTCCGAGATGTTCCCAAAACGACACGACGCGTAGTAGGGTTGTCCGATGACAAACTGATTAGTCTTGATGATATTTTTTTTTAATAGGGAATATGTGTTTAAGTTAATAAAAAGGGTTAAATATTGTTTCTTATGAACATTATTAATTATAGAATTATGTATATGTAAATATTTTTGGAGTTTACCTCCTTAAGAATCGATTTTCATATAAAGTCCGCGGTATGGAAAAGTTATGAGGAGTAAAATTAATAAAAGCGTTACCTAAAAAGCGTTACGTTATCTGTCGTTGTAACTTTGAAGTCTGTGCGACAGCTGACGGATTATAAAAGCAAATGTCGGAATCTTGTATGAAAAGTGTGATCTTGTAAGAATCTTGTATGAATAGTACGCGTTGTGAAACAAAGCGATGGCGAGTTATAACCTGTAGGCGCAGCGACATCTGTCGTCAAAAATTTAACTGTTTTATATACAAGTCGCGTTCCATAATTCTATTGTAGTATAATAGATGGCGCCATCAATAGTGTTATATTTTTGGATTTCACCAAACAGGGGCCTTAGTCAAAGTAACATAACGATAACGAAGTTCGCAAGAATAAAATGTATGGGATGTATCACGTGATTTAGCGACGGCTTATGTCAATCCCATACATTTTATTGCTTTCGAACTTCGTTATCGTTATCGTTATGTTACTTTGACTAAGGCCCCAGTTCTACCCAAATCCGATAGATGTCGCCGCTTCACTATAGAATGAATATATATATGAAGGGATTTTATTAGGGTCCTCCGCAATGAAGGAACATGATTAGGGTCCTCTTTATCATTGGTCTCCATATTATTTGATCACGACATATAGGCGCGAATAGTCGGGCGCGGAGAATATAATTCAACATTAGGTCATGCGTTGTAATTCTAAACCTAACGCTATAATCAGTACAAAATAAGTCCTCAATCGCATTGTCCACTGGCCAATCACACCAAATCAGATAACACTCCACCAAACACGTAGCACAATTCACTTGATGTAAATCGATTGCCTTCTCGTAAGGTAATCGGCCACGATGCCTCTGCGTCTCTGCGCTAGCGCTCGGTGTTGTGTCAGAGTCCACGACAATGACATTCCGCTCCCGCTGTCCAGTTGACAACTGACAGTTGTCATTGCTGTTTACTCTCGTTATAGTACTTATTACTTCCATGACTCTCGTTAATCAAAAGCTTTACTATATACTTTATATATATATTTTTATATATATAAAGTATATAGTAAAGCTTTATATATATACTTTTACTATTATAATAGATGGCGCGCTTGTTTACCCTCGTTTTCTATTGCATAGTCAAAGACAATCGTACTTAAGGAGTAAACTCCAGTCGTGCGTCGCAGCTGACATTGGTAAGATCGAATGTGACGTCAAAGTCTATAATGACAGTCTCAACAAGTGCGTAGTTGTTTGGTTTGTGATTTTTTAACAATCGATTGTTATGATGTTTGTTACAGCAAGCGTGCCAAAAGGGTGGGTGTTTAAAGTGCCCGTAGCCGTTGGTTTATTTTAAAAATTTATTTGTTACCAAATTTTAGTTTTTCAACGCTGGATATATTTTTACGGTTATATAACGTTATAACCTATGGTATAATATAAAAAAGTATCGTCCGCGTTGAAAAATAAAAGATATAAAATCCCTGACATACATTGACACCTGACATTTTACTTTTGCCAAGCGTTGGATCTTTATCTTTAGATAGCTGGTGTCCGTGGCTTCGCCCGCGTAGAATATTTTATTAGCTTATTTCCATCTTGAAATTCTATTCTAACTATTAGGGAAAGAATTTTTCAATCGGATGAGTAGTTTCGAATATTACCTTCTACATACAAACTATATAATATGATATTAATTTTGTCGTATCAGCAATGTCTTCACTGTATTAGTCGCCAGCACACAGAGACAGTACTTCAATTTAAGGGTGTTGTGAAAACAATAAAACTGACTGTTTTTCACCTTCAGCATAGAGTGATCAGTGGTTATACTTATGTTCTGTGTTCTTTCTATACAGCCTGTAGTCATATCGTGGATTGATGTTACATATGTACATAAATTGCATTAGTTGTAAAATGCGATGTCGTGTTTTACAAAGTAAATATTTCTGATAAGCCCCAACTTGGTTATTCTAAAACCAATAAATATTTTCAAAAAAGATACGTCGAGTTGTATGCACTCTGTGGTTAGACCACAGATAATTGAATAAATATAATTTTCATAATGTATTCGTAATTCCGAATTTTGGATACATTAAAATTCAAACTCTTTGGCGTATGACTCATTTTTGTCATTCTTTTTTAATTGGGAAATGATATTTGAAAACTAGACGAATTAGCAGCCCTATTTCCATAATGAATCCGCGGTTGCTTCTGTCTTTTTGCCAAATGTCCAAAACAGAAATACTTGACTAAAGCCGAACATGTGTTAGTCACGTGACTAAAACGTGGTTATCGTTCAGGAGAATTGAAGGTAAATACAATTATAGCTGGCAGTTTATCATAACATAATGTGAGAACACAGTGTTTACGGTGTAACACTTGCCAATTTCACATCACATTAGTTTCGGTATTTATAAAATATTTGTTGATAATTGGATTAATTACCTTTTTTATTAGCGTCCCATTACATACCATTAAATTTACATAGACACACCAAAACACGAGAAAAGTATAATTTAATTAGTTAATATTACCCGGTATTACGGTCTTTGGTTTACGGTATTACGCTTTTGGTATTACGGTATTTGGTATAAGGGTCGGCGCGAATTGGAGGACGGCACGTTAAAGTATTTCAATTTTTGTATAGAATTTTGTACCTTAAATATGCTTTCAATATAATTGAAATTTCATTGTATTATGCTAATGCAACAATCGGCGTGCTGTGGTATACCGCAGTAGCATAACACAATGAAATTTAATTATATTAAAAGCCCTTAAGTTTCAAAATTCTATGAAAAAATTAAACAATTTGTCGTACGTCCTCCAATGTGCGCCGGCCCTTTCATTAATGTATATTTTAAAAGCATACATTAATGAAAACTTATGAATGAATTTACGTTCCTATGAACATTTACAACATTTAAGAAAAATAGTACCTACATCTATAATTTTAACTTAATGAAGATGAACTTGTTATTCACAATCTATTCATGGAGTCTGGCCCCCATAAGGGTCAATGTTACCATCAATCAATACATTAGTTATCGATAGAAGCACAATAAATATCAATTGCTAAATTGAAATCATTTATCAAAACAATACTGTATAGTGTACTATGATTTACTGAGGCTTATTAAACTGCTCCGATGACGAAAATGCTTGGAATTGTTTTTGTTTACAACGTTTATTAATTAATGCTTTTTATAATAATAAAATTGTAAAATGTAAAGTGTTGCTAATTTAAGTTTCGTGTGACCTTGACAATCAGCGAAATGTTTTAAAAAACTAGTTTTGGCAAACCTCTAGGTTTCGTGTGGCGCTTCTGTGACGTTAATACAAAAGCGTACGATTCTAATTTCAAATACCAGCCAACCACGTGAAAACTGAGATTTTTACAAATTACTTGGTTCTATTTGTAAGCGTTATGCAACATTTTGGCAAAAACAATACTCAGTCAAAATTTTCGCAATTATCTAGCAATAGTTGAAACTACTTGGCAATTAATTTGAACGATCGTAGCCAAATTTATTTTCATACATTACTTATGCTTTTGGTATTTCCGTGATCTGAATCTATTCATTAATGTAAAATCAATCCTAATTGTGATCTCTACAGTTAATCACAAAATGGAAACGGAATTATATTCTTAGATTTCATAAAATAACTTATTTTGTAGCGAAAAATACAAGACACAAAATACATTTATTGTAATGTAAAGTAAATGAATAAGTATACAGTTTTGGGAATTTCTTTGTAGCGTTTAATTTCAAACAGTTTAAATAAAATTAGTTTTTTATTGTTATTTATTACATTTTTATATCAGTTCAACATTTCCTGCGAGCCTTTAAATCATAAAAGGATAATTATGTCGTGTAATTTACTTTTTAGTTAATCAATTTTAGGTACATACTAAAGAAACAAATAAGTATTTTTTTTTAATTCATTACCTATTTATATTAAGTGAACCCGTAGATGTCTCGGAAAATATTTTTCATATCTCTACACTACCGATAATCTAACTAGGGTAAGGGTATCCATGAACAGGAAACAGTATTGTGTATTGTAAATTCAAAAAGAGATCACCTGGTTTAGTGATGACTGAAGTCATTGCGCATGCAAAATCAATAATAGAAATGTCGTTTTTCAAACACACCAACACAGCTAGTTAATTATAGATTTCCCTGGGCATGTTCAAGTACTCTTAAATTGTTTGTAAAATTATAATAGTTTCTTTCATTCTTTTTGTACCAATGGTTACGTATCCACTGGTATTTCACGTTCGTAATCCATTGAGCGAAAGTAGGTGTTACTTGAATGACGTAGGGCGGGATGGGACGATTCATCGCCGCCGCCGATTCTTCGCCAAGTAATTTCACCGCCGGCCATTTCATCGTCGTTCGTTGTGGTCTATTGTTTATCATGCGCAGTATTGTAGAAAGCATAAGAATTACTACCAGATGTTTATCATCAGAAAAAACGTAAATTTTCATAAAATGTGATGTTTTATTTTATCAAATTACATAGTTATTTTGAAATCACATCAACTTTAATTAATATGATTTCGGAATAAACGGAATATTAGTTTTGGCAAAAAGAAAATTATGTGCACTTACAAAATTTATCTGCACTGAAATCAAATTTAGCTTAATTTCTGGAATATTTATGCAATTAAATGTGAGCGGAATACTGGTTTTGACTGACAAATAGACTGTCTATTACAAAATGTGTTTCAAGACTTAAGTATTATACTGGAAACGTGTGTGACATCGATGTTTTGAACTGATGCTGGTGCTGATATTTTAACTAAACGGCGATGAAATGGCCCGCGATGAAATGGCGGCGATGAATCGGCGGCGGTGAATTGTCTTAGACCCGACGTAGGGATCAGAAGAGTGACGTCACGGCTGATCCCAATAATACATGAACTGTATGTGTACACATAACCAATACATAATAGTAGTAGACGAGCTATAGTAATTGGGAATACTATGTTCGGCAGTCATTAATCAGGAAACTCGCCTGCCAGAAGTTCCCACCCTCTTTAAGAGCTCTGGCCTCAGTGAAAGAACAGTATTTATGTTCTCTTCTATTTTGATGCGCGACGCGAGTATTGTGAAGCCAGAGCCCGTTCCACAATTCTTTCATCTTATCTTTTATCGTATCAGAATTGTCAACGCACTTGCATCTTCTTGCCATTGCTTGTGTTTGCAGTGTATGTGTGTGTAGTCTACAATCATGCGGACCGTCAGTCTGCCTATTCTCATTTAATTTAATACCGTGGTACCTACTTACCAGATATGTCAGCAGTACCATGAATAAAATAATTATATCTATAGCACTAATGCCACCGTTTTAAAGATATTTAAAAATATCTCTTACAAGGAGATTTGGGGTTCCAGTGTGAGTTTTTTTACAGAAATACAGAAATAGTAAACAGCGAGCGATCATTTAAGGCTACATTTCTCTGTGTTTATCGATTTTATATGAGTATCACAAATAATGATTGCTCTAATGGCGAAAGAAAAATTGCCTTAAATATCCTCGAAGATTAGTAATTTCGAAGATATATAAAATCTTGCCACCACAGTTTAGTTAGTTTAGTTGGCTAGTATGGTGGACTGTCCAAACCTCCTTGCTTGGACACTCTTGTGCTCGGAGAGGCTTGTACTTTATAAAAAAATATATACTTAAAATTACTTTGACACTGTACAAAAATGCAAGCAATAAACTACACTATTAATTTTATAGTGGACTGCACTACTAACGTTACAAAAAATATATGAGAATATGAACAACGCCTTATAGAAAAATAAAAGGGGGTGCCTTCTAAAGCGCACTCACTGTACGACACGATAAAAGACAAGAAATCACCTATAAGCAATAAACCTGGCCACAGGTTAGACGGACGGGAAAAATTTCTTGTGGCCGCCGCGCGGGGCTCGCGTAGTAGCCGCGTACTTGTGTTCATTTGCATTTCATCTACGAAGATTTATATTCTTATGAAGACGTGAAACATTCTGTACGTGATGGACGACTATCACGCGACTACCGTCGTTCGCGTGTGGCGTAATTCGTGATCGCAGTGGGTCTGCAAAGAGATATTTTACAAAAATTATAGTGGGGTTAGGCACATCTATCTATCTATCCTACATATAAATAAATAAAAAGGAATAAATATTTTGATCAGCAAAATATCCATTGCATTGTCAGCAACTTTTTTTGGCTGACCTAGTACCTACTTGCTGCCCAAATAGGTTTCTTGGCTGATCAATAATTAATTGGTTAGGTTAGGTTAGTTTTTTTTTGCTGATCGATTAAATAACAGCCATAATAAAATCGTAAACGAGCCGTGTCTGTAAATTAAAGATTTAAAAAATATAAAATAAACATTTTGTACACGCTGTACTTACTTATTTTACCGAGATAAAAAAAAAACTCTTTGTCGGTTTGTCTGTTGTGCACGCTAATCTCTAAAACGGCTTAACAGATTTGAATGCGGTTTTCACTGATGTTTATAGCAAGCTTCCCGTAACATTTAGTGTTTGTTTCATTTCAATGGGTTCTACGCCCATTCATTCTACGCGCATACGAACACCACGCGTACGATGTTGTTATATATATTTTTTATACTAATAAATATAAGGTTATAAAACATTTTTTATTTGCACAAAAACAATAACATATGTGTTAACATAGGTATAAGATGTGCCATAATATAACTATATTTTATCTTATCAACTGTTCAAATAAAACATTATTTGTGTGACATTCAGATAAATTTACATAGTTCAAAGAGAATGGAGGGAGATCTGCCTTTATCGTTTTATAATTCGATTGTCAACGATTATGTCAATAGCTGATAGCGTTATCGTCTTATCTAATCGAATATTATCATAGTCGACATAATGGACACATCATAGTCACGTCAAATATGAGAGGATTTGCATATAATCTCTTTTACTTCATACACTACTTGTAACATGAGTACCATTTGTGATTGGGAAAATATTATGTAATAAAACAATCGTGCGTTTTGTGATTGCAATAATAAACCTTATAATAATAACCTCGCTTAATATACACTATTACCCTCTATTCTATCAAGATCGACAACTCACATGTATCCCCTTGTGGTAGAATTTATGGCCGTCGGTAACCACTAGCCAATAAGAAAATACCGTCATAGTCAGTTCAAAGCCTTCATCTCGGTGTAATGCAGTAAGGTACCGACTCTACTGCAAGCTTCGAAGCTATTTAAAAGAAACGTTCGTTCTAAAAATTAAATTTATAAAAAGAGAAGGCATGTCAGATAGAAAATGTATACTTACATATAATAAAATCGTAAACGAGCCGTGTCGGTAACTACATTAAATATTTTTCAAAAAAAAAAAAAAACAAATCAAGAAGTCCTAAAAATAGTTTTTGTCTGTTTGTCTGTGCGTTTGTGCACGCTAATCTCAGTAACGGCTTAACCAGCTTAGCGGTTTTCACTGATGTTGTAGCAAGCTTCCCATAACATTTAGTGCTTGTTTCTGAAACAAACAAAAATGTTTCGCGCTATACCGAATACCACGCGTACGAAGTTGCGGGCTCAGTTAGTAAAAGAATAAATTTGAAAGGAGTTGATACAAACTGGAACAATTAATCAGGAAATATATAAATTCTTTCCCTTACATATTTATTTTAAATTTAAGTGGCTGCCCGCGTCTGTCTGTCTGTCCGTCTGTCTGTATTCTCTAACTTCTTTTAATATAAATTCACTAATGGGAAGAACTTTAAACGAGGAAGTGTTTTATATGCAACTAGCTGAACTCGGCCACGCTACGCTGCGGCCTATACGGCGACCGGCGGCCGGCGTGCGCATGGGGCGCGCGGTACTGGACACTGCTTATATATAATACTATTTATCGTAGCGTGATGTTTGTTAAATAGCCTATAGCCTTCCTCGACAAATGGACTATTTAAAACAAAAATAATTTTTCAATTCGAACCAGTAGTTCCTGAGATTAGTGCGTTCAAACAAACAAACAAACTCTTCAGCTTTATAATATTAGTATAGATTAATTAGGAGAAAAAAATTGACCCGTGTGAAGCCGGGTCGTAAGAATAATCATTCTAAAAAATGCGAAAGTGATTAGACAAATATGACGACGTGTCCCTGAAATATTCCAAGTTCAAAACGAACAGCGCTTTAGTCAACAAAAGATCAATCAATTTACGTAACGGCCATCAAACAAACGTTATCACGAGTGTTATTATACCTACTCTTCTATTTTGGGTGTAAATATTCATGTGACGTCAGCAACGTAGCACTTTACACTCGTTAACGAAAACCATGGGTTTTGTTATAAATAGGTACTGCGTACGAATTTGCCAGTAAACTTCATATTGATAGCCAGCTTTGAAATTTTTGTTCGCATTTTCACGTATTTGGAAAACACGAGGTAGATACGTGATCACCATCATCGTCACCATCATCAGCCCAGAAACACTACACTTGGACAAATACTCCATCCACTGCCAACCTCGATCAATCAGAGTCTGTTAAGGTCGTGAACCACGATATTCACTCTAAAACTCCTCTACTCCAACGCCCATTCGCTGCATGGCTGATGTCTTCCGCTCATTCCCTCTTCATCTGATTGATTCTTTCAGCTAAGCTAACTTATATTTTAGTTTTCCAAATTGTACAATTGTGTAATTAGGGTCCACGTTTGACATAGGTATGTCCGTATGTCAAAACGGTTTGTGATTGACGATGAAAATAACGAATTGTAACGAATTTTAATAATATTCTAATTACTAGCGACCCGTCGCCGGCTTCTCACGGATGCATTTTTTTCTACAAATTAAATACGTAAACGTTTCTCGTTTATCGCTCTTTCAATTAGTGAAAACTGTATCAAGTTTGGTTGGGTGGTTTAGAAGAAATTAGTGGAGAAACAAACAGAGGTGGAAAGCGACTTTATTTTATAATATTTAATAGATATAGAAGATAAAGGTAGATATCATAAATAAAATAACCGTCAATATAGGGTAGTATAAATATTGAATTCGTCTGAGTAGTAGACAAACGTGGGTGTAAACATACTGTTACGACTAACTATGGAACGTTCCTGAAAAAGCGTTCGCGCCGGCCAAAGTCTTGAACGACCCACCCTATCGATGGTAGCCACGCCCCTTTCCATATGTTTACAATTCAACAGAAATAGCATTCCCGAACTTTCAATGGTTTGTTTACAATCTCGTTTATATTTCTAGTAAATTCGAAATATATCGAGGCGTTTGGCGCCAAGTATAAATAAGCGGCGGCCGGTCAAGTGGTGCTTTAGTAGTGCGACAACCAGCGATACGGAAGCGACTCTTCGGGGCTTTTGCGAAGTTATCTGCGACAGTGAACCGGCGACACATTAATCATTGACGACTTTTGGCAAGTTTAACGTTTTCATCGGAAAAAGTTTGGTGATTTTGGAAGTCATCTTGGTTTGTGAAAATATACGTAAATTGTTCGTTTCGCCGTTACATGGAATTTTAACTCATCTCGCACGTAACAATAGGTATTAAGCATAAAGTATTCTCTAAATAATACTTACTGAAAATTTTCATATTTCGAAAAGTTCAAGATTATGTAACATCACTTATTAATGATTACAAACAGTGTACAATTGACAAACCTGCTATTGTAATTACCTTTTAAAATAGTCCCACCAAAAACATAAGATTGCATTTTAGGAACAGAGTTACAGAGCAATGAACATTTACAGCCAGTCCTCACCATACCCACTTATTTTAATAATGCACATATTAAACAAGCTGCATGTGAATGTTCTTTTTAACTTCAACCAGAAACGATATAAAATTAACATAACTTGAAATTACTTTACTTAATAGACAACCTTATAACAGTACTTTCAATCAATTTATCAATAAATATTTATTTGTAACTTAAAACATTATAATAAAACAGTAACAATAAAAATACGAAAGTTACAAAAAGGTCCCTCTAATCAGCATTTACAAATAAATTTAAATTTTGGTTTGATGAAGGACCAAAAAATATTACAATTGATCATAGGTACTATTTATACTATTTGTTCGTCAACCAATACACACCCCGTTATAACAACAGATAATAAGACCAGCCACACAATATGATCCGACGTAAAAGCCTGGGGAAAAGAATGGATGATGAGGGAAACCCTACGACTATGGGTAACCTTGCGACTATGTCCAGCAGTGGAACGCATGTCATCTATTAATCATGACGATGACGATTCGTTTAAATGGTTCATTTAGAAGAATAAAGTTGAATAAGTTGAATAAACCTGAATAAAGTTTCTTTTTTTCCACCGTACTGCGTGCCATAAATGCTGATTTCATTCGCATTACTTAGATACGTTGTGGCCAGACCCTCTACCAATCCATGGCCCTATCGACAGTCAAGTTATAAGGGCCGAATCGTGTTGTTTTCTCGTATTTCTGTCCCCTGTCGTTCTCCCCCTTCTGGGGTCGACACACACACCACAGTTGAGTGACGCGCGGGGCTCGGGTTTCGCTCACTCTCCCTCATCTATGGGTGTTCCTTCTCCTGTGCCATTTTGTAGTTCGCTGCAGTGGAAACGAGATCCCGGTAGTATACGACCGGCCCGCTATCTTGGCAGATCCCATTCATCATCTCATTCCGCAGGTCGTCGTAAAGAGGACAAGACCACAGGACGTGGTGCAAGTCCTCATCCTCCGTGCCGCACTCACACATACTCTCCTCACACAGTTTCAAATCATAAGGTGTGGACAGTCTAGATGGGACGCGGATAAAGTAACCGTGTTTACGTTTAGCTATAATATGGGATTCTTCAAGCGAGTTATATCAAAAATCCGGCAGGGGCGGCAGCGCACCTGCACCCCCTTTGGTGTTGCTTGTGTCCTTAGTCGACGGTGGCCACCTACCATCAAATGGACCGTCAACCTACTTGCCACCCTTTATAATATAAAAAGTGTAAATAACCTTAATTTTCTATTTATCACTCTCTAATATTGTGTGCGTGCATGTCATGTAGGGTTGTCATCTAAATTATAAACTCATGCTAGACCTACAGGTGAAATTATTCAAAACTCCTGTTTTATTATTTTTATTACGTAAATAAATTTAAATAACTGTGTTCAAATAAAGTACAGTTCAATAATGACAGCCCTGCTAACAACGACATGATTAAAAGAAGGCGAATGGCATAAATGTTGAATTCTGTTAACAAACTTTTCTTGTTTCTCTTAATTTGTGTCTAACAACTTAGGTCCAGTCTTCGGAGTTCTACTTCTGCGTCCTGTTCGAGTCTTTCTATTTACGGTTCAACGTAAGTTACGTGTTAAGTTAGGTGGAAGTATTTATTGTAAATGTGGCCTTTTGGTGGAGGGTGATGTTGCTTCATGCGCAGACTTGCTTTTCATAATATTCAGAACTTTTCACAATTTAATTATATCTATATATACCGATCATATATAGAGCTTATAACAAAAATATTTGAAAAGAGATTTTTACTAAATATACAAGACTAGCGACCTGCTCCCGGTTTTCCACTGATGCAATTTATTTCTCCAATTTAAACATAAAATCCTACCTCGTTTAACGCTCGCATCTTAAATCTTTAGTAAAAATCGCATCAAAATCTCTTGCCTGGTTTAGGAGGAGTTATAAATAGAACATACAAACAAGCAGACGAGGGCAGCGACTTCAATTTATACTATGTAACACTTGCATTGTTTCTTCTCCGAATCAGAATTTCAAAGTTATGGTAAGTTATAATAGAATTTATAATCCAACAAAAAAAAAATAGTAATAAAATCCAACAATTGGTTTCTATCTAATATAATAACAGACTTATTTTTAAAGTATGCAAAAATTATAATATTAATTTAAATTGAATTCATATATTTATTCTATACATATAATAAAATCGTAAACGAGCCGTGTCTGTACATTAAAGATAAAAAAAAAACAATTTGTACGTGCTTTACTGAATACCACGCGTATGAAGTGGAGTCTCAGCTACTGTAGAAATAGCTAGTATTAAAATAAATAAAACTTGAAGAGTTTTATGCTGATTTTGCGCCATTAGATATTAATATCTATACATATTATAAAATAAAGTCTCTGTCCACTTGTCTCTCTGTTTCTTCGCTAACTTCGTCCAAACCACCCAAGGGATTGTGCAAATAATTTGCAAAAAAAAAATTGCATGCGTGCGAATCTGGGAGTGGATCGCTATGAATTTTGTACAACAAAGTTCTAAATTAGAAACCGTGGGTTAACAATTTTGCCAATTAACGCTTAATCTATTAGGTCTAATCCATTAGGGTCAGGTTTGACCTTACTGTCTTTCGATTAAGGCAATTGGGAATATGTGTACAACTCCCGCTCTATGAGTTAAGTTGGATAGTTTTATAATTATTACATTTGAGCAAATATTTGCGTCAATAAATATTTGGATCAGCTTCAAAATATAATATGTGATCAAACGAACTTCACAAGTGAAGTTCAATCAATATTATACGAGTCGCTTCATTCGAAGATATAATTAACCAGGTAGTCCTTTAAACCTACAAGGCAACTTCGCACGCTTTAGAGATTAAAAAATAGCTCATTTGAATCGATAAATAAAACAGGCTCACTACTTCCACTCCCCCACGCGGCGCCCAGTCCTATCTTCATAGTCATTTTGTTCAGAGATGTTTAAGCAAACCTTTGAGTACAGGGTTGCAAGGGTACGGGTGGGATCTTATATCTTCGAATGAAGCGACTCGTATAATATTGATTGAACTTCACTTGTGAAGTTCGTTTGATCACATATTATACTTCGTCGCTTCATTCTTCAGATATAATTAACCAGGTAGATGTTTAGAGCAAAGCGTTTGCTTAATAGTCATGGTATGTGAATAAATAAACGTGGAGTTATTTATTCACACGTGGATTTGGATGGATCAGTAAATAACATCGGATTGTTTATTTACTGACTTGAAACATAGAAAATATAAAAAGAATCACTTTACTTTAACTTTATATTAATTAAGTTAACAGTTTAACCACTAATATACTAAACCTAATTTTAAGTAATTAGCTTAATATTAAATGTACGTTTAATACAGTGGATCCTGACAAATCACGTGTTTTTGAGCCGATTGCTCGAGCAAAAAGACCTTCATCTACAATTGGTCGCTTACCTATAGAACTTTGTAAAAGTTTCAGAATTTTTGATCCACTCTGCGGCTTTTCTAATCGTATTCACGCAACTCCAGCTGCTACCGCCGCCGAAGTAGCAGCATGTCTAGTGCTATGTGCACTGAATAAGTTTACGTTCACACCGCTTTCAGAGAGCACCTGCTTAATTCACCTACTTATGGTCTGTGCTGACAGACCCTTGTGATGGGGATTCACAGTTATTAAGAGGTTATGTACCTACATCCTCTGGCCGTTTGTCCTTTGTAACCAGAAGATAATCTTTAAGTAAATTCGAAGGAGAAAACATTACTATTACCTTCAAAGAAGGGGATGAACAAATTCGGTTGGGTGCGCCCTGGCGATGAAGTCTTTATTAAATTCTTTATTATAATTTTAATTCCTGTTGTACTCATAAAAATGTTATCTAGTTTTATTAAGGAAAATGTCTGGACCCTGTGGGGCGGTAGACAAGGCTAAAAGAATCACTAATTTCTTTGTAATTTTTTCTAAGGTAAGTTCTAAATTTGGATACGAATTGTAAACCTAATTGAGAATATTTAGGTAAGCTAGGTCTTAGTCTAAATGCTCCTTTTAACAGCCGTTTTATGGAATCGTTGAAACCTACACCATCACCCAAAAATATAGACAGAGCTGAGCGATGACTGTTTAACAAGCTAAAGATGATCCCTTTTCATGTTGTTCTATTAAGAAACGCAATATACATTTAATAGAAATGTCAAAATAACCTATCTCGTTAACTGAGCAAAATTGCCACCACAGTTCCAACGTTACGTTGTATTGTCGTATGGTATTATCTGACAGTGAAGCTAGCGTTAAGTCTAGGGCTTTCGATGGGATGCCCCGCCGAGAAGACGCTATCCTTAGAGCTCTGCGGCAGCCAGGGTAAGTTGCTGGGTGGTGGCTCCTAAAAGGTGAGCGTACAGAATGTTCTTTATGGCTCATGTTAATACTTCTAGATACTATCAAGGACTATAATAATGGAAACTAAGCTTGTGACGGCCAAACTGGAAAAACTAAGTTTCCAGTGGCTTTGTCCTGAATGATTTTGCGTATGCATTTCAAAATTAAGGAAAAGGGGGGAAATGCGTAAAAGAATTTATTAATCCAATTAATAGTAAAGGCGTCTATGCATATTGCCTCAGGATCTTTATTCCATGAGACGAACTGTACACATTTTTTCGCATCGGCGCGAGAAGCGAACAAGTCAATCTCCGGCTGACCTAAAGATTCGACTATTCTTTGAAACGTTCGATCCGAAAGTTCATATTCTGTATCCGAATTTATTCTACGAGATTCCTCGTCTGCTTCTATACTGTCTTTAGTGTTAATGTAAGACGCAAAGAGCCAAATATCGCGCTTCTCGCACCACTGTCAGAATTGTCTCGACAGGTCGTTCAAGTGTGGAAATTGTACTCCTCCCATCCTGTTTATATAACTAACTAGTGACCCGCCCCCGGCTTCCCCGGGGTGCAATTTTTATATATATACGAACATTCCCCTTTTTATCCCTCTTTCCATTAGTGAAAACTGAATTAAAATCGGTCTACCCGTTCACGCGTGATGCCGTGACCAAGCGAAATGGGGATTCATTTTTATATATAGAAAGATAACTGTTGTGTTGTTAATTCGCAACAAGATTGAACAACTCGAAAGATCGTAGGCAAAACATTTCAACGCAAAGAGCGCAACTAATAATAAAATTCTAAGTAATTGTAATTTATGTGAAATTCGGATTCGTGTCGTTCCATGAACGCGCGTATTGACACAATATGTGCCCCGGCCCGTAAAAGATGCATCAGAGAACATTTCGAGCTGAAATTGCTGTTTCAGTATGGAGTTCATGTGGTTTCAATATTATTTTTCCACCAAGTTAGATCGCTTAGGATAATTCTTTTAAAATAATTTTTGTCTCATAGTCATGAAATTTTAAGCTAAATAGTTTTGTCGCTCTAAAATTTTAGTGTAAGTACAGCCAGCCATACTATGCTGCCGGACAAGCTGCGATAAGTGTACCAATTAGCTATGAATATTCACGGACAGTACAGGTAGGTAATAACGAAAATCTTTCGATTAAATATAAAATGTTTAGACGTTTATCAACTGGAAGACTTATGGTCATATTAACGGAGTCAAATATAAAACCTAAATATTTGTAAGATTATTGAGGATTTAAATTACTCTTTTCATAATTAATTTTAAATCCAAAGTACTCAATTAAAAGTAAGTTTATTTCTTCATGATTTTAGTGAATATCCTAGGGGCTACACACAGCCCGTAGGTAGGGCATTGCATTAAACGCATAAATTTGTACCTCTTGGGAATCTTTACTTTTAATTTGAAACCTGAGGTACTTGCGGTCCGAAGGTACGACCGGTACTAATAAGTAGGCTTCTTTAAGATCAATGGTAGCCATAAAAAATTTTTTCGGAAATTAATTTTGAAGTGGTTCTATAATCGTCAATTTTAAAGTGTGATTTTTGCAATGAACTTAATAAGTTTCTATTTATTTATTTATTTATTTAAGTTTTAATAAGTTGTTTTAAATTTAAAATAAAACGCTTGCCGCCATGGCTTTTGCGTTAAAAATACTCTAGATATACATTAACCTTCTACAGGCGAATATGGAATTACTGGGCCCAAATCGATCAAATTCTGTACAGCGGATAGCAGTTCGGCCTGTTCAGAAATTGATACCTAATAATTTGTTTTGTGGAATAACTGTTTGAGTAACCCGTTTTGAAAATGGAATAACTATGCTGTTTTTTACTCAGTCGAGCACCGTACTATTAGACGTTATGTTAATCCAACAGTTGTAAAAGAAATGTATACAACCGGCATGTACCTGTGCCATTGCTGCGTTGCTGGGGCAAGGGGCTTGCCTTGGCCGGCCGCTCTCGTTGCGGGCGCAGGCGGAGGCCTGCAATTCGCGTTGTCAGTGGTGGCTTCTTCGCACCTCCTCGCCCCCCCCCTGCTTCGTCGGATAGCGAGAGGAGCCGGACCAGTTTCCCTGGTAGTAGGCTTGTGACGTCGATGGCTGGGCTACGGTGGTAGCTGTCATCGAATTATTAGATACACCTTTTTTTTGTAAGCTCTCTTTTTCTATGACTTTATAGGCTTTAATTTTATCGGAAAGTTTGTTTCCAAATAAGGTTTCGTCTCGTTCGCTATCCTGTATTACATTAAGGAATGGTTTTGCTAAACCAGGTGATTCACAGCTGAAATGCCAACTCCCAATTGTTGCTGACCCATTTCCATTTTCTTATCACGAATACGTGCGCCATCCGCGACCGCCGCGGAAATCTCCACGTTCAATTTTGGTGCCTCGAGAGTGCGCGAGAGTTTTCAGGCACGAGATAGTCTTTAAGTAACTTTTCTTTGGTTCTTTCACTAAATCTTTTTTAAGTATGGGCAGCCAGCGTTGAATATTCTCACCGAATTTGGAACTGTCGTCCGTAGCGTCACCAAGCGCAGATAAAAGTTCTGGATCTAACTGTTTCTGCTTGAGATTCCTGCACTACGGGAGGCACGGCTGGCGCTGTTGCTGTGGGTGCCTCGGCCTCTGTAGCTGGGACTATTTCGCCCTCAGGCAGCTCGTCCACCGGTTCAGCGGCCTCGGGCATCGTGGCCACTGATTCGGTCTCAGGAAATATAGTAAGTAACAGGTCATACTGTTCTGGTAAAATTTGTATTTAATAGGTTCTCCATACACACGTTCAATTAGAATCGCATGTTTAACGAGAATTATTGCCCTCGTGTTAACTCACGGTTAACCCCCAGGCTAGCCACGTTCGGAATCGACTCTAGGCTATTAGTATATAATTAATTAATAACACTTTTAACACTTTTTTAAAATAATTTAACACTTTTTTTGTGGGTAGGTATAAAATGCACTTACCGGAGTTAGTATTGCCTTTTGGAGAAGATGAAATTATTAATCGTCTGTATTGACGTAACTGTTTATCCTCCAATTTTTTAAATATATTTTTGTAATGTTCGATTTTTTCTTGCGCAATTCTTTTCCCCATGATAATTACAAAAAACGTACTAATGTTGTAAGAACGCGTGTGTTCGTTGCCTCGCACGAAAAAAGAATGACTATGAAGATAGGACTGGGCGCCGCGTGGGGGAGTGGAAGTAGTGAGCCTGTTTTATTTATCGATTCAAATGAGCTATTTTTTAATCTCTAAAGCGTGCGAAGTTGCCTTGTAGGTTTAAAGGACTACCTGGTTAATTATATCTGAAGAATGAAGCGACGAAGTATAATTATGTTATATTGTGTCCTTATATTTTGATCGCCAGTGCTACGCTTGTTACTTATTGGTGATTATTTTGTGATTAGTGTACTATACTCGTACATAAGTTGTCGGGTTATTTTAAAAGTCCTAATATTAAAACTTTACTGGTCGTGTTATAATATCACAGACTTTTGACATCATTTATAATATCATTATAATCTCCCTGGGAGCGATCTGTGACATTCTAATTATCCATATTAATCCATACACATTTTATAAATGTGTAAGTAACTTTGTAGGTATGTCTGTTACCTTTTCAAGCCTCAACTACTCATCCGATCATGAAATTTTGCATACACGTTGTCAGGGATACAAGAAAGGATATAGGATACATTTCATCCAGAAAAAAGTATTGTACTCAAGGGATCATCTAAAAATATAAAAAATTGTGGCTGCGACACCGTCATCAGACCAATAAAGATATCAGGCGTTATATTACTTATATATTTTCTCAGGTTGTTTTAATTTTTATTTTTCAACGTGGACGATGTCGCGGCACCAGCTAGTGGTATACAAATGAATGTGGTGGAAAGTTTTCGATGGTTTTGATTGATTAATTTACTGACAGCCGAATCATTCGGTCTTTGCAAAACAAAAAATAAATAAATGTAAACATATCATGGAAAACGGACCAATTAAGACCGTGTAACAATCTAAAGGCCTTGTACATCTAGTGAAATTGTCAAAATATCATTGTATGGGTCTAGTAAAGAACAAAAAGAGCCCGTAAATACGTGCAAATGGTCGCGATTGCTAAGCTCCGAGTAATTATAATTTCACAGGTAAGTATATAATTCACGGTTTTTACAATAACCCTGCAACATATATAGTTTCATGCGGAAATATTTAAACTTCAGATGAAATCTATGTTAAATGTGTTACCCAACCTCAAACATATGAAATATCTACTTGTTCGTCTTTCAAGAATACATAAATACTGAAAAAGAAAGGAACACAGTTATACAATAACATACCAGAAGAAAAAAAATTAAAATATTAACTTTAAAAAAGAATAAACACATATTTATTTATGAAATAAAATTTACAATGTACTTGTACAAAATACAAGGTTTACATTAAGGAAAATAATTATAAGTAGATATATTTAAAACATTAATTGTTTCTTAATCTCGTGTAGGCGAACTGTAAAAATGTTCTTCTGGGAGTAAAGAGTTTTCGTTCGCATTTCATGGTTTGTCCATTAGAATTCCACAATTACAATAATATATTTAGATATTTGCATGTGTAGTGTATTTTGCAATTACTAAGGTTATGTGTAGGTCATAGCTTACATTGAATACATAATGAACAATTACTATTCCAATGATCGTGAGATAAAGGTGCCTGCATTAAAATTATTTCATTACTGGAGGTTGGTTGGACATCCCCCCCATTGGATTTCCCGTTTCTTCTATCGGACATGCAGACGTACGGCTGGTTACCATCCTCACATTGTCGAAATTCCTCTAATTCGGAGCAAACGCTTTAAATAAAACATCTTTTATAATGTGCACTGCTAAGGATTTCCTGCCGAAGTCTGTATTTCCGAGCTCATGCAATTCAAATCTTTTCAAGGTTTGGGTGAATAGGCATCTTCTGGGTGAGCTCGGTACGGCCTTATCTTTCCTACACGGATAGCTGCTAGCCAAGAGCAAACCCATCTTTAATAAAAAAAAAGCCTAATATTATGTAACCAGGATTTTTCCAACACCGTCTTCCTTCTATTTTGCCCATTATTATATACTGTAGCTGTTCATATCTGTTATTGCGTAACACATGCCTCAGATATTCCCGGTAATATTGGCACGCTGCGCTGGAGCAACTCTTTATTTCTTCTGATTTTCTGAGACCAGCTTGTACGAAGCATTTATGGTATCTCAAACGCCTCCTGATGTCTTCCTTTATAGACACAGGTCAATGCAGAATCCGGATTCTGCGTTTTAAATTTATTTGTCGACAACACAAAACTCGACACGAGCAGTCTCATAAATTATAAAAAACAAAATAGTTTTCAAATTTTTAATTTAAATTATAAAAAAAAAATAGTTTAAAATGACGAGCCCGTTGGATAAGTGGTTAGGGTGCTTGCCTTAACGCTCTGTTCTAGGGTTCTCGGGTTCGATTCCCGGCAGGGTCAACTTTGAAAAATGAACTTTTCAAATTTGGCTCTGGTCTGTATCTGGAAAGTAATGGCAGGGCACACTGCGTTTCGCAGTCATTTGGGCAGCCCCTCTGGCGGCAGTAACTACCCCCCTTACAGAAGACAACCGTGCTGTTGTGTTTCGGTGAGTGAGTAAGGGATGCCAGAGACATTTCGTTATCCCCTCCTAATCCCTTATTAAGGATCCTAGTGTAGTCGGCAGCGCACTTGGAAGCAGCTTTGGCATTGCTTGTGTTATAGGCGACGGTAGCCGCCTACCATCAAGTGGACCGTCAGCCTGTCTGCCGATCTTAACATAAAAAAGGTCTCCTCTTGGTAGGTGATGTTATAATGTATATATATATATATATATATATATTAATATACATTTAAATAATTATCTAAGATGGTATGGCCGATTCATTTTATATTGCTTCGCCCATTATTATATTGGGCGGCTCTTCTAGTGGCAATAACCACTCCCTTACAGACCATTGTGTAATAGTAGTAATAAGTACAGACGACTTTTTTTTTAATGTTATGTCGACAGACAGGCTCACGGTCCACTTGATGGTAGGTGGCTACCGTCGCCTATAACACAAGCAACGCTACAGGTGCTGCAAGTGCGCTGCCGACTACAGTAGGATTAAGGATAAGGGATTAGGAGGGGATAAGGAGATGGGCTCTGGCATCCCTTACTCACTCACCGAAACACAACAGCACGTATATTCACGGTGGTCTTCTGTAAGGGGGTGGTCACTGCCGCCAGGCGGGCTGCCCAAATGACTGCGAAACGCAGTGTGCCCTACCACTACTTTTCAAATCCAGACCAGAGTCAATTTTGAAAATTACATTAAAATTTCCAAACTTGACCCCGCCGGGAATCGAACCCGGGGCCCCTGAGACGTTAGGCAAGCATCCTTGCCACTCATCCAACGGGCCGTCTAAAACTGGTCTAAACTGGTCCTTTTGGAAAATTTTTCTTTGTCCAGCAGTGGGCGTTCTACGGCTGAGACGATGATGATGATAAATATAAGATTGTAATAAAAAAATATATGTATCTGTGACACAGACGGGTACAGTTATCTCGGACGGGACTATTTACTCTAACAATATTAAATTATAATACATATTTTTATAAAATTATATAAACTACACAGCCTTAAATATACTTAAAATCTACCTTAACTCTACTTAAATTATTTACCTTAATTAATGAAATGGTTTAGCTAGATGTTAATTGCTCATTTGTATATTATTTATAAATTTTAAGCACGGATAGTCAGTGACAAGAAACAGACGAAATGTATACTTCTGAGCAGGAATTCTTGAAACAATGTCCGTAACCGCCAGATACGCCTTTTTGTAACAGTAGAATCTTTCGCAGAACGCGATTAGCGATCGAAGTAAATAGAAACGTTATTATAAAACAAAATAGGTCATTTGTCCCAACGAAAGAGATACACTCGTTGACCCCATCCCGTGGACAAAAGTCGCTATGAGATGGCTGACGCACCTTTTTCTATTGATTCAAGAGACTAGGTGGTTTGTCGTCATCCAATTACATATACCATTACTTATTTAACAATACAAGAATATATGGATGATAAAATCCAAGGCTATTTTTCGTGTAACAATTATTTGATGATGGAGCTATTTGGGATTGATGACTGAGCATTGAATAGGGCAGACCAATCTATGACTGTGAAACGCATGTATTATGAATTTATGAACTACGTTTTGTTCGTGACTTCGTCTCTTATTCTAAGATGTTGAATATTTTTATTTTTTTTATTAAAAGACATCTTGGCATCAGTACTTCTCATTTGGATAAAAAGTATCCTATGTCCTCATTTCTACCCCTGACAATATGAAAGCGTAAAGCGTACAAACAAACGTACAATCTCTTCAGCTTTATTATATTTATATAGACAAAGAAAAGAACGTGACTTGGTACGATATTTCTAACAGTTCAAAGATGTTAGTATTTTTTCTGTAATATGTAAAACTACACGAAGGTAGACCAGTACAGGGAAAGGTTTATTTAGTCGTTATTAAACTATAAAAAGGCATTATTACAAGATAACCATGTAGTTCGTCACGGTTGAGGTCAAATGGGCCATATTCTCGCGGAATTACGATAACCCTAACATAATTTTCCTAGGCCGCATTCATATTTATGAACAATAAAATTTTGTTCATTTGTAATATATTACCGATTATATTATAAAATTATATGATTTGACTATTGTGGCGGTAAATATAGTAGTGGCAGGGCTACTGCGTTTCTCAGTCATTTGAACAGCCCGTCTGGCGGTAGTAATTACACCCTTACAGAAGACCATCGTGAAATAACAGCATATGTACCGTTGTGTTGAGTACGGTATGCCAGTAGCCCCATTAGGTACCCTATCCTTAATCTTACTATGGTCTGCAACCCACTTGCAGCATCTCCGGTGTTGCTTGTATTATAGGTGACGATAGCCACCTTCCATCAAGTGGACCGCCAGCCTATCTGTCGACCTTAACATAAAAAATCTGCTACCTGTGACTTCGTCATTACATAAAAATTATATAGTTTCATACAACTATATGTAATATATAACGTCAATACATACAGTTTCATAAAAATCAATTGAGTAGGTAGTTTTTGCGTGCATGAATAACATACAACCATAGATGCATCGTCACATACTTTCGCATTTGTAATATAATATAATTGACTGTAAACTTAAATTGACCAATCACATAGATAAAATTGTAAGGTCTGGTGCTCGAATGCTGGGGTTCCTTAAGCGTAACTCATACAACAACTCGGAAGATCTTGTATTATAGTCTTGTCCGCAGCCAATTGGACTTCGCTAGTGTGGCATGGACTCCTGTGTATAGTGTATCTTCGCAGCGTGTCGATTGCAAGAATATTTAGCGTATTCTTGCAACAGTATATCGCACAGGCATCATACGCACAGAGATTGGAATTTTTCGAATTGCATTCCCTGCGTGACCGACGTATGATTCAGGATATGCTGTTTCTTCACAGAATACTTAATGGCAAGCTTGAGTGCGAGCATGTCCTTGGGCAGATTGGGTTCCGTGTCCCTATAAATATCCCAGATGCCCCATCACTAATATTTTTAATCTGTATCCATGCCGAACTAACCTGGGTCGGCATCATCCACTCGCCAGACTTTGCCTGGGTTACAACAAGTTAAACTACAAATTGCCAGATTTGGATATTTTTGGTGACTCATTTAAAGATTTTAAGAGTCAATTGCTGAAACTCACTCGTCAGTCGACTACTAATAAAATATAATTACTTTCTATATATTATGTATGTAATGTATGTAACTATAGTACTTTAAAGTTAATTATGAAATTATAGTTATGTTAAGCTGTTGGTGTGTAAATAAATAAATAATATTAGTAGGACTATGTATATTATAAAAGTATTGAACTTAGTAGGATTTATGCATGAAATCTTATATATAAAAATGAATCCCTATTTCTCCTGGTCACGGCATCACGCGTGAACGGGTAGACCAATTTTAATTCGGTTTTCGCCCATGGAAAGAGGGATAAACGGGGAATGTTTTAGGGTATATAAAAATTGCACGCCGGGCGAAGCCGGGGGCGGGTCGCTAGTTGGAAATAAACAAGTTCGTTAGAAGCATATTATATTTCTCAGATTCCCTATCGGTAGATATAGATATAGTTTCAGAAAATGTCCTTTATTTAATTCGTCGTTTTCTTCTTTCACAGAAGTGACTCGAAGCCGTTCATCTCAAATGGCGCTCAAGCAACAATTACCAAAAAACAACCGCCCTCACATACAGAGAAACCGAGCAAAGCTGGACGAGGAAAGGCGCTCAAACAAATTATTGCTTCGTTAATCGTAAATTTAGGAACAATCAATACTGGAATGGTTTTCGGTTTTTCCGCAACAGTGTTACCACAACTCAAGAGCAATGAATCTTCTATACATGTTACGGACACTGAGGCTAGTTGGATAGGTAAGTAATCCTGGCCAGATTAGGAAATATTTTTTCCTACCGCCTCATAAACTTTCAAATTTTCTTTGGCCCTAATGTCTGAATGTTGATTTTTTTTCTTACTTGCATATTGTAAGCTACCAACTTTTTGTGCATTAAATATGAGACCTAATACAAATTTGACTTCAGCAATATGTTATATTGAAGAAACGACATCGGTTTCTTGATTTTTTATTCTTTGGGCCTCTTTCATCACCTTCAAGTAGGCTGACTGACAGCCCGTTCATTACTGCCGAGTAGGCGCTAAGCTAGAATTAACCTGGCATATAAATAAATTGTTACTTCATCTGCCAGTTGCGTTTTTGTGTTTAATATCAAAAAATGTTTTGATTTCATCGATATCGATATTGATGTATTATATTATTTTTTCTTTACCAAGAATTCCTAGGGATCGTGTATTGAATACCCGTGTTGACTTAACCAACTTTACGAATATGATCCTTTTAAAAGATTTCGCCTTTCTTATAAAGCAATAGATAAAGTGCATAATCTTTTTAAATGTATAACAATGACAAAGACATAAAATCCAATTTGAATATTCTCCCAATCTGATTATTTTTCTTCCACGTTGAAGCATCGCTTTGTTTATTTTCGACGACGTTTTTATATTTTTGTATCACTGACATTATTAGGTCATATTTTTTTAGAGAGAAACTCTTTTACACTTTTCCAACTACATTTATTTAATAAAAAAACGAACGAAACTTTAATCGACTATGAAGCCCTTAATCAAATTTCTCCAAAAGAATAACTTTTTCCAGATTTCCCAAAACATATGTTCTCAATTATTTAACTTTGTTTGCTAATAATAAATTTGTATTTAATTGCAGCAAGTTTAAGTTCAGTAGGCACACCAGTTGGATGTATCCTCAGCGGTTACTTAATGGATGCTATAGGACGTCGAATCACCCTGCTCATCACCGAAGTTCCTCTTATACTTGGCTGGCTTTTAATAGCATTCGCGAGCAATGTTCCGATGATATATTGTGGTAAGTTCGAAGTACTTTAAGTGTAATATTTGAATTCTTTTAAGCACTGGAGTGAGAGTTTCAATTTTTTTTTGTTTTTAGGCAGACTTTTTGTTGGTTTGGGCTCAGGAATGGTGGGTGCTCCGGCAAGGGTATACACATGTGAAGTATCTCAACCTCATTTGCGAGGCATGCTTGGAGCTCTCGCTTCTGTTGGAGTATCAACTGGGGTTATGATACAGGTTAGCATCGGAACTTTTAAATCTCTTATTATTTTACCATCTGGGAATCTAGGAATTGTATTTATTTGACTAGATTAATATAACCCTGAACAATGTGTAGATTAGACGACATCACACTACTTAGAACTTCAAACTAAAACCTTATGTGAACCTTGAAAATTATGTGCTCGTTCTCATTAATTACTCTTGTGTTCTTTTTGTTCAAGTATTATAAGATATGTTTTTTCTACTAAGTTTCTTCAGTAGAGTTGGTCAGTTTTTCAGTTTCTCCCTGGATTCATAAGTGGAATAACTTATAGCTGGGTTAAGCATTCATTGAATATTCATTCATTACTTACAAGAAATTCATTAATTCCGTTCCAATGAACGAGTAACGATAGAAGATCAATGCTGATAAACAGGTATCAGGTGAAAAAAAATATAAACTCCAAGCAGGATTAATTTGAAAAATTTCATTTTTCAAATAAATGTTAAAGTTAACTTTATCTGATACAAAATTAACGTTTTTGACCTTTAAAACAATTTTTTTTTAATTTTTTTTAATTTTTGATTTAAAATAAAAAAGCAACATCAAATGAAACAAGCAAAAATTAACTTCACAACTAGAGAATGTAAATTAGGTAAAAATTTATACAAACGTTTGTATGTATTTAATTTATGTATTTAATTTTGTTACATTAATTATTATTTACACAACCCTTTATTATAAGAGTCACGTTGTATTTTCGTATTTAACACTCTGTTATTATTCTGTATCACGCCTACGTCACGGCGTGTCTAAGAGCGCTGCTTTGTACACATAGACGCGTGTCCATTTAATTAGGACTTCTTTGTTTTGTAGTCATATTGTGAGTAGACTTATAAAGGCTTCTTTATTTTACAGTTCACAGTAGATGTGAAACAAAACAAAAAATCCGTGTTTATATCTGATAAAGGCAAGCAGTGGACTCTGTCGTCTCTCCACCTATCTATACATATTATAAAATCATTATATCTATACACACAATCGTAAACGAGCCGTGTCCGTACCTTCATTAAATATTTTTTCAAAAAACAATTTGTACACGTTGTGTGCTTAAGTATGTTACCGAGGTGAAAAATAAATAGTTTTTAGAATTTTTGTCTGTTTGTCTGTGCGTTTGTGCACGCTAATCTCAGAAACGGCTTAATCAGATGTATTGTAGTAAGCTTCCCATAACATTTGTTGTTTGTTTCATTCCAATCGATTGACAAACAAAAATTTTACGTGCTATACCGAATACCACGCGTACGAAGTTGCGAGCTCAGCTAGCATAAAATAAAGTCGCTGCGGCCTCTGTATGTTTCTCCTCTAACTTCTCAACTACTCAACGGATTTCGATGCGGTTTTCACTAATAGAAAGAACGATAAACGAGAAAGGTTAACCGAATAACGCATAAAGAGTAGGTCGCGACCATTGAACAGATGGATGGATGAAATTGGATTAAAATTGAAGTACTAGCTTTTGCCTGCTACTTTGTTCGCGTCCTTTTTCTTAGGTGTTAAAACATTTATTCAACCTTTATTAATAGTTCTGGAAGTTAGCATGAACACGATAAAAAGAAGAAAAAATGGGGGCTACGGGTAAAAGCGAGTACAACATAGCCCGCTCTGAAATATCTTGGTGACCATCGACCATCAGCTGTTTCCACTCCATCCTGTCCGCAGCTTTTTTTATAGCCTTCGAAACTGTGTGGCCTGTAAGAGCAATCGACTAGGAGCCGTAGGAGAGTACAACAGTAAATTAATGTTTTATGTAAATATGGCTAGCGTCGCCTGTACCAAAAGCAACGCCAGGAGCGATCCCAGTGGGCTGTTTATCTTACGATAAGGAATTACATGATAGGTGAATTCCTTTCTCACTTACCAAAACACAACAGCATTCATGCTGTTATTTCACGGAGATCTTTTGTAAGAAAGATGGTTACTACCGTTGCGCTGCCCGGTTAGTGAATGCGGTTGCTAGCCAATAATAAACTCCTCTATTTATATTGGATTTAAATTAAGTCTGAATATAAGGGATATATTCCGAAAATGTAGCTATAATAAACTGCTAAGGACAATTCTAGAATTAGGTACAGTATACCCGCGAGGAAACGCTGTGGCAAAATATTGAAGATTTTCGTTACATTAATTTAAGTAGACAGGACTTAATCACGAAATATATAGATATCGATTTACGTGAAGTATTTTAATACATTTCGAGACAAGCTTTAAGAGGAATCGCTTAAGAATTTTCGATAATTGATGAGTGTTTTGTTATGCAAAGTCTTACTTATTTTTCTACCCACTTTTGTTAAAATAACAATTAAACCTAATCGATGAGCATACTTTGAAAACAACGTTTCTTGAGTCCTTTTGTGAAGCCTAATATCTTTATTTACATAGTTGAGTGAGACGGAAAATATTCTTTACCATTGCTAAGAATCAATTGTATTTCTCAACTACCCTCAAATTAACGTCCATCCGTGTCAAGACAATTTTAATTTGTAAGGCGTTGATTTTTATTTTTAAATGATCCCTCGGATTTTCTGTATGAAAGGATGGAAGAAAGGTACCCAATGCCGTTTTCTATATCCCCGATAACTATCCGTTGAGTAGTTAAGGCGTGAAAGTATTAAACAAACAAAAGTGCTAAAGTATCACTTTAGCATTTATAAAATTATAATTAGCATTAGGATTTTCATTGAGCGATCGGCCGCCAGGCGCTCTCTGCTGAACTTAATCTTCCCCTATACTCAAATTGCACGAACAGCATTAACTTTCTTTCCGCGACCAATTTAATGTCATCAGACCACCCAGTTTCAGCTTGCTAATTTTAAAAGATTTTAGTTCTACTCTGGAATTGCGCAATACCAATTCCGTTTTGTTAAGAATATTACGGTACTTCTGACCAAAGATTCAAATCTTTGCTTCTGACATTACTCCTTTCTGAATATTACGGTACTGTCTGTCAGCTTGTCAGTATAATTATGATCGAAGTGTCATTCAATGATCTGAGTTCAACTTAAATTGGAATATTCAAAATCACCTAAACTGACTATTTTTAACTTTATATAAACTTTCAATCATCATTGAAAAACTTTCATACATCAGTGAAAATCGCATTAAAATCGGTTAAGCCGTTTTTGAGATTAGCGCGAACAAACGCACAGACAAACAGACAAAAATTCTAAAAACTATTTTTTTTTGACTTCCGTAACATCAGTACAACGTGCATAAATTGTTTTTTTTTTTTAAAAAACAATTTAAAACACACACGGCTCGTTTACGATTTTATTATGTATATGTATAGATATATTTTTATGTATAGACATAGGTATACATAAAATTATGTCAATTTCACCAAATGAAAAAGAAGACCTACAATAATTGCTGTATCTTGTGTGGTGCTTCTTAGAATACATTTTATTGAATGCAGAATGCAAAACTACAGATCTCCCTTCTATCAATACCTATGTATATAATAATTGTTTACTAATAAACAATTGCTACAATTTATTTTAAGTATAGTTCTTTAAATTTATCAAATCGTTGGATTTTCGTTCTTTGTAAGACTTCCTTTCCTCTGCCACCAAAATGGACCCACACGTTATATACTCAAGGTTCAATATCCATTACAATAGAAACGTTACTCTTGAAAACACAATCTGGGGTTGTTTGATCACACGAAGGCTAAGCTAAGTGATCGGTCGCGAGGTTCCTTTATTTCGACATTGCCCATAACAACTAATTTATCGAGATCCTCTGATGGACGACGGACATTGTGACCAAAGTAACTGAGAAGTCTCGTCTTCACACTCAGTGCCTCTAGGAAAGATTTATTGGTCCTCTTAACGGTACATAGACTGTGAAGGATCTTTCGCCAACACCACATCTCGAAGGCATCTATTTTTCTCCTATTCTTTGCTCGAATTGTCTATGATTCCGAACAGTAGAGAATAATGGAGAAAATCAAAGATATTTACTTAACTGTTGAACCCTATTTGGAGAAGTCAATGTATGGACTGATGATCTCATATGTGTGACATTAGAAATCTTTCTGTCTGAATCTTATAGGTTTGACAAGACGAATAATAGAAATAATAGCATGTGCGCTGTTGTGAGTAAGGGATGCCAGAGCCTATTTTCCTTATCGCTTCCTTAATCCTGCTATGGTCAGCAGCGCACTTGCAGCACCTGTGGTGTAGCTACCTACTATTAAGTGGACCATCAGCCTGTCTGTCGAACTTACCATAGAAGAAAATTAGTTAATACTTATTATATCAATATTAATTATTAGATCAATATATAGGAGTAACCAATATTTTACAGAAGACCAATTTGAAATAACAGCACGTGTGACTTTGTGTTTTAATTATTAGTAAGGGATGCAATGATCTATTTTCCTATCCTGGTCCCATTAGGAATTCCCATAGTGTGTATTAGGTACTATTTACCTATTTATAATCTAGTGGACCGTTAGCCTATCTGCTGACTATTACATAAAAGAATGACTATTATTTAATGTTTGATATTGATACATAGAATTGTAATTGTTTGATTTTTTCTTTCAGTATGCGATTGGCAGCGCGACAACGTGGAATGTGCTTGCAGGAGTCAGCTCCATAATTCCAATGCTGTCACTTTTAGGAATGTTCCTCCTGCCAGAGACACCCAACTACCTTCTTACACAGGACAAAGTGGAGAAGGCTCAGAAGTCGTTGATCAAGTTGAGAGGTTCTACGTGTGATGTGGATGGAGAGATACAACGAATGATCACTTTCAAAGAGAAAAATCAAGTGGAACCGTAAGTATTTTATTTTTAGTAAATGCTAGTGACTTTCCCCCGGCTTTGCACGGAGTTGAAATTTTCAAATACAAAAATATCTCATTTTAAAATAACATATGTTCCAAATTTCAGCTTTCTAGACTTAATAGATTTGGCTATGCGTTTATAGTCACGATAAACAATTTAATAGTATTAGATTAATAAAATTTTAATTAAGAACAAGTCATGATTGCGCTTGCTAATATGTATTTACAGAACTAAATTCGAACTGTAAAAAAACTTTCACATTCAGGAAAAGTAAGCAATGCTCTAATACAGGACGTGGTTTATGTTTGTTTAGAGTTTTACCAAAATTCGTTCAGCGGCAATCATTGATTAACAAACACACAAACACATAACTTTAATTCACATTTAAAATATAATTAATATTAAAGAAATAACTGTGTGTAATTTCTGTAACACATGATAATGCTTGTTTATACAACAGGTGGTACCTATTTAATAATTTTATGAAAACCACCTAACGAGAACCGATTATTCTGTCTACTTTCTTCTATAGTCAATGGCTTATATTAGTAATTTAAAAATATTTAGGTTAAATAAATGACAACGGCCGTAAATTTTAATTATGGAAAGTAGTGGCAGGGCATACTGTGTTTTTGCAGCTATTCTGTTGTCCACGATTCGTAAAGCACAAATAAATATCTCTGCTACTAGTAAGTACCAAATAAAGGACTTACCCAATTTTCGCTAGTGTATAATAATACATTATTATAAAGTATAAAAGTTTAAAAATTTCAAACACTAGGGACCTATGCGGCTTCGCGTGTACCTATGCTATATTTTCTGCAAATTATGTACACAAACCTACCTTATTTATCGTTATTTCCATTAGTGAAATCCGTAAGAATATCCGTTAAGTGAATTAGAAGAATTTAGCGGAGAGATCGTTAGTTTTATTTAGTACAATGAGTAAATAACGATGATAATTACATATGGAATCGCGATCGCATTATAAAGCTGACTCTTAGCTTGTTCCGTATTTTCACGAAGCAATTACACTGGTCAGCAAATAAACCGGGCCACTCGCTACCTTGGAACTATGATTCGATTTTTTCAAAAACTATAGAACTTACAACTATCAAAGTTATACCTACAGAAAGTGCGTTTCGTGATGATTAAAATGAATGAAAATTCTTTGAGATTCATCAATTTATTAAGTGTTTTTTAAGGATTTTACCAAGAAGAGTCGTTTTCCAGCCGTGTTAATCGTTAGTAATCATAAAATAAAAAATAAAAATTAAAGCCAGAAACAAAGAAAAAATTTAAAAAGTTTTTGGTCAGTATTCAGTATTCCCTCCCCTTGCTCGGATAACTGCCAGCATCCTCGTATTCATCGATCTCACGAGCCTGACGATGAAATCATGAAGAATTGCATTCCACTCCTCCTCAATTACGATTCACAGCTCTGGAAGCCTTGTTGGAGCAGGTACCCAGGCTTGAACCCGATGTTTCAGCTTATCCCATAAGTGTTCTATCGGATTCAAGTCCGAGCTTCGAGCTGACTAATCCATCGTACGAATGCCGACGTCGCATAGGCACATGAGCAACATGAGGCCGTGTTTTGCCATGCATCAACTGCATATCCTGCCCGATATATCCTGCGTAAAATACCACATGGTCTGCGAGGATTTCAGTAATGTAGCGATGAGAAGTCAATCCACGTATACTGCCCATCTACGCTGCAAAACTAACGCTGCATATGTGGTTAACGAGATGCCGGCCCAGATCATTACTTTTTATAAGCCTCCTCCATAAACAACAGTTTCCTCGATGCAATACACTGAGAATTAACGTTCTCCAGGGTGACGATCACTTCTCTCTCACGCTCTGACGTCGATCACTTCCATGTAGACTCACCCTGGTCTCATCAGTGAAGAGTACATTACCTCACTGTTCTAACGTCCAATCCCTAAGTTTTCTAGCAAATTTAAGTCGTGCTCGATGGTGGGATACCGCTAATACTGGGCCTATTGCGGCTTTCTTTGGAGTCAGGTTCCGTTCAGCAGGTCTCCTTCTGACGGTGACTGAACTTATGAAAACTTGGTCTTTGTTACGCAGACTTTGTTGGACTTGAAATGCGCTGAGGCGGCGATTTCGTAGAACAGTAATTTGGATATAACGATCATCTGCTGCTGATGTAGCCCTAGGTCTGCCCGTACCTGAACGGCAATCGAATACTCCAGTCTCTAGGAATCGTCTGTAAACTTGTTGCACTGAAAATCTGCTGATTCGAAGTCTTCAAACGACCTCACGTTGCCCAACGTCTGCTTGAAGTAATGCTACAGCTTGAGCTGCTTTCTCAGGTATCGTATCCATTATTGAGCGAAAAAAGTAGCAGAAATACACACGTCTGAGCAATAGATAAACAAAAATTAAAGAAATGATAAGAAATATCCGACTATCCTCATTATAGGAACAAAGACGCTAATCGCGAACTCTATTCAAAACAGAGCAAATCGTTAGCATTGTGTTTGTTGCTTGATTAAAATTTGAGTTGACGGTACTTTAGAATAAATTTATAGTCGTTTTATTCAACATGAAACTCACTTTCTCTAGGTATAACTATGATTGTGTAAGTTTTATACTTTTTGAGAAAATCGAATCAGAGTTCCAATGTAGCGGGTGGCCCGGTTTATTTGCTGTCCAGTTTAGTTTCGTGAAAATTCCTAATAAGCTTCGTTCCTCAAAAAAATTACCATTTATTATACAAATGCAAATCCACAATGCAAATACAAAAAGTGGACATTAAATATAGATATAATATTAATATTGTAACATTCTGTTTTGTTCATTTTCAGATTGAAATCCCCTAAAGCTATAATAAAAGCTTTGTTATCGCCATCTGCTCTCAAACCTTTTACCATCCTAGCACTCTACTTCTTCGTATACCAATGGTGTGGTGTTAATACGGTCACATTTTACGCTGTTGAAGTGTTTGAGGTACATTTTTTTTATTACATTCCAATATCCAATAATTTTTTATTACATTCTCAAATAATAATAATTTTTATGTATCTGTCCCTCGAGACTCCGGTCAAGTTGTTCACAATCGTTGAATAAGTATCATACATGTTAATCCAGGACGTGGTATTAATGTGTTTTTGGTGTTAAAATGGTAGTCGGGCTGACTGCTCTCTTATGGTTGATGACTACCATCACCTAAGGCCATGGAAGCTTACTTCATCGGCCAATTAAACTATCGGCCAGCTACAACATAGGCATTGCATTTAGAAGCGCGGTTTGCATTAGTGAAAACCGAATTAAAATCGGTCTACCCGTTCACGCGCGATGCCGTGACCAAGGGAAATAGGGATTCATTTTTATATATAGGAGATGTAAGGATAATGTCTAAAAATTCTAGCATATCAAAAATGTAGATATGCTGTTTATTGCTATTATTGTTTTTCAGGCGTCCGGAGCCACACTGAACAAGTATTGGTTGACGATTTCTATGGGGATCGTTAGATTGATGTTCACTGTTGTCGGTTGCATTCTATGCAGGAAATGTGGAAGAAGACCACTCACATTTGTGTCATGTAAATAAGTGTTTATATTTATTCATCACAATGGGTTCGCCAAAAATATCGTGCATATAAAAAAAAGATTTTAAGTTCTACTTACTATTCTGATATTCATTTACTAAACGCTAAACGCGATCACTGTATTAATCTTACAGCACTACGGCAAAGTTTCCATGGTAAACAAATCTCATATATACATAATACGTTATATATACAACTTGTTAAGTTGTAGACTTTGAACTTCTCGATAACAAACATTTGTATTCAAAGGTTTTCAAACTCAAGTAAAATAATTCAAACAAAAGCAAACATATGCCGCACACGAACATTAATCAAACATATTATTTGAACCATTTTTTAAATTGATATAATGATTTTTTAAGAGATTGGTCACTGAAAAAAAAAAAAGAATTACCTACAACAACGCATAACGATTAAAATTATGAATGTATGAAAATCTGTCTATTTGATGGAATTTATACCTATATAATCCACCGTTATTCACCAATGCAATCCCTTCAGATTTTCACTTGTTTTTCTTAAATATTTTTTTCTTGAATGCTTCCCAACACGGGCTAGAGAAGACTTAGGCCAGCTCTACTCTCATCACTGGTTCACTGTGTAGAGACGGCCATAACCTCTTATTGGATTTTACTCTGCTTCTACATTTTGGTTTGACTTTTAACCTTTTGGGATCTATATAAAATAACTGATCATCTCTGATGGTGCACACATCTTTTATTTACTTTAAAATGCCTTAAAATATTCACAATCACTTATATAACATTTTTACTCATATACCAAACAAAACTCATATTACGAAACCAACTCTTATATTAAACTCAAAAAACTCTCTTAAATTTTTTTTTCAACGTCAAAAACAACATCTTCTTTTTCTATGTTTGAATTACAAAAATTTTTTAATTCAACCGGTATTTAAGTTCAATAGGTACTTTAACAGTTTTGGACTTTGATGGCTTTGAAGTTCTTTGAATGACACAACTTGGATAATATAAGAGTACACACAGTGAACTGTTTAGCAACACTTAAAGGTGTTATTTTCTATTTTTCATCACAGCTTAGATAGTACACTAACTTTTTGGACAACCCAATGAATCAAATTTATAATTCACTTACAATATATGCCAATATAATAAAGTATAATTACTCGTAGATAATTTCCGGTTTATTTTTTCAGCTATCGGCTGTGGAAGCATGATGATAGTTCTTTCAGTGTACTTATATTACGTGAAACAATGGAAAGAAATGGGTGTGCCTCCTACTCACTCGTGGATTCCAGTTGCTGCCATATTTATTTTCACCATCGCATGCACATTGGGCTTTTTGATAGTCCCCTGGGTTATGATTGGGGAGGTTTATCCTACGCAAGTAAGTCAAAGCTCTTTCTTATCCCTTTCGACTAACGAGGGAAGTCTGGTTTCAATATGCCATACCAATTATGTTGGGCTTATTTGAGAGAAATAATCAAGATTCCGGCAATAACAATATTTACGTACATATCATTCAACCTGTAGATATGTCCAGCACAGATGTGGCTATAATGTCAATGAAAATTATGTTATAGCAAGCCATATTACCCTATGTTTTCTATAGTAATCATTGTACGATCGCATATGCAACTACAATATATATTTTTATTGCGTCCACCACCTTATTGAAATATCTGTACATATAATAAAATCATAAACGAGCCATGTATGTACATACATTGTACTTTAAATATTTTTTCGAAAAAAAAGAAAAAAAAAGAATTTGTTACATGTTAAGCTTATGTTATTGAGGTCAAAAAGATAGTTTTTATAATGTTTGTCTGTTTATCTGTTTGTCTGTCTGTTTGTGCACGCTAATCTCAGAAACGGCTTAACCGATTTGAATAAAGTTTTGACTGATGTATTGTAGCAAGCTTCCCGTAACATTCAGTGTTTGTTATATTCCAATTAGTTTACAAACAAACAAGTTACGCGCTATTCCGAATACCACGCGTTGTCAAATTAAAATCTGCTATGTGCACTTTTTTAAGATTTCATCATTTTGACCATAGTTAATTAGTTCAATCGTAATTCATTTCGACTCGTAATTAATTTTAATTAATTAAGTTCATTTTGACCTTAGTTCATGTGAAGTGCTTCTGAGCACTATTTGTCGAATTACCTACGACCTCTTAATAAAATATGCTATGTGAAGCAGCTAGTATCTGATATGTTCAAAATTTACTCTTATTATCAAAATAATAAATTAAATATTAAACTTTCATGTTTAAATGAACAATAAATTTACGTATAACAACCCTAAGTTTCTAATATATTAAAATACTATTTCTTTAAATAAACCATCATGTAAATTTTTCAGGAAAACTTCTTTTTCAGTATTTCAAAAGTATACTTTTAGCACATAGCAGATTTTGGTTTAACAACGACGATATGCAATTTTAGTTAATAAACAAAATAATGGAGTTGTTATAATGAATGCATAAATATTGTTTGCGCACAGGTTCGCGGCATAGTAGGCGGCATGACAACATGCGTGGCTCATCTGTCTATATTCTCAGTGGTGAAGACATTTCCATTCTTCAAGCATACGCTCCAAGACTATGGCGTGTTTGGTCTATATGGGGCTATTACTATGGCTGGTAAGATATTCATTCCTCTATGGCATTAGTATTTATACTATACTATAGATATATAGTAAAGTATTGAGTTTGGCAGTCATTAATTGGGCAGATCCTCTTGCAACAGTGATCACCCCCTTACAGAATACCACCGTGAAATAACAGCATGTGTGCTGTTGTATGTTGTGTTTCGGTGAATGAGTAAGGGATACCGCAGAGCCCATTGCCCATTCTTTCCCAATCCCTTATCCCTAATCCTACTAAGATCGGCAGCGCACTTGCAGCACGGTAGTACCATCAAGTGGACCGTCAGCCTGTCTGACCAGTTTCACTCCTCCTAAACGGCTGGAACGATATTAATGATATTTTGTGTGTTTGAGCGGTTACTTGGTTGGCAGTTTCACAATTGGACCAAGCACGTCGCGCTGAGATGATTTACCGATTTTTTAGGGTTCTGTACGTCCGAATAAAAAAAACGGAACCCTTATAGGATCACTCGTGTGTCCGTCTGTCCGACCATTCCCCCACCCCCCTCATCTCCGAAACTACTGAACCTAAAATTTTGAAAAAATAAATATACAGAAATTAGTTTTCTACTTATAGATTATAGGAAAACCTATAAGAAGTCCATGATATTAAAATAACATGGTAAATCACTCAATATTGTGCGGATAGGTAACATCGTTTTTTCCCGAGTGTAAAAATGGTTTCTAAGTCCAATGACTCATTTTCACATTTTCTTCACAGGAACAATATTTTTCTACTTCTTCCTGCCGGAGACAAAAGGAAAAACTCTACAAGAAATAGAAGATTACTTTTGCGGCAGAACGAAAACGCTCAACAAACCCAAAACGCAGGAATTAGCGTAATACCAACTATATTTAAATTAAAAATTAATTGAATAATAATTGAATGATAAGTAACATGCGAAATGTAAAGTACATAACTAATAAGTAAAATGTTGAATTTATAAACATACAAGAGCATTTCTGCGTTGTAGGTAGGTACAAATATTTATCATACGGGCGCGGCGTCGGAGTACATTCATGCAGGACAATATTATTTCTATACATTTATCAGGGCTTAAAATCACTTGCAGGCGATACTAGGATACTAGGATACTAGATACTAAGATTCTTTTTAATAGTAAGTTTTAATTAATAAACCGTCTGCATGTGTATTAAAATGCAGTTTAAAATGTCAAATATAATATTTGACTTATAATTTATTTATTTTCTCAAATAAAAAAAATCATAACTCAATATTTCTTTTAAATTTTATTTCAAGGTTGTTTTATTGCTTTTAATGTACAAAAATCCTTTTTACAAAATTTAGGGGAAGTATTTTTTTGGTTATCATAAATACTTAAATATGTACCTACTAAGTTTCAATTTTAGTTTTTTTTTTAATTACTCATAAATCTAAGTTGCAATAAAAACATTTAGATAAACTCCCTAATTCGATTCCTGACTAGGCTGACTAAGTCAACTATGGGAATGAACTATTCAAATTTTGTCTTAGTATGTGCGTACTGAGTTGTTTCGAATTCATTCGGTAGTCGCCTTAATGAAAGCTAGGTGTCACCTAACTTAATTTCTGATTTTAACACTTTATATTCGTTTATTATAAAGGAAGCATTGAATGTTATAAAAAAGTATATATGTCAAAATGTTGTATGATAATCTTCTTTATCAAGTGCCTCTACAACTAGTGATGGATGGCAGTCTTATATCCTAATCGGTTCCTGTCCTTAGCAAGACGAAATAACTTAACGGCCTTACTAATCCCGGTCTATCCTCGGATGTTGTTCTCGGTCTAACTACGACCTGCCGACTTTCTCCTATGATCGGCATGATAGTAACTAGTACAAAATGTTAGATATACTTTATACTAATGTGATTAATGTGTAAGTTTGTGAAAGTTCATTAGGTACTCAATTACGCTAAAAAAGCTGTATTAATTTTTATTAAGCTTGGTACACACATGAAATATATTCTTGATTAATATACAATGTACTTTTTATCCCGTTAAAATGTTACCACAAGATAATATTTACGATCTTGTATCAATTTACAAATTAGTTGCCTATCATTGAACTATGGATGGCATTTTCCGAACAGGTTATTTCACTTATCGATTAACTTCGCGGGCGAAACCATAGGTACAATTAGTTTGTAATGAATGAATGTGTGTGATTTTTTGTCTTATTAAAGAAAAATTGTAATTTTTTGTCTTTAATAAAACAAAAAATCATGTCTTCGATTATGTATCCGACTGTACTAACGTAAGTGCCTTTACATACAACGTACTCTGTTATAAGCATTGGTACTGATTGTTAATAAATAATTTTAATAAACATAACATATACCTATTTTTGGAGAGTATTATCATATGAATTTTCTGCGGTCTCGTAGTTATTTAGTTAATAGTTATTCTAAGTAGGACAAATGATACGTAGTTAAAAATCTTGTGCCATTATTAAAATCAATTTTTATTTATTTTTTATATAAGAATTTACACATATGTATATAGAAGTAGTTTGAATTTATTATTATAAATAGATATCTATTTTTATTATGCTTATACCTAGTCCAAATACACAGTAGATGTTGTATAAAAAATATACGCTATATAAATGAGCTTTGTATATATTTACTAACTAATTAGCATGTAATTGCCTATTAAATTGGAAATATCTTTATATTTATGTGGTGTTTATGTGGTCTTTATTTATGCGGTGTTAATATAACAAGTATAAAAAGCATTTCATGTTATGTATCTTAAAATCCCATATTTTTAAAGACCCATAAAAATTAAAGTAAAATTAAATTAAAATTTTAATGTAATTTTAATTAAATTAAAATTACACAACGAGATATACTAGTAATATGAAAACACGATTTTTTGTGATTTTTTTATGTCTGCGCATTTTTGCATGAGAATTGAGAAACTGTTTATAAATCACACAATAAAAATCAAAGTGAGACTTCTCAAGTGAACTGTGAATAGCTCAATAGCGCAATGTGATCATGTTGGTCAACATAGCCCATACTGATCAATGACTTTACATATTTGATCAACATATCAAATTGCTCCTATTTTATTAGCTTGATCAGTGAATCTAGAATTTTAATCCAGTTAAACTTTTATTCACATAGGAAGTTTGATCAGCTATTTTAGAGTCAATATAGCGAATGTCATTGTGTGCAAAACATAGACCAACATGGGACAAGCCACTCGAAAAACTTAGAACGTTCTAAGAGTTAAAAGCCTTCATTCTTAAACTTTCTGTCAATTCTTCTGTGGATCATTTTAATTTTTTTTTTCAAACAGTTAGCCGTTGACCTGTACTTCTTATGTATTAAATAAAAATCGTAGTAAAATTTATTAGAAGCTTATTGTGTCAGGTCAAATTTGAGAATTGATTGAAATAAACTTACTATTTCCATTTTAGAACAAGAAATGTAATTATTAACCATAGTAGCGAAATGTGACGTCATCATCACAAAAATTTTATACTCACAATACATGTATATCACAAAAAGCGTTTTAAAACTTCTATCAAAGATGCTAGATATTATCTTTGCGGATATTTTATGATTTATGTGTTAAATAAAGCATTTGTTTTTAATATTTAATTGATATTATGTTAAGAGAAAAGTAGGTCTACATAGTAAACTACATAAATAAATTTAAAATCTAATAAAAAATATAGTTTCATTTAATATATTATAATACCTGGTTTGACGAAACAGTTAATTTTAACAGAATTGTTTTAGAAGGAATTTTACAATGTAAAATGTGAAAGAAATTATTTGTGAAATACAACAACGCGACTCGCTTCATGCTTAGGGTCAGTTCATATCAAAAGACCAAAAGACGCGAAGATGTTCGAGGAAGTTAAGTTATGTAAAGTAGTAACCAGCTGCATCGCGAAACGTAACGTGAAGCCACCGCCGACACTACTTTCGCTTACTCACTGATCTGTGGACGTGACGCGCCGCTGCCGCGTCACGTCGCGTCGTATTTCGGTGTGATTTTACTCTTGAGCTATTTTTTTTAAATTAAAGATGGGTTGCTCTTGACCAGCATCTATCCATGTAGGAAGGATGAGGTCGACGATGGAGATTGGAGCGAGCTCACCCAGAAGATGCCTATTAACTCGAACCTTGAAAAGATTTGGGTTGTATGAGCTCGGAAATACAGACGCCAGCAGGGAGTTCCAATCCTTAGCAGTGCGCATCACAAAAGACCTTCCAAAGCACTTGGTCCGAATTAGAGGGATTTCGACAAGGTGAGGATGGTAACCAGCCGTACGTCTGCATGTCCGATAGAAGAAAGGGGAAGGCGGTATGATCTTATGCAGCTCTCGAGCACACTCTCCGAAGTACATCTTATAGAATACACACAGACAGACAACTTTGCGTCTATGTGCCAGGCTCTGCAGCTATGCTATATGCCACGCGACATATCATTATGCAAGGCTTACTATGGCGATGATGGTCTCACTGCGTCTATTAAAAATTTTTGACACTTTTAGTCGCCAAGTGATTTTAAAAGATGAAGAAAATTTTAATAATCAAAGTTTTTAAAAGTAAAGCTTTATTTTTTTGTTTAAGTGAACTATAAAACTTTTCATCATATTTACCCAAGCCCTTTTATAAAATTTAAATTTCTCCATGAGCATTTTAGATTAATGAAAGTTAATTAATGATTATGAAATTATTAATTCACTAGATTAATGAAAGTCCGAGGAAACGGTGTACAAAATTTTTAAACTTCAATTGTACTCGTACTCGTACCAAGCCACACAGTGCGGCGCGGCGCCTGGCGTAGCATAAAGCGAAGCATTCGAAAAAATATGTAAACAAATTATTCAGGCGCTGTAAAAAAATATGGCGTTTCTTATTTTAAAGTCGTTATTTTGGATTTTTTCTAAAAAGGTTAAGGTTAAATACATTTAAATATTTTAGTTAAATTCAAAGTGTAGATTTCGATGGGCTGTTATTATCGTAGCGTGATGTTATATAGCATATAGCCTTCCTCGATAAATGGACTATTCAAAACAAAAAGAATTTTTCTGTTCGAACTAGTAGTTCCTGAGATTAGCGCGTTCAAACAAACAAACTCTTCAGCTTTATAATATTAGTAGGTATAGATTTCATGAGTGTGCCGCAGGGTTCCATTCTGGGGTTATTTCTTTTCATTACATACAGCGTGACCTCATTTACAGGATTCATTTGAACACCAATCACGGTTATATATTGTCAAAGGTTGTCGAATATTTTTCCTTTTTTTAAATCTATGCATTGCCTAAGTAGTCTTCCGATTGTTTGTACTCAAACTCATTTCAACAACTAACTTAGTTTTTGTACCATCAAAAACAGATTTAAAAACAATCAATTTTGAGAAGACTTAGTGTTAGAATCAAGTCTTAGTGTTTGTCACTTGGATGTAAATAACGAAAACTGACCCGAATGGATAATAAACGAATCAATGGCCCATAAAAGGCATTACTGTATCGTAATATCGAGAATCTACATAACAGTTAAGCGATAAAGTGAATTGTTTGTAATCATTTTCTTTTCGATGTTAGCAGTCACCACAAACTTCGAAGCATGCAAGTCGTGTACTATTTGTTTCTAACTCTATATTTACTCCGGAACTGCTATTGCGATGACGACCTTCTTCAGCTGCAAGGTTTTAAATACTGTGTATTAGATTTGTATATTTTAACTTTATATCTAGGTATATCTTCATATGTATTTTTAATATTTTTCTCATCTATAGTTTTATTTTGTAGATTATAAAATGGTTCGCAATGAGGAAGGTATAGAATTCGATGTTCTATCTCGTGACGATCTGCTTCAAATCCTTTCTAAATTGAAGAGAAACATTTACAAGAACACTAGTAAAAAGCCAAAAGCTATATTCACGGCCAAGTTTTCTAATAACAAATATACCTACGAAGCATCACATCTATCCAAATATAATTTAAAAAAAAAGATTGAATTTAATTGAATGTTTTCCATATAACGATGATATTATTATTACGTAGTTGTCTCATTACATTAAGCAATGTTTTTATTTATCTTAATTAGTTGCATACTTCTTAACAAGGAATATAATTAGTCTCTGCTGTCAATTGCCATATTGTCAGCTGAAGTGACAAATTTGAAGTTTGCTAAGTAGAGAGTATCTAAATGTACAATTAAACGATTTCAATGAATTCAATAAGAAAAGTGGCTAAACATGCAATTATATGATAGAATGTTTGTGAAATGGAATTAACTGATTCGAAGTTTGTTTTAATTGATCCTGACCCCGCCTTTTGGTCAAAGACGTCATGGTTACAGTTCGCTTATGGGATTTGGGTTAATTTGACCCTGGTTTCGTTGGGAATGGTGCACGGATTTACGACAGTCGCCTTACCTCAGCTTCAATCGTCAACGTCTAAATTGCTAGTAACTATAAACGAAGCTAGTTGGATAGGTAAGTCGACAATGATTTTCCATATATTATCTTTTGGTTATTTCAAGTGGTTGCTTTCCTATGAAATTTACCCTAACAAATTATATCAATTTATTTCAAATATGTACAAGTTTGCAAAAGTTTTGCGAACTTTAAGGTTTTAAGGCGACGCATTGGAAATTTTGGTGGCAGGGTTTAAGATTTTTCTCAGCAATGACAAAACATATGAAAGTGATGTTTGGTAATCTGTTTCTTCATGTTACTGACTTCATTTTTTCAGTTGGATTACACGATTGGTAAAATTTTATAACAGAGAAAAATTTTTCAAAGAAACCTCTTTTAAAACACAGTTTTACTAATTACAGGATGAATTAATACTATTAATTTATCCTCGGGAAATCAATGCGAATCCTTTGCGTATCCACTTACGCATAAGATTCGCATTGACTATACAGATGCGGATGTCTAAGTCGAGACGGAAGTTCCGCTTTTGTGGATGCGAATATCCGCACCAACCCTGGTTTATATGACGAGTGATAGATTTCGCAAACAAATTGCATAAACTGGTAGAGGTGATAAGTTAAACTTTTATGCATATTTGTTCTGGAAAAAGTATAGTAAATAATATTTAATTTTGATACAACTTGTTAATTAGTAAATAAACGATGCAAACGGTTTTAGCTAGTGTGGTGTACTTAGCCGCTCCAATGGGCTCTCTGGTTTCTGGTTGCTTGATGGATCACTGTGGACGCCGTGTGTCCTTAGTACTTGCTGGAGTTCCTTTGCTTATAGGATGGGTGGTTACCAGTACAGCATATGAGGCAAGGGAATTGATCGCAGGTATTTCGCTACACAGTACTCAAGTTTTTATTCGTAATTGGACAATAAATTAGTTCATTTCTTTTCTTAAATTTACTAATAAAACAAAAGCGTTTTTTCATGATTCCATTGCATTTATCCAAACGAAAAAAGTACCACAACAGAAACAAACAGAGCAAGGAATGCTAAAAGTCTCACGTGCGTTTTTGGCGGTGCTCGTGCTAGTTTTAATTAATACAGTAGGTAATATTCAAAGGAACTCGTCAAATATTCGACTTGTAACGTGCTCACATCGAGCGAATATTTATATTATATGGGCTGTTGGTCCCCTTGACCGAAGGTGCCTTCACAGCTTAAAAATGTCACTTATATGAAAATAACCGTTCACGGTGCTGAAATTATGTAAACAGTTTTATTATGGCACTAAAACCAAACTATTTTTATGTATTGGAGTTCGATACATGTACTATTATGATCGATATTAAACCAGAGTAAATGTTTTCAGGTAGAATAATAGTGGGAGTGGGTTGCGGAATGGCTTTGGTGGTGGCTTCTGTCTATATAACTGAGTTTACTTTGCCAAATATGCGCGGAGTCATAGGATCGTTTCCCTCCATCGGATCCTCTGTTGGTTTCTCCATACAGGTATTTGTAACTGTCTTTAATTATGTACTTGTATATGGTCATGCATTTCCAATTCGATAATAGCGTAAAACTTAGTATTTAGTATTAACAAAGTATTTTAAGATGACCTTCACAGTTTTTAATATTCTGATAAGTTAATAATGTTCTAATTGATAGGCAGTAGCTTATGGAGTAGCAGAACCACAAGAAAATGGGTACTTTGCAGTTTAATTTGTGTTTTTAGTTGAAGTTTTTGCTTGCTATCGTAAGTTTTTTAAGATAAAGGTTGGCAGACAGATTGACAGTCTACTCAATGGGAAACTCTAAAGGGATGCGAACGCCCTGTTGACTCTGAAACTAAAAGTATAAGGTATTTGGAGGAAAAATGTATAAGATATAGAATCGGGAAATAAAAATGGGCTCACGCACCGAATGGTCTCCACAGTTTATGCTTGCGGAACATTAAGACCGGTGATAAATGATTTATCATAGAATAGATTAAAATTGGTTCTTTACTGTTCTCTAGAAATATAGTTTTCGTCACATCTATTCAAAGAACGACAGTTGGCTTTAGAGGATATCGGGAAACGAATTAAATTTTGTTCCCATAAGAGTTTAAGTTTTCTTTCTTCTGCAGAATGCTCCAGTTTATTAATGATAGATTAGCGTAGTTAGGTTGGAGCCGCTCGTGTGAAGGTTGAATTTTTAAAAATACATATACATATCTATATATAAATCTCCGATAAACTTTGTGATTGGTTAGTAAGAAATTTGTATTATAATACTAACACTTTGTTAATTAGTATTTCACCAAAGAGTTCTAACGCATAACGTATGAAGAAGTTACTGGTCGGTTAGATTTTGACGGCAATGCACGCTGAAAAGAAGTTGTTACTCGTATGTGCATTCCATATATTTAATACTCCTATATTGCTAGTAGGGTGCACCGAACCGATTCCTGTTCCAGATTCATCGGCAGAGGAAGTGCGACGGGTCCGTATAGAGGCGCAGGAGAGGGCCTTTGAGGACTGGAGTGAGGCACTACGAGAGCCTACCGCCGGCCACCGGACGATCCTCGCGGTTCGTCCGGTGTTGGAGGAATGGGTGAGGCGCCGACGATGCGGCCTCACCTTCCATATGGTGCAAATAATGACCGGACACGGGTGCTTCGGTCATTATTTGCAACATTCAAGAGTCGCCGACGTGCCACCACTGCGGCGACCTTGACGACACGGCCGAGCACACACTCCAAGCGTGCTCGGCCTGGAGTTCCTAGCGCCGGGAGTTGAAGGCGGCGCTGAGAGGTGGAGAGGTCACCTTGCCAATCATAGTAAGAGCCATGATTGAGAGTGTGACCACCTGGAAAGCGGTTGCCTCCTTCTGCGGAGATGTCATGTCACAGAAGGAGGCAGCTGAGAGGGAGCGAGAGGAAGAAGCAGGTCTCGCTTCCCTCAGACTCAGGCGGTTGGGCAAGAGAAAGCGGGCATATCAAGCCCGTCTTTTAATGTTCTAGAGGACCTGCGCACATGGCTGGCTAGCTGTGTGTGCCTGCACAAGGTCCCCCCGTCTGGGGATTGCCCTGGTGCCTCCGGGCAATCCCCCATTGGAGTTAGTCTAGCCAGCAATGGCTAGGCTGCCCTGGGGTGGACCGGAGTTGTTGCCTCGGCAGAGCCCGGTCCATCCCTCTTGAAGGGCAAGGAGACACCGGGGAGTTTTAGTGGGTAGTGCCAGTGCCGCTATTATCTAGAGCATAGCGCGGAGCACTGTCGCAACGCATGCGCACAAGTATCCTTAACTACTCGTCAAGTATCAAGGAGTGAGAGAAAATATGTAGTTCCGTCTCGGCAATATAGGAGTAATAAATATAATAATATGGTGCATTCTTTCTTTTCATTTGTTTTTTTTTACCATTTAGAGATGTAGCTCTTTCTTTTTCTCATAGGTAGTGGTGAAAAATAGTGTCACTCGGAGCCATTTTGTTCTCGGACGGCATATATTGAATTTACGCCCCTCGCTGTTTCGCTCTGAATTCAATAATGCTCTCGAGGAACAAAAGATTACTTTGTCCCCTTATAACAAAATAACTATTGTGTATAGGAAAAAACAACTACAAATCATTCGCTCTCATTGTTTGTACAGCACAAACAAGACGAGTTTTTAATGAAAAATTGATGATTTTAGGCAGCACTCGGTGCCTTTCTGGATTGGCACGTGATCGCTATTGTAAATGCGGTATTAGCATTCATATTATTTACAACATACCTTTTTTTACCCGAATCACCTTATTACATACTTATGAACAAGTCTGAAGAAAAAACTAAAGAGACGTTGAAAAAATTTCGATCGAGACATTACGATATTGACTCCGAATTTAAAGATATGAAAGATTTTAAGCAGGACAATGAGATTCGAAGGTAATTTCTGCAACTGTCGTTTGAAACTTTTCCTTTTGAAAATATTTATTTATTTATTTGACAAGGCTTACCAACTAAATACATACTTAGACCTAAGATTCAACAACACAGAAAGAAACATTACAAGTATAAATTTAAATTACAGGAAAGCACAGCATTATTATACTTAGCAAAATTATAGCATACACAGCACAGACTACTCAAAAAAAAGTAACAACAAAAAGAAAGTTTTGATTATTATTATTACGATACACTGTATGGTGTATATATATTATACAGTACTTATTTACATACTTTACAAAATTTAAAAGATAATGAATAATGCGATAATTTTTCAGGCTTACAAGGAAGGAAGAATTCGAAGCTCTCTTTAAAATTTCAGCTTACAAGCCATTTTCAATTATAGTGACATATTTGATTATAGCACAGTGTTCTGGTTCTACAGTCGTAGTGGTTTACTCGGTTGAATTATTTCAGGTAAATAGTGATAGCCCAGTAGATCGAACGTTTAGTTGCCGATAGCGCAGAAGCAGATTTCAATCCTGGTCAGTCCTTTTTTGTGTAAAGGTCAGCTCGACAGTTCACTTGATGTTAGGTGGCAACCGTCACTTATTAACACAAGAAATGCCACATGTGCTACAAGAGCGCTGTCGAGACGACTGTAGTATTAGGATTAAGGATAAGGGATTAGGAAGGATAGGGAAATGGCCCCTTACTTACTCACTGAAACACAACAGTACATGCTATTTTTTACTTACGTCATGGGTTGGGCTGTTTTCTGGAAGCTACGTCATCTCTTCTTGTCACTACTGCTGCAATGTCTGAAGACATCAATACTTCCTTCTAGTGATGACGTATAGTGCAGAATCGTGGCCTTCACGGTAGGACTTGCTCACAAGTGCTATAGAGCGGGATATGCTCGTAGTTTATTTGGTGGATAAGATCAGAAATTCTGAAATTCGCCGATGAACTAAAGTTGTCGACATAGCCGAAAGAATCATCGGGATGTCGCAGAGCGGATAACCGTTGGAGTATACGAGTTCTGGAATGGAAGCCACGATATGGAATATGCAGCGTGAGGTACTGTGCGGCCAGGTAGGCAGACCTGGCCGCAGGTAGACAGACAGATGAAAAGCACAGAGCGTCGTGCGTGGTCGAGAGATTTGGGATAGGCCATCGGGGCCAGCAATGGCTGATGATGAAGGGGGTGATTATTGTCGCCAGACGTAATTCCCAATTTTTGACTGCGAACCGCAGTGTTCCCTGACACTGCTGGTATTATGAGGCCTGCACATGTAATAGCTTTTTGGTTTCAGATGTGAATAAGAAACAAAGATCTCTTGCTTAAAGGGCTAAATCGTGAGTAACGACCAACAATTTAAGAGAAATTCTGCCCAGCATTGTTACATAATATATATTATATTTATTTAAGTACTTTTTGTATGGTTAACTCTCATGTGTATAAACTCGTCTTTAAATATTTCTTATAATATTTTCAGGAATCTAAATCATCGGTTAATACGAATTTAGGAACATTTATTTTGGGTGTAATGCGTATTTTGGCTGGAGTTCTTTTAGCTTTTCTGCTCTTTAAAGTTCTTAGGAAAACTTTAGTTCTAATTGGAGGTAATACTTTTAAAATTGCTTTTCATTATTGTGCAATCGAATTATTAGCTATATAATTTACAGTATGATAGCCACTATGTAACTATCACGGAGTAGCTAACCTATAGAGACGAAATATCCTTCATTTAGTTCGAAAACAATTTCATCCTATCCAAAATAGCAAACCTACGATTGCCAGCCGAAAAAAAAAAACAGCATCTTCATCTGCTAATCCAGAGATTATTTGAGTTGCACCCAAATGCTAGCTTTCATGCTACCCATCATCTAATCCACCAACGTCTATTCTTTCCATACAATCTTTTTTAAATTTAATATATTAAAATCTGTACCTATGACAAAATTTTGCACTGCAGAAAAAAAGCTTCAATGCTGGCGAAGCCATGGTCCTGCCTATACTGTTGATTTCACCACACTATAAAACTAGTGACACAAGCACTGCAACAAGTTTCATGAAATTAATTTTATCATGCATAACACTAATTTAGTAATGTAAATTCGGCTTTTATGTTTATAAGTGACAAATCACTGATGAGTGTCGGAATTGAATGGCTCATATTAGTACTCTATAGGTTGGCTACTCCGTGGTAACTATCTTCAATTATTATTCGTTAATTTAAGATAAACATTAATAACTGAAGGAAAAGTTACAATCAATTAATAAGTGGAAAATCGGCATATTCAAAGACCTTTCCTCAAAATGAGAAGATATTGGCTATAAACGCTAATCCACTGCGAATTGGCAGCACATCAGATGTCTTGGAAGATTGCTCGTTTTACAGATTTATCTCAAATCAAAATTAATCAACTTAGTATTCTAAAACAACACAGACCAGAGGCAACCTTGAAAATATAATTTCCAAAACCTGGTACCTTTAAGTCAGAATACCTTATACCTTAAGACAAGTACCTTATCCACTCGACAAATAGGCTTGTCGAAAAGGAACAAGAATAAGGAAGGGATTGCACTCTGGCATCCCTTACTCTACCAAAACGAAAATTGCATCTCTTCTGTAAGAGGCTAATATACTTCCACCAGACAAGCTGCTTAGTTTAAGACAATTACTTGTACCTGTCTTCAGCTGTTGGAGTAAGCATTAGCTGTGTGTTATTGGGAATGTTTGCTGCATACGCTGATGAGCCATCCGTTATTCCGCAACTTTTCTTCTTTTCATACGTAATATTTAGCACATTCACATATCACGTATTACCAATTCTACTGATGACAGAGTTGTATCCTTTACAAGTAAGTTTAACATTGTATGTGTATCTAATATATTATATACTAGCTGCGCTAAGATTTCAAATGCCCAAACGAAATTTATATAAACTTTTTGTTGTATGGCGACTGTTTAAAAACATCAATATTTAAACTAAGTATAATAAAGTTTCAGTGAAATATTTTTAATTCACTGTTTTAACCAAAATAAAGTTAGGGATTAGTTATTCTGAAAACATTTTCTTGCAGAATTTTATTCGAAATGTGAAACTAATATGATTTTTCTAAAAGACAGTTCCCATATTAAAAAAATCTTCAATAATGCAATCTTCAACTATGCACATGTGAGGACAGTAACCATAATTTTATACAACACCACTGTGAAAAAACAGTCCTTTGTTGTTGTGTTTGGGTTGTCGGAAGGGCCCATTCGTCAAACATCATCTTGACCCATCAAAGTCTTGATTTTTATACTATCAAGGCCGGAAACACACTCGCTTCTTCCCCTGTCATTGCTCGTGTTTATAGGCGATCGTGGCCAACTATCATCAAGTGGACGATCTGCTTGAATTTTTCTATAATAAAAAAACACTTATTCACTCATATTCGGAACATAAGATTGAAGTCAGACATACTTGGAAACTTATCAATAGAAAATAGCACAGAAAACTTTACTTAAACATAATAAAATTGTTTCAGATTCGTGGTTTGTTAACTGGTATAAGCATATCTATTGCAAATTTATTAACATTTGGAGCTATCAAAACGTTTCCCTTTTTACTCCACAAAATAGGATTTGTTAAAGTTATGTATTTATTTGGATCATTTTCTCTTTTTGGTGAGTATTTTTTGACGATTTTTGTATTTTGAAATTCAACTTTACCTACCTATCTGGCCACGGGACATTTCTGCAGGAATTGTGAACGGCGAAGCGTCTAGCGAACAAAACAAATGTATAGAAATGTACTAAGAATGTCACGCGTAGCGGCAACCGGCGCGGCGCGGCGGCGCGGCGGGACGACACGCGTATTTGCCGAGCGAATCGCACGCGCGACTGGCTAAACAAATGTATGAAATAGTACGGGGGGTCGAGGGGTATAATTTATATAAATGTATAAAATTACATTTTCCATACATACGATTGGAATTTAAAAAATCTGGATATATACTATCTTGGACATATACCTACTTCTTGTGGAATCCTCTGCTTGTACCCCGATTTTAATTTCTGTAATATATGTGTATTTGTGTAATATACTTCACAATGTCTTGCAAATATTATATCTTGAAGTAAAAAACCACTATTTTTCAGTAATATCGAGATAATTGATAAACACATTTCCCTCTATGTGTACTCTGGTTGCAACGGCACACGCCTCTCTCCGTGGCCTATTAGTGTATACCGCAGAATAGTCGCACCGCCGCCGTTAGCGACGCTCGCTCCCGTGGCCTTTACGAGTAGGATTGAGGTGTATTAAGTAGTCTGTTACACCCACAAATAAATACTGTTCGCACTGGTAGCTCTTAGGGAAATATAAGCATATATTAATAGTACTGTATGTATAACCTATAATGTTTGTTGTACACATAGTGATTATATAATATGAAACCAGTATTAATTTATTATTATTACCTACAGAATATCCAGTAAATTCGTCTATAGTTTACACTAATAGTTTTTTTTTTTCTTTCATATGTTAGTGATCTTATGTATTTTTTCAGCGGCAATCGTTTTGTTCTTTATTTTACCGGAAACAAAAGGTTTGACGCTTCAGGAAATAGAAGAGTTTTACAATAAACGAAGCCCGACTCTCACATCTCAACGACAACTCATGTCGGTGCAGCGATTCTCTAAAAGTCGTCAAAGTAGTAGCAAGAGTTCTCAAGAATTTAAATCACGAAGCAAAAGCTCTCTGCAAAAAGTTTTCAGAAGAAAAGATCGCGAAAGAAAATCTAGAGACAAAATTGATAAAGACAAACGAGACCTACGCGAAGACAGTGAAAGTAATAATTCAGAGACCGATAAAGGGGAAAAGGAAAGTGATACCAAGGTTTATGGAGTCAATAAAGGTGTTAGAATTGAAGAGAAAAATTAATTAACTCAAAATTGAACTTTGTTTTTTATAATTATAAGAGACATCATTACATCCATATGAAGTATTTATTTTCACAGTATATTTTTAACTAATATCTTTAAAGTTTAGTAGGACATTACTACCTTTAACGAGTTATTTAAACATTTGCAACAGCTTGTAGTACTTTCACCATAATGTCAATTCCTCTCTTATAGTCGCCAATGTGGACCCTCTCATCATGCGCATGGAGAAGCATGGGTGTGTTGATGATGGGTGTGAAACTTATAGCCGGAATGCCCTGACTGCGAACGTAGCGTGCGTCGGTAGCCCCTGCACAAATCTGCAAATTCAACTGTAATCCCCTGCAACAAATTTTTATATTATTAAAGGCATAACAAAACAAGGAACATTACTTATGTGGTTTCACATTGAAACCATTAAATCTTACGTTTCTCATAGTACTATTTCAACATTTTTATTTATTTTTATTATTTGAAGAATTTCTATGTAAAATTTGAATTGATGATATGCTTTCTCACTATCATAAACAACGTTTTCTGTCTGAGGGTTAGTTAGTGTCCCATATTCGATTTTCCATCAACCTTACATTTATTAAAAAATAAATGAAATTAATAATAATAAACTTACAATTATTTTTTTCTTGATATCTGATAAATCCTAATTGATTTTAAAAAGTTCCATCACAAATATGGAATTGTTGTTATGGGTGTATTAATTTGAATCAAAACTTTTTGACTGAACCAATTAGTCTATTCTAAGGTCATGCTATTCCTAATGACTGCGAACTATTTCGAACTTTCTCCAAGCGTTTCAGAGCCTAATTATAATCCCTCAATGCTCAAGACCAACACTATGTTGCATGCATATGCGTAAGGAAGAATTTTTTGGTGCAAATTTGACATGATATATTGATTTAGTCAAGTTCAAAAGATTCCGCGCGTGTTCAATTTTGAGACGATTTTTTTAAATTTAGCAATTTCATCGATATAAAAAAACTTAAATGCTTGAGTGATTTTTACAACATTTTAAACATATATGTAGATGAATTAATTAGAGAAAACGGAGATTCCAGGCTGTTTCTGACCGATCTATTGGAAAATTATGACCAGCAGTGGACGTTTTACGGATGATAAGATGATGTAGGAGATAAAATGTGACGTACTAAGTAAGCGACCTTCTAATTGACTTAGATCGCCTAAACCAATAATCCGATTGTAAAAACAGCTAAAATATTTCAAAAGCAATTTTTCTTTGAATTTTGTGATTTCTATTAACTTCCAAGTCAACAGATAAAATGGTAAAAATAATTATAATGAAAATATAATCCATTTCTTACATATCCTTCACCGTCTGTTCCAGAAAAGTCCAGAAAACAAGATTCTTGTCAGTTCTAGTACTGCTGACTTGAGGATTCTTTACAAGGTACTCAAACGAAACGCCTTCTCCAGCTTCCGTGCACCACGATTTAATCTGAAAATTATATATAATCTTTAAATTTAGAAATACGTCATAAAGGACCACCTGGATCATTGTCAGATAATTCATCAGGGTCTTTGGTAAACACCATTTTTGACAAAAAAATTGCTAAACGAAATATTGTGAGCAAATGGATATTTCCGATTACAACATTGCCACTCGTTATAAGCTGATGTTGAAACTGCCCGAAGTCATAAACTAGGCAGCCTCCCTAGTCTCTCTACCATTCTTACAGAAAAATACATATGCTGTTGCCTGTCCACCACAAATACATAAGCTGTTACCTTGTAGCTTAACTAAGGCATATTAGAGCTTAATTTCTTGTCATTATATCTTGTCCCTTTTCCTATTTCCTAGTTTCTCCCTATGCATTTTTATCGAAGCCTACGGCGTCACTGAGATCTCTTATGATGCAACAATATGGTCTGTGTTTGTTATGTAGCGTCGATTGTTTTAATAGAAGAAGATAGATACCGACCTTCCCGTCACATAAGAAACGTAATTTGTCCCATATCTAACAGGGACGTTTTCTAGAGGCCAAGCAATTCGTTCAAAACTAAGATATGAAACTGGGGAACGGAAACTGATTTCTAAGCTGTTAAAAGTAAAGTTTCGTTGCAGTATTGTATTATCTTTGCCCTAATATAAACTAAACCACTTTGCTGAGATATTCTGCTGCTGTATACTTACTGTAAATGTTCATACCGATTACCTGTACTGCACCATAGCAATGACAATGTCTCTATTGATTCCAGTTGGATGCTATGCTTATTTTACTGACAGCTACTTAAATGGTACCCATAGATTTCGAATTAAAATACCCGGTTTGTCCCAGTATACCCAGGAGCAGCACTACTCCGATTATATTTTAATTATAATAGGTCATATTTTAAAGAGCTGTGGCTTCGCCCTTGTATTATTATTTTTAAATCATAGCATCTGTTATTCTCATGTAGTTTTAGTTTACTGTTAAGTTCTATCAGAATTCGTTCAGTTAGTTTTTGTGTGAAATATTCTCAAATACCCAATACATTTATACCTAACATTAGTGGGATAATAGCAAATAGTGCTCACCATTTCTTCAAATTCGTCGTGATCAACTTGAGGTGCGATGCGAATGTCAAAATAGGCGCTCAATCTTTCCGGCAAAACATTTACTTGAACTCCACCCTATGTTAAAAAATAAAATCATGTTTCACTTAATATAGAGGCAAGCAACATTGTATTCAATATTCATAAACAAGGCAACCTCCCCATTTTGTCCCCTTACTCTTTATCATATTCTCTCCCTCTCATCCCGTATCTATGATCTTATGATCGTGCTTGATCGAGTGCAGCTCCATAAATTTTGTATTAAATAATTAAATAATTGAATTTAATATAAACTATGGATATTGATACCTATTTCGAATCTCGATTTTTTAATCTATATTTTCTCTACTGCAAATGCTGTTCACGCCTGTAATTGGCTTACATTATAAACCTAATACTACTTTAAAGTTAATTATGAAATTATAGTTATGTTAAGCTGTTGGTGTGTAAATAAATAAAATAAAAAAATCTTATATCTGATTAGACGTCAACTGTCCGTGAGACATTATGTTCAAACGTGTTTAGGCAATTTCCTTATGCAATCATAAGGAAATTGAGAAAATTTATATTATATGTAGAATAGATATATAAGTTGCTATTAAAAGAAAAACAAATAATGTTATAGTCCGGTAGGCAGCGTTGCAAATCACACAATCATTTCAAGTCGTTTAATTCACATTGAAATTAAATGTTTATTAGCAGTCAAGCAGGCTCCGAAAGGGTGGACGGGCGAGATAAAATTTTTTGTTTATGTCAAAACGAAAAAATCCACATTTTCACGTAAAAATTAAAGTATTGATTAAAAATTGATCAATACAATCAATTTTTAATCAATACTTACCTGTTTTTGAATTTTTAACTAATACAATTTAAAATTAATAATGGAGTTAATTTGATTGATTTTATAAATAAAAAAGGTCAGCAGAATAATTAAGGGTGGAAAATTGTCAGCTGAATATTCCATTTAATTTGCTTTGACGGAGTTGTAATGGCTACTCAGCAGCTTTTACCCCCCTGCTGACGACCTTACCACCATGGAATAGCTTACTGACATTTTTTTAAATTTATTATTTAATAAAAAAAGGAATTTGTATTATGTAAACAATCACTGGATAAATTATTGAGCGACCTGATCACGTTTTTAGATTTTTTCGTTTTGACATAATCAAAATTTTTTCTCCTGGTCGTCCACCTTGGGTGCGCCTGCTGACCCATTATTCGGTCATTAGTGTTATTCAATCTATCAATATAATCTAAAATTGATCGGCCTGAAATCACCATGAAAAATGCAACGCTACCTCCCGGACTATTACCCTTACCTCAACTTTTGTTAAATTAACAGTAGTCACTTCGCCAATTTTGACGCCAGATTTAAGTTTTTTTACCTCTTCTTCTCGAAATCTCATGAATTTGTTTAAAATGCAATGGAACTGAAAAAGTTTGGAAAATTGATACATAATCATTAGATAACGAAACGCGTATTAATTACTTACAAAAACAGTTAAACCAATAAAAAAACATTTTGTCTGGCGGCAGTAACCACTCCTTTACAGAAGACTACCGTGAAATAACGATTCGTGTACAGTTGTGATTTGTTGTGTAAGGGTCAGTTGTGCCGCAGAGAAGAGGTTATGGGGTGCTTCAGAGATGAAGTCCCTCGCTGACTGCCCGCTGCGAGAGGTGAGTATGGGCGGCTTGTGTCACTTCGCCCGGGGGCGGCGGACATGAGGTCTTCCATCGTCATCACAACACCGGGCAACGAGAGGAGACCTGCTTTGTGTTTTCGACACGTCTCTCCATGGTGGAGTCCTAATCGAGATGGAGCCCGCAAGTGTGCGGGCCTCGTCTGGCGGGGGAGGCAGATGCATGTTTCCACGATCCCTTACCCCCCGCCCATAGATGGCGCGAAGAAGCATCGTGGATTTTTAGTGGGTAGAAGTCCCACATACTCCATCGATCTCCCCTTGGTCGGTGGGGAACTGGCTCGCAGATTTTCCCAAGCAAAAAAAAAATGAAAAATAAAAAAGGGACACCATAGCCCATTTCCCTATCTCAATCTTCCTTAACTCTCACTACCGCAGCGCACTTGTATCCTTGGTAAAGGTGATGGTAGCAAACTATCATTCAGTCTTCCTTCAGATATTATCATAGAAATAATTAAAATTAATTACCTTTTCTCCAGCCGTTCCAGGAAACAACAATGACCCGTGTCCTGGTTCCCCTTTGCAAATCACTTTAATTTCTGGAAAATAATATCGCCCGGTGGCGTAACTAATTGGACATTATCGGCATTTCTTTGGACAGTAATTTCAAGTTACACACATTAACCGTTTCGTTTCACAAATAGGAAACTCTCAACTGGGATTTATGGACATTACACCTTGCACGCTCGTTGGCTAACCGTGATATTATCTCCTGTTATTATATGTTTCGACAACGGTGGGCCTTTCACAAACTAGATTATGCTAAGTAATTATAGCAATGAATTTTTGCATGCGATGTGAGAATTTGAACCGTCAAATATTGTCGCAATATGTTTATTACAGCACGATGGCTGCTGGTTTGATATTGTTCTAATATTCATTTACGATATAATATATAATTTATTTATTCATGACATAATTTATGATATAACATAGACGTAGCAATAAAATCAATACAGACATAATAATCGAGTAACAGCAAAAATAATAAATCTTAAAACATCATTTAAAATGCCTCATTAAAAGAAATTAAATTAAATTAAAGAAATTTAAAAAATCCTTAAGATAACTTTCTTGTGAGTCTATCCGTACATCCAATTGAGCCTGCATCTTCTGCTTATTTCTTAATCTAGACATCGATAAAATATTACTTTATAATAAAATTAATACACAAATATTCCGGTTACTTTATTATTTTATAGTGTTTTATTAAAAAAAAAATGACAAAAATACGCAAATACGCGTTTTATAACTTTGACAAAAAATAAAAGGCTCGGGGCCCTTGATAACTTCATGCGACATTTTCCTGTACCTAAATATAAAGAAAACTATGAAGGAAAGATGTATTGCGATCACAGACGAGATAAACACCGCATTTCTGAAGAAAATGAAGTTGGCAAGTGTAATATATTTTATTTAAATTTCTTAAGACAAAATTGTCGTGTCACTTTGACGACGACGCTTAAATATGGGTATATAGACTAGTGAAGAAATAAATTTTTATCTCTTATATAAGTAGCTCATTCATATATTTACTTTTAACTAAGATAAATATGTTATCGCAAACGACGCGCCCATCTTGATTTGATTTTGTATACAATTACGAAACCTAAAGTTTGTCCAGAAACCTAAATGCAAAAGACTAACTAATATTAAAAATGCAAAAGTAAGTTTATTTTCACGCCTAAACCTCTCAGCCGATCATCATGAAATTTTGCATACACTTTTTCAGGAGCACAAAAAAGGACATAGGGTACTTTTCATCCAGAAAACAAGTAGGTACTGTTCCCGAGGGACGCGGACGAAAACATTAATTTATAACTTACGTCTTAGTGTCCTTTCTCCATTGTAAGCTATAATTTCGTTCTCTTTCGGACTAACAACACTTTCATCTAAGGCAAAACCAATGTTAAGAGCTTTGAACTCTTTGGATTCAGAAAACGGTTTCATTCCTTCAATACCGCCGATTTCTTCATCTGAAAATAAGAAAGTCTCATAAAAATGTGATTCGTTAAATTTGTAGTTACATTTCCCGCTTTTTAGGGTTCCGTACGTTCGAATAAAAAAACGGAATCCTTATAGGATCACTCGTGTGTCCGTCTGTCCAACCATTCCCCCCCCCCCCCCATCTTCGAAAATACTGAACCTAAAATTTTGAAAAAATACAGAAACTAGTGTTCTACTTATAGATTATAAGAAAACCTATAAGAAGTCCATGATATTAAAATAACATGGTAAATCACTCAATATTGTGCGGATAGGTAACATCGTACGGAACCCTCTTCACGCGAGTTCAACCCGCACTTGTCCCGTTTTTTAAGGAAAAACCGTCAGACAATCTGACGGTCCATTTGATTGTGTCTACGGTTGCCTATGCAACCATATCTCTTACGAACTCACCGAAACTCAACAGCACACGTGCTGCTATTTCAAGGTGTTCTGTTACAAGGGAGTGGTTACTGCCACGAGTTACTGTAAAACGGATTGTGCCCTGCCACTACTTGCCGGATCTTCAACAGATATGCAGTGCCCACAAAAAGAAAAAGAACTGAAACTCAACCCACCTGGAACAAAGCTTATATGAACGGTTCTTTTCAGCGTAATACCAGCATCTTTCAATCTTCTTACTGCTTCTAAGTGAATCATTCCGACTCCCTTCATGTCTTGTATGCCTCGTGCGTAGATATATCCATCCTTCGAGATTTGAGCTTCAAATGGCGGGTGACTCCAAAATTCCTATTTTTATTACGTAATAATATTTTTTTTATTAATATCCAATTTTTTAATTTTAATGTTAACAGACAGACTGACGGTCCACTTGATTATAGGTAGCTATCGTCGATACGCAACGCCACCGGTGCTGCAAGAGTGCTGCCAACCATAGTTTGATTAAGGATAAGGGATTATGATGGGATAGGGAAATGGGCTCTGGCATATTTTACTCACTCACCGAAACACATCAGCACAAATGCTGTAAATAATAGTCTATAATAGACCAAAGACTATAGACTATAATCTTCTGTGGAAATGTTTCTATAGTATATAAATTTTTATGTAATTATCAATTATTATCAAGGAACGTATCTATATAACGTTGCAAGCTACGAGTAAGAAAAAAGCAATTTAATTTGACTTGATTAATAAAGAGGCCAACGTAAACATTCGGTCCACCATTTACGAATCATGTGCACCATGTCACGAGTTCCGAATGCGCTTGAAATTACTTGCTCTTTTCACGGATTAGGATATTTTGTTTGCTATTATTAAATTTTTTTTTATTAGTTGAAAATAGGTGGAGTTTTTGTTAATTATTGTGTCACTTTCAATTATTATTTGGTCCGAATGTTGCCAATCCTTGAATGTTGCCACAGTCTAACCATACTTACGTCATACAATCGGGCAACGCTCAATGTTTGAGCCTGCAAGCTGAAGCGAGTTCGCCGAACGTTGCTCTACGCAAGTACATTCGTTGCATGACTGTATGACGTAAGTATGGTTACACTGTGATGTTGGTTTTCATAATTTAAAGTTACTCGTGACGGCGACTATAGTATTACTACACCAAAACTAGTTTTGTAAAAATAGAACTGCATGTGTGATATTGGGTTACTGCTTGGAGAGGAAGTAGTTCCTTTCTTTACCCTTATCATAAGAAGGTTGGCAGCACACTTGCTTTTGTTAATAGGCGACAGTAGCCATTTACTATCAAGTTAACCGTCAGCCTGTCTGCTGACGTTTACCCATAAAAATATAAGGTGTTTTATACCACAATTCTCATATTCTTTCTAAAGTTTGTCCTGCGTCTTTGGTGTTGCTTTTAGACTCAGAAGCCAACAAACAAAAAGTAGACCATGAATATGCCTGCAAGCCTTCTTCGCTAAAAATAATCTTCTTAAAAAAAACTTTTTAACAACTATGAAATACCTCATAAACTGGCACGACGTCCATATGAGAATTGAGTAGTATTGCAGGCAAAAGCGGCTGCTGCCCTTTCCATGTTATCACCACGACAGGCTTCTTAGGTACCAACTCATACACCACGACAGGCAATTGCAGCAGATCAGCTTGTTTTTTAATAAAGCGTACGCACTCGTCTAAGAAAATTAGAAACAGGAAGGTAGGTATGCAACGAAAATATGTACTTTCTCTATTACTTTGTATATTATCATCCTTTTTCCACGTGCACTTAAGTAGTATCAGTACTTTTATCTCGAACTACTAATTCGGTTTAAGAGCTTAGCATGTTGAATGTGTGAATTTTTCACAAAAATCCTATAAACAGATATTTACAGATATCCTGACAGAACTAGTTCTTTTGAAAGGTTCCTTTCATATTTTACTTATAGGGTAACCTACTTTTCAGAAAATTCGAACATACTGCCATAACAAGAGCGCATGTTTGTAGCGTATAACGTTATTCTTATCAAGATAAAGATTCAGTTTTCTTTTTTACAAAATATTTAGATAAAATACAGCTTATCTTGACGAACCCATCGGCCGAGTGGTTATGGTGATTGCCTTAGCGCTCTGTCTCAGAGGGGCCTAAGATCGATTTCCGTCAGGGCAAACTTTGGAAATTAACTTTTCAAAGTTGGCTCAAAGTTATCCAGACGGATATAGGTAGTACCAGTGCACACTGTTTCGCAGTCATTTGGGCAGCATGTCTGGCGGCACGGCAGTAACCCATGTTAATGAATTTGAACTTAAATACTGGCTGTATTAATAGGTTTGATTTTCAAACATGGAAAAAGGAAAATAAAAAAGTGAGTTGATTTTTAATTGTTATAAGCAGAAAAAACAATGATTTATTGAGAACGAAAAGAAAATTATGTTTTGATAGTTTTTAATATAGAAAATGTTATTGTTATTCTCCACTGAAGCTGAGCGGAGCGTATGAGTAAATAACGAAATCCTATTGGTTGTCTCGTCTCTGCTTTGGTGGAGACCGGCCCTAACTGTTGAACTGAATTGTCATACGAAAAAACTTAAAAACTCACCATAATTTATGTCCGGATGAACGCTTGGAATTTTTAAGTACTCTCTAAGTCTCTGTACAACATTGTCTGTCTCCCAATTGCTCATATTTATTCTAAATGCCTTTTTAGGAACCTATCTGACAGAAAGTAAGCACTATACTGAAGTAAAATTATATTCAGAGTCAGAGCGCTATCGTAATTTCGCTGCGCAATGATAACATGTCGTGTTTGTTATTCTAGAAATGATAACGAGTTTAAGTAATTAGTAAATAACTACAACAGATTGTTTGTTTTATGAACTATTAATAATAGATACATTAATTCACAAATGTTCAAAGTAAAATAATTTTAATTTTTGACTGTATCGACCTAAACAATTCTAAAAATACAAAACTTAAGTGATATGAACTTTTTATAATGTTTTTGGGCGATTAGCAGAATGGAATGTTCCAAAAATCCTAAATAAAGAGCAGCAAAAAAGTGAAAATATATTTTTTTTTAACAAAAATATTACTGAATACTTAAATCCAATTAAATTAAAATATATCCAAATAAATTAATCAAAGAATTTGCGTTTATTCTCAAAATAATTATAAAACTTATTTTACATTTTTTTAGGGTACAAACTGAAAAAAAAAATGCAAATTGAATAAAAATTACTAATTTTTTGTCCCTCTGCAAATACAAAAATTAGTTTTCATCTATACATATAATAAAAAAAGTCTTTTCTCTGTTAACTTTTTCTAAACGACCCAACCGATTTTGGTACGATTTTCACTAAAAGAAAGAGCGATAAACGAGAAAGGTTTGTGTGTAATGGTCTCATGTAAACGAATAATTTATATTTTGTTAAGAAATTATTTCATTTTAATGGTATTTACGAATGGTAAGGGATTCCAAACGCCTTAGTTTCTCATCAACGGGTAGAGTGAGTGTCACACACCTCTTCCATCCCCGCGTAAAACGGCCCTATACTACGGTTCCCGCTGGGATTATAAATAACAAATTACATTTGTTATCAGGGTCAGAGTCATCAGCATACATGCATACCCTCTGGTGTTACTGAGGATTGCCACTTACAACAAAGTGGACCATCGGTCTTCCTGCCACGCATGTCATAAGAAAAAAACAATAATTTTTCCCATGCTTTCTGCATGCAAATGTTTATGCAAATAGTGCCAACTAATGTTGGGAAAACCATCATTTATTAACATTTGAACAATCCACAAACATGGCTATTACTAAATGACCCGTTTTTGAATTCCAGATTAGGGCGCCACCCGTCTCCACAAAACCAGACACCAGTAGTAACTTCAATTAATTTACGTGTGAAATAGCAATTCACACAATACATTTAAAGAAGACAGTGCCGAAGGAATAACTTTAACATATCAGTAATAAACAAGAATAAGTATTAATTGTGTTTTACTACGACAATCATATACATGAAACTGTCCACTATATTATATACTACGTGGATGTTAATTTTGATTCAAATTAAAATTAGACAGACAGACAGACAGACAAACTCTTTATTACTCACACAACATAAATAAAAATAACAAATAAATACTACAAATAAGTGAGTATCGCGGCCTTATCGCTAAGAGCGATCTCTTCCAGACAACCTTGTGGCAGAGGAGAAAACAAGAAAGAGAGAAAGAGGTAGAGTGCTAAAGAAACAAAATATAATCAAATCTATATACTAAATTTTCAAATATAACAGAGAAGAAAACATACACATATACATAAATAAATAGATAAATACATAAGTATATATACAGAATAATATATATACATATAAAATATAAATACATATATAACATATTATATACACTTGAGATTAAAACAATAACAACTTTCTAACTAAGCTTGGGACAAGAGATAATTATGCAATTTATTTTTAAAGATGACAGAAAATTAACTAACAGTGACAGAAAATTAACTAAATTACTAGTCATATTTCTAAAAGAAAAAATACACTGATTCTAAAATACGGACAGATTACTATTCCAAAAAGTAATTAAGGCGTTTTGTAGAATATAATCCATTTTATTCAAATGTAACATTGTGTAATTATTTTTTTCTTAACATTTAATAATTACAATAATTAAATTACAATAATAATATAAAAACTTAAAAACTAATCCAATAATTAAAAAATATACAATAAAATGAAACGATATCGTTCAAAATCAGGCCATTTTTTATTTTACACTTTTGGTTTTGGTAATAATTTTGGTAATAGAGATTTTGGAGTAATAGAGATAATGGAGATTTTGGTAATAAAACTCTTTCTTAATTCCACTAAATTCCTGTTAATATTTCAGATTTAGTAAATGGGGATAACATTCAAAAACAAAAAACTTATTACTTCATTGGGACAAATGAATTTTTTAATACTTTCAAACTAGGAAACCTCATTAGCAAATTACACAATATTTTCCCAGTAAAATCTATAATTTCTTCTTACTTCTTCTAACACGAAAATACCATAATTATACTGATGGCCCGATCTTCGTACAAAACTGATTGAGCTCCTTTACTATTTATAAATTATTAATGCAAATAAATTTTGGTCCAGGTGGCAAGGTGCCCAACATGCTGACTGCATTATCTCTCTGGATTGCTAAACTTAATTTCTGAGAGAAGTAATGTTCAGCTCAGTCATTCCCAGTTTTGTTTATCAAATGCTTGGTATGTTTAACGAGGTGAAGCGAATTGGGACCCTACAGGTCCTCAAAGCCAAGAGGAACGAAGGAGTAAGAAGTACTTATATTTTTATACTTATTAATTTTTCACATTTTTTTTAATACTTATATTTTTATACTAAATAAGGTTTATGTGTTATTTTTTTGTCACATTGGTAATTTTATTTCTAACAATACGTAATACACACACAATTTTTATACATAAAACCGTAACAACCGTGATTTGTCTTCGGTTATAATTGTAAGGTAGTAAAACGTTTTGCGTGAAACGAAACGTCGCGATTGGAAATCGGCGCGAAACCCACCTACGCGGGCCTTTCAAAAATGATCACCTCCGCAGGTAATGCTGCATATCTATTCCGACCGTTTGCGCACCTTTCGCCGCACGTTCGCCGCCTGCGATAAAAAAGTGACAGTTCATATACATACAAGATATATTTTTTAAAGTTTGTGCTTGTGGCTTTATATATAAAAAAAATGGTGCGAAAAATCAGTGCGCTTCTGTGTTGCTTATGCGTTTTCAACATATCACTCTGCGACAGTGCAATTTCAGCAGAAAACGTAAGTTTATCTCTACTTACTAGTACATAATAATAATATTTATTGGTCCAAGTTACATACTATTTTTTTTTTTAAATTATTAAATTAATTTATTATATATGTATACACACACACACATATAATATTCAAATTAAATTAAAAACGATTTGATGATGCCGCTGGATTTGGCACAGCAGTGGTTAATGTGCCTACAATCCAGCCTACTTGCGACCATATTTAGAATGGTGTTAGTACTATAAGCTTAGATCAATAATACTATAAGTATAAGTACTATATTGTTTTATGACACTTGTCACATTACTAAGTTTTAATTAAATAAACTATAAACTCTGACCTTGAAAGTAACACAGAATTGCTAATACTCTCTGTATTATCTAATCTAAAAATAAATTAATATTAAATTGATTAAAAACTAATAATATAAAAATGGACCCTGCGGCATTGTACCAAGTACGCTGGCAGCATTTCCTCGTTGAATGGCCAAACTAATACGTTGGCCGAGGAAAGTGCCAGCTCTTCGGTCTCCCGTCGCATCAATAAGCCTCTTCGAGATGTCTTTGAAGAGGCTCATTGCTGCAGGCCCCCACGGACCGAGTGTCTCGACTCCGAATGGTACAAAACCATATTCGGCGCCGAGGCCACTATATTTCGAGATTTTTTTTTTTCCGCCGCGACTGCTGCGGCTGCTGCCTTAGTGGATGTTCCATGGAGATGCGAAGGGGCTAGTGTGTCTACACAAGTAGCATCCCACACCAGCACTCTTCCCAATCTCCACGGAATCAGGGACATCCCATCCGGTCTCTTGCCATCGTTTCTCAAGATGCCTGCAGGCTCTAATATAGCTGGTACATTGGCTGACGCAAGAGACCGGCGGAGGATGTCGTTTAAGGCAGCATGCCTCTCTGTATTGAAATTGTTTAATTATTATTAATAAATTACTTTAAAATAAAGTTTACATTTAAACCAGTGTCAACACTTATTAACCTTTTTATTGTACACATAAACAATATGCGGTTTTCAATTGTAAAAAGTGATTTTTCTAATTACACTACTATTTTTATATAACTTACTAACGACCCGCCCTGGCTTGGCATGGATACGATTTTTTTTTGCAAATAAACCTTCCTCTTTTCATTAGTGAAAACCACATCAAAATCCGTTGGTTTGTTTAGATAAAATAAGCGGAGAAACAAACAGAAGCCCACAGGGACTTCATTTTATAATATTAGAAAAAATTCAACGCAAGCCGTGAAAAAAAATTATGACATTTTGGACCTAATGCAGTGTCAGTAAGCACAAAGTTGGGTTAAGCGTTTTCAATCCGGGAATTTTGATGTCAAAGATGCACCTCGCTCTGGTCGCCCTGACGGATAAAATGGACGCCATTTTTGAAAAAGTGGAGCAAGATCGGCATATCAGTAGTTACGACATATTTGAAGAATAACCGATTTGACCCAATTGAAAAAAGCTGAATACACAAAAAAGCTCCATACTTGGGTGCCACACGTAATCACTGAAACAAACTGAAAGTAAAATGCACTTAAGTTTTTAGAAAAAAAAACCATTGATACATGACATGACCGGGGATCGAACTCGTTTCTCTGACATGATAGGCCGTATCTTTCCCACCGCGCCACCGACGCTCTTGTAGTCCACAATAATTCTAGAACATGACGATTAGAAAATCTATTGTCAATTAAAATCTATTTGGGACTTGTCCAACTTTGTGACGTCACAATTTAGTAAGTAGGTATATAATAGATAATAGCATAATATATCCTATAATATTCATAAGAAAATTACCCACACTGAACAGGCTGATGAAATACAGTGTTACTACAGAACATTATTGAGAATATGGTGCTAACGTAAATCTTGTACTATGTTAAACTACTTCAATACTATAATTAAAGCGTCAGGTGTTTCAAACAATTGGTGCATGCAAAGAAAACAAGGAGAGAAAGTGAATGGGTTACATTAGAGTGCGCGCGTTTGCAACTTTTTAAATATTATTTACAATAGACCATGCTTATATTACTATTTAGTACTATAATGAAAGAACAAATTACTAAACTCCCGGTTACTGCGGCAAATCGTGCAAAGCGCATAATCAATTATTAATTATAGAACGTAATAGTGAACAATTATTGTAAAAGCAGAGAGGATGTTCGTGAGACCTGACGTAATAGTTTTTATGTAACTGAAGGAAATTAATATTTAGCTGTGGTTTCTTATTGATTTGAAACTTTTTACCACAAGTGCCGTCTTTTCAAATTGAAATACTTATATAAGATTTTACAAAATACTTATAATCGAATCCAACTCGGATGGGCAGCGTCCAAAATTCCTCAGTGTCTTAAAGCAAAAGTTTTCGACCAATGTGTGTTGCCACTGATGACATATAGCTCTGAAACATGGTCTCGTAAGAAAGCTCAACGTCGCTCAACTAGCTATGGAGAGGATGCTCGTTATTAATAAAGATGAAACCAATAAAATTTTGTTTTATTTAATTATATATTTTACTGTTTGTTTTTATTTTTAGGAAAAAATAAATATTTATAAAACATTAAAGCGCACGGCAGTGCGCAGGCCAAGTTGCAGCAACAGGCCGTGCGCATGCCGTGCACTATTTACACGAACCGTTTCGACCCACTTTTGACCCCCCTGTAGCTCAGTGCCTATTGAACGTACAGAGATAAAATTACATAGCTTCAGTAGATCCTGAAATCAGTGAAACGCTTTCGTATAACTATGTTAGGGTATATAATTATATCCCTAGGGATTTAACTATATTACGGCTTTATCTATCATACTGCGACAGTTACACTGCGAGATCGAATCAGGAGTGGGGAAATCCGTTACGAACAAAAGTTACCGACATAACACGGCGGATTAGTGAGTTGAAATGGCAGTGGGAAAGAGGCGGAAAAAAGAAAAAGAAAAGTAGGAATATACGACACTTGCGGCATAAAGTGGGACCGATGGCCACTTGATCCGGAAGGTTCTGACCGGTCCTATTGGAAAATTAGGGGGGACGCTTTTGACCAGCAGTGGACGTCCTCAGGCTGAAATGATGATTTGTATGATTAAAAATGATTAGTAAAAGAATATTGTCTACATATTATATTAGCATTATTCTAAAAATCTCCTTAATTATGTTGGTTCTACTCCCACAAACTCCATAAGCCAGTGAGACCGCCATATTAATGAAGATATAGTGTAGTGGTAAGGCAGAAAATGAATTTCAAAGGATTCTATTTAAAATTAAAAATAACTACTCCTTGTAGGCGCAATAGAAAAAACTAAATAATTCTATATTGATTTCTATGAAGTAGTTAAATTGCCTGTTGTTTTTAAAAGAGATTAGTATTAATCTGACTACAACATACTAACAAATGAAGTGAAAATAATAAAATATAAGTATCAACTTAATTAAACATGGCAAGAAAAGGTTCGAACTTAAAGTTAACATTTGCATTGCACCAGGGAAATGTCGTGTTATGTTCGTTTCGTAACCAGGACTGCATTTCTGAATATTTTTGATTTAATGATTTGCTTCAACGATTTCTTGATAGAAACCTACGTGTTCTTGAAGTCTAGCAATTTTATACGAAGACTTGTCTATCCACAAAAGGCTAACGTAGTGGACTTCTTAATATATCCCATACTTCCTCACTTCAAGAATTGATAAAAATATATATATATAGAAAATCATAATAAGCTGATAGCTTATTTACAAACCAGAACGAAAAATTCTATTAAGAGGTATATCAAAGGTAGTGAATCTTATGGGGAAAATTTTGCAAATCTACTTCTATTTCTTCATCAGTCTGGGATCTGTTTATTCTTTATAAATAAAATACTATAATGTTTCCATGATACATGTGCACACATATATATATTCTCTTCATTAACAAACCATAATAACTAATATAAATAACAATACATTTTTTATATTAAAATAAAACTATCAACATAACTTTCTTTTACGGTCTCACAATCCATTCTCATAATTGTATTTTTACGTCAAATCAAAAACAACTTATTCTTTTCTAATTCGATATTTTTTGAAAATCAAGTTTAGTTTTAGTTGCAACCAGTATTTAAGTTCAGTGAAGCCTGAAATTTTTGTTTTATTTTTCTAAGACCCAACGCGTTTTCAAACCAATTTTAGGACAATCGTTGCCACGCATCAACTAGAAACGCTCAACATTCGCCGGCCATGTCCTGCCTACACGAGACCGTATAAGGTGTTCAGAGCTATAGAAGTGTTTTAGCAAGGTTACACCCACTCACCGCGGTGACTCAATTAGCGTTGAACATAACGTAACGTAACAATATGAAGTAAATCTAAGATTGTAACAAAGAGTGAGTTGTTAGGATGACGTTCAACCTTTTGAAGCTACACGCTAAACTAAGATAATGCCGTAGTATTTCACAAATTATTGTGTTATACAGTGACAATGTTTTCATTTCATTCACGATCTCATTTATTTATAACTAGCGACCTGCTCCCGGCTTGTATCCGTTTTTATATATAATTTAACCGGCACGGGTTAAATTATATATAAAAAACCTTCCTCGTTTAACGTTCTTTCCATTGGTGAAAACCAAATCAAAATCTGTTCAGTAGTTTTTGAGATCATTGCGAACATACATACAGACAGACGCGACGGGGGACTTTGTTTTCTAAAGAAAACTCTTAAGTAGTAAGTAGTATGATTTTTAATGAAGTATTTATAAAATTATTTACTTTTTTATGATAAAGCATGCCGATTAAAAAGATATTTTCTTTCTAGATAGAATCCATCTGTAATGAATAAAGAAAAAATAGTCATCATCGTAATCATATCATCCGTAGGATGACCACTGCTAGACATAGGCCTTCCTTATTATTTTTCAGTAGGACCCGTCAGAAGAAGTGTTATTAGTTCGTTAGTTCAAAGAAATTGTAGAAATAAAATAATGCAATTTTTATATGCAAATAAATCATAAAAAAAATTCGATAACCTTCTAAACAACTCTACAATTTTTAATGCGTTTTTCATTTCAGTTCATTTCATTTCAGTTCAGTCTACTAGAAGACTCATACACATCTTTTTAATTTATTAGGTCTTTTTCAAGCTTACAATTACAATATGATTTACAATTTTTTATATTTTTTATTAATTTCAATTTTTAATATAGCATTTTTAAATAGCAGAGACGTTTCCGTAGTATCTACGAGCTTATATTACACCTAATCCATACCAGTAAAATCGTTTGTCCTGACTTACTATCAACGCATAGCAAAAACTCCTAAGTCTAGAAAGCTGAAAGGCACATAGGTTAATTTTATTACGTAAGCTAAGAAAGGATTTTTGAAAATGTCAAATGAATATGAACCCGGCGCATACATCGAAGATTGTATAATCTATCTCTCTATATATAAAAATGAATCCCCATTTCCCTTGGTCACGGCATCACGCGTGAACGGGTAGACCGATTTTAATTCGGTTTTCACTAATGGAAAGAGGGATAAACGGGGAATGTTCTTATATATAAAAATTGCACCCCGGGCGAAGCCGGGGGCGGGGCGCTAGTTAAATATAATGTAGGCACTAATTTATATTTATAGTAATTACTTAGTAACCTACTAAAATTTAAAGTAACCTACTTTAAATTGTAAATATGGTATTGTATATTTAAACATAATATTGACCTAATTCAAAATTTTAAACTATTTTTATTCAAAACATAATTTAAAGGAAAAACATAAAAGCAAAAAGGTGTCATTACGCGAAAAAGCATAAAATAATTAAAATAGTTTGAACGTGATATATTTGTTCAAAATACGTTTTATAATTAAGTTTCGTAAACCTATCTCATATTACCGGAATCAACTACACAAATTGATAGGTTAACATTTACATATTATATTCTTGACGTCTGGCGTTCACGCCCGTGACATTCATTTGCGATTGCTTCGTTCATGAGAATTGAGAAGCCTTGACAGTATTCCTCCTTAGAATACAGTTAACTACTTTAGGTACATATGTTTACTCAAAACATATTCGCATACTAGCTGTGCCAGCGACTTCGTACGAGTGGTATTCGGAATACCGCGTAACTTTTTTCTTTGTAAACAGATTGGAAGGATATATACACTAAATATTACCGGAAGCTTGCTACAGTACATAAGTGAAAACCAAGTGAAAATCGGTTAAGCCGTTTCTGAGAATAACGTGCACAAAGGTATACAACGATTTTATTATATATATATCTATCTCTATATATAAAAATGAATCCCCATTTCCCTTGGTCACGGCATCACGCGTGCACGGGTAGACCGATTTTAATTCGGTTTTCACTAATGGAAAGAGGGATAAATGGGGAATGTTATTATATATAAAAATTGCATCCCGGGTGAAACCGGGGGCGGAACGCTAGTATATATATACAGCCTAAGCTGACTATTTTTAACTTTATATAAACTTTGAATCATCATCGTTTTATAGATGATAATATATAGTGAACTAAAGTTTCAGCCAATTTTATAAATTTTAGAATTTAATGAATTTAGAAATTAGAAAAGCCAATTAAGAAAAAATGTTGGACATGATTATTTAAATTTACATAACTTTTTTGTTTGTAAACCGATTGGAATGAAACAAACACAATATGTTACGAGAAGCTAGCTATAATACACCAGTGAAATTCAAATTGGTTAAGCCCTTTCTGAGATTAGCATGTACAAAAGCACAGAAAAACAGACAAAAATTCTAAAATCTATAATATTTTTTTTGATCTCGGTAACATAAGTACAACGTGTATAAATTGTTTTTTGAAAAAACATTTAATGTACAGACACGGCTCGTTTACGACTTTATTATAAGTATGTATAGATGATCCACATTTTTGAAAAATCCGAAAAAAGAAAACATGGAAACATAACTAAACGGTAGCGATGTGACTTGAGTCGTGTTAAATTTGTTTAGTCAGTTTTACTAAAGGAGTTTCCTATATTCTAAAACTACCAATATTGTAAATATTTTATTGTTTCACTAGCAACCTGCCCTTGGCTTCGCACGGATACAATATTTTTCCGAAAACTATATACACGAACCTTCCACATTTACAGATGTTTCCAATAGTGAAAGATCTGTTGGATGGTTTAGTAGAATTTAGCGAAGAAACATACAGGAAATAATATAACAGTCACTTTATTTTATGTATGTATAAATTTTATTTATCTATACTAATATTACAAACCTGAAGAGTTTGTTTGGTTGAACGCACTAAACTCAGGAACTACTGGTTCGAATTGAAAAATTCTTTTCGTTTTGAATAGTCCATTTATCGAGGAAGATATAGGCTATATAACAAATAGTATTATATATAAGCAGCGGCCAGTACTGCGCGCCCCATGCGCACGCTGCCGCCGCCGTACGGGCCGCAGCAAAGCGTTGCCGAGTTCAGCTAGTTAAATATAAAACAGACTTATAAAAAAATAATTAACAAAGTAAGAGAAAGACTCTCTTTAAATTACAAACAAAAATATTCTGAAACATACATTTTACATGTACTCAACAATATAAAATATACGAATAAGTTACGTAACAAATTAGATATTTTACTATTATCATAGATAAAATACTAAGTAGTATTTTATCTATGCTATTATACAAAAACAAAATATACAAGTAACATATAATTATAAAAACAGTATGAAAAGTGTTTCTGTATTTTATGCGAGAATGTATGCTCGTTAAGCACCAAAGGAACAGACCATTTTAGCTATTTTTGAGTCCATTATTTTAGAGTGAAGGGCCTAAGTGATTGCTCGAAGCAGAGATGGATTTATGACGTTGAATGCAAAAAGCGAAAATGTACTGGCCGCGGACTAATTGTCTTACTCGTTAACGTAACGTTTATGACGAATTTTATTTTTTATAAAAAGATTACGCTTTTGCGTACCGATTGCGAAAGAAGGCGCATTAATCATGGTTAACATTGTTTCGTGTGTTTTTTTATTTTATTTATAATAGGTGCTTAAATGTAAAGAGATAGGAACAAATTCGCGATAAGAATGTTTTCCAAAGAAAAAAATGATTTTATATGATTGTTATAAAATTATTATTTCATTTGGGGTCTTGGGAAACTTTATCTCATTTAATATTTTTTCCAAATCGGCAAAGATTCGCATGGATGCAATGTAGTTTTAACTTGTAAATTCAAACATTTCATTTAAGCTAAGTAAAAAGTCGATGTTTCTATTCAAAATACGTAAAGAAAAAAATTATATAAAAGAAAATGCTAATATGGTTTACGCACTCATTTTATGTTTTTAAAAATTAATTCTTCAAGCAGAGCTCAATTCAAGCAGAATAAATAATGCTAATTGGTTTAATATTCAAGTTACGTTAGATATCTAACTTATTTAGCTCATCTATTACATATAATAAATACGAGCTGTGTCTGTACATTAAAGAATTAAAAAAAAAAAAACAACAATTTGTACCACGTTGTACTTATTCTACCGAGGCCAAAAAAAAAATAGTTCTCAGACATGTCTGTACGTTTGTGCACGTTAATCTCTGAAACGGCTCAACCGATTTGAATGCGGTTTTCAATAAAGTATTATAGCAAGCTTCCCGTAAAACTTAGTGTTTGTTTTATTCCAATCGGTTCACAAACAAAAAAGTTACACGCTATATCGAATACCACGCGTACGAAGTTGCGGGCTCAGCTAGTTTGAAATAAGCACATGACAAGTTAAAAATATGCTTTCGAAATATGTTTAATTGAGTCGAAATCCATTTAGTTTCCATTTTTAAATGGTAATGCGGAAAATGTTGTAAACAGTGTTACAGCAAGCATTCCATTTCCTCTTCAAAGAAGTTGAAAAAAAAACATATATTTTTTTATCACCTATCGTATAGATGTGGAATTACACAACCAGCTGTTTCGTCTTATTGCGCTACTGGTGTGTCCACTCCATGTTATTGATCTCGCTGAAGCCAATTGGCAATTGCTTAAGTCATAACTGGAGTTCAGACGAGTTTACGTAACAAACTGGCCGGAGACTGTGATGGTGATTTTATAATTACCTGTACATAACATTATAGCATTGCCATGAAATAATTGGGATCCCAAAAATGTAGCAGGTTGTTGCGGTAACATTTAGGGTAGCACTTAAAGCTTGAAGAAAAAGCATTTATGCTTGTCACTTTTTATTGTATAAGACAGACAAAAACTTTAAAAATTGTTTTAGTAAATGTAAGTTTTAGTTGTTTTAGTAAACTTAGTAAATGCAGTTATTTTGACATGACAAGCAGAAACTTCAAATTTATTTATTAGTATAGATCAAAGATGTTGTATTAGTTTGGTATAGATATAGATTTGACATTATGTAGTTTGCATAGAGATAGTAGCATATTAATCAATAGTCTTTTTTTTTTTTCAATTAGACCCGGATCAGAAGAGAATAAGCCTCATAGATGCTTCTTTTAATTATAAATTTGTTATATAAGCACAAAGTGGACAACGAAAAAAAGCTCCTTCAGTCAAATGATCGATTAAATGACGAGGGGTGAAGATATTAGCACTCAAAGGATCCCAGGTTTCAATTTCGACGGGATCAACTTTGGAAATGGTTCCGCAATCAGTTTCGCCGCCAGTCCATTGTTTGGTTATCCTTAACTCAAGCCAATAATAGTGGTTACTTTGGTGTGTTAAAAAAGATCGTTACACGAGTAATAAATAAACTTTTCTGTATGTTTTTTGTTTATAATATAAACTCCGAGTTGATCAGTTAAGCCATTCTCCATTCTCCATCTAGTCCCCAAAGTGGTTCCTAGTTCCGTATGGGCTATATCCTTAGTTCCCAAAGTGGTTCAGGTGGCCCCTCAGGGGTCCACGGGTGACTTGACGGGGTCTACGTTGGCGTGACAAAAAAATGGGGGTCCACGAAAATTTATCTGCTTTCAATAGTGAAGAACTAAAATGTTGGCTTGATTTCACCTATCAACGTAGGCAGATAATATTTTAAGAAGCTCAGCGACTGTTACTTGTAAGCAGCACAATCAATTATGTAATTAATTAACCAATCAATTCTCACTTTTTTTTTCGAAAACTACTAATTCGTGCTGGAACTCAGCCGCAACGCAAATTTCCATAGTTAGATCTAATTTTCACATTTTTTGTCGAGTTTTGGGACTATGGCAGAATAGGGAATCCACCGGAACCAGCTAAATTTTGAAAGTGGTCTATAAGAAAAAAAATCTGGGAACCTCTGGGCTATATGGTCCACCACGTTGGGCCAGTGCGAGTCGGGACTTCACATGCGCCTTAGAGTTTCTTCTTTGGTATGCGGGTTTCCTCGCGATGTTTTCTTTCACCGTTTAATTAGAAATAGAAATATAATTATATAACAATGACTGATGACTAATAACAGACCTACCCCTGGAATCAAACAAGCTGTCAAATTTTAATTCCAACTAATGTATCAAACAATTCGTATAGTTTTTTTAAAGAGATTTCTTCTTTAGATTTATCGTTGCGCTGTGACCTAATATTGCGTTATATCCTTGAAATTAGATGAAGAAAGACGTTTACGGAGGCCAGTTTCATCACGAAACGGTATCGATGAAGTCCAAATAAAAATTAGTATGCAAACACGAAGACCTCTTTTGAAATACGTCTTGAAATAGTTTCCATACTTCAATAGTAGGCCGCGGCGTTTTTAGGCTTATTGCCACACAATTCATACTTGAAGACTATTGACTCGGAAAACAAAGCACAATTCACAACAATAATACACACATTAGCCCGTCGTTAACAGAGTCGACTCATAGTCTACTTTTTAATGTGTATGCCTTGTTCGAGTGGATATATGTTTATCTATACATATAATAAAATCGTAAACGAGCCGTGTCTGTACATTAAATGGTTTTTCAAAAAACAATTTATACACGTTGTAGGCGATTTATACGCGATTTTAGAATTTTTGTCTGTTTGTCTGTGCGTTTGTGTACGCTAATCTCAGAAACGGCTTAAGCAAGCTTCCCCGTACTATATCGAGTATGAAGTTGCGGGCTCGACTAGTTATGAAATACAGTCTGTTGCTGTCTGTTTTTCCGCTAACTTATTCTAAACTACCCAACAAATTTTGATACGGTTTTCGCTTACAGAAGGAGCAATAAACTAGAAAGGTGTGTATATATAATTTTCAGAAAAAAATGCATTCGTGCGATGTCGCTGGTGATATTATAAAGAGTGCGAATTTTTTGAGGGTATATGAAAAAAAAAATCGCTCCTCTTATGCGTGATGAGGACATCTCTCTGTGTGCAGACTAGCAATCTTCTAAGACAGATGAAATATTACTTATATATCTGATACATATGGGCTGATACAACCAAGAACCATCATCAATCGCTCAAAAAGTACACGACAAAGAATTAGTGATAAGGTTGAGAATGCTCTCACATCCCTTACCCGCTCAAGTACCTAAACACCACAGTACAAGTGTTGCTATTGGTTTACTGTAAGGGGTTGGTGACAGCCACCAGGCTACCCAGTTTATACTTAACTATAGAACGCAGTGAACGCTGCAAGTACAAATTCCATGTGAATGTATAATTAGATAGTCTAGTCGAGAAGTGAATTTCCTGAGTTAATTTATGATGCAACTGAAGAGTTACCTAAAAGGCGGTGGTTACTGCCGCCAGACGGGCTGCCTAAATGACTGCGAAAACGCAGTGTGCCCTGCCACCACTTTCCAGATACAGACCAGAGCCGAATTTAAACAGTTTATTTTCAAAGTTGACCCTGCCGGGAATCGAACCCGGGAACCATAGAACAGAGCGTTAAGGGAAGAGATGCTGTTTAGAAGGGATATCCTATTAAGGTCAGCAGCAAAAGATGGCTGCTGCAGTACGTGTGCTGTTGTGTTTCGGTGAGTGAGTGAAGGATGCCAGAGCCCATTTTCCTATCCAGTCCCTTATCCTTAATCCTACTGTAGTCGGCATCACACTTGCGGCACCTGTGGCGTTGCTTGTGTTATATGCGAGGGTAGCCACCTCCCATCGAGTGGACCATCAGCCTGTCTGCCGATCTTAAAATAAAATAAAAAAAAATTAAATTAAATTTTGTATAAGATTGCGTTATGGACAGGCCAACAGTCTATTAGACGAAATGTCGCCGATGGATCTCTGCAACACCAGGGCTTGCATTCGCAGTCCTAACGCTATCACTAAAAAAAGGTTTTAAACAATATGAAGATAGGGCAACAGACTCTGGCATGCCTTCGCCACAAAAAACAACACTTCAAATGTTTTACTATATGATGGTGTTTCATAAGAGGGTGATTATATTAGATAAATACATATCTATGTGCATATAAAATTGCCATAATAAGAAAAGAAAATATCCTATAATACAAATATATATTAAAAGCATTACAAGGGAAATTTTCCCGTGTAAAGCTTGTCTAATTTATTTATTTATTTATAACACACCAACAGCTTAATATAACAGTAATTTAATAATCCATATAATATATGTATGCTATATATTATAACATACATTGAAGGCTGCTAACTCCTCCTAAGCCACTCAACAAATTTTGTTGAGGTTTTCAGCAATGTTTTTACATATATAACGCCTGGATAAATATATGAGCAATGTAACGCGTAATATCTTTATTGCAGTTATGGATTTGCTAGGTTTTAGATGATCCCTCGGGAACAGTACTTTTTTCTGGACGAAAGGTTCTCTATCCTGCATCCCTGACAACGTGTATGCAAAATTTCATGATGATCGGTTCAGCGGTGTAGACGTGAATAGGTAACAGAAAGACAGACGGAGTTATAATATTCAATATGGATTTGTAGAAAAAAAAAAACGCACCCGTAAGAAGCCGGGAGCGGATCGCTAGTTTACAAATTGACAATACAGCCAAATTATTGAATTATTTTATTATTTTAATAATCATTCCGACCAATATAGATTTGAATGTTTTTTTTAAGTGCACACTATCAACTAAGTCGTCTGAAATACGTATAAATAAATGTTATTTTATTATATGTATATATTTATTTATGCGGTAATATGTATTCTTGCTCAAAATAATAGTGAAATACGTTTGTATGCAATACTGTCGAAATGTAGGTGACATTTGAGGATGCTTGCATAATGCCTTAAACCTATTAAATAATGTAACATTATAAATTTTGTCTAATAACGATGTAATAACGTAATAAAATCTCGGAGGAATTAGAACGCGCCGTGCGATTCAGTACAGTGAACGCAGTAAAAAGATTATCGTTCACACGATCGCGTTTTTCTCATTTAAATTCGACATCTCTATTGCTTGCATACAGTCACCTACTTGTTTTTTTTAATTTATTACAGTTCACATCAGAACACATATGAATTAATTTTATAATCAGCGAGCAATATCTGAACGACAAATTGGATAGTGGTCTGCAGAAAATAGAAAAACGAAGAGACGCATAGTACATACATTTTAATTTAAGAATATAATGCCAGGAATGCAATCTCTTTATTATCCACTTGATGGTAGGAGCTAACTTCGCCCCAATAATACAAGCAACACACAGGTGTGAGCAATGGTATTTGTCAATTACAATGAAAACCTAACTAATCTGGTACTAAGGTTGCTACTTATCTATTGAGCCTTGGCAACACTTTAGCGCTTTAGGCGAATTTTTGTACCCCCAAAATATCGAACTGATGGGTCATCCTCTGTACAGCCCTGACTTGGCACCTGATGACTTCTTTTTGTTCCCAAACATCAAGAACAAAATGGGTGGGTAACGATTTTATTCAGCAGAAGAAGCTGTTGAAATGTTCAAAAACCACGTTTTATATCAATCGGAGTGGAAAAAGTGCTTCGAAAATTGGTGCTAACATGGTTCTAACGTTTGCAAAAGTGTATGGATCAATAAGAATATGTAACTTTGACTTTCCGGACACAATGTATTAACTTGAAAATAAAATTATAGAAATTTAACTTACAATTTTCTATCACTCTAAAATAAAACATACATAAAATATATAAATAAATATATATATAATAATAAATACATTAAGTTTTTATATATTACGGTATGTAATGTAAATAAATATATAAATTTTTACATAAAATAACATTTAGTTTTTTTTCTATTTTGACATATTAATAAATATTGAATCAAAAATGACTCAATTTAAAAAATTAAAACACATGAATTGATTACTTTGGATTAAAATTTAAGTCTATGAAGTATTATCGTTTTAGATCTGCTACTTTTGCGAATATTATGTCCCGTTCGCAAAAGGTTCAAAGGCTATCTAGAAAGATTTAAATGTCTATGTTGCTGTTGCTTATATATGTGACCACGAAAACTATTAGTTTTCTCCGTCACGCAGGTTGATCTATAGTAGTTACCCTTTGCGATAGATTACTGACAATTTCTAAACCACTTAATAGCTCAAAAAAGTCCAAAATTGCAGACGTGGCCGTTACGTGGGAGAAATAGTTCTGAATATGTTAAAAATATTAAAAACTTCATTGTAGCCATTGAAATACACACGGCAATAAAGCGCTGCGCCTTTAAATCTTTTGATTACACGACAAATCATTGTTTCAGAAGCAATTTATGGAAAATTGAGCAACACTTTTTTGGAGCTTCTTTTAGTACATACAAGTCATGTAAAATGTAATACATGTGTAGCTTTGATGCCAGATCCCATACCGTATACACTCCTTATCCTTTCACTTGTAATCCTTATGGAGAGTCGTGTGCTTATAGTTGTCGGTAATCACTAAATCATCTAGTCTTTAATAAGAAAATAACAAAAAAGCAATAAAAAATAAGCTTTGATTTGTGGAAATCCTGATATATACACATATATCTCTATATGAATATCTACAAATATTATAGAATAAAATCACTGTTCCACTCTGTATAATTTTCAGCTAACTTCTTTTAAACGATCCGATGGATTTTGATACTAATGAAACTAGGAAAGTTTGTGTTTGTAATTTACAGAAATTCGGACAAAGTCGGGAGCTGCTCACTAGTAAAATGTAAGAGGAACAGTAACTTAATTATCTTGAAAGACAATAAAGTAATAAAAACTCGGCCCATATTCATATAGATTCATAAGAGTTAACAATGTTTATGTAACAAACCCGTTTGACCATTGATAGTATCGACCTTGTTGTGAAGGCACGTGCCTGTACAGTGTGACCGTGTCTTTATTTTATCGCTCCAAATGTGTATGACAATGGAACAATAACCTGAATTGATCATTTTTTACCCAATGTACATTTTTTATGTCTAGATCGGTCGGCAGGCTAACAGTTCACTTGATGATGAGGTAGGCTGATTCAGCCTACCTTGATATGATAAGGGGTAGGAGAGGAGGTAGCGGAATGTGCTCCATATAATATTTTAGAAATAAGGATTGCAATGATGCAAGGATGCCCCCGGCATTTGCAATTTTTTTCTCTGTAAATTACATACATAAACCTTCCTCGTTTATCGCTCTTTCCATTAGTGGAAACCGTATCAAAATCCATTGGGTGGTTTTGAACTAGTTAACGGAGATACACACAAAAGCGGACAGTGACTTTATTTTATAACTAGCTGAGCCCGCAACTTCGTACGCGTGGTATTCGATATAGCGCGTTACTTTTTTATTTGTAAATCGATTGGAATGAAGCTTGCTACAATGCATTAGTAAAACCGAATTCAAATCGGTTAAGCCGTTTCTGAGATTAGCACGCACAGACAAACAGACAAAAATTGTAAAAATTATTCTTTAGGCCTCGGTAACATAAATAAGTACAACGCGTACGAATTGTTTTTTATTATATGCATAGATGTATAGATTATGTAAGATACATGTAACTATTACTAGTGGTAATAAAACAATTTCAACATTATTGAGATTAGTTTATGTAATCATCGAAGAGGTTATGGTAAAATTTGAGGCTCCGCAGCTTCATTATACCATTATTTATTTCATAATACGTCCTAGCAACAATAATAATTATTAATATTGCTAATTATTATCCTAATAATTATTATGCTAACAATAATACAACAATTATTATTGTTTTATGTAGTTTAAGCGGATGCTAGATTTATTAATTTAGTCGTATTTTTAATACGCATTATTTTCACTTTCACAATAATAACCATTTTGGTGACGAGCGGCCAGTTTATAACAGTTTGTATTTTAAACAGTCGAGTGTTTAATATTTGTATTCCACATTAAAGTATTTATTACGTTATTTACGTTTTTTAATATATTAAGTTTTTTCATGTTACGTTTTTTTCCTAAATAATGAAGAATTGTTGCTACTCTAAACATTCATTCATTGCACACTGCAAAATAGCTATTGTTCGTTTAATTTCGGAGATTTTAGTTAAGACAAAATGTTGAGATTTTTGCGATAACAATTTCATTGTAAAAATGAACAAAGCTGTAACTGATCTCCCATGACGTTAACAAACTTAGTAGATATCTATTGTTTAGATAATTGGGAGAGTTATCAAGACTTTGTTAAAATTATGCCTTTATTTAAAAATAATGCCTAATAAAATAATTAAAATAACTTGTGGCATAATGCAACTTTCTGAATAAACACGACCGAAAATTAAAATAAATCTAAAATATTTTCATCATCTAAATATATTATGTATGCTATATGAAATTTAAAACTTTTCTATCGACAAACAATTAATGATACGGAGCTGTAAATATTACTATTTCTTGAAGTTTATTCATCAATGATTAATTAGGTTTCATCATATTTCGTAGCTATGCTTGATTTGTAACATATTTTTTTAATTTTTTTCAGGAAAAAAGATGTCGAAACCCACCAACAGCACCCCAGAAAATCGAAAGGGTTATTACGCTGTGCCAAGACGAAATTAAGCTGTCTATATTGAGAGGTTCGTACATATATTTCATCGTAATATGAACAGTTAACAATCGATAGTAACTCGATCAGCTGTGTGGTTAATGTAGTTGGTATAACCATACTCAAGGTCAGTCGCCAGAGCCGGCTGCAGCGAAAGTGAACACGTTTGTACGTAACACGTAACGCTAGACCTCTCACGATTATTGAAATTGTACTCTAGGCGATTGCGGTTAAATTTTAAATCGAGCAATTTCTGTCATATTAGTGTAATTCAAAAATTTATAAAACTCATAGAAACTTAATATTCCAGATAAACTTATACCGAAATAATGACCCGCAAACGGCTTGGCGTAGATATCTCGATTATCATCACATCTCTCTTATAATTTATAAATCTCGTTTATCGCTCTTTTCATTAGTGAAAACTGTATCAAATCTGTTAACTGGTTGAGAAGTTAGCTGAGAAACGGACGGAGGCGAAGAGCGACTATATTTTATATGTATAGATACACTTCAACTAATATTTAGCTTGTACACATTAATTTATTTGCGTTAACTTTTGTTAATTTTGTATCTAAAACTACATACGTATTTCCCTAACCCTTCCCAATCCCTCATCCTTAATCCTACTATGGTCGTCAGCGCACTTGTAGCACCTGTGGCGTTGCTTGTGCTATAGGCGACGGTAACCATTTACCACCAAGTGGACTGTTAGCCTGTCTGACGACTTTAATATTTTAATAATATCTTTTTGAAAATTAAAGTTTTTTTTTAAATTTCCAAATAAATTGAAGTGAATCCGAAATGTTTCAGTTAGTGCTGCATTTGCCAAATGATGAAAGTTAATCTGTAGAAACAATTCGCTAAGACTTAACTAAGAATTAAAAAAATAAATAAAAAAACTTCTATTTTATAGGTGATTCGATTATTATTAAAATGACACCTAGTATTGAATTTCGTGTTCAGTTATATGTTAGAATATAAAAAAATACCGAAAAACAAAAAATAAGCTATGTTACAAAACAATGCAAACAAAAATCCTGCAGTGTTTTATTTGAACATAATTTTGAAAAAATACTTGAAAGACATTAAATAATAAAAATTATAACTTTTATTATCTATATTTTGAACCTAATATTGCAGTAAGTAAATACAATACTTATAAATATGTAATTTTCTGTGGTTTCTAAAAAGTATACTAAATAACACGATTACAAGTTTATAAACGCATACAAATTTATAAACGCTTACTAAGGAACCAATTAAATTAAATCAATTACTCAAAATAAATCTACCAGGATATTATGGCGTAGAAAACACTTCTATGTTACCAAAAATAATACCGTCCATCCATTTTCACTTACAACCCAGAGGATATTTATTGCTGAACTATATGTTTTATCCTACTGTTCCCTGGATGTTTGTTTCCCTTAAAAAACTACTGAATGGATTATGATGAAATTTTACCATAATATATTTTATACATTAGAGTAACACATATGCTGTAATTTATAAAAATAAGTAGACAAAGTCGTGGGCAAATTTAGCTATTTTTAATGTTCTGGAAATAGGAAGTGTGATTCACATTACCAATTCGTAGGTGCTACCAAATCGTGCGAGTGTTAAGTGCTTGGCTAAGTGTTACCTTGTCTCGAATTTATCGGAGGTTGTGTTGTTCAAGATCATATCATTGAAGAACATCATTCCTTTCAATGTTTATTTATTTCATTTAATAGTAATTTTTTTTTATTTAAATTAATGTTTATTATTTTCAACATTCCCTCACGATTCGATCAGACGAACATTTAATACGCCTACTTAAGCAATTCTTTAGAGAAGTCTTTGTTTTTATTGTTAAATTATTATCTTGCTACGCTACTATTTAATTTGTGTGCCATTAAACAACTATAAAAGCTATTGTCAATGAACTCACAATCTACACGTTGAGTACAAGAGAAAGTAGCCTCTTTTATTCCTTTTACGTAAAGGTCCGGTCCAACTTGAAGGTGCCGTCGCCTATAAACAAAAGCAAAATCAGGTGACGGTTGCAAGTATTTCTCATACGAACGGAGGTATGCTCAGAAACAATGCATTGACATCTATTCATACTCTATTCGTTATTTAAACACGGCAACTTTACAATATAACATTTGAAGTCAGGGTAAGAAAAGGTTCGTCACCTGAAAGTCGACATTTGCTTGCACCAGGACAATTTTATCAGTCATGCCAAAATTTCATTTCAAACCTCTGCCAGTTGTCTGCTTATGGCTTAAGTTTCAAAAGGTACTAAGAGTCTACGACTTGATAAAGGAATTTAATTTGAAAACTGACGAAGGTTTTCGTACCCCGACTGTACATCTTTCAAATTATAGACGCTAGAACCGATTTATTACTGTAAAATTTCATTAAAATCCGTTCTTGCATTTATTTATATATTTATACTAGCTGACCCAGTAGACCCATCCAATTTTATTTTCAAACCATAATGTCAAAGTGACGCGATTGGATATTTTTCATAAAAAAATACTAAAATTGCGATTAAAAAATGAGGGGTGGAGGAAGGAGTGTGAAAAGTACTTTACGACCTATTCTCATACCTACGAAATATACAAAAAAATTTTTTTATAAAAATCGGTCCAGCCATTTCGGAGGAGTTTTGTTACAAACACTGCGACACGAGAATTTTATGTATTAGACTCTAACGGTTACATTATAATAAGATGGTGGGAAATGTCTTAAACCCTTTGATAGGGTGAGATGAGTTATCGTATATATAAACATAAATTGTAAACAATAAGTCATATAAATATAAATAACTAATAGATTGCATGAAAGGGTAAAAGGAATTGTATTTTTATTTCTAAGTACCTATATTAAAGAAAATTTCAGGACTGACAACACGTGACAATTGGCTGAAAACAGATTATTACACATATAAATATAAAATATAAATCCCATTTCCTGGACACAGGCCTCTTCTCAATAAGCAGGATTGCTAATGAGTCCACCTGAAAGCCCAGTGGCTATTGGCAGGGCTTCGCGTGACTCCGAACATTGCTAGCCGTCAAGGACACACAGGCTTAACTGATGATGTTTTTCAGCAATTTTGTCATGATTGTAAGAGCAACCTATCTTTGTTTCCAATCAAAATACATACGTGGTGGAAGCTTGATCGGAATTCGAACAATAAATTACAGGATTAAGCAGCCGAGCCTTCATTTAAAAAAAAAATGAAACCATTTCTAATCTACGTATTATCTTCAATGAAGTTGGTTTGTTTGTAAGATGTTAATGGGGGCACTTCACGAAGAAGTCAATGTACTATACGACATTGACGTCAAATCCTTTTTCTGCAATAATTTTCTTTTAAACGCTTTAACGGTTAAATATGCTAAAATCAGTGGTCTCGTACAAAAAGACAACAACGCGTACCCAATGCATATTGACAAAGCGAGCCGCAAACAATTTTCGAGTTCTCCCAAATAAGGAAGGTTGAACATCTTTAACTGTATTACGTGAGATCACACATTGACTCATGTGAAATGTATAATGAAACATACCCAACTGATTGCTGTTTAACTACAACTGGCAGGAATTTAGTTGGAATTAAAGAATTGTGGGCCTTTAAATCTTACATCATATTCTCTTCTGTATATACTCGTATGTATAAAATGGACATTTCTAAATATGTAACCCCATACCATTAGATTTTTTTTAATTGTGCAATTTAAGAAGTAGTGGAAGGGCACACCGCATACCACCTCTTACAGAAGACCACCGTGAAATAACAGCATGTTGTGTTTCGGCGAGTGACTAAGGGATGCCAGAGCCCAATTTCCTTTTTTTTAATGTTTAGATCGGCAGGCAGGCTGACGGTCATCTTGATGGTAGGTGGCTACCGTCGCCTATAACACAAACAACGCCAAAGCTGCTATACGTGCGCTGCCGACTACAATAGGATTAAGGATAAGGGGTTAGGAGCGGATAGGGAAATGGCTAAGGGATTCCCATCCCTTAACATAAAAATAAATATTTTTATAATAATTAATATAAAAATAAAACACTCTGAAATAATCTTAAGTGACATACAGCGTTTCTCTAGAAATTCCAGATTTAAACGCAGATTTAAATCTACTCATTTCGCAAGTGCCCGAGGCTTTTCAAATATTTCGCAAAATAATGCACTATTAGCTGTCGTTACTGGGAACGTAATTTTTGTTTTTTTTCGCGTGTATCTTACACAATTTACCTCACATTAATACTTTTTTAAAGTTTATATGTAAAACGCACATTGAGTAACAAGAACACGCCAGATTCTCGTTGAGTGTTGCACCACATTAGTGAATTAATTTCATGTGTCGATATTACTAACGCAGTTAAGTTGCTTAACTGAACTTAATTTTAATAAATAATTAAAGTCAAAACTAATAAAATACGACTGTATCGCAGTGAAGAAATTTTACATTTAGTAACACATGCATAAAGGAAAATATCAGGCGCGTTTGCAATTACGTTTACGGAAAAATTTCTACCTTGCTGCAAGCATGTATTCTATTATATCCGCATTTATGCGGCTGTTGTTTGCACAACATAGTTTTTCAGAAAACTATTCTTTTAAAAGTATTACTTAAATTTAAAAGAAAATATTATTTAAATGTTGCAGTTTAAAAAAGCAAGAATACATAAAAGCGCAGATGACATTAATAATTGGGTATTAAGAAACCACCTCATATTTTATTATGAATAACCAAAATTTTCTAGTTTCTAAATGATAACTTTAATTTCATTTTGACGAGCTCGTTGGATGAGTGGTTAGGGTGCTTGCCTTAACGCTCTGTTCTAGGATTCCCGGGTTCGATTCCCGGTTGGTTAAACTTTGAAAAATCAACTTTTCAAGTTTGGCTCTGGTCTGGATCTGGAAAGTAGTGGCAAGGCACACTGCGTTTCGCAGTCATTTGGGCAGTCCGTCAGGCGGCAGTAACCACACCCTTACAGAAGACCACCGTGAGATAACAGCAGTGAGTACGGGATGCCAGAGCCCATTTCCATATTACCTCCTTAATCCTACTGTAGTCGGTAGCGCACTTGCAGCACCTGTGGCATCGTTTGTGTTATAGGCGACGGTAGTCATCCACCATCAAGTGGACCGTCAGCCTGTCTGCCGATCTTAACATGAAAAAAGAAAGAAAAAATATTTTTAAATAATAATACTATAAATAAAATGTATGTATATAATAAAAAAAAAAACAGTTTTAGATTGCCTATGTAAGTAGGTATAATAAGTAGGTATGTATGTATGTATGCCTATGTAAGTAGGTAGGTACTGGCTGCAAGTAGGTATAATCAAATTTAAAAAACATTCACCTTTTGTTGAAATTGAAAATATCTCAAAAGTAGGCATTCGACTTGTAAGTGCAATACGCAGGCAACAGTGAATGTCTCTACTGACCCATATACCTAGCAGCGGGTTGCATAACGTTGTGCAAACAGCAGCCGCAAGCGCAAGCACTCGGGACATGCGATGTGCATTCAACTGTTTCCTGCAATCTATCATCACGAACATATTGCGTTTTGCATTCAAAGCTGACAATTTATTTTCAAACTAACTTCCGCCCGTTACTTTACCCGTGTTATATAGATTAATTGCGAGTAGTAATCTAAGGTTAAACTTTATTGAGATTTCCAGCTAAGACTTACCGCAAGTTGCAATCAGATGCCAAAGCAAATTCAATTAGAACTTATGTCCTTTGCAGGGTCCGCACTCCAAATTTTAAAAACATTACGTCCTCTGCAGGTTTAAACCTGTCCGTGCAATCCCCATATACCTTCCGCATCCGTTATCCTATAAACAACCTTGTAACATGACATCCGCAACCGGCCACGGCTGTCCAACGCGAGGAGGAGGATTTCGGCGGACCTCACGACGGGCCTACCGCCCAGGTCTCGGTCAAGGGGGAAGGTGGCTGAAATACACCAGGACCATGATAAAAAAAATCATAACCTTTACATGAATCAGAGCCCATTTTGCTAACCCTACCCAATCCCTCATTCTTAATCCTACTGATGTAGTCGGCAGCGCACATGCAACACCTGTACCGTTGCTTGTGACATAGGCGACGGTAGCTACCTACCATCAAGTGGACCGTCAGCCTACCTGTCGACCTTAACATGAAAATATATATACTATTACACAAAAGTGTATTTTTTGCTTAAAATCCATTACGGAATTTTATTGACAAAACAATTGGATGTTAAAATAGTTCCATTACGCAAATAAAAGGAAGCTTGCGCCAGGTCGTCACTTCCTTTACTTGTTAAATATTTTTTGCAGGAAATTGTAACATTATCGAGTTAAAATTAAAATCTACGGATTCAACACTAGTGTACAACCAATTATATAGTTAACAATTAGGTAGTTTTTTAACACATCCAAATAAACACGGAATTATCAATTGAATTATCAATTTCATAGGACTGTCTGTGTGCCAAATTTAATTAAAATCCGTTCAGGCGTTATTGCGTGTTTGAGTACCAAACAAACATAAAAAATTTGGCATTTATGATATTATTAGGATAAGGATGATATACGTATAATATGATGATATACGTATATCATTTAAACATAACATCATTTTTCGAGTATATCTATTTCACCGATTAAAATTAAAAAAGTGTGTGTATCAGCTCAGACGCACACTAGAGTTTACAGGCCAGGCCTACTGTATTTTAACAAGAGAGATTGAGGTATGAAATTGTCGTTTCGTATTGAAAAATTCAAACAGTTTTTTTTTGTACCCGCGAGCAAGGCAGATATAGTTTTTAACTGCAGGTCATGTAGTGTTAAAAGTTTTTCTCGAGCAGTGTGAGGTCTTGAGTTATCATGGAGCAATAATGGTGAAGATTGATTGACGAGTCGGGGCTGTTTCACTGTTCCTCACGAATAAATTTATTTGTGCCTTGGCAAAATTTCTGCCTAGAATATTTTTTTAGGCAATGGAAGACAGTTGCCAACTTCCGCAATAAACAATCCTATATACATATAAGCTTATAGACCTGCAATACTAGTTTTATTAAGTGTATGACATTTTATAAAAAAATCAGTTATAAAAAAATTTCAATTTTCGATGGAGCTATATGTAATATGAATAATATGTAGACCATATTATATCCTGTGACTCAAATCAACCCTACTTACAGTTTCTCAAACCCTACTCCGAATAAAAGTGAATGTATAAATAAGTAGTTGTAGTTAGGCAGTCGTGTCGTGACCAACCCGTCCTAGATAGGGTTTAACCTGTCTGCTCAATTGACCAATTATCGTCGTTTAAATGCTATATCGAAATAAATTGAAAAACTTAAAGTTCGTGGCCAAAAGTTATTTTTAACTGATAAAATGTTTTTAGGTATTTTCTATTTAAATTCATAGTATTGTGTGGACACTGGACACTACAGTAATGCGAAAATTAGCTGCTTGGCGATCGATATTGTTAGAGATTTTTTTTTTCGATATTTTTAGTATTGTATATTATTTAAAGGGACGTGGTATCTCATTTGGTAAAGAACCGAATTCAGTATTCGAAATAAATTTACAAATCATAAAGCGCCTCGCGCCAACTTCGCACGTCTGCAATAATCGTCTAATGAACAATTTTTAATCTTCATTAAATCCCCAAGTTAATCATTCAAGCGCCGGAAACGAGTTTTTTTTTAATAATTATAATATTTTATTTATATGAAACCAAAAATAAATTAGTTTCGAAGGAAATTCTCTACATTGTTATGGTTTCAACTAAGTTGTTTTATTTTTTCTTTATTGCAGAGGCGTTGGACGTGATTAAGGAAGAGCACACAATGCCAGCAGAGAGACGACGCAACAAACGAGAAGTCCCATTTACACACGACGAAAAGAGAATTGCAGGAGTGAGTAGCCTTCTGTGACATTTTATTTCTATATTTTAATCGTAGCTCTGATTTTGAATCTTCATATTAAAGTACCAATTGTTACTGGGATTGATACTCGCTATTGCATTTGGACCACAGTTACAATTACAAACATTAAGAATATACCTACCACTATGCAAAATTTGATATTGTAATCTTTGTTTACATGCGAAAATAAGCATTAGTTTTTAACTAACACACAGTACTGAAATATTTGTTCCAGAACACAACTGTCAACTAAATATCAAACACCCATGTTTAATGAATGCTGCGGGCAAAGATTTGCGACAGGTCTGGGATCAATGACTCAGGAGCGGCTTAATGCACGTTTTTTTTTAATTTCCAAACAGTGCTGACATTTTGAGCATTTTTTAAAGATTTAACTTCAAATGACCTAAAATGTAACTAGATATAGGTGATACTTCCTAATCCTAAGATGTAGGGAATATTTTCCTAAAAATTGTAGACATAGACATAGACCTAACATCGTTGGATATGTTACACTAAAAATTACATGCATATGAAGTCCAAGAAAAGAAATGTTTCGTGGTGGTACACCATGTAACCAAATGCAATAATTCTGAGTATCAGCGGACCTCCCATAGGTTTAACTCCAATAGGTTTAAAGAGTTAGAACCGTAATAGAACAATATTAACTATTACCTACCATTAAGAATTTTTTTTAAATGTTAATGATAATATAATGTTGAAATAAATCGAGTACCTATTGTATTTTAATTGAATTTGTCTTGTTCGCAGTGTTTGCTGCAATGTGTGTACAGGAAAGTGAAAGCCGTAAGTATCAATTGGATCTTTAACACATTGCACTATGCTCTTTACAGAGTAAAAGTAACAATTTTACGCCGATCATAAAGATAATGTGACACGGTTTAGTTTCTTTATGGTTCAGTATCGAAGTTTCTAATTGTTTGCTTCACTTTCTTATTATTACAAAAATCGATGCACAAGCACGCTCTCAATTTAGTGATTTTTTTTTATAAATAATGTTTTCCAATTAAGCTAAATGCATTTTTTAAATAAGATATGATTTGAAAGCATATTTGGATATGCCTCTTAAAAAGGCGATTTAATGTTATATCTAAGACAGTAAATACAGCTCCACTAGCTTTTGGCCACTACTCTCTCCGGTCGGTTCCCTTATTGACGATCGTGGACACAAAGTACCAGTTTTGACGCACCATCCCTCTCCATCGGCCTCTGTCCATGGTCGCTCTCACCCCTGGCAGAGTGTATCAGAAGAGGTAGCTTCCTTTACTTGGTTGACCACGTATCTTTTATTGTGATATAGCCATAAACTTATAAATTTTAGAAAAATCCAATCATAGTTTTTACGTGAAGAGTTACAATATCTCACTTCCTCACAAATTTTGTATTAATCCTTACATAGTATAAATTGAAGTCGCTGCCCGCATCTGTCTGTCTCTCTGTATGTTCTCTCTCCTCCTTAACCACGCAATGGATATTGATGCGGTTTTCATTAATGGAAAGAGCGTTAAACGAGGAAAGTTTTTAAAATATATAATTTGAAGAAAAAATTGCACCCGCGCGAAGCCGTTAATATAATAACACACAGAGAGAGGACTTTATAGGATTTTTTATATGTAGAAGGTAATCTCCAGAACTATTGCATCTATTTAAATTTCTTTCACTACACGAAGTCTAGTACGATTATATTTACTTTTATAGGCAGAAGTTGCTTGTGCAAACAGGCAAGGTCGCTCGCATGCCAGCAATGGGTTAGCCTAGTTTAACCTCAAAGTTATCTTAAGTATTTTATTTTTATTTGGTTATTTTGTATCTAAGCATTAAACCCAAAAATAAAATTTCTGAATAACTAAGTACGTCGATGTAAGAAGTCAAACGACTTTGATATTTTAAACACTTCGATAACTTATGGATCTCAATTTAAATAGTCCTTCGCAAGAGCTTTAAGAGAGGTTATTCTTAAAGCAAAACGAAAATTATATCTATTAAAGGTCAACGCGGTTGTACTCTGAATTAACAAAAGCAACAAAATCAGTTAAAAATCGTGTTTTAATGCTTTATGGTTCTGTTACAAACTGATTGCTCTAATTTGTTCACTATAAAATATACCAGTTAAGTCGTAAACGGTGCTCGGAGAAAAATTCGAATATTTATTGCACCCAAGAAAATAGCATCAACAGATATTGCTGTCGTAAAAAATTCCCTGCACACACGAAATAGGGGTATTCTTATTTTGTTATTATTGCTTAAAAAAAGTAGTATTCAATTATTATAGAACACGTTGATATTTAAATGGCCGGGCGGTACAGAAATCTTTAATATTTTTCTGTTTAAATGCGACCGTCATATCTTCTTGGAAACGAGCCTTCGAAGAACCATTACTGACTGAAATGGTCTATATTTTGATATTAAACGTTTTGTATAAATAAAATACTGTTCTCAATTATTGTGCATGAAAAAGGCTTGTGCAATTTGAGATCTGCTAAGCTGTTGTAAAAGCACTTGAGCAGTTTTATAATGTTCTTAGAGATTGATTTATAGAATCTAGGTCGGAGGTGTGAATTAATAGAGTATTCCATATGGGAAAGCTTTTGTATTTTTTTATCTGTAAGAATATGTTTTAAAGAAAGTTCCAACTAAATGAAATATGTGATTCTTATAAACCTTATAAATGTCCAATGTGGTTACTACAATAAGTTACCACACAAGGCATAGTAACTATCATTTATATAACTAAACTCAAATCGTTAAAAAATCTTTATATTAAATTAATATTATTTTATTTGGTACTATCTGAGCCCGCAACTTCGTACTCGTGGTATTCGGTATAGCGCCTAACTTTTTTGTTTGTAAACCGATTTTAATGAAACAAACACTTAAATGTTACTGATAGCTTTCTACAATACATAAGTGAAAACCGCCGTCAGTGAAATAATTTAAATCGGTTAAGCCGTTTGTGAGAATGGCGTGCACAAACGCACAGACAAAAATTATTATTCTAAAAACTATTTTTTTGACCTCGGTAACATAAGTACAACGTGTACAATATGTTTTTTTTTTTTTTTTGAAAAAATATTTATTGTACAGACACGGCTCGTTTATGATTTTATTATTTTTATAGATTTAATATTTTTTGTTAAAGTAGATTTATATCATAAGAATTCATCTGTAGAAATGGCTGGTAGATTCATTCACTTTTATTGTGTGTGAAGATCTTAAATACGGAAAAGGTTTTATATTTTTAAAAGACTCAAATTCTTTCTCTTCAGTCGTACACTCCTGACGGAGTGGTCGTGGTTAGTGAATGTTTGACAAGTTGGTCGCTGCCTCTGCAAGTCTTCTCAGTCTCTTTCTATTACTGGCACGGCGAGTACACTCAGTGAGGAAGCACTTTGTGGCTGATTTGATCATATCCGTCCATCTTGCGGGTCCAATCTTTCCAAAGAGCTCTTGGCGAAAATTTCGCGAGGAAACCGTCCTGATGAAGACTAACAACTTTCAAGTAACTTTAATTCCTCCTAGTTCACAGGGGACTAGTATGGTTAACATATAGTCATATAACGATACCTTGCTATACATGTGTTAATAGGTTTATACAAGCTCAAACAGATAAAGATGACCTTTTAACATTTTATGAAAATATATTTGTTCAAATAACCTGTAAAATAAAAAAAAATTGCAACAGGAGACTGCTTACTGTGAAACATCAGTTTAGATGCCATACGCAGATTTTTTGCAAGTGGAGTGGAGCTCAAAAGCGAAATAACATTTGGTGTAGCAGTTGGGTATTATTTATGACTCTGTACAATGTACCTATGTATAAGTATAATTATGGTATTAAGACTCATTCTTTGCAATCATGTCCATTGTGTGGCAACACTGTTGTGGTCAAATATTTTATAGCGTTTATTATGGCCACAAGTTTGTTATGGCTTGTTACCGTTGTTATAGGTGCAAGTTTAAAATAACCTGTGTGGTATTTAAATTGCTTTATAGGCGATTTTGTATATGTTTATCAAAAGTTCAACATTTGACATTTCGCCTGATTAGCATTATATAAATATATTGTCCCAATTAAAAAGTGAGATATTTGGAGTAAATCTTCTCAATATATCAATCGTTTTAATCAAGATAATCTTAGTAACCCGCCTTCTGGCCTTCTTCCACCTCCCTGAATAGTATTCAAACTGCAAATATGCACCCCTTCCTACCGGTATATTCGTTTGAAACGTAATACAAAGTACTTTTGAGCGTGACAGGGCAGACAGAGTTTCTTAGTTATAAATTGTGCAGCACGTCTTTCGGAAGTAATGTAAATTAATGGCGTTACTTGTGTTTATTGAAGACAGTACTTGTGTTTATTGGTAGTCACCTACCACCGACATCAACAACTGGACCGTAAGCATGGCTTAATTAAAAAAATAAAAAAATCTTACCTAAAAAAGTTAGCCGAGAATAAGATGCGGACAGCGACTTCACTTTATAATATGTCTTGACGCAATACCATCCTTATCTATTTTGGTTCACAAAATGTTCGATTTTGTCTTCGTTCCAATCACATCTTCATTAAATATACAATTTTATCATTCCAGGTGGACGGTTACGGATTCCCTACTCTGGAAGGTCTAGTAGGACTTTACTCAGACGGCGTGAACGAGCGGGGATACTTCATGGCTGTACTTGAGGCGTCGAGAGAGTGTCTCATGAAGAACCACGACAAATTCTCTCGAACAACTCCTATGGGTCAGTTCAAAGATTTTATTATAAACTAGCGTCTGGCTTCGCAAGGAGTTGAAATCTTCAATAAATTCATCATTTCTTAGCGGATGCTCACCTTATAAAATTAAAACCATGTTCCAAATTTCAGCTTTCTAGACTTGTAGTTTTAGCTGTGCGTTGATAGTTGGACAAACGATTTTATAAGTATAGAACTATAGATTACAGAAAAAATATCTACTACATAATAGTGTATGCAGTTTTATTTTGGAAGTATATTTAAGAATATTATATAGTTGGTGCGCTTAAAAAATCGATTAATTAATAAAAATAAACAGGATAGTTAGGCATAGAAAATAATGCCTGGGCTAGTATTTAAGATTATCTTCAAATTTTTTTTAATTTTTTAAATTTTTTTAAATTAAAAACATACTTCAAAATTTGATCTTTGAACTACCTAATAGCATATAATAGCAAAAAGATTGAATTAATTATTACTCATATGTTTTATGTGTCAAGCGTTATATTTTTTATTTTTCAACGCGTGAGTCGGATGCATCGCACCGGCTTAAGAAATTGCTGCATGGAGTATTGCTTTCACCTTTGGGATGGCTTAGCAAAATACCAACTTGCCGCACTCGACTCGGTGGATCGCAGAGCTAGGAGGCTCATTGGCAACGGTACACTAATAAGAACTAAGCTGCAGAGCCTGTACATCGGAGAGTGCATGAGTTCGAGAGCTGCATGAGATCATACCGCCTTCTCCTTTCTTCTATCGGACATGCAGACGTACGGCTAGTTACCATCCTCACCTTGTCGAAATCCCTCTAATTCGGACCAAGCGCTTTAAAACATCTTTTATAATGCGCACTACTAAGAATTGGAACTCCCTGCCTGCGGCGGCGTCTGTATTTCAGCGTTCATACAACCCAAACCTTTTCGAGGTTCGAGTGAACAGGCATCTTCTGGGTGAGCTCGCTCCATCGTCGGCCTCATCCTTCCTACATGGATAGATGCTGGTCAAGAGAAAACCCATCTTTAATAATAATAAAAAAAGTTACTAACGATTTGTTTCAAATTTTGTGTAGGTATAAATTGTTAATTTTTTTTATTTTACAATTACAGATAATGGTCGCAATTGTGACATCTCTTTCGACATATTCGAGTGCATTTCGGATCGCATCGGCGAGTACTGCGGAAATTCTGGACTCTGAAATTAAATTAATCTGTCACAAATCACTCACATCACTTTAGGCTACAACTTATAATACAAATGAGGAGTAAGCAAACAAAACTTAGCTATTCCGTTTTGGTCTTTATTACTTTTTGTATACTTGCAACACTAAATTACCTACATTGTTCCTTAACTAAACGTAATATTTCTTATTGAAAAAATATTCTTATTCTCCAGTTCTTACAACACGTTACATTTCCAAAGTATTTATTATTAACATTTTATTGTCTAATTAATCTAAAACTTTTTTTTTTTTATTAACACTGTTTTGTAATTGTTAATTTTATTCTAAACCCTAAAGTATTCTAATGTGGAAAAGTAACGTCTTATTATATCACTTTTAGAACATAAATTTAAAAAAATTAAATAAGCAACAGCAGAAAAACTATACTACAACGACCCAGCAAACAAACAAAACGACATACGAATACAGGCTTGGTTCAGGACAATTTTAAATGATGACCATCAATATATTAGATATATGGAAATTGACTTTATTAAATAAAATAAAAACATATATCTAAAAATGCATAAATATGTGTACAAAAGGATAAAATCCATAAAACAAGCTTGTTTTGTTTCGCTATTTTTTAGTTTAACTAATCGATAAATTATGTATTGTTAAAATGATTTTTATGACTTGTGAGAGAAGCTTCTTCAGAAAGGGCAATTTGTACGGAGATGCTATCAATGCTATAATTTATGTCAATTGTCCTGGAAAATGTTAGTCCCTCAGGGGCGTTTCTAGAAGATAATATGAAATGTCCATGCGTGAAAGAAATTTTTGATTTCGCTCTGTAGAAGGAAAAAAATGGGTAATAAAAATAAATTCTGTAAAATAGGTGTTTGTTCCAAATTCTACAAAAATTTCCACTTTCCACCCCTTCTACAGAGTGAAATAAAAAATGTCTTACACTTCTTCTAGAAGATATGTAAGCTAGATAAGATAGCTTATCTCAAAAGTACCCATGAGAGACTTAAATTTTGATTTGTTACTAAATTTTCCTGGACCATAAGGAAGGATTAATAAAATCTAGCGGCTATTGTCCGTGTTAATTACGCAACAGTTCATATATGGGGGTCTAGACATCGTTTTTCGCCAGTAACATTTGTTCAAAGTCTTTTTATAAAATATAAGTTTATAATATTTTGTAATCTCTCTAAAAGCTAATTTTATGTCATAACCTTTAATGAACATAAAAAAGTGCTTAGGTATTTATTTCTTTATTAAAATCAACGGTCAACGAGTCTGGAGCGGTTACGCATATTACCTACTGTTAGAGTTTATGTAGAGCTTATTTTAAATTAAAAATTAAATCAGTTCATTTTCTTCTGCTTTTGACATAGTTTAAAACATTTTCATCTGAAATAGTTTCTCCGAATGGTAAATTACAAATTTTATATATGCATTTAGCGATTTAGCGAAAACAAAGCGAATTTTACTGGCACATGGAACGCTGTCTAAACACCGTGATCATACATAAACAAGAAAGTAACAAGAACAAATAACAGCCAATTTTCCATGTAAAAAACTATCACTACTATTGTTCTGGGTTGATAAAATTATTTCTGAAATCTCTAACTAGCTGCGGCAATCTCCTAACTGTTCTATGTCTGAAAGGATATTATGTTACATTCTTTGACATGGTGATTTCATGGGGCAGATAAAATCTAATAGTTCATAAATTTTATTATTGTCATTAACATGGAAGTGATTTTTTTCTATTGCTATGAATTTCTTCGATACTAAGTGTTGCCGAAACAAAATGAAATATTAAGTTACCAGAAACCGACAAATTTAAGTGAAATTATTAATATAAGAAATTTAAGTATATATACATATTTCATATGTGTGATAAAAATGTACATAGGGTGATATTAACGTACTAAATTGTGATTCTCAACATATTATGTGTAGTTTTATATCTATGTAGTCGTCTTCATTGTATTTTCTATTTCTTTTTGTATAGATATTAGAATTTTCTTAATATTGAAATTCGGAGTAATATCGGAATAGGGCTTTATAACGAACTGATAGAATAATTTAGTATAGGTAAGACTCGTTTCTAATAAAAACTCTGTACATAATATAGTATAAAAAATTATTGGTGTTTTATTTCTTTATCTTGTTTGTCCAGAACTGTTTAAGCGTCTTGGATATACTTATTCCTATTTTTTATCGTTTACGTTACATATTTAATTTACATATCCAGTTTCGCACAGATACAATTTTTTCTCTAAATTAATAGGTTTGGGAAAAATCTTCTTCGTATTTTATATGAAAACTCAAGACATTTTTTTTATAAGTTAATTTAAATTTAATTACAGTATATATGTGCCATTTTGTTCGATGACTTTTTGCCATCTTATAGGTAGTGACATGAGCAGCTAAAGATGTGTGTGGTCTAACGTTGTCGTGATGAAAGACCACATCCTTTCTATTGATCAATTCCGGCCGCTTTCTCTCAACATCTTGCTTTAATCGCATGTTGTTGGCAGTAGAGATCCGAATCGATGGTTCTGCCCGGCGGTAAAAGCTCATAATGAACAATGCCCTTCCAATCCCACCATACACACAGAATCACATTATTGCGAGTTAACCCAAGTTTCGGCACAGTCTGTGACCCACCTTTGACCACAACCTTCTTCGTACGATCTTGTCGTACGTGATCTACTTTTGATCACCAGTTATCAATCTCTTCAAAGACGATTCGGTTTCATTACGTCTCAATAAAGAATCTCAAATGAGTACACGATTCGTAAGGTTTCTTTCAGTGAGCTCGTGTGGCAAGCAAATATAGAGCTTTTTTGTGTACTCAGCTTTTTTCAAATGGGTCAAAACTGTTTTGTGGTCAATTCTCAGTTCTTCAGCTATGTCGTAACTACTAATATGCCGATCTTGCTCCACTTTTTCAAAAATGGCGTCCATTTTATCCGTAACAGGGCGTCCGGAGCGAGGTGCACTTTTGACATCAAAATTCCCGGATTGAAAACGCTTTAACCAACTTTGTGCTACTCTTACTGACACTATGCATATGGAATCCACAGATCCATATAGGCTTCAAGACTGTATTGTATATGAGCAGTTTATTGTCTATTGACAGTCTGGAATTTCTCCCCAGTAGCCAATAGAGGCTATGGTATTTTAGGTTAAATTCATCTCTTTTTCACTGTAGGAACTAGGAATGTGTTTTTTTTTTCATGTAAGTCGGCGATCCAGATGCATCCCTAAGTACTTTACTGAATCGCAGAAGATTTTCAAGTGTTACTGGTGGGCAGTCTTCTCGACTGAGTGTTAAAGTTATATGTACAAATTTTGAAGCACTTGCTCCGATTCTCCATGTTCTCAGCCTATCTTGCAGGTTTTAGGAGGCTTCTGTAGGGTTTTTGTTTGTTGATAGCAGAGCTATGTCATCAGCATAAATCGCCATGGTTACGCTTGGTAATCGACGCGTGGGACAAAAAATAAAACTCCAAAATTTCCAGCAATTTTGTCTTGTACTTATATAATTTTGTCAAGCAAGAATTTAATCATTTAATTGTTAATATGGTTATTATAACTCAAAAAAAGATCCAAATTCTACAAAATACTTCTTTAGGATACCAAACAGCTTCCTTCTTATCCTAAAATTTAATTGTAGGTACCGAATGTAAAAGGAAAGCACCTTACAGAAGAAACTAGTTTATACGTTATATATAATATTGCTAACTGAATTAAGTAGGCATTATTAAATTATGTTAAGATAGAAAAATGAAGGCTTTTTACACACATGTCAGTGGGAATCTGAGATTTTAATCTATGTGCTCTTTTGACCATTTACTAATAATAGTTATACGTATTAATATCGTTAATGAACAAGTCAAAATGCTATTCATTCCATTTCGTAGTTAATCTCTTTGTATGATAACGAATGGGATGTAGGCAATTTCCCTCACTAATAGGTGGCTACTACAGCGAATTAACACAAGCAGCATCAGGGTAGGTATGTGTTTTGAATGATAGCATTTGTGCTTTCCATCTTCATCACAGTGCATTAAGTGGTATGTGGTTAAACGTTTAATGTTGGTAGTAAAATACAATATCATGTTTAATAAAGTAAAAATTTATGATAAAATCGATTGAATCTTCCTTCTATAAATCCACAAACCCGAATAGCTGAAAGCTGTTTTTTTTATATTAAGGTTGTCAGACAGGCTGCGATTAAGGTATAGGTAAATCTACGCTCGCATTCCTTACTCACTCACCGAAACGCAACAGCACACATCGTGGTGTTCTATAAGAAGATGGTTACTGCCGCCTAACTGGTTGCCCCACTGAAAGTACCGCAAAAGTAAAGTAAAAATAATGTCAAAATAAAAGGATAAAATGTAACCGGCGAGGCGAGTAGATACCTGATAGGTATCATCCAAAACTAACCAAACTAGAATACATGTTCCAGACTTTGTTTCAAAGTTCAAAACTTTGTTTTTTAAGAAGAAGAAGCTAAGGATTGGAACTCCCTATCGGCGTCGGTATTTCCGAGCTCATACAACCCAAATCTTTTCAAGATTCGAGTGAATATGTATCTTCTGGGTGAGCTCGCTCCATCGTCGGCCTCATCTTTCCTACATGGATAGATGCTTGTCAAGAGCAAACCCTGTAGTCTCCGACACTGTTGCATAAGGTCGACAGACAGGCTGACGTTCCACTTGATAGTAGGTGGCTATACTGTCGCCTATAATGCAACGCCACATGTGCTATAAGTGCGCTGCAGGCAGATCATAGTGGGATTAAGGATAAAGATTTTGCCACAATAGATCATACATCAAATGCCCTGGACTTTTACAAGTATGGTATCGGACAATATGCTTAAAACTAAGTACGACACTTTCAGTCCATAATCGCTGTCTAAATCCAAAGTTGTCATGCAAGGACACCTATTTTTTTCTTCTTTATAAAGGTAGTCAGATAAGGTGACTGTCCATTTGATGGCAGGTGGCTACCGTCACCTATAACACAAGCAACGCCACGGGTGTTGCTAGTGCGCTGTCGACCATCAGGGCCGGATTATCCAATAGGCGGTGTAGGCAGTTGCCTAGGGGCCCCGCATCGGTTAGGGGGCCCCGAGCTCAGTGAAAGAAAAATAGAACATAAACATTTTAAATGAAAATTAAATTAGAAGACCTGTACATAATAAACTCTTAAAAACAATATGATTGCCCTAATTTTTTATATTACATCGTCATAATTCAGTGCATTTCGGAACGTATTTCAAGTTATTGTGGAATAATATTATACATTTACTGAGACGATTTTAACAGACTAGAGAATAAGACGCTTCAAAACTTTGCATTTAGTAACATTTTTAATAGGGTGATAGCATATCTTGGACTCTTGGTAGCGTAGTAAAAACAGCAGTTATAAATAGAATTGCATAGTTGAGGATGTTAAAAAACGGTTAAGGAACTCTGAGACGATTGCCTAGGGGCCTCACATGGTTAATCAGGCCCTGTCGACCATTTTAGGATTAAGGATAAGGGATTAGGAAGGGAGATAGGGAACGGGCTCTGACAACCCTTACTCGCTTATCAAAATTCAAGGTGTCATTTCAAGGTGGTCATCTGTATCGGTGGTTACTGCCGCCAGACGGGCTTCCCAAATGACAGCGAAACGCACTATAAATATAATATATAATATTAAATATTATAATATATATATTAGTCTTCCATTGAGAACTATAGGTCGTATAATATTTTTCACCCTCCTACCCCCACCCCCATTTTTTAATGGGGATTTTAGTATTTTTGTATGAAGAATATTCAAATAATTTAACCGTCTTCCATTGAAGTGAAGTGACGCGAAACTTTAACATATGGTTTGAAAATAAAATTGGACCCGATAGGTGGCGCCACAATTGCGTCACGGAATTATTTTCGGGTTCTGGCAGGACAACGTCTGCTGGGTTAGCTAGTATAATATAAATATACAAATTATGAGGTCACAAGTCAAGTGACGTAGTCAACCTTGTTTAATCCAGCCTCTATTATGTAATATTGTCAATTTAAGATTTTATGACATTGTAAATCAAAGATGTTGTATTTTGTAAATAATGCAACTCCTATTTGGAATTTTTTTTTACATCTATGGAGTTAATATATATGTACTGTGATTACTGTGAAGACCACGGTCGCGTGTTCCCTTTTCATTAGACCCATTTTCATTGTAAAAGAAATAATAATTAATTAATTAATTTTAAAGGACGAATATTGAATGGTGAGGCATTCGAAATGTATACATGCCTACTTCCTAGTAGCAGTCAAAACAAAGCGCACATTTGACGATTCTAATCTACAATTGTACGCTTGTCCCACGACCTCTCGAGTCCGTTTGTTGGATACTAAAATTAATTGTATAGTAATGTAATGAACGCGATTATGTTCACCTCTAAAGACATTAATTACACTTAAATTTGTGCAGGTTTTTCCTAATTACTCGCATGTCAATGTCCGGGATCGAAGGTTTTTTAATTCAATAGATACCCATGGGAAAAGCAGAATGTTCTGTTTAGAATATTTATAATCTTATACAGATTTTTTTGTTTCATATATTCAGACAATTCATATTTAAGTTTTACTTTGATTCATATTAATGAAAATTTTAATTATATTTTAGTATTATGACATTTATTGCACGTTTAATAATTGTTCCATTGAAACTTTTCCTACAACTCCGTTAAAAAAGTTGGTAACACTTAGTATAACTTTTCACATTCAATAGCTTCGTTCAAAAACTTGCGTTTAACACCTTTAGACTAAGGTTTAACCAGGCGTTTAACTAAGGGTTAAATGGTACAATGTATAAACCCATAGCTTTTAATTATTTCACAAGAAGTACCCGATACTATCGCAAATTAGTGCATGTTGGAGATATATGTTGTAACTAGATACAAGGCGCTATATGATTGGGAATTAAAGTGTGAAATATTATTCAATGGAAACGTATTACCTTGACAAGAAATATCCCATTGTTAAATCTAAGAATTGGACTACCTGCGTTCCTAATTTTGTTTATATCCTTTCAGCGATTTACGGGTGATATGGGAATAAAATTAATTTGGTGAAATACACTCAAAAATGCTAAATTTCAATATTCAATTATTTTAATTAATTAGAAAGAAAATATGTCCCAAAAACCGAAAAAATATTTGTATTACTTTGACGGTTTTTTTTTAAATATTATATTAATATAATTGTAATAATACAACCTAAGCTTTAATATTTCCCTACATTTTTTTTTCACGGAACAAATTACTTTATTCAATAAGCTTTAACAACTTAATGCTTTAAAAATTAAGGTATGATAAGCAATATTAATTATTTTGGTGAAATGCACTCAAAAATGCTTAATTTCAATATTCAATTATTTTAATTAAGTAGAAAGAAAATATGTCCTGAAAACCGAAAAAATATTTGTATTACTTTGACGATTTTTTTAAATATTACATATAATATAATTTTAATAATACAACCTAAGCTTTAATATTTCGCTACATTTTTTTTTTCACGGAACAAATTATTTTATTCAATTAGCTTTAACAACTTAATGCTTTAAAAATTAAGGTATGATAAGCAATATTAATTAATTTGGTGAAATACACTCAAAAATGCTAAATTTCAATATTCAATTATTTTAATTAAGTTGAAAGAAAATATGTCCTGAAAACCGAAAAAATATTTAATTTTCTATTACTTTGACATATTTTTTTAAATATTACATTAATATAATTTTAATAATACGACCTAAGCTTTAATATTTCGCTACAATTTTTTTTTCACGGAACAAATGACTTTATTCAATTAGCTTTAACAACTTAATACTTTAAAAATTAAGGTTTCTATTGCTTATTACTTTTTAAGTGATAACGTGAGCAATTACTCTGGAACAACTGAATTGTAAGCGAAGTACAAAGCTTATTGTACAATAATAAGTAGCGTTCAATCGAAACAAGTACATAGCACAGGTTCGCTAACCGTAAAGATGGTTGATGCCCTTCAGAACTCTATTGTTAGCCCTCCAACTCCGACCTCACAACGCTCCCTCGGAATTCGTAAACGAATTTTATCAATATTACAAATATTAACTTATACCACATTTATTTCAAAAGCATTAGTTAATTTAAAGAAAAGCAGTTATAAATTGAGCAACCCTTACACAATACCACCGTCAAATAACAGCATTCCGTGAGCGAGTAAGAGATGCCAGAACCCACTTACCGTATTACCTTCTAATTAAAGTCGGCAGCGCAAATCAAACATATATGACGAGAGTAACCACCATCTTACAGGAGATCACCGACAAATAATACCAATTACTCTAATGCTGCTGCATTTAGCTTTCAGTGCGTACGTAAAGGATGCAAGAGCCTAATTAAAGCCATGCCCGTATCACTATGTCCTTATATTTTATCTCATTTAGCACCCTTACATCTTTCTTTAGCGTTGCTTGTGTTAATAGGTGACGGTAGCCACCATCGAGTGGACCGTTAGCCTGCTAGCAGACCTTTACTTAATCTAATATATAAAATTCTCGTGTCCCAGTGTTTGTAAAAAAACTCCTCCGAAACGGCTGGCTGGTTTTTTTTTTGTATATTTGGTAGGTATGAGAATAGGTCGTAAAGAATTTTTCACCCTCCTACCCCCCACCCCCATTTTTAATCGTGTCACTGTGGCGCCACAATCGGGTTACGGAATTATTTTCGGGTTCTGGCAGGACAATCTGCTGGTTCAGCTAGTAAAAATATATAATGTACAAATAGGCTAGGGGAAAAAAACAGCTAATAACAGCTAATAGATTTCAGAAGCATTTTCTGGAATTTCTCTGGTGACGTCTGACGAATCCGCTGGGGAAGTAGAGCAACTCAAAGTGTCTTAAAAAAATCCAAGTTCACCATACCATTCACCAACTAGTTGAGAGACAACTGAACACCTTACCCCCGGTCCTTGTCCGACGAACAAGGACCGGGGGTGCCGTCTCTCACCGATCCACACCTGCATGAGCCGAGTACGGATCCTCGGCCCAGCGAGCGGTGACCGGCGAAGCTCCAACTGACCGTTGAAGCCTCTCAACGTTTGCTCCGCCACGAACTCCGATATTCGGAGCCCGCGCACGGAGCCCTCACGGGTGTGCTTTCTTGGTTCCCCAGCGACAATCCGGTCAGCCAAGCGAAGCCCGATGACCCCACCGACCCCTGCAACCGCCCGGATTGTCGAGGGTTAAGCCCCCCCACCACGACAAGGTCCTAGCACACCTTGGGGGGTTCGTGCAACTCCTCCCTCAACCAGGAAACCGTTTTGCTGCAATGTAAACGTGATCGTAATTCGTAATCCCTAAGTATTAGTAACTTTATCGTCGCAGACAAGTCGACTCAAATATATAAAAAAATGACCATAGACAACCTTAACATACCTACTGTATACTCCTCTAGAGATTGCTAGTGGAATTGGTTAAAGAAAGATTTTATGACACTCTTAATAAGACACTAATAATAAGTGTAGCATAACAAAGTTATCATTTTTAAATCAGCATTTATGTCCGTACAGTCCACTGAAGCAACATCCTCCAAATTGTGTGTATTTACCCCTATTCAATGTTAAACTAACTGCTCCACGGTCCGCTGGACGCACCATAGTGCTGATCATTTGATTCACAACTTAATGGACCCCTTGACCCACATACCAAATTCAATACACGAAGTTTTTCGTTTTGTTTTTAGGTTAATTTCAACCATGAAGTTGTAGTACTATATGCAAATGTAGGTATTCTTTGTGTAAGCAACACTGGCGGATCTGTGCACGTGTTGCTGATAGGATAAAGAATAAGGGACAAGGTTGTGACAGAGGAAAAGGCTTCTAGGACCCTTAGCAAGCACACCGAAACCGGAACGCAAGGCACGCGTGATATATAACTTCGCATCGGTTTAATTAAGATGATGGAAACTTTGGCAGCCCCGTTTAAGACTGAAACGCAGGGTTCTCTACCACTGTTATTAGAGATAAATTATTATTAGTAGAAGTGTTACAGTGACTGAAATAAACGTTCATTATTTCTATTATTATTATTATTTTATGAATCTTTTACTTTTTTTTAAGAATGTCTTATTAATACTTGAGCTTTAGGTTTATCATAAGCCGAAAGTAAGCATTAGGTTTAACTTAAAAAAATACTTTTTGATATTTTGTTAATTATCCACATTATCAGTGTCAGGCATGTCTTAAGTTAAAATGAAAACCGGTTTTTATTAGAACTTGGTATGTTTTACGAGTGATAAAATAGTTTTTTATTAAATGTTTTCCGTGATATAAGAAATATATTTGAGAAGATAAGGTTTTCTAAGAATTTATTTATCACGATTAACTCGAGAACAAAAAAGCCAGAAAAACTAGCAAACAGCAAACGTTACTCACAATCAGCGCAGACCAATTGTCTTGTTTGTTAAATGAATTCACAATCAGATGGATCTTCAGAAACAAAACTAATAAATAACTTTAGAAGAACAATGGTGTTTGTAAGGACATATGTACTTACTTCACACGTATTGATTAACTATCTTTTAATGTATGTAATAAAGACCAATATCAACAATTCTTACATCCGGTTATTTGAAATCTACATGAGGCTAACATTTGGATTATTTTTAAACAAATTGTCAAAAGTTTTTTTTAACAATTATTAAAAAAAAAACAACCTATTTTACCTCAACTTCATACGTACTGAAGAACGAAAGTACAATAAATGACCGACTCTAATCTAAGTATAAGTAATATTAGACTCCATGAATCTCCTGAAATAAATTTCATATATTCGAAAAATTAAAAGAGTTTTAATTATATTTATATATCTACACAGTATCAAGGATATCAATTTTACGAACTAATACATAGATACTATAATAATATAATACTATTTTATAATAAGTAAATGTGTCCGTTTTGAGAGCTGTTATTTCACAAGCAACTATAAGTTTATAATCATTAAAATAGAGTTTTATATGTGAATGGTTTCACGAATACTTTCCATGAAGACTTATGAAGTCTTTCCAAGTGAGCGTACGGCGATGAACTAAAGTTAAAACTCTAAGTGGATGTAAATAAATATACTGCAGCAGTACAAAATATGTTTTACCTGGCAAGGGCACGCAATATACGAGGGCGGAGTGATAAGTCTGGTAAAAATTAAACAAGGAGTAAAATTAATTAAATTATTATTATTTATTTTTCAACGTAGTAATGAATTAGTATGTATCTACTAAGTACTACTGTAAAAATCTTGTAAACTCATGAAAGCAACAGTAACAGTAACCATTTCATCAAAGTTCTTATTATATATTACTTATTATAGTCTTAGTTACTTTATAGTTATACTTATACTCATTAATTTATAGTTATTTTTTATTTTAAGCTTTAATTACCATAAATATTTCTATTATTTAATTTCAGTCTATATTTTAGTCATTGGAATAAATTATTTTGCCCAGTTCGGATCCTATTAAAACAAAAACTTTTGGCCAGCATCTAGCCGTACAGTAAAGACGAGGCCGACGACGATAGATCGAGCTCACCAAGAAGATACCCATTCATTCAAACTTTAAAGACATTCGGGTTCTATGACACGAAGGTAGGAAGTTCCAATCCTTGTCTGTGCGCATTATAAAATATGTTTTAAATGGCTTGGTCCGAAAAAAAGAAATTTCGTAAAAGATGAGGATGGTAACCAGCCGTACGTCTGAATGTCAGATAGAAGAAAGGGGAAGGCGGTAGCTCCCGAGCACATTCTTCGAAGTACATCTTATAGAAGACACATAGACAGGCGATTTTGCGTCTTTGTGCCAGGCTCTGCAGATTAATTCTTACTAGCGTACTGCCGCCAATGAGCCTCCGAGCTCTGCGATCGACCGAGTCGAGTGCGACAAGTTGATATTTTGCTGAGCCAAAGGCGATAGCAATACTCCATGCAAGATCGGACTTACGCCTTGTACAAAGAGAGGAGCTATCCAGGTGTGAAGTATCGCTTCACCATATTTAGGATGTGAGCTTTTGCTTGCACTCGATAGAAGTTCCGAAGTTGAGGTTTGAGTACAAGAAGCTCGAGATCATTGGCCAGAGGTACAGATGCACCTCGGAAAGTTGGACCAAGCTGGAAGGGCGTCTTTTTGCGCAAAACAGACATGCTTACGTTTTGGTGGCGTTTAACATTTTAACGTAATTAACGTTGAGTTAATTCACTTTACTATTGCTTCTCTCTCAGAATGAATTTCCTCCTGACAATTCATTTTCTAAGAATTGTACCACATATATGTATATATAAGCAAAATAAGGTAGGTATTGGCAACTTTAAAAATAGCGGCACACAACTTTCTATTAAATTTATGCCATATTTTGACCTAATTACATTTCTTTTAGGTCCTAAAAACCTAGGACATTGTTTGTGTGGTTTATAATTTGTTTATAACTAAACAATTGTATAGTTATAAACAATTTCCGAAGATGTTTGTATATTGACATATTAAAAAAAAACACAAATACAACCAAGTGCGAAAAAAAATTTACTATTTTTAAATTTTCAGATTTTTTTAAATTTTAATTCAAAAATTAAAGGCCACTGCTTAACTTACAAATAATATGTATTCTATTGAACAATGTTAAGAGTACGAAGGTATTTGGAACGATTATTGCAGGTTAAATTGACTCAAGAAAGACATTCGCAGCGTCCTGTGGGGTTTCAGAGCTATCCAAAATTGAATTCTCGCGTCGTCTGATTATGGATCCGCGTACTCCCAAAGTTTTCTGCCATCTATTAACCATTGTGCAACATCTCCAAGGCTCAACGGACTACAAGCAGACGGACAAGGAAGCGAAACAAACGCCGGACGCTGATATTAATTGAGTCGATAATTAATACCGTAACATTTTATAAAGATTTCGACGTATAATATGGCGATTCTTCGCGGTGATGATTGTCCTTGAAATTTTTGATTTGTTTACTAATGGCTTCACTATTGTTGGATGAAAAATGATAATTTCATGTCATGTACAATATGTATAACATGGTACTCAAAATATTGCATTTAACCAATGCTTTAATAATTATTTGTATATTTTTAAATGAATAAAAGAATGAAAGAAAAAAAGATCAACTGCTGACACAATTATCACAATTAAAGGAACTGATTCAATTCAATGCAAATTAAGGCTTTTTATTATATTCTTACTTGTGGTGAATACATGTGCAATTGTTTTTTTTTTCTTTTTTGTTTATGTAAAGGTCTCTGCACCAGGGCCAATACCGTCGTATCAAGTATATATGTACATATAGGACTCCCGGACCATAGAGGCCCGTCGTGTGTAAGCAAAAATTCATAAAATGTTATCCACAATCTAAGTTAAATTTTTAGGCCTTTTAGCCTACAGGTTTCAGTGGTTTAAGTTTAAGAATTTAGAGTTTAAGTATTTAAAAAAATGGTAAGGAAATTAACTTACGTGAGAGACTTAAATCTTTAAATATTTTAAAATTGACAGTAGATTAAGATGGCGGATCTCCCCATACAGAGTCTCCACAGGTCAGGTCCCCAAGGAGTGGATTGTTCCATCCTATTCAAAAACTGGGCTGAGACGTGTACCTACATATAAACGCTACATTAGATCTCAACGAAACCGATGTAAGATACAAATTAATTGCAATTTGTTCCTGGTTTAGACGGAACACAGGATGTGGCGGCCCTCGTATCTCAAACAGTTACATCTCCGAATCGCACCGGACCTAAGGCGCGTGTACAGCTGAAGCTATGCTAAGATATAGATTAAGAAAAGATTAGATATATAATAAACTAGCGACCCGCCCCTGCAATTTTTATATATAAGAACATTCCCCGTTTATCCCTCTTTCTATTAGTGAAAACCGAATTAAAATCGGTCTACCTGTTCACGCGTGATACCGTGACCAAGGGATATAGGGATTCATTTTCATATATAGAAGATTAATTTTTTACCTGATTAATGAAAGACAAATAGAAAACTATTAAATTAACTATAACATTTTGATGTAGTTTTTAACATGACAGACATAGATTTTGATTATAATTTGAACGTATCTTATTAGATTGGGTCAGTTGGTAAAAGCCAAAAAAGTTGTAAAAATTTTGAAGTGAGCGTTTTTTTACTTTTTATAAATATGCATTTTTTATACGTACACATAAATCTTCGTAAATATCGACTTTGATTTATAAAATGATAAATAATGATTCAAAAAGTGATAAATAAGTCTTGTAGAATTTACTTCTTGGGATTACTTCATTTTCTTAAATTTTATTAGATGTAAAAAATTACTTATTTGGATGGTGCACACATCTTGTTTATTTCTTAATTACTTCAAAACATTTAAAATAACTTATATATAAAATATTTCACAATTATCTATCCAAATGTATAAAAATACACTCTATGTTTTTTTTTTCACGTCAAAACATAAAATTATACTTTTTCTTTTTCCCTGTTTGAATATCAAACCTTTTTAAGTCAGCCAGTATTTAAGTTCAAAATTCATTAACACTTAAGAACTTCTCCAATTGGACTTTGAAGATATACATCTTGTTTGATGCAGTGTGCTACTGGGTTTATTTTAATAACAATGACGTCCGGTCCTTTTTCACGCGGCTTGACTTCGTTAGGCGCTCATTTTTGACGCCATATATAAGAGCCTCTTTGTTTTTTAACTCCATAGTTAAACTCAACATTCTCAAGTTTACAGACAAGTGTAATGTTATGAAAAGTGTTTGAAGTGTTGAAAAATGTCCTGGACTTTGTTCTGTGTTTTGTGTGTGTGTTCAGTTGTTAGGACTCAAGTAATACCTGGAAAATCAAGAGCGAACGACGGAGATTACAACACAGTTAACACCGATGGCTCATTTGACTTCGGGTATGTTTTTTTTTTTGTTTCTAATCAATAAATTTTGAATATTGAGAACAACCCAAAGTTTCGAAGATTACAAAATTTGTAATTTATCTAAATATTAAAATTACATATATCTTAATAATTACTTACAATTAAATTTTATAAATTACTATTAATTATAAATTAAGTTTGAAAAACAAAACGGTAATTAATAAAAAAAGAAACAAACATTAAAATAAATTAGATTTTTATACAAATATTAAATTGTTTTATGATATTTTGGTAATGTATCGGTAAATAGATTAATTTTTTTTTTTTAATTTAAAAAAGTAATTGAAGTCCCATAAAACGTAAGCTATTAATTTAAAATTTCGCTCCAATACGCTATATTTGGTTTATACGCTTTTAGACCGTCATTAAATAAAAAAGATGATAATAATAAATAAGTATATTAAATAAATTGTAATAGGTATTACATATAGACAGATCTCTAAAAATAAATTATTAATCAAAGCAAACCTAGAATTTTAAATTAAAGGGTAATTTTTAAAATTTTGCACCTAATGAAACTCTTTTGTGATATTTACAGGAGAACAGACTTATAAAATTCAAAGATTGAATAATGTCCAATGTTTATTAAAACAGGTTTTTCTCGTAAATTTAACTGCGGATTTGTAATTTATTAACTTAACGAATTAACGGTTCAATTACTTATGAGGATTAGAAAACTTGTAAAGGGGAATTCCTTTTAGCAATCTTCTTAAATATCTAAATAGTTGGTTGTACCCCAAGTACCCGAATTTATTGCAGAGATATATTTCGTTCCGCAGTATTAAATCACTTCCACTCTATGTCATCATCTTCTCTCCTACCCATTATCAGGGTAAGAGACTCCCCAAGTTATTACTTGTGTTAGAATATTACGGTAGTCGTCTGACATTAATCAACTAGCCCTCCGTATAATACACCCACTCAGCAGTTTATTGGTTATGTATGTTTTATAACCACATACCTTCTTTTCACACGCCTTCTTGCTTCTCACGTTTCAACCCTGTTAAAAAACAACTTCTTTAAATGCAACTAAGGACTATAATGAAATTATTTACATTTAGGTATGCAAATAAAGATCAAGGCTCTAGCTACCATCTAGCACACGGCAACGCAAATCGGGTGGTAGGAGGCAGGTTCGGGTCTCGGGATCCTAGTACTGGTAACATCAAGGAAACCGTTTACACTGCCGGACCTAGAGGGTGAGTAGAAAATTTAAAAACGTCTATTATTTATAATGGAGGATCTGTTCTTTAAATGCGAGAAATCAGGAATACCTAAGGAAAGATTATATCTGAAAGATTTGTTTCAAAATACCTTTAAAATGATACTTATTAGATTACTGCAAGTTTCTTTGAGTGTTATTCTTGAATTCTTGAAACTTGAAGAATATGTAAACGCTGATTTTAGATTCCGAGCGAAAGGTCCAAATGTACATAGAAAAATTGACTTAGATCAAAGACCCCGAGGGCCAATAGGGAATAAAGATGACCCATATTTCGACCCAAATGAGGACCCGAGCTACTCATTCAAATTCAACACGAGAACGTATTCTAAAAATGAAAACGCAGACAGCAGGGGCGACGTAAAAGGTATGACCTTTCTAAAACCTAAATATGATTCTAACACTATAGGCAATCGTTACTTTTGTTTGTTTTTTATTACTATTTAACTACAGAATACATGACAAATTAAATTACAATTAAAAGCATATAAGGTTATTCTCTCAATAACCGTCTTTCTTCTCCAGGCCACTATTCATTCATAGACGATGTAGGTGAAAGGCACGATATCTCCTACATAGCAGGCAGGGACACAGGTTTTCATGTCTCCTCAGCACACCCTGACAGTCCAAATTTGATTGGATCGCCATTTCATAGGGCACCTCTCGTTAGAGGAGAAAGTAGACCCAGAGGACGCACTGCTGTACAACGAGGAACGGACGGATCCTACAGGTACCTGAGTACATAATTCAAATTGTTTTAATTTTGTCATAATTATAAATGAATTTTAAAAATTCAATAATTTAAAAGTGATTTTAATACACACATAAGCTCTTTTTAATAATTTTTAGATACCAAGATATCAGTTAAAATATTATTTGTACAGATTTATATCAGCTGGTCCAGATCAGAGGAGAACAGAAAGCAGTGATTCGCAGGGCAATGTTAGAGGTTCATATACGTTTTTGGATGACAAAGGTGTTCAAAGGTTTGTAACATTTGTTCAAAGGTTAAGAAAAACTTTGCAAAACATGAAGTATTTTTCAGTGATTTTTAAGGATTTTTTAGGTAACTTTAGTAAACTTATTCAGTGGTAAGGGAAATTTCAGCAATGCTTTATGCTTACTAGGTATATGCATGTCCTAGCATGGCGATTAATATAAATACTGTTTGAAATATTTCCATTAAATTAAAAAAAAATATATTTAAAAACTGAGAACAATTTTGAGGCGTTTAAACAATGCCGTTTTCGCGCGCCTTCACTGACGTCACAAGCTATGTATGTCCAGCGTTTGTTTGCATATACTGTCAGTATTCTATCAACGATACGAGTCTGTTGACATAGCATCTAACGTCATATTTCGTCTCAACGAAATATAAAATGCATTTCCCTCGCATAATTTGCATTTTTTATTTATAAAATTTTGCAATAAAAAGGGAAACAAATAAGTGTATAATGGTTTAGACGTAATGTCCGGTCGATGAAGATTCGGAAAAAAAATACTTGAACGAAATTTAAACTAGACGCATATTCGATCGGATATATGCTATACTTTATCATGGTATTCGGTTGCGGCTAGTCAACAATTCGCACCTTTTACAACAACTTCTCATATAATCTGATTTTCTCACATTGTTCACAGTAAGAGCAATTTATACGCTCATAATCACTTACCGACTTACGCTTTAATATTCAAACGCTTTTTATACACATATAAGGTCTACTAACAGTATTAGTACTCATAGTAATATGAATAAAATTAAAATAAAATTACAAGAATTTTTAAAAATATTTGGATGGCGAGGTCCAAATGGTAGGTAGTCCATGAAACTATCCCACTTGAAGTGTGGATCACCGCCCTTTTAGGTACAGTTAACATGTTTCATGTCTGTCACAGAACTGTCAACTACATAGCTGGGCCAGGCATCGGTTACCGTATTGTAAAGAACAACAAAGACCCATACATACCTGCCTACTTTCCTACGATACCAAGTGCATACGACCCGGACTTCGTGAACTCTGTGTCAACTTCCTTCTCCCCTGATGACACTGGCAGTGACGATGTTTTTAAAGGTATAACTATCCTAATATTATAAATGCGAAAGTGAGATTATTTGTTTGTTACGGTATCACGCCTTAATTACCAATCAATCATTATGGAGTTTTGCATACACGTTATCAGAGATACAGAAAAAGTACCTTTCATCCAGAAAAATATCCTACTGTTACCGAGGAATCATCTAAAAATTAAAATTAGAAAAATCATCGCTTGACCAAAATATAGTAGCAATAAAGATTGAATAAATGTTTTAATACCTTGAATTAATGTTTAGAAGAAGGGGCGCCACAAAAGTATATTACATAATTTAGAATTTTGCTTAATTAAAATGAGCATAACTAAGCATAAAGGAAGAGATGATGATAGGAAAAATCTAGCTATACTTATCTCCTTCAGCACGTTGAAATCTATAAAATGATGGTTTTAATTCTATCAAATGGATATGCGTGGCAGTTGGTTATACCATAATCATTTAATTAACTTCTTGAAATCTGAGGAAATACTAGAATCACAGATAGACTTCTAATATATTATGCCAATACAAGCTTTGGTTTTAAATTAGACTCTGAATATTTTCCTAAACTGTTAAATTATAGAAGATTCCAAAAAATGTAATATTTATAGGTCCAGATGGCACAGCCGCGTCAGGTCACGTGAAACCTCCACCGTTTTCAAATGATAAAGAGCGTCCAACAAAGAAACCTAGTGCTGAAGTAGGGCCTAGTGGAAATGATGGTGTGAGCGGGAACGGTAGCTCTGGAGAAATTTTAACTGATGATGGAAGTTACAACCATGGATCTGGATCCAGTTTTGGACAAAGTGCTGGTGACGGAGATGATATTGGTTATGTTGATGAAGATGCCGGGTTCGGAGGAGGGGCGACCAAACCTACTAAAGGACCAGGTGATGACGAATAGAGTGACTTGAGCAGAATGAATTTAGTGATTTTGAATGACTTTATTGAATATATGTTTAAAATGAAACAATATTCACAACTATGTAGGTTTCTTTCTCTTGCGGATTACGCAGAGTTTTATCAATTCTGAGGATTGAACAAACACTTCAAAATCTTTTGAATAAAAGAAATCTTGAAGTATTCTTTTAAACTAGTTTACGCAATTCAAAACCACTTTTTCAATCTGCTCGCTTAATTTAAATGAGGAATGCACGCTAAGTTTGTACTTATAAATTTGCTTGATCGCAATAAACATTGTACACACCAAATCTGGTTTTTATTACACCAACACCTTACGGCACCGAGCACCATGCAAATAGCACAGCATAATCAATTTAGAGGTTGTTAAATATTGCAGGCAAGCCGGGCCGTCCATCCAGCAAGCCTTATAGGCCGACGAAGAAACCTTACATACCGGTAAAGCCCAACCAGTCCGGGCAATCTAACAATAAAGGTAACGAGGACTATGACGCCGGAAATGGCGACGATAACACGCCACAGTTTGGTATAGGCTTTAACATACAACATACAAAACCCGGCTCTTCGATAAATATACATCATACAAAGCCTGGTACCACTATTATAAGAAATATAGGAGAGGATTACTTTGGGGTTCCCCCTGGCGTATCGGTGAGAGCTCACGTTCAAAGTATCGACTTATATCCGTACGATTCGAAACCGATCTCGCCTTCTGAGGCTCTAGAGAAGGACAAAACGTAAGGTCAGCAAAATGTTGGTACTTAGCCAATGTACCTTACATCACACATTAGTAACAAACTGTAACATATGTCATTTAACGAGGTATCACAGCATTAATTTATTTTTCAATAAAATTTACAGATTAGATAGTAGTGTTTGATTTTAATATTAATTTTATCGAATTATAATTCCCATAAAGACTCATTAATAGATATAACGCCACCTGCGACTGTGAGTCCTGTACTATAGGAATCACACAGTGGACTAAGAGCGGAAGCCAGAACACCCAGAACGAGACTAATATTGAAATAAATATTTTTTTAGTAGACCGTACTATCAATCTAATCTGTGATCCTTAAGTCAGATGGTCCCAGGTTCGAGCAACAGGCGTCAATAAAGATAACTTTGTGATTTAATTTATTTATGACTGCATTTTTTTTGCAAATTATACACATAAACCTTCCTGAAAACCATACATAAATACGTTGGATAATTTAGAAGAAGTTAGCGGAGAAACACACAGACGCGGTAACAACTTCAATTTATATGTTTAGATATAGATATCATAAGTATAAATTATTTTATGATTTACTAGCGACCCGCCCCCGGCTTCGCCCGTGGTGCAATTTTTATATATATGAACATTCCCCGTTTCTCCCTCTTTCCATTAGTGAAAACCGAATTAAAATCGGTCTACCCGTTCACGCGTGATGCTGTGACCAAGGGAAATGGGGATTCATTTTTATATATAGAGATTATTAGGATAATCATAAGTCATAAAATTAATAACTTTCAAGTTCTAAATACCGTATTATCGAAACTAGTCTACAGAACGGTAGCGGAAAATAGCTCTTTCCGCAAAATATACTATCAAATCTTTCAAAACAATGATTAACTACAGCTCATTAGGCCAATAGCACGAGCTAGATAACACCCTTATCGCAAGTACAAATACAAAATTATATTGGCTACTTCGACAGAAAAATAGTTACTATTGGCAAACGAAATTTTATCTACCCATTTAATGTCAAAATTTCTTTGCACGTTTGGTGTCTTTGTTCACCTCGTGTTTGTCTTGAGATTGGGTCAGGATCAGCCTTTGCAGGTAAATTGCAGCAAAATTTCGATCTCAAAAACAACATATTACTCTAAAATGAAGCGTAAATTTAAAATGCACATTCTGGAGTATTTTGTAACTAAGAAACTCTCTTGTTTTTTACCACATCTGCACCTATACACATCTGATTGTGATTGTGTACGCACTGAATTGTGTTCAGCAAGGTGTGAAGTTCTCGGGACAATATGACTTCTAGGACGTAAGTAAACTGAAGTACGCTGTAAACTGCCCAGATATGTACCTAGCCTTTACTGGTAGGCAGTAAAAATATTAAATAAATAAGAAACAACAACTTTTTACAAAGTTTATTAGAACAACACGACTGTTAACAAAATGCAAAATAGTAACTGTTTACAAGGAGACTGGTTGTGTACAATATTAAAAGTAATGTATGTATTATTATTATAATGCATCGCAATCATACGCCTCGTTTCCGTACACTTGTCACTCCATAACAAGAATAATTATCATATTTTAATATATTGCAAAGAGTAAGTAACAAAGTTAACAAGAGGAATTTGGAAGGGTTAATTTTGGCAAGTTTTAAGTGAATAACAGTCAGGTTAAATATAGTTACACGTTTCTCGCCTATGTAAATCGAAAGCCGAATTATTACAAAACAATGCCATTAGGATTTACAAAAACCTTAACAGAAATGTAATTGGAACTTAGTTCCTCAATCAAACCAGAAACATTTTTATTGTTACATATTTTTTGAAGCTTTATTAATTACTTTTAATAATAATTAGATATGTATATTACGAACATTTGTATGTAAATACTCTTCTTTTAAACAAATACACACGAATGAAAGTTGAATTACCTTACCATAAAACAAGTTAACTGGTTAAGAATTTAATATTGAGTGAAGTGACTAGTTATGTCAACTTAGCTCAACTTTAGCATTAGGTTGTCATTAAATTACACGTAAACTAAAGTAATTAATTGGCACACAGATAATCCATGTCCTGGATTAAATTAAAACACAACACACTTTGTAATATATAAGTATACTTTGTAATATTTTAAAAGTAACGAAAACACTTCAACGGAGTGTACAAACAAACAAACAAAAGGTTGGGTAATTTCCAACATTATGTTGAATACAATAGTTATCGTAACCTTTGTCATCGATAAAATATTTACTGGTTAAGTAGTATTTTATCGATGCCTTTGTGGAGATTCTAGGAACGGTTTCGATACTTCTTTCCAATTATAATAGATAAGTCAGTTAGAAGAAAATAAACTTAAGTTAAATGAACTTCAAAATGAATCTTCTTCAAATGATAACAAATTCATTATAATTATAAAATTAAATATGTTTTTGATTAAGATTTAAGAAATATAAGATAAATATGAAAAAGTATCAAAATCATTTATAGTGCCTCATCTTCATTGACTGTTTTAATACGTCAATGAAGATTCATTGAGTGTTTTAATTTCTTTTAAAATGTTATAATATTTCACACTTTAATTTCAAAACCAGATGACACCTTGTTCAATGATGGAGAATTAAGGACTTAATTCTCCATCATTGAACTAGATGGCGCAATACATTATTTAGGATATTTCTGGGAAACCCTTGAGAAGGTAAAAACTACATAAGTAGCCCGTTTCTAATCCTTCTCATAAAAATATATTTATTAGGTTATTTTGAAGGTTGACATCATCACTGCATAATTAAAATCAAAACAGTCACAAATATAAGTTTCATATACGGCTTTCGATTAACAGCGAATCATAAACGATTGGGCTAGATAAATATTAATATTAATTATTAAAGACCTAACTACTTGAACGTGAGATTCGATCGATGTCTAATACCTTATTGATTTAAAAATGTAAATATTCAATAAATTTCTATTAATAGATAAATATATTTCGAAACTTCAGAGATATTTTTTACTAAATATATGACAGACCATCAGATACATATAAAAATAAAAAAAAGAGTCCTTTCTTCAAGTGACTGAAGATCTACTTTCCTTAGCAATTTCCAGCAAAACATTCAAATACTACCTTCTATTAAATTACAGATCACTTCAGTTCGAACTGCGATAGGGATACTGTTGAAATGTGAAAGATTAGTAGAGACGAAGAAAATTCGTTGGAACTAATCTGAATTTGTATTGCTTTCTACTTTTTACCTTTTAAACATAACAACCACACAATTCCTTAATCGCCACTAATATCATATACGAGTAAATTGTCTAAGTTACAAGTGCTGTAACCGTTTTACTGACAAGTATACAAGCCCTAAATATTATAATCAAAAAATTAAAGATAATAAAACTTGATCAAAAATTATTGTTATGTCTTTAGTATGTAAAACCGATAGATGCATTAAAATAATACAATATTGCGCGAAGCCTGTTTGAATTAAAATTTTATTTCGATAGGCAATAATATGCTTACTTGAAATAAAATAGAATCGACACTGAATCAAATTGATTTTAGAAATGTGATCAAAACTTATAAACCGCGAATCACAACTACTCAAAGGTAACACTGTAATTTGTCTGATGTCAATCTAAGAATACTGGTCAAACCAGAAAGGGGGCTTAATCATAATTGTACAGCGTAAGTATGCCATTATGTAGGTAATACTTTATGCCCGATCGTGTTTTTTTCTACATTCTGAGTAAAAAAATTTTTGGAGCATATTGCTTTAAAAATGCATATTATTCTATTCTATTGAGTTTGAGAACAAAACCAATCTTATTTTTGGATTTCTGTACAATATATGGTATGGTTCTAGGGTAGTTGTGTGGTTATATTAGTCTATGAGTCTTAAAAAAAAACGCTTTTTTTTTTGCAAAAAAAAAAGCGTTGTGTTTGTAAAAGTATATCTCTCTGTCTTTTAGATAAATGAACTAAATGCGTTTTAAGACATTAACTAGCCCGCGACATCTCAGGCGCCTAAATATACCTACAATAGATAATCACCATTGTCCTTTACCGATTTCTCATAACAAACAGTAGGTACAGTAACACCTCTAATCTATAACGATACCAAGGGTTTCAATAAACGAAGCCAATTGAACGAATAAAATGAATGATTTTCTTATTCATTTCCTTATCCACTAATTTGGCAGGTTGGCAACAAACAATACGAATGTCCCAATCGTACATCAAACCATATTTATTTTAATTCCTTTTTTTGTTGAATTGAATAAATATTAACACAAATTCTTTCAGAGTAGCCAATGAACTTTCAATATAGTTTTAAGAATTTGCCACAATAACATTATTGTGATATACAATGACGGCGCCGACAAAAATAATATAGACGGGACTTAAAATCTCGTAGAGAGTATACTCGTGAATGGAGGATGTTTTTAAATGTGTATTACATACTATTCATATACAAATTAGCCAAAATCTATTAGGTTGCATAGGTTAGGCGCTCTTAGATAAGTTTAAGTGGTATTCATTACGTTATTTTTATCACTTGATTATCATACTATGAAAATGGCGAATCTGCGCCTGTGCATTTAGTTCATTGATCTATAAATTTATTCTAAACTAATAACGCCATCTGTCGCGAAAATGAGAAGATGAGAATGTGTATTTAATGTGATTAATAAAATAGCATTAAACATTACAATTCCGGAGAATATGTTACGTTTTGACTGCTGTCACATGTAAAGCAATATTTCACTTTACAATTATGTGAACAAAGTTGATATTCAATTGAAACGATATAGCAGTCGAAAAGTTTGGATTTAATATCGACGTACGCAGGAAAGATTTATAATTGTTTATCGAAACAAGACAGCTGTCAAATTGGATGTATCCAGTGTACATACTACAAACAAAAGGTTACAATTTAAGGCAAACATTAGAAAACATAACGCTTACAGTAAACAAACACGAAGCTTTGCTCCTCTTAAGACTAAGTATATAAAAATTCTATATTAAGGTTAGATAGAAAAAGAGTCTAAAAGGCGAATTCGCAAATCACAAGAGAGAAGCTATAATTATATGTTGAGCGAACAGATTTATGTGCGCACTTATAATCTAAGGTAAAATATAATTCATATTTTTATTCAATATAATACAATTTAGACCACATTTTATCAAGGCCTTTGATAATAAATACATTATTAACTTAATATATTAGAGTCTGAATTAAGATAGAGAAAGACCTTATAGTTCATAGTCTTTTCAAAATCATGTCAACACAATGGAAAATGAAATAGTAGGCTATTGTTTATAACTTGATTTTTATTATTGTATTCAGAATCTGATTCACTTTTAGAACGATTACATTATGAAAATATTTATAAATGATATTCGTTTTTGTGTGATAACAATAAGTTATAATTTTATCAAATAAAAAACTATACACTTTATCTTTAAACAAAATACCAGTGATAGCTGGTGGCGTCATTTCTAGTCAATCTTTTAAATAACAATATATCGTCGTTGCCAAACCAAAACCTGGTATGTGGAAAAGTATACTTTTGAGATACTGATAATAAAAGTTTTCCTGAAAATGTTTGCATAAAGGTTTATTTTACAAAGGAGTATTATATTTGAAACTTAGCGTTGTTATATATGTAAACTTATTGGTATTTTAAACCATTATAATAAATGTTGCACATAGCACATTTTATTAGGAGGTAGTAGTTAGACAAATAGTGTTCAGAAGCACTTAGCAGTTCTTTTATACGATAGATAAAGCAGTGAACTAACACTATGGTCAAAATTTTGAAATCTCAAAAAAGTTATTTTGGTTTGACAACGACGATATACTCATTTGTATCTCTTCACTTGTTAGCAACAGAGATTATGCATTTTTAAAGAAACATTTACACTTAGAAAAAATATATATACAAAATAATGACGCTGTATTTGTTTAAAATAATATTTTTTGGTTGAGTTTATCGTGTCATTACACTGATTAAATTTTAAACAATTTCGGAAAATTTTCAATTCTCTCTATCATGTGTTCTTAAAAGATTTGTTAATAAACTAGGCCTTCGTCATTTACCATTCGACACGTGAGATTTGTAGATAGAGAATACTGAAAAATATTTATCCAAATATAAACAATATAGATATAATAATAAAATAAAGTGTTAGTCAATTCGACCTCAAAAGTCAATTCACCTTTAAAAATACGCACTTAATATGGGGTTTTTTTTTATCTGACGACTTCCCGACTTCCGATAAAAATAGCATGTTCATAATTTAAAAAAAAATACCAAAAGCACAAGATCGTGTCAAAACTAAAATCTTTTATATGAAATATATAAAATATACATTTGTTAATGATAACATATTAGCAATAAAACGATTATGTTACATTTTTTATTTTATTAGATTTATTGAGCGAAATCATGAAATTCTGTCCTGAATGACGAATTTTCACCAGAAAATCATTAACCAAAAGTATACTTTACTCCAAACTATATTTTCACGTGGATTTGTATTTTAAAATTTTCTGATGCCTTTTTGCTGGTATGGCTCTAGGAAAAAAACGATTCAAGTTAATTTAAGATTAAAACAACATGAAGTTCTCCTATTTAACGGGTCTAATCTGTAAACAGAGGAAAAATTGAACTATTACATTAAATTGAATGCTATAAATTTTGTGCTCCCAACGTAAAACATCTGTAGAACACGAGAAACAGTTAAAACTAATTTAATTAGAATAAGCGGGAATCCGTAAATACAGTTATGCATATTGTTCAATGAAGTAACAGATCACAGATAGTATATATTTGCGTTTTAATTTTAATTTTTTCGTTATATTTTGATAGCGTAGTTAGGTAGACCCGAGGGTCAATGTATTAGAAACAGTAACAAGTAATGAAATAGTAGAACTAATAATGTGATAACAAATTATCAAACTAAATTTATGTAAAATCAATAAAATCAAAGAAACGCATCAACAGATGTTAACGATAACAGTTAATGTTGATATGGTCACCATGTACAAAGTGTTCAGAAAATTCTTCTATTATATATACGGAATTTTTATTCGTACAATACTCAATAAAAACTACATTAACAATAGCTCTTATTAGCTTGTATAAAAGCTAAGTATAATAAGCTTTTTACTTATCTGCTAGTTAGGCTATGTGGACAGTCGCGCAACTTGACCATTGACATTATATTAACTTTTGATTAATCTTTTATGGACACTTTTTATTACATCTAACTGTAACAGAGTAATAGGCGATTTCATAAATATTTTCCCGATTCTAATAAAATTGGAGCGACTATGACAGTTTCTTTTTGATTATTTTTTGTAGTTTGCTTTATCAATAACTAAAATGTCTACGAGGCGCTTTCCAATATAATTAATGTATAAGCATATATATGAAACATATATAACAAATACATATATTTATTTATTGAAAGAGTAATTTATGCGCAGCATAGTAAATTATTGAAAAAATTATTGCTTCAGCTAGTAAGATGTTCTTAGGAATTTCTCTTCATGGGGCAAAGAGAGTATATAAGATCCATACATTCTCATAAAAACCTCATGAATGCGTTGCATTTAAAAATATTGCGAAATCCATTAATTTATTATGTACTTATGATCATTTTTATCATTTTTAGTAAGTCTGTAAAGGTTTTGGTGAAAACCTGCGCGTGTTTTGGTTTAAGACTATTACAGTTAATAAACATTTATTGTGCGTTAAGCATTTTTTTTTACATTACAAGAGTAAAAACAGACTATAGAAATATAAAATGTCTGATACTCAGTTTAATTATTATTAACTCAGTTCAAATACAATTTTTATTGCACATAATCTCAAGAAATATTTTGTTTTACACTATTTTATAACGATTCAATCCTGCGATTGTCAATCACCTTTTTAAGGAGGAGTAGAGTTAAATGTAACAATTTTGCTAAAAATATTAACATAAAAGAAATAAACACTAATATTTTCTGAATCAGATAAAAAATATTAAAATAAAATTTCAATTAGCAATTAAAAAAATCCAAATAACGTCTAAATAACATAAATATCTTCAAGACTTTGGGGCTGTTTCATGGGAAATATAAAAATAAACTGATGTTAAAAGGTTAGTAAAAAAGTTTGTGTCCAATCATCATAAATGATAAGAAAAATCATTTTTCATTTCTTTAGTCTGCTATCATAATTGCATACTACGTTTTAATATAAAAGAAAAGATATTTTAAACTGTTTGCACACAAAGCAAATGCAGAATTATATAGAGTTATAAACTCGAATTCAACGTGGACTGATTATGTTATTGTAACATTTATTTCACAGCCAATATTTATCCTACGTCAATTTTAATATACGTTATTTATACTTAAAAGTCCAGGAGTATTTAAGGAAGTTTAAGCTTAGATACTGTGCAGCCATAGAGCACTGAAATTATTTAACAATTTCTGTGGTAATAATCCACTTTGCCTACATTTACCAAGCCTAACGGTAAATATTTTATTCTTCAATATTACGCGGGGTTTTTTATTTTAGGCAAAAATATTTTAAGGTTCATATATTAGGTTGTCTGGTTCTTGTCCCTTATCCGTGTCTTAAATGCTTTTAAATTCATTTTGTTGTGAATTTTCAAGAATGTTAACAAAATTATTCTAAGTGAACCCAACATCCTTTCATTGAAGTTTTTTTAATTATAATTACAACTAAAATGTTTCTTTTTAATAATTAATAATTATTATGAGTATTACACAACATCATCATCATCATCATCACAGCTCACACGCGTCCACTGTTGACTTATCAGATCATACCTCAGATCAGATCAGATGACACCTCAGATGCTGTGGAATTGCTTTTTATCATTTCTTTTTTTCTCTTCTTGTCTGTGATCTGATATAAATATTTATAAGATGAGAACAAATTAGAGAGATCGAACCAGACAACCTGGCACCAAATAATTTTAGAACGTAAGTAATATTTAAATTACTTTCATTGAATACACAGTTAGTAATGTAAAGACATGTTAAAATTAATAACAACAGCTACTTTCATACAAATTTAATTGCATGAATAACTTTTAAATTACAAATAAATACAAAAGCTTTAGCATTTGTTTGAAACACTCAAATTTAATTAGATAATAATATAATCATTTGTGCAAGTTGTTTTATCACTCAATAAAAAATATAGAAATGCATAAAATATATTTCGGCATTTGTTTCACTATATTACGAAAGTGTATACATACAACACAATGCTCGATTGCACAATATTCAAAAAAGCAATTTGCAAGTGTTTCGTTCACTAAATAAACTTTCTAAAAATAGACTAGAATTAAACTCAACTTTAATTAAACAATACATTTTTTGTAAATTGTAATCACATTACTTTATTATTAGAAAAGTAAAATTCACTAAATAATTTTCTAAGAAAATCTATATTTTAGGAAAACGGTACTTTCGACAAGTCCAAATCAGTACAATGAAATAACTTTCCATACAAGTTGGCGGAGAAAAATAGTAACCCCAGCCTATTAAAAATAATCTTAAACAAAATCAATGTTTTTGAGCATTCATATTAGATATCCAAAAAATCATTTTTTTTCGTCTTTTAATTCACAATTTATAATTTTTACATAAACACTATCAAAAAGAAACAAAACAAGTGAAGCGAACAAGTGAAGCAAACACTGATAAGTTCGAAAAAAGAAAAATTTAAAACTTAAGTGAAGGGCAGCTGTTAAAGCTGTCACAGTCAACAACGAACATTCCCTAAGGAACAACTCACGCGTCTACTTGAGGCGACGACGCGCTCCGAACAGCCAATATTACGTAATCTTCATCTTCTTCCCAGTCTCTTCTAGAATATCTTTGATTTTTGTAAGCGGGGAGCGTCTGTCGCCCACGGTCTTGGCCACATAGGACGCCGGTAGGTGAATCTGAAGAGGGTCACGAAGGCGTTGTAGGTCCTTTTCAACTTTATCTACCTGGAAATTTAAAATAAAATTTAGTTTAATTTTGCTTCCAAACGCCGTCTACGTAAAATAAGATTGAAATATTTTCTCATCTGCATACTTATTATATTTATATGTGTCAGCCGTTTACCGATGACCGTTGACGAACTCTTATTAAAAGGTCGGCGCAAATTGGAGGACGGTCGTCAAAGTATTTCAATTATTTTATAGTATTTTGTACCTTAAGTGCTTTTAATATAATTCAATTAGTTATCATTGTATTAAGCTAGGAAACAATCGGCGTGCTGCGGCATATCGAAGTATACCACGGCATGCCGTTGCTTGCCACGGTGCGCTTCGTAAGTGTGATTACAAACGGAATTCTGCGAGTCGCTGATGCATGCCGCGACGTCCCGGAGCAAGTAAAGTTGTATGTGCGTTTAGGCTAAAGCGGGCTTTTGCATGGCGTGGCGTCCTTTGCCGTACCGACCTCCAATTTGCGCCGGCCCTAAAGTTAGTGGAGGAAAACTGATTATAAAATTTAATAAAATGCCATTTTCTTGTAATTTTCAGAATTCTATAAATAAGAGTCGTTGTGTACCAAATAAAAATTAGAGACTTTTTTGTTAATTAAAAAACCATTGCTGGTGCTCTTCTTTTTTACAATACGCGTCTCTAGGCACTGTACAATGATATGTACAAAATATAAAAAATTTACCTCATCTTTCAGATGATTATAATGATTGATATCAAGTCCAACTTTTTTCGCCTTTTTATGCAGCGTCAATAGATGTTGACGGTCTTTCACGTCTGGTAAAATATATTCCTGAAATTAAAAAATAAAAAATTAAATAATTAAAATTAAATAATATTTAGTACAATAAAAAACTTTCTTCCAGTGTTCTGAATCGGTGGTAGATTTAATTTTATTGTGTATGATGATCTTTAAATATAAAATGTAAAAATAAAGTAAATTTTTAATATAAAAGTTTATACTGTGGTCATAAAAAGTCATAAGTCATAAATTATGCGTTCTGATAAGCCCTGAAGATATACTACACTAGCCGACTTCATTCGCGTGGACTTCATCTTAAGATATGAATATATAATTTTTTAAACAACTAATATAAAGTAACAAAAAAATAAAATGTGTAGATATAACTAACATAGTAAGCGTAGGGCTGTTCGCTCACACTGCGGCATTTTTTTTTTACTTTTATCATTTTTATACCCGTCGTAACTTTTAAACGAAAGGTCGGATTTGACTAATTTGACCAAAAAACGGTTATTGTTATAGTTAGACATATTTCCTCGTGAACTTTTTTTGTGTCCAATGATGATAGTAGGTAGTATTTTATCTACGGTACTAGTATAAACATGTAGTACATTATTTAATGTATCATCAATAGTATTCACAGCGTATGCCAAATAATGACTTATGGGCAAATATTTGATACCTTGTATTAAATTATTGCCACTTTCGTAGGAATCTCTTTTTTTTTTTATAAAATGTAGCCTATCGCTGCTAATGTAGCTTTATATGGGTAAAAGTTTTTAAAATCGATTCAGTGTTTTTTGAATTTATTCATTACAAATAAACATCCAAAATTTAAAAAAAAGTTTTTCCTTTTTTTACTATTAGCACACCAAGTAGGAATTAAATATTCGAGGGGTTTGTTTTGTTATCGCTGAACCGAAGCGATCCAGTTTGCGCAGATGTATGAAAGGGCATAGTATATAGTCTTCGTCCATCTGTAATGGAGTACCTTTTAATTAGTGCAGTATTTTTCCCATACATATAAATTCACTAAGTTCCCGTTCTCTTTATAATATTTGTAATATAAGTATAGATCAAACATAATTCTAGGTTATTGACTAAAAGTTGCTTCTATAAGCTATCACAGTTTCACTTTCAGAAAATGATTGTAGCGTCAAGTTGTAGAATATATTTTATCTTCATTGAGTTCTAGTATAGACGGTGGTTGATTAGTGTGGTCGAAGTAACGAAGGCTGTGAATCAACGCAAATTTCTTTGGAATAAACGCTTGAGCTTTAGGGAATTGTGAAGTGTGTCTATGGAGCTATAACCTGTTTAGTTAGGACGAAGTAAGCGTAAGCCGCCATGGCCGTCCCATACGTGACGAAGTAGGTGACTGGCTCCATGATATCCCACGAGTACTCCCACCAAGTGAGTCGGGCCAACACCCCAAACTGCACCCCCATAAGGCCCAGACCGACCCAAGTGAGCGCTGAGGTGCGACGACACGTCTCCATTTCGAGGGATTGCCGTTTCTGTAAGCACAACCATCAATTAATATAATGAATTATTATCTTTTTCTTTCCCGAAGACATTAGTAGCAGGTTAATAGTGTACATATGTATGTTCTTATCAATATGCTTACTTCATTTTTTTAAAAGTTACTAATTATCTCTAATCTAATACAGATGCTATTCAAAAGATTCGGTCATAGCTAAGTTGGTCCAAGAAATAAATTAGACTACCAATAAATATTTGCTTAAGATTTTTATTTTTGAGAACTATATTCTCAAAATATCTTGAGTAAAATTCAACACTTAAGGCATAACTATTATTGCAGTTCTCTTAGCTAACTTCTAAAGTTTCTGGACGTGTCCTACTTAGGTACCTACTTAAAGATGTCTAAAGAAGATACACTCTGATAAGAGCTTTTTTTAAGTTATACTGTACTGAAATGGGTACTGATTACGGTCAGCTGCAACTGTAAAACCAATTTACTCAAATGTAACAGATATGACAATTATTTTCGCACTTTTAGATTCTAAGTTAGTTTTACAATAAACTGCTTCCGTGATTGAAATGAGTGACAACAAATATATAGCTACAATTTATTACTAGAAATACTAGTCACCTAAGAAATACTAGATGGGGCTATTGCACCTTTTACACGGCTATTGGCCCATCTAGCATTTCTTGAAACCGAAATATTGAAAGAAGTTAATACTGGGATATACGTCCAATGTATGGATCTGAACAACATTGCTGATTTCATTAATAAAAATGATGAATTTTGTTCAAATTGCAACTTGAAACCAAAAATGTCGAATTTTTCCAATGCGTCATGAAAAATGTAATATAAGTATATTTTTTATTAGCTATTAGTCTGATTCGAATACTAGTATACCTCAGAGATATTAAAGTTTTCGATACTGTGAAACTCTAAAAATCCATTATTACCTCTTCTAAAGGCTGGAGTTCAGTAGAAAGTTTTTCTAACTGAGACCTGAGCTCTCTCTCCTTGCGTATTTGATGTTCCCTCACATTCAGGGCTTCATACAGTTGGTTCACCAAGTTGCGCACGTCGCTCAACTGCGTCACCTCCTCTTTGCTCAACCTCTCCTGGAAATGGATTTATTATCATTAAAATAAAATAATATGAAAATTTAAGGCGAGTGACACTCAAGGAGTTCCGTTTTTGATTTTATTCCACTTCCTGTACTGCCGTTCCAAAACCTTAACTAGGAGATGATTATTGGACGGTGCTAATGGCTGATAGGAGATGACACTTGCGCATAGACTATAGTTCAGCGTATATAGTCTATCAATATTTTAATTTCAATTAGTTTTTACCGCCAATTTATTTTTTATGAATTTCTTGTAACAATTTTACCAGTATTTTTTTCTTTACACATTTTTCCTATTTTATTTATTAAAAACAATGTAAAACCCTTTTACATGGTAAAATGTCAGTAAAAGTACATAGGGTACATACCCTATGTACAAATTCCAATTTTGAAATTCTATCTCAGCTGTCTTTATAGTAATTCAAATTAAATTGTCCTTATGTTTAAATTCTACATTTTATTCTAAAATAAGACGTTGCTCTTTGAAATGAAGTCATAATTTCAAAGGTAGTAAAGAAATTGCGCAAATTATTTAAATTTGAAAGTACCGCGAGCGAACAACGGACGCCATTAACGCGCTAATGATCATAAAAGTAAACATGTCCTGAAGAGTAGAGTATGAATACATATTTATATAAGACCTCGCTCTTGAAAATACTGTGAATGATGTAAAATCACAGGGCAAACCTTGACTATGAAAAAAATGTGGAGCTATGGCATTTTTGAACCCTAGAAACAGAATTATATCCAAAATTCATAGTTAACAACACTAACAAGATAATATTAACTCCATAAAATATTTTTTTAGGAATTAGAATGATTTAATATGAGTTACTTCTTTATTTCACCCATAATAATTGCAATATTATTATCAGAATACTATGTATTACTTGGCTCTTGAAATTCAACTATGTTTTATTCACATTATAAAACAAAGTCGCTATCTGCCTCTGTCTGTTTTTCCACTTACTACATATAAACCATATATTTTGCTACGGTTTTCACTAATCGAGAGAGCAATAAACGAGGAAGACTTGTACACCATTAATTTAAAAAACAATGCATTCTTGCGAACCCGGGGTGGGTCCTTAGTATATTTAATATATTATTAAAAATACATGCTGTAATTTGATTTCAAATTTTAGATTGGAAAATAAAATAACTGCCATGACACCGCATTTTAAATAAATTTAAGAAAAAAACTCAAGGCAGATTTGTAGCCCTAAAAAAAGGCAATAATAATCTCATTAATAATGTAATAGCTGAATTTAAGAAACTGAAACAGGTCGTGGGTTTAATTTAGTAAATTAGTCGACGCAACTAGGCTGGAGTACATTTGGGCGCTTATATTAAATTTAGCAGCACAACTTGGCGGGAGATAAATTTCCAATAATTTAACTGGAGCTTCTCGCGGTAGAATTCCACGCTATGTGGAATTAAAATTTAATATTTTCGCAGAAGATTTCGATTCATCTAATAATTATACAAGTACTAGCTGGTGCCCGCGACTTTGTCCGGATTGAAAAATTCTACTATTATATGTATATGCGAAAGTTTTTGAGGATGTATGTTTGTTACTCTTTCATGCAAAAACTGCGGGACAGATTTGGATGAAATTTGGCAAACAGATAGTTTATTGCCTGGATTAACATATAGGATACTTTAATCCCGAAAAAACGCGCCACTGTCGTCACAGCGATAAAGATGTCGGGCATTATACTACGTTTTTCAACGCGCACAAAGTCGCAGGCACCAACTAGTAAAAACTGTAAGTAATCATGAGCATAAATGATAAAAATATGAGCAATAATTTATTCAATCTATATTGATGTTATAGTTTTGTCAGGCGTTGGTTTTTTATTTTTATATGATCCTTCGGGAAAAGTGTTTTTATATTTTTATTTTATGAAAGGTATCCTTATGACCTTTTCTCTATCCCTGGCAATGTGTGTGCAAAATTCCATGATGATTGGTAGATTAGTTAAGGCGTGAAAAGGTAACTGACAGACAGAGTTACTTTCACATTTATATGTATATTAGTAAGGAGTGTGGATGTAATATCAACATAAAAAACTGAATTGAGTATATTTCAAAGCTCGAAATCTTTTAACCGATCTTAATGCTTGGTAAATATTAAGTGGTTTTTTTTAATTCGAAGTGTCCATTTATTTTCAAGTAATATTGTTTCCATACTTTGTTCCAACATTTGATTCCAGCATAAATATTAACTATCAATACACAAAGCCCCTTAAAATAGGCATAATATTATTATAAGACGTAAAGGCCTCGTAAGTAAATTATGTTTTGTAATGTCTAGCAACAATTTAATACGTAGATATTAAATTAATTGGTCTCAGGTAATAACCCTCCCTACTTATCGACTAACCTCGTTCAAATATTGCACGAAATTAAGCGTGAGAACCACACGCGCCCGAACTAATTGGAATAATGAATAGGCTTTTAATTCGGTCATTGCATTCAATATTGAAAATAATACCAATTTATATTTAATGTTAATTAATATGAAATCTATACATTAATAAAATCGTAAACGAGCCGTATCTGTAGTCAACAAGCTTCGGATTGGCGTCTTCCAACTGAGCCGAAACCGAAAAAACACGTCAAATGATGATGACAATTACTCGTATTTAGTAATCGGAGTGTCGTGTATTTGGAATTCTTGCCGGAAGGTTACAGTGAATAAGGAATATTGTCTGGCGTTATGCGGCGTTTGAGAGAGCGAATTCGTCGAAAAATACCAGATTTATGGAAAGAAAACTCATGGATTTTGCACCACGATAACGCGCCATCTCACACGCCTGTCATTGTGAACGAATTTCTGGTCAAAAACTCAACGAATTTTATGAAACAACCACCGTATTCCCCTGATATGGCTCCAAGCGATTTTTTTCTTTTTACAAAGCTCAAATTACCACTTCGAGGCGCCCGTTTTCAGTCGATAGAAGACATAAAAGAGAATTCGCAGCGAACACTGAAGTCGATTCCAAAAAAATCGTTCAAAAGGTGTTTTGATGATTGGGTTATTCGTTTAAGTTAAGTATATAGATTCGGAAGGGGCATATTTTGAAGGCGATACAATAAAGGATAAATATTTTGTGTTTTATTGACAGATTTCCGATACTTTCTTGACATAGTAGTATATCCGAAGGTGGGTTACTTTATAGGGGACAGTACAAGTAAAATTTTAAGAAATAAAGGCAATATCTTTTAAATATATATATAACAAATTCCGGATATTTTCAGATAATTTTTGATGTAAAATCTAATTAACTCTAAGAAATCTAATTAACTCTAATTAACTCTGTATCCTGTTATTATCTGGCTCACCTATAAAGATTTTTTTAATAAAAACCTTGTAATAAGATCAAACAATAGAACTTGTGACGTCTGATATCATGGTTCTTCATTTAGCCTAATGTTGATATTGATTTTCTTCTTTAGATAGATAGCTTCTACAGAATTGTCAACATTAAATTGCCTAATACAACGCAGGGCACAGTAAAAGTTTCTAGAAGATAAGGCACAGTAAAAGTTCAGTAAAAGTTCTCAAGATTCTCGTTGCTCTGTGTACATCTGCTACAATGTGTACGAATACATCTCCGCGACGATTCACGAGTAGGCTGGCCGGCGGCGATAGGACACAAAAGCTGGATATATTGTAACAAAAGTCCTTTAGTGGACTAAAGTCTTTGTTTTGAGCACTTTCAGCTGGTTGTAAGACGGGCGATTTATTCAGCATTTTAATATTGCCTTTTATAACGTTTGCTAGCCTAGTGTACGCGCCCCCTTTTCTTAGGTGTTTAAAAAATTTATTGTTACCAATAAAACATTATCTATACATATAATAAATCGTGAACGAGCGTGTCTGTACATTAAATATTTAAAAAATTAATAATATGTACACGTTGTACTTATGTTACCGATGTCAAAAAAAATAGTATTTAGAATTTTTGTCTCTGTCTGTGCGTTTGTGCACGCTAATATTAGAAATATCTTAACCGATTTGAATGCAGTTTTCACTGATGTATTATAGCAAGCTTCCCGTATTTTTTGTCTGTATGTATGTTTGTCTGTGCCTTTTTGCACGCTAATCTCAGAAACGTTTAGACTGATTTATTTTAGGAAGCTTCCCGTAACATTAGTGTTTGTTTCATTCCAATCGCTTTACAAACAAAAAAGTTATGCGCCATACCGAATACCACGGGTACGAATTAAAATAAAATTGTACAGAGAAAATATAATATTATAACATTTTGTTTATCTGTTGCTAGGCAACGCTTTTTTCGGCGTATGACTGCTGACGCCAGCGGCGCCGCCAGTTTTAGACGGTGGCGCCCGCGCCGCCACCATTTTTTTGGGCCCACCTTGGGATCTGTACTTTTTTTTGATGAAAGATACCCTGTGTTCTTTTCTGTATCCCTGACAAATAAAATTTCATGAAAATCGGTTGAGTAGTTAAGGCGTAAAAGTATAACAAACAAACTCACTTTCGCATTTACATACAATATTAGTTAGGATTGCCTATCACTTGTCATTTTTATGAAAACGAATTGACCAGGTCAATTCATACGCACAGATACTGAAAAGAAGGGTGAGAAGGGGTGATTTCAAATATATTCGCTTATATACGAGTGTGTAACGAACAGGCAGACTTCATGCCTATAAGTCAAAGCCAGAGAATTCGGAGTGCGTAACAGATAAAATAAGCGTAAACAGACTAAATTGACTAGTTGAGGCATGGAATTTACAAATGGGCTAAGTGTCAAAATACAATTATGGAGAAATTAAATAAAAATGTATTGGTTTTTTAATCAACGTTTTATTTAGCTCAACAATATGATAAAATATATCTAACAGGTACTGTTCAGACATGTACCATTTAATAACATTAGTTGTAAGTTATTTCTGAAGACAAATCGTTATTATTTTAGCCAATAAAGAAATGGGTTAAAATACAAGATATTTTCTTTACATATGGGCTAAGTGCCACACTAATTATATTATTATTGGGGCTAAGTGCCAATATTTAATAATTAATTATTACACAAATTCCTGTAGAATTCTTGAAAATTTTCTGGCAAGTATTCGATCATACGATCAACTACGATCGGATACACGCACGAGTCCATTTGTAAAGAACAAATGTTTGGCACTTACACCCAACGCCATCTATGAAACATTCCCAAATTTATAAACTTTTCTTGGCACTTTGCACCTTTGAAATGGAATGTCTATACAGCATAGCTCCTATGAAAGGTAAAATTAAAATTTTGCTTTTTTTTGGCACTTAGCCCATTTGTAAATTCCATGCCTCAATTAATGATGCACCAAAACCCAAGAGTGCATGCTGATATTTAACTTGGTCTTTTGTAAGACAGTCTTTATTGCAGCCAGATGGATTGCCCACTTTTTAAATAGACGAATGCAGAGTGCCTGCCGCTTATCAACTTGTATTGGAAATCGATAGAAGATACCTTTTTAATTTTCATTTAATAAAAAGAATGAAGTTAAAAAGCTAAATTTTTTCTATTACGAATAGCTTCATCAGTCAAGTAGGTATATAAATCTACCTATATTATTTTTACATTTACTACTACCGCTAGTAAATCATACTGGAATTAAATGAATGTCTATTCCCCACTGAGTTTTCATTCCTGAATTAAGTACAAAAAAAAAACCACCCCGGGACGGCGTTAATTTAACACCGTGCTGTAAGCTCGTGACGTTGACACGATTTTATTTTAATTAAAACAGTTTAATTATCATTATTGACGTCACTATGTTCAATATTCTCGCTGTTTCATATCGGTAACAAAAATATTTATTCATATCTTTTTGCGGTAGAAATTGTCCTATAAATTTATTGGTATATTTTATTTAGCAACAAAAATAGACATAACGAAGATTTTTATTCGCTACAATATAATATGAAAGTTTCTAACATAAAGCTCCGTGCTCGAGTTGTTAACGTTTTTATTTAAAGCTCTGTCTAAGGGTCCAGGGTTTGATTCCTGGCAGGGCCAATTTTGGTAATGAACTTTTTTCATAGTTGGCTCTGGTCTGGATATGGCGAGTAGTGGCAGGGCACACTACGCTTCGCAGTAATTTGGATAGCTTGTCCAGAGGCAGTAACCACCGTGAAATAGCAGCATGGTTCTGTTGTGTTTCGGTGAGTGAGTAAGGAATACCAGAGCCCATTTCCCTATGCCTTATCGTTAATCCTACTATGATAGGCCATCAAGTGAACATTCAAGTGGACCGTCAGCTTGTCCGAAGACCTTAACATAAAGTAATAATAATAATAAAAAGCGGTATGCAGGTTAGTGACTTTATGGTAGAATGTCACTATGGCCAAAAAGCAAAAGCAACATTAGAAGATAACAATAGAAAGTCAATTCATTATCGACTCGTCAAGATAGATAGTAGGTATACTATTATTTCCACGGACATGGTGGATGATATATGACTGCAGTGTACGCGACAAAAAAAAAACCTGAAAAAGACTATACCTCAGCAAATGTAGAACAAACCGTTTCGCAGTCATTTGGGCAGCCCGTCTGGTGGCAGTAACCACCCCCTTACAGAAGACTACCGTGAAATAACAGCACGTGTGCTGTTGTGTTTCTGTGAGTGAAGTAAGGGATACCAGAGCCCATTTCCCTATCCCTTCCCAATCCCTTATCCTTAATCCTATTGTAGTCGGCAGGCGCACTTGCAGCAGCTTTGGCGTTGCTTGTATTATAGGCGACGGTAGAAAAAAAAATCACAGGAAACGGTAAAAATATAGTTGTTAAAGAAAATTATGATATTTCTAACCTAAACGAGTGTCGATCTACTAAACAAGAGAACAAAGTATGATAACTTCGTTAGCGCCGGATTCGTAATTTACATAATGCCACCGGACGCCTATTCTCCACAATAGACATGATTGCTATTACAATATAACATGGCGCTGAGAAATATTGAAGATGAAAAATTCTTCATTTATATTTTAAACATAACTCTCCTATAACGCTATTAAAATTTCAGAAAGTGTGCGTCATATAATCGCAATAACAATGATTTCAGGAATGTCTTCTTGAAAACACAACTCAAGGTATCTCAGGAAAACTTGCGACTCTGATAAGACCGACTCAATCCGACTCGGGATAACATTAAAATTTTTCTTAAATTTTTCACCTACCTACTGATCAACTACAGTAATAAACAAAACCTATACATAAAGTTGTCTAGCTATAATTTCTGAGCATTTCAATAATTGCCCTTCAATCATGCCCCATATATCATGTAATTATATAAATCTATATAATTAAAAATCAATTGTCACGTGTATGAGGGTGGGTTAGGGGGTTTTGTTTTGTTTAGGGCTTTCTTTGTCCCTTATTCGCGCACTAAAATTAAAAACATTCTGGAGTTTTCACGTGTAAAACGTAATACAGTTTGATGTGGAAAAAATGCTGCTACCTTGTCGTAAGCTAAAAGTTAATGTAGAGCTAAAAACCAACCTGTGATGGGGTTTTAACGTAATATTCCGTGTCATTGATGATGAGTCTGAAATCGTTCTCCAACAGCGACTCGATTGTATCGCTCGCTGCCACACGAACTCTCTCGTCGGCAGCTAGAGCAGTCGCGCGTTCCACGCCGCGATCTTCGGCTTTCACCTTTAAAAAAACACACTTTTTAATTAATACGCAATAAAAAATATTACACTTAAAAAGGGCTTAATTATAATAATTAATTTAATTCTGAATAAACATACGGCTTTCATTAATTAGGTACTTTAACTATACATAAAAAAATTTGAGGGGTCCCTTTATCAAGTGGCTAAGGTGCTTGCTTTAAAGCTCTCAGAGATCCCGGGTTCGATTCCCGACTGGAACTTGTACTTTCGAAGTGAACTTTCCATATTTGGCTCTGGTATTGATCCGGGAAGTAGTGGCAGCATTTGGATAGCTCGTCTGACGGCAGTAACCATCCTCTTACAGAAGACCACCGTGAAATAACAGAACGTGTGCTGCTGTGTTTCGATGAGTGAGTAAAAGATGTCAGAGCCCATTTCCCTATCTCTTATCCTTAATCCTACTATGATCGGCAGCGCACTTGCAAATGATCACTATCCACACAGGAATCACAGTCTGCCTGTTTCAGTAATCGGGCGTCAAGCTACTGGGCTATTAAGCTAGTTTAATGGCGGCAAAGACTCAGGATGGACAAATTGTAAATTTCCCTATTGTACAACGTGTAGTACGAACAAGAGTACTACACGTCAGAGCATCTCTTCTGACACTAAGGGATACAAGTTCCGTGAATATACATATTTATAAACATATAATTTAATTTTCAATTTTGCTTTAAGTTTAATTTTCAATTTTAATGACTCTGGAAACCACGCGGCATGGTCAGAAATGCCTAAAAGAAATCCAGATAATAAAACTAAAGACAATAGATCAAATACTTTTATTCGCATCATAACGACGATGCATGAACGACGTAATATCATATAATAATTTCTCAATGTTGCGATATCTAGTGACAAGCCTTTGAATCCGTTCCAACAGACTAAAGACTACATTTAAACTAGTTTTGTAAAATAAATGTACTTTTCATATAGGGGATATAAATAGGTATATCTTTTAAACATTTTAAACTTCGCTGGAAATTGGGATTAGGCTTTCATTCCTCAATGGATGACTGATGAGATAAAGGATAAGACAATCAAAAATCATGACAATGACATAGTGTACATAGTTTTATTGGTACCTGCTCCAATAAATCGCCCACAGTTTGAGAGACCGGTCGGAGGGTAAAACAGCATCTTTCACGGCGGGACGGCAACGGGACAGTGATCACCGGCAAACCACGACGGTACGTTACCGTCACCTCTGTAACAAGCAAGAGTTACTTATAATCAACTTGATCTTCATTATCTTATATATCACCTAATAAAAACTAACAAATTTCATCTGAAATCAAAAATTTTGGAAAAACAGTTGCCCTCGCGACACTTTCCAAGTGTCTAATAAATATTGTAAAGCTCTCCGCGTTTAAAGTATTTTAGTTACAGAATGTCGAACAAACACACCACATAAAACTAATTGTGTGTGTTTCTCGAGAAGGGCTAGATCAAATCGACTATTTTTAAAAAATATTCGTTGAAATCTGAGGAAGGTTCTCACGAAGAGAAAAAATAGAAAAATTGTACGGAAAGTATAAAAACCCCATTTTCTTTTACCCATCTAAAGTTCCTAGCTCACAATTACACATCAGTTCGAACAGTTCAGTCTGTAGACTCAGCTAGTTAGAAATAAGTTTTACTTACTCATTAAAACTAAAAAGTTTTCAATTCGTTAAAACTACTTTTAAGACTTATCCTTCGATACTATTACCGTAGAGCCAGTTGCAGATAGTTATTTAGTCACTGAGATGAATATTATCTCTTGTTATTTCTAACAATCTACATAATATGTGCATTTCGCGCAAGTACTTGTGACCGCAATATAATAAGTCGTCTTAGGAGATTGACTACAGATACGGCTCGTCTTAGGAGATTGCTGATCTAAAATAGCCGAAATATTCGAATTTCCAATTTAAATATGAAATCACATTTTACATATGTAATCGTTTTTGATAAACAATTAAGTAAGAGATGTTTTATTGTCAGTAGTACTCTTGAAGATTTGTTTAGAGGGAAAATGTTGGACCAAATAATTTGTTTGCATAAAATTTATATATGAAATATCATATAAAAAATTAATGATAAGAATACAGGTTTCGATAGGGATGGTGACAATGTAAGTCCTAGGCGGCCAAGATGAATAAACTACTGAAGACATTGATGAAATCAAAGAAAATGTGAGTGTTATAGATATATTCGTGAAAAGTTTAATGGTTATCAAAAGCAGAATAGCAAAGATAATGCGCAGCAAAAGTTGCCGACGACCCAGAATTGTTTAAACGGGTCATAGTTATGACATTGAAACAAGTCTACAATTTTCCCAATTGAAATCCTCAAAGAAGCCAAGTTCGATCGTACTTCTTACTGTTTTTATTTTTCATATATTTAGAAAGTTTATTAATTCCTACCATCAGTTTGCACCGTCTACAATCAGTATTATTTAGAAGTTTTACGTCGCTTGCATGAAGCCATCTGCAAAAAATGACCAGAATTGTGGAAAAACAATTCGTTCCGGTTGCATCACGATGCGTGCTTACGCCTCGCGGCTTGTTCACGATTTTTTGACAAAAAAATCAGACGGAATTGATGGGGCATCAACCTTATCCGCTTTCCCGACCTGCTTTTCCTGTTTTCAGGAACAATAAAGGGAAGAAGTTTCGCGAACATAGACGAGATAAAGGTCTAATTGCTCAAAGAATATTATCGCTAATCATATTATCTACAACTTCAAAATTTCCAATTGCTAATAAACCGCCCTTACAACTAACATGCACTTTAATAATGCATTTTGTAAAAGTATTTTTGCTACTGTGTTTCTACCGCCAGAGGGGCTACACAGTTTACGACTACGGAACACAGTGTGCCCTGCTACTACTAAAATAAAAACAAAAAATACTGTGATTGTTAAGAAATGAATGGTTATTACAGTAATGAACTACTAAAAAACTAATTGATTAAATGCACGTATCGTTTGTTGTATCAAATAAACACCGGTGCTCGTTACTATAAAGACGGCATTTATTGTGGGTACAGTCGCGTTTAATATACGTCATAAATTTAATGCGTGTAAGTAAATAAGTAGGTATTTTAAATCGAAATTGTTTCATTACAGAGCTCGGGCGTTGGACGCACCCTGATTGTCGACGCGCTCCACTTACATATAACACTTTGTACAGTCGAGTAAAAAAGGGAAGATAAAAATAAAAAAATACTGTAGGTACATAATTTAATTCGATGCTAATGGTAAATTTAATTGATAAAACTACCACGGGCTAAGTACATTTTGCGATATAGCAAAATCCAAAGGATATGATAATGTAATGAATTTGTAAAAGCAATTTGTTTTATAATTTTAATACTCGTATTTAACTTATTTACTTGGGACAAACAGTCCAATTAGGTAGAGCCAACTTCGAGAAGGAGGTCAATGTGTGTCAATGTTTTCGACCAATGACATATAGCGCTAAAACGTGGTCTCTCATTCAATGTCGTTCAACGAGATATGGCTATACTCTGGGTTACACTGCGAGATCGAATCAGGACTGAGGAATCCATAGATAAACGAAAGTTAACGATATAATCCGGCGGATCATAAGTTGAAGGTCCTAACGGATCCTTATTTATCCTTACATTTAATGATGATGATGATGATGATGACGAGCTTTTAGTATAGAAGTACCATCGAGTTAGTTACTTACTTTACATCAAGAAAATATATGGATAAAGTTTCTGCAATTATTCAATAAATGTTTTTTAAAAGTGGTTTGTCAACCACTTTTAAAAAACATTTAATGGCCTAAAAACGGCATAGGTTCTATAGTTTGTTTTCACAAATAGCTTATTGCATCTTGATTAGCTTAGCACATTTTGTTATTATATCGCATTGCCAATGGTGAAATATTTTTTAAACGAAATTGATAAAATTATTCGCTCAAGCGTTCGCCGTACATGTCTTCTCGCCCTGTAGCAATTTATTGCCCAATACAATTCATGCTATCAAAGGTTTAACCCTATATTTCAAATTTTAAAAAAGCGAAACATTAGGTTGCAATCTGTGTTTGCCTACACTGAACAAATCAGAGAAGTTCAAACATGGATTCCATTAATTCGTATAGGTTTTGGCAGTCGCCTGAATTTTCAATACTTAATAAAAGCTAAGCACGTAAATTCTTAATAAAAACTTAAAAGAAAACTTTAAAAACATTTTAAGTCTTTAAAAGAAGGATCAGTTTGAAATATATTTGTCCATTGAAACCATAAAACAATAAAAAATACAAAATAAAAATGATGATAATGTCTTAGGATTTAGGATCGACTTTCTAGCCATGTACAATACAAAATATACCAATTCTAGCATAATTAAAAGCTAGAAAAAACAGCTACACATTGTATTATGATGCGTTGTGAATGTAAGCAGATAAATACTTCCTACATTCAAGTTACAAAAAGATTCTTTCAATACTAAATAAACCTCTAAAGACTTTTACGAGTTATCTTAAACGTTTTTGGCATGAAGTTGGTGGAACTGTTCACCTCTTTCAACCGATTGGAACCAACACAAACGTGTATGGAGTCTAAATTCTATATTAGTGCACTACTGCAATCGACGTTTCGATCTGGAAATGAAATGTTTAAACGCTGCTTAAAAAAGAAAAAATATATCGAAATTGTATTAAAAATATAGAAGCCTTCAAAACATGCACAAAGAAACGTAGGTATATTGTGGACTATGTGTACGCTAGCGACTGATCCAGGCTTCGCACGATGCGTTTTTCTGCTCTTTTTGTTTTAAACCTAAGTACAATCTCATAGTTATGGAAAATATATATTACCTAGGTAAAAATATTATTACTATGTTATATCTTATATCTTGTCTTAGTGGCTATTTCTGTCTGCTGGAGTACCAGTATCACTTCGTCCATTGCTGGAATATTGTGATCGCCACGTGAACTAAAGCTCTCTACCTATACCTACCACGTTAAGGAACTGTAGTACTTTTTTGATAGAGGCATTCTTCACATCTTCACAAGCCATTGTGTGGCTTCCCAGGATGTGACTGCGCTTATGCATCAGGGGGCCACACTCGCACAGGATATGCATTGATGTTTCTTCTGCCTCATGGCAGAAGCGACAACCTCCCGTACTAGTGAGCCCCATTACTTTTAGGTGCCTATTGAGGCGGCAGTGCCCCGTTAGTGCTCTAGATAGCATACACAAATTACTCCTACTAAGCGACATAGCCTGACTTGTCACGTTTCGATTATAGGCTTTGATGAACGCTTTGGAATGGTTCAACCCTGGCAAGTTAGTCCAGCGTTTGTAAGATTTAATAAAGCACTGGTTCCATATGGTCCAGCGAGCTAGGCTATTTGGTAGTCCGCACATAGGTTCAGGACCTATTAGCCTACTTTTTGCGCCTACACGAGCCAATTCGTCGGCAAGTTCATTGCCTTCGATACCCATATGGCCAGGTACCCATCGTAGGACCACTTTGTTCTTACTATGTTTAGTTTAACATTGAATTAATAATAGGTACACGTACGTAGTTTCAACCACAAAACAAGAACACAATAACTGCAATTTCAGTTCAGACATTATTTTTTCATACCTAATATTACTTTTTCGTTTTTAAGTAGAAAAAGTAGCTTGGATGGGTCAAAACATTTTTTGTGGTACCTAGGTATTAACTTAATAAAAAATATAATTAATCACGTATACGTAACATCTATTATTGATAAGAACCTGAACAATAATAATCTTTGTATATTCATGTTTGTTATGTAATTGTTTATAGTATCGAATAATTAATATGCAAATATTTTGAAAATTCATTAGCGAACCAAATCCCCGAGTTGTTTATGCAAGATAGCCATAGGAGTGTGATATAGATAATGTTTTTACTCAAATTCCAACATTTAGATTATTATGAAAAGGCTGACTTTTATGTGTTGTAGAATATTATTACAAAAAAAAAAATCTGCCGTGAGTTCTTTTAAAGCAATTTTCTTAAAAAGGGATCCAAAGTATTCGCTTCACACTAAACAAATAATAACTTGAATAGATTTACATTTTTTCAATTTTTTCAATCAAATTTCTATACGATTGTACAAAAATACTTTGTTAAACTTTCAAGCGGACTAATCGCCGTCCGTGGGGGGACGCCTCGCTGTAAGTAACAAGCGGAAACACCTTTTTTGTTCAGATAAACAAACAAAAGATTGATTAGCACTGTGGCGGTACTAAGTGACTCTAGGAAATATTTTTCCTTTTATTATGTTGCCTACTTTTTTCAATATCAAGATATTTTACACGGTAATGAAGACATTTTAAACGAAGATTGCGTTCAGTTCGTTTCATATTTGCATCTGTTAATGTGTGTACGGACAGATAGACGAATGACGAAAAATATATAGGAACTGGGACTGAAGGCTTTCAATGTTGATAAATAGTATTCTTCCATATGCTGAAGCCAGAGGTCTGGCCCAGTAGGTATACTATAACAGCAGAAAAGTGTTCCCTACCTGACTGAAGGGTTTACCGTCTTTAAATGTCAAGTAAATACGTTTGTGAAAAACCTAATAGAAATTTAGTGATCAGTATCTATCGTTACAATAATGATAATATTCTAACCAATATAGAAACAGCATTAGTGAAAGAATTAATAGAAAATTAGAGGAGGTATAATGGGATAAGATTAAGTTTTTTTTTTTAATATCCCCCTAAATACGTCTGCCACGCTTTCATCCACAGGAGCCCGTCATGAAATTAAAGCGATGCGCACGAATCTTGCGCCGCGCCGTCAGCCAACCTGCGCGTATGCAGCCAGACACTATAATTGCCCTGTCACTTTCCTAATTATCATCATTCGGTTACATTCTCTCTGCAATGTTTGATTTATAGATAATCATATCACTTTTGCATGCACGTTTTCTTATCAATCGCGGCCTTGATTTATTCACTTTGTGGTGTTTCGAAAGTGGTAAAAGTGTCTGTTGTTATGGCGGTGTGCATGGTTAAATTATTTAAATTAATACAAGAATCTAATCTTACCTTGGAGAAGGTATTAGGTACCTGCGTACTCGTACTTCCGGCACACTTGATACGGTTATGGTTTTATTTCAAACTGTTTATTCCCTCAGGGAGGTATCGTGTAGTAGAAAATTCAAGCGAAGTTATGTAATAGCACTGCGTATTTGCGCAAAATTGCAGATTTTAAATTTTAACTTCACGTTAAAGACGTTACATATGATAAAGATTTCCAGGCATGCTCACGGTGTACTTAATGGTAAATGGCAACCGTCGCATATAACATAAACAACGACAGAAGGGAAGTGCGCTGTCTCTTTTGGTAAAATAAAGATTAAGGAAGATGAGAAAGAGGAATGGACCTTCACTTCACTCAAACACAAAAGTAGACTTGCTGTTATTTCACAGTGGTCTTCTGTACGGAGGTTTTTACTATCGTCCAGCGGTGTGTCTCACAAACAATGCATAATGTTAACACGGATTAATGCTAGGATTAATTGAAAATTAATATGAAAAAACCTATAATAAATTCAATCCTCCATTAGGATTTCTTTTTATAATAGGATATACAAAATATCCCATGACCGTCCTCACGAGTCGATCTTCATACCGAGTTTAATTATAATCGGTTCAGTGGTTTAGCCGTGAAAAGGTAACAGAGTTACTCGTGCCATCGAATTTACGGTCTCTTCCCAGTAGTCTTACCAATTGAACTACTGGGAATTTCCTTTCCAATAGATTTACTGATAGTAAGACTTGCTGGTGTTATTTTTTCCCCCATTAGTTTTACTTTGTCAAAATTTATAAAACATAGACCTCGTAATTGATAGACAATAACTTTACAATATTAGGAAGTATAAAGAAAACAGTATGGAATATTAGTATGGATGAAGCTATTACAATCTACCAATGTTAATTTATCTTTTTCAGTGCACAGTGAAATTTAAGCCTTACGGACCAACGCCGACCAACTTAGTCGGTCTGTGGGGGAAAATGTTGAAAAAATATGTCCTTCCGACCAATAAATTTTTGGTCGGTGAGGCATTAAGAAATTAAACTGTTTAGAATTATTTTATTGTTGAAATACAAACAATAAATAATTTCGGGTGTATAGTACTCATATATCCACAAACTGAAAAAAAAATGACAAATCAATACCTATAACAAAATCCTAAAGGAGCCGTGTCTGTACATTAAATATTTTCAAAAACAAACAATTTGTACACGTTGCTCTTAGCTTAAACTTAAACTGACGTCTTTTATTATGTTGATGATTGAACTGGACCGGTAAAATTAATTGGGAGATCCTAATTAAAACATTGCAGTCGGACTTGCGTAATAATAAAACAGTTCAAGGTAAACACTGATAGTATAATATATTATTAATCAAGCTATTATAACCAGCCTGCTGATTACCAAGATCAGAAGGCCTAAAATTCGGACTTAAAATAGTGAACCTTTTTAAGTAATTTTAAAAAGTCTATGTAGAGAAGTTATCATTTAAACTTCGCCAGATAAAATACAAAGTAATTTGTGTTCATTTACAGTTAAAATGTATAGTTAGTTTCGTTACCACACGGTAATAAATAACGCTATTAAAAATTTATGGAAACAATTAAAAATAAATGCATCAAAACCATATTCGAGATTAGGTCTAACATAAAATGTAATTACTCTAATAATGATTATTCTTATATATAGTATTGTACACTACCTAACAATATATAGTATTGTACACTATTACATTGTACACTACCTAAAAATAATATAAGGTGAATGTCGCTCTATTGGGTATTTGGGGCAGCATTGAATTAAACAATTCAAATTTATTTTACGACGATATGCCACATGGGGCCAGAAATATTATGTCGCAACTATTTTAATTGCTAATTGGAGGTATTATTTTGCATAATAGTCAGAAAAATTTTCCAACGTCTTTTCTAGTAGTTACAGGACATCTTAAATCGGATGAGTAGTTTCGAAGATTACATCTTACATACAAATTTTACCTCTTTGTAACATTAGTGAATAAGTATGGATCGGCCGTTATTTAAAACGGTCATACGAGGGGCACACTGAAATGATCGGGAATAAGAAAAACCACATGCACGGTATAGCTAAATTGTATTTTATTGTTTTTCGAAGCTCCGTTCAACTTAATGCACTTTTCCATTCGTGCAAACCAATCATTAAAACAGTAATTCCAGTCTGAAGTTGATGTTGACAAAATGGCTGATTTGTACGCTTCCACAGCTGCTTCGGGGTCTTCAAACTTAACCGTTGACCGCTTAATAAATCTTTCATTCTAGGGAATGTAAAGAAATCGTTTGGGCTCAGGTCAGGACTGTACGGAGGATGGCTCATCAGCTCAACGTTTTCCTGCTTCAATAAATCATTTGTCTTCCGAGTCGTATGGGAGCTCGCATTATCGTGATGTAAGATGATGCGACGTTTCGGGTTATTTTTTCGGAGTTCGGCTATCATTTCTGGCAAACAAACCGTGATATACCACTCGGCGGTAACCGTTCTGCGTTCCTGTAAAGGAATTGTAGCAACATGCCCCTTTTCCGAGACAAACGTAGCGACCATTTTCTTTGACACGCTGCGGGAGCGAACCACTTTCGTTGGCTTGACCTCGTCTTCGAAGACCCAAACTGCTGACTGATGTTTTCCTTCAGGTTCGTATGAATAAATCCATGATTTGCGTCACCTGAGACGATATTATAAACGGCATTTGACTTCCCTCCGTTGAAGCGTTGCAGAGTATTCCGGCACCAATCTACACGAGCCGCCTTTTGCTCTTCGGACAAATTGTGGGGAACCCAGCGGGAAACTAGCTTTCTTACACACAGCTTGCAGTCATTCCGATACTGATGACAGCCCGAATCTGCTCGTATGTCACATGACGGTCATCTAATATAATATTTCGCACAGCTGCGATGTTTTCAGGCGTGACCGCTGTTCTTGGTCGACCTGCAGAAGAAACAGTGCTGAGCGACACACGACCGCGTCGGAACTCGGCATACCAGCGGTATATTGTCGTTTGACTCGGTGCTTCGACATCATAAATCGAAACAAGTTCGCTGAGAGATTTATCTTGAGATAAGCCGCGACGAAAATTGTGATAAATTATGGCACGGAAATGTTCACGCGTGAGCTCCATTTCTGTTAACGACGTGTCAACTTTAAACCAACATAGTTTTTGTTTTTAATAAAAAAAAAAATTGTTTGAATGTCATTCTAAGAGGCCAGTATTCAAATTCTAAAAAAAGGTTTTATTGTAACTCAATCCGAAATATTCTATTCCCGATCATTTCGGTGTGCCCCTTGTGGATTAGATACGTATAAGTATTAGGAATTCGAAGTTTTCAATTTTAACTTCATTTTTTTTCTTTTATGGATTATTATAGAAAACCATAATTTAGAATTTAACGTTTATCTACGTAGTTCACTACATTACCTAATAAGCATCATCCACGGAGCGTCACAGTATGTTATTCTATCATCTTTCTGAGACTTTCACCGTGTTGTGACTTGTTATTCTCTCCTATGGACCGCCGTATTGTACCTATATAATAGCATTAAATATTTTCCTGTCCCATTTTGAAATCGTCCGTATGTCCTATGTATTCCTATTTTGAAGTCATCTTGAAATCGTATGTATTCTTGGAATTTGCAATGAATCTTCAATTATTATTTATCTTGACCCCTTATAATTTAAGAATTTCCATACCTCTGGGATCCCTTTTTATCACAACCAATAAAACTCTATATAACTTCTTCAAATTTATGTGAACATAATTATTATATTATTAAAACATTCTCTAATCCATAATAAATAGTACATGATATAAAAACATTCACTACATGAAAATACAAATCAAAACTCTCCAACATTATTTTTCATTTTTTTTAAACATTCTACATTCGACATTTTTCCATAAACCATACCAAAGAAAAAAAATCACGTCTTCAACATGTATGTCCCTTCTGTAGGTATACTGACATAGCGTAATGATTTTCTCCTACATTTGCAATGTTGAAGCCTCTTCTTATACTCCTTTTTAGAAAATATTTCATCTACGTATTTCCATTACCATCGTACAACGGGCCACGATTCATTCGTTTCTGCCGTTCACAAAATTAAACCCATGCATCAAGCATTCACTCAGAGAAGCGACAGTATTGGAATTAAAGGCGGTATTGTCTCGGGAAATGAATGTGAATAGGGCAGATTAACAACCATTCTCCGTAGTACACGTTACTTGAATTGGCTCCGTAAACGTGTACACAAGGTTCATCAGAGACCCCTTTGTTAGTTTCAGAGCACAAGGTTGGAACATCTCCGTAATAATGACTGTAATTAATAATTATATTATTATTATTATATATTTAGGCTTTGTTAAAGGCTAAATTTAACTGACTGAAATTTGACTGTTTTTCATTTATACTCTTTAAAAGAGGCTTTTTTTTAAAGTATTCTTCAAAATAGTGTCTTTGTCTTAAATTTCTGTAATACGTATCTTGAATTCGTTTAAATTATTAAATGTGGCAAAATTGACATATTACAAGTGTAGTTAAGTATTTTGTTGCCCTTAAGAAAATAATAATATGTATGTAGTGTCTAAATCCTATATTGACCAATTATTTATAATTAAAAGAGTAGTTCACATAACACGATTTAATAAATTTAATATTTAACAGTTCGATAACGCTAAAATGCTATTATTTTTCAGATTTGTGGAATTATTGTAGATACATAGAGAAAACTGTTCTAAATTAAACATAGGCTAGTTTTAAGGGGAAAACATACATATTCAGTGACAGTTAAACAAATTTGAAAAATTTATAGCGGAGCTAATAGAAAAATGGAAAAGTTGTAAATAATTTATGATTTAAGATTTCTATCTTGAATCTATTCTTAAAAACTTTATACGTTGGAGTGATTTAGTAAACTATTAATAAAGTCTTCGTTGACGGCTTCGAATGATTGATTAGAATGATAAACGAACTGCAACTGAAAAATGACATTGCATACAATATGAACGAAAAAAAATGAATTATTTTTTATGTCAAAAAATGAGACGTAACTGACATTACTTTCACTTTTGGATTGCAACCTTATCCGGATCTAACAAACAAATTTTGTAATAAACGTTCTCAGTAAACCTAATCGATTTTAATATTAAATGAGAAAATATTTATTTATTTAAATAAGAAATGTAAGTTGGGACTGTCAAAAACAATACGCAAGAGAAAAGAGACTGACAACAAGAGATTTAGCCTCTCTTTGTGTGTTTTACCGGTCAAGTGCTTTGATAAATTGTTGAAATTAAGGCACGCCCCGACTTTTTACCCCTGAAGTGCGAGATGTTACTTTTTTAGCTTTACTTGATAAAAATGTAGCTGTGCACGGTTTGAATGGGGAGTAACTTTATTAAGTGGACTCACGAACTTGAAGCAAACTCCTTTAGAAGCGGTGTAGCCTTGGATTTCTTCAAACGTGCATTAAACAAATTCTTGCAAGGTCGGCAGCGAACCTGCATGCCACACGACACGTCTCGTGTCAGCTGCCTCCCATTATTGTTAATATAAAAAGACTGAAATATCTTCTCCACGGTTAATTATGATAATTAGCTACTGTGACCTAAGAACACCGGCAGTACCGAAACAAGTCTCAAGGAATTAACGCCCTATATTACATCACAATAGCTGTTATATCTTAATCCCGCACAACGCTGAACTAATTCATTTGCCGCACACGTATATCCGTCTTAATTTCCCTAATACATTGTAAAGAACTTTCTTCTTGGGCTATTCCTACAAAAAAATGTGATAAAACGAACTCTATTACGTACGCGGTAACGTCTCTTTTGTTAAATTAATATTCGGTGTCGGCTGTAATCAGCCCACGTCACCGCAGTCTGCGTCTGCTCACTTATCGATAAATTGTGATAGAAAAGTGCTTCTCCACAATTACTGAACTCATATTGAACAATCCAACCGTGACGTCCTTCGCGCATCATTTAACTAACGCGCTTTTATCTTTACTTAAAATGTTAACGTCACTGTTATGAATCATGATTAGTAAATGAATTTAAAATGAAATGCCCGACAGTTTGAAAACAAAAAGATATCTCCTTCACAAGTTTAGTATCGAATCATATTCAAGGGATGAATTTGAGTTACTATTAAAACTCATATCTATGTAGAACAATCCAATACCAATATAGAACAGAAACCAGAATTAGGGACAGTTAGTCTTTCTACTAGTTGGCGAATACTTGATGGTAGATGGTTTCCGTCGCCTATAACACAAGCAACGCTACAGGTGCTGCAAGTGCGCTGCCGACTAAATAGGATTAAGGATAAGGGATTGGGAGGGAATAGGAAAATGAGCTCTAGCTTACTCACTCACCGAAACACAACAAAACACGTGCTATTATTTCATGGTGGTCTTCTGTAAGGGAGTGGTTACTGCCGCCAGACGGACTTTCCAAATGACTGCAAAACGCAGTGTGCCCTGTCACTATTTTGCAGATCCAGACCAGAGCCAACTTTTAAAAGTTCATTTTCAAAATTGCTGTCGGAAATCGAACCTGAAAACCTTAGATCAGAGCGTTATGGCAAGGACCCTCAGTAGATTAAATGTATTTATAATACTTATAATTCTAATAGTAATTATTGTAGATTTTTAGGGTTCCGTACGTCCGAATAAAAAAAAACGGAACCCTTATAGGATCACTCGTGTGTCCGTCTGTGCGACCTTCCCCCCCCTTATCTCCGAAATTACTGAAGCTAAAATTTAAAAAAAAATACAAAAATCAGTTTTCTACTTATAGGTTATAGGAAAACCTTTAAGAAGTCCATGATATTAAAATAACATGGTCAAATCACTCAATATTGTGCGGATAGGTAACATCGTACGGAATCCTCTTTCAACTCGCACTTGTCCCGTTTTTTTTTTTTTTTTTTTTTTATTATATTGAATTCCTAAAAAAATTGAATAGTGGGTACAAATTCAACATGTATGAATTATACATAATATTCGCTTCCACGTTTCATAAAGATTGTGAAATTTTTATGTAGACATTGAATTGTCAATATCACAGGGCTTACGATGCGTATGATGGATCTTTTGACGAGGGTAACGTGTTTTATATTTATTATATTTAGGATGACACACGATTTCTTTTAGACATTACATAGGCATGTACTGCATATTATATAAAAATATCTTTTGTACTTTTAAAGATTTCTTAACTTTGATAAGGATGATAAAGATCGTAAAGGACTTATTCACCCATGTATTTTACTTAAAAAAAATGAAGAAAAAAGTAAATTAGCGTTCATATTTCAATCGCATCGCAATCACAGATTATCTAAGTTTTAAAATTATATTTAAAAAATCTATAAAGGTATAAAATATTCAACCTTAAAAGACGATGGACACAATATATATTTGTTCCAAAATCACAGAAATTAAACTGTCAAAACTAATATTGTTATAAAATTTTCGCAAGCATAAAATTTCAAATACATCTCTGCTTTCTCCTGTTGATACTATTACAGAATAAAATGAAATACCAACTGAATGCAGTCGTGTAAATAATACTGCAAACAGAGACGAAACTGGCACAGAAAGGAATTCGTTTATGAAGGAAGTGGGGAAATAATTCAAGTGAAAAATGTCCAAGAATTCCATTTCACGAGTGACATTTTACAACCGGGCAATATGGGGATGTCTTACGTGCTCAATGACGTGATACCCGATATTTACGCTGTCCAAAACAATTCGAGACGCAGTAAAATTCGTAACAAAATAATGTTTTATATGTTTTATAAAAAATCAATATGTTTTATAAAGTTTATATAATAGTTTACTTTAAGAGTAAAATAGAAAGGCTAATAAATAAACTTTTCACCTCTCCAGCACGAAAAGGGTGCTTTTGGTGCCTAAAAACTCGCAGGAAAATCGATTTTTGCTGCGAGCGTGAGGAAAAGTGATTCAAATTTCGAACACGCGATTTAACTCACAGGAATAACATTAGGATTTTATTAGTGTGTCCAGCCATACCCGACTAGAGCGGCCGGCCGTAGCCAACTAGAGTTGGCCCAGCTGTGAAGATAGTTTGACAGCTGTTCAGTTACTGATTCAGAAATAGGTCTTGGTGTTTTTGTACTGTTTTGGTAAATATAAAAAAACTATTACCTTTAATCTTACAAATTGCAGTAATTTTACTTTCAACTTTTAATATTTTTGTTAATTAATTTAGTTATAATTTATGTGACTATGGCTTTGTGAATGTTGGCTATAATAAACAACTATATTTAAAATTGTCTTAATTGATTTTCTTACCTAAAGATAAATACCTAGTAACGTTTTTCTCGCTGTTGAGGTGAAAAGTTGTATATTTAACACGAGAGCAAATTTTTTTATGTCTCGTGCCTTTAAATCACTCACTTCGCTCAGTAGTCTATATTAGAATCACTCGCTACGCTCGTGATTCAATTCTATAGACTACTTCGCTAGTTCGTGATTTAAAGACGGCACTCGCAGGAAAAAACAATTTGCTCTCTAGTTGAACAAATAACTATTATTGGTTGGCATTAGAGTCCAATAAAAATTTGAAAGACTATCTTCTCCTTAGGCATTATAAAAAACATTATATCATATTTAGGGCGATGACTTAAGTAGAAAAGCGTCATTTTCGTAGCCTAATTAGACTTCTTGGAGTAAAATATAAATTTAGATAAAAATACAGAGCATAATACACTACCTACATTCAAAAAAGGTTGAATCGGGCAGATTTATACAAAAAAAAATCTGAGAAAAAATAATAAATTACTACCCAAAAAAGCTTTCTCGTCACAGTAAAAAAATTTGAGCAACAACTACATTATTATTTAAGCTTTTGTGCAATATTGCAATATTTTTAACCTAATAACCTAATTCATAAGGTTTTTCATTTTTCACCATCATTCATAGGGTATAGGTTGCGGTCATTTTGGTCTGAGATCAGTCCTTGTCTTTAAACCAGGACTAATAAATCTAGATTTGCTACGGTACTAATGTAAATATCAAGACTGAATTTGTTATGTAGACATTATTACAAAAAGCAAACTTAGTGAGTACTATTTAGTATCGAAATTATGTAGACACAGATTAACTTAGGTCGCATCGTTCCGTTAGCTATATACATTGTTAATATTTTCATTTAAATACAATATTCTTAAAAAAATAATTTAAATTATGTTTAATCGTAATCCTATTTGTTGCATAAGGATTAATGAGATCTTATTTACAACTGAGATCTTATAACCGTAAGGAACAAAATGAAGCACCTTTTCGTGTATTACGTGAAAGTATTAACTATTAAACAACTAGCTGTAACCCGCGGTTTCACTAGCCGTTTACCTAAACTGACAAAGACAACATAATAATTGCAGACAACATGACAGTCATCAAATGAAAAAATATAATATTAATATTAAAATTAAATTTGAAATTAGTAAGATAAACCATAGTTTAGTTAAGGGGAGGATCGATGTTTTATGATTTAAAGGAAAACTGGAAGTTTACTACTACGATAAACCGTCCGTTCTGCATTCCCGCTTCCGCAATTGAGATCTCATTTGCTAATGATCCAATTTTTCAGTTCGTTGTTTCAACAAACATCTGTTTTCCATTTAGAGTATAATTTAAAGGTAATTCCGATAAAATAGTACCCAATTTCTACCTTACATGAAGCCATTAATTTTTCTCTCCCTAAATTATGTTTGCAATAAACAGTTAGGCGTTGGGTTTATTCAAACAAATGTGGTTTATTCAATGAAATTTACGTGTATAATAATATCCTTGGGTTTAACGTCCGATTTTTTTAAAATTTATACATATATAATAAAGCTGAAGTGTTTGTTGAACGCATTAAACTCTGGGAAAACCTGCCGGATTCTAATTTTTTTTTTGCATTTGACAGCCTAATTTCTTCTAGGCCAAGCTACAGAGATTTTTTCATGTAAAAAATGTTAGAAGAAAACCAGCAGCTCCATTGTTTGAAGAATAGTTTCATATGATATAGTGAGAATAGTGGCCGGAAGATCTACGCTACAACTCAAAAAAAAACCCGAGTTTTGAATTTTTGGAAAAGTTGCACTTTGGCCGGTTTTTCCTGATTTTCTCCTAAACTAACGATCCGATCGAGTCATTCGACATCTCATTTTCTTCATGTTATCATTCTCTACAATTACCCTGATATTTTTTGCATAAAATTGTTAATAACAAAGTTATAAATAATAAAGTCGAGTGAAAAACATTGCGATCAAAATTTAGTTTTATTATAATTATCATCTACATCAGAAAAACAGGATCCACCAAAAATATACTTTTAATTTTTTAGTTTTAATCTACTAAAAGACGCATTAGACAAAGTTATATTAAGATCTTCTCATTTATTAAATTATACATGCTACGAAACCGCCACTCTTGAGAATTTTCGCTTACTTTGTTTGCTTATAAAGAATTTTTACAGCATTTGCGGTTAGAATTCCTCGCTACAACTCAAAACTCGTACGTATAATTTTTTTAGTTATTTTTATAGCATACAAGAAAGGTTTTCACTGTAAAAGTACAGACATTTAAGAAAATGTAGTTTCTAGTCGTGTTTCTCCAGGCTTCAAAAAAACGTTCTGATCCGCTGGTGATTGTAATGACATAATTAAAATATGATGATTATGCAGTCAGCATCATTTTTTTTAATGTTAACATCGGCAGACAGGATGACGGTCCACTTGATGGTAGGTGGCTACCATCGCCTATAACACAAGCAACGCCACAGCTGCTGCAAGTGCGCTGCCGACTACTGTAGGAAGTGAAAGGAGATAGGGAAATGGGCTCTGGCATCCCTTACTCACTCACCGAAACACAACAGCACGCGTGCTGTTATTTCACGGTGGTCTTCTGTAAGGGGGTGGTTGCTGCCGCCAGACGGGCTGCCCAAATGACTGCGAAAACGCAGTGTGCCCTGCCACTACTTTCCAAATCCAGACCAGAGCCAAATTTGAAAAGTTCATTTTTCAAAGTTGACCCTGCCGAACCCGGGAACGCTAGAACAGAGCGTTAAGGCAATAAGCACCCTAACCACTCATCCAACGGGCTCGTCATATAATCAGTATACACAATAAATATATAATTTTGCCTTACATGTAGTGTTTTTAGGCGAATATTAACAACGGTTTGGTGTGTAAGAAACCTCCAGCCTTTGTACATGTTTTATAGAACTTTTTCTTTTAAGGTCCGATATACAGGCTAACGGACTTGATGATAGGTGATTACCCTCGCCTCTAACACAAGCAACGCCACAGGTACTGCAAGTGCTGCCGACCATAGTATAGGATTAAGAATAAGAGATTAGGAATGGACAGGGAAATGGGCTCTGGCATCCCTAACTCACTCACCAAAACACAACAGCACACGTGCTGTTATTTCACGAAGGGGGTGGCAGACAGGCTGCCCAAATGATTGCGAAACGCAGTGTGGCCTTTTTTTTGCGTGGGAAAATCTGGAGCGTGCTGACATTTCACAGTGGCCTTCTGTAATGGGATGGTTACTGCCGCCAGACGGGCTGCCCAAATGCCTGCGAAACGCTAAATTTGTTCAATTTTAGCGCGAAACGCTAAACGATAAATTAACTACACAAATGTCTTATTAATTATTATACTTCCTTAATTGTTCAAGCATGGTCTAATTTTTAAACAGTTGACTTGATTAACCTGACAGAACTCAGTTACGAAGTCAAGGCTGGAATTAAAAATTAGGTCAGTGGCGGTTTGGCGGGAGACAAAGACGTTAGAAATTGCGTGACGATGCATAATGCCGTGCAGAATTCTTTAGGAAGCCTTTTGATGGCACATTTGAACAGAAAAATTAACAAATAGAATGCACTTTTCGTTACCAAGTAATTTTAGCCGATTAAGTTAGAAATTAAATAAACACAAAATCCCAAAATTCCATTACCGTTTAACTGATCACCATGAAAGGTGGGAAAGTATTTTATCCATGAAGTAGGTTATAATACTATCAAATTTCAAGGCTGGCAAAGTGTTAGCTGCACTAAACAATTTTTATCTGGACGTTTTTCATACGTCGTAGTACTTACATAGAAATTTATCACCAACTGCTGTGTTCTGCGGTTTAGCCCGCATTAAATTACAAATAAATTTTAGACCAACTCGACCCCGACTGCTGCCGTGGTCGTAACTGAACGTGTCGACAGTGATTTATCAAAAATAAAATAATAATTTTCATTATAAGCATGTTTTTTTCTTTAAAAAATCTTTTTCAAATCAGAGAATCCTTAATTCACTTTCCGTATCCCTTTTTAATCCTTTGCCCTTAACCTACTACGATCGGCAGCGCAATAGGGAATATGCACATTTTTTTTATATTTTCATACGATAGGTTATATCGTTATGTAACCGTAAAAAAATATTCAGCGCCAAAAAACAGAAATTTGGTAACAAAAAAAAAAGTTAAAATTAACTAACAGTTACGGGCACTTTAAACATCCGCCCTTTTGGCGAGCTTGTCGTGACGTCACAATCAAATGTTAAAAATCACAAACATCTACAGGCTTGTTGACATTTCATAGACGTTGACGTCACATTCCATAGACTTTGACGTCACATTCGATCTGACTGTTTCAAGTATTTTGAATTTCCCACATTTTTATGCACTTTTTAATAATTATTTTCTTAACGAAAAAAAAATAATATTAAAAAATATTTACATAGACATAATTCTAAAGCAAAAATGTAGATAAAAAAATATATTTAAGCCCTTTTTGAATTAGACGCATATTCCCTATTGCAGCAACTGTGGCGTAGCAGCCACCTACCATCAATTTGTGCGATTTGTCAACCTGTCTGACGACCTCATCATAAAGAAAAATTACAAATTTCATATATTCATCGTTTAATAAGGCAATACGTGTCTGTCAGTGTTAAGATTATTTTACCGTAAGACTGGTAATGGAAGATCATCTCTAGTTCTAGGAACGCAATTAGCATTAGCTCAATACAATAGTTTATTCATTAAGATTGGACGTTGTGTGTCGTAGCGCGTATCGAACAATGTTTTCACGTCAGAAAGAAACCTTCTTTTACCATCATTAGTGCCTTGCTTGCGTGAGCCAACTTCATGAGTGGTGGACTCGATTAACACGTTGCGTATTACATTGCAATCTAATGGATGCTATCTATTTATTTTTTTTCACTCATAATTTGTACGATTTATTTCATAAATTAAATAACAATCTTTAACACTATATGAAACTACATAACCTAAACAAGGCGAGTGTTAAAATTAAACCCCGGAGGATAATCTATTCATAAAAGTTAGAAATATGCTCCCGGCATAATATTATATGCAATTTAATTCAATTTAATTTAATACACATATATTATTAAATATTATAAGATACAAAGTCGCTGTTCTCCGCTAACTTCTTCTAAACCACCCGAAGGATCTTTATATGATTTTCACTAATGGAAAGAGCGATAAATGATAAAAAATATGATTATCTTTTATTTGTTAAAAATAATCATATTTTTTTAGAATTTTTATTTATTTTTTATTTATAAGTACAGTACAGTATAGTACAGATTAGAAATTGAAGAATTACAATAGTGGAGATGCACACTCGACTGGCGATATACATAGAATACAATGGTGAATTAAGAACTACGGACGGACGGACACTTTTGCTTAGCTATCAAGTTTACTGGTTAGTGTAAATAGGCGATGGTAGCCACATATTCAAGTAAATCATCAGGCCTGCCCGCCAAATTTACCTAAACACATAAGACCTGTATTTTAAAAAAATCTTGGGATAATAAGATAAGATGGTTTCATAAACGCGAAACTCTCTGCCTAATACTTGTTATGATAAAGTACCTTTAATACTAACCGTTTCAAATCGTTGGGATTAGCCAATGAATTCGCGTACTAAGTGTTATTGTTTATCATTCCTTCCGCAACGACGTTTTCCATTGAGAAAGCAGCCGTTCGTGTAATTAGAAGAAACGAGAGCGAAGCGATTTCCGAGGCGGATCGCGCAACAATTAACCTGTGTTCTACACTCCGAGTTATTATAAGCGCTATTAATAACGACACTAGCTATTTTCGCATTCCATTTGCCTTCAAAGACTTTTACATTAGGTAAACTATTTGTGAGGAATTACCATTAATGTCAAATAAATACATCTATAAAATATTGGTTACAATATATCTCTATCTATATCTATATACAAGGTTACAGGGAAAGTCGTACGGAATATTAAAGGACGTTATTATTCCGGTCCTTTCTGATGGATTTGATTATGTAATATGGTGTCCGAAACCACTGTCTAACCATACTTACATACAGTCGGGCAATGTTCAATGTTCGAGCCTGCAAACTGAAGCGAGTTCGCCGAACGCTGCTCTACGCAAGTACATTCATTGCCTGACTGTATGACGTAAGTATGGTTAGACTGTATGGAGATATTGAACTTTAAATACCTATTTTTTTAAATCCTTTTTTATATCGATTTTTTTTATGGAGGTCCTAAGGTCCGATTTTTTTAATATTTTTAGTTAGGAGGCATGTCATTTAATAAAAATAATTAACAAAAATTGAACCTAGCCTAACAGTTTAAAAATACTGCTCGACAATGTTTAGAATTTAAGAATTTTCAATAAGTGTTGTTAACTTCGAAGCACTTTTTTTTTTAAATGTATGGTAATTATTCTGCAAATGCCTTCAAAAACTTCTACGTCTCTTTAGCTATTCAAAAGGGTGTAACACTTTAAAACATTAACGAAATAACAGTTACAGGTACAAGTAGCAGAAGGTACCTTAATTACATTTTAGCTTGAGGTAAAAATAGCGGAAATAAAACAAAAAAAAATAGAGCAATATTTTAAATTTTAAATTACAATTCATGTTCGACATGGCCGCCGTTATTTATGGCTCATCTTTTTCTTAAATTACTTTTCACGACAGAAGTTATATTTATAATATATTATATTAAAAATAGAGTCCGTCTGTATCTCCGCTACCTTCTTCTAAACCACTAAACGTATTTTAATACGGTTTTCATTAATGAAAATAGCAACTGTACGAAGAAAGTTTGTGTGAGTACAGAAACTTTCTGTATTACAGAAAAAAATTGCAACCGTGCGTAGCCGGGCCAGGCCACTTGTGTTGTTATAAATCAATCTTAGTCATGTTCAAAGATTACATTTATAAATTTACTAAAATTACTACTACTAAAATTAGTTAGCGGGACGCTTTATAAAAGCGCAAGAATTATTTGTAAAAGACCAATCGTTTTGTCTCAAAGGATGTTAATTAGAAGAAGTTAACTGATAAAAGGCGAGACGAGAAATTTAAATAAATTCTACTTCGCAAGTTTTGAAATCGTCACGTGAATTAATTTCAAAGTGCAGTAAAAATTTTCACTTCGGATAAACTATAACTTTATAAAAACTAATGTTTTATAGGAAAAAGAGCATAAATAGCGTGCTTTATTCCATTACCTACAATAAATTTCTCATAAAAAGTGGACGAACGACAGTTGTGTACTATGTTCTTAGCAGTCAACGTTTATCACCAAATTGATTACAAATAAACAACATTTAATTACTACTGTTAACATACGCATTAAGAATCATGTTTATACAGCATATTTATTAGAACAAATTTCAAAATCAGCCTATATCTAAATATTATAATTCATTCGCTGTTCTCCTCTGTCTGTTTCTGAGCTTATTTCTTCTAAATCATGCAAGAATGTGATACAGTTATTAATTAGATAAAATGAGAACTATATACATACCTATAGAGCCCTGTGGACGATAGAGTGCAGTCTGTAAAACTATGCCTCGCCGTGTATTTACACGGTTTACACGCAAACAAATGCAATCAAACTATGCCTCGCCTTATTAGTTGAGCAACACAGCGGGTGGAGCTTGACGCAATAATAAATTAAAATATTTACTAATGAAAATGCGGAATTGCGTAGTGAAAGGGTGTAAAAACAAGTCTTCAAAAAATAATAAGCTCACTTGGTAACCAATATTTTCAATAAAATTTATTTGATTGTTTGTTGTTCGTTAGGTAAAAGTAAAATTAAAAGGCAATCATACAAGGAATTGAAAAAGGTTTTTTTTTAATAAATACACAAAAAAATATTACCCAGTAATTTTATTTAATCGACGAATATTGGGGTACTTTGAATTATTATGGCAACACCGGCCTACGCACACATGGTTATAAAATCGGCTTCACTATGTTGTTCGCACAATTCTGTCTATAGTTCTTATTTGGTCTGAGGGTTTTTACGAGGAACGTTTGCACGGATACAATAAAATTATATCCGTGCAAAGCCGGGGTCGGATCGCTAGTACTATATAAATGTATAATAAGGTGTCCCAAAACTCAACAGCCAGCAATGTGCTGATAAAAGGGTACATTAAGGCACAAGAGATGGGAAAACGACATAATCGAGACGGCCGGTCCATGCTGGATGCAAGCAGCCCAAGATAGAGACAATTGGTTTTCTTTAAGGAGGCCTTCACCTGTGGAGGGGTTCTTGTAGACTAAATAACTTTAATTTTAATGGTGTTAATATAAAAAATAAAATTCTACCTTAAACATAATATTTAATTCTAATTCACAAGTAATTTACCTTTTCGCAAGAAATAAAAGTGTCAGCTTTAAAATTGTAGTGCCTGTTGTAGACAATATCAATCATAGTGTGCCTGTAAAGGTAAAAAACATGGGGTTTCAATAATATGCGTATTTTGCGAAAATTTTACTTGATATTTTTCAATTTTTGAATTTCAAACCTTTTTAATGTAAACTTTCATCACTTCTTGGATTTGAGTATATATTGGACCCTGGTCCAATATATCGTGATATAATATACAATTTTGTATGGTGCGCCGTCCAAATGAGCCGTGTCCGGATGCGGACCCCCGCGGTGGAGTTGCGGAAGAGTGCTCGTCCGACCTCGCAACTTCACCAATAGCGGATGAGAAGGACGCCAAGAGGTTTAGTCGGTAGGTCTACCCCACTACCATCTCGGGGCAGGAGTCCGACATAATCCACCGGTCTGTCCCCAGACGGGTGATTATCCATGACGGATTCCTCTTGTAAAAAAAAAAGGCACGATAACCCTCCTCCACAGTCCACCATGCCAGACCACTACGGACTAATATGGCTTCTCATATATTCTAATTTTGCTACTTCTGGTACATTTCGAGACATTGGCAAATTATGAAATATTTTTTCCGTAATTTTAGACGCTACAAAAGTTTTGCTTATATATACTGAAAACTATATCGAGGAACAAATTGTAGCAATCTATACATATAATAAAATCGTAAACGAGCCGTGTCTATACTTACATTAAAAAATTTTTCAAAAAAAAAAAAAAAAATTACAATGTCTGTTTCTCTTAATGTCTGTTTGTGTACGCTAATCTCAGAAACGGCTTAACCGAATTGAATGCGATTTTTAATGGGGTATTGTATTCCCGTAAAATTTAATTTAATTCCAATCGATTTACAAACAAAAAACTTACGAGAGCTGGATACCACGCGTACGAAGTTACGGGCTCAGCTAGTATTTAATATATTTTTTAATAAAAAAAATACTTTCCTATTCGAAAAGTATGTCGAGGCAGTGGTAATCCTACGGCTGAGATGATGATGATGATGATGATGATGAAACAAAATAATATAGATTATGAGTTAATTTTTTACGTATCAAAATAACGCACATTCTATGACTGCAATTCCGCAGAAATTTCTATGACTGCAATTGGGTGCTTGCGTTGAATATTAAACTAACATGATTAAAAATTAGATAGAAAATTTAGTATTTTTCAAGCACGAATCCGTTCAAAACTCACACGCCCACAATGAAGTATGTAAGGCGGGCGCGTGCGCAGCACTCGAGACGGTACACTTCACATTCGCATCGCGAGTCGCCTTGGCACAACGCGGCCTGTGGGAATACACCACGACACCCCCCAACTAAACAAATAAACAGATCTACACAGTGTGTCTTGGAACGCGTCTTCAAAAAAGGAAACTATAACATTTCAAATAGATCGTGCTACAATTGGTGACAGATATTAAGAACTCTGTGGTAAAACTGGTTTTGAAATAAAGTGTTCTTCGTTCTCAAGGGGGTGTCGTAGGTGAGGTGTCAGTGAGGGTGTGTGTGGTGGTATGTTTGCGGGGTAATTATGGGGGCGGGGCACAGCGCGGAGGGCGAGGGGGGCGCCTACGCAAGCGACCCGCCCGCCCACGATCGCCGTAAGAGTCACAGCAAGAGGCGAAGGTAAGGAAATCACAAAATTTAATCGTAAACCGACACATATCATGCTCAATAGATTTAATTACGTTAGCAAAGATTTTTTAGTTGTTGATTATTGTATATTTTTTTATATTTATATTAAAGAAAGAAATGTATGTTAGCATACTTAGAGGCACGTTCAGAATCAACAAATATATGTATATTGTAAAAGAGACTAATGAAAACGGAATGAACGAATCGATAAAATAAGTGGAATAATTGTAATAAGACAAAATAGTAAAATTATAATTATATTAAATGAACATTTAAAACATATATTTCTTCAATTAACTTGTTTAAATGAGGCATAATTTTTTATATATCTTGAATATACAATATATATATATATATTGGAATATAGTTAGGTACTCGAAATGTAAAAAATTAATAAAATAATTCAATTAATGGACTGGAGCTAGAAATAAAGCATTTCCGTGAAACAGACAATTACAGTTAAACCATGGTTACACAGAATTACCAGATCCACTGGAGAAGGGTAATTTCTAAAAAGTTCTGACGTAAGGTAAGGAATGTTGACAATTTTAAAAAAAAGTCAACATTTTATGAATAAACTAGCTCACCCAACAAATATGTTAGAGTGACGCATCATTTCACGTCAATGAACCGCGACTGTTATTGTTTGAATATTCTTCATACAAAAATACTAAAATCGCGATTAAAAAATGGGGGGGTGCGGGTAGGAGTGTGAAAAATACTTTACGACCTATTCTCATACCTACCAAATATAAAAAAAAAATCATAAAAATCGGTCAAGCCGTTTCGGAGGAGTTTTTTTTACAAACACTGGGACACAAGAATTTTATATATTAGATTTATAACTGCAGTTAAAGGTAAACATAGTCATTATAAAGTTTAGTCGAGATAGTCCATAAAAATATTGTTTTAAAATGAAAATGCGCCATTTGTTCTTGAAAAATATTATGAAAAATATATAATATGATCCTAATCCTACTTCCTACTACAGTTATAAATGCGAAAGTTTATGAGAATGGATGGATGTATTTTCTGAATGGATGTTTCACGTAAAACTACTGTACGGATTTGGATGAAATTTGGCACACAAATTGTTTATTACCTGGATTAACACATAAAGTACTTTTTGTTCTTAAAGTCTTTGGTTCATGTGGGATTTTCAAAAAACGAATTACAGCGCGTACGACGTCGCGGGCATAGCTAGTAAATACATAAATTTTACATTATAAACTCGAACTTTATTGCTGTGTCTGAAAAATTCTGGTAGCGTCTAAAAAGTCTAAGGATTATACATTTGGGAGATATGAGAACAGTTTGAAGTTGTCCCTTAGTAAAATTATTATTTAACTAAAAGCAAAAAATGTTCTATTAAAGCAAAATTATGCCTCTATTATTATTATTTCTAATAAGATCGGCGGAGTCGACGGCCGGACCTACTGAAAACTTATTGGGGAAAGAAATATAAAAGCGTATTATTTTTTTAGAATCTAAATATCTTAAATCGTATTTTAGGTAGATACTAATTTTCTTACGACCAGAACAAACTCGAAAACACTATTTACTTTAACTTCAATCATGTTGAACAATGATCTAATGTGACTAAGGTTGGGGTGACCATTTATTTGCGCTAGTAATGGGAAAGGTGTTTCCGGAAAATTGGGTGTCAGGTGTAACAACAAAGGGATTTATGTGACCCATGTTTGCTACAAAATTGTTTGATGTAATTTAGGTAACGTAACCAGTATACCGCAAATAATTTTAGTATTCATTTTATGTCAAGTATGTAATATAAATATTTTTAGACGAATAACATAGATGAGAAAAGAGATATACATTTAAATTGTTAAAAACAATTATTATTTTAAAGATTAGTTTGATTATTATATATATAGTGTCTAAGGTTCGCATTAGCTAGAGTAGACATTGAGTTGAAATTGAACATTATAATAAATAAATAAAAACATTATTTAAATGATATTACGACGGAAAATACCAAAAGAACAAAAATTTTGCAATAGTATACTAAGACGTCAATCGAAAATAATCAATCGAAATCGAAAAAATAATTTTGTAAAATAATTAATATTACACAGATGGAAAAAAATCCTTTAATATTTTATAATAACCACTTTTATAGATTTTATTAAGAACACTTAAATTAACTATAGACTTGACTACGAATGTTTTGGATAAATTCCTATAAACTTTTGTAAAATATGTGTATTATGCTATTAATTGCTCTTAGGTATTTATTTTAGAACTTCATTATTCTAAATTCGCATTAAAATTAGAGAAAATTTAATAACAAGTTAAAAATTGAGTCCCTCGGTGCATTTTTGATAGGTATAAGTTTCTAGAAGATTGTATCGATGGGTGAAAGAAATTTTTGATTCCACCTAGTAGAAGGGGTAGAAAAAAAATAAAATATATTTTTCCAAATTATACAAAAATTGTAAGAGAAAAAAAAGTTTCAGACAAAGAGTGTAGAGAATTTAATTTTACATAAAAATGTTCACATAACTTTTTAGAAGCTAAGTGTTGTAACTGTGATTTTTTTAAGTACCTATCAACCCTAATATCTTAATTGACTATTCATGACATACCTATAGGTTTAAAAGAATATTTTCATAAGTGGACATGGACAACATCTATTACAAGAGCAATTATTAATATGGTTGAGTTTGAGTCTCACTTCAACAAGGTTTTCTGTGTACACAAGAATATCTCATTAAAATGCCTCGTTCCTTTAACGCTTCTATTACATTGACGATAACTTTATTCGAGGTTGAAAATAACAAAAAAAATTGCTCTTCCATTTCAAAACATTTCTTTCATATTTCGCCAGACGAGCAAACGTTAAAAAGCCCGTGAGAATAGTCCTTTGGGTTTTATTGGTTTCGCTCGCATAGGTAGGTTAACATTTTAAACAGGAAGATTTTTGTGTAACAAAATGATAATACTTGTAAAAATGGAATTCTAATCCCTTATCCTTAATCCTACTGTAGTCGGATTGTGTTATAGGCGACGGTAGCCACCTACCATCAAGTGGACCGTCAGCATATCTGTCGATCTTAACATAAAAAAATTGAAACAAATCCGATGGTGTTACAGATTTGATGTAAATAAAAAAATATTCAAAGCTCAAACACAACACAAGATATATTATTTTAAGAAACAAAAGAAAAATGGAAATTAAAAAATAAAATAAACACTGTTTCTAGGCCCACAAATCACACAATAGCCCCACAGCCTAAATGTAAGTAATGTGTCACAATGTTAATCACGAAATCACACCATTACTCACCATCTTCTCCGCCGATTACTTTATGAACACCTGAACAACAAAGTCATAAAATTAAAAGTCAATTAAAATTAAGTTAAATTAAAGAACGACGTAAATCCTTCATAAATAAAAATTAATTCTACGTCTTGAGAAAACCCAACAGAGTCCAAGCTTTATTTAAACATAGGATCTCAGTAATGAGTGCCCATGTGATAATATGTATTTCACAATTCCCTTTCAAAATTAGACAGCACGTTGGATGTATTTAAACCGAAGACTATTTTTTAACCAATATCAGTAAGTGGGCGGTTGTATTTATGGACTAAAACTAGTGCCATAATTTTTTTTCGTAAACTATCTTAGATTTAATAATTTATGAATTTTATTATACATAAAGTGCATTGTAAAATTACACACCAATATAATGCAATTCTTATATTCCATCCTTATGTATATAGTATACTTATATGGAATTTTTCTCTTCATAAGAACCTTTGTCAAACTTCAACGATATTTGAAAAAAAAAAAAAACCTGATTGCTCCTGCCGTTCTCGAATTAGCGATTCATTTATATTTATAAAGAAAGATAATTTTGTTACAATGTTGGTTTGATTTGGTTATGTTTTGGTGTCTCCGCTCGATTCAAATCAGAGCGTAATCAAAGCCAGTAAATTTACAGTTAAAATTTAAAACGCCTGTTAAAAAATCTTTTAATCTACGAGTATTATTGACTTTAAAATGTCAATTCACACATACTTTTTGTAAATAAACAATGCTTCATAATAGATATTATAAATGCTGACGGTACTAATTTCCAAAATATTTTCACCTTTTTAAGAAAGTAAATATTAGCCTGTATCACGCTGGAACTAAGAGCTATTACAAAGTCCTAGTATCACAGTCACAAGTTGGAATCACCAATGTAATCTATCAATGTAAATGCTAATTAATTATCCGAAGAGCGCCGCACTTACGAGCTGATGAACAAGGTAGTGCGAGCGGTACCAGAGCAACTGGGGCGTGCACTAACTGGACATTAGCAGATGCAATACCACCGTTAAATACTACTTTTTTAACACAATCTTGTCAGAATTTATAAATAATTTTCTTTCTCGTTCGCTGTTCGTGTTATTCATATTGCAATAAATATAACTTTGAAGTATTAATAGAAGCTTTGAGAACTGTAATTTTGTTATTTTAACGTAAGATTTAATGTCAAAGGATATAGCAAACTATGTAATAAATGTAGGGGAAATGTTATAAAAAATTGCAATCACGTATAAGTAGAAACAATTATAACAAGACCTCCGGTTATAATCAATAACTGAAGGGCTTAAAGGCTTCAGCTGTTGTTCCTGCTAACTTGGAAAATCTACAAAAAATGGTTCATTGCAGTTTCGGTATGGTATATTTACTATGGTAAGGACGCGTGAGTGAGGGCTTCATAAGTAAAATTTCTTTATAAACAGTGAAGAAATAAGTGTTTGCCTGAATAAGTATTCAGGCAATGGCTTTAATGTAGAAGTTAATTAAAGTGTAACCAGGGTGAGCCATTTAAGCGCCAATTTTATTCTGTCTCCTACGTCTTTGACTATAAAACATCAACTTTTCTTTCTTAATAAAAAAAACGCCTTGAAGAAATTTTCTAATAAATTATAGTAAATAGCGTCGGTGGCGCAGTGGAAAAGATGCGGCCTATCATGTCGAGAGGTCCGAGTTCGATCCCTGGTAATGTCATATACCAATGGATTTTCCCGCAATGAACCAGCGCAAGCGTGGTGGACCATATAGCCCATACGCCCTTGTTAAGAGGAGTTAATGATGATGAATTATATAGTGAAAATATTATTATTGTTTTATTTACAAAAAAAAAAATCCGCGGTTGGCTTTAGCTTATCATTTATTAGCTTAATTAACTAATTAGTATTGTTCATGGAATTACTGTATGGAATACAGTAATTCCATCCCATCATTAATTCCATACAGTGATTTATGTAGAAAGTTAATTTTAACAAATAGTGTTTACTAAAACAAAGTTCATATCGACGAGTCCATATGTATTAACATTTTTTACAAAGAGCTAAGTTTTTGATTGATACTTTTTTTAATTTAATCTAACTTTGTTTCTATTGTAACTAAACTGTAATATACACTTTCGTCTACTGACAAAATGTAAAATCCAATATATAATTTTCATTTATTTCTTAATTTTTTGATTTAATCTCTCAACTTTAAGAAGTCGGATTGTAATATATTTAAAAAATTCTGCTATAAATAAAATATAGAAATAACTTTTCAAATCGTAAAGTTTAAGACACCGAGCACAGTTGTGACCTTATTTTCAATAAAACGATAATAAAAGAGTTACTGGAATTAAAATCGATTAGTTTACGAAGAACGCCGCAAATTAGCAGACTGGATACTTTTTTAAAAGCAGTGATTGAAGGCGTGTTTACTTTTCGCTGAAAGATTACCAACTGAAATGACGGTCACGTATTTATAGGAATTTTAATCGCAGTTTTTATGAATACACTCGGACAGTTTAGATGTTGTAAAGAAAGATAACTGCGGTGTACAGTTATTTTATAAGCGGAGCGACATACAAATAATAATATGTAAAACTGTCGCTACGGCACCATTGTATTTAACAACTGAAAAGAAGAACAATTCAGTAATTTGTTAACAGTTTTTCTTTTTAGTTTTGATAACTAGTGATATCGTAAAATATACAATTTGAATATATAAATAATTAAAATTATTAAAGTATTTATTCCCTGGAGAGAGGACATATATAGAGCAGGCATAAGTATCACCTAATAATAATAAAGTAAGAACGCTTATACCTACACTAGCATTTGTCCACGACTTTATAAGTTGTAGCCCATGTGTACTGTAAAGTCTCATCAAAATCAACTGATTTTACCAGTAACAGTAATCTACCGACCACCATTTTCTCTCATCGTGACCATGAGTAATCATATTAACCATCACTCATACTTAAGCCGCAACGATAGCATGTCTTTAGCTGTTGTTAAGCCAAACTATGTCCTCACTTTTTAGACTTTATTGCCTTTTACCTATGAAAGAACTTACGAAAGAACCAATAGTTACGCCTATTGGTTAATAGGCTCGAAGCGAAAGAATAATTAATTAATCTAGTTAGTTCAATGTGGATAAGAGCATGAATACTCCAAATTAAACCTACAAGATGAAAAAAGACAAGTATTATTATTATTAATCTTCAACAATAAATTAGAAATCTGAACAATAAAATAAGGCAGCATAAGAAGGAACTTAGTTATAAAACGCTGCCAATAGAGACCGACCTCAATGAGTAAAAAACATTCAACGGACCGTGGGCGCTTCTCTCGCGTTTCTCCAACACATATTTCTAGTTGACACACATGTAAGTGCTGAATGGCTTCACGCTACGAGCGACGCAACGCTAAATTAAGAGCCTATTGGATAATAGTCTTGATAAAGGACAGCAATTTATGTACTTATAGTGAGGTGAGGTAACTGTGACTTCAAACATAATTACCTACCAACTCGATCAAAAACAGTAAACATCTCCTGCCTTTGAAATCGTAACAACGATGTAAAAAATATAATTTAACTTCCGCCAGTTTCGTTGAGTTAAAAATTAAGCCACAACGTTTTTGTTGATTAATTTTTTAATGTTATAGGTTCAATTAGATATTGGATATTTTTTAGAAAGTACAAAAACAAACGGCGTCTGAATCTGTACTGTGAGTTTTCTAAGTTTTATTATGAAAATCTCTCAAATTTACAATATTTGCCAGTAATACATAACATTAAACATTTAAATGGAGAAAGTGCGTGAAGTGAGTATATTATACGCCACATTCCTTTGATCAGAAGTTATGGCCAATTTTCCTAAGATTTGATTATTTGAACTACTTTACAAAATCGATCTAGTCAAAGATCGGGAATAATTAGAATAGGTATTTGTAAAGTTTTATTTTATTTTATTTTATTTAGTTGCACGCGACATAGTCTCTTTATAAAATATTACTCACTGATAATGTAATGTAGCTTTCTATATCCATTTATTACCTCTTGAATACACTTACCTCTTAACCCTATTCTCGAGCATCCTCTGACTAATTTACCCCATCCTAACTTTTAAATAAAGTTAGCAAAGATGTCTGTGCACAAAATACAACCGTTACCTTATTTACAGATTGCACCGAATTAAACCAAAATAATTTATTGCATCAATTATTTACAAAATAACTGTCATATTAGTAGTAGAGTATACTAAGGCATGTTATAATTCTATGAACAAGAAAGCTTCATATAAAACTAATATAATAATTATTATATAATATAAGAAGAAAACTATGAAGAAGAAAGAAAGAAATATAAGTGACTTTTTTGTGTTGAACTCAATGAAACTTTTTTTTTTAACATAGATAAGATACTAAAATAAATATTCTATTAACCACTCTCGAAGAGCTTTTCATGACACAACCTTTAAAATTACTTATAAATAACCGTTGGATAACTTAGTAGTTTGCTGTAAATTATATTGGCCCATAAAAGCTTTGCTTCGTAGGAACGTGTTTTATGCAATTGCAACTATTTGACAAGGATTAACCTCAAACTGAAGACAATTTTTACCAAATTTAGCGCAACCTATTAGCCTATAAATTAAAGTATTGCACAGCATTTTTTTATAGATTTTTGGAGATTACCTAACATATTTAAAATTGGAATATTTTTCTTAAATGTTGTGTAAAATATGAAAAAAAAAACGAAAGTAGCCGACTAAAACTTTAGTACAGAACTTAAGTTATTTAATAAGCTTAAAAAATGAAGTAGTTGTCGTTGAAAATTTTTATTACTGTGACGAGAAAGCTTTTTTTGGGCAATAATTTACTAATTTTTTATCTCAGAAATTATTTTTTGTCTAAATCTGCCCGATTCAAACTTTTTTAAATACATTATTTTTCTGTATTTTTATCCAAGTTTTAATTTTAATCTAACAAATCAAATTAGGAGACGAAAATAACGCTTTTCTGCTAAGTCCTCGCCTTAATGCATTTATTTTACGAACATCGTTTTTCGTACAAAATGTTTCAATAAATGTATTCTGAAGCTAAATAAGTTTGCGTAACTTATATCCTCAGTGAGACCGAGCTCATAAAAGGTTCGAATAGACCGACGGTTTTTGCAGCATAAATATATAATGTTTACATCCGCAACATTAACTCAATATCCTCACAGTATCTGTTACAATTAGCTCACAAACCCGTTTGATAGCGCAGACTCCTAATTCAATTTTGTTGCAAGTTTATTAACTATTCTATTGTGATAACTTCCTTCTCATTTTATTTTCCCCGGATTAAATGCGTCAATAGGAGACAGTTCCATCATATGGAACTTGAAGGTTGGTTCACTTTTTAGGTTACATTTATGATTTACTATTGAAGGTCACAGGCACCTCGATACTCCTTCAATAATGTTTAATTATTCACATATCACATCAAACATCTAAAAATAATTAATAAGGGTCATTCCATTTCTATAAAAAACGCGAATTTTTCAAAAATCTGGGTCTAAAACTATTTTAGAAAACTCATTTTAGATTTTAAAAAGTGTGGTGTCAGCTCCGACTGGAGTTACCCCTTAAGTACGAATACTACGATTGTCTCCATGCAATAGGAAAAGAGGGTAAATAAACTCGCCATCTATTATACTACAATAGAATTAGGTGAAGCGGAGATATCTAACGGATTTGGGTAGAACTGCTTGGTGAACTCCAAAAATACAACACTATTGATGGCATCATCTATTATACTACATTGGTGAAAGGGTGAAGCGGTGAAGCGGCGACATTAGGTGAAGGGCGGCGGATTTGGGTAGCACTGCTTAGAAGAACATAACGCTTTTTAGTTAACGCTTGTATTAATTTTACTCCTCATAAAATTTCCATACCGGAGGCCTTTTATGAAAATCGATTCTTAAGGAGTAAACTCCAAATATATGTATAAAACGCTCTTAAAATATATTTAAGAACTTTTTTCAAAACATCGAACCTTATTAACACTTAAAAAAAATACATTTTAGATATCAGGGCTGGGATAAGACAATTTCTATACTGACTTTTTAAATGTGTGAATGTAACAAGTAATCGTTTAAAAAAAAACTGCTTGAAGTAAGTACATACGTCACGAAAATTTACTTTTATTCATATCCAACCAAACCTTTATACTCAAAATGGTGGATACCTTACAAAGAATAACACAATCGTGCACAAATCTATCATGGAAACAGTTCGGAAAATGTTTGTCATGTTTGCAGGGGATGATAAATGAAATAGGACCGCCGAAGTTTTTATTTGTTCTCCAACAATTCTGTTACAACCGTGTAAACTAATTAAGGTTTTTATTTCGCTATTATTTTTTTCCGAATTGTTGTTGTAGTCCTTTTCGAGTTCTTACCAAGCAGTGTGATAGCAAGCAAAACTAAGAGGACGACAATATATTCTTAGGTTTTTTAGGTTCTAACAAAACCCTCTTGGTTTTTAAGAAGCGAGAAGAGGGTTTTTAAGTTTTCTCAATCTTTAAGAGGCGCTTCACCTCATTAAAGATATATCCAAGCGCTTGATAGACAAAACTGGTGATGACAGGGCTAGGCATTACCTCATTCAGAGATTTAGTTTAGCAATCCAGAGAGGAATGCAGCCAACATATGGAAAACCTTACCACCTAGACCAAAATTCACTTGCATCAATAATTTGTAAATAGTAAATTTCATTTTATTGTAATTTAATTATTGTAATTATATAAATCTTATGAATAAAAATATCCTTGAGTAGACCTAAAGTTTTTTATAGTATATGTCGTTTAAACCAAAGTTTTATAACCGCAATCCCACTAAATTAGAAAGTAAATAATAAAAAAAATATAATTTTTATTATTATCCGAAAAAAAATTTAAAGGAGATCTAAATTATTCTCAAATATTGAAAGTTAACGGAATATTCCTGCTTAAATTTATATTAACACATGTTATAATAAAGGCTCGTTGCCTTCATAACTCCTCAGAACCCACGATTCAACAAGTGACGTAGGTCTGACGGTGACAAATAGGACGTTGTATTAGCTGTCATGGTCCGCGTTGTTACGAACCTTCACACTCCTTAATTACTACACTAGGGTTCTTCGAGTATAATGGCATTATTTATGCTATCCATCCTAATATTTTTAAGACGTATTTTCAGATACGTTGGAGGTGTTTTTTTCTGGTCGAAATACCAGAGATGTTTTTTTTTGTTTTCCGAAAGCTTTTTGGTTAATTGTTTTAATTATTGAATGCTGTTTTGTAGATCAATCTATTTCAAACAATAGGTACATGTATAAAAAGCACATATACATGTTCGAAAAGGATTCTAATGAGTTCCAGCGTACAATAACAACATTTTAAGTATAGTGATAAATTTAATAAGTGTAATATTCAATAAGTATTTAAAGCAAAAAAGGCTTCTTGAATATGAGCTACCTTAACAAACAGTATACAAGAAGTATCTAAGTATTATTTTATTAGCCATTAATATGAGGTAAATTCTATTAATTTTATAGGCATATGTGATTAGACACGCAAGGGCCAATTCGATCTCAATTAATAGACGAGCAATTTAATTTCAAGTTATCGTAGCATCAGAACTCCATGTCGAATAATCCAATAGAGAGAGGCAATCAGTCGTGGTCCAATATGTGGGAACATGGTACCATGCACTTGGTCTGTATTTAGAATTTGAATACAACATGACTGAATGAAATGAAATAGGGATTTTGCATTTTTTTTAGTCAATCATAATTTTTGGTAATCATTAATTACTTAAGCAAAATAAAAAAAATCTCATTATTGTGAAGCTAATTTGAAATTTAAATTTAAATTCAATTCAATTCAGTTTCAAATTCAATTCAGTTCAATTCAATTCAGTTCAATTCAGTTTCAAATGAAAAAAAATATATAAAAAGTATTTAGAACAAGTACAATTAAAAAATACAACCTTTTTGGTTACCTGGATACAGAAAAGACTGATGTTAAAAGATATAAGATGTACTTTTTTTTAATAATAAAGGAACATCCAAGTAACAGCAGGGAAACCTATCTAGGTGATTCTAAGACGTCGTGTGACAGGTCACAACATAGTTTGTGGGACACATTTTGTGCATATTTAGGATATTTTTCTTGAAATCCAGAAAAGAATCAAATTAGATTGTCTTCTAGACGTTATCTCCAACATGTTTGCGAAACGCATTATTATACACACACAAAAATATGTCTTTATAAACATAAACTAATCAACATTAGTATGAATTAATTTGTTAGTTCCAAAATTGTATTCTTTAGGCATTACAAAAGCCTATAACTGCTTAACATTATATAAATTTATTAGATTATAGCGTGCGTCATATAAGAGCTTATTTACTAAACTGTTATTATTGCTAAGATGATGATGATGATGATGATGATGACTCGTACATTCGCTAAAGATATATGGACAACGTCATTGAGTATAACTAGCAACTGGAAATAAAAAAAATGTTAAGACTTTAAACTACTTTAAATTATCATGCGATAATTTTACTTTAAATACATTTACATGAAAACAATTTAAAAATCTATAAAAAGTAATTGTATACACACATGTAATATACACAATGCAAATACACGTAAATATGTATATTATGTACATACAAAACAACACAGTAAGGCCTAAAATATAAAAAATACAAGCACATCTTGCATTTCGAGCCAAAAAAAAACACATTACACGTTACACTGAATCTTCACTCAAAATTCGATCTTGATATTTTACTCTCATCGCGCGCAAAGAAGTATCATTTCAAAAATGTGTCGTAGACAATACCTTTTATTTGAGGCTTATTAAGATTAAGGTACAAATAACTAACGAAAAACTATATGAAGTATAACTTTGAAAAACTTCGCCATATTGATTTAAGTCGATATGTCAATGAGTCAGCGCATATCGCTTTTTATATGCAAGTATAGGTACATATGAAAACACACTTCAATAGCGTGTCCCTGTAAATCCCATCTACTTTTGGAGTTTCGAGATTTTTCAGCACCAGCGACAATCCTTCAGTTGAAATATATGGGTTTCGACAAAATGTATAACGTGTCGGTGGACCCCGGGAGAATGGGCGACACGTGTAAGGGTTCAAATGCTATGAATAAGGGACCAAATGAATTCTTGACTTAAACATTTTGTTGAAACGGATAAGAGAACTCGTTTTAATTTTATAAATTGTTTGTTTACAAAGTGAGCCTTTTCCCCTATACCTATTTTGTCTAACATTTTCGACAGTGTACTTTTATTCCTCAGGTTTAGCTTGTTTATACGACCTACCATCAACTGGACCGGCCTACCTGACTGTCAATCCCTTTAAATAACACTCATAATAATAAAAAACTTGTACATACATACCTATTAAACAAAAAAACATAATTTTCTTCTATTGTTACCTATATTTAAATTTAGAACTCCTTGACATTTATTGAAAAGCCAATTCTAACACGTTTTTTAGCATTTAAAAACAAAATTTTACGACTAGAAACTAAATAAATAAGGTAGAAATAAATCGTCATTTTATAGAGCAAGGCAACTTTTGTTGAATTTATGTACCTACACAGTCTGGCATGTTGCTTCGTCATTGTCGGGAAATATTTCTTATACATGTACTATGTAAGAGGCTTACAAATAGTTTCAGAAGTTTCGCATGTATGTATGTTACGTATATAATATTGTTTAAGCCCCGTTCAAAACTGTGTGGAATTTTAAAAAACTTTAAAGTTCCAGATAAACTGTTTGATCTTCCTACATTATAAGGATTATAGTTACAAAGCTAGGCGGGAAATTGCAGCTCTATTCATCTGGTGTGAGTTTAAGAAGATTTATCCATTTATTCAACTTTTCAAAGAAAATTTAAGCTTCAGTGCTGTTGAAACTTACTCATCAACGAAAAACTTTCTTACATAATTGTTAAAAGAGATTTTATAATTAATAGAGGGTAGGATTTAAGCGCAATTTAAATATAGTCAGTACCGCAATTACGTTATTAGTGTATCTTCTTTTGTGAATTTTTAATAATCCAATGAATCGAAAGTTATAAAATTAATTCGGGTACTGTTCCAATACAGTAGGTAATATCATCCCACGGACACACCGGCTCTTTTTAGGGTCGGCAATAAATTCTTGCAGAATCGCTAACGCCCTTAGTAGGCACATACCTAAGCAGTATATAAATAAAACATCAACGACAAACTAAGACAGACTAATGAAAAATTCCATTCGCAATTATTTCCTCTGTAGACAGATATAATTAATAATGTTTTGTTTCGTTTGATAAATTATCTTCTCTTTCAACAAAGTATTAATTGACTCAACATTAGTCACATTTATTTGTGAAGAAAATAAAAATTGGCTTTTGATCTAGTTTCTGGAAAGGATATAAAACTATGAAGTGTTTGCTTTAAGCTGCAAAATAGATTACTCTGTTTCACAACCCAATGTTGACACAACGCTCAAAAAAAAGTTTACAAACTAAAACAGGTGGACATGATAATGATAGAATTTAATTGTAGATTTTTTAAATAAAAAGAGTGTCAGGCAAGTAGTCGGACTAATTGACATCTTTTTGGGAATTATTGTGACTGGGATAATACAGGACTACAGGCAACATCCATCTATAATAGGCTGCCGGACATTCTATTTGCTTTAAAATACACAGTTATATTTCCATAATTCAGCCATCATAACTTCATAGTTCAATTCCAGTTAATTCATAAAACTATTATTTATAATGCATGCTGTTGTATGTACTTACGTAAACCGAACAATTAAGTGTTAAGAAAGAATATAATTTCATTGAGTTAAACTTAGCTGACATTCATAGGTAAGTATATATTTAGTTTTAACCGTCATTTGAAAACACAATCACACAAAAAAATATGTGTGTGCTTATTTAAACGTCATATTAAAGAACCTACCTAAAATTTCATTGCTAACTAATATTATAAATGCGAAAGTGAGTTTGTTTGTTTAATACGCTTTCACGCCATAACTACTACACCGATCATCATGAAATTTTGCATACACGTTGTCAGGGATACCTACAGAAAAGGACATAGGGTACCTTTCATCCAGAAAAAAAAGTACTGTTACCGAAGGATCATGCAAACAGCAAATATAACAATAAAAAATTCAACGCCTGACTAAAATGAGCAATAAAGATTGAATAAAATGTTTAAAAAAAAAGAACGCGCACAAAGACGCGGGTAAAAGCTAGTTGGATATATGTAATAGATACAGACAAGCATCAGCAATACTTTGAAAAGAGATTACCGATTCTTGTACAAGGTGGACAGTTTTCGAGACCTGTAATAACTCATTCTAGCAGCGGTTAAAGTAATTATACGATAAGGCTAAATTTAGAGACCAGAGTGGTGTGTCTTTCGGTAGGTTGGTAAGGTATTCGAACCTTGTATTTAAACCTTATATTCGAACCTTGTATATATATTGTCCCTTATCCTTTAATTATAACATAATTTGAATAAAGAGTGCTGTGTTTCTAACCACGTTTTATCACAAAAAAGGAATAACTAAAATAATTAGTATGCAATTTTTTTTTTTTTTTCACTTATTCATGAAATATGTTCTATTTTTTTTTTTTTTTCAAAATTAATACAAGTTAATTAAACGATACGGGAAGATTACTCTTATGATAAGAGTTTCTATACGTTATTAAGTTTAATTAAAAGAACTTAAAAAAAGGAATGTGCCGACGACGCAGGCGACGTATAATATCCTATTACCTGAAAAGCTCCGAATTACTTTGTTTTATCTCTCGACTCAATTTGGTTCAAGTGTTCTTACAAACCGTACGTACACAATAGCTTTTCCTTCTGCATTGCGTCTCTATTTCCCGGTTTGGAAGGAAATGTGCGTTCATACATAATCGTATTTTGGCACAATCTGCATTTTATACTACACTAGCTGGTGCCCGCGACTTCGTCTGCGTTGAAAAAGAAAATATATGAGTAATATGTGCCTGATTACGTCACCACGGCGACAGTGGCGCCATTTTTATATATTTTTTTCAGGATAAAGAGTAACCCATATGTTAATCCAGATAATAAACCATCTCTGTGCCAAATTTCATCCCAATCCGTTCAACCGCTTTTGCGTGAAAAAGTAACAAAAATACATCCTCAAAAACTTTCGCATTTATATTAGTAGGATTTTTTAAAGCAAGAAGGCAGGCTGAGACGGTTCGCTTGTTAGTAAATAACTACCGTTGTCACTAACACGAGCTACGCTTATGACAGGAGATTCCTATGTGCGCTATCGACATTGATAAGATAAGGGATAAGAGCTATGGTGAGCCCCATTAAAATAACAGGAAAGGTTATTTCACTGTGGACTTCTGTGTTCGATTTATGACTGCGGAACGCACTGTGTATCAGAATTATTATACAATACTTTATGTCAGAATTTGCTGATATATATCAGCGTTAAGACAACACTATATCTGATATTTGTACGAATCCACATCAAGGCAAACGAGTATATATTGGCGCGACGCCTGGTCTGCAGCGTCGAGATCGCACCGTCGAGATCTAGTTATCATAATTATTATTAAAGAACAGTGATTAATTCTATAATCTATTTTAATAAACACAATCACTATTCTAGTTTATATTATTCATTACTGAAACTACAACTTTAACAAAACACTTGGTTTTACAAAATAATACTAAATAAGAGGAGTGAGGCAGGCGTGAACAGAGCTAAGGTTGCAATACGCGCTTAGCCCGATGTCTAACGAGTAAGAGAGTGCTCAACTCTTGTTTCCCTAACGGTAAACACAACTTGAAGCATGTCTAACACAAAGCAATACAATATGGAACCGTCTCCCAGTGAATTTGGGACGGCTTGGAATACTTTAGGTCGTTCCGACATATAACATCCTACTGCTGAGCTTAAGCAAGTACTATACTCTATATGACCTATACTATTCTGTACGATATGATTATACTCAACAAGTCTAACTCAGAGCGGTTTGACAAAACGCGCAGGTTTTGTTTCACCGTTAAAGAAAGTGATCACGCTCAAAGATACAGGCCGAACCAGAATTGGAATCTGCATTTAATTTCTTAGTCTTGTCTCGACTGTCATAATGACACAGTTTCCAAAGGCCCGGGTATTGAAAATCACATCAAACGTGAAGCGAAAACGGTTTAGGTGTCGTTTCGCACGATTTTATTTCGTACACAGCATGATCGCAGTAAGTACCTACCAATAATGCTGGAATAGGACTCACTGTTTGCGGTAGCGATATAACGTCAGCTATGTGACAATAAGATCCAAAACGCCTAAATAGAAAATCAAACAAAAAGGAATTTGCTTTATTGTAGTACTAGGTAACGAAAAACAAGTCCCATCTGTTTAACCTTTATTCTAATATTTTAATTGTTATAAATATTATAAAATTAAGTAACTGCCACTGACACTGTCTCCGTTTCTCCACTAACTACTTTTTCTATACTCGATACATACTATATATCGATACTGCTTATATATTTCGATATACGGTTTTCCCTAATGGAAAGACAGATAAACTAGGTAGGTTTGTGTATTAATTTGCAAAAAAATATTGAATCCGTGCGAAACATATAAACATGCGTATATAAAGTGGAAAGATTTTATTTTTTTATATGTTTGTTTATAATGGACAAACTCAAAAAATACTTAAGTAATCGATTTTAGAAATTCTTTCACCAAAAGAAAGCTACATTATTAGCGAGTAACGTAGGCTGTATATTGCTGTAATAATGTAACACAAGGTATCAAAAATTTGTCTATTGTCTATTTGGCGCACGCTGCGAAAACTATTGATGATACATAAAACAATATACTAGTTACGTTTATATCTACTCATCCCTTACCCACAAAAAAGTTCGCATGGCTATTCTGTAGTCACAATAACCGTTTTTTGTTAAATTAAAACACGGGTGAATCGACTGACATTCGTGTCATGATATTAATCCTTATCCATCTAAATATGTACATGTAAATTCCTTTTTAAATTATAAGAATCGGACCTTTCGTTTAGAAGTTACAACGGGTGTTAAAATACCAAAAATATTTTAAAAAATGCCGCGGAGTGAACGAACACTCTTACGCTTAATGTATTTACTTACCTACACATTTTATTTATAATATTAGTTTTCGTTTAAAGAATTATATATTCATATCTTAAGATGAAATCCACGCAACGAAGTTGTGGACATAGGCTAGTCCATAACAAAAGAAGTCCACAGTCAAACCCACATGTCAATATTTTTTAAATAGCTTAAAACTTTAAAGAAAATACAAGAAAAAATTGCAATTATGCAATTGTTGCATTTTAACTTCTTTCTCTAACATAAATATTAAAACATCATATTACAAAGCATAACACTTAGACATCAGAAATTTTAAAAATTCTGGCACTTGGCAAAGGGGTTAACATAAAATAAGTTCTAAAGTTTTCATTAAGTATGGGAAGACAGATCTCGGTCGCACACTTTAAGTACAAACTCTATACGCATTGCAGAGATGCCGCCGCTGGCCTTCAGACAAAATTTCATTGAAATATCATTTTTTGCCAAAAGTAAACGAATACATTTGTTTAATGTAGATTATATCGTTGCCTAAATATAAGTACATTCTATAATAATTTGTGATGATGATGATGATACATAATAATTATGTCTACATATTACTAATAACAATAGTTTTAGTCATTGACTACAACCTCACCTGATGGTAAGTGAAGATGAGGTCGAGATGGAGTTGGATCCTCGTTTGTAGCCTATTCACTCTGTTCTTGAAGAGTCCCAAGTTATTTTATTAGGTATATGTTTGTATTTTATGTATAATTTAGATTATATTTAATATAACTTTCGTACTATAAAATAGTATCTAGTACTTCATATATGCATTGCACTTGATGGTAGGTAGCTACCGTCGTTAAAATATACATAATCAACAATATGGGGACATGATAAGACGATATAGGGATAAAAGTGTGCTACCTGCTATACAGTTATATTACGATGGTGCTACCATCCTTGGCAGACTTACGAAACACAACAGAACACGCGCTGTTACTTCACGGGTAGGTAAGGAGTGGTTACTGCCGCCAAATGGTTGTTCAGTTTATGACTGGGGAAGGCAGAGTGCCCTGCAACTATTAAAGTTTTTTGATTTATCGCTAAATTATCTTTTAAAGAATGTAGTTTGTTAAGAAAAAGTAAAAGAAACGTCTCTTTAAAGTTCAGCAATAGCATATTTAGTTTCTAGCAATAAAGTGAACATTATATGAACATAATGGCTTAAAAGTATAACCTATTTAAAGTAATTGGGATAGATGCCAGAAAACAACGATTTATGTGCGTTTATAGCACGACGCAAAATCGTTTAAATTTATTGTTTTTAGGGTTCCGTACGTCTGAATAAAAAAACGGAACCCTTATAGGATCACTCGTGTGTCCATCTGTCTGACCAGATGGACCCCCTTATCTCCGAAACTACTGAACCTAAAATTTTGAAAAAAAAAAATACAGAAATTAGTTTTCTACTTATAGATTATAAGAAAACCTATAAGAAGTCCATGATATTAAAATAACATGGTAAATCACTCAATATTGTGCGGATAGGTAACATCGTACGGAACCCTCTTCACGCGAGTTCAACTCGCACTTGTCCCTTTTTTTATGTAAAATCTATATAAAACTATATTTGCATTTTTATAAATTACTAACGACTTAGGAGAAGTTAGCGGAAAGAGTCGGAGAGCGACTTTATTTTATGATAAAAAAAGGTATGTATAGATTGATCCGAAAAACTCCGAAATCTGAACGACGTACAAAACGAAGCAAATCCAAAGCCAAACAAAAGTCAAGGCCACGACGCGTCGGCTCGAACACTAGATTTTAAAAGTAAAAAATGTACAAATAAGCAGTTCAACTTTTAAAAAGCTACTGTGAAGAAAAGTTTAGATGACATAGCACGTTATGTATATATGTACGAATCAAAATAATTCCGAAGGTTGAGAGAAAATACTTACTATTTCAATTTATTTTTATTGACAAAGCTCACCAAATAAGTCTTTGTCTGACTAAATTTTAACTAAATTTCAACGAATTTCAGTAAGATATTCTGATTTTCTCCATTAGCCTAATTCAAATATATCGATAACGATGAAAGATTGACCTACCGACCCGTATTAAAAATATTTATCTATGTTGCCTATTAATCTTTACAAAAACCGTTGGCGTCGAAATAGCGTAGGTAGACAATTACGTAGAGATTAAAATAGTGTAATTAAAGGGCAAGAGATAATATGAAGACGAAAGGCTTGTTATCCACGTTATATAGCGGTGATTGAAAATATTTGCGACTATAGAAACTTTCGCAAGACAAAGGGAGAGGCCAGTTACTACAACAGCCTTTCTTTCATTTTCATGCCTATTAAAGATAAAATAAAAGAAATACGGGAAAACACATATAATTTACTCAAACTATAATTTATGCCCCCCACCCCCGGGCAAATATAGATTCGATTAGTAAGCTCATTTAAGAACTAGCTCCATTAATTAAATCAATTAATGAACCAATCAGGGCAATCGCAAGTTTCATGAATCTATCAGTAGTCTCAGTAAACTTTGCAATAGAATCCGACGGCCGGCGACGTGGAAACTGGAAAACTTCTTATTGAGACATTTGCACAGAACAAACTTGTGCATGGGATGACCCGAGTTGCACAAACTAATAAATCACATACGGCAAACAATGTTGGCGTATCGATTTTGTTATTTTCGTTGATGTAGGTGCTGACGTTAATAAAATATTTGTTCTGTGTCTAAAGTTTGAATTTATCTCTGAGTTTAAAGTATTCTCTGAGTTTCAAACAAACAATACATTAAATACAAACAGAGTAATACAAAGCACACTATATTTAGCAATCATATAGTGGTTGTAACTGTACAACCCCTTTTCAGACCGTGTGGTATTTTTTCTGATGAGTAAGTAAGGGATTCTAAAGCTCTTGCCCCTATCCACTTCTTATCTCTTATCCTATCAAGATCGACATCGCATTTGAAACTGCATAGTGTGACTTGTATTATTAAGCACCTTTAGCCATCTACCACACAGTGGAACCACAGTCTGCTTATGTATGAACCGCTGGTATCCTTCTTATGAAAATAAAAAAATCATTTAATAACAATCTCAGAATGATATACCGTTTATAGAGGCGATTGACATGTCATCCATTTATTCGCAGGCCTTTCCTCTATTATATTTACTATGCTATGTGCTGAAGTTCACCATGTTAGCCTGTTGAATATACAGGTTGGCAGAGCTTGGCATGCTAACGATACCTATCGATACCTACAGCTCGGCAGCTGAACGGAGCTGTCACAGTACAGGTGGTTCAAAAGCAACCGAGATTCGGACTTCCGTACAAAAAGTTAATCAAAGGAAAATAAAATGTAAAAAATAAAATTACAGTAAGTGTGACCTTCTTTAGCCAACGAATAGTAAAAAGCATTTTTTCAGTTGAAAATTTTAATGACTATTCTGTAGTATTTAAATGTAGGAAGTTTAATGTTGAAAATTAAGTTGCATTTAAATTGATGTTAATAAAACTTACTCGTATGTTTTAATCAGCATTAAAACAGACTTTTTAATTCAACATCAAAATACACTCGCTATGTTAAAAGGAAAACAAATGTCACCGTGTAACATTTTACGTGAGTGTGAAAACTAATTGTAAAATAACTTGTAACGATGCATGCTCGGCACTAAAGGTGAGTGACAATTATGAAAGCGAAAAAAAAGTATATAATGTTCTTTTAATGATAAATGTATTAAGTTAATTTAATGGAGAGCTCGAATAAAAGACAGGAGAAATGATAAAAGAGAATGTAATGATTCTAATTCTAATATTATAAATGCGAAAGTCAATTTATTTGTTACGCTTTCACGCCTTAACTACTAAACCGATCTTCATGAAATTTTTCATACACGTTGTCAGGGATACAGCAAAGGACATAGAGTATCTTTCAACCAGAAAAAAAGTACTGTTCTCGATGGATCATGTAATATAAAAAATATTGCTCATTTCTTTTTTAATTTTTATTTGCCTATAAGATAGGATGTTGTCTAGTGTTAGCACAAGACGAGTCGTAACGATGCAACGTTAGTAACGATATAGAAAAATCTTTAGAGATAATAGAGGAATAATATATAGCACCCCCTAAGAGGATGTTTGTTTTAGTAAACTAAACTGGTTTTAACACTTTGTTTAAATGACTAATAAGTGACTAAGCAGTACAGTAAAAAGAAAAAACTCAAAACTCTTAAGCTAAAACGAATTCGTAGCATGGACGCGCCATGCTATGCGATTGGTCGGTGACGAACAGAGTATTACCAATTGTATTACTTCCTAGTAAGATCATTACCTACTTCTATTTAAGTAAATAAGAAGTCATATACTTCTATAACTTTGAAGAATGTTTATAAACCTTGAACTAGTATCCTAAAATCAAAATTTAAATTAAGCCAATTTAATTAAGGCGTTATTTTCGTGGCCTAATTAGACTTTTTAGAGCATAATAGACTATATTTAAAAAAAAGTTTGAGTCGAGCGGATTTATACACAAAAAACATATTTTCTAAGATAAAAATAGTAAATTACTGCACAAAAAAGCTTTCGTATCACAGTAATAAAGTTTTCAGCAACAACTACATCATTTTTTAAGATTATTAATTAACTGAAGTTCAGTACTAAAGTTTTAATCGGCTACTTTTATTTCTTTTTTCATATTTTACACAATATTTAAGAAAAATCTTCCAATTTTAAATCTGTTCGGTTAAATATTCCTCTTTCTCAAGATTGTCGTTTGAATATTTGTATACGAATAGATTATTATTATTATTTTTTACTTGCTACTAAATGCAACTACTAACGTCGACATTAACTTTAGTTAGAAAGTGTAGAATACAACTCCCCGGACAATATTGGAACAAACTATTCGAGCCAAAAGTAAAGCCACCCTCAATTGAAACGTATAAATAAACTGTCGCCGATCCAATAAAACTTAACTGTTTCTTGCGGCTAAAATAAAAATGTATGAACGAACCTCACTATAACTTACCTAAATAACGAGAATAGGGCTTTTGTTTTTATGTTTAGAAAACTCAAACGGGAAGTTTTAACTAGTTCGTAAAGGGTATTCAGAGAATCTGACCACAACCTGCTCTTTGAGGTTTCTGATTTCTGGTCATATCTACAGACATAATACGTACTAGTTGAGCCCGCAACTTCGTACGCGTGGTATTCGATATAGCGCGTAACTTTTTTTTGTAAACCGATTAGAATGAAACGAACACTAAATGTTACGGGAAGCTTGCTAACAATACATCAGTAAAAACCGCATTCAAATCGATTAAGCCATTTCTACGCATCAGAACGGTTAAGCCTAAAAACTATCTTTTTGACCTCGGTAACGTAAGTAAGTACAAAAAATATTGAATGTACAGACACGACTCATTTACTATTTTATTATATGTATAGATAGATAGATAAAACAAGTCTAGCAAGTCTGTTTAGATGAAACATTATGTTTGTACACAAGCATTGTCTATGCTTATTTATACATTAAAATTTCTAGTATTAAAATAAGACGCTACCACCATTCATTAACAAAATAAGAACTGATTATTTATTTTGTGATATTTTGTGAATGTCCTTGATATAACTATATAATTAGATGTATTAAGTAAATATCAGCTATAAGGAATTTTGTAAAACTATTTACAACTTTTAAAGCACAGTTAAATTAGAAGCCGCTCTGTATCTACTTGAGAATACACGGAATACAAGGTTCTACGAGCTTTTAAAGTCGCTACGTAAACGAAGCTACGAGTGTAAGCTTTCGTAGACCGCTACAAGTGGAAACACTAGTCCTTAGTGTGACATTAGCATCGTGTAAAGACACAAATAACTATGAGATTAAATTGAAGAAAAATAATAGTGTATTACACGTCGCCAAACACTATCACGTTATAAAAGGATCTTTGCTAAAACAATATTTGACCAAGTGCGATATACTTTTTAGATTTTAGTCTATGCTATAGCTAGAGGGGTTTAGACAATATTCCTAGCTACAATAAAATAAATCCTTCAGGCTAAATAAATAATGTTCAAATTAAAATAAAAGAGGACAGAGACAAGAAAATATATTAAAAAAAAACCACTTGACTTATTCAAAAAATACTATTAATGAAACAGAAAAATTTGACAGACTGAAAAATTGTGTAAATTTACGAGATTCAATTTAAAGTATATAAGGAAATCTATAATTTGATACTATATGAGGTAGGCTAACATATTCTTAAATATTTTTCCTTTACAGGATGGTAGTTTTTACAGAACATTTTATATATTTTTCATATACAGATTAGATGATAATGATTATATTTAAAATTCGCATAATCATAGAAATTATATCAAACTGTGTTAAGAAGTTGTTAAGAAAACCGATTACGTGGTATGTAATAAAATATTAAATGATGTGGACAAGGTACATACAGTATGTTAGTGCCGCGACCGCGTCGTACATGTCAAATCGCATTTCGTATTCATGGGAACATCAGAATAATGAACTTCCACCAAAATTGTTTTCAAGCTTAGCGTAAACTAGATGCCATAAAATCAACGGCGTAAATATGAACTCTATAACCGAGTGATAAAATCTAAATTATATTTGATACTCAATGGCAACATTTGACCTCAAACACTCATAACGGCGCAACAAGCAAGCTCTTTGAGTATCGGATTGATGATTCCCGTTTTAATTAACGATTGGAATAACAAATACAATATATTTGGTTTCCCTTCCGTTGAAGCCTAATAAATTACGCTTTAAAATAACTCTTATTTGTTAACGACAGAGGGACAAAACAACAAAATAACAATGTTATAGTTAGTTTAGATATATTATGCGAGTAATTTTAAAACAGAAAGAGTATGTTTATTATATTAAGCTAAAATGATAAATTAATTACTAACTATAAGCGAGATTATATTTAAATTTAAAGAAACCAAATACTGATTGTAACTTTTTTCACTTAATGTACATTTCTTTAGAATATTAACAAATTTAAGAATAAATAGTGACTTCCACAATTTAAACTTAAGAAATAAAGATAAAGTCTGTTGCAGCCTTCATAAAATAAGTAATTCTTACAAAGACTACAATAATTTACCATAAGAAGCACAGCACTCATCAATAATTAAATTTAAATCGCGTAGCATAGCGTATCAAACTAACTTTCTTGACTTTGAATGTTTTTTAATAACATTTAAGATATATTTGAAACGAGAAACTGCGTAGATTTAGGTACTCTTTATCGTATTTGACAATATAAATACTTGTATAGAATTATATAGATAAACGAATAATACTTCTTGTAAGTATATTGCTAGCGTGTATCATTTCATGGTTTTAAGCACTAATAGCAAAGAAAATCGTGTCTCTTTCGACACTCAATACCTTTTTCCCGATCAGTATTCAGGTTGCAGCGTCGTCCGGACGGGTACGGCAGTGAAATATCTTCCTTCCGTTCAAATAGTCTTACCTAACTCAGGAATTTTCTGATAAAGTAAACAGCAGCTCAGAAGAGCAACTCAATACGTGAGACAATCGCAACCCAATTTAATCCTTATACATGTGAACATTAAATTCATTAAATAAGTGTTATTTGAGTTCATTCATTTTTATTCATTACTCTTCCTGCCGTTATTGTGTCAAATTCTATAAAAAGTTTAAAAACCGAATTTGAGACTTAATTTTTAATTTGGATCTAGAGAACATTAATAAGAAAAAACTTACATTTCCTAGTATATTTGGTCAACGATTTTCAAATTATGTTTTTTTTATTATTGTGATTTGGAGAAAGATCGAATCTGTACGAATAAAAATATAATTAGGTATTCGTTCGTCATTGTCATTCCTTTGTATTTAACATGCGATACAAAAAGTTTGAAATGTTTTTAAATATCTATATTTCTTGTGTTTCATATTATTATTCCTACATTTTTTATTAGTAAAAATAGGTACACATACTGTCAGCTGTTAATAGAGAAACAAGAAGTAATTATTTAAGACTGTAAAAACTCCAAACATAATCAATTCAACAAAAACTAATAAGCAATAGTGTACCTACCTTATCTCATAGCGAGTGCAACAAATGGATAGATGACAATTCGGACACTTGTCCGAATTTACACTTTTTAATTATCATATTATATTTTTTCACTGCCGATTCGAGACCATGAAAAAAAGAACCGTTTTGTACATTTCGATTAAATAAAAAAAATAAAAAACCATAGAGTAGCGATACCAAAACTGATAAAGCGGAATCTTTTCAGTAATAAATTACTCAGTTGAAGTGTGTCACTGTAATTCACCATTTTAGACTATTACATAAAATAATAATATCAATCATTCAAAACAAGTGCCACGTGTACATGAAGAATTAAGAGGGAGATAGCAATGTGCATTTTAATACAAGGACTAACCTAATGATCTATGAATTAAGGTGCAATATTGCACAACAAAGTTTTGTAACTTCTCGGAGATAACCGAACAGATTTAAAATTGGATTTTATCTAAGTCTTAAAATTTTAGTCAAATTACGCGACGAAAATAACGCTTCTTAGAAAATAACCCTTCTAAGTCCTCCTTAGAGGTAGCTGTGGAGGTAGTACAAAATGAGATGAACAACTTTCGTAGTTTAGTTATGTCTATCTATGTTTCATAGTGCATACTAACTGTTTAAAAAGTAAACAGTTCAATACTAACTTTCCACAAGCGTTACACGCTATATTCGTATCAGACTTTTAAGATAAAAACACTAATTTATGAACAAAGGCTAAGATTAACCAAATCTTTCGTGTGATTAAAATTCCAACGATCGCATGATGGATTTAACGAAGCATATTAAAACACGGAAACAAAAAAGTGCCTGAATGAAATAGGTGGAAAACGAGTATAATGGAGTTGGTTTATGCGTTGAACACCTCTTGTTGAGGGACTGATGTGACACGCTATGTAACTCTGGTATCACGCGACAGAGGGCGGGGTTAACCGCTCTCATTAGTTCGGGAAATGTTACAATTAGAATGGTCATTAGGCTATTTAATACAGCTTTATTTCAAATATTCATGTAACCTTTTTTATATATGCAGTTTGTTTTGTTTTTTTTTTTTAACTAAATATATAAAAATATAAGAAAGTCATTTGAATATATCCTTTTCTTGCATAGTATAAATTTAAGTTGCCCGCATCTATCTATATATAGGTACTGTACTTCTTAGACTACGCAACGGATTTTGATGCGGTTTTCACTAATAGTCCAAGAAAAAATCCCAAAAAAGCCATCTGCCAGACATAATCTTTTAAAAAACTAAAATTGATTTTATATTTATCTGTGTCCCGCGGTTTCACTCGCCTCGGCTTCATAGCGTAATGACAAATAAGCCTTATTACAAACTTCGTCAAGAATGGGATTATAAATGCAAAAAAGTATTTTAAAATACGAGTAATAGTTGCAGAGTTTAAGAGGTCCAGACAAACAAACCAACAGCTTATTATTGGTGTGTGGAATTACGGTTTTACACGGACGTTCCAGGCCAATTCCAATACCGGTCACATCGTAGCATAATCAAAGCAATTCAAATTGTGCCCAAATCACGTATCTACATAAATGTGTCGCTTGGTCACGTTTCGTACGACGTGAACAAGGTTTCTCATTACGATGTTCAAATAAGACACAAGTCATAACTAGTGGACATCTGATCACCATCAATTATGTACAATACATATCTATACTAATAATTATGATAAAGCTGAAGTCTGTTTGCTTGAACACGTTGAACCTTAGAACGCCAGTTGGATTTAAAAAAATATTTATGCCTTTGATAGCGTAATTATTGAGGAAGGTTGGCTGATAACACCACCCTAATAGACGAAGACGAAATCGAGGGAGGGAAAAAGCTGATTTTACATAAAATTTACATAAATGACAAAAAAATTCTAAAGTGAAATTTGAATACCATCGCACTTTAAGGTGTATAAAGGGCCATAAGAGACTCAAAATCATACTTATGGCTCAACTCCCAATTTTCAATGCAACAAAACAGGAAGGAAATATATTTTCTGCTGAGTTTATTTCTCATCAGTCTCGACAACAAAAGACTAGCGGTCAATTTCCGCATCTGTCTAATTCACGTTTCGACAAAGTGTGGCTTAAACAACTGGAAAACGAGAAATCTGAACGGATCAATGCTTATTTCACAATATTTTTATTATTATATAGTCGTGACCAATAAATATACATTGTGCTTATTAAACACGCCAGTAGACACCAATTTTATAAGTAATATTAAAATTATAGAAACAATCTTGTTAAAAGCTGTGTAAAGATTTCAGACTTGTAAGTGTACAAATTGTAATTGATGATTTCATTTACTATAATTCATACACCTGCAGGTTTACCGACCACCTAAGTAATAGGGGCCGCGGGTCAACACTGGATCCAGGCTGACTCTGAGCGGTCCTATTGGTAAATTATAGGGAGGCCTATGTATTGCAGTGGACATCCTATGGCTGAGATGATGATATACCTGCAGGTCATTTTCATGGATAATTCTTCGCTATTTATTTGTTTTAATCACACAAAAGTCATAAAAAGCATAAATTAAGAAATCCTATAAATTCCAACTTACTTCAATGCGAATTTCGGAAATTACCAGTCAATATAAACCCAGAGCAGAGATGTAACGGTTAGTTACTTTGAACAAAGTTGGAAATATAGCTAATGATGTACTACAGTTCCGTATAGCGGATCCAACCAAATGAGCCATTAAAAGATGCAATGAACCTTCCCTAGACAAATAAAACGGAGCGCCTGAATTTGATGTGTAGCAATAAGCAACAATACTGCACGTGATGAATAACAAGCAGACGACAGGCGTTCAGTGCTTCATTTGCCTTCCAGGACGAGTGCACACATACTTTCGCTACACATCATTAAACACCATTTTCAAAGATATATTGAACGATCTCAAAGACTTTCAAAGAGATACTGAAGTAAATTTTTATTAATATCTAGCTGAGCTCGCAACTTGGTACGCGTGGTATTCGATATGGTGCGTAACTTTTTTGTTTGTTAACCGATTGGAATGAAACAAAACACTTAATGTTATGGGTAGCTTGCTATAATACATCAGTAAAAACCGCATTCAAATCGGTTAAGCCGTTTCTGAGATTAGCGTGCACAAATGCACAGACCAAAAAATCTAAAAACTTTATTTTTTACCTCGATAACATAAGTTGACAGACAGACTTATGACTTTGACAGACACGGCTCGTTTACGATTTTATTATATGAATAGATACAGATAATCTGCGATAAATTCAACGGTAATTACAAACGGTAAGCGTTTATAATTTCTGCGGTAAATTGTCCATTTCAATATTCTAGGGAAAAAAGTGGCCCTTGTTCTCACCTCATTATCACAGATCACAATAATTAATGACAACAATTCGTAAGGATAGACAAGAACTGTTCTTTAGTGTGTCAGAATGTAAATATTAATTCTAGTGATGGTAGGTATGATAAATCCGACTATCACACCATAAAATTTCATTAAACCTATTATGCCATAACATAAAGATGTATACTAGCTGATTTCCAATGGCGTTACTTCTTATGAACGACTCCATGCACTCGTGTTTTACCCAGATGAGAATAGTTAGAACATATTTTAATCCTAAAACTTTATATATTAGCCAGAGTTCATTGCAAAATACAACTCACGTACAATGTAGTTTCACTTTTACAAAGTTAGCTCACTTTTATAACAATTTATCGAGCTGCAGACTTTGCTAAAGTTTCCATCTTCTTAGTTGAGAATTGTTATTTTTAAGATGCATTTTTAACTCTAAACATTAATCGTATACTTTTTAAATAAAGCTATCTCGTGAGCTCACTACTCGCTCACAACATTTTTAGATTTGAACGACCGTAGAGACATCCTTCATTTTAAAGCGTGATCATCTTTGTACTAAGGGTCTTACGACGCAATAAAATGCTAGGAGGTTCGTTGAATCTATTACAAATAAACTCCAGGTTTAATAAATTTTACAGAAAGGCAACGGTTTATGTCCACTCCACTACTGTGTTTAATCATTGTAATTGGTTAAGCTTATTTGCATAATGTAATTGAAATTGTCGTTGTAATTTTACTAATTTACCACGTCAGGTATAAATTGCTCGGTGTTTACCCATAGCTATTGGTAGGTATAGGTGAACGTTATTTATAGTTTTAAAGGAAAATAATTTGTAACTTTAAATTATGAAACATGAAAGCTTCATATTTTACATAAACATCGACTTTCATGAGGTCATGATACTTTCATAAGAATATTATATAGAATCACAGTTTGCATTGCATGAACTTTTCCACCACATCCTTTTCAACAGCAATACAGTAAATATATGTATAATAGAAGTGTAAGATGTACCTCTTATTAAGTAGTTACTGTAACACAAGTAACACGATGTTAAACCAGGCCTCTTTCACTTCATGTACTTGCGCGCGCTAAGTACCTACGCGCCGCTGTACTTTCCAAGGTACACATTCACGCGGTTGCCACCGACGCGAGCGCGCGCATTCACATTTATTTTTTTCTTCTTTGATCTCCGCCAGGAGTAATTGTGTTCCGTGTCTTTGATTTACATTTCGGAAAGAATAATAGGTATTATGCCTCGTAATACGTGTGCAGTGGAAGGATGTAAATCCGTGAAAACTAAAAAATATAATACGGAGAATTTAATATTTTTTTAATACTTTAACTTTAAAATCCATTGAATGACATGCACCTACCTAAATATTCTTTGTATTTAATAATTAATAGGTATGTATTTAATTATAATACTTGAACTTGTGAAATCCGTACCTACCTATCTACCTACGTATCTTTTCGGGTCATGTGCATTGTTTATGTGGTTGTACAATAAATAAATTTCACAACTTACGAAATGGAACTTTTAAAGTTACTAGTGCAAACGAAATTTTAATAAAACAATGTTTAGTAAAAATAAACTCAAGTAGGTAATAAGTATTATTAGCATTCGCGCGGCAACGCGGCAAGTGGCGTTGCTATGCGGTCTGGCAACAAGGCACGCGCACGCTGTCCGCTACATAGTTTGAGAGCTGACTACAAAATTTATCACCTAGTTACCTTTAAACGAAATTATTTATCTGTAAAAAAAATTTGTACCTATTAAAGATAGATTAAAAATAAAGAGTGTATTACACTTATTTATGCATTGTTTTTTTAATATGATTTAAATCTGTAAAAACAGTTTTATTTAGTAACATAACAAATACTTACTTTACTCAATACTTACATACTTTACATAAATACTCTCCGCCGTTGTTCAAAATTTTTTTCACTATAGAACAATAATGTATCGCCAAATAATTTTATGTCGAGAACAATTTAGCAGCGAGCTCTCCGACTATTTCATCAAAACTCGATGTTTGGTCGACTTTGTGTTGTGTGGATTTGTGGACTAATGATATACACAATTTAAGCTTTTTTATTTGGTCTCGTCAGTGGAAATAGGAATAAGTACCTACCAATATGAAAACCTTTAGGTACCTACAAGGTTTTTTATCATTGCTCGTTACCTACTAGTACTTATTTACATCTTAAAAAATCATGTTATTCTGATCAACTTGAACTGAGAAGTTGTAAGCTTATAGTTACTAGTTAATTACTTAATAAATAGTTACTAGCGGCTTAATTAGCTTTGTATTTTGGGACGGCCTAGAAAAACTCAGTAGTAGTAGCCCTGACTTTATTACTATTATTTCAATGTCACGCGGGCGCGTGCGGCTGCAGAGCAATAACAACTCAACGTTTGAACTATAAGGTATATTTTTCCGCTAAGCAGTTGGCGAGGCAAAACAGTAGGCATTTATAAAAGTTGTGATGGTCTTTTTGTTAGGGAGTGATTTATCTGTTACGGTAGTAACTACTTATTAATCTGTGGTTAAACGCCAACTCAGAGGCGACAAAGAATAAGGTACAATTTGAAACGATTTTACTCGTGCGCCGAAAGACAATATCATATATAGTGACATATATAGTCTAAGATATGGGGGTGTCTACTGCTGCCAGACTGACTGCCCAGTTCATGACCGCCAAACTCAAATGGCCCAGTTTCTATTATAAAATAATATTATTAAATAAGTGACATATACATGTTTATGTTTCGAACGTGAGTAAGGTATACCAAAGACCATTCAGGTCACCCTATCAGGTCACTCTATCAAGTCGATGACGCATTACTTTGCGCCTAGACGAAATATCTCTTTCTTCTTGTATCTCATAGTGATTCTTGAATTTCGAGGCAACAGCAGCCACCAAATAAACCACATGCCTTTCTTTCTCAAATAAACTATTTATATGTGAGAAAGTAACCTTCCAATCATTAAAATTTTAGTTTCCTTTCAACACTTAATATACAATCCATTTAGGTATGTAAATAAAATAAAAAATGAATCGCTAAATTTGTTGCTATTAAACACATAATTCGAGAACGCGCGGCTGGACCAATTCGACTTTTTTTCCAAATGTTCGTTGAAATTCAAGTAAGGTTCTTAAGGAAAATTTTAAAAAATTGTACATCCATGGAGGTTTACCAGTATTTAATATAGAATTTCGATAACTAAATGCGAGACTTGTCTCTTGTCACTTAAGTGTCCTAATATCAAATATTAATGAACTTCAGTACCAAGAGAACACGTGTAAGTTCAAACGATATATTTTCAGATATATTACCAATCTTAGCTACATGGTTGTTACTCTCAAACATTTTTTTACATAAATTCCACAAAGTGTCTACGGATTCAGTTAAGAAGATTTTAGATGTAGTCTTAGATCTTAGTCAGGACTTTAGTCAAAATCGGGATGTTTAGATTACAAGAAGATATATCTATTTCCGCAATATACTTTATACCAGACATGACCACACTATCGGTCACTTGTACACAAGAAATTTATTAACTTTAGTGCCGCAATATATCAAGCTAAGATGTCTGACCGTTGTAATCTACGCTATCGTTATAACGCTTAAAGTAACAATTACTAAACTACTTTTACTTTTACTACAAGTATAAATTTCATATTATATAGACTTTATGTATTAGTTTCATCTAGGACTGTAGTAAAAGAATTGGAGAAACTTTTATAAAGTAATGAAAGGACTTTCAAGAGTAGATAACTAAAAAAGTTTTTCGTACAGCCAAAACAAAATGTACCCACGAATTCGCTGTGCGAATAATAAACAAGTGGCGTAGAAACCTCAAGGGCTAGAACGCCATCTAGTGAAGAGTAACAACAAAATAGTTGAATACGAAAAAATAACACCAGGTCCAACTTTCATGTTTGATGAACTCATTGGTCGAGTGGTTATGGCGCTTGCCTCCGCGCTTTGTCGTAAGACATTCCGGGGAGCGCAAATTTTGGAAACTATATTTTCAAAGCTAACTCTGATCTGGGTTTTGAAAGAATTAGCAGGGCACACTAGGTTTGGCAGTCATTTGGGCAGCCCGTCTGGCATCAGTAACAACACCCCCTTTTATAGAAAACTACCGCAAAATAACAGCATATTTGCTGTATGTTTCGAATTTCGATAAGTGAATGAAGGATGCCAAATCCCAAAAGTCAATCAGCCAAAAAAATATAAGGACAAGAAGTAATGCGTACTTAAAATTTAATTAAGTCAAAGTAGATAATATCAAATAATATAAATTTAGAATATCAATAATAAAATTAAACTATGAACAACCCAATTACCAAACAAACCAATTAACTTAGGCGAATTTAAATCTTCTAAGACAAAACAACATACTGTAAAGCCATTGTAAAGTTTACACTATTATATACTCGATTGAACCGTTTATACTCTGATAACAAACTTTAATGGATTCAGCTTAATTACCAAGTAAGCGAATAGTTCAACGTGATCTGTTCACTGATACAGCCATGCGAACATAAATTACAGGTATATAAAAAAACATGCAAAAGTTTTAAAAAATTATTACATTCTTTATTCCCTATGATTATTCACTTCATTATTTGACTCCCGAAAAGGTGTTGTGTGATAAGTTGTTTTAAGATATCCCATATGCCGAGGGTGGCTGATTTTTGAGGTTGATTCTTAATTGTTCCTGTTTGCCTATAATGATACCCGATCATCAATAAAATTAATCAGCCGCCAAATATAGACCTCACCCATGGAGATCTCTAGATTTCATTTTCAACATTTTCGTGTAACCTAGTTAAGGCCAGTCTAGAAACGCCATTTGAAAACTTTTTCTTTTTATGATAAAAAGGGGTTCTACGATTTATACAGCCTACCCAATGCCACTTCAACTTGTTAATTCTACGAGCAATGTCGGTCAAGTGGTGTTACAAGTGGGCGAGTTAATTTAAATATTAAATGAAAAGTCATAGCAAATAATACAGATAATACAAATTTCACTAAAACTCAGAGTACACAAATACGTATAATACGTATAAATAGCCTTCCTCGATAAATGGACTATTCAAAACAAAAAGAATTTTTCAATTCGAACCAGTAGTTCCTGAGATTAGCGCGTTCAAACAAACTCTTCAGCTTTATAATATTAGTATAGATGAGCGGACCGTTCGCGTCGATTTAATTTCTTAGAAGTTAAAATTACTAATATAGTCAATTCCGGAAATGCGTAAAAAACTTGTGGTATTCATCATCGTCTTTACAGCAGGATGAAGACATCCTGGCTACAAGTCGTCTTTCTACCAAGAGTGGTCTCATTCAAGAACTTTACGGTTTCAGTGGCCATCGGCTTTGCTTACTATATATATGTCCAGCCTATTGCCACCGGAACTTATAAACCCGGATATGTCGGTGATTTTTGATGGTCTACGAATTTCCTCATTCCTGATTCAATCTCGCAGTGTAACCCCGAGCATAGCTCTCTCCATAGCTCGTTGAGCTACGTTGAGCTTTCTTATGAAGCCCATAGCAAGAAACCACGTTTCAGCACCATATGTCATCACTGGCAACACACATTGATCGAAAACTTTTGTTTTTAAGACACTGAGGAATTTTGGATTAGAAGATATCTCGAAGCTTCCCGAACGCAGCCCATCTGAGCCGCAATTGGTTTGTCCCAAGTAGATGTACTCGTCAACAATTTCGAGAGTTGAATTTCCAACTGTTACCGGGATGGGCACAACATTGACAAACAAAAAGTTAACTTCATTGAAATAATACGCGTTAAGCTAAAAACAACACGCTTCGGACGTTATTGCAAATTCCACGAGTCGCGGGCAGAGCTAGTAAAATCAATCGGATCATATGAGCATTTTTTTTTTTTTTCAAATTTTTGAAGACTGAGGAATTGAATCGAATATCCGTGCGAAGCTGTGGACTGTTCACCAGTCATTTAAACAATTATATTAACAGTTATATATGTATATAATTAATATGTAACCAATATAGGCTACTGTCATTTAACAAAAAATGAAGATGGCGTGCAAATATGTGAATAATGTAAAAGTTTTAATTTACAATTTATCTAATCGTCTATTCATCCGTAAACATTGTCGATAAATTGTCAAGTTTACGTTCAATTAACACGTTATATTTCATAAATTACAGTAAAGACTACGTTGATGGATATGCATGCGATAATCAAAGAAAGTTTATGAACAAAAATTAGACAATTTTGTTGCGGGCAATAGTTAATTTGTGTTAGAGTTTGAGAGATAAAAGCAATGTCCTTAGCAACAAAAACTTCGTTGGATCATTAGGTAACGATGATCTAATCACCTTTATTAGTCACTACTTATTGGTTTTGCTGTCGCAGAATTTGTGAGCGCCACAGAAAGATATAAAAGAGAGTGACTACTGTCTTAACGATTTTTCATAGATATTATAACAAAGGCCTTTAATATTTTACGTATTGAAACTTCAATAAAATATGTATGTATAAGTTTTATTAAGATTACCTTACTTCATAAAAAAATAAATGCATTTTCATTTGTAACAGAAGTTATAGATGGAGTAGGTAGAAAAATAACAATAATCATAAATTACAGTGAAGCCGGCAATGTGAAATATTGTGTGAATGAGTGTTGCAAATGTGCAAAGTAGTGTGCCAATTGGGTACACTCAAGAGCTAAGGTTAACTGTTTTTTGAAGGAAGTTTTATTATGGCCAACAATATCAAATAAGGTTAAATTAAATACTTAAATTAGATTAAAATTAAATTGCTTAACGTTTTTTTAAGAAATTTGTTTAATTTGAGGCTCAAACAAAATTAGTTCAGAGGCAATCTGGTGCTAACGATTATTATAAAAATCTTCTCCAATTACAATCAATGAATAAAGATTTAATTTTAATAATATTTCAAAACTACAAAGACTACCCATTGAACCTATGCGGAAATTCGTGAAAAATACAAAATGTAGGAATCTCAAGTTACGATGGTGAGCATTTTATCGTTTCTCGTAAAAACAAATGAATGAAATAAAAGAAAAATAACCCTCAATAAAACAAGGAACAGCACGCGACATAATTATACGTGTGCAGACGGCAAGGACAATAAAAAAACCCAGGCTCGGGTTTGATTGTTAAATTGTTTCTTCAAAAAACTTTTTTTTTACACTCATGCTACTTCGTAAGGTTTTTCGTCTTAATACCTTTTGTCCACAATTCCATTTCTTTATTAAACATAATGAAATTGCTGAATAGAATTTTATTTACCGAATTATTAAACGAATAACTCCACTATTCTAAAGAGCTCTCAGGAAGCCAAATGAACTCGCCAAACAACAAAATGTAGTGAATGCCAGCAATATGAGGTCAACAGTGTATCGTTAGCTTTGCAAAATGTTCTTTTTTTTTTACTCAGTCCAGTTTATTTTTACTTCTTATTGACAAATGTGTTTTCAATTTTAGATATGCACTAACAGACAATAATGTCTGTCTACATATATGAATAATTTAGCACTATTGGCGTCACTGAGTGGTCACTGTGCCGATAATCGATTTTGCCGTAAATGTGTGAATGACAATTTTATTATTTAGATTTCAACGTAGATGTGGTCAAAACATTTAATAGAGCTTTTTTTGAATGGGTCCTGGTATTTCCTCGCAGAGTTGTGCATGGAGGCTGACAATTACTATATTCCATGGCAGTGTCGATCATGGGATAGTCAACTCTTTTAAAAGCCATGTTGGTGCATCATTGGCAAATCATTATTCTTATGTCTTTCTCATTGTATGTAATTTTGATTTTTAACTAATATTTAAAATTGTTAAAAAGGAAAAACATAATATTTTTATAATAATCCTTAGTACCAGATTGCAGGAACTAATTTTATCAAAGCCTCATTTTATTATGCGTTAAACAAGTCCATAAACCTAAACCATTTACTTACCATTACTACCTACTTATCTAAGATAAGTACACTATGTCGATTATGTAAATCGACAAAGTTGTATTCAGACTGTTGTATTGCAGATAAAACCTCTTTGACTTAGCATCCCCTTGTATCGCTTTTTTATATCATGTCTGTCTACATGTCTATGCAAGTATTTACATGTGTGTATAGTATGTATGTAATTATGTATGTATACGTAGCTATAGAATGTCATATACTCCACTTGTACTTCTTCCTGTATACTTTGGTTCCACGATATAGGTGTACGACCTTGGTACTTCTTTTTTTCTGTGTTTTTCACATTGATAAAAAGAAATAATATCATTTAGAAAATGCATATTATGTTGTGTGAATTGTAAAACTTATTTTGAAGTTTAATTAAATTTAAAATGCTGTTTTCACCATTATATGAGGTCCTTACCTATTTTTACTATTATACTGCCGATTTTTAATACTGGCTAGTGTAAATATCGATATCTTTCGTTCTACTTAGAATTCTAAATTCTAATTAATTTTAAAATAAGTATAGCTATGACATTTCATGGAAAACTTGAAATTGCGCGTTATTTTTGAATATGAGTTCCGTCGTGGCACCGACGCAGCAAAGACGGCATGCAATATCAACGACGTGTATAGACCAGTCGCAAGTAAACGCACCTTACGTTTTTGGTTTAATCGCTTCCATTCCGTTCTGTTAAATTAATGAATTAATGTTCTGTTAATTATTGTTGAATGAAGACGAAAGTCGATAACGATGAATTGAAAGCCACAGTGGAAGCAGATTCATCTCAAACCACGTCGGAATTAGCAGCAGCCTTTAACTTAAACGATAAAACCATACTCAATCATTTTACGTCAAATCGTAAAATGAATAGGGTAAAAGAGCTTGGAAAGTGGGTACCGTATGAACTCACTGAACAATAACAACAAAATCGCGTCGAAGGTTGCTTTAATTTGTTGAATAGGCACACAAATTAGATAATTCTGAATCGGATTGTCACTTGTGATGAAAAGTGGATTCTGTATGACAATCGAAAACGTCCGTCGGACGGGTTGGACACAGGGGTTGGACACAGGGGAGGCAGCCAAACTAGATCCCAAACGCAAATCGAGTCAAAAGAAGGTGCCTGTGAGTGTATGGTAGACCTGAGCCGGCATTTTACATTACAGCTTCTTGAGACCTGTCCCAACAATTACTGCAAAGGTGTGTTGTGAATAACTGCAAATGATGATGGAGAAGCTCGCTGTCAAACAACCGAGAGTTGTAGGAATTACGACTGGAAACTCTCGGTCACCTACCATACTCACCAGTCCTTGTATCAACAGATATATATATATATAATTATTATTTTTTCGGAATTATGATAACTTTTTACAGGGGAAAAGTTCAAATCCGATGAGGCGGTGAAAAACGCCTTTAAAGAGTTCAATTCCGGACCCCAGGATTTCTATAGCAGAGGCATAAATGAACTTCCATTAAAATGGCAAAAGTGCATCGACAACAAAGGCCAATACGTACTATATTTTTTTTTTTTTTTTTTTTTCATTTAAAAATTGTTGGATTTTAGCTATATAAAGCGGCAATCTAGAATGATATATCCATGATATTTGTTCTACATAGCAATAGCAATATTCATTTTCAAGCACTTTTCCTATAAAGGTTAAATTATCAAATTATAAAAAAAATAAAAAACAGTAGATTTCTAATCCCTATTCAAACGTTTGCATTAAAATTTTAGAAGGTTATAAAAAATGGGTACTTTGAGGAATATTACTTAAATTAAAAAAAAAACTTTGAAAATAAAAACATTTTTTAATGTAAGGATTGTCAAGCAGCCTATAACGGTCACCGAATGTTACTGGCATCGCTTACTCACCGCAGCACACATGCTATATATTTAACTGCTGTAGCCTATGCCTTTCACCTATGCCTTTGCTAAATGCTGAGAGCGAGAATCAAAGAATTCTATGAATTGAGCTTTTGACCTTTAAAAAATCTATGAAAAATTATTAATACCTCTATGGATAGATAGATATTTCAATAAATTGCATCTTCTTCAAAAGATTTAACAAATAACATAAAAAAAATCTTCAAAAAACGAATAATTAATTTTCACATCCAACATAGAGGAATTACAGGATCCTATATTTTTATTTATAAATTTAAAGTAGAATTTTGTATTCACTGAACCTCTCGAGTATCGTTACTGTCTTTACACACGCGATGCGTGCGAAAATTACACATTTCTACTCATTCAACAGAAATATGTCAACTTATATAAAAACAAAGATAAAACGTAGATGAAAGTTTGTGAGGATGATAAAATACCGAAATATTAGGTACCTGTATATTGTGTATGTTGGTTTGTACTCAAATTTCTTTTTTATATTTTATTTCCTACTGGCTTTTATGGTTTTCTATTTGCATAGCAAAATTTCATCAAAATTGTTTCAGTGGTTTATATAATAAAAGAGTTACTTTCGCATATCTATAATACATATTAATATGGATATATATAATACTGTAGTATTTTTAGAATTATATTTATCAGAAGTTTTATCGGTTGCACGGTTGCAAACTCATTACGCCACTATTTGAGTTTAAATTCGCATGTTTAATAAGGAAAACCACTGTGCCTAGGGGACGTAGGAAAAGTTTTAAGCGGTTAACCTATGATTCCCCCTTCTCTGCATTTTCTATGCCCTGTTAAACATACATATATGAACTCATCTAAATATAACCATAAGAATTTGTATGCGAAGAATTGAAAATATTTTCATAAAAATAATACAGAATGTACAGAAAAATCTTCTGTGAAGATGTAATCATGACTCTGGAGCATTGTGGCATTAATCACTGTATTAAGTGTTAATTGATCACTGTTCAGAATTTTCAGAAAATCTTCCGTAAAATGTATTCATAACACCGGAGTATTGTGGCCTTAATCACCGTATTAATGCCTCAATATTGCGGCATTAAATAGTTTTGAGGACAAACATAATTAAGATGGTAACATTCGATCAATAAACTTTAAAGATATTTAAGTCCTAACAACACTAATTTTTAATATACCTACTTTATTTCATAACCACGAAATTATTTTTAATGTTAAGGGCAAAGCTAGGCTGACGGTCCACTTGATGGTTGGAGGCCACAGGTGCTGCGAATGCGCTTCAGACCATAGTAGAATTAAGGATAAGGGAAGGGGGTTAAGGATAGGGAAGAGATGGGGTAATGGACTCTGACATCACTTACTCACTCGTCGAAACACCACAGAACATATGCTGTTATTTCACGGTTGTATTCTGTAAGGGGATGTTTACTGCCGCCAGACGGGCAGCCCAAATGACCCATAAGCTTTGGTAGAATAATTAAGCAAGCGAGAGGGCGTTCGAAACGATAGAGGAAGACGTATTAAAATAATCCATATTAATATTATAAATGTGAATGTAACTCTGTCTGTCTGTTACCTTTTCACGCCTCAACTACTCAACCGATCGTACACTTTGTCAATACAGAAAAGGACACAGAGGGTACCTTTGATACAGAAAAAAATCAACACCGTACGTAAGTATAATAGCAATATCAGGCGTTATATTGCTCATATATTTTCTCACTAGCTGCTGCCCGCAGCTTCGCCCGTGTTGAAAAATGAAAAATAATGCCTGACTAAATATATAAGCACTGTAACGCCTAACATCTTTATTGCAGTTATAGCTTTGCCATGCGTTAGATGATCCCTCGGGAATAGTACTTTTTTCTGGATGAAAGGTACCCTATATCCTTTCCTGCATGCCTGACAACGTGTATGCAAAATTTCATCATTATTGGTTCAGCGGTGCTTTTCATCGTATGGTAAAAATACAGTATAGATAGATGCTAATGATAAAAGCAAAATAAGGCAAGTCTAATATTTTTATCTTTAAATGCTATAGCCCAGCCAGCTAGATTATTCTCTTGGATGAGGCGACAAATTTTTCATTTGAAGGGAAAGTCAAAGGTCACTTGCTAACAAAGGCCAGCATCTTGCGCTATTTTGGAGTTATCGCTTCTCCGTGGCAATACTAAAGCCACCACGGAAATAATTAGAAGCAGAATATCTTACTTCAGTCATTTGCAGAAGTGTAAATTGTGGTAAAGTGGTACATAAAGTGTTAACCGCGGTCATAAACACACACCATTAACGGGGCTTCATTGATATTGCCTTTTAATACCCTGGATCTTCAGTTACAAGTACTTTGGTTGCGATAATAAGCATTTCCATGATGAGCTTTTAATGACATGCTTGAACAAAATTAATATTAAAATACTTTAAATTAAGTTTACATTGAAGTTCAAAGTCCCTCGGATTTAAGCATTTCCGTCCAATTTGCTCTAATGAGACCATTTAAAATCACTGAATATTATTTGTACAATTGTTCAAGATTTAAATTGTATAGTGATACTACCTTTTGCCTACGACTTCTTTGCGCCCCTTTTTCTTAGCCATTGAAACATTTATTCATTCTTTATTGCTCATTTATTTTTTATAATATCATTTTTATTTTTAAACTCGGGAACAGTACTTCATGAAAGAAAGCTACCCTATAGTATCTACTTTTGAAGATTTGAGGTTTTGAATAAACCAACATTAAATTTTCTTGTAGGTATATAGATTATGTATGTACGGACTGTTTTAGAATATTTGATTATTTGAGAATATTGTCAAATGTCTTTGAAAAATCTACCTATTTGAAGAGAAAGTTCGAGGTTTGCCTCGATAAAAAAATACATTTCTTTTACCTACCTTATGACTAAGAATCGTACAAATAAACCCAAATTTCATACATGACCATAAGAAAATACAGAACGTTCAATTAATATTTTTATTCGCTTTACACTAAAATAAAGATATAAGTATTATGAGTCAGTTATTTTTAAAATATACCTCGTTCCTAGAAAAAAAGCATTAAAAACAAGTATTTTTATTGTACCGTCTATCAAATCTGTTGCTGAGAGAAGCAAAAATTTAAGTGTTAGACTGCTCCAGACGATCACTTTATTTATAATATCCATATATCACTTTGCCAACGAATCCTTTATAACTTCAGAACTCCTGTTCGGTTCTTCGTACAGTTGCTTTTGAAATGAACATACATATCTTCTACAAAGTAATATCACGGTACTAATTCAAACCCACTTCCAAATCAATGAATACAGACAGCATTGAGTGTGATTGAGTGTTGCTTTGAAGGGTTTTGAGTAGTTTTGGTTGGTCCAAGACCGAGCGATTAAAACAGCAGATAAAACCAGGTTTTTTAAAAGTTTTCTATAGAATTCTGTCTAATAAAGTTCGATGTAGAAAAGTCCATCATCTCAGGTTTTTTTTCCATTGTGAATATTTTTGTGTTATATTTTTCCAGGCCCAGTATCATTACGACTTACTTTTATTGTGTAATTTTTTGTTACAGGTAAAAAACATGATGAACTGGCGTTTCCTGGACCTTGACACTGTTACAAACATGAATTTCCGTGGCAAAATACGACATGTACGTGCCCAACTCTAAGTGAGATGACCATTGAGATTAAGCAGGAAAATATAGCAATAAGTTTTATTAAAGACCTTACTATTGGATGTAGGTACTTCTTTAAATGAAAAATAGTTTTATAGAAAACATTGAATAATAAATCGGCTTTATTCTTATTATTCTTTATCTATACAATGGCAACATACTGTCACAATAAAGACAACTATTAAGAATAGGTAAAAAAAGTGCCGAAAAGAAATACAAGTAATACTTGGCTAATATGTAGGTACCTACTTGTATTACAAATGACAGATCAAAACAAAAAAAAACTATTTTTAAGGATTGTTGTTACAAAATATGCCGATCTCAAAGTAGTCTTATATTTATTAATAACTAGCGACCCGCCCCCGGCTTCGCCCGGCGTGCAATTTTTATATATATGAAAATTCCCGTTTTTTCCTCTTTCCATTAGTGAAAACCGAATTAAAATCGATCTACCCGTTCACGCGTGATGCCGTGACCAAGGGAAATGGGGATTCATTTTTATATATAGAGAATTTCAACGTGTAATATTTATGATTATTTTAAGAGAACTAGCTAGTGTTCGTGACTTCGTCCGTGTTGAAAAAGAAAATATAGGAGTAATGTAACGCCTGACATCACTGTGACGACGATGATGCCATTTTTATATTTTTAGGCGATCCCTCGGGGATCTAACATTTTTCCAGGATAAAAAGTATCCTATATGTTATTAAACCAGATAATAAACTATCTGTGTAGCAAATTTCATCCAAATCCGTTCGGTAGTTTTTACGTGAAAGAGTAGGTAACAAACATACATCCTCACAAACATTCGCATTTATAATTTTAATAAGCAATATGTGGACTAAGTCTGTCATGTCAGACCTCAGACTCGACATCGAAGTTTAATGATGATTCATTTTATTGGATAATCATCCAGTATATTTTCACTTTTTTTTGTAACTGCTTCCTTCGACTTTTGTGAAGAACGACAGATAGGCTCACAAACTCCACACAAGTAAGACTAGACTGATACGAGTAACGCTGTCGACCCTTGAAAAATAAAAGGTAAAAGACGAGAGTATAGATTGACATGCATTACTCGCCACATTAAGAAAATATACTTGTTTTGCAATATTAAGTAAAAGCCTTTTTTTTTTCAGACACCAACTATTATTTATTCAACGGATTGTATGACAATCTTTGTTTATACTTATATAAAAAGAAATTAATTACATTTAATCGATAAAAACATAAAAAAAGAAAGAAGTGCTACACATATTGTGTGTACATAGTATGTACACACAACAGTATTATCTGCCTATGTACTACATAGGCAGATAATACTGTTCAAAGTTGGCTTGAGAAGGTTGGCCACTCTCAAAGTAATTATACTTTTTTTGTGCATACTGATAATTAAGTTATTGTCAAAAGACTATCGAAACCCACTATGAATTATGTTCGGGACAGCCTACAGTTCGTGTGTAAATATTAGTGATTGTGCAGTGTTCATACGTACAGTGTTCGCATAGAAATGGGCCAACGTAGTGAAATGTTGGCCCATATATACGTATGAACAAACAAAGACAACAATAGAAAGTGATAGGGACAGAAAATACTGTAAATACTGTTATTGCACAACATTTAATATTATTTCATAATATTGCACAACTTGCGCAATCGTGTCAACACCCATTGTTATTGGCGCATTTGTCTCGGCGCAGGGCACGATTGTCGCTAGTTGAACCTGTATAAATTGTATTATAAATCGACCACTTTTCTAATAAAATCGTCTTCGCTTCACCGCATTGACCTATGTGACTAGTACGGACTTTGTCTTGGAACCTCACAAACTCTCCTCGGTCTGACCCACCGATCGGCTAGATCAGCGACGCTTCTTAACGGGAGCGTTGCCCACTAGCGCGGTACACAGCCGTACCGTAAACCAATGTACGGGAGTTTACAGGCCCGTACATTTATGGTCCAATCGAGCCGGATATAGCCGATTGTATAGCGCTGTTGGTTGGTCGAGGAGAGTGCCTTGGCAATGCCGGTGACACGTAGCACCACCGCTCGGGATGACGAGAGGCCTACAACCTCCGCATCCACCGTTCGGGACGCCGCGAGGTCTACAACTTCCGCGTCCACCGTTCGCGACGCTGCCGCGTCAACCATTCGCGACGCCGCGTCAACTGTTCGAGACGCCGCGTCGACACTTCGGGACGGCGAGAGGCTAACTACCTCCACGTCCACCCCCGCGGCCATGCATGCCAGTTCCACGGACACATGGTCAGCGGGGTCATCGGCCGTAACGGCAACATCAACGTCAGCATCCGCGACGTTGACTTCGGTACCGGCGGGAGAAGACGCAAGTCAGATCGGCGTGAAGCGTCACCCGTCCGGTACACACGGCACAGAGGCCGTGCATCGTTCGGACGTGCGCTCAAGCAAAAGAGGCACGTCACACTCGTCTAGAAGAAAGACGAAATTAGCGAAAGCTAAAATAGAGCTGTTAAAGCTACAGATCGAGCTTGCCGCCGCCCAGATAGAGGCAATCGAAGAATCTGACGCCGACACCATCGACGACAACACCGTCGAAGACCTCGAAATCACGAAGGAGAGGGTCGACACATGGGTCAATAGTCAAGCGCTCAGCGCGGCTGGTGCGCCACCCCCCATAGTTCGAGAAGTCTGCACAGCGCAGACTCACCAGGCGTCACCGACCACGCCGACTCCTTTCCCCGTGCAACAAATTGAAGATCGGCAAGATAACGGTAAGCCCGAAACAGATCGCATAGTGCCCGCTGTAGCGCCCGTTAGCCAGAGTATCGGGCTAACGGAATTGGCTGCAGCGATAACTTTGGCCGCCAAAACAGGCCATCAAACGGCTCCGCGCTACTTCACGGAGCTACCATCGTATAGCGGGTCGCATCAGGAATGGCTATCATTCAAAGCGGCCTACGAAGAATCGCACAAAAATCACAGTGAAAGTGAAAACATAGCTCGCTTAAGAAGAAGCCTTAAAGGAAAAGCCAAAGAGGCAGTCGAAAGCCTCCTCATATACAACGTAGAAACAAGTAAGATTCTGAAAACGTTAGAAAACCGGTTCGGCCGACCGGATTCTATCGCCATAACGGAACTGGAGCGGTTGAGGGCACTTCCGCGGCTAACAGACTCGCCGCGTGATATATGTGTGTTCGCCACTCGAGTCACCAACACCGTCGCAACATTACAAGCACTTGAAAAGTCATACTACCTGTTCAATCCGGAAATCACCAGAACAACAATAGAGAAACTCCCTTCAGGACTTCGTTACAGATGGTTCGAGTACGTAAGTAAACAACCGAAAGAGCAACCCGATTTGTTGAAACTTTCACGATTCTTCGAAATCGAGGCGGAACTCTGCAGCTCGTACGCACAGCCAGAGTTCACGCCGCCTATAGAGACGAGTTACGCACCCAGGCGAACTCAGAAGACCTATTCCGCAACGGAAAATCAACATCGAAAAGTGTCTGCCTGTCCGGTATGTGCCAATACCGGACACAAAACAGAAAAGTGTTCGAAGTTCATAGAAGCAGACACTAGGACACGCTGGAACATCGCAAAGGATAAACGATTGTGTTTCAAGTGTCTACATTACAAAAATAGAACACACAAGTGTAAAATATCGAATTGTAATGAAAACAATTGTTCGCGTTCGCACCATCGACTGCTCCACTTCGAAGAAAAGGTACGTGCTAGTGAAAAGTTCGAAGTTGTCGCTTCCGCCTGGCAACCAAAGGAGACACATTCGTTTCTGAAATTTGTGCCCGTTCGAGTCTCCGGTTCTCAAGGAAGCGTCAACACCTACGCACTACTCGACGACGGTTCAACGGTGACCCTCATCGATAATAGTTTGGCGCAACAAATAGGCGCGAAAGGGCCCGTTGATCCGCTCCACATAGAAGCAATCGCAAATACCGAAGTGGACGCAAATCGGTCACGTCGTGTAAAAATAACTTTACACGGCGCGACAAACCACCGCACCATTCGAGCACGCACCATGAATAATCTACAGCTCTCTGCGCAAACAGTATCGGAGCGAGACCTGTCAGACTGTCCACACCTCAAAAACATTAAACAACATCTACAATATCCACGTGTCCGACCGAAGCTTCTCATCGGTCAAGACAACTGGGACTTATTGCTCGCCACACAGATCAGGAGAGGACAGCGACATCAGCCGGTCGCGTCTCTAACACCGCTCGGATGGGTGCTACATGGAACACAGACACGCCTACTAGGGCGCCGTGTGGACTCTATCAATCACCTCACCAATCGTACCGAAGACAGTATGGACGAACAGTTGAAACAGTATTTCTCTTTGGAGTCGCTGATGATCACTCCAAAGAGACCGTCCAACGACATCGAAGAAAGGGCCGTCAAGACGCTTGTCGAACATACTCGACGAAATAGTGACGGGCGCTACGAAACATCGTTACTGTGGAAATCGGACGATTTTCAGATGCCCGTCAACTACGACAACGCGCTCAGACGACTCCACCATACTGAAAAGAGGATAGATAGAGATCCTAAACTTCGAGATCGCTATGAGCAGCAGATGAACGCGCTCATAGAAAAGGGATACGCCGAACGAGCGCCTCCCCATCGTACGCCGGGAAAAACGTGGTACCTGCCACACTTTCCCGTGCTGAACCCCACCAAACCAGGAAAGGTCCGCATAGTACACGACGCAGCAGCTAAGACGATGGGACATTCGCTCAACGATTACCTGCTCACCGGACCTGACCTCATTCTGTCGCTACCCGGGGTACTCATGAGGTTACGACAGCATCGAATCGCCGTGTCATCCGATATAGCCGAAATGTTCATGCAAGTGAAAGTTCGACCGCAGGATAGAGATGCGCTTCGGTACCTATGGAGAGGCAGAAAGCGAGGTAAAGATCCTCCAATAGAATATAGGATGACCTCTCTCATATTCGGAGCGACATCGTCACCTGCAACGGCTATATACGTGAAGAACAGAAATGCCGAAAGATACAAAACAACGTATCCGGAGGCATACACGGCGATTGTTCGAAATCATTACGTTGATGATTACCTCCAAAGCTTCAAAACAGAAGAAGAAGCTATACAGACAGCCCTTCGAGTACAACAAATTAATCGGGAGGCCCACTACGAGTTGCGACAGTGGACATCCAATTCGAAGAAAGTACTCGAAGCGTTCAATGAAAACTCCGAACCGATCGATAAAAGGAGTATAGATCTCGACAATAGTTCAAACATAGAGCGTCTCTTGGGAGTCATATGGAGGCCTGCAACCGACGAACTTACATTTGATCTCAACATGGCTCGACTACCCCCTGGCGCCATCCTAAACACTCAACCGACGAAGAGGGAAACTTTGAAAATTATAATGTCTCTCTTCGATCCGCTTGGACTCGCATCGCCTGTCACCACAAGAGCCAAGCAGATATTTCAGGAGTTATGGCGCAGAGGAACAGATTGGGATCAAAAAATAGATGCAGACCTCGCTAGCCAATGGACAGTATGGCTAGAACATCTGAAGAGACTCCGCGATGTCAACATACCTCGCTGTTACCCGAACTACAGTGACGCCGCCACAATCGAGTTACACGTGTTCGTGGATGCGAGCGAAACAGCATACGCCGCAGCCCTATACTGGCGCATCATCAGGCCAGACGGACAAGTGTCGTTGGCGTTCGTAACAGCGAAGGCGCGAGTCTCACCTCTCAAGCTGACGTCCATCCCGCGTCTCGAGCTGCTTGCTGCAGTAATGGGAAGCAGGATGGCAACTACGGTCATCGAAGAGCACGATAGAAGGCCAGACAAGAAGATCTTCTGGACCGTGCTCACATGGCTGAATACAGGTGCAAAGTTCACAGCACATCGCGCGTCAACCATGAACCGATATAGTGACATCAGTGAGAGGCGCTGGGTTCCTACAAGACCCCGCGACCCGGGACGCACACAATAGGAAAACTGGATTGACAAACATCGGTGATAGAAGTGCGCGACAGAGGGCTCAATAAGGGAGTCTTCTGGACCGATTAACAAGAAAGTCCGCGTCACAAATATCGGTGATAGAAGTGCACGACAGAGGGCTCAGCAAGAGAGTCTTCTGGACCGATTAATAAGAAAATCCGTGTCACACAGCTGCAACTAGGCGCAAATTGTTCGTCGCGCATCGCATTGCAGTCATAGAAAACAATGAAAAGATCGACGAGTGGCGCTACCTAGCGACCTTAACTCGCAACAGATGGTTCAACGGGCCTAGTTCCTTATGGAAATTTATAGATGGCCACGGGAAAAGGTTGCAACCATCTCATAGACCGGCGAAGAAAAAGTACACGTGAAAAATCGAAAAATAGATCAGTGCACCCCTAATAGTTATAGTTCAAAAGGGGAAAAGTTATAGTTCGAAGCACTGCACGTATACTATACCTCGTTCGACTTCGCCGGAAGAAAGGAATTTACATAATCTCCGAAACATTCGAAACTACGCCATCTAGAGGCTAAGTTTGAAAACAGTGTTATCAAACTAATAACACCATCGACGCGCGTCCACTACATCGGGCTCAACTACATTAAGCTACTTATAGTTAAAGTGGAACGCGCAACAACATAGAATGAGTACGTCGCGTTGTTCACGTATTCGGTGACACGCGCCGTACAATAGAAGATCGCAGCTTCGCTGAATAAGACTCGGCCGTGATGGCATTGCGACGCATGATAGCGCGTCGCAGGTGCCCTGAACATCATCGGACAACGGCACCATCCTACACGGCGCCGAACTACAACTTCGGCAACACACATCGGCTTCTACAAGAAGCAAACAAGAAGAGGATCGATTGGCGCATCATCCCTCCCGGTGCCCCCTTTATGGTTAGGGCCTGGGAGGCCTCGTTCGCAGCGTCAAGACATCGTTCAACAGTGTGCTAAAATCGCGGCACCCCATAGAAGAGGTACTCGGCACATTGAAGTCGAGTACAGTCATCATCGGCCGCTCACACACGTCTCGGTTGATCCGGACGATCCCGAGGCGCTCACGCCTAATCACTTCCTGCTGATGGGATCGGGCCGTGATCAACACCTCGGCGTCTTCAACGAGGAAGACACCATCGGGCGCACGCACTGGCGCGCCTCACAACGTCTCGCCGACTTGTTTTGGCAACGCTGGCTCAGGGAATACCTTCCTGAGCTTCAGCACCGGCGGGAGCCCCAAGGAAGAGGGCGGCAAGTCACCATCGGAGACGTTGTGCTCATCGTGGACAACACCCTTCCTCGCAACACATGGCCGCGAGGAAGGGTCATCGCGGCTTATCCTGGACCCGACGGCGCTGTGAGGACAGTCGACGTCGCTACCGGGGCGGGGACTCTTCGCCGACCGGCTAAGAAGCTGGTCATCCTGCCAACGGAGCCGGCTGCCCTCCAGCACACAGAAGATGCGTCGACCTGACGACGGCGCATCGGCGGGAGAATGTTCGGGACAGCCTACAGTTCGTGTGTAAATATTAGTGATTGTGCAGTGTTCATACGTACAGTGTTCGCATAGAAATGGGCCAACGTAGTGAAATGTTGGCCCATATATACGTATGAACAAACAAAGACAACAATAGAAAGTGATAGGGACAGAAAATACTGTAAATACTGTTATTGCACAACATTTAATATTATTTCATAATATTGCACAACTTGCGCAATCGTGTCAACACCCATTGTTATTGGCGCATTTGTCTCGGCGCAGGGCACGATTGTCGCTAGTTGAACCTGTATAAATTGTATTATAAATCGACCACTTTTCTAATAAAATCGTCTTCGCTTCACCGCATTGACCTATGTGACTAGTACGGACTTTGTCTTGGAACCTCACAAACTCTCCTCGGTCTGACCCACCGATCGGCTAGATCAGCGACGCTTCTTCACGGGAGCGTTGCCCACTAGCGCGGTACACAGCCGTACCGTAAACCCAATGTACGGGAGCTTACAGGCCCGTACAAATTAAATGTTTTTATAATAACAATGTTTAGATAATGTTGAGACAAATAAATATAATACTCGCATAGTATTCTCACGAAATGAACGTAATATAGTTTGCATGATTTAGCGTGCAGCCAACACGGACATGCAAATGCTCTTAATTTATCTGTGTAATATATTAACAAAAAATATTTAATCCTAGTGGTCGTTCCGTTTGCGGCAATCCACTCTTGTAAACGTCCTATAATAAAGACTTTTTTTGGAAGAGGATATTCGATGAGTTTGGAGATTACATTCTTTAAATTTAAAAGGATCTCGTAGTTCTTAAAGGCGAAGCGTGAGTCAATTTGCTAGTTCTAAATAAAATTGGGTTCATTTCTTAATAATACCATTTTAATACCTTAATACCATTTTTATATTAAGACTGTCAATATTATCACATATATACGTGTTCAAATGTCGTGAAGAATTTTGTCCACATCACTCAGCAAATCAAATATGGCAATATATTTTGTTTCGCAGCCTAACCTAACAATAAAAGCAGTGCATAGACCAATAAAAACGAACTTTCATTGCGATATTCATATAATTCTCTTATAGTTCGCAATTCCCTTAACACATCTTACAGATCTGAGCCCGTAAAACTGAATTCAGTAAAAAGTTCGAGAGAATGGGCCGTTTTTAACCGTAAGCCGGTCAAATTAATCGCTACATAGAGAGCTTTTAAACAACTTTAACAGACTTATCTTTTCTTCGACCTAACTAGTTCTTTTTCAGTTTGTCAAGCTCTTTACAAGTATTATGTAAAGTGTTACTTGTTACCGCGTGCCAAGTTTGCGAGCTCACATCAAAAATGTAACAACGTGAATTTTCCAGTCGGAGCATTTCGTGTAGCTCTTCACAGCTCTTGTAACTCGACTTCATTTATGCTTATCCAAACTTACATTGACAAAGTTATTATACTATTTATTTTTATCTAAATTTCGCCTGCGACTACGTCAGAATCCCTAAGGATAAATGCTTTTTTTTCTGAATGAAACGGTCTCATGTCCTTACCAAAATCAACTTATGTTGATTATGTTCTTATGAACTACATTTTCCACACAACTGATAAATTACAAACTCAATATTACATTACTATCCATTAAAAATTATAGTAATGTATAGCAGCTCACTTAGAAACTTGATCCGGTGCGGGCTATACCTATCTACAACAGGAATCTAAATTGAAAGAAGGCGAAATCGCAGACCAATATATAAAAAAAGCCTATTCTAGTCTCTGTTGAAAGTTTTACAAAACCAAGGAAACGAATAATCCGTGCATTAAAATATTTGAAAACCTTCACCAAAAATATGTATGGCAGTTATCATGAGATAAATAATCATAAGATAAATCATCAGATCTATCAGAATAAGGACAGAAAATCTGTAGGAAACTTAGATTTTCCAATTCACCTACGTGCTAAATTAGATGTAGCTGAAGTTGTTAATTAAATTCCAGACATGCTGTTTGAAGAGCAGGTAAGTGGAAGGGTTTAACAATTAGGCTGTTGTTTAATCATCTGTATGCGGTTCGTGTACGAACAGACTGTATATGTGAACATGGCTGGATACTTCTTAATGTGGATGTCATTTTTCCCCAGATGTCCTTTACCTCTAATAGTATTTATCAAAATTAGTTAATGATGTGTGAAAACGCGTCCTTAAAATTAGTAAAGATTTTAAAGATTTTTTTGATATTTTAATTGTTTATAACTTTTGCAATTGTTTATCTGCGAATTTGAATCTTTCGCACATTATTCATGTTTAACTAGCAGTAACAAAAATTAACATGTTTTTCAACTTATGAACTGGACTAAATTGTTAAAAGGTAGAAAAAGACATTATGCTATGTAGATTCTATGCGAGACACCATTATTTTTGGATCAATATTTATGTATTCAGTTTGGCGTTAACTCAATTATTAAGTTAAGATGTCAAGTCAAGCATTTTAATACAGCAAATTAATTATTATATTGGTGTTCGTAATCTATTAAAAAATATTTTATAACTTTGATTCTTTAAAAAATATCTGAAGTTTAGAAAAATACTCCTCTGGAAGGCTTTTGGTAGACAATTTTTTGGTAGACATACCTTTGTCAATAAAAATGCGTATTTTGAGTTACTCCTCACTTTGAAATTAAATTAATTGACGAAGACTGACTAAAGTTATGGGCTTAGATGTTAATTTCTACATGTGTAGTAATATAAAATGCAAATTGTCCCTGTCATGGCGCGCTTGTAGGACACTTCTAAATAAAAGACAATAAAAGACAACTATTAAATAGGTTAAATAAAAAAAACATGATACTTTAAGTAATAAATTCTATAGTGACCAGAAGCCTTGATTCTTCACGGTTCAAATAACCCTTTCATAAATACTGTGGAAACTTGTTGTTAAACATCTTTCCGGTCACGATATATCATGAAATGGGAGATGTTAATCGCACATCTCCAACCGCTAATCATGTACAAACAACCTTCACAACACGATATGACGCCTATTTCATTTTAATAGTAATCTAAAATTCCGTAAAAATAATACATACATTATCAATGAAAGACAGCACATTAATTTTGAAATATTAAGTGAAAATGCTCGCAAATGTACTTAATGTATAAAACAGCAAGTAAAAATAACCTCAATACAAATATCATTTAGAGATCAAATTAAATATTAAATAGCAAATAGCAAACGCATAGTAGAGTAAATCAAATTCAATAGCATTGTATTAGCTAGGCACACGTTCTAATATAAACTGAAGATGGTAAGGTAAACCACCTACCATCATGTAGTTTAGAGCATCAGGCTATCCGCCACAAATTGTTACAGTAATAGAAACGTAAATAATACCCTACAGTAAAATGCGGATCATCTATAAGATTTTCCGACAAACACACATTATGGTACATTATGGTATCTTATTACAAGAAAAGAAAATTTTATTCTTAGCAGCAATGAGATAAAAGTTTTAGAGATAAAAAAGTGCATTACCCATTGACACAAATGCTAAAACATTGTTAATCTCCTCATACGATTAGCGATTTATCAGCAATTCACTCGTAAAATCTAACATAAGATTGCTACAAACAATGTTGAATGAACAACAAAAAGATACATTATCTTCAAATAAAGGTTCTCTATTGTCGCGCATACACAATGGCGGCAGAGAATGGTTCACAATTCATGAACGAAACGATTAAACGAGGCAACAAGTTAGTCACATTCAAGTGGTCTTTCAAAATTCACTGGAAAATGAAGAACGCCTCGAATAAAGTATTGTTTCCCTCATAATCCCTTTCTTTATTGGAGAGTCTGGGCACACAATACTAACAATAAGCCCTAACAGATGACCGTTATGATTTATTTCACTTTTACTTGTGTTTTGATTCCAGTACATGTCTCTTTTTTGCATAAACAACAACACGATTATAAACCAGCTACATTTTATACACAAAAACTGTCTTTTTGAAACTGTCTGTCTTTATAAATTTTTAAAATCTTTAAAAATTCGATTGCTTTGAATGACAGTGATATCGAATATGATATGACAGAGCTTTGCAAAAGAATTACAATTTCAAATACGTTGGACATTCAACAAGCATGCAATTACAACTACGACGTCATACATAATAACAAATCTAACGTTATCTAACGGTTATCAAAGAGTTATCAATGCTATTAAAGATATTACCAATATACATGCATACATAGTTCATTTCATAAAAAGACCCAAAAACAAAGCTTACCAAAGTACAAATATAATTAACCCTGACAATTTTTTTATTCAAATTGATGTCTTGGACTTTTGATGGCAAAAACTGTCAAGTGCATATTATTTCTAAAGGTAGATATGAATGGCTAGAGCGTCAATACAGTGTTCGTCATTTGTAAATACAGTGGTTTAGATGGTGATTGGTTATGAGGATCTTTCTAATGCAGAACATCTGTTCCGTTTAGCCAAGACAGGCACAAATTTTCAGAGCTGAGGGCCAATCTCCAATAATGGAGAGGTACTTTAAGAAGAAGAGGAAGAAGCATGGTTCCCAACATATCACATATACACAATTGTGGTTAAAACATAATGGTAAAGATTTGACTGATAAGTAGTTTCAATAAAATCAAATTAAATATAACATAAGATTCGAATGATTATGTCTTCCTGTATATAATTCTCTAAATCTTGACGTTTATCGTATTATCCGCGATATTTTTCTGTTGTAAGTAATTGTTATAATCAAAGTTAGCTTTTAATAAAAGGGAAAAGTATAAAAATGTCGTCAAACTAAGCAAAAGTAATAAGGGCAACACGAATACAACTCCGAAGTTTTAATACGTAATTGCGGACAGAAATTTTGGTCTTTCCCACGACCTACTTCGGCTTGGTTTTGGCACAAAATAGATAATGGTATCTTCTCCCGGAAAGTTCTATATTAAACCAGACTCTATATGTAGCCTCTGATTTATTTGACGAAATACCACATTGAATTTCAATGCATTCATCATATTAAAGCCTAAAGCATATTAAATAATAAATTATTATTAATAATAAATTTAATTATATAAATTATTATCATACTTAAAGATGTTTATGGGTGATAAGCCAGATTTAAAGAAAATTATCCAACATTTTTTTCCCCCAACATTTACTAAGTCGTCGCACAAACTCTTTATAGTGGGAAGACGCCATTCAACATAGAAACTCGATAACTTATAGATCGGGAGATAGTGACAGATTTTGGAAAGTAATTTCTTACAGTATGGCGGGCCTAAACACCCATCGGATAAGTATAGCATATTAGCGAGCGCCGGATTATTTTTGTTTAAATACAGAAAAATTAAACAAATTTTGTGAAAGAAATTGTTTGACACCCCCGAATACTCGAGCAATTTCTATTAATTATTCTGCACTTGCGTCCCCGCGCACCACCTGTGAAACCATCATTTTCCTTTCACTTATTACGTATATGAACCTCCCTACTGTAAGAAATTACAATTTCCAAAATCTCTCACCATCTCCCGGTCTATTACACCAAACTTACAGTGTGATATAAAATTAAAAACAAATCAACTATTTTAAAAAAAATCTACTGTTTTTCCAAACTAGTCAAATAAAACATGCACCCATACCTCACAAAAATTTTATATCTTACATCAAAAGTTTAATTTTAAGTAAATAATAGAAGTTATTGTTTACTTTATATTACCTGAAACAAAAAAATTAAACATTATTATAAAATGTAACATTTTAACTATGATGGGTAAGGTGGAAGGGAAGTGCTGCGCTGGGCGAAGGCAGAAGACGTGATTGCGAAACATCCGAGAGAGGACTGGAAATGCCTCAGTCGAGCAACTGTTCCAATTGGCTCTTGGCAGAGACGAGTTCAAAGAGGTAACAGCCAACCTTCAGCACTGAAGAGGCACTGGGAAAAAAGAGAACAAGATTTTCATTTTCTAATTATTAAAAAACTATTTTTATGATTTCACAAATATCTTGTAGAAGTCGAGTCCCCAAATAGATGAGTGGAGACTATGACACTGCAAATTGAAAAAAGTAGGTATGTTGACTATATGGGGATGGGGACTCCCTCAACTTCATATGTTTTGTTTCTTAATTTGACAACAGCAATTTTTTCCAGATTATTACTAAGCTTTTATTTGAAATATTTAAATTAATAATTTTTAACACGCAACAGTAATAATAAGTTGTGTGCAGACCTGAATAAAAGCTGTAGGTATGTAGATTTCAAATGAAGTAATTCCATAACACACAATGTGCTTATCAATAAAGAGCCTCCCAAAATTTAAGCAGTAAATGCTGCATAATACGTAGGATTTTTTTCTTTCTTTTGCACACGTTTTGAACACAAAATGTATAAGCCCTATTCAAGATTCTCCCGTTGCCGTAAATTTTGCTAATCGCCTATTCGCGCGTTGCCGAGAAAAAATAAAGCCCTTTTGGGAGCAGAAATTGTTATCACAAACATTTACGCAACTATTACTTTTATGACTTTCGCTCAAATAAAATCTATATCCATTGCTTGATATTGTGACCGATTGATGTTTGAGTGAGCACTGAAATCCAAACCAAAGTTAGAATTGTAATATTATGCCAAAATACAGGGGCTGAAAGTATGACCAGACTTTGTCTGAGCCTGATTTTCCTAAACGAAGCTCTATAGCTCAATCTAAATACACGAAATGCGCCATCTAGTTTGGAAACGGTACTGTGTACTAATGTTATTCCCATAGGAATAAATAATACCCTATATTCAACGAATAACATGTACATATCTATACTAATACTAATAATACTATAAAGAGAAAATATTTGTATGTATGTATGCATGTTTGTAATGAATAAACTCAAAGACCACTGGACCGATTTTAAAAATAGGGAATATGCACATTTTTTTTAATATTTTCATACGATAGGTTATATCTTTATATAATCGTAAAAAAATATTCAGCGCCAAAAAAACAGAAATTTGGTAACAAAAAAAAAGTTAAAATTAACTAACAGCTACGGGCACTTTAAACACCCGCCCTTTTGGCGCGCTTGTCGTGACGTCAAAGTCTACAATACAATCAAATGTTAAAAATCACAAACATCTACACGCTTGTTGACATTTCATAGATGTTGACGTCACATTCCATAGACTTTGACGTCACATTCGATCTGACCGTCTCAAGTATTTTGGATTTCCCACATTTTTATGCACTTTTTAATAATTATTTTCTTAACGAAAAAGAAATAATATTAAAAAATATTTACCTTAACATAATTCTAAAGCAAAAATGTTGATAAAAAAATATATTTAAGCCTTTTTTGAATTAGACGCATATTCCCTATTATTTCACCTATAGAAAGCTACATTATATCAGCGAGTATTTCATAAAGAGACGGGACCAAGTCGCGTGCAACAGCTAGTTATTTCATAAAATTGTTATAAATACAATAAATGAATGAAATTGTTATGAATTGCTTGGATTAAAACAATATAATTAGTTACACTGATGCTGAATCCCTCCAAACTCAAATAAACTAACTTGTACACATACACTCCAAAACATACAGTTGGTGTATGTGATACAAACTATTTATACTAATTATTCCTAATGTATCTCTTTGACATAAAAAAGCGAGGTCTTCTAACACAGGCATTATATTTTCCTTAAAAGGAGGTTCCCATCAATCAACAACGTATAAAATTAGGTTGTATAATGCGAATAGACTATTTTATTAAATAACTAGCTGAGCACGCAACTTCGTACACGTGGTATTCGGTATAGCACGCAACTTTTTTGTTTGGAAACCGATTGGAATGAAACAACACAAAATGTTACGAGAAACTTGATACAATACACCAGTGAAAACCACATTCAAATCGATTAAGCCGTTTCTGAGATTACCGTTCACAAACGCCGCAGACAAACAGACAAAAATTCTAAAAACTATTTTTTTTAACCTCGGTAACATGAGTACAACAATTACAAATTGTTTTTTGAAAAAGTATTTAATGTACAGACACGGCTCGTTATTATATTTTTATTATATGTATAGATATATATTTATTACGTGTATAGATATTTATAGAACAAAAACCGTCTATATACCAAATTTTAATTTAGCCATTTACGCGTCATTGAGTAATAAATTTTAAACATCTTCACAAACTTTCCCATGTAATGTTATAGTAAGATAATAAGATTAAATGCATATGCTACAATACGTATACATGTTATACTACACTTTACTACTATAATAATAAGTGAAGCGAAAATTTAAGATAATTTAATTCTAATTTGTCTGTGTCTGTGTCAAGTTCTAATTTGTCTGTGAACCAAATTCCTTTTTTTTGAACTGTGTTCAGTAGCTAGATATTGAAAAAACTTTAGTGTTTTATCATAAAAAAGGTAATCCATGGGGTGACCACTAGTATTTACCATACTGTCAATTTTAAATTAAATAAATGAAATAATACTTTATTAAAAAATTCATATTGTGTGAGTTACGATTAGTTTAATGTTTGCTCGTTTGTTATTCAAGCTTTACGCCATAGTCATAACCATAATCGTACATGCGTACTGTTGAAATTTTTCATAACCCTATTAAAAATAATATTCTGCAATAGAAATAATATCACAACATTCATAGTGTCTATGATAATAAGGCCACTATACACACATATAAAATTGCGTACGGGTTGTACCCAATTCAAGTCAAAATTAAAACAGTTAAAACAGTATCTTTGAAGCGTCGTCATCAAAATTTACGAGATATAAGGACAGGACATGAAGCTTAGTCCAAATTTAAACATGGTTTGTTTCACCAGACAGCAATTACTATCGTGATTGGACAAACAAGGACTTAATCCGTGATTAATTGATATTGTCGCCATTTAAATTAGCTTGTGAATCCCATTTCATTAAAGCTCTGACGATAACTGTACTAATTTGCGATAAAGCGACATTAAACCCAAGTGATGGCCGACGTTTTGGAATTCGACAATATTTATTAATATTTTGCTTTACACTAAGGATCGGCTACGACTTCGTAGGTTTTTTTAATGTTAAGATCGGCAGACAGGCTGACGATCCACTTGATGGTAGGTGGCTACCGTCGCCTATAACACAAGCAACGCCAAAGCTGCTGCAAGTGCGCTGCCGACTACAGTAGGATTAAGGATAAGGGATTAGGAGAGGGGGATAGGGAAATGGGTCCTGGCATTCCTACACACTCACCGAAACACAACAGCACACGTGCTGTTATTTCACGGCGGTCTTCCGTAAGGGGCTTGTTACTGCCGCCAGACGGGCTGTCCAAATGACTGCGAAACGCAGTGTACCCTGCTACTACTTATTTTTTTAATTTTTACATGGGAACACTTAATTATAAAAAAAAGTTATTTATATTCTTCTCTGAATAGTCCTCCTCTATATTAGATTAGTTTTGATTAGATTAGTTTGGGAAAACATACAAAAAAAAGCCATTTCTTTTGAAAGTGATTTCGAAGTTTCTTTGAAGCCAGCCTACATAGCTGTCCGTCGGTACATGTCCGCACACCTATCGACAACATGCTCCGTCGCTTTAAGAATTTAATCACATCCTACGAGTTCAGGAATCCGAATTTAGAGCACCGATCGCCATTATTCTTTATGGTATTACCATTCCATTCCAAGAAAATATTACTAACTATAATTCAGACGTGCATTGATGTCTTGATAAAATAATTATTTATCGGCATACTCAAGACATAATCAGGTATTGTTTAAAAAAAACTTTGAAATATGTAAAGACAGAGAACACGTTTTCAATTTAATAAAATAGTAATAACGCAATATAATACTTTACAACACATTACTTGTTAATCCGTAATTAAAAAGAAGTAAAGTAGGTGCTATAAATTAGATAAAAGTAACGGGTAGTAGCAGGCATGTCAGCTTATGTGGGAAGTCTACGAGCGGCAGTAAAATGCGCTCATACTAAAGACTATGAGCAGCGCAAGTGTAAAGGGATGTCACAGCATATTCACCTATTCCCTCCTTATACCATGTCCTTTATCCTGACTAGGTCGACAGCGTAACTATTAATCCCTATAATGTTGACTGTACTTAAGGCAACGGTAGCCATCTACTACCATTAAGTTGACTTATGTAGTTAAGACTTACGTAGTATTGAATTGCGTCATGACCGACATGACGCAATTCAATAAGAAAAAGCAAAAAAAAACCTTTACATATGAAATTACTTTTAAACCTATGTAAATGGGTCATTTTAAAAAACGTGTATTTTTAAATTTATAAAGTTTATGTAAGTTTATTTATTACATTATCGTTATTTTAACAATAAATAATGATGATGCACAATGTCCTTCGTTTAGTAATAATTAAGTTTTATATTTAAAAAACCTAAATAATTTTTGAGCTACGGATATTGAATTTTTTTTTAAATCCAGTTACACAAAACTGCTAAGATCTTGTTTCAATGCAGCGAAGAAAAATGGATTCTACGAGGGACCTTGGAGTTCTGATTGACTCAAAACTTCTTTTTAATGTCCATATCGATAATATTGTGAAAAAAGCATTCAGGTCCCTTATTATAATTAGAATTATAGTCCCTAATTATAATTAGAAGCTGAAGAAAATTCAAAAAGCCATCCACAATGGATTATAATGCTTATGTACGCTCTGGTCTGGAATATTGCCCAATCATATGGAATCGACATTATAACGTATACATCAAGCGCCTAGTCAGTGCAAAAGCGATTCCTTTGGCATTTGTCTTACGGATGCGGCCTAGCTAAGGAACTCACTCTCAAGCTACCCAGCAATAATGAATCACTTCAATGTCGATTCACTGCAGTCCCGGAGGCTTATATGCTCCATGTTTTGTTTTTCTGCAAATTGCTGAGGGGCGGAGTTGATTCGCCCGAGCTCTTGTCGCGCATAAGCTTTGGGGTGCCTCGTCAAGCGCCTAGGCCAGGCAGATATTCACCATTTCGATTGAATTACTTTAGAACCAACTTGCGCTGTTTTTCTCCATTGAATAGTTTTACGAATATTGCAAACTCTTTAAGTCACGATGTCAACCCTTAAAACGACGCGATTTCAGAAATTAAAAGACTCATCCTTGTCCGTGGTTCAGAGAAATGACATTTATTGCTGACTTTGAATTCCAATTACATTATTAATTTTATTATATATTTTCTTTGCTTTTGTTCAATCTAATTAATAATTTTATTTTTATCTCTTTTTGATGTTACTCTGGACTTTTTATTTGTGCAGGCTGTGCGTGCTTCCTATAATTGCGGCGTAATCTGCCATGTGTTGCTTTTCTTTTTCCTTTGTTGTGCGTTTTGTCTTTGCCTCGTTGGAGGCCATGTAATAAGTAAATAAAAAAATGAAATTTTATACACAATAACACTTTGAAGTTTATTTTAATAATGAATTATTATAATAATGAATTACATGGGTATAAAAAACAATACATTCATACGTCACAAAAGATGGCACAAAAACCATACTCACAGTACACACATAAAATGCACTTCCGTAGCCTTGAAAAGAGAAAAATTGCTAATGAAACATGATTGAATACATTGTGATGAGATCATTTTCCTTCTTAAAAAAGATATTACTTGTTATCTTCCGTGTTTCTTTTGCAAGTATATTTTTAATGTTCATGAGAAATGAAAAAAGGAGTACAAAAAACCTAAAAATTACATTCATTAGAGACAACATACAATAAAGTCAAAACATTTACTATGTCAAAATCCCCCTTAACGAAAGCTTTGGATTTTCCCCATAATGTACCAATAAAAAACTTTGACCTGTTACATAAAAATTTTAAGCAGGGCAATTAGAGAAACAAACTCCATATTCATACTCCTATGATATTTAACAAAAAGTGTTGTGGCAGTTAAGAAATAATGCTACAGAAAAACTGCATTATATATAATATAGATGACGGGCGTTATATCTATACATATAATAAAATCGTATAACCAGGGCCCTGATTCTGTATCGCAACTATGATTACGCGCTAAGTCTTACTCTTGCGAAAACACGTCAATATATTAACTTGTCTTGTCAATGAATTGAAATGTCTCTATTCTGTATGCCCCAAGACAAGTTATCTTGGCACCTTACGATTTCACAGAAACCACAGTACACAATTGTATTTATTTGACAATCGGACTGCCAGCACAGGATCCATTTCATATTTTAATATTAATTTGCTCTATGACGTAATGACGTTAACCCAGCTGACAGCTGTTTACCGTTTGAATGTTTATTTACTTTTTAAAATCTTGTTAAGTAAAACGATGTTTTATATAATATAATAATCTATAAACAATTATTTCTTACCGTTGGTGTGGATTTTAATTAAATTTGCAGAAAAACACTATGCAATGCACTTGATTTAACAAATTCACACACGATTCCGCGGCGTTTTAAAGCGTGGTATTTTTGACAGTTCAAACCGCGCCGTTCCCCGTTCATTTCGTGCAACATGTCATAGAGAATAAGTTTTTAGCAGATGTCGTGACAGTTTGAGTAATTGACGTGGTTTCGAAGTAAGGAATCGCTAAGTGACGTTAGAGAATTAGGGCCCAGCCGTACTACGCTAGTACTATTATTTATTCTGTGGCCGTACGTCTGCAAGTCCAATAGAAGAAAAGGGAAGGGCGGTATGATCACATGCAGCTCCCGAGCTCACGCCTATTTCTGTAGGTACTTTGATAGCAAATTGATATTAAAAGATCATACATAACTTTTCCTTCGTTCTCAGAATATGTATTCCGGATTGGTGTTAAATGCAAAAGAATTTACAATTGTAAAATATTAAAATTTAGTCCCATGCAAAAATATTATATATTTTATATTATCTAAACTAAGATTTCAAAAGTAGTTAACTTAGTTTAAAGGTTTCCGTCCAAGTAGGAGTATAAAATACATACAAAATAATTGGTGACCGTAAAGTTTTGCTTCCAGTTTTCAGAAAAGTGGATTCTTCAAAAGTAGGTCTGCGCTTTTCAAGCAAATTAAACACCCATTTAAAAATAAACGTTGAATACAATCAATTTTCATTGTATTGAGTGATCTTATTATTCCAAAAAAAAAGAACACGCTCGCTTAGACGTTTCCACTTTCTTATTAAAAGTTTTTAAGGTAGAAAATGGCGGGACTAATTGCTTTAATTACTTGTGGTTTTCTCGTTTATTCTAGTTCCGATTTTATCAACAATCCGTCGTTGCACGAGAAAACGCCTCCGATTTCGAATTCGATATTACGTTGCGACTGCTTGGCGTCGAATCGTCGTTCGTCCCATGTAGGTTTGAGTGGAATAATGTGTAACTTGCCCTTCTGTTTATGTAACTACTAATGAGTTACCCCTGGCCTCTCAGATTTTTCCAATTTTATTTCATAAAAACCTTCCTCCGACAACGTATATTAAAAAAAAAAAAAACTGTCCAATTGCCCCCAGCCGTTCTAGAGTTATGCTCTTGGCAGAACATTGAGCGATTCATTTTTATTTATATAGCCTTATTGAAATTATTTACGTACAAATTGAATTATTGACGATTGTTTGTGCTTATTTCTCGCATCATCGGCGTCCTTGGCTCACAAAATAGGTAATGACTTGCAATCACTGGCTAGCCAATTAACTCTCCCTCTCTTTGATGGTTTTTTTTTGCACCCTTGAATCGTTTGTACACTGTTGTATTGTTTTTCCAAGTAAAAACAAGATCTGAATATTTATATTAAATATTAGTAGCCGATTTCCATAAAAATTTCGACAGCTAGTTCCGAATTTTAATACGTTTTAACAAGTTAGTAGGTAACACACTGTCTGTACTAGGGTTATTGACTTTGAAGAATTTCTGCATGGCGGTTTTATTTAAATTTATCACTGGGTGTGATTTATATCATCATCAACAGTCTATTATATGTCCCCACTGTAGGCGTACCCTCTCAACAAGGGCGTATGGGCTATATGGTCCACGCTAGCCCAGTGCGGGTTGGTGGACTTCACATGCGCCTTAGAATTTCTTCTTTAGCGTATGCAGGTTTCCATATGATGTTTTCCTTCACCGTTTGAGAGCAGTCAGTAAATAAATGCACTTAATTTCTCTCGAACTCGGATCTCCCGACATGATAAGCCTCGTCTTTCCCACTGCGCCACCGACGCTCGTTATAATATATAGGTAAAGTGGTTTTGCATTCCGCAGTCATAAACTGGGCAGCCCGTCTGGCGGCAGTAACCATCTTCCTACAGACGACCACAGTGAAATATCGCCATTTGTACTTTTGTGTAAATACTATGTTATAACTCATTCTTCAATCACATATCCACTATCTCCACCATGACCCTTATCATCAAGTTCCTTTAATTGTAATCAAAGTCCATAGCGCACTTGCACCCCCCTAGCGTTACTAGTACTTTTAGACGAAGGTCTAACCTCAACCTTCCATCAAGCGCACCGTCATTCAGTCTGCCGTCCCTTAAACGAGTGAAACAACATGTATTTTCTCTAAGATTTCAAAAATTTTGCTTGAATAGTTGTTTGCGCTTGTCTGTAAGTTAATTAAAAATTTAAGTTAATGTTTAAGTTAATAAACATTTATAGATACTTCAACAAAAATACTTTTAAGAGTAAATCTTGTTAGTTAAAATATAAGTTATATTTATACCATGGATGGGATTGACAACAATGAACACATACTTTCAACACAAATAGGGTTCGTATTCCAGCACAGATAAAATTAATTAAAATTGTTCATATGTAATTACTTCCTAAAATACTTAAGATAAATCTCAAATACTTTATCCTAAAATTACAATAACAACGTGTGTCTTAAGTTTCCTCTAAATCAATGTCATCGCGTCCATTAGTTCCAGTATCTGACGATAATGTGACATTCTCTGTACCTTTGACGTAATAGGTAATGGATCTCGCAAAAGATCGTTTCTTCTTCATTATTCACTCGTTCTTGTGAGATAAATGTATAGGAAAAATATTATATTTACGGTGCTGTAGCATTAGTATAGCCATAGTAGAATACTTGCTCCAAAACAAGGATAATCCTGGGTATTACAAGACTACGATTTGCCTATACTTTACTAACTTTTCATTAGAAAAATTTTCATGTTTTTCAGCAATGGCTTGTAGAAGTGTAGATAATGATAAATCATGTTATGGGTTGCTTCATTTTATATATAGTAGTTACCCGCGGCTGCGACCATGTTAAATTTGGATTTCCGTCTTGCGTTTATCTATTCAAGAGATAAATTGATGGCCCTCGCCAAACCAAGCTTTTTTGCTATTAAAAAAATGACAACATCCCAGACCCAAGTAGATATTACTATGACGTAATATGGTTAAACTGTGATATTACTCCCGGCACAGTAACAGCTTATTGAAATTACTTTCATCCGAATTAATTACCTAATGATGTTATTCATCGATGTACAGGCTTAGTATAAATTACATATAAATAAATGAAAAAAGCGAACGCTACCACTATACAACAGTATATTAGTGTAGAAATATTGTTATAATGAGGCTATGTTTTAATTGGGATATACTCAAGTAAATAGACGATTTTTATAAATACTTGATATTCTTTAGGTGACAAACACGGGACTCTCATTTAAATTTAACTTAGATAGAATGGATAGGTTCATAAATGAGTAAGTTCACTCAACTGTGAAAATTTTCATTAAAGAAAGCATCGAAATGGCTAGATAAACAGGTCGAACCACGGAGCATATACAAAGAGGAGATGTTGTTATTGAATTTTTCTATAGAGCGGCGCGTGACTACTGTATATGCTCCGTGGGTCGAACATAGTTAATTAATTAGAGACCGCATAGTATCTACTTGGCTCCATCCAAATGAAAATTCTTTATTTCGTTGAACATAAGTTAATACAGATAAAAGTAAGCAAACAGGTACCTAGGTATATAATTGTTTTTAATATCATTCATTATGAGACTTGTGATAAACTTGTTATATTTATTTTAAAAAACATGTAACTTTGTTCCTGCGAATAATAATAAATGTGTCTGCATTGCTTTCTAAACATTACTCTTGCAATATTATTTGAGAATACAATTTACATTTCAAGACACAATTATAAATATACATATTTAGTGACGAAATAATTAAATGATAATGTGATATTTGCTTCAGTCATCACAAGTACGAAATATTACATCACTATGTTTATAAAACTCTTAGAGCGTGCAAAGAACCGCTAGTTCTCTACTTTGTCGCAAAATAGCCGGCACTGTGGCGCCACTGTGGCTTATGCACGTGATGCATGCGCGCGCGCAGTCCAACAGACTCGCTGCCCGCAGCGCGACAGCCTCCCGCGCACAACCACTACCAGAGGCGCCTCCGCACTCGTTAGTACGTAAACGCGTGTGACAAAAGTGACAAAATTACGTTACGTTTATCTGTTGTGGACGTTTCTTATATATTCAAAAATTTAACTGGAAATTTTTCAAGATGCTTTTGAAGGTAAACGCATGCATATTGTTCTTTTAATTGTACAATATAATATTCGTAAAAAGCTGACCTCGCACTTGACTTTGACGAGTCTAGAGCCTTTAAAGACTATTACGTACTTGTTTATTGTTTTCAGAAGATCTCCATTACAATGAGAACAAATGTTAGCCTTTTTAAATATAAAAACTCATTAGGCAGTTAAAAACTTTGTACATTGAATAAACAATATATTTAATAATAAATAAACAACATATTGACATATAGCAATTTTTTGCTAATGGTATAAATAAAAATGAATAAAAATAAAGGATTTCATAACTCAAAGGGTATAACAAAAGCTGTAACAATGGGGTTAATTGTTTAAAAGTTTTTTTAGCAATTCAATCATGTGCGAATGTTTGTGAAACAGTTGATAAGCAAAATTATTAAAAATTAAAACATGCCTTGCTTTGAAAACTAAATATTAGTTCGTTTCCTTTCACAAAATACTATTCGTTATTGGCAAATCGACGCCGTTTCAATTTTTCTCGTAATGCGACAACAAAGAGTTATCTGATAACGGCGACGTTTCGTTATCAGAAAGTAAATTTAGTTAAAATCTCACCTGATTCACACACTAGAAAAATTTCCGTATTTTATACCCAAACAAAAAACGTGATGTAAAAACATAATATATAAATGTAATTTTAAAACTAAAATAGAAATAATGCTGAAATAATTATTTCTATTGTTAAAACCTATTTTTAATAAACTTACAACACGCTCCCGGCTTCGCACGGATGCATTTATTTCTGAAAATTATATACACAAACCCTCCTCATTTATCGCTCTTTCATTAGAGAAAACCGTATCAAACTCCTTTGGATGGTTTAGGTAAAATTAACGCAGAAACAGACAAAGAATTTATTTTATAATACAATAGATCTATTGAAAATGTATTCCCAAAATTGCCAAAATATATATATTATTTTTGTTATAATAAAACACAATATTCAATGAAAGTACGCAGTAAACAGTGAAATGAATTAATTGCTATTGGAAAAGCAATAATATTAATGTATCCTTTAATAAAATGCTTAATGTATAGTTACGTCGGATATTCACTTTCACTGAAGGCTTTTCTTTCTGCATACTGGTCTCACAAAACACGTGTTATATTTGATAATATCAAATGTCCAACATTTACATATTTTGTAGCCCTTTTTGTACTTTTACTACCGTGTATTGCGCAAATACTTGTAGGTTCGTTGAATGCAAGATTGTATAGAAAGTTTATTTGTGCTTCATTACACCTAGCCCATTTGCAGTTCCAAAGTCGACTTTATGCAATTATTGCTTAGATCTTTTCGATTTTTAAATTTTATCCCATAATCTCAGATTTTTTTTATATAACGAGACTACACAAATTGATAACCCCTATTTTCCTATTCTAACATCGAAACTAATTATCATACCATCAGCATATTACTGTTTATTTTTCATATATGTACATACACAATTCTTTATTTCTGTATCAATATAAATAACATTTATTTATCAACGTTTCATTTAATGAAGGATATGAAAGTGGATTTTTATTTATTTAACATATAAAGAAATATATCAATTACAGATTACAGTAGGAAATAATTTTTTTGAAAAACTACATATATCATCACATCATATAAAAGATTCGAACTCCGCAGTGTATTTAGTACCAATGATGCCGCATTTACAATAACAGCACAGTGCAAGGAAACTATTTTTTTTTATTAGATAATAAGTTTCAATTTAAAAAAAACTGGCCCTCAACCATACACCTTTTGAAAAGAATTGTCAAAAGAATCATATATTGTATTTTATTACGAATTGTGTGTTTGCCTAATGCTGATATTCTAAGAATATTTCATTTATAATATGAATCTTACAACCATCCTGCAACATATTAGCATCTACAATGATGTCATAGATCAGGTAAGATCTACTGAAAAATTGTTATTGGGTAATTTCTTTATCTTCAACGTCCGAGAATCGTGACTTAACAACAAAACAGTCAAGGTACCTATCGTGTATTGAAAAATGATTTTTAAAAATTGCAACATAGGTATCGATAGCAAAGTAATTTTTACGAAACATTTTCAATTAATATATTTACAACGCATGTGACGCAAGAATGGAAAACGTATAAGTACTAATATTACAACAAAAATTTTAATTAGCAAGCGTTATTTCTTCTATACTTTGTGTGTAAATAGTTCCGTCTTTTTTCTGTTGTTACGTAACATATGAAACTAATTTTTAGCATAATATGCGTACTGCGACATTACAGCATACATAATTTATGGAAATACGAAAACTTGCAAAATTTTTATCTCCACGTACAAAACCTACTCCATCACCGAAAATTAAGCACTGGTCAGTAAACAGTTATCGTAAGAGATAATCGAATGTGCAGTTTTGTGCGTAAACAATGTAACAGGAACTACGGTTTACACCCAGGGGGACTATGGTGAATTGTCGTACAAATTAAATATGATTCTTAAAAGTGAGGTCACAAAGTTCACATTTCTTCGGCCTAAACAAATATTATTTTAATTTGTCCTAATTTGGGTAATATGAATTCTCCCAAACACGCCCTCTGCATACGTACGCATAATTAAATACTGCCGTGACGTCATTGCCATGTTAATTTGTTAAATGGTTTTCGTGTACACTCTAAGTAAGGCGACTAATAGAGACATGCGATTGATGTTGGAAAAATTAATTGAAAAAAAGGGGAAGAATTAATTTTATTTTTTACACATATGAATAATAAACAATATTATATGTATAACAGCATAGAATATTATATTTATGATATAATATATTAGGGAAACGCTCCCGAAAACGAAGACAGACGATAGTACTAATGACACCCTTGATGATAAGTCAGAAAAAAATCGATCCCGAAAAAAAATTATCTTTTTACAACGTTTTCATTCATAGTAGCCTATTTCGGATTGGCAAATTTTCTAAAATTCTTCGATTATTATTGCTGATTTTCGCAGACTTTCAAGTTTCCTTATAACGTCTTATGACTGGTCCTCATAATTTCTAATATACACGCGAAACTGAAAATATTCTGAACAAACAGAATTGGACTTATACCATGCCGATCGTTGAACTGATTAGGCTATCACAAATTTCATATAACAGTTAATTATTTCAATTAGAGTTTAAAAGATATAAAGAAAAAAATCTAATCAGCGTCTAAAATTTAAAAGCATTCAACCATTACAGCTTCAAAAATAATACATTCTCGAATGATTATATTAGTCTATATAGACTTGCTATTAAGAGCTAATTTTGTTTGCAACCTACTAATTAAGAGCCGTTTACAAGACACTATACAGACAGATAGCCAGAGTCATCAAGTGTGAAAGTGGATCAAGTCCGTGCAACATCACCGACATTACATTGCAACATAGCAAATCTGTAACACTACATGTAACACAACAAAAGATGGTACATACCAGATAATCTATAGTGTTAGCCAACGATCTATGCTATCGTAAATTGCATATTCTTCAAATATTACATAAATATTATTGGATAGAATTTGTCTTTAAAACTAATTGATCAAATACTTAAACCACTTTTTTATTTATTTTGCCGGCCTACTAACCTGTTTCGGATGGGAAAATCTTGGAGCTTCATCTTCGTACCATCACAGTAAGGTCTCTTAACTTGCGTAAATAAAAGTATTGTTGCTTTTTGTTTGGGGAGTTGAAAGACACCCTAATATAAGGGAAGTGAAAGGTACAGAAATGTTGAACGACGACGGCTCAAATTAAAAAGATATGATTTTTAGAACTGACTGCCAAACTTCACGGTAATGGCACACAAAGAAAAAGACGACCAAAAGCTTAATGACCAATTGATCAAGTAGGCTTTGATCCAAGGCCTTCGAGTTGAATTATTATCGAACGGGTTAGGTACGAAAACTAATTTGTTCTTGAAAACGAAAATCTAAAGGGACGTTATCTATCAAGCACCCTTAAGGTTTCGCATAGGCAGATTAGGTTTTCCCTCAGATTAATGTTGATGTTTGGCTATAACATATTTGAGAAATTTGAAGCCTCGATTAGTCTGAGACTGGGTGTAGTGATCTCAATCTGGGTTTTCGCCACAGACCGTTGCATAACTGTCACTGTTCCCATAATATAAATTAAGCAGTTTAGTTTAACCGATTGGTGGTTGGTTTGTTTGGGGATTAAAAAGAAAAATAGATACAAAACTATAGAAAAAATACTGCTAAGTAAGAAAGCTGGATTTCTTTCTTATCAATGTGAAACATCTCACATTATCTCGATTCTAGCGTGTCAATCCGCTCACTACATTTACGCATCATTTAGTTGAGTAGAATTTTATAACTGTCTTCTTATTAGAATTACAAATATAACATCTGCAATGCAATCTTACATACTAATTAATAGTGCAGTTTCCTGATTTCATGTTATAAGAGTATTACTGTAAACATCTTTACAATCCAATAACAAAGAAGTTAGCAAACGGAGAAATGCTATAAGAAGGCCTTTCAATGGATCAACCAATATATCCCAAGAGATGCTCGCAAGATTTTACACAGTAAAGAACGGTTTAGGCATATTGATTTCTTTCCAATGAATACAAAAGTTAGGTATATGATTGTTAAATCCGGATTTTGCCCGGGCCTTCTTTTCCTTTTATCGAACCATGTTCAAGAATAATATATACTCGTAGCTTCCTATGCATACAAACTCTGTTATTTCTTGCCAAACTTAAGTGTATTTTATTTTTCTAACACTAAGGGGATGTTCCCACTTCTACTTTGCAGTGTCAAATCTACAAATTCCATAGCTGAATAGTTTTGTTTATGAATCACTATACTCTTAGATTACAGGTCCTCAAACTTTGAGAACAAAAAAGATGGTTCATTTCACATAGTCTAGATTTGATGAATAAAATCTAAAAAGGTCTAAAATGCAAACGGTCATGGCAGGCAGAATGTCTGAATTTCTACGTCGTCGTAATATACGTATATTGTTAAAACTTCGCTACACGTAACTTGCGTATGCTAAGCAAAACGTTTGTTATATTATTTCGATGTGTAATATATCATTTTACCCTGAAATGTTTTTGCATTATATGCATACATATTGTCGTAGAACCATGTAATACCTACATACCGATTTTGGGGAAATCCTTTTGACGTAGATATTAGCATTTTAGAAACATCTTCTGTTTTAGAAGATTTTTTATTATTTAAATTAATTAGATTTTTAACCTTTTTTTATGTGGAATTCGCCAGACAGGCTGACAATCCACTTGAAGGTAGATAATTATCGTCGCCTGTAACACAAGCAACGACATAGATGCTACAAATGCGCTGCCGATCACAGTAGGATTAAGGAAGAGATAGGGAAATGGGATGCCTTATTCACTCACCGAAACACAACAGCACACATTCTTTTATTTCTTCTGTAAGGGGGTGGTTACTGCCGCCAGACGGGCTGCCCAAATGTCTGCTGAAACGGAGTGCGCCCTGCCACTACTTGCCAGATTCAGACCAGAGTCGATTATGAAAAATTTATTTCCAAAGTAGGAACAGCCGGGAATCGAACCCGGAACCCCTACTTAAAACAAGCACCTTAACCACTCAGCCAAAGGGCTCATCAAGGTAAATTACCTTAGGAGTACTTCAAACACTCTGCCTACCATGACCATTTACATTTTAGACATTTTGTCAACCATGTCATTCCGAACCTGATAATGGGCTACGGTGCAGGTGGTTGAATTGAAATATTTTTATATCACTATTATAAGTATATTTTTTATATATAAAAAAAATTAAAAACAAATTGGCTCCATTAATTTTTTCAGTGAGTAATTCAATTCGATACCTTAAAACTAAACAAGATATCTAAAATTTTATTTTAATACTAGCCGTTGAATGCGACTTCGTCTCTTTATAAAATATTATTCGTGGAAAACGGCAATTTTGTATGGAGTAAAGGGAGGGGGGAGATGGGGGGAGAAAGAATTTTTAAAATCTGTCCAATAGCTTTTGGGTTTATTCATTCCAAACATACGAGTACATACATATATACACACAAATCTTTTCTCTTTATAATATTAGTATAGATTAGTATTTTCGCGGCGAATAATAAGAGTCTGAATTTGAATCTCCTCAGAAATAGTAAAACTGCCGGACTGTCACCAAGAAAACACAATTCTTGACCACTGTTTAATTTTCCTTCACCCCTTTAGATTCACTGGCAACCTAAAACACGTATGTGTTTTAGGTTGCCAGTTACGTTAAAATATAAGTTAAAATATTTTACCAAAATTTTATTTAAAACTTATTTTGTCAATATGTTTCCCTAACTCATTATAACCTATTCAATGTGAATGACTTAGACCAAATCGTGACGTAAGATATGTTATTGCAAAGGCTTATTGTAGTCATACAATACATAAGTCAGCATTGCAGCCAAGTGTGTACAGCAAGCACAGCAAACGATGCGATGCAACCGACAAGTAATATTTTATCTTGTTATGGTATCCTTCCATCAGGATTTTTATATTGTATTGTTACGTGCGGGTTTAGTAAAAAATGCCGTGTAAGGGTGAAAGGAGTCGACTTATTCCTGCAGACCAAGATTTATTCCAAATATCACAAAGCTTCTCGATTAAACCGTTAAGCTCGCCAATATCGTCGCTAATGTTTTCAATGTGTCGCTAACTCACTGTCGCAGAAGGCTTCACAAAAATTATCAAATGATAATTTACGAATTTACCCGTCATAATACGTCATTAATAGTTTCCTATTATCTCGATGTAAATAAATATATAGACAGATTATAAAAGAGCTGTGAAATCTGCGCGGTCTTCTATTTATTCTAAAAATCTAGAAACTATACATATTTATTTATTTATTTTATTTTACATATACAGAATAAAGATGAGAAATGCCTCAGCAAGTAGCAGATTCAAAGTAGGGCGCAGTTAATCGACCGCCTAGGGTTCCAGAATTATAGTGACGCTACAGAGTGCCTCGGGCTCTTTGTCGCTTCAGCCTGGGTACTTACTCGCAAAACCAGACGAGAAATACTCCCGACAATAAATGACTATTGATACTTTTAGTCGTAAAATGACTATATCAAAAGAAAAAAATTGACGAAAATTACACATAAATTAATAATAAGAAGGTTCATATTACTTGATTTATATATGTACAAATATTATAAATGCGAAAGTGAGTTTGTTGCGAAAGTTTGTTTGTAGTCGCCAAATAAAATTAAACTTTCAACTATTGAATTAAGAATTGCATTTGCAATTCCTTCGCTAACACTATACCGATTGCTGATAGTACTTTAAGAGAAATACTCTTTCACATCTTAACTACTCAACCAATCATCATGAAATTTTGCATTCACTTGTCGGAAGTACAGAAATGGACAGAGCACAGCGAAGTGCCAATACTTTCCCAACATAAACATTTATTATCTATTTATATGGAAAATATAAGTTGCAGTTAAAATACTAGATCCATGGTTTCACCAACATACATTAAAATCGATTTTACAATCATTGGATAATATAAAATGTCAAAATCTCAAAAATTTGACATAGAAGATGTTGGCATTTCACCGTCGATATTACCTTTTATATAATTTTCCCGAAAGACAGGGACAATCCAAATTTCAGTAACAATTGCCATATTTTTTTTATGTGTTAGGTATTGCTCTACTATGTCGGAAATCAACATTTATTTAAGTAACAGAACCTTTATCCTGTTTTGTAACTGGGTTTTAATTCTTAAGTTGCTCAGTTTCATAGTAAACATTTTTATTTAATAATTGACGCGACTTCGTCCGCGGAAATTTATAAAATATAAAGGAGGGGGAGATGGGGGCGGGGTGAGTAGCCTATGTTACTCGCTGATAATGTAGCTTTCTATAGGTGAAAGAATTTTTAAAATAGAATGCATACATACAAACCTTTTCTCTTTATAATATTAATATAGTATAGATATAGATTATAACACACTATAGTTTTCAAATTACTTCAAACGTTAAATAAAAAATTTAAAAAAGTTTTTTGCCACAAACAAAATCCCACATGGACGGAGCCATTGGTACAGCTAGGGTTTTGTATATTTGTAAATTCTTTTCACACATCATGTTACCTTTCACATATCCCTTAGAATTTAATTCACTAGAGATATTTTTGCGGAAATGCAGTCCGTTTCAGCAAAAATACGTTTTCGAACTTTGCTTTTCAGCTGTGAAAAATTCAGTAACATGAATGAATGCAACACGTTCGCAACATTTATACGGCTTCCGGTCTGAATTAAAGCACGGTCTCTCGAAGCTTGCCAATCTTACGAAGAGCGATCGCGAATTCACCGGGTGTATACCGAGAGCTTTCAGGCGGCCGAACTAATCTCTTGCCAAATCTACTTATCGTGCTGTGGCGAGTTATGTATGGAGTGTCATAGTAGCCGTATTTTCGTATTAAGGGCTTGTTTCGCAATGTCCGAATAAAGTTCATATAATACTATTTGTCGATTAACTGTCCAGTAAACGCTTTGTGTGTGTTCTTGTGCTTTGTGTCGTTGATATCGTGAAACGCAATGTATGTAATAAGTATTTTATTAGTCGAATTACTATTCAGGACATACTAGCACATTGTGAAACAAGCTCTAAATCTTGCAATACCATAACTAATTAATGAGGTATATCTTTAGTGAAGGAGTAGGTACTTCCTTATCAAGGTTCTGGCCCTCTATATTATTCTTGTGTAAAAAAAGTACCTACAAAACTAAACAATGATTTTATTATACTTGACAGAAACTATAATAGAAATAGTATCTAATACAGTGTTATTTGCTGCATTACAAATAACCCATATATTTGGCCCTAAATTAAAAAGAAAATAAGAACTTAAGCAATCATAATTTACAATTGTTTTCACAAAATAGGCTAGACTTCAAAAACTAGTTCAAATTTTCCAATGCAAATTTCTCTATATAATGGCTTGTACGCTTAAATGTATCCTTATCCCCAGGTCATGACTTCATTGTCTATATGAAATATTATGGTTCATTAACATTATTCTGTTAATAGGAACTCTCGTTAATTCGAGCCTATCACTTGCTCTATGACGTGATACTTGAGGTAAAAATACAACGTTATTCAATTTTAGTTCTCAAACTACCAATTATAAAGATATTTTTAATACGGTTCAAAGGGATCGTTAAAAATGATCTTAAACATTACGATTAGTAAAATTAACCATCATGTGGATGTAGGTTAAATTTACGACTCGTTCTGTTTGTGTATACTTTTTCTGATGACTTCTTTTGTAATAACTTTATAGTTATTACTCCAGCAGTTAAGCTATCTTAATATTATAAATTTTAATGCAAAAGTGAGTTTGTGTGTTACGCTTTCACGCCTTTACAACTCAAGCGATCACTATTAAATTTTGCATTAACGTTGTCAGGTATACAGAAAAGGACATAGGGTACCTTTCATTCAGAAAAGAAAGTAGTGTTCCAGAAAAAAGGATCATCCAAAAATATAAAAAATTCAACACCTGACAAAAATATCTGAGCAATAAAGTTTGAGAAATTGTTTGACGAGCCCGTTAGATAAGTGGTTAGGGTGCTTGCCTTAACGCTCTGTTCTAAGGTTCCCAGGTACGATTCCTGGCAGGGTCAATTATGAAAATGAACTTTTCAAAGTTGGCTCTGGTCTGGATCTGGAAAGTAGTGACAGGGCAAACTGCGTTTCACAGTCATTTGGGCAGCCCATCTTCCAGAAGACCACCTTGAAATAACTGCACGTGTGCTGTTGTGTTTCGGTGAGTGAGTTTCGGGATGCCAGAGCCCATTTCCTTATCCCCTCCCAATCTCTTATCCTTAATCCTACTGTAGTCGGCAGCGCATTTGCAGCAGCTGTGGAGTTGCTTGTGTTATAGGCGACTGTAGCCACCTACCATCAAGTGGACCGTCAACCTGTGTGCTATTCGGACGAAGTCGCAGGCAAAAATTTGAGATGTTTTGTGATAAAATGTAGTGAAGTAGCTGACAGCACCTAAGTGTTAGCTATATTGTCGATTAATAACATCAGTAACATCTGAAGGCCTGCAAGTGCTGCTGAACCTGATAAATAAGACAAATAAATGACAAGTAGGTTTAGTCTAACTAAGGTGTAGAAGAATAGGCTATATGTAAGCTTTGAAAGTTGTTTATGAAAATTAAACTTATAGAGATAAGTTTAATTTTCATAACAACCATGTATAATAATTGAAATTCAATCCAACTAGAACTTTATTTATTTTAAAAATTGTGACCTTCAAACTATTTTTGAACAGATATCTTCAAATTGTTCAGTCAGCCCATTTAATAATATATAAGAGCAAAATAAATACATGTAAAGAATACAAATCGCGTGACCGTGTACAATTAGCAGCCTTGTACGAATCACGCTTTAGCTAAATGGTGTGTAAATTTACACCAAAACCACTAATAAGTTAATATATGAAAAATTCAAACGTAATGGAATGAATACTGCAAAATTCGAAAAAAAAAAATTGTATAATTTAAAAAGTTTTAAGAAGCAACTTTAATCAACAACTTCTGAACAATTGAAACTCGTATGCAAATAATTTCACTGACAGTGGAAAAATGTCCCTTGGCCTTGTATTTTAAGAATTATGTGAAACTAATGTTTGCTCGCGACTTCGTCCGCGCCCCTTTGTCTTAGGTTTTAAAACATTTATTCAATCTTTATTAAAAAACTAGCTGATCCCGCATCTTACTTGCGGGATCAGCTAGATCATACTTAATACCACGCGTAAAAACAATTGTAATTTCTGAGATTAGCGTGCACAAACGCAAAGACAAACAGACAAAAATTCTAAAAAATATTTTTTTTTACCTTGATAACATGAGTACAACGTGTACAAATTGTTTTTTTTTTTTTGTTTTTTTTTTGAGAAAATATTTAATGTGCAGACACGGCTCGTTTTCGATTTTAATATATGTATAGTTTTTACGAGGGGGAAAATCTTCAAAAGATACCTGTGTAAGGAAAACACAACACTGCATTGATCTTATACACACGGGTATGTGAGACTCTTCACGCACCAAACGAGCCTCGGTTTGCTTTTGGTCCTTAGACCTTTAAAACGTCACCGGGCTTTCCAATCTTTATTGCTCGTATATTTTTGTCAGGTGTTGAATTTTTCATTCTTATTTTTAACAATACTATTTTCTGGATGAAAGTTCCACTCGTATATGTTCGGGGCTGAAAGTGAAACAAACTCACTTTCGCATTTAAAATAAACACATCAAAAAAGTCTAAGCAACACATACAAATTTCAATTTTACAATGTGTTTTCGCATTAAATCCTTAGTGTTTTCTTATTTATATTAATTTTTAATACTTTTTTGATATTAAACCTTAATTGTTTTTTTTATTTTATTTTTAATAATCTTAATTAACAATAATTACGAGTAAGTACTATATGTACGTAGTACAAAGTAAGGTGCCTAATCAAGTAAACTTAAACTATAATTGCATAAATTAATACAAAGTGTGGCCTCCTCTGTTATTGAGATCTTGGTGGCACCGATTATTCATAGAATCGATCGAATCGATGAGACTGTTAATGTTATCCTGCGGTAATTGTTCCTAATGAAATTTTAGTAAGTCCATCAGTTGTTGGGTTGTTGTCACTCCATCCAAGTCCTTTAAAACACGTCTCTGGAGCATGTCCCATGCATGCTCGATGGGGTTGAGGTCTGGCGATTGTGCAGGCCAAGGCAATACCAGGATGTTTTCCATTCCCAAGTACACTCGTGTGTGCAAAGCTGTATGCAAACGCGCATTGTCATGCATCAACGTGAAATCGGAGCCAAGCGTTTGTGCGAATGGACGAACATAAGGCCTTAGAACATCCTCAACGTAATTTACAGCGTTCATGTTACCATTTACAAAAACGAGCTCAGTTCGTCTGTTCTTCATAATACCTGCCCATACCATAACTGTTGAGCCGTTGTATGGATGCACTTCCTGAACCCACCTCAGTCTTTCAGTATTTCCAGGACGACGGTACACTCTTACCCTTCTAGTATCAGGCTTGAACCCAAATCGAGACTCATCGCAAAATAAAATTTTATCCCATTGTTCCCGGGTCCATGTAATGTGTTCCCTACACCATTCATTTCGACGAGCGCGATTCCCGTGACGTATCGGTGGGCACCTAATTGGCCGTCGTGCTCGTAAGCCATACTCATGCAGTCGATTTCGCACATTTTGGCAGCTAACAACAACACCACTTGAAATTTGTAGCCTTAAACCTATCTCTCGGGCTGTTAACATCGGCTGGCGTCTTGCAGTCAGTTGTATGTATCGATCTTGCCGTGTGGTTGTACACTTTTCTAGACCTGGGTGCTGCTCAGCAGGATCTCCCGTGTTAGTGTAACGCTTATGAAGACGGCAAATAACGCTTCTGTTAACACCAAAATACTGAGATACCTGAGATTGACTTCTTCCCGCTTGCAACATCCCTACAGCTCTTTGCATTTCATCTGCGTTCAAATGACGTCGCTCCATGACGTAAAAAATGTCTCAAAATCCAAATTTGTTCAAAAATTTTTTCAAATTATTGTTTAAATCATAAAATTGATACAGAATACTACATTTTAATAAGCAAAGAAAACGCTATAAAATTCGGACAAATGCATTCGCTTTTGAATTTGTGAAAAAAAAAACAAATGATACTCGAATTTTTTTTACAACCAGCCAGTATGTCCTCTAGATCAAGAAAGTTTACATAGGTATTAACTACTTGGTAAGAAATGATATAATAATTGATTAATAATTTGAAATAGTGTGTGTTGCTTAGACTTTTTTTATGTGTTTATTAGTTAGGGTTGGTGTGTTACTGCTTTGTAATAATTGAGATAAGTTACTGGTAAGCTAAGCTAATTATTTGCAGATAATATGTTCGGACGCACTGAAGGGAAAATTAAAAACAAACCTTGCGCAAAACGGATTTGACCTTAACACCGTTGTGAACTTAATGCGACGTTCGCAAAGCAAACAGCCACTCATGCGGGTAATCAAAGAGCATTCAAAATAAACGTTCCATAACTAAAGTTACAATAATTGAAACTATAATAATTCGGTGCGTTAACTTAATCATGCGTTTAGTAAGTAATCATTTTTATAATAGATTATAATTATATTAAAAGCCGTTCCATATTGTTAACAATTTATGAAGACAGCTATCAAAAAGGTTTAGTTTTATATTTTTCAGTAACTATATATTATTTAACAATGTCTACGCGGCTAAAATTTTTATGAGAATCTAAATTAAAATAGTCTGTATTTTAGGGGCTATAGATAGGTAGACCGTTGAAATGAGTCTTCGTTTGTCGTCATACCCCGTGCCTCTCTACCGCGCGGGCGAGGACTCATTTAAACGGTTTATCTATACTTATTAGTAGTATTATTATAGTACTAGCTGGTGTCCGCGACTTCATCCGCGTTGAAAAATAAAAAATAAAACACTATTGATGGCGCCATCTATTAAACTACAATAAAATTAGGTGAAGCGGCGACATCTATCGGATTTGGGTAGAATTGCTTGGTGATACACCTGTGCATAGTATGCTCCAATTTGGAAACCCTCGGGAACCTATGGATACACCTATAGATTGCCCAGGAATCAGTCAGTTGATAGGTGAAAACCGCATGAAAATCCGTCCAGTGGTTTTTGAGACACATATAAACAGACGCGGCGAGGGACTTTGTTTTATAATTTATGTAAATATATTGGAGGAGTCTAAAATAAAATATATTGGAGGAGTTAGTATACATAAAGTATACTGTATACAGGTTGTATATTAAGTTTCTGGAATAACGTACCTTTCAAATAGTTATAGATTTTTTTTAAAATAAGTAATTGCAATACTTCCCGAGATAACACTCCACATGGTCAAAGAAAACAAGGTCCGGCATTCCGCTTGTGTTGTGACACAAGCTTACATCACTGTCGAATTGCCAATTTGTATTAAGCAAAAAATGAAAGAAAAATATTTGCCATCACTCACACAAAAGATGATATTTATGGGATGCTTTGTGTTAGCAAATAAAATAGGTCATTTTACACATTAATTAAAGTAAAACACTTACAGCTTTATCATAATTTATACATGTAATAAATGGGACTCGGGTATATTGAATGCACATAAGCTGGCAACACAGCAGGGATGACGCAAACTTGTGTCGGGCTGTCTCTCGAAGTGCCATACCTGGCGAAGTAATATTATTATACCCTGACCCTCCATAAACAAACCTAACAAAATCCTCCCTCTCTTTATAATTATAATGTTAATTTAGACGGGACATCATAACTTCATAATCTCAAAAACATTACCACCCTGGACCAAAGATGTTGTATTAGTCTGTACCTATAGATGGATCACAAAATGCAGCAATATTTTATTCTTTCTAACACCTTCAAATTGTCATAAGATTGAAAGAGACATACATATATAATCTGTCGGGTCGAAGTTGAGTGAATGTCTCCATTTTGACTATACAATGCAAGCTAAAGTTATAGCGTATAATAGTGCTGTGCATTTTTATTGATAACTAGATATCGTTGATATAGATTTTAAATATATGACGGATAAAAAGTATGGCTAAATGCGTTTCGGTGTACTGTTTGGTTATTCAATATAAATAAAATTTGGGTGCGTACTGGTACTCGCCGCATTGCTAATCGGTTGTATGAGATTGTATGCAACCTCTCGCATTTATTTCACCAAAATATTTCAAAAGAATAGTTATTTTTTGAGTAGAAATATTTAGAATCCATCCTTAAGGGGTAGAACGGGAGTAGGTTTTTATTACGAGAGAAAAAAAACTCGATAATCTTAATGTTTTATTTTTAGAAACGATATCACAAATTGGATAATCTGTGATATCGTTTCATTTTAATCTGTGATATCGTTCATCTGTGATTCGTCAACATTTTAATTTTAAGACTTTGTTGACGCTTGGGTATCCACGTATTTATTAGTAAGTTTTCTTTTTCTGGGTAATTTCTGAAAAGAAATAGTTTTTGGTTATTAATGATTCAAAAGATTTTCATAATTTTCATAGATTGAAGCATAACTTCTTTATAACTTATAGATATTACTTACTGGTTTACACGATGGTGGTAATTTTGGGAATATTGTCGGCACTGCATACGAGTGTAGAATTTTACGCTGATATCCTTGGCGAAAGCAAGAATCTTCAAAGTTCATTGTGCATATTCTTGTATATTGCGAAGCTCTCCAATCGTCGGCTTTTCTTACATTTTTTGTCCACATTTTTTTTTAAATCGATGTCGGTGAGAAATCTGTTATAAATTGATAAAAATTACTTTCAACTTGCAGTGAATGCTAGAAATTGTCAACACTCTACTAAAAATAAATTAGTTATCGATATCGATAAACTTATCAAGATCAGACTACAGCACTATAAAGCAAGACAAATGTCAAATATTCCGATTAATTTTGGTTTTTGTAAATTTTAGTTATAAACACCAGCTTTTCTTTAAATAAATCAACCTTAGAGCTGTGTATGCATGTACAATGATTCATTTTTAGTAAATAATAATAAAAATTTGTTTACAAAACACCAAAATTAATGAGTGCGAGCTGTGCGACTTACCGGTGAAATGATATGTTTCCATTATTCTCCTTCAAAACACCCACTCTACTTGGACAAACGGGAACAGTACAAGCCATTCTTGGCAAGCAACAGATTTATGAAATCACACTTTCAGATTTTTATGTATTTTAAATCACATAAAGCTAAACGCGCTTGTTAACCAGCATGATATAAACAAATATGACGTTGCCTTTTTTATGGCGCGCAGCGTTTTAAGACGTCATATTCGGCTATTGTTATCTCTTTTTAACATACGACATGCAGCCATTAGAAAGACGGGTATCGAGTATCGAAGGAATCTTCAATTTTTATTGTTCCATCTATACACTAATACAATTATCTTTGCCCTGGACTATCTTTGCTGACAGTTGTCAAATTTACAAGAGATACGTATATGTAAGACGATTATTGTTTCATGTAAAATGCTTTTAATTTTCTTAAAAAAACGCTTTCATTTTGTTGTAATGTAATATGAATGCAGCATACGTAATTTAAGCTTCTAATATATATTAATTTTAATAAGCGCATGTCAATTTCACCATAATTGTATCTCCAATTCTATTATATCAAACAGAATTATACGATACAGTTTATTATGAAGACTCCTGCTTTGTTCTAATTTATATCTAAACACCTTCAGTTATGACTGGTATTAGCATGTCTGCGTATAAGATTTACTGTCCTAACGGCTTATTGATGAAACCATTTGGCGAGTGCAAGCGAATCTAATTCAATTAAACGTCTAGCTTTGATCTGTGACAATGGTTTCATTGAATCTTGTCATAAGGATTTATTTATATATATAATAGGTTATAATTAGTGCATTAACCAACAAAATTTATAATTATATTCCTGTAATTGTCTACATCTATACATATAATAAAATCGTAAACGAGCCGAGTTTGTACATTAAATATTAAAAAACATGTACTTATGTTAGAGGTTAAAAAAATAGTTTTTAGCATTTTTGTCTGTTTGTGCGTTTGTGAACGCTAATCTCATAAACGGCTTAACCGATTTGAATGCGGTTTTCACTGATGTATTATAGACAGGCTTCCCATAACATTTAGTGTTTGTTTAATAATAATAAAATTTGTAAGTACAAACAATTTTATAGATAAAAATAATGTTTGCATAATATTTTAATCTTTTGTATTTTGTCGAGGCTTTCGAAATACTCATATAATTTTGTAATAATAAATTATGTATCACGATCGTAATCAATAAATGGAAAAAATGTGGTTTTAAATTTAATCATAGGATTAGAACTCTAAATTGTGCTATTTCTCAACTGTAACATAAAAAATACTTTAATATTTTATGATCCATGAAACACCTTTTAAAATGTTAATAAGGTGTCAACTTTAATTATAACCAAAATGACATCGCGAACTCATTTTAGTAACACCAAGATTTTAATCGTAATCTCGTTGAAGGTCGGTAATAATTAAATTACTTAACGAAGATTGGATAAAGTAAATATTTAAGTCAGAGCAAACACGCTTTGTGTATGCATAGCCAAATTTGAACCTGTTTTAAAATCACTATTGCTTAGTAAAATAACGTTACTTACATTATTAGGCTCGGCGCACATATGGCGGAGCGTGGCGTAAAGAACTCTTCACTGTTAAACTATCGCTAGTATTGAAATTAAAATTGAAAATTAATTAACACTACAAACATTCTCCTAGAGCATCGAAGCGATTACGAGAGAAAGATTAGATTTTCGATTTTAATAAAACGCGTGCAATATCCATTAGGCACGTGCGAGGTGCGGGAAGGGAAGTTCCATTTTTTTAAAACCCATTCGCTTTGAAACAATGGAACTTTCTTAATTTAATAAGTGTAAATACCTACAATAGATAAGTAATTAATGTTGTATAGAGCAATTTTAACTATTGCGATTCATACAACAGTTATTGTGATTGCACTAAGTTGTGTCCTTTCGTGTACCCCGCACGCTTTATATCGACCGGGTTAGCAATGAAAATGAGCTCTTAGTTAGACAGTGAAAAATGCTCTACGCTGCGATTCGTCATATGTGCGCCGGCCCTTATCATATAATGTTCATTTGTATGAAGCAAGGCAGGTCAATGTTACTGCAGTAATTTTGTCACCTCAGTAATTGACATACATTCGACACTAAACGCAAGGAAAGCTAGTATGTATTTCTTTGGCGAGGACAGTAACGTTATATTGCTTATGGCATCACGTCTACCGGGCTTTATGCAGTTACATTAAAATGTCGCAAGGTGCTATCGTTATTACGTGCTTTTGACACAATTACAAATAATTTTAAATCGTCTAATTTAAAATTACGAGGCACTTTACTGTCGAGTCTCGGTAATGGCGAAACTGCTGCTCGTTTTATCTAAATTCCCTTGACAGATTTCATTGTGTCGTAATTCGAGTACTTAATATAAAATAATAACAGCTGTACCCTGTGGCTTCGCCTACATTAAATTTTAATTCACTATATACGTTTATATTGCCGAGTGATGATATGATGGTGCTTACCTGTTTTAAAAACATCTTTATTACAGGGCCTGATTTATCCACAGGCTATTCAGGCTTGAGCCTAGGGCGCAAGTTCCGAGGGGGCGCCGGGGTGGATTCGCAAGCATCACTTATTTACAGAATAAAATTGGTAATTTGAAAATACTAATTAAATAATTTGAAAATTAATTATAATTTAATAAATTAATAATAATTTGAAAATACGCGGGTAAATACTAACTTGAATTTTAAAAAAATACGCACTCTTTCTTTCTCGTCTTCCGACAGTGATTCCAAGATTTTAAATTACTTGAGCTCTTGTTGAGGTTGAGAACCTATAGTTGAATTAAGAGCTTAGAGCTTGGAGCTCACCAGACATTTGTAGCTCTTCTCATTTGTACCTAGGCCATGGAAGGCTCTCAGAACTCTAAATCAGGCACTGCTTTATGATATACAAGTTTATATTAATTAATATTATGAAGACGAAAATAAGTCTGTCTGTCTGTTACTTGACTTCACCGATCACTGGATGCGATATAACATTATGAATCATAATTTCCACTTATTTAAGAGGTATAATATGGAAGTAAGTCTGTATAATATAGAAATATATAGAAATAAAATTAAGGTTTTTGGTTAAAAATAAGGGTCAATAGGGTCGAATTTTGGCAGTCGACTCCTATGTACGTGAAATAGGGGGATGATATTTTTTAAAGATTTAATATATAAATGTGTTGATTTCCATATTAAAAAAACTATTGACATCACTTAACTTACTTAAATTACGTACATTATAATTTAATATACTATTATTAAAGTTTTATAATATACTACTTATATTATGAAACTTTTTGTTACAAATAGAATTTCACTAAGGTTAGGCCACAAATACTGATGTACTTCTATAATTAATATTCTAGAATATAATGTTGTGAATAAAGAAAGTTTAAGATCTTAAATATAATATATATAATTTTGAGCAAATTATTAGCTTTTTATTATTTTAGATTTTAGACAAATTTACATTAAATATGTTTTTTTTTTTAAACCAAAATAACGCTATGGTGTCAAACGATCTTGGAGGAGTGGGTAAGGCGCCAACAAGGTGGCCTTACCTACCGTATGGTGCAGATTATGACCGGACACGGGTGCTTCGGTCATTATCTGCACCATATAAAAAGGGAGGAGTCGCCGCAGTGCCATCACTGCGGCGATCCTGATGATACGGCCGAGCATACACTTCAGGTGTGCTCGGCCTGGAGATCCCAGCGCCAGGAGCTGAGGGCGGCGCTTGGTTGTGGACGGATCACACTGTCAAGCATGGTCGAAGCCATGCTTGATAGTGTGACAAACTGGAAAGCAGCTGCTTCCTTCTGTGAACACGTAATGTTGCAGAAGGAGGCAGCTGAGAGGGAGCGAGAGGAAGAGGCCGGTCTCGCCTCCCTCAGACGCAGGCGGCTGGGCAGGAGAAGGCGGGCATACCAAGCTCGTTTTCAAATGCCCTAGGGGACCTGCACACATGGGTGGCGAGCTATGTGTGCCTGCACAAGGTCCCCCCGTCTGGGGATTGCCTGGGTGTCTCCGGGCAATCCCCCATTGGAGTAAGCCTAGTCAGCAATGACTAGGCTGCCCTGGGGTGGATCGGAGTTGTTGCCTCGGCAGAACCTGGTCCACCCCGCTCAAAGGGCAAGGAGACACCGGGGAGTTTTAGTGGGTAGGACCAGTCCATTGACTGGGTGAGTCCCTCATGTCATATCCCTACCGTCTAGCCAGCGGTAGGGAATCCGTAAATGGATTTCTCCTCGCAACAAAAAAAAAAAAAAAAAAAAATGATGTCAAACGATACGAAAAAATTAAAAAATATTTTTGTTTATATCCATAAACAAATATCCAAAAATACAACAATTTATAAAATTTATTTACTCTATTTTCTCTCTATAATGTTCGTTGGATGAGGATAGAGAAATGGCTATCAAAGATAAAGTTTGAACCAAAGTTCCGATAGCTTCGCGAAGTCTTTGTGTATCTGTCTCGCCGTTTTCAGCTTCATTCATGAAATCCTCTTTCATTTCGTACTACCATTCTAAAACTGTTATTTACATTTGTTATTTACTAAGCTCAGAACGGACACAATTTTTACGCAAAAACTTACAAAATGAGCGGGACCTAATAACCTGTGAATTTAGGTGCAATATTGCATAGAAAATTTTTATAGCTTCTCGAAACAACCGAACAGATTTAAAAATGGAAGGTTTCTTTTAATTATTGTGTCAAATGTCAAATATAAAAAAGTAGCCGATTAAAACAGTACAGAACTTAAGTTAATTAATAAGCTTGAAAACAATTGTAGTGTCGCTGAAATTATTTTTACTGTGATTTTGGGTAGTAATTTATAATTTTATTTTTATTTTTTCAAAAAATGGAATTTTATATATAAATCTATCCGTTTCAAACTTTTTTAAATATAGTCTGTTATGACCTGTATTTTTATCTAAATTTTTATCTACGAGTATAATCCATATTTTCTTTGTTTCACTTATTTTGTAAGCAAAACTTTTATAGACTTTCAGACAGGCTGACGATCCATTTGATAGTAGGTGACCTATAGCGTTGGTTGTGTTAATAGGTTGGTTGTATACGCACTTGTGTATACACAAGTGCGTTACCAACCTTTGGTAAGATAGAAATGATAAGCGATTAGGAGGTAATAGGGAAATGGAATCCCTTACTCAATCACCGAAAGATAGCACATATGCTATTCTTTCATGGAGGTTTTCTGTAAGGGGATAGTTAATGCCGCCAGACAGGGTGACTAATTTATGACTGCGCAGTATGCCCTGCCACTATAAGATTTTTATTTCATCTAGACGTCTGTACATAATTGCAATGTTTCGTTAATGTAGCTAGTAGGTACGTGTACAGTTTTGTTATTCAATGGAATTAAAAATGGCGTGAGCATAGATCGTAACTGGGGTGTCACGGACGGAAGAAAGCGGGTGTTACGGATGCAGGGGAAAAGTTGTATAATTATTATATGGTAGGTAGCCGCAACGCACACACGTGCCGATAGCACAAGTACTATTCAAACTTGCACAGATGAAAAACAATAAAATAATTTTGTTTAATTGTTAATTCAAAAGTTTAAATTAAGACTTCAGGCAAAATTGCATAATATGCTATGCTATCCCTTGCACCATACGTATAAAAAAACTTTGGTCTTTTAAATTGCAATAAACCTGTTTCACACTCGTTTGTAGATAATCGTTTAAAGTTTCTTTAATGAAATTAGTTATTAAAAATAAGAAATGCAAAAAAAAATTCTAATAAAGGATATATGAAAATCGAATCAGGCTCCTCTTTTCCATTGGGCCCTCTGGACAAGTGCCCAGGGCCTCGTCAGAATAAAAAAATAATTAAGAAGTACAATGCTTCAAGAAAGATCGATCAGTTTTTCGCTGATGTCCATAGAATATGATGTACTCAAAGACATAGACTTTGAAGAAGTAAAGTGATTTTGCATCTTAAAGTTGGAAGGGTAGGCACCTCTTTAATCAACATAGATTTTTAAGCACTAACCTGCATATAGTGAATGCTGAAAGAGTTACTATTCTGGATTATGTTAATCATTTAATGTATTTAAAGAAATAATCATAACGGTTGAATAAATGTAAAATTTGACTTTTATAACTCATTTTAATAAAAAAATATTCTTTATCATAGTCATTGGGGCCCCATTATTCTAAAGTGCCTAAGACCTCCAATAGGTTAAAGGAGGCTCTGATGAAACCACTAAACTCCAAAACTGTTTGTCCGATCACCATGTATTTATTAATGGAGACTTAAATTTCAAGGCGGGCGAAGCCACAGCGCAGAAACAGTTATACGTAATAAACTGTCATTTCAATAAAAGGTAGTGGCAGGGCACCCTGTGTTTCGTAGTTTATTAGGCAGCCCATCTGGCGGCAGTGACAATTCCCTTACAGAAGACGACAGTGAAAAAAGGGGTGCTGTTTTTTTTTTATGCTAAGTCGACAAACAGGCTGACGGTCCACTTGATGGTAGGTGGCTACCGTCGCCTATAACACAAGCAACGCTACAGGTGCTGCAAGTGCGCTGCCGACTACAGTAGGATTAAGGATAAGGGATTAGGAGGGGATAAGGAAATGGGCTCTGGCATCCCTTACTCACTCACCGAAACACAACAGCACGTATATGCTGTTATTTCACGGTGGTCTTCTGTAAGGGGGTGGTCACTGCCGCCAGGCGGGCTGCCCAAATGACTGCGAAACGCAGTGTGCCCTACCACTACTTTTCAAATCCGGACCAGAGTCAATTTTGAAAATTACATTAAAATTTCCAAACTTGACCCCGCCGGGAATCGAACCCGGGGCCCCTGAGACGTTAGGCAAGCATCCTTGCCACTCATCGAACGTGCCGTCAATGTTTCCGTGAGTGAGTAAGGGATTCCAGACAGCGACTGATCAAAAGTTCTGAGCGCCCTAGTCTAATTATGAGGACGCACCCCGCCAGGTGTGTTACGGTCGGCCTAAAAAGTAGTATATTAGTTTTGACTTTGTTTACTAGTGTGAAATTTTTAACATTGTTCGCATAAAAGTTTTCAGATCGATCTGCAAGCGAAACTAACGTTGTCCTTTAATCTGCACGACATTTAACCTTAGGGTGGCACTTGTATTGGCTTAGTTTCTATAGACAACTTAGTTATTGCGGCCATTAACCATGAGCGTGGGTTATCTAGTCTGTGAAGTTGCTTCGACTAAGTATTTTTTAAATATTTTTAATATCTCTAATAATTAATTCGTTAGGAAGTTACAAAATATATACTTAAAACTATTAAATATTTGATTGGCAATGGGCTATCAAATCATTTTGTTGGCGTAAATAAAATTTAGTTGTCAGAAGAGATTTTTTTTTCTCAGTGTGATTCTCGCGTCCTAGGCTGCAGCCTAATTAGCCTAAGGGTTAATCAGGCCCAGATTCCAGATCCCATTTCTGTATCCCCTCCTAATTTCTTATCCTTTATCTGATTAGGGTCCGCAGCTCCTTGCAGCACTTGTTGAGTTGCTCATGTTAATAGCATTAAATGGAACGCCAGCCTGTCTGACGACCTTTAACATAGAAAGTCACGGTCAAGATTGTTTACAAAGTAAGTCAAACATAAAAAAGAAATATTATACTCGTAGATAACAAATATTGTATTTGAGGACGGCGATAATTGAATGACATTATAATCGCTTACATTCGTTCAAAATACTTTGGTTACTACCCGTCTTTTGATGTTAGCGACTTTTAATTCCAGCTCCGAAAATACAAACTGACATTGACATGCGGTCGGTGTTTATTTATAGATGTTGAAAATAAAAGATAAAAGTGCTGAAATTGTAACACGAGACAAAGTATATTTGTGTTTGTACCACCAATTCAACCCGAATTCAACCTGTATTTAGAGCTCATTGAAATAGGTTTATTCTTTTTTTTTTTTTTTTTCAAGTTTTTTTTTTCTTATGTAACGTCAGACAGGCTTATGATCCACTTGATGGTAGGTAACTACTGCCGCCTATAACACAAGCAACGACACAGGTGCTGCAAGCGGTTCGCCGATCTTACGATTAAGGATAAGGGATTATGCAGATAGGGAAACGCACACTGATGCTGTTAAAAAGGGAAAGTATAGTGGACCCGCAAATAGCTCTTATTCTTTCCGTCCTCTTCATTCTCCGCGATTAAGACGAAACACGGTTAATGAGTTGTGTTATAGTCGCGCAACACGTGATGTCAAAAAAGACTGCTGCACCTTATGCCGATCTGTCATAGTTCAAAGTTCTCTTACTGCCAATTTTCCCCTCCAAATCTGAACTGATTTTAAACATTATTTCAACAACAATATATCTTGTTGTATGACTTTTTAAAATAATACATTTATATATTTGAAGGCGCTTCGTAGTAATTTTGTGCATTTCTGGCGTTACTTCCTATCCTATAAGTAACTTATAAAAAAAACCAAACAGAGAAGCCTATTAGTGCTTGATATCTATTATTAATCTACTCTACTTGAAAATATATTTATAATGAAAAATTTATAGAAGACTACGTTTGTTTGGACAAAATGGCTAATCGCTTTCCTCTTACTCTTGCAACCTTAGTGCGTGCATAACGCCTCTCAGAAGATCTTAAAGCAAATGATAATTCACACATTAAATTGTAATGTCAGAATGCAGGACTAACCGGGGGATTCGAGTCTCCGTCTGCCTTTACAGCCATTAGATTGATTGTCGCCTTAGACTTGTCCAACACAAAGGGGGTCGCAGAGGCTCTTCTAAGTTATCTTCTAAGTTCTAAAGTTGTCAATAAAGATAGGGGCTGTCCATTTCAAGACTGCGAACTATGTGTAATATAGATAAAATTACTATACAAACTTCATTAAGGGAAGGACAAATAATTATTTCAATAATCATCATCATCTCAGCCGTAGGACGTCCACTGCTGGACAAAAGCTTCCCCCATAATTCTCCAAAAGGACCGATCAGAACAACCTGAATCCACCGTCGACCCGCGGCCCTTATCAGTTCATCTATCCTACGCTGCGCTGGCCGGTCCGTGGCCTCCACTCGAGAACCTTCAGGGCTCCAGCGACCGTCGTCGGCTCTCCGTACTATGAGACTTGCCCACTGCCACTTCAACTTACTACCTCCGGATTACGTCGGTAACGTTCGTTCGGCTACGAATCTTCTCATTCCTGATTTGATCTCGCAGTGTAACCCAAAGGCATAGTCCTCTCTATAGCTCGTTGAGCGACGTTGATCTTCCTTACGAGACCCATAGTTAGAGACCACGTTTCAGCGCCATATGTACAAGTTATTTATTATGTATTTTAGTCTTCCTTCCGGCTCCCTACAAAACAGGGTTGCCTTGTGTGGGGGTCAAGTACATCTGCATCCAAAAAAAACTTTTACCTATAGAAATAGATATACTTACCTAGGTAGTATCTAAACATTGACGAAGCATGTGAGCATACATCTTTTCCTATCTAAGGTCGTTTATCTATCCCCAGTAAACTTCCGAAAATCATTTTGTCGGGCGACCGAACATAGTGATACTTATTCAAATAGAAAAATGTTGTCAGCAAATATAGATACTTGTACATAATGCTTTATTAAACCTATGAAAATAATATATACATGTGTATTGAAAATCTTGGCTAGTAGTATCCTCATATAAATTATCTAAACTGAATAGATAACAATATTATCGTATACCAATTTTCCATTTCAAATGTTAGTATGCTCCATTCTCATTAGAGGAAAAATTAAAAAGATAAAGGAAGAACTTCAATAAATAGCGATTCATAATTACTGAATTGTTATGAATATTATGATTGACATGTTTAAAAAACAAACTGCAGAGATGTAAAAATCAACGCATTTTATTGAGAATAAAATTCTTCTAATATCTGTTTAGAAGAATTTTATTCGAGACCAGTTACCATGTACCTATACAATCGATATAGAAGATAATTATTTTATAAATCAAAAAATGTAAAATTTAATGCTTCACTCACTTGCTTAATTTAATGCTTCTTGTTATAAATAAATTTTGGTACATCCCAAGGAGTTTTGAGTAGCTTCTGGTGTTGAAATGAACCATTAATTCTTTAAAGTCTGATCAGTATTCTTTAAGTCAGTGAATTTCTGAATTAACAACCATAATAATATGAAGTATTATTTATATATATGCATGTTTTATGTAAGTAAAACAAAATAGTAAAAGCAGCAGTGTATCTCTTTCGCAATCGTTACTTCTCTCTTTCATGTATTAAAAATTTCCTTTCATTATCCCCTCCTAATCCGTTATCCATCCTACTGTAGTCGGCAGCGCACTTGTAGCACCTGTAGCGTTGCTTGTGTTATAGGCGACGGTAGCCACCTACCATCAAGTGGACCGTCAGCCTGTCTGTCGACATAACATTAAAAAAAAAAAAAAAAAAAAAAAAAAACTATTGGACTTATACCGCCTTAATAAGGGTACTAATCTAAAACGCTAATGAGTAACAAATATTTTCAATTTTTAATTTGATTGTTATAGAGTTATTCACCCTTACGTGACGCACGAATAAACTGGTAACCAAAATCACGTCAAACAACCCCATGAAGTCACGAAAAACGGCAACGAAATAAATAAAACATTACTTAGTTTTTTTATCCGCACTGAGTTGAAATTATCGCACTGGGTTGAAATTTTCAAAAATTCTTTCTTAGCTGATCTTTACGTTATAAAATAAACCTATGTTCCGAATTTCAGCTTTCTAGAGTTAGTAGTTTTGGCTGTGCGTTGATAGTCAGTCAGGACAAATGATTTTATAAGTACCTACTAGTGGTCACTGAGTGGTCTAAATTCAACGGTAATTCGTTTAATTTTTAACTTTTCAACAAAAGAGTTTCAACAACAATATACATTTAATATTAATTTCTTCTCAGTTTGATCACAGACTTCGACCATAAAACAAAAGAGTAGGTAGGTAGGTATACATCTTATACATATAATAATAAAATCGTAACATGTCTGTACATTAAATACATGTATTTTTTAAAAATTTAAGAGTAAAATAAAAGCAGTGGATATATTACACAAATTATTGTTGCAAGGAAAAAATAGACATTACATTTCTCAATACCTTAAACCAACTCCATTACAGTTTTTTTACATTTTGACATACAAAACAAGATTTGACTTTAGAACGAAACCGTTGTGGCCAGGACGTCTGATTACCACATATGTAACCTACAACAGTATTTTTTCAAAAAAACAAATTCTACACATTGTACTTACGTTACCGAGGTAAAAAATAGTTTTTAGAATTTTTTTGTCTGTTTGTCTGTTTGTGCACGCCAATCTCAGAAACGACTTAACGGATTTGAATGCTGTTTTAACTGAAGTATTGTAGCAAGATTCTCGTAACATTTAGTGGTCGTTTCATTCTAATCGGCTTACAAAAAAAAAGTTACGCGCTATACCAAATATCAGGAGTACGAAGTTGCGAGCTCAGCTAGTATTACAATTATGTATTGTTCGGGCGGTGTTTCTCCAGTCCTCTATATAATCTTTAAGTGTACCAAATTTGACACTGCTCCGTCTGCGCAATTTTCTTAAAAATGGATCCAAAAATTTTCGCTTCACATCTATACTTAAATAGTATTATAAAGCTGAAGAGTTTGTTTGTTTGTTTGTTTGAACGGCTAATCTCAGGAACTACTCTTTCGAATTGAAAAATGCTTTTTGTTTTGAATATTCCATTTATCCAGGAAGGCTATAGGCTATATAACATCCAGGGCCGTCTTTACCCGGGGGTGCAAGGGGTGCGGTGCACCCGGGCGCAGGGCGCCCGGGGGCGCCTGCCGAGCGCGGAGTATTTAGATATTTTATTGAACGTAACGCCATTGCATAGTTTCATATGCTTGTTACGACAAATACGTATGCGCAAAATTAAATATAAAAAAAAATAGTCATCAATAATAAACATTGTTATACTTTTATTAAAGCGCCTACACACGGCCTTAAAATTGGTGGCAATATCGGGGAAGTGGTGGGGAGCGCCCTAGATCGCTCCCTTGATCGCTTCATGTGTAGGCAAATCGTAATCAGTTTCCTCCTAACTCTGAAATCGGGTCGGTCGAACCCACGATTTAGGGGCGATTATCGTCTAGGGAGCGTTGTCGCATCGTGTATAACGAAATCGGTGCCGATTTCACCGCAGTGTGTCTGCGACTGCAGCGGCGACAAGACGTATTTTTGTGTTTTTAATTTGTATTCCGTGCGAAGACATGGCGAAGGAAACATGGCGCGGAGCGCCCGGGGGCGCCTGCCGAGCGCGGAGTATTTAGATATTTTATTGAACGTAACGCCATTGCATAGTTTCATATGCTTGTTACGACAAATACGTATGCGCAAAATTAAATATAAAAAAAAAATAGTCATCAATAATAAACATTGTTTTACTTTTATTAAAGCGCCTACACACGGCCTTAAAATTTGTGGCAATATCGGGGAAGTGGTGGGGAGCGCCCTAGATCGCTCCCTTGATCGCTTCATGTGTAGGCAAATCGTAATCAGTTTCCTCCTAACTCTGAAATCGGGTCGGGCGAACCCACGATTTAGGGGAGATTATCGTCTAGGGAGTGTTGTCGCATCGTGTATAACGAAATCGGTGCCGATTTCACCGCAGTGTGTCTGCGACTGCAGCGGCGACAAGACGTATTTTTATGTTTTTAATTTGTATTCAGTGCGAAGACATGGCGAAGGAAAAGAAGCGAGAAGCCTGGACGAAAGTCAAGGATCTCTTCAAGGAATTCCTCAACACATTCTATATCCATTCTTAAAAAGTTTTCAGCTGCTTCCAAATGTCTCTCTCTCTTCTAAGGTGTTTCCATCTAGCTACAATATGGGCTTCTTCAAACTAGCAGTAAACAAATTCCTGCAAGGTCGGCAGCGCACATGCACCCCCCCTGATGTTGCTTGTGTCCTTAGGCGACGGTAGCCACCTACAATCAAGTGGACCGTCAGCCTGTCTGCCACCTTTAATAATAATATTAAAAAAAAGTTCATGGCGTTTCATCAACCAGTTCTTCCTTTTTCGTCTTTGACTTGGTGGCACTGTAGAAAGTGCCTATTCTCTGATGTTTTGAGAGTGTCGGCGGCATCTTAATAGACGAGCTCTTTGTTGCACGGTCGGTTTCACACTTAGTGGCAGGGACGTGTGTTGAGTAGCGGCCGATTTCATCCCCACTACCACTCTCCCGACATTGCCACCGATTTTAGGGCCTTGTGTAGGCGCTTTAACAATTTTATTAAATGCAACACGTGCGCGGCAAAATCTCTAATCCAAAGATAGTGTATAACCTTTGACACATTGCCGCCCGGTCGCCCGCACTTGAAGCAAAATGAAGTCAATAAAGTGTAAGTTCATTTGAAATGGGCGCGAGGCGGGGCGCGGCACCTGTGCGTCTGTCATAGGCAAGTAATTGCGCCCTTTGACATAAACGTCCGGGTGGCTGAGGGCGCAGGCTGAGCCCCGCACCCCGGCGCCGAATAGACTTAAGACGGCACTGATAACATCACGCTACGATAAATAGTATTATACACAATCAGTGTCCAGTACCGCGCGCCCCATGCGCACGCCGGCCGCCGCCGTATAGGCCGCAGCGAAGCGTGGCCGAGTAAAGCTAGTATTAATATATTAGATATAGAACGAATTTCTTATTGACATTTCTCGTTGTTATACTAAATAAAGCAAGTCGATCAGAGGAGTTTTCTGGTCGGTCGCCAAGGCACGAGGACAACTTTGAACTTCTCTGTCACCACGTCGTTGCGGAATATCAACGTTTCCTTAAACATTCTGCCACTGATAAGAAGATAAAGCTATCCTACTAATATTATAAATGTGAAAGTTTGTACATTTGGAAGTTTGTTACACAATCACGCCAAAACGGCTGAACGGATTTGGATGAAATTTGGCACACCGATAATTTATTACCAGGATTAACATATAGGATACGTTTTATTATGGAAAAATGTTAGATTCCCGAGGGATCGTCTGAAAACATAAAAAAAATCGGCGCCACCGTCGTCACAGCGATAAAGATGTCTGGTATTATAATTACTCATATGTTTTATCCCATGATATATTACTATATATTTTTTATAGGTCATTCAAAAAATATTATAGAAAAGATATCGTATATGCAATGCTAACATATTAATATATATTATGGCTACATGGTTTTCATCTTAGCTTAAAAATATAACTTCATCTATCTACACTACATTCTGCTAAAATATATATAGTGAGATACAAAAGTAAAGACAACAGACAATGTCCCCTCGGAGTTATAAAATAATGCAGTGTCAGGTATCACTTCGCACTTAAACTGTTTGAATATTCATGTCAATTAGGCGCCTTTTCTTAAAAGCCTTAAAATTTTCTCTAGAAATACAAGGTAATTTTCACGCGACCGTTTTTGTTAAATAAAAACCTCGTAAAATTTTCTAAATCCTATGTAAACCTGATTTTATTTAAATTCGAATTTCGCTAATGAGATTATCTATATTAACTTTACCTAATGTTTTACATCAATACTGGCTCTTTATTCAGTTATTTAATGACAACTGAATCCTTTTATGTATCCCTGACAACGTGTATGCAAAATTTAATAATGATCGATTGAGTAATTAGGCCTGAAAACGTAACAAACTCTTCGGCTTTATAATGTTACTACAGATAAAGCCTTTAAACTAAAAAAATATATATTAAAAGTATTTTTCTTCATAATTATAGTTCTCGTCGGCTAGAAATAAATTTAATTTGCACTAAAACTTTTAATACGCATTTAAAGTCCAAGCATTTAATAACTTTGGCAGATAAATGGATATAACTTTAATTTATTATTGTCTGCAATGCGACAACTGAAAGTGATTAGTCACACTTTTATTATATGCCTATGGCTAATTAAATGTTGATTTTCGTTTTAAATAATAACAAAACATAACGTTTTGAATTATAGCTAAAACTGTTTTCAATAATGTCACTTCCTTGCGAATCTAAATACTAATATAAAATCTACAAGTTTCTGTCAAGTTTTCAACTATAAATCACTGAAGCCATTTTAATGAAACTTTGTATATAGATAGCTTGAACACTGGAGAAGAACGTAGGCTACTTGATGTAGGCTACCTTTATACTTTTCAATCGGGCGAATAAATAAGTATAATATAATATATATTTGTATAAAATGTGAGTACAATCAAATTTTACTTAAATAAGATATTATGTCCTATACATCACACACATCACATCAACAGCCTTTTAATTTACATGTCCCCACTGCAGGGGCACAGGCCTACACTCTCAATAAGGGTGTATGGGCTATATGGTCCACCACGCTGGCCTAGTGCGGGTTGGTGGACTTCACATTTGCCTTAGAATTTCTTCTTCGGCTTATACTGGTTTCTTCGCGATGTTTTCCTTCACCGTTTGAGATTAGTCAGTAAATACACTTATGTTTTTAGAAAAACCTATTGGTGCATGGCATGACCGGGGATTGAACTTGGACGTCTCAACATGATAGGCCGCGCGTCTTTCCCACTGCACCACCGATGCTCGTAATCTATCTTGATTCATGATCTATCACATTATGTAACTGCCATTAATAAGGACGCACAAATATTATTTATTTATTAAAATTAATTATTAATATCGCAATATGTTTCTTAATCTAAAATATTCATTTAATATATTATGTAAAAAATATTATCTAAAAACCAATTTTACATTTGGGTGTCCAATAATCATATTGTAAGGCCATAAAGATTTAAATAGCATTAATAGTATTGCAACTATACAACCCCTGGGTACACAGAACTAAAAATTATATTCCTCAAACAATGATTTATTTATTCCACTACGTAACGCAAAATGTTGTCAGAAAACGAATGACTGCGTTTGTTCCGTCCCTATAAAAGGGTATTGGGATTTGGATGAAATTTACATTTACCCATGATGTATTTGTACAAACGCGCAACGCCTCAAATTGACAGTTCTCTCAAGAGAATTTTACTCGGAAAAAAAGTTACACATTGAAAGTACTATGTGAGTTTAAATTAAAAAATCCGCGTAGGTACTTCTGAAAGATATTTTTAGAGAAGTAATGTTTAAAAACTTAAGCGGGGCCTTCAGCAGATTAATAAAAACTTCACACTAAATCACGTTTAAAAACAAACATGTTTTACTACAAATAGAAAATAAGATCGAACGGAGCTTACAGTTTCAGTGATTGCTGATTTAGTTTTAGGAAAGCGTTGATAACTGGAAAGAAATAAATTTACTTTCAAAATTTAACATTTTTAAAGATGGAAGGTCGCTTTAATTCATGCAACTTTTCTCATTGGTATTAAAAAATAAGTATAAAAATAAAACACAGTATGGTAAACTGTCTCTCCGCCTGTGCGAGATAAATTGTGTGTGTAGATGTAAAGCAAACACTTTGTAAAAATATATAGAAAACACGTTTTTGAGGTTTTTGTGTGTTGGGTAGAATAGAATGGTGGCGAGTTTACACATTTTTTTTTTGGTAGCGAATTTACTTTGTGGCGAATTTACAATAAGCCGTAAAAAATACGTAGTGAAGAACCGGCTTTAACGTAAACTTAAAAATTTCTTAAGAAACATGAACTATTCTTTAAACTATTCTTTAAATTAAAAAATTCTTTTCGTGTGACCTAATGCTAATGAAACTGCCGTCATCCTCAAAGTAGTCGTAGCGCGCTAAGCGCCAGCTCTTCATTACTAAACCTGCCCATTTTGGCATCCGTACAAATCGTCTGGGCGCAATGTCTTCACTCTTAATGCCTATAAATTACTTTTTAATACAGTTGCTCAAAAAGTGGCGTATTGCAGGGACGTATAGCGTTCGGGATGTGGGCTATTACACACTCGTGCTTTTTTTTTAACTTTCCCGCACTCGTGCGTTCTCTTTCCCAACTGTCAAAATAATGTCTATTAAAAAGAAAAACCAACCATGAAGTTTTTACTAAAAAGTTTTTATGATTCATGCAAATACGTATATTTCTAAAAAGAAGCTACGAATTTGTTTCAATATCAGATTTTATGATTTGATTTAATGAGTTAGGTTAGGTTTCATTTCATTTCATCTCATTAAATTTCATTTTCATTTCAAATCAATAAAAAAATTCTACTGAAGACTTGGCTGTATGGGCATAGTTTCCTTTGCCTACCAGAATGGTTGAAGAAAAAAAATCTCTGCTTATATTCTACGGTTGGCGCCATTTTCCAGAAATTTTCTTTGCGAGTTTAGTTGTTTGTTTTATTAAATTGCTTCATTTTTTCGCAACTGTATTAAAAATAGTCGTTCAGTACACGTGCGGAACCGTCATTGCAACTTGTTCCGACTGTCATCCCTCGCCTTCGGCTGCGCCTCGGCTCGGGTAGACATTTGTCGGAACTCTTTGCAATGACAGCCTTTCCGCACTTGTAATGAAATATACTATTTTGAAACTGTCCTGTAACAGTTAAGAATTATTTGCGATGCCCGGACGACTATATTGGTTCTATCTTTATCGTAGGTAGTTTGTGTCAAGAGAATCGGCACCAATGATTTTTCATTGCCTTCGGTGTTAGTCTCTGGGCCGATGAGGTCTCCACGCTTTTAACATTTTGGCTAATTAATAATTTTTAAAATGTACACACCGGTGGCCCTAGGGGGTTGACATTTACCGCGTTTAAAGACCGTGCAGCCAACGTGCTAGAGCTTTAATTTGCATTTATTTTTTAATCTTAAAGATTGGCAGGTAGACTAACGAACCATATGATGATAGCTGTCTACTGCCGGCTAGAAACAAAAGTAACACCTAAGTGGATCCAAGGGCGCTGGCGACCCTAACTGGGATAAAAGGCAAGAGATGTACTCTGGCATTCCTCACTCACACATCGTATCACAAAGCACGAATGCCGTTATTTCACGGGGATCTTATGTAAGAGATGGTCACTGCCGTCAGACAAGCTGCCTTATTTATGATTGAACGCTGTGCCCTGTCACTGTATCGAATAAAATACTAATCTTCTTCTCTATATACAGGGTGGTAATTTGAGATGGGTCAGTAAGGGCAGCTACCTAAACCATTGTAGCTAGAACAAAACACTCTTAGGAGACTATCCATTATTTTAATAGTTATTTCCATCGGCATTCAAAGATTTTGGAAAAATGGTACAGTCAGCGAGAAAAAGGTCAATTTTCACGTTTTGTTTTTATAATGCCAATCGATTCTGTTACTTATAAGGATCAATTGACCCTATGGGACCACCTGAGGTTAGAGTACTAGAAACGTCAAAAAACTCAAAAAACTACTTCCATACATTTCTTACAGAATGAGATTGAAAAATAAGTTCAAACATTGTTTTTAATTAAAAAAGGCGGCAATCACTACAATGGAAACTGGCTAGGCAATGTTTATTTTAAATTAATTTGAATTTGGAAGGAAAACATTGTTTTAGAAACAAATGGACAAATGATTTATAATAACATTCCTGAAAATTGTAAAGATCTACCTATACATTTATTCAAAACTAAACTTAAAAAAATACTACTAGACAAATGTTACTATAAAATTTGTGATTTCCTCGAGGACAAGTTGCTATTATAAATAAATAACTTATAAATGAATAAATAAAAGTAATATAAAACCAATTCGATCTCAAATAATAATCGTAAATAGATATAAGAAATAAACTAGATATTTCCCTCGAAAATAATATTATACATTGTGCAAGGTGTAATTTTTGGATATTATTATTGTGTGTAGATAGCTAATAGTAAGTTTAAATAGTTTTAAGTTATTGGTATTTTTCACACCGAATGAAATGTTATTTATTATTATTCTTGCATGTCAGCTAAATTGTGAAAATATTGATTCATTTAGATCGCATAGATTTATTAGAAGCTTATTTTATAAATAATATCAACTGCCATGGAATGATATAAGATTAAATACCCTATACCCTATATCAAAAGTTATAAAAAATCTCCTAAATATTCTTGTAGAGTGTAGCTCCTTTAAGAGAAATCCTTACGACAACAATGATCTTGATAAAAAATAGCGGTTGCAATTTTAACACTCGGTCGTTAGAAGCTTTGAAGTCGCTGCCGAAGTAGGCATTTCCCATAACCAAGTTTTAAAGATATGGAAAAAGTACAAATACAAATGCTGTCGTTGTGGTCGTTGAGACCTCTTGATATTTTTTTTGGGATATCTCAAAAATGGAATTTACAAGAAAAATTAGGTACATTACAGTTCAAGAATTGTCACTACAACGGTGTATGGAGTTAACGCAAACAAAATATCAGCGGTTACACGCTCATTGCAGAAACCGTCCAAACGGCAAACAAATAGAGCAACTACTATCGTAGATTTATTACTTACGATCTTTACTTGTTTTTAAAGATTGGCAATTGTAGTGATTGCCGCCTTTTTTAATTAAAAACAATATTTGAACTTATTTTTCAATCTCATTCCGTAAGAAATGTATGGCAGTAGTTTTTTGAGATTTTTGACGTTTCTAGTACTCTAAGCTCAGGTGGTCCCGTTGGGTCAATTGATCCTTATAAGTAACAGAATCGATTGGCGCTATAAAAACAAAACGTGAAAATTGACCTTTTTCCCGCTGACTGTACCATTTTTTCAAAATCTTTGAATGCCGATGGGAATAACTATTAAAATTATGGATAGTCTCCTAAGAGTGTTTTGTTCTATACTATATCCACGGAAACGAGTTAGTAGAGCGCTATCTCTCTTGCACAAAATTTTAACTGTGATTGGTCGGCGATTTACACTAAGGCAGTGTACACAGAGCGAAACTTTTTTAGTCTACTCGTGCTGTCCGTACTGTGCAGACGTGTTCTTTCTTGCAATATTTGCTCAATAAATTTCCTCTACCTGTGACTCGGCTTGTTTATGGACTTTGTGCTCGATTGCTTTGTGACGACTCGGCGACTTGTATAACGGACATTTGATTGCGTACTTTGCGTAGTGACAATGGCGGATCTGTCGGATAATGGATCTATTGAAAAAAGAAAACGGCGAGCTTTTTCGTCAAACGAAAAAGCTCTGATATTGCATAGTTTTCATTCCAAGAGGAATGAAAACCCTTTGGCCTCGACCGGTCAAATTTTAAAAAGTGTTGCATTGGAAGTAGGTGTGCACTGGATGTCGGTCCATAGAATTGTTAAAGAAAAGAAGGAGTGTGGTGTGCTTAAATCGCCCAAAAAGTCGAAGATACGCGTGCCAATCGTCGATAAGATCGATGACTTTACAAAGACTGCTATCCGATGTATAGTGCATGCTTTCTTCGCGCAGAATGAAATACCTACATTGGACAAGATTTTAAAGAAAATAAATGATGATGGTACTTTGGGCACAATCAAGAGATCGACGCTACATAAAATATTGAAAAAAATTGGTTTCAAGTACAGCAAGAGAAGCAGAAATAGCATGTTGCTGGACCGTGACGACATTTTTTTTTGGCGAAGAAAATATTTACGATCTATCAAAACCGCTCGAGAAAATAATCAAAAAATTTATTACTTGGACGAAACGTGGGTGAATGAAGGCCACACTACTTCAAAGGCATGGACCGATTCAACAGTGAACAGCAGTCGGAGCGCTTTCATTAATGGATTAACGACTGGCTTGAAAACACCTTCAGGTGTGTATTTATTTTCTCATTATTATTGTTATATTTTTGTTACACACATACCAAAAACATTGCCTGACCGGCTTAGGTACGTTAATGACAGACACTGTTGTCTGTTTGTATCATTGTTATTTTCTATCAGTGATTCGTCGGAGAGTGAAATTGAATACTGAATTAAATTTATTTGAATCTGTCAATTTTATTAATTGTTTTGCTTTTATTTATAAATTTTCAACGTTGTAATTTTATTTGATTGTTTCAATTGTATTTCATGCATGCATCTACAATAAATAAGTATGATATTAAACTGTAATTTTTATTTCCTTCATAAATATTTTTTACAAAGAAAACAATGTAAAAACGTATGTATAAAAACGAGTAATACAAAAAGCAAAATTATTTTAAATGTGCAATTGTGTTAAAAAAGTAGTCTAAAATAAGTCGCTCTGTGAACGCGCCTTTACTTTTCTACGGATTTGTTTACGCCCACTGTTTATTTCCTGTCCTTGTCATTTGTATGAAAAATTCAGACAGAGAAAGCGCTCTACTAACTCGTTTCCGTGGATATAGTATAGCTACAAAGGTTTAGGTAGCTGCCCTTACTGACCCATCTCAAATTACCACCCTGTATATATATTTAAAAAAAACCGTTTCCCTTGGTAACGGCATCACCCGTGAACGGGTAGACCGATTTTGATTCGGTTAACGGGGGATAAACGGGGAATGTTCATATATATAAAAATTGCACCACGGGCGAAGCCGGGGGCGGGTCCCTAGTCTTATATAAAATTGAAATTAAAATAGTAATAACTTCATTAAAAAAAACTATTTAGGTGTTCAAATTTTCTTCTGACAAAATATGATTATTTTTTAATAATAAGAAATAATCCTGCTGTGTACTTATTTAGTTTTCTGTTTTGTTGACACATAGCGGTATATTTAGAAACTTTTTTTTAGTATGTTAACGACGTGAAACGAGATATATTTTGACAAAAACGTTGTCATGCTCGAATCTCTACTACTGGCCGAGAGCCAACGATGCCCCGTCTATACTACAGACTTCGTCATCCTGGAATGCTTTATATCAACATCTAACAGCTCTTTGATGAAAGAATATCCACGGACATTTAATAACTGAGTAAACATTTCTTACGCCTCGGTTATCCATGTCCAATATTTAACCAATTTGATGTCATTAAAAAAACAATGACTCAGTCAAACAAATCTTACCAATCTTGTTCAAACAACCTTATCTAACCGATCCCACAAAAAAATTATAATCTCGACCTAATCTTCATTGTTTCACGTTTCAGGCACTCGGTGGACTCGGTCGCGTCGTATTCTAGCCAGAATCACGTTGACCGTATACGGACGCAAAACTTCTCAGCGGCTTCTTGTCAAGACGAAGGCGACTTCGGGTCGATCAAGACAAGCCTCTTCAGACGATCATCATCTAACTTAGAGTATCCAATCAAGCGGCCGGAGAGCGTCGTCTCCAACACAAGCTCCACAAGAAGCCGTCTTCGAGAACTTGTCGAAAGGAAGTCGAGCCAGGACGAACATAAGTCCGCGGCAAACACCGTCGGTGACATCCAGTACTTTGAAAACCCCACGGAGACCCTAGAATTCGACAGACCGCGGAACTCCTTAGAGTCCAAGAAAAGTCAGGACGAGAGACCGAAGAAGAGGAAGCTTTCAAAAAGCAAAGAGAAAGATAAAGATTTTTGCGAAAACAAAAACAAGAAACACGAGAAATATCAAAGCAAACTCGCTGATTATTATAAACTGCCCGTGCAATTGCCACAAGACGAGTTTTACCAGCATTTAACGCGCTCGAAAGCAGCTGAAGAACTATTACAGAAGAGATTCTCTAATTCGGATACAGAATTTAACGGAAGCTACGGCAGATTGTGTAAGCACAGGGAACCAGACGGGCCTAATCTGAGGCGTAGCCGAAGTCTAGCGGTGATAAGAGAAGAGACCTTCACTGACCTTCAGATACAAAACCACGCCAAAAGTAAAAGATCACAACTCATACCCCGTGCTCGCTTGTTCGATAAGCCTTGCTTTAAAGACAGGTAATTATTATTTACTACTTATGAGTAATTTAATTTCTACCTTAAAAATTGTAACTTACTAAATATTACTACAAGTTACTTAAATTTGTTTTTATATTAAGTTCGGCAGACTGGCGGTTCACTTGATGGTAGATGACTACCGTCGCCTATAACACAAGTAACGCCACAGGTGCTGCTAAGAGATTGGGAAGGATTAGGGAAATGTGCTCTGGCATCCTGTACACACTCGCCGAAACACAACAGCACACGCAGTTATTTCGCAGGATCTTCTGTAAAGGGGTGGTTACTGCCGCAAGCTGTCTAAATGACTGCGAGACGCAGTGAGCCCTGCCACTACTTCCCAGATACAGACCAGAGCCGACTTCAGAAAGTTCATTTCCAAAGTCGACCCTGTCGGGAATCGAACCCGGGAACCTTGTAACAGAGCGTTAAAGCAAGCACCCTTACTACTCATGTAACGGTTTCGTCAAATCGAATTTAATATTACTACTATTTTAAGAGCATTTAAATTTTTAATTGGTCTTAGTTATTAAATTAAATTAATTTAATAATTTGGTTATTAAATTAATAATTTAGTCAAATGAACCTTATTTTTTATATTATTTAGAGTTCATATCTTTTCTTCCTTTTAGTAGCAACTCGTGAAGAAGAGTATGCCTATATCTATGCATAAGTAAAGGATGCCAGAACGCACCTTACCCTTTATGCTATCATGGTTGCCAGCACACTTTGCCTACGTACTTTGTCTAATAAATAATAATAATACCTAGAATACCGATCTTTGCTACTTTATTATTTGACCATGATAAAAATATTAAACATTTTTTATCACTTTTCAGGTTGCCAGGACGTGCAAGATATCAAACTAAAGAAGAAGTTTTGGAAGGCATTTATATAGATAGTACGGCGTCTTGTTTTGGTGATATAAACGGACATACAGAAAGCGAGACAAAACTCGAAAACGCTGAACAAAAATCTGAAAAAGAAGACGCTGTATCACGAAACGAAAGCCATCACTCGAGATCTGTAGGTGGTAGTTGGCCAAATTTAAACGAAGATTTAAAACAGACAAATCTTTCGGAAGATAGCATTGGGCACTCGCGTAATCCCAGTGAAATTGACAGTTTGGATTCTAATTACGTGAGAAAACATTACAATTTTGAAGCACATCTCAAAAATTACAAGGACAGTTCACCAGAAACTGAACGTTCTATTGTTTCGCCTGATAACGGCAAACAATTATATATAACAACAGATGACCACGACACTGACAACGAAGAAAAACAGAGATCTAAAAATAATACGCCAAAATCTTTTACCAATGACAGCTTATCGATCACTCACAGTGATAAGGATAAGGATTTAACTGAACCTAAACAAGGTGGTGACGTAGACTCTTATGACGAAATTTCACTAAAAAGCAAACAAAGCGCTACAAAAGAAAATTTTGAGCTTGATACCACTTCAAAGGGAGACATCAACAACGAAGGCGACTGTCAGTCCGTTCTATCAGAAAACGACGGCACAATTTCGAGTCCCGCTGATAGCATAACATCATATATTTCCATATCAATTGCATCTTCCACAGACAAATCACATAAATTAGAATATTTAGCTAATTCTTTAGCGGAAAAAATAGACGAATATTGTGAATCACAGTTTAAGGAAGAATCTGTAAAATCACAAAATTTAGCTTATGAAAATAATAACTCCGAAAGTGATCCTATATACACACAAATCAATAAAAAGAAAACATTTGCGGATATAAGAAGGAATTCCATTTTAAGTAAAAGCAGCAGCATCTTAAATGAAGTACCGGTAAAACAAAACAACGAACTTTATGTAACAAATACGTATATAGATGCTGATAACTTCAGTTCAAAGAGTAATTGCACCTCTACAAAAAATATTACGACGGAACCTTTTGTGACCACATTAATAGAAAATCAATATTATTCCTTGCCTGATATTAACATAAGCAAATGTTTGAGAAAATCTGAAAGAATTGACGCCCAACTTCGAGAGGAAGACCCGGAGGATATACCTTGTGAAAACACTTACGAAATAGCCCAAACGCATTTCCGTGAAATATTATCTGCAAAAGGTAATGATCAATATGGACAGCTAAACAAAAGTAACCACACCGCATGCATAACTAATACTTGCATTTATTTGCCAGAAAACACAGAACCACAGCTAATACAAAATATAACAAAACTTGAAGACGATTTAAAATCTATTATTACAATCGAAAGCTCTAATGCAGACGATAAAGATAAGAACGCTTACGGCTCAGATACTCATCAAAACGAAAGAGAAATTAACGAAATAGAGGGAACAATAAGAAACAATAAAGTCCTAACAAAATCAGAGAGTTTAAAAATAATTTCTAACTCAGTGTATAGACCAGAGATTAAAATAATAAAATCACAGTCTAATGACACTTTAAACATAACTGAAAAAAACAAAAGAGCACGAACTGCCGTTAAGAAACATTATTCTTTGCGACAACGTGATCCTGTTCATGACGATTTTTATCGTTTACCAAGCCCGGACACGGTGGTAAAAAGCCTTAGTAAATCTGAAGATAATCCGATACAGTCAGTTTCAATTGAAGAAATTAAAGCTACTCCAATATTATCCCGAGTACAATCATTTAAGACATCTGCGGAATCGAGCATTGCTGTTGTCCCATTAAGCGGTCATCAAACAATTGTTATTGACCCGCCAGTAATTCAAAATTGTAAAACAACCATTCAAAATACTTCTCAAGCAAATTTGGAGATCAAAAACGATAATAAACCATTAGATAGTTCGATAAGTTCGATACCTAAAAGTACAGAAACAATAAACATTTCTCAAGAATCCAAGGCAATTCAAAACGAAGACACAAAAGAAATTAAGAATCGTGCTACTATTGATACATCAAGTCATTGCATTCCTAAAGATCCCTTTATAACTATTAAACTAAATAAAATAGTTAAAACAACAATACCGAAACTAAAACAAGGAAGAGGTGAAAAAATTGCGGGAGTACAAAATAAATTTGAAAAACCGCCTCCCAAATTAATAATTAAAGACAATAAAAGTAACAATCAGAATAATAACATACAAACTATTACAAAAACAAACTTAAACATGTCACGTCCACAAGTACTTCAAGTATTAGATTCGAAGAAAAAGGGGAATTTAAACGACAGTAATGAGAAAAATATTATTGCTGATAATGCACAAAAGACAAGTTACATAACAAAACCAGAAAACAAGGAAGAAAATCGAGACTATAAAACTGAAAGTAATACCAAAGAAAAGTTAAACAATGCAATCAAAACGGACATAGAATATCAAGAAAAACTTCACTCGGTTAAAAATTATTGGTCAAAACTGATAGATAAAAATCCTGAATTAAATGACATCAAGCAAGAGAATACCGAAATATCTGACGATAATAACAACAATGACACAATTAACACGGAAAACAAGGATAAACTTCAAAATGAATGTTCAACGGAAGTATCTGTTGGAAGCATAATTAGGTCTTTAGAAAGTGTAAAAATTGTGGACAGTATTCGGAAACTAAGTCAAACAAAATTACAATTATGGAAAGATGAGACAGAGAAAGTCAAAAGTGACTCAGAAATAGAAGAAACTACTTTGAAGAAAATTGTCAAAGACTGCGATGGAAACATTTATGAAAAACCAAAGTTTACAAAGAAAACTGAACTAGATTTTTGTAGAGACACTCCTGAAATTGAAATAGTTGAATTAAGCAGCGACGACAATTTAAATAAGAAAACGCAAGCTACATTAATAAAAGCAAAAGGATTTGAAAAGGGGTGTGATGAATTTGATCACGTTCGCTATAAAGTAATGAAATCAGAATTATTCAAGAATAGTATGATAGCTAATTATAGAAAAGAAGCGCAATTTGATGGTCTACTACAATATCTGCAAGATTATAGCTTTCAAGAACTCCTTGTAAATAATAATATAGTCATAATAGAACCAGTAAGGACCAAAGTTGAACCCACACCAAGAAAGAATCTTAATACCGACACGTGTAAAATACCACCATCTCTTTTGAAAAAAAATACTGGAGTTGGACAGGTTGACAAATCAAAAAACGCTATACGAAGGCACTTCTTCTATCATCCTATAAGAGTAAATAAGGAAATTATTGAAGAAGAACTCCCAAACCCGGATACAGTGAAAAAGGTGAGAAATCTTTTCGAAGACACCTTGAAAATGAAAAGTCCAATGACTCACGATCCTCCATTAGTTGATGAAACAATGGGCCTAACAAGGCGTGCTACATCTTACCGAAATATACATGAAGATGCTAAAGCAAATAAAACTGGTGGAAGAAAAAAAGTCATTCGGCAACTGACCATTGACACTAACTATGGCAATAAGAAGTGGGACAACGCCAGTCTTTCAAGCGGAGTATCTAGTGGAGATCTCAGTTCAAACAACGATTACGAAAATGATGGTCTAAGTCCCTATTCACATAAAAACTTAAAAGACAATGTATACAGTTCCAGTGATGAATATCTCTGCGATTCTGTTAGTCATGATTTCTGTTGTGAAAGTCAGTACGTTAGCCCTGACATACTTAAAAAAATTAGAGATTGTGGAACTTCAGTTACTTACTATGGCGGAAAAGTTTTAAACTCTAAAACTAATTCAAGTGTAAGTCCCATGACAAAAGCCATTATGGAAGAAATCAAAGGCTTACAAAAAAATTGCAGCAGAGATTGCTACTCGTGTCAAACGAAATGTCGTGGCGATAAATGTTCATGCCTTGCAACAGACAAACATAAAACAATCATTCGTGAAAAAATGAATTTAAACCAGACTTCTGACTATGAAAAACGAGATTTACAGACACCAAAACGAAATGAAGGATTTCCTGGATTCAAATTTAAACTTGTTAAGTCTAACAGTTGTAGCAGTCGGCTAGAATTAACGGGAGCAGATGAAAGTAAAAATCCTCGTTTTAAGTATAGAAAAATACAACATAAAACTGAAGATCCTCCATTAATTTGTGATGACGAAAATTCCGTCAAAAATAAAATATGCAGACTAGAGAGTTATAACAAAGGAATAGTTAAAACTCCATTTGAAAACAAAGACGATGACGACAAAATTTTTCCCGTTAAAGTGTGTGAGACAATTAAAGAGAAAGAGGCTAGTGAAAAGAAAATAACAAGTCCTGTAACAAAAGCCTCTGTTACTGTAGAGTGCGATAAAGATATTGAGCCAAACGGTAATGAAGGCGAAAGTTCGAAAAATGGCTCAATGACAGAAAATAATTCGACCGATCCCTATAGTTTCGAAAAAAAGTACTACTACGTAAATGAAAATCTGAACCAGAGCAAGAATACAACTGGCAAATTTGGTGAAATGGTATTTGAAGAGTTCGAGGTATTAGAGTCATGCTATGACAGCCTCAATAGCAATAAGTCTTTAAAATAAACTATTGATAATTTAATAAAATAAGCTATTCGCTTACGTAAAAATGTGATCTGTATTCAAAATAACGCTTTTAAATTATTCGCTTGTAAATGTAGAATTAATATAAATATTTAGAGTTAAAATGGTATATCTTATGATAGATTAATATTATTATTGTTATAAAGTAGTTAAACATTCCGAAACGAAATCTTTTGTCTTGGTGTCGGTCTTTTAACCTATTAAATTTTGACAAGGGGAGTACGATACTCTGACAAAGAATCCCCAACTTAATATAGTATAGGCTTGGTTTTATTTAGTAAATTTTAATGTATACCATTAAATGCATATTAGCAGTTAAAACTTAGCAAAGTAATCTTTTAGAAATCTAAATGCTATTTTGCACACGATCTAGATGTGTCCTAGTATTTTAAATCAAAGAAAGAATGAGAAAAAAAACGTTAATGGCGCAACAATCAATTAATTTAAAGTGAAATATTTAAATTTGGATAAAAAAATTCAAACGCAATATCGTTGCATTATTGTATTCTTACCTCTAAATAAATAAATAAGTGCTAAATTGCTTGTAATTTTGTAAATTAATTGTTACTTTATGAAAATAAATATTGAATTTTTTTTTTAATAATAAATGGGACTGTTTTTCTTAGCTTGTCAGTACACTTCTTTTCAGTGAAGTTTTAAATTGGTTTTTCCTTACCGTCAGATTTGTCATGATCAACTTTGGATGACTTAGATCCTTGGAGGCATACACTTGTAAAGAAAGTGCGACGCGTTGGCCGCCAACGGCGACACCACGACTCCTGTGAACCAATAAAATTTTATCTATAACAATTTGCAATTTATGAAAACAAATTAAGAGAGGTTTTCTTCACTAGACCGCGTATGGTCTAAGATCCGGTATAATATACGCTCATCTGTTAAAAATCCTAATGATAAAAAAATTTGTAACCGTTTTTCTTTTAAATTATCATAATAATTATAATTTAAAAAATACTCAAATCATCTGCAGGATATATGAAAGGGGATCATCATAATTATTTTTTAAATTATATTTAATTATATTATAAAAAAATTACTAAGTTGGGGTCTAATATCCGTGCGATTTGCTTAATAATCAATATTTTAAATAGCTAATTCTTAAGATAAATTTTAAGATCCACTATCTGAAGGCTCATCAAAAGAAAAATTTGAATTATACTTTATTTAATTTTTAAATAGATATTTCCGAGATTTGCAAGTAGCGAGTGACGCGCGCAACGTTTCTCCATCATTCTCCACGCGCTGAAAACGGTATGTTCCCATTCGCCACCACCTTGTTCTTCACCAGCCATTAAAATCTAAAGTCTAAGCAACTGTTGTTATAAACAGTTAGGTAAGTCAATATTTTCATATTTTTTTAAAATGCATCTTACATGACTCTTTGTTTTAAATTGCAGATGGCTCTAATACACATTTTTGGGTCTGAATACCCTATAATTTTATCCGTAGTTTTCCCAGAATACGATACCTTATTCTGGGAAAATGAAAGAATATGAATATGATATAGTTGCAGCTAATTATTAAGAATTAAAGCCTATATATTTTTTTATAATATTTTTTATGGAAAATATGAATTCAAGTGTTAATATGTTATATAAATAAACACCAGAACTTTAAATTCACCTACAGTTCAGAATACTAAAACAAAGAGAATAAAGAGAACCTACAGTTTCTCTTAACATTATTTATTTCTATAAAAATTATAACTAAATTATTTATTCTGATTATTAAAAAAAAAGATAGCACATGGGACAAATAAAACCAATTATCGTATAATCCTAGTGTGGCAAAACCTTGGGTAAAAACATGGCGAAGATGCTTCGCGGTTGCGATCGTACTTCAACACATCGGTATCGATACACCTACTCGCGATTTCTAGATCGTTGGCGGTGCGAACATGACGGGTCAGTCGCACCCTGGATGAAGAACTCAGTTCTGTGCTCGTTTCCGTACTGTACATATACACTACCTTCAGAAAGACATTTTGTCTAATAAAGATAGTGATAATTATTACGATGAATTTATGTCAGCCAACGCAAAATGGTGGCTACTTTCCACTATGCCTTAATCGGCATATCTGTTGTGGAGGTTTTTGTCTCGATTATCCTACAGAGCAGGATAATATGAAATATTAATATGAACTCAAACGAGCAAACGAGTTGAAGCGAGTGACACTCGTGATTGCTGAGAGGCCATCACGAGCCAGATCACATCGGCCGCGATCTAAAAACGAAATATTTTGTTTTCACGTAGGTATCGTGGTAAACCTTCGTGTAGACCGCGAGGTATCGCAAGTGGGGTATCTTTCGCCATGTCTGTTTGCATTCATTTGTTTTACATGGAGGTAACATCGAGGTAGCGAGCTAAACCGCAACCGCTAGATATCACAGTGAGTCATCTTCATGTAACTATTTCGTTGGGCTATTTTTTTTTAATTATGGATGCTTTATTTAATAATTTTTAAAAACATTTAATACTTTCGATATACAGCTACTCTTCGCGGACATATCCATATATTAGGTCGGGGAAAAGTCTTTTCGCATATAGTATGTATAAACTTGAAATAAAATCTCTTTGGCTGTACTATTTGTATCTGGCTTTAAAAAGGGTACATTTCAACGAAAGAAACAAATTAGTAAAATGTTTCCAGCTATTTTTTGTGTATTTTCTAGCTTCAAAGTGAGTGAATCTAATGAAGAATTCCATACATTTTAAAATTTTATTACAAAAAATGAAAATTTATATGAAAACTCAACACATTTTTAATAACTTTTCAAAGTTTATTTACATTTATTAAAGTATATATGTGTCATAGTACAGCCAAAGAGATTTCATTTATCAACGCGGACGAAGTCGCGAGCACCAGCTAGTTAATAATAAATCCAAGGAATTTGGTATGAGAACGTTGCTGGCGTACCATTTGTTTACATACAAAGATACAATCTACAACAAACTATTATATCAAATTAAATTAGGATTACGTGACTATGAATATTAATAGCGTGCATAACCGTAGTGAATTGACCGCTCAATTGAAAATGACATCCAAAACAATTGAAGAGACAATGAGAGTAGTAAACGAAATTGAGTTTTTATTTACATTTATTACAATTTTAGTGTAATTAAGTAAAAATTATTTTTACTCTTCATTTATAAATTTTATTTTATTTATGTGTAGAAATCCTAATAAATGCGAAAGCGAAATTATTTATTACGCTTTCACGCCTTAACTACTCAACCGATCATGATGAAATTTTGCTTACACGTTGTCAGGAATACAGAAAGGTCATAGGTACCTTTCATTCAAAAAAAAAAGTACTGTTCCTCAGGAATCATCTAAAAATAAAAAATTCAAACAACTCACAAAAATATATGAGCAATTAAGTTTTAACACCTAAAAAAGAGGACACGGACTAAGTCGCGGGTTACATCCTACTAATGGATGGATGTCGCGGGCTCACGCGAGTTATTGCCCGCGAGTAGTCTAATAACTCATTTATCTTCATTAAAGATTTGGATTAAATTCGGCACACGTATAGATTATTACCTAGATTAACATAAAGAATACTTTTTATCCTGGAAAAAATTTAGGCATCTCGAAGGATCGTCGGCGCCGTTTTGTTTATCACGATCTTTTCTTTTAGTGTACTGTAGACCAATCAGTTTTCCACGAGTAAAATCGAAGACTAGAGATGCGGATTCGACCAAAGTTCAATGGTGAGTCTGCCGTATAAGCTTAGCGTTTATTTTCACGAAATATACATAATTATGTACGACTTTACTCCCACACAATCTCTTCTGGCACAAAAACAAGACCTGCATTATGAGTTTTTTTGAATAATTATTTAAATGCATTGGAAATTTTTCGGGAATATTTTCAATGTGAATATTACTCCGTAATAATTATATCTGATTTCTTTACTTACTATTCTAATCATTATTTATACAAAAACAAAAGCATATCCATGACATTTATTGATTTTATAAAGAGCATATATATATTATATATTGAACAGTAATTATTTACAAAAAAAAACAAAAAGCGATATTCGAATAAAAATAGATGTTCAAAAATGGTCTAAAAAAAACCAAAGCTCCATTTCCATTATTTCATCACAGCAGTAAAATTTACTTTCTGACAGAAAAATATATTGTACTAAAGTAGGGCAAATTTAATAGATCACATTTGACATCTGTCAGCTTAGCTTCATAGTGAAGCTTCACTGACAGCTTCTGTCATTATTTCAAAAAAAAACGTCTATTTTTATCTGAAAAAATTACTGTGCAACATTGAACGCTATTCTTAAATTAATGATGGCCTACTTTAGCTGTTGCACGCGACTTCGTCCGCATCTCTTTATAAAATATTATTCGTGGAAAACAGTAGTTTTGTATGGAAGGCGAAGGGAAAGCTGCTGCAATTGGACTAGGACTAGGATCCAAGGGAGTAGGAGGACATAGGCAAATGGGCTCTGGCATCCCTTACTCACTCACCGAAACACAACAACACACGTGCTGTTATTTCACGGTGGTCTTCTGTAAGGGAGTGGTTACTGCCGCCAGACGGGCTGCCCAAATTACTGCGAAAACGCAGTGTGCCCTGTCACTACTTTCTAAATCCAGATCAAAGCCAAATTTGAAGTTCATTTTTCAAAGATGACCCTGCCGGGAATCGAACCCGGGAACCCTAGAAAAGAGCGTTAAGGCAAGCACCCTAACTACTCATCCAACAGGCTCGTCAACATAAGTACATACAAACCTTTTCTCTTTATAATATTATATTAGAATAGATAACTCGCGGAAACTTTTAACTGCTCATGTACTGAATTAGTATTTCAAATAGGAAAACTCGATACAGTTAATATTGTTTTATCATGTGTGACATTTTACCGGTAAATTGATTTGTAGCAATTTAGTGTTTTCAGGGTCGCACCGTACTAGTGTACACAGTACGTTGTACGTACACCTAATCAAGAAAATACTTCCCGTATTTTCGCGAATTGAAAAGTCACGGCGAACCACGTGCATTCGCTAGTGTTCGTGACAGAACGATTTGGTTTGACCTTAATAAAATGCATGAGCAATCACTTTGTCTCCTATTCGTTTATTTGTACAGGTATTGTAAATTTATAAACCAGTTTATAACCAGTAAATTATAAGTTTTTTTTTTTTTTTTTAATAAAAACTAAAGAAATCATATATTCATAATCGAATCGAATATCGTCATAGCGGCTTCTCGCAAATATATCGAAAAATTAAATAGTATCGTAATTGTTATTGAACTTAAGTGCACAAGAATTCGTGAAAAAAAAAGTGAAAAACAAAGTAACTGATAAAAACTGGAGAATCTTAAATTATAAAAATATTATTTGCGTTGCGTATGATGACAATAGATTTAATACCTACCTCTAAAACAGAAATCAATTATGATTTTACGTATTCTCGCAATGAATAATTTTTTTACGTAGGTATTTATAATTTCAAGTTCTTTAAAAAATACAAGCCCTATGTGGAAAATCAGTATTTTTTGTCAATAACAACAATTTAATCCTACTATAATCGGCAGCACACTTCCAACACCTATTGCTTATACACCTTGGGGGGCCTGTAGCCTGGGAACCCCATATAATTGACACAGTTGATACGGCGGCGGTTGAACTCTTTGTTGCTGCATATATAATAATCAATAAATATTGATTCAAAATATTGTCATATTTTTCTTTAATTAACCTACTGAACAAAATGATGACTCATCATGAAATGAGTTTTTATTTTACTAGAGGTTGAAAAAATAAGTTTTTTGTTATATCTTCTCAAATGTTTTAAGAAGCACCAAAATGCAGGTTCTATATTTTAAAAAAAAAGAAAATTTAATTATATTAAAATTTTTAAAAATCAAAACTCCCTTTATCAGAAAATTCACGAGTAATTAGTTACTCATTAGAGTTAATCAACGAAATATTACTCATCATTATGACAGCTGTAATCTTACCAGCTTGTTCTTTTGAGGTCAACATACACTAATATTAGTTAATTGATAAGGGCTCTTCAAAACAATGTCCCACAAAAATGAGTTAAAATCACATCTAGGATAATTTAATCTCAGGATAGGTATGATATATTGCAATACTAATTAATTCCAACAGACACATTAACATAACTCATACATTAAATAAAAATAATTTTAAAAAGACACATCATAACTATAAAAAAAAATCATACAATTTATTTTAATATGAATCAGATTATCATAAAATATCATAACTAATGAATAAAATAATAACTAGTGAATAAAATTTTACATGACTACAGGATAAAAAAAGAAAAAATAAATATTAAACATTTTTAACATCAGTAAAAAGTTATTGAAACCTTTACTCATTTATTAAGTTTAACCAAATATGTATCTCTTATGTATCTGAATATTAAAGTTCTGTTGGTAAGCTGATGGACTGCTTCGTGGTGGTTGGCTAGAATCACCAATAATACAAGCAAAACCCGAGGGGATGCAAATGTGCTGCCGATCTGAATAAGATAAAGGACAACATTGATTAGGAAAATAACCAGAACACAAGATGATGTGCTGTTATTTCACAGTGGGTTATGTTGTTAAACCGGCTGTTCAGTATATGACTGTAAAATGAGGTGCCCTCCCCATAATATATTAAAAAGTAGGTTCAATAAAAGAATAGATTTTTTTTATATAGTTAATTGCTTGGAGGAAAAAACACCTTAAACACCAAGGATAGTTAGTGAACAGGAAAAAAAATGGATACCTTCTTGGTACCTAAGCTTTATAGTAATACTTTTCCCTTTTTTATTCAGGCTAAGCTTCAATAAAGAAAATAAGGTAAATGTAGAAAATTTGATAACACATATTTTTGTTACTTATCTTAAAAATAACACATTACAACCACCATCGTTTATGTAAAAAAACCGAATAACAAAATATAATTGTTCCAGATATTGCAAATATTTTAGGCACCCATTGATAATAAAAACTAAAAAGTATATTTGAGGCGAAAGTAATAAAAATATCTATAAAAAATATTTAAACTTCCATGCAAAACCATTAAAGTTGTTCTGTAGTGTACAAATTCACTAAATAAGTTGTATGTACCATAATAAAAGTATAAAGAAAGTTAATTAAAAACTACTTTATTTTCGATACCGGTAAAAGTAGTAAGATCAGTGGATTCTTATAAGATTATGGTCGGCGTATGTTTAAGACAATTATATAATTTTTATGAAAATATTCAATTTAAAACAATTTAAAAAAGGAAAACCATATTTTGACAATTGACAGTTCTTTATTAAATTAAATAAATACCTACACGTGCATAACGAAATCTATATAATAGTATATAAATTATAACTTTCAATAATGCTATACGATAAAAAATGGAAATCAAAACATACTTACAGTGTTATTAGACAAGACCCTAAATATCGGTGATAAGCATAAACTACGATTTATTTCTAATTTTGAAAAAAGTCGGCAGCGAGATACACACACCTTCGACGCCATCTTTTACACTACCAACTAGTGTTACCAGCTTGAGTTGAGAGTTTTCGGACGGTAATTAATCTAAAAAGGGACGGTATTCAATATTAGAGGACTGTTCCCATTTTTTTTGTCAAAAGAATTAATATAATAATAACTGAAACCAATAGATTTGTGATTAATTCCGAGTATATAAAAATTGTTAATGATGTTATTGGTAATGGTGATAAAATCAGTATTGGATTTAACGAATCGTTACGAATTTCTTATTGCTCCCAGTTTATTTGGTAGTTTTTAGTTTAAGATGTACTTGGCAACCTCGCTTTCATCAAAATGAATAAAGTAAAGCAAGGCCACGGATAAAAAGGCAAAAAATGTAAACAAACTTTTTGGGGTTCATATCAGTTTTTTTAAGAAAACTATTAATTAATACGTGTTTTCACTAGTAGTGCGTATTTTATCTAGTAGCGCAATCATTTATAAACCATATTAAAAATTCATAAAATGGTGCCCAATTGTTCGTCACTTTCCTATATCATGAAATAGATAGCTCAGAGGCTCTAGTATGAGTTTACGATACTACACCAATACTACACTCGCTAGCGAGAACGTAAAACTTTTGTATGGGAAATCTTGAACTGTCAATGTCAAAATATCAATTTTCCATATAAATGTTTTACGCTCTCGCTAGCGAGTGTAGTATCGTAAACTCATGCTAGAGCCACAGGCCGCTTGTTACACTTTTACGTGCGAGGGAAAGGGACAGAGATACATAAATCACACGATGTTGTATAACTCGTAAGGGTTGATTTAGATTGTTTGCGTTGCCTCCATGGCTTTACTTTAGTAACAAATCTGTGTCCTTGTGAGTATGTAGTGTTATGTATGTATAGTTCGTCAAGTCTATTGCCGGTACAGTAAATTCGTGTCATTATAAAACTTTGGCGCGTAAAAGTAAAAAACATTAAGTAGCAGTACATATTCAGACAAGACGTTTTTAAACTAACAAAAACAATAAAATTTTATATTTGTTGAAGACTGATATCTAGTAGTTTCAGAATAATTAAAATTAATTAATAGTTACTATTCGTTGAATTTTATATTGTACTTGAATTCCCAACTACAGCCGAGGAAAATATTACTGTCCTTGTTCAACCATAGCATAAAGTAATCCCACTAAAGTAATATGCCCTATTTAAATTCACGATACAAAATCCGATACCTTTTCTTTACTTTCGCAGAGGTATCACGAAATAAATGGTTTTGGTTATATGGGTGTATTCATAAAAATACACATTTATTACATAATTTCCTCATAATCATAAGTAATTAGCGATTTTTAAAAGGATGGTGATGGGATGGTTTGCAAAAAAAAGGAGGGCAAACAGTCCCTTTTAGGAAGGTCTTATACCTTGTCCAGATGAGCGATTCACACGCGAACCGAGTAGCGCGTTACAAATCCCGCGATTTTGAGATACTATTATAGAGAACCAACATTCTGTCCACATAAATTCACGTGTTTTATCTATCGCGTGTGGATCGCGGGTACTATACCTAATTATCTACGTCAGAAGCTCGACTCCCACGACAAGCGCACGTTCTACGGGCTAAACTCAGAAAACTTGAGAACAATATTTATAGCAACTTTTAAGCAGCTAATACTATAGGCTGCTAATGTCTGGGCTGATATAGTAAATAGAAAATATACAACGAAATCTCTGAACAGACTTACTAGAATGTTCATCATAAAAATAGCTTAAGCCCACCATACAGTATCTGGTAATGCGGCTGCCCTATTGGCTGGTATTATTGAATCACAAAAACTTTATCATGTCAAGAAGGTCCATCTCCTTACTGATCTTCCGAGATGGAGAAAATTCATTTTGCCTATTTTAATAAAATAATCCTCTATCATAGTCTTAGAGGCTCCATTATTCTAAAATGCCCAGGGCCACCAATAAGTTAAAGGCACAATTGTTCACAAGGCATGAACGGTTCAGGTCCTACCTTCACAAGTTTTCTATTGCAGACGAACCGGCTTGCTCGTATGATGGGGTGACAGAGGAGACAGAAGTTCATGTCTTTCTCGAATGCCCTATGTACTCTCTGTCAAAATATAATATTGAAATGGAGCTGGACGTAATGTTGGAACTGGATGTGGTGATAGGTCACAAGGACACCCGGAACCTTTTTCTTTAGTTCGCAGACAGAATCGTTAAATCTGTCGCCGGAAGGAACCGATCGAAATATTTTAATATTCGAAAATCTAAATATTTTAATTTTTTTCATACTTATTATAATTATAATAATAAAAACTAGGTTGTCAGAAGATTTTAGTTATTATCTGTGGAATTTTTTAATTGTCAATTTTGACAAGGCATTTAGTCAAAGTCAAACAAACCAAGTCAATCAAACATATGTCACAATTTCGCGTTTTCATGTTTTGCTTTAAAATATTTTTTTTACTCTAAAGTTAGGCTAGCTCGTTTTAGAGAAAGCACAGGTGTAATAATATTATTAAGATGGACATACCTGATTATAAGCTTAGTGCTGTACTTTGTGGTCATTCTTTGGATGTACGATGTGTTGCAAAAACTAATGAATCATGTATATTGTCAGCTTCTCGCGATAGAACCGCTAAGCTTTGGCATCCCGAAGGGTTGGTAATTTTTGTATTTACTGATTTAAGATGTGTTTCTTTTGTCACTGAAATAATATTTGTGTTAACTTTCCTTTTTTAGAATAAAGGATTTTGTAAATGTTGTCACATATAAAGGGCACAAAAACTTTGTATCTTCTATTTGTTGGCTACCGTCATGTGAATCGTTTCCCGAAGGATTAGTCGTGACTGGCAGCAATGACAACATGATACTGGGCTATAATCTGCAGGACGGCACAGTTCTCATTACTCTAGAAGGACACGAAAATGTAGTTTCTTGTGTGAGATCATCACGTGATTCTGGATTGCTTTGCAGGTAATTGGATTTATCGTTATTGTGATTTATTTACTAACAAACTACAAATGTTGATTGTAACCGCCAATCGATGATCAGTTTTTAACAAACTTGCCCATTAAAAAAATACTTTGAAATATATTATAATAAAATAATATCAAGTTTAAGAAACTTTCTATAGTTCACAAATGCAAAGTGATATGATATTTAAGTAGTTTGATGCTAAAAAGCTATGTAATAGCATAAGCCACAATAGGTAATAGCAAAGAGTTACGATTTTTGAATACAGTGGAGGAAAACTTACCATCCATCGTGATCAGGGGGGTTCAGATCTGGAGGGTTTTGCCAAAAGTTTCTTTCTTATTGTGCTGATATAACCACCGATTTTAACGGATTTCAGCGCAATATGATTATCTGACAAAACAAATACCTAATTAATGCCAAATAAGACATACTATACAAATTGTTAAAAACATCTGGTTTCAATAAATGACTTATCCTCCATTTTGTGAAAACTAACAGAAAATGACCTAAAATTATTAAAAGCCCTTTACATCCAATGTTGGCCATAGACCTCTAGGTCTCTATGCTCCAAACGATACCAAAATAATATATTAAACAATAATTTTACACTTATGGCTGATGATGCCCGAAAGGCATGCTGACTGTTTTATAATAATAATTCCAGTTCAAGTTGGGATAGTACAGCAAGGGTTTGGAATTTGAACACCCCGCATGCAACTCCTTTAATTCTTCGAGGACATCAGGCTGCTGTTTGGTCTATTATAGATCTTGTCAACAACACGTATGCAACTGCATCAGCCGACAAAACTATAAAACTTTGGACTAAAGCTGGGGAACTAATCAGCACCCTAACAGGTTACTATTTGACATTATTAATTAATTATAAAAGGTTCAATTAATTACTAAATTTAGATTAGAACTTGTTTGTAATAAAATAGCTTATTTGTAATGAAAATATATTAAATTAATTACGAATGATTTAAAAGTAAATATCTACATTTATTTTAAGTGTTGACCAAAAATAATATTTGTTTTAGGGTTTGTGTGTGGAGTGATACTAGGTTATGGAAAGCAACGAAAGATTTAATTTGTAGTAAACTATGTTATTTAATTAGACACTATTTTGTTTAGCAGAAAGGTGTGTTCATATAATATTTCATTTAAAAATGAAATATGCATTATGATATGAGCAACAAAGACAAAATAAATGTTTTAACATCCAAAAAAGGGGCGCGCCCGAATTCGGGGTCAAGAGCAGCTAGTAGTTTATAAATCAGATTGACAAATTGGTTGTAATTTATGTGTAGGGAAGAATTTTTAGGTGAAAATTAAGTATCCTGATAAATAAATGACTTAGCTTAATAATAGACCATAAACAATTTAAAATTTAATAAATCAATTCAATTTTCCATTGATTTTTCTGTTAACTTTAAATATGTAATTTAATAAAAGATATTGTCTTTAGTATTTTTTAAAAATTATTTAAAATTATTTTTAAAATATTAAAATTACTGGTTTGACTCCTTTATAACCCATAACCAGAGCTGCTTTGCTTTACTTTGCTTTGCTTTAATTAAAATATAAGTTACAAAATACTATCTTGCATGTATTTAAAATACATAATCAAAATATTTTAAACCCATGTATTTCAAATATAAAATACAATACAATATGAATTACACTTTTTAATGAATAGGGAATATGCGTCTAATTTAAAAAAGGCTTAAATATATTTTTTTATCAACATTTTTGCTTTAGAATTATGTCTATGTAAATATTTTTTAATATTATTTCTTTTTCGTTAAGAAAATAATCATTAAAAAAGTGCATAAAAATGTGGGAAATTCAAAATACTTGAAACGGTCAGATCGAATGTGACGTCAAAGTCTATGGAATATGACGTCAACGTCTATGAAATGTCAACAAGAATGTAGATGTTTGTGATTTTTAACATTTGATTGTATTGTAGACTTTGACGTCACGACAAGCGCGCCAAAAGGGCGGCTGTTTAAAGTGCCCGTAGCTGTTAGTTAATTTTAAATTTTTTTTTGTTACCAAATTTCTGTTTTTTGGCGCTGAATATTTTTTTACAGTTATATAACGATATAACCTATCTTATGAAAATATAAAAAAAAATGTGCATATTCCCTTAACACATTACAATACATGAAATACCAATTACAAATTACACTTTTAGGAAGTAATTGCAATACAAATACCAAATACATATTTTAATTACAAGTAATTCAAATACTGCTCAACCCTAGCCATAACTCTATATTGTTTTTTTTTAATATTATTTTATAAATAATATAAAATTTAGATGATAATGCTTAGTTTAGTAAGACTGTATAAGATGACAGTTTTCTTATTAACAATTTCCAGGGCACACAGATTGTGTAAGAGACTTGGCTGTGGCCAGTGTGGAGTGTTTTCTGAGTGTTGCAAATGACGCATCAATAAGAATGTGGACAAATAAAGGCCAATGCCTTAACACTTTCTATGGGCATACAAATTATATTTACAGGTGAGTGCTATTTTTTTTATCATATTATAATCTGTGTTGTGGGTATTGAAAAAAAAAACAAGTTTGTATGTCAGCTCCGACACAAGACTGGAGTTTACTCTTTTAAACATATTAAATGTATCAAATTTTCCTCGTGTCAATAGATAACTGGATACTTAATTACTTTATATTATACGTATTTAGTTGCATTCTGCATATTCAGATGTCACATTTTCTAACAATTTATGAAGCTTTTAATCATTGTCATTTATCTGTTGTAATTTAGCTCAGGGGATGATGTGGCTGACATGTCTTTGTAAAAGTCATTAAAAAAAAGTTAATAAAAAAATCTACATAATGTAGAATAGTATAATCACTACAATTTCTTACACAATAATGTAAGGAAAATATTAGTTATGAAGGCTTTAAGTAAATATGTGGCAGAATATAGACATTTTGAAGGAAACATTTGATTGAATATTTGTTTTTCATTCTTTTTTTAATTTTATTAAACTAAATTAAACCAGAAATTGTAGTGTTTTTTCCCGTAAGTCTCGCCCTCCAAATTAACGTGAATATTATTTTTTGAATAACAGTATTAGTATGAACCCGACGGGTGCAGACTGCTTCGCGACTTGTGGTGAAGATGGGAGTGTGAGACTTTGGTCCAGAGGAGACTGCATAAGAGAAATAAACCTGCCGGCTCAGTCTGTGTGGAGTGTTGTGTGCTTGAACAATGGGGATATCGTTACAGGTGTGAACAAGATTTTCAGTTAGTGTTCAGTGATAGTCAATTGCGTAACACGGTCGGTTGTCGCCACGATAGACTCTGGTTTGAATTCCAGTCGAATTTGCATTTAATTGTCTTTGATTTTATATGTAGATTAGAAATAATCTGTTTATCAAAACACGGAAGGAAATCGTCTTGGGTAGAAAACTAGGAATCGTCGAATTGTGAAATTCAATTGAAAATAAGAGCAGCAAACATTATGAACATAACCTGACACATAAGACTTTTATCCCGGTAATAAATTCCTTAGGGTTTTTATTTAACTCCTTATTTTCAGAAATACATGGCGTTGCACATCTATTAAGAAACCCTTTTAGGGGAGGAAATGGGTTACTTTACACCTTTTATGATATTTTTATCACTATTAGAGTGGTATTTCAAATGAATATACGCTGTTTATCAATTGCATCACCCGGACGAAGCCAGGGCGCGTCAGTTTAGTTTATGATAAATATCATTGAGGCTTTATGACTTTGTCAGGAGTAACATTGAGGTCAAACTATCCTATGGTCATTCATAGTGGTATTAAAAATAAATAAATATGTAAATTAGGTTCCAGTGATGGTATAGTGAGGGTGTTCACGAAGGATCCCGCACGTTATGCAGACGAAATCACGATAAAACAGTTTGAGGAGGAAGTTGAAAAAATGCGAGCCGCCACCCAACAGGAGATTGGCGGTTTCAAACTGTCCGAGTAAGTAGCTTCCAATACATTAGCAGAATTTTTTTTTTTTCAAAGGAATTAACTCCGAATTTAATTTGAATTAACTCCGAAGTTAATTCGCAGTTAATATTGTGACATTTATTGTATGACCATGTCCTCCACTTGTCAGTTGATTAGCGGAACTTGAAATGTTTTTGAAGGTGGTTAGACGATTTTATGATGTTTATCTTTTTTATTAGAGCAACTGATCTAATTCACACCTGAAATAGAAAGGTCTTGGAAGTCCTATGGGATTGTACCTCCTTCTGGTTTTACTGCAACTAAACTGCGTCAACTGTGATGCTGTTTTAAACTTCGCTCTTAGGAAGACAATTGGTTGATCGAAAGTACTCACTTCTTGTTATTTTTTTATTCTTTTTTTACCCTAACCAAACATGGTTGTAGATGTGAAGTTTAACATCTACCACTAAGTTTATTTGATTGATTACAATAACAGTCATAACACAGAGATCAACAATTTTGGATCCCATTCTAGGTAACGTCTTTATAATGCATATAGATCTTGTTCTTCCTTGTTCATGTCAGTAAATGCCAATAGAAAAAAATTGATATTAAGTTATTTGTACCTTGGAGGTTGAGATAGACTACTTTTTACGGGATCGATGTCTCAGACAAAAACTAGTATTAATTATAAATATTTCCAGTTGCTAGTTGGTGGATACTGTCATCTGCAAACACAGGCAACATTATGAGGACGCAAGTGTGCTCCCTACCCTGATAGAGGACTATACTTTGTCAAACTTTGTTAATTTTTTGCCATTCTATCTATATATAGGTCCCTACATGGTTAATCGCCTAAAACCAATGAGGACTCTGAGGTACCGTCGATCACACAAGAAATTGTAGGATAAAGATATCATATCCTACAATAAAAAGGATAAAGGTATCATGGTGAGAGGAGAATAAGTTAGAAAGCTCTGGCGTCTGTTACTAACACACCAAAACACAACATATTAATTCTTAGTGGACTTCTGTAAGAGACTGGTTATATCTAAGCAACATCCAGGTTTTGTGCTACTTCTTTACTAAATTTAGAATATTAAATCAAACGGTTTAATATTCTATATCTTTCAAATTGAACCATTGTTCAGTACAACTTAATATTTTACTGTTTTGCCAAATGGAGGATGCAATATTATTATTTATCATCAATCTTTAGACTGTGAGCAGAAAGTTAATTATCAATTGGAATTGGGTTTGGTGGTTTTGGGTGTCTGGACATTCAACTGTTTAGACGGTAATAAACATCTGAATTTCGAACATCAACAAAAAAAAATCAAAAAAATAGTCCAAATAAACTAAAATAAAATAGCCAGCAATATTGATAAAATAATTGATGAAGTGTTTTGCACATTTAGAAAGTAATCTGTTTTTTTTTTTAGAACTTTAATAAAAAACTGACCAAACATTAATATCATACTAGCGACCCACCCCCGGCTTCGCACAAAGTCGAAATTTTCAAAAATCCTTTGTTAGCGGATCCCATGTTATAATAAAATAAAAAAATTTCCAAATACATGTTAGCTTTCTAGACGTTTTGTTTTGGTTTTGGACTAGTTTCGGTTATACTTATAAAATCGTTAGTCAGGACAAAAGATCTTATAAGTATAGAAGATTAATTAAATGTTGCACAGTTTTATCTTGAGTACCTACATACACATACATTGTCACAGATTAGATATTAGGTATAGAAACATAACATTTATAGCATACCTATTTAAATATATTTTAATTACGAGGCCATTATATTATATATTTCATAATATAACGGCCCCAGCTTCTGCTCGCGACTTCATACTCATATCTTCATAAATTGAAGCCTACGTGTTATTATGACGTATATTTAATATATAAAATTCTCGTGTCACAGTGTTCGTAACAAATTTCCTCCGAAACGGCTTGACCGATTCTTATGAAATTTTGTGTCTAGATTAAGTAGTTCTGAGAATAGGACGTAAGCTATTTTTCACCCTCCTACCCCACCCCCATTTATTAATCGCTATTTTAGTATTTTTGTTTGAACAATATTCAAATAATTTAACTGACGTTCATTGACGTAAAGTGTCGCGTCATTTTGACACATGGTTTGAAAATAAAATTGGACCCGATAGGTGGCGCTACAATCGGGTTACAGAATTATTTTCGGGCAAGACTACGTCTGCTGGGTCAGCTAGTTAAATATAAAATATATTTCTGTAAAATTTGGTCGTCGATACATCCCCACAATTTATAAGTTATGAAGAAAGTCATGGTAGTTTAAAGATTACAGATGTAATGTAATGTAGGTTGCCAGGTCCGGAGGTGTTGTTAGAAGCGGGCAAAACAGATGGGCAGACAAAGCTGGTGCGGCGAGGCACCAATGTCAAGTGTTACTCGTGGAGTGCCGCCGCGGGCGCCTGGAACGAAATTGGTGACGTCATGGGTGCCAACCCACCCACCGAGGGGAAAACCATGTACCAAGGGAAGGTGGGTTACTTACTAACTCTAAAGGTAGCGGTTCGCGCTGCGACCGAAACTGGAGACAGGAACGACTTCTCTCATTATTGTCGACTCAAACGTTGGAGCCACTTGTGTTCTAGACACTTGTGTCTTTGTCAATAAACGACGTTATATTAAAGAAATGGGAATATATTATAGGTACAACAATAGTTTACGTTTTACGCAATATTTTGCACGTGTGTCTCGAGCGAGACGCGTGAAACCACTCGTCCGGAGCGAAGACAGGACGCGTCGCGGTCGCGTGTGTCGGTCTGACGTCTGTCTTCGGTTGCGGTCTCCGGTCTTTGTAGCGCCGCGATCCGCCACCTTCTACGATTTGGGTGTCGCTCGATTAATAATTAGGTTCATAATTCATATAGAGTGTTTATTTTAGTCCTTTTTATTATTATTGAAGTCTACTTGCCTATTGGCTTTGGTAGCCTATATAAGTTCAAGCAACGTAATGGAATATAAGCTGCCAATTTTAAATTTTTAATAGGATGAGACACTAGGAGCTATCCTTGTATACTCACCGAGCTATCAATGATCTACTCAAGAATGTATCAATGACCTCTGGCTTGCCTTACACACTCACCGAGTTACCTGTTACGGTCGTTTTCTGTAAGGGTCACCGCCTCATAATTAGGTCGTATTGGTGCCAGACGAGTTGCCATTTCAATTTATTTATATTGTTCTATGTACTACCAGTAATAAAATTCAAGTTATAAAATTAAAATTATTTACTTAAGCTTTTCTTTTTTTTTAAAAGAAAAATAGTTTTAAATTATTTTTCTTAAGAGTGTTCACCAATACGACCTAAAGTGTTTAAAGAGACAACATTAAAACCTTAAGAAGATTTAGAATTTTTAATTAGGGTTACTAAATTTTATAAAGCACTAGCGGCCCGCCCCCGGCTTCGCCCGGCGTGCAATTTTTATATACCCTAAAACATTCCCCGTTTATCCCTCTTTCCATTAGCGAAAACCGAATTAAAATCGGTCTACCCGTTCACGCGAGATGCTGTGACCAGGAGAAATGGGGATTCATTTTTATATATAAAGAAGATAGCCATATTTCATAGCCAAATAGTACTTAAAATCAATAACAGACTCCTGTCTATTATAAATTTTTACTAGAGGAATTGCAGTTAATAACAATAATGATTTAGTAGATTTTTTAGGAGTAGGTTTTTTCAATTTGCATAATATATGAACATTTGCTAGTTTCCGGGCATATGCGTGCAGGTGGTATATTATATTTGTATTTAAGAAGTTTACACATAAGAATTACGTCGAATTAAATCTTTGTTTCAACCATACATTTTGTTTTTAGGAGTACGATTTCGTCTTCAACGTGGACATAAAAGACGGCACGCCGCCCATTAAGCTGCCGTTCAACAAAAGTGAGGACCCGTGGGTAGCGGCACAAACTTTCATACACAAGTCAGTCACTTCATGTACCCGCGAATTACTTTTCCCAACTACCCATCTATAAATTTATAACCACAGTTTTTCACTACTCTATCCTTTTCCCTCGCACGTAGAAATGTTAAATGCGGCTGACCTTATCTGTTTCATGGTACAGGAAAGCGATCTTGACAACATTTAGTCACCTTTTTATGAATTTGTAATGTCCTTTTTTATGATTGGTTGCGCTACTAGATTATATACGTACTACTCGTTAACTATTTGTTTTTTCTCCCACTTGTTGGGGGTTTGTTGTTTTAAATAATGGCTTCATTATTTAAAAAAAAACCAATCACTTCTATTTAGTGGGTCTACCGTGAGTTTATAATGACCGCACTCGCTAGCTAGCTAGAGTGTAAAATATTTATATGGAAAATTGTCAATTTGTTAATTTTCCATATAAAAGTTTTACGCTCTCGCTATTAGCGAGTGCGTAAAACATTGTAACTCATGCTTGACCCACTGTTCGCACGCCGGCAATGTCCAAAGGGACAATAATAGATATTGCTGGACACTTATAAAACGCGACCAACTTCACCCAAGCGCGACCAACTAGATAAAAAAAAGACAACCCCCATTTTATTTTATTCTTACTGTCAATTCTATTCTGAATTAAAATATATTTTGAACATTTTTTACATTTAGAAGTTATTACATAAAAAAATGAGTAGGAATATAAAAGAAATTGCATATTTTAAAAGAATAGGTTAACGTTTTTAACTCATACTTTGTTGGAAAGTAAATTGAGCGTGTTATTGCCGAGCCTGATTTACCTGTTTCGTTAACTTTTTGTGTTTTTTTAAGGGTTCCGTACGTCCGAATAGAAAAACGGAACCCTTATAGGATCACTCGTGTATCCGTCTGTCCGACCATTTCCCCCCCTTATCTCCGAAACTACTGAACCTAAAATTTTGAAAAAAATTAGTTTTCTACTTATAGATTATAGGAAAACCTATAAGAAGTCCATGATATTAAAATAAAACTCAATATTGTGCGGATAGGTAACATCGTACGGAACCCTCTTCACGCGAGTTCAACTCGAACTTGTCCCGTTTTTTTTAATAAGAATTGAAAAGGTTCTAACTCATAATTTGTATTGGAAAAAAAAAGTACCCAATAATTTTAGTTTTTCCTGATTTAATCTATACTCACCTGATGGTTGTATAATTTGTATAATATTTTCATATATTTTGCAGTAACGACTTACCTCAAGGATATTTGGAACAAGTGGCAAATTTCATCATCACGAACGCTAAAATAGAAACGCTACCGGCAGCTAATAATGGGTGAGTAAATAAAACATTATATGTATAAAATCTTGTGGTTGTATTATCTGGTGTTTTCTTTTATTGGTTCTAGTTCTGGTGATTGGTTCTTGGTATTCTGTTGTAACAAAACGAGTCCATATGTATATCATTTGATATAGGTCAAATACTTCAACACTGAACTTAAGGCCTTTGAATAAAAATATTGAATTTCAACTATTTTACGTTATATGTTTTAATTTTCAATATTTTATATGCTTATTTATCTATTTAAACTTTTACAAGATTAAGCACTATAATGAGAAAGAAAATTAGTCTACCATGGATTCGGAAAGAGGTTTTGACAACAAACTTCCGTATTTGTTCTTTTCAAATAAAAAATATTAAATAAGATACAGTAAATGTGAATCCTTATTTTTGTCAGCAAAATAGTTTGCTATGCTATAGTCGTGGTACGCCTTAGTACAAAATTTTCTTTTGATTAATTACTGGAATTTATTTATTGTTTGTTGTGCGACATTTGGTAACTTATTGTAGTACTATATAAATTGATATTTTAACAATATATGTACTTACTTTATGGAGCCTGGAACTAGGAGCACACGTTAACAATAGATTTTCATACACTTTTCGTGCTCTCATATAACTAAGACACTAGGAAGTCAATTCTGACGTTTTTTTAAAATACTGCGGCTTTTTTCGGAGCAGTATAGTATAAAAGAACATTGTTCCCTTGAATGAATACTACAATATTCCTAAGTATGAAAACGTCATTAAAAATTGTCTAAATGACGTACAATATAATTATATTATGTCCCTACGACGTAATTTGATTGGTTGGCGGGACTGGCATAGCTAAATGCTATTGATGACCTTAGTCATAAATTATTATTAAAACATATTATTTAAATGGGATATACATATCTTTTTTATGTAAAAATTGTCAGACAGGCTGAGAATCCATTTGATGATAGGTGGCTACCGTCGTCGCCTCGCTTACGTGCGCTTGTGACTTTAGTAGGTTTAAGGATAAGATATTAGGAAGGGACAGGGAAATAGGTTTAGCATCCATGCTCACTCTCCGAAACACAAAAGCAGACATGCTGTTATTTGACGGTAGTTTTCTGTTAAGGGGATGGTTACTACCTAATTTTAACTATTAAACTAATGAAAATTCACCTGTATAGTGACTCTATACAAAACCACAGTGACTGCGTTTGTAGTATAACTTAGTGTATAGTGATTGTGATTATAGTTGACTTATACAATGTCCAGATATTCCATTTGCTGTTAAATTTTACTTATCGTAATTTTTTATTTTATTTTTAAAACTTACATGAACATTACTCTAGAAACGATAAAAAAGTATAAAGAATTCCTTAGTAACGATATCTAATTAATCATTCAAATTTAGACTTAGGGAGTAAGTACAATTATTCAGCTCCATTAGTGTTTTTCTGGACGATTTCGGTTACTCTTATACATTTCCGTTTCTATGAAACGCGTAGCGTCGTAGCAGCCGTCGATGCGTGTTATCTCCGCTGAACTGCTTCTATCGGCTGCGTTAGCGCTGAATGCCTGAAAATCTGATATACAGGTCGCAATTTGTCAACGAAAAGTTGCAAACGGTCGATGAGGAGTCGCGTACAATCCTGAACATGGCGGTTAGAATGCGATGATAAAACACGCCTATTTGGCGCGAAATTGAATCTGTTTTGTATGAATGAAAGATGAATAAATGTAGTTACTCCATTAATAGATCAGCCTAAGGTTGATTATTACCCCCCGCTTATAGCAAACTTTAACAGATTGAAACTAATGTATAGTTTTGCTGATCCGTTCACTGGCGAGTCGCGGTATGTGCCTGGTTCTGGAACCGGATCTAGATCCGTCTCTGGAGCACCTGATCCGTTCACCGGTGCCGGAGCTTACACCACCACCACCACCAGTGCCCCTGCCGCGCACGACGGCAAAGGGTTTATACCGCACGACGCTTATATCAGGTAACACGTCAAGTGGCGTAATATCGCAATATCATTATTTGATATTAGTCATAAGAGCGAAATTGTAAATTCGATTGTAAGGGAGAGAGAATAGATCAGAGAACACTGTTATACTTTAAAATAAAATAGTTCACTAGCAATCATTGCAGTGAAAGTGACATATAAGAAACTCATAACTAATCATACACGAATTGCAAGCAGGTACGTGAATTCCAAGCAAAGACCACCTTTACGAGTGTCAAACGCGTATTTTTTTAATATGTACCGTACCAGTTATAATATTATTTAATTTTTTTAATATTCGTAACTAAAATTAATATTTATTAACTATTATTACAGATTCGATCAAGCTAACTTGAAGGCGATTCACGACAAGCTAAAAGAATTCAACAGCAAAGTTGGCGACGGATTTAACTCCTTCACGGACGACCAGTTAGAGGATGTAGTCAAGCTAGGTGAATTGGTATGTCATCTTTTAAGTTTCTATGTGGTTTTTGAGAAAAGAGCCTAAAAAAATCTAATAAACCTCAGTTTAAAGAGACTTCGATTCAGACAATTTGCTTAGTTAGTTGCTACTGCTACCGCCATTTAGTCAATTCTTTATACCCCAGTTTAATCTCTTATCTTTGTAATACGAGTGTAATACAGTAGCCAAGTTGACCAAAAGGAATATGTTATTTTATTAGTACTTATAATGAAAGTGAATAACTTACAATTATTTGTTACAGAAGGGCAATATCAATCCAGAAGCAATTACTCTGTTGAAAAAAATGTTGGAGTGGCCAAAAGGTATGTCGGATATTCTGCTTGATAAATGTTTGAGTGAAGACTTTAAACTATTATTACTATTGAAGTTGTAAAATTATTTAAAAGGGAAAGCGACAGGATATATTATGAGTAAGATTTTTCACGCGGTTTTCATTATGTGTTTCCCACCACAATACTTTAACAGTACATTACGTATTCCGTTCTAAACTGATAGGGGCGTCTTCTAGTTCGGGAATTAAAGTATCTAGCGTTAATTCATAACAGAGATGAGAGAATCCTAGGTTTTAAATCAGTATGTATGCGAAATTTCATCCAAATCCGTTCAGAGGTTTTGATGTGACTAACATCTAAACATCTTGATAAAATTGCATATTTATATATTATTAGTATAGAAATGAATGAAATTGACTATGATTCTTAAAAAAAGATTTTTACTAAGCTCATGTTATGTGAATTATAATAAAGCTCAACAAACTTTTTTAATTTGTCTTTCTCTTAAAATGTAGTCTATAGTTATTATAGCAAAACTGTAGGAATATTTTACGTTGTTCATTTAAAGATTCCTTCGTAAAAACTGCAGAACTCCGCTAGAAAAGATGAGAGCTTTTAATTTATTTCATTACTTTACTTTATTAAACGTTTCATTAAACAAGTTGTCAAAAATATTAATTGTTATGCAAATAATGTACTATGAAACGCATACTTTACTTAGCGGTGGTTACTGTTTATGTGACAAGCGATAGACTTCGCAATCAATTTGCATAAGGTGGTAGAGGTGAGAAGTTGAACTTTAATGTACTTCTAGCTATTGAAATTTGGATGGACTTTATTTGAAAGCTGTTTTTTATTTGTTTCAACAGAAATCCTATTCCCTGTTTTGGACATAACTCGGCTCGCAATCAGAAATAAAGAAGTGAACTCACAAATATTCGACGCAACATTCGGACCAAACTTTGTCAAACATTTATTGGGGTTGATGTCGCCAGGTAAAGTCGCATGTTTTTTTTATCGTGTGTAAAGGTCATCGGGCACACAGCCGACAAGATGGTTGTCGCTCAACACCAATGATGTCGTTAAACCTCGTCTTTAACACAAAATCGGTGTAGGAAGTACATGAATACAGGGAGATATATGGTGATTGTAGAATGAGATCTGGCACCTTACGTACCAAACTTTAACACAACACATGCTGTTATTTAAAGGTGATTCTGAGGGTAGCCGTTATGCTATCAAACGGACTGTCGAATTTATGACAGCGGAACGCGGTTTGATCTACCACTCGCATGATAAATTAAGAATCTATAATCTGTCAATTTGCAAAAACAAAAATGAACGCAATGATAAAGAACGCTGATAAGATTAGTGTTATATGAGCTAACTACGTACGTCGTTTATTTCTATAGACTTTTTTTATTAAAAATAATAGTCTCATGTGACGTAATTAATAATTAACCCGTCTTGTTGCATTTGATTTTTTTGTGTATTATCAGATACTTCTAAATCTTGGATCAGTATAAAGAGATAAAGTCGATCAATTTAAATTTCCATGCATAACACTTTGTAGTACTTTTAATGGGAATATTGTGTTGCAGAAAGTTTGGCCGCCAATCGGATGTTGGCGATGCGAGTGTTGGTGAACGCATTCAGCGACCTGTCCGGAGAGATGCTAGTGCTCGCGGCGCGGGACAGCGTCGCGCACACTATCCTCTGTCTCTCTCATCTCAGCGCCGGCGCACAGGTTAGCAAACCTTGTTACATTAATTTATTTGGCCTATGGCAACTCACAGTCCAGTTGGAGTTTATATGCTTTTCGTCGTCGTTGCGGTTTGAAGGCAACAGTCCAAACTTGTTTCTTCACTTGAACAAAGTTGTCTGTGCGGCACTGATTACATTTCTTGCGTAGACGAGTCTTCTGTGGTTCGCATTCGCGTCTGTGGGAGGAGCGTGATCCGTTGGAAGGGGTGATTTGGAAAAATAATCCCATTTCCCACCACTGGTGACGTACATGGTGGTGGCGAATGGGAACATACCCTGCCGTAAGTTGCTAAGGAGTTGGGTGTGTCCCGCAGACTACTTGATGTTGGAGCATCAGATCAAGGTTACCATGTCATGGATATACCACTGAAATAAAACGGATCAAAATCGGTTCATCCGTTTGGAAGCTACGATGCCATAGAATACGACGCTTACTAGATTTTTTCATGATGCTATTCGCCATTAGATAAAGTGGTTATCAATTTACGCATGAAATAAAAAATACTCATAGGATTTGAACCTGCGCCTGTCTTGGTGGGAGCCGAGCGGTTCTGCTTCACTGTTTCAACATTGTGTTCCAAACTAGTCTTATCTCTACTGTGTTCTCTACAAGAATTCGAATAGGAAAGTGCTACAATACAAGATTCAGAGATACCATTGTAAACGGAGTTTTAGCTAGAAAATTTAACCCTGTTTCGCAACATTTAGTCCGTAGTTGTGAACTCACAAAAACATTTCCCGCCTGATACTTATTTATTACCTAACCTGTAATGAATAGCTTTCGAAGCGAGTAACATAGTTACTTCTATATACCGAGAGGTCAGGTAGGTTGTAACTTTTGCGTCTTGTCCTTCACTCTACTTCTGAACTTTTGCCACAATTGTAATGATAAATGTTATTTTACATATTACGTGCCAGTCTGTTCTTTCTATAAGAGCATCCATTTCTTATAGCCACCAGGCTAATAGGTTTGTGTGTATTTAGGTGGCAGCCGCGTCTCTCATGTTGAACCTGACGGTAGCGCTTGCGCAGCAATCTGACAGTGCCGAACTAGCCGAATGCCTCGTTCACTCTCTGAATAATCTCACCGACAGTGAGGCTTATTTCAGGTAAGGCCACGATTACGAAACAACACACAAACCTTAACAAACACAGTCCAAGCTATTGAAATAAATAAATAACTGTAGACTAAAATATAGGTTACACCGCCTTACCACGATATTACGGAAGCATTTTGCAAATAAAAGTACAGTCAGGGTAAGAAAACGTTCGTCACCTTAAAGTCGACATTTGCTTGCATCAGGCATATTGACATGCATATCAGTCATGTCAAAATTTCATTTCAAACGTCTGTCAGTTGTCTGCATAGTGCTTTAGTTTCAAAAGGTACTAAGAGTCTACGACTTGATAAAGGAATGAATTTGAAAACTGACCAAGGTTTTTCTACCCCGACTGTACGTAGGATTTTCTCACGTTTTTTTAAATGTCTTTAATAGACGTGCATCATCCATTAAATGATTGGATGTTTTTTGGTTGAAATCCTTCTAAATATGATAAAGAAGCGTTTCATGGTTAAAATGAGTTATTTTGTATATTTGTGATTTTTTACATTTAGTAATTTCTTTATCCTTCAATTACACAATTTAAAAATACCTACCAAATCACGAAATTGCCAATTCGATTGGGCGATCCAATTTCGAATCCTACAATATCACCATAGTATGAACTCTTTTTTTAGAGGGTGTTCTTTTGAGTTTTCTTTTTTTGTCAGTCTTCTAAAATAAGATTGCTTTTAACAGAGGTCTAGTGGCACTAGGCACCTTACTCGCCGAATCACCGAACAAAGTGGCGGTTCGAAGTAAAGTGGTATCCAACGTGCAATTGCACAACCGACTGAAGAAGGAGAGCGAACGGACCGACGCCGACGCAATGCTACACAAAATCGCCATTTGCTCCAAACAAGTGCTCTCATATTTATAACAAGACTTATCGATTATTCAATTAATAAAAATATGCTTTGCTTAGACGTTTTTTATTTACACCTTTATATCACGTTAGGCAAAGATTTAAATCGAAAGATGCGCCCCAATCGAAAATTGTTAACATTGAGTTGGGCGCAGGCGCTCAACCAACTCCAGTTGCATGCCAACTACACTGAGTGAAGGTCGTTTAGAGATATTGTTTCAGCTGCTTTTACTCCAAAAAACTCGTTCGAAATGCCTAATTGCTTATTTAGAATGTGTTATAATAATACCAGAAACACTAATAAAGCTAGTGGTGTGTCATTTCACTCCTAAGTACCCAGTTTTTTATTTATTCAATAGGAACTTGAAATTAAATTCAAGGAATGGCGAAAACCAGTATAACGACAGCATTTGTATGCTGTCGGAGATCTTATATATTTCAAAATGGCAGATGAGAGATGACCATTATAACTAGAACGCTTTACACGCCCGATTAGTTCGTTGTTGGAGCTCATTATATTTCCAGTATAATTAGCGCGCTATCGGAGGTAAGAAGAAATTGTAGATTTTACTGGAAAAATATCTTATAATTTGCGTTTTATAGATATTTAAGTTTGAAAGTATTATAGAATTAAATCCAAAACTTATTACTTATCCAATGAGGTAAAAAACTGACTTTTGCTCACTTCAGATAGCAGCACTGTTGGGTGTTCCCTAAATCTGACAAGTAGCTGTCATTTTCCATAGTAATTTTGTAAACAAACAAAAGAACTGAATTTATTTAATTAACATGACGCTTATATTCAGCTTTGGATTGCAAAAAGACGGGAATCAATATATTCCCTAAAGATTTCAAAAGAAGTAAACAATGGATAAAAGCTTTACCAAGAAAAAATTGGGAGCAGACTAAATATTCGAGGTTATATGCAGTAGATGCTTTTCTTTTCCTCAACTGCTTAACACTCTATGTCGAATACATTTTTGTAGTAAATTCGTTGGTAATAAAGTAAATTCGTTGGTAAATACAGGGAACCAAAAACGCAATATGGCGGCGATTAGGATCACTCAACAGTGGCGCCACCTACGATTAGCTTTCAGTTTTTAACCCCATTGAGTAATAAGTTTTTTAATTTTCGAATGTTATCCCCATTTACAAAATCTGAAATATTAGTAGGAAGTAGGAATACCAAAATTTCCAAAGCGTAAGTTAAGAGGTTTTGAACGATGTCCTTTCGCTACTATAACTGAAAAACTAATTGAATCTTTAAATAGACCTTAAAGAATCTAGTCTATTTTTATCGCGCAGCCTTGAAGAATCTTTCTTTTCTAATATTTCAGCACCAACTAAGCGATCTTTATCCAATGTTTCAGTAATAAATAAAACTCCAGATTAAAATAAAACTAATTTATTCATAGTTTATATTACATAATTATCGTATCACTATTTTGCCTTTAATACATTATATATTAAAGTCGTTAATAACGTCACGGCGGTTCTAAGAATTATTAAATTTATATGGTACAAACGATTTTTTTGTTTTTTGTAATATAAACCGTGTTTGAACATTAGAATAACAGTCATAATAATTGTACACAACAGCGAAATAACTATGTAATGTAAATTAGGCGTTCACAGCATAAATATAAAGCATACAATCGCACCTTCCCTAGTATAAAAATAATTTCATATTTAACAATATAAACATATTGTTATTATCATAATTACATCGCAATTACACATTTTTGCGATATAAATAACGATAAAAACATACTTATAATAACATATACATTTTAATATTACTTGATGTAATTATAAGTTAGTTAAAAACCTTTGTCTAAGATTTCTAATAAAACAAAAGCGTGTTTTTTTTGTGAATTTACATAAGTCTAAATCAGTTTGTAGCGAAAATTAAAGCGCCAGCTCTAGGCATATTACTAAAAACGTAAAATGTATTACAAACTAAACTTGTTTTACAAAATGTAGCTGATATTTAAAACACATATAATATGTTCACTTTGTAATAATGTAAAAAGTCTGTCTTTATTATTTTCGCAAGAACATAAAAAATACAGTTGTTGCAAAATACAATGTTTCCAAGAAAATTGAGTAAATAATAACGATAGCGCGATATAACCTGCCGGCGCAACGACATCTATCGTCAAAAAAATGAACTATTTGAACTTATAAAACGTAGTGACATCTGTGTACACCGAACGTTATCTTTTAACACGAGAAAAATTAGGAGTAAACTCCAGTCATGCGTCAAAGCTGACACAGACACTTTATGTGCAAAAAAAAAAAATTATGATTTTTATGATATGCGCTCATTATAAGTCATTAATAAAAATAAAACACGACATAAAATCATTAGGCACATTACGTATTTTCCATGTCATTTGAAAGAAGTGTAAAAATCACTCATTCTATTTACAAAGTGTAACTTCTAAATCATACATTTTAAGTTAAATACAACCTACTTCTGGAACACTTATTTTCGCTGCAAACTTTTTTGGAAAGATATAACATTATATAAAGTGATTTTCATCTTGTATGTTTAAAATAAAGCTTGAGATTGAGTTCAGGTTGCAATCTGATAGGCGACCATTACTTCTTCTTCTTCAATTCTTCGAAACGTCTGTTCAGATCTTCGAAGTCTATTTCGTCGGGTGCACTGGCGTTGTCAGAGTTGTTTGTGTTGCTGTTGGGCACCGAGGGCAGAGGGAGGTCGGAGGGGACCGAAGGCAGATCCGGGAGTTCCGGGAACGGGTTAGTGGTTGGGACCCGAGACCTAGGCTGAGGCTGGGGTTGTATCGGCGGTGGAATATTTGAAGGCTGGAAGAAAAATTAATTAATTTATAAACTTATATAAAATAACTAGCTGAATCCGGCCACGCTTCGCTGTGGCGGGGTGGGCGTGGGGCCGGACATTGCTTATATATGTATTAAAATATTTTTTTTATTTCTCTAAAAGTAGCCTAAGTTACTCCTTATAACATCAGCTATCTGCTAGTGAAAATCCCGTTAAAACCAGTCCAACCGTTACGGAGATGAAGAAACAGACTTTTTTTATATGTAAGTAGGTACATACCGTATTATATACTTTGATATACATTTAGTAAAAAAGCGTTTATTTTGACATTACAAATGGACACTTGTATTTTTATTTATATTTATGTTATACATATATGGATAAAAAAGTATTGGGCTATTAGAAGGGAAAATGAACGTTCAACAAAAATAGGTAATATTATTCTTATAACGGTAGATATGTCTGTACTAAATGTATTTCTCAGCAAATACCTTAAAAGCCAAATAGTACAATTAATGTTATTTGTTATTATTTTGCACGTTTAGGACATCAATTTAACTTTATATACAACACTAGCGACCCGCCACCGGCTTCGCACGGAGTTTTCGAAAATCCTTAGCAGATAAGTTATAAAATAAACTTATGTTCCAAATTTCAGCTTTCTGCACTTAGTCCTAGAGTTTCTGCTAACCGTTGCCATTAACACATAAAAAGGCTGTAAGAGCTATTTGTGCACACATGATTTTACTAACTGAGCCCGCTACTTCGTACGCGTGGTATTCGGTATAGCGCGTAACTTTTTGTTTTTAAACCAATCGGAATGATACAAACACAAAATGTTATGGGAAGCTTCCGTACGTGGCGATCACAATATTTCAGCAATGGACGAAGTGATACTGGTACTCTAGCAGACAGAAATAGCCCTAAGATAGATATGGGAAGCTTGCTACAACACATTAGTGAAAACCGCATTCAAATCGGTTAAGCCGTTTCTGGAATTAACGTGCACAAGCGTACAGATAAACAGACAAAAAATCTAAAAACTATTTTTTTTACTTGGTAACATAAATACAACGTGTACATATTGTTTTTTTAAAATATATTTAATGTACAGACACGGCTCGTTTATTAATTTTAAATCAATTGTTAAATATTAAATTGTCAAAAACAAACTACGTTATTTTACGTTACGATTATAGCTAGAACATAGTTGTTTAGTATAAAGTCAATGTACGTATGTGATTTCGTAATGTGTCCCCATAAATCCCATTTATGTGGTCAATAAAAGTGTGTGTAAGAAAAAAAAAACTTTAAAAAACATAAAATATTTGAAAAGTGCAAGGGTACAGGAAAAATTTAAAAAGTACTGTTCTATTCTAAAATAAAATGCGAAACAAATACAAGCAGCAAACAATTAAAAAATAAAACGGGTATAACATGTACAAAAAAAAAACTAATTACCAAATGATGATTTATGCTGTCATAAGCGGGCGGTAAATTGTGCATTTCGTCCTGTAAACAAAATAATGGTCAACCAAGCATGCAACTACTTTACAGCAAATATGGCTACAGAGCTACTTACATTTTAATAATTACAGGATGAACTTGAAATCACTACCTATTATAACGTAGTTATTAAACGACAAAATAACATGAAAGTTTTCAATCTCAACCTTAGTCAGTCCAAAATGGAGACTTTTATGAGAAACAGGCATTATGAATTATAAGAAACAGGGATTATAAATTTTCTAGGGACTACAAATTCATCTTGTATTAATGTATTTAAACGAGGAATTGGACAACTATACACAAAGTGACAAAATTAATCATATTTGATATTTAATTATTTATATAAGCATAGACAATCATGTGCCATAAACTATGTATATAGTTGTTTTTAACGTCGCGTATATGTGTCATGTGTCACCTCAAAGTTAACAAATACGTGCTAAATTTGTATTATGTAAAAGAAGTCAGTCAATATTTCAGTAAGTGATCCAATCTAGTGCAATTTATCGTTGCTATGTTTTATCATTGTTTTGTGACAAACCTTTTAAAATAATAAAACATCATTATGCACGAATATTTCTTTAAAATACAATATATATATTACTTTCCGATTCCTTATCTTTATTGAAAATATACAACATGAAGCTTTTATACAATATTTGCAAATATATATAGCAAATACGTACCTGTAAGAAACTATTAGTGATATCTTTGTCGGGGATGGGCGGTTTGTACGAAGAGTGCGGCCCCGCTGCGTCGTATCCCGACGGACTTGCAATGAATCCGCCCACCTTACCCCCGGACGGCGTCTGCATCACAATAAAAATTTTTGGCATATTAAAAAATAAATATAGATGATCTATAGCTAGACAAACTAGCTTTCTTTGTCTGCAAGTAATAAATAATAGGTTGGGGAAAGTTTCATCGCATTTTATATGAAAACTCAAGTCATTTTTTTAAAAGTTTATTTACATTTCGTGCGGTGATCCCGTTGCTGTAGAAATTTTGGGACTTCTGATCAAAAAAACGTGACCAGTAGCTTTGGCAGTCCTCTCTTGATACTGCCTAAAGAATTCTGAAGAGACCGAAACAGGTGGAAATCTGCCAGCCAAACTTTCTTAATTTTTTCTGAGTGGCTAAAGATGTGTGTGGTCTAGCGTTGTCGTGATGAAAAACCACAACCTTTCTATTGATCAATTCTGGCCGCTTTCTCTCAATTTCACCTTATTGCGAGTTAACCCGGGTTTTGGAATAGACTGCGCCTGACTGACCTTTGACCATGACCTTTTTCGCACGTTCTTGTCGAACGTGATCCACTTTTCATCACCAGTTATCAATCTCTTAAAAAACGGTTCGGCTTCATTACATCTCAATAAAGAATCGCACATGAGTACACGATTCAAAAGATTTCTTTCAGTGAGTTTGTGTGGCATCCAAATATCGAGCTTTTTTGTGTACTCGGTCTTTTTCAAATGGGTCAAAACTGTTTTGTGGTCAATTCCCAGTTTTTCAGCTATGTCGTTACTACTGAAATGCCGATCTTGCTCCACTTTTTAAAAAAATGGCGTCCATTTTATCCATAACAGGGCGACCAGAGCGAGGTGCATCTTTGACATCAACATTCCCGGATTGAAAGCACTTAAATCAATGAAAACATTTAAATCATTGACCCAGATCGTCACCACAGACTTATTGATACCCACTAGAGACATGACGACATCTGAGACTGAATAGGCTAAGATAGACAAACAAAATATGGAAGCATTTAACAAATTCCTACGCAAGGTATTCCAGTCAAACACTTCTGATAAAAATGATGAGGAAGCAAATATTTATACCTTCCAGTGACCACCGACTTTCATCACCAAACAAACGCTTCATTCTAGCAGAATTAAGATACATACTCGAGAAACACCATAACTCATTCACCAGTCATCCTCATAATGAGAAACTGATTGCAAGAGGAAAAGAAATTGCAAAAAAAAAAATGACATATTTACCGTTGGATAGTTGAATGGGGTGACGTGTGGTAGAGGCGGTGGCATTGCTGGCACCGGCTGCTGAGGGTAGCCGATGAAACCGGGAGGCATTGGGGGACCATTCACGTCGATTAGTAATGCATCGCGACCTGTCCATTCGTATTTACATTATCTACACACATTCTTACTTGACAATGAAATGTCAAAAATAGAAGCTAGAGTTGGTTTTTGTTCACTCTTAATAATTCAAAAAATTAAAATCTTAAAATAGATTAATATCTTTAAATTTGTAAGTATCTAGGTAGTGGCAAAGTGCACTGTGTTACATAGTTTTGCAAAGTGGGCAACTCGTCTGTAGGCAGTAACTACCTCCTTACTGAAAATCACCATTAAATATCAGCACATGTGCTCTTGTGTTCCTTTGCATGAGTAAGGAATGTTAAAGCCCTATGCTAGTATGTTTATAGTTTGTGTTTATGACAACGATATCCACTCAAGTGGATCATCAAGTGGATCATCAGCCCGCCGTTTTCAAACATGAATAAAAGAGCAATAAAACAATGTATATTAGTTTGTAAAAAAAGCTACAATTTCATAAAGCCACTTTTATTTTTGAAAAGGTTTAAAATATATGAAACACGATAAAATGTAAATAACTTCATCTCATTATAACCAACAGGCCTTTACTATAATAGTTGCATAGATTCTATAAGCAAAGCACTTCAAAGAAAAGAAAATCTATGAAAAAATACATACCCTCCTCTTCTCGCATAACTTGCTCATCAGGCGTATATTCAACATTATAGTTCTTGGCTATTTCAATCAAATACTTTTCAACTAATATTTTGGGTGGACTCTGAACGGACATCTTGTGTATAAGTTTTTCACTAATAGTGTTGATGCTCTCAGCTCTGCACGCGTCTGCGTACACTTTACCATACTTTGCGGTAAACAAATCTGATATTATTTTTAATTCCTGTAAAAGAGTAGAAGTATTTCTTCATACAAGGTTATAGTTATTTGCCAAACCCAAAGACTTAATAGGCTCAGGTCAACTTTTTCCATGGTTTTCATAGTAATAATAAAAAAATAAATCACCAAGACTAACCACACCATTTTCATGGCCCCAAAGTAAGTAGTATTAGGCTTGTGTTATAGGATAACCATTCAACAAGACAGGGAGCAAAACCCTGCACACCCACCAAAACAGAGCCAACTTTGAAAAGTTAGCCCTGCCGGGAATTGAACCTGGGACCCCTGAGTCAGATGCTAAACTACTCGACCAATGGGTCGTCAAGTGGAAAGTTTTAAAAGATGCCTTGGTTTTAACAATTTAAGATCAAGTAGACTTAACATCAAGAATATCAAGAATGTTAGAATTTATCATCCAGAACTTGCATTTATAAATATAAATTTAAATCATATTAAAAATACTGAAAATAATTTCATTGTTTTTTTTTTAAATATTATTACGACAATAGGTTATATCCTACTACTTAATTTATTTTACTTTTAATTTATAATCACATTAACTTGAGATTACAGAATATAACGACTCCATACCTGTACATCAGTATGCATTCTGGGAGCAACCCAGATGAGGCTGGATATTGCTTCTGAAAGCCCCTCATCCAGCTCCTTCATCTGAGTGACGAGTCCAAACCTAGCCAACACCAAGTCACAGTACATCTCCACTATTTCCATTGCCTCCACCATGTAGTCTTCCCTGCATCCAATACAAGTGTATATTATTATCCAGTGACATTAGATGAACGAACATAAACTATCATTTGAATATTTATTGAAATTTTGGTTTTAAAAATAAGTTAAAATCTAAGTATAAAGAAGTGAAGCTATTCGTGTAAGATGGAATCTAAAAAGATAAAGAAAAATCTTGTGCTAAAAGATAACAAAAGCCACTTTCCAAGTATGAAACAAGTATTGAAAAACATGTGTAAGAACAAAGAAATAAAATCAAATTTAAAATTTGTATATCTCTATCGTTTGGCTATTGAATATTTTATTAAGAAGCAATATTATGTGAATATTATTACTTTTAGTAAAATAAAAATGAAATCTGTGTTAGTGTCCTTAATTATCTAAGAAATGAAGTAAGAGCCTTATGTAAACTGCATACTCTGGATTCGAAGTTCACGCATAGGCAGTCGAGCCTGCTTGTAATTGAGCACAGAATGCCAACAGAACTTTTATTTGAAAAATGAAAATGCTTTTGATTTTTTTCAATTCACATAATAAATAAATTTTGCAAAATTCATTGTAGCACCTGTTTTTTTGTACTATGCTAAGTATGATCTCATTAGGAAAATTTAAGGCTAGAATGAATCATCAACACATATAGTCATGGTAAAAACTGTGTGAACTTAAGGGAACTATAGAGCTTTCAGTCCCATTTACATGTTTTCTTACCATAAGACTTGTAGCCTTGTGACGTAATTTATAACAATGTTAAACAAAACAGTATCTAGTCTGGGAAAATGGTGGGTTTAATTTCTAATCTAGTGCTCAATTAGAATGTGTCCAAGTTTTGTTTCTCTGCAGATTATTGTTGTTTAGTAGGTCAATAGTTTACTTAACTAAATAGGAAATGGAAATGAGAACTCGCGGCTGTAATGTTATATTATTTACTAGCTGAGCCTGCAACATCGTGCGTGTGGTGTTTGTAGGTATAAATTGCATTCAAATCGATTAAGCCGTTCTTGAGATTAGCACTCACAAACTCACAGACAAGCAGATAAAAATTATAAAAACTATTTTTTGACCTCTGTAACATAAGTACAACGTGTACAATTGTTTTTCTTTTCTTTAATATTTAATGTACAGACATGGCTCGTTTACGATTTCATTATATGTAGATATTTATTTATAAATTTCATTTTTTATTTGTATTCACGTAAAGATATTCTACATATAAGATATAACAAAACATAAAGATATTCTATACTAGTGGGATAACAAGACATATTTTTACTCACCTAATAATGTGTTCTACTCGAATTTTAGCTCTTTCACTTTTACCTGCAGCTATGTATTCAGCGATTTCTTTACGGGCCTTCTGAGCCAGCTCAGTTTTTTTCTTTTCCAATAACTTTAGGCGATTTATTGCCAATCTCAGATGCGTTTTTAGTTTTGTATAATTAGGATTCGTAGAGAACATCTTGGTTATTTGACTTTAGGGTAATTAAAATAAAAACTAGCTACAAATAGAGAAACGCAAATCTTGTTTTGATTTGCTCAGAAAACACCGAAATGATGATTAATTATTGCGAATGAATCATTGTTTATTATACGTCGTTCAATAAATTCAATACCAATTACCAACAAAAGCAAAAAATATACTACTCTGCATCGAACGAAAGGCCTTAAGCTAATGAAAATGGTCTGTGGCCAATGAAAATAAACAGTTTACCATAGATCTTGGAGCAGAATGGACCATAGGTAAGCATATGTGTGTATATTAAGAAATTGGAATTACATTTTGTACAAAAACATTCTCTTACATTAAATATGTTTGTAGCATAGAGAATAGAGGTAAAACGATGGGTGTTTAAACTGAAAAACTGGTAAGCTATAACCATTAAATAGTGGTTCATAAATTGGCCAGAATGGCGCTTGTGTAGCATTGGGGTTTGATTATGAAAATAAAATTGCATGGTTCTTGAAACCACCGTAACAAATTATTCTTCAAAAAGAAAATATATAGCATATTAAATCTTTGTTATTCTCCATGGTTTATTGTAATAAAAACAATAATTATAACAACACCGCTTCCTAGTTAGATTAGCGGCTACGTGCTAGTCATGTTACATGTGAAGAAATATGTCACCTCAGATGCACATTGAACAAAATCAATGATTTTTCAATACATTTCATATCTAACCATATCCAGCAAATTCGCGGTACCTACCACTCTCTGGCAAACAAGTTCACATACCAAACATTCTTATTAAATTTATTCGAATAAATAAAAAAAAATGTTAGTTTAACGTGGAATTCAAACTTATAAGATTTTAATTTACCTTCAGGGCATCTACCTTCCACATTTCTAAACTGGGCAATTCGTCTTGTTGGACTAGGTAATAACAAAAGTGAGGATACCTCCTCTATTTGAATTCCCTCAGTCGTTGCAAAAAAAAAAAAGAAAAATAAAAGTAATAAAAATATATTTCGTATTTTATTTTAAAATATTATTTTTAGGAGTTGAATTAACTAAGATGTATCTCGGCTGCCATTGTATCAAATATTTGCAGATCCCCAGTTAGTAATATAGCACGGAAAAAGTACAGACTTATTATATATGATAAACATCTTGGTCCGATCCGAGGCCCCATAACGCTGCCGGTGAGGATTTCCCAATGTTAAAAGTGTCGTCACTAAATTTAAATTCATAGGCATTATAATTATTGTATTGTAGTATATATATGTATAATTATATGAGTTTAAATGATGCGCAGTTAGATTTATTGCAAGCTCATTTTAAAAATTGAATGCGACATGCACATGAGTGGCCTTTTAAAATAAATAGATTCATTTATAATTGATATATTAACATTTTGTCAATTACCTAAAATTTAGGACATTTCTGTTATTTACATAAGGGTTCCATAACAATATCAACTACGATAATAATTGCGATTTTTACAGAAATTTGACCAGATTCGAGTCTCGGTTGCGTATGAGCGTAATTCGAAAAATTATGGATGCAGTTTTTGTATTTCAAAAATCGAAGCCTTAGTTCCTAAGAACAAAATTTCGTATCTCTTATGGTTTAAGTTTTGCCCTCACTGACCCATTTGGATTGATCCTGTATTTTCGAAATCTCTTTGACTGTAATAAAACTTGAAATAAACTTGTAGATTTTGCCGAAGGTGTTTGTCGACATTAGTTCATTAATGCTTCAATTACGCCCACATGCTTTGTCCTAGACTAAACACTCATTAAAAATATCAGAAAGCAATGGAAAACAAATTATTTGAAGGGTCCCGATAAAATAAAATTCGTATGTGTACAAAAGTTAACTTTTATTGATTCTTTCATTTGATTAAGTAGGTATGTCACACAACAGAAATCAAGAAACAGTGTTATAAATAAATCACCAATTTGGTAGCTCTATTCTTAAATGCTTTTTAAGTACAAACTCTCAGATCAATTAAATCGTTTCTTTATATGAATAATAATGGCACAATAAAAAATACAACTTTTCTTTAAGTAAGACATATTAAGACCTCTTCCTAAAGAAGTCTTACGAAAGAAAAAAAATCTTAAAAAAAAATAGAATCTATGACTTAATCTTGTAAAGTGAATTTGAACAATACTCTAATAAAGCTTATAATATAGGCCTTGTACTGTTGCAATTTTTAGCTTATTTTGTAAACTGCTAAATGCATCATTTATAAAATGTATATTTTTATAACAATCTACCAAAAATTACATATAAATTATTTATGTGGATTTTAACTAATATTTTCTTTTTTTGTTTACATAAGCCGTCTTTATAAAAAATGTCAATAAATTATTCACTGTGAAGTCTTACAAAATTAAGATTCCAAAATATAATACTTATCTACAAAAAAAAAAACAAAAAGATCTCAGACTATTCCCTTTCCTTACACTTTGGGTTCTCAGTAACGTTACCTAAAACATCTTGCATGTTAATATTTAATTTACATAAATTGTTCATAAATGTTTCATTATTCAAGATTGACTCTTAACCATATACCATGAAACATCTAACATCAATAATTGTTTTTCCAAAACGTACTCCAAATTTACGAGCGCTATGAGCGGTATCAAAGCTGATACAATTAATAACATTAAGGCTGTGGTCTCGCATTGCGTCTCTACTGTAGCAAATATAAATGAACGAATTTTCACGCGTCTTTTTATTCATAAATTGCAATTATTAAAAAAGTAAATCAAAATTGATTTTTGTATTAAAAAATTTTTTTATTAGAATACAGTTCACTTTTAAGTGGTTTTAAGATCAACTGCGCTAAAAAAATCCAATAGAAAAAAAAAACATATAATACATATTTGCAGAGGTAAAATTCATGAAACTACAACTTTGAAATCATTTTAAAAAAGAAAACTAAGGTATATATCAAAAAAGTAACCAATTTAAATTATTAATATTATGGGAATAAATGTAAATCGAATAAATTTCGTGTTTTTGTTATAATTTTTACGTAGCATATGCTTTGCATCACAATAAAATTTAAAAAGTGTTTTGGAAATTCCAAATCCAACACTTTAAATAAATGTAAAGTATATTTCATTTATTCATTCGTTAATAACTAAAAAAAAACTTTTTTCTGTAAATTATGCAAGAACACTAATTTTCAAGAGACTCTGGCCTTAATGAAATCACAACAATGGCGAATCAATCAAAAACTCGTAAATTCGCAAGTACATTGACAATACAAAATGTACTATTATTTATGTACACTTTTGTATAAATTTGTCTTAAACTAAAATACTGCTAGATATTTTCACATAAAACAGTTTTACTTTACCATAGAATTGTATAACATTTAAACAGCACTAAGTTTTCAGAAGTAGCAGCTCCTGCCAGCCGATATTTCAGATGGCGAAATTTCGGAGCCGCGGGGATCTGTCCGGGTCTGATGAAGAGGTTGACTCACCCACTCTCAATCCCAACCTCTCAACCATCATGGAGCCCACACCTGATACTGGCTTGAAGTCCCAAGATCCTCATACCCGATCAACTGTAGTGGGAGCCAGCAAGGACGTGAAAAGGGGACAGAGAGACGAGGAAAAACCTGCCTGGGCCAAAACTTTGCTGACCGATATTGCATTACTTAGGGAGGACATGCGAACCTTAACCCGTCAGGTTGGTGAACTCAGCAATACATTGGCTTCGAAGCTGGCCGAACGAGCGAATAGCAAGCCTCCAGACGGCTAGACGCGATGGGCTCCTTGGTCAAATGATCCCTACTGCTGCAACACCCATTCTTCCATCCACACCTCATTTCATAGTCCCTCCTCCCTCATCTTCATCAGGCCCATCGGCTCAGACAACACCACACAAGAGAGGCCTCAAGAGAAAGTGATGCAGTAAGCACCTGGTCATTACTTGGTAATTTCACATACAAGTACTAAAAAGAATTGTAAATCAGAACATCACACACATACCTAAATTGAGACTGAATCGTTACGAATTATTTTTTTCATTACCATATATTTTTTTGTAAAATAAAACATGTTTCAGAAGTTTCAGTAAAACAATTACTTTAAATATGGCTTAAATAGTGCAACAATCATTAAGACCGTTTGGCAAACATCTCCATTCTGAGTTAGAGGAATTGTACCTATTCACACAAAGTTAGATTACAGGAATATTCGCAAGAAATAAGGAATCTGTCGGACATTAAATAATTTTATTGAAATTGTAACGAAATAATCTAGAGTGATAAAGTTAGTTAGACAGAGTTAACGTGACAAGAAGTTAGTTGTGTGATGTCCTTATAAATTATAATGAACAAGTGGGTTGGGACACGATAAACAAAAAAACTTAATTTAAATCACGAATTATGCATCACAGCATATTACCCACCCTCTTGATCTAGGGCTGAATATATTATTATACAAAATATCCCAACACTTTTTAAATTTAAACATTAGACATTTTACAATTTCTTTGTAATATCAAATTGACACAAATTACACAATACTTTCCTTACTTTATGACGTCGGCAATCAATAGTTTTTAAAACACTTACATCTACTTAAATAAATGAAAACAAAAAATCAGGAACTACATTTTCTGGAGACAGTGGTAACGTGTTTTATTTCATTTCAGATACAAATTTGTTGCAAGCACCGTAATGACTCGGAAGACTGAAAAACAAAATAGTACCTCCACAAATTAATGATAATTTATATAAGCTCACTTCATGATTATATTGTCCAAGAGGTGAACTAATTTATGCGTTTAATTATTGTCGTAATAATTCCTACAAGATTGAGATTTCGTCAAACATCACAGATAATGTCAAACAGTGAAAAATGTTTTATCTACTTTATCATACGCCTGTAAATAAATTAATCAATAATTAAGTCTAAATCACTATCAGTCATTTTCACAAACTAAATTACTAGTAATACTTATTTTTTGTTCATTTTTACTGTGTGGATTGTCATAATCATCGTGCAAGACCACAGTCATAGCACTAATACTGGAAGGGCTTTGTGAATGCGTTATATTCGTACGATTGCTATCGGCCAAATGTTCAAGTTCATGGCTCTCCAAATTGGGCAATCCAGAGCATATAGAACTGACACGCGATACTGACTTCTTTTCGTGAGATGTGGAATCTTTTGCAGATATTTGTCCAAATATGTAAAGCAAAGAACAAAGAAAAAATGTGGCGTAAGTCCAACTAACAGACATGATTAAAGCCAGAAATGTTCCTATTTGGGTATACGGTAAGAGGTGCGACTTCAATAGAAAAATTCCTGCACTGCCTGTAGTTAATGCTGCAGCTGCAGTTGGTCCTACCGATACCGATAGAGCATATAGGACCCTTGCTGAATTCGTGCCACTGGCGTTCATATAACTCAATGCATAATGTAGACTAAAATCTACAGCAAGTCCAGCCGATGTTGAGATTGCTACGCTCTCCAAAATGTTTAACTTCCAATTGTTAAGTACTAAAATCGCTATTGTGACTGTTGTTGAGAAAATTATAGCTAGTGCGGCACATATGCTAACAATAAGATTAAGCGTTGCAGGTAGAAGTACAAAAAAACCTAAACAAACAGACAACCCTAAAGCTAGTAACGTCCCATTGGCCAAAGTTTTTTGTAAATCGTAAAACTGAAGATCAGATAGAAACCACCCACATTGGAGACCTGGTGGTGCAGTCTTTAGAACCTCTTTTGTCCAATTTTCAAGTTGCGAAAAAAATTTATCCATCGCCGTATAGGACATTGAATATGGAACAACACTTTCAAACTCAATTACCATTGCTGAGATTTTTGGTGGACTAGAACTTCTTAAAAACTTTGGCCCTGCTACTCCCGGAATGAATATTTCACGAGGAGTCTGATACAACGTCTCCATTGCCTTAATAATGCACAACTCGAAAACTTCCTTTTTGTAAGGGAAACGTGAAGTTTCACAACAGGGAGATCTATCTATTTTATCAAATACGTCAATACAGCGTCTACTCATAAACATTTTAAAGGTCTCGATAAAACAATTTGGAAGCAAAGGACCTAAGGTTCTTTCGTAAAATGGCTGAGATTTTAATTTGGAACAAAACTGCAGTAACCAAACTTGAGAATTGGGATCCGATATTGAAAATTTCTCATTAAATTCTAACTTGCCCATTGAGGTAGGATCCATATGATTTCCATTGTCAATAGCTTTCACACCCCACACCCATCTTAGAGGCATTTTGCTTCCTGTACCAATATCCTTGCCAAATTTTTCAAATAGGAACTTATCTCTATATTGTAAGTCATACTGTTCAAATGGATGAGAGGATTGAAACAATTGAAACTGTTTAGAGTCTGGTAGCCGAAGACCTGGTGAGTAGAAAACTACAATTGCACTACTGATTCCTAGAGCACCCAATATGATAACAAACACTATGTGTAACTTTGTAACACATGTTATAATAATTTTATTCAGTATAACTCTGATATCGTTCAACACTTCATTAACACGTTTACTTAGTACATCTAAAATATTTTTCCTAGTTACGAACCATTTTACATCGACTATATACACTGATACAGGCAACCAAATTACCATTAGTAAAAAGTTGACCAAAACGGCTGTACCAGCAAACACACTGAAGCAATTTATAGCTGGGATACAGCTTATATATGACATAAAAAATGCTGCAGCAGTAGTTATTGTTGTTATAAACATTGTGACAATGGAATGCTTTAATGTCTCCTCCAGGATTTGCGTGAGAATAGTTTCTCCTGCACTGGAAATATTTTTTATTTCACTTAAACCATTCTCTTGGCTGACCACATTGTCCCGTATGAGTTGCTTACTCACCATTCTCCAAATCTTAACATAAAGGAAAGCATCGTCCGCTCCGATACCTATCACAACGACTATCACTAATAAATTCATAAAGGGAAAAAATTCTAAATTGAACACGTACACATACAAGAAGTATGCTATTCCAAGAGAATATGTTACGGCTGTAAACAGTAGCACAGCGAGAACTAGAGACTTTGTGTAGACCCATACCCATAAAAATACAAAAATTCCACCTAGACCTACTAACCAAATATCTTGTATGATCCATATATCAAAAAGTGCATTTTTTAGTCCAAAATCTATGGCAGGTATAACAAGGCTTTCGTATGACAAATTTGAACTCTTCAATTTCTTATAGTAAGGTAATACAGTACTACTAGCTGGCAATGGTAAGAATATCATCACATTCTTAACAACTGTATGAGTATAATGCGGTGGAGAGAATGCCTCTGCATCTATTAGGTAAAAGAGTAAATTATACACTGCATCATATTGAGAACAATATTTTGGTACCTTACAACGATCTAATTCACAAGAAGCCATCAGAGTAAAATTGTGAAAGTAACCCGCACATTTCTCCAGTATGGACACGGCTTTACTAACATCGTCTCTAGTTAAATTCTCACACGAATTCTTGACTGACATTAAAGCTATGTAATTTGGAACACTCCACATGGGACAACAAATCTCTTCAGAATTTGTTGACCTTTGGCACATTTCATGATATATGGAATCTCCTATTTCAAGGAGTGTAGACTGTAACTGACACATTTTTACGACATTCTCGTATGTCAACAATGAAGTATTATCTGTGTTGGAAACTACAAGATGAGCATAATTTGAAACCGGTGGACCACAGCTCCCAGATGCATAGTTAAAGTTGATTACTTTGTTGGGTTCCCTTTGCATTTCTTTCAATGATACCCACATTTTTCTAGTATAATATTTAAGGAACAATGCATCATCATCTCCAAAAGAAACATTCTTTCCATACCCCCAGTGGACATGGTCATTAGATATGTTAGAATCGGGAGAATTATATATGATCCTTTCAAAATTGCTACTATTATTGTTATTCTTCTTCTTTTTCCATCCCTTCTTTCTATTTGGACGTGCCTGTCCCGATCTGGGTCTATCCGGTCTTATTCTATTATGATAGGAATAGTTCATGCGCAATTGATCCTCTATTTCTTTGGGGTTGACGGCGAGCCTCTTTGAAGGTCTCGTTTCGTCTATCAAATTCTCCCAGGCAATAAAGCGGTCGGCCAATATTGTTCCTCGTGTTTCGAAACCGATGATAGGATCGGCAAACGATGGCAAATTGTGGAATACAAGAGGTATTATCGTAAGAATAGTAGAAATAACACTTACGATAAAAAACACGATATAGGAGTGGCGAACAACAAATCTGGCGTATGCAGACAACATTTCCGCTGGATGTTTTCAATTGCTTCATATTTATGTGTTACTCCATGTTTTATTTAATGCATATTTTTCAGTTGAATAAAGCCGATATTAATGGTAATGTTGGTTGACACAGAATTGGCCACATTTTGTTCTCGCAAGACACTATAAGACCACAAATCAACGAAATGAACGAGACATTTCTTTTGTTAAACAAGAAATAAATAATATTTAATGCACAAATATAGAAATAATATAATGTAAAACGGTAGCAATAACAATGCGATGTGATTGTGTTTGGTTGATGAAAGCTCTCGCTACTCGCTAGCTAGAGAGTAGTATATTCTTTGGTTGGAAGTTTGGAATGAAGCAAAGAATATACTACTTGGAATGAAATGAAAATGACATGACATGATTGATCAAAAAACATGCTAGTCAGTAACACATAACACACATACTCTCTGGTCAGTAATGTTCATAGTCATAGTTGGTCATAGTGAACAGATTATAATATATATTATACTCTGTCCGCACAGAAGACGTTTTGTCTGTTCAATTGGTCACCGAAATCTGAGTCGAGAAAGAAAAATTTAATTTATAGAAAACATTGGTTTAAAAGTTTTAGAGAAACCAGTAGGTAAAATATTTGTTAAATATTACCTATTAGTATAAAACATAAATATACTTATTTTTAATCAATAGTCATGGCAATCTAGATCGTGACTCAGTGTTGGATAAGGTGATAAATACGCACAATACAATACTGGCAATATATTTGGGAAAATTTGTATTTCCTAGGGTTGATAAGAAGCGGTTGCTCTACATTTATAATAGTTCGAAGAAATTGTCCAAGAGGGAAATGAAACTATATTTAAAAATCAATTAATTAAATTTTATTTACATTCATTAAATTAATTAATAAAATTTAATTAGGTTATTTAGAGAGAATTTTTATAATTTGATCCCATAGTCAAACTGCTTTCCAGTTCTATGGGACAATATTAGTTTAATTATTCCATATAAGTATAATAAATAAATAAATAAATTAAAATTGTTGCGATATTAAAGCTCTCTATGTAGCCATTTTGGTAGATATACTGTGTCTCATTTACGTCTGGAAAAATATTAAAGTGTTAAGATGCACTTTTGATCCCAGCGACCGCGACCGGCGACAGTGACACACGACCGCGACCCATGCTTGATATGAATTAATATGAAACACTGACTGACTCAAGCGACCGCGTCGCGCGACCAGTTGGCGTGGCCAGACAGTCGCTTGGCAACCGCGACCCGGCGGCATTGGACGCAATGCCGTCGGGCGTCGCAGCCGAGAAGCACATCAAAATTAATGGCGGCATTTTACTTTGGAGGAGGACTGCATATTGATAGAATTTCTTGAAAATCTTCTCTTCTCCCCAAGACGTAGAAATTGAGTCGATCTTCATCCTCTTTTCTGGAGGCATGAGCATTAATATGATATCATTTTCTTTTTCATCTTCCAATAACTGTAGTTTAACTCCTATTCTATTTGTAGTTAAAAGGTAGACGGTCGACATAAAGCTTGGAAGAACTGTTTGCTACAGAAACTGCAAGAACACTTAACAATTCGGGTTGGGCATTTGGGTCGCGGAGACAGCCAAACGACAGGCGACTTTGGTCATCTAGTCACAAGATCGCAGTCGCGTGTCGCGGTCTCTAAGACCCGAAGTGAAGCTTTATATAATAAACATTGACGTAACTTTCAGGTCTACCTTGCTTGGTTATGTAGGTTAATGCAGTGACTTTCGTCAATCAGGAAACCTAAAGCCTTTACCTGTCGAATCGAAATTCAAATTTTACCAAAGTAAAACCCAACCCAAATAGATAAGTAATTAATAATAAATAATAATAAAAAATATTTATTGACGTAAGCAAGGTACATAGCAATATTTTACACAAAAAAAGAGAAACAGTAAACATAAAATATGTAAAAGCAATGAGGGTAGTTGGAAATATAAATATAATTTAAAAGAATGCCTAAAGCTTCATCTATAAATTGTTGGAATAGCTCTCTTCTAAACTAATCTCGATTTGGCCGTGGGATTTCTTTCTCTCCTTAGGATTTTTTAAGAAGAATCTCTGGGAAATTATTCCGAGTTATCCACGGTGGAGTGGAATGGTTATATAGCGTGCAAAGACGATATGATAAAGGATAATTGGCAAGTAGGGTAGGTATAGAGGAATGGGATCTAGCATCCTACTCATGCAATGAAACACAACAGGATCAGCGCACATGATACCGTCTTCTGTAAGGAAGAGGCTATTGCTCCAAGACTGCCGGATTTGATTGCGGAACGCTGTTTTAGAATGTATAGAGGCAAAATTTAATGCTTTCTTGGAAAACCATAGACTAATGGCATTTACTACCACTAGCAACAATATGCCATACAGAGCTTAATAGTTTGACGAATTATTTACTGTATCTAATAATTTAATGAGAACGAAATATTGTATAATTTAAAAACATTTTTTTTTAAATTGAGAACATTTTTAAATAGATATTAAAATCACGTGGAAAATGAGGAATGACAAACATTATTTCAAATGGTAACACTTATTTGTCTCTGACATCTTGTGATCACAAGACTTCTTTCTTTACAGTTTTCTGTCAAGGCAAAAATTGGGCGAAGTGGACCATCCCTTTCGGGATTTTCGGCTAATTCAGCATCAAATCGTGAAATAAATATCTCAAGATGAGATACTTCCTCAGTTATCTGTTTGTGCTCATTGTGGCGATCGTGGTGCCAATATGTTCTATGTTCTATCTGCTGAGCGGAAAGGGTGAGCAGTTAAGTATCGGATGGTTCCTGGAGAATACATCCCCTTATATGTGGGGGACATTGGGAATTGCGTTTTCTGTTGCGTTCTCTGTCGTGGGTGCCGCCATGGGAATCCATACCACTGGCGTGAGCATAGTGGGTGGTGGTGTCAAAGCGCCCAGAATTAAAACGAAGAACTTAATCTCCGTTATTTTCTGTGAAGCTGTTGCCATCTACGGACTCATCACCGCTATTGTTTTGTCGGGTATGCTGGAAAAATACACGGAACCGTTGACAGATATCACAATCAAACAGAACAATTGGATGGCAGGATATGTGATGTTTGGTGCTGGATTCGCTGTGGGACTTGTCAACTTATTCTGTGGTATTGCTGTCGGAATCGTGGGCTCAGGTGCGGCCCTAGCGGATGCAGCCAATGCAGCCCTTTTTGTGAAGATCCTCATTGTGGAAATCTTTGGCTCAGCTATTGGGTTGTTTGGATTAATTGTTGGCATTTACATGACATCAAAGGTGAAAATGGGCAACCAGTAATGCCATAAGTCGATTTGAAATTAAGCGTAAGTATTTTATTTCAAGTATCTATTAACTTTATGAGCAATTCTTGTATAAATATTTCGTGAATCTTGGGAATGGCTTTAACTATTTGGGTGAATTTTTTTTATGTAGATTTGATTTATAAGTCATAATTAGAATGCAATTTTACATTAAATTTTTGTGGTACTTGTATTGTTGCCGATGGATGATAATCAATTGTTACCTCAAAATTTTGTGAGATGGCGCTTTATGGTTGGTGCATACATGTTCGGTTTACATCTAATAGTAACAGAATGCAGCTCAGTCACCCACATACTTTTCACTTTTCCAAGAATATTTGTAATTAGCTAAGACTGCAACTTGTACACGTCGTATTAGGTATAGCATGTAACTTTTTTGGTTGTAAATTGATTGGAATGATACAAACACTAGATTTATGGGAAGCTTCCTACAATACATCCGTGAAAACCTATTTTTCTGGCCTCGTTACATAATATACTACTCAAAACAAAATAAGGGCCACTAGTTTATTTACATTTAAGTGCACTTTAGTAAACTGAAAGTAACTGATAAGTAGCATTATATTGATATTACGAACTCTTTGGTGTTTGATGTCTTTTATGCTTCCTAATTTGAAAAACATTGGCCATCGTTTTAAGAAAAAAAATAATTGGAAATTATTCTTATGTTTTTCTTCGATTGTCTTCTTAACTTGTTTCGGTTATTTTAGGAAAAAAGGTTTACTTTTTCAATTTTAATTGATTCATTTATCATCTCGCGTTAATCATGCCACCAGTACGAAGGCACATGAATACAATTACAGCAACCAGAGCCATAACTATGATTCAAGAAGGACGTTCTCAGCGTTACGTGGGTTTGCAGTTGGGTTTTTCTCGAAGAGCTGTCCAAAATGTATGGAATCGCTTCCAAGAGACCGGCAGTGTTGCCAGGAGACCCGGTTCAGGTACAGTTCGTGTAACAACGGCGCAGGAGGATCGGTACGTCCAACTAAGTGCTCGTCGTGATCGTACAGTAACGGCCCGTAAGTTACAACACCACCTACGGCTGACAACGGGTACCCGTGTCAGTGATCAAACTATACCTAATCGATTGCACGAAGACCAGCAAATGTCAAGAAGTCGAGTTGTTCGAATTCCTCTGACTAGGGTTCAACGTGCAAACCGTTTAAGATTCTGCCGTCAGTATTTGAACTGGGGGATTAATCAGTAGGGCAAGGTGCTTTTTACAGACGAGTGCAAAGTAGAATTTTTTAATGATGATCGGCGTGTTAGGGTGTGGAGACGACGCGGCGAGCGTTTTTCGGAGTCCTGCATCCACGGAGTTGACCGTTTCGGTGGTCCCAACGTAATGGTTTGGGGTGGGATTAGTTTACACGGTAAAACCGAGCTCACCATTTTAAATGCGGATACCGTAACTGCAGAACGTTACATCGAAGACGTCATCAGGCCTCAAGTGATCGCATTTGCACAGCGAGTGGGGCCTGGATTCATCCTGATGCAAGACAATGCCCGTGCACACACAGCTCGATCGACCCAAACTGTCCTAGAAGGGTCTCATATTGAGGTATTACCGTGGCCAGCTAACAGTCCGGAATTAAATCCAATCGAGCAATTGTGGGACCAATTGAAACGAAGGGTTAGAGAGGATGAGCAAGGGGTCTACAACCAACAGCAGCTGATTGACGCTTTAAAACGTGTCTGGGAGGAGATTCCAGATGAAAACGTGAGGAATTTGATCCAGAGTATGCATACTAGGCTTCAGGAGTGTATTGTTAAGAGAGGAGGACATACTCGTTACTAAAAATAAGAAACAAACGTGACAAGAACAGTATTTTGTCTTTTTCCGGTGATTTCTTTCGTTCATGTTTTTCATTCAAAATGGCCAATTTCATTATGAACTTTAAAAAAACAGTTCATGATCATTATTTTAAACAATTGTTAGCCTATATTATAACCAATAACATTATTTTGTAGTTACATAAGTTAAACAATTTAATGTCTTTATTGTTTTCATGGTACAGCAAAAAATCTTAGTGGCCCTAATTTTGTTTTGAGTAGTATACAATGTGTACAAATTGTTTTTCCGAAAAATTATTTAATGTACAGATATGACTCGTTTACGATTTTTATAGAATAGATAAATTAAAATGACATTTAAAACTAGATAGAAATCTACGGCGATCTCCTTTATGAAAATCATCAGTAAGATTGCTACGACCACGTTTAACTCTCTGAAGCAGTTATAAACAGTGGCATGGGATGGGGTTTCATTATGAAATTCCAATCGAAGTCTATAATCATAGTCATAACTTTGTTGTTGATTAAGACCGCAATGACAGTCATAATAAATATAGAATGAAAATTTTCTCTCGTCAAATTCATTTTTTGGCACTATGATCCACTGAACCAATTCAACAATTTTTAAAAAATATTGATTGAAGTCCAAAGAAAGATTTTTGTCAAAAAGATCCTTGGATCTTTCCTTGGATATTAAAAAACAAAAACAAAAACAAGAGAATAAATAATATTTTGAAGTCTGTTTGTCCAGATGAAATCCCAAGTACTTCACACTGTCACAGTGAGGTAAGATTTCACTACCCAGATGTACAGGGGGGCAGTTACCTTTTCTGAGTGTAAAAGTAATGTGATGTAATTTATGTGGGCTAGCACGAATACGCCATTTCTGAAGCCATAGGTTAGTTGAATCTAGCTGTTTCTGCAATTTGTCACTGGCAGCTTTAGGGCTCTTGTCACTTGCTAGGAATGCTACATCGTCTGCATATGTTGCAATAGTTACATCGTTAGCATTTGGTAGGTCAGATGTAAATATATTATAAAGGACTGGCCCAAGCACAGAACCTTGTGGCACACCAGCCCCTATTTTATGTAAGGAAGAACGAGCTTCACCCTGTTTCACTTGAAAAAGTCGGTCCCTCAAGTAAGATCTAATTACAAGAAACATAGAGTGAGGTAGACTCCTTTTAATCCTGAACAAGATACACGCGGTCGAAAGCCTGTTGAACATCAAGAAAAGCGGCTGAACAAAACTGTTTACTTTCAAGGCTCTGTCTAGCTGCCCCATATACCCTGTGAGTTTGCTCTATGGTGGAGTGAGATTTCCTAAAGCCAAACTGATGTAGAGGCACAACAGGACACTCATTCATAGCAGAGTTCAAGCGTGTTAAGAGTATTTTTTGCCATAGCTTAGAAAGGATTGGAGTTAGACTGATAGGCCTATATGATGACGCTTCATGAACCGGTTTACCGCTCTTGTGAATCATTATTATTTTGGATATTTTCCAGACCATCGGAAAGTGCGCTGTTCTAAAAATGGCATTAAATAAACAAGCCAGAAATGTGATACACTTTCGAGGAAGTTCTTTTAAGATAATAGGGGTCATTAAATCGAATCCAGGAGCCTTCCTGGAGTCCAAGGCTCTGATCTCCCTCGCAATCTCTTTTGGTGAGGTTAGCTTTATTGGGATCCAATGTTGGGGCTCCTCACTCAGAATCAAGTACACATCAGCTTCCTCAGTAAGTTGATCATTTGGTTGAAAGACGCCGGCTAAATGTGTTGCGAATGTTTCGGTTTTTTTCGGTTTAGTCCGTTCTAGCCCAGGAGGAAGATGTTTTGATTGGTGGATAGTGGTCTTGACAATGATTCAGGCTCCGAGCGGCATTCCTGAGGGAGCACTCACCATGCCTAGTTGGGCTCATATTTCTGATTGTGTTATCTATAGTAGCCTGAGTAGCTGCTTTTAGTATTGCTTTCAGCTCCTTTGCTGCACAGTTAAAAATTGTTTTATCTTGAGGTAGCTGTGTTTGATGCCATACTCTTCGCAAGCGACGTTTTTCAGATAACTTTTCACGAATCTCCACGGGTAATGTCATCGACCGCGCAAAGTCAGGCTTGGCTGGTGTATTCAACCATGCTGCAATCTGTATCAAATTTGTGAGCTGAGTGCACGCATCATCCACATCTTCACAGGTCTTAAGAGGGATATTTAGGTTGATATGCTCATTAATATATGAACGGAAGCCTTCCCAGTCCGTCTTGTTATTGCACAAGGATAAAGGTCTCCTCGTTTTCATTATTGTCGTACTTACGGTTAGTATCACCAGTATATGATCAGAAGACCCATCAAAACATGATTCCACAGAGATTCCACACAGATTTATTCCTTTGGTCACAAAGAAATCCACAAGTTTGGCAATTTCGTAGTGTCAGTGGGCCAATAGGTGGGTTCTCCAGTAGAAATATGTTGCATGTGTAGTTTATCCATGCACTCTTTCAATTGCCGACCTCTAGGACAGCTATTTCGTGACCCCCAGTATGGGTGTTTCGCGTTAAAGTCACATCCTACAATAAAGCGATGTCCGAGTGTGTCGAAGTAGTGCTTAAACATGCATTAGATATGTTGTGCTTTGGCGGGCAATAAAGAGCGGATAAAATAATGGGACCCTCACGGCCTTCCAACCTTATACTGGTTGCTTGGATGTGATTTGAAGCGTAGTTTTCCATGAGGCTATGTTTCAAACTAGATTTGATAACTATTGCTGATCCAGCATGTGCAGTTCCATCCGGATGAGGTGTTACATAGATATTAAATCCATTCATTTGGATTAAAACCTTAGTAAACCAACGTAAAACCTTTCAGGTTTTGCATGTGCCTCGGTTATTAACACATTATCTAATTTATTGGATTTGATTATGGTCTCTAATTCATGAATATTAGGTGAAAGACCATTTATATTCCATGTTGCAATCCTAACAGCTGCTAACACGAATTTAACTGTGTGATGACTGTGGAAAGTAGGTTAGTTAGTGTTCCTATTTGTTCGATTAATATATCAATTTTCTTAGATTGACTAATTATAATATCTTCTAGGCATAAGCTAGACTGTTGTGGGTCATTCTTAGTGAGATTAATCATGGCTGACGGTTGTGATTGATTCTTGGTCACACTGGCATATGATCTCGTCTCTGTTTTACTAGGACATACATGTTCCTTGTACTGCTGTGTTTGTGCAACTTCTTGTGTATTCAGCGAGATGCTAGAATGTTCCATTACTTTAGCTGTCAGCTGACTGATGGCTGAATACTTGTGTTTGTTATTTTGTATAACAATTTTTGTGTTATAACAATATTTTGTGAACTGATGACCCGACGTAATATTTTTACTAACCATTATACGCCGAGAATTTTTTGTTTTCCTTGCCTGTAGTTCCATATAAACTTGACAACCTTTATAGTTTACAGGATGGGCACCCTCGCATAAGGCGCATTTGGCTGGTGAATTTCTGTCTTTTTTAGAGCAGTCTGACGTTTTATGAGCTTCTCCGCATTTAACGCACCTGAATGGCCGCATACAGTTATTTTTTGAGTGCCCATACTGCTGGCATCGTTTACTATGGTGTATTGTACTATGGTGTATGATTTACGAGCATCTTCAATTCTAATTTTCTGATGATATATATATTGGATGCATTTTACGGCTTTATTGTTGACGTTGGGTTCCAGGTTAACGAAGAATGTGGATGTGGGGTGTTTATTTGGTCCATATTTTGAGTTGATAATTTCACCTCGAACCGTATTTCCTATTTTCTCGATCTCCTCGATTATGCTCTCATGGGGTGTAGTGTGATGTAAGCTCTTTATCACAATGCGGTACGGCTTAGTGTCCTTACGAGAGAAAGTATGACCAATTAAATTCTTTTGTCTTATCAGATCAATGACTTTTTTATATGTTTCTGTGGAATTGGACTTTATTCGAATAAGATTTTTGTTGATGATTTTATATCTGAATTCATTACTGTCAACTGCAGTAATGATTAGTTGCGTTAGAGCGTTGACATCCTCCATACCGTAAAGCTTAATTGGAGGAGGATTGTTTGGTACTTTTTTCCTCTTGGATATTGGATCATCGATTTGATCAACAGGCAGGCCTTCAAACCTATTAGTTTGTTCAATATCAGATGGTGAGCCTTGTATCTTGCGTTTTTTTCTTTGGACTATTGGTCTTTGCCATGAAGGGCGTTGCTGATCCAATTCCATGGGTTGAGAGGACAGTGACACCGAAGGTGAGAGCTGTTGTTCCGTTATTATGTTCCCTAGTAGTTGAACATTGGGAGCAGTATGTTTGGTCGATAACGGTAATTCATTCAGTGACACGCTACGTGGACGCTGTAGAAACAGACTGGGGTGGAATGCCTGCTGAATAAGTTTCTTGTTACCAGTAGTAGTAACTGCAGCAGGAGCCTGGTTGCCCACTCCTGTGCAGCTTGTTGACGTCGATGTTGGCAAAACTTTGCCCCCCCAGAATACGAGGGGCAGCCCGAGTGGTGCTCGGGGAGGGATTCTCCAGCAATGCCGGTACCCTCCTGGGGTAATTTCTCTTTTGGCCTTGCTTCCATGTTCGTAGTATTTTTAATTCAGGGTTGGTTTCCCCTAGCCAGGTATTCGGTTATGGCGCCGAAGACTCGCCTGCGCCCTTCATACTTAGCTGTTAGAGTCAGCTTCATTTTTAGATTTTGACGAGTCCATTCTAGGGTTCCCGGGTTTGATTCCCGCCAGGGTCAACTTTGAAAAATGAACTCAAATTTGGGTCTGGTCTGGGTCTGGAAAGTAGTGGCAGGGCACACTGCATTTCGCAGTCATTTGGGCAGCCCGTCTGGCGGCAGTAACCACCACCTTATAGAAGACCACCGTGAAGTGAGTGATGCCAGAGCCCATTTCCATATTTACTTCCCAATCCCTTATCCTTAATCCTACTGTAGTCGGCAGCGCACTTTCAGCAGCTTTGGCGTTGCTTGTGTTATAGGGGAAGGTAGCTACTATGAAAGAGGAACATTTCATAATAAAATGGTTGGTGCATACATTGGTTGTATATGATATATTGTCATATATATATGATATATTGTGATATATGGTTGTATATGATATATTGAAATGGCTTTAGGGTTATACTCACAGAATACTTGTACACAATGCTATTCATTACATATGAGGGTCATCAGTAGAAAGTCGCTCCTTAACATGATAAATGTCGTTGACTTATGAACGTATTATGTAATATTTATCTTGACAATATAAATGTTATGATTTAAGTTTGTCTTTATAAACCTCTATGGTCATGTCATCAGTATGTGTCAAGAAACCAATATTTGTAGTTAGTTCTTAATCAAACCTTAATCTGACAGTGGAAAAACCTAAAATGAAAAACTAATGAAGACAATTTATGAACACATCCATTATGTGAATGACTGCACAAATGTCATTGTGTATCATCAGGACCGTTACTATGCACCAATGGTTGGTCATGCTCTGTAACTGGCTAAAGATTATGAAATGATAGCGGAAATGTAATCACCTCTTTAGCATCTTTTGTCCATAACTGACGCAAGTGCCTTGTGCCCTCTTATTGCTGGAATAACATGTTATATTGTGGTACCTTTAAAAACTTTTTTGAAGTGAATCTTTTTTTGGCGCAATGACAATAAAATTTCAAGATTGCGTAACGCTTCAGTAGAAAGATCACGTAACGCTTATAATGTTTCTGCGTGACATCTATTGCTTACTATATATTTAATCACGAAATAAGTTTCACTTCTGAAACGCATACATATACATTATTTTTTTATGTTAAGATAATCAGACATGCTGACGGTTCACTTGATGGTGGGTGGCTACTGTCGTCTAAATCACAAGCAACGCCACAGATGCTGCAAGTGCGCTGCTGACCATATTAGGATTAGGGATTACGAAACTACTTAGTCTAAGGATCATGCCATAATATACGATCAAAAATTTCTGACAGCTCTGATGTACGACTGACATCTATCTATGACGGCGACATCTATCAGGTTTGGGTAGAATTGCTTAGAGAACATAACGCCTTTTAGTTAATGCTTGTCTTAATTTTACTTCTCATATAATTTCTTTATATGAAAATAGATTTTTAAGGAGTTAACTACAATAATAAACGCATCTCTTATGATACTGAATGTACCTATGTATTTTTATTCTATGGCGAAGCAGCGATATCTATCGGGTTTGGGTAGAACTGCTTGGTGAACTCAAAAAAAATAACACTATTGATGGCGCCTACTATTATACTATAATAGAATTAGGAAACGCGTTTTGTACATAATAAATAATAAAATTTGTTTATATAATATTTAATTATATGTATAGTTCGTACAATACATATAAACTACATTAAACTACATATAAACTACAATAATAAACTACATTAATTAAATATATCAAATTTTCCTCCTGTCAGTAGATTCAACATAATTGTCAATAAATCACTAGTGCATTCATTTGTATGACTTATGTTTTATAAGTTCTAATAGTTTATTTTTTCTACTATAGATGTCGCTGGTTATAACGCGCTATCGTTTGGTTCCTCAACGCAAACTACTTACTCTTTTCATACAATATTTTAGACCTTTCGCTTTTATAAACCTTTTGCTGGGGTCAGTTTTGGAGATTAATTTGAACAAACATCGTGACACGTGATTTTTGTATATTAAGAAGATTACAACATTGTGTATAATAAAATTAATAAAAACTTTTTTCTTTTCAGTATAGAAGAGCACGGGTTGTTCTGGCCTCGACTGAAGTGCTCGTCAGAATATTATTAACTAAATGGGTACCTATAATAATGCTTCAAGTTTTCCTTAATAAATTCAAAATTGAACTTTTTGTAATATGTACAGTTGTTTGTATTGTAATTATAAACTAGATTTGCATTGATTAGACTATTCGGGAGTATTATTTAGATTCTTCTTACTTATTTATTTTTGTTAGCAATTCATTTAATAATTTAAAATTTTAATCCTCAAAATGAGCTCAAAATCCTAACATTTTATTGAAAAGATAAAAGATATCAGGTATAAATTTTCTTTATATTTTGTTAATAATATTGACATCACAGTGTGTTTAAATATTTATTGCATATCTAGTGTTACCTGCCACTAATGTGGTAATTGTAATATGATATCTAATCTTAGCACTGTTTTAGTAATAGTTTAATTAAAGGCCACCAATGTCGCCACACGATCATTCTCATACAAAATGTCATCTTTGTTTTAAATTAGTATTATTTTTGAAACAGTCACTGCATTTCGTGCTAAGGTTATGGATATCTGTTAAAATCAGATTGTAGTGGAGTGTTTTTGAATACGTTTTTGAACTTTGTTGTTGACATCACCCTATATATTGAACTGGTTATATGAACATTGAATTATTCGAATTATATTCTATATCTACAATTTACAATAAGCCCTAGGACTTCAACGTGGTCTGAGACTAATAATATGCAAATATACACTTTATTGTGAAGTGATATTTGTTGGATGTTATTGATAACATACTTTCTTACTGACAGTGTTGAAAGGTTAAATTGACATTTGTGTGTTAAATTGACATTTTTGTGCAACAGCCATCGTATTTCTTCATGGGGTGCCATCTCCCATCAAAGCTTAGTAATCACCATGCTTTGCGAGTTTAACCATGAAATAGAACTTTCCCATTGCAGCTGTAAATATTTTTTGTTTTCAACCTGAATTATCGGACATTTGTAAGTCAATATATCACTTTTAAATAATATTAATACATACTGCTTTTTTATTCATGCATTCATTTTTATTTGTATATTTCAGAGCGATGAAATTGTGATCGAAACATTGAAGTAAAATTTCGATAAACTTTAAACTAGTCAGAGTTTTTAGGCATATTTTGAAATTTATTTCTTTCCCCTTTGTGTGTTGAATTGATGAAATTTTTCTATAATGGAATTAGTTCCAGGAATATAACCAGTTTTGTGGTAGCACAATGTATTCTGCAGTCAAACTTTGTATCCTGTCTGGCAGCAGTAACCACCCTAAGACAATTGCCCTACTCTCGTCTTTTGCCCTTTATAGCCACTTATCATCAAGTGAACGTTAACCTGCCTACCGCACTTTATTTAACTAAAAATGAATCGTTAAATGGATGGCTGCATATGTTCTGAGGTCTAAGGGAAGTTGTTATGAAGATTCAAATTCTTTAATTCTTGAAATAAAATGGCTTGAATATAGTATTACAGTTGTGCACCGTTTGCTCTGATATTAATAATACAATGTTCATATATCCTTTACGCCAAAGGCTTAAACATTCCAACATACCCGGTTTCGACTTCCGCCAGGAGCCTTCATTGGTTTTATAGCCCTTAAATGAATTAAATGTGTAGTATTTGCCATTTATCCTAGTAAGAAGCATGTTAATGAGCTGTATTTTAGAAAGTCCCTGATACTGTAAAGATCCCTATTCACTTACTTTTGTAAATAAGTATTAGTTTGCTTTCCTATATTCACACTAATTTATTGTATTATAAAAAAAAAATGTATCATGTAAAGTTACTAGGTGTTGTAAATGCCATTGTTTGAAGCATTGAACGCGATAAATTGTTTGCGCAAAACCGTGTTTACAATTGCATAGAACAAAATGATCAGGAAATGATTTATATCAGTCGTAAGTACGTTTTACTGATGTAATTTTAAGTGATACCACATTTATAATAATATACTAAGTTAAAACTTATTTGTGCAAGTGTAGATATTATGTATGTTGATGAATAAATAGACAATGTTAAATTGCGTTCTTATTTTAAATTTTGGACAAATAAAATGAAAAAAAAAAAAGAAAAATGGTTTTTAGCCTTTATCATTCTCTGTCAATTCCTCTCTGGGGTATATTGGAAAATGTTATCCTTAAAACCTTCACAGAGGATTCGTTTAGCAATAAAAGTTAAAATAATTTAAACGCTTTTCAACACAAACAAAGAAATAATGGACTCATTTAAGACGAGACCAGTGGCTCTAGCACGAGTTTACGATACTACACTCGCTAGCGAGAGCGTAAAATATTTATATGGAAAATTGACAATTTGACATTGACAGTTCACGATTTTCCATACAAAAGCTTTACGTTCTCGCTAGCGAGTGTAGTATCGTAAACTCATACTAGAGCCTCTGTTTAGATGCTAGAAAGTATAAAAAAAAAACGAATAAAGTATTGAGAGCTCCAACCGAAACCAGTTTATAGTTCTCCAAACACATTAAAATTTGTTTGTAAACACGGAGTATGTTAAGGTTACTGTTAAAGCTTATAGGAGTTGGCTCTGAAAATCTGAATGCTGAAATTCATTCCAACAAAATGGAAAAGGGCTGATGATCGTCAGCACGGCGGATCTCATTTTTGTCACACAACCAGTATTATATAAAAAAAATTGTCTGGACATTAGATAGATAGGTACCTAATTACAATTTTTGTTTAATAATAGGACAAAGGGTTGTAGGTTTCCAAAAGATGACGCAACACTGTAAAATCTTTTGTTATCTAGGTTGGATAAGCATCAAAGAAGCGGTGACGGGCCTGAAACCCTCTGCCGCAGTACTACCGCTGTCCGCTGATACGGACATCCATGGGCACCCGTTTTACGGGCTAGCTTTCTTCTGTGCTCCTCTCGCGGTCAAGCCCACAGGGTGAGACACACAAGCGGGAAGCCCAGCGCAAGGGGACTTAAGTAATGAGGAACAAGACAAAACACGCAGAACAAACAACGCGGTAAAAATATTTTTTTAACAGTCTGAGAAGTTTTTTCCACCGGGTAGGTATGCTTTCGTTCACTTGACTTATAGGATCATAGAATATTTTTTCACTTCTTGGCACTTGTACTCATACCCTTTAGGAGCTAATAGATGAAAAAAAATAATACTCTAGGAGTTAAAAGTCGAAAAAAAAAACCCATGGGAGTCAAGGAGAAATAGGTAACAGATTTTGGTCACCTCCTCAATGATGCAGGCAACACCACAGATGCTAATGTTTTGCAAGAATTACTTTAGTTTTTTAAAAATGGAGACCTTCGTCGCTTTCACTTCATGGTTCATGGATCAAAGTAAAAACGCTTGTCATCTCGTAATCGCCGAATTAATTTAGGTATTGAACCAAAATGTATCTCTGGTTTATGCGTAAATAATAAACTATCAAAGGCAAAGGTAGTAGGCAGTGACTATATTTAAAAAAAAGTGGCTATGTTAGTTCCGACGCACGTGGGGAGTTGTCTTTGACTATGAAATTGGAAAAGAGGGTAAAAAATATACATATATGTATGTAATTTTATTCTATGGTGAAGCAGCAACATCTATCGGAGTTGGGTAGAACTGCTTGGTGAACTACAAAAATATAACACTATTGATGGTGCCATCTATTATACTACAATAGAATAAGGGAACGCGGCTTGAACATCAAATAGTTCATCTTTTGACGACAGATGTCGCTGCGCCGGCGTACAAGCGTACCTTTTAGGTACCTAACGCTTGTATTAAATTTACACCTGATAAAATTTCCTTACCGCGGGCCTTATATGAAAGTCTATTCTTAAGGAGGAAAAATAAAATAATAAAAACTGAAAATAAGAAACGCCGATGGAGAGGGGCGACCAGGTTCGTGAGTGTTGTGGAAAAAATGTTTCCAGTAATGAAACTCAATTCAATTTAGCAATATAATTTTATTTCGCTTTATAAAACAATTCACTTTTTTGAACTTCTACTGTAAACATTAAAGGGCAAATATACATAAAAATTGTATATCACAAAACGGAATGTAAAATAGACAAAAGTTTAAACAAATATTACTCTTATACACTAACACATAAAGCATAGTAAAAGTATATCAAGTCAAGTTACCTATATCTGAGCAGAATGTAAATGGATCAAAAAGACCAAAAATTCGTTTTCGAAAAGTAGGTAAAGTACATATAACTGAGACCGTAAATAAATATTGTCCAAATTGTTAGAAGTGTAATAAGGGGCACACAGTACCGTAATACACGGGGTAATATGCGCACTAAAATTTATTTATTGACTTTTTAGTTATTTATAAATAAACTTTTATAAAAGAGATTAGTCTACGTATCTAATTGAGAAGGCACAATTTTTATAATACCATTGAAAAAGCAGAATGGAAGTTTGAAAATGGATGTTATATAATATCCTGAAATGCATTTTAATTTTAAATGCATTTACAAATGTAAATGTAAAATGTTCTTAAAATATATAAATTTGATTTTACATGTAGAATTTAAAAACAAAGCCTCAAACGCTGCGTGACGTCATCATTGCAATCACAATTTTATCCGAGTAGTAGGTAGCATCCCAGCTCAAATAATTGGGTTTATAAATGTGACAAATTTTATTGTACGGAATAAAACAATGTCTACTTATTTATTTTGACGTAGGTAGTCAATAAAGTATACGCTTTGTTGACCATGGTGTCGATTGGTACTTTGTTTTTTTTTAATGGTTTCGATGAGAAATGAAACGTATTTATTTTTAACTACCTACGATATAAGTGTTTTTGAATTCATGCAACAAGAAACTTGTTATGCAAGTAAGTATGTAATCATACTTACTTGCATATTTTAATATGCCTTTAAAAACATATAAATGTTAAATATTATGTAAAAAAATCCGATCTATAGGTACTTAGTAGTACCTATAGGTACTCTTATAGTCCCTATACCTATAGTTCAATCCTAACTAATATTATAAATGCGAAAGTGATCTTCTTTGTTTATTACCATTTCAAGTTTTAACTGCTCAACGAATCATCATCAAAGTTTGCATTGTCAGGGGGACAGATTTTTTATTTAGTCATTTTTTTTAGAAATGGTACCTTGTCAATTAGAACACTAGAAGCGATCATTTTAATAAAAAAAAATGTGCCCACAGAAATACATACGCTATTAATTACCAGAAAATGTAAAGAAAACACATTATTATATTTAAAAAAAATGGACCGCCCGTTCATAGCGCACAGCTAATGGCGCAATATAATCTCTAAAAAAAACATTATATATGGCAATAAAGCACTACAAAATCTCTAAATAAAGCTTCTTTCATATTTAGTAACTAGTCAAGTCAAACTCTAAAGTGTGTAAAAAATTCAGAATACAGAATACCACAAACTCTCAGTACAAAGCCGAGAAAACGGAAATTATTCTATTTAATTTTATTTGAAGCAATTTCACTTACTTGCTAATCATTCAATAATAGCTTTTCATTTAAAATAAAGTTCAAAGTATATTTCATTTAAATTATTGAGTTTTGTGGGGTTCCGGCGTGTAAAATCGTCACTATATAGGCTTACGAAGGTACGGAATAGGATTTCATGGGTAAAAAATTCTTTCAAATTCCAATTATTTAAAAATTTACATTTAAGGAATCGAATAAAAATGCCCTTACTTTTGGAAATCTCGTTTTGAATTAACAAATAGGTGGCAAACCATTTTCATTGCGCGGCTTCTGATTCGTTCTGTATTCTGAGGTAGAAGTGTACCTATTTTTAAACTTATTTACAAATTACAAAATAGGTGGACTCTTCGTTTTGTATGCTCTCCAATCTCACAACACGCCCAATATTCGGTATTTACATTAGAAAAACACCCAATCTCAGTTGCAATCTAACTATAAATAAACATTAGGTACTTAGAATAGTTAATGTCAATTTGGTTTCCTATATAAAAAATATTTTGCGTTCAAGTTCCACTATATAGATTAATGATTGGTCTCCGCTGGCGTTCCAACCATATACCGTCCGTCTAACAAAAAATAGTCGCAGATGTTCGGCAACTAATTTCTCTAGCCTGCATAAACCATTGTCCTGATGCTTACTTGTGTGAATAAAAGGTTAAAGTGTGATAACTTTTACCTAAATTATGTGGAAATTAATATCAATAAATAAAACTGTTTATTTTTACACCAAAGAATTATACCGCAAACGGAGACCAGCAATCATTAATCTATGTTCCACTACACTTATAAATACTGAGGTGATTCATATTTTCACCCTTAACACGCTACAAAAATCACTAAAATAATAAATTTTCATTTATTTCTTACATATATAGATACAAAGACTGACTTTAAAGATTTCTTCCTCCTTATTACTAATTTTATTGTTGTCATACCTACTTTTTTAAATAAGTTTATTAAAAAAAAAAAAAATCATTTATTAGCTAACTTGCACATAACCCGTAGCTGTGCTTTTTAGTTCTAAAAAAATCAGTTCAAATGTCTGTACTAGATATATAACTTATACCTATTTAAAAATAAGAAATGCATGAGCAATATCAAATATCAATAAGCAGCATCATAATCATATCAGAAGATGCGTCGCGTCGGTACTTATTCTAAATTCATATTGACGCTTTAAAATTTCGGCCTGCCGACATGATAATTATATGAATGACAAATATATGTGGTGCTGCACGATAAATAATGAAGTTAATTTGCCTAGAAATTGAATTTATTATCAACAAGTTATTGAATTAAGAGACAACACTCGAATTATTGATTTTCTCATACAAAATTTATCAACAATATCTTCAAGATATTCGGGAAACAGAGGGCGTTATGGTTGCAAATTTCATATACATATATATATTTCTACAATATAATTGCCACATTGCATACACGAAAGGTGTTTTAATAATTTACATTGAATGTGTTGAGTATTAAAATCTTATTCTACTTAAACCATAATAGCGTTCAAACAATAAATAGTTTGTTTAATAAACTCTAAGCTATGGCAGTGGGCACTGATTGTTCGTGACAGTCTTTATAAAAAATATAATTTATGCTAACAATTAAATTATAATTTAACGAACTAAAATGAGATTCATTGGAAATCTTGTACTATTTTATTATACTCTCGTTTCGGCGTCGTCTTCAAATGATTTCCTGTAACAGATATTTTTATATTATTAGGTAATAAAAATTCTTTCATATCACCAAGAGTGTAGCTCTTGGTTAGGTTTTTTTTTTATTACAAGCAAATGTTACAGTAATGTGTTGACCAAAAAGTCCATACAGTATTTGCTAATTAGCTTACCCGCTCAAACAAAAACAAAACTCTTAACAAATTCTATTGTCTGCAGTTATTACAAAAATAATATTTCAGGCCGATTTAGATTTAGGCGAAAATGTTTAAAATGAATAACTATTATTCATTTAATATGATTAAAATAATGCTAATTATTTCAAGAAAAGAAAGTGTCGTGCACATTTACGGAGGGGTGTGTGTAATGTAACCTTTATAACGAAGGAGCTGCAGTATACGAATTAAATTTTAAATTAATTTTGAATTAATTTTTGTGAATGGATAATTCTAATATTCGAAATATGGCAAAATATAGTACTTGATCAAAACGGTCAATATACAATTATTATTTAGAATTTAACATATATTCTTAAAAACGTTTTTCATTTAGACTTCCATTTATTGCACGGACTTTTTTGTCGAACTAATATTTTATTTAGCAAAATTAGTACTATTTGACTGCGTCTTCAAGTTGACATAATTTTATTTAAATGTTTGACTGACACGTACACTAGCATATCGTATTTGTACCTACATAATAGGGTATTTTTCAATTATTAAGTTTAAAGCGTTTAAACTTAATTATTGATGAATTTTAAGCTATATTTTTAGTTTTGCATAAATAATAACCGGATAAGAATAATAAAACACAAAAAAAATCTCATTTAAAATTTGCCGCCTAAACAGCCATATGCCGTCACGTGATCGGTATGACGTTATATTACTCAAACAAAATAGAGCATTATAATTAATATTAATATATATCATAACTTCAAGAGGAACACGAAATTATCTTCACAAAAGTAAATTGATGTTATTAGGTGATAGTTTTTCCAGTCTCTCGTCAGTCTTTGTTTGAGTAATATCACGTCATAGAGACCACGTGACGACGTATGGTGATTTGATTTGATTGTGATATTTTTTTTATTTTATCACTGTTATCCAGTTATAATTTATGCAAAACTAAAAAATATTGCTTAAAATTGATCAACAATTAAGTTTAAACAGTTTTTGAAATATAGGCAAATACCCTATTAAATACAAAAAAGGCACTTATAAAATGCAAGAACTAAAACAATCGCAATAAGGTATAATCATTGTTGTCAATAGAGGGCTGTTACAACACAAATGTTTAATTCACGGAAGGAATATTTTTGTTCTCTAGTCCACCGAGAATTTACCCAAAAGATTAAAAACATAGAAGAGAATAAATGTAGAATTCAAAAAGGACGACCAATTTTGAAAACATTATAGATGCAAACATTTAAGTAGTATCTATCAAACATTTAACTTGCTGAATATTATGCTGTTCAATAATAACAAAAACATACCTACTTTAAAAAGTTTAAAATAATATGATGAAAATAGTTGATTTACAAAACAGAAGAACTAATTATTCACAGGCAGCGAACATTACAATATTGCACCATTACGGTCAATCTAAATATATCGGCAAACTGATTTAAAACAAGCTTAAAAAAAAACTAAAAACATGCATAGTAAATAACTGATAACACTTTACCTCGTCCCTAAAATGGCAGATGATTTTGCGCGCGGCAACACCACCAGTTAGCAAAGCAAAAGATGATTTACAATGAGTGTTTCTCATACAACCGCCACCATCTATCAGAACAATTAATTGATATGTGACCACATTTACAATGTTTAAAGAAGTAGAACACTTGTTTTTCTTTAGAAATTACTGTGAGGGACAATTTTAAATTTAATACTATGAAAACTGAATCATGCGTCTGGCAACGCCATGCAGTAATGATAAATAAATAAAATAAAATCACTTACTCGCTAGTTTCTCCCATACTAGCCAGTGGCGCCCCCATCGGCGGTTGTCCCTCGGCTAGACGACAAAAAATATAAAAAATTATATGTCAACAAGTATCAGAAGTTCCATCGATGCATCTGAATAATGAATTATGCCTAATAAGCACATGTCGTTTAGTATTGTAGCTATCACATTGAATTTGGGCAATTTGGCAATCACCTTCGATGAAATAATAGCTCTACTCATTAATATTGCCTTACAAAATTAAGCCTACAATTTATGCCTGTTCGTTCTTAGAAAAAGTCCCAAGTGTGATAGTATTATCACACTTTGGTATAAGTAGCGTCATTGATTACATCCGCATTATAAAACTCGCGAAGAAATAGGATTATACTTCATTTTAATGTATAAGTAGGTAGTTCATTCACATGTTAATTTATTTATAAATAGTTTTTTTTTCTCTATCATAAATTGTCATCGTCAAAAGTGGCGTCCATCTGAAACAACTGCACATGCCAAAATTGGACATATGCAATTTCGATTGAAAGCGACTTCTGTTTTTCTCTGATTCTGAAGTAAATAACAGCGGGTAAAGTAAACAACATGAACAGCGCCTCTAATGCTAAAACAGACACTAAATATTCCGAACTATTTGAAAGATGTTGTCACGTTTCCTCGAGGAGTTCTTGATACCACCAGAAACAATTTTTCTTGATTCAAGAACTCCACTTGGCCTGTGGTTCGCACAGTCGTTTTCACAATTTATCGTCAATTTCTAGCAAAGTTCGGACGAAAAATGGCATGCAATGTTCCCTACGTTGTCAAGTCGATTTCACTAATCAAATGAATCTCGCATCTACAGTTTAATGAATTTAGAAGCAAATGAAATGGATAAGCAAAAAAGCGTGTATACCAATACGCGGCGGGTCGATCCGAGCGCGTGCCGGCGGCGCGTGATCTTCCTCAGCTATACAAAACACACAAAAACTAACATAAAACGTGTACAAACACAAACATATTAAAAACAATTAACATATAAACAAAATGGTAACTACTGCGGTAAAGAGACAGAATGGAGCAAATAATTACTTAAACATTTTTTATTATTTATTAATTAAATAATAAAAAAATAGCATAATCCATTTTTTTTAATCCCTTTCTATGGCTCTTTAGGGTCCAGTTTTACGAGGCTAGAGAGGGAGTAACGCGATCATTGAGTGAAACTAAGGTTGATAAAACGAAACACGAGAAGACAAAAAATGACAGTTATTAGATTCGCTATATCAACAGTTGATAGATACTTATGTCTATTCTATCTATTTGTAACGTTCAACATTTATCTTATCACAAGATACAAATAGATTCGTGAGTTATTAGTTCAGAGTAAAAACAACGTGAACAATTTGAATATTTTGCTTTAATTTTTTTTTCATTACCTTTATGTCTTGTTTTATTGTCTTTATTGCCTTTTAAATGCTCCAAACAATTACTAAAGAGTGTATATATTATTATTAATAATAATATACATTAAAAAGGGGATTAAAAGAAAATGGGATTCAAGCGAAAATTAGCGTAAAAATAAAAGCAACTTCCATAAAATCTAAAATATGCTACAGTTTCGCCCTTACCTGTATAAGGGAACAAATATTTATCATGAGGATGATGCTTATCGGAGCTCTCCGACACCCTGTCGTTGTAGTCGCCGTAGTGGCTTTCCATCTTCCTCTGATAGTCGTTCTTGAGCATTGTCGCTATGCCCGAATCGCGGAAGTCCCTCGAATATCCGTCGTGTTCTCTTGTCGACACCCCCGAATCTCTAAAGTCCCTCGAACCGTACACGTTAGGTTCAGTGTTCAAGTATTTCGTAGGACTGTATCCGTAGTCTGAAGTTCTCGATGACAAGTATGTTTTAGAGCCGTAGGGGTTGGTGGGCAGTCTGTACATTGTGGGAGATATCGGATAGTTCGGGTCGTAAGTGATTTGTTTGTCGGTGTCTGTTGGCATTACGCCGTACATCAAATCGTCATCCATTACGCCGCCGTATCTGAAATTTATTATTTGTATGTAGGATATAAGAAATTCCAAGGGTTCAAGGCTAGTGAAACTTCCATCCGAAGTTTCTAACCTGCAAGAATCTCCAACGAATACCTAATCTCTATATTTAAAAATGAATCCCCATTTCCCTTGGTCACGGCATCACGCGTGAACGGGTAGACCGATTTTATTTCGGTTTTCACTAATGGAAAGAGGAATGAACGGGGAATGTTTATATATATATATATATATATATAAACTGCACCGCGGGCGAAGCCGGGGGCGGGTCGCTAGTTAAGTATAAAATTAAAATAAAGTTTGTTCAGCCTTATATTATTATCCTTCGAGCTTTCTGCCCTTTTGGCAGGCGAGCGTTCGAGCCACTGTGCAAATCTACTCGTATCATTGCGATTGATAATAGAAAATGACTTTATTTCCGCAGTTTGCGTTTTTAATATTTTGTCACTAAAATCGATTATAGGACGAGTGCTAACAGATCTGCTCCATGTTGAGAAATCGCTCTGGATCGCTCCATTGAGCAGTACACACACGCACAAACTACTGCACCCCCGCATATATGTATATGTTTATGTGTGTATATTTATATAATAGGTACATATTGTATTTTATATAAACATTTATAAACTGTAAGTTGTTAAATCTAGTAATAGGTTTTGTAAAAAAATATTTTGATTTTTTAATATGTTTTTAATGTGTTCATGTAGCGTTAGGCTTGCTAATAAATTAATTAATAATAAGTTTTCATGGGTTTTATTCAACTTTAGAAACACTTAAAAAAAAAAGACGTGTTTACGTGATAATGGTATCAATAAATTATAATAAAATATTTCAATAGGGATTGTAAATTTGGAAATATGGTTTTTTCAGCGTTTTGCACTCTGAGGTGCAAGTACAGCCTTTAAATATAGCCTTAAAGTTCAAATACATTTATCTAGTGGCGTGATACGATAAAATGAACAACTTCTCCATAAAAAATACATATACGTGCCAACTTGTATGATTATTGGCCAAACGGTGTTGGAGTTTAGCGATCACATATACAAATATCCATTTTATATACAGTATCGTATATTATATTTATAAAGTAGGTAGGTACTACATAAACATAATTTTGACTATTCATAAAGTAGCTAGAAAGACTCAGGAACAAAAAGATTAAGGGTATTTTTAAATCCACAGATAATTGTAACAAACCTGTTGTCAAGAGGCAGCGTGGAGGCGTCTACGGTGGCCACGTAAGTGTCGTGCACGTTCTCTAAGAGAGAGGGCTTGAGCGTGTGGCGGGCGAGTTGCGCCAGCACATCCGACGTGAGGTCCGGATTAGGCAGAGGCAGCGGCGTGGGCGACCCGCCCGAGCCCTCCCCCGACCCGGACCCCGACCAGCGACCGGACACGCGACCCGGACCTGGAACTAACACGTTCCCTGCCTATAGCGAATCACAGGGCGAATGCATACCAACATTTGTGTTCTTCTGAAGTTTCGCATGGTCCACCTGATAGTAGGTAGAGGGATTGCCAATGCGTGGTTTAAACTTGATGAGATAATCAGGGATTACTCACCAAATCGCATCAAGATAGTTACGGTAGTCTTTTATCTGATGATCTAATTAAGTCAGACGCATATCGAAATACAAATCTTTAATTGAATTGGGAAGCCGCTTGTGGTCCATTTCAAGCTCATAGAATAAAAAAAAAGTATACCTACCTTCTCTGACGTGAGGCGGCCATCTTGGCGAAAGGGCCAATGGTGCGCCTTCAGTTATATTCGGCAAATATCCGGAACTCGCTGCGCTGGTTCCGCGATCGCCTACAGTGACATTTATGCATTTTTAACACTAGGAAACCAAGTTTATGAAAATATTGAAATAATAATAACAACTAAATATATTAATTGATGACATTACCTACTGCATGCATATAAGTAGGTACAACTGGTACAACAGTAACTACTCTAATCTATACATACATAACATACAATGAAATCGTAAACGAGCCGTGTCTGTTTTTTTTTTTCAATAAAAAGAAAAACTGTTGGCACTTATGTTACCGAGGTCAAAAAATAGTTTTTAGAATTTTTGTCTCTTTGTTTGTAGATTTGTGCACGCTAATCTCAGAGACGGTTTAACCGATTTGAATGTGGTTTTCATTAGTGTACTGTAGCAAGCTTCCCGTAACATTGTTTGTGTGTCCTCGGTGTGCCTTGCGATGCAAGCAATACACCAGGTACTATCAAAATAGCTACAACTACAACTACGCGACTGTCCATTTCTAAATGTATGTTTACATTAAGTCGAAATACAGATCACGAATCTATTTAAATATATAAAAAGTGTGTGTGTCAGCTCCGACGCACGGCTGGAGTTTACACGTATAAAATTAAAAGTATAACATTTTCCTTGTGTCGATAGATAACTGGATATATATATATTAATTACTTTATATTATTTAATTACATTAAGCATACTCAGATGTCACCTGTTCCAACAAAAGTTATGTTAGTTACGTTCGGTATACATAACTACGTTTTATAAGTTCAAATATTTCATTTTTCGACGACAGGTGTCGCTGTGCCGGCAGGTTATATCGCGCTATTGATTCGTTCCTCAACGCGGAGATTAGGGAACATAAATTTATGCGTCACCTGTCAAAGTGACATATAAAGTAATGGTTTGTAGTTAACGCTTGTATTAATTTTACTCCTCATAAAATTTCCACAACGGGGGCCTTAGCTAGGGATGGGCAAATAAGAAATATATATCGATATATATCGTATCGATATTTTTAAAAAATATCGATTTATTTAAAGTAAAAATATCGATATTTCGATATATCGATATTTTTTACCTAGTATTTTTAATTTTTAATTTATAAAATACGTTTTAAGTATCACCAACAAGCACACACAAACAGAAAAATACAAAAATAACACATGTGCAAAAGGTAGGTACTCAGTATAAGATACAGTAATAAGAACTGCTAAGGATTGGAACTCATTGCCTGCGTCTGTGTTGACACAGAACTACAACCTCGGGGTCTTCAAAACTAGGGTAAATGGGCAGTTACTAGGTAAGCGTGGTCCACCTTCGGCCATATCTGCACCTCACATCAGGTGAGATAGTGGTCAAGCGCTACCTCGATTTCATAAAAAAAATAATTTAAGAAATAGCCAAAACACACCAATTATGTCGCTATCTATCAACGGAGAAACTGCAAAAATGTGTACGTAAAAAAGACAACATTTTTACTTAGTAGTTTTATTTTGATTAAAATACGTATTAAGTATCACCAACAAGCACTCACTAATAGACAAATACAAAAATAACACACGTGAAAAAGGTAGGTAGTATATTAAAAATACAAAAATAAAAAATTAAGAAATAGGTAGCCATTATACACCAATTATGTCACTATCAACGGAGAAATTGAAAAAATATGTACATGAAAAAGACAAAAAATAAACAACTATAAAAAGTCAAGAGTAAAATGATATTTCTAACTTCGAATTCGAGCACAGATAATTGGAATTTCTTTCATTCGACATTAGATTATTTTAAAGACAACTGTATGAACGTTCGTTGTGAAACAAATAGAATTAAACTGAGTCCATTTTAATTTTGTCTGAAAGAAATTTTTATAATCACCAGTTGACGTGACAGTCTAAGCTCTTAAAAAATATCGAATTTGATACCATTTTGATACTGGAAAATAAATATCGAATATCGATATTTTGAGATTTAAAATATCGACGATATATATCGATTATTTTCTGAAAAAATATCGATATTTTGATATATCGATATTTTTTACCCAAGCCTAGCCTTAGCTCTTATTGAAAAATTTGAAAAATGATTCTTAAGGATTAAAAAAAATGAGAGTAGCTATTTCGAAACCTCACCTCAGCACAGATTTGAGAAGTTATGCCCAAAAAAATAAGCTTTATCCGTCTCATTCCCGATAAAGATTTTGAAGTTTTCTTTTAATTAAATAATCTAGAACTACACGCTTAGGTATCTTATTTTGCAAGGGCGTCACAAAAAAAAATGCAAAGGGAGTAGCAGAGGTTATTTTGTTCTGTGCGGTCTGGTCCGTTGAGTTCTACTATTTCTACTAATTTGACTAAACAGAAAAAAAAATTCCGCTCAGTTCTACGGCGTACCATGATAGAACTTAGCGGATTTATTTCCGCTTAGTTTTCTACTATATTGAGTCTGGTGAAATATATATATCATGAAAACATTTGGTAAAAGGTATGCACATATATGTACATATATTTTTATATAAGTTACGTTCTTATATTTCTGAAACTAACCTGCTGCAAAAGCAGAAATCGTTTAGTTCTATTAGTAGAATTCAACGGAGCAGGCGTTCTGTGGCTAGAGCGAATAAAGATGGTACCAGAAGGGCGCAGATGGGCATGTCGCTGTTCGGAGCGACGCGCGCTAGTGTCGTCGTCGTCGGACGAGTGGCTGGAGGCCAGCTCTAGGCTGCGCGCGCTGTCACTGTCACTGTCGGAACCCCCCGCGCGCTCCTCCGCTTCCCCTGCCCCGCCATCGCCCTCTGCCTCACCCTCGCGCCGCTTGCGCCGCCGTCGGTTCGACTCTACATTTCATTATAAATATATAAATAAAAAATAACTTTTTATTAGAAAACAGTAAAATAGCAGTCTATTTGCTGTCCTATCTTTTCCTAATCCTTTATCCTTAATCTTATTATGGTCGGCAGCGCACTTGCAGCACCGTTGTCTGTGTTACAGGTGACAGTAGCCAACTACCATCAAGTGGACCGTCAGAAAAATACAATTTTTATAGTATTTTCACTGTATGATGATATGCGTGACATGAACTGTTTTCAACTAAAAAAACTGGCACAAAAAAAATTACAATTAAACAAACAAATGTACGATAAAAAAATATCAATTCAAAAAACACAAAAGGAATTATCATTTTTATTATTAATTTATCTTAATTATTAATCTTTATTATTAATAAATAATTGTAATAAAAACACATATTTTAAAAGTGTTAAACGAGTGGAACGGAACTTGTGTCAATAGGGATTGACAATAGGGATATTCACTTATATTCCATATATCGAAAGTACTCTATGTTTGTCATGTGAAACTCGAAGATTTAACGAACATTATTTCTATTCTATATATTTTTAAAAACATCGTATTTTTGATAATAAAACTAAAGCTGTCTAATAATAACAATAAAACAAAAGTAAATATTTTTCTGAGTCTGATACGAGTTGTCAAGTTTCGAGTTCTGACAGTAATGAATACATAAATTAATATTTTAAACAGACAGCATTGTATTCTATAATTTATTTACCATAACCCGTTTATTAAAATTTAAGAATTTATTTCTAAATCTTCAGATTCTAAAATCGGTAGTTCGATTCCATTTGCTTTGACAACTGATTCGATATTTTCAAACAATCGATTAAATATCGTTAGGTTGCATCACTAAAATTGTCAGTTACGAACTGCTGTCACGCATATCATCATACAGTGAAAATACTATAATGCACATTGATACAAAATAATGCTTCTTAGACTAGAAGAGTACCAAAGAGAAAATTCAAAATGGATGGTCCCGATTTAATTTTGTACTTTTCAAGTTGACTGCGAAACCTGCCACTACTTAAGCACACCTTTAGTAGTGGCAGGTTTGGCAGTAATAAATTAAAGCAGACTATCTGGCGACAGCAACCGCACTCTTACAAAAGACCGATATAAAATAATATCGCAATATGTGCTGTTGTTCGGTCAATGAGTAAGGGAATGCCAGAGCCAATTTCTCCTTTCCTTAAATCCTACTAAGGTCAGCAGCGCATACAGCATTTGTTACGTTACTTATTGTGTTAATGAGATGGTTTGACTTCGGATACGATTGCCTTTGGAGTATGCAACATAGAATACTATTACTAAGACCGTAGGTCCGTTTTCTTGGTGCATTAATTTACATGTTTTGTTTCTCAAATAGACAAAAAAAAAAGATGAGGGTGATTCAAATCAACCTTCATCATGCGATGGCTGCCACAGCAGTGCTAGAGCGCCTTCTCCTGCGGGGTGAGGTTGATATCGCCCTCATACAAGAGCCCTGGACCCAAAATGGAGCGGTTCTGGGACTTCAGTCTGCAGGTAAAATACTTCATAATACCTGTGGCTCAAAGCCCAGGGCAAGCATAGTTTTCAATAAAAATATTGAATATTTGCCAGTGCCAGAGTTATGTACTGACGACATGGCGGCAGCTTTTATCAACATCAAAGGCAGGGAGGGAACACGCCTCATCGTCTGTTCTGCGTACCTACCTTATGACGGACATGATCCTACGGTGGAGCTTGCGCGATTGGTGGCGTACGCGCATCATCATAAAGCCGAGCTACTTGTTGGAGCCGATGCCAATGCCCATCACGTAACGTGGGGCAGCACCGATACAAACAATAGAGGTGAGTTACTACATGACTTTCTCTTAGTTAACTGTTTACAGGTACTCAACAGAGGGAGCAAGCCGACCTTCGTGACAACTGTAAGGCAGGAAGTTTTAGACATAACATTCGCCACTGACAACATGGCCAAGTTTATATCAAACTGGCATGTCAGTGGAGAAAGCTCTATGTCTGATCATAGACAAATCCGTTTTGATCTAGCAACATCTACAAAAGATCAAACTGTAACATACAGGGATCCAAAAGCTACAGCCTGGGACGTTTATAACAACAAACTAAGGCAAAATCTTGAGGACTTCCCCAAAAGTATATGTACACCGGAGGAGCTAGAACATACAGTGGAGGCTATCACGAGGGCAATAAAGAGTGCCTTTGAGGAAAGCTGTCCGCTCAGAACAAAGCACTCCAAAAGAAATGTACCCTGGTGGAACTCAAGGCTCAAGAAGCTTCGGGAGAAAACCAGACGTCTATTCAACAAGGCAAGAAGAACCCTTGAATGGGAAATCTATAAGAAGGCCTTGACTGAATACAATAAGGAGATAAGGAAGTCCAAGCGTGCTGCATGGAGGAAGCTCTGCGAGGAATTAACACAAATGCCTCAAGGGGCCAGAATCCATAGACTGCTCGCGAAGGACAAGCCTAGTCAATTAGGGCTGCTTAAGAGACCTGATGGCTCCTTTACGAACACTGAAGAGGAAACTCTTCAGTTGCTGATAAAAACTCACTTTCCGGGGGCTCAGAGCTTTTCGGCCGGATCAGACGGAACGCCTTTACACCAAAGGCCTCGAAATGAGGACCGTAACAGAGCGGCTGATCTCATCCGACCCAAAGTTGTGAAATGGGCTATCAAGTCCTTTAAACCCCTGAAGTCCAGTGGTGAAGACGGACTGTTGCCCATTCTATTACAGAAAGGCATAGACGTACTCACGCCCTATCTGGTAAAGATCTACCGAGCAAGTTATGCCTGGGGATATATACCGGAACAATGGACCCGGGCTAAGGTATTATTTATACCTAAGGCAGGTCGGAGGGATTATGCTCTGCCTAAGTCTTTCAGACCAATTTGCCTAACGTCCTTTATGCTTAAAACTCTAGAAAAGATTATAGATAAGTACATAAGGGACAAAGCCCTGGCCTTGAAACCCATTCATTCCACCCAGCACGCCTATCAGAAGGGAAGGTCCACAGAGACGGCCCTTATCCAACTAGCTGACAGGGCGGAAAGGGCTTTGGATGATAAACAGATAGCTCTGTGCGCATTTTTGGACATAGAAGGCGCATTTGATAATACTCCCACCAACACGTTAGTGAGGGGACTACAAAACAAAAATGTGGACCCGACTACAGTTAGGTGGGTAAAGGCCATGCTATCCAAACGTAAAGCGAAGGTCGAACTACACGATACCTCGCTCACTGTAGCAACTACAAGAGGATGCCCGCAGGGCGGTGTTCTATCACCACTGCTTTGGACTCTTGCAGTTGATCAGCTTCTGTACAGGCTGGCAGAACACAAGATCGATGCCCTAGGTTATGCTGATGACCTAGTGGTGATCATAAGAGGTTTCTGCCAAAGCACAATTTCGGCCCTGTTACAGAAAGCTTTAAACATCATTTGCGAATGGTGCACAGCAAATGAACTGTTAGTTAACGGTGATAAAACCGCTATAGTACCGTTTACCAAAAAGAGGCTACTGGACAAATTAAAGCCACCTCTAGTAAATGGTAAACGAGTTGAATTTTCCACAGAGGTCAAATATCTGGGAGTTACTTTCGACCAGAGACTAACGTGGAATGCACACATTGGAAATGTGATAAATAAGGCTAAGGCGGCCCTATTTATCAGTCGTCGAATGGTAGGGAAGAGTTGGGGCCCGTGTCCAAAGCTCACCCTCTGGCTGTACACTGCTATTGTGAGGCCGATGATCGCCTACGCCTCTATAGTATGGTATAGAAAAGCCAACCAGAAAACGACCATCGACTAGCTTAATGGCGTACAGCGTTTGGCATATCTGATGATAACAGGAGCCATGTCGAGTTCCCCCGGAGCATCTCTGGAGGCTATTCTGGGCTTACCGCCTCTAAATCTATTTTTAGAGAAGGAGGCGAGAAACAGTATGCACAGAATGATGAATCGGGGTAAACACAATTGGCTGTCCAAGGTACTCAGAGCTCTAGAAGACTCAGTACTAAGGGATCCCATCCTAGGCATGCCTACTGATACAATGGTACCACAGTACATAGAAGCAAAGTATTATACTGTGGAGCTACTCTCAAGAGAAAACTGGTCAAATAACAAGATCTCTTGGGAGGAAGGTAGCCTTTCCTGGTATACTGATGGGTCCAAATCAGGACCTGACGTAGGCTGTGGAGTGTATGGCGGTGACCAGGAATACAGGACCAGTGTAAACTTGGGACAGTACGCCAGCATCTTCCAAGCAGAGGTCTTCGCCATCCTAGAATGCGCGGAAATCAACCTGCAAAGAAACTACGTCAAACGTGTAATTTACATTCATTCAGATAGTCAGGCTGCACTTCAAGCACTAGACTCAGACTCTACAGTCTCAAAGCTTGTGCGAAACTGTGTAGACAACTTAAATACCTTAGGACGCAAGAACAAAGTGGTCCTAAGATGGGTACCTGGCCATATGGGGATCGAAGGCAATGAAATTGCCGACGAATTGGCTCGTGTAGGCGCAAAAGGTAGGCTAATAGGTCCTGAACCTATGTGCGGACTACCAAATAGCCTAGCTCGCTGGACCATATGGAACCAGTGCTTTATTAAATCTTACCAACGCTGGATTAACTTGCCAGGGTTGAACCATTCCAAAGCGCTTATTAAAGCCTATAGTCGAAACGTGACAAATCAGGCTATGTCGCTTAGTAGGAGCAATTTGTGTATGCTATCTAGGGCACTAACGGGGCACTGCCGCCTCAATAGGCACCTAAAAGTAATGGGGCTCACTAGTACGGGAGAGTGTCGCTTCTGCCATGAGGCAGAAGAAACACCAATGCATATCCTGTGCGAATGTGGCCCCCTGATGCACAAGCGCAGTCACATCCTAGGAAGTCACACAATGGCTTGTGAAGATGTGAAGAATGCCTCTATCAAAAAAGTACTACAGTTCCTTAACGTGGTAGGTATAGGTAGAGAGCTTTAGTTCACGTGGCGATCACAATATTTCAGCAATGGACGAAGTGATACTGGTACTCTAGCAGACAGAAATAGCCACTAAGATAAGATAAGATAAGATAAGATTCTCAAATAGACAAGGATGGTGTGTCTAGTCGAGGATATTCGAGACAAAACTATAGCCTAATCGAGAAGAAGAGAAAATGTGTGTTATTGTTGAATATTTACCGTCTCTGGTGTGTGGAGAGGAGTGGAAGCCGCGCAGGTAGGCGGGCATATCGCTTGCACTGGTGTTATAGTTGGACGTTGATGTCGATGTATGACGCAGCTGGCCATCGCTGCGACTGGTATTCAAAAATATAATGTGCATTTGGTTTGACAATACAAAACATGTACCTATCTAATAATTTTATATGAGCAATTCTTGTATATTATATATATTTCGCGTACATATACAGGGTGGGCCAGAAATTGCTCGTATACCTCTCGGGAGACAAAACTATGACTATATTGGAGTAATTTAACCCCAGCCATATACGCGTCGAAAATTATCAATTTTTGAGAATTTGAAAAATTTGACTATTTTTTGGAGATTATCCGGATTTTTTATATTGAAATATTGTAAAAATATACCAGTAATATATTGACTGGAAATTTTGTACCATTTAAAAGCTAACTAAATTAATAACATAATAAAATTTAATTGTATTCCGTATTTGTGTTTATCTTTTTTGATGCATGATCACATGAGTTACTGAATATTTTTTTATCTTTACACAAATGTGATTATTATTATTTAAATGTACGAAAATTATAGTAAAAAACATATAGATAACTTCATTGTGTTCTCAGCTCTCTAACAAGGTAAAACTGCAACAATTGGCACGTCCAGAACGCGGAGCGTTTTGGAGAAACTAAATTTGCTGGCACATTTTGATAACCATCTACAAAATGTATGGAACTCGTTTAAAAAGCATCCAAATCACTCACTAGAATTGTCAAATTTTTTTTTTTAAATAAATAAAGAAAAGAAAGAATACTTACACCTATTTCTTGTAAAAACGCAATTTTTTTAGAAAAAATAGGGTTTTTTTTAAACTACTTATTAAAGTGCCATCTCCTTTGTGATATTGTGGTATATTGGATGATAATCAACAGTTACCTCAAAATTTTGTGAGATGGCACCATACTCCATACTGATGTAAAAAAAAACCAGATTGTCCAGATTCTATTTACTGATATCAAAGATAAATATTTTGATTATATTTGATTTGACAATAATTATAAATAGTCACCTGTAAGGACTAGAACTGGTCTTGGTGGTAGACCTGGAAGTAGTGGAGGAAGCTGATATGCCGATGTTGCGCAGCTGACGACCCGGCTCAGTGCTGCTGTGATACGCAAGCGAAGATCTTGGACAATAACACAAAAAGTTATATTCAAGCAAATTTATAAATGTAAATATTCAAGTGATATGGAGAATATCATAATATATTCATGGGTACATTTAGATATTGTCAACTATTGTCAAAATGTTAAATATACTATGACTATTAGTGCATAAATATCCTTAGATTTAATCTAATATACCAAGAATTTAGAATATATATATTTATATACTTGAGAATTAAAAAAACTACTTACTCAACCGCTCTAGCGACATTCAAATCGGAATATTTTAATTTAAATTAAATTAAGACGACGGATGTATGGATGTTTGTTACTTTTTCACGCAAAAACTACTGAACGGATTTTGTTGAAACTTTACAAGAATATAGTTTATACATCAGAAAAATATACAGGCTATTATTTAAAGAGAGACGCGGACGAAGCCGCGTGTAAATAATAAGTGTAATAATAAGTTTTAATAAGATTACAATTTAAGAGGAAATGCATCTCAGGATTTTTTTTCTATTTAGCTGAGGATTATATTTATCTAACGAAGTTTAGAACACATTAGGCGTAAACAGCTTAATTACCTGTTCACTTGTGATATGTTTTGAGCACTGCTGCTTACTATTATCGATGTGTCGACTAGAGGCACTTTCTTTCCCATACATCTGAGAATGGTTCTGCAAAATATAGTACAGTAAAATGAATTGATGTATAGTCGCCAAGGCCGCGTTGTCATCTGGCATAGTTTGTCGTAGACTGTCCGCTATACTATTTTACTACCGTATACTTAAAAAATTTTCTTCTTTTCAAACCTTCGAAAGCTACCTTAACTCCTAAAAACTGGAAAACTATTTTAACAATAATTTTTAACTGCAAATCTTAAAAAAATAATGATTCTTGAAAAAAAAAACCCCGATTCTTGAAAAAAATAAAACTAATGTTGCAATCTTATTTTGCGACTAGATGTCGTTTTACACTAAAAAATTGTAGTAGACTTACAACTTTTTTGAACTACAATACAATAAAAAAATCTTGCAGTAAATAACAAAGCTTCTTCCAGTGGTTTTATTTATCTCAATGCTAGGACTTGCAACACATGAGAAACTTAAAACGATCCTAAAATCATATGTTAATACTAAAACCATTTTGAAATACAATATATTTTCAAACCAATATGGCTATTTTTAGGAAATATTCCAATACAGCTGATTATTTGCCGGCGGGCGTTACGCTGTTACTCATTTTTTGTATAGATAAATTATTAAAAATTTTGAACTGTAGACGCTTACTGAACGCGTGGAGATGTTTGGAGAATGGAGATCTTTTAAAAGTATTAAATCATAACTTATAAAAATCCATTGTTAGTATTAAAAGCATCTTTAAAAAAATGCACTGATAGACATTTAAGGCCACAATTACATCGTTAAAATAGCTTTTATATTTAAAGAGCTCCTAATTGATAGAAGCTTTCTGGTATTAGTGGACAAACCTGCGTAGGTTTTCGCGCACGCGCACGTTGAAGACGAGGTATCCTAGCGCAGCAGCTAACGCGTGCGCAGTTAGCGAGACGGCCAGCACAGCGCTGAGAGCGTCGCGTCGTGAGCCCGCTTCGCTTCCTAGCACCAGGGCACTCGCCCAGCTCACGCACAACAACGGCAAGCATACCACGCTCACGCCCAGCAGCATCCTACACAGATGCAATACCCTTGCAGTGACAACATGCTTATTTCAACACAATGAGATGCAATTAAGTGACAAGGAGGATTTTAAAATTATCAGAGAGAATCTATATGGCCAATACATAATTGATTAAATTTTGATTTTTTTTTTTTTCAAAAAATATATGAAACAAACACTAAATGTTACGAGAAGCTTGCTGCAATACATCAATGAAAATCGAATTCAAATCGGTTAAGTCGTTTCTGAGATTAGCGTGCACAAATGCACCGACAAACAGACAAAAATTCTAAAAACTATTTTTTAAAACCGGTAACGTAAGTACATATTATGTACAGATACGGCTCGTTTTAGATTTTCTTCTATGTATAGAATGTATCTATATATTCTATTTATATATTTTTTAATTTTTTTCCCTCCGACTTGTTGTTCAAACTAACAGTTTTATAATCACACATATACTTGACACGATGTCATTTACACAACCGACGTTTAAAGTACCTGAGATTGCCGAACCCGACGACGTGGTCCCTGACGGTGAAGGCGGCACGCGTGGCTCCCGCCAGGAACACGAAGGCGGCAGTGGCGTATACGCCACACGGAATCACCACCCACCACACCACCGGCTCGTGGCAGCTCACCCAACAACTGTAATTGCAGTTTTTCATGTATTTTGAACCCCTGACGCACGACGCAAAAGAGGGGTGTTATAAGTTTAACCCGTGAATCTGTCTGTGGCATCATAGCTCCCAAACGGAAGGACAGATGTGATCCAATGACAGACGTGATCGAGATGATCACTTTCTTAGCTATAATTTATGAAAGATCTGCTAAGGCGTTTAAAGATCATCAGCTCATTTCCTAGTTGACGAAGGAATCTCACTAAGTTCCACAGGTTCGATTGATTTGAAATTTGGTGTAGGTACTTCGGCGGTATTGCCATGATTTAATCTTGATTTGATGCTGCAGGATCGAGTAGTCTGCGGGATACTCATCAGTATGGTCTCAATGGAATGTCGGGTGTTAGTTTGTAATTTTTAATTATAGCTCGTATATTACAACACAAAGATGTTTCTAAGCGCAACATTGGCTGATGCGATTAGACATTATTTGTTACTAAATGAGGCTACGGTCTCCTATTAAACGATATAGTATGTCCTATTAACGATATAGTAGTATGTGACGTCGACTTTAGTGTAAATGTTTTGCTCGATGTCTCGGTCACAACAGTAATTTACAAATAGTGTTTGCCTGTGGTTATATGTCATTTTGTACTGAAACTAGACACGCCGTTCACGCTGCAATTGTTCGAAATAACTAGAAACGCAACGCAAAGCGTTTAACGCCGCCTACGACGGCCAAACGCCGACGTCAGCGTGTGAAAGAGACTTCAATAGTACATTTCTATAGTAAGAGTAAGCATTGTGACGCAGCGTAAGACGTATCACTGTAAAGCGGCCAACAGCATTCATAGGAAATTACAGCCTGACGTGTCGCAGTACTCACAAGAGCGCGTTCCCGTACTGGTGCTGATGGTGGGAGGTGGCAAGTGCCAATGCTACAGCGGGAGCGGCGTAGGCAGCAGCCAGAGGCGCAGCCAGTCCCCCATGGTTGACGTCACGCAGCTCCCGTACCAGACGACGTAGTTGCCAGGCATCGCATGCGCACCATGCCACCGACGACACCCACCAGAAGTGGAGCGCCATCGCTACAAACTTGCACGCGAACTGCCAATTCAATAAGGACTATTAGTACTTACCGGAATAGTTCGGAATGTCTTACTTGAATAAGGTACGAGACACGATCCAAATGGGCAGAAACTACATCCAGCGGAACAATCTCCCTTCTGAGGTGATTGGGCCCAGCTAAAATATAGGCTTCTTTAAGCGACTTGTAAATACACTCCTACAATTGCTGATCTATTGCCTGATGCACCCAAGGGCTGCAGTATCTTCTTTGTCTTGAGATTCTTCAGTTTATTTGGACTCAGTGCGTGACTTCCCACACACTACTACTGCGCATAAGAGACTAACATTAAACTTTGACTTGACTTTGACTTTGCGCACATCATTATACCACTCCACAAGAAGTGTAAGTGCGAGCGAGAGATAGACAGATAAAAATGATTTATTATACGACGATTCAGATGATAATGAGTATGTTATGAAAAAGACTAAACCGATATTAAGTCCACAGTGACCCGAGAGTTACATATACCTCTATAGTATGAGTTGAGGTTACTTATACGAATATGTGTTTTTTTTTATAAAGCGTATTCGGCAGTGATCGTTTCACCTTAGACCAGTAAAGCGAAAGGTAAAGAAAGTCAGTAAAGAAGTCAGAACAGCGTCTAGTGACCCTTCTGACCCATGCCTGGGATCGCTTACAAAAAGGCAAGTTTTTCTTAATTATTACTCGTCTTCTCTAATAATTTTTATGGTCTCATTTAATATTTAGTAATAATTTGCGGTATTCGTTAAACCAATCAATTTCTCGACATTTCTTTACACATTACCATTGAAGTGCAGCCAATGACGTCATTGGCACGACGTGCTTAGTTTACTTGAAAGTATACTATGAGTATGCTTCAGTTATATTTCAAATCAAATCAAATCTTTGTGCATCAGGCGTATTTCATTTAATAAAAAATGATGATAAAATTATGGTGTTCGCATTATAATAAAAGAAAAGTACCTAAATGAAGAATCATAACTGAAATATATTGACATGTCACCTCATTCTGTACGAGCGAAGTGCGAGCCTTGAGAGCGATCAAGTAGAAGAGCTCGGCCATGAATACGCAGAAGACGAGATGCTTGTGGATGGAGTTGGAGACCGTCGCGGCGCCTCCTCGCATGAGGCACAGCGCCGCCCACGTGGCAAGTAGCAGTGGCAGTGAGATCGAGAAGGCTGTGTACGATGACACCGACTCCAGCAGCGATGGCTCCGGGATCAGCTGAAGTGTGCATTTGAGCTTGTGAGCTTTTGCTTGATCAATTCAGTGGGTATTAAAAATGAAGAAAAATGAAGAAGCAAATAGACATTACCTCAATATCAACTTCGTCGACAAGAACTGCAAAAGTGGAGAGATGATTGCAAGTGCAGTTAATAAGTAGTGGTTCTCCAGAGTACGGGGACCAGTCGTAGTCGATTTCTGTGTGACACCCCACGCGGGACCATTCGCCGAATCTGTTGAAATATAATTATTATTCATATATTTTGTTCATGTTTTTAACATTTTGTTCCCTAACAGCCGGTTCCTATAATCTACCATCCGTCATTGGTTAAAAGTCACTACTCGTTTTCATTTACCGACAACGGATCGTAACAAAGCGTTCCACAAGTTTTTTACGATGCCTAATATCGACGACCGTTCGTCGGTAGATTGTCTACCAAGTCCTCTCTACAACACAGCGTACGTTTCGTTTCATTCAAAATGCGATAAGGAAACTTTAGATAATTTAATTTTTTTTTAATTTGGAATAAAGTAGCTTACAATTAGTTAACAATTACAATACATCTACTTTATAATTAGTTAACAAATTTTCAAAAATTAAAAACATCATTGTATTTTAATTATTTGTTGTGTAACGAAATTGCCATTGACACTTGTCTTTTGTTTGTGATTGATGCTGTCATATTGGCGCCTATTGGTAGCTATGAGCGTTTTCAGATATTTTCGATATCGTTGCGCAACTGATAATAAAATAATAATAAAATCAAAAGAATAATAGTAATATTAAATACAATAAAAACAAAACATGAAATTCTAGTAGTTAGTAGTTAAGCTTTATGTTGCTGCGGTGAAGTTCTTTTTAATTTAAAGTAAGCGCACGTCAGTCTTGGGGATACACCGTGTAGGTATAAATGTTTGATGTCAGCTAAAAAATGCGTCCACGTAGTACAAAAATAAATAAGTCATAAAAATTCTTATTTTTTTATGTGATCTTGGTCTAGCGATCCTGAAATCCTAAAAAAATCGTAGGAATAAGTAGAACACGTCAATGGTCCTTAAAATTTGTTAAACCGATGCCGGCATCCGATGTTGACAACGGTTGTCGGCAACCGTTATTATAAAAACAGCCATCTCTACCAATTGGTTATATTTCTTTCAACTGTTTTCTATTACTTTGGTTTTCGCTTTGATTTCAAACTTTGATTATTTGGTTAAAAAAATTAACTTTAATATGGACATAATTCAGGTAAGCATTTTAACTTAAAAATTGATTATACGCAATGAATACAATCCGATAACGCGTTTAATAATTCCATATCGCTATCTGTACCCATAATTGAAAAATGTAATAATTTTATGAACACTACTGCAATTATCGACCAAAATCAGGCGGTAAAAATTCTTACTACGACTGGTTGATTTGACAGCTCACTGACGTTTCGAAAATAATATAGGAACGCACCGAGCACTCATTGTCTTAGAACGGACGTACGGGTCGTTATCGGTTGTCCTCCCATCCGTTAACAACAAGCTTCGGTAATTTCATCTACGAGTAGTTGAATATAGGAACGCGTCACTCTTACGACTCGTAGCTACAAGTACCTTTGGTAGGCAAAAACGATTCGTTGTTGGGATATAGGAACCGGGCCTAAGAGATTTACCAAGACAAAAGGAGACCTATTTCACGCTTCAAAAACGGATTCTAACTCTAACTGCTCAAGCACGGAACTACAGAAGCGAAATGCACAATTTTTAACTATAAAATCAAAACTAGTGCTGTTATTTATCAAGTTATCTTACTATAGGCGCGGGAGTTCATGTTCATGTCGTTTCTGAAGATTGAGGATACAGACAATATCGATAATAATTAGTCGACAATTGAGGAAGTAAATAAATTTGTTGTTGTTTAACCTTTTCCCATTAAATTAGATTAATATATAGAAAACAATATTTCAAGGGTTTGTGTAATTTACTTATCTAACTATTTACTTAATTGTCGTTAACAGAAAGAGTCAATATTATTTTTATTTTTCTTCAACGCATATCTTAAAAAAATTACCATTGCACGTGCTTGGTTGTGAATTACAAAAGATTTTTCTCAATTTGAACTTGTTGCAAGCGGAGTAGTCATAGTTAATTAAAAAAGCAACTCAATATTCGGGACCAATATTCGGTTTCGACAAGCACGCGTCACATTTCATACAAAACACATCGTATTTGGTGAAATGGGTTAAAATGTGGGAAGCCGCCCTAGCGCTTCGTCTTAGGTTCCGAAATCCCGCGCATACTGTAGTTAGTGTATATCTAAGTTAGAATTAGGTTCACATAACGCGACCAGTGAAACTTACTCAAAGGGAAATTGAGAAAATATTTCTTAATTTATTCTACAGTCTCTCTCTCAGTTGCCTTTTCAGTCCTTAAGGTTGGCCGTCAACTATCGATTTTGTACTTACCTATTGCTATCGATATTGTTCAGCCAACTGGAACAGTCCCTCAACTGAGGCAATTCCAGTCCACTTCCGGATGATTACCAACCACGACTTCCTTCGACTAGCGCATCTCTTCCCTTCTACCTTACACATCATGATTGGCGGGGTAAGGTGGAAGGGTAGGATAGTAGGGTTGATATCATGATCTTGGATTAATTTTACATTACTAATTCGCAAAAATATTTATGAAATAAAAAATAAAACGGCAGGAGACACTTATTAACGATTTCTTGAGGTTTGATAAAATGCGTTTGTATCGAAATAGTGTCATAGTTATCTTTTAAAATGTTAATTTTCTAAGTCATGCGATATATCTATGTGTTCTATTTTCGAGCCTGTAAATTATTATTAGTATCCAGTACTATAAATTATAATGTCTGTTAAAGTGTCTGCTATAGTCTGCTATAGTGTCTGCTAAATACTGATTTTTGTTCCTATCCTAAGGTTTGTATCGTAATCTTTGATGAATATGAAACAAGTGAACGAGTACTTCAGTTTACAATACAAAATTATTACATGACTAAATTGTTATGTTTATGTTCAATTGCGTATTTATGTTAGTGTTCATAAAAAAATGATAATTCTGATAGAATTTTTGCTGCAAACTTGACATTTTTGCTGAAAATTAATTTTTTTGGCGATAAAAAAATAGTGATTGCTGAAAATTCGTATAGTTGTTAGGAACTTTGTATTTCTTCACAATGCTTTATGAATGAATGAAACTTTGTACCTAGTATTGTGAAGAATGGAAAAATTTCTACTCACCCTCTTAAAGTAGACCAATGCACACATTGAGGATTTGTTCTCGAACCGAAAGTCTCTTTATCAATATCCAACCACATCTGAAGTCTTATTGGCCTTTTCAATCTTATACCGCCAAGGCTTTTGTATACCAACTTCTTATTCAATATATCCTTTGTTATGTTTCCGTGATCTTTGCCTTTGATATCAACTGGATCCATGTACAAAGCCATGACTTTAGGTCCGTCCGAATTGGTCTTGTCAGAAACATAAGTGGAGTCGTTGTCTTGAATACTTTCACTGGAATATAAATTCTTTTCATGTTTCTTGTACGCCGGCTGTATCACGATTGGTCCGTGGTTGTCGTGGTTTGATATTTCTTCGTCATTTGTTGTGGGCGAATTGATTTTCGATTGAATATTTGCGTCAAGATGATTAGTTGGAGATGAGTGATGATTGTTGCCTTTGTTTGTATATGTGATACCTAAAATATTTAATGCATTTTTTAAAGCAAAGAGATATTACAAAAGAAAAACAGTTTTTTGTTCCATATTCAATTGTAATACAAAATGTTGACAAGCCTTGAATGCATTCAATACAAACCCATACATCATTGTAGGATTGAAATTAACGATTGCTTTAAGTCTGCCTTGAATTAATATAAAACACATAGAATCTGGCTAGCGAAAGTTGGCACTGGAATTATTTACAAACTTTTAACATGGCAACACTAATGCGAACGGTACGCCTCTACTTACTTGCAATATCATCCATATTGTTCTCCAATGAGTTGTCCTCGGAACTCTCGCGTGACTCCCTCATCCACACGTACTCAGGCACAAACAGGGCTATTTGGATTATAGTGGAGCCGATAGTGATGTTCACTCCCCATCGGCGAGTAACTGACTCGTCCATTATGAGGGGCATCAGTTGCGATGTATTGCGAGAGTATTGGAGATATGAGAATACGGCGCGTGATTCCAAGTTATTGTCTTCGTTTTCTGAAAATTAAAAAAAAATCCATTATGAGACACTAAAAAAGAGGTGTCATTTACTAAATTTTCATTAAAATGGCATGAACTAACGATTAGCTAAAGGTTATACTGTAAAGTGTATAAATCAATCCAAATTCGTCCGCATATTTTTATAAATTACTAGCGGCCCATCCCGGCTTCGCACGGGTGGACATTTATTTTTTAAACATTTTTGCATTTATTCCTGGAAAACGACAGTTTTGTATAGAGGGGGTTAAAGGGCTGGGATGGGGAGAGGGTGAGTAGCCTATGTTACTCGCTGATAATGTAGCTTTCTATAGGTGAAGGAATTTTTAAAATGGGCCCAGTAGTTTTTAAGTTTATTCATTACAAACATACATATATACATACATACAAATCTTTTCTTTTTATAATATTAGTATAGGTTTTCATGCGAAATCTTAAAGACTAGATTTTGTGTAATTGCATTTTTTACAATTATCTTATACTAGCGACCCGCCCTTGGCTTCGCCCGGGATGCAATTTTTATATATAAGAACATTCCCCGTTTATCCATCTTTCCATTAGTGAAAACCGAATTAAAATCGGTCTACCCGTTCACGCGTGATGTCGTGACCAAGGGAAATGGGGAGTCATTTTTATATATATACTAGCGGCCCGCCCCCGGCTTCGCCCGGCGTGCAATTTTTATATACCCTAAAACATTCCCCGCTCATCCCTCTTTTCATTAGCGAAAACCGAATTAAAATCGGTCTACCCGTTCACGCGTGATGCCGTGACCAGGAGAAATGGGGATTCATTTTTATATATAAAGATTTTACGAAGTGTCAATATACAGCATTGAACTCATCGACATTAGACCAATTTATTTCAGTGTCGATTTTTTATCGACACTCTAAAAATAATTAATCATGAAAGCATTGAAAGCTTTTGAATTTACAGAGTTCTAATGAAGGTTTGGAATAAAATTAGTGAGTAAATAATTGATATCAATTCTATAATATAATTGATATATGTATAATATAAATTGAAACATTTTAAACGTACCTGCCATATTATTGTTCATTATTCCTAGCAAGTCCAAAGGGAGCAGTACTCGGGTGTATTTATCAAATTTATTCTTATTTTTGACATAGTTATTGTATTTGGGAAACGAGACAGTCGGACTGGAAGGCTTCCTCGCTTTGACTTTGTTGTGACCGTAATAGCCGGGCCCTTGAATGGGCGAGTGAATGAACGACGAGGTGTCGGGCAGAACGACTCGTTCAGTGGTGTACGAGTCAAGGTTGTATCGGTTCAGTTGTGTCGGCTCGAAACCGTATATCGATTCCGTTGTGACAATGTCCACTCCGATCACTGCAATCATAATAATAAGCAAATGTTAAGGCTTCTGTATCTGTCAACGGCCTTGAGGTTCTGGACAGAGATAGATAGATACAAAGATAGATAGATAGAAGCGAGATGTTTCCTCGCGCCAACCGCGCTAATTTGTACAGAAAACAAATAATAGTTATTTTTAGCCTAATAAATCATTATTTTGACTCGCCAATCGTACACTTTGTGAAAAACATCTTGTCAAAAATTTATGCGAAAGAAAAATGCTGAAATTCAATGCCGTTTAGAAGTAGTTACAAAAATTCAAACAAAAAAGGCTTTACTTTGGGATTTTTTTTCAACTATTAATAATATTATAAGAATTATTTCCAACGTTCAAATTAAAATTTAATGTCCAATAAATAACATATATTTTTTTTGTACATTTAGATCCACTCAGTAAAGTATAGTTACACGGAGAAAACCTCTTGTTGGCATATACAGGAGCCTTAATCTAAATAGGCATGTATGTCATACGTATTTTATAAGGGGGTGATGTATAGGGCAAGGGTAGACATAGCAAGCAAATAAATAAGTAAAGTAAATAGTTGCAACACATTTACACTCCATTAATCTCGGCTTCCTACATGTAATACATAATCGGCAAAGCAACCTTGTCCGCGTATCTTGATAAATTATAGCTCCTCTGTTATTTTGATGTATAAACTTTTGCATTTTAAATATTAAAAGATTTTGTTTGCAAATTAGTACACGTATCATTATAAATTTACATCTCATTATATATATCTCTTATAACTCGCTGGCGGCGGAGACAATTCAACAGGGCTAGAAATTGTTTTTTTTTTGTTTTTACCATTAAAACAATACACAAAAAATTATACAATTTTTAAACTGACATTAACTTATTAATAGGTACAGGATTCATATGCGCGCAATAAGCCGTTTTCGAGAGAATTTTCAATAAAAGTCAAATTCTTCTTGTGTTCTAACTTTTTTGTGGAGTTTCTATTACTTTAACGAAAATTCTAATTAATACAATTAGTTCTTCACATGTTTAAGTATAATATATATATTTTTTCAAAGCAATTGTCTTGTCTATTTCTTGTAACATCTTCATTAAACAATGGATATTTTTAGTATTTAGCGTTTGTCTCCACCTTAAGTAGAAAGTACTGTTGTTTCTAGTGATCTATAACAGGACTTCACAAGTATTTTAAGATTGCTTAATACTAACACATATTAAACCCAGTGATCATTTGCCATCGCGCTGGGATATAAATATAGTTTATGGTGTTTACTAAAGATTTTATAGCTCTTCAAATTAATTTATATGTCTGTTTAGTGATTAGTTTGTTTCTAGGACTTAATCGTACCCATATCTGAGGTGACAATTTCGAAAGGACTGGTGTAAGTGTCGTGTTGGCTTTCGGCGAGAACGGCGATGTACTTGTCGAGCTGCTGTAGCAAGTACTCCACTCCGCTTCCCGTCAGAGTTCGGATGCGAGCCCACTCCTTCCAGTACTCGATGTTCAAGATCGTGTTCGCAGATTTTATTATATTCTGGAATATACAACATTAACAACATTTTTAAAAAGAGAAATTTATCAGAATCTGAAAAATAATAATAATTGACGAGCCACTGGGTCGAGTGACTAAGGTCCTCGCTTTAACTTTCTGTCTCAGTGGTCCCGGGTGCGATGATTCCCGACAGGGATAACTTTGGGAATGATCTCCAGTTGGATGTCGCTAATTTTTAAAACTGCGGATACATAACCAATAGAACCTAAATGTACTGATGGACTGATTCCTACTTACTTCCAAAATCAATGTTGTGTAGGGAGCATTCCTCTGTTTTCCTAATCGGCCAACTTGTCCAATCGATCTATTTTCCCAAACGTTAAACTTGTTGTTCCTGATCTGCCTACTTTTCAGTACGTCTATTTTCCCAATCAGACTTCGCAACCAGACAGAGTGCATATTTACCAAAACTCTTAAAGCTACAATAAAACGTTATTTAGAATACAGCTATAACTTTTGGAGTTACCATAGCAAAAAATGCTCCAGTAATTTTATGTTATATTCCTATATCTATTCTTTATGAGGATTAAATGTTTTAAGTAATCACGTCAAGGGCGAATATTTCAAAAGTCTTACCGCAACATAGTCTTTGTCCTGACTGTGAGTGAGGTTGAGTCCGGCTTGCTGAAGTTCATGGTGGAGTAGATGCAGTAGAACGCCGCGGGCCACCAGCACGTCTCCCCCGAACAACCTTCCGACTCCTGCGCACGCCGCCCACACCTCCTCCGCGAGACGCACCCCCACGAACGTGTTCAGCGTCAACTCGCCGTACTCCACTTTCTCCAACTGAACGTACAACGACGAGTTAGTTTCGATAACTAAATGAATAACAAACTTTGTGGGCGTTAATTGTTAGTGTTTTTTAATTAAGAAGTTACTTTGTACTTACATTATAAACAAATATATATATTTTTCTTTCTTTCTCTCTTACCTTTGCAATGAGAACAGTTTTAATCAGAATAAAAGAAAAAACGATAACATGGCGTCGCATTGAATCTCTCGCGACTCTTGACTCTATATCAATTAAATAAAGTGCGTATTTTTTGGGTATATTTTACCCAAAAAATATAAAATATGGAGATATTTTTTGTACATTAAGTATTACAAAATTTTTTAAGAAGCATAGTTGATAAGCAAATGTTGCGCTAGCTAAGCATAGCATAGCGACTATCTTTTGCACTTTTGAAAGCGATATCCTTTTCCCATATCTGGTAACATTTTGTAATGACAATATCGGCCACAATTGTCTGCTCCTCAAAGTTGTATCAGTGGATTTAAATCCAGTAGGCCCCTAACAATACAAATAAAATAAAGAAAAATGTCTTACTTGTTTTTTCAATTTATAGAAAGAAGCTGTGGTACAGTTGAACATGTCTGGTTCCTGCCACGGGACTACTTGTGCTGCGTCGCACATACGGCTAGCCTGGCCGACCGATCCTGTAATTATCAAATTATCTTTTTAAAGTATCTGTGAGGTTCCGGCAACTGGTCCCTAATGGGTTATAGTTGACTGAAAGGCTAGTTGCACGCCAATCAACTTTAAAGCCAATTGCATTGGATACGTCAACTACCCAATGTACGTCACGTACCCAATGTATAGTAATGCCAGAACACTAGACTGCCAGAACACTGAACTGCGTAGAGTCCGTAGAGTTTAGAAGTGGCAGGCCACCCTGCGATTCGCAGTCATTTGGGCAACCCGTCTGGCAGCAGTAAACACCGCCTTACAGATGATCGCCGTGAAATAACAGCAGGTGTGCTGTTGTGTTTCGTAGAATAAGCCTATTGCCCTTACCCTTCCTAATCCCTCTTCCTTTTTCCTACTATGATCGGCAGCGCACTTGCAGGACCTGTGGCTTTGCTTGTGTTTTAGGCAACGATAGCCATCAAGTGAGCCGTCAGCCTGTCTGTCGACCTTAACATAAAAGAAGTCACATGTTTTGTTAGTGCTGCCGTTAAATATCTTTAAGGTATCTTGTTGCAGTTTCATAGTAAATAAAGATTCCATCGACCGACTATGACGCATTCTCCGTCATCTGGACCATATGGTCTTGAAATCTTTATGCGAACATATCACCCTGTAAATAGTAATTGGCATGTATTCGAGGACTTGGTTTCAAGTATTATCGGTCAAGATCCTTACGAAATTGTCACTGGGGTAATTTAAATGAAGATCGGCTGCCACAGCGCGGGGCTACTGATCTCCAAAACACAGGCAAGCCTAGCTTGGAGGTCAGGGGACAATTAACTATGTACGTATTTTAAAGCCTAAATATTCCATCTAGCTTTGTTATAAGTTGTAATGTTCTAATGTACATATGCTGGCTTAAGAAATAAAAATTATTATTATTATTATTATTATTATTATATTAGAAGGCTTTATTTTTAATAAAGATAAGGAAACGACACAATTAATCACTGATGAGCTCCTGAAGTAAAATTATCATATTTTTTTATCCAACAGTGCGCATAGGTAGGCTGGTAGTCCACCTGATGAGAACTGTCTATCGTCGCCTTTCTACATAAGCAACGGTATAGGGTTTGCAAGTGCACTGTCGACCTTGATACTATAAAGACAAGGAAAAAAGACTAGATAGAATAATGGATTTAGCATCCCTTACAACATACGTAACGTGCTACAATCACGGAATTCTACTGTAAAGAGGTGGTCACTCCATGTACATAGTACAAAGGAAACCAATTTTTATCATTCATCATTTAGATATATCAGGGTGAACTCCAAAAATATTATCGAAATTACAAATGTGATAAAACAGAAAGATACAATCATTTACCTGTCGGACAGTCGGTGACGGCCTCGATGCCGAATTTGGTTCTGGGCCACCAAATGCCGTGAAAGAACGATCGAGGACAGCCATCGTATACCACTGGAAACATATCAATTTTCATGAAAAACTTTTCGCAGACATAAATGGCTAATACTGGAACTCTCTCTATCTACGTATATCTACATACCTACAATCTCGTTTCCGAGTTTTCTTTTATTGTTAGACTCTGAGTATCGATTAGTCGAGTTCTATTTTGTGTGACGTTTTTAGTGTATTATTTTGAATTTTGACTATTTGATATTGTGCCGTCTGTAACTTAACTGCTTGAGTGTTCTATGCAGTGTTATGTAATGATACCAGAAAAATTACTATTGCATTATATTACGTTGCACTTGTTTACATTAGGATTTTTTATTATATACAGGAAAATTAAATTCAAAAGTAAAATCTGTAAGTAGAAAATCAATTTCTGTATTTTTTTTTTCAAAATTTTAGGTTCAGGGGGGGAGACCTTCTATTTGATATGTCACACGATGCAGTTTTCAAAATTTTTTTTAATTTTCCACCTTCCCCCCAAAAATGACCTCCCATATACAGATTTCATCCATTCACGTCACACCTCTGCGTTTGGGTCACAGAAATTGATTTGTGTACCAAATTTCAACTTAATCGGTCTAGTAGATTCGGAGATAATTGACTGTGACGGACGGACAGGCAGACACACGAGTGATCCTATAAGGATTCCGTTTTTTTATTCGGACGTACGGAACCCTAAAAATTGTTAGAAAATATTGGAATATATTTTGTTGGTTAGTATTTAAAATTTATTTTCTTTTTGTAACAAAAATACTTTTCCGTTTCTCTATTTTATGTTAGATAATTGTGTTAGATTAATTAATTGTGTTAGAGTGACCGCTTTGCAGTACCGTGACCGACTGACATTTCTTCTCTCCTTATTGTAACTTGAAAAGTGATACCTTCGCAGCCAATGTTGGGTGCCACCTCAGCATAGAGATTGGCGCAGGAGTCACAGGCGCGGCCAATAACACCTGCTCGGCAGTGGCATTGCCCGCTGACCACGTCGCAGGAACCATTGAGTGAGCCGCCCGCGTGACATTGGCATGCCACGCAATGATCCGACCCTGCCGGCTTGTAGTGGTTCTCCTGCAATCATTACACAATCAATGCTAGCTTTTGTGTCAGCGGAAATTAGTAGTAGTAGGATACAATACATTTCGCAGTGTAATAGCCAAAACCTTACAGAAGACCACTGCTAAATTACAGCACGTGTGCTGTTGTGTTTCGCTAGAGCCCATTCTCCTATCCTCTCTTTATCCCTTATCGTTTATCGGCAGCGTATTTGCAACCGCTATGACGTTGCTTGTGATAATTAATAGGCAGCCTTAGCCACTTACCATCTAGTGAACCGTAAGTTTGGCTGTAAAAAGCTCTTCAGGTACGACGAAAAGTTTGTATAGGAATGCAAGGGTAAATTTTAAAGAAGTTGTATTATTAAAACACAAATTATGGAATCCTTAGATTTGAGAAAAATAACGACAATGTTGCGTCGATGCTCATATGTTCAAGAAAGGAATAATTTTAAATTTTAAGATGTTTGAGGATCTAAATATGGTAAACAGATATTTGTTCAATGTTTGAAGTCGGCAATAAAAAGATAGTTAGAGAACTTAAGTATTGACTGTTATTCAGCTATTGAGTAAATGGGGATAGCGACAGAATTAAGGTTAACCTTGCAATGGCAGTGTCCCGTATCCCGATGGCAGTGCGGATGGTAGCCTCTCGCCGCATCGCAGTCACAGGGACCACAAGCACGCGAAGCCGCTCCCCACCAACCGCCTGGACATTCCCGGGCAACCATCTCTGTGCAGACGCCCTCTGCAAGTAGAAAAAAAAAACACTCAGTAGCCAAAATCACTTTCAAAACCTTCTATTAAATTTTAATTTAATTAACTAATACCTTCTATTATAATTTTGATTAAAATGGACTAGATTTCGGACTAAAATGAGCCATAGGAGCCATAAAACATTAAAAATACATACAAGAGCAAGTTTAAGCATAACTAAGCTGCGAAATAATTATATTCATCATGATTTGTTATTTATACTTTGGCTATCCGTGATACGATTCCGCTGTAGTCTTGGGTCAAAACAGTTCACACTAAAACATTTGGGGCCTTAGTCAAAGTAACATAACGATAACGATAACGAAGTTCGCAAGAATAAAATGTATGGGATGCATCACGTGATTTAGCGACGGCTTATGTCAATCCCATACATTTTATTGCTTTCGAACTTCGTTATCGTTATGTTACTTTGACTAAGGCCCCAGATTCGATAAGTTAAGAGATACCTGGGGCCTTAGTCAAAGTAACATAACGATAACGATAACGAAGTTCGCAAGAATAAAATGTATGGGATGTATCACGTGATTTAGCGACGGCTTATGTCAATCCCATACATTTTATTGCTTTCGAACTTCGTTATCGTTATGTTACTTTGACTAAGGCCCCAGATTCGATAAGTTAAGAGATACCTGGGGCCTTAGTCAAAGTAACATAACGATAACGATAACGAAGTTCGCAAGAGTAAAATGTATGGGATGTATCACGTGATTTAGCGACGGCTTATGTCAATCCCATACATTTTATTGCTTTCGAACTTCGTTATCGTTATCGTTATGTTACTTTGACTAAGGCCCCAGATTCGATAAGTTAAGAGATACCTGGGGCCTTAGTCAAAGTAACATAACGATAACGATAACGAAGTTCGCAAGAATAAAATTTATGGGATGTATCACGTGATTTAGCGACGGCTTATGTCAATCCCATACATTTTATTGCTTTCGAACTTCGTTATCGTTATAGTTATGTTACTTTGACTAAGGCCGCTGATATGTTGAAGATCTTTTCGAACAAAGACGAAACCTAGCGACGGATCAAATGTAAGAAAGCATACTTAAACACGCTATTATTTTAGGTAAAAATAATGTGTCGCAACCATGAACATTCCACGATGATGCCATCTTATCTGCGGCCAAAAAATAAAATAACCGCGTTTTCTTTGCAAAAATACTAAGTCTGTCTATAACATTAACTTACTACCCTATTTACTCAATTTTATTAATTTTTTATATTCAATTTATTTAGTACAGATTGGTTTTTAATATGGAGTTTGATAATCGGTATTTTAACATTGCTCTACTTTACTCAGCGCGCTTTCATTTTCTACATATAAATTTAGCAGAATGGAGAAGAGAATGTAAGTAAAAATTTAATACCAGTAAGAATGAATCCATCATGGCACTTGCAGTGGTATCCGCTCGGAGACTGATCGGGCACGCACAGTGCGTGCTCGCCGCACGGGTTGAGGTCGCAAGCTGCGACGCAATGTGGCCCCAGACGACCACTTTCGCACTCGCACTCACTATTGTCCCATGAGGATACACAGGTGCTCTGAAAAGGTCATCCCTTGTATGTCGATAACTTTCCTTCAATAATCTATTTGTAGCCATAAAAAATTAGATTCTGATCAAAATATTTCAATCTATCAAAAATTTCGTTCATTAACAAAATGCTCATATGTACAAACAGCAACACACTTAACTGCACATTAAAGACGCAACTGAGAGAAATTATCACTGTTTGAAAGGGATAGATATAATGTTGTCATTTTCAATGTATAGTAATAAGTTTTCCAGGTAATAATTCTTAATTCGGTCGCATTGCAATGCAGCTCTTCTTTAACGCTCAAATTGACATTTACTCATAGTTTATTACAAATTAGGTAAACCTTCATGGTTCATGTATGTAATCTAAATTGAAAAACAAGTCTCGATGTTCTTTACTCAATTCTGTCTATTTGACACAAGATCTTTTATCAAAATCTACATAATCTGTTACAATAATTTCAAAGAAAATGTTATAATCACTTCGAACTTCTTTCTTATACCTATCAAAAGTGAAAAACAATTATTTTCACCTGTGGAAGACTAGTGCCTGTTGAGTCGGACTTATAGAGTGGCACTGATTGGGTTACATCTATTCGGAAAAATGTGTGCCGTGCTGTATATAATCTCGTTTTGCCGCCTGTATAATGATTTCCGACCATAATTACCTGCGGGTCATTTTGTTGGTCAAATAACACTATATTATTTATACGAGTCGGGAGGAATCGAGCTACGCTTCGGTCTGCTCAATAATGACGATTTTCAGATGATACCAATGTTTTACGAAACTAAAGTTTTTTTGTGTTTGAGTTTATATGTGATGACCTAGCAATTTAAAGTAATTGCACAGAATGAAAAATGTAAATAAAATAACAATAACAAATAATTGTTTTATTTAAATGTGGTTATGGATAGGTAGTCGATAAAATGCTTAACCCGCATTCTGCAGGACCATCTCGTGATGCGAGTTGTGATGACCGTCTCGCAAAACGTTAAATGTGTTCCACATGTCCCGCATGCTTATACGGGTATTATTATTTTCATTTTCATTAGACTTTCAAGTATGAGATTGTGTGTATTTTCGCTATGTGTGTGTATTTTTAAATGTTAGGACAAAACAGGAAAAATAAAGTTAATTTGCGTATTAACTAAAAAAATTAAACTAAACTAAAAAGTTTTTTTTTCATCCGTGGTCCCTACGAGAAATACCTACACTATGAAGTTAAAAAACATAACGCGTCGCTTCGCTTCGACTCTGCTTGTGTGTGTTGAGTGAGCCTAACAAATTATTAATATCATTGCATATTTGTAGTAAGAAATAAGATATCTAAATGTCAACGCATTAAGGTAAACGAAAACAAACGACTCTACCCGATTTTGCCCGATTTGATAATTATCCGACGAAATTGAGATATTTTACTCAGACACTGGCTAGGGTTCATAATTGTCAACGTCAAAAGCGAGTCTCTTTCCTGCGATATGACAGATAAAATTGTGTGCAGTTAAGTGTGTTGCTGTTTGTACACACATAATTTTTTAAATTAAATATGTAAAGTATTAATTATTTATCATACGATTGTGACTAATTATTTCCAAATATTAGGAAATTTTCTGCTGTCGAATAATTGATTGCGATTTAATTAAATGAACAACGTACCAAATATTAATTAAATATTAAATACTCACGAATGGTGGGCATATGGAAAGCATGCAGTCGGCTCGCGATGAACATCCATCCTTAACATTTTCTTTGACCGTTGGTCTATTAAGTAAAGATTGAGCTGTGCCAACGCGTACATCCTGAAATCACACAAACCATATAAATACAAACATAAATACAAACATATATGTATTTATGGGTCTTCTTGAAGGAGGAAACTATGGAAACTACGTTTCATATAAATAAGGAACTTACCTGTATGCAACCTTCGAAGTAGCCAATCTCCGAGGCCAACAAGCCAGCTGTGCTGTCCGGACCACCAATCAGAATCTTTCCGATATACTGTCCTTGCACTTTATTCGCTAACATTGGCAATAGGGCAGTTCGTAGTCCATAGTCGATACTGACAGAAATGTCAGTGCCGAGCCAAGTGATCTCCACGCGATGCCAGCTACCATCTGCCAAGTTGGTGGATGGCAAGTACATTGTTTCACCGTTGTAGGAATAGTGGAGCAGACCGGATTTTAGCTGTTAAAAATGGTATTGTATATATAGTTACTATGGCTAGATATATGTAAGTAGTTGCGAACCATAGCCACTAAAACGCTATTTTAAGAAATATCACCATATTTCACAGGCTTGAGGCATCATTCGTCCGTTGAAAATAGCAAAACAGCTTGGTACGAATACGGTTCATTTTTTAGGCGTATATTTATTTTTTTGGGGTTTTTCTTGATAAGTAATTATTTATTTTATACTAGCTGACCCAGCAGATGTTGTCTGCCCGAACCCGAAAATAATTCTGTAACCCGATTGTGGCGCCACCTATCGGGTCCAATTTTATTTTCAAACCATATGTCAAAGTGACGCGACACTTCACGTCAATCAACGATGGTTAAATTATTTGGATATTGTTCATACAAAAATACTAAAATTGCGATTAAAAATGGGGGATGGGGGTAGGAGGGTGAAAAATACTTTACGACCTATTCTCATACCTCCCAAATATACAAAAAAAATCATAAAAATCAGTCCAGCCGTTTCGGAGGAGTTTTGTTACAAACACTGTGACTCGAGAATTATATATATTAGATTTAGATTAATCTTTTTTGAAGTTATGCTCTTTTGTCACTATCATGTAGGCAATTAAAAGCAATACCAACCGTCACCATGATGGTGCTGTTTTGTCCCACTTGTATAGAGAGCAGAAAGGCGTCGGGTTGTCGCGTGCGCAGTGACAACGCATTGTACCAAGGCAGCTGAATTGGTCTCAGCAGAGGATTAAATGACAGCGTACCGTCACCGCTGAACCGCCACGGGGGAGATGTCGCTACAAACATTATTCACATTTTGAATTGGTCTGTAATGGTCAATTGAAATTTTCTTCTTTGTTGGAGTTGCTACTTATCCAATATCGGTTGATTGATATATTAGAAGGTCAGCGTAGATTAATGATAACTGACGCTGATATTTTAATTAATATAAGTAATTACACATGAAGTTTAACCGCTGTGAAGCTCTTATTCGTGTATAACAACTTTTAATCGTGACTTCGCGCATCTTTATATATTATATAAATTATACAAATTATAAATTATGTATTTTTCTGGTGTCTGTCTAAATAAAGTTTCATTAAAATCAGTTCAGTATCTAGTTTGCGTGAAAGAGTAACAAGCATCCATACATTAGGTATATACTAGCAAACTTTCGAATTTATAATATTAATAGGATTTATAATTATTATAACACTAGATGAAAATCCGGCTTCGCTCGGGTGTAATGTGACTCATAATATGTATACATGTAGGTACAAAATGTAGGTAGATATTTCTGTAGTTATCGGTTCTCAAGGAAGAATGTTTGCGGCAAGACGTTTCGTTTCACAGTCACATGAGTCACAGTTCTTTGTAATGGACACTTTTTTAAAAATGAATGGTGCGACCATGGTGCGACGACGTATTGAGTGGCGAGGCGTATGTGCGCTAGTATGAATGAAACGGAACGTTTATTATCCACTCAAGATGTCACAGGTGTCAGTGACGTTTCGCTAGTGTGGCCAATATGGCGACTGCGATTTGTCTGTCAGCACCATTAGAATTTAACAAAATACTTGACAATCCGAATTTTGCGGATATACGTTGTCGACTCGAAATCTTTATTTTTTTATGTTTTATTATTCAGGTAAGGTTTCAATCGAGTCTACCGTACCCCTTGACGAAATTATTAATATAGATATCGCCGTTTTCAAACCAAAATATGTTATGTGCAAAAAGTATACTTTTGAGATATTGATATAAAGTTTTACTGAAAAATTTTACAGGAAAGTTTATTTTAAAAAAAGTATTTTATTTGAAACTTAGGATTGTTATACGTAAACATACTTTATTAGTCTTTTAAAGATGACAATTTAATAGTTTATTTATTATTTTGATAATAGATTAAATTTTGCACATAACAGATTCTAGCTGCTGCACATAGCACGAGGTCGTAGTTCGCCAAATAGTGCTCATAAACACTTAGCAGTTATTTATACAATAGACAAGGCAGTTAATTATTCACAAAGTCAAAATGTTGGAATCTCAAAAAACAGACATAGCTGATTTTGGTTTGACAACGACGATATATAGTTTGTCAGTATGACAGAATTATAACAATATTGAACGAAATTATTACTAACGCTCTACCACCGGGAACAATGTGTCTCTAACGCCACCTCGCGTAACGGACATGTGATTTTATTTTCATGTAACCGGTAGATATTGACTATTTTAACATTGATATTCCAAGTTGTGAATGACTGTAATCATTCACAACTTAGAATATCAATGTTTACTGTTTACTAAAGTAGATTTTGGAATTTTGCGTCTATGTGCACATGCGTCGCGAAATTTTCTCGAGAAAATTAAATGAAATCATTTGGTACTGACAATGACATACAAAATTATAATCAAGATATGAGTAAAGTAAATTGCGAATATATTTACATTCCGCGCAATCTTTCCCTGTGTATCCGTCGGGACAGTCGCAGAGAAAAGTGTCCCACAGGTCACGACACTGCGCGCCGTTGTAACATGGCGTCGACGCGCACTGCGATCGCTTCTGCGGACATCCAGCAACTGTTCCGTTGTCAGCCACGAAACTTCAACGAAACAATCAAGTGTTCACTGCTGTGCCTACACATGCCATTTTTTTTCAGAATGTATATGTATACAATTGTTGATTTGGTTACCTGTTAAGATCCACAAACTTATGATCGATGTACAAATCTGATATACAGCCGACAAAATCTTTATTCTTCACTTGAAAGCTGCTAGGTATATTCGGTAGACCTCCAATTTGTAACGGCCCAGTCAGATCCAGAAACCTAAAAATACAAATATAAGTAATCTACTATATTTGTATTTTTACTAACTAGCTAGATTATATTAGCTAATTGTTGAGGCAAACGAACCGGTTTTTTTATGTTAAGATCGGCAGACAGGCTAACGGACCACTTGATGGTAGGTGGCTACCGTCGCCTATAACACAAGCAACGCCAAAGCTGCTACAAGTGCGCTGCCGACTATAATAGGATTAAGGATAAGGGATCAGGAGGGGATAGGGAAATGGGCTCTGGCATCCCTTACTTCACTCACCGAAACACAACAGCACACGTGCTGTTATTTCACGGTGGTCTTCTGTAGGGGGGTGGTTACGCCGCCAGACGGGCTGCCCAAATGACTGCGAAACGCAGTGTGCCCTGCCACTATTTTCCACATCCAGACCAGAGCCAAATTTGAAAAGTTCATTTTTCAAAGTTGACCCTGCCGGAATCGAACCCGGGAACCCTAGAACAAAGCGTTAAGGCAAGCACCCTAACCACTCATACAACGGGCCCGTCAAAATATGCATAATAAGTTTCAATATTAAGGCTCCTAAACACAGCGCCGGCGGCGGAGCCTCCGGCAGGGCCGCTGGCACTGCCGTCGGGCAAGCCGCTGTGCACAAAGGAGCCGCCGGCATGGCCGCCCGGGTATGCCGGCGTGCCGCACGGGCTTGCAAGGTCAGATCGCTCCTAGCGCTCTACCAGACTGTCACAACTGAAATGATGCTCGGCGGCTTTGTGCAAGTTTCTGCAGCACGTGCCGGCGGCACAGACGCCCGGCAAAAGCCGGCGGGCCATGCCGCCGGCACTGTGTGTAGAAGCTTAGATTGCACTGTGTTTAGATTGCAAATATGCATAATAATTTTATTGTGAGACAATCTACAAGAATCATGTATCAAGTACCTGTGACAAGTTTCAGTGGCTATATCGCAGCGCGGGGGAAGTATTTTTCTTGTGAAATTTGCACACGCGTACTTGACGCCAAAGTCTGCTGCACCCGCTAAGGACAGCGCCTTGTCGCAATCATCCAAAATCAATGTTGCTGTCTGCAAATTATAATGTTATCATCATCACAAAACACTTTAATATATTTCAGAGTTTACTCCTTAAGAATCGATTTTCATATAAGGCCCCTGGAAAATTTATGAGGATTAATATTAGGGTTACTTAAAAAGCGTTACGTTATCTGTTACTTTGATATCTGTGAGACAGCTGACACATGCATTTATGATATCTAATTCTATTGTAATATAACAAGCAACACCAGAGGGTTTCTCTGGGCTTATAAAAACAAACGTCGAAATCTTGTATGAAAACTGTAGTCCGCGTTGAGGAACGAAACGATAGGGCGTTATAACCTGTCGCGGCGCAGCGACATCTGTCGTCGAAAAAATGATCTATTTGAACTTATAAAACGTAGTGACATCTATGTATACAGAACGTAACTAACATAACTTTTGTTGGAACACGTGACATCTGAGTATGCAGAATGTAACTAAATAATATAAATTAATTAGGTATCCAGTTATCTATTGACACGAGGAAAATTTTATACTCTTAAAGGAGTAAACTCCAGTTGTGTGTCGGAGCTACACACACACACACACACACACACACACACACTTTTTATTTTATTTTTTATTTTTCCTTAGAAAATACTTATGTCACCACAATAGAGTGTGAATGTCTGTACTTAATGAAGGGAACAGACTTTTAGTAATTCCCTAAAAAGGAAGTCTTAAGGGAAGCAAATAAAATCTACTTAAGGTGATACACAAAATAAAAATGAAAAAAATGTCTCCGCCCGCCGGGGCGGAGTCCAGATCGATGCGCCCCGCTCCCCTCAACACAAGACGGCATTCTGTGTGTAAAAGTAAAACAAAGAATTCATTGAGTCGCATCGCGCTTTAATATTTATTTATTTGTAGTACTTTTTATTAGGTACAGCTAAATTTGCTACGCTTTAGTAGTGTACATGTTTTGCTATTATTATACAATATGTAACTCTAATAATAATAAATAATAATCCAAGTGGCAAAAAAATTAAGTGAAAAAATCTTTTTTTTTTAAATTAAGCGAAAAAAATTTGAGAATGTTTGTTTTTGAATTTTTTGACTAAAATCTTATTAATATTAATTTTAATTATTAACACTATTATTACACTTAATTATTATCAATTTTAATCACTATGAATGAATGAGATTCATTCTTAGTCTGTAATTTTAACCATTTTTGTATTTCTAATCAAAATCCATTTATAAATCTGAATATATTTTGAATATAATGATTACAGTAATTTAAACAACAAATTAGAACAATATAATTGGCAGATATTAGAAATAACACACAACACAATACATTATTTTATCCAAAATATCTAAAATAGTAGGTATATAGAGTGGCTAATGTAACTTTAGAATGTTGCCCCGTCCGTGATTGAACACCAGCTTTTATTGCCAGTACTAATTATCAATCTACCCACATTTTTATTTATCACACTTCTTTGTTGGCGTTGACAATATAAGTTTGTAATGTTTACACATATATGTATTATAATTATAACATTGTTTTAAATTTTCTTGTCACGCGCGTACAAGTAATTGCGCATCCGCTCGCTCCCGGCACATTCGCGCCCGCCGCCGCCGCTTTATTTTTTAGTGCAATGGAGAACATCAATGTTTTTTTTTTCAGGATATCTACAAAATAGGTGGGTCAAAATCACCAAGGTGGCAAATCACCTTCGCCAGTAAATAAATGATTAAATTCATATATATTTTTTTAATAAATTAATGTTTGTAAATATTTAAATGTGTTCACATTGACTATATATCACACAACATACTTCAAAAGTTAAACATATTCAAAATTATTTAAAGAAATAAGTACAAAAAGTCATTTCGAGAACGCGTCCTAAGTAACATTTCTTAGAAACAAACTCTGGGAATCAACATAAAATAAAATAAATTTAACGGTTTTCATTACTTATTGGCCCTCAATTTTATCTGATATCACGTTATGGTAAACATTAATAAAAAATAAAAAGAAATTGAAGAAAAAAAAGTCGAAATATTATGTCCGACAATGTAAGCATCATTTCAGTGAACGCAGTTTTAATCGACGAAAAAAAAATGTATTATTGAACGCAGCCTCTAGGTGTCTATGGCACAGTTGTAGGGGAAGATGTAAACAAAGTGGCTGTTATGAGAACTATTCGCCGATAAAATTAAAAATAAGTAGTAAGTATCTTTCGATTCATTATTTACAGTGCGTACATCAATAAGTCGTCATACCGGGAATGCATTTATTACCTTGGAATATTGAAAAACACTACGTTTTATAGTGTTTAAAAGAAATTATAACCTCAAATATTTTACATTAACCAAGCCAGACATGATGTCAAAGATGGCTGCTGTAAAAATAGCCGCTTTAATTTGATAAAGTCATTTCGGGAACGGTCATTTCGAGAACGTCACCGGACATGACGGAGCGTTATCGAAATGATGATGACGTTTCCGAAATGACTGTTTAGTTACTAAATTGCAATCTGCTATTACTATTCATTATTAAATTTAGTGTATGTTGTGTTAAATACAGTTTTTAATTAAATGTTTAATTTTTTAGCAATATGGAGTCTCAAGAAGCTGGAAAAAGATAAAAACGTCCGAAAAAGCAACTTAACAATAATAGTTCATCCTATTTGCGCGAAAGAGAAAAAACTAATGCCAGAAAAAGAAAATATTTAGATAAGATGACAGATGAACAGAGAGGTTAAAAGGGCTAAAGATAGAGCATATTATCAGAAAAAAAGCTGAAAAGAAAGTTAAGAACATTGCTTAGAAGACCGAGAGAGAAAAGCGAAAGCAGAGAAAAAAATGGAAAGAAGCGTAAAAAAAATACACAGAAAAGAAGAAGGAATTATCAAATATAATAATAAATACACCGCCACATTCCGATGATGATATATCTGCAACACCTTCAGTGAGGAAAACAGTAGGAAGAAAAATTGTGCGGAAAGATAGAGCTAAAGCATACCGTAAAATAAAACAACAGGAAAAAACAATCGCTAAAATTAAACGTAAATATAAAACTTTAATTAAAAGACTAAAATGAAAAGAAAAAAAGTACAGGAGAAAGCTCGAATACCTATTACTCCTAACAGCAAAGTTAACGCACTGATTAAAAACATCGACGTACCTTCTGAAGTACGCAAGAATCTATTATTTAACGAAGTTCTTATTACACAATTACAAGAAAAAGCTGATAGTTTGAAAAAAAATTCCAAAGACAGGGAAGCCTTCCAAAAATGTGTTAGTGGAGATATAGTAAGGAGTACAAGTTGCTTTATATGACCAAAAAGTTTTTGCCAAAAGAGAGGACGACCAATACGTCGATTCTAAAGTCTGATGCTAAAGTTCGTGAGATTGTTTTAGAAGCTGGTACATCTTACAGTCAAGGCAAGGAAAACCTACATCCTAATTTAATATCCACTGGAACATTTTTATTAATTAAAGTACCTACTCAAAAGAAAAATATCAATTACAGATATTATGTTGCCATCTGTCAGACAGGTGTCGATGAAGATGATGGATAAATCCTAGTAACTTTCTTGAGTTCAGCGCGTAACAGTGCCAAAAAATTTAAGTTAGTGTCAAACTATGTATCATATATTGCATTCGAGCAAATAATTAATATCATTCCTACGCCATTACTGAAAAGAGAAAGAAATCGAGAGTATTATTACTTCGATACTGATATTGAAGTTTTCGAAAATTTTTAATGTTTATCTTTTCACATATTCTTGTGTTCTATTAATGTAATTAAGAAAACTTGTTTTTGTTTAAAATGTTACTTACAATTTTACTAGAACTATTACATGTTATTAATGGTTTCATTATCACCATCAACATAAAGTTTAATGTGATTATAAAGAATTGTACTTGGCAGGGTACATCATCAAAAGACTGTAAAGAAGTGATTTAAGCTAAGTAAAGTTACATTTATGTTTAGAATAAACCTTATGCCAAATAACTAAATAACAATAACTTGTAAACATTTGATTTTATTATAATAAACCCTAAAATGCATTCACATCCTCATTCAGGCAACACACGCATCATTTCGTGAACAACTCATCATTTCCGGGAACATCACTAAAATCACAGAAAATACATCAAATTTTTAGTATTTAAACAAACTCCATGGGAATATTTAAAAAAGAGAAACTTTTTATAACTTCAGCTAATTTATTTATATGCAGGTCTGCCATATTTTCATATTTACATAATTGAATACATAGAGATAGTTACATAGCTTCGTTTGTTGCGGTATTTTGCTTCAAAACGCTTTTATTTGCAACTTTATTAAAATGTTTTAATTTCATAATATTAACTACATACTTCCTTTATTGTAAAGTGTAAAAAAGAAATATTAAAGTTATTGTTGAATTTTATACAAACTTTACAAAAACGTTCTCGGAATGATTGTTTTCAACGAAAGCTTTCTTTAAAAATAATATTACAAGAAAAGTAATTAAATCTATGCTTGCCTAGCGTAAATATGGTATATACACAAGTTAACTGATGGTATAAGCTCATCATCAAAATAATAGCTGACAATTATATTTATCATAAAACAGTAATAAAATAACAGTTACCTGTAACTCGAGAAAAAATAATCTGTTTTTATTTTTTTCCTATCTTCAAAAATGACTGAGATATTAAACCTTAAAGAACGGCTTCCGCGGAAAAATCCGACAAGCGACCGCGCTAACGTATGACGTCACTCCCTGACTCTACATAACATACCTTCATACTTTAGCTCGTTGCGCTCGCAGTCTCGCTATAAATTTAATAAAAAAAATTATATTGGATCACTAAAAAGGTTAAAAAATATTGTATTGTGCCTATGTGTACCAACTCCAGTGTAAAATCACCCCGAAAATTGTTTTTTTTTATGTACCAGGCGGTAATATTCGGAAAAAGTGGTTAAAAGTTGTGAAAAGAGCAGATCCTCTTAAAGCCTCTAGTTACGTGCATTGTTATGAAGATCATTTCGACGTACATCCAAAAGTGTTTCTTTTAAGAAATAGACACCTAACCTAAAACTGTAGTTGAATGTGCAGGGTGCAGGCCAATGTCCTCGCGAGTGGCGCGCGCGCCTCGACACGCACCTAGGGTTGAGTTGGTCTTGGAGATGACTTTTTGTTTTAAAAAAGAAACTAATGTGTATATATATAATAAATTTTATAAAAAAAAATTTACATAAAAGATACACAATACTTTAAATGCTTAATACATCCTTTACATTGATCACACCCAAACTAAATAACATCACTCAGTTTATTTGCTATAAAGGATGAAATGAACTTTTTGGTTTTGTACCTAATAAAAAAGGCAATATTTAAAAATGAAATTAAGAAAATGTTTGTCCCCCTGCCATTTGACACTCGACAAAAACAAACAGTTGCCTTTTAATAAAACTTGATTGAAATACTAACATAAGTACATGAGAAGTTACACATTTACTTACTTATTCAGTTTTATTCCTCGCATTTCAGCGGCTACATAATCACCATTCTCAGACAAATATCGCGCAACCATAAAAATGTCGACTTTTGGTAGGTCCGACTGTCCTTTTACAAAACCCTCTTCCATCACTATGTTTATTTAATAACAATAATATTTAAAGTAATTGCTAACACAAACACTTAAAATAATAACTACAAACCACAACAATCAAATTTTATGAAAATAAACACTCAGCATTACTTGCAATCGGACAAGGACTGTAGGTGTATGACGTCATCGCGGTGGTGCGCGAATGAACGCAAATTTTAAAAAGCGGTGAAATTTTACAACGCTATAACTTTGGAAATCCTGGCCCGATTTATTGATTTATTGAATTTTTATAGTAATATTTGGATGTGTTTGTGTTCTCCATTTGATATTTTTTTAATTTTTTTCTATTTCAAATTTGTAAGTTTTTAATAAATGCCATATACATAAAAATTAAAAGGACTTTTATTTATACCTCATTTATGAATTAGTAAAACATTTCATTATAATAATATAAAAAATATAGGTATATATAAAAATCCAGTGCTACTCATAATACACAAATAATATTTAACTAAAAAATAAAGTGACAAGTAATAAGTAGGCTAATAACTCGCCGACATGCCTGAGATGAACTACTATTCTGGGTGTACTATGCTATTACTTTGTAGTATTGATTTTGAGAATTCTTTGAGCAATAGACCATATAAATGTAGTTTCAACTTTCACTGCTAAATTTTAGCCGATTGTTACTGAAATGAGTTTACACAAGTGCTTACATGGAATTACTCTTATGAAATATATCTGCAGCATTTTGTAATTCTGTCAATACTTTGTCCGATTCCTGATGAATAGGTGATTCACTGGTTCGAGTACTCGAACACGGATTACTGAAAAAAAAAAAAAAAAGTTAGCGTAAATCGATGGAAGTACAAATAAGAATTAATACATCATAATTCGGCCCCTACTAGTCTATAAAAATAGAAAAAATTAAACCGGCTTCATATACAAACTAGCTTCCGCTCGTTGCCGCGGGCTGCGCAGCCCGCGGGGGGATAGCCCTTTCGGGGGTGGGGAGGGGAAGAGGGGGGAGAGGGTGTCAATGGATTGTCCTCGTTGAGACCTTTCAAACGATACCCAACACGGGGGTCTACTCGCAACAGTTACCGACGGTCTACCGAGTAGACCGCAAATGTCAAATTGTGATATTTGGTCTATTGCAAAAAATCCGTCTCCCGGAGACCTCTTATATGAGTACCAACACGGTGGGTCTACCTGCTACTATTTCCGAGAAAGTCCAAAAATGTGAAATTTGAAATTTCGTCGTGACCAAAAAATTCCTCTCCCCGAGACCTCTTCTTACATAAGTACCAACATGGTGGGTCTACTAAGGGTCTAATAAGTATGAAAGAATTAAAAAAATACAAAATGTTATATATGCTTATTATATGTATATATTCTTATTCACATATTATATTTCGTATTTTTATTTAGTAGAAAAATTTGATATTAAAATTTCTATTTCATTAATTATTACAGCAAGAATAATAATTCCTATGTTGTTGGAATGTTTTATTTTTAACTATAAATTGATACTTTTATTTTATGCATTTACATGATACTTACTAAAACTGTAACAAAATAATTCTTTTAAATCTAATATTCTTTAAACAGATTTAAATGATTAGAAAGTAGTGAGCATAATTTAAACATTCCAATTTCATTTTTATCTTTTACTTTACAATTTTTTATTCCTTACTAACTTCAGATTGACATTATTTTTTTATAATTCTTGATGGTATTGATCTTGATGGTAGGTAGCAATAGTTACTTTATAACACAAGTAACGAAACAAAATGCCTATGCTAAAAAAATCCGTCTCACCGCAACCTCTTAAATGAGTACCAACACGGGAGGTTGCGACGCACCGCTCCTGAGATATTTTCAAAAAAAGTTAAAAATGTAAATTTCGAAATTTCGTCTCCACTAAAAAATTCGTCTCCCCGAGACTTCTTCGACGACTCCAAACACACCCCTGATGCATTGCGCCGTTTCCGAGTTACGACCGGGGGGGTTCGAGGGGGGTTCAAAATTTTCACTTTTACTTTGTTCGGGCAGACCCCGTGCCGCCGCTCCGGACCACTCCGCGACGGATCGACCGCCGTCCCTTCGTCGGCGAAAGAATCTCTTTGATGTGTGTTTTTTGCATAGAGGAGGTCCGAAGGGGGGAGAGGGGGGAGAGCAATGGTGTCAATGGATCGTCCTCGTTGAGACCATTCAAATGATACCCAACACGGGGTGTCTGCCCGCTACGGTCACCGACGGTCTACCGAATAGACAGTGACTGTCAAATTGTGACATTTGGTCTATTGCAAAAAATCCATCTCCCCGAGACCTCTCAAATGAGCACCGACACGGGCGGTCTGCGACGCACCGCTCCAGAGATATTTACGAAAAAGTCCAAAAATGCAAATTTCGAAATTTTGTAGCGACCAAAAAGTTCGTCTCCCCGAGACGTCTCCGAAGACCCCAAACGCGACCCGGCTCCGTGCGCGTTCGAGGGGGGTGTCAAAATTTTCACTTTTCGTCGCTCCGACATACCCCTCGCCGCCGCTGCGGCGGATCGACCGCCGTCTCTTTTCTATAAAAGAACCTCTTTGAAGTTTGGTTTCGTATGGAGGGGGAGGTGGAGGGGAGGTCGAGTGAGCTAAATCCAAATCCCGTCGGAGCCATCGGAATCCATTCGCCGTGCCCATTCGAAAAAGCCCAAACACGGGATGTTTCAGTCGAACCGCCTCCGAGTCCCGATCGGGGGGCCCTGAGGGGGCGGGGGAGGATCCGGAGGGCGGGGTGACGGTAACTAATTGAAAGGCTTCGTACTTTCGCAACCCTCCGATGACCTTTGCCGCCCTCCTCCAGCGGCGAAAGATCCCTAACAGAGTGCGATTTTGTACGGAGGGGGTCCGAAGGGGAGGAGGTGGGGGGAGGGCGACAGTCCCGGACGACGGACTTCCACGGGCGTTGGTCATCCGCCAAAGTAACCGCCGCCATAACTCTCACCGTTTCGGAGCTGCGGGGATTCGAAAATCCGGACGGTTGTATGGAGCGTAAAAAAAACGTATGGGGGAGAGGGGGGGGGGGGGTCGCGATGTGGTCACCCCCGATGACCCTCTATGACATTCCGCAAAACCGGGTCCTTCTCGGGTTGATAGTTTCCGAGATCCCGTCGCCGACTTTTTACCAGGTCAACATCCTCAACATCTCGGATTTTCCTGGGTGGTTTTGGGGAATCCCCTCTCCGATCCGCTACAGAGGGGAATCCCCAGGTGACTCCTTCATATCAGAACAAAAATGTCAATGATAAGTAGTGGTAATTCGGTTTTATGGTATATTAATTAATTAATTAATTAATTAATACTAAAAAAGTATTAGCTGATTGATTCAATTCAAGAAGAAAAAATATTTCGAATTGTAATACAGTTTGTCTATTCCCTTGCATTATTATCACGGTTTACATGTTTGAATTCATCGTTATAAAATTCGGTTTACCTTTTATTATTTTCTAATGTTGGCGAAAAAGAATGAAGTTTCTCAGGTAATGGCGACTCCACTTGATTTTGTTCGCTTGAACCTTGCGCTCGTGGCATTGATATTACATATTTTATTTTCGCGTAGTAATCTGCAATGGGTAAAAAAATGTTACAAAAAAGAATAAATTATCATGTGTAAGCGCTTACTTATCTAAAGATAAACAAATAAAAATATATTATTGTTATAAGTATGTGCATTAAAAAAAAGCTATTATATTGACATTACAAAGAGATAGTTAAATTTTATTTATTTGTTTATATTATATGTTGTTAGCAATTCGATTTCTAATCTCGGTGATAAAACCAATAAAAAAATCATATATAAAAATCCAAGTACTTTCATGCTGCTATCTGGTGCACATATTGGGAAATGTGATTCTAATACATACAAAACAAAGATACAAATTTTGTTACTAAAAATCATAGAGCGTAATAAATTGTTAAAAATGAACGTTCTTACCTTTTCTTTTGTCTCAAATTACTTGTATTTTTTTTAAACGTTTCAAATTCGACTTTCTTTTCTTATAATTTTGGAATTCTTGTTTGTTTCCCATCTTTCAATGTTTTTAGTCACTAAATTATCCCTAAGACGAATTATAAAGTTTAATAATATTATTATAAAGTTTATTCACATATATTTCAATATTTATCTTTATTATCGGGAGCAAAGAGCGCCAAGCACAGGTCCGTCGTCGGCTATGGCCACGAGCAACTGGGCGCAGTGTTGCCAGGTCCATTTTTATAAAATCAGAGGATGCGACTAGAAAAAATCAGGAGATGTATGCGGAATTTTTAAAAAAAATCAGAAGTTACAATTTTGTCAAATAAAACAATGTCAGGCATTAAAATAACATTACATTTTATTAGTTATATATTGTCCTTGAGATACCTACATATTTCGACGTGGAGAGCAAGATTAAAGTCTCAATATTCAACTATGTGTCCATTAGTTTAAGTCCATTTTACGATGACAATTTTGTAGTGAAAATCTAACCATGATAATTTTGTTTCATTTCAAGCAGGTTTTTTTTATTACTTATCATGCTTTAAAGTAAAGTTTAAGAATTAAGTATTTGAAAAAAATCAGGAGACTTTCAGTTCAAATCAGTAGATCAGTAGAATTCTGGGAAAATCAGTAAATCCCCCGAAAAATCAGGAGACCTGGCATCACTGACTGGGCGTAACACGAAGCAGTTACAAGCGCTATTGCTTCTCCACGTGCGAAAAAGAAACAGATAGAGCGCTCTTGCGTCTCGAAACAAATAACGTAAGCGCCCGTTGTTAAAATATCAATTATAAAAAAAAGTAAATCACACAAACATATTTTAGTCTAAACAAATGATAAAGAATTGTATTTACTTTGTGTTTACTAACTTTTATCAGTCTAATAAGGCACTGTTTAAATACAATTTGTGATAAATTAAAATTAAAGGGGTTACTTTAGAATTTTTTTCTGTCGAGAAAATTTTAAGCTATCGTGTTTTGGCTCTAAACAAATGTTGAATTATGTAGTCAAATAACCTATATCAGAAAATTTTAATTCTGTGCTAAGCAAATCCTGAGATAATTGCAATCAAAGAAACACTTTTTTCTTACATATCCTCTTAAACCATGTGTTAAGTCCGTTATCTATGTTATCTATGTATATACCTACATATTGTAAAATAAAGTCGCTGTTTCTCCTCTAACTTCTCCTAAACCACGGAATGGATTTTGATACGCTTTTCACTAATGGATAGAGCGATAAACGAGAAAAGTTTACATTATACATTATTTTATACTTCGCTTTATTGAATAGGCAAAAATTTTACATTGCTTTTGGATTTTTTCATTGCGAAGATACATTTATCGAGGACCAATATTTGAGAGTAACTTGATACGGTTTTGTTTTGTAAGATTGAAATTTAAACACAATTTGCTAACCCTACATTTACTATAAGATAAGATAAGATAAGATAAGGCTTCTGCCATATAACCCGAGAAGACAGTTGGCTGTAATATCTGTAAGAAAACAAAATTATTTACCCTGTTGAAATAATCAACTTGCACAGTGTGCCACGTTCCGTCAGCCACGTCTCCCTCGACTGTTACCTGAAAAATAAAAATGAAACTATCATAACTAACTATTTACCATACCCATGATCAAAGCAAATAAAGATTATTATTATTATTATTAACATAGAACAACGATAGGAGAATATTTATCATGCTTTGTAATAATTGTTATCCTATTTTAACGACCAACTCTTGAATAATGGTTATTATCTCTTATTTTTTGACGATACCAAAGAATGAAAAAATATTAATGTCTTGCTGAAATGGGGATATTGACATTAGCATGTCTTAAATTTTAGACAAGTTAACCTTAAAGTCACTTAACAACAGACGACTTGGTTTTTGTGATTTTACAAATAAAAGAAACAAACTATGTTTATTGTAATTTAATCATAATTTTCACGGGTAGAATATTTTTGTTCATATTTGAATTTTATTTCATCTTGAAGTGTGGAATTTTTATTTTCAGGAACTAAAACCTTTATTTTCAGGAACTACTTAGTAACTAAAGTTACTTATAAGTAATCATATTTTTCTAAGAAGTTCTATAAATTTAATGAGCTCGAAATTTTATCAAACTTGAGTTCAATAAGCAGCAAGCCTTGAATTCAGATAAAATCACACTTCATTTCAAGACGAGCGTATAACAATATTATTATATATATAATTAATACTAAGTCATAATTGTCTGTGAAATAGCACATATCCAAATATGGATATCTGGCATGCCTCTTATATCGAATGGAGTTCAGTACCTAAACTGTAAGTTAAAAAAAAATGAAAAGCATGTTGGCCACAAGAAATTATTAGGCATGCAAGAGTTACAAAAAGTGCAGATCTATAAGCGGACAGTAGAGAAAATTAGTATTATGTATAACTTTTCCCCAGGTGTATTAAGGGAAAGTGGTTGTTAGTGCAGTTCGTTAAGACGTACTTCGGTCCGCGCGCCGCCCAAGGCGAAAGTGAACCGCAGACCTGCGCTTGCGCCGCGTCCCGCGCCTGATCCGACCGCCTCCAGCGCGATGAAGTCATGCCGCTCGTTATACCGGCCGTTGTATAGCAGCAGACCCGAACTTGACTGCGTTGCGAACCTAATCAAGATTTTCAAGACAATTTTAATCACCAGAAAAAATATATGGGACGCAACGTCACTGAAGTTGAGATTTGTTTGACACTAGCTTTTGTCTCTATCTCTTTCGCTACTAAATTTCACAGAATCACCCGCTGGATTAATCCAAAGATGATGAAATTGCATGAAAATCTCAACAAAATCGGTTGAGCGATTTTGGAGTCCATATAGAGCGATTTTTATATAATAAGTACTTAGTATTGATTAGAAAAAGCTAGTTGGCAGTTCAGCGAAAATATAATCCCTTCAAAAAAGACAATTTTGTACGTTTATTTTGATTATTTTAAAAGAAATTTAAATTAACGAAATTAATTTAAATAAATGAATCATGGTCTCTAACGTCTCTTAGAAACCCTGCTTCATTTATTATAAAGCAAATTTTGAGTAGTAAACGACGTTAATATGGAAGGCGCTTCCATTTTAAAAGCTCATAAAGCACTTACTTGAGGCGAAGATGGAAGCGGTGGCGCCTGGTAAGCGCCGGGAAGGTGAGGAAGGAGGAGCGTGGAAAGCTGCGCGCGCGCAGTTCACACATTTGAGTGGTGTGCGCGGGGTCGATGGCACAGCCCTGGCACAGGATTCCACCTTCGCGCCGAGCCACGCAGCGAGATCCACCACGGCATTCGCCATTCGCAGCGCACGACACTGAATCCGGGATCTTCTCGCAGTTTACGCCTGTATTTTAAGTACGCAAAAATTCCGTGTTGTTATAAACAACACGGAATTTATAAACATCAATCAATAACAAGTGTTTTTAGAAGACCAGCAGGAGGAAAAGGATTTTAATGGCAAAGCGGTAACAATTTGAAATAACGCTTTGAATACGCAATTGTTGGCGTTTACAGAAACAAATTACGATGAATACAGAAAATATTTTTTAACTGATTATGGTATGAACATTTTTTCATACCTAATTAGTTATTATAAATTAAGGTATAAATGCGGACCAGTAAATCCAGGTGAGCAGACGCAGGTGTATCCCCCCTCGCGCCGCACACATGTGCCGTTGTTGGCGCAGGGCGATGAGTAGCACAGATCCACTTCCGTGTCACACATATAGTGCTCGCGGGTACCTGGAAAACAATTTTTACAATGTTAAAGCGGTTGTACTATTATCATTTAATCCTAGCGTGATTATATTCAGTCAATTTCCAGTGAAAACTGAAACGTCTGACATATGCCAGAGCTCATTCCCCCGTTTCCCCTTCTTATTCCTTATCCTATCAGGGTCGGCAGCGCACATGTAACCCCTATAGCGTTGCTTGTAGTAAAAGGAGACGCTAGCCACCGTAAAAGCGACGTAAACTAATAATTATTTTAAGTGATATAACAATAATAATTTTTTCTCTATTTAAACTGATTAGCCGGAATGACGTCATATTTCTCAACGCTTGATTCATACCTTTTTTTTTTCGAACAACAATTTCTCAAGAAGTGGCAATTTCAGAAGCAGTTGAGCAGTTCTGAATTTTAAAATCAGAAAATATGGTATATAAGAAGGAAACACAAACTGTGTTCACACGTTGACCAAGTGATCAATCCATATTAACGCAACTGAGTAGAAATACTTTAATTTTATTGATTCTGTGTGATTTTCTAACATATACTTACAATGCAATTCATTTGAAAGAAAGTATCGCACAAACATGTTCTTATATTGGTATTGGTTGTTCGCATATTCGTGGATATTGGTAGGACATTAAATGTCTTTAGAGATTGCTAATGTGATCATTCACTATCTTCATAGTGATAACAGTAGATCACAAGATCATTATTTCTAAGAAACCTGCTTGTATCGTGGCGACAGACGAGCGTGTTTTTGACGAGCCGGCACTTCACTTTAATATTCACCTGTAAATCCACGCGGACACTGACAGGTGAATGTGGTGACGGGGTAAATTGGTCTAAAAAGAACTGTGTCGCTGGTGATGAAACCGGACGCGTTGCCGAATTTGAGGACCGTAAGGCATTCCTCGTAGTTGAGACACGGCTCGTGCACGCAGATGTTATCATCGAACGGTAACACCTGTAAATACAAATTAAATACGAACACTTATTAATTTGCTTTCATATCGGATAGATAATATTTTGCTTTCAATCAAAAGGAACTGTCTCAATTCACGAAAGAATCAGAGTTCAGAGTCCAGAGTTCTGCGTTTATCCCTACAAGAGAATTTTTTCAAGATTTCCCCTCACGTAAAATAGTTCTTTGTATTTTATGTGTGCGAGCATTCATAAAAAGTCTCAGGGCGGGTCTCCGCTTAAAGCGGAGACGTTACGAGCGGAGCAGAGATGTGTTAGAAAGAACCAATAGGATTTCGTTATTTATTCATCTCCGCTCTGCTCAGCTTCGGCGGAGACGGTTGAGCGGAACGGAGAGGAGATGTGTCATGTCTGTATGGTAAACTATGACTTGCAAGCCGGCGACGGCTTAAAATGTACCGTATTAACACTTCAAAGTTAGTGAATGAATACAAATGATACCTGGATGGTTGCAAGTCGAGCCAGCGTCGTGCGATGTAAGTAGACTCGCTCGCGCAAATGCGTGGGGGAGTAATAGTTTGACCCTTCACTCGACCAACCCAATTCCGCTTCCGGCCGTTGAGCAGAGAATGATACATTGAGAATGTGGCCCGACACATCGGTGTCGTCCTGCACACAAAACCATTATCTCTAAAATATATAAACTTTGAATGTTACGATTATGAAAAGAAGTTAACTCAGTAAGATTTTATCTGATAATACGTTATACCTTCGAAACTTGGCTTCCAATAAATATACAGTTGCAATAGCAGAGTACAGTACTTCATTAAGTTAAAAACGGCACAAAGGCCTGCCAGCAGAAGGCTTCAAAAAATCTTCAAAACATCTTCAAAACCTCCATAAAATAACAGTTCATTATCGTTTACTGCGTAATTCGTGGTACCACATTTGAACATCATAATTATGTTTCGTTATTTATAGCGATTCAGGCTAGTCGGGAAGCTCAAAACATATAAGCAGTTCAAGGTCTACAATGAAAGTTCATTTTTACAGTCGAATGATATGCGGCTTTGAAAGAAAGATCTAAAGCCTTATAAAGATCTAAATCCCCGTATGAGCGGACTTGTGATATAACAAAAAAGTTGGAAAACAATAGTAAATTCCTCCACTTTAAATTTATTTTTGTTTTCAGTTTCAACTGTTTGAGTTGACAGACAGTTTGAAGTTCAAGTTCAAAGTGTTATTATAGAAAAAATGTGCAAAAAAATTACCTGTACACTAAAAACGTATATATTCTCCTTGGGACACGGTATAATAGCAGCAAGTCCATCTATAAAGAAGCCAAGTAGGGGCGAAAGGAATTTCTCCGCAGTCATGTCATTCAGACGAACTGTGATCGAGTTGAATAACATTTCTTCTGTTATAAGTCGCACTGAGAGTTGCATCATCGCCTTTACTTCATTCACCCCGTCTGCATATAAATTGTTAGTTATTTACGACATTATTGTTCTTTAATTTTTAAGTCTTCCAGTCAGATAATTTAAATATTTAGGACATTTATACAAAATGCTATTTCAATGCTCTTTGTTAAAGTATTCAGCTCTTCATTAAAGCTGCTTTACTGAATGCATGACAATTTCTGAAAATTTGTCTTGCTCAAAATGACAAAGGTTGTTGGCAATTCAATACTAAATTTAACTTTATTATCATAAGTTTAAGCTTAAATTCAATTACCAGTAACAGATATCTCCATAGTGGCTAGCTTAGGAACGTTTGTGTTGAGTTGTGGTGACAGAGTCATGGCGCCTGTGGTCTCATTGAGTAGTACCAGATTTGCATTGTTACCCGATAATATACGGTATTGCAACTGTAAAATATATAATTAACAATTAAAAACCGAAGATTGTAACAGTTAGTATATAAGCAATGTATGTTAACTGACCTTATCAGTGACATCAGCGTCAAACGCCGGCACTCTCCCAAAAGGTCCAACAGGAAAACAATCCTTATAGTTATTGAAAATAATCTGAAAGTCCTTCATCATTGGCGCATTGTCATTTACATCGGTCACCAATATTTCGACTCTGACATCATTCCATAAAGGAGGGCTCGCTGCTCTTATAACGAACTCGTATTTTTTCCTCGGACTCTCGTAATCCAAGTCCACCATTGTGACAAGAACTGCTTTGTCCGACCCTTGACGAGTTTCCAGTGAAAAGCTATTGGAATCTTCGCCACCTGAAAATATTTTTAAATTTTCTAAATTATCTTTTTGAAATATTACAAAGAATAAAATATAATGAACCTCATCTAGAGTAATAATAGTAACAGTAAAATACAATTTTACTCGAGCTACGAATATAATGATATGAATGAACGCGAAATGTGTATGTATGAGCCCCTAAGGATACAATACAGTCGCCCAAGAATAATACTTGTGACGTTGTGTTTTAGTGAGGTGATTAAGGGACGCCAAAGACCCTATACCGATTTTATCTCTTCCTTATCTTCTCTATGTAGGCAGCGCATTGGCAGCCCTTCTGGTGTTCAATATTACAAAAATGTTATTTTTAGGGTTCCGTATGTCCGAATAAAAAAACGGAACCCTTATAGGATCACTGGTGTGTCCGTCTGTCCGTCGCTCACAGTCAATTATCTCGGAATCTACTAGACCGATTAAGTTGAAATTTGGTACACATATCAATTTCTGTGACCCAAACGCAGAGGTGTGACATGAATCTGTATATGGGAGGTCATTTTTGGGGGGAAGATGCAAAATAAAAAAAATAATAATTTGAAAACTGCATCGTGTGACATATCAAATGGAAGGTCTTGTTGTGAAGATCTTAAATGTATTTTTTTGTCATTTTAAAATGAATAGTTTCTAATTTATTCAAGAAAATAGACGAAAATTGACTATCCCCCCCTTATCTTCGAAACTACTGAACCTAAAATTTTGAAAAAAAAATACAGAAATTAGTTTTCTTATAGGAAAACCTATAAGAAGTTCATGATATTAAAATAACATGGTAAATCACTCAATATTGTGCGTAGATTTAAAAAAACATGATAGGTAACATCGTACGGAACCCTTCTTCACGCGAGTTCAACTCGCACTTGTCCCGTTTTTTTATATAGTTTCGACTGTGATTACAAGTTTGTATGAACGAAAATACATGTTAAGTGTTACGATTTCTTCAGCAATGTTTTGTATAAAATTATCGTTAGTTAGTATTGTTGGTGAACTATAGTATAAACAATTCCACTATGCGATTGTATTTAAGATGGTACCTTTAATAGAGTAATGCACAATGGCGTTCGGGCCCTCGTCGGGGTCATGTGCGTGTATCTCTCCAACGGTGGTTCCTATAGGACTGTTTTCAGCCACGTAGAACGTTAAACAATCACTTTCAAACACTGGCGGTGAATCGTTGATATCCTCAACTTTTATGTGCACAATTACCTGTAAATGTAAAATATTGAATTTTAAATAATACTGCTCAGTAATAAAACGGCCAACATTATAGCCAATGTAATTATGTAGTGTAGCGTATAATGTAATAAAACGATGTTTTAATTTATAAATATGTAAGACACTGTCATGCAAAAGAGAGAGAGCATATCAAAATTTAGTAAAATTATATTTTTAATGTTATTTGTAATTACACGAGGACTATTTTTATTTATTATAAGGAACTAGTAGTAATGATGGGTTATTTTTATTTACCGAAGAACTTTGCGCCGGCGTTCCTCCATCAACGGCCAGAGCTTTTAAATCGTAGGTGGCGACCGACTCTCTGTCCAAGGCCTTGTTTGTTCTTATTACTCCAGATGCAGGATCAATTACGAATGAACCTTCTTCTTTGTCCTTAGGGTCCAATTCGTAATGCACACGACCGTTGAGTCCGACATCCGCATCAGTAGCGCTTACTTGCGTCACCGATGTTCCTGACAAATAAAAGCACATTCTTATTTATTTATTCATATAATCAAGTTTGTAAACGTAAAAACTGCACTTATTTGAAAAATTATTACTACTAGCTGAGCGCGCAACTTCGTATGCGCCTAACTTTTTTGTTTGTAAACTGATTGGAATGAAACAAACACATGTTACGGAAAGCTTGCTACAATACATCAGTGATAACCGCATTCAAATCGGTTATACAAATAAATACATTGTGCTTTAGCAAGAGAATTCCCTTGACTTTCGCTACCCTTTTTTTTAAAGTTTGTATTGACTCACCAACTAAGGCATCCTCCACAATGGAAGCTGTGTACAGTTGCTGTTTGAAGACCGGCTCGTTATCATTTACGTCGACCACTGATATCTCAACGTCTGTCGTATCGGACAATGATGGCACACCTCCATCACGAGCTGTCACTGTTAACAGATAACCTGAAACGAAACAAGCTAGTATAAAAATTTGTTTATTGGTAGTCGAAATGGTTGGAGCTGGATATACACTCAATTTGTTTGAAGCAGTAACTTGCCTTCTTAGACAGATATTTTATAAAAATAGATTTAGGTCTGTAAGGTAATCAAGGGCTGTATGACGGTATTATAACCACGAATATTATTATTTTTTAATATTATATTTAATTTTTTTAATGTACATTTTTATAAATTGATGAAATAAAATATAGTCCTTCACAAGTACAACTGTACAACGCTTGTTACTACGACCTATTTAAATAAGTATATGAAATATTCACCACTCATCGTCTCCCTATCTAATTGCTTGTTGGTAGTGATCGCGCCGGTTTGTGGGTTGATGACGAATTCCTGGTCGTGATGCGCGATAGCTTCATTAGATATTTCTGAGCTGAGAGTGTATGTGATCTGAGCATTGATGCCTACATCGCTGTCAGTCGCCGAGACCACGAGAACTGTTGTACCTATTGGTGCATCTTCGAAGACCTGAAACAAAAAGATGATTTTAAGCTGCGAGTTTATAAATGAGTGCCCATTTAGTTCCAGTACGCTATATATGTATATCTTAACATATAAAATTCTCGTGTCACAGTGTTTGTAACAAAACTCCTCCGAAACGGCTGGACCGATTTATATGAAATTTTATTTGTATATTTGGTATAGGTATGAGAATAGGTCGTAAATTTTTCACCCTTCTACCCCATTTTTTAATCGCAATTTTAGTATTTTTATATGAACAATATCCAAATAATTTAACCGTCGTTGATTGAGGTGAAGTGACGCGTCATTTTGACATGTGGTTTGAAAATAAAATTGCACCCGATAGGTGGCGCCACAATTGGGTTACAGAATTATTTTCGGATTCGGGCAGGACAACGTCTGCTGGGTCAGCTAGCGTTATTGTCAGTTCACCTGGGGGCAATGCCACCGTTTCACAAATGACCATCGCGAAATACAAAACCATGTCATTTATTTATATTTTTTATGAAATTCTTTGAAATAATGTTTAGTTTATCGTGTTAGAAAAATGATAAATCAAAATTTCATTTGAGGTGTGGGAAATTTTAACTACTAAATTGTTGTCATAAACGTGGTAGTTTAGATCTCACATCTATTATAAAAAGAGCCACTGTGTAGAAGGCCATATTTGGATTATTTTTTAAAGGTGAGGCCTTAAAAATAATCCAACCCCTTATCCATACACTTAGATGTTTAACCACTTCACTATAAATTTTTAAATGACACTTGTGTTCTGTAATTATAATTAAGTAAGTAGATCCAACTGAGGAGTGGCTATTTAAAACTTACTTTTTATGTGAAAACATTTATTAAAAAGGCTTTTTACTTCATATTAGAGTTAGGTAGACACTGCACCTACCCCTTGGTGGTAGGCATCTGTAAAAATAAGCAACACCACGCAGGCTCTGCAAGTGCGCTGACGTATTTAGGGACTAAGTAGCGATAACAATAGGAAAATAGATTCTGGAAAACAAGGTTTAAATTACTCACTGAAGCGGTATAAGGCGCATTTTCGAAGACCGGTGCATAATTGTTGGCATCGGTGATGTTAATATGGACCATCGCGGCGTCAGATCTACCGCCGGAGTCCGTCGCGGTGACTGTGAGGACATATCTGCGCTCCTGTTTGAAGTCAAGCGGCTGAGCGACCGTGATGAGCCCTCGACCGTTCTGCGATGTTATTGAGAACCGACCGCGTGTATTACCACCAGTTATCTCGTAGTGTAACCTTTGCAGAGAATATTTCGAATACGTGTTAGTGACAAACGACACATAATTTAGATTGAACTTTCCGGAACATTTGAAAAAAATATTCACAACTAGCTTTTACCGGCAACTTTGTCTGCATTCTCTTTTAGACAAAAAAAAAACGCCTATGCCATACAAAAGGTGGAGCAGATACAGTTTTGATATAATATGTTGTTTAAGTATGGTTCCTTAAATCCAAATTTTTGACCTCGGAGGTGGACACTTGAGCCGTCATCTTTTGATTGAATGTCCCAAAATTAGTTTTTTATTTTATAACTCCTTAACTGTCAACTCTATGATAAAAGTATCTATGAGGAATATGAAGAAGGCAAAATTACCTTAATTTCTTGCATACATGTTTATTCTCTAAGTCTAATAGATAAAAAGTTGAAGGGGTTGAAAAATAATTATTAATAGAAAACGTACCAGGGCGTTTAATGTATTCTCGGTAAGTATCGGTGTGATTTATTAAAGATGTGGGTAATTTGACTAATTTATTATCTACGGATATGTTGAAAATTTCATGTTCATCATATATTTCTTTGTATAGAGAAGTAATCATTAGAGGAAATTCGAATCATTCGAATCATTAGAGGAAATCCTAATGGAAAGGTCATAAAGAATGGTGTTTATGGTACCAACGGAGAGGGTAGTCATCTCTGCAAAAGGTTTGTCCTCCACCTTTTGCAAGGTAAAAGTAGGCCTACGGACTGGAGTATTTTTCTTGTGCGTTAAAATATTTAATTCAATCTTGATTCCTCGGTAACAGTACCTTTTCCTGGATGAAAGCCAACCTATGTCCTTTTCAGTATTCCAGACAACGTGTATGCAATATTTCAAGATGATCGATTGAGTAGCTGAGGCTGTTCGCCAAGGGATATTAAAAAAATAAAAATCCAACGCCTGGCGATACCATAGCATCAATATAGGATGAATAATTTATTTTTCAACACGAACGAAGTCGCGGGTAAAAGCTAGTAAAAAATAAACTGTAAGAAAGAAATTAAATAAGAAATTAATTAGCACGAACAGCTCGCTTTTGTAGCACAAATATTGATTTTGTGTCAGCGCAATAAACTCATAGGAAAATGTGGTCACCTTGTGTCCTCGTCGGCATCAGTGGCGGTGACGGAGACGACGGGCGTTCCCGGCGGCTCGTCTTCGGCGAGCGTTACGTCATACGAGGACGGCGCGAACACCGGATCGTTATCGTTTACATCTTGCACCACCACCACCACGGATGCCGTCGCCGAGCGAGGGGGTGTCCCGCCGTCTGTCGCTGTCACCTGTTACATTTTCAATATAAACTAGGGGCCCGCTACCGTTTCTCATAAGAACCTTCCTCAGATTTGAACGAATATTTAATAACAAAAATTAGCCGATCTTGTTCTCGATTTCTCGACTGAGTGATCAAGCCCACTCAGTTAATTGTTTACAAGTGGGTAAACAATTCGGAAAGTCGTCCTTAAAACTAGAATAATAATTTGGAATGTTATATTATGTGTTTGAATTATTGTAACCGGCTATTTAATTAATTATACACATTGTACACATTTTATTTCAAAATGGCGGACAGAAAATATGCACACTTATAACAGTTATGTCAACTCACCGTCAGTTGATATTTGGACTGCACCTCCCTGTCCAAGGATCCTGAAGTATACACCCATCCCGAGCGAGGATCTATTGTGATAGGCAAATCATTGTTGTTGTATTCTTTATCCAAAAGAGAATATGTCAGTTCTGCGTTAACGCCTTCGTCTGCATCGTAAGCTTGAACCTGAAAAAAATAAAATAGTAGTAACGGATATTTAACAAAGACCTTGTATCAAGCAGAAACAGAATTCTTGTTACATAGTATTTACTCGTAGTTGTAAATTTTATTATCTAGTATGTATAAATATGTGAAGTGAAAATTTTTGGTTCCCTTTTTAAGAAAATTGAGCAGACGAGGAGTGTGATAAAGATTATATTGAGAAAGACTGGATAAAGCTAATATTTTTCAAGAAATAAGCATTAGAAATTAATGAAAATAACTATAAGTAGGTACACTACCGCGTGTATGACACACGCACACACGTTTGACACTACGTATGTAATATGTATACTCTTTTGTTTCAAATAGTCAAAATCTGTGATCAAATTGAGAAGAGACTTTATAGTACTTAAAAATTAAATGAATTACGGTCGAATTTCGATTACTGGGTAAATGCACAAGTTTCTGAGAATGTTCTTTACTATCCACGCAAAAACTGCAGATTGGAAGACAGATTTAGCTGAAACCTTACAGTAATATGGCTTAAACACGAGTACAACACAGTCTTGGACTATCCCTACTAATGATGTTGTTACGATGGATGGATGTTTGTTACTCTTTCACGTAAAAACTAATGAACAAATTTGAATGAAATTTGGTACACAGATAGTTCATTGCCTGGATTAACATAGTTTTTATCCGGCGCCACCGTCCTCACAGCAATAAAGATGTCAGGCGTTATTTTTAAATAAGTCTCTGTCACCACCAGTAATTTATAAAGATACGCGGACAAAGTCTCTGGTAACAGCTAGTTTGTAAAATAAACTAGCTTTAGTTAAAGTTTCTATGTTGCGACGTTAACAAATTTAAAAAAAAACTACTAGTGTTCATCTACTGGTCTAAATTTGACCATAACCATTTCGAAGATGAAGCGAAATTGTTTATCAATTTTCACTGAAGTTTGTCATTAGCTACTGAACAATAAAAAAATACTAAACTGTTTTTGCTTTGTCTATTGACATATAAATATAAATAAAAATAATTAGGACATATAATAAACTAATAACCTCGCCTTTGTGCGGATGCAATTTATTTTTGAAAATTATTGCTGACGCGAGAGTTCAATTTATACTATGACTGGCAAACACACTCAAGAGAATCTCTTCTTAAGTTGGATTTCATAATATGAACGTTTCCTCTTATTTCATAGTGATTCAATTCAAGAGTATTTTATTTAAAAAATAAATTAGATCGATGTAATCTATCATGTTCTGGGTGTTGCGTATTGGTCTTTTCTGATTTAAGGGTGCGATTTTAAATGACAAATGACACTTACTCGAACAATGCTGTATCCGACAGGCACGTTTTCGCTAACAGACTCCTGAAACAGCGAAGTGTAGAATCTTGGTGCATTATCGTTTACGTCGCGAACATTCACAAGCAGTTGAGTTGTGTTTGAACGGGATGGACTGCCACCGTCTGAAAAAAAAATCAACAATGAATAAATAAATAACCAAAAACACCAAAATAATCGTTAATATTTTAAAATTACCACTGATTCGGAATATAAATATAAGGAAGAATCCTACTATTCTATAAAATATTACTTTAAAAATATAGGCCCATTAAATAACTATCTTTTGTTAAAAAAAACTTTATTATTCGTATAGTCATATGACCTTTTTCATATTAGGTATATGTATAGAAAAAAATAAGTAAACTATATAACTACTCATAATAATCATAAATTAACTAATTTTAACTATTTCGTCTAGCTGTTAGCGGGGAGAACTTCAGGCAGTCTACATCCAAGCTTCAAGACACATGTAGACGGAGAGAGTCAGAGGATACACACCTTGTGCTCTGATCACTAGACGATAACTCCTCACTTGTTCGTAATCGAGTGGTTTCACAAGAGACACGTCCCCACTGAGGCTGTCGATAGAGAACTGCATCTGAGTGTTGCCACCGATAATTGCGTAGCGGATCGCTGCATTGGCGCCGACGTCAGCGTCAGTTGCTCTGCGAATAAATGCATTTTAAGGTGGAGACAAACGCTAAATACTAAAAATATCCATTGTTTAATGAAGATGTTACAAGAAATAAACAATACAATTGCTATGAAAAAAATATATATTATATTTAAACATGTGAAGAACCAATTGTATTAATTAGAATTTTCGTTAAAGTAATAGAAACTCCATAAAAAAGTTAGAAAACAAGAAGAATTTGACTTTTATTGAAAATTCTGTCGAAAACGGCTTATTGCGTGCATATGAATCCTGTACCTATTAATAAGTAAATGACAGTTTAAAAAATTGTATAAATAAAATTATATTTTTGTGTATTTTTCTAATGGTAAAAACAAAAAAAAAAACACAATTTCTAGCCCTGTTGAATTGTCTCCGCCCGCCGCCAGCGAGTTCTAATGTAAATGTCATTTTGATCAACGACAGCAAACAGGTTGACGATCTTTTTTGATGGTGTCAAAATAGGTAGTGACAATAGATTGGTGACTAATATGAAATTACTACTTGTAGAAAAATGTAGCAAAATCAACAAAATTTCCAGCGTTATTTTGTAATATTGTATTGGGGCGCGCCCTCGGCTGCCGATATTGAAGACCGATTCGTATGAGAAATATAAATACCTAAATAATGTCTAACGCTGTTGACGAGAGCGGCCACAGCGAAGCCAATTTGAAACCTGACATTTTAAAGGATACAAGTATTCTATATTTTAATCCGGGTAATAAGCTATCTGTGTGCCATCAAAATCCGTTCAGTAGTTTTTACGTGAAAGAGTAAAAGTCCTCATATCCTCACAAACTTTCGCATTCATAAAATTAGTAGGATTGTTACGGTTGAATATGCTTTACGGTTAACTCGAAATTCTCGGAAAATAAATACGAAACTGCAAGTCTGTATGTAAAGCATTGTTTGTAGAAATACAAGAAGCTTCCAAGTTGATATTTATGGACACTACTCGCGCTCTTTGGGAGGTCTGAAAGCGATAGAGAGAAATAAGAAAGAATCGAGATTCGAAACGTTATTTTATTCACAAATGTTTTAGTGCAAGAACTTTATAGTCTAGAAGATGAATACAGTTTAGTGAACTGTAATTTACTTAAAGACAACATAAAGTTGATAGGCCATTGTTTCATTCAAATGTGACAGCGGTTGGGATTATTCTTCAATGTAATATAATGGTAAATGATATTGTGGTAAATTACCTACTCATAATTACAAACACAGATAAGTTAAAGAAGGTTTCATTCTGTTTGATAATAAAAGTAAAAATATACAATATGTAAACGTCTTCTATTTATTTGATAATAAAAGTAAAAATATACCATATGTAAACGTCGTAATCTTCTATTAGGCGTTTTATCTTTATTTTTATGTTAAGATCGGCAGACAGGCTGACGGTCCACTTGATGGTAGGTGGCTACCGTCGCCTATATCACAAGCATCGCCACAGGTGCTGCAAGTGGGCTGTCGACTTCAGTAGGATTAAGGATATGGGATTGGGCTCTGGCATCCCTGACTCACTCACCGAAACATAACAGCACACGTGCTGTTATGCCGCCAGACGGGCTTCCCAAATGACGGCAAAAACGCCGTCATTTGGGCCTGCCACTACTTTCCAAATCAAGTGTGCCCTGCCACTACTTTCCAAATCAAGTGTGCCCTGCCACTACTTTCCAAATCCAAACCAGAGCCAAATTTGAAACGCTCATTTTTCAAAGCTGACCCTACTGGTAATCGAACCCGGGAACCCTAGAACAGTGCGTTAAGGCAAGCACCCTAACCATTCATCCAACGGGCTCGTCAATGCAGGGTCAATTTATTTAGGGTAACATAGGATAGGTAGGTTTCGTATTTATTTTTTAAATATGATAAAATGCCCTCGCAACGTAAAAACTGAACATTCACAGCTACACAGCTGTACACATAATATGCCATTTAGATGCCAATTTTTCTATTAAATTTGTCCATCTGAATCAAATTTTCGACGTAAATATAAATGTTTTTTCTGTTGATTTAAAACAAATTATCAATGATATAAATTAATTCAATTCGCAGGCATAAATTAATTCAGACTCATGTGATTTACTGCTATAGCTTCTTTTATAGTTTTCATTGATAATATTGAATATATGGATTGTAATTTTTTTCTGTGGAATGTATATCTATTTTTGAAAAGTCAGAATACTTATATTTGTATTATCCTACTATCCTACTAATATTATAAATGCGAAAGTTTATATATTTAGATGTTTGTATGTTTGTTACTAAATTACGCCAAACGGCTAAACTGATTTGGATGAAATTTGGCACACATATAGTTTATTACCAGGATTAACATATAGGACTTCCTAGTTTTTTCCTGGAAAAATGTTAGGTTCCCGAGGGATAGTCTAAAAACATTTAAAAAAAAATCGGCGCCACCGTTTTCTCATATGATATATTTTTCATTTGTCAATGCGGACGAAGTCGCGGGCACCAGCTAGTATTGTATAAAACCTTTACAAGAAAAAACATTTTTCCTTTATTTGACAGAAACGAATAACAATATGGCCAACTTACTTGATTCTGGCTATAATAGGATTATTGGTGACGCTGACATCTTCGTCGACAGTGACGGTGTAAGTTTTCTCGCTGAACTGTGGATAATTGTCATTGTCATCCAACACATTTATGTGTACAGTTGCACTGAAAAAAATAATAATGTATTTCACTCTCAATATAATTTCGGTCTTGAAAGAGACATACAGCTCTTTGGCTTGGTCTACATTGACATTGACAAACGTGCATCATTTTCGTGCTAACGATGGATTCTGTTTTATCTCTTGCTAATCAAACAGAACTTTATTTGAATAACTTTTTTACGTCAGAGTTGTCAAAATAAAAAAGTATGTAAATCTTACTGATCTACATTAGTAGTAATTTTATGTCTTTTTTTTTTGTTGTTTCCTAGGTACTTGTTTACAGCATCTCATCATAACATAGTAGAATTGTTCGAATTGTTGATGATCCATTGTTCATATAACATCGGTTAGAATCCCTCAGTCTAAGAAGAGATGTAGCATTCGCATTACTTGGACAAGCTTCCATTGCGCACAGTCCTAATATGTAGAAACTTTCTCCCGTGGACGCTAGAACTTAGGAGCTTTACACCTCACAAGCTCCCTTGTGAGGTGTTTCTACTTCAAGAGAGCCGTATACAAATTTCTTCGGTATCGGCAGCTCACCTGCATCCCCACTGGTGTTGCTTGCTTGCTTTTAATATTATCAGGTTTTATTAAATTATAATTTGCGGACTGGGGTTCAGCAACTCCAATAATAGGTATGTATTAAAATTTAACTGTATAAAATTATATTATATTTATTTAAACTAATATATTTATATGTCTTTTCTATATATAAGAATGAATCCCTATTTCCATTGGTCACGGTATCACGCGTGAACGGGTAGACCGATTTTAATTTGGTTTTCACTAATGGAAAGAGGGATAAACGGGGAATGTTTATATATATAAAAATTACACCCCGGGCGAAGCCGGAGGCGTGTCGCCATATTATATAAACATAATAGCTATAATAATAGCAAGAGATACAATAGAGATTTGGAGGTTCAAGATGTCAAGATTTGCACACCGAGCGCCGGTTGGTTAGAAGGAACAAGAAAACTAAATGTCATCTCTGGATATCTAAAATAGCGACATTGCATGTTTCATAATGTGTACATAATATGTTTCATTACCTATCATTACCGCAAATAAGTTATTATTATTATTACAACTTCAACAATTAGATTTACTAATTAATTTACTATTAGATTAGTAAATTTATGTTTTCATTTATTTTAGGGGATAAATGAAACCCTGCGTGCACATTGATTTAACATTAGCAACTCACAAGAATTATGAATTATTAAATAAACGGCATTTATTATGCTATTTCGCAGATAACTTCAGCGTATTGAAACACTTACGTGCTAAAGAGTCTGTCGGTGACAGGGCTGGCTTGGTCAGTCGCTTTCACGATGACAGTGTATCGTGCAACCTTTTCTCGATCCAGCGGTGCCCTAGTTAACAAAGCACCACTCCTTCCATCAACTCTAAACACCTCCAGAGTATCCAATTCTCCGCTGTCTACTGACTCGTTCGTATCCTCAGTGCTAAGCACATCTGCTGTCACAGAGTCAATTGAATATTCAACCTGGAAGCACATAAAATTCAAATTTTTAATTCAGTTTTTTTTTTTCTTTAATTTTAAGGTAATTTCGAGGCACATTCAGCACCTCTTTAAAAAAATCTATTCCTTTTTAAGTTCCAAATATGTAACATAATTTTTAATGAAATGCCTAGAGCATTGATCTTCGTAGGCGGTTGGGCAGGAGAAGGCGGGCATACGAAGCCCGTTTTCAAATGCCTTAGGGGACCTGCGCAGATGGTTGGCTAACTATGTGTGCTTGCACAAGGTCCCCCCCGTCTGGGGATTGCCTCGGTGCCTCCGGGCAATCCCCCATTGGAGTTAGCCTAGTCAGCAATGGCTAGGCTGCCCTGGGGTGGATCGGAGTTGTTGCCTCGGCAGAGCCCGTTCCACCCCGCTCAAAGGGCAAGGAGACACCGGGGAGTTTTAGTGGGTATTCCCAGTGCCGCTATGATCAGGCGCTGGGCGAGCCCCACATACTCCTGCCGTCTAGCCAGCGGCAGGAGATCTGTAAGCGGATTACTCCTCGTCAAAAAAAAAAAAAATAGAGCATTGATCTTAACTTTTTGTTTCACAACTACGAGATATAATATTACTAGCGACAAGCTCCCGGCTTCGCACGGGCGCAATTATTTCTGAAAATTAAATATAAAAACGCTCTTTCTATTATTGAAAATCGCATCAAAATTCTTTAAGTGGTTTAGGAGGAGTTAGAGAACACACAGACAACAACTTTAGTTTGTACTATGTAAGTATATGCCAAGTATTTTATTTCATTTAGGAAAACTAGTAGATACATTCTTAGATACAGATTGCGCAATCAAGATTTTCCACGAATAATTAAACAAACTTATACATAGAGGGAATTTAAATATTATATAATATTATATAGTCGCGACAGTATATACTATATGATATTTCGTTTACCTGAGATCATATTCAGAATAACTAACCGCTATTACAATAATTCATTAATTAATTACTTATAAAATTGATATATACTACATAGGTACCTACGACTTATTAAGCATTAGACCTATGATAATTCAAAGGATTATTTATAGGGGGCTGAACCAGAAAGCGAATAATTGTCTGAATTTCAAAAATGCTTCTTGTGATTTCCTTTAAAATATTATTAAATCTACATTAAATTTGTATATGTAAATTTATTTAAATGGTAACATTTCATTTCCTAATAATTCTGTATTATCCCCGTCCATTGTTGTAAATTATCGTGCCAATACTCGTCACGATTGGCAAGGGGGTTGGCGAGCGCAGTTTAATATAATTGTCACAAAGGCGTTTTTCCCTTAGCCGATTTCTACGGTACCTGGGTTGATATATAGGGGATACTATTCTAAATCGGTATCCTATGGCTGCGGTGCGGGCAACTTCTGTTCGGTCTTATTAGAAAATTATAGGGGATGTCCTATGTTCAGCATTAGACATCCTATGGCTGATATGATTGATGTGCATCTGTGCATTGAAATCAAAAGGTATATAGTAGGTTAAATTTTATTATAATAACTTACTTCCGCATTCTTTCCTATATCCTGATCAGTTGCTTTAAGTGTGAGGACTGTAGTACCAGGACTAGCTCCTTCTCTGACCGAAGCTTCGTACTGCTGCATCTCGAAATCTGGTGCATGGTCATTACAGTCCAAAACATTTATCTGCAAAAAAATTTGGTTATAAGTTATTAGAAATAAGATTTACAAAATAGTTGTGTCTTAAATTGTTAATTTCTTGTTAAAACGTACCTGTAAGGTAGTAGTGCCACTTCTGGGTGGAAATGTGTCATCCTGAGCGACGACTCTGAAGTAATGGACATCTAAACGCTCCCTGTCGAGTCGAGCTTGAGTAGTGACTATCCCCGAACGAGAATCTACGGCAAACATCCCAGCAGATCGAGAGTCCAGAAGACTCGACATTGAGTAGGTGACGGGACTATTCTCGGGATCCCTAAAATTACATATAATTATACGTTTGATGTATAAGTTCTCATTCACTGTAGTATTATTTTTCTTTATACTAAAATATTAGTTATCACTTGTAAGTAATGTTTTATGGTATTGATACTGTATGGAATAGATCAGAATTTTGCTTATTTTAATAAAAAGTGGGAATTAAAAAAAATTATATTCCACATATTTTTAGATAACAGTGTTAGACAATTCCACAGACTCAGTTTCAACTTTATGTTAAGAATTCCTTTGAAAGTAAAACCACTTCACACCAGTGAACATTCTGCGGTCCCTAACGTGATGAGCTCCAAGTAATCCCATCAAATGAAATTGAGGAAATAAAGCAAATTGCTAATGCGTCTATTTTCGCCATAAAGCCACGCAATTACCCGTCATTACAAGAGCTAAGTCTCACCGGTAATGGTGGATATGTGAAAAGAAAGTTTTTTTGATACGGAAAATTAGTTATAGTGCGTTTTCTACATAGAATCTATTGTTCGTATCTAGTTTTTTTACAAGCGATATTGTATGAAACATTTTCTGTTAATGCGTCTTTCAATCTAGGCTACCTGCTCTTTTGTTAAAATTATTTCTATTCTTTAATAAAAGGCAGGCAGGTTGTCGATCCATTCATTGTTATGTATTTACTATCGTCTAGGAGCACAATTAACATCAGGGGAGATGTATAAATAGGCTGCAAATTCTGATAATATCAAAATTAAGGACGAGGTTAGAGAAAAAAAGCTCTGGTATCTCACAGAAACACGACAACTTCATGAGATTTTTGTCATGATGGTCTTCTCTGATTGATATCTCTCATAAATAGTGGCTTTACTTTTGAATTGAGACAAGAGACCGCAAATTTTGTTTGCGGTAAAAGACAATTTGGCATTACCAGAAAATACACAGATATACACAGAGATAGATACACAGAAAATACATAAGAAAACATACAAAAACCTATCGATATTAATTATGGTCTTTAATCCAATTTAAATTCTCACTTAGTGTACAGTTTATGAATGAAACAGGTGATTTGTATTGAAGTGATTCAATTTATTGAATGAGCGCTGTGGTTTTCCTGATGTCTGTTGACGCCAAGGCATTTATATTATATACTAGCTGAGCCCGCAACTTCGTACGCGTGGTATTCGGTATAGCGCGTAACTTTTTTGTTTGTAAACCGATTGGAATAAAACAAATACTAAGTGTTACGGGAAGCTTGCTGTAATAAATCAGTGAAAACCGCATTCAAATCGGTTAAGCCGTTTCTGAGATTAGCGCGAACAAACACACAGACAAACAGACAATAATTCTAAAAATTATATTTTTGCATTCGGTAACGTAAGTACAATGTGTATAAATTGTTTTTTTGAAAAAATATTCAATGTAACAGACACGGTTCGTTTACGATTTTATTATTTGTATAGATTAGATAAAATTATATTGCTTTTTTAAGATAAAAACATATTTAAAATCTATTTCTACTTTAAGTAAAATATAACCCTTTATTCGTGTTACACCAACCCTAATATGGTTATAACATGTTGCATTACATCTAATATCTCATAACGAGAGATGGAGCGCGCATATTAAAACATCCAGTCATCGGTGTAAATTAAAGTGGCTCAACATTACGGGGAGTGAAGCTATTGTCTGTCCGCAGCTAGGAATAGCTCATCACAAATGCTTCCGCACGTAAAATAAATGAGTTCATAAAAGCCCAACGAGCCAGTCAATTAAAGAGGCAGATGTTTTATGAGCAGGATTCCATTTTTGGAGGCATTCATGGCCCATTGATTCCAACAAAATCGTCGAACGGAACATATAAAATTCAGACATAAGCCATGAAAAGTTGGAAGCATTTGATAATTCCGTTTTTATTGCAAGAAACGCGAAAATTTTGAGGTGTTGCTAGTAAAGTGGCTTTATTGCATTTTATTAATCTTCTCGTAATAAAATTAGTATGAAAATGTCGTGACACAGGCGCAAATTTATAACTTTTTAATGACTATCTAAAGAGAGATGATGCAGATTTTTCACTTAAGTAGAGAATTTATATTAGATAACAACAAGATTATGGTATATATTGACTTTAAAAGTCAAGCCAAGCTATTAAATAGAGGCGGTCAATGTACTAGTAAATATTTATGAGATAAAAACGGCTAAGGAAATTTATTTCATTATAGTTACCATCGAGACTTACCTAGCTCTAACTGTAGTGACAATGGCCCCGGGCGGCTGTTCTTCCGCCACGGAGGCGATATACAGTGCTTGTTCAAAGTAAGGCGATTGATTCCTAAGCTCTCTCTTCACTCTCCTGGCAATGTCGGTATCGTTCAACTCTTGATGGTGGTATACGATCTTCAATCTATGATCGGAGTCAATGATATTAGTACGTTCGCAGTTAAACGTAAACAAAATCGACACCTTCCACATTGGTTCCTGTATGCACACGTCACCTCTAGCAACTAAATCACCTTGACTGTTTTCGATTACAAAACGAGGGTCGCTGACGTCCAAAAATTGTACCTTACACATTTTCTGTACGGTTCTCGGCAAAAAAGCCGTCAACGAATTCACAAACTGAGATTTCTTCAAACATATCCCTTGCCACCTGTCCGTTGTTGGTATCGCAAAACTTGCATACGTTTCTGAAACCCATTGTTTCGCCTCAGCTATTTTAACATCTATCGTCATATCAAAAGGTGTCGCAGTATGAGATCGCTTCTTCCTACTAATGTTACTGAAGACATTTTCTTCGAATATTGCATCAGACCACGTATTAGGCGTCGACAATACTCTAAATTGACTAGACTCTAATTCATCGTCTTCGTACAACCTCGTATCAACGAAAAAATGATCGGTATATTCAACTTTTCGCTTATCTCTAATGAGGTGTTCGTCTTCGTATTGAATTGCAGCGTCATCTTGATCGTAGACTCTATCGAAATCGATATCGAATAGTTCCGCATGCCTTCTACTACAATCTTCACCGGTGACTAGAATTCTTATAGGCAAACTGTAGTAGTCTATATCGCGAATTCTCTCCGATGTAGAGTCCACATAGAAGGTGAACAAATTCGGGTATAAGACTCCGTCGCATCGTAGTTTTTTTCTAAGAGTGACCAGACCTGTAGTTCTGTTAACTCGTAGGACGTGATGGACAAAGTTTGCGGTACGATGGACGTCGATGTTGTAGGTGCGCTCGGAGCCCAATTTGTAAACAGCTGCATCGAGTACGACATGACCTGGAGGTGCGGTGTCAGGAACGAGGATTAGGTATGCGTGAGCGGCCGCAAGCGTAAGTGCTGCGACCACCGCACGCACCCACAACCGCACCATATTGGTCATAGTTCACCTGCAGCGACGTCTTAGCGCCCACCAACATCTTTGATTATCCATCTGAAACAATAGAGACCAATTGATCTTGAGTCATGATTTCACTATTCTTTATATATCCTACTATATCAGCCTTTATAGCGATGGCAAAGGCCTTTCTATGGTATCACATACAGAGAATATATCTGTTACTTTCCCCCCAATCTCTCATCCTTATCATACTAAGGTCGGTAGCGCAGTTGCAATAGGTGCAAGTTGCAATTTGTGTTACTAGGCGATGGATCCACATACCATCAAGTATAAGTGGACCATTACACAAAAAATAATTATTTTATTTTTAAATGTAAGTAGTTAAAGTTTAGTATGTTCACGTGTATTTGAAGATACAAATCTTCTCGGGCAAACAGATTTTCTCCTGATGTTTTTTCTTATCTATGTAAATATCGAAAACCCGCTCGCAACACCTCCAAAAAGCTTGTGGCGCTCGCGATAACGACGCTCTCAAAGACTCTGTCTCCATGTTATGACCAACTCCGGGCGTGGTAGCAAAGCAAGGCGCGCCACGAACAGCCAACTGTTTACAGCATTTAAAATGTAATAAAACCAAAAATAAGACATATTAAATGAGTTTTAACATACTGATGGAGAGGGCGCCAGGGTATTGATTGCACACGGGCGCTACATGAGCTAAAGTCGCCTCTGGCTGGAACGGTGTGTATCCGCGGTTAGAGCAAAATTAGCCTTGGCCGAAAGAATGCTGGAATACAACTCTGTGTCGTATTATATGGCGTTATACACTATAAATATGGATTAGGTTGAGTAACCTTATCCAAGGACTTAGACTATTCTTTAAGTAATCATACGGGCGAAGCCACAGGAAAAAACTATTATGTACAAAAACGACGTCATCCAAGTCAAAAACGATTATCATTTTACATAGATTGAAACATTGTCTGGGGAATTTCAAGTTAGTTTTAACTCCCTGTTGTCTATGTAAAAGCCTATAATATATAACATACTTTTATAATGCTAAATCAGTAGAATTGCATTTAGTTGAAATGTAGTAGGTAAGTCTGTTATTGTTACAAAGGTAAACAATGTAATATCGTAGTCGTTCGCTGAGCCCCACGGCGCGAGTTTATGACGCATAATAAGCACCGACTGGATATTGTCGAAGATGGGAAGGAAATTGCTTAGAAACATTACAGTACAATGTTTGTTTGTTTTTAATATTTGTGAAATCATTTGGAGAATTAAGCTACCTACATATCGAGTTGGAAATCAGAATAATACATTACTGCCGAGGCCGAAAATAGACCAATTGTCGGCCGAGTACTTTCCAAGTGACTTTAAAAGCCGAGGCCCTTTTAAACAAACAAACCCGTTTATTGCTACTTCGGCCGAGACTTGTACAGTACTTTTTTTCTCTAAGTTGCAAGAAAATAATAGGCAAAAACATGCAAAAAAAAAATTTATTCACGTTAAAAGTTATATTACAATTTGTACAATAGCGAATATGTATATATTTTTTTATATTTTCATACGATAGGTTATATGGTTATATAACCGTAAAAATATTCAGCGCCTAAAAACAGAACTAACAACTACGGGCACTTTAAACACCCGCCCTTTTGGCGCGCTTGTCGTGACGTCAAAGTCTACAATACAATCAAATGTTAAAAATCACAAACATCTACACGCTTGTTGACATTTCATAGACATTGACGTCACATTCCATAGACTTTGACGTCACATTCGATCTGACCGTTTCAAGTATTTTGAATTTCCCACATTTTTATGCACTTTTTAATAATTATTTTCTTAACGAAAAAAAAAAATATTAAAAAATATTTACATAGACATAAGACATAATTCTAAAGCAAAAATGTTGATAAAAAATATATTTAAACCTTTTTTGAATTAGACGCATATACCCTATTCGAAAACGATAGCTGAACACTTTTGCCAGGTAAATTCACTTCTTCCGATGAAATACTAATTTTTTTTTAATATAAAAATCTCTAAATGTAAAAAAGTTACATTCATAAACCTGGCGAATAAATATGTCATTGCTTTTCAGTAAATGTATATACAGTATGTTCGCAAAATATGAGCTGTTATTCGGAAAGAGGAAGCAAAATTTCATTTGGTTTTCAACCATTTCCGCAACAGTTACCACTTAATTAAATGATATAAAATTCACTAATTGAACAGCAGCAATATCCGTTCATTTATATTCAAATCATACTATCAGTCAAAAGTCAATTAAAACTTTATGGTAGATTATGAAAATATTTATATTTTTTACTAGTACCACTGTGAAATAATAGCACAATATGTGCTGTTGTTCCGGTGAATGAGTAAGTAAAAAAATTAATAATTTCAATTCACAAGACTTACCTAATAAATGATATCAATATTGTAGGGGTTATTGGTTCAGTAGAAGAATTGATAAGCAGTTATGCTTTGTAACAGTTTATTTACGTTATATACATGAGAAGGATTATACGAGTATATACACAGCTTAGAAGTGTTACTGACAGTTGACTTTGACTGACAGTTTTAATTGTTTTTATCAAAGATGTTGCATTAGTCTGTACCTATAGATGGATCACAAAATGCAGCAATATTTTATTCTTTTTAACACCTTCAAATTGTCATAAGATTGAAAGAGACATACATATATAATCTGTCGGGTCGAAGTTGAGTGAATGTCTCCATTTTGACTATACAATGCAAGCTAAAGTTATAGCGTATAATAGTGCTGTGCATTTTTATTGATAACTAGATATCGTTGATATAGATTTTAAATATATGACGGATAAAAAGTATGGCCAAATGCGTTTCGGTGTACTGTTTGGTTATTCAATATAAATAAAATGTGGGTGCGTACTGGTACTCGCCGCATTGCTAATTGGTTGTATGAGATTGTATGCAACCTCTCGCATTTATTTCACCAAAATATTTCAAAAGAATAGTTATTTTTTGGGTAGAAATATTTAGAATCCATCCTTAAGGGGTAGAACGGGAGTAGGTTTTTATTACGAGAGAAAAAAAACTCGATAATCTTAAAGTTTTATTTTTAGAAACGATATCACAGATTGGATAATCTGTGATATCGTTTCATTTTAATCTGTGATATCGTTCATCTGTGATTCGTCAACATTTTAATTTAAAGACTTGCAGTTAATGTTGACGCTTGGGTATCCACGTATTTATTAGTAAGTTTTCTTTTTCTGGGTAATTTCTGAAAAGAAATAGTTTTAGGTTATTAATGATTCAAAAGATTTTCATAATTTTCATAGATTGAAGCATAACTCCTTTATAACTTATAGATATTTACTTACTGGTTTACACGATGGTGGTAATTTTAGGAATATTGTCGGCACTGCATACGAGTGTAGAATTTTACGCTGATATCCTTGGCGAAAGCAAGAATCTTCAAAGTTCATCGAGCATATTCTTGTATATTGCAAAGCTCTCCAATCGTCGGCTTTTCTTACATTTTTTGTCCACTTTTTTTTTTAAATCGATGTCGGTGGGAAATCTGTTATAAATTGATAAAAATTACTTTCAACCTGCAGTGAATGCTAGAAATTGTCAACACTCTACTAAAAATAAATTAGTTATCGATATCGATAAACTTATCAAGATCAGACTACAGCACTATAAAGCAAGACAAATGTCAAATATTCCGATTAACTTTGGTTTTTGTAAATTTTAGTTATAAACACCAGCTTTTCTTTAAATAAATCAACCTTAGAGCTGTGTATGCATGTATAATGATTCATTTTTAGTAAATAATTATAAAAATTTGTTTACAAAACACCAAAATTAATGAGTGCGAGCTGTGCGACTTACCGGTGAAATGATATGTTTCCATTATTCTCCTTCAAAACACCCACTCTACTTGGACAAACGGGAACAGTACAAGCCATTCTTGGCAAGCAACAGATTTATGAAATCATACTTTCAGATTTTTAAGTATTTTAAATCACATAAAGCTAAACGCGCTTGTTAACCAGCATGATATAAACAAATATGACGTTGCCTCTTTTATGGCGCGCAGCGTTTTTAGACGTCATATTCGGCTATTGTTATCTCTTTTTAACATACGACATGCAGCCATTAGAAAGACGGGTATCGAGTATCGAAGGAATCTTCAATTTTTATTGTTCCATCTATACACTAATACAATTATCTTTGGTTTTTATATATAAAATATATATTATGTACAGCCAACTCTCTCGTAGACTAAAGCATAGAGGAGATATCCAACAAATATAATGATATCGCAGCAATACTAACAATTGCCACACGAGGTCACAATAAAGTTAGATAGGACAGGTAAAAACAGACAGTAAAACAAACGAAATAAACGGTCTCGATCCGAAAAGTAATAGAGAAGCCAATGTAGTATAAGAGAAAAACTTGTCTTTCGGAACAAGGGTCAGTGAGTAGGGTAACTACAACAGTTGGCTTGTAGTGGATACTTAATAAACTGAGGATTGATATAGGTTGAGAAAATCCAAGTTCTTGTTTTTTTCTTTTTCTTTCTTTTCTTATTAATATGGATTGTTTAAGCGATGTTATTATAAAGAAAAAATTGACATAATGCTTTCCATGTGAATATGAAAAAAAACGAATATTAATTAATGTTCGTATTAATTAATAAGTAATATTATTAAGAATATTAGTTTAATAATTGAATATTACAAAATTACTCAAAAGTTATCAAACAAACTCAATGAGTATAACTATTTATAAAGGTATAAAATATTTTTTTTAATGATAAGCTCAATATACAGGCGGTAGATCCATTTGATGGTAGTTGGCTACCGTCGCCTATAACACAATCAACGCCAAAGATGCCGATTATAGTAGGATTAAGGATAGGTATTAGGAAGAGATTAAGAAATAGGCTCTGGCATCCCTTACTCACTCACCGAAACACAACAGCACACGTGCTGTTATTTCACGGTAAGAGTGTAGTTACTGCCGCCAGACGGGCCTGCCACTACTTTTCAAACCCAGAGCAGAGCCAATTTTGAAAAGTTGACCTGCTGGGAATCGAACACGGTACCCCTGAGACGGAGCATTAAGGCAAGTACCCTAACCACTCAACCAACGTGCTCGTCAAAGACATTAAGACGTCAAATGTTAGAAAAATTAATTTAAAATAGTTTGTTAATAACAGACAGACAAAATGGTATAACATCTACAAGAAACTCCAAGTGGTAGTTAGTAATCCCATTAAAAAAATACTAACTTATATTTTCATATAAATTTCAGCCTAGTCTAGAGAGAGACATAAAACTTTTGACATGGAATAAGATGACTAATGAAGATTTCTTACTACTGAAATTAGCAAGGGGTGGGGTGGTTCTGTTCGTTCTAATGGGCCCATCAATTAAATACGAAAGGGAATTACCGATTCCATTTCGATTGGCCCTCCCTCGGCCATTTGATACCGTACATTAACCATAACATATGTTACGAATATGTTTGTGTACACAACATATTGATACATGTGTAGTTAGTTAAGTTAATACATATTGGACTGTGGAGTTAATTTGATTTTTTAATAAGGTAGAATAGACATATGGTAAAATATAAAAAAGTGTGTGTGTAGCTCCGAGGCCTGAATGGAGTTTATTCCTTTAAACGTATAAAATTAAATGTATAAAATTTTCCTCGTCTCAATAGATAACTGGATAGCTAATTACTTTATATTATTTAGTTACATTCTGCATATTCAGATGTCACGTGTTCCAGCAAATGTTACGTTAGTTACGTTCAATGTACACAGATGTCACTACATTTTATATGTTCAAATAGTTAATTTTTCGACGACAGATGTCGCTGCACCGGCAGGTTACGCGCTATCGTTTCGTTCCTCAACGCGGACTACACTTTTCATACAAGATTTCGACGTTTGCTTTTATAAGCCCAGAGAATAGAGTAGAATAGAGAATAATTTGATCGGGACAAGATTATCAAATCTTGTCCCGATCAAATTATGCTTGAATGGAGTGCTGGAACAGCATGCATCCGCGGTTAAAGTAAAATCAGCCTTGGCCGAAAGATTGCTGGAACACACGCATCTGTCAAACAAATGTCAAAGTGATAGTTAACGTAACGCTTTTTAGTTAACAATTGTATTAGTTTTACTGCTCATAACGGCCCTTATATGAAAATCGTTCTTAAGGTGTAAATTCCAAAAACATTAAAATAGGCGCGTAAAATAGACATTGAATACATTATACATTTACTATGAATTAAGAGGTGGCGATAAAAGAACAATAACAGAATACAAAAAAAAAACACTTTTGTCTGTCTGTTCAGACTCCTGGAAATATTTCACAGGTATTCACGGTTAGATTAAGCGTAGCCTGGAGCGACGTTTTAAATGTAATTTTATGAAGATATTTAAACTATGTCAGTGCTCAGAAATGTTATAAGAAGCTGGAATTCCACAGGTCTACTATTTATGCCTGAATTTTTTAAGTTCCCGAAGAAACTCTATATATTTGAATTTTTTTATTTATTTATTATAATGTAAAATTAACTTTTGCTGGCGACTTCGTCCGCGCCTCTTTTTGTTGTGAACATTCAAGTATTTAATCTTTGTTGTTCATTTATTTTTCTGAGGAGTTGATTTTTTTTTATAAGAAAACAGTACTTCCTTCTGAATGTAAAATAACCTATGTCCTTTCGTATATTCCTGAAAAAGTTTATGCAACATTTTATGATTCGTTGAATAGTTAAGGCGCGAAAGCGTAAAAAACAAACAAACGAACTCTTCAGCTTTTTAATTTTAGTATAGTTTTTTTTAAATGTTAAAATAGGCAGACAGGCTGACGGTCCACTTGACGGTAGGTGGCTATCGTCGCCTATAACACAAACATCGTCACAGCTACTGCAAGTGCGCTGCCGCACTACAGTAGGATTAAGGATAAGGGATTGGTTAGGAAAATGGACTGTGGCATCCCTTACTCACTCACCGAAACACATAGCACACTTGCTGTTATTTCACGGTGGTCTTCTGTAAGGGAGTGGTCACTGCCGCCAGACGGACTGCCCAAATGACTACAAAACGCAGTGCGCCCTGAACATATTATATACATATATAGATTCCTATTAACTTTTTATTTTTATTTTTCCAAACAATTATCATTACGTGTGTAATAATACAGATTTATCGTTATTCCATTAAATTAAAAATCTAAATCTATGTTGAGATTTGGACACATAACATTTAAAAAAAATGAACAATTTGCTATCTCTGGTAGAGTGAAATCAAAGACATCAGATATTGGTAAAAGCTGCAATGCACACAACCAGTGTGGGATCTAGTCTAGTTAACCCGTATGCTTTTAGAAAGCGGAAATACAACTCGTTTATATTGCGTTGCATTGATAATCTTTTGACGCCATTAACTAATTTAATTACCTCTAGACCGCAGTGGACATACTCTAAACATATTACTGTTGAATAAATGTACACTTTACGATTTTAAAGACTTGTTTTATATTAAAAGGTGTTACTAGGGTTGAGACAATGTTTCGACAATCGATAAATTGATATCGTTTGGAATCCATTAAAAGAAAATGAGGATAAATCAGACTTAATATAACAACCTCGGACCTATCCTTCAATGTGATTATTTAATAAATAATTCTTGTGTAATTAGTTCTTATTTAATACTAGGCGTGGGCAAGGGTCGATGTACCTCGATCACGCATGAAGCGTTTCAGTTCCACCTTCTTGTTCGGACTGCTAAGGAGTGGAACTCGTTGCCTGCGTCTGTGTTCCCACAGTACTACAACCTCGGGGTCTTCAAAACCAGGGTAAATAGGCATTTGCTGGGAAAACGTGGTCCACATTCGGCCGCATCTGCACCTCACATCAGGTGAGATAGTGGTCAAGCGCTACCTTGATTTAATAAAAAAAAAATCCTACTTTATTCTTACATAAAAATGACTAAATAAACAAATGCCATTAGTAAAAGCGTTTATATTTTTTGGTACTCATCTAATGTGTAGATATTATTAAAAGCCACTTGTGCAATTGACTCTTAAATATTGGAAGTTCTATTGGGAGCTCATTTAATAGAGTGTGTAATTGATTGTAGTATTTACCATGGTAATTATTAATTGTTACCGTTGGTAATTACAAATTCCTCACTGCCTCAAAACAAATGTGTGTTGCTAGTGATGATATATGACGCTGAAACGTGGTCTCTAACTATGGGCCTCGTAAGAAAGCTCAGTGTCGCTCGACGAGCTACGGAGAGGGCTATGCTTGGAGTTACACTGCGAGATCCAATCAGGAATGATTAGATCTGTAGACGAACGAAAATTACCGACATACGAGTAAGTCGGCGGATCTGTAAGTTGAAGTGGCAGTGAGCAGGACACATAGAATGTAGAACCGACGGCCGCTGGAGCTGAAAGTTCTCAAGTGAAGGCTACGGACCGGCAACGGACGGTGGATCCAGGCTGCTTCTGACGGGATCTGTTTTTGGAAAATTATAGGGGAGTGATATGTTCAGCACTGGACGTTCTACAACTGAGGTAGAACGTACTACTGAGGAAACACTACTACTACAGTAATTGAGCACTATAACTAAATATAGCTCTAAAAAGCACTCAATAAATATAGCAGTCAATTGAATCCCGAAAATTAAACATTTTTTAAGAAACTAAATAATAAGAATAAATTTTATTTGTGACAAAAGATGTATACAGATATTATATAATAACACACACACCAACGTCCCCTGCCACAAACCGGCTCTAACTCCACATAGTGCAAGTTGTACAAACGTGCGCTGGTCTTCCGTTAGAGCCGATAGTGAGTCACACACTTGTAAATTATACACAAAAAAATAATACAAAAAGCTCAAACAAATATAACAAAATAAATATATATAACAAAAGAAAGAATCCTATAACAAATTAATTACAATATAAAAGGTAATATACAATACAAACTAAAAGAAATAAAAACAAAAAATATAAACAATTATACAAAATAAATTATATTCAGAAGGCAATAGTGTCGTTCCGCAGTTGTTCCTCGCTTTTCTGGTGCTCATATATAAATATTTATATATGAGCACCAGAAATATATATAAATATTAGCTCATATATAAATATTATAAAATAGTCCCTAATAGGACTAATAATAATAATAAATTTTCTATTCGAAATTACAGTTGCCTTTTATTAAATAATCGACAAAATATATTTATAAAGGGTTACAAAAATTGGTAATATATACGTATAAGTTTTTTATTTATATCGACAATTTGATTAAATTGTAAAACATCCCTACATTCATTAACGAAGTTTTAGTTGACTTGACGCTCGGCCGTAGACGGAGTTATCTTTACAATGCCTTTGCGGTGCAACTAAGATGTTATTGATGTGAGAATTTGGTTTTCTCTTATACATATTACGAAATAAATTTATTATAAATCTTCAAATCGAATTCAGAAAATATGATGTTTGAATCACGGGCGGGACTGTTCTTTGAATACTTTGTACCTTTTATTAATTTATTTGAGAATATAAAATTTAATAACAATTACAAAATAAATTATTAAAAGATATACAAAATGGTCTATTATCGGTACATTTTGACAAATAACTTCGCTCCCAAACACTCACTGCGTAAATTGGAGCGGCGAAGAGATTAATGGCCGCTTTGTCTTCACAAAGCACAAGTGATTCACTTTGAAACCCGAAATGATTTTGATTATTATCCTCTCAATCTATTCTCTTTAAACTTGAGACGGAAACTGAAGCCTCTCAACTTGTACACGATAAGAATAACTCTTAAAAAAAAATTCAAACAGAAATAATTTTTGACTTAAAATGTCAAGAGAGCACACAATTAATGTTGCCTCGTGAAATATTTACATAAATTAGTGACTTTTTGAAAAATTTCATTATTTCGTAAAAACTCAAAAGTTTTATATAATTACAAAAAATTATATATAATTTATATAATTATATTTAAATAATATAATTATATTTAATTTAATTTATATAATTATATTTAATTTAATTTATATAATTATATTTAAATTATATATAATTTCGATTTTTTATAAAATAAATATTATTGCAATGTAAACAGTCTAACACACTCACCCTCCACGAATCAAAACGGTGCTTCATAATTAATTAAACATATTCATGAACTGAAAACTGGAAGACTTAACATGTCTTCGAAGATTACTCTTTAATTTCTGAGGCTGCAGACTCAAAAGGCTTTGTAGTAGAAGAAAGAATACATAATTGATACTATATGAACTTAAATAAAGAATAGACGATTTTATACTTCTCTGTCCAAGGGATACAGTACTAAAGTAAATGTAAGTAAAAGTAAATGTTAAAAATAATTATTAGCTATTTGCAGCAGCTGTGGCGTTGCTTGTGTTATAGGCGACGGTAGCCTGTATTTACATTTTAAAAAAAACTTCTAAATCAGGAAAATTTGGATGATTTCCCAAAGAAAAAAGTGATAAACGAGGAGGAAATTTCAGAAAAAAATGTACCCGTGCGAAGTCGGGTGTTTAATAAGTAAAAAAAAAGTTACAACTCACAAAAAATTCAATCCACCCACTTCAATGCCAAAGAGAGCCGAAATAAAACGAACTTTCCTGATCTGCATGCGAAATAACACGTCGTGTGTTATTCCTTTTCAAGATAAACGATTTCATTTCATTCTCCCCGAACTTTCAGTGGCTACGCTTATTTTATATAATATATATTTGTGAACGCATGACAGATGTCACTTTCTGTGGGCGTTAGCACAAGACATCCTTTTTTTTCATAAGTATCCTGTAAAAGTTTGGGGGCAATAACTACCGCAGCTTATAAAGTACATACTTTTATACAAGCACTATATAGGCTGGATGACGACTCGGATACAAAATATTAGTCCGAATTGACACTTTTTAATTTGATTTTTTTTACTGGCAATTCGGACACCAAGAAAAAAAATCTAGTTAGTACAGTCAGATAAAAAATTAGCTGCCAAGATAAATCCGTCGATACGATTGTAGAAATCTGTCTAACCGATTGGATGATACGAGGTAATAAAGAGTATTACATTCGTACATACGCAACTTGGAATTCGGGTAATAATAAAAATATTAAAGATTAATTAATATAAAAAATAATCACCCTTTCTTTTATGCCATGCCATCCTTTTTTTTTTTTTTTTTTTTTTTACGAGGAGAAATCCATTTACGGATTCCCTATCGCTGGCTAGACGGTAGGGATATGTGGGACTCACCCAGTCGAGGGACTGGGTCCTACACCACTAAAACTCCCCGGTGTCTCCTTGCCCTTTGAGCGGGGTGGACCGTTCTGCCTAGGCAACAACTCCGATCCACCTCAGGGCAGCCTAGTCATTGCTGACTAGGCTTACTCCAATATGCCATGCCATCCTAGCCGTGATATAAAGCACGTGTTTTTTGTGTATTTGTCTGTGCATTTGTGCATGCCAATCTCAGACACGGCTTAACCGATTTGAATGCGGTTTTCACTAATGTATTGTAGCAAGCTTCCCGTAACATTTAGTGTTACGGTTCGTGTTCATCCCGTGTTTCATTCCAATCGGTTTACAAACAAAAAGTTATGCGCTATTTCGAATACCACGCGTACGAAGTTGCGGGCACAGCTAGTATAATGGTATGATTCATATATATACAGATGTGAGAAGTAGTGTTAAAATGAAGTGATCGCAATGATTTCTCGTTTTTCCAAGCAACTCACATAGCGATTGGGGCATAGCTCGAGTCGTTTTTCGATTCGTATCACTTCGAAACGGATTTAAATCGACTCACGTGTACGACTGATGAATAGCTCTATGGACGCGATACGAGCTAAATGCGAGCTCGTTTGTCTTCGCTCTTGAGGGCTTACTACACTTATTGGGCGTGCATGGATGAATACGCTCAGACTACTTATAAAAATTGCGTTAGGATTTTTCCCCAAATTTATGAAGTGTTTTTACGCTCAGTTGAGGTACTGATTTATATCGGTTTTCACTCATGCAGTTCATACATCTAGTGCACACTTCCATACTCATAAATATTATAAACGTGAAAAAATACCCATTAGCCCAATACTATTACGATTTTGATAAATGTGAGCTAGATAGGTAAATTGGTTTTATTTTAAATTTTTTTTTCTAAAAGTTGCAAACAAAGAAAGAAAATCAACATTTTTAATATCATTTTCAAAATTATAATGTAAGATATTTCAATAATCTATATCTATACATATTATAAAATAAAGTTGCAGTCCGCTTTTGTCGCTAAGAAGTTAGCCAACGGATTTGATACGGTTTTCACCGTTTTCGTTCGATTTTCGAGCTTCTTGGCAAGAGGTTGTACTGAAATCTCAACTTTAGCACTTCTATCGAGTCCAAAGCCCAAACAGCAGCCAAAAGCTGGGCATCCTAAATAGGGTGAAGCGATGCTTTCCACCTGGACACATCCTCTCTTTGTAAAAAACGCATTTCCGATCTTGCATGGAGTATTGCTGTCACCTTTGGCATGGGCCAACAAAATACCAACTTGCAGCACTCAACTTGGTGGATCGCAGAGCTAGGAGGCTCATTGGCTGCGGCACGCTAATAAGAACTATACGCTGCAGAGCTTGGCACATAGACGCAAAATTGCCTGACTTAATGTATTCTATAAGATATACTTCGGAGAGTGTGCTCATACCGCCTTCCCTTTTCTTCTATCGGACATGCAGACGTACGGCTGGTTTACCATCCTCACTTTGTCGAAACCCCTCTATAACCAAGCGAACCAAGCGATTTAAAACATCTTTTATAATGCGCACTGCTAAGAATTGGAACTCGCTGCTGGCGTCTGTATTTCCGAGCTCATACAACCCAAATCTTTTCAAGTTTCGAGTGAATAGGCATACTCCGGATGAGTTCGCTCCATCATCGGCCTCATCTTTCCTACACGGATATATGCTGGGCAAAAGCAAACCCATTAATGTATAAAAAATTATTTTTTTTATATATATATTAATATATGTATAAAAAAATTCAAGCGAAAGAGTCGGAAGATGAAGGTTTGTGTATATAATGTGCAGAAAAAATGCGTGTATACGAAAACCGGGAGCGGGTCGCTTAGTCTCTTATAAATCAAAATCGATGTGTGCATGATATGTTCCCTATGGACTCCAAAACTTCTCAACCGATTTTGATGCGGTTTTCACTTATGGAGATTTTCACTTAATTTGCAGAAAAAAAATTGCATGCGTGCGAAGCAGCTGGTCGCTAGTATTTAATATAATTAAAATTGAAAGAGAATCCGTACTACAATTTCTTAATCTCAAATGGCAATATTAAAAGTTTATTTAAATATTTTATTATCGGTTAACAAATATCACCGGTCCCAATAACGGTTGTCGGCTTCCGATGAAAATAACCGTAAACAACCGAAGAACTCGTAAAATGTTTACGATATCAGATGTTAATTTTTTTCATTTTTTAACAGATCGACGACGACGCGACGATGTTTATTAACTTTTGAATGGCTAATTAAAATTTGTCGGAGTGGAAATTCGTTTTGTCTTGAAACGAACTAAAAAGCCCGAGAGGAAAGGTGGTCGTTAAAAACAGTAATTCGGCTGCACTTTACGGTAAAAGCACCATCTAGGCGAATTAATTACGATATCTGCTTAATTGGACCTGAAAGTAGGTTGCGATCAACTGTTCAACGTTTTATTTTCTATTAAATAAGAAACATTCTAACATTCTTGAGTATTATATTATACTAGCGGCCCGCCCCCGGCTTCGCCCGGCGTGCAATTTTTATATATAAGAACATTCCTCGTTTATCCCTCTTTCCATTAGTCAAAACCGAATTAAAATTGGTCTACCCGTTCGCGCGTGATGCCGTGACCAAGGGAAATGGGGATTCATTTTTATATATATAGAAGATTAGTTACACCACTGTTATTTTCAATGGAGAGTGTACGTTCCTGACCAATCTGTATTATTGGTACATAGTAGTATCACCAATTTGTTCTCCTACACAACAGCAGACGTATTGTTATTTCACGGTGGTCTTCCGTAATATAGCCCTGGTCATGTGACCAGCAGACGATAATGACGCTTCCAACAATATCTCATTTTTCAAATTATGATTAAAAGTTATGAGGGAACCCTCATTTTACTTCGCCGTTGTCGGGTAAAAAGAATCCTTTTTTAAAGTATTGTCAATTCAATAGTAAATAAACAAATTGTAAAACTGTTTATTATTTATTGTGAAGTCTAGAAAAACATTACGACTTAGATAGAATATAGAAACATTTCTGAATAAATTTGAATAAAATAAAAACAGTTCTTACAAACTCATTAGTGTCAGTATAACTGTAACTTTGTTCTGTTTGATACTGCCGCGTAACATTCTAAGAATCGGTTTCACTATCGCGCCTCGCATTTATCATTTGACTGCGAGATGTGTACGAGTCACGCTTGTCGAAAGTGAATCGTTTTTGTTCCATGTTGTATACATACAATGTATTGAAATACTAACATTGTAAAACAAAGAACGACTGGAATAACATTAAACACTTCAAGCCTTTTCATAGTTGGCTGTGGCAATGCATATTGCTTTTCGTAGTCGTTTGAGCAGCCCGTCTGACGGCAGAATCACACCCTTACAGAAGACAACCGTGAAATAACAGCTGTTGTGTTTCGGTGAGTGAGTATGGGATGCCAGAGACCATTGCCCTAATCCTTTAATAATTCCTTATCCTACAGTAGTCGGCAGCGCACTTGCAGCAGCTGTGGCGTTGCTTGTGTTGTAGGCGGCGGTAGTAGTCACCTACCAACAAGTGGACCATCGGCCTGTCTGTCGACTTTAACATAAAAGAGAGTAAACGCTTGACTGTGGATACTGTTGATGCAGCTTCGAATCCCGGCCTATAAGTGTAATTTAATTTCATGTATTCCAAGATCTACATCAATATCTGTAATATAATAAAATAATTTCGCTGTCCGCTTCTCTCTGTTTCACCGCTAACTTCTTCTAAACCATCCAACGGATTTTGATAAAGTTTTCACCTATAGAAAGGGCGATAAGGCAGGTCGGAAGTAAACTATAAGAAAATCCATAATATGTCTATTATGTTATGTAATGATGACATTTTATACTTAGAAAAAAAAAATGCATTCACCTTAAATGTTAAATAATAATTATGTTTTTGAACACCATTAATTAATATAATATTTTACACATTATTGTCAAAAATACATTAGAAAGTGCTTGGAATTAATAAAATTTATAACTTTTCGTGTCCTTTGTGACTTTATTTTTAGATTGTGCTATTATTCAGTTTTGCCAATTTTGCAATAAATTTACATCTATACATATAATAAAATCGTAAACGGGTCCTGTCTGTACATTAAATAATTTTTCAAAAAAAAAATATATATAAACAATTTGTACACGTTGTACTTATGTTACAGAGGTCAAAAAAATTCTTTTTAGAATTTTCGTCTATTTGTCTGTGCGTTGGTGCACGCTAATCTCAGACGAATAAGTACAAACCAATCTCAGAAGCCATTGCGGTTTTCACTGATGTAACGTAGACAGCTTCCCGTAACATTTATTGTTTGTTTTATTCCAATCCCGTTTACAAAAAAAAAAGAAGCTGCGGGCTCAGTTAGTGAGTCAATATTTCACATTTTAATGGCCAAAGTTTTCCGTCCGTCGCAAATCGAATTTCAAGCAGGCGAGACCGAGGGAAGAGCTAGTTGTATAAACATTTAAACATAATTTAATCATAGAGAATAAAGAACACTTAGAATTTTAAGTCTTCTTAAATTGAATTTTGTAATGGCAGGGCCGTTTGGTGCCTAACGACACCCTGACATGGCCGTTCAGTGGGTGAGTAAGGTATGCGAGAGCCAATTTCTCTATCCCTTCCTAATCCTACTAAGGTCGGCAGTGCACTTTCAGCACCAGAGCAAAAACAAAAACCAGAGCACAGTTACTTGTGTTATAGGCGAATAGGAGCATCAAGTAGATAAAAATAAAAATAAACTATTCACACAACACGATTTTCCAATAAGGAATGGAATGAGAAACTTCATCTAACTGAAGTAAAAAATCCAAGAGTATATAGATTGCCACTTTACCAAAGTCCATAAGCTTCAGTCACACTTTTTGCCTGCAAATCGCCAGTTCAGTGGAAAAATAAAGTCAGGCGTTATCGACCGGATGAGGTCGCTGGCCTATGATTACAGGCTTCGTCACTTAAATGCACTTAAATGTATACTCACTACTATCTAATAACACTTATTCTATGTTCATTTCTTTGAGCTAATTAAATTCTATGATTTTAGATCTAAGTAAGGCAAAATTTTATTTCGAAATTAAATAATTTTGAACAAACGACGCGACCGAGCTTCTCAAGCATGCAATTTTTTTCTGCAAATTATATACAAAAATCGTCCTTGTTTATCGCTCTTTCTATTATTATCAAAGTACCTTGGGTGGTTTAAAGAAATTAGTGCAGAAATAGACACAGGTGGACAGCGAATTTATTTCATAACTTGCGACCCGCTCCGACTTCTTCGAATATGATTTATTTTAAAATATGGAGTGGACGCTTAAAGAAATCCGAGTTGTAAGGTCAAGATATTCATAGTATGCTTTTGTATGAACCAATTCATTCTTCACTGGACCGTGTCTGTGCCTCGGCCTTTGAGAAAAACAGAGAAAATCACAGCGAGCGCACGACCTGGTGGCGGCACAGTGTAGGTAATATGAATCATCCATTAGGCGTCAAATCAGATTTTCGTACTACTGAAAAATTTATCGTTCCATCATAAGATGGTCTATCGCTTTATCAGTAGAAGACAGAAAAAGAAGTGGTCGCACTGTTAGGACTCCAGTAGTGATAAAAGCTGTGAAGGCACGAATCCAAAGAAATCCCATGGGTAAGCAGAAACTGTTGGCCCTTCAGATGGTTAAGCATCTGATGATTAAGTTCAGGGGTTAAGCAGAACCACGGTGAAAAGGGTATTGAATAAAGACTTAGAAAAAAAAGAAGACATCGTTTGAATACGCGTTTAATGGCTCATGTTTGAAGAGATCTCGCGTTTTGTTGAAGCGGTACGCGGGACAAAAGCACAGTGAAATTCTTTTTTCCGATGAATTTTTTTTTACCGTGGAAGAGAGCTACAATAAATAAAATGTAAGGTGTACGCCCACAATAGTGATGAAGTGAGCAGCCGCATTCGGCATGTCCAGCGAGGCCATTTTCCATCGTCACTCATGGTTTGGCTGCGGGTCTCATATTCGGGCTTACCTGAGGTATATTTTAGGGAGAAAGGCGTAAAAACGAATGCAGTCTTGTATCAAAATACAGTCCTTACAAACCTTGTGGAACCTCTTTCCCAAACTATGTTCAGTAACAGACACTGGGTATTTCAGCAAGATTCTGTGCCAGCTCATAGAGCGAAAAGCACGCAACTGGCTGGCGGAGCGTGAAATTGACTTCACCCGGCACCAAAACTGGCCCTCCTCCAGTCCAGACTTAAATCCATTGGACTCCAACACTTGGAGGAAAAGGTCTGCTCAAAGCCTCATTCTGATTTGGAGTCGTTCATGCTGCTATATAGACGACTAGCCGCGAAGGTTGAAGGGTCATATTCAAAATCGCGGGGCTCATTTTGAACAACATATCTTTGTAAGTAGTAAGTTTCTTTTGGTACACGGTTAAAACAGCACAGGTAAGAGGCACGCTTCCAATTGAACGTAAATTTTTTGTCTTAACAACTGTGAAAATGAATCGGCAATTCTTTCTAGGGCGAAGATGAATGCAAGTTCGACGACCGCAACCGAAGTCACGTAGTGACTAACAGCTAATGGCGTTACACTTAGGTGCCATACATTGATTTTTATATAAAAAGGGTTTTCTCAAAGCCGCGATTTCTTTTTGATTAGACCGGTGTCAGTTTCGTTTGGAAGCTGTAAAAAATGTTCTCGGGTGAGACGATTTTTCGTGGCGGTTTTTAGTTCAATCGGTTTTCAGCTTTAGAACATTAAAAGTAACTTTTCTATTCTATTTATCTATATAATGTACATTATAAAATAAAGTCGTTGTCAGCTTTTATCTGTTTCTCCGCTAACTACTAAACCACCCAACGGATTTTGATACAGTTTTCACTAGTGTAAAGAGCGATAAATGAAGAAGGTTTGTGAATATACATGTAATTTGCAGAAAAACATTACACTCGTGCCAATCCGGGGGCTGGTCGCTAGTTGTAAAAATAAAACATTAAATAGTTTCTATACTTTCGCTGTTAAAGTTAAAGTACATTTTTTCATCGGAAACGCAAAACACACAAACAAGCAATCGCGAATAATTAAATTTGATAGTTAATATAGAAATATATTCTTTAACTAGCTGTTTCCCGCGGCTTCGTTCGCGTAGGATTTCAAATAAAATTTTAGTTACTATTTTTTATCCCGACTTTTTGAAGAATTCTTATTCTATGTTAAGGTCAACAGATAGGCTGACGGTCCATTTGATAGTAAGTAGCTACCGTCGCCTATAACAGAAGCAACGCCACAGGTGCTCCAAGTGCGCTGGGAGGGAACCGGGATGTGGGCTTCTTGGCATCCCTTACTCACTCACCGAAACACAACAACACACATGCTGCCATTTCACAGTGGTCTTCTGTTAGGGCGTGGTTACTGCCGCCAGACGAGCTGCCCAAATGAATGGGAAATGGAATGTGCCCTGGCTCTACTAGTTCCCGAAGAAATTTGATATAATTCGAAGACGATTTGCTGCTAAAAACCAGTGTAAGTTATGTATATGTAATATATGTAAAAATAACAATCTTAAGACTTTTGAAACTTGCAATACAAGTAAAAGTCCTACGCTTGACGGTTTATGTAATTATTATTTTCTTAACATCATTGACTGGTGTATAATTTCACTCCCTACGTCAATGTAAGTGAGATTGGCTTTATTTATAAACGAAGCATTGAAAACCTGAGTTAAAAGTTATGCACTAAGAATAACTAAAACATACACACATAAAAAGTGTATAGGAATCGAGCAATTTTTTTGCAATAAAAAAATATCCAGTAAATATTTACCCAATCTGGTTTTCCAGATCGGTTCTGTACTTTAACTTCTATGTTTATGTTAAAAAAGTACCGTTTTATTTATTAAAATAATGAAAAATTGCAGTTTTTGCAAATTTTGTGAGAAGGACGCCTGTGAACGGCATCAATTAAAGGACTAATAAAAGGGCAAAAATAAAGATTTTATTATAGTAAAAAAAAATAAAAAAATAATCTGTGTTTCCACCATTAACACGAATAACACAATCGCAGCGATTTGGCATTAAAGAAAATTTGTTTAAACACTTAACGACGTTGTTATCAAAGATACAACAGAAGTATTCTGCTTGATTTTTCGATGTTCTACGTGAGCGAGTGAAAACATTTGCTGGATTAGAACGACTCTACATAGAAACAGAGAGTACAATGTAGGCACACATAACACGAACGAACAAAGGGTAGTTTGTGGTAAATGCTAGTACGATTGAAAGTTTTACGGTTTTACTATGTTATTTACAGCTGTGCAATTTCTCACACAGGTAAACGAACTTTTGTTTATTCATATCAATTGCAGGTAAATGTGGTTTCTCAGTGGTTGGCCTACATATCGGCATATGCTAATAACAGTTTTAATATGAGTAATTTCATTAAATATTCATTTAATATTTCAATAAGACATGTGGTAAGGTCCCAAATTAATTTATACTGTTTGAAAATATGACCTTAGAGAATTTGAAGAGAATCAAGAAGATGTGTGTTTTTCATTAAATTAATGACGATTTTCTATTTGTCAACTATGCAGATTGTGCAAATTTAAATATCCGTCTCTTTGGCACTCAAGACTTCAGTTTATTTTATTTGCTTACACAATAGCGACAAATTTAATAATAAATAAATTCGCAATAGATTTTGCAAGGAATGTGTCGCAGTGATTTAAGCTCCTCGACGATAATTATGGTAATGTTTTGGTTTCCAAAGATAATTTCCAAAGATAATAATTGTGGGATACATCCCACAATTATACCATTTTGAATTCTATATTAACTAGGAGAATTTTCAAGATAATCAGCCATGTTAGGCTTAGTTCATAGTCAAAAGATTTAAAAAAAATTATCATATTTTTTTTCAATTATTACCTCAGATTTTTTTTCAATATTGAGAAATTTGTAAAAGTTATGGAAAAATAGTTAATATCGTTCAATAAGAGTACCACTCTTAGAAAATATTTTACAGAAAACAGTTTGGAAATATTACTTCTTTTGTGGAAACGGCATGTAAATTATTAGATTTTCCAAAAAAAAAACATAAATGTGCTAAAATCTCGAAAACCATGCAACTTTTACTAAAGCGAAAGTTTGCTTATAGATCTGGTCATGACTTAACTGGATTCCAAGGTTATCCATTAATTATCGGACATCCTGTATATAGAAAAGATAATTAAAAGCAATCTTGCTGAAATAGCCAATTCAGCCAATATCAGTAAATTTGATTGAGCTTTGTTAGTAGTAAATTGGTCAGCCTGTACCCGCCTCCTTTAAAAAAAGAACAAAACATCCTGAATATCCTTACCCTTCATCCTGAATCCCGTCAAGATCGGCAGCGCATTTGCAAATCCTACGGCGACGGTTCTTGCGTTATTAAGCGATGTAACCACTTACAACCTTAAAAGGACTGTTAGCTTACCTGCTAATACGTATATTTACATTATTTACATTATTTATTACTACAAGTAATTCCATTTTGTTTAGGTACGCATTAGAAACATATTATGTTCTTAAATTGGTCCAATATTAAAAAAAAAACAGCATTAAAAAATCTTTGATTCAGAGTATTATAAAATAAGAGCGATATTTAGTCATGTATTATGGCCCTATAAGTCTCTTAAAATGTACAATATGAGCCCAATTAATAAGACGGTATTTATTCTCTACCACATCCCAACCCTTCGACTGGAGTAAACCGAAAAAAGTATGACTTGTTTGGGAAGATCGAAGAAAAAATTCATGACGGAGATCTTAAGGGAGCAATCCGCTTGTTATTTTCTAACGACACTTTGGCACCCGACACACCGGAGACTACAGCCGCGTTACTGTCAAAACACCCCCCAGGCCCTTCCACTCCCTTTTTTGTTGATCCCCCATCTGACCCTTCCTCCTGCCTTCACGCGACTGAAAGGGACGTGTTAACAGCCCTCGCCTCCTTTCCAAAGGGATCGGCGTCAGGTCTAGATGGCATTTCCCCGCAGCATTTGATTGACCTCACCAACTACGGGACAGGTGTGGCTGGTGAACGGCTGACTACCAGCCTCACAAAACTGGTCAATCTCATGCTGCTGGGAGATGTCTGCCCTGACGTGGCACCTATCATCTATGGGGCAAATCTTATCGCCCTGACAAAAAAGGACGGTGGCGTACGACCCATCGCTGTAGGCTTAACATTTCGACGTCTAGCAGCTAAGATCTGCGTCCGGCTCACTCGAAAAAAATTACAGGCCCTTTTTGAACCCACACAAGTTGGCTTTGGCACTCGCGGAGGTTGCGAGGCGGCAGTGCATGCAGTACGCACCTTTGTAAAAAGCGACTCGTGCGAGGTTCTCCTAAAATTAGACATAAAAAACGCATTTAATTCGGTCAATAGGGACACCCTGCTCAACGAAATTAGAATGCATGTCCCGGAAATATATAACTTCCTTCTCCAATGTTACCACTGCCCGTCAAAGCTACTACACAAATCCAATGAGATTCTGTCGGCCGTTGGTTGTCAGCAGGGTGATCCCCTCGGCCCAGCAATATTCAGTTTGGCTATCAACTCGATTATCCACAATCTAAATTCCAAATTAAATGTTTGGTACCTCGACGATGGGACCTTAGGTGGAGACGCACAGACTGTGCTAGCAGATTTGGTACACGTTAAACAACAGTTCCACAATATAGGTCTGGAATTAAATTTTGATAAGTGTGAATTATATATTTCCGATAAAGTAGATTCACTCACCGTTTCCCAAATCAGGCAAAATTTCAACAATGTCGCTCTTCACATTAAAATAATATCAAAAGACAGTCTGTACCTCCTAGGCTGCCCCATCATGGAGGAGGCCATCCCTCTCCTCCTAACTAAATCAACTTCAAAATTCAGCAGTTTTTCGGACCGCCTTGTCAAAATTAGTAGCCATTCAGCCTTATTTATTTTAAAATTCTGTTTGTTTGTTCCAAAATTTACTTACCTGCTTCGCTGCTGCCCCATCTGGAAATTTCCTCATTTGATTCAACCTATTGACAGTCTTATGAAATCCCAAATTGAAAATATCCTTAATATCCACATTAGCGAGCAGGCATGGACCCAAGCCGCTTTACCGATAAGGAACGGCGGTTTGGGAACCCGCAAAATTTCAAGTATTGCTTTGCCGGCATTCCTGTCCTCCATCCACAGCACGTTAGATCTCGCAGGTAAAATACTTAAAGCCCCAGCGGGCATTAACTGTGTCATCGCGTGCTTGGATGAGGCCACGAATGTTTGGCTAGCTGGACCGAGCCCAAATCTTCCACCGAAACCCCAAAGACAAAGGGCCTGGGACTCAATAGCCTCCGAAGCCACCCTACAATCACTCATAGAGTCATCGACAGGCAGAGACCGGGCCAGGCTGCTAGCTGTGTCCAAGCCTGAGTCAGGTCACTGGCTACATGCCTATCCATCACCCAATACCGGAACCTTCATCGACCCGGACACTTTACGTATATCTGTCGGTCTCCGCCTGGGAGCTGGGATTTGCACTGGCCACAACTGCGCTTCCTGTGGGGCCCCTGTGGACCGACTTGGCCACCATGGCCTCTCTTGCTCCTCGGGCGCCGGTCGCCTGTCTCGCCACGCCGCCCTCAACGACATCCTTAGAAGGGCGCTCGTCAGTGCCAACGTTCCCGCCGCTCTGGAGCCCCAGATTATACGGGGCGATGGCAAGCGCCCTGACGGGATGTCATTGATACCCTGGAGGATGGGCCGTGCGCTGGTTTGGGACGCGACCTGCACTGACACCCTAGCGGCTTCCTACCTGCCAGCGACCACAAAACGCGCGGGTGCAGCGGCAGATGCCCGGGAGCTCTTCAAGGTCTCTAAATACAGTTGTCTCGGCGCCCAATATCAGTTCATACCGTTTGGGGTCGAGACACTGGGGCCTTGGGGTAAGGGTGCGCTCGGGCTCCACAGGGACCTATGCAAACGTCTGAGGGAGGCAACAGGTGACCCTCGCGCTGGCGGCTTTCTCGCGCAAAGAATTGCAATTGCAATTCAGCGCGGGAATGCTGCCTGCGTGATGGAGACCCTCCCAAGGGGCCCCCGATTAGATTTTAATTTATAGTTATTTATATTAATTATAGATTTTAATTTGTAGTTATTTATATTTAGGAAAGACAATTGTTATTTATATTTATATTAATTAGTGAATAAACAACTCATTTACGTATTTATTCCTGTAATCAGTAAGAGATGAATGATCCTGTTTTAAAAACGGGTCCTAACGGTACACTGAATTCACACGAACAGGACTACATATAAAACTAGTCGTCGAACGAACTGGAAATAGTGACTTCTTTATATAGCAAGTAACTGTAACTCAAATTAAAATATTATAAGATGTTCTGAGTGTGTAATTCGAGGTAGTACCATCAAATGATTTTATTATGAGCAAATGACTGATCGAGAAGGTTTGGTATAGATTAGATAATGAAAAATATAGTTACTTAATTAAACGCAAGAAAAATCTTGCGTGTATATTATCGTAAGGAATACATTTATAGATTGATTCAATAAATAGAATTGTTTAGAAGATATTTAAAGTATTAGTTTAATCAATAGAATTATGTGGAACTTATTTCCGTTTAGTTCTACGGTAGAATAGACCAATATAACGTACCTTTTTTTTTTTGACAACTTTTTAAATATATATATTTATCTGCAATCATTCCAGCTTCTGACTATAAGTGGATTTGTTGTGTGCGTTTGTCGAGTCGAAGAGGCTCCCCAGCAGAAGCGCTCACTCATTCGCACTCACTCGTACTGCTCAATTACCCGTCATCAATCATAAAAACAAATTAATCTAAGAACAAAACCAGTTACAGTACCTATGTATATGGAAAAATATTTAAAGAAAAAAGGGACAATATGAAGACTCATGATTACTAAAATACTTAGCTGTTCTATTTAAATTCACTTGAATTAAATTTAAAAAAATTACGTCAGAATATTTATTTTCAATGAATTTGTAATAAATTGCACATCTTTGTAATAAGGACCGAGTTTGTTTAAGTGGCGACGCAGCAAAAATACTATGGATTCTATTAATTCGTGGCCTGAAATCGTTATAACGTTCAGCATAATTAAACACTTCATAAAGGCATCGCAAACTGGTTTGAAATTAATAAAAATGAACAGAAATATAGAAAAATGCACCAACAATGGTCTCTGTGAAGTTCTTTAGGTCGTCAGTGAGAATTTTATACTAATTAATATTCGAATGCAATGTAATTATTAAATAAGTGTATAAATATTAAATTATGTATAAATCCACTTTAGTATAGGCATAATAACTGTGATATCTAGACAGCAATTAAGATACATGTTTCACCAATATTCACCAACTACATACGGTTTAAAAAATATTACTTAAAATTATGGGCAGCCTATGGGGAGCTAACGCTAAGATGATAAAACACTTTCAAATTCCTTATTTTTTTACATAACTTAATGAGCATATAATTCCAAATAATATAATGAAAAATCGAAAGTAAGTAAGTAAATGAAAAACAGAAACATCACATGCAGAATAAATTAAAATTCTTTCGTACGAATGTTACGAAAAAAGTATTTCCTTGAATAAAAGGCATGCCATTATCTTGTCGCAATCATCTTTTTTCATACCCATTTCGGGGAGGCAATGGTGCGCACATACGTCTCTATACAATGTGATACAACATCTCACAATTTGTCATTTCTGCCTTCTTTATACAAGGTATAAGAAATTATGTAGGTATACTAACTCTTGTCTGCGACTTGGTTATAAATTATAGTCATACTGTGAAATTCGTCATAAAATCGTTTCATAATATTAGGTCGTACTATTGTACAGTCAAGGGCAAAAATATCTGTACATTTCCAAAGCGGCAAAATTATCTGTACAGTTGAGAGGCCAGAAATATCTGTTCGATAATTCGGTTAGAAATATGTGAGCATTTAAAGGGTCAAAAAGATCTAGACGTTCACGTGGTCATAAATAAATGTACAATGTCAGTCAAATATATGCAGACAAATAGGAGGGCATAAATATCTATACATGAAACTATCATATATATGAGAACTAAACGCGCGCCAAAAATATCTATACACGTAATTGTCATATATATGTCAACAAAACGCGTACCAAAATTATCTACACATTTATCTGATAGTCAAACTTACCACATAGGTATGCAAATATGCATCTTATTCAATTGAGATAACTAACTAAATGTAACACTCAAAATTCGAATTTACATTCGCTTTAAAACTATCTTTAAGAGTTCTATTTCTATTTCTTATACGTCGACAATATCGGTAGTTTTTAAGAAGAATAATGTCCAGACTTTCGGACTGTACTAAACATCGCATCATAATTATTATGTTGGAAGACGGAATTCCGGTAGCATAAATTGTTGAGGAAATGGGTGTAATGGTGAGTGATCCGAATCATACCAGATTTAAATATGTATTTTAATATCACTTTTGTTGCCTACGGATATTCATTGTCTTATCTTTTAATCGTTTTAGAGAAGCACCGTATATCTAAGGGTGAAATACAGGAGAAGGAAATGTAAGGAACCATGCATCTAAAGGACGACCTCGAAAGACGACGCGAGAGTACATTTATTTATGGCCACGTGAACGTCTAGATCTTTTTGACCCTTTAAATGCTCACATATTTCTAACCGAATTATCGAACAGATATTTCTGGCCTCTCAACTGTACAGATAATTTTGGTGCTTTGGAAACGTACAGATATTTTTGCCCTTGACTGTACTCTTTGGCTGTACTATTTGTATCTGGCTGGTTTTGATGAAAAGGTTACATTTCAAAAAAGGAAAAAAATATAGTAAAATGTTGTTTCCAGATATTTTTCATTTGTTTGTCTTTCTGTCAAAATGAACGGATAAGTTTAGCAGCAAGTTTGGGATCTATTTATGAAATCGTAAATCGATATTAGCAGATGAGAGCCGTACCACAAATGTACTATATACATATATGAAGAGGTTTCGAAATATAGAAAAACATATCGCTCCCTGTTCGGAAAGAAATTTTTTTACTATTAAAAATTAAAAAAACCACCACGCGTGCTAAGTTTAAATTCTAACTGAAATGATATTTTCAATTGATTTCAACAGAAAACATTTTACCGCAATCGTGTATTAAAGAAAACGCATTAACCGAGAGAGGTTCGTTATCTCATTGCAGACGGCACACGTCTGAATGAGGCTATTCGACATGCTGGGAAGCATTGCCTCCCACTCCCTTAATTAAGAGCGACATAGAGCCGTGTCTGCAGGGTTGCTAACTTCCTTTCGATCCTACATTTTTCTTCATTATAATCTTCTACTTAGTAACTTAATGTAGGTATATTCTTATCCAACTTTTTCAATATCTAGGTATATCTTACATACAATTCACTATTTCTAAGGCATCAGGGATAAAAATAATTATAAATTAATATCACGGTCAGGCTCAGGTTGAGAGTCCACTTGATGGTAGGTGGCTACCGTCGCCTATAACACAAGCCACGCCACAGGTGATGCAAGTACGCTGGCGATTATAATAAGATTAAGAATAAGGGATTGGGCTTTGGCATCCCTTACTCACTCACCGAAATACAACATCACACATGCTTTTATTTCACGGTGGTCTTCTGGAAGAAGGTGGTTACTGTCGCCAGACGGGTTGTCCGAATGACTGCGAAACGCAGTGTGCCCTGTAACTACTTTCCAAATCCAGACCAGAGCCAACTTTGAAAATTTCATTTCCAAAGTTGACCCTGCCGGGAATCGAATCCGGGAACCCTAGAAAGCAGTATTAAGGCTCGTCAAAAGGCTCGGATTGCTGGGAAGGTCTTTTTTACAATGTGAAGATAGGCTATAAATGCTAACCTATAATAAATACAAAGGTGAGTTTGTTTGTATGTTTGTTACGCTTTCGCGCCTTACCCACTCAACCGATCACCATGAAAGTTTGTACACTTGTTGTCAGGGATACAGGAAAGAACATAGGGTAGGTACCTTGCATCCAGAAAAAAGTACTGTTCCCGAGAGACGTGGGCTAAGTCGTGGGCAAAAGCTAGTTTACTTATAACAATTGAAATACATGCCACCAAAACAGTTAAAATTAATATTTCTTTGCTATTAGAAATTATATTAATGGACTATTTTATCTCTTATCCTTTATACTCATCAGGATTGGCACAGCACTTGCATCCCTCTGTCAGCCTCTCTTTTCCGCTTACTTACAGTTAAGTTATTAGTGACTAAAATAATTTGATTAATATTAAATAAGTAAAAAAACATAAAATAAGTTAAATTAAAAGCGATAATAAAAGTCTACACTTACATTCCTGTTGAGTTGGCATCCCCAGTCGCCTGAAAACTGGGGATGCGCTGCACAATGCCTAGATATCCTGCTGGTTATTTTGAGGGGCTCTTATTGTTCGAATCGCTTTCACGTTTTCAAGTGGAAAACTGCGTGGGTGGAAAATATTTGTTTGTGACTTTGATTTCCTACCAGACGTTTTTTTTTGTTTATAAAAATAACATTTTCGATTAGGACTCCATTACTGAAATTAACTGTTTTAAATAATACATTATATTATAAAAGTATTATATCGTGGAGTAAAAGTGAAATACCATTACTTCACAGTATATGAACAAAACTTTATGCAACCTGATAAAATTATTTTTATTTTCAAAACTAACAAAATATACACCTCATTTTTGAGAGTAAAATTTCAACGTCGAATATTGTGTGACGCTTCAGTGTGACGATCGCGTGACGCTTCTTGTAACGTTTCTGCATGACATCTTCCGTTTATCATATATACCTATTTGATCGCCAAAGAGGTTTCATTTTTGACACGCGTATTCTGTACACGCAAATGTTTTTTAAATGACATGATTGTTCAATTTTATTGAATTAAAAATGATTAGGTAGGTAATAAAATGTAATAAAAGAAAATGTTATCTTTATCTGTACATATTACAAAATGAAGACGCTGTCCATGCACTCAGTGGTTTTTACGGTTTTCACTAATGAAAAGAGCGATCAACGAGGAAGGTTTTCGTATATTATTTGCAGAAAAAATTGCAACTGTGCAAACCCAGGGGTGGATCATAATATATGTAGTACATAAAATATGGAATCAAAGTGAATATAATAAATTATTTTCTTCGCATCACAATCAATACTCCTAATCGCTTTTGTGTTAATATGTTTCTGTCATATCACAACACACACTCACACACATTAGATCATTAAATATTATTTATATTGGATGTTTTTCTAATGAATTATAGTATTGTTACCTGTGGGGTGGTTCAAACTGCCGTGTAAGGGCGAAAATCAACTATTTATTGCCACAAACCAAGATGACTTCCATTAGGGCTAAACTTGTTCGATAAAACCGTTAAACTTGCCAAAAGTCGTCAATGATTCCGTTTATGAGTCGCAGGTAAGTTCCGAAGTATCGCTTTCGAATTGCAGAGTCGAACTGAGTCGCCACCTCGCCACTCTGCTATTTATATTCGCCGTCAAACGTCTAGCTAGATCTATCTCGAATTTACTACAAACAAACAATAAACAAATACAAGTAAACAAGTATTTTAAACAAGATCATTGAAAGTTCGGGAACGCTATTTTTGTTGAATGTGAACTCTATGTTGTGTACATAAGGACCAATTTCCCTTGACAATAACCGGAGAGTGGCGTGACTTTTATTCTAGGGTGGAACTTTCGAGAATTTTTGACAGACGAGAACGCTTTTCTAGAACGTTCCATGCTGAGTCATAACAGTATTATTGAATTAATTTAAACGCAGAAAATGTGACTAATCGTTTACACAAAATAATTAAACGATTAACGATTGTTATATTTATTTTAAAATATTATTACCGTTTAATTGATTTATTAATTTAAAATTTCAATTTTAATTTTGATTGTAATAATTCAAAAAAAAGTATATATTTATGGTTGAAATTAATGAACCATATAAATTGGATCATTTTGGAACACAGATAATTGTCTAAATTCTTTCGAATTTAAACTCGGACGAATAATCATATTAATTCTCATCAGCTATAGCGGCTAAAGCATAGAGCAAATTTCGTTAAAATTTTGTGTGAAGATAGTTTAAGATATAGGGTAGGCATAGATATTTTTACCTTATTTGTCCAGACGAAGCAGCGAGAAAAAACTAACTTCCTATATATTTTAAGTCAAACGCGACGAAAAAGTAACTAAGTCTTTATCTATGTATTTATAAGGGAGCTTCCAAACCCTCTTAACCCCATTGAATAGAAACCCTAAAGGTGGGATTACCTCACACAATTTTCTGCCAGGAAATGTAATAAACGACAATATTTTGGGATCACTCTTTATCTCTCCCTTCTTTCAAGGATTCAAGACACTTTTTGCAAAATCTATACATATAATAAAATCGTAAACGAGCAATGTCTGTACATTAAACATTTTTTCAAAAAAATAATTTGTACCGAGGTCTGTGTCTGTGCAGTGTGCCTTGGTACCACTATTAGGGAAGTGATAAAATGTTCTCTAAGATGGATTTTATTTCTTGTGGAATATTATACCTTCAATACACCTTAAAATATTATGATCGATGGATAGACTAACCAATCCGTTATAGTCAAGGAAGTGTCTTTACAAACAAAAAGTGGGAAGTATTTGAAGATATTTTTTCCTACAAAATTTGTCGTATTGCCTGTCGCTAGTTTGTATAAAGTATTTTATATAGACAGGAAGTCTGAAATTTATTATATATTTGGCCTTAATTAATGCCTTAATTATACTGCAAGGACATTTTATATTGACACAAAACATAAAATGCCTTTGAAAAGGTTTCCAGTTATAATTACGACTTTTATTCTTTTTGTCATAATATATATTACAATAAATTAATTTTTTGTACCTAACTATAGAAAACTTAAGCATGGTACATTTTGGGAACAATAAAAATATTTATTTTTGTATTTATCAAAATATCCCAAAGACATTTCTTGTAAGACATAAATATAATAGGTTGTGCTCAGATCTCAACTTCGGTTCTTCTATCGAGTCCAAGGCCCAAACAGCGGCCAAAAAGTTGGGCATCCTAAGTAGAGTCAAGCGATGCTTCACACCTGGACAGCTCCTCTCTTTATACAAGGCACAAATCCGATCTTGCATGGAGTATTGCTGTCACCTTTGGGATGGCTCAGCAAAATACCAACTTGCTGCACTCGACTCGGTGGATCGCAGAGCTAGGAGGCTCATTGGCGATGATACACTAATAAGAACTAAGCTGCAGAGCCTGGCACATAGACGCAAAGTTGCCTGTCTGTGTGTATTCTATAAGATGTACTTCGGAGAGTGTGCTCGAGAGCTGCATGAGATCATACCGCCTTCCTTTCTTCTATCGGACATGCAGACGTACGGCTGGTTACCATCCTCACCTTGTCGAAATCCCTCTAATTCGGATCAAGCGCTTTAAAACATCTTTTGTGATGCGCACTGCTAAGGATTGGAACTCCCTGCCGGCGTCTGTATTTCCGAGCTCATATAACCCAAATCTTTTCAAGGTTCGAGTGAATAGGCATCTTCTGGGTGAGCTCGCTCCATCGTCGGCCTCATCCTTCCTACATGGATAGATGCTGATCAAGAGCAAACCCATCTTTAATAAAAAAAAAATATATAATGCGAATAGACGAATAGATTCTTGGTTGTTGCTTGGTGAGTTATATTTTTTTTTCGTGTAAAAAGAAAATAAAGAGCTAAAACTAATATAAAGAATGGATGGTAAAATTCTAATCGAAAGAGTTATTTAATGTTTACTAATAAACCCATGGTTTTTTTTTTGCAAATTTTAATAAAATTTTACAAATTGTAAGACGTCCTATAGGTCGACTTCCTATAGGAGTGTATTTTTAATATCCTTATTCCAAGATAAACAATTCCAATTGGCAGAAATATATTGACGGAATTTAGTCGAAAATATTTCATCAAAGGCTAAATCGACGGGTTTAACGCATTTCGGCTTCTGCTCATTGTGTACGAAATTCTATCCAATGTATTGTCCGTGCGTGAATGGAGAGCCATTCACCTCGCTAGAATCGCTTGAGCTCCTTCACCCCGCGCCCACTATGAGACTGTGGCAAAAGCGGGGTGAAAACGGTACTTTCATAGGGGTCTAGATAAAATAAACGACAGATATGAACGTGTAATTTGTCCAATGATTGCGGATATCGTAGAGGTGATTTATATGGAGTTTTTTTTACAACTGACTGTTCATATTGTGAAATAGTTTTTTTTAAATGTTAAGATCGACAGACAGGCTGACGGTCCACTTGATAGTAGGTGGCTTGAGGCATTAGGAAGGGATAGGGCAATGGGCTCTGGCATCCCTTACTCATTCTCCGAAACACCTGTTGTTATTTCACGGTGGTCTTCTGTAAGGGGGTGGTTAATGCCGCCAGACGGACCGTCTAAATCATTGTGAAACGCAGTGTCTGCCACTACTTTCAAAACACAAACCAGAGTCAACATTGAAAAGTTTATTTCCAAACTTAGCCCTACAGGAATCGAAAACGGGATCCCGGAGACATAGCATTAACGCAAGCACCTTAACCACTCATCCAATGGGCTCGTCAAATAGTTGTGTTCTAAATGTACATATATTTTAATTTTTATATTTTTATATTTTAAAAGAGGAAAAAGGAGGAGTAATAAGAGAGATTAATGAAAAATAGGATGAGTAAAAAATACTCGAGATAACTACTAGTCATATATTTGAATGTTTGAGCAGTGTCTGGCTTGACTAGTTCAATGTTGCCAACTGTAAGGTTAGCAATAAAATGCAGTTTTATGGGCTTAGTTTTCAAATTGTTTTAGTGGCTAAGTAGAAGGTGAAACAATTATATACTATACCCATCATTTTATACTCAAGCAAGGTTTATACGCAAATAATAAAATGAATTGTGCTTTATATGTAAGGTAAAGGTAAAAAATTTAATGTTCAACAGCTCCCCATGTAGTCGATCATATTATAATATATGAATATTGATGTATAAATTGAAATTATAATGGCTAGTTAAATGATAACATAAAGTTAGATACTCACATTAACTGGTTTCTAATTTAAGGGATTAAATAAGTTTAATAGAGGGCGTTACCAAGAATCCATAGTAAGTAAAAGTCTGTTTTCTTCTTGCTTGAATTTTTTTAAAATAATTTAGATAATAAACATAAATATGGAAATTAATTACTTATTTAAGATTATATCTAAATTTATTTTAGTTTGTTAAACGGCTTTACGTTTTGTAAATTTACATGTAATATGTAATGTGTTATTATTTTGAAAAAACAAAAGCAATTATTATAGGATTCTTGTCCGTTTTATTCTTCGTAGAACCAGTATTTCGAAACGGGTGTTAGATTTTATTGAATTGTAAATGCTTTTCGAAGCCTCTTGAATTTGGTATCGAAATAGCGTTTCTCGTTTAAATGAAAGAATTTATCTGCAACAAGTATCAATTCGCGTTATCTACTAGATATGTTTTTGCAATACTAATACTTTTTTTGCAAAATGAAGCATATTATCCGAAAATAATCGCACTAACATCTAAAAGGAAAAATCGCGTAATTTTAGCAATGAATATCTCTTAATATCTAAGGTAATAGGTAAGTAGTGTTTGATTATACTCGCATAAACCTGAATACGAGTAGTGAAAAAGGTATAAACGTGGAAATAAAAATTTAAAAATTTAAAACTAGCCACTGTAATGCGGTTGTTTCATGACAGGATACTATAAATTGAATAATGAAATTGAAGGCCTAATGGTTCGTTGCTTAGCAACGCAAATGGACTTGCACAATGGAAACAAACCGCATTGCGTTTGTACACACTGGTACTAACATGAGGTAAGAGCAATTCAACCGAAAACGTTTTGTCACCCATAATTACCTAAAATCTCTTGGATGATAAAATTTGGCTTATATGAGTTGTGGGTTTCCGGGATGATGGCCCAGGTCTGTTGGAAATTCTTCCAAACGTTTCGTCAACAACTGCGGTTGACATCCTCAGTGGTGTAGTCCAAGTTAGAAGAAAAAGTACATCACATCACTGCACTTCACTTCTGCACTTTTCGACTTCTCGAGCGAGACTGATTTGTCGACTGGAATGTGTCTATATTTAAACTTAAATTTATATCCCCACCCCGTGGTTGAATTGGTGGGGTGTGGTCACTAGGAGAGGGGTTATAATGCCCTCTCTTTCTTTCATTATTATTATTATTCCTGTGTAGTGCCGGATACCAAATGTTGTGTAGCCTTAGATTTTCCTCCTTCCTGTTGAAATTATTTGGATGCTTGAAAATTTCAATGGCTTCCCGATTAAGGCGTGAGTGATAGTGTGCCTCGGATGACAGAACTAATGTGTTTTTGAAAAGGATTTTATGATTGCCTTCAGAAAAGGCGTGTTCAGCTACTGCCGATTTTTCGGTCTCTCCTCTGCGACAGTTGCCCTTGTGTTCTTTAATTCGGGTGTTAATGCTGCGTTTTGTGGTGCCGATGTATACTGCGCCACATTCACAAGGTATTTTATATACCCCTGTCGAGGATAGCGGATCCCTTGGGTCTTTAACTGAACCGAGCAGGTTTCTGATTTGGCTCGTGGGCTTATATATGGCCTTGATGTTTCTGCTCTGTAACATTTTTCCTATGCGATCCGTTACTCCTTTAATATATGGGAAGAATGCTCTGCCTTTATCTGGGTTTTTGTCTTCGGTATTAGTCCTGTTTCTCCTCGGTTTTATCGCTCGCTTAATTTCAGTGGGTGTGTATCCGTTGCACCGTAGAGTATGGCTTAAATGTTCCAGCTCTTTTTGTATCTGTGTTGGTTCGCAGACTCGTTTCGCTCTATCAACCAGCGTCTTAATCATAGCTCTTTTTTGTTGAAGGTGATGGTTGGAGTTTTTGTGTAAGTACCTATCTGTGTGGGTGGGCTTCCGGTAGACTTTATGTCCCAGGCTACCATCCTCGTTTTTAGAGACCAACACGTCCAGAAATGGGAGTGTGCCATTTTTCTCTGTTTCCATAGTGAATTGTATTCTTGGGTGGATGCTATTGATATGTTTAAGAAACATATTCAGTGCTTCCTGTCCGTGGCTCCATATTACAAATGTATCGTCTACGTATCGAAACCAGCATGAAGGTTTCTGAAATGCTGTTTCTAGAGCAAGTTTTTCAAACGATTCCATGTAGAAGTTGGCCACGACAGGGCTGAGCGGACTCCCCATTGCCACACCATCTACTTGTTCGTAGAATTTATTATTCACTTGGAAATAGGTGGTGTTCAGAACATGTTTGTATAATGACACTATGTCTTCCGGAAAGATTAGGCTTAGCTTTTCAACTGTCTCTTTCACCGGGACCATTGTAAAAAGGGAAACGACGTCAAAGCTCACTAGAATATCTGTTGGTTTTATTGTCATGTTTTCGATCTTTTCTACGAAATGCGCCGAGTCTCTGATATGTGATGATGTCTTCCCGACAAAAGATAGCAGTTGTTTGGACAAGTACTTGGCTAAGTTGTAGGTTGGTGCCCTAATAGCACTAACAATGGGTCGTAATGGTACTCCTGGCTTGTGTATTTTTGGTAGACCATAAAATCTCGGTGGAAGGGCTTCGCTGTTTATGCATTGCCGTTTGTCCTCATCAGGTATGGATGATGCTTTTATCAGTTGGTTCGTTTTTCGAACTATAACGGATGTCGGGTCTCTGGATAGTTTCTTGTATGTTGATGGATCTAAAAGGTCGTCTATTTTCTTTTGGTAATCCTTCCTGTTGAGTATCGTGGTTGCATTACCCTTGTCTGCAGGTAGAATGACTATGTCTTTGTTGTTATTTAAATTTCTTAGAGCCCTTCGCTCTCTGGCGCTGATATTGTCTTTTGGGGGTCTTGCTTTCTGGAGTATTCGTGATGCTTCCCGGCGTATCTCCTCCGCCTCTTCTGATGGTAAAATTCGAATTGCCGCCTCGATGTTCGCAATGATATCCTCCCGAGGTATATTGATTGGAGTAATAGCAAAGTTCCCTCCTTTCGCTAGTATCGACCTTTCGTCTTCCGTAAGTTGATGTTCCGATAGGTTCACAACTGTTTTTGTCATGTCAAGGGTTGCTGTTGCTCTTGGAGGTAAGTCTTTATAGCATTGTTCATACTTTTTCTTTTGCCGGTTGGTTGATTTCTTCTTGACAGCATCAGCTGATCCAAAAGTTATCATGTCAACCTTTGTCCAGATGCGTCCCTCCAGTCTGGCGCTCAGCAATAGATGTAGATCCATGAGTTCCTTATCGTTTAGTGCCAACTCTTTTCTGGTGTAATGGATTCGCTCCCGTAGCATCGCCTTCTCCGCCCGGTCATATATCCGGTTACTCGCGGCTGTATGAAACAGACGCTTTCTTTGTAGAAATTTCGGGATTACATTTGTGTCCCTGCAGCGTAGCAGAAATGTCAAAGAACACAGTAAGTGGCTTTTCTTTTTTCTTAAATTTTCCAGTCTTCTAATCAATCTCGACGTCTCCTCCCCGTAGAGGCGTCTAATAGTAGAATGTAGGTTTTCTCGGCCGGTATCCATATGAGTTGTGGGTTTCCGGGATGATGGCCCAGGTCTGTTGGAAATTCTTCCAAACGTTTCGTCAACAACTGCGGTTGACATCCTCAGTGGTGTAGTCCAAGTTAGAAGAAAAAGTACATCACATCACTGCACTTCACTTCTGCACTTTTCGACTTCTCGAGCGAGACTGATTTGTCGACTGGAATGTGTCTATATTTAAACTTCAATTTATATCCCCACCCCGTGGTTGAATTGGTGGGGTGTGGTCACTAGGAGAGGGGTTATAATGCCCTCTCTTTCTTTCATTATTATTATTATTCCTGTGTAGTGCCGGATACCAAATGTTGTGTAGCCTTAGATTTTCCTCCTTCCTGTTGAAATTATTTGGATGCTTGAAAATTTCAATGGCTTCCCGATTAAGGCGTGAGTGATAGTGTGCCTCGGATGACAGAACTAATGTGTTTTTGAAAAGGATTTTATGATTGCCTTCAGACCTTGTGAATGTGGCGCAGTATACATCGGCACCACAAAACGCAGCATTAACACCCGAATTAAAGAACACAAGGGCAACTGTCGCAGAGGAGAGACCGAAAAATCGGCAGTAGCTGAACACGCCTTTTCTGAAGGCAATCATAAAATCCTTTTCAAAAACACATTAGTTCTGTCATCCGAGGCACACTATCACTCACGCCTTAATCGGGAAGCCATTGAAATTTTCAAGCATCCAAATAATTTCAACAGGAAGGAGGAAAATCTAAGGCTACACAACATTTGGTATCCGGCACTACACAGGAATAATAATAATAATGAAAGAAAGAGAGGGCATTATAACCCCTCTCCTAGTGACCACACCCCACCAATTCAACCACGGGGTGGGGATATAAATTTAAGTTTAAATATAGACACATTCCAGTCGACAAATCAGTCTCGCTCGAGAAGTCGAAAAGTGCAGAAGTGAAGTGCAGTGATGTGATGTACTTTTTCTTCTAACTTGGACTACACCACTGAGGATGTCAACCGCAGTTGTTGACGAAACGTTTGGAAGAATTTCCAACAGACCTGGGCCATCATCCCGGAAACCCACAACTCATATGGATACCGGCCGAGAAAACCTACATTCTACTATTAAAATTTAAGGCATTTAAACTGATTTTGTGAACATCTCCGCTCACAAAAGCTCTTGTATGAAGATCGTTCAAAGAAAAACTAATTAATATTTTAAAATGTCATCAATTTATAGTCCAGGATACAGGGTCCATTTTTGCACTTGATTACTATCAAGCTAATTTTTCGTGAGTAGTGAGTACCAGTTAGTAATAAATTTTCGAGAATCATTAAATCGACATATTTTATTCTTGCTACCTCTGTTAGCTACCACAATCGAGAGTTTTCGTACAGGAAATTGTTGGGCGTCTCATCAAAATGAAGCTACTCACGAAAAATTAGCTTGATAGTAATCAAGTGCAAAAATGGACCCTGTATCCTGGACCTTTGAAAATTTCTGAAAAATAAAAGACTCATTATTCTGTTATAATGCGTTAAGCAGTCATAAACTGAGAAGTCTATAGTGACAACACCCGTGGAATAACAGCATGTGTGCTGTTCTGTTTCGGTGAGTGATGGGATGTCGCGGCCTACTTTTACTACCCCAATTTTATCTCTCATCCTATCAACATCGGCAGCGCACTTGCAACTTGTAACCAATTTAGCGTTGCTTGTTAATAGCCACCTACCATCAGGTGGACCATAAAGGTCTATCCGCACACGTCAGTGCCGACAGTTCCGTACCGTACAGTGTCAGTGAAAATTAATATAGTTTCATACGTTTCTCAAGAGATCATTTGAAATTGTCAGTGGCAGGACTTTCAGTGATCCGGCGTAAATTTCTAGAGGAGATTATTTTCACTGACATGGTCGCAGTATTACAAGATGGACGACGAAAAATTAATAGAATTCGTTCGATTACATCAATTAATGATCTCTCGTATAGAAAGTAAATGGATATACATTTTTCAGTTAGTTTACTTAAAAATATATCAGTACAATGTTTTGTCGTTACAAAATACTCGAAAAACTTTGACAAATCAGATCTACTAGATCAGATGAGATGTTTTTATAAAGCGACAAATCCTCCTTCTTCTATTTTTGTCCATGCGTTATGAACCAATTATCTCTACGTCTTCATCTAATGTTTCTAGCAGCTTATGAATATGAAGGCAATTTTTTTAAGCTTATGTAACTGCGATAGGTACTACAAGTACATTAAAAAATCACTGAACGTGTCGGTGTCGGCACTGACATATCACACATCACGAAACTGACTGATACGGTACTATCGGCCACGTATCACTGATGTGTGTGGATAGACCATAAAAAAAAACTCTAACTTAGGAGACATTGAGGTATACCTCAATGACAGCATGGCACGTTTTTATAACGATAGGTACCCGCTCAAATAGCAATAACCATTAACGTAAAAGCAGTATTAGTTTACAACCATGAATATGTGTTTCGCTAATGTGTTTAAGTGATCTACATAAATCTCCTCTATACATTACATACCTACAGAGTAAATACGACACATGAATTAAACATGACATTCTACTAGCATTTCTTCAGTGACAACGAAAAGCTTTTTATAATACTACTCCAGTTCAGAAGTTCGAATTGATGTTAATTCTTGTTAAAATACTTAAAATATATGCGACAGCTCATTACATACGGAATGATATCCAGAAAAACGTATTAAAATGTTTTACCTGCAAATGTACAATTTCAAAAGATATAAACAAATCAAGATTAGAAAAGAAAAAGGAATTGAGTTTTTCGCTAATAACTCAAAACTATAAGCGATAACGAAAATCGAAAAAAAGAATCTTAAAGAAGAGGAAACTTGAGATAAAAAAGTAACGGTTCCCGGATCTCTATCCCAATTATAGTCCTATTGGGAAAAGTGTGACAATTCTGAGTACAACAATGCCACTTGGTACGGATGTTATACACGGCCACCTGACCCTAAACAGTCCGGTAGGCAGAGTGAACTCCGCGACAGGGAGGGGAGAGGGGGTATTAAAGTACGGACCTCTCGGCGCTCAGAAAAAAAATTATAGCGGATTTATTTGGGATTATTAATCAAGTTTGGTGTCGTTATCAGGCAAATCGATAATGCCCCGATCATTCGTCATACCAGTTTTGCAGGGTTCCTTAGAAAAATATAACGCAATACCTAAAATAATAAAAATAAAAATAATAAAAAATAAGATAGCTACCGATATCTCATTTTTTGTTAATCGCACTATCGCATTTTTTGTTATCGTTTTTCGGGTCTTTATGCGTACCGCTACGCTACGCTGACGAACGTCGCAGTGCGTTCAAAATGTATATATATTGTTACTGTTTTTATAATTTACATTAAATGGGCTTTTAGAGAGTATTTTTTATAAACCAAGTTTCATACAAAAATCTGAAAATATAAGGGTCTGTGTGCATTATTTTACTACTAAAAGTTTATTATTTTAGGTATTGCGTCATATTTTTCTAAGGAACCTTACAAAACTGGCATGACGAATGAACGGGGCATTATCGATATGCCTGATAACGACACCAAACTTGATTAAAAAGTCCAAATAAATCCGCTATAATTTTTTTTCTGAGCGCCGAGAGGTCCGTACTTTGACCCCCCCCCCCTCTCCCCTCCCTGTCACGGAGTTAACTCTGCCTACCGGACTGTTTAGGCTCAGGTGGACGTGTATAACATCCGTACCAAGTGGCATTGTTGTACTCAGAATTGTAACATCTCCATACAAACATTCCCAACAGGACCCGTACTATTATTTACAATTTTAATTTAACGCTGAAAATAAGTATTTTATTTTAACTTAACAGAGTACTTCATATAAAATATTTTTTTATAGTATTAAATATCAATTTAATTATTTGGATAAATTATGGTCTTAACACTTCAAATAATCAAGTACCGTTGGATAAATAATTAAAATTATTTTTTAAAAGTTAGGCATTTGTTAATACATATTATTTTACGAAATTATGTTTACATTAAAAACGGCATAATAGTTCTATAAATGTACTGTCAAAGTCTGTGATAAAATTGAAAAGAGATTAATATAGTCCTTAAAAATGAAATCAGTCTTGAACAGTTTTTTTTTTAATGAAAGGTATCCTGTGTTCTTTTCTCTGTATCCCTGACAATTTGTATGCAAAATTTAATGATGATCGATTGAATAGTTCAGGCGTAAAAAGGGAACAAACATACAGACAGAGTTACTTTCACATTTATAATGTTAGTATGGATTTGGATAAGGCTGAAGAGCCTGCTATCATAGTATTTTTTGTTGTACTGACGACGAAGCCAAAGTAAAGCGGATTTTGAAATAAACAAACTACTTACTTTAATTTTTTTTAATATACGATGCAGCCTTATAACTTCCTTCTATCTGTGTCATACATACGTCTGTACGTACAATCTAATAATTGGATTAATTAATTTCTCCAAAAAGTGAACTAAATTTTGTTCATTACTTGGGTTTAATGTCATAAAATCTTTTTCTATATATAAAAATGAATCCAAATTTCCCTTGGTCACGGCATCACGCGTGAACGGTTAGACCGATTTTAATTCGGTTTTCACTAATGGAAAGAGGGATAAACGAGGAATGTTCATATATAAAAATTACACGCCGCGCTGGGCGAAGCCGGGGGCGGGTCCTTAGTTTTATTTAATTTTCATATTTGGCTTCTTCTTTTTCATTCTTGTTAGCTTTACAAAATTTAGTCAACATATCTTTTTACATTTAAGATTTAAGATAAATTGGTCAACATATTCGTCGAATTTAAAAAAAAAACACTATTTGGTCTTGGTCTTGGTCTTTGGTTATCTATAGACAACCAAAGACTATAAATAAATATAACAAAGACTATTCAAGCATCGGATCTGACCAGTCATTATACAAGGAAGTACTTTAACTCTCACCCTTGTATGAACTCGCTCTTGACTGGCGAAGAGCCCTCAAATGTTCAGGGTCTAAAGAAAATCTTGTTCAAGTATCGGCAAAATTCCAATTCGTTGTATTAAGGTTGTTTGAATTGAATAATCCCCTTTTGACTTCCACAGGACTCTTGAATTCTGTTCATAAGCTACGAAATTCAGATTTTCGCATACACTGTAATTAATTTTACAACAGCTGCGCCCATAGTTGAGCCTATGTAGAATTTATGTTATGACAAAAAAACCTTATCCCCATCTTTTTACATATGATTTTGAGACTAAATACAGCATGTTGTTATTTCAAACTACACATTTTTATTATCTACTAGCTGAACCCGCATATTTGTACGCGTGGTATTCGGTAAAGCGCGTAACTGTTTTGTGTGTAAACAGATTGTAATGAAACAGACATGCACTAAATTTTACGGGAAGCTTGCTACAATACATCAGTGAAAACCGCATTCAAATCGGTTAAGCCGTGAGATTAGCGTGCACAAACGTCAAATACACAGCAGACACACACAACAGACAAATAGACAAAAATGTTAAAACTATTTTTTTGACCTCGATAACATAAGTACAATGTGTACAATTTTTTTTTTTTGAAAAATATTTAAAGTACAGACACGGCTCGTTTTCGATTTTATTATATGTATAGATAGATAGAAATAGATTTATATCGACTAAATTATCTAATTAAAAAAAAAAAAAGAAAACAAACTGTCACTTTCTGTTCGTTGTAACTTTCAGCTAATTTCCAGCGATATTCAAAAAAGACCACAAAGGTCTTTTTACAGAAGATTATTTTGAAATAACAGGTTATCTCTCGTTATTCTTTATTCTTTATCCTATCGAGGTTGGTAACGCACTTCTAAAAACCTATGGCTTTTCTTGTGTTAATAGACGACGGCTGCCTTAAAAAAAATGAGTACAGATAAGACAAACACGGGAATTAGACATAACTATAGGTAACATAAAGAACGTCTAACGTCTAAGAGCATACAAATAAAAGAAAAAGAATCATGATTTCCTTTTTTTGACGAAGAAAAACAATCTATAAGTCAGTAAAAATTTGGCGATACTGATGGCCCACATGAGTGTGGACCTTCGCAAAATGTCGAGCAAGATATAGCGACGGATATGAAATGTGAAGAGCGACCATTTTCGGGTGAGCTTGATAAATTGGATGCTGGGATTATCCTTGGCCAAAGCTATATTACAGGTTCGGTTCACTGTGTAATATCATTAGAATTGAGCCCATGGATTTTGTTGAATTATTGTGATTTCCAAAAAATAGAGGCGTTCTTAGAGAAAATTGTTTGGACGTTGCGTTTGGACTCCAAAATTAAGAAGTGAAAATCAATAGTAAAATTCGTATCGAAAAAGGAAATCTATTATAATTGCATTACTTACTTATGATCTCATTTGTTTTTAATTTTATTTGTTTAGGACAAACTCAACAGCATTTGTATACATATTTTACCAGCCAACGCCACCCCACCTTGTCTATGAACCGATTGGAATGAAACAAACACTAAGTGTTACGGGTAGCTTGCTACAATGCATCTGTGAAAATCGCATTCAAATCGGTTAAGCCGTTTCTGAGATTAACGTGCACAAACGCACAGACAAACAGACAAAAATTCTAGAACCTATTTTTTTGACTTCGGTAAATACGTACGATAACATACGAGTACACACACACACACATACACATCTTAGTCATGTATTTTACTACCTCTAATTGTGAGTGAAATTAAAGTTAATTGTTCTCGTCATGAAGCAGTCTCGTATCATATTTACTGAAATGGATTGCTAAATATTCAGAAACCTGAAGCTTTAAAATTCATTAACTCATTAATTACAATGGTTATTAATACTCAATTTTCAGATTGTATTCTACGAGATATCTCATTTAGCCTCATAAAACTATAAGTAAGGAATTATAACAAATTTAGAACGCTCATAAAGTCACAATGAAATATAAGTGCTTATGGTGTTTCAGTAACGGATAAAAACAGCACATTCCCTTATCATAAACTAATCAGTGGGTTTTATATACGTAACTAGTTATCTAATTTGTATGTAAACAGCCCCGCAGATCTCGAAAGGAACCAATGTTTCATAGAATCCGGTCCGCCATAGCTCAATGCAACTTGATGTAAATATTACCAAATTAACATACTATCATTAGTAATGATTCATTACGAACCATTCAAACTAGCAGCTGCCTGGTTAGTATGTAGGTTAGTAGCTGTAGTAGCAACTCTCTTATATTTCGTTGGTAATGTAACAAAGATGATCAAACGAGCAAATATTTTGTCATACTCTTATAAAAATTCCTAAATAAATACGAATTCGTGTCAACGGGACTACAGGCTCGTGACAATAAGTGAGTAGCAAGGATTTTATCAACGATATTTTCATGTCGAGAAATGTAAACATGCCATTGTATGTAAAAAATTAAATGAAATGAAAAATTCAAAACTCTACTACCATGAATAGTCGTATTCGTGAAATGTTCACAGTGAAGCTAATACTGGTCAATGGATAAAAAAAGCAAATCTAGTGAAACAAATGGACTTCTATGACGAAATCTATTCTTGTCTAATTTCTTCTTCTTGTCTTAAGAGAAGTGAAGACCATCAGAAAGTAATTCCATTATCAAGTAATTTTGTGGTGTCTAAAATAGTAATTTAATGCACATTATCCAAGGTTAGTATTCAGTTGCTTGGTAATGCGGAATAGAATTTAGCTCTGGTGTGAAATTTCTCTATATTCAACAACTTTCTTGTTTCCAATTTAAGATATAAGGGCGAAAATACTCGTGAATTGCTTATTTCAAGCCAAATCATCGGTCCCTCAGGAAATGAACCGGGGAAATCCCGGAAATCGTGTTGAGATATTAGATTCAACGTTGTTAAAACATGTAGGCGCGTATTTGATTCAATTGACATTTCTGTGATTTCTGTAAATTTCTGTAAATACACCGTTATGAGCTGGCTGAAATAAATACGAAAGTTTGTGAGGATGGATAGGATGTATGGAAGGATGTTTATTGTTTGTCACGTAAAAATTACTAAGCTGATTTGGATGACAGTTTATTACCTGTGGATTATAATCTATATTAATATTATAAAGCTGAAGAGTTTGTTTGTTTGTTTGAGCGCACTAATCTCAGGAACTACTGGTTCGAATTGAAAAATTATTTTTGTTTTAAATAGTCCATTTATCAAGAAAGGCTATAGGATATATAACATCACGCTACGATAAATAGTATTATATATAAGCAGTGTCCAGTACCGCACGCCCCATGCGCATACCGGCCGTCGCCGTATGGGTCGCAGCGAAGCGTGGCCGAGTTCAGCTAGTACTGGATATTTTTTATCGTCCCCGATGTTACGTTCCCGAGGGATCGTCTAAAAATGTAAAAATTTTGGCGCCACTGCGTCGTCACAGCGATAAAGATATGGGGCGTTCTTTTTCAACGCAGACGAAGTCGCGAGCACCATATAGTTATACTAATAACAATAAAACAATTGGTAATTACTTTTGAAAACAAAAATTGCATAATTTATTTCATGACGAAAGCGAAATGTGGTCAATGTGTGTTAAATCTAAAATTGCCATCAATTAGATACAATTGCAATCACATAAGGCTTCCAATCAGTTGTCCTTATTCTTGAAAGAAAATAAAACCCTTGACGGAAAAATCCCAAAAAGATTTCTTAACAACAAGAAAATCAGAAACCTTATTACACTCCTTAGGGATGATATTAAGTCTGCCACTTTGTAAGGTGCATGTTAAACTCCATCAAATTTCTTTCGAAATATGGCGCACGCGAGCCCTTCGGGAGTTGCGCCTTTGCCAGTAAACAATACTCTGCTCAAACAGAGAAGCAATAGAGTAAATTTTCAAACACAGTGTTTGTTGAGAGGGCAATTTTGTAGAGAACTGAGTTAATATCCAGGCTCTTTGATCCGGTTTTCTTAGCATTTATCTGCACGCATACTCGATCTTATTTTGTAGTAATTGCTCTGGTTTATTTTTCAATGATCTATGCCTTTTCGAATACTTATTGTGACATGCCTAAGTAGTTTTGCCTTGAGCTTATATACAGTTTGTTTACATCAAGTCTAAAATACCGCTACTTTTATAGCAATTTAAATCACCACAACCCACGCTGCGGCATACCTTTGCCCGGAAATGGAAAAAGTCGAATGTATCGAAAACATTCGTTTATTATTTATTTATTGTGTATAATTTAGTATCGGCAATAAGAGAACATACTGTTATTAAAATCAGAATTTCATATATTGTAATCAATCAAATAATCTAATAGCTTGCCTGCGACTTCGTACGCGTTGTAAAATGAAAATATTATACATGTTACTATTAGAGACCGCAACTTTCTACGCGTGGTATTCGGTATAGTGCATAGGGCGTAAATTTTTGTTTGTAAACAAATTGAAATGAAACAAACAATAAATGTTACTTGAAGCTTGCTACAATACCAGTGAAAACCGCAATCAAATCGGTTTAGCCGTTTCTGGGATTAGCGTGCACAAACGCACAAACAGACAAAAATTCTAAAATCTAATTTTTTACCTCGGTAACATAAGTACAAAAATGTAACAAATGTAACATGTGTACAATTTTTTTTTTAAATATTTAATTTGCAGACACGGCTCGTTTACAATTTTATTATATTTGTATATAGATATAGATAACGTCTGAAATCTTAATCGCTTTTGATAACAGTGGAGCCAAATTTTTCTTATTTTTATTCATCCAAATCTATTCATGCGTTTTTGAGTTATTGAGGAATAAACGTCCAAACATATAAACTTGCTCATTATAAAACAATTTTTCTGATTGATGTGTGACCACGCACTGACTATCAACGCACAACCAAAACTACTAAGTCTAGAAAACTGATATTTATATAATGGTTTATTTTATAGCGTAAGCATAAAATACCTAAATCCGCTAAGAAAGGACTATTGAAGATTTCAACTCCATGAGAAGCCGGAGGCCGGATCTTTATATAAATGTAACCACCCCTAACCCCTACCAAGTGGACAGTCAGCCAGCCTGCCAATGTTTACATAAAAAATAAATACAATTTTCAACATAATTATCCATTTTTAAAAACCTGTAGAAATCAACGGACGTAGGCCGCCAAACAGTACAAATTAACCCAGAGTAAGGCAACTCTATATACTTTTATATATAAATTATAGATAAGTATACATATTTCTTTTGTATTTACAAATACTCTGTGCATAACACATTTGTACGCTGGTACCATTACAGTGTTTCCTGGTACAGTTCCATCTTAGCTAAACGTGGCTAAACCGTCTTCTTTACAAGTATTACTAAATAGGCATATCTTAAAATTTCTCAATAACAATTTAGTGGTAACATTAACAGCAATATTTCAAATTTCCTTTTATTTATTTTAGCTTTTCTAAGGTAATTCTAATATTTACATCAAACTGCATTGAGCTATGGTGGACATTGGTTCTTTTCGAGATCTGTATAGGCAGTTTACATATAAATTAGATAACTAGGTATAATTTATATGTAAACCAATGATTAGTTGACGATGTGTTTATGATAATTTACGGTGCAAAATGTAATGAAGCGATAAAAATATTAATAAATGTTTATGATTATCATAAACTCATTCCACTTTGCTCTAAGAAAGTAACCGTTTCATTTTTTTTTAAATATTGTTTTTTTATGGCAAAGGCGTCACTGTAATAGCAACTTCTGCGCACCTATCGTGCATTTTTCCGTTTTTTCTTGCTTTTGTACATCGTTTTATACTTGTCATCTGTGGGCAAGAATACGCAAAAATTATACAGCACTCTGCGGATTCAATACAATAACGCGGCGTTCCGGGCGTAGTTGGGGCTGCCTCAATTCTGCAGTGCATCGACAACACAGACCACCTATCCCAAAGGTAGGTGTTTGGGGTAGGTGGTCTGTGATCGAGAATGTTCGCGGAGGCAAGAGTAGACTGTTTTTAACCATCATACGCAAACGGTTCGCGTCTCTGCGCTGCAGAGTGAGAGCCAGACCCAATCGAATCTTGGCTATGATAGCAGGTAGGCTTGACTCTCTTTACATGAAACATCGCTTGATGATGCATGTGGAGAGAAGTAAGTCTTAAATGGTAAAAAAAAGTTGATAAATTTCTGTATGTTTATATTATTATGTATACACTAATAATAGGTTTTGTAAGATTTTACTAACACGTTGGGTCTGAGTAACCCGAATAATGAATTAGGTATTAAATAAAAAAATTAGCATCTTTAATGAAGCGGACCATAAAAACTAATATCTTTTATAATTCTACTGAACCTGAGTAGAACGCTCTATAGGAATATCTTTCAAAAAATTAATCTATGTCAAAGGTATCATGCCGCCATGACAACGACACGACAATGCACATATAAATCCTACTTTCTAATATCAAAAAATATATGAAAATGATTGTAATTCTTTACGCTTATAAATTTACAACCACAGTAGCTTGGGAGTCAGAGGTCAGCTAACTCGGGGATCCGTTATGTGAGCCATAAACTACAAAGATGCTCGTGCACACTTCGCATAAAATATTGCACATATTTTACTAAAAACTGCCGATAAACGTGTTTATATTAAAGATAAATGGAACGTTATAAACTAGACTAAAAAATGGATGACGAACTAGGTTGTTTTTTTATTGCTTTTGCTGAATCCGAAGTCTAAAACGAGTTAATTTTGCACAGGCCAAACTAGTTCTCCCGCTAAATGATAGGCCACATAGGCCATGACTAAACTAGAAAAGTCAACGAATATTCATATTATCTAAGAAAGATTAGATGAACTGATGATTACAAGGGATTTGACTGAAATCTATAGGTACTTAGGTACATATAATAAAATCGTAAACGAGCCGTGTCTGTACATGAAATATTTTTTCAAAAAAAAACAATTTATGCACGTTGTACTTATGTTACCGAGGTCAAAAAAATAGATTTTAGAATAATTGTCTGTTTGTTTGTGCGTTTGCTCACGCTAATCTCAGGAACGACTTAACCGATTTGAATGCGGTTTTCACAGGTGTATTGTAACTTCCGGTAACTTCCATGTAACTTAGCAAGCTTCCGGTAACATTTAGTGTTTGTTTCATTTCAATCGGTTTACAAACAAAAAAGTTACGCGCTATACCGAATACCACGCGTACGAAGTGGCGGGCTCAGCTAGTCTATAAATGTATTTAAACATTCTATCATCTTAACATAATTCTTCTATCATAAAAATATATATTTCAATATCCTATTGCTTGCCTGTACCACATCAAGGGCAACACACAAGTCCTACGAACTAAGCCTCAGACTCAGAGTACACAAGAGTCTGTAGCCCGTGAAAACACTAAAAGGTTGCAATAACCAACAACACTTGAGCTCCGGCATTCGTTCGCATTCCTCAATGTCAAGTTATCTTTGGAACTGTCCAAATTGGTGTGAGAGCTCATGTGAAACTGGCACAAAGCGCGGTAGTCGGACATGTTTGAATTGGTCTGAGAGCTTCATCCGCAAATTGCCTCTATAATTAAGTAGCTTACCAAATGTTTCACTGTAGGCCTTAGATGGTGATTCAGAGAAACGATACATTCAATTTAATTTTTTTTAGTTCATTTTGATTATATGTAAATTTCATTATGGATTTTAAAATAAAGAGAAAGATTCTGTGACACATACGTCACAGAATCTACTTTTTCATTCTAAAATTTCTGTTAGTCCTTACATATTATAAAACAAAGTCCTCCGACTGTCTGTCTGTATGTATGTTCGCGATAATCTCAAAAACTGCTGAACGGATTTTCACGTGGTTTTCACTAATGGAAAGAGCTATCAACGAGGAAGGTTTTAGTATGCAGAAAAAAATCCGTGCGTTTACGGGGGCGTGCCGCTAGTATTATTATAAAACAGTACAGTTTGCCGAAATGTTCACATATTTGTTACACTTTTTACTTGTTAATGTGTTCGGCAATATAAAAAACACTTTAGTTCTGAAAATTAGATGGCGTCAGTGGAGCTGTGGAATAAGGTACCTATAAATTTATGTAAAAAAATATAATTGAAAACGTTACTCTTACAAAACGTTATTTTATCGTTCCCCAAAATAACTACTTTAATATTTGCGCAGGGATTTACAGGCTACTTTAGCTTTTGAAAGTTTTATAACTTTTAAAATTAAAATGTCTAATGGCCACTGTGGTTGCAATAAAAAATGCAACATATAACCAAATTTCATTTCATATTTTAGACTTCCAACAAAAGAAAATCAATAGATAAAGAAACATTTCTTCATTTCTAAAACTTGGAGACTTGTGCGATCATACAAACCCACAATGTTAAGATTCTATCATCATAATTCATTTATCACGGCATATGCGACAAATGGGAAAACTTGAAACCAAGTTCTCTTTATAAAGAGTTATGTACTTATCATTTACTCAGGCGACCGAAGGATAAACTGTGAAGAATAAGCCTTTTTCATAGTCGATGGTTACGAAATCCGAGCTTGAATATAAATGGACCTATTTTCTGTATGAAAGTCGCATTCGGCAGCCATCTCTATAAACATGCGTTATAGTAGCCAAATTCTATACATATAATAAATTCGTAAACGAACCGTGTCTGTACACTAAATATTTAAAAAAAAAAAAAAAACTATTTGTATACGTTGTACTTATGTTACCGAGGTCAAAAAATAGTTTTTAGAATTTTTGTCTGTTTGTATGTCTGTGCGTGCACGCTAATCTCAGAAACGGCTTAATCGATTTGAATGCGGTTTTTACTGATGTATTGTAGCAAGCTTCCCTTACATTTAGTTTTGTTTCATTAAAATCGATTTACAAACAAAAAAGTTACACGCTATACCGAATACCGCGCGTTCGAAGTTGCGGACTTAGCTAGTAAGGAATATATTATTTAGTACGAACTGATAATTAATATGATTATTTTTCCAATTTTTATGTTATCTATATATAATTAGACAGCGACAAAACAGTTCAATGCCTTTTTTTTCTCTGTCGTCTGATTTCTTCTTTGTTTAATATCCATACGGAAGAGCTTTAGTGTTATCAGTAAATAAATAAAACCAGTTTTTTTTTTCGTACTTAGAATTATGACAAAAGCTCGATCAGTGGGCGAACACTGGTACCTAATGGTAAAAAGAATACGTATATGAGAAATTAAAACATCATCACATGCTGCTATGAGAGTGAACGCTACCTAGGAGAAAAAGAACAGGCTTGACACTCTTTCACTAGAACAGGAGTTATCAATTCACAAAAAACAAAGTAGTAAATTTCCTAATAAAATTATAAATGCGAAAGTTTGTACGTTTGTTCTCAATAACGCAAAAATATATAGGATATTTTTTATTCTGAAAAAATTGCAATGTTTGTTTGTAAGTTTGTATGTAGGGAGTAATCTTCGAAACTACTCATCAGATTTAAAAAAATCTTTCAGCAATAGTTAGAATAGAATTTTAGGGTAGTCATAGTTATATATTATCTCGTAAAATGAAATCGCTTTTTCGTGGTAATCGAATTTGCAAAGTAAGTCAAAGAAAGAACGGTCGAACGAAAACGTTTCTTTCGATCGCTGCTTTAACGGTAACAGATAAATGATTAATTTCTACGGAAAAGTTGTAGAGCTTGATTATGCCTACAAAAAAGCCAGCGACAGCATATGTCAAACTTTTATATTTAACCCACAAATATTACTTTTGTATATTAAAAAAATAATTAAAATTGTTATTATCAACAATTATGAATCCTTATCAAAATCATCAAGTTTATCGTCACAATTAATTATTACACGTGATTTTTGCTTTTCACCGCGTATGTTTTGAAATAATCATATGTATAGCGCGACCGCGCTGTGAAGCCACGGAGGCAGTGCAAAGTAGGGGAAGACGTGTACGCTACGACTGCGAGGTAGGTACCGAAAAACGTTCTGAATTCCACGCGGCCAGCAAGTAAAATATAATACATTAATATTGTAATACTAATATATAACACAGTGATATTATAAGAGTCATACCTCTGTGCAACTAGAGTTGTGTTTCAAACAGTTTCAATTAAGCGCGGTCACGTACCGTAGGAGACCATTAATAGTTTATAGTGCGTCGTCCGCTCGTTTGTCTAGCCCGTAAACATGTTCACCGTTGGCCATTTAAGGACCTCTTGCAGGTCTTGCAGCATGAGGAACGATACTTGTATCTTTACTTACTACAAACCAATAACGTGTACTATAGTTACACTGTAAAATTTAAACATAGTAATAGCCATGACGTAGTTCATTTAAAAAATCAGCATAATTCTTTGTTTTTCTTTAGGGTTCAAGATCCTAAACATATACCATGAAAATAGGTTCTAATATTTAGCAGAGAAGCTGCTTTTTGTGTCAAGATTGGCAGGTAGGTGTGACGGTACATCTATTGACAAGTTGCTACAGTCGCCTATAAGCAGACCTTGATAGCATCCCTGACCCATTCACCGAAAGTGAATATGGCTTCTGTAAGTGGTGGTTACTGCCGCCAGACGACTGCGAAATGTGTTATGTCCTGCAATTCTTGCGTTTACAAAATATGTATGGATTACAAGATTTTTTTACTTGCTACATAAAAAAACCTTCAATAATATAATATTATACATAGTTTAAATTGAAGTCGCTGCCCGCGTATATCTGTCTGTCTGCCTGTATATCTATATTAACTCATTCTAAACCACGCAACGGATGCGATTTTCACCATCAACTAAATATTTTTTCAAGAAAGGTTTATATTCCAATCTTAATAATATTATAAATGCCAAAGTTTATGTTTGTTCCTCAATAACGCAAAAACGGCTGAAGGAATTTGGATTAAATTCGATACACAAATAGTTTATTACCTAGATCATACATCAGGATACTTTTCATCCCAGTGAAATGTTAGGGTCTCGAGAGATCGTCTGAAAATTTAATAAATTCGGCACCACTGACATAAATATGTCAGGCGTTATAACTCGTATAATATTTTCATTTCAAAGCGTACGAATATGTCAGTGATGGGAAGATGGGACAAAACCCCAATTGCGTTCGTGCGAAGCCGGAGTCGAGCCACTAGTTTTTTTTATAAAAAAAAAGAATGTAAGTATGTAGCTTTCCAAACAATTAATTAGGCAAATACTTGTATTTTTATTTTCGGCGACCCTTTTAAACGAAGGTTGACCACGAGGGCTTGCAACAAGGGTTAGGTCAATACAAATAATGTATAATATAATATATAGCGTATACATGTGTATAAAGCACCGAATAGCTTTAGCTTCTAAATAAAATATAGGTCAATTTTAAATGCAATAATACCTTTTACTAAATTTCTTTTAAAAATTCAGATTTTTTCTAATTAGTTATAGTAACTTGTTGGCGTAATTACTCTCGTAATTATTCACAAAATACGAGATAATTTTCTATCGATAGAAGACTTCAAAGTTTAATCGGATTATAAGAAGAAAACGATTAAAAATGTAGCTTCTATTTTCCCTGCTATTTTGCTGTCTCTACATTTATTATGTTATAGCTGGTGCCAGCGACTTCGTTCGCGTTGAAAAATAAAAGATACGCCTGACAAAATATGTAAAGCAATAATGCCTGACGTTGGTTCTTTATTTTTAGATAGCTCGTGCCCCCGTAGAATATTTAGCCTGTGTCCATCCTGACATAGGCTAAATATTGACGAGCCCGTTGGATGAGTGGTTAGTCATATCCACGCTCTGTTTTAGCGTTCCCGGGTTCGATTCCCGGCCGGGTCAACTTTGAAAAATCAACTTTTCTTTGGCTCTGGTCTGGATTTGGAAAGTAGTGGCAGGGCACACTGCGTTTCACAGTCATTTGGGCAGCCCGTCTGACGGCAGTAACAACCCCCTTACAGAAGACCACCGTGAAATAACAGCACGTGTACTGTTGTGTTTCGGTGAGTGAGTAAGGGATGCCAGAGCCCATTTCCCTATCCCACTCCTAATCCCTTATCCTTAATCCTACTGCAGTCGGCAGCGCACTTGCAGCAGCTTAGGCAGTTGCTTGTGTTATAAGCGACGGTAGCCACCTACCACCAAGTGGATCGTCAGCCTGTCTGCCGACCTTAACTTACCTCGATCACGAATAAAGCGTTTCAGTTCCACCTTCCTTGTTCGAACTGCTAAGGAGTGGAACTCATTGCCTGCGTCTGTATTCCCACAGAACTACAACCTCGGGGTCTTCAAAACTAGGGTAAATGGGCATTTACTAGGTAAGCGTGGTCCACCTTCGGCCACATCTGCACCTCACATCAGGTGAGATAGTGGTCAAGCGCTACCTCGATTTCATAAAAAAAAAATCCTGAAATTCTATTCTATTGCCGAAATATTTTTTAAATCGGATGAGTAGTTTCGAAGATTTCTCATACAAACAAACAAACATACACATTTTACCTCTTCATAATATAAATATAGACATTGCATCGTATTATATCGTTGAATTGAGAAAGGCCGCCTCCGTCGCAATGCCGGTCGCCAGCTGCATTCGTCTCAGCTTAAAAAGTGCGAGCCTCCGAGCCAAAGCTTGCCGTAAATCGCATGGAATGAAGCCCTATATTTGCATCCTTGCCTCGAAACCGGCCTCTCCCGGCTCAGCGACGACTTCGGTTGGCGTACACTGGGTACATATTTCAATTTTATTGTAAAATATAACAATATAAAAGTGATTTTATTAAGATTTCGTATCTTTATAGACTTAATGTTGATATCATTTAGGCTCCTTTTAAAACTGTTGAAGGGGAATCCTTCAATTGGATTCACCTTCAACTGATATTATATATAAACTAGCTGACCCAGCAGACGTTCCTGCCAGAACCCGAAAATAATTCCGTAACCCGATTGTGGCGCCACCTGTCGGGTCTTTTACTTTCAAACCATATGTTAAAGTGGCGCGTCACATAACATCACTGAACGACGGTTAAATTATTTGAATATTCTTCATATAAAAATACTAAAATCGCGATTAAAAAATGGGGGTGGGGGTAGGAGGGTGAAAATTACTTTACGACCTATTCTCATACCTATCAAATATACAAAAAATTTTTTGTAAAAATCGGTCCAGCCGTTTCGGATGAGTTTTGTTACAAACACTGTGACAAGAGAATTTTATATATTAGAAAGAAAAAAAATTTGCTAAAAGAGTTTCGCAAAACTCGAGAACGGCTGGACCAATTTTTTTTTACATTTTTTTTAAAATATCCGTTGAAGTCCAAAGACAGTTTTTGTGAAGAGAAAAATTGGAAAATTTACCCGGAAAATGTAAAAAAAAATTCCCGTCCAAAGTTCCTAGCTTTGGATTCAAACATTTCAATTAAATATTAACTGTTCTCCGCTAAATTTTTCTAAACCACGCAACAGATTATTAAGCGATTTTCACCAATGGAAAAAGCGTTAAATGATGACGGTTTTAACATATAATTTGCAGAAAAAATTGCACCCATGCAAAGTCGGGAGCGGGTCGCTATTATGAAAATAAAAATAACAAAAACAACGCCTGACAAAAAGACTGAATAAATGTTTCAGCACCAAAGAAAAACATTCGCGGTCGTAATCGTGAACAAAAGCTAATAGTTTAATAAAATAGTAACACAAGTTATTTACTTAATATAATAAATTTTATATTATATATTGTTTAATAATTTAGTAGGAGGCAAAGTCTCGGATATCCAATATTATTATAACAACAGCTTAGTAGTTAAGTACATTTAAGAATTACTTTGCGATTTATGTATTTAAGTGTAGGAACATGTGTACGTACACTCGATGTAACTTTATATCAGTTACCGACGCTAAAACATCCAGCTTCGTATAACATCGTTAAATATTAGGTAGCCTATTTATTGCAGACGTTAAGTGTTTGTCCATTTCAATCGGTTTAGACTTTAGTCCAAAATTATCAGAATCGTAGGTGCATAGATAATTTTGTATACTAAGTATGTGAAATTTCATTTATCGCCGTTGTTAAACCAAAATCTGGTATGTGAAAAAAATTTACTTACTTTTGAGATATTGACAAAAAATGTTTTCCAGAAAAAGTTTCCTGAAGTTATTTTTTATTTAGATTTATTTTAAAAAAGCTATTTTATTTGACACTTAATGTTGTTATACGTAAACTTATTGATCTTTTAAAGATGAAAATTTATTATTTTGATAAGATCAGATTCTAGCTGCTGCACATAGCATATTTTATTTAGAAGTCGTAGTTCCACAAATAGAGCACATAAAAAGCCAACTTCTTCATAAACCAATCAACGGATTTTGATACGGTTTTCGCTTATTGAAAGAGGTATTGAATTGAATTGAAGTATGTAAAATAAAATTACATCACGGAAGCGCATCGTTTGGTAATAAAAAAATAATTTTAATGAAGTTGCAAGTGACAGCGTACCTCTTTTACAAATTTCTTAGTATCTAATATAGGTACATATTCCCAAATATAACGGTAATATTTTAATTATATAGGAAGGAAGGAAGCGTCACAGGTGTTCCTCGGCGGCAGAAACCACTTACTTATCTTACTTTACCGTCTGGTGCAGCGATAAACTACCCAATGTATACGCCGCCACCGGCAGGCTTTATCCAACTGGTATCGTTTGCAATATTGAATATCTCATATATTGGTGAGGCAACACGTTTCAATAGATAACGTAGATTCTGTCTGCTTCGTTCAAGGGAACTTTCTAAACTATACTTAACTAGCTTTTGCTTGCGACTTTGTCCGCGTAACTTTATAATTTATATCTCATATTTAGAAGCAATCATGCATACTTGTATTTACAAAATTTTATTTAAATCGTTTGGGCTGGTTCGTCCACGTTGAAAAATAAAATATATGACGCCTGGCATATATAATATGCTTGCCATTATACTTTTGCCAAGCGTTGGATCTTTATTTTTAGATAACTGGTGCCCCCGGCTATGTCTATGTCCAGCCAGAAATTCTGTTCTAACTATTGGTTAAGTCTTTTAAATTGGATGAGTAATTTCGAAGATTACCTCCTACGTACAAAAGTTTATATACTTTACCTCTTTATAATATTAATATAGAAAAATATAACAGCTGAAGGGTTTGTATGTTTTTTTGTTTATATGCGTTAATCCCGGGAACTAACAGTCGAATTGAATTTTATTTTTATTTTTGAGGAAGGTTATTAAGGCTGTTTATTATTAACACGAACGCAAGAAACCTTAGGAACCGATAAAAAAAGTAAGTCAAAAACTCTTAGCGTTTTTTCTTTCAGAATTCTGAGGCCGAAATATGCATGCCTAATGTCAATTTAAATCAAATTCTGGGTGAAACCGGAGAGCTGTCTAGTCCACTTATAAAACAAACCTCAAGACAGCTTTGGCTTTTAAAATAAGCTAATTTTAATATAATAACTACTATATGTGATGATAAAGAACATCACTGATTAACAAAGAACGCTAGGATAAAACATTTACAAAAGTAGTGAGGAAATGATAAGAAAATAAAAGGTATTTGAAAGATAAATGTGGTCGAAGTTGGTGAGGGCCTATCTTAGGCGTATTGAGTGAGTGGCCTCAGCCAATCAAAGTATACCTGTATAATTTAACTCTCGTAAACTGGTTTAGGAAATAAAGCCTTACTATCACAATACAGAGATGGGATCTCTCGTCGCTTCAATCGCTTAGAAAGCGCAAATAAGTGGGCCTGTAAATATGCGACTAAAATAACATCAAGCCTGCGCCATATTGTGACTTCACCGTCTTTTTTATAGGAAATTACAAAGTAATTAAATCAATGAAATACTCGTAAAGTGAACAAACTGTTTGCTTTCCGACCGTACCTACTTATTCTAATCGCCCAGTTAGTGTCTACTGCACTGTATTCAATCAAACAGTGAGTGGTCATCTGAAACGTGAGATGAGCATCGAATTAGTCGGTCTTAAGACCTCTTCACTTTATTAATACTTCCTGTTAGTGATGTGTGCAATTTATACCCGCATCTATTAGTCAAGAAGGATGTGGAATAAGGTGATAAATCATAACAGACACGTTTGAATAATCTTGATCTTCAGTCAGTATTACTAATCACGTCAAGTTGTTATTTATCTGTGGTTAAATCAATCAATATGGATCAATTCTAATATTATAAACTAGCTGTGCCCGCGTCTTCGTTCGCGTGGTATTCGAAGTAATGTGTAACCTTTTTTTTTGTAAACAGATTGGAATGAATTATACACTAAATATTACCGTAACCTTGCTACAATACATCAGTGGGAACCACATGAAAATCGGTTAAGCCCTTTCTGAGATTAACGTGCACAAAGGCATAATAGGTAAGCAACGATAATATTATAGATTAATGTTATTAACACGTTGGCAGCGGCACCATTTTTTTATTTTTTCCATTCCTGCGGTACGGGACGTTTAAAATGATATTTAAACTCATATGAAAACTATCATAATGGCGTTACGGGGCTTAAATAAAATATATGAATTTTTGGTATACTATTATTAATTATGAATTGATTGACCTAATCCTTAAAGCGTACATCTGAGGGTTGGTGTATTTAGAACCTGTAGGTAAAAGAAAATCTTATGAACCTCGTACCGCACTCAATAAGGGAAGTTTTACATAGATTTTAGTGATGGGAAACAACAAGATCGGTAATTGTTTTTTACTTTATTTTTATTTTACTTACTATAAATGTTTCTCGTTAAAACAATTTAAACATAAAAATATTTGACATCCAACACATTGTGTGACAATTTTTTTAACTTTTTTGTCCGCCTCACGGCTCGACAATTCATTACGCAATTTGGCATAACATCCAGCATATTTTCTCCTCTTCGAACATCTTCTGAGATGATGTGTTTGATTATTTGATGCCGTTTCTAAAATGATAAAAATTATTATCACAAGGTACATTATATCAAACAAAGTTTGATTTCTGTCTGCCTGAACGCGATAAACTCAAAACGTACAAAACTGATTTTCATACGCACCTCATCTTCTTCGGTGTCCAATACAATTTTTTTTCGACAACGTCTCGCCATTATTATTGGAAAACTTACACTTGTTCTCGCGGCCGGCGCACGCACACACAACACTGGTCGCGCGCGAACGCCGCTGTGTGCGGTACGACTTACGAGGTCGGCGGGGTACGGGGTCTTCTAAGCCCCGTTTCGCACTGCGATAAAATTTTATTTCTTCAGTGCGGTACGTGGTTAAAATGACCCCGTATTAAATTAGGTACACCACTGCATTCTGTTTTCAATAGGGATCATATATACTACTCAAAACAAAATAAGGGCCACTAGTTTATTTACATTTAAGTGCACTTTAGTAAACTGAAAGTAACTGATAAGTAGCATTATATTGATATTACGAACTCTTTGGTGTTTGATGTCTTTTATGCTTCCTAATTTGAAAAACATTGGCCATCGTTTTAAGAAAAAAAATAATTGGAAATTATTCTTATGTTTTTCTTCGATTGTCTTCTTAACTTGTTTCGGTTATTTTAGGAAAAAAGGTTTACTTTTTCAATTTTAATTGATTCATTTATCATCTCGCGTTAATCATGTCACCAGTACGAAGGCACATGGATACAATTACAGCAACCAGAGCCATAACTATGATTCAAGAAGGGCGTTCTCAGCGTTACGTGGGTTTGCAGTTGGGTTTTTCTCGAAGAGCTGTCCAAAATGTATGGAATCGCTTCCAAGAGACCGGCAGTGTTGCCAGGAGACCCGGTTCAGGTACAGTTCGTGTAACAACGGCGCACGAGGATCGGTACGTCCAACTAAGTGCTCGTCGTGATCGTACAGTAACGGCCCGTAAGTTACAACACCACCTACGGCTGACAACGGGTACCCGTGTCAGTGATCAAACTATACCTAATCGATTGCACGAAGACCAGCAAATGTCAAGAAGTCGAGTTGTTCGAATTCCTCTGACTAGGGTTCAACGTGCAAACCGTTTAAGATTCTGCCGTCAGTATTTGAACTGGGGGATTAATCAGTGGGGCAAGGTGCTTTTTACAGACGAGTGCAAAGTAGAATTTTTTAATGATGATCGGCGTGTTAGGGTGTGGAGACGACGCGGCGAGCGTTTTTCGGAGTCCTGCATCCACGGAGTTGACCGTTTCGGTGGTCCCAACGTAATGGTTTGGGGTGGGATTAGTTTACACGGTAAAACCGAGCTCACCATTTTAAATGCGGATACCGTAACTGCAGAACGTTACATCGAAGACGTCATCAGGCCTCAAGTGATCGCATTTGCACAGCGAGTGGGGCCTGGATTCATCCTGATGCAAGACAATGCCCGTGCACACACAGCTCGATCGACCCAAACTGTCCTAGAAGGGTCTCATATTCTAGGTTCTAGGGTCCTAGAGGTATTACCGTGGCCAGCTAACAGTCCGGATTTAAATCCAATCGAGCAATTGTGGGACCAATTGAAACGAAGGGTTAGAGAGGATGAGCAAGGGGTCTACAACCAACAGCAGCTGATTGACGCTTTAAAACGTGTCTGGGAGGAGATTCCAGATGAAAACGTGAGGAATTTGATCCAGAGTATGCATACTAGGCTTCAGGAGTGTATTGTTAAGAGAGGAGGACATACTCGTTACTAAAAATAAGAAACAAAAGTGACAAGAACAGTATTTTGTCTTTTTCCGGTGATTTCTTTTGTTCATGTTTTTCATTCAAAATGGCCAATTTCATTATGAACTTTAAAAAAACAGTTCATGATCATTATTTTAAACAATTGTTAGCCTATATTATAACCAATAACATTATTTTGTAGTTACATAAGTTAAACAATTTAATGTCTTTATTGTTTTCATGTTACAGCAAAAAATCTTAGTGGCCCTTATTTTGTTTTGAGTAGTATATATGTATTTATCTCTTTCTTACAATATATCAAATAGATGTTACGGCCTCCGCACGACAGAGAAGTCTATGTTTTTCTTAGCCGCACCGCAAGGGAGACACGTACGAGGCATATTAGACCTTGGTCCGCATTGAACGTGTTAAATAATATGATTGATCATATACATATATAGATCTGAGATCAACTTATATTGGAAGTTTCAAAATCACATATACTGTCCATTTTTAACTTTTATAAACTTTCAATCATCATCGTTTTACAGATGAGAATATATAGTTAACTAAATTTTCAGCCAATTCAACTGAAGAGTTATTTTATTGCATTTTTATCGAAAAAAATTTGGATGTGATTCTTTAAATCTACATAGCTTTTTTGTTTATAAACCGATTGGAATGAAACCAACACTAAATGTCACGGGAAGCTTGCTATAATGCATAAGTGAAAACCGCATTCAAATCCGTTAAGCCGTTTCTGAGATCAGCGTGCACAAACGGACAGATAAATAGACAAAAATTCTAAAAACTATTTTTTTGACCTCAGTAACATAAGTACAACGTGTATAAATTGTTTTCTTTGAAAAAATATTTGACGTACAGAAATATTGACGCCTTTCCATCCCTTAACTACTCAATCGATCATCATGAAATTTTGCATACACGTCAGGCATACAGAAAAGAATTCCTCCAGAAAGGAGGTATTGTTCCCGAGGGATCATCTAAAAATGAAAATGTTAATGTTTAAGTTTAAAGCGCCTGCGTATTTTACAAAAGCAATTGCAAAGATCGGTATACCGTTGAGTTTAACCGTGCAACAGATGTCGCCTCATTTTTACTCTTTGTCAATCATCCTTCATTCAATACAATCAACATTTTTCATCAGATCTTTGTTTTAATGAAAAACTCACAAATTCATATAACAGCAAAATGTATATAAAAAAACGGGACAAGTGCGAGTTGAACTCGCGTGAAGAGGGTTCCGTACGATATTGAGTGATTTACGATGTTATTTTAATAGGTCTGTATAGGTAATAGGTAAAATTTTAGGTTCTGTAGTTTCGGAGATAAGGGGGAGGGGGGGGGGAATGGTCGGACAAACGGACGGGTTCCTATAAGGGTTCCGTTTTTCGGACATACGGAACCTTAAAAATCAAAACATCACAGTCCCGAACACCAACGCCTGGCAAAATCATAACAGCAATAAAGATGTAAGACGTTGTATCTATACATATATACTCGTAATAAAATCGTGAACGATCCGTGATTGTACATTAAATTTTTTTTTAAAAACAATTTGTACACGTTTTACTTATGTTACTGATATTTAAAAAAAATTTAGAATTCTTGTCTGTTTGTCTGTGCGTTTGTGGCTCAGGAACGGCTTAACCGGTTTGGATGCTGATCAGTAGCAAGCTTCTTCTAACATTTAGTGTGTTTTATTCCAATCGGTTTACAAACAAAAAAGTTACGCGCTATTCCGAATACCACGCGTACGAAGTCGCGGGCACCAGATATTTTATAAATCTAGAAATGTAATCGGAAGAACAAAATACAGGACTCAGATAAGGGTTTTGTTTAGTAAAGATGCTAAGGTGGAAGAAGCACAGTTTTACAATACTAGTTTTCGTTGTTGTACGCAAAAACCTTTACCGTCAATTCAACTCACGGCATACATTTTGTCCAGCTGATGAAAAGCAATGTAGGAAACACAGAGAATACGTATATAAGCTTTTGTCTGGTCCGTCGTCTGCATTAGTAGGTATTAAACCAGGTCGTTTTATCCACGGCGCGGCGGTCAACCACAAAATTTCCTGTGCACCGGTGTCCGCAGATCTCCAACAAGCTTTTTGTGCGCGGTTTGTGTGATGACTTAAATATACATTATTTTATTATGTTATTTATATTTGTTATTTTATATTTTTTTAAAAAATAATTTAGTCATATTGTAGTTTTTAAGCTTCTTTAAAATTTGTGTTGTTGTTGTTGCTTTTAAGTTTGTTCGTGAATGTTGGGTACACTTTTAACTGATGTGTGTTTTAGAACTCTGTTCTAAGCATATCACTCAAACAATTTTTAATTTATTAATTAAAATAAATAAAATCACGCCGTCTGCGAAAGCTTTATTTAAAATATACGAGACGAATAACACTAAATAACATCTATATCTAAACAAACATATTATAAAACCGTAAACGAGCCGTGTTACATCAAATATTTTTTCAAATTTTTTTACACGTTGTGCTTATGTTACCTAGGTCAAAAAATTGTTTTTAGAATTTTTGTCTCTTTGTCGGTTTGTCTGTGCGTTTGTGAACGCTAATCTCAGACACGGCTCAACTGATTTGAATGCGATTTACACTTATGTATTGTAGCAAGCTTCCCTTAACATTAGTGTTTATTTCATTCCAATCGATTTACAAATAAAAAAGTTACGCGCTATACCGAATACCACGCGCACGAAGTTGCGGGCTCAGCTACAAGTAGTTTAAACTAAAACATTTTTCGACTAGGAAATATGTTTGCACTATGGCATCACCGCATTTAATATAGATATCTAATAATGAATTTTATTATATGAAAGCCTGAAAAGGATCTGCGTATTTTTAAACATTTCACTGAAAATTCTATGAGGATATTGCCATTATGATAATGCTTGTCGGGTATATGTCATTCGCGACCGGCCAACTTGCGACCGAGGGGCAATTTGCATGTAATTGGATGAGACCGCCACTTATTTCGGTTCTGATTAAAACCCATTTATAAAAGCGCGCTGTTGAAGCCTATCAAACTATCCGTTTTATTTTTAACGCTCAAGTAGCTTATATTCAAGTTATGATTAATTTATTACTATTGTACAAAATCAGAAACATATTTGAAGTGAAAACTTCTTTAGCGACGTTTTTGCGTTTTTGTGATGAGTAAAAAATGTTAAAGTCGCGTCAGATCGAAAACCTGTTCGAAAATTCGTAAGACGGCGTATATCTGGGTCCGGGGTCTGGTTGAGTTGGCTAGTCGTAATGTAGTATAATATTGATTTTTATTGGGTGTAGATAAAATGCAGTATATGGAGTAATGTGTCCGCAAGGTTGAAGTTTGTGTTGCTAGGGGTCTGGTTGAATTGGCTGGTCGGAATGCAGTATATATTGATTTTTATTGGGTGTAGATAAAATGTAGTAGAATATGTAATGTCTCAAGCAAATTTAAAAGATGATATGATTCTATTAGGTTTAAATATGTAGTAGAAAAGAAAGGTCCACCCCTTAGAGGTTGGCCCCTTAGGACCTATTGGTGGTGTTGGCGCCCGATCTATACCTAGTTGAAAATCTTTGTTCTAACGTTACATTTAATTTAAAAAAATCTTGATATTAACGGTATGTTCTTAAACAGTTATATAAACTGAAATTTATTATGCTTTTAGTTCGGTTTTCAATAAATTGAAAATTTTATTAAAATTAAACACGAAAAGATAAAACCATTTTTATTTATTAAAAAAATAAAAAGGACCAATTAAAGATTTTTTTTTTTTAAAATAGTTATCAATTTGGTAAAATACGTATAAAAATGAAAAATTAATAACACAGTTTTTTTGTACATAAATTTCTATCTCGTGTTTATATGTGTAATTATTTCTCAAAATAAAAAGTACGGAAGAAATTGCAAAATAAGAAATTAAGCTAAATTATTAAAAAATTAGCTTAGATCTACAATTAGTAAAGCACTGGCGAATGACGTCATCTAGTCTGTAATCTTTAAAAGTATAAAACAATGTCGCTGTCCGTCTTTTCAACCACGCAGCGCATTTTCATACGGTTTTCACCAATGAAAAGAGCGATGAAATTGCATCGATTCAAAGCCGGGGCGGGTCGCTAGTCCTATAATAATTTGTAATCGCCAACGAGTAAGAACTCTTCTTTTCTCTAAAGGAACTGCATTCATTTTTAGAAGCCAGCTGGTGCCGCAGTAAAAATTTCTATACGTTCGCCTTCAACTTTTTGCGCTCCTTTGATTTCTAAATGAGTTTTAATTTCAAAGCTCAGTTGTTGTGTTCTTGTTATGTAGGAAGTTTACAAAGCGAATATTTATAAATTAAAACCTTAAAAAGACTTTATTCTAGACGGATCTTTTATAGTTTATTATTATTTTATAGTTCAGGAATATTTATAACAAATCAAAATTTGAATCCTTTTTTGATTTTTGATATTAGCTTCAAGAAAATATGTAATATAGGCTAAAAGAAATTTTTAATTCCACCCTGCAGAAGGGGTGGAAAACATAAAGCTGGTAAAAGTTAGAAAAATAAAAAAAGAAATATTGTGGAGAATTTAATGTCACATAAAATTTTACATAAAAATGTTTTATAAAAAAATGTTATATAATTGTGGCTCAATGTTATTTTTTTTAAATGTATCCTATCAACTCTTTTATCTTTTGGAGTTTTGGAGGTTCCAAAACTCTGTTAATTTTAATTATACCAAAAAAGTTATATGAACATTTTTATGTAAAACAAAATTCTCTACAATCTGAAACTTGTCCTACCTCTAACCATTTTTTTAATATAAAAAAAAAACACCTTTTTACCCATTCTACAGGGTGGAATCTAAAATTTCTTTCGGCCATCGTTTTTTCATATCTTCTAGAAAGTTATATAAAAAATCGAGATAAATTTAAAACCCTGAGCGTCTCAAACTTTGATTTGTTAGTAAATTTTCCTGAACTATATACATACTTTTATTTATTTACGAAATTCTTAATAATTCAAATATATTCTTACCTTAATATTTATATGTGTTGGTTTCAACTTTCCAAGAATCTGTAACAATGAATAAGAAAAACGTTCAATAAGATTTTGAAGGGTCCATTTGATGAGAGGTTAGGTGTTTTTCAAGGGTCACGGTTTCGATTCTCATCTTGGCTGGCTCTGGTCTAGATCTGGAAAGAGTGGCATTGCATTACGCAGTCTTTTGGGAAGCCCGTCTGGCGCTACCCTCTTAACAGAAAATACCGTGAAATAACAGCACGTGTGCTGTTGTATTTCGGTGAGTAAACCATGTCCCTTCCTAATCCTACGGCCAGCAGCGTACTTGCAGCACCTGTGACGTTGTCTGTGTTTTAGGCGACGGTAGCCACCTACCATCAAGAGGACCGTCAGCCTCTCCGTCGACCTTAACATAAAAAAATCTTTATGTTAAATCCCTTCTTCAAATAGTATGTTTTGGTGTCTAAACACATCAAAAAAGTATAAGCAACACATACAAATTTCAATTTTACAATGTGTTTTCGCATTAAATCCTTACCGTCTTACTACAAAAACATTAAACATACTTTAAACAGGCTTTGTACACGTGGTTAAATAAAACTTTACTACAAAAGAGTGTCTAGGCATTGTTTAGGGTTAGACAATGCTTGAGCATTATTTAAATTTAAATACCGCCAGATGCTTGATTAACAAGTGTCTATCTAGTTAGCGGCTTCTCCTTGGACGTGCTGTCAAATTTGTAATCGTTTTGCGTAATATTAAATATTTCTTTTGATTTTTGAAATGACTATGGATATTTTAAATTTAATTGATTACGTATGGAGGATATGAATTATTTATAAGGATATATAATTTTGTGAGATAGGATACATCGCGAGCGAATTAATCCATTTGAATATTACGATGACGCAACGCCGCGCTCACGTTTTTTATCCATGTTAATAATAATAATTGGAATTTATGAAAATAAGAATATTAAATTAACAAATCCAACTTGACATTTGACAATTACGCCCGTGTCAGTTACGTTCCATTAAGCGCAATATTTTTTGATATAACAAAATTTTATAAACAATCTAACGTATTTGTTGTAATTTGTGCCTTATTCCAATTTGATAATTTACTTATATCATTACTATAGTCCGTAATAATAGCTTGTGAAAACCAAAATCTGCGTAAAATGAAAACGACATGAATTCAGGGCGAGTGACTGAATGAATGTTTGTCAGGGTTGCCATAATGCAATATCATTCTCGTACTTGAACACTATCTACAAAAACAAGCGCTAAACAAGGTTTTGCGGTAAGGATATTTTAAGCGCTCGCCTAACAATGTTTAAATAGTTATACATTGTCTACGTAAGCACGTGTTTAGACAGTGCTTATTTAATCTTTTGTAGTAAGACGGTTAGTGTTTTCTTATTTATATTAATTTTTAATGCTTTTTTGATATTAAACCTCAATGGTTTTTTTTATTTATTTTTTAATAATCTTAATTAACAATAATTACGAGTAAGTACTGTACGTAGTACAAAGTAAGGTGCCTAATCAACTAAACTTAAACTAAAATTTCATAAATAATACAAAGTGTGGCCTCCTCTGTTATTGAGAACTTGCTGGCACCAATTATTCATAGAATCGATGAGACTGTTAATGTTATCCTGCGGCAATTGTTCCCAATGAAATTTTAGTAAGTCCATCAGTTGTTGGGTTGTTGTCACTCCATCCATTGGCGGATACAGGGGGGGGGGGGGGGGGGGGGGCATGGGGGCCATGCCCCCCCCCCCAAAATACCCAGGAATTCCATATTTTTGACTTAACTTTTCAATTCTATTCAAGTACAATTCAATTCATATATGAAGTGAATATAGAATAATATAATCCATATCAATCAAAGTTATCGAAAGTTTCATAATTCATGTCAGACATTTGAGACAGTTCAAATACGCGATTACGCGGGTTGAAAGTATTTGCAATACAATCATAATGCATCTCAACTAGTAAAAAAATACACAAAAAAATTACTTGTGATATTAACCCTGACTCCGATCTTTGTCAGAATGGCCCCCCCCAAAATGAAATCCTGACTCCATCCGAGTCCTTTAAAACACGTCTCTGGAGCATGTCCCATGCATGCTCGATTGGGTTGAGGTCTGGCGATTGTGCAGGCCAAGGCAATACCAGGATGTTTTCCCTTGCCAAGTACTCCCGTGTGTGCAAAGCTGTATGCGAACGCCCATTGTCATGCATCAACGTGAAATCAGAGCCAAGCGTTTGTGCGAATGGACGAACATAAGGCCTTAGAACATCCTCAACGTAATTTACAGCGTTAATGTTCATGAGCTCAGTTCGTCTGTTCTTCATAATAACCGCCCATACCATAACTGTTGAGCCGTTGTATGGATGCACTTTCTGAACGCACCTCAGTCTTTCAGTATTTCCAGGACGACGGTACGCTCTTACCCTTCTAGTATCAGGCTTGAACCCAAATCGAGACTCATCGCAAAATAAATTTTTATCCCATTGTTCCCGGGTCCATGTAATGTGTTCCCTACACCATTCATTTCGACGAGCGCGATTCCCGTGACGTATCGGTGGGCACCTAATTGGCCGTCGTGCTCGTAGGCCATACTCATGCAGTCGATTTCGCACAGTTTGGCAGCTAACAACAACACCACTTGAATTTTGTAGCCTTAAACCTATCTCTCGGGCGGTTAACATCGGCTGGCGTCTTGCAGTCAGTTGTATGTATCGATCTTGCCGTGTGGTTGTACACCTTTCTCGACCTGGGTGCTACTCAGCAGGATCTCCCGTGTTAATGTAACGCTGATGAAGACGACTAATAACGCTTCTGTTGACACCAAAATACCGAGATACCTGAGATTGACTTCTTCCCGCTTGCAACATCCCTACAGCTCTTTGCATTTCATCTGCATTCAAATGACGTCGCTCCATGACGTAAAAAATGTCTCAAAATCCAAATTTGATCAAAACTTTTTTCAAATTATTGTTTAAATCATAAAATTGATACAGAATACTAAATTTTAATAAGCAAAGAAAACGCTATAAAATTCGGACAAATGCATTCGCTTTTGAATTTGTGAAAAAAAAAAAAAAGAAAAAAAACAAATGATACTCGAATTTTTTTTACAACCAGCCAGTAAGAATGTACAACCAGCCAGCCAGTACTTGGTAAGAAATGATATAATAATTGATTAATAATTTGAAATAGTATGTGTTGCTTAGACTTTTTTGATGTGTTTATAATGATATATTTTTAAAATTTTAGGTCTGCAGACTTCTAAGATGCAAGATTCTATGCGTTGTTCCGCAGGTTTAAGTCTTTCTCAAATGAGGGCAAACCGTTATCATTTAGTTTTCTGTGAAACATGAGCAAGATATCGACTGCGGAGGTGGCTGTGTGAAGGTCATCGATTGTAAATTGAACCAGCAAAACAAAAAAAAAAGCGTGTATGTGAGCTCCGACGCACGACCGGAGTTGACTCCTTTAAACGTATAAAATTCTCTTCGTGTCAATAGATAACTTGATACCTAATTACTTTATGCTTATTATTTAGTTACATTCTGCATACTCAGGTGTCACGTGATCCAACAAAAGTTATGTTAGTTACGTTCAGTATACACAGATGTCACTACGTTTTATAAGTTCAAATAGTTCATTTTTTTGACGGTAGATATCGCTGCGCCGCGCCGGCTGGTTATAAAGCGCTATCGTTTCATTCCTCAACGCAGATTACACTTTTCATACAAGATTTCGACGTTTTCTTTTGTAAGCCCAGAGAATAGAAGAGAACATAAATACATGATTCAGCTGTCGCACAAATGTTAAAGTGACAGATAACGTAACGCTTATATTAATTGAACTTCTCATAAAATGTCCATACTGAGGGCCCTATTTTTATTTATTTATTTATTTATAGATTGGCAAACCTTACAGCATACAAAAAAAATACAAATACATTTTAAATAGTTATTAAATTTTTACAAAGCCGATTAATATGTAGGTCTGAAAAATTACAATTTATAAGTAAAAAAGAAAATAATAACAATATAACATTATACACATATATTATAAACATATATAGGTACATACATATATATAAATAAACACATATGGGTGATTGCATGTGTATGGGTTAGTGAGTTCGTAATGTTAATGTGAGTGCGTGTGCTGTGTGTGTGTGTGTTGTGTGTTTGGTACCGCTCAGTGGAGGAAACAAAGTGAATTCTCAATATGGTGCATACTATCAAGCACTCGCCCAATGTGTCAAGCATCGCCAATTGAGTCGAAGGTCGTTTACCTTCCACTCAAAAAATTAATATCGATTAAAAATAAAATCCATTCTTAAGAAGTAAACTTCAATTATGTAATACTCTTGTTTGGACATATTGTAGGTGTTTTTGCATAGTTTGCAGAATGTTATGTAACTTTATTATGATTTAGAACAAATTCCATAACATAATACATATTATCCTCTGCAAACAAACGAAACACCACAGCTTATGTAATTATTGAACCATGAACATGTAAGGCAAACATGAAACATCCATGCTAAGTTCTAATTTGTGAGTCAGTATTATTAATATGCAACAGTGAATTTTACATTATACTGGGAGCGAAAATATAGTTGCTTTATGTGTTCCGCGTTGTTAAAATAAAAAATAATTAATTTCGTCAAACGCATTTCATTCAATGCATAAATTACTGGTCTATTAAAACAATTCATTCAATGTGTGATTCGGACACTTGTGGTGTTGAGTCGTAATATGGAAACTAATGTGGATATTTTTTGCATTCATTTGTAAGAAAATGGGGAAAATATAATGCTTTTTCAACACTAATATTATAAAGAGGATTTTTATGTATTTTTATGTGTTTGTTTGTAATGAATAAACTCAATAACTACATAATCGATTTTGAAATTTTTTTCAACAATGGAAAGCTACATTATCAGCCAGCTACATAGGCTATATTTTATTTTAAAAAAAGTTTGAGATCCTTACGATCTCTAACTTTTTTAGAGTTAACTGGCCGGATAGATTTTGACTGCAATGCGAGCTAAAATTGACTGTCATATGTGCATTCTTCTTTCTTTTAATTTTTTTTTTATTATTTCAAGACGTAGCTCTTTCTTTTTCTCATAGGTACCTAGTGATGAAAAATAGTGTGTGTCTCGGAGCCAAAACATTTTGTTCTCGGGCGGCGTAGATATGTATGTTGAATTCCTCGCTACGCTCAGGATTCTACTTTAGAATCCTTCGCTTCCCTCTTAATTCAATATAACCCCATCGAGTAATAAAATACTGTGTTCCCTTGTAACACAAATAACTATTACTTATATGTAACTAAATGTGTGCATGTACAGTGTCCATGATGAAAAAAACCCAAAGGAATTCGCAAGTTAAGCAAGGCAGATAATTTTAACGGAGCATTCTGCGGCCAATTACTAATTAACATGAGCGACGTTTCTAAATTTGCCCAAAAGCTGCGAGAAGGCGTCAGGACAAAGGCGCAAAATTGGCAAATTTATTATATTCATTGAACCACCACCGGCCGAAATTACATTGTTGGCCCGGCTACCTTTCATAATCTAACTTTCTGGTATAGGCGCTCAAAGCATTTATTTTAAAAAAACGCCTAAGAAATTCTTTATTTGCATAATATGCATGACAAGTATTTTTATTATTCGTCCTTATTATATTATTTACCCGCTCCCGGCTTCGCAAGGATGTAACTTTTTTCTGTAAATTATAAACAGAAACCTTCTTCGTTTACAGAACACTTATTTCATAATATGTATATTTAGATATAGAACAGAAAAGTTTACTTTTAATGTTGATTCGTCACTGGCCGCAATAAAATATTGACTTTATTCCGTTTGAACTAGAAATCGCCTCGAAAATCCGTCTCACCCGAAACTACGAGAATTTTCCTCAACAAACATTCTTACTGCTTGCAAAGGAAGCTGACACAGAGTTAATCCAAAAGAAATCGCTGTTTTGAGAGGAACCCTTTTTTTTTTTTTAAATCAATGTATCGCACCTAAGTGTACCCCTATTAGCTGTTAGTAATAAATCATCATCATCATCATATCAGCCGTAGAATGTCCAATGCTGGATGATAAAATTTTCCCCAGAATTTTCGAAAAGGACCGGTCAGAAGCAATCTGGATCCACTGTAGACTCGAGGCCCTTATCAGGTCCTCTGTCCATGAGTGAGTGGATGGAGGCCACGGGCCAGCAAGCGCAGCATAGGAATGCTCCGCTTGCTGGTCCGTGGCCTTCATTCAAAAACCTTCCTGCTTCAGCGGCCGTCGACTCTCCGTACTTATGCCACTTTAACTTCCTAACCGCCGGATTATGTCGGAATCTTTCGTTCGTCTACATTGGTAATTGAGGAGATTGCTCCTCATTCCTAATTCGATCTCGGAGTATACCCCGAGCATAGCCCTCTCCATAGCTCGTTGAGCGACATTAAGCTTTTATTACGAAGCTCATAAGAAACATGCCAGTGATAACAGTGCTACATGTTATCACTGGCAACATATTTCCTATCTCCTATTCTTTATTTATGCCTTATTCTTTATTTTATCAAGCAGCAGCGCATTTACCATCTCATGGCGTTGCACCTACTATCAAGTGGACCATAAGTATGCCTGCCGAAACTTTGCATACAAAAATTATGGAATTTGATAGGATGACAGACAGTTTGTGTAATAGAGTAAGTGGTGTGCTAAGAAATTATTTTTATATGCCCTCGATTCTTACGCACTCCTTTATCTTAGGTGTTAAAACATTTCTTCAATCTTTATTGCTCATATATTTTAACAGGCGTTAATATTTTAACTTTCAGATGATACTTCCTAGCAACTGGTATACAAAATTTCATGATGATCAGTTGAGCAGCATGAAGCTGATAATGAATTAAGATGTGATAGCGTAAAAAACAAATAAACAATCTCACTTTCGCATTTATAATTTTAATTAGGATTACATAAAAATCTGGCATAGAAAAGTGTTTGAAGTAAAAAAGGAATGATAAAATGATTAATTTAATATGGATAAATTAAATGCAAAGTTTAATTTAAATCAAAATTAAAACGCCCTGCTTTAATTTCTAAATTATTCAGTAAAAATGAAAGATAAACAGAACACGGAACGCGACGCTTATAAAAATCGGAATACATAACTTTGTTCTCACAAAATATAAATTTCAATTTGACCGCTATGTTTTCAGGCAATTAGTAGCAAACATCTGCGACCACAGAATGGGATTTGAACCGGCGACCCTCCACTTTAACTAATGAAGAAATATTCCATTTATCAGTGTCGGTTATCATTGTCAATTAATGATTGTCAGACAAAGATTTTACTACTTAATTGAATCGCTTCAGAGATTTATTTAGAATTATATCTTGAGATCATCTACTGCGAAATTGGGCAGTAAAGAAACTGCAATAATAAATATTTTGTTTTATACTAGTAACGTACTAAATTACTAAATTAATTAAGGCAAGGATATTCGAGTTTCTGAATCTACTAGGCCAACTGAGGCAGGCTGAGTAGACCGCGCGTGGTGCTCTTTGTTAAACAATTTCTTGTAGAAATAAATAAAAACTGTTTTAAGAAAAAGAGTTTTTATTTATTTTGAGTTGTGAACATTATTTCTTACTAGCTAATGCCCGCGACTTAGTCCGCGTTAATAATTAAAAAATACACATAACACCGAGAAAAAATACACATAACGGCTGACATGTATGTATACGCTGTGACGATAGCGCCGATTTTTTTTATGTTTTCAGAGGATCCCTCGGGAACCTAAAATTTTTCCAGGATAAAAAGTATCCTTTATCTTAATTCTGGTAAATTCATTCAAATCATCCAAATCCGTTCAGCCGTTTTAGCGTGATTGAGTAACAAACACTCAAACATATAATATTTCGCATTTATAATATTATAGTAATATTTGTTGGCATATTTTTCGTAAGTGAAGTGTTAATGTGTTGGAATTATGAGCCGAAAAAATATCACAATTTCCCTGTTTACGTAATATTTTATGATCGGGTGAAGTAAAATCGTGTTTTGAACCGTAAAACCTTCAAGATTTTTTTCCATCGATATCATGAATATTTAATTGTTTACCGTTAATTAATTAATACTAGCTTAATTACTATATAATTGAATCGCTTCAAAAATTTATTTAGGATTATATCTTGAGATTATCAACTGCAAAAAAGAGTAGCAAAGAAATTGAAACAATAACTGTTTTATTTTTCCCACTTCTTCCATTCTATCACTTCATAATTATTACTTTACTAGCTCCTACATCACTACACGACATAAGCGACACTTTTGGAAGTGCGAATCGCGTAAATTTCTCGATCAGTGCGCCTCGCAATATGTATTTACAAGTATTATAAAATACTAGATGAAAACCCGGCTTCGCTCGGGTGTAATGTGACTCATAATATGTACAGATGTAGATACAAAATGTAAGTAGATATTTCTGTAGTTATCGGTTCTCAAGGAATATTAAAGGCAAAAGCGGCATAGATTTCGCTCAATGTTTGAGGCAAGACGTTTCGTTTTACACAGTAACATGAGTCACAGTTCTTTGTAATGGACACCTTTGTTTTTAAAATGAATGGTGCAACGACGTATTGAGTGGCGAGGCGTATGAATGAAACGGAACGTTTATTAACCACTCAAGATGTCACAGGTGTCAGTGAGTGACGTTTCGCTAGAGTGACCAGTATGGCGACTGCGATTTGTCTGTCAGCATTATTACAATTTAACAAAATACTTGACAATCCGAATTTTGCGGATATATGTTGTCGACTCGAAATCTTTATTTTTTTATGTTTTATTATTCAGGTAAGGTTTCAATCGAGTCTACCGTACCCCTTGACGAAATTATTAATATAGATATTAATATCCTACTAATTACTAAATTAAGTTACTTCGTTTTCCTGTTAGTAACGTTATAGCACAGTATAACCATCCTCAAGCCATTTAAAACATCAATTTTTCCTTCAAAACCCCTATATGAAAGTTTGGTTGTCTAAAGAAAATGCGTAGAAACATCGCGCAGTGGTTTTTCAAAATCAGTCATCATTGTGTTTTATATAATTTACTAAAACGCTATGTAATCTACGAAATACGAAGTAACTATTATATTTTAAGTAATATATAATTAAATGGCTTGTAATTGCTTAATTTTTCATAGATAACACTAGTAGTACTTGTACTACTAATAGAGTACCTACACCATATTCAATTTTAAATAATATTGTATTAATAATAAAATTAAAAAATAGTTTCTCTAGCTCTAACTGCATTATTACTGACGGATTATAATGAGCGTCATTACAAGTACCTACGTACGTACGTGCATCAAGAATTCATTAAAAACTGCTCCATTATACTTTTGTCATGGGTATACACAAAATGTGCATTGTTTGATTTAGTGAAATGAGCGCATTTTTTAAATTGCAGCCACCTTAACAATTGAACAGAGAGAATGCTGCTGTTGGCTAGTTAAAGGTTTGCGTTGACCTCCTGACACGTCCCAGCAATTAACTCGCTGGACACAATTCTTACTTTTAAACTGAGAACTTAAATGCTTTTGTCTATTTAAGTTTGTAAACTTTGTTTTGGTTAAATTTTTATATTTTTTAAGCCCAAGCTAATCTTAAAAAATAGTCACACTTTTGTTGCGTGATTGAGGAATAGGTACATGAGCTCTGGTATCATCTATCCTCATTTTTAGGATTCCGTATGTCCGAATAATAAAACGGAACCCTTATAGGATCACTCGTGTGTCCGTCTGTCCGACCATCTCCGAATCTACTAAACCTAAAGTTTTGAAAAAAAAAAATACAGAAATTAGTTTTCTACTTATAGATTATAGGAAAACCTATAAGAAGTCAATGATATTAAATCACTCAATATTGTGCGGATAGGTAACATCGTACGGAACCCTCTTCACGCGAGTTCAACTCGCACTTGTCCCGTTTTTTTCTTTATCCTTTCAGAGTCTGCAGCAAACTAGGTTATTTTCCAGTGCGGTTGCGTACCGAGGAACCTATCCTTTGTTTTATTAAAGTCAAAATTTTTCACATATTTCGTTGTAACAACATGATGTCATTAAACAACGAAGACGCAAAGAAAAACACTTTGACAGTGTAATTATTGCTCGTGATAAAGTGTACGCAGTGGCGTAGGTAACATTTTCTCCGCAATTAACTGGTTTTAACCGGTTCGAAATTAAATGGCATAATTTAATGTTTTTATCAAATTGTTGAGTTGTAATCACTACGGTACGTGCTCTAGTTGGGGACACAGTGCTGGCATAAATGCCTCTGTTATGGCTTATTATTAAATCAGAAATTATTATGGCTAATAACCTAATTTGAAATTAATATAATGTCAATTCAAATCTATAAAATAAAGTCTTTTTTTTTAATGTTAAGATCGGCAGACAGGCTGACGGTCCACTTGATGGTAGTTTTATAAATAAGTACTGCTGACTACAGTAGGATTAAGGGAAAGGAGATAGGGAAATGGGCTCTGGCATCCCTTACTCACTCACCGAAACATATGAGTCCGATAACACAAAGTACGAGTGATGTCCAGTATTGAATGCAATATATGAATTTATTAGGAATTTCTAAAAAAGGCACCGCAGAAAATACTCTAGGAAGAATAACAAGAAAGCTGTGTGTAGTCTTCTTTATCAGAACTCAGCAGATACAGTGCGCACCCCAAAATGACATATTTCATACAACACCTCCGGTTAGCATAATGAGATCTGGGAAGTAGACTAACTTTACTAATAACAATCTGGGGAGAGAACATGACCGCGTTTCTTATACAGATAATAAATTAAACAAAAGACTGACAGGCTGCGTTAATTCTGTGACAAGTTTCTGTATAATATAGGTATTGTCTCGAATTATTTAAAAATTTCACTCTAACAATGTTCATTTTTATCCTTTTAGCACAGTCTTTTGGTACTGAAAAAATAGGTTACCTGGAAAGTTTTCCGGGAGTTTTTATAGATTTCGATATGCTCATTCCGAATTTCTACTCGTATCTTACTTTTATTCGGTTGGAGGCTGCCAGAAAGACTAAGCATTTGCTAATACTCAGAATTTCAGATGGATCTTCACAAAAATATTTCATGAATTTTTAGTATAATCAATGTATTAATAAAGCTTATTTATTCAGTCTACTCTTATCAGTGAGGGCGGGCTCGTGGCTCATAAATTTCTATCGACCACAAAAAATAGTTTATGTATATAGTCTATTCCACACTCCATACTAAACAAATCACGGACTCTGACACGTTTATTGGTTCTATTGGGTTCCTGAATAATATCATATTTAATATTGGTTACTTTATGCCATTCTCGACACTCCAAAATTCGGCCCCTGGTTCGAAAATTCGGTTGAAGTAGATTCGTATAATTGGACTAAATCTCGATTGACATGACGAATTTCCCTGAAAAGAAGGGATGAAAAAAATTAAAGATGCTTGAAACAAAATTATATTGATTATGTAAGTAGTAAAGATTCAAAAATATAAAAACCCTCCATTACAGTAATCGCCTTTGACCCTTACTTTATCCCGACGATTACCTTGATCCGGGATTCGTCTTGAATATCAATTAGATGTTAAATGCATTTTGTCTTTTTTTCGAAAGTAGGTAGTTTAATTTTATGTCGACCTATAAAGCTTGCAGTAATAGTAAAAGGGATTTACTTAATTAACTTCCAGCTTTAATAGGATACCTACATCGGGCAAGACTTATTTAAAAATTGTAATTTAGAATTAACTGTGGCTTGTTGTTTTGTTTGCTTACTGATCAGATAGATCACTCGATGAGAGGATAAAATGATGGGGTTTTACATTTCTTACACACCGAAACACAACAGCACACGTGCTGTTTAATTTAACACAAAGAGACGGTAAGCAAATAAGGCACACAGCATTATTTGCTTCAGTACAATTATTTCAAATGGAAATGTTGTGATAGCGAACTTAGGTAGTTTCTTTGTGCACGCAAGTATGACGCACAAGATTAATTTACCTTCATTTAAAAGTGACTACAGTTCAACATTGTACACGATATTTTAAAGCAAGTAAGTAATTTTCAGTCTAGACATATTGACTGAACGTTTGCGTGTATTAAAATGCAATAAGCGCGAGTTGAGTACGAAAATTGTGTCAAATTAAATTGTGTTGTTAAATGTAAGTTCAGGTCGTATGTTTTAAGTGATTTGCTTTTTTGGATAAACAGTAGCACGATCATTCAATAAATCCATTAAAGCATATTTTTTGAATACGGCACTAACTACTATTAAAAATATTATCAAGTGAAAAAGTGGGTCTCTATATTCTATATTATTTTCTATATATTTTTATACACATACATTTTAATACATATATTTAATACATACATACATAAAAAATACATTCTACATATTTTTAAAATTAAAAACCATATTTTTTTTAATTAAATAAACAGAGAATACTAATATTACAAAGAGTTAAGATTTATTTGTTTTATCTATGCAAAAGTCGTCAGACAGGCTGATGACGTCCACTTGATGGTAGGTATAACACAAGCAACGCCACAGACGCGGCAGGTTCGCTGCCGACCTTAGTAGGGTTAAGGATAAGGTATTAGGAAGGGAAAACCTTGGCATCCCTTATTACACAACTGTGTTAATGTTTTTGAACTTAAATACTGGCCATATATTTAAATAGGTTTGATTTTCAAACAATAAAAAGAAAAGTTGAAATTAGAATGTTTTTAAAAAGACATGTAGAAGATATCATTGTCAGAAAAAAATATGAGTTGAAGTTTAGAGACCAAAAGAAAATGATGTGTTTTGATAGTGTTTAATTTATTTTATGTTGTATACGAAGGAAAACAATATATTATGTGCACATAATATGGAACAACAGAGTGTTTCATTAAATTAAGATGATTAAATCTCAAAATTTCACACAATTTTTTTTTTTGAGAAACTGCATACTTGTTATTCAAAAATAATAAAAAAGTATTTCAGAACAAATAGGTACTGTTACAATAAAAACAATTTATAATAGTGTCAAAAGTTGTCGTGAACTCTAACAAAACTAATTCAAATTGTCGGACGAATTTACGAACTTCTTTCGAGTTAATCAAGCTTTAAACTTTCCTAAAATCCTTCAATTAAGACTGGTCGAAAAACTCCACGAACAGCTTACGTCGACATAAGAAATAGTTTTTCAGAAGAAAAGGTAAAGTCGTATTAAGCCCACGTTGAGATTGAGTCTACATGTAAAGTTAGGGTCAGTTCACACAGAGACGCAATACACACACACACATTTTAAAATTTATTTGTTTTTTTTTCCGATGTAAAAGTCTTTAGATAGGCTGATGGTCACCTTGATGGTAGGTGGCTGACGTCGCCTAAAACACAAGCAACTCCACATGCGGTACTCACAAATATGTGGGTTTAGAGTTCAGCAGTGAATTTGTGTAGTAAATTTATACTAATATTATAAGGAAGTCATCGATGAAGGAAGTACAGTACGACAACGCTCAGAGGTGCCAACGTAAACCGACGAACTTTGCCGAAGGAATTAATGTGATTACAAATTCGCTTATGTGATTCGTAGCAGTAAATAAAACTCAACCCTATTTACACGCCATTTAGACTCACAATCGCCCGTAGTTAAGAGGCCCGTAGTTCGATCGCAGTTATAGAGGCAACGATGAAGCGCTCAAAAAAGCGCTCGCTTGTACAAAGTTTGTTTGTATGTATGTAGGAGGTAATCTTCGAAACTACTTACCTGATTAAAAAAATCTTTCACCAGTAGTTAGAATAGAATTTCAGGAAGGACATAAAATATTTCAAGCAAGCGAAACCGCGGGCACGAGCTATCTAAAAATAAAAATCCAACGCTTGACAAAAGTAAAATGTCAGGAGTTATATCTTTTATTTTTCAAATTGGACGAAGTCGCGGGCGCCAGCTAATAAGATATATTATCGCCTTCCTGTGTAAACTGATGCTTATTTGTAAGAATGCCGCATTACAAACCTAACGCGTTCATATCGTTCGCGTTCCATTCTTTCTTTGTGCACCACGCCTTAATATTTATCGTGTAGTGGCAATGACTTACGAGACTGTTGGAAACGTTTCGGAATTTATTGTTTTTCCCAACAAACGGTTCTACAACTTTATTTAAGCTTTGATTTATCAGTTCGCAACATCTTCGGTCTGTACGAGTATGTAACTTTCTTACCGAGATTAAGCGATAAACATTTGTAGAGAACATTTGTATTTAGGGCAAGATAGTTTCTAATTTGTTATTAGTTTAAAAAGCGTATTAAAATTTTTAATTTTAATTTTTTTTTTAAAAAACCGCAGTCAGTCTAAGCAAAACAAAATATTCCACTGATCTCGATCCCCGAGATTTGAAATTATTTAATCCGCTAATGTTATCACAGGCAATTGCTCAATGTAATCTACCTGCTTGGTCACGCTTCTCGCTCCGCGAGTGTAATTATTGAAGTGGGGAATCTGTGTGTGACGGGTCCGTTGCAATCTTCGCCACTGGAAGCCCAAGAACCGGGTGATTCACGAGGTAGGTGGCAGTTTTTCCTTCATTTCGTCGCCCTTTGATTACATGTACCACCAACAAAAAAAATGCAGTCCATTTTTACAATCGAATATATTCGACATTATAAATACTTTTAAGTGATCAATGTCAAGAAACCGATTATTTATGGGTTGGTCATAATAAGAAAAGTAATTTCTGGTAAATTAGTTACCCATGGCCATGGTCATCGCAAATAAATATTATTACTATTATAAACTATAGAGAACTAAAAAGATTGGGCATGTTTTTTTATTAAAGAATTTTTTATGTAAGTATATTCATTTTTATTTAAATTATGCTTAATTTTTTTATAAAATAACAAGCTTTTGTTCGCGACTTCATCCACTTTTCTCCATAAATTATAGCCGAAGCGTTACTGCAAAACTATATTACTGCAAAATTTCATCAAAATTTTGGAGGAAAGAGTAACACAGATTCATATGTCAATAAAAAGTAGGTAAGTTCTTTCGATTTTCCTTAGTTTTAATAAGGGTTTACTGGGGGAGTAATGGAATAGTTATAGCGCTGACAACTGCAACGTCTTAGAATCCAAGCCCTGAATGTCTTAGACGAAGGTTTGATCTGTGGGCAAGCCGCACAGTTTAAGTGTATGTAGTCTGTTACACAGACGTTGTCTTGTCATCACTGCTTTAACGGATGGAAATAATTTATATACAGAAGTGTTCAAAGTCAATAAAACAGTGAATTAAAACAATCAGCTGCTCCCCAATAAATATTCAATACTATCTTTAATTTTAAAACAGAAAATGATATCGAGCAAAATAAATAATTATCACTTACATAGATAAGAGAGGACGAGACCAAAAATGTATATACCGCTTAAACTTTAAAACAGAATGGAACATCCGAAATAGAAAGCGGTAGATAAGTACGAACCAAATTAGTGACCTCATTAAATATGAGTGAGAAAATCAAAACATTCGCCGGAAGCAAAAGGATCGTTCCCTCAGAGATACAAGTGTCAACTTAAAACTGAATTTAGCTTTGAAATCATAGTAGCCAGACGTGTCTATTAATAAAAACATTTAAATGTGAAGGCTGTTAAAATTGTAATTAATATTATACCAGGTCGGTCTCCGCCACCCTCATCCGCTAAAACATATTCAACTAATACAATTTGGCTAGCTTCCTAATAGCATAATGCCGTCGCATCACAGCGCTACTGGTGAAAATTGTTTCTGTTCCTGTTAGATATTCGCGTTATGTGACAATGTTGCATATTTCATCAACTCAATGCTTAGCTAACTTAATTACACTATAGTCTATAGGTACAAATTTAAATTAATTTAAATCATCCGTTAAGTTTCGATTAGGAATTGAAGATGTTTCCATGTGCTCATTTTTACTTCGCTAGTTAAGCGCACTAGACTTCGCACGGATGCAATTTTTTTTTTTTTTGCAAATTGGTTGCGCCGTAATCGAATGGTTTAGCTGTCAAGTCCATTTTCCTTTGTACCCGCCTCTTCATTAAAACCATAGCCCTCAATTTTCCCTTTTACCCACAATCCCGCGATATGCACGTCACCGCCGCGAACGTGAGAAGAGAGCTCGCCAACACTTCAGCAAATTTCGCTCGAAAAAAAAAAAGGAAGAATCGAATTGAACACGAGTGTAGTTGTTATCCGCGTCTTAACGTTTACAAACAAACTATAAGTGAGCAGTGTCTGCCAGTTGGACGTTCTGAAGAATCCTGCAGGAGATCGCACTAGAGCACCGGTTCAAGGTACGTGCATTTCCTTCTGTCTATCCTGTCCATCAGACAGTCAACTGTTCGTTTACAGCCGCAACCAACATACAGTCCACTAAACCGCCGCAGGGATTCATGGCGTGATCTGTCGTAATCCCGCCGCAACGAGATTTAGATCTTGTTAAACCCTTCAGGGTTTTTTCCGCGCCTCCATTTTTATTTGGTCCTCCGAGTCGGATTTTTTAATTCCCGCGAAACCATTTGTTAGTTTTTTCGAGTTTCCATCCATTAATAATATCCATTAATAAATTTTCATATTTATATATACTTAGTTAAAAATTTGGTTAATTAATACGCATTCACGTTAGATTGTTTAGATAGACGTGTTTAGAATTATTTGCACGCATTCATATAGCATTATAAATTCGTTTAGTAATTTTAATTTCGCGCGCTCCGGTGCAGGTGCACCGAACGTTGTTTACCTACCTACTTGTAATAATAGTAACATAACGCTTCTTCGCATAAAATGTCTAAGACAAAAAGTAATGAAATTGTGCTATTGCAGTCGAAACGCGATGCACTTTTTGAAAACATAAATCGAGTGTATGATTTGTCAAAGAAGGTTGATATAGGCGATGAACATAAAGAGAATTTTTTATGTTCGGTAGAAACGTTGGAAGATACGCGTTCGGAATTTAAGGAAATTGTTGATCGTTTCAATGAAGCAGTACTCGTGGTAGACCCAGAAAGCACACCTAGTTATAAGTGTTTGATTGCTTTCGAAGACCTTTACTGTCGAATTAAACGCGTATTGAAGCGTATTCAAGCCGTTCCGTCGAGGGTGGACAGCGCTGATCACGATCAGAAGGGTTCATCTGACCGCGTAGATAGAAGTAGGATGCCTACCTTGCCACCCATCGAAATTATGTCATTCGATGGTGACATACGTACCTGGCCTTTGTTCTACGCAGGTTTTAAGTCCATGGTACATGACAATCTAAATTTAAATAAATCGGAAAAATTATATTATCTGATGGGCAAGCTATCTAGTAAGGCGCAATCTGTATTTTCGGGTATTGCACCATGCGCAGATAATTATGATACCATATTACAATGTCTCGTTGATAGATATCAGGATATTCGTACGATTGCAAATACCTACTTAGAACAGATGATGAATGTTAAGTTAAACGGTCCCGCCTCAGAGTCTAAGTTCCAATCATTTATGGATGAGTTTGTAACTGCCGCGAACGCGTTAAAAAATTTGCAACTCGATAATCTGTCAGATTTTATTATGTTACATATCGCATTAAAGAAATTTGATTTAGATACCGTCCGCGCTTTTGAATCGCAGTATCGAGAATGTAAGATACCTACTTTCATTCAATTAACTGACTTTATTAGGGGTCAGCATAAAATATTTCATAACACGCAGGGCGCGACTGCGTGCAATAATAATACATATAAGCCGCGAAATCGTTTACCAAATCCGCACACTTATGTAGCATTGTTACCCGCACATAAAAAATGTCTGTGTGAAGACATTATTCACGATCACCTTTACAAATGTCCGAAGTTTAATGATTTAACACCTTCCTTGCGTTTTAAATTGGTTAAGGAACGTAACGCATGCATAAATTGTCTCAGTTTAAAACATAAATCCCGCGAGTGTGGTTCAAGTATGAAGTGTCGTAGTTGTAGTCAAAAACATCATTCCGCGTTACATTTCGAAAAATTTAAGGTTAAAACCGCATCACAAGCGGACGAGCCGACTCGCCTTTCGCCGACATTTACTACAAGACAGACGCCGCCGCCTCCTCGAGCTAGATCGCCTACTGAGAGACGTGATATGAATGTCTCGTCGATGCACACGTTCATTGCTGCGCCGGTCGAGAGTGCCGCGAGTAGTAGCGGTCTGAGCGCGCAATGTACGCAACCCACTACTGTATTACTGTCAACCGTTCAAGTAATTATTTACGATGGTAAAGGACGATCACACGTTGTAAAATGTTTGCTTGATTCGGGATCGCAAAGTAACTTTATAACAAGCGAATGTTGTGCACGTTTGGGATTGAATTGCAATAAAGATACACAAACGATTGTTCGCGGTTTCGGTGGTACAGAAAAATCTATTAGAGGCGCAACGAATTTTAAAATATTTTCCCGTTATTCGGATAACGTTCATTATGACGTATCGGCATTTATTGTCGATCGGATCACGGACAAGTTGCCTTCTATTCCGGTCGATCCATCCACGCTCGTGCACATAAGGGGATTGCCGCTTGCGGACAGTACTTTCGCAACTCCTTCGGAGGTACAGGTTCTGATTGGAGCTAATATATTCCCACACCTATTGTTACCGGGCGCGATACAGAGTAATATTAGTGGAATGCCGCGAGCCGTGGAAACAGTTTTAGGATATATAATTATGGGTGCAGCTCCAGTCCTAATGCCTCGAAACAGGTCATTGTTAAATTCCGCATCCGCTTGCTGTACTGTCATGCAACAATCCTCATTGGACAACCTTCTTAAAAGGTTTTGGGAGTTAGAGGAGGTATCTGCTCCGCCCGCCCACAGTCAAGACGATCTTGAATGTGAGATGTATTTTCGTGATACCACTACGCGCGAGGATGATGGAAGATATATAGTCGCGTTGCCGTTTAGGGATGACGTATATAAGTTAGGAGATTCTTACTCCAGTGCCCGCAGACGATTTATGTGCTTGGAACGCAAGTTAGAATATTCGAGTATGCTGCGCTCCGCCTATAACGACATCATTCGTGAATATGTTGATAAGGGTTATTTAAGGAAATTAGGATTTATTGATTTAACACTACCCGCCGTATCCTATTATGTTCCGCACCACTGCGTATTACGTGATGACAAATCAACAACGAAAGTTCGTATGGTTTTAGATGCGAGTAGTAAATCAACCACAGGGTTGTCGCTTAACGATTTATTGCATTCCGGCGAAAATATACAGTGTGATTTAAATAAAATTATTTTAAACTTCCGACTTTTTAATATCGCGATTGCTGCAGACTGTCGTCAGATGTTCCTGCAGATTGGTATGCGCGAAGCTGATCGTAGATTTCAACGGATTCTGTTTGGGTTCCATCCGCAAGACCCAATATCAGTTTATGAATTTAATCATATAGTAACTGCCACTTCGACTGAATCTTTAACTTATATGCTCGCTACTCGTACGTCTTCATGGTCGAAGTTAATACGTATAATTGTTTATATTTATCGCTTTTTGAAGGTGCTACCGCCCAGAGTACATATAACGAGTTCAGACTTAAATTTCGCAAAAAATAAAATTATACTTGTTCTTCAAAGTATCTATTTCGCTGAGGATATAATTAAGTTGAAATGTAACCAAAGCTGTTCGAATGCTTTACAAAAATTACACCCATTTTTAGACAAAAATGGTATCATGCGTGTTGGCGGTCGACTATCGAATGCTGACATCAGTTATTCGCAGAGATACCCGTCTGTGCTCCCGCGTCGCGACCACGTTATAGATCTGATAATCGATTATTATCATAAAACGCATTTACACGCCGGTCCTGAGCTTCTTATGTCCTTACTTAGGAATAGGTACTGGATAATTGCAGCGCGAAATATTATTCGAAGCCGCATACACAAGTGTAATACTTGCTTTAGAACTAAACCGCGTCCGTTTTTTCCCTTAATGGCAGATTTACCCGCGTATCGTGTAAATAAGGTGGACAAACCATTTTTGCATACAGGCTGCGATTATGCAGGTCCATTGCAATACACGCCCGTACGCGGCAGAGGCGTTAGAAGCCGTAAGGCATGGATCTGTATTTTTACGTGTCTTACCACGCGTTGTCTACATATTGAATTAGCAACAGATTTGAGCACAGTCGCTTTCCTTGCAGCACTAAAGCGTTTTCTTTCTCGCCGCGGCCCGATTCAGTGTCTTTACTCCGACAATGGCACTAACTTTGTAGGTTGTCGTTCGTACCTGCGAGATCTTTATAAGTTCCTTGACAAATTTCGCTCGCAACTTGAACATGAGCTTGCAGAAAGTCGCATCGAGTTTAAGCAGATCCCACCAGCCAGCCCTCATTGGGGTGGATGTTGGGAATCCATGGTAAAGATAGCCAAGTCTCATTTGTTTAAGGTTATAGGACAGCAGATACTGTCGTATGAAGAATTATTAACAGTTCTTGCTCAGGTTGAGGCACTTATAAACTCGCGTCCGCTAACCGCTTTGAGTGGCGATCCCGCTGAACCATCAGCTCTAACGCCAGCACATTTTTTGCATACCGCACCGCTATCGTCGTTACCCGCACCTCGAGTAGACTCATCTAGCTTGCGCGAGAGACATTCGCTACTGGATAAAATGGTCCAGTCCTTCTGGAAACGGTGGAGAATAGAGTACTTGCATAAATTACAAGCTCGCGCCAAGTGGACTACGCCTTCCACTCCCATTCAGTTAGGGTCAGTTGTGGTCATTATTATGGACAATGCGCCACCGCTTGCATGGCCGCTCGGTGTGGTGGAGGCTGTTCACCCTTCGAAGGACGGAACAACGCGTGTAGTTACGGTTAGGACAAGTAGGGGAAGCTTCGTGCGCCCTGTAGTCAGACTTTGTCCTTTACCGAATCAATAACCGCGTATTAATAGTAGCAGAGTACCGTTTTTAGTTATTAGGTTATTAGTTATTTTATTTATCTAGTTTTAGGATTAGTTTCAAGTAACCTCATTTATTTTCGCGTAAATTACCGCTTACTTTTCTCTTGAATAATCGCATCTTTTCCATATAAAATTTAGCATTTAGTTTAGATTATCCGCATTTCTTTCGCATTTGCATTTTTTGAGGTCTTTAAAGGGGACCCTTTAAGGCCGGGGGAGATGGTTGCGCCGTAATCGAATGGTTTAGCTGTCAAGTCCATTTTCCTTTGTACCCGCCTCTTCATTAAAACCATAGCCCTCAATTTTCCCTTTTACCCACAATCCCGCGATATGCACGTCACCGCCGCGAACGTGAGAAGAGAGCTCGCCAACACTTCAGCAAATTTCGCTCGAAAAAAAAAAAGGAAGAATCGAATTGAACACGAGTGTAGTTGTTATCCGCGTCTTAACGTTTACAAACAAACTATAAGTGAGCAGTGTCTGCCAGTTGGACGTTCTGAAGAATCCTGCAGGAGATCGCACTAGAGCACCGGTTCAAGGTACGTGCATTTCCTTCTGTCTATCCTGTCCATCAGACAGTCAACTGTTCGTTTACAGCCGCAACCAACATACAGTCCACTAAACCGCCGCAGGGATTCATGGCGTGATCTGTCGTAATCCCGCCGCAACGAGATTTAGATCTTGTTAAACCCTTCAGGGTTTTTTCCGCGCCTCCATTTTTATTTGGCCCTTCGAAGGACGGAACAACGCGTGTAGTTACGGTTAGGACAAGTAGGGGAAGCTTCGTGCGCCCTGTAGTCAGACTTTGTCCTTTACCGAATCAATAACCGCGTATTAATAGTAGCAGAGTACCGTTTTTAGTTATTAGGTTATTAGTTATTTTATTTATCTAGTTTTAGGATTAGTTTCAAGTAACCTCATTTATTTTCGCGTAAATTACCGCTTACTTTTCTCTTGAATAATCGCATCTTTTCCATATAAAATTTAGCATTTAGTTTAGATTATCCGCATTTCTTTCGCATTTGCATTTTTTGAGGTCTTTAAAGGGGACCCTTTAAGGCCGGGGGAGATGGTTGCGCCGTAATCGAATGGTTTAGCTGTCAAGTCCATTTTCCTTTGTACCCGCCTCTTCATTAAAACCATAGCCCTCAATTTTCCCTTTTACCCACAATCCCGCGATATGCACGTCACCGCCGCGAACGTGAGAAGAGAGCTCGCCAACACTTCAGCAAATTTCGCTCGAAAAAAAAAAGGAAGAATCGAATTGAACACGAGTGTAGTTGTTATCCGCGTCTTAACGTTTACAAACAAACTATAAGTGAGCAGTGTCTGCCAGTTGGACGTTCTGAAGAATCCTGCAGGAGATCGCACTAGAGCACCGGTTCAAGGTACGTGCATTTCCTTCTGTCTATCCTGTCCATCAGACAGTCAACTGTTCGTTTACAGCCGCAACCAACATACAGTCCACTAAACCGCCGCAGGGATTCATGGCGTGATCTGTCGTAATCCCGCCGCAACGAGATTTAGATCTTGTTAAACCCTTCAGGGTTTTTTCCGCGCCTCCACAAATTATATAATAGATTGGGGAAAGTTTTTTCGCATTTTATATGAATATTCAAGACTTTCTTTTCTTTTTTTTTTTTTTCAAAGTTTATTTACATTCGAAGACTTTTGCCATCTTGCAGGCAACACATGATCCCGTTGCTGTAGAAATTTTGAGACTTCTGATCAAAAAAACGCGACAAGAGTTTCGGCAGTTCTCTCTTGATGTTAACCTGACACTGCCTAAAAAATTCTAAAGAGACCGAAACAAGTGGAAATCTGAAGGTGCAAGGTCAGGGCTATATGGTGGATGCATTAACACCTCCCCTAGGCGAACTCTCCTAATTTTTGCTAGGTGGCTAAAGATATATGTAGTCTAGGGTTGTCGTGATGAAAGACCACACCCTTTCTATTGATCAATTCCGGCCGCTTTCTCTCAACCACTTGTTTTAATCTCATCAGTTGTTGGCAGTAAAGATCCGAACCGATGGTTCTGCCTGGCGGCAAAAGCCTATAACGAACAATGTCCTTCCAACCCCACCATACACACAGCATCACCTTATTGCGAGTTAACCAGGGTTTGGCACAGTCTGTGAAGCCTGGCCGACCTTTGACCACTACCTTTTTCGTACGTTCTTGTCGTACGTGATCCACTTTTCATCACCAGTTATCTCTTCAAAAACGGTTCGGTTTTATTCGTCTCAATAAAGAATCTCAAATGAGTACCTACACTATTCATAAGATTTCTTTCAGTGAGCTCGTGTGCCACCCAAATATCCAGTTTTTTTGTGTACCCAGCTTTTTCAAATGGGTCAAAACTGATTTGTGGTCAATTCCCAGTTCTTCAGCTATGTCGTAACTACTGATCTTGCTCCATTTTTTCAAGGTGGAAACAACATTTTACTCATTTGTTTCTTTTTTTAAAATGTAACCTTTTTAATGTCATCAAAACCAACCAGATACAAATAGTACAGCCAAAGAGATTTTATAACATGTTTATACAATTCTATATGCGAAAAGACATTTTCTCCAATCTAATATACAAACCTTTCTCGTTTATCGCTCTTACCATTAGTGAAAGCCATATAAAAATCCATGGGATAGTTTAGAAGAAGTTAGCGGAGAAATAGATAGAAGCGAATAGCGACTTTATGTACGTATGTATATACGTAAAATTGTATATTTATAAAATAGACTAGTGTTATGTATGCTCTTCGGTATGTACCTATTTCTTGCCTCCCTGCAATTTTAACGTTTTTCTTTGTTCCTTTATCATTCTTTTTCTTCTGAGGAATGTATCTCCGATATTACTTTTATTGCCGTCTGCTCTCCTGGACATCCTACATATAATAAAATCGTAAACGAGCGGTGTCTGTACATTAAATATCTTTTAAAAAAAATGTACACGTACTTATGTTACCGAGGTCAAAAAAATAGTTTTTAGAATTTTTGTCTGTCTGTGCGTTTGTCCACGCTAATCTCAGAAATGGCTTAATCGATTTGTATGCGGTTTTCACTAATGTAATGTAGCAAGCTTCCAGTAACATTTAGTTCAAATGAACTGAATTTGGACTCCGCTGAATTATTTTCATGAAGAATAATTCACACTGCGTGTCATTCTCCACTGATGCTCCACAAAATTTACAGGTTTACGGTTATGATCTATTCTATAGCAGTCAAAATGTACTAGCCTTATCGCTCTCTGATTTTCCCTGCGCGTATTTTTTGACTCTTTGCCAAGTTGTTTGTTCCTGTTTCATTCTTTTCGTATTTCCTTTTTTAATTTACTCAAGTTTTTCATTGCATTGAATGAGGATGATTTTAACTGTTTTCAGATCGAAATCAAATAACTTGTAGATAAAGTGCCCGTAGTACACCCAGGTGAACTTGCAAGGTGGGCTATGGGTGAGTAGCCTTTCGATCCAACATACTGGACGCACATTCCCATTTAGCAACCGCGCATCAAAATCTTACGTACATGTACGACCCTTAAGTTTCTTAAGTATAGTTTGATATATTATGTCATAATAAATCAAATCAAAAGTTCAGTACCGTGAACTATAAGCACGCGAACACTGGGCGAATGAAGAACGTGTTCGTAATGTTTCTCCGATTTATGTCATATTTTCAGGAGTCTGAAAATAAAACCAGTATAGTGACCAGCTCATAACTTGGCAAGGTTTTAACGTAGTGGGGGAAAGTTTGCGCATCCTACACTCACGAACAATAAAAATGGTCATAATATTTTTAATTAATGTTTAGGGTGAGGTACAAAAACCATTAGTTAAACTTTATTATGAAATTTGTTATAAAATGAAATATTTAAATTATTATTAAACATTAAATTTAATTAAATAATTTATTAAACATACTATCATATGGCGTCTTCACCACTGTCGCTCTGTAAAAGCGTTAAAAACTACTTTTTCGCCATTCTTGCCAACTTATAGAATTATAGATACTCTTAGAACAGCAATGGTGCATCAATTATACTACTTATCTATACTAATAATAAATATGAAGAGTGTATTTTTTTCTGTTTTGAAAAAATATTTTTGCATTTCATTTTTTAATATGAGATATAAATTTATAAAAATTAACATAAGTCCCAAAGGCGATAATTAGCTAGGTAATAGATAAAAAGTGTAAAAAAAAAAGGTATCAAATGTAATTAAAACTGAAGTATTACTGAACTTCAGTATTAATTACTAAACTAATATTATAAAATTTAATTAACTTTATAAGTCTAATGTCCATTGAGGTCTCAACGTGATTTCTTAACTGCATTTTTAGCTGGGTATCTAAAGGAATCTAGGTATACTTCAGAAATGCATATTGTATTTTCTACAGTTCTGAGAAACGATTTTTAGGCTTATACGACCTTTATAAGATGAGCAAAAAGAAAAAAGTCAACAAGTCGCCAGACGAAAACCAAATATTACTGAAAGTAGCCGAAATGTGCATGCCTATGTCAATTAAAATTAAACAGTGGGCGAAACACCGGAGCACAGCTAGCATTAATACTTAATCGAAAATTAATACAAGAACATTGCAAATACTTTTCTCACAATATTCTTTTACGACTCCTCCATGTCTTATTTAACATTCACATACAAAGTTTGCATACAAACGTCAATTGCATACGCTTAAAGCTTAAATGCGAATCGAGGTTCGTAAGATTGTAAATGCAATATACCGTGAATGTTCCTGTTCATATAAGATGTAAAAAATACGAACAGTGGGGATATGAATTTTATAGAAATGGGGTTTTCTTGTACCTTTTTTATAACCCAGAATAAATCCTTCTTTCGCTTGTATAGTTCATTTCTGTTATGAGATAAGCAAATTACATATCATCTAATTCAGTGATTCATTCAATTTAGCTCAATATCAAGGAAATTTCTGTACAGAATTGCTTGAAGGAAGTAAAAATGGATAAAACTGAGCGTTGTAAATCGACTATAGAAAAACAAAACCGCAACGAAATAAGAGCCTAAATTGTTGAGAATAATTAATGGTCTCCTAAAACTTCTACCTGAACAAAGGTATTATGTCTTCATGATGAACATTATTTTTAAAAAGTTCTCAGAATTTCGCGTAGAGACCCAGCATATAAATCCTTATAAGAGAATCTGGTGATTTAATATACGAGTAATAGCATCTAATCTAATAGCATCTACAAACAAATCTAAATTCTTTAGATTTATTTGTAGACACATAAAAAAATGCAGAGAATTTGTGAAATTTTAAAAATATGTGTTACTTTAAATAAAATTCAAATCATGATGTAAATATAACAGAAACTATTTTACTACAACAAGAGAATCGTTCTATATAATACCTGATTTTATATATGTATAGTTATATAAAGAAAAACCAATATGGCTTAGGTAAAAAACGTCGCCAAGAAACAAAACTATTTCGAGGAAAGAGCCGATGAAAATAGAAGATTCTCTCCATATTTCACGGGATTCAATATCGTTTGTAACATGGCTGGTGTTATTGTTCGAAGCACGGGGACTATTTACGGCAAAGTACCTACTGAGTAGCTATTCTTATAAGAGAAATATATAATACGATTTTATACAGCTTTAGCTCTTTGAAAGGTATTGATCACGCCAAATATGTTATCGAAAATCATAGTTGGGGAAAAGTGCACTGTATTTTTAATTATGGTACGTGCAATCAAAGGGGGGGATGAAACGAGAGAAATCAGGATGCGGCGACCCACATGGTAGATCACGAGCTGGTCCTAAGTCTTCTCTTCTAAGCGATGTAGGCCGAAGCGGGCCCGTCACATACGAGTCCAGATGCATTACAGCACACTGCATACCTTCAATCGCACTCACGGAAGACTCGATCGTTTTGTTGATTATTACAAAAGCACAATGCTTGAATTATTTGCGGGTTGTAAAATCAAATCACGCATTGCAGATTTGCGCGGTGTATCACCGACTGTCATTGGTTCCTACAGTAGTCGCTAGCGAGTGGCTAGCATGTTCATATGTATAAGGAAAAAGAGGGAGATGAAACGCACCATAGTAAATTATTATCAGTTAGTTTGAATTAAACAATTTGGCGTTACCAGGTATTAAGTATTTACAATAATAAACATTACTATTGTAAAGAGTTAAAATGAAGTGAATTATAGGGTATACCGAAAGTACGAGTATAAACCGCGGACAAAAGTTATCTTATAAATTTCTTCTCATTATCAGAGTCTATATCACTACTTCCACCTCTGTGCTACTTCTTCTTTTAAGAAAAAGTAGCCGTATCTTATATGGAGTATCTTATACAAAGAAAGAAACTATTTCAAAATCTGTATTTACTAGATGCACTACAAAAATAATGACGTATAATCAAAGGCTACGACAGATTAGAACCTTGTTGGTTAACAGAGCAGTTTAGTCGAGACGCTGCAATCTCAGAATATTGCACTTAATAATGGCAATTGAGTGGGGACCACAGAAATTGCTGTCACTAACATAGCCGTTTATGTGAAGGTACCTACAGGTTCATTGCCTATAAAATTCTTATATTAAAGGGTCTATTTAGAAAGAGTAATTTAAGATTCGGGTTAGAGTACGCACGTAGTAATACTAGGCTGCTGAAACGACAGACGCAAATTCAAATCTCGATCATGTCTACATCTTTATTGAGTGTTTTTCGAAAAAAATTATCACTTGCTCTAAGGAATACACTAGAAGAGAATTTGGGTTTACTAAAAAACTACAATCTTCGAGAACATTTTGAAGATCCCTTGGTCGAGTAGTTAAAGCACCGGTTAAAGTGCTTGCTTTAACGTTCTGTCTCAGGGATCCCGTGTAGGGACAACTTAAGATATGTTTTTTTTATAGTTGGCTCTAATTTGGATCTGTCAAGTGTGGCAGGGCGCATTTGGGAAGTCCTTCTGGCGGCAGTAACCATTCCATTATAGAAGACCACCGTGAAATAACAGCATGATTGAGCGCTGATGTGTTTCTGTGAGTGAATAAGGAATGCCAGAGGCTTTTTCCGATCCCTTCCTAATCCCTTATCCTTAATCCTACTACAGTTGGCAGCGCGCTTGCAGCTCCTGTGGCGTTGCTTGTGTTATAGGCGAAGGTAGTCACGTACTAACAAGTGAAACGTCAGCCGGATTGAAAACCTGAAAGAACTTCTCTTCACATTGACGATAAAGCCTATATAGATAAGGCGTGCAATAAAATCATCTCGATAAACTGGCTTAACTTCAAAAGAAGGAACAATTGCTTTAACTTTTTAAATAGGTGTTACCTTTTTTATTCTGTAAAGTTCGTTCGTCTTCATTCACCACCTACATAATAACATTACATTGTATGCATATAACGGAAGCGTTAAAAGCCGGTCGGGTCTGGACCATTTATTATGTGATAGATGGACAGACGGACAGCGTGTCCTATGGAGAAGGGTCGACCTCGTTAATCAGTTTGAGAGATGAGGTAACAGCACAGTACCAGACAATCTTGCATACTTTATTTTCTTACCATCAGCTTGACTTGAATCAAAATCTAGAATTAGGCAGGAAGATAGATACATCTTAAAAAAATACTCAAATAACTAATAAGGAAATGCGTTATCAGATAATAATACTTTAGAAAAATGTTCAAAATTATCTAATATTGTGCATACATCATTTGCAAAACTAAAAAAATATATTGTTAGGCGGATAATATCTATATCTATGATATATCTATACACATATATATATATACACTTATAAAATAAAGTCGATGTCCGCCTCTGTCTGTTTCTCCGCTAACTTCTAAACCAACCCACGGATTTGGATACAGTTTCCACTAACGGAAAGAACGATAAATCAGGAAGGTTATATAATTTATAGAAACAATTTGTATCCGTACGAAACCGGGGGCGAGTTGCTAGTTTTTTTTTATTATTATTTGTTCCCGTAGAGGCCAAATACTTGTATTTGCACAGTCTTTTAAGATAAATTTAAACAAAAAAAACGGGACAAGTACAAGTTGAACTCGCATGAAGAGGGTTCCGTAAGATATTGAGTGATTTACCATGTTATTTTAATATCATGGACTTCTTATAGGTTTTCCTAAAATCTATAAGTAGAAAACTAATTTCTGTATTTTTTTCAAAATTTTAGGTTCAGTAGTTTCGGAGATAAGGGGGGGGGGGGGGGGGGGAATGGTCGGACAGACGGACACACGAGTGATCCTATAAGGGTTCCGTTTTTTTATTCGGACGTACGGAACCCTAAAAATATAAATTGTACTTATGGTTACGTTGTATTATTCATTAAAATAAACATTTTTAATGGTAAAAATATCATTCCTAAACAGTTAGATATCATTGAATATGGTTTAAAGTTATTTGGTTTTATTAAATATTCAGCCTTTTCATATTTAATACATAATTTATATGAGTTGTTTAAATTCATTCATATAATCAAGTAATGTCATGGAAGTACTACAATTGATCAACTATTACTAAAGTAATATTGACTCCTACGCAAACTCCTCCTATTCATTTATGATTGACAAACTCCATCATTGAAATATTGACAACTACACATTAGCGGTGGGTATTGTTACCTCAATATATGTAATATATAAATTAGATATAAAACCCGTATAAATTGGGCAACTCTTACGTCGTCGGTCGGGTGTAACCATCCCCTTACAGAAGAACTTTGGGAAAAAAATGTTTCAGTGAGGGAATAAGGGAAGTCAAAGTCTGTTGGCCTATTCCCCACTTTTTTTTTCGATTATTCTGTCTAGATAGGAACACGCCATTTAGCAAAAGCTCCATTTAGCTTTTGCTAAATGGCGACGGTAGCCAACTAGCATCACCCTGTCAGCAGAACTTTACATAAAATGAAAATAATTTTTTATTTTGTGAAAAGCACAGCAGCAGTTTTACGTGCGATCTACATTATATGTGTAATTTGTATAACTAGTTGAGCTCGCAACTTTGTTGTACGCGTGGTACTTATTCGGTATAGCGCGCAACTCTTTGTTTGTAAACCGATTGGAATGAAAAAAAAGATTAAAATGTTACGGGAAGATTGCTACAATACATAAGTGAAAATCGCATTCAAATAGGTTAAGCCGTTTCTGAGATTAGCGAGCACAAACGCACAGATAAAAATTCTATAAACTATTTTTTTGACCTCGGTAACATAGGTACGTGTATAATTTTTTTTTAAATATTTAATGTACAGGCACGGCTCGTTTACGGTTTAATTATATTTATATATACCTAAATATGTTATGACGCTGTATAAATATGTTGTCGCTTAGCAAGCAACACCAAGGGTATGTGAAAGTCCACTGAAAGGACAAAGGACAAAGCTCTGAAGTTCCTTACTTGTACACCGACGCACAAATACATGCAATTATTTCACTGGGGCAACAAAGTTAATAGTAAAGTTTACTCAATACACAATTTAAAGCTCAAAGAATACTCTTATAAGTATTGCGTGCGTACTTTATAAAGCAGCAACTTTTGAGTGTTTCATTTAAGATAACTCTAAAGCCAGTTCTCTAGAGGATAATGTTGATTGACTTTTTGCAACGAAAACTCGCTGCATTTCTACTCGTAAATGACAAGGAACAACAAAAACGAGAGATAGTTTGCTCATCCGCGTTGTAAGTTGTGGTGAAAGTGTAGAAAAACATATAGCGACACGTGGTCCTTATTAGAGAAAGGACAATTACGTGGGACAATGTCTCACAGTATGTAATCTCTTAATAGTTTAGGTATGGGTTTCTCGTTCTTATAAGGACCTTTTTACGTGTAACAATAAGTGTTTAAAAAAAACACAGCTGTAATTAACGAGAAAACGACGACAAATAAAAAAATGTCTCCTGTATAGAGAGGCTCATTAAGCATGTTGATCAGAATGAATGAAAAATGTCAATGCGGAGAGGGTTGCGCCCTTGAAATCTAAAATCTGCCAGTGTTCGTTAGCTCGGCTTCCTATGAATTATTCATGACCGGCGTTGTCGGACGACAGGATTATTCGACAGTGCTTCAGCTATCTCAATTTTCTACCACACGGTGTGATAGACAGACAACTCGTTATCTTGTTACATTATCGGAGCTATTAATATGCAAAAATATATGTTTATTACATTAGATGAGAAAGGGGAAGATCAACGTACAATATATAACATTTTTGTAGATATACAATTTATAGATATATTTATGATGAATAATATGACTACGAATTAAAATGCGAAGTGAAGACACTCTAAAAATCAAAGAAATTTTGATTTTAAACAAATTATTTATTAATGATAATACGAGTAAATCTATGCGAGTTACACAGATACTAGAGTTATAGTACTAAACTAGACTTCAGGCCTCGAAAAACTAATACAGCTAGAAAAGTTTCCAGTATGAAGTACCTCTAATGTGTTATCTGAGAATGTTATTGCAATTTATCGGCAGACAGGCTGACGCTGTATATAAGTTTTTGTACTCATCGTTGTCGAACTTTGACAAATAATTAATTCACTTATTGATTGCCGATGATTATCTGCACTTTTTTTATGTTAAGGTTGGCAGACAGGCAGACGGTCCACTTGATGGTAGGTGGCTACCGTCGCCTATAACACAAGCAACGCCAAAGTTGCTACAAGTGCGCTCCCGACTACAGTAAGATTAAGGATAAGGGATTAGGAGGGCATAGGGAAATGGGCTCTGACATTTCTAAATTTCTAAACTTTGTTGAAAATCCTTAAAAAAAAATGGGAGGAAGTTATCCGATTGCCTGTATTAAAGAGAAGTACATACATAAAATTGAAAATGTAATTAATAAAAAATACAATTAAATAGATTACATATTATGACCAGATTTAATTAGAAATGTTAGAATCAAAATATTCTAAGGTGCATTATAGGTTCGAGACCAGTTTTATTTTATGTGGTTTTCAAAATAATTTATTTTAAATAGGGGATCGGACAGTAATCAGACTAAAATCTAAAATGTACTTAGAAAGAAAATATACATATAATTTTTTACGATTATTTATCGAATAATAATTTAATATTTTCATTTAAATATTTTTTAATGAAGAAATAAAATTTTAATATTTACAATATTTTTAATCTATACTGAAACACCAATCACAGTGCGTGACGTCATTTGTGGGCAATCATTGTCTTATGGCAATGCAGCTGTTTTTTTATGATATGACCACAAATGACGTTACGCGCTCTCAGATGAACTATCGTGGCGTTTTGGCGGCATTTTCAAAAAAACAATATTAAAACATGATTTTGAGTACCTAAAAGGCTACAAATAAATAAAATAGTATTTTTTATGGGAATAAATATCCATGAGGATTAATTTAAAACACTTTCTGAAAATTTGTCCGATCCCCTATTGTTGGATGTCTGAGGTGAAGCTGGGCTTATTATGAAAATAATATGTGGGAGGTATACCTTTGCCTGGTTGAGTATTAATCGACATTGTAGAATCTAATTTAATCTCTGCCAAATTTACCACTACCAAAGAGATACTTTCTGAGATTGTAAGCCCAAGGCGTCTGCGTTCGCAAAAAATGTATAGACACCATAATTTATGTGTTAAAAACATGTATAACATCTTACCTATTTCATTTTTTTTTTCAAAAAGTATGTATATCAATAAAATTTAAAAAAAGACCATTGATTATGAAAAAAATATAAAATAGACCAAAATAGTTTTTTAATTGCTCATTAAACGGTTAAAAAATTCTTTTGTTCTGATCTGCTTATGAGAATTCGCTAAATAGAATTTTATAAATGTTATTTACCTACCTTATAGGTAAATATTATTATTACTAGAAATTACTAAACATATAGCAATTACTTAATACAATAATCACGTTCACAATTTGTATAATTCCAATTAGAGTCGAGTATTGCAAATTTATAATCTAAATTCCGTTTGTGCCAAGCGAGGTTTGGGTTCCAAGAGAAAATACAGTCTCCTGGAATGTTACGCCTCAGGTTTACATTTAACGTCAAAAAAGCTGAAATTCACTTCAGTAAAAAAAATCCTACCATCTTTACCTCTTCATGTAGTGAATACATATGTAATTGTTATATGTAATCATAACTGTTATCTTACTTAAATATATACTTGTAAAATCGTTTGTCCTGACTGACTAACACCGCATAGTCAAAACTACTGAGTATAGAAAGTTGAAATTTGGAATATAGGTTTATTTTATAACTGGCGTTCCGCCCCCGGCTTTGCAATTTTTATATATATGAACATCCCTCTTTCCATTATTTATCCCTCTTTCCATTAGTGAAAACCGAATTAAAATCGATCTACCCGTTCACGAGTGATGCCGTGACCAAGGGAAATGGGGATTCATTTTTATAAATAAAGACTAGCGACCCGCCCCCGGCTTCGCCCGGCGTGCAATTTTTATATACCCTAAAACATTCCCCGTTTATCCCTCTTTCCATTAGCGAAAACCGAATTAAAATCGGTCTACCCGTTCACACGTGATGCCGTGACCAGGAGAAATGGGGATTCATTTTTATATATAAGATTTAAGCATCCGCCAAGAAAGGATTTTTGAAAATTTCAACTCCGTGCGAAGCCAGGGCGGGTCGCTAGTCGCTAGCTTCTTCTACACCACCCAACGGATTTTACTCATGGAAAGCGGTTGGTTTGTGGTTATAATTTGCAGAATAAAAGGCATTAGTGCTAAGCCAGAAGTGGATCGCTAGTTGGATATTTAAAAATCTTACCATCTTTAACTCTTTATATAGTAATTTTAATACTAATTTACATGACAAGGTATACATTCACAACTTAAGTTTGAAATTTATTTAGGGTTTGATATAATTTAAATATAATTTTCTGTTGCAAATAAACGAGCCCGTTGGATGAGTGGTTAGGGTGTTTGCCTTAACGCTCTGTTCTAGGGTTCACGGGTTCAATTCCCGGCAGGGTCAACTTAGAAAAATTAACTTTTTAAATTTAACTCTGGTCTGGATTTGGAAAGTAGTGGCAGGGCACATTGCGTTTTCGCAGTAATTTGGGCAACCCGTCTGGCGGCAGAACCACCCCCTAACAGAAGACCACCGTGAAATAACAGCACGTGTACTGTTGTGTTTCGGTGAGTGAGTAAGGGATGCCAGAGCCCATTTCCCTATCCACTCCTAATCCCTTATCCTTAATCTTAATGAAGTCGGCAGCGCACTTGCAGCAGCTTTGGCGTTGCTTGTGTTATAGGCGTCGGTAGCCACCTACCATCAAGTGGACCGTCAGCCTGTCTGCCGATCTTAACATAAAAAAAAGCGCAGAAAATCATTCAATTATTTGTCAAAGTTCGACAACGATGAGTACAAAAACTTATGTAAATTGACGATAAACATACAGCGACTTATCTCGAAAGTTAAACACGACCAAATTAATGTACCGAACAACCGGTTTCGAACTAAATGAAGACTTTGAATTTTACGAGCGAAACCATAAAAACTTAGTGACACGCAACTCATAAATTTTTATACGAATTCGCATAATATTTTGGTAAAATTTAAAACGAGAAAAACATATCTGTTGCAAATATTGTATGCAATAGTTTCATAACAGCGATAACCCAGTGGTTCGAACACAAGGCTGCTGTAACCGGAGACACAGGTTCGAGTCCCAATTGGGCAGTGATTTTAAAATTTTACGTGTGGATGATATAGAATAATCAGTGGATTTAACAATGAATGAAAACATCGTTAGGAATCCTGCATGTTCTAAGAGACTAATCAACAACTTTGAACACATGTTATAAGTCTAGTCAATCCGCAGTGTGCTAGCGTGGTGGATTTGTTTATTTATAAACCAACAGTTACATTACAATGAAATGTCTAGATAATGAGTTATCGTATACAGCACCAAGTATATCCTTACATATTATAAAACCAAGTCCCCCGCCGCAGATGTATGTCTGTATTGTATATATGTTCACACTAATCTCAAAAATATTCAACAGATTTTCATGCAATTTTCACTAATTGAAAGAGCGTTAACCGAAGAAAGTTTGTATATAATTCGCAGAAAAAAATTGCGAAGCCATCGAAAATATGTAATAAATTAGACAAAGACTTAGGAGCTCAAATGCAAAAGTAGACTTATACTTTTTCCATTTGTACCCTGCTAGCTAAGAGAAACAAGTTATAAATAAATTAAAATCCCTTCAAAGGAAAAATAAATAATAAATCCTCTAATAAACTATTATATTACTTAATAATATAATTATAGACAATATAGTAGATATAATCATTAAAACACGGCACAACAAGACTTACTACGCAATGTATTTGTATCAAAGTAACATAATTATTTTTTTTAAACAAAAACAACGAAAAACAAATGTTTACATTTATTTTTCATATTTGAAATTTTACTAGCAAAAACACTCTAAAAGAAAAGAGAACATTTTTTGAATCGAGAATATATTTAAGTACATATGGATATTTCTGACTAGCTGAACCCACAACGCGTGGTATTCGGCGCGTCACTTTTTATTTGTAAACTGATTGGAATGAAACAAACACTAAATTATATGGGAAAAACATAAATGAAAACCTCACTCAAATCGGTTACGCCGTTTCAGAGATTATCGTGCACAAACACACAGACAAAACAGACTAAAGTTCTGAAAATTATTTTTTTGACCTCGGTAACTAAGTACAACGTGTACAAATTGTTTTTTAATAATAATAATAATAATAATACCATCCTGAACGTATTCAGTGATAGGTGGGACTCTCCGATACTGGGGCGTTGGATTCGGCTGCATGCTGCTGGATGGATGCCCAGAGATACTAATATTTCACTTTAATTTTAACTTTAATTTTTGTTCTTGTTATTAATTCTAAATTAAGTTCCCCTTTTTGTATATGGATTGTAAATTATCCGACATAAATAAATATTATTATTATTATTAATACAGTTGCTCAAAAAGTGGCGTATTGCAGGGACGTATAGCGTTCGGGATGTGGGCTATTACATACTCGTGCTTTTTTTTAACTTTCCCGAACTCGTGCGTGCGTTCTCTTTCCCCTGTCAAAATAATGTCTATTAAAAAGAAAAACCAAACATGAAGTTTTGACTAAAAAAAATTTTTATGATTCATGCAAATACGTATATTTGTAAAAAGAAGCTACTAATTTGTTTTAATATCAGAATTAATGATTTGATTGAATGAGTTAGGTTAGGTTTCATTTGATTTCACCTCATTAAATTTCATTTTCATTTCATATCAATAAAAAAAATTCTACTGAAGACTTGGCTGTATGGGCATAGTTTCCTTTGCCTACCAGAATAGGTGAAGAAAAAAAAATCTCTGCTTATATTCTACGGTTGGCGCCATTTTCCAGAAATTTTCTTTGCTAGTTTAGTTGTTTGTTTTATTAAATTGCTTCATATTTTCGCAACTGTATTAAAAATAGTCGTTCAGTACACGTGTTGCAACCGTCATTGCAACTTGTAATGAAATATACTATTGTCGAAAAAATATTTAATGTACGGCACGGCTCGTTTATGATTTTATTATATGTATAGATATAGATATAGATAACCTTGAGTCACGTTTGAAAAATTCCAGACATCCATTCGCACTCGCCGCGGGTGGAAAACTGAAAATATCGAATAACGCGTTCCTCTGGGTGATGTAAACGGGAATTTTATACATATTTGAAACTGGAATGAGGGTTGACCGGGAGTCTGTCCCGACATAATTCAAATTAAGTACATTACAGAAGGGTCGCAGACAAACGGGACACGGGTTACCAAGTAAAGCAATATTCTGAAAAGGTATAGGTAAGGTTATTGAATTAACCACTTTATTTAAAATGGAAAGCAATAGCGTTGTATTTAATATGTCTTTTTTATTTATTGTGAGAATAGGCGACTGGCAGTTAGGCCGATGGTAATTGGCTACCGCCACCCATAACATAACGCGACACCGAATGGTTTTAGTAGCTAAAAAAGAAGAGATAAAACGAGGATTATGGAATAGGTTCTAAAATCAGTCTTAGCATTACAAAAAGATTGCCTAGTATATGAGCAACATCTAGTTGCAATTAGTCATTTTTTTTTTTTTTTTATTAACATTAGATGTTACTCTGGTCTTTTTATTGGTGCAAGCTGTGCCTACTATAATTGCGGCGGAAACTGCCATGTGTGTTGCTTTTCTTTGTACTTTGTTGTGTGTTTTTGATGCCTGCCTCGTTGGAGGCCATCTAATAATAAATAAATAAATATGTAAATAACAAAAAATATCGTTTTCCTGTTAAACTTTCAATATTTTTTTGTGAAATTAAATAAACTGGAGTGGATTGCCTAAATTGCTATGTTAGCATTAGCTTTAAAACCCCATACCGCTTGATTTGTGTAAATCCTACTTATTGGTAGGTACTTATGACTATGTTTGTGACAGAAAGTTGTCTTATTGTTAAACTTTTAACACTCTTTTAACCCACACAAAAACAATTTTTGTCTCGTCTTATGTTCATGTTCATCTCTTCATCTATGAGTTATTCTACTTATTAATATATTCTTATTAGTAGAAAATATTATTAGTAGCGGCAGGGCACACTGCGTTTTCGCAGTCATTTGGGCAGCCCTTCTGGCGGCAGTAACCACCCCCTTACAGAAGACCACCGTGAAATAACAGCACGTGAGTAAGGGATTTCGGTGAGTGAGTAAGGGATGCCAGAGCCCATTTCCCTATTCCCTCCTAATCCCTTATCCTTAAACCTACTGTAGTTGGCAGCGCACTTGCAGCAGCTTTGGCGTTGCTTGTGTTATAGGCGGCGGTAGCCACCTACCATCAAGTGGACCGTCAGCCTGTCTGCCGACCTTAACATTATATATATATATACTGTGTATTGTTTTACTAAAGTTTAATTATCGGTTAAATATAATAAACAAAATAACAGGTAAGGTAGCGACATCTGTTGTGACCTGTGGGTCAACTAATATTTATTTATTTATTTATTTTATTTACATTGATCCATTGTTAATTATTATTTAATTTAATATACATATGAAATAAAGTTAGCACAGACTAACATGACCAACATGAACATCTCTTTGTCGTATACATTATGTGTGCCGTGCGCGTTTTTAATTCGAGTTGATTGTAAAAAACAGTAAAAAATGTCTACTAATAGAATTGCAAGTATTACAAAGCTAAGGTAGAGAAAAATGCGACGACTGGGCATTTGCAGTGGAAAATTTCTTAGTTTTGGAGGGAATGGATCAATGCATACAAAGTGAAGAGTGAAGACGATCCAAACGATACGAAAGCAAAAGCGAAAATAATTTTCACAATACATCCAAGCTTGTATCAGAATTGAAGAAACTGCAATGGGATTATGGTGAAAATTTAAAAAAAAAAAACATTTCGATGATAATGGCTTCTCCCGAAGGTCCGAATAGATTAACAAAGCAAGTACAAATAATTTTCTAAAAGTATTACAACAGAATCAGTTTATTAGTTTTCCTTTAGTAACAATGGCATTATTTGGTAGGAAATTCAAGAAATGCGATATACTTGCTGATTCTAGCCAAATACGCATTACCTCGCAGTGAGGGGTGAGTATAGCCTCCCTAACGTACCCGGACACTCATCCGGATATATCTAAACAGGGACCCGGCTGATTAATCACATATCAGTTAACACAGATCGGATTTCGCATTAAGCATTAAGAGAGGGATTTGAAGACGTGTCGATTTTCTTTGTTAATGGCCCAATGGATTAGAAAATGAAGGAGTCGAGTGATTAGCTTCCCTCTACTGAGCGGATAAAACCATTATTAGTCTAATCTTATGATAATCCTCTTTCTACGGGAACTAATCAGAAATAATCAGTATGAGGAATCAATTGACTATTATACAACAACAAAAAAAAGGTGCTGAAAAACGTTTTGAAGATACCACGTATCTCTTAGAAGGTCAAGTTTTGTTCAGTCGTCAATTTAAAAGTTAAATAATAATACAAATTTTAAAAAGTAAAAAAAAAAATTATGTTAAGATTGGCACACAGGTTGACGGTCCAGTTGATGACAGTCCACTTTTTATAACCAAGTATAAAAAGTGCATTTTTTAAAATTGACCCTGCCGGGAATCGAACCCGGGAACAGAGCGTTAAGGCAAGCACCCTAACCACTCATCCAACGGGTCCGTCAAAAAGTTAAATAGTTAATTACAAAAAGTCCACAAAGTTTTGGAAAATTTGCGTTTTAGGTAAAAAAAATGTTTATATGGAATCTGATGCACAAATATGTAAATGGGTCATAGTTATTAAAGGAAAACTATTAAAGGTATTAAAAATAAATACATTGTGATAACATTAGATACATTAATTAAAATAACGAGTTAACTGTTACCAAGGAAGCAGAATTTTTATTTATTACTTCAGTTAACGTAAACGTTAGCACGATAAATAGTTTGTTTATGTAATGTTGTGGTGGTGTATGGTTCGCTTGGTCGATAGACCAATGCATTTCACTCTCAACACCAACGCGTGTATCGTCCATTGTCTGTTATTTGTCTGAGAAACATACGGCACCGACCGAGACCGTGAAGGACGTCTTGAGCTGATGTTTCGTAGATAAGGTAATTTATACAAAAATAATAAACAGATTCCATGTGTGATTGAAACGCAGCAACCCATTGTTAATATCAAATTCGACTGCTAATATTATAGCGTTTTGTTGCAGTACAAATAGTTGATGGTGTGCTGATGTTACTCTGGAGTATCTTATTCACGACCGATATTGCGATTTTTATAGGTAGTGCTATTAAAATGTCGTAGATCGGGCTGGAAATACGATTTCAAACACGGAAGGCTGTAAGTTCGTAATAAGAAGACGATGTGCCATCACTAGATCTGCGGTTGAGAGGCTGGGAAGGGTTTAGAGAGATAGGAGAATCACAAAAATAACTAAAGTCCGACTTATGAGATCCCTTGTCTTTCCCGTCTTTCTTTACGGAGCTGATACCTGGTTCCCAAGACGGCAAGACCGTCGCAAGATTGATGCACTGGAGATGTGGTGCTGGAGCCGCCTCCTAAATTTTTCATGGATAGCGTTTCGCACCAACTAATTAATTTTAAAGGAGCTTAAAGTTAAGGACAGGCTTTCTTCGGTTTTGCTTTCATTTATTTATCACCACAAATGAAATAACAATATTTATACATACTAACTTCAGTAGAACTAAAAATATTTTTCACCCGTGGGAGACTGGTGCCCACAGGTTGCCACACTTATAGTCGCATTGATTAGGTCACACTTATTCGGAAAAGTGTGTGCTGTGTAGCCATATCTCGTTTTGCCGTCTGTATATTGTTTTCCGACCATAAGTTCTTTGACCACATTTCTAGGAGAGAAAATTCGTTGGAACGGCTTGTGATTCAGGGTCAGGTGGAGGAAAGACGCCCAAGAGGTAATAAAAGCCACAACCCGATCTACTGTGGCCACCCGCAGACAAAAGTGGAGAAGTATCGCGGGAGCGGCAGTTTGGTAAGCCGGTGAGGGCGAACACGTCCATCCTCCGTGTACATCATCAGCACGACCACGATCACTAAAAGTGTGCGCCAAAAGTGTAAAAGTTTTTCATAAAGATCACTAAAAGTTTTTCATATCGCACCCAAAAGCGTGCGATATGAAAAAAAAATGTCGCATGTTACCACAGGACATTTTAACGATTACTTACGATTATTGCCGTAAAACAGTTCGTAAAACAAACTCATTATTTTTGTTATTGTCTCTACGCACTACTTTTCTATAGGATACATAACCTCAATGCTTTTTTTTATAAAAGAAAAACTTTTTATTTAAATATTAACGAGAACTTTTTTTAAATACGTAGACATGTAATTTTGATCACAGAAGTTAGCATAATGGTAGATTTATTGTTTTTGTATCCTCTAATAACAATAAACAAAACAGCGAAGTCTCATTTCGTCATTTGTGAGAAGTTTATTAAGTATCTATTATGTCTTTTTGATAGCATTTCATTCTATGCGGAACGTAATCGTCAAAAGCCGACCCTCTCTGCTCATTCATCGAACAATGTATCGTGTGCTTGCAGACAATACGACTGATAGACGGTATAAGATACAAAAGAAAAGTGCTTTTGATACCGTTACTCTAATAACGTTTTCCATCTGTTTCTCTTTGTCACTGTGAGATAGATAACGAAAATTGGAACGTAGTTTAATATTGAAATCTAAAGATCACGAGCTAAAGTTTAGTTTTACGGTACCTACCACACGATGCACAGCAATCAATCCATACTAATATTATAAACTTGAAAAAAAATCTGTCTATCTGTCTGTTACCTTTTCACGCCTAAACCACTGAACCGATCAACTTGAAATTTTACATACACGTTTTTAGGGATGCAGGAAAGGACATAGAGTACCTTTCATCCAGAAAAAATTACTGTTTCCGGGAAATCGTCTAACGCCTGGCAAAGCTATAACTGCAATAAAGATGTTAGGCGTTACATTACTCATGTAATTAGTAAGACGTTATACGTATATTTTTATTTTTCAACGCGGGCGAAGCCATTTTGCGGTGGCGCCGACCATATACAATATCTGGTTCGGGGTGCCCGCCCGCGGGAAATTTATAAACTGTATAGTAAAGCATTTGTTCACCGACCTTGATTTTCTGTGGTCTCCCTACGAATGCGAGTTTTTTACTCCATAGAATGCATTCATATCGAACGACAGCGATTTATCAACTTTAAATGAAATTACTGAACGAACACCGGGGACGCGATCTGACATGAATGACCAAGGCGAGGCGAGCGCTCAGCGGCGCGAACACAATATTTATCAAAAGAAAAATGTGTAGTAAGGTTTAATACAGTTAACAATTTAGCAAATTAGTAAATTGTAGAAAAGTTATTCAATGTATATTCATACTAGCTGAACTCGGCCACGCTTCGCTGCCGCCCATACGGCGGTGGAATGCGCGTGGGGCGCGCGGTACTGTACACTGCATATATATAATACTATTGATCGTAGCGTAATGATATATAGCCTATAGCCTTCCTCGATAAATGGACTATTCAATACAAAAAGAATTTTTCAATTCGAACCAGTAGTTCCTGAGATTAGCGCGTTCAAACTAACAAACAAACTCTTCAGCTTTATATATTAGTATAGATTTAACATTAGTTTCATTGAACATTTGTTTGAAATAAGGAGGTTTTATGTAGTTATATGAATGTAGAAAATACCGGTAGTGAAGTAATCTACTTTTATTGTATTTAATGGTTTATAAACACATGTAAAAAGTTTATATTAGATAAATAAACAATATCAAGTATGATGAAACAATAAAAATGTAATTTATATACTAAAGATGAACAAGTTTTTACTCTCTGTTATGTAATACTTATTAAAAATGGCTGCAATCACAGCTGCGAAAGTAGTGAACAATTTCGTCCTAATTTATTTCATTCTCGCGGGCGGACGTCGTTAAAGAAATTCTCGGTACAGGTTTTTACATTTTAAATCTGAAGAGCCGGTGGATATTAAAATGCGAAATCGCTTTATTTAAAAATGAACTTCATTTGTCACCAAAGTAGTGGAAAATATTAAGAGCTTAGTCGGACTGAACTGTATAAATTGAGCGGTTTCAAATACCTATGGAAAATTCCATTATTTCTTCAAATTGAATTCTCGCATTTTGTGCTTGAAATAAATACTATTATTTGTTTTACATTTATGTATTCTATTCTTTAGCCATAGATTAATGATTGGTCTTCACTGGCGTTCCAACCAGATAGCGCCCGCCTAACAAAAAATAGTCCGAGATGTGCGCCAACTAATTTCTCTAGTGTGCATTGACTATTTGTCCTGATACTTGTGTGAGTAAAAAAAAGGTTGAAGCGTGATAACTAATACCCAAATTATGTGGAAATTCATATCAATAAATGATTTATTTTTATTTTTACATCAACAAAGTATTTGAAAGTTGCAAAATGTCCTCAATTATAATTATAAGTGGACATTTCGGGAACAGTAAAAATATTTATTTTTGTAATTCCCAAAATGTCCCAAATTGGACATTTCTTGTGGGACATTTTGGGAATAGACCACTTTATGTCCCCACCGAGACTCGCTGGAGCCGGGTGTGCTGATTTCGGCGTAATATTAATTGCAGCATCATATTTGTGCACGGGCGGCATCTGATTGGAGCGCCAGCGAAGGTCAATCATTAATCTATGTCCTTTAGCTTCATAATAAGTTTTAACCACAATAAATAATACTTTTATAATATAAAATATATATTATAAGAGTGATTGTGTGAATATAAAGAAATTATTAGTATTTTGTACCTATTAGTAATGTAGATATTCTTTGTTACGTAATCTTTTAATTTCTAAACTACATTCTTTTATGTTGAAGTTGACAGGCAGGCTGAAGGTCCACTTGAGTGCGCTGCCGACTATAGTATAAAGAGGATAAGGGATTGGGTTAGGGAAATGGGCTCTGGCATCCCTTACTCACCGAAAAACAACAGCACACATACTGCTGCTATTTCACATACATGCTGTTATTTCACGGTAGTTTTTGTAAGGGGTTGGTTACTGCTGCCAGACGGGCTGCCCAAAGGACTGCGAAACGCAGTATGCCCTGCCACTACTTTCCAGATCCAGAGCTAATTTTGAAAAGTTCATTTCCAAAGTTAATCCAGCCGGGAATCGACACCTGGACCCCTGAGACAAAGCGTTAAGACAAGCACCCTAACTACTCATCCAATTTATGGTAACTAAGATATTAGATAAAGAATTAGTTAGTAGGTATTTTATGCATTAAAATTTCGTTTAATTGGTCCGTTTAATCTCAAGTTTTATTTATTAAGTTTGTTTTAAAGAAACAAACGTGATATAATCACATCACACGTGATAATGCGAAAACCGTCTAAATCTATTATTAAGATTTTTTTTAATTGATTTTACAATGCAACAGCGTTTTAGATTTTACTCTTTCGTTTGCGAATATCAATAAAACAATATGTGTCATGCTTCCTAAGATACCTACGTAAGTATAGGGGATGGGACCATGGGCTAACATACCTTACTCACTCACCGAAACACAGCAACATATGTGCTGGTATTTCATGGTGGTCTTCTGTAAGACGGTGGTTACTGCCGCTAGACAAGCTGCCCAGTTTTCGACTGCCGAACGCAATATGGCCTGCCGCTACCAAATTATAATTCACACAACTAAAATACACAAACGCACGCACAATATACTTGCCAGCAAACGATAAGAAAAAAATAACACTTATATAGTATCATGGTTAGAGCTGGTCAAATTATATTCTCGCTTAATTTGAATTAGTATTGATCCTTGTCACTTGAAAGGTATCTCAAGAGGGCTTCCCTTAATTAAAAGAAATTTAAGTATGTGAAACACTTGTTTATCAGAGAATGGTAAGTATAATGTGTCATTTAAAATGGAACTATGTTTCAAGTAACAATTTCACTGACATATTTTACTCGATTAAAAAGCTTCTGAAGTTCGAGCTACCTCTATGGGAAATTTCATAACTTTGGCACAGTTACTTTTGGATTCATAATACAATACAATACAATACAATACAATACAATACAATACAATACAATACAATACAATACAATACAATACAATACAATACAATACAATACAATACAATACAATACAATACAATACAATACAATACAATACAATACAATACAATACAATACAATACGTATACAATGCAATACAACATAATATAAAATAAAAAGCATAATAAAATAATAAGCATAACACCTTCTGGTGGACATAAAACAAACAAAATATGATAAAGTGAACATAAAAAATAAGATTGTATTTTTTAATGACTCCTACTTAGCAAGCTCGTATTTTAGGACATACTTTACTATATTATATAATTATAATGAATACATAAATAAAATTAAAAAAAAAATTAAAAAATAACTATTTTGTACACATTGTATTTATGTTACTGAAATGAAAAAAAAAATTTTTTTAGAACTTTTGCCTGTTTGTACGTTTGTGCACGCTAATCTCAGAAACGGCATAGCCGATTTGAATGCGGCTCTCACTGATATATTGTGTAGCAAGCTTCCCATAACATTTAGTGTTTGTTTAATTCCAACCAGTTTACAAACAAAAATGTTAATTGAAATAATACGCGCCATTCCAGAAACGCGCTTCAGTGAATTGGATCTTATTTCGAATACAACGCGTGGTATAGGCGTATCGGCGGACTATACAATCTTTACTATATTATATAGTATAATATACAGTATGAATTGACAAATAGGGAGATGGTGAAGCAAGCCGCGATCATTTATCTCTATACCGATACAGTTCTTACAGTTAGATATCCGGTTTTTAGTCGATACTTGGAATTACAAGTGAGTTATGAACGCGATTTCTATTCTTCATTAATTAAAACGGCACTTACGATTGAGAAGTTACGGCATATAATCGGTTGTAGCAGTTTTTCGAAAATAGTATAAATGCAATATTATTAAGTATTACAGATGGTGAGTACTCTGTACTCAACAGTATTAAGTGGATATATTAAATGTGGAATACGAAAATACGGAAGGCCTTTTGTTGAGTGCTTAAGGTGTAAGCTTCCTGGCTCATTCATAGCTTTGTGTTCATTTCCTAGCTTCAATTAGAAATGAACTTTACAGAGTTGACTTAAAAAAACTTTGAAATAAGTAGTGGACAAAACGTTTTTTTTTTACTAATACAAAAAAAAGTGTGTGTGTCAGCTCCGACGTACGACTAGAGTATTGTCTTTGACTATGCAGTAGGAAAAGAGCGTAAATAAACGCACGATCTATTATACTAAACTCTACTAAAATATTTTTTATAATTCGCACTGCTAAGGATTGGAACTCCCTGGCGGCTGTATTTCCGAGCTCCATACAACCCAAATCTTTTCAAGGTTCGAGTGAATTGGCATCTTATAGATGAGCTCGCTCCATCGTCGGCCTCATCTTTCCTACACGGATGCTGGCCAAGAGCAAAGCCATCTTTAATAAAATAAAAAAATGAAAAATGGCGACGTCTATCGGATTTGGGTAGAACTGCTTAGAAAAACATAACGCTTTTTAGTTAACGCTCGTTTTGATTTTACTCCTCATAAAATTTCCATACCCAGGGCCTTTTAAAAACTAAGATATGCTATGTCAATTCAATAATCCTCCCAATCCTCCATACCTCTCATCGTTTATTCTAATCCAAGCTGATGGCCTATAGCGTTTCTGATAAGTTTCTGTCAGATTCTGAGACAGCAAACACTTTACCTGTAACAAAACAAAAAATAAATTAAGAACAAATAGCTTTAAAGTAACAAAATAACAAAGTGGAGTTTTTTGTGTACGGAGTGCTTTTATATTTTTATTGAAAATTCGTGTCTATTCCGTGAAATATAAGTTAACGATATTTTTAACAGTAAAAAAAAAGAAGATAATTATATCCACTGCAAAGCAGTCAAATAGCCATAGCATAGCAAATCAAATGGTATTTTTGGAGTGGAGTTGATATGTAAATTTAATTAAGGTAATTAATTATTGCATTAAAATATGTGGGTAACACGTATTTATAAGTAACACTTTTAAAACCGGAAAAGCTCGTGTACATTCAGAGGGAATTGGATGAAAATTATAACATAAATAAAATATAACATAACCCGTGATCAAAAAAATATTTAAAGTGACGAAAAGATAATTAAATTCTTAGAGACATTATAATACCAAATAAAACCACAGCCATCCATAAAGAAGACGGTAGCCACTTAATCGAAACAAAAACTGTTTCATTATCTGCGATCTTTGTTTTTTGTATGGCAATAAAAATAAATTTATTATCAAAATAAAGTTTAACGATCTACTAACATTATAAATTCGAATGTTTGTGAGGATGAAAGGATTTTTTTTTCTGTTTCACGGAAAAATTACTAAACGTATTTTAATAAAACTTTCCAGCATGTAGGGGCAATCTTTAAGGCCATATAAAGCTTTTAGGCAATCAATAGTAGTAAGTATATAAAAAGCGATAACGATAATTAATTGTTGATTAAAAATTATGTCAAATTTTAATTGTAAGCCGCGAATTTGGGTTTGACGTACTTTAAAGTGTTATCTAGTGTTAGTAGTGGTAGGGCACACTGCGTTTCGCAGTCATTTGGGCAGCCTGCCTGGCGGCAGTGACCATCCCCTTACAGAAGACCACCGTGAAATAACAGCATATACGTGCTGTTGTGTTTCGGTGAGTGAGTAAGGGATGCCAGAGCCCATTTCCTTATCCCCTCCTAATCCGTTATCCAATCCTACTGTAGTCGGCAGCGCACTTGCAGCACCAGTAGCGTTGCTTGTGTTATAGGCGACGGTAGCCACCTACCATCAAGTGGACCGTCAGCCTGTCTGTCGACATAACATTAAAAAAAAACCTATATACTAATATGATAAATAAAGTTGAAAAGTTAGTTTTTTTTTGTTTTTTGTTTGGTTGGTTTGAACTCTGGAACCACGAGTCAGATTTTAAAAAAGCTTTTTTTCATTTGATAGTCAATTCTTAAAGAAGATTGGCTATCTATAATCACGATTTGAACCTGTAACCGCTCAAGTTGCGTAGCCTCTTGGAGAGGATTGGGACAACCCGAAACGCTCACTCGCCGACCGAAACTCGGTGTAAATGTGTTCTCAAGGGCGCCGGCTGCTTGAAGGGAGATGCTCTCCATATGTCTCTCCTTCGTCCGCAAAATGTTAATAGAGGACACCGCACCATAGACCATAGACCTCGGTCACAGCCGCATTGGTCCAAACCAAATAATTCAATCGTAGCTTTTCCACAGAATCCTCCATGCAGTCGCAAATGATGTTGTGTGTCCAACCGTAGTTATGCGACTAGTGCACAGACTACGCACATTTTTACACTATAAACCTTAGAAGGAAAAAAGTAACGAAGAATAGAAAGCGAAAAAGAAGTAATAGCGTATAAATAATAGCACAGTCTAACCATACTTATGTCATTATGTCATACAGTCAGGCAACGAATGTACTTGCGTAGAGCAACGTTCGGCGAACTCGCTTCAGTTTGCAGGCTCGAACATTGAGCGTTGCCCGACTGTATGACGTAAGTATGGTTAGACTGTGATAATAGCGCGTGAGAAGCAATGAGAAACCAACATTACCGAAAACAACGCGTGCCTTTGTAATTTTAAATTAAATGGTGAGTGAAACCGCAGGAGATAGCTAGTAGTTTATACATCAGAATTATACATGGACTGAAATTTAGTATCATCTTCTAGTTGCTGATGATACTGCCATACTAGCCACTCACGTCGATCCTATCTTGGCTTCTGAGGTTCTCCAGGAACACATCAACAACATATCAACATGGTTAAAACGCTGGAGACTAAGAGTCAATGAGACCAAGTCGGCTCATGTCACATTTATTCTCAGAAGAGATACATGTCCACCAGTACACATGAATGGAATACAAATCCCTCAAAAAAATGTGGTCCGGTACCTGGGAATGCACCTGGACAGACGTCTAACCTGGAAAACACACATCCAAACAAAAAGGAAGCAACTTGGTCTACTACTGAACAAAATGTACTGGATGCTGAAAAGAAAATCAAAACTGGCCTTGGAATCTAAACTAATGATCTACAAGTACATAATAGTACCGGTCTAGTCTTATGGGATCCAGCTCTGGGGTACCTCCTCAAAATCCAATCTAAATATTATCCAGAGATTCCAGTCAAAAATCCTCCGAATTATAGCAGATGCGCCCTGGTTTGTCTCAAACGAGACAATACATAATGACCTCCAGATACCATACATACAGGAAAAAATTCAAGGAATCGTCTATAGATACAAGGAAAGGATAGACTCGCATCCAAACATATTAGCCCAGGATTTACTGAGAACTAACGGAGCAAAAAGACGTCTGAAGAAAAGAGTGCCGACAGGCTTGCTATAACTAGCAATTATAATAATTTGAGGGAAGTATGATGGAGTGCATCCCGGCATGTCAACTGAAATATAGCCTAAACATCTTTGAATGTCCGTGAAATGTGACAGATTGTGATGAAGAAGAAATCCAAAAAAAAAAACTTCTAGTATTTTTCTAATATCACTAGGTACTCAAGTCTATTACTAATTTCACTTCTTGAAACAGCTTATTGAAATGAAAACATAAAATGGTCTATAAAAAATATGACAAAAGTACATATAAAAATTATCTTTTTTCAACATATCCACGGATGTGGATAGGATAGGAGCACTTAATTTATTATAATCGCATTGCTCGTTCACTGAACAAAATGAAAGGGTAATACATTTTTCATAACATACCTAAGTAGATAGAGTAAGGATTAAAACTTCAAAGAGTAACCGTTATGCATTTTAATCAGACTAACAACATTTTGTGCCCACGGTTTCACTAAAAGACCTTGGCGCCCGACCGTTGATATTAGGCCTTGAACTTGCTGTCCGAGTACAATGCGTCTGTCGCCTTACGTGCACGGGGTATTGTTTGTCATAAATATTCACCTGTAGGATATGTATGTTGGTTTATTATCTTTAAAAAAATGAGAGAAAATAAATTAATGATACCTACCTAGTCAAAATTGCGAAGATGGTTAGATAAATTGATATTTTTTGCTTTTAAATTTGTGGTTACATTTAATTTATTTTATTTTTATGTTAAGGTCGGCAGACAGGCTGAATGACGGTCAACTTCATGGTAGGTTGCAACACACAGGTGTTACAAGTGCGCTGCCTACAGTAGGATTAAGGGATCTGGAAGTGATAGAGAAATGGGCTCTGGCATCCCTTACTCACTCACCGAAACACAAAAGCACACCTGCTTTTATTTCACGGTGGTCTTCTGTAAGGGTGGTTTTGCCGCCAGATGAGCTGCCCAAATGACTACAAAACGCAGTGTGTCCTGCCACTACTTTCCAGATCCAGACCAGAGCCAACTTTGAAAAGTTCATTTGCAAAGTTGACCCTGCCGCGAATCGAACCTAGACACCCTAGAATAGAGCGTTAAAGTAAGCACTATAACCATTCATCCAATAGGCTCGTCGAATTGGAAAAGAATGGAAAAGAAATATTTTATTTATAATTTATATATAATATATTATCAACCAGCAGAACCCTGGCTACGCTTCTAAACATTTAGTAGAAAGCAGTTATTTTGACACTACGAACAGACACTTTAATTTTATTTGTATAGATTAAGTATTTTTTTAACAAATTTTTTAAGGAAATTTTGTAATTGTAACTTTCAATTCTTGCCAGTTTTTGCCAGTTGCCAGAATTCTAAGTTTGCATGTATATGTTGTTGATGCTTACAATTGCTAGAGCCACCTGTGCAGTGGACATGGTATGTAATTTAAGTAGGTACATGTGCTGTTAGCGTCGATGAAACGATAGTATAAAAAATTAAAACACCCATAGAGAAAATTTATTTTTTTATTTATATTTTATTGTTCAGGGACCTCCTTCCTACTCCTTTCTCCCGTGTTAAAAGTTTCATAATTACGGTTTTGTAAATGCAATCTCCTTTACTTCGTTAGAAATTCGGAGAATAATAATAAATCATACTTTCATGCAATGAGTTAAAATAAGGTGTCCAAGTGTCTTAACTAAAACTGAATAACTCTAGTGCCGCTGTTGTATATTGAAAATTTAAGTTTGGGCAAATTTCTCGAAACGGGACGACCTAAACAACTTGCCAAGAAACTGTTCGGAGTTTCAAACACTTAGCTACGAAATGAACTGAGCTCCCAAGACTAAACTTACAAAATAGAAGGGCCATTTCATAGCAATAGCAAAACTGTTTCAAAATAGGAACACAGTTCGTGGAACGATGGACTGACGGTAGAGCCTAAGGTTTGAAGATGTCAAATAGAAAAGAAAAAACCTTTCGGTAAAATCGTTTGGTTTCTTTATATACTCATAAAGAGTAGGAGTAATCGTTCTAATAGCATTGGATTTGAACTATTGAACATGTGCAATAAAACTTAATCTCTATATTTAAAAATGAATTCCCATTTCTTTTGGTCACGGCATCACGCGTGAACGGGTATACCGATTTTAATTCGGTTTTCACTAATGGAAAGACGGATAAACGGGGAATGTTCATATATAAAAATTGCACCCCGGACGAAGCCGGGGGCGGGTCGCTAGTACATAATAAAGTTTCCAACAAAGTAAAATCTGTTGCTTTGGAATATCATGGTGAATAACTAGAGTAGCAAACCTCTTTATAGAGAGTAAATAAAATGTCTCCGCTTTTCTTCACGACGACGTAACTTTAAAAATAATAGATATTTGAAGGAAATATATATTTATCTCTTTTACGCTAGTGTGATCTTAACGTAGTGATAACGATTTGATAGAGATGGCGATCGATACGCTTCTAGCGACAAGCTTGGTGTTGCCCAAAGATTTCCAATATATTCTATCTATACTGGTACATTTAATTTTTTTGAACTTTAATTTTCTTAAATTTACATATTTTGGTATTTTTTTTTTGTAAAAAAACATCTTTCTCAGTTTTATAAAGCTTCAAACAGTTATTTTAAAAAAAGACTCTAATCTTCATAAGTCTGCAAGAAATAAAATATTTTATGTTTGAATAGGAACGAAAATAAAATAATCAATTTATAAATCGCGCAAATAGTTCACGGTAAATAAATGAAAATCTTTATTTGCTCAAACACAAGTCTACAGGAACTTAATTACGTCAGTAATTAATTACGAACTTAATTACTATAGTAAATTAGTAATTACGGTGTTGTTCCATTTTGTTTCTCTGTCGTTTTTAGAGCGAACCAAGTTTCACCTTTTGAAATTTAGCGAAATTGTTAAAGGAAATTAGTTTAGACCAAACTTACTTGACATGGTCGTTAGATTCAAACATTGGAATTCCAGTCTCAAGATAAAGGACAACGTTCAAAACCAGGCCATGTTATATATAAGTCGTAATTACTCATTAATTATAAGTCGTAGCAATACATAAAAAGAACATGACATTTCTGGGACATAATATAAAGATTTGCATCACAACAAAAAATTGAAATTAATTTTATATCTAGTTAATTAATTTCTAAAATGTGTAGCCCCATTACCAAATTACAATATAAATCCCAACAAAATCTATAATCTCTTCCCACCCAATGGTACCTACAAGCTTCAATCGTTAAAACGAAAATAAATTGATGGCCTGATTTCCATACAAAATTCATTGATCTCTTATTCTTGCTACAAAAAATTTTGGGCCTTACACGATTGAAGTAACAGAAGACCGTCGTCGTAACAACAGCAGCAAGCTGTTGTATTCCCAATTGCCCTATCCCGCTTCTCATCCCTTATCCTGAAGGATGAATCATATCAAAGTTAGCAACGCACTTGCAACCCTATGACATTGCTTGTGTTAACTTCAAAAATTCGTCATACAAGATAAAGGCTAATATTTGTAAATGTGAAAAAAGATTGTGAATATTGAGGATATCTGCGTAAAAACAGCTTTCGATTTTTAATACTTCACTCGATATAATTAAATCCTAAAGTAAAACTCTAATACGGAATTTTAAACAAATTTTGCTCTTATTATTAACTAGCGGCCCGCCCCCGGCTTCGCCCTTGGTGCATTTTTTATATACATAAACATTCCCCGTTTATCCCTCTTTCCATTAGTCAAAACCGAATTAAAATCGGTCTACCCGTTCGAAAGTTATGGGCGTACATACATTGCGAAGATCCATTTTTATTTATATAATAATAATAGATAGATTAATGCACTATTTAATAAATAAATGAATGAAAAACTTACTTATATTTTTGCACGGTATTTTTATAACGAACCAATTAAAACATTTTTTTTTAAATATAATCTGATGCACTTGGCAATGATTACACTTGGCACTGATACAGGCTATCACGTTTTCAACTGATTCAATTTGGTCGTAATAGAAGTAGGCAGGTGCGTCGCGAGTCGTGACAAGGGTAACGTTTTTTGTTAAATGTCTATTGAGGCGTTCGAACAATCGAATTATTGACTTATCTACTAGCAACCCGCTTTCGTTATAAAATAAAGCTATGATCCAAATTTCAGATTTCTAGAGCTTTGGCTATGCGTTTGCTATTTGGCTGTGCGTTGATAGCCAGCCAGAACAAACGATTTTATAAGTATAGATTAACGACCAGCCCCCGGTTTCGAATGGATGCAATTTTATTTTATTATATATTATAACCTCCTGACAAAACATGCCGTATCAAGAAGTACCGCCTTGAGGTGTTGATCGAGGTTTTTCGCTGTAAAACCGTTCACCGATACAACTATAGGGACGATGATTACCGAATCGACGCCCACATGACGGTCACATCGTGAGCCAAGTCTACGAAAGTCTATGTCTTGCTGAGTTTGTCTTTTTCGACTTTCGCGAGGTATTATTTTATTAACATAGCTATGCATATGTACTACTCATGTTTAGTATTACATAAAATAATTCGAATTTCGCGTGTATACAGGTTATAAATAAAGAAAATTGTATAAGATATTGCTTATGAAAACTCTTTGTTTATCCTGTTGTTTATAGCAGAAATATTTTTGAATACATTCTTTTCTCGCCTATCGTATGGAACTATCCAGTATGTCTGCTACAGTATGCAATAAATAACTCCAAGTAACATATCGTGATGGCGTAGGTACTTGTAAAGTTTACGCATCAATTATAGTAAATTTCTACACGAGAATTTGAGACAGTTCATAATACGGAACAAGATAGTTGCAATAACATAAATATGACGAAAAATATTGCTAACGAAATAAGAAAGCATGCTTTTATGTACAAAGTAATTGTTTTTATGTAAAAACCCTCCAATTTTATTTGATTTTTGAAAACAAAGTGTTAAAATCCTAAGCAACAATGTAAAATATAATAATGATTTCACATGTTATCTTAATAAAATCGTAAACGAGCTGTGCCTGTACATGAAATATTTTTTCAAAATAAAAAAAAAAGATTTGTACCCTTTGTTGTACTTATGTTACAGAGGAAAAAAAAATTTTTTTTCTGTTTGTCTGTGCGTTTGTGCACGCTAATCTCAAAAACGGCTTAACCGATTTAAATTCGATTTTCAGTTATATATTATATTCCTGTAACATTTAGTGCATGTTTCATTCCAATCGGTTTACAAACAAAAAAGTTACATGCTATACCTATTACCAGGCATACGAAGTTGCGGGCTCAGCTAGTATAAACCAAATTTATATAAATTAAACTTCACAATGAACCGTGAATAAAGATTTCCTCTATTGTCATCGAAATATAATATTAACGTTCTTTGCTGTCTATTGTATGTATACTAGACCGACGCGCTCCGGTTTCGCCCGGATGTAATTAGTGGCATTAGTATGCATAAAATGTGGAATAACGTACCTTTAATAATAATAATATAATAATATTATATGCAAATTCAAAATTATATATGTACTGAATTAGTTCTCACTCCGTTTGTACTATTAGAATTGTTACTATTTACTACGATACTGTTTAGTTCATATTTTATCGATGGTAAACGGCCCACTGAGCATTTTCCTGCGGCCCGAATAAACTTTGAAAAGAGCCAGATAATGCGGCCCGCGAGCGTGTTAAAAGCATCAAAATAATATAACGCTACTTAAAAACCGTTCTAATTAAAATTATTTAGTTGTATAATTATGTTAGGAAGACGATGCTATGAGAAAAACAGTTAGCAGTAACCTGTTACATTTTTGGGACTTGTAAAGCGTATCAGGAAAGCACAAGTGTCCCAATATCACACAAAATGTATATAGAGAAAATGGGAATTTGATCTGAGAAAATGGGAAGAAAATGTGACAGAATTTGAAAAGCGTTTTCAGGAATTTAAGTCCCAAGAAAACAATTTTTATTTTTTTACTGATCTTTTCACTATCGATATTAATAAAGTTCCCTCACACAGAAATTTTATAGTGTCGGTACAAGTAATTGCCTATGCAATACCAAGAAATGACAAAATTTGCCTGTAAAATCCTTTCAATGTTTGGAAGTACCTATAAGTGGGAACAATTATTTTCTTTGGTGAAAGGAAATATCGCGATTGACGGACGCACACTTGGACGCAGTTTGAAAAGTTATTTTAAAACTGCGTAATTTTAAAATCACGCCACAAATAGCTTTGTCAAATATCTGGCAAAAGTAGTTAATGTTTGATTGTACGTTTTTTGTAATGTCTCTTTTATTGAAAATTTAATAAGTCCTATAATATTACATATTTTTGTTAAGATTTTCAGTAGGTAGTTTATTTTTTTAAATATTAGGTTTTGCGGCTCACCTAGTCTACGGTCTTCATGCTTTTAGCCCACCAGTGAGTTTGACATGGCTAGTATAGATTATATTAGGAATGTAAATTGTATAAGAAAATAGATATTCAGAAGCTCACATGAGCTCCTCCTATTTGTAATTTACCCATTATATTGTGTCGTAAATATATTTTTTGATAAGTTTATATCAATTAATGTATGTCCATGATGTAGATTAAGTGGTGCTACTCAATGAACTGCAAGAACTTTATATTATTTCGATAGTGCTACTAGAAAACTTTCGCTAAACTATGCCATTAAAAAAAATCTTTAATTTACAATGAATTTAATTAAAACCAGTCCACGACTTCGTTACCGCCTCCTTTTCTCGTTTATTTTTGTGAGGCGTTTTATCAGTACTTTTATTAGCAACACTTAGTTTTATTTTTGTATGAAATTAAATATATCCTAAGTACGTTATTTTCTGACAATCTGTATGGAAAATTTCATGCGTGAAAGTATAACAACAAACAAAAATTACTTTCGAATTTACAATATTGGTCCAGATTAGCAGAAATATTCGAAATTAAAGATTCTATTTATTAGCATGGCACCTAGCCGAGATATACAAGCTGGGGGTCTTTGAAGACACTCACTCATAGACCTCTCCTAAGCACTTCCGTTGCTTTATGAGATCATAATATGTTTTGTGGTTGACACTTTGAAATACAATACGTAAAATGATGTAAGACATAAACAGATAACATACATATTTGTGACGGTCTAGAACTCGACTCCACTGACTCTATTACGACCTCAAAAGAGCTGTTCCATTTAACAGGCAAAGTTATTAACCACTTACCATCAAGTGGACCGTCAGCTTCCTCACCGATCTTTAAATAAAAGGAAGTGGAAAGCAACTTCACAAAATTTCATTAAATCAGAGGACGATGAACGAGTGATTTTTATTTATTTATTGAAATTAATTACTTTGCAAAAGTTAACTAGTTAATTGCTGTATTAAGTGATTTATTTTTTGAGCCAATAATTGAAACTAAATTAATCTTTAGATATTATTTTCTTTGCATTTGAAAATGTTATTGGTTATTGTATCTAGTGAAGAAGAAAATCCAAAGAAAAATAATATGTAGTTTGCAAATATAGGAAGAAATATGCAAAGCACAGGAAATATAATTAAAACAAGGACTAACCTTAGATCGAACACATATTTTACGAAAGTGAGCGCAACCTAATAACCTATGAATTAGGGTGCAATATTGCACAACAATTTTTTGTAGCTTCTCGGAGATAACAGAACATATTTAAAATTGGAAGATTTTTCTTAAACATTGTGTAAAATATGAAATACAAAATTAAAGTAGCAAATTAAAACTTTAGTGCAGAACTTAAGTTAATTAATAAGCTTAAAAATATAGTCGCTTAAAAACTTTATTGCTACGAAAACTTTGTACAATGATTTACTTTTTTTCTTAGAAAATATTCTTCTTTATAGAAATCTGCTCGATTCAAACTTTTTAAATATGCTCTGTATTTTTACCTAAGTTTTAATTTTACTGTAACAAGTCCAAATTAGGCGACGAAAATAAAGCTTTTCTGCTAAGTCCTCATTTTAAGCAAGTGTTTCAGCGACTAAGTCGCGCGCTTTGTCTGTCTACAGAAGGATAAGTGGACGTCTGCATATTCAAATATAATCGATTAACAAAACATTTTCGGACTCTTAGATGCCTTACGATGGCTAAGATGTAGCTCAAAATTGTCGCGTAGTCAATTTTGCGTCTATCAGAAGACGAAACTTAACCAGATGTAACTTTAATACATTTAATTATTACGGTAGACCTACACCCACACTCAACAATGGACAATTATGAAACTTATTTCTTGAGAAGAATGTTGATATCCATAAAAATATTGGTTCAATTAAAATTAAAATGTTAAGTGGATGGCCGGTTATGTTTTATTCATATAGAGATAACATCGCGTATGGCCTAATAGCGCTTCTGTCAGCAGTAAGAATTAACTGTGCACAAAATTAATGTCTATACATTCCTGTTACGTCCGTTGCAGAGAACAGCTCGTAAATATTGCTGAACATTTATCTTTTAAGCTAATAGAGTTTATTGTTTGTAATTTCGAAAGATTATTTATACCAATATTATAAAAAGATGAAGTTTATTGTATGTTTGTACGTAGGGGGCTAAGGGGTAATCTTCGAAACTACTCATCACCAATAGTTAGAACAGGATTTCAGGATGGACATAACAAAAATTTCTTTCGAACGCTGCTTTAACGGTGTGAGATATATGGTTGATTTCTATTGAAAGGTTGTATAGAGCTTCATAATGCCTACAAAAAAGTCAACGACACCATTTATGTCTAACTTTTATATTAAAGCCACATAAACTACTTTTTGTGTTTAAAAAAATCGTTAGGCGATGTTTATTGGTCATATTATCAACAAAATTATGAATCCTTATCAAAATCAGCAAAAGTTTGTCGTCACAAGTACTTAATACACGTGATTTTTGCTTTTTACTGCATATGTTTTGGACGTAGGTCCAAAACATATAAACAAAACATAAACATATGCATAAGCATGTCCGAAACATATGTAAAGCGCGACCGCGCCGTGAAACCACAGAGGCAGTGCAAAGTCAAGACGCGTACGCGACGACTGCGATTTAGGTAATTGATTTCTACTTGTTAAGTTGGCAATGAAACCAAGCCCCTAAATGTCTTAGACGAAGGTTTGATCTGTGGGCAAGTCACAGAGTTTAAGTCTGTTACACAGACGTTGTCATCACACTTTTAACACATCGAAATAATTTATATACAGTGTTCAAAGTCTATAAAACAGTGAATTAACCAATATTACTGATACCGAGAAACAATACGAATTCCACGGGGGTGAAGCCGCGAGCTCAACTAGTTTTTTTTTATAAAGTTCTCGTAATATAAACTTGTGTTTGAAAACAACATTTTACACACACAACAGCTAACCAACTTTCACTCAAAAACATTCTAGTCATAATATACCTACTGTTCAATTAGTCAGTCAGTCATAAACTGAGCCTTTTTAACGGCAATAAACACCCTCTTATAGAAAACATCAGTGAAATTAAAGTGCGATGTGCTGTTCGTTTTTCGGTGAGCTCTCAAGGGATACCAGAATTTGTCTCAATTTTCTTTCCTATTTCTTACAATTTATTCTGTAGTCAGTAGCGCATATTCAACCCTATGGTTAATCTATTCTAAAAATAATAAAGGGAGAGTGGATTATGTATGTTTATTTATATGTGGAGCTGCACCTATTCGGAAAATTCCTTCACTATTTGATAGGTATAATATTATGTATACTAATCCCTCCAATTGCTCCCGGGCGAAGCCGGGGCTCGTTAGTCTAGTTTAAAAAAAAAGAAAACAACATAGATCAATAAAAGAATACACATGGCAAAATGATTTAGATTAAAATATGTTTTAAATTTCAATTTAAAAAAATACAAAAACAATAATTTCCATTTCAAAACTCTAAATTGTTAAAAAATGGGAAAGTTCGTGAGGATGGATGCATGTATTTTTTGGGTGGATGTTTGTTTTTACGTGTTTTTATTTTTTATTTTTACGTAAAAACTACTAAACGGATTTGGATAAAATTTGGCACACAGATAGTTTATTACCTGGATTAACATATAGGATACTTTTTATCCTGAAAAATTGTGAGGTTTCAGGAGGATCGCCTAAAAATTTAAAAAATTCAGCACCACAGTCGTCACAGCTATAAAGATATCGTATGTTTATTGTATACATATTTTCATTTTTCAACGCAGACAAAGTCGCGGGCACCAGCTACTAAAAATATAAAGTTTTTTTTAATCAAGTATATAATTGAAGTCACTTAATACAAATAACACAAGAGTGCGTAATGTAACCGGTAGAAGAGTGGTGTCATGGTTCGATGCATGGGAATGTTGCGCGAACCCTTAGATTCACATGAACCTGGGCAACGGAACCACTCCATGCACAACTATATCTCTTCACTTATCGAGACCAGTTTTTATATCATCTTTTTTGTATGTTGCATTTATTTTAGTCATTTCTGAAAATTTATCGATTTAAGTTTACTATTGGGTAATACTTAAGTTAATGACACAAGTCAAAGACATATCGCTAAATTTACTTATTTAAGAGCTTCACTTGGGCAAATGACATTTACATTAGAACTCGCTGGCGGCGGAGACAATTCAACAGCCTAGAAATTGTGTTTTTTTTTTGTTTTTACCATTAGAACAATACACGAAAAAAAATTATACAATTTTTTAAACTGAGATTAACTTATTAATAGGTATAGGATTCATGTGCGCGCAATAAGCCGTTTTCGAGACAATTTTCAATAAAAGTCAAATTCTTCTTGTGTTCTAACTTTTTTTGTGGAGTTTCTATTACTTTAATGAAAATTCTAATTAATGCAATTGGTTCTTCACATGTTTAAGTATAATATATATTTTATCAAAGCAATTGTAACATCTTCATTAAACAATGGATATTTTTAGTATTTAGCGTTTGTCTCCACCATAATAACATTAAATTAATTTTTATTTACACAAACTACTCGAAATGGAAATAATTGTAAGTATTTAATTGTTTTAATCTGTTATCATCATCTCAGCCGTAGGACGTCCAGTACTGGACATATAGGTAATTTTCCAATGGGACCTGTCAGGATAGATCGTCTGTCCACCTTGTGGATGGATGTCCTAGGCTGCGCTTGTCGATCCGTGGCCTGCACTCGAGAACCTTCCGCCCCCAACGGCCAATGGGTCTCCGTACTGTGTGTCCTGCCCACTGCCACTTCAACTCACTGATCCGCCCGGTTATGTCGGTAACTTTCGTTCGTCTAGGAATCTTTAATGCCAACTTGCCCTTCTGCTAATAAGCCATCTCATCATTTCTGATTCGATCTGGCAGTCCCCGACGTTGAGCTTTCCTATGTGGCCCATATTTAGAAACCATGTTTCAGCGCCAAATGTCAACATTGGTCGAAAACTTTTGTTTTAAGACAAAGAGGAATTTTGGATGATGTCTCGGAGTTTTTCTAATGCCCATCCGAGCTGGATTCAAGGATTGACCTCCTCGAAGTTGACTCGACACAAATCTACAGCAGGATCTCTTATTTACATTTATATAAATAAATGTAAAAATGTAACGGCTATAAGTGAATCCGAATTTCATTTACAGCAGTTACACCACAAAGTATGTTCTACCCGAAAAGGGCTACAATATGGGCTTCTTCAAGTGAGTAGTAAATAAATTCCTGCAAGGTCGGCAAGGCACATGTGCCTCTCCCGGTTGTTGCTTGTGTCTTTAGGCGACGATAATCAGCTACCATCAAGTGGACCTTCAGCCTGCCTTAATAATATAAAAAAGGGACATTGAAATATTTGTATTTAATTGTTTTAATCTATTATAACTTTTCTATTTTTTTATTATAATTAATACGTTTTAATGTAATAAATAAATGAATTAATGCTTCTTATTTCAAAATTCTTTAAAGTCATAATAGCAACAGTATAATTACCATCATCATCGATCACATGATGATGAGATGTTATGCTTTTAAGTAGTGATCTATAGTTAACTATGTATATTTCACTCTTAAAAACCTGCATATCTAAATTAGTGTAAAAACTATGTTCGTAATAATAAATCTTAGGAACTCTTTCCGAGAAAAGGTCGCTCGAGATATATAGCTCCCGTGAGACAAATTGCGTTTTCGCTACTCGACCTATCTGTTTTCAAGTCTAGGAAAAGAACACTTTCAAAATGTCCGATGATACTTTTGTAATGAAAACTATAATAAATGTATGCGGCGAGAAAGTGTTTTTCGTATATCTGGATGATATGGGATTGTTACCTATACATTAACATATATACATAGGTACATTTTATAAAATAGATTCGCTGTCCGCCTCCATCTGTATCTCCGCTAACTTCTTCTGCCACTCAAGATTTAAATTAAGAAGCTCCACGCCATCAATAAGAAAAAATCACTGCTTTGTTTTCCTTTTCAGCTCGTTCAAACATAAAGCCAATGTAACAAAAAATATATACGGTCTATATTTCTGACGAGTTATTTTTGTTTTAAGAACAATGATTTACGAGAAAATAAATAAAATTTTAATGTATTTCTTTGTTACAAAAATCGATTCAACTCGGTTGTTTCAAGAAGTATTGCAATGCTATAATCAAATGATAAAGTTCCATTTACGCTATAAATGACACGAACAGTTTTTCATTTAATTCAATACTTTTGAGAAAAACAAAGGTTTTTGATATTTTCGAGTAGCGGTTTCCCCTAGCTGGGGCCGGGTGTAGAGAGTCCAGTTGCCCAAGGTCATTCGCGTGGTGATAAACGAGTATAAGAAAAAATTGCATTCGTGCGAAACCACTCATCGAATTTGAACACGGTTTCACCTATAGAAATAGCAATAAACGAGGAATGTTTGTATAATTTGCAGAAATAAATAGTTAATGCTATGTATTACATCACGGAGCTGCCATAGTAGGCTCCGTGTATTGCATAGACAAGACACAGACACGCATAAGTAAAGCGCTGTGTTGATGCCTTAATGTTTACGCAGATTTTTTTAATGTAAATTTTTTTGTGACTTTGGATACCGTCGCCTAGTAACAAGAGAAAATCTTCAAAATTACTCATTTGATTAAAAAAAATCTTTCACTAAAAGTTAAAATAGAATTTCAGAATGGACATAGGCATAAGAAAAAATAATAACAAATCTTCTTTCTCCGAGTCCCAAACGCCCCCATTTATATAACTACTTCCCCCCCTTCACGTCGTTACGCCCTCTGTCGCCCAGGCTTGTTGCCAGGGTTGCTTACTGTTAAATATTGCTTACGAATAAAGATGACGGCGCTTTTGATTAATGAGAGTAAACAGCAATGACAACAGTCAGTTGTCAACTGGACAGCGGGATCGGAATGTCATTGTCGTGGACTCTGACACAACACCGAGCGCTAGCGCAGAGGCTAGCGCTCGGTGTTTTGTTTTTCAATGCGGATGAAGTCGGGGGCACCAACTGTTATTTTAATAAAATAATAAGTCTTCACCAAGATAAATATTCGCTGTTATTTTCTCTCTAACGAAAAAGTAAATTTAATAGAAGTTCGATAGATTGAAAAATTTAGTGACGAGAATAACAATTATTTTTTAGACAACTATCCTTCCATTACCAAATAGTATTGTTAAAGACTAACCTACACTGTAGGTGGTTACAGTACCCTTTACACAATGACAGGGTAAAGGATAAATCATATATTTAATATATGGGATAAATACAATACTTATCTGTGGTCTTTTCTGTATGGAGGTGGTTAATGTTACCAGAAAGGTACATGATTTAAGCAGCTAGCATTACCTTGCCATTTTTAAAATATATTAGACAAACTGAACAAGATTCTGTTTACACCTTGTACTTGAGAGATAACTAAACCTTGTAACTTGAGAAATATCTAATGTAAACAGTTGCAAAATGTAAAATTGAATATTTTTACATTTTGCAACTGTTTATATATTTTATAAGTATTTCCTTTTTTTTCTATTATTGTTGTTGATTTTTCCACGATGCTGTTCTTTACACTGAGCGAAATGTATTTGGATTAGTAACGCGAAGAACTCTGGATGTAATCAAACAACGCGTCTCGGTCTAAAGCCGACGCCAGCATAGTTTCAAAGCTTTGAACACACTGCAAATAACTTTGAGCACGTGGTCTATTTGTATATTATGACATAACAAATTAGTTGTACAATAAACAAGCTCACAGGAATATTTTCAATTTCTTCGCAAACGCTGCAACAATTAAATCCTAAATCATATTCAAGTTTTGTAAATGATTTTCTCAAGCTTTGCTAAACAAAATTGAAATGAAAAAAATTATTAATTTACTAATTCAATACTGAATATACTGTAACATCCACTTTTTTGATAATTTTATCAGAAATTGTTACTAAAATATTCAATTTTGGTAAAATAATTTTAGTAAGTATCCATTTTATTTTAGCAACTTATTACCTAGTTATTTCAAAATGTTTCTTGCCATGTTCTTACTAACATTCTGTTTAGTATTAAATTGGCGAACCGGTGGTAAAATTAATGTATACAATACAATGACGATTATAAATGACTGAAATGTAAGGCCATTGCGTAAGCTCTGCTCTAATCGTAACTAAAATGTTTTATTATCTAGATTAATATATAGGAATTTTTTTATCCTAAAAAAATTTTAGGTTCCCGAGGGATCGTCTAAAAATATTTTTAACGCGAAAATAAAGCGAAAGTAGGTTTTTTGTTAGATACGCTTTTGTATCTAACAAAAAACCTATTTGAATAGTTAAGGTATTCAACCAATCACATTGAAACTTTGCATACACGTTGCTAGGAGTTTCATCCAGAAAAAAGTACTGTTCCAGAAGGATAAATCTAAAAATAAAAATAAAAAATTCAACACCTCACAAAAATATACGAGCTATAAGGACTGAATGTTTTAACGCCTAAGAAAAAGGAGCGCGGCCGATGTTGCAGGCAAAAGTAACATGTATAAAAATGACACATTTTCACCTAAACATCAAATATAGTACATTACTGCAGAGACTATGAAGTGAAGGATTGCCTCGCTAAAGCTCGGCCTTAATAAAGATCTGAGTCCGGCAATCCTCATTCCGGTTGAGGCTGGTATAGTGCTTTTCTCAATAAATGTGAGGAAATAATGAAACACGTGATAATGCAAAAAATTAGTATAATATGAAAAAATTAATAAAAAATTAATTTAATACACGGTTTTATTTAGAATAAAACAAACGCAAATGTTTACTAAAAGCAATAAATATTTAGGTAGGTACTGAAAAAAGTCCGCTTTCCCGCCTTTTTTTATTTTTTATTTTCAATGAGTGCAAAGGAAACAGCCATACAGCCCAGTCATCAAAAGAGCGCGCGCTCGCCCCTGCCTACTACGCCTGTGACAGCGGTGGGCGCGTTCGTGAAGACTCGTGAAACTTCGGATTTCATCGGGCTGAGCAGCGGCCAGGAATGAATTTTCATACAACATTCTTGGCCTAGGCCGAGAAAGAAATGTATGAGCCAAGAATTACAAACTTCGTGGCTTGTTTTTAGTCCAAGAATGCCTACATTTCCGAGCATGTTTGAGAAAATGATATTTTCTTGTCACGTATCACATGCATGTGACAAAACTTTGTATTTGGGTATACTCACAAATTAAAATTAAAATTTGTATCTGATATATTATGAGGCTAAAAATGATTGGAAATGATTATAATTCACGCCTCATACAATATTGCGAAGGAGTAACGAACAGAGATTGTCGAGGCCAGAACATGTGGTTTAACATGCAAGACACGGACTTCGTGCAATGCGAATATGTTTGTTCACATGAGACCGTGCATTCAACAGTCTTGTCGATGATGAGCAATACTCATATATGTATCAGTGCCGGACAAATTTCAATAGAAGCCTATATAAGGAATACGAATAGTATATATATGAAAATCGAATATACCAATATTTTATTCACAAATGCATATTATGGATTTGTTACTCTAGTTGAACGGTCTAGTATCTTTAAGTTTGATTGTTGCTACGTATTTCAGTTTAGAAAACCATTATAAGTTCCTATTACATATAGCTATCATATATAGGTACATAAAAAGGTACAAAAAAGTATAGATTTTGCTTTTTAAATAATGGTTCTTTAATTAATTATTCAAAGAACTACAATTTGAAATATTTTAGTTCAAAAGGCTTTAAGTATTATTTTATAATATACTAGCTGGTGCCAGCATCTTCGCCCGCATTGAAAAATAAAAAAATAACGCCTGACTAAATATATGAGCAATGTAACGCCTAACATCTTTATTGCAATTATAGCTTTGCCAAGCGTTAGATGATCCCTCGGGAACAGTTCTTTTTCTGGATGAAAAGTACCCTATAATTATCCTTTCCTGCATCCCTATGCAAAATTTGATGATGATCGATTCAGCGGTTTAGGCGTGAAAAGGTAACAGACAGACAGAGTTACTTTCATGTTTATAATATTAGTATGGATAATAGCAATTTCTGCAAATTATATGTACAAACCTTTATCGGTCTTTCCATTAGTGAAAACTATACATAAAACAATCCGTTGAATTGTTTAAAAGAAGTTATCAGACAGAGGCGGACAGTGACTTCATTTTAAAATAATTATAGATAATTAATAATTATAGATAATTATAGATATAGATAAATGTTAGTTTTTTAAGTAATAGTTAAAAAAACCATGATTATATTTTTGGTATATATTCCATTTCTTAAAAATATATTAATTTCAAAACTCAGATGAATCTTAAAAATGACTTGTAGGTAATATTGAATGAGAATTTTATTAACAGTCATGATGAAAGTTAAACAAATAGAAGAGAACAAAAAAAAACAGAAGATAAGTAGTGACTAAATATCTATTTGATATTAAGATGAGTCATTGACGGAATCAAACAAGTACTCATTGTCTTTTGTCTTTCGCATTCAGCCACTTCTCGCGAAGCCTTTCAGGTCGTCTGTCCACCTGGCCGCAGGGCGTTCTACGCTGCGCTTTCTAATTCCTGGCCTCTATTCGAGAAATGGCCATTTCAACTGGCTAATTCTCTCTGCTATATCGATAACTTTTAGTTCTTCGGCGAATTTCAGAATTTCTGATCTTATCCACCAAAGATACTCCGAGCATAGCCGTAGCTCCGTAGCTCGTTGAGCGACTTTAAACTTGTGAATTAGTCCTGCCGTACACATGCAATCTAGTAACCGACGACTCGCGTTTGATTCCTAGTTTCTATCGATTTTATTTATAAATACAAACATAGACTTACTTTATTGACATTACTTTATTGATTGACTTCAAAGAACCATTAGCGTTTACCCATTTTCATGGAAACCAACAATCATTATCAATCAAATTGCCCGTCTACTCTCGCCAAGTTGTGATTCAGAGCAATTAGTCGCCAACTTAACTACACCCTCCTCCTTCCACTCTCTTTCCCCTCACTTGTTTCCTCTGTATGAATAAACAGGGGTGAGTTGCAAGAAATTTTTGAGAATCATACATTTTTTATACCTATTCAAAATGATAACGATCAATCATCTATTTCATTTGCATTATTCAGTAAGTAATTTGTTAACTATTTGATAATATAATCTCTATATATAAAAATGAATCCCCATTTCCCTTGGTCACGGCATCACGCGTGAACGGGTAGACCGATTTTAATTCGGTTTTCACTAATGGAAAGAGGGATAAACGGGGAATGTTCATATATATATAAATTGCACGCCGGGCGAAGCCGGGGGCGGGTCGCTAGTTAATAATAAATATAAAAACTTAAAAGTAATAAGAGTAATTAAAAAATATATAATAAAATGAAACTTACTACTTACTTATAAAATTGGGTCGGCTTATAAATTTTAATTGCATTTAAAATTGGGTCCAGTCCAGGTGACAAGGTACGAGAGAGGTAATGCTGAGTCATTACCAGTTTGGTCGATTTTATATACGCGTACTTATATATTTTTATATATTATCTATTTTACATTATATGTCTCAATAGCATGGATACTATACATACATATCTATCTATTCTATATATATAATGAAATCGTAAAAGAGCCGTGTTTGTACATTAAAAAAAATGTACACGTTGTATTTATGTTACCGAAATGAAAAAAAAATTTTTTTTAGAAGTTTTGCCTCTTTGTCTGCGCGTTTGTGCTCGCTAATCTCAGAAACAGCTTAACCAATTTGAATGCGGGTTTCACTGATATCGTATTTAGTTAAATAATCTATAATATAATAAAATCGTCAACGAGCCGTGTCTGTACATAAAATGATTTTTCAAAAAAAAAAAGAAAAAAGAAAACAAGTTGTACACGTTGTACTTAAGTTGCCGAGGTCAAAAAATAGGTTTTACAATTTTTGTATGTTTGTCTGCGCGTTTTCACTGAACTTGAACCGACTTGAATGCGGTTTTCACTGATGTATTGCAGCAAGCTTCCCATAACATTTAGTGTGTGTTACAAATAAATCGGTTCCAATCGGTTACAAATAAAAGTTTGTTAGTTGCGGGCTCAGATAGTTATAAGATAAAGTCGCTTTTCGGTCTGTCTTTGGTTTTCACTGATGAAAAGAACGATAAACGAGGAAGAAAAACTGCATCCGTGCACAGAGCCGGGGGAAAGTCGTTAAAACAGGTCGGCATCGAAAGCTATCATTTAAAAATAAAATGTTAAAATTTTAGTGTAAAATGGTTTAAAAATGCTTCGGGGGATGTCGTTATAAATACAAAAGTTTACTATCGTATCTGGATGTGTATTACTTGATCACTAATTTGGAATTTTGAATGAATATATTTATTTATTTTAAAGTAAAAGTCGTCGGAAAGGCTGACTTTCGCCACATCTCGAAAGAAAGCCTGATACATCCATCAACAGTGCTACATACAAACAGTACTGTAGCTGTAGTAGTAATGAAGGCTCAAAATAAATTGAGCTAAAAAATTGAAATAAAAATGTTTATAAATTGTAAACCTATAATAATTACTCTAATGAGTTAATGGCTAAGGGCCATTAACTCATTACAAAAGATATTTGACATTTTTTCTGGTTCTTTGGTCTCTTTGAAATTTAAACTAAACTTTAGAAATGATGCTTCGTAATATGTACGTACTTATTTTTTAAGTTTTTTTTTTTATTTTTGTATTGGACCTTTTTTGTTTATTATTATTTATATCGTACTGTCACTTTGTTTTATTATGTTGTATTTGCATCGTGAAAGGTACAATATTGTAGAGTTTCTTCTAAATAATTAATATTATATTTTTATGTTAGATTGTGTGCCGTTTTGCAAACCGAATAAAGAAAATAATAATAACAACAACATATATTGTGTACTACATGTTATATAATTCAATAATGTTATATTATACTTTATGCACCTAATATTTATAATCTCTATATATAAAAATGAATCCCCATTTTCCTTGGTCACGGCATCACGCGTGAACGGGTAGACATTTTAATTCGGTTTTCACTAATGGAAAGAGAGATAAACGGGGAATGTTCTTATATATAAAAATTGCACCCCGGGCGAAGCAGGGGGCGGGTCGCTAGTCTCTATATATAAAAATGAATCCCCATTTCCCTTGGTCACGGCATCATGCGTGAACGGGTAGACCGATTTTAATTCGGTTTTCACTAATGGAAAGAGGGATAAACGGGGAATGTTCTTATATAGAAAAATTGCACCCCGGGTCGCTAGTTATGTTATAAATAAGGGTATATTTATTATATTTATCGCTAAAACAAAACACGTCCGCAACATATTTTAATCTATTCAAATTTAGATCATCTATTACGAATGCGTGGCGTGAATTTTAATTTTAATTCGAGGGTGAAGATCGAACCTCCACCCCTGTTTCGAGTGACCTCTGTCTCGCTCGATAATTGTGTGTGTCTCATTCGATCGGATACCTTGTTATATGTTAAGAATTATGTAAAATAGTATATTAAGTACATGTAAGTATGTATAAAATAAACTTTATTCCATAAAAAATATCCACTATTAGGTACTATCCAAGAAATTTGATTTTGAAAAAATAAGAAAGAGAAAAATTAAATATCTAAGGGGGTTTGGGTCTGGCGGCAGTAACCACACTCTTACAGAAGACTACCGAAAAATAACAGGATGTTTGGTATTGTGTTTCGGTGAGTGAGTAATGTCAAAACATCCCTTACCCTCCATCCCATTGTGGTCGGCAGCGCGCTTGCAGCACCTGTGGCGTTGCTTGTGTTATAGGCGACGATAACCACCTACCATGAAGTGGACCGTCAGCCTGTTTAAAAAAGCCGAGGCTTTTATATTACTTCAAAAATTTATAATTCGCCATATTCCTAGAGTATTTTTTTGCAGTTTCCTTACGTAGTATAAATTAAAGTCCCCGCCCGCGTCTGTCTATCTGTCTGTATTTCATTATCAGTTAAATAATTTTTGACGGAAGGTTTACATAATACATAATAAAACCTAGTTGGATTAGTGGGAAGCTACAGACTGACCGCTAGTATTATTCAAAACGTTACATAGAAAATAGATTCACGTTTACAAATAGTCCAGGAAGATTTACTAACAAATTTTAATTTGAGTCCCTCAGGGGCATTTTTGATAGAAGTTTCTAGAAGATATGAAATATCGATGGGTGAAAGAAAAAATTTTTTCTTACTTCTATAGGGTGTAGAAGTAAGAAAAAAAACAGTTTTTTTTTTTCAAATTATAGAAAAAAGGTAAAAGTTTCAGACAAATGTTTAGATAATTTAATTTTACATCATATAACTCTTTTTGTTAAAATTAAAGTTAGGAAGATGCTGTGTTTTTTTTTAAAAACCTGTCACTTATAGCGTTTTGTTGTATTATGTCGCGAGTGAATCGGTTCTTAAGAGGATACTGCACAAAATTCTGGAAATTTACTCATTTTTAAGTGACTAGTACTATGCGCTGAATTAGTTAAATACATTAAAGTAACTTTTGTAGGTTAGCCTGATCCTTGCACAAGGTCACCGCCTTGTTGAAATTTGAAACAAATACATTTAAAATTAATAAAAAATACTTAAACGGAACGACTTCTAAAAATTTATTTCTTCGAATACTTCTTAAATTTTACGCATGAAGCACTAATTCTCACATGAAAATGTTTGTATTGATATTCCGCAAATCCCCCCCTTCTTAATATTCATTATAAAATTATAAATATGAAAATATTAAGACTTTTCAATATTTAACCCAAACGCCTGATGGTTTTCCAAACAAAAAAAATTGCTCTAATAAAATCACTAGGCGCACTTATTTGTCGTATGACATGACGCCATGAGGTCAATGTCAAGTCAGCTGTGTTATAAATTTTGTATTTACATTTTACACATGTTTAAGTGTTTTTTGAAAGTGAAGGATGGGTAAACAGAAAAATAATCATTATCTAAGTGACTAAATAAAAAATTTATCCTAAGAATGCTGCTATAATGTGGTAAGTAGACTTCTATTTGGAAGTATTTTTATCGGAGAACGTAATTGTCTGTTTTTTTTTTTCTAATTTGCATACTTAATAAAATTAATCATGTCATTGGTTACACTTTCAGGCAAATAAGAAAATCTGGACATGCAAAATAAAATATTGCAGTTGAGTCGAATTCCGTACAGAGTAGTGCGAACGCAGAACATGCAAATGCATACAGGCTTGTTTCCACTGAGAATAAATCGGATGGCTTAGAATTTCTAATGATTAACCATGATAATTAGTAAACAAAAAACAACTTTTCTATTAAAATAATAAAAGATTAATAATATTTTTGGAAAATAAAATCGACAAAATGAGGCGTTTAATTATGTGACATTAAACACCAATCAGAGAAGCGCATGGAAGCGTGATGTCACACCTCGCGAAACGTTGTGGCTGTCATTTTCGTATAAAGTGAACAGGTTATTTCGAGTTTTCAGCAATTATTTTTAAATTAATACAGTTCGTTTTTAGTTTAATCTTGAAAGACAGGTATAATTCGCCATGGAATCAGGATTTAACAAAACAAACAGCAGTATATTGCCCAAAATTGACGCCGTTATGCTTGGACAATTTTTTGCAGTGAACACCGACTATTGTTCATCGGAATTCCGCAATGGTAAAACTTCTATCTAAGTATTATGTGAAGAACAAACAAAGTCTTACTTAATTAGCAGTTACCAGTCAGAGAGTGGCATTTGCCTACTGTGGAATCAGCCGTCTCAAGATCGCCGGTTTTTCTTGCCCTTGACCAAAACTGGACAGAATTTTCATTTAACCATATACTAGGTACAACTGATATGAACTGAGCCAAACCCTCATTGATGAGCGCCATGGAAAATGGTATTTTATATAAAAATTTGAGAACCGGTGGAAACAAAAAATGTGTTCCACCATGTTGTTAAATACACGTCGACACTTGTCGACACAATCTTATAACTTTTGTGACTAGAATGCTTTTACAACCTAAAATTTTTAAAACATTTAAAGATTTACTTTTTGAAAGTGTTCTTACTTTAAAGTTTGTTCTAAATAAAAAAAAAGTATTTTCAATATAAAATATGTAAAAGAATTGTTTGTTTATATCTGTATATATTCAACTTCACCTGTTAAATTACAATTAAATGGTGGCGCGTCTGTAAATTTCAAGCTATTTTACCAAATCACACGATGAATTTCTTTTGCCACTGATATCAGGACAATAAATATATAAAAATACAATTAATACGATAGTAAAAACTTAACTTGACAATATTAATAAATGGTGATTACGTTTATTTTCTAATTTGACATTGACTCAAAACCGCTGACTTTGAGGTAAGCGAATACAAAGTCTTATTTATTTTTATTTTTTTATTAAAGATTTTTTTTTTTTTTTTTTTTTATTTACACAAAAAAAAAGTACAATGGGTGGTACACAGTTTAGGTGTACTATAAACTCAATTAAGTTTCTAGCGTACACCTGAGTTGTCTTCAATGGCAGAAATATAAACAGCATTTTTGTTACAAACAAATACAGACAAAAGTAATAAGCAAATATTTGTAGGTAGATACAACTTTAACACACTAAAATACAACAAACCTGCTCGTCCCACTCTAACATGCAGCTAACATATAAGTGCATCCTTGTTGACAACAAGAATGCACTGCACACTTTCTACAGGTTGTTTTTAATTTTGTTAATCTTTATTTTAATAAAATAAACAATTTATAACAATGAGGTATTACATTTTGAGTTCTTAGTTTTAGTTATAATTCTTATTATTAGTTATATTCATATACAAATATACATACATATATATGTACATAATACACATATATACACAACACACAAATGCGTACAATGCTACTTATTAGGGATAAAATATTGTTTTAATTTATGTTTAATATTTTTTGTATTTAAATTATTTTTTAAATCTGTAGGCAGATTATTAATATGGTATGGTACCAAATAAGTCAATCTACGTTTTCCATATAAGTTATTATATTTTGGCAGTTCTAGTTTTTGCTCTTGACCAGCATCTATCCATGTAGGAAGGATGAGGCCGACGATGGCGCGAGCTCACCCAGAAGATGCCCATTCACTCGAACCTTGAAAAGATTTGGGTTATATGAGCTCGGAAATACAGACGCCGGCAGGGAGTTCCAATCCTTAGCAGTGCGCATCACAAAAGATGTTTTAAAGCGCTTGGTCCGAATTAGAGGGATTTCGACAAGGTGAGGATGGTAACCAGCCGTACGTCTGTACGTCCGATAGAAGAAAGGGATGTGCTAGGCTCTGCAGCTTAGTTCTTATTAGTGTATCATCGCCAATGGGCCTCCTAGCTCTGCGATCCACCGAGTCGAGTGCGGCAAGTTGGTATTTTGATGGGCCATCCCAAAGGTGACAGCAATACTCCATGCAAGATCGGACTTGTGCCTTGTATAAAGAGAGGAGCTGTCCAAGTGTGAAGCATCGCTTCACTCTATTTGGGATGCTCAACTTTTTGGCCGCTGTTTGGGCTTTGGACTCGATAGAATTACCGAAGTTGAGATTTGAGCACAACTTCATACCAAGAAGCTCAAGATCATTGGCCACAGGTACGGATGCACATCGGAAAGTTGGAGCCAAGTCGAAAGGGCTCCTTTTTGCAGAGACCAAATACGCTTGGGTTTTGGTGGCGTTAAAATCAGCCAGATTCTTGTCACCCCATTGGCATACAAGATTTAAGGTTCAGTTAATTCGCTCAACCATTGCCCCCCAACGAATCCTGGACAAATATCTCTCTATGACCGTATTGTCATCTGCGTATACAACTACTCCTGGAAGAAGTAAGTCATTAATATGAAGCAGGAAAAGAGTTGCAGAGAGAACAGATCCCTGAGGAATACCGGCATCAATTGCCATGAGGTCCTAGGAGCAGCCATCAATGACTACTCGAATTGACCGTTCATTTAGGAAATCAGAAATCCAGCTACAAAGAGACCGGAGGGGATGCCGTATGTAGGAAGCTTGCCAAGTAAACGTGCATGCTAAACCCTCTCAAAGACCTTCGATATGTCGAGTGACACAGCGAGAGCCTCGCCATGTTTCTCGATGGCGTCACTCCAGTATTGCGTGACATATACCAGAAGACCTCCGGTTGAACGTCCCTGGCGAAATCCATATTGGCGATCACTGAGCAGGTCGTTAACTTCAAGATATGTCAGCAGCTTACTATTCAGTACTCTCTCTATAACCTTACAGAGTACAGAAGTGATGGCGATTGGTCGATAATTACAGGGGTTGGCACGGTTACCCTTTTTAGGCACTGGTTGAACATTGGCAAGCTTCCAAAATGCCGGCACGGTATTCGTCCTGAGAGAGAGATAGTACAAGCGTGTAAGTACAGGAGACAATTCAGGACCACATTCCTTCAGGACCCTTGCAGGTATGCCATCAGGTCCACTAGCTTTGTTCACGTCAAGACTCCGTAGTGCTCTTCGAATCTCTTTGTTGTGAATCTAGATCTCTGGCATTGAAGATTCACAACGAGGTATTGATAGTGGCTGTTGAGAGCTGTAATAACCTTAACTTCATCAATTTGTTATTGTTTATTGTTTGGAACGTATATGAATAATTTGTTTGGCGTTTTTATCGTTGAACTTTTATATTGGGGCACTATACAGTATTTATAATACGAGGAATTCATTATTTATTAAAAAACACAATTGACTGTCATAAACAAACACGGCTGTTTCGCGAGGTGTGACGTCATTCAAGACGCCATGACAGTCTTGGCCTTTTTCGCTGTCAATTTCAAGTTCATTTCTAAAAACTCAAAATACTAATGTAAAAGACCTATTTTTTTAAAATAATATATTTTTGGGGTGAAATAGATGCTAAGCCATAGTTTCAAACTAATTTCCAAATTTTGTCAATTAGGCTATTATCCGGTAACATTGCATATGTTAGTTTGTAATAGGAATATATATTTTTTCAGCAAAATATTTATTTGGTCAGCAACTTTTTTTGGTTGACTTAGTCTAGTACTTGGTCACCAAATAGGCTTCTTAGCTAATCAAACATTTATTGGTTAGGTTAGATTAGGTTTTTTGCTTTTGATAACAGCCGTTTATAACGAAACTGTAAACTGAAACCGCGCATTAAATTTGTAAAACTGTTCATTGATAGACCCAAGTACTGAACAGTGCATGTTCGTAGACAATTTCGGAACGGAGGGGTTATAAACTATCAACTTTTAAGCGTTTTATTTTAAATTCAATGTTCCTTTCATAATATTCGTCAGTTATGTTTATTATAAACTAACGGTGTTTACAATTTGCTCTCTGTCGTTTTTAGTGTTAAATTTTATTTCAGGCTACCAATAGCAGAAATTCAAACATCCTCGGATAATCAAGACAGTGGAAAAATTCAATACGTAAATATTTCATACGAAAAAAGACTGGATAGAAAAATGGCAATTAAGGAGCCTGATTATATATTGAAAGCACTCGAAAGATAAGGTCAAAAATAAACGACAATTAACAAAATAACGATAATACCACGACAACCAAACATCACAAATTTAATATTAAAAACTTTTTATTATTTTTTGCAGTTTTTCATTTCTTCTTTCATACTTTATTTATTCTTTTCCAGATAGTATACATAGGTAAAATTATTTATAAGAAATGAACAAAACACAGTGATCAGCTGAATATTACGTTATATTATAATAATAACTAATTATTATTTACATATATTACATTCTATTATCATTTATTACATTAATTTTTCCCAAAAGAAAAATTAGTAAAAATATGTTTTACTCTGTGTTGAGCCTAATCTGTAAAGTTATTTTTGTGTGCGTTCCGTCACCGCTACTCCAATTCGAAGATTTTCGATCGCGCTGCACGCTCTTAATAGACAAGCATGCTCCATCTTAGATCGCGTCATCACTTACCATCAGGTGAGACTGCGGTCAAATGCTTGATCTATCATTATAAAAAAAATAATATAAGTTCAAATTAATTAAGGGTCTCTCTCAAATGAATGTTTTAGTCTTTGACAAAAAGTACCTATTAATAAAAATACTCATTGTTTCATTATTAGAACTATAATGATGTGCCTACTCAACATTGAAAATTAACCGTTTTACTAATAAAGATATTAGATATTTATCTACGGTCGTTCGTGACTTCTTTTTAACAGTTTTTATTGAAATGTATCTTAATTATTTCCAACTAGCTGATACTGCTTAATTTTTTTTTTAAATAAAAGTAGCCCAAAGTTACTCCTTATAATATCAGCTATCTGCCAGTAAAAGTTCAGTTAAAATCGGTCCAGCCGTTTCAGAGATTATCCGGAACAAACAGACACAAATTTAAAAAAAAGAATTTTTTTTTTAATATAAGTACCGAATATAGGTATATTTTAATATACATTTAGTAAGAAGAAGTTATTTAGACATAACAAACCGACACTTCGATTTTATTAGTAGTATAGATATCTAAATTAGTTTGAATTATACTCTACAAAAATTTCAAAATCAGTAAAACGTCACTACACAAGGCCAACACAACACTAACAAGCAAAAAAAGCCTTTATTTTAAAAATATGGAGAGATACATTAGTTTAATTTATTTATATGAACTTAACACACAAAGAAGACTCGTTAGCGGTAGCGCCAGGCGGTGAATTAAAGAGAGTTCGTTGCATCAAAGGGATTTATTTCAATGGTGCATCCAAGTACATATAATTCAAAGCAGAGTATTCGAAGCGGCCTTATGATAACAGAGCACAAGATAAGCAGATCTCGTATGTGATGTGTAATAAGTAATTGTTGTAGGTTACATATGTGGTAATCAGACGTCCTGGCCACAACGGTTTCGTTCTAAAGTCAAATCTTGTTTTGTATGTCAAAATGTAGAAAAACTGTAATTTAGTTGGTTTAAGGTATTGAGAAATGTAATGTCTATTTTTTCCTTGCAACAATAATAAGTTTGTGTAATATATCCACTGCTTTTATTTTACTCTTAAATTGTCTAAAGGTTATGTACCAGCACTGCAGTAAACAATTAACGTAAACATGAATAAATTGCCAAACGGAATAATGATTGAAAAATTGAAAGGCCGTGAAAATTATGTGGAATGGAAATTTATCATGGAAAATGCGTTGACATTAGAAAATTTGTGGAACTGTATACGTGGATACCCGGATGATGACATCACAAAGCCTGAGATGAAGACACGTCTGGACGAGAAAGCTAAGTCAATGATTTGTTTAAGCGTTGAAAGATGTTGTTTTTCTCATTTGATTGGTGTAAATACAGCAAAACAAGCATGGGATGCTCTGGAGAGTGCATTTGATGATAAAGGACTCGGTATGAGGCTGAGAGCGCTGCGTAGGCTGTGTTCGGTTAAGCTAGAGAACTTTATTAGTATGGAAGCGTATATCGATGAAGTTTTATCATTGGCCCAACAACTGGCAAATATGAAGAAAGCTGTCGACGATGAGTTTCTTGGGGCGATAATGCTACAAGGTTTACCATCGGAATACGAACCCATGATCATGGCACTAGAACATTCAGGAGCTGTTATATCCGCGGATTTGGTTAAAACGAAATTGTTGCAAGACAAACGATGGACTCGTGAAGATTCGACTGAGTGCTTGTACTCTGATAAGAAAAGTACTGTTACACCGAATACTTCAGCGACGAGTAACGTGAGACATGTCAAGGTTGAGTCAAATATGAAGAAAACTTCTGGTAATAAGAAGAAGCCTTGGTGTTGGAATTGTGGACAAAAGGGACATTTTAAGAAAGATTGTCGCAGTCAGAAGAAGAGTTCTGGAAGCTGTGTTTTGTCGGCATTCACTACTATAGAGGCGGAAGATTCGTGGTATATTGACTCTGGAGCCACCAACCATATGACTGGACGGCGTGATTGGATGAACAATTTTCAAACGCTCAATAGTTCGGTAACTATAGCCAGTGGTGAAAAACTGAAATGTACAGGGGTAGGTAACATTAAGTTGTCAAGTAATACGATGTTAACTAATGTGTTCTATATACCTAAACTATCTGTAAATTTGATTTCTGTTTCTCAATTGATTAAGAATGGCTGTATAGTTAATTTTGATACTAAAGGTTGTACAATTTCTAATTTAAGTGATGAGGTAATTTCTGTTAATGACTTTGGAGGTGCATATAAACTTCAGACTTGCAATCTAAGGGTGAATCTAAGCGTTAGCACGTCAACTTGGCATCAAAGGCTTGGTCACTTAAGTGGCAATAATATGAAGTTTTTAAAAAATAGACTCGCTAATGACATTAGTTTTCAGGATGACCCTTGTAAGGATGTGGCGTGTGATGTTTGTTTAAAAGGGAAGCATGCGCGGTCTCCCTTTCCTAGCAATCCTGGAAAGCCAGTAGCAGAGAAGCGGTTAAACTTGGTTCACACTGACCTGTGCGGACCGCTACCTGTCAACTCACTTGGAGGAAAGAGGTACATCTTGACATTCTTGGACGATCATACGAGAAAAGTATTCGTGTACTTTCTTAGACGGAAGAATGAGGTAACTGAATACACTAAAAGTTTTATTAAGTTTGTTGAAAACCAAACTGGGGATAAAGTGAAAGCTTTGAGATCGGATAATGGTACTGAGTATGTCAATAAAGATTTGGCTAATTTTTTGAAAAATAAGGGGATTTTGCATCAGGTTACTGTGCCGTATAGCCCACAACAAAACGGCGCGGCTGAACGATTAAATCGTACTCTTATTGAAAAAGTTAGATGTCTTTTGTATACTGCAAACCTTGATCACAAGTTTTGGGCAGAAGCGGCTAACACGGCAGCTTACTTAATTAACTTGTCACCCTCAAAACGGCTTTCTGGTAAGACACCAGAGGAGGCTTGGTCTGGTAATAAAGTGAGTTTAAAACGTTTACGTGTGTTTGGCTGTGAAGCTTATGCTCATATTGATAAGTGCAAGAGAAGCAAACTTGATCCAAAGAGCAGACGTTGTATATTTGTAGGATATGAAAATAATGCATATAGGTTATACGATCTTGACAAAGATCAAGTCATTCGCAGTCGTGATGTTGTCTTTAATGAAACAATTTTTCCAAGTGTCAGTAGAAGAAAGAATACTGTGGAGATTTTCTTTCCTAGCAGTACTGACGAAACTGGAGAAGAGTTGTTGAAGGATGAGGTTGAGGCGGAGATGACAAACCTGCCTGGAAATATTGTTGAAGCGGAAACACCGATAATGTCTGATGAATTTGTCGACGCGGAGACAACTAATTCATCAATGCCTATTAAAGATGTCACGTCAACACAATCCAAGAATGATGCACCAGCCTATAATTTGCGTCCTAGAGTACCGAGAACTTGCCATTGTCTTGAACTGAATGATGAACGGAGTGAGCCGACAACTTTTAAAGAGGCTTTGCGTTCGAGTGACTGTAAACTATGGCAACGGGCTATGCAGGAGGAAATTGATTCGTTTAATAATCATGATGCCTGGGAGTTGGTTGATAGACCAGCGGATAAAAACATAGTAAAGAATCGGTGGTTATATAAAATTAAACGAGATGCTGATGGAAATATAGCTTCTTACAGAGCACGATTAGTTGCGAAAGGTTTTACGCAACAATTTGGTGTTGATTACAACGAGACATTCTCTCCTGTTGTAAGACACAGTACGTTAAGGATGTTATTATCACTTGCGGTAGAACTTGATTTGAAGATAGATCACCTAGACGTAAAAACTGCTTTTCTTAATGGCGATTTGAGTGAGGAGATATTTATGTGTCAGCCGGAAGGATTTGTTAAAGAGGGCAATGAGCATAAAGTGTACAAACTCAAGAAAGCTGTGTATGGATTAAAACAGGCGTCACGATCGTGGTATGAGAAGGTAAAAGAAGTGTTACTTTCTGAAAAGTTTGTGCAGAGTCAGTACGAGAACTGCATCTTCAGTCGTCGAGTGGGTAAGAAGTTTATTATTATTACCTTGTACGTTGACGATTTCTTTTGTTTCTACAATTGCGATGTGTTAGCAAATGATTTAAAAAAGTCTTTGAGATCCAAATTTACTATTAAAGACTTAGGTGAAGTAAGACACATGTTAGGTATCAAGGTAGAGCGTACTAGTAGTGAGTTGAAGCTGAGTCAGAAACAATACATCAAAACACTTTTAGAGAAGTTTGATATGACTAACTGTAAGGTTGCTAAGACACCCTTAGATACAGGTCTGAAGTTTACTGATAGCGTTCACGATAGTAAGTTACCATACCAAGAGTTGATAGGTTGCCTAATGTATTTGTCTGTTACTACTCGACCTGACATATCATTTGCAACAAGTTTTTTAAGTCAGTTTAATACTTGCTACACTGTTGAGCATTGGATTGCAGCTAAGCGAGTGTTACGCTATCTTAAAGGTACAATTAATTTAGGTCTTGTATATCGTAAATGTAACAATGTAGTAGATAAGTTTTTGTTACAAGGATATACTGATGCAGACTGGGCTAACGGGGCTGATCGTAAATCGTACACAGGTTACGTCTTCAAGCTAGGTAGGAACGTTATTTCATGGGGTTGTTATAAACAATCATGTATCGCACTCTCGTCCACCGAGGCGGAGTATATTGCCTTGTCGGAAGCGACTCGAGAGGCGGTGTACGTTCGTGCTCTTCTAGCTGAGCTTACCGGTAGTTGTAAGACTGTTGTTTTGTATAGCGATAATCAGTCGGCAGCCAAATTGGCTACTAATGCAGTTTTTCATAAAAGAACAAAACATGTAGACATAAGATACCATTATGTGAGGGACGCTGTAGATAAGAAAGTAGTTGAATTACGTTATATGTCAACTGACGCTATGCTAGCTGATGTTTTAACAAAACCGTTGTCTGTGGCGAAACATAAATTGTTTACGGGTGGTTTGTTAGATGCTGTCCAGGACGCAGATTAAGAGGGCATGTTGTAGGTTACATATGTGGTAATCAGACGTCCTGGCCACAACGGTTTCGTTCTAAAGTCAAATCTTGTTTTGTATGTCAAAATGTAGAAAAACTGTAATTTAGTTGGTTTAAGGTATTGAGAAATGTAATGTCTATTTTTTCCTTGCAACAATAATAAGTTTGTGTAATATATCCACTGCTTTTATTTTACTCTTAAATTGTCTAAAGTAATTATTTGAAAGGTGATTAATATGACACCTTTCGTTAGGCGGCTTCCAAACTAAAAAAAACACTGTCTGCGGCTCCATTTCTTAACGCACTGTTAAATTTCCGTTTCATATTTATCATGATTTTAGATATATATTTTATTAATATTACATAGTAATATTATGAAGAGAAAATATTAGACATGTTGTATGTTTGTTTGCAATCGATAAACTCAAAAAGGATTTTAAAAATTCTTTCACCTATGGAAAGCTACATACATTGTCAGCGAGTAACATGGGCTTATTTAATTTAAAAAAATGATATACCTACGAAAATTACAATAATGTGCTACATAGTCCTATAGTTACTATAGTGAACTAAAATATGTATTCAAATAAAACATTTATTCAAGATTAGCACAGCAACTTCGTACGCGTGGTTTTCGGTATAGCGCGTAACTTTTTTGTTTGTAAACCGATTAGAATGAAACAAACACTAATGTTACGGGAAGCCTGCTGCAATACATAAGTGAAAACCGCATTCAAATCGGTTTAGCCGTAGCATTCAAAACGCACAGACAAACCGACAAAAATTGTAAAACCTATTTTTTTGACTTTTTTGTATACTGTTTTTTTTTTTTTAATTAATGTACAGTATTAAAACATTTAATGTAAGTACAGACGTGGCTCGTTTTAGATTTTATTATATGTATAGATTTTTATTTAACTAAATACGATATTATTATAGATCCTATTCTAATCTCTATATATATAAAAATGAATGCCCATTTTCCTTGGTCACGGCATCACGCGTGAACGGGTAGACCGATTTTAATTCAGTTTTCACTAATGGAAAGAGGGATAAACGGGAAATGTTAATATATATAAAAAATTGCACGCCGGGCGAAGCCGGGGCGGGTCGCTAGTGATATTATAAATGCGAAAGTTTATGACGACGGATATATGTATTTTCTAGATGGATGTTTCAAGTACTCTTTCCAGTAAAAACTACTGAACGGATTTGGGCAAAATTTGGCACACAGTCAGTTTATTACCTGGATTAACATATAGGATGGAAAAATGTAAGGTTCCCGAAGGATCGTCTAAAATATAACGAAATCGGCGCCACTATGGTCACAGCGATAAAAATGTCAGACGTTATAATACTCATAATATATTATCTCAGGTGTTATATTTTTCAGTTTTCAACGCAGACGAAGTCGCGGGCACCAGCTTATATAATATAGAGAGTTATTGTAAATGACCAAGTATTCACTATTTTGTGGGAGATTAATTTATCGCTATAAGCGAAAAGCCCTTCCCGGGGTTTCTAAGGTTTGTCTCACTCTGATCGTTCAATATCTATTTCAAAGATGGATAAATTCTAATTAGAAGGAAGGGTTCATCCTATCCGTCCATGGGAATGTAAAGTGAGATTCGTTTTTACATGGAAAATTATTGCTATTGAAAAAAAATTGAATATTTAAATTCGCAGTTATTTTTTTGTCAATTTTTAAAAACTATTATGACATAAGAAATGTTTTTAGATAGGTAAGTATAAAAAAAATGGTAGGAAAAATATATACATATTTACCTCAATTTTCCATATAGGCGATAATAATTTAAAACCTGAAACAAAAAAAAATTAAATTAATTAAGAATTCTATTATTTAATTATTTTATTTTATTCTCAACAAAAACCCTACAGCAGAAATAATATACAAAAAAGACATCACCAAGCACATTGCCACTTACAGCGCTTCATTATGTAATAGACTATGTATATTCTAGTAATAAAGTTTTCAGTAATCCTACAACTCATACTCGTAAATGCGAAAATTTGTGCGGATGGATGTTTGATACTCTTTCACGTAAAAACTACTGAACAGATTTGGATGAAATTTGGCATACAGATAGTTTATTACATGAATTAATGAATATATGACATAACTTTTTATCCTGAAAAATGTTAGGCTCCCGGGGATCGTCTAAAAATATAAAAAATTGGACGCAACTGTCGCCGTGCGACGCCACCTTCGTCACAGCGGTAAATATGATAGATATTTTCTCAGGCGTTATATTTTCATTTTTCAACGTGGGCACCAGCTTATCAGTGCACAATGATTTGTTTATTAAGAAATAATATAAAATATAAAAATCATGTTTTATCGACATCATAATAAAATTATAATAGTTTGAATAAAGCAAGTGTGCAATGTTATATTATTAGTATCTAGTAGTTGTGTCCCGAAATGCCATTATTAGTTAAGGTAAGCTATGAAAGCTAAGGAATTACAACTGATGGTAATTTACTTGTTAAATTGTTCTTCCCAGATTATTTTCATACGCATCACAATCGCGTAAAAATATAGGTGCATGGGCATATCGGTTGTGTATGGGGTATATAAGCAAAATACCTAGACTAACTATAATATTATGAGTATATATGTATGTATATCTGTAGGTGAAACAGATCCTATGTTATAAATTAAATGCTTTTTTATATTAAACATTTATACCTTTTTGGAAAGCTGATAAGTTTTTTTTAAGTACACTTCGCGGGGTAGAATTTTTTCTAGACAGACGTTACTATTTAAAACATTAATATGTAAATTTAAGAAAAGTAATTGTAGTTGTGACTTATAATTTTGAACAGTAACGTAATTTTTGACTTTTTACAACTGTAATAGCTACACTAAAGTATCAGTTGCAAAAATAAACCTAAATGAAATCCGTTACAAAAGTGTTTTTTTTTTTTATTAAATGTCAAAGTCTGGGTCAAAAATGTTACATTTCTGGTTAGGAATACGATTCGTTATCAGTAACCCTGTATAATTAAATAACATGACATTTTGGACGTGTCGTAACGCTTATGGTCTCGAAGTGCCATCAAAGGAATAAATAATAAAAAACACCGATATTTCAGCCACTAAGACGGTTCTAACCTTTAGTCATCTTTAATGAACTTATCAGAAGATGCAAGTGTTAATAATATCACCGGGTGTATGTATGTATGAGTTTTGCGAATCTTTTATTTTATAATATTAAGGGTGGCAGGCAGGCTGACGGTCAACTTGATGGTACCGTCGCCTAAGGACACAAGGAAGGAATTTGTTTACTGCTCGCTTGAAGAAACCTCGCACAATATAGGTTAAATTATAAGGGCCTTATTAGTCTGAAATTATATCGCAGTAGCCGATCTTCGTGTTCTTGGCCGTTCGATAGATCCAAAAGTGAGTAGAATATAGTTAAAATAAAGGCCATATTTTATACGAGTAATAAAATGTGTCAATTTCCATAACAAATGCCTTTTGTTGTACAACAAAAGTAATGAATAATAAAATCCCCTCGCATATAGAACGTGAGTCACGACAATCCGGATGCTGGTGGATCGTAAAACGTACAAAAACCTTCTAAAAACTTGTCACAGAGTTTTCCGAAGCGTTCAGTTTAAACTTGTAAAATGTTTCCTGAACGCGACAGAAATGAGCCAAGTTTACGTTTTTCATTCAACTCCAAAATAGGGGAAGATGCGATATACTGGGAGTTTAAATATATCTAACTTGAATTTTATTAATCAATTTCTTATAAACAATTTTATTGAAAATCATAATATGTTTTTCTCGTCTGTTGCCCGTGGTCCACCCGCCTTATTCACCTAGGTGTACTACGGGGAATTATTTTTTCTGTGGTTCTCCAGAAAGTCTAATATTGTTATGTGCGGGGTGAGTCAAACTGCCGTATAAGGGCGAAACGAACTATTTATTTTCACGAACTAAGATGACTTCCAAAATGACTAAACTTGTCCAATGAAACCGTTAAACTTGCCAAAAGTCGCCAAAAGGTTCGAAGATTCGTTTTCGAATCGCTGTTATCGCACAAACTGACTCAACCTTGTCCCGCCGCCCCTTATTTATACTTGGCGCCAAACGCCTCAATGTCTTTCGAATTTACTAGAAAATTTAAACAACATCGTAAACAAGCCATTGAAATTCGGGAATGCTTTTTCTGTTGAAATGTAAACTCTATGTTATAAACATAATAAGGACCCTGACACCTTTGACACTAATCGGAAAGGCGCGTAGGCTACCATCGATAGGGTGGAAGTTCGAGACTTCGCCGGCGCGAACGCTTTTTCCAGAACATTCCATAGTTAGTCATAACAATATGTTTATATCGTAGTATTACGAAAGAATAATTTGTAAAGCCGATATGTAAATGATGCAACGCATTTATTGTACCTCATTCTTTGTGTAGGTATACATTTCTTCTCTCCGTGTGTATTTGACTGAACAAACTCCTTCTGATAAAAAAAATGTATGTATGAGTGGGCCCGTGAATGAATGGTTTAGATGTGGTTTAGATTCAAATGACTGAAAGATGGCGCTGCAATCGTTTTTTTTCTTCTTATCGGGCAGGATAACGTCTGCTGGGACCGCTTGTAAAATATAGTATTAAATATGTAAAAAATTAGTGAATACGTTAATCATTTATACTTTATAACTAATTCATATTGAAAAGTTTTGTATAAAAATTAGGCTACATATTTTAAGATGCTTTTGTTTTGTCTCGTTAATTAAATGTGAGGTAATTTGGAGTTTTTACATCAATAGATATTTATAAATGTAAATACCTGACTTGCAAAGATCTTATCTTATCTTTATCTATTAAGATATTAAAAAATAAATTTAGTTATTTGTTCCTATGGACATTTTAATTATTTCTTGTTATAGTTTAATTGTATATCTACTAATATGATATATGTGACAATGTAAAAAATGTAAAAATATTAGGTTGTTAAAAAAAATATACAACATAATTAAAATATATGTTTAGTTTAGTTTAGTTAGTTTGGTTTTGTAGCTGCTAATATGGATTTTAATATCTGAATAAAATGATTATTATTATTATTAAATGCTTATAGGAATTATTGTTTCGTATAATTTATGAAATTTATACAGATTTAAAAACGTCTAAAGTTTAATAAACAAGTGTAAGTTAATCACTACAATTATTATTATTTTTCAAAAAAATAATAAAAAGTATGTATTATTTTTTTTAAATCAAGGGTCACTGCGTGTTCGTAAATCGCCAAAGCGCTTGTGGCCGTGCATTTGGGGTTGTTTGCGATGAGGGGCTAAAACAGCCCCTAACAAAAGATGGTTGCCAACGCGTTTGTATCGATTTGTGTGCACTGTAAGCTACAAAATGAAACGGATTAATGAAATCCGAAACGAAAAGAAGAACACAAAATATTCTACACATTATAAAGTTTGACAAGTGGCTACTGGCTACCGTCCCCAACGAAGCAAAGTGTGCTGAGAATAAGGCTGTTGGTTTATTTAATAAAATCAATAATGTTATTATTATTTATTTGTTAAACATAAAACGTATGGGCCGCAGCGAAGCGTAGCCGAGTTCAGCTAGTATAGAATAAATCTTAAGATTAATTGAAGCAATTACTCGGTATGTTAAAATAGGAACCTACTTACTGCAAAGTTCTATTTATCCTGTTCTATATAGTTGAAACAGTATTAATGACGGTAATGGTAACTATGGCAAACCAGGATTTTTTTTTTAAATAAATAACACTTTCATCTTAAATTCTAAAGACGTTTGTTGCCCATATTAAATACTTGAGTCAATATCAACAATTTCGAATAACTGAAATCAAAGTAACGTCGCGTTCAATTGTCAGAAAACAGGAGAGGAGGATCCTTTGATGAAAATGCAGTGCAGTACTTTGAAGTACACTTGGTGTTCTCAAAACTAATTGGTTTGATCCGCTGCAATGGCCTGCAAAAGGGGTCAAAAGAGGTTCAAAAGTACACACCAATGAATACAAACAAAAGTATAATGAACATTATACTTGTGTTTTCAGGTCCGGTGTACACTGGGGGATATTTTGCTCTGTGACTAGTTATTAAGCCGCGCGTCCCACGCGATTAGTACAAACTTGTCGGAGACTAATTGACGCGTTCGGTCATATCGATTCACGAGTAATGTTTCTGCTTATTATAGCTCACTGTATAGGAAGGACTAACGATCCCCCCCCCCCCTTTTACACGGAGTTGAAATTTTCAAAAATTCTTTCTTAACGGAAGTTTACGTTATAAAATAAACCTATGTTCCAAAAATACTCTTTTGGGTTTAACTTATATTTATAAAAAGCATAAAGAACACATTGCATACCATTGACAGTTAGTTCCGAAGCTGTTGACCGTAGTGGGATTGAAGGAAAATGGGCTCTATTAATTCAATAAGTTAATAGAAATTAACCTAACTATAATAGATAACTATTATAGTTATAATAGTTAGGTGGTAATAATTATTATTAGTTATGTTTTGACATCATAGTGTTACAGGTAACTTCTATACGATAAAAACTCTACCAAAACGGCAGAACCTCGAGCTTTCTAACTTTTTATACAAACTAGTACGGTGTAAACTTTGCCTAAGTTGTACCATACTTTATCATGATTTAACAATGATTATTTACTTTGTTCTGGCCAAGGCCGTGTCGTATAGAGTTAATGATGGACCGTGGGTGGTCACGGTCACCCATATATAAAGCAGATCGACGGAATTGATGCGGTTTCAACATGACTTCACTGTTTATGTTTGTGCTGGCTGGATTACTTGCGTGCGATGCAGCGCCGCCGCCTTCGTCTAGCGATCGTGAGTCTTGGAAAATATTATTTTCACACAATAAGCTCCATCTATAAGAGAATTCGAGGAGATTTAAAAATAATAAATAATTCGGAGTTATTATTACATTCGGGGTTCCATTAACATATTATTATATGTGCTTCATTTCTAAATATGACCTCACAACACAAAATAATTTTATAAGACGTGCTTGTTGCACCTACCATTTTCCTGAAACTCTTATCATTATTCCTGATAAGAATTTATCGCCGATTCAAATTATTCATTAATCTAAAAACGCTAAATAAGCTGAGATATGACAGTTAAAGAAAAGCTCTGATAAAGACTCATTATTAGAGAAATTAAAATTCATTATTCCGCAAAATATAAACAGTTCGTTACCGTACATAATACGATATGTATGATAGAATCGCTTAAAACTACATCTAATTTCATACACAGTGCTGATGTGTTACGACTAAGAGCAAGGCGAGAAAATATTTTGGATGTTCCAAGGATGCGCTTGGAAATTTGCACGCGGAATTCTCACTACTCTTCTATTAAAATATACAACAAGTTACCCAGTGCACTCAGAGAATCACCGAGAAATTTATTTTAAAAAAACTGACCATGTCGCTATTAGACCAATGCTTTTATGATATTAAAGAATACTTATTATGACATTTTTTCTTTTTTTGTTTCTATTGTTTTATAAATTTTAATTGACTATTCATGTTATTTTACACGCCAGACGTGGCAGTACACGTTGATGCATATTTAAACCAATAAGAACTGGTTAACAGTAACCCATGTTACTTGTAAATAAATTATTTGAATTTGAATAGAAAGGGTTGGAACAGTACTTTTGAAAGCACAATTAATTTTTTCTGTTAGAGCATATCACGCTCATGTAAAATTATACAATAATTAAAGAATCTTCTAATTAACGGATAAAAGAAAAACACAAAACGTTTTTGAATGTTTTTGCAGAAAAGGCGAACACAGAAAAATAGATTTCACGAACTTAGTACGTACCTAGTTGAAAAGTGTAGAATAAATGTGCGCCCGTCTCGGGGGTTATAAATAAAGTGAGGAATTTTCAAGTGAAATACGGTTTTCGCAAGCTCCTCGTAAAGAGGTTACCTCAAGAGTTGCGAATAGCGAAAATAATTTGCGCCCGCCTTTTAAATAAATATTACAACGAATAACTGGGAGTTGTTGCTAGAACGCGATTAACTAACCGGATGTATGAAGGCATTAAAAAAAAACAGGAAATGACGTTATCTAATGGTGGATAAATGTGAGTGACAAAACTTGATGAATTTGGCTCAGTTACTTGATTAAATACAATATCGCAAACAGTTTGAAACTATCGCACAACTTTTTGCTTATATTCAGAAGATATTACATGGTTCTGATGACAGGTGCTTGGCTGATACTCACGACAAAGCTGTTACATTTAATCTTGGTTGTTTTCGCCTAACTAATTGTTACAGATTTAGAATAATTCCATAATGCAAATGATTTCGCCTTCTTTTAAAGCCGTTACGTGATTTATGTATTGTTACAAAACGTTACAAAAGTTTATTAGTATGAAAAAGATATTTTCTTCTGATTCATATAAAAAAATACAAAATAATTTATTCATATACTAAGCATAGGTACAAAAAGGGGTGTAGGGGGCCTCCTATTAAGTATAAAAATACTTAATATCAGGAGAACCCCGCTTCTCCAACACCGTACTAAAATCCAAAGAATACAATAAAGTGTGTATGTTTGTATGAGTGTTTGAATGTGTATGTGTGTGTGAATGTGTATGCGTGTGTGAATGTGTATGTGTGTATGAATGTGTAATTTTCTGAGTAATATTACAAAATATTGCCATAATCTCGGTAAATTTTCTCTAGTTATGCATGGATGGTTGTGGATTGTTGGATTTTCCGTGTACTTATAAGTTTTACTTATATCAAGTATAATTTTGTGTTCCGGTGCGTAATGAGATGACCTAACCTCATCTTGTTCCTTTAACCATCTCCTCCCATTCCCCTTTTTTTGCTTAAACATACATTAATTAGGTCTTAAAAAGTTAGTACAATAACTGTGAGTATTATTTCTAGGATTTGACAATTTTATCAGTTCCACACATAAAACTCAGCGTTAATAACACAAACCAGCCGGTTTTCCAGTCAGTAAAAAAGGGTTGTGCCCCGAAGCAGAATGCAGGAGGTAGCAGTCTGAAAAAACAACTCTCGACCAAACGCGTCGAGGTCTAACGCGAAATAAATTGCTTGGACCCGGACTTTTTCACGTCATATAAGCAATTTCACAGCGCAATATATATTTTTAGTATGGCTTCAGAAATCAACCGAGATTTCAATCGAACAAGTTTTCTGACAAGCAAAAATACTCTGACTCTGACACTCTAGAAAACTACCTAACTGAAATATCAGCGCGATGATGCGCAATTGTGTTTCATTTGCGTTGGGATCCTATACAAAATAGTAAAAAAACCACGTATGGTAACCACAATACCTACACAGATGTCACATTAAAGATGGTGATTCGAATACACAGCCAAGGCAACACAGGGAAACATTAGATGCTATCCATCTCTAGAATTTGATGCTTTAGCGGTCTTATAATTACATGAATCTAAATAACTCTGTTTAAGATTAAGAATAATAACAAAAATTTAAATTATCAACTAAAGCTTACATTATTTTATTGTGTTTGCTATACATCACAGTAGGCGGCTCATTTAATGAGACATCATCTACAAACAATTAAAACCTCAGAGAGGTCGCATAACGCGTTATTTGTAGCCCAGAAATCTTTTTAGTTATTGGTAAATTCTTAGTTGATTCTTAGCGATAAATCATACAAGCTGTGATTTATCGCAAATGTTCAAATTTTTATTAAAATATTATGAGAACTGTATATACAAATGTAAATAGTTTTAAGTTTAGTGTAGACATTTGGGTCCGTCAGTTCAGGAGTTATATATCAGTTATTTTGCATTCTCTTGTTATATTAAATTGTATATTATATACTCGTATACACACAGCGTCTTCACTCTGTGTCTTCATAGTATATTATCAAGAACGTGGTAGACAGAAACCTGTTTGCCTTTGCTGCACATCTGATTCCCGGATAATTGGCTCCGCGAACGTTCGACATACGTATCATTTTGTATCTTACATCTCTAATAAAACGGTTCAATTTTAATCACACTTAAGGCTCCAGTAGTCCATCCGGTGGAGGCATTCCTTTGTAATTGTGACAAAATAAAAGGTAATTTAAAGCTGGATGTAATAATATGGTACTGACTTTGCTTGCCTCTGGTAGATATGATTAGTTTGTAAGTAGGCCTTTAGGTGCACGTAACTGGAACATTAACGTTTGAATGGTATTGGCGATAATAAATACAAGTCATATTACAACAGCAATGTCCTCTTTAACTGTCTTGATGTAAAAGGAACAGAGAAGCCTTTTCCAACTAGTTCTACTATTCGTTCGACTATCGGAGAATTTGGAGACAATAATTACAATTTTAGCTACTGGCAAGTCCAAACAGTAACATGCAAACGCGTGCAGCATTTGTTTACATCGAGGTGTATCGAGGTGTATGATTCAAAGAAGCTTCTTGATGTAATAGATAGGTACTTGATGTAATAGGTAAAAGATGTAATAGGTACTTATTTGATTGTTGTGGACCTTACATAGCGTTTTAACGTCTCAAACTGGTGCGGTAGCACCATTTTAGGCCATTTTTAGCGGTATCATTAGTGCCATTTTAGGTAAATATGTTTACTTATTGATCAATAGCTTAGAGGTAATTCCCTCTTTGGCTAAACTAAGTCGTAAATGTGGTTGTAGATGTGGATTAATTTTACTCTGTTTAAATAATGATATTACATAAAAAATAATTTTGCCAAAGTTCAATATGATTTGTTATGGTATTTTGAATAAGCAGGTAGGATTTTACCTGCGTTTTTAAGGGATCGTATCCTCTTCTACCCCAATTCACAAGCCGACTGTTAATTACAGACTATCGGATCCTTTTATAATGTAAAATTTGATGGATATCCTTTTATAATTAATATGAGCATCCCAATAATTTTATAGTTCTTTTGTTTGAATTTTTTCGAACGATATAATTTTAAACAAATTTTTTTTTTAATTAGTTGGAATTCAATTGACGAGCCCGTTGGATGAATGGTTAGGGTGCTTGACTTAACGCTCTGTTCTAGGGTTCCTGAGTTCGTTTCCCAGCAGGGTGAACTTTGAAAAATGTTCTTTTCAAATTTGGCTCTGGTCGGAGCTGGAAAGTAGTGGCAGGGCACACTGCGTTTCGCAGTCATTTGGGGATCCTGTCTGGCGGCAGTAACCACCCCCTTACAGAAAACCACCATGAAATAACAGCTCATGTGCTGTTGTGTTTCGGTGAGTGAGTAAGGGATGCCAGAACCCATTTCCTTATCCCCCTCCTAAACCTTTATATTTAATCCTACTGTAGTAACCGCAGCGCACTTGAAGCAGCTTTGGCGTTGCTTGTGTTATAGACGACGGTAGCCACCTACCATCGAGTGGACCGTCAGCCTGTCTGCCGACCTTAACATAAAAAAAAAATAGGAAGCATCCTTTATGAAGGGCTGGATACAGCTTTACCGTTGACTATAGGTGACTAAATCATGGAATCGTGAAAGAAGTGCGATATATACCGATACCGACCCTGATCGAATAAAGGTTAAGAGTACAGATGAGAATAGAAGATTGAGCTCAAATTTCCTCCATTCACCCACCGAAATACAACAGCCAATTTGCTGTTATGCTGTTATGTCACTGTGGTATATTTACTGAAGCCAACCAAACGCGCATACCAGTTTAACCCTTTAATCTTAATAGATAGATCGCTCAATAAACAGTGTGCCCTGAACAGCATACACAAAACATTTATTTTATAAAAATGATACTTTCTTGAGAAGCTTTGCAATCTTTGGGTGACCTTTGCTCCAGAAATTTTATATTTATGTTTGTAAAAAGTTTTCTGGAAGTTGAGAAAATACTAAGTTAGTAACTAAAAACGCTAAGTAACTTATGTTAGTATCTCTAACCGTCGATGTTTACAATAAACAAAATACTGAAAAATTTAATTCCTTTTCTATTTATTTTTTCAATTTTATTTTCTCTTTTATTAAAGAGCTTTAGTTTTGCAAATAAAAGAATTTTGGAAGTTAGTTTTTTTTTCGCCATGAGGTTACCAGTGTGAGGTTGCCATTTGTATTAACAAAAATCGAAATTAATAAAAAAATATATTAATTTTCTTTTTAAAAATTATCTTTCTTATGATATACTGGTTTCTTATGATATACTGGAGAAATGTATATGTATACCTTTCGTGCTAAAATATAAGTCCTGTATAATTTCGTCTACCATGTTCTACCCTAGCGGTCTAAAGGATAGTAGGTACTTCTAATTAGTGTTACCAAGTTTCCCACGTAATAATGAATTCAAAGGACGTACTGCCAGACTCTAGTTCACTTTATCTTTAAACGAATTAAACTCTGCTCAAGACCTGCGCACACCTATCTACTTGCAATGCAATGTACATTAATACTTAATGATAATAATGGTACAAACGGTGCCTTATTTAAAAACTAACTACCAGAGAATACTTTATCATACCGTACACTTTCCGTGTGTTGATGACAAGAAAAGCAGAAATATTGAGAAGTAGGTATTAAAAATTTTACAATGACGCCGCTGTTACACCGCATTGTTGATTAAAATATACAAATGAAATTAAGCCTTATTATTCTAATTCAGTGAAAATGGTACGACGAAAATTGCGTAAAAGAGGCTATTACTTATTTAATTACAATTTGAGTGATAAAACTACTCGGCATTAATAACTGAAGATTTAGATATTGCATAACAAATGTTGTTAATTGAGTTTCTTGCCAGATTCTTTCGTGATCAACGTTTCCGTACCTAATGGTGATAATTGTAAGAAAAAATTTGTACGATTGACTGAAATTTGGTGCTATGTAGGAAGATATACTTCCTACATAGCACCAAATTGGTGTGGTTCTGTGTTGGTGACCACACAGAATTGATAACTCTACAAGTCATTTTTTTTTAATATCCAGATAATAATAACAACTTTGGTTATAACGACAGATCGGTTACAACAACTAAACGGCAAGGTCCTATTTTTTGTGGTGCCTTGAAGATTGCTATAACCGCAATGCATTTTCTTTAAAATTGTGGACATCTAAATAATGTTTTAACCACTTTGTGAGTATAGCCTATGGTATAGCGCATGCGTAATTTAAAAAAAGAAGTAAGGAAACAATTATTAAATTGAATAATTATATTGGATTTCATAACACTAAAAACTTCGTAGCACGCTACTTTTTACTTTATATCTACAATACTTACTTGTTAATGTTATTGACAGAGAACATTAAAATGACATTTCACAAAAAGACATGGAGGACATTTTAGTGACATTGATGCTTGTAATGTGAATGCATTAAATTATTACTCTATGTACATTTACGATTAATGGAAGAGATCGACAGAGTAAATAAGAAAGGCAAGCGTTCATTTGAATTTGTAATTTTATTATTTATTTTATTAAATAAATGACGGCCGATTACTTTGTTCTCGTCTTTAAATCATTTTCATAATTGAATCTGTCTACGTAACTTCGTTTGTTGTATTTTCAATTTGTCAAATAGAATTGTTAAATTAAATCGAGTCAAGTCCGTATTTGATGAAATATTTGTCTTTGTCTGTTTGCTATATTTTTTAATTCAATTTCAAGAGACAATTAAGAATGTATTGTGTTATAAAACTAAAGATTTTTAGGTACTAACTTTGTCCGCAACTAATCCACACTGACCGTGCATTGCGCCATCTGGTTCAATAATGAGGAATTAAGTTTTAAATGTGAAATATTTCATGGGATTTATTATAGAGTTAAAAATCATAATTGTTTATCCAGAGAACAGACTATCCGTATGCCAAACTTCATCCATACCTATATGGCAAATACAGCAGTGAATGCTTAGAATTTCTAGAGTTGAGAATACACTATGTATTATATAGCTGTCCGCCTCCGGCTTGGCCTGGATCCAATTAGGTTTTATAAACTATTTAACGAAAAAATATCCGTTGCGTGGTTTAGGACAAACAGAAGCAAGCAGTGACTTCAATCTATACATACCGCCGTAACGTACAGAACATTAAATATTAAAAAAAAAAAACAATTTGTACAAGTTATACTTATGTTACCGAGGTCAAAAAATAGGTTTTAGAATTTTAATTTGTTTGTGTATGCGTTTGTGTACGCTAATCTCAGAAACGGCTTAAGCGGTTTGAATGCGGTTTTCACTGATGTATTGTAGCAAATTTCCCGTAACATTTAGTGTTTGTTTCTTTACAATCGGTTTTACTAACAAAAAAGTTACGCACTATACCGAATACCACGCGTACGAAGTTGCGGGCTCAACTAGTTACTCATATATTTTCTCATTTTTCAACGCCAAGTCGCAGGCACCAGCTAGTGTTTATATAATTTATAAACAACTTAGATTGGCAAAAACTATATCTTTGTACATTTTTTTGCCCGAGGATTAAGTGTTGAAGTTCCGTAACCTTCCGCCCGTTCGTATTTTGTAGTAAGAGGACAACTCTAAATGAAAGTACGAGTTTATTCAGCTTGTTTGATGTTTTCGGACTTTAATTCAAATTCAACAGAACAAACCACGCAACCTAGGTATGTAAACATGTAAGCCTAGGTACCCAATCCTTGTAATTTGTAAGCTAAATTAAATCTGTCGTAAAGCTATGTCACGGGTCGGTTATCGCTTTAAATTAGTTCGGGTACGCTGGGTTCAGTTCAATGTCGGTTACGACTGTTCCTACATAGTTACGGGTGCGTGCTATCTCGACTAGTTTTATTTGATTTGGGATACCTATCTATAAGCCTTAACAATTCTATGCGACTAATAGACGAGTCCACGAAATTATTACAGTTGAAAGTCACAAATGTTACACCAGATGATATCTAATTAAGCAACTCGGTTTATAACTTGTTCCAAAAGCTGAAAGAAATCGTAAAAACGGAAGCATCGGAAAAACCAGGGTCTTGAAAGACATGTGAAGTCCTACCAATTTGTAGGTCAACATCAACAACATCGCAAACTGGGCCCATATATGTCAGGACTATTAAAAGGGGTTGATGCAGACTTTATCTTGCTATTCTTACTAGACTTCACAACTAGTTCCTATTAGGCGAATTAGGGAAGTTATATATAGTCTATGTCCATTTAGAATAATGTAGGTGTACCTTTCGAATAGTAAAAGATTTTTCAAATAGATTCAGTGGTTCCGGAAATCACTTTTCACATATGAACAAACTTATAAAATTCGCTCTCCATGTACATGTAAATATCCATACATGCACATGTGTTTGTTGTAAGAATAGAATGATGCAAAAAGTCGAAATAAACAAGCTCCAGTTTGACAATTAAGAAGCTAAAAGACAGTCTAATAAGTGCGCACTGCAAATTTTTAAGGTGAACCTTGCATTTCAGAATATCATAATATGTAAATAGAGCGCCGCACGTCAATATACAGATATATTTACAGGTCTCCGTGTACGTAATATTGTAATTACTTTACACCGCTCTGTTAGCTAGCCCGTAAAGGTCTGCTGGTAGGCTAATGGATATAATATTGGGGAAAAGGGATCTGGCATTTATGGACTCACCAAAACAAAACCACATATCGTCGTTGTCAAACCAAAATCTGCTCTGTGCAAAAAGTATACCTACTTTTGAGATATTTACAAAAAAAGTTTTTCTGAAACATGAAGGTTTATTACAACAAAAAAAGTATTTTATTTGAAACTTAAAGTTGTTATAAACGTATTGGTCTTTTAAACATGAAAATTTAATAGTTTGGTTATTATTTTGATAATAGAGTAAATTTTGAACATATCAGATTCTAGAATTTCACATAGCATATTTTATTAAGAGGTCGTAATTCGAAAAATGGAGCACATAAACAGTTGGCAGGTTTTTTATACGATAGATAAGGCAGTGAACTATTCACTAAGGTCAAAATGTTGGAATCTCAGAAAACTGCACATAGCAAATTTTGGTTTGACAATGACGATATGAGCTGTTATTTCTCGATGGTCTCCTATAAGGTAGTGGTCATTGCTGCCAGACCTAGTGAGCTACGTACTGAGTTTAAGACTGCTAAACGCATTATTGCTCTTCCACTATTATTGAAATTGCTCTTGATTTTTAAAGATAGGCGTAAATTGCATCTATTCCATTTATATTTGAAATAGCTTTTAGCAATTTTTTATATTTAACTTAAATACACTCGTGTCTACGTGTAGCTTATTCTAGACAACTTTGAAACTAATGAATTATACAACGTGAAGAAGGAACATTAATAAGAAGTAAAAAATGAATAAGTGTATGTTCAAGTTAGAAGTTAGTCAAAGGCTCCACAAAAAGCAAAGCAAAGTGTAATCAAAGGAAAAGATTTTCAGATTACACAAAAGCATCCGCGAAACGTAATAAAGATCCCTTTCTGTCGGTTTCATAACTTTTATTACGAGTACTAGAACTGAACACTGGAAATCAAGTCGGCTGTGTGGTTCTCCATTCCCCCTTAATCAGATTATCTCGCATGATTTTAATACCGGTTACAGTTATAAATTTCCTGAATTTTAATCCTTTTATCGCACGAACCCGTTCAAGGGGTCTATTTTCAAAACGCCACACAGAACTCTCGGAAAAACTACAGTTCGAAAACTGATCCTACAAAAAAATAAATTTTCTATAATTTGAAAACTTACCGTACTTACTATTAGCTATTAGTATAGGATTGTAAATTAAGGTTCTGATATGCACACCTTTACATTTAGTCGTAGACAGAAGAAAATTTTTTAAATTATTGAGTTTTCTTTTTTATTTCTTTTTTAAATTATGAGATACATATAAAACGTACTTATACATTTTATATCAAACATAGATTCCATTTTTTTTTCAAATAAATATTTAAGAACTTTGTTTCTGTAAGTTACAAAACATTTACACTAATATTATAGAGAAAAGACTTCTTCTATGTATGTATTTTTGTATGTTTATAATAAATAAACTCAAAAACTAATAGACCGATTTTAAAAATTCTTTCACCTATAGAAAGCCACATTACCACCATTGTCGTTTTCCACGAATAATATTTTATAAAGAGACGCGGACGAACTCGCGTGCAACAGATAGTTTCTTAATAAAATAATCACTTCATGCTAATGTTATATTTTCGTTTCTTAATATCACACATATACTTCACAATAAACCCTGCTCTTTGTTTAACATTCGGGTTCAAACGAGGATAGATTTGGGGATTAAGGCCTAAAAGGACTCGGATGTTTGAGATTCGACCGTTTCGTAGATTGGGGGACATTCGGGCAACACTGGCGCTTCAGTAATCTGTGTGCAAAACGCGATAATAGCTCTCGGATCGTTGAGTGTGTAATCGTGTTTGTCGATGGTGCGAAAAAGCAATACGTTACTTAACTCTCTTTTTTTTATTGTATTATCAAAATCACCGGACTTTGGTCATTTTTCGGTTCTAGGTAGTATCTCACCCTAATTTCCTAACTTTGATATGAGGTCGAAAACCCAGCCACGTTCATTGTATTTTACTGATAAGTCAACAGTAAAAAAGACTGGAATTATTGAATACTAGCTGTGCCCGCGACTTCCTACTGGATAAATATTACGGAAAACTTGCTACAGTGAAAACCGAATTCAAATCGGTTAAGCTGTTTCTGAGATTAGCGTGCACAAACGCACAGGCAAACAACGATTTTATTATATGTATGATGATGTGATGACTAGCTTTTGCAGAGACTTCGTCCTCTCCCTTTTTCAAAAGCGTTGAAACATCTAATCAATCTTTATTGCTCATTGATAAGTTGAATAAGTTGACATTTATATTTTTAGGAGATCCTTCGGAACAGTACTTTTTTTCCGTACGTAAGGTACTATGTCCTTTTCAGTACCCCTGATGTATGCAAAATTGAGTGGTTGATCAGTTGAGTGGACTAACAACAGAACACAATTTTTACCAACATGAGCGTAACCTAATAATTAGGTACCTATGATTTAAGGTACAATATTGCACAACAAATTTTTGTAGCTTCTCGAAGTTAACAGAATAGATTTAAAATTGAAAGATTTTTCTTAAATATTTTGTGAGAAAAAATAAAAATAAAAGTAGCCGATAAAACTTTAGTTCAGGACTTAATTAATAAGCTTAAAAAATAATGTAGTTGTCAATGAAAATTATTACCGTGACACGAAAGGTTTTTTCGGCAGTAATTTACTTCTTTTTTTATATAAAATAGAATTATATTTCTAAATCTGCCCGATTCAAACTTTTTAAATACAGTCTAATATGCACTGTATTTTTATATAAGTTTTAATAAATTAGATGACGAAAATAACACTTTTATGCTAAGTCCTCGCCTTAATCACAAAAATACTATGAAATATAAAATTTTAGTTAATATTAATAATGATCGAAACGTAAGTCCCGTAATTACGTGAGATTTTGCTGCATTTGAGTCCGTGTTTATGTATTCACACATGAAAGTGTCAAACATGGTCGAGCGACGTTGTAATGCCTGCAAATACTGCAATTAACGCGTCTGCCCGTCGCCATTGCAGAGAACGCGCTATCATATTAGCATAATTACTTATTTATGTATTTTATTATGACAGTAATACACTTGTGTTAGAAAATTTGTACCTACATACATTTACTTGTCCTACTAATTGTTTGTAACAATGACTAATACACACTGGAAATAATTTTGCAGAGATTCAAATTAGTATTATTTTGTAAAAAATCTTAAAATCCTAAAATTTGTAAACAATTTTTAAAGTAAAGACGGACCGATAATAATTTTGAAGAGCCCGTTGGATGAATGGTTAGGATACTTGCCTTAACGCTCTGTTCTAGGGTTCTCGGGTTCGATTCCCGGCACGGTAAACTTTGAAAAATGAACTTTTCAAATTTGCCTCTGGTCTGGATCTGGAAAGTAGCGGCGGGGCGCACTGCGTTTCGCAATCATTTGGGCAGCCCGTCTGGCGGCAGCAACTACCCCCTTACAGAAGACCACCGTGAAATAACAGTACATGTGCTGTTGTGTTTCGGTGAGTGAGTAAGGGATGCCGGAGCCCATTTCCCTATCCCCTCCCAATCCCTTATCCTTAATTCTACTGTAATTGGCAGTGCACTTGCAGCAGCTTTGGCGTTGCTGTGTTATAGGTGATGGTAGCCACCTACCCTCAAGTGGACCGTCAGCCTGTTTGCCAATCTTAAAATAAAAAAAAAATCTAAAAGTTAGGCTAGGCCTTAAATTGTTTATCAAATAACAGAACAATAACCAATGTAAAACGTCGCACATTTTGCGCCTATTTACATTGGCCTAAGATCCACCTTGATAAAATGATAAAATTTGAAACTCCGTGAAATTTCGATATATAGGTAGGTACTTAAAAAAATTATCTTAAAAAAAAATCATAAATTTTATTAAATAGAATAAAACACTAATGTAAGTTATCGTTGTCTATACGTGTCATGGAAATATTACTCTAATAACGCATTAACCGTAGATTGCTTTTAATTATCGTGTACACATTTTGATACGATTTTAAGTTTTTTCAGATTACATCAGACCAACCTTGATTGCATATTTAAAGAAAACGCCACATATATTAAGAGATATTGAAGATTTTTCTTATCTTAATATTTACTTATTTAACTGTATTATTTAAAATTTGTATTTCTCAAACAAACGAGGTGATCGGTGGTTAGATAGAGCTAAGTTATGTCGCACATGAAACCCTCTACATGCGATTATATCATCGGAATCGTCGTAAAATTGGACGTAAATGTTCGTTTATTTCTGTCGTCACGCATACTAACAATAACGCGTTATTTATGACTACGTTTGTTCTTACACGAAATTTAGTAGCGGATAAATTGAAAAATTGATAAAACATGGTAGTCTCTAACGAGCGAGTAGTCATTCCAGTTGATGTTAAGTGATGATTTAGGTAAGATATTTTTATGTGGAATTATGAGCTGATATCGACCTCAATAAGTTAAAGGACAAGTGATAAGAAGGGGATTAGGATAGGCTTCCCTGAAACACAACAAAAACACGAGTTGTTATTTCAAGGTGGTGCTCTGTAAGGTGTTTTTTTTTCACTCCGGGGGTTCTATATATTCTATGACTAGTATTACATTTCAAATGGAAAATATTTTAGATGTGCTTTGCCTCTATGAATTCTGCATTTTAAATTTTTTCAACATTCATAAAAATGTCAGTAAACAGTAAAAAGAAGCCAATATATCGGAGCCTTATAAAGATAGGAAAAGGAATAACAAATTACATGCTGTAATAAAAAATTGTACATAACTGAGATTTCTTTTTGACATTTTTATTACTCAAAGAAGTAATAAAAATGTAATGAAGACCAAATAATATGATTTTACCTCTCCATAATATTCCTGTGTACTTCATCTTAAGTATTGACATATAGGCTATGCGTTATACTTGTATCGCGAAGCACAAAACGAAAAGTTGACGAGCCCGTTGGATGAGTGGTAGGGTGCTTGCCTTAACGCTCTGTTCTAGGGTTCCCGGATTCGATTCTCGGTAGGTTCAACTTTGGACTTTTCAAAGTTGCGAAGTTGGCTCTGGAAAGTAGTGGCAGGGCGCACTGCGTTTCGCAATAATTTTCGGTGAAACGGCGGCAGTAACCACCCCCTCACAGAAGACCACTGTGAAATAACAGCACGTGTGCTGTTGTGTTACGGTGAATGAGTAAGGGATGCCAGAGCCCATTTTCCTAGCCCTTCCCAATCCCCTATCCCTAATCTTAATGTAGTAAGCAGCGCATTTGCAGCACCGTGCAGCGCTGTGCAGTACACTGCGTTGCTTGTGTTATAGGCGACGGTAACTACCTAACATTAACTGGACCGTCAGCCTGTCTGTCGACCTAACATTTAAAAAAACGGGACAAGTGCGAGTTGAACTCGCGTGAAGAGGGTTCCGTGCGATGTTAACTATCCGCACAATATTGAGTGATTTACCATGTTATTTTAATATCATGGACATCTTATAGGTTTTCCTATAATCTATAAGTAGAAAACTAATTTCTGTATTTTTTTTTTCAAAATTTTAGGTTCAGTAGTTTCAAAGATAAGGGGGGGGGGGGGGGATGGTCGGACAGACGTACACACGAATGATCCTATAAGGGTTTCCTTTTTTTATTCGGACGTACGGAACCCTAAAAAAGTTACGCGGACGAAGTCGCGTGCAACAGGTAGTCTTTAATAAAATAAAAAAGCCAGTTTCATAGACGACCCCATGTTTGTGAAGTATGAGCAAATTTGTTTTCACTTTAAATGAGAATTGTCAAAAAGTTAAGAGACGAAAACGAAATTTATCAATTTGTATTTTCTTGGCGAACTGTACACGTTCTGTCTAGTTGCAAATCCGTCCAGTTGCGAATCTGTACAGTTGCTACGGAGCCATATTTACTGCTAGCAACTTCTCTAAATGAAAAGTTAGATTGAACGCGACATGCAAACGTAAAATACCTACGGTGTGATTAAATTGAAGTTTCGCTTAATTAAATTGATACGGAATACACTGCGGGATTTAATTCGAAATCCATTTACAAATGGCAAACCTTTAGATGCGTGCGTAGCCCCTAGCGATGGGGGAAACAACCCCGCCAACTAACTATAAGTTTGTATAAAATACTTTATTCCCAGACGCGGCTGGTAAGAGCATGCACATATTAAAAATAAGGTGTAAGCCAGTAGTATTTAGAAGTGGGAGGGGTTATTTCAACAATTATATGTATATTTGTATAATCGTCAGAATGCTGTTACTGAGCAATGTAGTTATATCTAGAAAAAAATTATACTATTGTCATACTACAAAAAAGGTCAAAAAAGGTCATAGTACAATTTAATGATTTTTCAATTGTAAGGGTCGACAGGCATGCTATGGTGGTAAGTAACAGCCGTCGCTTTTACACAAGCAAAAGTACGCTGCCGATCTTAGTAGTATGGAAATAATACTATGTTCTTAGTGGTAGGATTAAAGATAATAGTCCATAAAAATTTACAAACAAATCAAAACGTGATTCCCTCAGGGGCATTTTGATAAAAGCTTCTAGAAGATATGTAATTGGGTGAAAGAGATTTTTGATTTCTTAAATTATACAAAAATGGTAACAGTTAAAAAAAAGATTCAAACAAATATTATAGAGAATTTTGTTTCATATAAAAATATTGACACATTTTTTTTAAATTAAAATTAACAGAGTTAGGGAGATTAGAGAATATAAGGGTTGATAGGATAATTTTTAAAAAATCACAGAAAGCTAGTTAGGACGTACATATTCTATCGATCCGGTAATGAAATGTCCGCAGTGTCTGCGGCTTTAAATATTGGTATATTATAATTTATTAGGTATTAAGAGATGAAACGGAATAAAAATTTACAAAAATAATAATGATAGACGTAAGCGCAACACAAAAGGATTTCGAAGCAAAAACGTGCCTCAAATGGACATTAATTACCATTTCAATGGATTTTTTAGGCGTTGGACTCGACCCTTCGCCACACATAAAACAAAGATAAAACTTTTGATTTATAACAGATTTATTTACGCTACATGAAAAGGTCTAAAATTAAAAGCTCGGTGGAGACCCAGCTTTTCAATTCAGGCTGACATCACGCATAATTTTATAAAACAAATATTCATTAACTAGGTAGATAGGTACCTAACGGCAAATTTTAACAATAGGCCACTTTTTATTCACATGAGCCAAGAAGTTGGCAAAAATTACTTGTTATTTTAATCTATATTATAAAGAGAAAAGATTTGTATGTATGTTTGTAATGAATAAACTCAAAAACTACTGGACCAATTTTAAAAATCCTTTCACCTATAGATAGCTTATCAGCTTCAAATTATCAACGAATAACATAGGGTACCCACCCTCCCCCATCTTCCCCCTTTACCCCCCTCCCTACAAATGAATGTTTATAATGAGTAAAATCAAAGACTACTGGACCGATTATAGAAAGCTACATTATAAGCGAGTAATGCGGACGAAACAGCTAGTATTTTATATTACTCGTTTACTTGATATGTACTGCTAAAGAAATAAATAGATAAATTACGTATTTCAATACGAAGACGTAGAAAACATGCTACGCCTGCTACGATATGTAGCACGTCGTAGTGACAACGCAATTTCGTTAATCGTTCAACTTGATTGATCGTTTCACTATTATGTTTTAAAAATGTGGAGTGAAACAAAGATATCTATAAATTTAAAATAGAATTTCAATTAACTTTAAATGTAAAATTATATTAAATTTTAAGTTAATTGAAACTAAAATTATAAAAAGTTATAAAAAGAAATCGCGACCAAGTAACCTTTACACCGCTCTGTCACTGGTGTGATGGTCAGGAAATAATTTTACTAACCTTCATACTATTCAAATACCAGTGTGATAGTGATTTCCTAATGTTCATACTAGTGTGGATGATGGTAAATCACTTTCTTCATATATCAAACAACGATAGCTATGTGCGATGCGCGCGCGTTTGTGTGTTTGTTAGTGTGTGTGTGTGTGTGTGTGTGTGTGTGTTGTGTGTTTTGAGAGTTGTCGGTGGATGGGTGTAGTGTGTATTTAGTTTGAATAATTGAGTTTGCTTAAATTACCGTCAATTATATGAACATAGATCATAGATATCTATACTATATTATAATAAAGCTTAAGAGTTTGTGTGTTTGTTTGTTTTTTTTTTGATTGAACGCGTTGATTGAACTCTGGAACTATCAGTCGGATTTAAAAAATTCTTTTTGCATTTGATAGTCTAATTCTTGATGAAGGTTTATATAGGCAATTTACAACACGCTATGATCCTTAGAATCGGAGCAAAAAGAAAAAATTCAGAAAGAACGCTGAATGTTAACGAAGTAGTAGCGGGCGATGAGATTAGTCTCTAGTACAAGATAAGCAGCTAATAAACACAAACCATATAGGCATTCAAAACAAACTTAACACCGTATCAGGAAGATTTGGGATGAGGCAGAAACTGGATTTGGCATAAAAACTAGATTAGGCTGGACTAATCTCTCTGTGAACTTAGATAAAAGCGTCAAAACTCACCTTTGTGTTTTTTTGGGATAGTCAGGGAATGGTTTAGAATAAGAATTAGGTAACTGTTACTAATACAGTACTGTTATTTAAATGTTCTTCTTGAATTTCATCCTAAAAAGAATTCTCTTAGAATGTTTAAATAAAATACGAATAGATTTAAGTCTTTAAGCAATGAAATCTTAAGATTAAGTCCACAATGAACCAAAAAGAGATGTATGGCCCTACTTAGTATTCATAGAAAACAAGCCCGAATTGTTCAAAGATAATTATTTTGGCAAGAGAGTTCGAGTTGCACCGTTAAAAGTTAATTTCGAACGAGCGAAACGCAATAAAATGTGGCATCCGTTGATAAACGCTGTTTCTCCCCCATACTGCACCCCGGTAGCGGTACAAAAATAAAATATATAAATATACCTAAGGAATAATGTTACCAACTAACAATTATGACAATTTGTCGCATCAGTTGAAGTTATGCCAAAAGATGAATTTGTTACTAGAACACTGATTATAATAAAACATAACAAGTGAAAAAAGGTAAATTCCTAAATAGTAAAATGAAAGAAGAGAATAAAAGTGGAGATAACAGAAGAGACACAAGGCCAAAATCATTATTACAGTCGAGTTATTTGGTCAATGTAACGATTAAATAATTATTTTTCATGTTGATCGATTGATTAAATGAACTATATAAATTATAATTTGTCGTTAGCTAATGTAGTTTTTTTCTTTTCTATATTATAGAGAGTGGCAGGTAGGTCGGTGGCCCACTTCACTAACCACCCCCTTACAGAAGACTACCGTGAAATAACAGCACGTATGCTGTCGTGTTTCGGTGTGTGCGTAAGGGATGCCAGAGCCCATTTCTCTAACCCTTCCCAATCCCTTATCCTTAATCCTACTATAGTCGGCAGTGCACTTGCAGTACTTATGACGTTGCTTGTGTTATAGACGACGGTAGCCATCTACGATCAAATGGACCGTCAGCCTGTCTGCCGACCGTAACATAAAAATTAAAATTAAAAAAAGATGTACTTTGCGTGAGCAAGTAAACAGACACTATTTTTTTTATTGCTGAAACAGTTCAGTAATCCCTTTATTACTTACCAGCTTTTCCCCGTCACTCTGTCCACGTATCTGTATAAATTATAGCCTATCTATTATTCTGATGTATAAACTATATTAAAGTGAAAAATCATCAAAATACGATCAGTAGTTTTTGCGCGAAAGAGTAACAAATGTCCATCCAATCTCGTAAACAGCTTCTGTCTGTTTCTCCAACTTCTTCTAAAAAACCCAATGGATTTTGATACAGTTTCACTAATGGAAAGAGGGATAAACGAGAACGGTTTGTGTATATTGTAATTTGCAGAATAAATTGCATCCGCGCGAAGCCAAGTGCAGTTTAAAATATTAGTAGGATTTTCACTGATTGGTTAAGTTATAATTCGTGCAACGTAATTGGGTAAAGTGAAATAACATGTTTTCAAATAAAAATATATGTCTTTGATACGTACAGTGAATTTAGGAAGGTGGATATAAAATTTTTACGTACGAACACGGCCATAATTTTCCCGGAAGTCGTAAAGAGACTTGCTTCACCGCCGCCGCCGCCATGTTAAAATGTCTTTTTCAATGGTAAACAAAAATGTCATTTTCAGTTTTCACAGAAAACACTACATTAACACTAAATACGTTTAGTAATTTTATACTAAATAGGATTTTTATGACAAAATCACGTGTCACTATGTCCGTTTACTCTAATCGTAATTACTCTAAATAGAAGCAAATCCAGAGAGGGATGCATTTTTTTTTAATGCTAAAATCGGCAGACAGGCTGACAGTCCACTTGATGGTAGGTGGCTAACGTCGCCTATAACACAACGCCAAAGCTACTGCAAGTGCGCTGCCGACTACAGTAAGATTAAAGATAAAGGATTAGGAGGGGGATAGGGAAATGAGCTCTGGCATCCCTTACTCACTCACCGAAACACAACAGCACACGTACTGTTATTTCACGGTGGTCTTCTGTAAGGGGGTGGTTACTGCCGCCAGACGGGCTGCCTAAATGACTGCCCTATAGCAATCCTGAAGCTATAGGATTGCTATATCTGCTTGTTAGGATTGCTATAGGGCAATCCTAAAAAGCAGATTATGATTACGAGACATAGGCTTTATCATTCTCATTAACAGTGTAGAGCGCTATTAAATTTAAGGGTTTTAATTTAAGGTTTACTATTAATTTAACGTCGATTTGGTATTTTTTATTTTCAAAACGTGTAAAAACTATGTTGAATACGAAAATTCAAAAAAACACTAAAATTTATAAAAAAGATTTTTAACATTAACTTTGCGGTGTGTTTTTCATTCATGTGATTGTGTTCCGTGTTCCAAGGACTTCCGATGGGCGCCCATCAAAGTTATATTTATTAGTATGTATTATATTTTACGATTATAATAAATTATGCTATTTTATATGGGTAAACAAACCTTCCTCGTTTATCGCTATTTCCATTTAATTTAGGAACACCTTATTAAAATCCCTAGAGTGGTTTAAAAGTAGTAGGCAGAAAGACAGACAATTTGGAGTTTACATTTATAATTTTATTATTTCATTTTCTGTTGTACAGGACTTAGTTTATAAAAACTAAGTAAGTTCTGTACAACAGTAAAATGTTTTGATATTCATTTAAAATCAAATATTTTTAAAGGTTTTATTCCTAATAATTTATTCCCCAACAAAATTACATGTCCAATACAAAAATTTGTATGTAAAAAATAAAACAATTGTTTTCATTTTTTACCTAAAATTTTTTTTAACATACATATAATTTTATGTACAATATGTTAATAGTTCCGTTATATTTAGACAATACCTAAAGAGGACAATACAGACAGTAGATTAGCATAGGTTGTGTTACCCTAATTAAGTAACTTCTGCGTTTGTTAACTATAATCATGAAGATAACAAAGTTTCCCCATAGACGACTGTTTCCCCTACATTTCCAGTGTAATGTGGACTCCTATTAATTATAAACCCGACGTTTATCGCTGAAACTGAACCAAAATTGTGTAGAGTAAATTTGTTAAGGCCTAACCTGACAGACGCTCTTATAACGGCTTATTACACAACATAACGATTGTCTGTTTTTGTTATTTGCGTCTGTTTTTGTTAATCTTTAAAGTCGGTAGCGAACTGGGATCCCTTTTGACGTTGCTATTGTTATTTGGTGACAGTACCCATCATTAAGTGGATCGTCAGTCTACCTGCTGTCTACCGTCGCCTATAACACAAGCAACGCCAAAGCTGCTGCAAGTGCGCTGCCGACTACAATTGGATTAAGGATAAGGGATTCAGAGGGGGACAGGGAAATGGGCTCTGGCATCCCTTACTCACTCACCGAAACACAACAGCACACGTGCTGTTATTTCAAAATGGTCTCCTGTAAGGGGGTGGTTACTGCCGCCAGAAGGGCTGCCCAAATGACTGCGAAACGCAGTGTGCCCTGCCACTACTTTCCAGATCCAGACCATAGTCAAATTTGAAAAGTTCTTTTTTCAAAGTTGACCCTGCCGGGAATTGAACCCGGGAACCCTAGAACAGAGCGTTAAGGCAAGCGCCCTAACCACTCATCCAACGAGTTCGTATAATATAACTCTAGCTTGTATAATATGTATAGATACAGATGATGTTAAAACCACTTTATAGGTTTAGAGGCACGTCTTTATATTTTCGAGTATTATGCCATTGTTGGTTTGTTATACTAAAATGTATTTATTTTAATTTTTATAAAAGGTCCCAAGAGAAAAATATTACTAAGTGCTAAGCAGTTTAAATCCCCCGGACGAACATAAGCAGATTTCTCTGAGAGTTGTGAAAAAAGAAAGTTTTGTGCTAACGCTTATTGCAAAATGCAGAGGGGTGAACACTAAAACCATAACAGACGTTAAAGATAGGGTAAGTTGTCATTATACTTTTGTAATATGAGTTAGAAGTACACTTCACTTCTCTTGTAATGCAATTATTGTAACACGGAAAGTAAATGTGCAGAATTTTTTCTTATAATTCGGCAGACAGGCTAACGGTCGACTTAATGGTAGGTGGCTACCGTCGCCTATAATACAAGCAACACCAAAGCTGCTGCAAGTGCGCTGCCGACTACAGTAGGATTAAGGATAAGGGATTTGGAGTGGATAGGGAAATGGGAAATAATGGTAAAAATTGACAGAATTCAATCGTCTGCTTCGGCGAACTTCAGTAGAATATCCGTCGTAACCATTGTCAGAAAAATTGTAAATTCATAAAGCAATTGAATTATTATATGTAAATGCAGGTTTTTCTACGGGTGTTTTTTTTTATATTTAGTCAATTTTCGTAACTGCAATACAAATCTAGCCACAGCCCCATGAGACGTTATTCACAGTTATCACTAAAATCACATATTCTATACATATTATAATAAAATCGTAAGTAAACGAACCGTGTCTGTACTTTAAATATTATTTATACACGTTGTACTTATGTTACCGAGGTCAAAAAAAATGCTTTTAGAATTTTTGTCTGTATGTCTGTGCATTTGTACACGGTAATCTCTGAAGCGGCTTAACCGAGTTGAATGCGATTTTCACTGATGTATTGTAGCAAGCTTCCTGTAACATTTAGTGTTGGTTTCATTTCAATCTGTTTACAAACAAAAAAGTTACATGATTTACCGAATACCACGCATACGTAGTTGCGGGCTCAGTTAATCTATACTATATTAATAAACTCAAAGACTAATAGACCGATTTTAAAAATTCTTTCACCTATAGAAAGCTAAATTATCAGCGAGTAACATAGGCTACTCACCCTCCCCCCATCTCCCCCCTTAACCCCCGTCCATACAAATGTATGTTTGTAATGAATAAACTCAAAGACTACTGGACCGATTTTAAAAATATATTTAATAAAGATACGCCGGACGAAGTCGCGTGCAACAGCTAATATAAAATAAATTTACTGTACACTTTAAATAAATTGTATAAATGTATAAATTAAAAAAAATAGACTAGCACTTCAACCAAGTGTTGAAAATCTATAATCTATACACATATTATAAAACAAGGTCACTGTCTATTTCTCTGTTAATTTCTTCTAAACCACCCAACGAATTTTTTCATGGTTTTCACTAATTGAAAGAGCTATAAACCAGGAAGGTTTATGTATATAATTTGTTGAAAAACATAGCATCCGTTCAAAGCCAGGGGTCGCTTTTAATAAATAAATTTAAAAAAAAAATAAAGTGTTATGATTAAATTAAGTAATTAATTATGAATTCACTTATTCGCTTTATCACTCAAGTGAGTATTTATTTATTATTTATTTTTTTATGTTAAGATCGGCAGACAGGCTGATGGTCCAATTGATGGTAGGTGGCTACCGACCTTTATAACACAAGCAACGCCAAAGCTGCTGCAGGGGCGCTGCCGACTACAATAGGATTAATGACAAGGGATTGGGAGGGCATAGGGAAATGGGCTCTGGCATCCCATACTCACTCACCGAAACACAACAGCACACGTGCTGTTATTTCAAGATGGTCTTCTGTAAGGGGGTGGTTACTGACACCAGAAGGGCTGCCCAAATGACTGCGAAAAGCAGTTTTATTTTTAACGCAATTTTAGTAGTGACAGGGCGTCACTTTTTATTTTATATAAAAATATTAATTCTATAAGAAAATTGCATATTCTTCTTCTATATATTAAACTCATATTAACTATAACCGCCCTGCTAGTAATTCGTACACGTTTTCAAAAGTGACAAGTGTTATAACAAAAATTTGCCAATTGGAAAAAATGTCAAGCGACCATGACTCGCGTTACGTTTACTCTCTAAACGTTATGAGTTGTAGGTTTCCGGGATGATGGCCCAGGTCTGTTGGAAATTCTTCCATGGAAGAATTGGAAGAATTTCCAACAGACCTGGGCCATCATCCCGGAAACCTACAACTCATATGGATACCGGCCGAGAAAACTTACATTCTCTAAACGTTACATAATTTCTACGACCACAATGTATACATAACTTGTAAATATTAATATCTTTTTTAAGAGTTAGTAAGTAATTGATGTAAGTAAATAATTTAGTAATTACAAGTATGAAATAATTTAATACTTAAATCAAAATGTATGATCGGCAAAATCATACTTCATTAACTTGGCACTTTAAATTTCACATGCGTAATTTAATATAAATCTTTATTATTACGACGCGAAAGAACTGCAAGCGATATCAGATATTTTGTAATTTTAAAGTATTGATATTATCAGATTTTTACAAGCCCTGGTTTGTGTATGTGTGTAAATGTATAAAGAATTATTTAATTATACGTCTGACAAGTTGACAGTCTACTTGAAAGTAGTTAGGTAGCCATAGGATAGGTAATGGATTCTGATATCACTTATTCACCCACCGAAACACAAGAGCGCCCAAATGCTGTTATATTGTTGAACAATGGAATATAATAACCATTTATCTTATTAAACACACTACCGTCCCGCCCCGATTTTTTTTCTGCAAATCATCTATACAAACATTCATCGTTTATCGCTTTTTCTATTAGTGAAAACCTTATCAAAACCCGTTAGGTGGTTTAGAAGAAATTAATCGAATTCATAGAAACTAATTTATTAAGAATTCAACATTTTTGTTAATTTCATTTTTAGTATTTGTGGAAAATATTATGTTTCTAGGTATGTCACAAATATTTAAAACTCAAAGTATTTCTAAAAAATGTAGAAACGAACTACCAATTTATGAACTTTAAAATCCATAATGAAAGAAGTCACGTCTGTTCTTAAATTTGGTGTACAATTTTTAGTTCAAGCAACCCTCAGATCGATATGCTTAGATAGCAACTGCATGACTCGTGCGGCGTGGTAAGGGTTCAGTCAGTGCCTAACGTACAAGGGGTCCTCCCCTCTGAGTCATAAAGAGGGTGGCCATCCCCCTCACTTTTGAGGGTTAGGTCGATATTGCTCTCTTTTGTTTTCGCACTTGGAACGTACTGTTTCTGTTCGAGATAGTTAACTATGTACTGTAAAGTTAAGAAGCAAACTTATTTACGGACACTACTGATTTGGAATCGTTTCTTTAGTAGTAACTTCCTTTACTGTTTTTAAAATCTTAGATAAAGTCTAGGTAACGGGTTTTTTTAGGTGTTTCACTTGCCGTTAGCCCCGACTACAGACAGGTGTTATAATTTCGCTATTATGTAATAAAAAAAAATTGAGATAAAATTAAATATTACTAAAAGTTAAAACCTCATTGAAATTATATTTATAGAGCGATTTTAATATCCAATCAAATATTTTATTTAATAAAAAATTGACTGTCATTAATTCTTGTATTTATGAAAATCACAACAAAAATGATCTTGACATTGACGTTTGCACTACAATGCGCTGCACGACGAATCACGGCAAACAAAAAAGCTCATACAACCCAAATTTTTTCAAGGTTCGAGTGAAAGGCATCTTCTGGTTGAGGTCGCTCCATCGTCGGCCTCATCCTTCCTACATGGATAGATGCTGGTCAAGAGCAAACCCATATTTAATGAAAAAAAAAAACACGGCAATTAGGTACACTTTATGTGAATTTGTATGGAGGAAGAATACTACGCGGCAGGCAACTGGTGGCGGTCTAGTTATTATAGTACATACAAACTACATAATCTTATATATATAAAAATGAATCCCCATTTCCCTTGGTCGCGGCATCACGCGTGAACGGGTAGACCGATTTTAATTCGGTTTTCACTAATAGAAAGAGGGATAAACGGGGAATGTATAAAAATTGGACACCGGGCGAAGCCGGGGGCGGGTCGCTAGTCTACAATATAATATATTGTAGTTATATTATACTGTAGTTTACATATACTATCGCAGAGCTAATAACCGATGGGATAAAAAAGTTCTCGAATGGAGGCCACGAATCTAAAAGCGCAGCGTACGAAGCCCTGCGGCCAGGTGGACAGACGACCAGAAAGGCTTCTGGATGCGAAGGACAGAGGATCGTGCATGGTGGCGACTTTTGGGAGAGGCCTACATCCAGCAGTGGATAGACACAGGTTGATGATATATAAACTACAATATATTATATTGTAGTTCATATAGTTTGTAAACAGCAATGCGTCGCGCAGCGCAGCGCTAATGCGTTTGTACGTTTAGGAAACCAGAGAAAGCAAGATGAGGTGTGTTTTGACAATTTGTTTCTCCGGTGGATCAGTAGCACTACCACAGAATAAATAATAGAACAATACAAGGTACTACTACTATTACGGTAAGCAATGATTGCAATCCCCTTTTATCTTAACAATGATGTATTAATTCGATAGAATACATAATGAATTTCTGATCCATTAGCGAAATAATTTAGGTTATGGGAGCAAAATAGGGTTATAAACCACAAATTTTGGATAAGCTACAATTTTCTTTTCAATCCGCGAGGTTAAAATTTTTTTATTAGACATATTTACTTTCACATTTATAATAATATTAGTATTGATGATTCATTTTATTGATTACTAAGCGATTTTTAATTAAAGCAGGACATAATTTCTTCGATAAATTAGTAACGGATGCCATTCCCTTATCCTTCATACAGCATTAAAAAAATAATGATTGCTAATACAAATGAACTCGGCGAATAGTTTGTGTTACACAAACACTGTACCTGTAACAATTTGACAGAACTAAATCCTACTATCCCACTAATAAATATTGTAAATATGAAAGTTTGTCAGGATGTTTGTCACTCTTTCACGCAAATATTACTTAACCGATTTTGATGAAACTTTACAGTATGCACTTATGCACAGTAAATAACACGTGCTATGACAATGACCATAGAGTAGAATAATAAGAAAATATGAAATAAGAACAAAATAACATTTAGTTTAATACAAAGATTTATGTAATATCGATTGTTTAGTAATACAAAGTACATAATTAATTCGTACAGAAAAAACAACAAGTGAACGCTCTACACACTTCACAACAAAATATGCATGGGCTCCACACCACTATTGCTGACAAAAACAATAAGATATCTGTAAACTGTCTTATTACATTCAACAAAGTGATACAATGAGGGTAAAACCAAGGGCACATATAATATGCCCACAGATGCGGTCTTCTCCTAAGAGAACCCATAAATAAACTACATTCAAAATCAACCGGTTCGCGTTTACGACGCTTAATTTTCTTTTTTGGTCGAAATTTTTTTTCATCCCCATCAATGACTTTCAACAGATAGCTGGAAAAAGCATTTTCTTCTAGTTTTGATATTAAGTTTTTAAATGCTTTAGTCTTTCCTGCGGTTCTTCGAGCTCGTCTACAGGCTTCTCCAGCCCCAGTTGATTCCAAGCCATAGTTTAATGTGGTCAAAATACGTTTAGGGTCTTGTGCTGCATATTTTATATCTTGGAAAGTTGCCTTCGGTTTAACCGCTGCTTTCAAGGTTGTTTTCAATAATCCTTTGCCAACTTTGAATCCTGCCATTGCTACATCAACTGCAGATTCTACTAGAAGCGCACCATCACCAACTGATTTAGCGTTAGATAAATGTTGTATTATCTTCTTGTCTGCTAGCTTTTTTCTTTGTAAATGTTCTTCGTCTTCTTTTTTGTACTTTTCTTTTCTCTTTTTTCGGTCTACAGCCGCCTTCGTAAGATCTTCTTTTTTGCGCAATTCTGCTTCAGCTTTGGCTTCACTTCTACATATTTCACTTTTACAAGTGCACTTTTTGGGCAAAGGGGTTTTGGCCAATTTAGGTCGTTTTGAAATTTTTAATCTTTCCCTAGCACAAACTTTAGAGCCACATAAACACGGTTTATCCCTTACAGGTTTAGATAAAGTTCTTTTTTTTTTACCTAAGCAAATACAGCATTTACAATTCTTTCCGTGTTTCACAACTTCCCCGGGAGTTACTTTTAGCTTAGGCTTAATTTTAGCCATATTTTTCAACAGTTCTTCATTAAAAACCTCGAATGTACCATTTTCATTCCATTTCATTTTCATTTCTAACACTGGCTCAACAGGTGCCGGTTTTGTTGTTTCAGCGTGTTGCCAAATCTGATAAAAATATTTAAAAACGGTTTTAACATTTTTGGACAAATTTTGAATAATTTTATCAATGCCCTTTTGTTGTTCTTTGACTTTCTCTTTATTTTGTTCAATAGATTGCACTCCTGGTAATTTCTGTAAATTCTTATTTTTTATGCACTGACATTTCGAACAACAGTAATCACACTTAGAGGTAACGTTTACAGATACCTTATTGTGGTTAACATTACTCTTTCTTCCTAAAACTTTATTCAATTTAGAGTGTCTTGGAGTTTTTCCAACAGAATTAGTTTCTGTCAAATTTTTATTGTTTTCTGCTATTTTAGTGTATCTTTTCAATGATTTCGTATTACAATCAAATTTTCGTTCAATATTCGTATTATGCAACTGTTGGGCTGGAATTTGTGGCCGTGTACATTCACATTTCGGTTTATATGGATTTTTCTCCTTTAAAGGTGCAAATAGTGCCATTTGAACGAACTTGTTATCCTCGTAAACGGCTTTTTCTTTGTTAGACATGTTAAATTTGTCAAAATCTTTGTAGCAATATGGTTTATCGTAACGTAATTTCTTATATTTCTTTTTATAGAGCCTGTTTTCAATTATGTTATCACCAGATTGAAACGAACAATGACATTTATTTGGTTCATAGAATTGACGCGACTGTCTATTTTTCTTGTTTATTTTAGTCATTTTAAGACTTCTACATTTTTTTGGTAATGAGGCTGTCTGGGCTGTCGTCGTTCTATTTGGTTGACGATCACTTTTTGAAATTGTTAAAATATCTAATTTTGAATTAATTAATTTTAAACAACTTCTGCATTTTTTTGTACATTGATTAGTAGTCTTATAAATTTCATTTCTGTTACTTTGTGAACTTATTTTATTGTTACAAACTGTTTCATTTCTGAATTTGTTTGATTTTAGTTTCCTTAATGATAGAAAATGTGCATATCGGGATAATAAATTTCCTAAATTCATATCACCACGTCTGTATTTAATTGCTACGTGCATACTCGTATCTTTTACATCTTTCCGAATACATTTTAATCCAGGTTTTCTTGTTAATTTCTTAGCATTGGGAATGGAACTAGTTAACGAACTAATAATCTTGCCATTTTTATTCCTACATTTTGAATCGGAAGAACAAGACTTTTTCTCTTTTTCCGAGGTAACATGAAGGAGAGTTTTGCTGGTATTTTTCCGTTTTCCAAATTTATTGGCTCTATAAGGTAAAATAGTTTCCATTTCATCGACAATAAAGTTTTTCTTACATACTTTATCTTTACTAGGAGCCCGTGCCTGATAACAGGAACCATTACAATTATAAGGGCAATTAAGAGGAGGCATAAAAAAATTTTTGCCTGTATGGTGCCTGTTTACAAATTTTCTATTTTCTTTTCTTTTCCAATCATAGAAGTGCTGCTGATGTTCCGATTGAGGTTGAATGTAACGTTTGAATGGTTTAAATGTACTTTTAGTAATTTCCTCTGCTTTATTAACAGTTATAGTTTTGCATGTTTTAATTTCATTACCACGTCTTAATTTTAATTTACAAAAACATCTTTTTATAGCTTGGCTTAGAGAGCCTTTAGTACTTATTCCTGCTCGGTCAACCAGTGATGAATTTTTAAGCAAAGAAGGGTCTTTTCTATTGTGAAATTTTCTTTTGTTCGTTGAAACGCCACCTTTAACGAAACTTGTTTGGTTTTCTTGATGAGGTTTATGTCTAAAATCTTTTTCTCTATTAATCTCACTGAATAATTCAATACTTGAATTAAAATTAAAACCAACCCTACCTTGTGTATTTTTCCCAAAGTATGTAAATCGAGATTGTTTTACAATACAGTCAGATTTAGGTTGCCAAATTCTTCTGCATTGTTTTATACAGTCCGTACGAGACTGTACCTTTTTACTTCTGGATCCATAAAATGGAATAGCACTTGTTGTATTACAGATAAAATGTTGAAATCTTTTGTTTTGTATACCAACCGCTGGTCGCGGTTTTTTCATCCTTTCTAAATATACATAGGGATTACGGTCTTCTAGATTACAAATTCCAGACTCAATAAGATCACATGTGCACATTACAGGTTTAGATTTAATCTTTTCTGTCTGTGTTGAAATCAATGGCCTTTTAAATTGCTTCCATAAATTAGGATAAACTTGAGCATTTTGATACACATTGACGGCTCTTTTTTGCATAATATGTGTGACTGGTTGTTTAGTGTTTTGGCCTGTCGATAACTTCTTAGAATCCATTATTTGGGATCTACGATGACGGTAATAAGGTAAAACATTGCTATGCCTAGTCTGTTTTTCACCCTGAGCTCTGTGAAAAGTTTGTCGAATGTGTTTAATATCTTTACTACGAATTTCATTTGTAGTATTCTGTTTGGAAAATTCTATATCAAACCCGAAATTTGAAGCTATTCGAACTGCTTGTCGATTCTGACTTATTTTGGATTCTCGAAATGGTTTTTTAAGTGTGGGTTTGTCTCCGTAAGTCTGGGATCTCATTGATCTATTTTTACCGGCTCTAGTTAAACTATATGCGGATTTTGTCGAAGAAGTTCTAGTTTCAATTGCAACATTTCTAAAAACAGCATCTGGCTCTAATTTTAGCCTTGCATTAGTTGATGAATGTTTTTTAATTTTATGAGGTGTTTGAGGTACCCGTTGGGATCCTTTCTGAAGTTCCAAAGTACAAAAACATCGTTCTGAGGACGGTTTTTGACCTGACCCCGTAGATTTTTTTTTCTTGACATCTGTTTGGGATCGTCGCGTGTAAAACTTAGTATTGACATTATCCTCACTAGTTATTCTTTTTCTATTTGGGAAATGCTGAGCTGTAGTGGTTTCATATTGTGGATTATCATTAAAAAACTCAACGCTTAAATTAAAACTGGAACTAATGCGTACAGCTTGGCTGTTATTAGCGTGATTTGCATGAATGCCTTCAGGACTAATAGAATTCGTACTCACGACTTCATTCTGATCAATTTCTTTCATTCCCAACGCTGGGAATTTATTCTTCTCTTCTCTGCGAAGCATCTGCTCTTTTGGATGCTGGGTTCTCTTTCCTGCGAATTTTGTAGGATTTGTAGACACCGTTAAGCTTGGACGTTGTTCAAAATGACCAGTACCAATTGTTCGTATACGATTATTTCCTCTGGCTTTAATCCTTTTTAGACATTCATAAGGATCGCAATGGTTTGGTACGCAAACCCCTGGTTCACATTCGTAGGATTTGAGATGACGTAAGTACTTTGCTTTGGTAGATGTATGTGTCGTCCTTAACGTGGCTTCGATATGTGGTATATTTTTTTGTTTTGTTTCTGTGTCAACACTAATCATTTCTGGCGTAACCGGTTTAGCTTTATTAAAGTTTTTCCTTCTTAATTTAAGAATTTTAAGAGATGGTGACGTTTCAGTTATCGAAGATGAATAATTTTTCTTATGAAATTTTCTTTGTGGTTCCATATTAATGTTATAATTATCAATACTATTAGATAAATTTTGACTCTTGTCTGGTATATCAAGCTGTGTAAACGGTGTTTTTTTGGTAAAATCTATTTTAAAACTAAAAGCAGAACTGATTTTGACGGCTTGCCTCTGTTTTTTCCTTTCCATATCTTGAAAATTTGAAGATATTAACTTTTTTCTTCCCTTCGGTTTCATATCAGTGAGCCTTAACGATTTGTCGCGATCCCCATTCATTTTTACCTTATATTGCATTTTCTTAGCTTTCGTTGAAGGAAAGTTGGTCATTGTACTTGAGATGTTAATTGGTCTACATTTTCGAGTAGTCGTCCTAGAGCCGATCATTCTCCGTTTCATTATGAGTTTTTCACATTCATAAGGATTACACTGTCCTGGAACACAGACGCCTGGTTCACATTCATATGGTTTCAGAAGACAGATATGAGGTGTCTCTTTAACTCTGGCCATTACACTTTTTGAATAAGTCATAATAGGTTCTAAAAAGTTGTGAGCTCTTGTTCCATGATCTCTATAATTTATATGGTTCCGTTGATTTTCTCTTTTGCTAAGATTTCGCGTACAAAAACATCGCTTTAACGCAGTTTTAAAACTACGTTGTTTAGGTTTTTCTTTAATGTTTATTTGGCTACCCTTTCTAGACATTTTTTTATTCTTTGACACGATTTTCTTATTATCTGAGGATATGTGCCGTGCATACGGCATATCTTTAGTAAATTCCACATCAAAACTAAATGTGGATCCAATTTTAACTGCTGATCGCTTTAGATTAATCCCTTTATTATGTAAATCTGTCTTTTCCTTGCGTTTCAGAGTCGCGTGTTGATCTGTAGAGTTTAATCGCCTGTCATGAGTCCAGTGTTTTTTCATGTTATGTTGCACTCTCTTAGTTTTATTTGTAGGAGATATGGTCCCTGTACTTATGGTCACCCTACGTGCTTGAGTTGTAGCCGAACCAGAGTCGATCACTCTTCGTTTCTTTATAAGTTTTTCACATTCATAAGGATTACACTGCCCAGGAACACAAATGCCTGGCTCACATTCATATGGTTCCAGGATATGGCGGTGCATTTTTTTCGTTACTTTAGTCATGACAGATCTTGAATGAGCTGTAACAGGGACTTTGAAATTTTGAGGTCCTGTTCCCTGGTCTCTGTTATTGGTCTGGTTCTCAATATTATGATCTGCTTCTTTGCCAAGATTTAGCATACAAAAACAACGTCTTAAAGTGTTTTTCACATCAAAATATTTATGTTTTCTTTTAAATTTCGTTTGGTTGTCCCTTTCTTCTGTGTTTGAAGTTGATCTCACAATTTTTGTTTGCCGCAATAAACCATTTGTGTCATGAGATTCTTTATGAAATTCAACATTGAAACTAAATGTGGATCCAATTTTAACTGCTGATCGCTTTAGATTAATCCTTTCATCATATAAATCTGTCTTTTGCTTGCGTTTCAGAGTCGCGTGTAGATCTGTAGGGCTTAATCGACTGTCATGAGTCCAGTCTTTTTTCAGGTTATGTTGCACTCTCTTAGCTTTATTTGTAGGAGATATGGTCTCTGTACTTATGGTCACCCTACGTGCTTGAGTTGTAGCCGATCCAGAGTCGATCATTCTTCGTTTCTTTATAAGTTTTTCACATTCATAAGGATTACACTGCCCAGGAACACAAATGCCTGGCTCACATTCATATGGTTCCAGAATATGGCGGTGCATTTTTTTCGTTACCTTAGTCATGACAGATCTTGAATGAGCTGTAACAGGGACTTTGAAGTTTGGAGGTCCTGTTCCCTGGTCTCTGCTATTTATCTGGTTCTCAATATAGTGATCTGCTTCTTCGCCGAGATTTAGAGTACAAAAACAACGTTTTAAAGTGTTTCTTACACCAAAATGTTGTTTATGTTTTCTTTTAAATTTCGTTTGGCTGCCCTCTTCTTCTGTATTTGGAGTTGATCCGACAAATTTTGTTTGCCGCAATAAACCATTTGTGTCATGAGATTCTTTATGAAATTCAACATTGAAACTAAATGTGGATTCAATCTTAACTGCTGATCGCTTTAGATTAATAGCTTTGTCATGTAAATCTGTCTTTTGCTTGCGTTTCAAATTCGCGTGTTGATCTGTAGGCCTTAAGCGACTGTCATGAGTCCAGTTCCTTTTCACGTTATATTGCACTCTCTTAGCTTTACTTGAAGGAGATATGGTTGCTGTACTTAAAGACACCCTGTGTGCTTGAGTCGTAGCCGCCCCAGAGTCGATCATTCTTCGTTTCTTTATAAGTTTTTCACATTCATAAGGATTACACTGCCCAGGAACACAAATACCTGGCTCACATTCATATGGTTCCAGAACATGGCGGTGCATTTTTTTATTTACTTTAGTCATGACAGCTCTTGAATAAGCTGCAACTGGGACTTTGAAATTTTGAGGTCCTATTTCCTGATCTCTATTATTTATCTGGTTCTCAATATAATGATCTGCTTCTTCGCCAAGATTTAAAGTACAAAAACAACGTTTTAAAGTGTTTCTCACATCAAAATATTTATGTTTTCTTTTAAATTTCGTTTGGCTGTCCTCTTCTTCTGTATTTGAAGTTGAACTGTCAGTTTTTGTTTGCCGCAATAAACCAACCGTGTCATGAGATTTATGACTTACTATTCTTCGCTCTTTAAGAGCGTTTGACGCAATTTCAACCTGCTTAGGGGAAGGTACGTTCTCTTTATTAAATTCAACATTGAAACTAAATGTTGAGCCAATTTTAACTGCTGATCGCTTTTGATTCCATTCTTCCTTTGGTCTTCGCTTCAGTGTCATATGTTTAGAACCTATTCGTCCTGCTTGCCTTGACGGTTGAAGATTTGATTCGGTAGTTTTAACAAAATTATTAATTGAATTGAATCCTTCAATAGAATCCTTATATTTTTCTTCATTAGGCTGTACTCTTATTGACCGAAACTTTCTGTTCTTATTCATTGTAGCTGAAGCTACCGAGTTTGTGGTGCTTTCCATAGCTAAGGTTCCTGCTTCTTTAATATGTCTCTTTTTTATTAGTTCTAAACACTTATAGGGATTACACTTATTTGGTACACATACTCCTGGCTCGCATTCATAAGGGTGGAATTTAATACGTTTAGTATTTGTATGTTTACTAATGCTCTTAAGTAAATTATTATAATACCTTCTTGGAGCTTTAGTGCCTGTTACACGAAATTTTATTCCTTGTAGTTGTATTGCTTTTTTCTGTAATTTCAGTGTGCAGAAACATCTCTTTGATGGTTTTGAAAAAGATCCTTTATTTGCTGTCTTAGTAAATTTAGATTGTGATTTTCTATTATGACGATCACCTCTTCTTAACCCTTGAGTTTTATTTTTGGTTACTCTTTTCTCATGATCTCCTACAAAATTCTTATCGTACTTCGATTTTTGAATCATTTCTGTATGTTTCATTGGTTTGCTTTTAGATAATTCGATACTAAAATTGAAGGAAGAATTTACCCTCACAGCTTGATTTCTTCGTGGTGTATTTTTATCCGATTCGGAGGTTTTAATAGACATCATATTAGAACCTCTGGTAATGTTAGAATTTGATATATACCTTGTTCTAGAGTGTCCCACATTTGATATTCTAGATACTGTTCTCATTAATCCTTTATTTATAAGTTTTATACATTTTATCGTATCGCACTCACCTGGTATACACGCCCTGGGTTCGCATTCGTAAGGCTTAAGTTGTCTTTGCACGTGCATAGTATTAACATTCATGGAACAATAACATCCCTTTAAATATTTTCTTATCCCCGTCACATTAGAATGATGTAGATTTTCACTTAATGATATTGTACTTGGTATTATTCGCGTTACACTATTCTTAATATTTTTATGAAGAAGTGGACTAGCTGGAATTGTGTACCAAGAATTATAAGTGGTGTGATTTCTTTGATTAATTACCTTATCAACTGAATATAAAAACATTTCATTATTGTAATTTGTTTTGTTTGAACTATTATTATAAATACTTAGATCTCCAATTTGTTTGGGTTTTGTAGACATCAAACCTACAGTGTAAATATTTTGATTCTGTAACAGCTTTTTCTTTTTTTGTAATTGTACAGTGCAAAAACAACGTTTTACCATCGGTTTCACATTGAGCCTTTTCTCGTTTTCTTTTTGTGACTCTTTAGCCTTTAGTGTTGATTCTTCATGAAACTTTCCTTTTGTTCTTTCAAGAACTTTTGTTTCTTTTCTTTTTTTAAATGTTTGTTCTTTTCCAGTTTCGTTTTCTATATCGTTTGTATTTGTGATTTTAATATTCCGAACTTGAGGCTTTGAGACTTCGATTTTTATACTAAAATTAGATGATACTTTAACAGCTCGACGTTTTTTAGGAATAACAAAATTTTTCGATTTCAGTGCTTTAGCATATGCTTTTTGCGGTTTCTTGTGAGATTTTACATTGATACCTTTGAGTGCTACATTTACTGAACGAGTGGAACTTGTTTCTGGTTTTGTTTTTAATACATTCATAGTTGTTCCAAAATCGTCTGATGTTACAACACTTATATACTTCTGATGTTTGGTCCTAGTTCCCTTGTCAGTTCTAAAAAGTGGTGGATGTGCATTTTTTTCCTGATAATATGTGTTTGTACTTTTAGTCGTCTTTGGTATATCGGGTTTTCGTCTATCTTCGTGTTTATCCCGTTTACGGAATTTTAAAGCACTAAAATAACGCTTCATGGCTGAACCGATTTTCGAGTTCTTTGTGTGTTGTTGCTCCATTTGTGGGGTGGAAGATTGCATTTGCATGTATGTTTTCAAGTTTCGTGGCGATTCGTATTTTTTTTCAATAACCTTTGGCTTCGTAATTTCTTCTTTTCTAAATTGTTTATTAAAATCTCTTTGAAATTCAATATCGAAACTAAAACTAGAGCTCACCCTCACTGCTTTTTTATTTATTGAATCTTTAAAACCGTACTCCTGTATACCAGTACTGTAATTTACAATAGAAGATTGAATTTTCTTTGTTTTAGGAGCTGAATTTGTTGAAGTGTAACTATGAACTGTCTTTATTTGCCGATTTTTTGCATAAGATTGTTTTGAATGTCTACGAACACGTTTCTTTCTTAACTGGATTAATTTCTCACACTCGTATGGGTTACAGATGCTAGGGTCACATACTTCACGTTCGCATTCATAAGGTAACAAAGCAAATCTTCCCAGTTGCTGTTTTTCGCGTTGTCCTGTTGCAATTGATTTCATGTAAATGTTCTGATGATCGTCGTAACTCGATGTTGAAGTTCCTTTTGACGTAGAATACGATTTTACTCTTTTATTTCTTAAACTAGCAGTTTGTAAAGATTTTTCTATTGAACTGCTACAGGAATATTGACGTCCCAAATGAGGTGAACACAAATCATCCTTTATGAATTCCAATTCAAAACTAAAAGACGAGCTTAATCGAACAGCTTTTACAGATTCACCTTCTGCCGTGTTTGGTGAATGATGTCGAGGATATACCGGTTGTCTTAAACGCATATGCGTTTCAATATTTTTGAAAGCAAGATTTGAATGCGATTGTGATGTGACATTTACTATTGATTTATGTAATGTGTTAGTAGATTTAGTACGGTACATCAAGCCCGCTCTTTTAATACGTTTAAGACATTCGACTGGGTTACATTCATATGGCACACACGCGAAAGGTTCACATTCTTTACGAAGCAAAATGGAATTGATTCCTGATTTTTTAGTTTGCGTTTTCTCTGTTGTGTTCATTAAAGGTACGAGGTGATTTACACTTTGCGATCGACTCTTCATAGTTATTTTATTTTTGGGTTCTTTCTTTTTATTTTTTAATTTAAGTGTACAAAAACAACGTCTTAAATTAATCCGACCATCCCTTGTTTTTAGTTTAACTTGCGAAAATCGATTAAGTTGACGCCTTCTTAGTGGTTTACTTTCAGTTGGTGCAGTATTAAGATCTTGAAAGTTATTTGTTTCTATTGCATTCTTTTTGCCTACATTTGAAGTGGGTGTGTCTTTAGAAAATTCAATATTGAAACTAAACGATGAACTTATTCTTACGATTTGATTGACTCTACTTTCAGTTACTCTTGGTGAGGTTGAATCAACTTTTATTTTAGGTTTTTTATGTCTCCTGCGCTCCACTAGCGATCCAATTGCTTCACGTTTATGTATTGCGCTGTCAGTTGAAATATTTCTCTTTCTATGTGTTTCCGTTTGTATCGCAGAATTAGTTTCTTGAGTTTGTGAAAGTTTTAAGTCATTAGTATTAACCATTCCGTTCAGGTTCTTTACTCGTTTAGCTTCTTTGACAACAGGTTTTCCTTTCATTTCTATAATTTTATGGCCCCGTTGGGCCATTTTTTTTTCATTAGTTCCAAAATCCTTTGGAGTTATTTTCAGTTTATCAATTCCCGTTTGAAAACTAGCGTTGATTTCATTTGGCTGTACCATTTGCGAAATATCGCTAAAAATAGTAGATGGCCTTTCATTTCCTCTTCGATGTTTAACGTTATGCGACATTCTATGTTTATGATTATGTTCGCCAATCAGATCTTTATGTCCTGAAAGATATCTTTTCTTAAGCAATTTAAAGCATTCCTCTGGGTCACATTGATCTTCTTCACACTGAACACATCGGTAACGTCTACGTCTATGTTTTCTATAAATCTTGTCTCTAAATAACATTAGCGAATCTTTTCTAATTTTGAATCTATTAACAAAAGGCTCGTGTTCATCAACTAATTCATGTGTAAAGGCAGGTCTTGAAAATCTTCTAAGTGACTTCCTAAAGTCACGTCGCACTTTTCTTGTTAAGCTCGATATAGATTTTTTGTCCACAAAATCCTTTGTAACATTGTTACTATTAAATTTATTATGTTTTCCTTGATTTGTACTTGGTGCATGCCTGTCTGCAATGTCTTCTCCTAATTTTAATTCCTCTTCAGTACCATGCGATGTTTCCAAGTCGCTTTGCATTTGCTGTTGTTTTTTCTGTAACTTTTTATGCCATAATCTTGATCTAGATTTGACTAAATCACTAAATATTTTTGTACAAGTGCATGGTTCAGACTGAACTGTTTTTGCTTTGAAAAGGATTCTTTTTTGCAATCCACGCCTTCTAATCGTTTCAGATCTTGTTACTAATGCAGATTGCGGTATCTTATTATAAGAACCTCTTCTAGGGGCATGTCTTAAAAGAGTTCTATAATAGGTGTCAGTATTTGCTTCCTTTTTAACGTTGTGCTTGTGATGGTCAACATGACCTGCACGTACATGTTTATATCCACGGCGGTTTAAAGCAAGCTCCTGATAATGTGGATCAAAATGACATTTGCAGCAACTGCAACATTCACTTAACTCTTTTGTTCCAAGAACAACACCCCTATCTACTAAATTTACCAGGTCGAAAATAGTACTACTTCTCTCAGCTTCCTCAATTTCTCGATTATGCATAATATTATGTTTGTTATTAAGATTGGTTCTTGCAGTTATATCCAAATCACTACCGGATAGTAATTTGGTTCTGATGTCATCGTAAACTTCTCTAGTTCTCACTAATTTGTCTAATAATTTTCTTTCCCTTAGGGGTACAAACTTTCCATAGAATAATTTGTCAATTTTTGTCCCGTGTGCAACGAAATTCTTTACGGATAAGTGATGAGATAGATTATGTAAGCACGATGTGCAGGAACAACTTTGGGTTGTGTGATCATGTCTGTGTTTATTAAATCTATGGACATCTTTATGAGGCTTCATATTTATTGCTTGTTCTGTACGGCTAATTTAAAATTTCAACTACAAGACATCAATTGACTTCAAACTGTCCACACAATTGCAAATTTCATGAACAAATTACAGAAACAAACAGTTCTTGGACTTGACGAATTAACATGACAAGGCAGACCTGAAAATATTAAATATTTATTGTTTTTATAACGGAATTTGCCGGTTGGCTATCATTTTTTTTTTCCACAAATGAAAACAATATGATAAGTCTGTTAGATGAGTTGTCAAAATGTTAGCTTAGCTCTATCGCAAGTTTGACAACAAGGTGAACTATGGAAGTAAACTGTAAAGTAAAGTGACGCAGTGGGTTTCGCCCTCACACAGTTGCTTGGTTACTCAATACAATTTGTGGGTATGCGACGATAATCTAACTAGATATATTATAAAGGGGACACTCTAAATAATTATATATATTTTGTATTAAATATGTATTTCTACGAAAGGGTACAATTCAATACAAACAAACACCTCTGTATTTAGGGTTGCCAGGCCTCAAAATCGAAAATCCGGACAGAGACTCAAATTTAGCCGGACATTTTGCCATAAAAGCCTGACTGACACACTGATTTTTAAAAGAAAGAGTTCTTTTTATTTCTGTATTTATTACTTAAGTACCTACTTACTTAAGTAATAAGTCTTAAGTATTTACTTTAAGACTTTACTTCTTTATTATGAATCACATATTGTGTTTTCTTAAAGTAATTTGTAAGATCGCGAATTATGCGTGTCCGCGTGATTTTGGCCGCTGCGGGGTTGACCAAAAGCCTAACAAAAGTCGGACGGGCCGGACTTGTATATATTTGGCCGGACACGACTTTAAAAAGCCGGACATGTCCGGCTAAAACCGGACACCTGGCAACCCTATCTGTATTTGTTCAGAGATAAATATTCAGAGAATTTAAGCGTCTGATTGTACCTATTGTATGCATGGTAGTCAAGAACATAGTGTAGTAAGTATCAAGTTATTATATGAATACATTTTGCTTTTATTTTTGAGAATTATTGGGAATTTATACAGATTTATAGAGAATTCTATAATTTGAGAGAAATTATAGAATATTAGAAGTCACAATAATTTATAGTATAATGTGTGCTCACATATATTTTAATTAACTTAAATTCAAATTTAATTTAAAGAAGAGCTATTTCTAATTGTTACTAATTTAAATTAAGTTTAATTTAATCACTTTCTTTTAAATCAATAACCATTTCTTTAATTTCTTGTAGGTAAAAGCCATTTTTGAAGTGCCTCAATGCGATAGGCTTCTATATCGGTGCAAATAAAGTTACAAATCAATTATATTTTTTTATTAATATACTTTAGTGCTTTAAATACGAAATTATAAAGAGATTGATACCGTGGCTTTTGGTTAAATATCTCGGGACGTTTTTGTGACGTGACGTGTAAAGAAAAAATACGATTCCGATTAGGTCATGATATTTCGTTACGTAAAAACTAACGTAAAAAGCTATAGTAGAATAAATAGATAATTATTTCTTTCGCTATAGCCAAAATCATTGTTGGAAAAGATAATTCAAATTTATAATGCTTACCAGACACGGACAAAAAGTCACATTGGTCATCCATACAGACAGACACAAGGGTCTGGCAAATATCATAAGAGCCACATTTCTCCGCTTTCACACATTTTGTGATCTATCGCACATCAATTCAAATGCAGCGATATAACAAAAAATTTCCACATTTATTACATCGGTAAAATTTAGGACAATCAATAGCTGTCATAACAAAGTCATATATCCGCAAATATTTTTAAAGAAGACCTTTTTTTATTAATTCCTAACTGGCAGGACGACGGACAGACAACTGGCAGAATTGGATAGCAAAAGTTTCAATTCCATCCACATTTTATCCAAAGATGTTGCATTAGTCTGTTGATTTTATCTTTATGTCTATTAGCCGAGCGAGAGGTATGTATGACGATCGTTTCGTGCAGTCAGTAGGAGATAATGTATGTTGCAATATTATAAATCTCGTAACTATACAATGGGCCATTTTTAATATGTATATATGTACTTAATAAGATAATATTAAAAAACAACGAATTTAATAAAAACCTACTATAAGATAAATATTATGGCGCAGACCATTTTATGCGAGTGATTTTTCTCATTGATATACCTATTTTAAGATATTTATTTCTATCTTTCATACATCAATCAAGGAAGCTTCGCAAAGCTTCGTTTCATAGCGTTATTTCTTGCGAACATATTAAGTAATATATTTTAAATGTCCGATGTACCTAGATCGCTTATAAGAAATTAAAAATAAATAAAATGCTGTAATAGCAATTTTAATTTAAGTCCAAGGGTATATCTAAACATAATTGCATAAGAAATTAATACTATATAAAATTTGTATAAACAACTTCGCATAACCTATTTCTTTTTAAATAATCTATAACCATAAAATACCTACTTACACATTCTGGATGATTCTTTACTAGTGACCCGGCTTCAAACGGTTTTTTTTTGCAAATTGTATAAGCAAACCTTTCTCGTAGAAAACCGTATCAAAATATGTTAAGTGATTTAGAAGAAATTAGCGGAGAAACGAACAGAGGCGGACAGCGACTTTACTTTTTCTATGATAATATCACAAAGAGGTTAAAAGTGTGTATGTTTGTTCGTTTGTTTGTATGTAGGAGGTAATCTTCGAAACTACATACTCATCCAATTTAAAAAATCTTTCACCAATAGCACAGAGATTGTAATAGTACAATAATACCAATACCATAAGAAGATAATTATAATAACAAGTAGAACGGAATCTTCTTTGTTCTAGTCCCAAACGCCGCCACTTACATAACTACTACCCCCTTCACTTCGTTACGCCCCTCTGTCGCTCAGGCTTGTCACCAGGGTTGCTTACTGTTAAATATTGCTTACAAATAAAGATAATATTACTAAATTTTATTCTAGTTTTATAAAATATGAGATTTATAAATACTTACCTACATTATTATGTTAAGTACCTACATTAAATATACTTATAAATAATAAGTTATTATAAGACATACCAAATGAAGCCATTTAAGTAAGTATTACTTATTACTTACCTACAAATATAAATAAAAACATACAGGCTGACGTAAAACTATTAACTAAGTTTATTCGTGCGGAGACACCGGCCGTGACAGCCCGACTGAGTATCCCGTTTAACGTGTAGGCTAATATCGTGACCTTGAGTGCGTCCGGAGCGCGAGTTTCCGTTCTACGTGTTCTTATTTATTCTTATGCCAATACCTAGTATAATGGAATTTCGGGATGGACAAATGTAGGGTAAATATTCCAGCAATTTAAAAACAAAGAAGATCCAACAACAAGTAAAAGTTAATGTTAGGCGTCAATGTATGTAAGGAGTCATAAGTATCTTTTTATTCAGACGAAGTCGCGAGGACTACCTAATACTCTCAATACACTTATGTAGTCTTAGGCGGGTACCAGTTAGCAATATGTATAGATAATAGATATTATCTAGAATAAGAATCTAGACATTTTATCTCTATATACCTAGGCCTAGACATATAGGATAGGTTATCCATTTCATACTTATATTTGCAATAGGTATTCTTTACTTACGAACGAATAATATCGACATTTCATTCATATATGATTCACATAAAGCTTCTTGAGAAGTTCTCTAAATTTTAGCTAGTGAAAATCGTATCAAAATTATTTGCCTGCTTTCATAAGTGTACAAATGGACAGATTTTTTTTAATACCTATATTTATTTAATGTAAAGATCGCCAGATGCGGAATAAGCGGAAACACCTCAGAAGAGTTATTCTCCGTGGGATGAAGATAATTTCGAAAATGTTCAAAGTATTTTTTAGCTTCCTCACGGAATTAGCGATATATATATATTTTATGAATTTTCATAGAAACTTTTACAGAAACAAAGAAAGGTGCAGTCTGGACAGAAAAAGCAGATTGTATGTAAGAATTTCTTTTAATATATACAAATCCCTAAAAAAAACACACTTCTAACTTCAAAACTACTTGCGGAAAAATAGTAGATATTCGGCAAGTTTTCTGTTTGGGATTGAAATAGGCGTTATATGTATAGTTATTCTAAGTATATTTGAAGTACCCACTCCCCAAATGAAATTTTATCAAAATTTCACAGTTTTGGTTTAGCTGTGAAAATGTGAACAAACAAGATCATACTTTTCTGCGGTGAACAGACGTCTCCCGCAGAAACTTGTAATTACAACGTCAAGGGAAATTCCCACAGAAAATTATTACAAAAGTACCTAGTTGACACTGTAAGGCATTTTTAAACTTCTTTAGTGTAGTTACATTAAAGAACTTAAATAATAATTTTAACACTAACTTAAAATAATTTAAACATACATATATCTGCTATTGTATTCCCAAAATATCAGTTTTTTTTAAATATTTATACTTATGTAATAATATGAATTTAAAAAGGCCATTCATTAATTCTTCATCTAGATTTATCTAAGATATTATCTATTTATTGTTACATTTACCTGTAGACTTGTATTATTTGCCTGAGGTTAGTGACTTACTACAAGACAAGACACCTGCGTGACAGGTTGCAATGAACTCAACCGACAAACTTACCTTTTAGTTAAAAGGAGCAAAATACAACCAAAGCTCTATTAAAAATCCACACAAATCACTTAAAACACCGCACTAAATTATTACAACACTTGCTCGATCACACAAAAAATAGTAGGCTAAAAACAAGTTATTCCGCGAGATATTTGACCGCGAACTTTATTATGCGCTAAGCGAACTCTCTCATTCAAATGGTAAAAGTAAACTGACTGACCGAATGGCGTATCGTTTGTATAGCCGTGTAGCCGGCGGCCCCCGCAAGCTAGCCGGATTCAGAAACAAGCAAGCAAGCGCGGTAGCGCGATGAACAAGCCAACCAAGTACAAAAACTTGCCGCTGAGTTCTCATTCGCATTTGAAAGTACCTACCTATATGTAGCTAACAACTCCATCTATTGAGTTTCGCATTAAACTATTTGGCGCTGTTCATGTACTATTTGGCTAGTAAATTTACTATTCGAACACTAGATGGCACTAATAAATAGTATTTATCGTTTAAAACAGATGGCGCTTGAATACAGTTATCTTAGTTTCTACTTAGGTTTTAATCTCGGCTCGGGTTCAAAAGAAAAATAACCATGACAGCTCATATTGTACGTCTAAACGGGCCATATTTTTACTGCAGTACTTTTTAATTTAGAAGTGTTTTATAAAATGAATCAAAATTTAATTTCCACTGTAAACATTAAATGATAACAGTTACAATATTCACTCCAGATTTTATAATAAGCATTATATTAAGCAATGCATATATTATCTTAGACATTGTTATGCCAGTATGAACATACTTACCTATAATAGTAGAACACACTTAACAACTTAGTAAATTGTATAGTATGACTGTAAAAAAATTAGCAACTAATGACCCAAAGATTACAGAACAAATAATATCTTACTTATAGTAAGAAGCATTATAAACGCACTCTGGTGAGGCCAAAGTAAATCTTGTGAATACAGTTGTTAAAAAATATGCAGAGGCTCATCAACAATTTTTATCACATGAAAGTTGAAGCTACTCATCTTCTCAATATCACAAACTAGCAACCCGCTCATGGTTTCGCATAGGTGAAATTTTTTCCTGCAAATTATATAGGAAAACCTTCCTCTTCACCTTCTTTCCATTAGTGAAAACCGCATCAAATTGTGTGGTTTAGGAGGTGTTAGAGGACATACAGATAGACAGACGTGGACAGCGGTTTCAACTAAGTAAGGTTAGACAGTAGAAAAGGTAAAACATTTTGATTTGTGTAGTGAAGTAATTGCTACCTATCCATACTAATAGTATAAATGTAACGTAACTCTGTCTGTTACCTTTTAACACCTAAACCACTGAACCGATCATCATGAAATTTTGCAATTTTGTCAGGGATACAGGAAAGGACATAGGATACCTTTCATCCAGGAAAAAAGTACCTACTGTTCCTGAGGTATCATCTAATGTCTGGCAAAGCTATAACTGCAATAAAGATGTTAGGCATTACATTGCTCATACATATATATTTAGTCAGGCTTTTTTTTTGGAGCGGGCGAGGCCAAGGGCACCAGCTAGTAAAAAATACAATAACAAAGATCTTATTTTCCCTTAATAGAAACAATTAGAATAGTGTTAACGGACATATTTTCAGTTATTTATCAATTTAGTATATCAGATTAAATTCTAAACGATCATTAGAATCATTAAGAATTTAAATCTAATTTTAACATCTTACAACTAGAGGTAAAAATGTCTTTTAAGATTTAGTTCATTGCTTGAAAGGAATTATAATTTTGCCCCATTAGGAATAAATAATATAAAAAATAAATTGTTTAAACAATTAAGGATTATATTTATAAAATATAGTAAATTCAATAATAATTATAACCTATGTACAATACATTTTTTGTATCACAAAGAACGTTTAATATTAACTATCTTCTTCGGATGATTGCTCTGAATCGCTTGGTGGCCACATTGGCCTATCATCTTCCTCCTTCTGTGCAGATTCTATATACTTGGACTGAGCTTCAAGAACACTTTTGCTGTCACTACATGCAGCGTACAAGTCTAGTACTTCTGAGTTTAATTCTAAAAATGAATGCCCCCAGGAAAACTTTGATAGGTAAAATGTTGCTTCCTTAATATGCCCCGTAATGTACATTGCTGCAGCTAAAGCTTCGACACAACTGAGCTGGTAGGGTTTTCCATAGTTGATAGGATTGGCCGCAACTAAGAAAGGTAGCAGTCGTGGATTATTTGATTTCATTCTACTAAATGGAGTTTCATCAATTTTTGCCCATGAACAGTCAATCACAGCTATTCCGGCCTTTTGAATGAGGTCTTTGTCGTTAGGACTAACACATTGTGTACCGACAGGCGACAATACAAGACCTTGAAAACGTTGACCAAGTTTCAGATTTTTTATGAGGTTATGTCTTAACAATTTCCTGCCTGAACACTTTTTTGGGTCACAATGATTGAGATCCCACATAGCTACGGTAAATGAAGCCGCACAGCCTTCGCTGTCTGTACTGCTATTCTCTGAAGAGTCGATGGTTAATTCATTTAACGTCTCTGCGTAATCTTTATTTACGTGGTGATTAGAATGTTTTCTATGCGCCGAATTTTTCTTTGCTGGTGCCATTTTTATGGTTTGATAGCCACTTGCAAGTGCAAATAATGATAACTATTGATAACTACTTATTGTAAATTGTAAACAAACATTGATCAATCAAATCAAACAAATATAAATTTTAATATGAAAGAATGAAAGTGAAGTGAAATCATGAAATGCCGCTTGTCACGTCATTATGACATTGTCAGACCATGTCATTGTGACGAGTTGACAACTATAAATATGTGTATGTGACAACTGACATTACAGAGAAAACAGCTTAAATCATAGAAAAATAACTAAAGCATAGAAACCCTACTAAAATAGCGACAAAGTTACATCAGTTCATACTGTATTCTCTTATGGCAATAAAAAGGTGTTAGAAAGAGATGCATATGCAGCAGTATATTCGTAATGTAGAAGGTTGTCACTAGTTTTCATAATACTAGTGATGTAACTGTGTCGATTGATAAAAGGCTTACAACGAAGTGCTTTAACATAGAGTTTTTTTTATTCTGAGATAAACTGGCGCTTAGCAGGAAGGAATATTGGGAGACGTTTCAAAATCAAATCATTTTATATGAACACACTTGGTAATTTATAAAAGGCATATTTTTGACGTGTTTTCGTTTTGCAAGGGGTTATTTTGTGAACAGGAGTGCATAATGCTAATAAAATCAATAAATTTTTGCTGACTAAATTCGTAAATCTTTGAATAAATATAAAAAAAAAATTGACTTTACCTACCATCTAAGTGTGTTATAGCTTTGACGAAAGAAAAACGGATATAAATTATCGTGTTACCCTTGATAGTTTGATTTCAGAACGAGTAACTAGTCTTGTTTTCTGTTTACCGATATACATACAATTCGACATATTACATGAATCTCAAAGTTCACTGTAGACATAGACATAGACATTACTCAATGCGCGCCACCACATTCGGTGCTCTGCGTTTCATAATTCTAATTTTTTGGTGTGCATACATGTCTAGTCCAGTCATAAGTTCTGTTACAAATGAAAATGGATTTATTTTTATGTGAAGTAAGGTAATCTTAATAAAATTATTTAAAAATATAATATTTATTGAAGTCTCAGCAAAAGTATAAAAAATAATTCTATTCAAAATGGCCATCTTTAGCTTTAATACAGGTCTCTAATTTGTTTGACCACGAATTTATGGATTTACGCACTTTTCCATGGGAAATTTAGCCACTGCCTACTCCAGAGATTTCTTAAGGAGATTGTAGGGTTCATCATCATTCGCTTTTCCCATTCATTATAAAACTTTTTGTTTCCTTTTTATAATGTACGTAACCTTTTTATCTACTTATATTACATATACATACACTGGCCGGCGGGATTTCAAATGAAAATAAGAACAACAGAATCGAAGTAAAGAGAAGAGGGAGATTGACAGGGTTTTTTCACGGGAGAGAGCATTCTAGAGAGAGAGCCTTAAAGAGAAGATGTACGGAATATATATACAATAAAAGAGATTCAGATTTTTAAAAAAGGAATAAGAAAGGCGATCGAACTGACGATTTTTAATTTTATCTCATCCATACTGAACGAATCCAACTCTTACTTTTATTAAGTCGACGAGATCCGCTTATATCTTTACCTGTGCTCCTGTCGAAAAAGAGAATAAAGCTACAAAACGACGTGATCAACGGAAGATCAAGGAGTGCAACTTCTGTACGCCAGTCATATTATTTATTCTGTGCTACTACCATCTAAATGGTGATAAGAAAGGTTATGATTGATCACTTTAAATCAAAGACTCAACTTAGATTTGCAAATTAATACTACATGCAAATTGGTTATTTGACATTTTTATTGATATTATCGATATTTTGTGGACGATAATATCGAAATATCGATATTAAGCTATCGATGTCAATATCGATTCCGATATTTCATCAATATCGCTCATCCCTACTGACGGGAGCAGTGAGACATAAGAAAAAGTATCAGTCATTATAATGCAACCAAGTTATGTAGTGACGTAACGACACCAGCAACTGAACAACGATAAAATATTTAATTTGGTTGTATTAAAATACATCCAATTACATCCGTTTGACATTTATCTAGTGACAACCTTCTACATTACGAATATACTACGGCATATGTATCTCTTTCTAACACATTTTCAATGCCATAAGTGAATACAGTATGAACTGATGTAACTTTGTCGCTATTTTAGTAGGGTTTCTATGCTTTAGTTATTTTTCTATGGCTTAAATTATAATAAAGTGAAACAACAGTCTCCACTCCATTACTCAGATGTGTAGAGAAAATCAAATCTTAAAACTTAAGGCGACTCCAGCCGCAAAACTCGTTCTGTACTGAATTGACGGGACTGCTGAGGGGAAGTCGCTACTTGTAAATCTCGGAAATATCTGTTTAAAAATTAAATAAAGTATAATTCAAATTTTTCTTTCGATGAGCCTTCAGATAGTGGATCTTCAAATTTATGTTAAGAATTAGCTATTTAAAATATTGATTTTTAAGCAAATCGCACGGTTACAACATCGATATTAGACCGCAAATTAGTAATTTTTTTATATATATATAATTAAATATAATTTAAAAAATAATTCTGATGATCCCCTTTCATATATCCTGCCGATGATTTGAGTATTTTTTAAATTATAATTATTATGATAATTTAAAAGGAAAACGGTTACAAATAAGTGGATTTTTTTATCATTAAGGGCTGGCGTCGCCTTATTAAACGAGACTTTATCAAAGTAGAAGTAGCATTATATTAAAACTGAATGCCGTCACTCTCAATTATAATCCGCGCGCAATGAGAATGGGATAGAACCTTGTCAAAGTAAATCGAAAATGACAGTTCGCAACGCAAGTAGCGTTAGCAAAAAAGTTCTGAATATTAATTATAAATTAGTTATTTCTAACGATCTATCATAGGTTCATGAAAATACACAAAAATGTTTCATGGTTGAAATCCTTTTAATAATAATGTTTAGGTATATTATTTTACAGTTATTCCAATTCCAAGTTTTACCCCTTTTTCCACTCATTATTAATTATCACTAAAATAATTACACAATAATAGTGCAATAACAGTATTTTCTGTCCCTTTCACTTTCTATTGTTGTCTTTGTTTGTTCATAAGTATATATGAGCCAACATTTCACTGCGTTGGCTCATTTCTTCGCGAACGCTATGCGTACGAACACTTTGCACAATCACTTTTGTTTATACGAACTGTAGGCTGTCCCGAACACAGTGTATGAAAAGTACTGTAATTTTTGTTTATATGAAAACCTTTTATATCTATAGAAAAAAGAAACGTAATTGTAACCCTAAAAAATATCTATATAAATGCGTGAAACGAAACGTTTTGTTCAGTCTACGATTCAGCGGCGGGGAATACCCTGAAGTTTTATGGAGCTATTACGCAGTCAAATTATGTTGTTCGATTCTTGTTTTGGGTATGGGTTTTAATGTGAGGCTTTTACATTTAGCGTGGTATGTTGTGTGATGTTTTATATTGTGTTTACTGTCACTGTCACTGTCTATTTATTACTTCGTAATTCGTTGGACAAAGTACTTACTTATCAGTGTGGTTTTGTGGGATTCAAGGAACTGATTGATTGTATCATTATACATTTAATAGCCAAAAAATTTTAAAATTTGATTTCAATTTACTGTAAAACTGGCTGTATTTTGCCTGATAAAACACTGTAATTTTAATCAAAATTCTGTAATTTCACATAGCCCACACTGTAATTTCAATTTTCCAATCTGGACACACTGCTGCCGACGCTACGGCTGGCCGGCGGGCCGCGCGCGCCTCAGTTCCAAAAGGTCGCATACCATTCTCATCGCGCGCGGATTATATCATGAAAGATAAAAAAAAATTTTAAAGAATAATAAATTGCTGATTAGGTTCTGACATGAAAAGTCACAGTTATGAATATGAAAAAAAAACATGAATTTACATTAATTTTTCAAAAGTTTTCCATTAATTAATTAAAATATATTACTTCTTGTGACTCGGGCGCTCGAATCTACTCGGTAGTAAGAACACTACTCCAAATAAGAGTTCCTGATTCCCTGTTGCTAAGTTTTGTATGAGATCGCTCCTTCAGGTTTTTTTTTGTATTGAATCTGCATATTACATAGGATATTTGTTTTTTATAATCTGTGTATTTATTACGCTATCTGTGCTCCGTGGTCTAGAGAGTAGTATATTCTTAATCCATGGTTACAATGTGAAAAACGTTACCATTACTCTCAAATTTTCTATTTATTGAAGCCATTTTATTTATTTTGCTGCAGTTTTATTTAGTCAAAATTTCGTTTTCACGCGGAAGAATGAATAGCGCGTCAATGGCGGGTAAGTTTAAAACGTATATTTATTATATTATTTGTACACAATACCTATTTATTGACATTTAGAATAAAATTTGAATTATAGAAATTTAATGAGCTTTCACATAAAAAATAAGCTTCAATGTATGCTCATTCAAGGTTGCTTATAGACACCATTACCTACCATAGCGTAATTATTCAGTTATTATTAGGTACGCTATTACCTACATTTTAATAAGTGAAAAAACTTACTTTGTGCTTACTTATCTTTGTGCTAGCTGCGGGCTGTTTGGTCTCAAAAACTCAATAACCATGGTGCCAACTGTAAATGTGACCAACTAGACCAGAATATCTCAAAGTGGATGTTACGCCTAGAACGTTCAGAGTCGGGTGTATTCGTTAAATGGTTTCCGTGATGCGTGATTCAAAGTAGAATTATACTGATTAATAAAGAAAAAGACCGAAAATCGCGATAGCGTATAAAGCTGAGGATGAGGATTACTCTTCCTTTAGAGTATAGTTTCTAATGAGTCACTCTTTGGGTAGTTTTGACAGTAAATAGGATGGGATGACTTTATTCTCCATTTTCACATGTATATTGAGGTATAATATCCTAAAGCCTCAGTAACACATAGCGATTTATAGACGCTATTTTCCGCCAGTGAAAATTAGCTTCGTGTGAGCGTGCGCGAACTAAATCACTGATCGAAAAATAGCCACTAAAAAATTGAGCTCCGAGTGATAAATAGTTACGTGTGACAGGACAGTTGCTAAAATTAGCGCGATTAGCCATTTCTTCAACACAGCGCGATTGTTTGTCTTACAGCGCAACGACTTATGATAGACGACATTTCGACTGCACGGCAGCGGCACCAATCGAATGAGGTTTCATGCAGTCGGCAGCGGTCACACGGTAGCGGCGATTTATAGTTGCTACTAATCGCAAGCAGAAAATAGCGGCTATAAATCGCTATACTGAGTCTTAACCGTATCTATTATAGAAGTATCCTACGTTCAAAATGTCGCTCAATTTTGATAATAGCTATAAATAATAAATACGCTGCAGCGCTAAAACAAAAGTTATGTAGCGTAACTTGCTACGCTAGATCGCTGCTAGAATATGATTTTCTCAGGATGAAATGGTTGTAAGCGCCATGTTTTCTAAGACTCTTACGCATTTTGTTCAAAGCCATATACTAAATAAAGTATAAAGAGTACATTCTCTGGAATATATTAAGTGTTGTGAAATAAAATCTATTATACGTAAAAATACATCGAATACGTAAATCTGATACATAGTAGTGAATGTTAGTACACTTATATCATTGGCTTATCCATGATATTTTTATTCATTACAAAGTGTTTTAAATAAATCTTGTTCTTAGATACAATTTTGGCCTTCTGATTTGTTGTGTAGGTAGGTACTCATTATTGTTTGAATTTAGATATGGGTTATAGGGCTACAACCTATTTATCCTCTGCAATTAAATATAACAAATTCATGTTTCAATTAATTATTTGGAATTTTTTTTAAAATATGTATTAAATACTAGATGTGCCCATGACTTCGTACGCGTGATGCCACCTGTAGATACACTAAATCTTGGAATGAAATATACACTAAATGTTACGTGAAGTTTGCTACACATAATTTAAAATTGGTTAAGCCGTTTGTGAGATTAGCGTGCATAAAGGCACAGACAAACAACGATTGTATTATATTATACTAGCTGAACCCTCAACTTCGTACACGTGGTATTCGGTATAGTACGTAACTTTTTTGTTTGTAAATCGATTGGAATGAAACAAACACTAAATGTTACGGGTAGCTTGCTACAACACATCAGAGAAAACCGAATTCAAATCGGTTGAGCCATTTCTGAGATTAGCCTGCACAAACGCACAGACAAACAGATAAAAATCATAAAAACTATTTTTTGACCTCTGTAACATAAGTACGTGTAGAAATTGTATTTTTTTAAAATATTTAATGTAGGTACAGACTCGGCCCGTTTACGATTTTATTATATGTATTATAGATTATACTTAACTAATTACCCAAACCAGCTGCGCACAGATGCATTTTTTTCTGCAAATTATATATTTTTGTTATTGCTCTTTTCATTAGTCAAAATCCGTTGGTTTGCTTAGATGAAGTTAGCGGAGAAAGAGATAGAAGAAGACGAAGACCTTTTTTATTTATTATCAAAGAAGGCTAGGCGAAATAAGTTTGAGAACCTATGGACTACACTCCCCTACTTAATTTGTATTGCACCGCGAACTCGTTCTCTCCCAATGCTAAAAAGTTTGTCACATGTTCATTTTATTCTGTCGGACATATTGTGCTAACGAATGCGTGATACGACATCGGAACACAAAACTTTTAAAAATGTTGCGACTCACATGACGTGATCGTATGAGACCGTTAAGACAAAATTCAAGTTAAGAAAAAATATTCAGAAAAAAAGTTGAAAAAGTTTGACGATCCCATTGGTCGAGTGTAAAGTGGTGTAAAGATGCTTGCTCTGTCTCAGGAGTTCCGGGTTCGATCCGATAGGGCCAATTTTGGAAATGAACTTTTGATAGTTGGTTCTAGTCTAGTTATGACAAGTAGTGGCAGAGCCAGGCGCGGATACATATGGGGGGCGCAGGGGGCGCGCGCCCCCCCCCTTGACGCAGGCGGTCCAGCGCCAAGCGTGGTTCACGGCAAGCGGAGAGCGTTCCTCGTCGCCTGCGCCTCCCGCGTCAGTCGAATAATTGTACTTGCATAGGAAGCAAGTATTTGCAAAATATTTGCTTGTCTACCTACTTATATCTATTGCTTCAGTAGAGAGAAGTTTTTCAACATGCATTACGGCGTACAAAGACATGGCTGAGGTCGACAATGAAAGAGGATCGACTTAATGGTTTAGCTCTGTTGAACACTCACCTTGATATCGATTGTCCTGTCGACGATGTAATTAACCAATTTGCCAGGAAGAATAGATGCATGGAATTTGTCGTATAAAGAAATGAGAGCAAATTGTTACTTTGTATTGTAATTTTATGTGTATTTTTTATTTGGTTGATTGTAATTATTGTCTTCAAAACGGTTTCAATAAAGTTTTCTGAAGCTTTGCATGCTTTGTTAGTAGGTACATCCATATATTAACTCAAGATATCTTTTAGCGCCCCCCCCCTTAAAAAAATTCTGTATCCGCGCCTGGGCAGAGCCCTTAACCACCTTACAATAAGATCACCGTGAAGTAACAGCACGTATGCTGTTATGTTTCGTGAGTGAGTAAGCAATACCAGAGCCCATTTCTCTATACCTTCCTAATCCCTTATCCTTAATCCCACTATGGTCTACGGCGCACTTGCAGCACATGTGGCGTTGAATGTGTTGACGGTAGCCACCTACCTACCTTCAAATGGACCATCAGCCTGCTGTGGACGCTTTTTCTTACTATTAAAAAATATTGAGGCACATTGCGTTTCGCTGTCATTTGGGCAACCCATCTGGCGGCTTACCCCCTTAGAGAAGACCACCGTGAAATAACTGTATGTGTCCTGTTGTGTTTTGGTGAGTGAGTAAGGGATGCCAGAGCCCATTTCCCTATCCCCTCCTTCAGTACAGTAGGATTAAAGATAAGAATCTTTAATCCTACTGTAGTCGGCAGAAACTAGCGCTGCTTGTGTTATAGGCGACGGTACGGTAACCACCTACCATCAAGTGGACCGTCAGCCTGTCTGCCGATCTTAACATAAAAAAAATTTGGATAAAGTTTTTTTTCACCATGGTCGAATTTCAACCAATTATAAAAGTTTAATTTACCAAATTACTTGTGTCTAGAGGTCGTTTCTATCCATTTTTAGTTGTAAATGCTTTGTCCTACTACGTCACAACGGTATAACAATATCTAATACCACCTAATACACTCCGTTTGTTTATAGGCATCATATACATACATATCTCTTTTGTGCTAGTATAAATTATGTGACGTAATTAGTTTGCAGTCAGTCTAACGTAACTTTTAAGTTTTAAGTCAACATTATTAAATATTTTATTTTAAAGATGACAAAAAGAATGATATCCTGAGTTTCTTTTAGGGTTTCTTCGCAAGATCGTCATCATCTTGGCAATTTTTTTCTTTCGAGACCCTGTTAAAATATAGAATGACCTTTAAAATTGTTTATGTTAAATCTATTCAATGAATAAATGTTTCACTGTTACAGCCATTAAATATATTTATTTTCTGCAGTCTTAAATAGTTTCACAAACAACAAGAAGAATTAAGGAAAAAAGCTTTACCTTACTTAGGTACCTATTTCGAAATCTAATAAATGTCAATAGGTATGTATGATCATTATCATCTGTCCGCCTCCGTCTATTTCTCTGCTAACTTTTTCCAAACAACTAATGAATTTTGATACGATTTTCACTAATGCAAAGAACGAGGAAGGTTTGTGGTATATAAATTGCAGAAAAAAATTGCACCCGTACGAAGCCGTTAGGTTGTTAGTTAGGTATAATTACCTACATATCTAACATTGAACCGCGGCTCCATTTTCTGTTTCATAGCTCATTTGTTTTTACTAAATATTAAAATGACATTGCCTGCTTCGTTAAAAATTTAAAAGAATAGTCTCCGGATAATAAAGAACACACGTTATTGTGGTTGATCGATTTTTCATAACGGTGTGACGATATCTATTGTATGGTAAAACGACATAAATGTGTCTGTCGTGATCGTCGATAGTCGGTTGAACTGCGCAACAATTAAAAAAATCTTTCGGTAAGTTTTTAAATTTTCATCAAAATTATGACATGAGATGTTATTCTAATAACCGCCTTTTGGTTACATATTATTTAAATTTGAACGGTTATTTTTTTGAGCACATACAGGGAAGATGATTGTCTCCTTATCATTTTTTGTTTTAAAAATTGTATAGGTAATCATCAATCTGATTAGAAATTAATTTTAAGGCTATATATCTAAATATGTCTAAAATATCTAAAATGTAACATTTTACCCATTTATTTTAATTTTTCAAAAAATTTTTCTGCATATAACTTACCTTCCTCGTTTTTCGCTCTTTCCACTAGTGAAAATCGTATCAAAATTAGTTGTGTGATTTAGAAGAAGTTAGCAGAGAAACAGACAGAATAAGCGGATAGCGACTTTTTTTATAATATAAAATAATATACTAACGGCCACCTCCGGTCTCGCACGGATGCAATAAGGTTTTATTATATACTATCGGCCCGCCCCCGGCTTCGCCCGGCGTGCAATTTTCATATACCCTAAAGCATTTGCCGTTTATCCCTCTTTCCATTAGCGAAAACCGAATTAAAATCGGTCTACCCGTTCACGCGTGATGCCGTGACAAGGAGAAATGGGGATTCATTTTTATATATAAGATTTAAACCTTCCGTAAAAAATTTATCTAACTGTTAGTGAAAACAGCATCATAATCGGTTGCGTGGTTTTAAAAGAGAGCGAATATGCTTATAGACAGACTGACGCGGCGGGCAGAGACTTCAAAGATATATTTTTGGACACTTTTGTCTTTGTTTAATATGATTTTTTTTCTCTAATATGTACATTTCGGCAGGCAGTTTGATTACGATCCACTTAACGGTAGGTAGATACCGTTGCTTATAGATACAAGCAGCGCTATGCTTAAGGGTTGCAAATGAACTGACGACCTTGGTAGGATAAAATATAAAGAATTATAGGGAACTAGGTGTGGAAACCCCTATATTTTATACTAACGTTTTAATGGGCACTGACATCACTTACTCACGCATATCGTGCCGTTAATATCACGGTAATCTTGTGTAAGGGGATTGTTACAGTCGCCAGAAGCGCTGCGCAGTTTATGACTGCGCAATGTATTTATTGAGATTAAACCTCAATGTATTGCGCGTCCGCGTTGAAAAATAAAGAATATAATGCCTGACGTACCTATTTATCGCCGTGACGGACGACGATGGCGCCGATTTTTTATATATTTAGAGGATCCTTCGGGAAGTTAATATTTTTCCAGGATAAAAAGTATCCTATATGTTAATCCTGGTAAAAAATTATCTGTGTGCCAATTTTCATCCAAATCCGTTCAGCCGTTTAAGCGTGATTGAGTAACAAACATACAAACTTTCGCATTATATATCGGTTAAGAGGTCTGCCTTGGCCCTCGACTCAGGGTTCCTGGTTTCGACTCCCGATTGGGCCAACTTTAGAAATGATCTTTTCAATGTTGACTCTAATCTGGGTGTGCAGGGTTTTGCCCCCTGTCCGTTGTACAGTTAACACATAACACAATCCTATAAGTGCTTACTTTATAGGCCATCACAGTTGGTGTGCTTAGTGTTGGCTATTTATTTATTTTATTTTATATACTTATTTATTCATTAAAATATTTGTTTATTCGGCTGTATATATGTAGGCATCTATAAGCGATGTATTCTCTTGGTAGCTGCTTACTTAAAAAAGGAACTTTCCATATAGTAAATGACCACTTTCCTGTAATCTCATACGTTATCAGGAAAAGCAAATATATTTTTGTATTCATTACGACAAGAGTGACGTGAGGAGAATTAGCGGAATTTCATAGCGAGGCGGTCGGGGCTTGCCTCTGAATCATTCAGTGCTACGGTTATTAAACCGAGTCTAGCAAGGTCGTATTGAACGCACCTAACTGTTAGTAGGTTGGAACAATAAGCATATTATTAATATCATTCAAGATATTGCGAGCAATTTTGCGTTCAAAAAGTTTTAATATAAGTTTGATTTCAGTTGCCAAGATTGTAATCACTTGTATTTAATCACACGTGTGATTTTCACTGAAATATATATTTTGTATTACGTAATTGAATACGGGCTTCTAGTGTTCTATGCTGTGTGCTTGATGCGGAGAAAATACCCCCGAAGTAATAGAAAATTGCATCAAATATTTTAAACTGGTAAACCGCATAAATAATTATGAAATTGTAATCACTGTAAAAACTACATAGGTATATATTGTAATTTTTGGTGAATAAAATATTAGATTTGTTTGTTTAGTGACACTCATTGGGGTGCTAAGTATATTAATTTCATTATTTATTTATTTATTTACTATTACATGGCCTCCAACGAGGCAGGCACCGAACAGTAACACACAGCAAGGGACAAAAAAAGAATAACATGGCAGATGCCGCCGCAATTAAAGGAGGCACAGCCTACGCCAATAAAAGTCAAAGTAACATTCCAGCAATAATATTAGAAAAAAATATATAAAATTGCCTTAAAAATGAGTCACGGCGAAGGTGCGCCACGACCCTAAACTAGATTAAACATGTTTATACATTTTTAAGGGGTGAATACTTTCACCGGTTTATATAAATTGATGTTTATGCATCCAAAATGGATACTTACTCGTTTGACTGTCAAAATCAGCAGATAGTGCTTTTTTACAGTGAATGATTTAATGCTATTGAATTTTAAAGCGGGCCAAACGGCGGATCATTTTGTTTTATATGACTTCAGTTTCTTATCTTCTTCTTCTTTCTGTGCCTCTCCATTACTGAAGGTCGGCAGTCAATTTCTTAAATCTCTCCTTGTCCTTTGCAAGTCGAAACAATTGTTCCACGGTTTTAATGCCGGTCCACTCTTTCTTCATCTTCTTTTACGCTTTACTTCTATCATTCCTATCATTACTGTATCCCGTTACTTATAGCCATTTTAAACAAAAGTAATGTATACTTCCTGTTAAATATTAGAAAAAAAAAACATAATGTAATCGTGTTAAAATGTTTAGATAAAAATGTATCGACCGCATAGATAATGTCACCATTTACGACTTCGAATAATTTACTTGTGTCACGCACGTAACGTCATTAGGGCATGAAATACTTTTCGGGTTAAAGTAATTAAAATAAGGTGTTATTTTTAATGTAATTTTTACGTTTTACAATTAAATCGTTTCTGGTCTGGCTTGTTCCCACCCGCTCCATGATTTCGTTCCCAGCAGCTTCAACAGCAATATTATTTGTCTGAATCGTCTAGTCTTCCTAATTAATAACTTTCCCGCTGATCAGAAAGTGTGATTTAACAATGAGTGCCTTCCATCTTTATACGTGAGTATCGCCTAGACATTGGGCTCTTGCCAGTAAGCTAATCTTATGAAAATAGTCGTTTACTGCGACTGGTAGTTTTTCTAATTAATAAGTTCCCATTGATCAGAAAATCTGGAAGAAAATGAGTATGTACAAGATCAATCAATCTTTGTTGTAAGACGACTCAGAAATCTTAACATATGATTAAAAATCTTGAAATATTCATTAATTACATCTTTTTTTTCGAAAACTGGATATAATTACGTTTATGACTTTGTATTTAATACAAGCGTTCTCCCAAACTCAGTTGTTACCGGTGAAATTATTAAACGTACCATTAGGGTTACTATAACTAGTCAAATTCTAGGTACTCTAATGGTGTCATCTAATAGTTTCTTACATTATTGATTTTTTTAATGTTGTTTGTTTTGCCCTCAGCTTGCTTCAACTACGACAACCCTCCGAAGGCCACCAAGGGGGATAAAAAGACTCTTGACATCATGGACGGTGGTGGATGTAAGTATTTTAAAAAAAAAATTTAAAAAAAACCTTGCTTGCTTATCGCTCTATTCATTATAATAAAATCTTTGAGGGGTTTAGAAGTTAGCGGAGAAACATATACAAGCGGACCACGACTTTATTTTCTAACAGGTCCCTCTTTAACTTATAGGTCTTGGGCACTTTAGAATAATATAAATAATCAAATTATGACGAAGGATTATTTTATTAAATTAAGTCAAATCAATATAGAAGTCAAATTTTACATTTATTCAACCGTTATTTTTATTTCTTTATATTTATATTAATTTTGGACTCTACTTGGACCGTCGACTAACATGGCAAAAACATATCTTCACAAAACGCAAGGCATTTGGGAATCCAAATGAGAAGAATGTATTGGCTATTAAACAGAAAATCTCAACTGTCGCTGGAAAATAAACTGTTGCTATTATAAATGCATCAATACTCAAACCAGTTTGGGCGTATGGAACTCAGTTATGAGGGACTGTCTCAAATTCGAATATATTAGAAATTCTGCAAAGATTCCAATCAAAAGTTTTGAGAACTGTTATGAATGCCCCCTGGTTTGTGACGAATTGCCAATTAAATCATGACTTTCATATCAGAACTGTTCGTGAAGAAATAAAATACACTATGTTACAAGAAAAAAGAACATGTTGGCGATGCAACTAATGCAGAGTGACACAAATTCACTCCTCTCAAAAAAAAAACCCTCGAGATCTATATAGAATAAAGTATATGTTAGTGGATTAATGCCCTTCATGATCAGTTGGTCCAAACGTTTGCTAAATATTTACATGAACAGATTGCAAAAAAAGGAAGAGATGAAAAAAAACACATTAAATGAATAGGTATAATTATTACATAATCCAGAGTAGTATTAACTCTCATTATTCACTAAGCAGGTTAGTGCTTAAAGATCTATATTGATTGAAGAGGTGGCTTAATAGAATCGCAATCACTTCACTTCTTCAAAGGAAAGATCTCGTATAAACTCGTTTATTTTCTATGATTCATTTGCATTACTCTGTGCAACGCAAAAAAGGATGTATAGGTACGCTAGTCCTATTTTTTATTCTGTGGTATAGGTATATATCTAATGTTAAAGAAAAGATTTGGTTTCCCCATATAGCTGAAAATCCTTTTCTATTCTCATATACGATAGCTCTTCTATCTACGTTCTAATACATTATTTAGAACCAAAATGTTTTAAGGTTTGTAAAATATACGTAGTCTAATTGACCCCTACAGGTTCCTGGGCTTCTTTACAGGCTCACTGGTTCAAGGTTCCTCTGGCATCGTCATCTGATTTGATTTAGAGCCGATTATGTTGTTAACAATACGCATAATATTACAGATTAGAAAAACTCAGTGGGCACCTTACCGGAATATTTTAAGAGTAGACTGTCAAAATGACATATTCCACGCGTTGACATCTGGTTATAGCATAAGACGTGTGGAAGACGCGGCCACATAAGACCATAATTACTTTTAAATAATTACCATAATTTAAAATAAACCTCCGAAATCTCGTTTATAATTTTACTGCAGTACTTAGCATTTTACTGCAGTTATAGCTACTTGAAATGAAAAAATCTTTCGTTTCCGCTTTTTAAGACTTTTTCCAGTAACATATGCTTCATGAAATTCTATGAGTAATTTGAAATGATACAGATAATGTTCGGTCTGACAGCTTGCTCATTAAATATTGATCCCGTTCGTGTTCCACTAAATTAGCGTTGTCGTCCGTCCATGTACTTGTACATATTTAACCGTTTCCAAAATGTTGGCTATCTGGAAGCTTCAGCCGAAAATTTAATCAATTCGATATTCTGCTTAACTAATTTATTAACAGACATGTTAGATTTTTTTTAAATACATATATATTTTTAAATGTTAGAATTTTTACCATTAAAAAGTAGCGATTTTTATATTCGCCGGCGTGCAATTTTTATATTTATGAACATTCCCCGTTTATCCCTCTTTCCATTAGCGAAAACCGAATTAAAATCGGTCTACCCGTTCACGCGTGATACCGTGACCAAGGGAAATGGGGAATTCATTTTTATATATAGACTAGCGGCCCGCCCCCGGCTTCGCCCGGCGTGCAATTTTTATATAGGTACCCTAAAACATTCACCGGTTATCCCTCTTCCCATTAGCGAAAACCGAATTAAAATCGGTCTACCCGTTCACGCGTGATGCCGAGACCATGAGAAATAGGGATTCATTTTTATATATAAGAAGATATAACATATTCAATTTCATTTATTTACACTACATACCGTACTATATAAAAGTATAAGAAGATTAAAATTTGATCTCAGAATTCACACCGTGTTATCCCCTTGTCATTTCTATTCGTTCGACAATATAGTTATTTATTAATATATGTGATAAATAGGTACATTGTTTACCGACACAATTAAATGTTCCATTGGTTGCATGTCGAGTAAGCTTCAGTTTGAGGTTTACACGTCACGCGACCGATTACAGCCATACGGCTCCAGCCGCTCTGAACCCTCCAATTACTGAACTTCCTTCTGCCGTATGGTTATGGTACACCTACATATACAAGAGAAAAATATGAGAACTTATTTTTTATCTCGAAATAGATATTATACCTAAGTATATCTTTTTACTGCAAGTCATTATAAAGAAGATATTTGGATACATCTAATAAAATATGCGATGCGAATACCTGTTTGATTTTAATTAATATTTCTATCAATATTAAATAGAGGTTTGTCAGTCAGCCTTGTGTCTGTCTGTGTATTAATTCATACTGTCTACCACTCATTAATCAATAGTTTCTTTTCTATTAAATTTAGGTCAGTGTTAAATATAGGAAAATATATATCTATAGTTAATGACTGTTGGTCTATTGATCATGTCCCAGTTAAGGATTTTAAATCGAATATTTGCCACTTGCTAGACTTTAGAAAAGCCTAACGAGTAAACAGTTTCTTTAAACATACAAATTAATTGTGTATGTATAGTTGATATTATGAAATTTTTCATACACACTGTAGGGTTACAAGATGTAGGTAGGGTTACGTTGAAAGGTATTTCATCCAAAAAAAAGTACTGTTCCCAGGGTTATATCTATACCAAGGGTATTTATAAAATTAAAATTAAAAATCAACTCCTGACAAAAATATATGAGCAATAAATATGGAAAAAATGTTTCAACCTTAAGATCAAGTGGCGCTGACGAAGTCGGAGCCGATTAAAACCAGCACTATTCTGGCCTCTCGGATCCCTGTTGTGCTAAAACTAGTTATTGTTTGCAGTTTCGCTGGAGTTTAAAGCTGCCAATCTTATTTCAGTTTTCAAACTGGACGGTTGGCTTAGTTTATGACTGCGACACAGAAAGAGATTGCGTCTTTTCTTGAAAATCATTTGTCCCCTTCTTACTAATTACATCCGACAAAGACAGGCGATTATCAAGAAGTGAACTCTCCTGTAGTAGCATTTCATAAAAAAAAATTTGAGGCCACCGTCACGTAGGTTTGCTACATATGAAGAGCGCATTGATCGAGTGGCTAAGGTGCTTGCCTTAACGCTCTGACTCCGGAATCTCGGGTTCGGAAATGAACCTTTCAATGTTCGCTCTGTTTTAATGGTGGCGGGCACATTGTGTTTCGCAGTCGTAAATTGAGCAGCCCGTCTGGCGGCAGTGACCAACCCCTTACAGAATACCACCGTGAAATAGCAGCATGGTTTGTGTTTCGGTGAATGAGTGAGAGATGCCAGAACCCATTGCCCTATCCATTCCTAATCCATAATCCTATTAAAGCAGGCAGCTCAGTTGCAGCACCTGTGGGTTGCTTGTGTTAATAGGCGTCGGTAGCCATCTACCATCAAGAAGACCGACATAAAAATTCTAATTTTTACTTCATTTAAAATGATCCCAATTCGATAAGCTTTAGCTAAAACGCTTTAGTAAATTCTACTTCTTAAATTCGTGTTCGTTTTTCCTAAATAAGGTTTAATAGTCCCTACTTTAATATCCTTTCGACATTGTAATGACTTGGCTGAAACTTCAGTAGCCTTACAACTTTGTAACGCACAAGACGTGTTGACCTCGTCACCCGCATGGCGTGCACCGTGTCACTGAACTTTTACTGAGTCGAAACAATGTATTCTAACTGTTACACATGAATTTTCACAACTGAAACATGTACCGTGGAAAACCCAAGACCAGATCTAACAGTGAGTATTTGGCTTCCCAATACCACAAGAGGAGAATGTGTGTTCCTTTTTTTTAACCTCCAATAGATTATTTTGAATTTGTATTTCTTGGAATGTCTCTATTTAGTCATTTGGCTGGGAATGTGTGAATATTTTATATTTATGATGGTATTTTATTATTGACTGAAAGCTTGTTAAGCTAAATAAAATACTAACGTTATCGATTGACTTAGTTGGCGCTTGTTACGTGTCAAAGCTTTGTAGTGCGAGTGTACGTGGCAACCTACCGAATGTTGTGTGGGAACGATCAAATCTAAAGTTTCAGTTCAACCTATTTGAAGGTCGTTTATATTAGGGGTTGATTAATTACGTGCATATATTATTTCGATAAGTGGTTTTTCGATGGGAAGGTTTTTGGTTATAAGTTGTGTTATGAATTTTGCAAACAAACTGCACTGCTGCAAATGTGCGCTGCCTACCCTGAGATGATTAAATATAAGGGGGATAGGAGATTGGGCTCTGGATATTCTTGATCACGTAACTGTGATTTACTGAGGACTGGTTACTGCTGCCAGACGGACTGCGGAGCGCAGTGTATGTACCTTGTCCTGCCCTGACTCTTAATTGTCGATGCCGGATATTAAGAGAAGTCGTCAGCCATTTACGAGAACATGTGATTCCTTTTTTCTTAAGGTTTTTTTTTCTAACATCGCTATTTATTTATTGATTGAAACGCATAAATTGAATATAAGTACAAATGCATAAAACAATCTACAAACTACATGCACAATGAACATAGACTAATATATCAAATAAAAATTTATCAAATTACCTTACATTAAAAAGTACACAAAAATACATTTACTACGGCATTTCCCGTATAATTTGAATTTAGGTTCTACTTACCCTCTACTTCAAAGTTGATCCTGTGCCGGAGGTTGCTTTTATCCTTCTCGGGGGTGAGAAATGTCTCATTGAAAATAAGTCAGGAAGTGAATAGATTGACTAATTCTAAGCAACCTTTATTCTATAAAGTTTTACTGAAAGTCAATACTTTTCGACTTATTCTCTAGTGAAAATGTTAATTTTTCATAAAAAAAAAAATTTCAGACGGGTTTTCGGGAATAACTCAAAAAGCAAGTATTTTATCGAAAAAAATCATTGGTAGTAAATAATATACCTATAAAGTATGTCGCTATGTAGCCACTGGATTTAATACGGTCTGTAGACACCGTAAACCCAGAATTCTTGTTGAATGTTGCTTCTTAGGTATTCGTCAAATGGCAAAGTCAAAAACTTCAACGTGAAAAAACAAATGCATTTTTCTGGGAAAACTCATAGAACCTTATACAGCATTATAATTACTAAATCCTATTTTTTAGTGAAAACCGAATTAAAACCGTTCACGCGTGATGCCGTGACCAAGGGAAATGGGGATTCATTTTATATATATAGAGAAGATTTTAGCATCCACTAGTGGTTGCAATCACTGATTCAAAGTTTTTACATGTCAAAGTTTTTGATTGATCACGACCCTGCTAGTTTTATAAAGTACTAGCGACCCGCCCCCGGTTTCGCACGGAGTTGAAATTTTCATAAATTCTTTCTTAGCGGATGTTTTATCTTACGAATATAAAATAAGCCTTGTTCCAAATTTCAACTTTCTAGGCTTAGTAGTTTTGACTATGCGTTAATAATCAGGACGATTTTATATTCAATTTTATATTTATATGTGTGAGTAAAATTTTGATATAACAAAATATATACAATTTTTTGTTTAATACTTTTGCTAAAAAATAACGTTTCTCAAAACCACGAACTGAAATTTTCTGAAAGGCTGGCTTTATAGCCTCGACAAAGGCGATCAGTACTCTCTGTACATAAATGTAAGTTCTGTTATGCGAACATCTTCAAGTGTCGCGCGGGACCGCAATTTTCTCGCAGACATCTGTATGGAATCCGTTCTTTTACGTTCGCGTCACAATATCAACTCAATACTATCTATCGATCGATGCACGTGTATCATGAGTAAATAGCGCTATCCTTGAAAGGTCAGCACTATGATATAATTTGAGAAGTCGGGATTATCATAATCGTGATAAGAAGATACAAGAAAGTGGCTGAGATTTTTAGAATGTATGAAATTGACCCTCTGAAAATTAGTCCATATTTGTTGGATGAGCAGATTATCGATATGCGAGGTCCGTGTTTGCGCTGAAACTTGTTTGTTTTTCATCGACATAGTCTTGACGCAAACGCTTAAAATCATACGCGACTTGAATTCGACTAGTCGATACGATAGTGTCGAGGCTGTAAAGCCAATCTTAATTTAAACTTAAGATCGTGAAACAACACCGCCCGCTTTTGACTATACAGGCCGTCCCCATTGTGGAACGCAGTGTGCTCTGATGATGTAATCCGACAAACTTTTTGTGTTTCAGTAGCATGGCACAGACCGCAGTCGGCGAGCTCCCGACAGGAGGAAGAGCTGATGCAGAAGAGTGCTCGCGCTCTGGCTACAACCACTGACCCGTTGGAGAAATTGCGTCTGTTGTGCCTCTCACGGGGCGCCTCAGGCATTATGGGACTTGGCCGGTCAGTATGAAGCATTTTGGTGTACCGCACCTTACCTTACCAAATTACCTTACTTTACCATGTTACGAGAGACTATTACCATTTAATACAATCCATCGGAGCACTTGTATCTTCTTTGTTTAGCTTGTGTTCCTAGGCTAATGTAGCCTGCCATAAAAATAAAAAAACATTAGCATTAGCATTTCATAGTTAAAATGAGCTGTCATTTACATATTTTCTTCCCATTGACATTGCGAGAACTGTAACTACACTATCTTTTCTATGCATATAATAAAATCGTAAGCGAGTAAATAAAGCATAATTAATGCGAGCCGTAATTAAGTAATGTAAATTTAAAAAAAAAAAAAAAAAAAAATTGTACACGTATTTATGTTACCGAGGTCAAAGATATAGTTTTTTTTATTTTTGTCTGTTTGTCTTTGCGTTTGTGCACGCTAATCTCTGAAACAGCCTAATCGATTTGAATGCGGGTTTCACTGATATATTGCAACAAGCTTCCCATAACATTTAGTGTGTGTTTTATTCCAATCGGTTTACAAACAAAAAGGTTAGGCGCTATACCGAATAGCACGCGTACGAAGTTGCGGGCTAAGTAAGATAAGATAATAAATCTTAATAGGTTACCGTCTCAATAAGTTACAAGTAAATAAATTGCTGTTAATTAGTTCACATAAATAAAAATAAAAAGTTTACTGTACATTTTAACATTTGTTTGAAGCAAATTAAAATGAGAGTCAATTTACATTTCTCGTATTTACAGGATTTTCAGAAGAATGGATGATGACGGCAGCAAGCAGCTCAATAAGGAGGAATTCTTCAATGGCATCAAAGAAACTGGACTGGAATTAAACTCTTCGGTAATTTATTTGTATAAACTATGAAACAAACAGTAAAATTGATTATTGATTACCTAAATAAAAATTAAAATAATAATAATAATTCTTTACCATATAATGCAGTATACAAAAACATTTTCAACATGCTCTGTACTAAACAAAAAGGGCCCTTTTTGCATTCCTAAGTTCCTTGTAATTATTTTCACTGTCTTCAATTTTCAGGATGCCGAAGAGCTTTTCGCCAAGTTCGACACCGATAACAGCGGCTCGATTAGCATTGATGAATTCATTCGTCAAATACGCGTAGGTTTACTGTTCTTTATTAAACCAGTTTTACTAAGTTATATAGAGTAAAGACGTTTTAAGGGGATACTTTCAAACATTTTCCTATCCCCTCCTAGTCCCTTATCCTTAATCCTACTGTAGTCGGCAGCGCACTTGCTCAGCTTTGGCGTTGTTTGTGTTAGCCACCTACCATCAAGTGGACCGTCAGCCTGTCTGCCGATCTTAAAATAAAAAAATAATAAAAAAAATTCGCACTAATATGGGATTGTCAAATTTGATAGATTCCACAAATGACCAAATTCCTAATAACGCTTCACGGATATTGACGCAAAATGAAATTTACATCATGTAATGAAAGATTTCCCATAAATTTTGATGTTGTTTTTCAGAACGTGGGCAAATTTTTTTTCTTTTTTTTTTCCTTTTTTTTGGATTTTCAACGTAATATTTCTTAAAATGGACCTAAAAAGTTTATTTGTACCTATCTATTACTGACTACTTTTAAATGGCCTCTATATTTTATATAGTTTTCTTATAAAAGAAATATTAATAAAGTATGACGTAAGTATGGTTAAACTGTGCTATTATCCAACAGCCGCCGATGTCGGAAAGCCGTCGGGCGATCGTGGAGCAAGCGTTCAAGAAATTGGACAAAACCGGTGACGGCTCCATCACTATTGACGACATTCGAGGCGTCTACTCTGTCAATTCACATCCCAGGTAGATCGTTCATGTCAAAAGTTTTGATTGTTCTCTTTATGGTAGGTGGATAAAGAAACACTAAGTTAGTGGCTGTATGTAAGTAATTAAGGCTTGACACTTTGGTAGGGCAAGGGATAAGAGATAAGTTGCTTTGACATCCCATACCGAACCACAACAACACACGTGCAGTTATTTCACGCCAGTTATGAACACAATTTGCCTGCTATAGAATATAATACTTAATATATTATTATAAAAAATATACCCAATTTTCTCTACTTATTTTTACCACGTAGAATATTAATATTAGGTAAAATTAAATTTCCATATTGGATCTAAGCTATTATGGAAGTATTAGATATCAGGAGATTTTATGAATGTCCTAGACATTAAAAATCACTCTCGAAAAATAAATCAATTATTATAATTATGCTGGTTATAACTAATAAGTGTCGACACAAATGGTCATCCAAAAAACTGACCGCCTTTTTTCGGGCGCACCGTAAGTAAGTTTCATCTATTACTCTCACGGTCAGCTCAAATTATCAGTTTAACTGACCATGTGGGCCGAGACTTAGACTCAAAAACAGAGAAAATGTTTACGATGACAATGTGTACCCTAATTTATGTAACTTATGAAGATTGTGTTCTTCTTGGAGATGTTCTGTGCTCAAATAAACCTCTAGACTAGACACTAATAATATAGAGAGAAAAGATTTTTGCATGTTTGTTTGTAATGGATAACTACTTAACTGATTTTTAAAAAATATTCCACCTATAGAAAGTTACACTATCAGCCTTTATCATGGGCTTTTCAATAAATTAGAGATCCCTACGAAAATTAAAATAGTGTAACCGCGGTTTTAAAAAATTGTTTATAAAAGTCATTGTTTGGCGTGCGCTGCAAAAACTGTTAATGATACATAAAATAATGTACTTTATGTTTATAGTATATACTCATCATTAGCCAATTCAATGGACAAACTTTATTTTTCAACGCTCTTTGTCGAAGCACATATGCTGTTATTTAAAACGGTGTTATACGGTGGTATTCTATAAGAGCGTCCGCACCGTCGCCAAACGGGCTGCCCGTTACGACGTTATTTTTTTTTATAACGTCAACACATATTCATAAGATACTTTCGCAGTTCTTAACATGAAAATCTAGTTTAAAACTTTTTTGATTGATGGCTCTAGCAGAGACGCAAGGAACTTTTAGTTTAATAAGCTATCTAATGATTCTTAATGCCTTATTATTAAATTTTTGTGTGTATTCAGATATAGGAGTGGAGAGGAGACAGAGGAATTGATATTGAATAAGTTCCTCGAGAACTTCGAATCGGAGGGGTCGGTCGATGGGAAGGTAATTAATTTACTGAATTATATGCTGTGTTTATGTTTTTTAAGGTTGCTTTCGATGCGCGAATTCTAACTAACAAATAATTTTTAAACGGACAAAGGTCGCATTTCATATCTACTGAAAGTTACTATGTGGACTGTATCACATTATTGAAAAGAAGGACATTTTTGAATAGAGGAAAGTGTTCACGCTTTAGCGCCCTCTAGCGTGATCTAACTAAATTATTTCAATGATCTACACCAGTTGTAACCGCGCTCTGCTTTATTTTGATTGGTCCCTTTTCCCCCTTCCCCAAAATATTTTAATTTTCTACACACAATATACGTTTTAACGAAGCCAAACAGACATTTTTATTTTTTACTATTTTTAAATAAAAAAAAAATCAAATAATTCGCATACGCGTAAAAATCGCTAAGCCCAAGCGGCTACAGAAAGATTATATTTTATTTCTAATCCCAGTGCTTACACTTTCTATTTATGTTGTTTTTGCAAAGAAAATATAGGTGGAGGGTTGTGTATGAAACTATACTCCGGCCATTATAAGAGTGCAGTGGCTCTAGCATGAGTTTAGCATACTACACTCGCTAGCGAAAGCGTAAAACATTTATATGGAAAATTGATAATTTGACATTGACAGTTCACGATTTCCCATACAAAAGTTTTACGTTCTCGCTAGCGAGTGTAGTTATTGGTGTAGTATCGTAAACTCATACTAGAGCCTCTGTTCTGACAGGTGTCAATTCCATACATTTTCTGTATCGTTTATTCGGAAATGAACTTTATGCAATGGACATAAAAGGAGTAATAGTGTTCTGTGGACATAAAGAAATGTCAAAAACGCATTCATAGAATGATCGTACTATAATGAAACCCACCTCGTTGGGTGATGTTGACCTGTCTTTGTGTGTAAAATATGCATTTCTATGTACCTACGTAACGATTAATGCAATTGAAAATGGAAATGGCACATATAACCTTGCGGTTACCTCTACCTACAGTCAAGAAGGACATTTTTTGGGATAGAACTCTGGCTGCGATTCAAGCCCATATTTTATTGTGTTTAATTATTGTTTGCATGTATCTTATGTGACCTAATAGGAGTTTTTATAAGCTTGATCTTGTTGTTGACTCACACAAAACGATTTTACATTTCTTATGTTTTTGTTTATAGGCATTGTTTATATTAATATTCTAATTAGGTTTTTATAAAGTGTAGTATCCATACAAACATTATTTGCTATGTAATGAGAAGTACTACTTCTTCTTCTTCTTCTTCCTATTTTGGTTATGGCTCCATCAGATCTTCTCCGGTGATTTTTCCAGTGTCACCTGTGAAAATAGCAATATAAAAAACTCAAAATTCAAATTGAAAGTAGCAGATCTCGAAACTAGTCAGTCAAGTACAATTTTTTTCTTTTTTTTTTTTTTTTCACGTGTACCCAATATAATTTATTATTTATTGTAATTTGTTAAATATTTTAAAAAGTTAATATCTTATATATAATTTTGGATACTAAAAACTAAAATTATCTAATCTAAAAATAAATTAATATTAAATTGATTAAAAACTAATAATATAAAAATGGACCTTGCGGCATTGTACCAAGTACGCTGGCAGCATTTCCTCGTTGAATGGCCAAACTAATACGTTGGCCGAGGAAAGTGCCAGCTCTTCGGTCTCCCGTCACATCAATAAGCCTCTTCGAGGTGTCTTTGAAGAGGCTCATTGCTGCAGGGCCCCACGGACCGAGTGTCTCGACGCCGAATGGTACAAAACCATATTCGGCGCCGAGGCCACTATATTTAGAGATTTTATTTTTTTCCGCCGCCTCTGCTGCGGCTGCTGCCTTAGTGGATGTTCCATGGAGATGCGAAGGGGCTAGTGTGTCTACACAAGTAGCATCCCACACCAGCACTCTTCCCAATCTCCAGGGAATCAGGGACATCCCATCCGTTCTCTTGCCATCGTTTCTTGAGATGCCTGCAGGCTCTAATATAGCTGGTACATAGGCTGACGCTGACGTACATTTTTTTCTTTAAATTTTCCAAAACAGCTCCCTCAGTCCAAAGCAGTCAAGTCCCAAAATAAGAAGACTATATTCTAATTTTTAAAGTGTTAAATGATACAGGCAGGGTGACAGTCCACTTATAGATGCCTACCACCTATTAACAGAAGCAAAGTCATAGGATCGAGTGCACTTCCTACCTTAATAGAGTATAAGAAATGAAGAAGGACATGGGAATGGCCTTTAAAATTCCATCCTCCTACTCGGTCGTAGTTATTGAATGTCTGACAAGTTGGTCGCGGACTCTGCAAGTCTTTTCCATCTCCTTCTATTACTGGCACTGCGAGTACACTTTTACACCTTAATATACATGTCCACTTGACGAACGGCTCTTCAATTTTTTAAATATTTTCATTCGCTGCTTCATAGTTAAAACAATATTACTTTCTAATAATTGATAGACATGAAAAAAAATCTCAGTGTATGTCTATCTGTTGCGCTATTAATTATTTTAATAATTTTAATAATAATAATAAACGCCCTTTCCATGTGCAGGTAACTCTCGAGGAGTTCATGAACTACTACAGCGGCATAAGTGTGTCCATCGACAATGACTGCTTCTTCGACCTGATGATGCGACAGGCGTACAAACTTTAATTTATTTATAGTTTTTAATCTTTAATTTTAAACTTATATCTTTGAATACACTATGGCGAGTGTATTTTGTTTTCTAGACGCGGCGTATCAAATTAAACGTAACGTTATTTATCGTGTTAAAATTTTGTATTTTAATAGCCGAGATACCTTATAGGATCGACATATATATCGGCGTTGCAACTCTGATGGGTCGTAGATAGTAATTTTTGTGCTGTCGGACATGTGACTAAACCTTTATTTTTTCAAACGTTGCGTCCCGTCCAACTACCGCTCGCCTAAATTTTGCACAAAATTTTATTGTTAATAATTAAAATACAAATTGTGAAATTGTATAATTGCTCTTTATATTAATTTAATCCAGTTTCATAAACATAGACCACACACAAAATAGGTATTGCATTGCATGTCTACTTTTTATTATAAAATGTTAACTGGTGTATTTTATTTATTTTGAATTTTGACTTGCTATAATAAATTTGTTTCTTTCATTAAGATATTTTCACTAAATTTTGTTTTATTTATTCCTTTTCAATTATCGTACGTATACCTACGACTTTTGTTTTATTTACTAAAATGTCAGGTTGGACTGTCATTTTAATAAAAGTCAGATTGGTCGTCGAAGTTGTGTAACAAAACAACGTTCCTGCGACCGCGCCCATCTACGGCCGCGCTAGAAATTGGCAAACCACTATAAAGTTTTAGCCGGTAGGAATCCGGCATAACCCGCAGCGCCCCCTACGCTGCCCTTTTTTTTATGTTAAGATCGGTAGACAGGCTGACGGTCCACTTGATGGTAGGGGCTACCGTCGCCTATAACACAACCAACGCAAGTGCGCTGACGACTACAGTAGGATAAGGGATTAGGAGGGGATAGGGAAATGGGCTCTGGCATCCCTTAATCACTCACCGAAACACAACAGCACACAACGCAGTCATTTAAGCAACCCCTTCCAGAAGGCCACCGTGAAATAACAGCATAATTATGTGCTTTTGCGTTTTGGTGAGTGAGTAAGGGATGCTAGAACCAGCCCTGGATTTGTCAATAGGCCGCATAGGCCGCGGCCTAGGGGCGGCGCCTTTTAGATGGTTTTCGCACGCTTTCGGAAGCCATCAAATTCTTGTGCGATAATAAATATGCAATAATAATAATAATAATTACCTAATAAAGGCCTAGATATACCACCTAGGCCACGAGGAAGAGGCGGCACAAAGTGAAGGGGCCTATACTCAAGAAAAGTATAAATCCGGCGCTGGCTAGAACCCATTACCCTATCCCTTCCCTATCCTACTATGGTCTGCAGCGCATTCGCAACACCTGCAGCGTTGCTTGTGTTGTGTTATAGGCGGTGGTAGCCACCTGCCATCAAGGGGACCGTCAGCATGTCTGACGACCTTAACATAAAAAAATATTTTATTTATAAGTGATCCTTATAAACAGTAACAGTTTGCGAATAAGAGAATAAGAGAATACATAGAATTTCAAGTTTTTACAAACATTAAATCCACAAAATTTCACACCCATCGCAGACCAGGGGCCTTAGACAAAGTAGCATTCGCTCCGTAGCGATGCGATATCGAAGTTCGTTATCGTCTCACAGACAAAGAAATCATGACAAGGTATCACGTGTTTATCACGTGTTACAGTGTCGATTCCTTTGTCTGTGAGACAAAGAAATCATGACAAGGTATCACGTGTTACAGTGTCGATTCCTTTGTCTCTGAGACGATAACGAACTTCGATATCGCTTCGCTACGGAGCGAATGCTACTTTGTCTAAGGCCCCAGGTGGCTTTCTCTGTACTCTGGAATTAAAAAAAGCACGATTTCTCTAACAATTAAACTCGGGTGAAATTTTTAAGGTACCAACCTTTAAAATTTCACCCGAGGAACCAATCAGTGCGTCTATAACATGCGAGCCTTGGATTTCGCCACAGTCAGGTACGAGAGCCGCTCTACAAAATTTGATACAGGGCCCATCTAGGGCCTGGGCAAGCTACGTCACTTCTATGTGTCCGACTCGAACAGCCAGATTATATGCTACTGGAAAGGAACAGAAATTTTGACACGGGGAATCAATCACAATTGTAAAGTGAGTGGTTTCCTAATATACACATACTTATCTATGGTGAGCGGGGCGAGCGCATGCAAGTGGCATGCAACGATACGTATGAGGGGCCGCAACACATACTTATCTATGGGGCCGCAAGTAATCATAGATAAAATACTTTAAGTAGTATTTTATCTATGAAGTAATGAACGCGCTTGGAGAAAATAATATTTACACACTCGCTAGCGCCGCTACATTTGTTTGTAATAACAATTTTTATCTTTAAAGAATTAGGTACCCATTGTATTTTTAAATTTGTAAAATTATTGCATATAATTAATTTACTTTTTTTTAAAGTACTATCTGATGTGTTTAAATGGGTAGGCAATAGGCATTCAATTTGTAGCATACAAATTAATTTTGTAACGGTAGTGAAGATGGCTCTAGTGGGCAATATAAAATTTTTATTCTTCAATTATTATTCCGTTTATTCATGAAACAAAAGGTTTATAAAGCCATTTATTTGATGTAAAATATTGGATTTTTTTAAAATCTTTTTACTTGGGGAAGATATTAACAACCTTACAAAAGTTTTGTTTAGCGACATCTGTTGCCGAATTCTTGAACGATTGTGGCGAAAAATTTAAAGATAAGTTGAAAGCGAAAGACATTATTTAGTTGCAGGCAAGACCATAGGCATACCATAGGCAAGACTACAATATGTATTTGCAGGGGCGTAGCGTCGGGGAGCGGGTGGGACAGTTGCTCCAGGGCGCCGGGGCCTGGTGGGCGCAAATTTTTTTTTCTTAAATTTTTGTCAATAGCCAATAGAAAATGCCTACCAATTATAAATATTCATAATTCACTTTTTCGGAACATTTTAGTTTCGAACAGATTAGATATCTGAATAAATGAAACAAATAGCCGGTAAATGCGTATACATGTACTCCAGAAAAGGTAGCGGAAAACGGAACTAAAATCAATTTCAAAGCAAAGAAGCGTATTATGAGCTTTACTTTTAGCGCCCTGGAGCAAAAATTTACAAACGCTCTCTCATATGTGGCACAAACCTCGAAATGAATCATTTGGAGGTTTGTATTATGATTTTTTTTTTAGTTTTAACAAATAATGATAATGAATCTGTAATCTTTCGGCATATTTTTCTTGATAATAATAATACTTTAATTAGCTATATGCATGCAATGTTTAGTTACAAGTTCGCAAAGTTACAATGTTACAATCGATCTTTCAAAGAATGAGGGAGGACGCTTAAAAAATTTTGCTCCAGGGCGCTGAAAGTGTAGCTACGCCACTGTTTAGTTGTAAGTAATAACTGTTATCAATTTTATTCATAAGTATTAAGCCTAGCGAAGTTTGTAAAGTTCTTTCTAACATACCTATCCTTTTAAGCATTACTTACCTATGTATTTAAATAAGTTTTATAAATTATTGAGAAACGTTAATATCTAATTATTCTAAATAAACAAAGACATTTAACTGTATATTAACATTGTATATAGTTATTAATTTCTTTATTGATACCTACCAAATGAGAACTCGGTTTCTCATACAAGCCTAGGCCATAACTGTGTATAATTAACTGCACTTACGCCATAACATCAATTGCCTAGAACATTGAAAAAGATTGAATAAGCCCAGTCTTCACGATTTTCAACAATGAACAAGTTTGTAAATAAATTGTACAATAGGTATATTTTACGTTATGTAATGGATGCTTGTTAGGCAAACATATTATGATCTTACGAAACATATATCGTAAGATATTTAACTGTATATTAAGTTAACCATAGATCGGACTTAACAATAGAATCTGTAATGCAATACTTATACCCTCGTAGTAACAAGTCGCTCAGTCCATCACCAACTTTACAAACGCGTACACGTCGAATCAGTGGAGTGGTATAAAAAGTAAGATCAATATCAAAGAAAAATATGCCGTCCTTTGCCTTGCGGTATTGCTAATCAGGGTATAATAAAAAGTCTACACGTGACTACAGATTTAAAAATGTGATAGTTCTAATTATTCTAGAAGATTTGGAACTTTTGTAATAGGCTTCCTCCTTTGTAAAGTAGACACATTAACAGCTGTCCTACTGTTGTAGTGATTGACGATTATCGATAAAATTTTAAAATATTTTTTAAGATTTTAATCTTTACGATTTTTACCAGGGTTAAAAATAATAACAATATGAGGAGACCGCCATGTGGGACATTGATTCGACAATTATTATCGTCCCGATAGTCGTCTCGGCGAACGGTCTTACGGATGACTGCGTTCGACATGTAGAAACTCTTCAAGACGAAGATTTGAGAAAGTCGTACATATTTATCAGAGCCCAATTCTCCACAAGGTCCCTGGCATTTCTTTTTACCTAACTTTTTTTTTGTATAGTCTTATTTTATTTTTGTGTTTGTACTGGAATTTTTTTTGTGTGATTTCTTTTTTAAATAAATATTTTGTTACCAGTAGCATTTTTTTTTTTTACCTTTTTTTTATTGTCCGCCTGTCCCCCTCACACCGCGGAAAAGGCGTAACAATATTGGCTTATTATTAATCTTAATGACGATTCCGTTGAAAGTGACTCAGATGACAATGTGGTTAAGTAGTATTTTATCTATGCTATTAGTTATATAATCGATGCGAGAAGGATGCGAACGTATTGTGCATCAGTCAGTTCGCCGCTCGACGTCGCCCAGTGCACACGTCTCGCTGAACGCTCCGAAGCGTTACTCGTCGCTTGTCGCTTGCCGCGCACCGCGCAGTTGTGAAGTGCAGTTGTGTAGTGCAGCAGTGTGTGAACAAGTGAAGTGCGATTGTGTATTGTGCAGTGCTGTTGCGGACCTTTTACATTGCGCTAGTTGTCAAGTCGGTCTCAGTAGTTCTTACTATAAGGCCGTCGCGCAACTAGTGTTTTGTACTGTTCTGTACTCGACTCATTGCCCTTGCGGTTGGTAAGCCGTTAGGGTTACTCCCCCTTCTCAGGGACACACGTAGGTACACTATAACCCACACGTTAGGTACACATCCTCACCTAGCGGCGCGTCTACACGCGCCGATTCGGGGCCGCTCCCCGCGCCTCCGCCGCCAGGATGGATCTCTCCATCCTGGTTCACCAGCTTAGGCTCCTCTTCAAGGAGCAGCCCGATGCCCTTGATAGGGTATTTCAACTGGCCCGCGAGCCAGCGGCTGACTCTCCTGAGTCGCCCATGGACGCCACTTCGGCGCCCTCTCCCTCCCCGTCGCCTGTACCCTCTCTGACGAATGACTCGGATGCCGACGTTGGGTCGACGGCATCCGAGGAGTCGGATCTCCTGGCTGACGACGGCTTCACCGTCGTCAGAAAAAAAAGGAAAACAAAACTAAAGTCCCAACAGCTGTCTAACAAACAGAAACTGGAGTCGGACTCCACGTCCCGCCGCCCGACACCGCCGCGTACCGCGCCCGCGCCTCCCGCCGTCAAGGCCCCACCTCCTGTCTTCCTCAGAGACAAGAGGGATTGGGATTCCGTCCGCGAAATGATGCTCGTCAAGGGCATCAAGTCATACCGAGGCTCCAACGCGGGAGTCGGTATCTCTGTTAAGGTAAACTCGGTAGCCGACTACCGAGTTCTAACCGCGATTCTCAGGAAGGAGCGTATCCCCTTCCATACATATTCTCTTCCGGAAGAGAGAAACCTCCGCGTCGTCGTGAGGGGCCTTCCCCATGAACTCGGCGAACAACCAATCCTACGCGACCTCATGTCCCAAGGGCTGCCAGTCATAGAAGTGCATCGGATGCACGCTAGGGATCGTACTCCGTACGATATGGTTCTCGTCGTCCTCGAGAACTCCCCCGAGGGGAAACGCATTTTCGGCGTCCCCACCATTTGCGGCTTATCGGGCCTACGTTTCGAGCCACCACACAAGCGCAACACCATTGGGCAATGCCATAATTGCCAGCTCTACGGGCACTCGGCCCGTAACTGCTACGCGACGCCCCGGTGCGTCAAATGTCTAGGAGACCACGCCACCCGCGACTGCGCGCGCGTAGCGGGTTGCAGTGAGCCCCCCGCGTGTGTGCTCTGCAAGGAGTACGGCCATCCCGCGAACTATCGCGGATGCCCCAAGGCACCCAAAAGGAAGCCCCGTATGGCTTCCTCTCGCCGCGTCCCCTCACAACCGAGGCCCGCTGCCTCTCGCGCCGCGCCCGTTCATTCCGCCGCAAATTTTCCACCGCTACCGAAAGCGGCATCCGCGATCGCGTTAACGCCAGCATGGGCGAGGCCCGCGCCCGTCCCTGCACCCAGCGCCGCTTGGAGAAGGCCCGTGCCTCAGCCAACAGCGCCCGCATCAACACCCAGCACTGCCTGGGGGAGGCCCGCGCCTCCTCCGACAGTGCCGGCTCCTCATCGCGTACATCCCGCACCGGCCCGCGTTAACTCAGATAACTTAGACTTCGTAGATAAACTCTCGGAGAGTATTGACTTAGACGAAATCTCAGCCCTCGTCCGCGATTTCAAAACTTGTAAAAAGGGCTCGTTAGGTATCGTTAGCGTATTCGTCCGCCACGAACACACATTCGCCGCCCTCCGCCGGATGCGGGACTCTTTTGACTAATTCCAATGGCTACCACTAGTAGAATTAAACCCTTTTCCCTGTCGTTGGCGTTCTATAACGCTCGCGGCATCCGATCCCATAAAACCGAAATCCAACATTTCCTTACATCCCATCAGGTCGACGTGATGCTAGTGCAAGAGACTTTCTTAAAACCTAGCATACGCGATCCGCGAATCGCACAATATCTTTTGGTCAGAAATGACCGCCTCGACGGCCGGGCAGGAGGCACTTTAATTTACTATAGAAGGTCTCTTCACTGCGTCCCCATTAACACTCCTCATCTAGTCAACATGGAAGCGTCGGTTTGCCGTCTCGCAATGTCCGGCCATCCTCCAGTAATTATAGCATCGATTTACCTTCCCCCCGATAAGCGCCTGTTGAAAAGAGATCTCGAATCTCTCTTCAACCTCGGCCCCTCTGTCATTCTGGCAGGGGACTTTAACTGTAAACATACCCGCTGGAACTGTAGTAGAGTTTCACGTAACGGTACAATACTCGACCAACTAACAGACGAATTAGACTTCGACATTATTGCACCATTAACACCCACCCACTTCCCTTGCAATCCGAACCACAGACCAGACGTTCTCGACATCGCTCTCCTTAAAAACATATCGCTGTCCTTTCTCTCAATCGAGCCCATTCACGAGCTCAATTCAGATCACCGTCCCGTTATTTTAAAGCTCGGACGGCAAACCGACCGCTCTCGCGATACCACCACGATTATCGATTGGAATAAACTACAGAAGTCACTCGCGCGTCCCTCGCAACACCTAGAGCAGATCCCTGAGACACTCGACAGACCCGACGACATAAGTGAAGCAATCAGAGCTCTCAACAGCCACCTCCACGATCGCATCAGCGACTCCTCTAAAGAGATCCCGGCGGCGAGCGATCGCCGTCTGGAACTCCCGGAGGACGCGAGGAGGCTGTTGAGGGCTAAGAATGCGGCTACTCGTGCATACGACTCGTTTCCCTCTCCCGAGAACCGTTCTCGCTTACGGCGACTGCAACGCCGTGTCAAATCGCGCATAGCCGAACTCCGTAGTGACCAATGGAGCCGTCTTCTATCTGATATCTCGCCTTCACATCTAGCATACTGGAGGCTGGCGAGGACGATGAAGACGGAATCTAACCTATCCCAAACTCCTCCGTTAGCACGACCCAACGGCCCTCCGGCGTTTGACGACGACGAGAAGGCCGAATACCTTGCCGACTCCCTCGAGGCCCAATGTTCGCCCAGCCTTCAACCGGTCGACGCCAACCACGTCGCCCGGGTGGAGGAAGAGGTGGAGCAAAGGGCATCACAACCTCCCGATGACCCCATCGAACCTGTCTCCCCTGCTGAACTGCAGATCTTATTCAGACAACTGAACCCTAAGAAATCGCCGGGTATAGACCGAATCTCCAACAAACTACTGAAGCGATTTCCGCCGACGTTATTCTCGCTCCTACTAAGCATCTTCAATGCAGCCTTGCGCGATCGCGTCTTTCCAGCCGCCTGGAAGGAAGCGATCGTTATCGGTATTGCAAAGCCGGGCAAGGATAGAACCCTCCCCGCCAGTTATAGGCCAATTAGCCTACTCAGCTCAATTGGGAAACTCTACGAGAGAATCCTATTGACGCGTCTCCTTCGTCATATCAATTCCAATAATATTCTCATCGACGAGCAGTTTGGTTTCAGAGCCAGACACTCGTGCGTTCATCAAGTGCATCGACTAACTGAGCACATTCTCACCGGGCTTACCGCAAGCCCTCGTCCGACAGGCACCGGTGCCGTCTTCTTCGATGTGGCGAAGGCCTTCGATAAGGTGTGGCATGCCGGGTTGATATACAAGCTATATCAACTCGGACTGCCGGAGGGCCTCGTACTCATAGTACGGGACTTTCTAGCCGATCGAAGCTTTCGTTACAGAGTTGAAGGCACTCTCTCCTCCCCCCGCCCCCTACGGGCAGGCGTTCCTCAGGGTTCAGTTCTCTCACCAACCCTCTACTCCTTATACACTAACGACATACCACGCACGGAGGGGGTCGAGTTGTCTCTCTTCGCAGACGACACGGCCCTCTACTTCTCCACCCGACACCGAGGCTTCTTAACTCGCATGCTTCAAACCGCCGTGACCGCTCTCGGCGATTGGTTTCAGAAATGGAGAATTGAGGTGAATCCCGAGAAAAGCGCAGCAATGTTCTTTTCACGCGGGAATCTACTTCAAACTCCTCGTGTTCAGAATGCCCTACATATTGACCGAGCTTCACTCGGTCAAATCTCACTCCAGGGCCGCGTCATCCCTTGGGTCCATCAGACCAAATACCTCGGTGTTACACTCGACCGGAGACTTACCTTCGGTCCCCACATCAAGCGTGTCAGGGACAGGGCAGCGTTCGTCCTGGGTCGCCTGACGTGCCTCATAGGCAGGCGGAGTACAATGGCCCTTAGAGATAAGGTGACATTGTACAAAGTTTGCGTCAGACCGATCATGACGTACGCTAGCGTTGTCTTTGCGCACGCTGCTCCTACCCACATCGATTCCCTTCAAATCATTCAAAACCGTTTCCTGCGGAGAGCCGTGGGCGCCCCATGGTTCATCCGCAACGTCGACCTCCACCATGACCTCAACCTCCCCTCAATTGTCAAGTGCATCAAGGACTTCGCCTTGAAGTACTACGACAAACTTCCTCGCCACCCCAACCCACTAGTGGTCAGTTCGCTCATATATACTCCCGATCCCAATAATACTCTTTCTCGTTTCAGAAGAAGACCCCGACACATCCTGTTGGACCAGGATGACCCCATCACTGCAGCAAACGCGGCGTTTGCTGGTGATGACAACGACGTGCAGCTGCCCCGACATCGTGAAAGAAGAGGAAGACCGCCGCGCCCCTTCTCACCTCCGAGGCGCGACCTGGCAGCGCCTGCGAGGGACCTCCCGGCCCGGGGACCACTTGTACCGGTCGCGGCTGTCGCCGTGGCCGTCGCAAGTGGCCCTCCAGGGCTAGCCGGTCCCTCATAGCTTAAGCATTAGTTAAGTTTTTATTTGTAAGGGCCGGGCGCTTCTCGCCCCCCCGACGCCCGGTGACGGTTCCAAAGTCCCCTATGGACTAGAACCACACCCATTTCGAGGTGAGTTTTAGTGCGGTAAGAGTCCCACATAACCTCTATGGGCATTTGCATTGCATGCGGCATTTGAGCATAAGGTATCTTTTGAAGATTTCTCTCCTCGAAAAAAAAAAAAAAAAAAAAAGAGCGTATTGTGCTCACTACGCGTTACCATAAGACCTCAGACCTCTGATCTGAGCATAAGACCATAGGAGAGAGTGAGCACGCAATATGCTTCGATGTGCTCGCACTTGTTATTGCTTTGCGTGCAGCGAGAAATTGTAATTAGTATACGTGTTTAGCCATACCTGCCACCATGCCACCTAGCACCTACCATTTAGCCATGCCATACCTGTAACATGGCAGGTGGCCTCATTTCTTATATATTTATTACTTTACTCTATGCCTCACGGCGACTGAGCAAAATTTTTTTTGTATGAATATTTTCGCGAATAGCCCCTCTATATTTGAATCCTCTGATTAAGTTTATGAATATGATTGAGAACTGCGTGTGTATGTAACTATGTACATTCGAAACCACTGCGCATAATATTTATTGACCTCGCCACTCGCCGCATTGCGTGTACAATTGTCAATTGTATAAAATGTCAGTGTCATTGAATTTTACGCCGGTGTCGACATAACGTATTTTTGTAAACTGTTCAAACGAATTTTTAATTTTTTTTACCACTGAAACATGATGTATAACGGAAAACCCAATACCAGATCTAACAGTGAGTATTCGATTTCCAAATAATATAAAAGAGAGTTGATGTTCCTTTTTAAAAATCTCTAATGGATTATTTAGAATTTGTTGTTGGAATGTTTGTATTTATTGATTTGATTCGGAATTTACGAAAACGTATGATCCCCTTTCCATAGTGTGAAATCTAAGGCTTCCATTTATTTATTTATTGAATAAATAAGGCGAACACCAACATATAAATAGTATTTATTGAAGTGCATAACATAATCCAAGTGTTGGCGCAATCCTAATTCATTTAGAGGCGCAATTACATCCACGATGAACATATTTAAAAAGTAAAATAGCATAGGTATACTTATATAGGTACCTAATTAAAATTAAACATATTAAGATAAAATTACAATTAAATGTTAATATGTAGGTAATTAATGTCAATTAAAAAATATCATAAGTTTATAAATATGTGTTTAATTATACCTACCTAATTAATAAAATTGAAATTAAAACTAAAACATCATTTTGAATAAATTAAATAGTTATAGCCTCAATTTAGTTATAAAATAGGTAGGTATGTGGTTTGAAAAAAAGTTGATCCCCCAAGTTGTCCACATCAATCGAGTCCAATCTGACATTGTGCACAGTATTTACCAATATCATATTTAAAGAGACTAATGGCCAGATTCATATAAGTTATATTTTTTACTTGTGAGATTTTTCTGTTGTTTCTTGGTAAGTACAGTCAAAATTACCTACATAAGTATACCTACCCTTAACTTTGATAATATGTAAGGGAAATATTATCAAAGCTAAATTATTGATCAATTTAAACAGAATCAGCTTCCTACGGCAATAAAGAAATCAACTGGAATTTTCAAAGCCAATCTTCATATGCCAATAGTTTTGTTAAATGCCATAGGAATTGTTTCTTCACACTCTTCAACCAATTAATTATTAAAATGATTTTAGCAACCATTAGTTAATAGTGGCTGTCATGGATAGCTATCTGTGGCAACGCTGCATTCCCTGTGCAAACCCCAATATGTGTGTAACCTCAAGCATGTAATTTTATACCATATACAGTCAAAAGAAATGATTGTGTATTTATTATTAACAATAAGACAGTGGCAATCACTGATTTGGGTACATGGTAAAGTTTGATTGATCACTACCCTGCTAGGATAAGTTTATAAAGTTTCTTATATTGTATCAGAAATTGTGTAAGTAAATTTTTTAAATGATTTTGTGTTACAGTAGCATGGCACAGACCACAGTCAACGAGCTGCCGAGTGGAGGATGAGCTGATACATGATAGTATTCGCGCTTTGGCTACAACAACAGATCCATTACAAAAATTGCGTCTGTTGTGCTTCACGAAGGGTGCCTCAGGGATCATGGCATTTGGCCGGTCTGTATGAAGCATTGTTATTTTACCCTAGCATTTGTCTTACCATGGTAAGGGAAAAAAATTATGTTCAGGGAAAAAAATATAAATATATATATATATGAATATTATATACTACTCAAAACAAAATAAGGGCCACTAGTTTATTTACATTTAAGTGCACTTTAGTAAACTGAAAGTAACTGATAAGTAGCATTATATTGATATTACGAACTCTTTGGTGTTTGATCTCTTTTATGCTTCCTAATTTGAAAAATATTGGCCATCGTTTTAAGAAAAAATAATAATTGGAAGTTATTCTTATGTTTTTCTTCGATTGTCTTCTTAACTTGTTTCGGTTATTTTAGGAAAAAAGTTTTACTTTTTCAATTTTAATTGATTCATTTATCATCTCGCGTTAATCATGCCACCAGTACGAAGGCACATGGATACAATTACAGCAACCAGAGCCATAACTATGATTCAAGAAGGACGTTCTCAGTGTTACGTGGGTTTGCAGTTGGGTTTTTCTCGAAGAGCTGTCCAAAATGTATTGAATCGCTTCCAAAAGACCGGCAGTGTTGCCAGGAGACCCGGTTCAGGTACAGTTCGTGTAACAACGGCGCACGAGGATCGGTACGTCCAACTAAGTGCTCGTCGTGATCGTACAGTAACGGCCCGTAAGTTACAACACCACCTACGGCTGACAACGGGTACCCGTGTCAGTGATCAAACTATACCTAATCGATTGCACGAAGACCAGCAAATGTCAAGAAGTCGAGTTGTTCGAATTCCTCTGACTAGGGTTCAACGTGCAAACCGTTTAAGATTCTGCCGTCAGTATTTGAACTGGGGGATTAATCAGTGGGGCAAGGTGCTTTTTACAGACGAGTGCAAAGTAAAATTTTTTAATGATGATCGGCGTGTTAGGGTGTGGAGACGACGCGGCGAGCGTTTTTCGGAGTCCTGCATCCACGAAGTTGACCGTTTCGGTGGTCCCAACGTAATGGTTTGGGGTGGGATTAGTTTACACGGTAAAACCGAGCTCACCATTTTAAATGCGGATACCGTAACTGCAGAACGTTACATCGAAGACGTCATCAGGCCTCAAGTGATCCCATTTGCACAGCGAGTGGGGCCTGGATTCATCCTGATGTAAGACAATGCCCGTGCACACACAGCTCGATCGACCCAAACTGTCCTAGAAGGGTCTCATATTGAGGTATTACCATGGCCAGCTAACAGTCCGGATTTAAATCCAATCGAGCAATTGTGGGACCAATTGAAACGAAGGGTTAGAGAGAATGAGCAAGGGGTCTACAACCAACAGCAGATGATTGACGCTTTAAAACGTGTCTGGGAGGAGATTCCAGATGAAAACGTGAGGAATTTGATCCAGAGTATGCATACGAGGCTTCAGGAGTGTATTGTTAAGAGAGGAGGACATACTCGTTACTAAAAAGAAGAAACAAAAGTGACAAGAACAGTATTTTGTCTTTTTCCGGTGATTTCTTTTGTTCATGTTTTTCATTCAAAATGGCCAATTTCATTATGAACTTTAAAAAAACAGTTCATGATCATTATTTTAAACAATTGTTAGCCTATATTATAACCAATAACATTATTTTGTAGTTACATAAGTTAAACAATTTAATGTCTTTATTGTTTTCATGGTACAGCAAAAAATCTTAGTGGCCCTTATTTTGTTTTGAGTAGTATTTATATTAAAATTATATAACCGATAGTAAAAACTGCATCAAAATGCATTACGTGTGATAATTTGGAAACTAATATAAGGTATTATTAGATGTATGGCAATATAGCCAGTTATAGTTCTCTCGTGACGGTTTGCTTGTTTCGCTCGAGTTGGCGTGGGCACTGCCGTGCCCCCAGATCCATTAATTAGTTAATAACAATGAAAAGTTTAATGTAAGATTACGTTTTGTTAGATGAAAATTAAAATTACAAGTTACATTTCTTGATGTGTTTACAGAATTTTCAGAAAAATGTATGATGGCCGCAAGCAGCTCAATAGGGAGGAATTCTTCAAGGGCATCAAAGAAACTGGATTGGATTTAAACTCTTCGGTAAACCACTAAACTATTTTTTTTTAAATCAGTTGATATTTACTAAAAAAAATTAACTTTTACTTTAATAGTAGATATATATTAAGCAACGTGGTAGGTATACAAAAACATTACAATGTGCTCCTTTTTCGCATAATATTACTTCATTGTTTTCAATTTTCAGGATGCAGAGGAACTTTTCGACAAGTTTGACACCGATAACAACGGATTGATTAACATTGATGAATTCATTCGTGAAATACGCGTACGTATTATTCTTCATTAAAACTGTTTTATTCTTAATAATATAGTAACCCAGGTGATATGCAATTAATTTTAAGAGCATACTTTCAATCATTTGCACTAGTATGGGATTGCCAAATTTGATGGGATCCAAAATTGAACAAATTTCAAATAATGGGTGGTTGCCCCACGGGCATTAACTGTAAAATTAAATTTATACCTATCGTGTAAGTAATCAAGACATGACCCATAAATCTTGACTTTGTATTTCCGAAAGTCGACAGATTTTATTTGCTTTCTTCCTTTTTTTAGATTATTTTTAATGACATAATTTCTTAAAACGGGCGTAGTAAGGTTATTCCTTACTACATAAGGTGACCACTTGTAAGTGGACTTAGAATAGTATATAGTTTTTCCATTCAAAATAAATAAATAAAAGGAAATATCCAACAGCCGCCGATGTCGGAGAGCCGTCAGGCGATCGTGGAGCAAGCGTTCAAGAAATTGGACAAAACATGTCACGGCTCCATCACTATTGATGAAATTCGAGGTGTCTACTCCGTCAACTCAAATCCCAGGTAGATCGTTTATTCAAAGTTTTTTTTTATGAGAAATTGAAATGGCTGCAGTAAACCAAAGTATGCTGCCGACTCTTAGGCTGTTATTACAAAAACAGCGAAGCGGGGCGGCGCGGCGGGAGACAGCTCAGACAGCATGCCGGCGAACATGCTGCGGTAATGAATGGGCTCTGAAATCCCATATCGAACCACAACAGCACATGTCCAGTTATTTCTTTGTTTATGAATGCAGTGTACAATAATTACTGCATTAAAAAATATCTTATTATTTTTTTCACATAAAATATTAATATTTGGTAATAATTAATTTGCATTTTGGATGTATATTATGGAAATATTATAAGAAAAAAAAAACCCAAAACTATAAATTCCGTTACATGTATAAGTAAATTTTGTGACATTAACATAGATAAAAACTACACGAAAATCATAGCACTATATATTAAACATATTAAAAATCACCTGAATCAGCAAATCAATCTGCTTATATACTAAGTTTCAAAAACAAGAAAAACTTTTGGGAGTGATGTGTAAAGTGTACACTGCTTTATGTTTTCGTCAAGTACAAGTAAGTTGAACATTGTGTTCTTGGACATGCTAATTTGCCTAAGCGTGTAATATTCAACGTGACGATTTCAAGTTTTAAGTAAAAGGCTCACTAAAAAAGAATATTTTTTTTAAATTTACTTTTAACACCAGGCAAAGGTCAAGGAGCGCAGAGGACAGGGAGACAAAGGGAAGGGTGGCAACGGACAGAGGGGAGGTAGTCTAAACTTGAGACTGGTAAAGCCAAATCACCTTCAGTCATTACAGAGTTAACAGACTGATTTGTAACTTTGTATATTATATGTAATTCTATACTAAGGTGTTTGTAAGTTTATACAGTCACACGTAAAACGTTGAACGAATTTTGGTGAAACATGGCACACAGATAGAACGTATTTTTTATTTATTCTAAAGGGATGGGGTAGGAAGGCTTACGGTCCACTTGATACTTGACTGCCGTCGCCTATAAACTATTTCAAAACTATGTGATCAGCCAGGTAAATCCTAGGGGCCTTGATAGGCAAAACGGCAGATTCTGCCGTTTATGAAATTATGAGCGCGAGGGTACTATGGCAAGCATTTCAGAGCGAGTGAGGTAATTTAAACTGCGATTGATGTAAATGGAAATTATAAATTAAACTACTTTAGTCTTTACTTATTAAAGTTTTTTTGGCAGCTTTAATGCGTCTGGCTGAAGTTATGGCCGACGGGAAGTCTCTAGCAGTGCTGAATATTATTTTATATTAATATTCAAGTCCTATTTTTCTTCCTTATCTTTCTCACCTGCTACCTCTAAATTGTCCGTCTACCCTCAGTAGACACCCATTCGTTGAAAGTGCATAGGAGCATTACCAGATCCCCCACATTTTGTCTTTTAAAAAATAAATTACGTCTGAGGCCTTGAGATCTTGGACTAAGGAGGCATGCAGTCGCGCTGCCTTCTAATGGACGTTGCAAAGACAAGGATAGATGATAGACTTTGTTATCTCTAATTCAGTCACCGAAACACAACGAATGCTGTTATTTAAAATATTGTTATACACTGACATTCTGTAAGAGGTGGCTGCCCATTAAACCGCTTTTTGTCCAGAGATACTTTTTATACATGCAATGCATCACAGTTTTTCAGAGTATTCTGGTTTAATTAGCTACGTATTGATTGTTAATGCCTTGGTATTAATTTTTTGTGTGTATATCAGATATAGGAACGGAGAGGAGACCGAGGAATTGATATTGAATAAGTTCATCAAGAACTTTGAATCGGAGGGGATGGTCCACGGAGAGGTAATTATTAATTTACTGAATTAAGTTTATTTAATTTTGTTTTCGATGCGCGATTTCTAAACAAATATCTTTTAAATGGACAAAGGTTGCTTTACATACAAAAGTCACTGTGAACTGTACCATTATATTGTAGAAAAAAAAATTGAGGATTTTTTTAATAGAGAAAAGACCACAATCTTTATACATATATGTATAAAAATCAATTGCCGTGTGTTATTCTCGCAAAAAAACTCAAGAATGGCTAGACCGATTTTAATTCGGTTTTCACTTATGAAAAGAGGGATAAACAGGGAAGGTTTGTATATATAAAAATTGGACCCCGGGCGAAGCAGGGAGCAGGTCATTACTTCACTAGTGTTTAATAATTATTGAATTATTTATAATGTTATTATTTTAAATGTTAGTACTTAATAACAATGTTTCCTAATATGCTTTGCGTCCAAATCTTATGTGACCCAAAAGGAATAACACGCGTGATTTCCTAGATCATAGCAAATTTTACAAATAAATCAAGTCGTAACCGTAACATTAAATATTTTTTCAAAGAAAAACAATTTATACACTATGTACTTATGTTACCGAAGTCAAAAAGAAATAGTTTTTAGAATCTTTGTCTGTTTATGCGTTGGTCCACGCTAATTCTCAGAAATTACTTATTTGCTCAGAAATTACAAGCATTATTTGCTGTTTTTATACAAGGGTTATTTGCTAATAAAAAAATTATATTCTAATTTTTAAAATGTTAAGTTTAGCAGTCAAGCTGACCGGCCACTTATTGTCAGATGACCATCGCCTATCAACACAATCAACGTCATAGGGTTAAGTGCATTTCCGAACTTAATAGAATAAAGGATACCGAGACGAAGAGAAGAAAGAGCTTTGACATCCCACACTCTTATCAATTCACGGTGGTCTTCTGTAAGAAGGTGGTTTCTGCCGTCTAGTGGGCTGCCCAATTTATGAGTGGGGGTGCAGTGCAGTGTGTACTGCCACTACAAAAAAAAATATTATTAAAAATTCCATACCATGGTACTATTTTTATTACTAGAAATTCGATGTGAGGTCCTACTTTAATACAAATATTTACTTGACCAATGAACTCACTGTTTGTCCGTCTGTTACGCTGTTATTTTAATAAATTGTACGCCCTTTCCATGTGCAGGTAACCCTCGAGGAGTTCATGAACTACTACAGCGGGATAAGTGTGTCCATCGACAATGACTGCTACTTCGACCTGATAATGCGACAGGCGTACAAACTTTAATTTCTTTATATCTTCCAATTTAAACTTGTAGCTTTGAATACACCATAAACGCAGCGTAACAAATTTATGTCATTTTTGGGCTTGCTTCATATTCACTGTGTTAAAATTAATTAATTTGTATTTTAATAGCCGATGTGATACATACTTAAAAAGGCACTTGTAACTTGTACTTAAGGGTTCGACACATATATAGCGTTGCAGCTCTGATGGGTCGTAGTCATTTTTGTGTGTCGGATATATGTGACGCCTTTATTTCTCAAATGTTGCATCCCATTTAATTACCACTCGGCTAAATTTCGCACCAAATTGGAACAATGATTGACATACAAATGTAAAATCCTTTTTATTAATTTAATCCAATATACAGTAAATAGAATACATTATAATAAATACTTTTTATTATAAAATATTAACTGGTGTATTTTAATTATTTTGAATTTAGACTTGCTGTAATAAATTTGTTGTCTTTAATTAAGATATTTCCACTAAATATTGTTTTATTTATTCCTTTTCAATTATCTTACGTATACGACTTAATACCATTAAGTCGAAAGTTTCATAATCAAACTGTGCATGCTTCAATTCATCTGGATAATATAATATTCCAAGCGAAATAAAGTAATAAAAGCGAGAAAATATGTAGTTTCGGTGACTGAGTAAAGAGATGCCAGAGCCAATTTTCCTAGTAGTAGTACTATAAATAGTACCTGCTCAGTGGCTCTAGCATGAGTTTACGATACTACACTCGCTAGCGAGAGCGTAAAACATTTATATGGAAAATTGATAATTTGACATTGACAGTTCACGATTTTCCATACTAAATTTTTACGTTCTCGCTAGCGAGTGTAGAATTAGTGTAGTATCGTAAACTCATACTAGAGCCTCAAGTTGTACTACTGGGAATGTGGCTATCGTTAATCCTACAGAGGCTCTAGTATGAGTTTACGATACTACACCAATACTACACTCGCTAGAGAGAACGTAAAACTTTTGTATGGGAAATCGTGAACTGTCAATGTCAAATTATCAATTTTCCATATAAATGTTTTACGCTCTCGCTAGCGAGTGTAGTAAGTATCGTAAACTCGTGCTAGAGCCACAGTAGTCGGCAGCGTACTTGCAGTGGTTGTGGCGTTGCTTGTGATAGGCGACAGTGGACTGTGAGCCTGTCTGCCGATCTTAACATAAAAAGATTGCATAATTATCCATATCCACAAGTTTTTTATGGTAAGTATGAAAGCCCTATGATTAATAGGAGTATTTAAAAGAAAAACCACAAAAGTGCAATTTCTACACATATATTTTTAACGATTTTTGCCATAGAAGAAAATGTTTTTGATTTTATTTTGGAATTAATTATGTGCTATATAAGTAAGTAGTTAAGTACATAATTATACGAAACTTTTTGTTCTACATTTTTTTCTACAATTGATATTTACTGAAATACATGAGAAAATAGAAAGAAAACATTTTATTTTCAAATTTATTGCATTTGATTAAATTAAAAACTAAGCCCAGGTTTCATGGGAACGCATACTGAAATTATTTCATATGAATTAAAAAAATATTTTTGTGTTGGATAATCTATTTAACGAGGATGGCTGTAGACTGTATAATATCACGCTACGATACGACCAATAGCAGCGGAGCTGCCATGAAAAATGTTGCAAAATCGGAAAAAATTTCCCGTTTGGGAGCTGCAATGGGTCTGACAAACGTATTTTACTTTACATGCCAAATAAATCTACAAAGATTTACGAGAAAAACTGTGTTTTTACTTTTTTCATATCTTAAAAAATGGCTGAGATATTTACGATCAAAGTGCGTATTTCCGGCCGTTGGTTTTAAACCACGGGCCAAGAAGTGCTCACTAGCCGATAAGCCGACGACGTCACATCCCCGGTCATTCGACAGTCCGCTCTGGTTCGCACGCCGCTCCGCACCCGCAGCAAAAATCAAAATTATATAGTTCTCTGTGGTAAAAATGGAAAAAAAATACTGTATTGTGCCTCAGTGCTTCAATTCAACAGTTAAAACACCTGATAAACTCTTTTTTTATGTGCCTGAGGACCCAAAAATGAGGAAAAAGTGGATGACAGCCGTAAAAAGAGTTGATTCAATAGGCCCTAAAACTAAAGCGCACTGCTGTGAAGACCATTTCGATGTAAGTATTTGTTAATAATAAGTTTATCCTTCTTCTCTACTTACCCTTGCCACCAAAGATGTTGTATTAGTCTGTACCTTGCCACATATGACCTACATAACGTACATTCCTACTTTTGATTGTTTAAATAGGTAGGTAACTTGAGCTGACACGCGTGCGGGCACTCGAGCTTTAGCGCGCGCTCATTTTTTTATTACGCAGTGCAGTGTTTTCTTCCTACTATAAAAAAGTAAATGTTTTATCAGAAGTATCAAACTCGCGGCCCGCATTTATTCTTAGTTTACGTGGTAAAGTTTTTTAAAACCGTCAATGCTTTGTCAGAAGTATCAAACTTGCGGCCCGCATTTAGCCTTAGTTTTCGTGGGAAAGATTTTTTTAACGATACACTACCTTTTATGTGATGCAACGTACATACATTATACACAGTTTTTATTCGGGTTTTTAATTTGTTTATAAAATGTTATTATTTTTGTTTTAGGTGGAAAATGACATGGAAAACTATGTTAAGTATAAACTAGTTGGAGGCAAACTTAAACTTAAGAAAGGCGTAGTGCCTTATAGGTTTTCTTGTCAAAAACAATCAGTTGAAAAACCTGAACGCTCAGTGGTAAAAAAACTTAAAATTGCAAGACTGATAACTTCCTCAAGTAAATGTATTGCGTCTACTTCACATGAAGTTGAAGAAGTATATATTGTGGATTCCATTCCTCAAGTTCAAGATATTGTGAATGACCCCTTAAAAGATGTGACAAGAGATGAAAATCTAAGTAGTACCACAGAACATATTTTAAAAACGAAACACAAAAAAATTCAAGTAAATTTAAGGAACAAAGTTTATCATAAAAGTACTGAGACCGACAATAAATATTTTCATATGACATCTATGAAACTAAACAAAATCCAGAAACAAAATAACCATCGACTTCCAGTTTTGAAGAATCTTAATCACAGTGATTACGATATATTAGAAGAAACAAACATTATCGATTCTGAGGCTGATTTCGATAACGAATCTTTTAAAACAAACATGCAAAAAGCCGCTCTTTTATATGTATCTCGGTAGCCTCTGATGCTTTTAGGCATCCCAAAACAATGGTATTGTTGCATTTAGCTTTTAAGTGAATCTTGCAAATGCTCACCAAGAGATGTGATAGTAGTCTTAAAAAAGATCCGCGTATATCAATCCAACGCGTCACTTGCGCTTGATTTTGGTATTACACGCGGGTCTGTAGGAATTATTTTTAGAAAAAATATTCCAATAATTTCATCTTGTATGAAAAGTCTTGTATTTTTTCCAAAATCAAAGCAAGTTGTATCTAATATACCAATGCCATTTCGAAAGAGATACAGCAATGTCAAAAGCATTATAGATTGTCTGGAAACACAAATCGAAAAACCGACTGAACCTGCAAAGCAAGCACTAACATGGTCAGAATATTCATGTAATACCAGGAAATACTTGATATCCATAACTCCGGATGGTCTCATTAATTTTATTTCTGAGGGATATGGAGGAAGAGCATCTGATTCCGTCATTTTTGAGGACTGTGGATTTCTAAATTTACTACCTAAGAATAGTACGGTTATGGCTGATCGAGGTTTCAAGAATGTGGCTCATCTTTTGCAGCAAAAAGAATGCACCTTGATACGCCCACCTAGTGTCAGCGCTAAGATAACTCCAACAAAAAGTGAATTACTAGAAATGAAAAAAAAATTGCAGCTTTACGTATACATGTCGAGAGAGCCATTGGCAGATTAAGGAACTTTGGATTCTTGATGCCACATGCTACGGTAGATCTTAAACACGTTGATTTATTAGACCACGTAATGATGACTGCCTGTGGTATAGTTTACATAACTCACTGTTTAATTTTAAAGAATGATTTTTCAGAATAAAAGACTTCATACAAATATACCATTTTATTTCTGACTATCGGTTGGAACTCCGGTTTTAATAAGTTTTTCAAAAACACACTCCTTCCAAAACTTAATAATTTTAATAAAAAGATCCTGACAGTAGCTTTTATTGTATAAAACTTCGTAAACATCCACTTCTTTTGACACCTCAAAGTCTGCATGTGCAACACAAAAATAACCTTTTTCTTTTCCTGTTAAGAGCATCTGGGTCTGTACTTGTGCTAAATATTGCTTACCTAATGATCCATCTTTGTAATATTTATTAACCATTGCAGCCTTGGATAGACACTTTATTTCTATAACGCGAGTCTCAGTTACTCCGTCTGGCGATGCTCCAAAAAATGGATAATTGCACTGAGATAAAGTCCAGAGGGTTTAATCGAAATTTTTTTTTTAATTCCACTTCTTTTCTCACAAATTCTTCCAAGACTTTCCCTCTTTTCATCGCATCAGTTTCAATCAAAAGCTTAGCCCCAAATATTTCCTCAACAACAGTTCCATTTTGTGTGCGGCATTGAGCAGCTTCATGAGCTTTCGATGCAGTTACTCGCCCATACCGCATTTCAAACCAAAGGTCTGAACTGGCTTACGCCTTGGTTGCTAATTCGACGAGTTGGCATCTTTCATCTGTTATTTCAGTTACGCAATAATTTAAAAAAGATTCAAAACTTATATTTTCATTGCCTTCTATAAAAGTACATATAAGGTTATTAATTGATAATTTTTGTACCTTTGATTTATCTTTAAAGTAGGTTGAAAGCTGACAATCAATCCCAAGATCATTTATTTTTTTGCACAATTTTGTCAATAAAGTCGTCGTTATTAGGTATTTCTGTGACCTTGATATTTTTATCAAAATCCTTGGCTTTGATGAACCTCCTTTCTGCGGTGAAGCCACATTAAAAATGCAACAGAATGTTTACATCCGCCTTTACTAGCTACGCAGTCTTCACAGGATATGCTTATTATCTCCTCTTCCTTCTCATTGCATTGCGAAACACAGTGGTAAGGTTTTGAACGCTCTTTGTGTTCAGCAGTTATTCGGCACTTGACGGTACATACGTCTCCCTCTCTTTTTAACTGAATATAACCTATGGCATCATCTCCGTAGTTCTCTCTTCCTGACCTAGAACCACATAACACTTAAAATAAAAAAAAAACTACAAAACGTACATTTTTAATGTACTATTAGAACGGCTTAACCGATTTTGATAAAACATGTCGATGAACCACTGTTAAAAAAACAACATTCAAATAAAAAATGCATTGAAATCGGTTTACCCGTTTATGAGCTATGCTACAAACAGACAGACAGACACACATAGCGGTCAAACTTATAACACCTCTCTTTTTGCGTCGGGCGTTAATAAATAACCAATTAAAAATATACCTATGTAAAAATTTGCGGCCCCGCAAGTTGATTACCACTGATTTCTTAACTATTATTTATTTTTATTTAAAAAAAAACATTAAATGAACAAACTAAAGTGGACATTGGATAAAATTAATCAAAAATACCATTTGGTTTAATACGAGTATAAAAATATAATAATAGGTAGGCAGGTATTTGCCTACTTAGAAAACTGCGTAAATACCTACTAGGACTTACCTACATTGTATGTGGGTAAATAGTGAAATTTTCTTTAAGTTTATACTAATAAAACAGATAAAACAATCATCGACAACCTCGAGATGTTGATTGCTAGTATGTGGGTGGTACCTACCTAGAATTTTTTATCGCCGCCCATAGTAGGTAGGTAGGTACTAAAAATGAAACACACACTTTCAGTTAGGTTTAAGATGGTTTAAGTTTGAACAAATACCTACCCAAGAGTAGGTTATGCCTACTTAGAACATAATACCTTTTCATCTTTATTCCACAAATTTCGGCAGCCGTAAAATCCTGATTCTTCGTGAAATATTGTGCCACCATCAAACTATCCACTCTTGGCAGATTGTCCGACTGACCTTTTAGAAAACCTTCTTCCATTCTAATACTACACGTTTCATTTTAGTGTAATCGGATATAAAGGATAATTTATACTATTTCTTTATAATACAAGCACACTATATAGGTATAGGTAACAGGAAATCGAAGACGATCGAAACAAAATTAAACGAGACGCGCCTAATCTAGTAGGGTAAACGCACCGGCTGAGCGCCTCGCTGGTTCGAGGTCGCGGGCTGCGGGGGTGTGACGTCATAGTATGAGCCGCGTAATCTCAGAAATTCAAAAAAAGGCTTAAACTTCTCGTCGTCATAACTTGGGAAACACTGCATGTATTGAAGTGAAATAAAAAGTAATGTAATGTACATGATCAACACTCGGATTTTAGGTGTATTTGATAGTAATATTTTGACTCTTTTGCGTTCTCCATTATGTTTTATTAAATACTAGCTGAGCCCGCAACTTCGTACGCGTATTCGGTATAACGCGTCTGTTTGTAAACCGATTGGAATGAACAAAAGTGTTACGTGAAGGTTGCTACAATACATCAGTGAAAAGCCGTTTCTGAGATTAGCGATCACAAAATATACACAGACCTAAATTCTAAAAACTATTTTTTGACCTCGGTAACATAAGTAGGTACAACGTGTACTTACAAATTGTTTTTTTGAAAAAATATTTAATGTACAGACACAGCACGTTTACGATTTTAGTATGTAAGTATAGATAAACCTTCCGTGAAAAATTATCTATAACTTATAGTGAAAACAGCATCAAAATCCTTTGCGTGGTTATAGTAACTAAAAATATTGTAGTGACAAATTTCAAAGTTTTTTTAAAACGGGGAATACTTAGTTATTGCCGCCAGAACGCGCTGCCTAGTAGCCACTGCGGAATGGAATGCATTGAGCTCTTGCAAACTTCACCTTTTATCCCGGAATTTTATCAATATGTAGGTATCCTACTAATATTATAAATTCGAAAGTTTGTATGTTTGTAACTCAATCACGCCTAAACATTTCATTTCTTTTCACAAATACATCCGTTTATTACCAGGATTAACATATAGGATATTTTTTATCCCGGAAAGGTTTTGTGTTCCCGAGGGATCGTCGCCATCGCATCTCTATCGCTGTGCTTTATTTTTATCGTTTTGTTGTATTTTTATTCATCAACGCGGACGAAGTCTCGGACACCAGCTAGTTAGGCACCAGTATTATTCTCTTGGTCGGTATCTACCTATCTGCATTTTATAATCGTGTAAGTAAAAAAGGTAGTTTCCATATTGGCAAATAACCATTCACTCTCTTGTAATCTCATATACGTTATCTTGATAATTGAGTACAAAATATATTTGCTTTTCTTGAAAAGTAAACATATTTTGATAATTTTTATGGCAAGAGTTGAAGTGAGGAAAATTCCATAGCTTGGCTTTTCTGTGAAATCATTCAATGCGGCTACGGTTATTAAACCGAGTCTAGCCAGCAAGGTCGTATTGATCGCACCCACCCAACTGTTAGTGGGTTGGAACAAGGTTGGAACAATAGGTATCATTCAAGATTTTTACGAGGAATTTTACGTTCAAAAAGTTTTAATATGAATTTATTTTGAGTTACCAAGATTGCAATCACTTGTATTTAAATACACGTTTGATTTTCACTGCAATATGTACTTTATTTTACTTAATTCTAGTGTTTTATGCTGTGTGCTTGATGCGGAGAAAATATCCTTGAAATAATAGAAAATTGCATCAAACATTTTCAAAAAAATTTTAACCCATAGGTATGATGAAATTGAAATCACCATGAAATCTTTACAATAAAATAATAATAAAATAATAAATTGTTTGTTTAGTTTGTAGATAAGACTAAAATAAACTTATTTCATTATGAAATTATCTTAAAAATGTGTTACAGTTCAAAATCATTTTATTTTCTTCTTGTTTACATGTCATTATAATAATAGATATTTTTGGTGGCCAGCTACGTCGGTGACATGGTCCCCCCCGGTGTGACAACACCAGTAACTTAGGTAGACCTACGTAGCTAACCCCACTACAAATTTCGATTAAAAAAGGTATAAATAATGTAACAAAAAAATTACTTTGCCCTCTCACTAATATTGTGATCTATAGCATAAAAATAGAAACAATATATGTATAAAAAACTAGGAGGGCAATACTATAACTTTCCGAACTGGGGGCCTAGCCAAGATGCACAAAATGCAAACGCTTCCTTTTCGTACTTACGAAACGAAAGAAATGAAGCCCGGTGATTGGTTGTTGAAGTTACAACTGTCACAACAACCAATCACCGGGTTTTATTTCTTTCGTTTCGTAAGTACGCAAAGGAAGCGTTTGCATCTTGTGCATCTTGGCTAGGCCCCCTGGACGGCGTAACGTTCCGCTAATGGTAGCGACTTCAACTACTCTAACTACGCCGTCCTTGCCCGGAAACGTTCGGGCGACCCGCCCTCGTGGCCAGACTCCACGAGGAAGGTTACCATCAGCAATTAAAACTAAATCGCCTACATTAACTTTTTCGCTGGGACCGGAGAGCCTGCGCGGTCTCAAGGTCGGTAGGTACTCGCGTACCCAGCGCGACCAGAAATGGTCCGCCAGCCGGAGGCCTCGCCTCCACTTCACTCTGCGGATCAAATCGACGTCGTCGACCTGGGATACTACGGAGTAAGGCGAAGACGAACCCAATATGAAATGGAAAGGCGTTACAGCGCCCTCATCGTTAGGGCCGACGCTGACGTGCGTCAGTGGACGCGAGTTGACTAGGCTCTCCGCTTCCAGCAGGAAGGTTTGGAAAACCTCTTCCGAGGGGGTCTTTTGTGTTAGGGTTGCCGAGAGTGTAGTTTTTATGCTTCTCACTAGGCGCTCCCAGCAGCCTCCCATGAAAGGAGCCGACGGGGGAATGAACTTCCACGCGATTCTTTGGTTCGCAGCGAATTCCTGCACTGGCTGCTCATATAGACGTGCCAGTTCTCGACTTGCTCCAACAAACGCTGTTCCATTGTCGCTGTAAAGCGTGGTCGGCGTGCCTCGTCTGGCGATAAATCTTCGTAGTGCCATTATGGCTGCGTCGGTACTTAGGCTTCCGACAATTTCTACGTGAACAGCACGTACAGTAAGGCATGTAAAAAGGGCCACGTAACGCTTTTCGATATGTCGTGCGACGGTGATGGAAACAGGGCCGAAGTAATCTAAACCCACACATGTGAAGGGTCGGACGTGATGGGCTAACCGCTCTGGTGGCAAATCTCCGGTTGGCGGTATCTGTGGTGTTGATTTGCGAATGCGGCAACGTAAACATGTGGACGCCACACTTTTCACAGCTGGCCTCAAGCCGATGATGTGGAATTTTTGTCGCAGCTCGTTGACCACCAGTTCATTGTTGGAATGAGCGGCGCGTTCGTGGTGGTAAGCGATGAGAAGCCTCACGATTCGATCTTTTCCATCCAGAACTATGGGATTCTGGGACACCGTGGGCACGCCTTCTACTGCACTAATCCGACCAGACAGGCGTAGCAACTTGGTGGACTCTTCGAGGAACAGCGTCAGGTTTTTGAGACGACCGTTGTTTGTAGGTGGCTCCCCGTGATCAACCCGGATATAGTCCTCGCGTAGAGAAGCTAACTGGGATTGCAATAAAAGCTGCTCTTCCGCGCGTGTCATATCTTTTGCTGTTGGCTCTCTGTGTTTTGCTGCTGTGGACTCTCGGCACCTTGATGAAGTATTTGGAAATTTCAAACTACGGTCTAAAAGCGCTATCTTAAAAATATTGGCACAAACCAAAACACGTGCGGATGTTCGCAGTAAGCGAACCCATTTGCTAAAGCGAGTGGCGTCTGGGACCACTGGTACAGGCATTTCGCGCGTATTTGTTGAAGCTATGAATTCCGCGGGAGGATGCTTCATTTCCTCAGGAACCGGTGGTTGTTCCTTTATTGGCTCTGTTGGCCATTCAGATTCAGGCATGTGGAGAAAGGAAGGTCCAGAAAACCACCGAGACGAAATTTCGAATTTTTTACCGATACGCGTAGCGTCGTCCGCCACGTTCAATGCCGTTGGTACATACCGCCAATCAGAAACGTTACTAATCTCTGCAATTTCGCCAACACGATGGGCAACAAACGGTTTGAAGTCGCGGGCGTCGTTACGTAGCCATCTGAGGACAGTGAGACTGTCTGACCAGAAAAAGAGTTTTAAGGGCTTGCGCTTGTGAGCCTCGACGATATATGAAGCAAATCGTGCCGCCATAAGGGCGGCTTGGAGCTCAAGTCTGGGAATGGAAACTAGTTTCACAGGCGCAACCCTGGCTTTGCCTCCTATAAGGCTGATCATCACGCCACCGTCAGAGCAACTAAAACGCCAGTAGGCAACGCAGGCATATGCGACCTCGCTTGCGTCACCGAAAACGTGGAGCTCCCCTGACTCAGCGCGACAACCACCCAAATAGTGACGAGGAATAGAGCCCAGTTTCATTTTCAAAAGCTCGGCAAACCAAGCCTTCCACTCTAATATTAGAGGTGGTGGTAACTCTTGGTCCCAGTCAACACCCAGCTTCCAGGTCTTTTGAAATATTATTCTGCCTCTCACGATAATTGGCGTTAGAAGACCTAGAGGGTCATAAATCTTCATCAAATAAGCAAGAGTGGAACGTTTGGTTAGCTTGGCTGGTAAGTCTTCTATAGATGAAGGTGAAAATAAAAGACTGTCAGTATTGACGTCCCAAATCATGCCTAAAATACGGACGGTTGTTGAGGCAGCGTTGGATGCGCGTAAGTCTGGAGACAATGCAAATAGTGCTTCGGGTCGGTTCGAAATCCACGACCTCATCTCCAGACATGCTTTGGAATGAATGAGTACGATGTCTGCCGCTAATTGAGCAGCTTCCGATACAGTGTCAACGCTGCCTAAATAATCGTCCATGTAATGGTTTTTAATGATGGCATCCGCGGCAGCAGTTGAAATTGACCTGTGTTCCTCTGCATTTCGGTTTTTTAGATAAATGGCGGTAGTTGGACTAGATGTGGCTCCGAAGATCATAGATCCCATCCTGTACTCCTTGAGAGAGTGTGTTGGGTCATCACGCCAGAAAAATCTTTGGGCGTCTCGATCTTCGTGCCGTATTTTAGTTTGCGGGAACATTTCGCGAATGTCACCATTAAGTGCCACTAGTCCTTCCCTGAATCGCATCAGAATCGCTAAAAGAGGCTGTAACAGATCTGGGCCTGCTAAAAGAAGCGAGTTTAGGCTTACGCCTGATGACGTTGCCGCAGCATCATGAACTATACGTAGCTTGTGCTTTTGAGGGTGTATGACTCCGAAATGAGGGAGGTACCAAGTTATGTTGTTGCTGTTCGGCGGTTCAGTGCAAAGTTCCGCGTAACTCTTTCGTATTATTGAACGAATGTTCTCCTGATAAGCATCAGCATAAGCTTTGTCCCTTACCATTTTCTTCTCTAGGCTCTTAAAACGAGAAAGTGCGAGGTCCCTACTGCGACTGCTTGGCACATAATCAATTTCTGCCCGCCACAAAAGTCCTGTTTCGAACCTGCCGTTGGGCAGCCGGCGGGTCTTTTCGTTTAAAATATCGGTTGCTCTCTTATCATTTTCCGAAAGATATTCTTTTTTAGATATACCTATGCCATCAATCCGAAAATATTCTCGGAGCTGACGATCCAACGAATCCGTGTCGCTTGTATGACAATAATTGACTATCTCCGGACATGAGTTTGTTTTAATGCGTCCGAAGAGGACCCAGCCGAGTGAAGTCAATGCCGCTGCTGGTTGGTGCCGATTGCCACGTCTTAGTGCGTGAGGCACGGAAAGGTGCCAGTTATCGATACCAATCAACATCATTGGCTTGGCTTCGTCATAACTCAGTTCTTCAACTAGGTCCGCTAAATGATCGTAATCGAGCAAATCGTTGCATTCGGTGATCTGACTCGATAAGGAAAGGTTCGCAATGGCTCGAACGTTCTCTAATTTAAACGTTTGTGAGGCATGGCGACCTTTAATATTTAGAGAAATGAAAGTTACCTCGGATTCCTTGGACATGCCGCCCACTGCATTCACCCGGAGGACGGACTTCTTTCCGGTAGCACCTATGGCCTCGGCGATAGCTGAATCGACCAACGTAGCAGTGGAGCCGTCGTCTAGGAGTGCATATGTGTTCACGGTACCTCGGGGACCGGACACACTAACCGGCACCATTTTAAGTAGGGAGCGTCGTGACGCTTCCGGGGTGCAGTTGTGCGCAACTACAACATTTTCCGGGATAACAACATCATGATCAGGACTACGATGGTTAGCGCCATTATCATCGTTATTGCTATCGATATGTGTTACAGTTGCTTGTGGCATATCCTTATGTAGCAGTGAATGATGGGTTGTCTTATTAGGACAATTAGTAAAAGTACACATAAACTTCCTACATTTCCTATAAAAGTGGTTGCCTTTTTTTAAAAATTTGTGGCAAACCTTTTTTTTGGTTACCCAAATCCACCTTTCGTCAGTGGTAATCGAACTGAACACTTTGCAATCAACAGTAACATGACCGTCATTGTTACAAAATAGGCATATCTTATTCGAAACATTGACTTTAGAAGACGCCGGTGTAGTATGATTGGTAGTGACATGATATCGGATAGGTTTGACGATTTCATGTTTGACGGATTCCGAAATGTAATCGTATTTCGATTTCATTTCGGCCTCCAGTTTGAGGAATTCTGATAAGAGTTCTATTCTGGATCTCCTCACAGAGTTCTTGTCCTTCTCATAGGCGAAGCATGTCCACCGAGATCGCAATGTGGTCGGAAACTTTCCCACTATCTCGTTGGACAACTCAGGGGAAGCATACTCCGGCATATCGAGCAGCCGCACTATTTCGAGGCAGTGCCGCACCCTACATGAAAAAGCATTTATCTCCCTCGCTGTCTCAAAGTTGGAAATCTTAGGCAATGCTCTAATTATGGCTAACTGGGCTAAGACAATGCGTTCCGGCCTAGCAAATTCAAGCTCGAGAGCGTTAATTACCTCGAGAGGGTCTGAGCCAACAGCTAGCATCACCACTACCGCGTCGCGGGCGGGCCCTCGCAACGCTGCACCGATTCTTGCTAGGTTTTCTTCTTTCGAGTAATATGAGCTAGAGGTTTGGTACGCTCTCCTAAAAAGGAGCCAGTCTGAAGGCTTGGTGCCGTCGAAAATAGGCAAACTCACACTGACCTTAGGAGTATTACGATAACCTGAGGCGACAGCGATGTTGGCGACGGCTTGAGCTAATTGTAAAGTGTCGTAGTTTTTGTTCGAACTAATACTTTTATTAATGTCATAACAAAAATTAATGTTTGGACGTGTTCCGAAACTATGTGTGGATGTACGTATAAGTGTATCCTCTTCGGCTGGACGAGTAGGCAAGCCGGACCAGTGGGGCATCTCCACACACACAGCTCCGGGATCTGGAGCAGGCGCAGCGACATAAGATGTGCCGCCTTGTGGCGCGGACGTGTATATGGGTGCACTGAAATAAGTAGGATAGTAAGTACTCGTAGTTTTCGGTAAGCTATTTTGGTCATGATGGAATGAGGCGGTCGTACTGGATAATGAGATTGGAAGAATAGGAATCGTATTTGGTAAGCTATGTATGAGGTCCTGGGGTTTGTGACTCAGGGATAGATTTGGGTTGGCCTTTTGTCCTGTCGCAGGCAAGGCGGCGTCTAAAGGCGACACAATCATCGCGTCCAAAGGTGCCGAGTAGGGCACGGACGCAGGGATGACAGTGTGCGACGTCTCCATTAAAGCCTGAGGTGAACAGGAAGGAATAATTGAACTGTTACCACCATTTTCACGGTCTAACCAGTCCTGGACACTCCTGCTTGTACATTCGCTTGATCGCCGGCTTCCGTTGCTTTGCGCTTCTAGAGAAGCGACAAGTGCGCGATGCTCTGCTTCAGCCACCGCGCGTTCGTTGGCGAGTGCGCGTTCACGCTCGACTTGCTCCAAGTCTGCGAGGCGGCGCAAATGTTGTGCTTCCGCGGCGAGCACTCGTGCTTGCACGGTGGCCGGCGAGTGCGATGATTGAAACGATTCACTTTTCTCACTAGTTTTCGATTTCATACTCCGCGTTTGGCTTCTTAAAATCATTTTTATGAATAATTATAAAAAAATCCGTTTCTGACACCAAAAATGTTACAGTTCAAAATCATTTTATTTTCTTCTTGTTTACATGTCATTATAATAATAGATATTTTTGGTGGCCAGCTACGTCGGTGACAAAATGAGTCATGACGAAGGTGCGCCATGGCTCCAGGTTAGATTGCATGTTTATACATTTTTAAGGGGTGATGCTTTGACCGGTTTATAAAAGTTTATTTTTGTGTATCCGAAATGAAACTCGTTTGACTACCTACCAAAATCAGCAGATAAGTGCTTTTTTACATGGATTTTTTAATGTTGTTGAAATTTAAGGCGGGTCAAGACGCGTTGCATTTGATTTGATATCCAAATCCTAATATAAATCCAAATATAGACTTCCTGTTAAATATATAAAAATAAAAAATAAAAAGGTGTCAAAATGTTTAGATAAAATTGTATCGACCCAAAGATTTTCAACTGTATAGATCGAGCGAGACGAAAGAATCCGTAATGTGACATTTAGAACTGTGTTAGAACCATGTGGTACAAAATCGTTATTAACAACTTTAAATGACTATTTAGCTACGCCAGTCGCCATGGGCAATCTGATTACGGCGATCTATTATATTTAATCTTTTTGTATCGACCGCGTAGATCTCCATCCCCATTACGAATTTATTTCAATAAGGACGCGTGCACATAAGGACATATGAAACATGAAATACCTACTTTTCGGGAAGATGTGTTCTTTTTAATGTACCTAAATTATTAACATTCACTTCAGAACTTCCAAATAATAAAAACATTATATACATATTTTTTGTTATTATTTAAAAAAAACTTTCATTTTTTTTTTTGTAAAAAACATCGTCGTTACTGGCCTGCCTGCAACCACCTAATGCTGGAATAGACCTTTGGCAAATAACGGTGTGGGCTTGTGAGATTGAATCCAAGTCCTACTAGTTACCCTTTTACGGTGCCTCCCACTATCTTCATTGCTTCATTGTGAGTGGGCATCGGTTTAATTTAATGTCAGTCTATTTTGTCGCGATTCGAATGGAGCAAACATCTGTCTACTGTTTTGTCAGATATGGCCCCATTTTGCCACTTTTAGTTTGCTCGTTCTCTGGATGTTGGTTATTTGACGAATCACATCGACAAGGATTAAATCCTTTAAAGAAATTTCAAGCATACCAAAAATATCTAAAACCCTTAGTGCTATTTTCAGCTTATGATATTATGAACCCATCCCACTGTTCGTGTGATTCAGGGCCATGTCATTAATACAATTTCATTGCCGGCAAAACACGCTAATCTAATATCTTGGACATAGGTACAGATAGATATGAAGCCCTATTGTTTTACATATTTCTTTGCGTTTCCATAATTCGCCTACTATCTTCATGCTTGAATGTCGCCTCTTGTCAGCAAGCATAGTGTTTACCATTGCATTAACTAGCAGCAGCTGATTAATGCAATAAAACTGCACGGGAAGAGATTCCAGCTGAAAACAAACGTGAGGTATTTGATCGAGAGCATGCAATCCAGGTTTCGGGAGTGTAAATGTGTAGCTAAGAGAGGAGGGTATACCCACTAGGTACTAAAAGTTATAATAAGTGCAGATTTTTAAAAGAAATTCAGTCATTTTCCATTGTTTTTATTATTTCATAGAAAATTATTTTTTTGTCTTAAGGTCAATATTTTTTTAAATGAGCATTATTTTAAATATAATCATTACTTAGCCTTAACTGTAAGCAAGAACATTGTTTTACTGTTATCTAAATGTGAATTGTTATTATTTGTATGGTTTTTATGCTACCTCAAAAATACTTAGTGACTCCTGTTTTGTTTTGACTATTTTAGTTACTCAGTAGGTTCCTATATTATTTAAATTATTGTTAATTTCGAGTTCATTATATTAGGTCGGAGAAAAAGTCTTTTCGCATATAGTAGATATGAATAAATCTCTAATAAAATGTCTTTGGCTGTATTATTTGTATCTGGCTGGTTTGATTATATTAAAAATGTTACATTTCAAAAATAGAAACAAATTAGTAAAATGTTGTTTCCAGCATGTTTCCAGCTATTTTTTTTTATTTGTTTTTCTTTCTGTCAAAATGAGCAAATCTATTGAAGAAATTCGATACATTTAAAAATTTTATTACAAAAAAAAAAAAATGCAACGCAAGCCACAACAAAATTTGTGACGTTTACTTATGGACCCTAATGCAGTGTGACGCTTAATTAAACCAACTTTGTGCTACTGTTACTGAACAGTAGCACAAAGTTGGTTTAATTAAGCGTTTTCAATCCGGGAATTTTGATGCACTTCGTTCTGGTCGCCCTATTACCGATAAAATGGATGCCATTTTTGAAAAAGTGGAGCAAGCTCAGCATATCAGTAGTTACGACATAGCTGAAGAACTTTGTTTTGACCACAAAACAGTTTTGAGACATTAAAAAAAACAGGGTATACAAAAAAGCTCGATATTTGGGTGCCACACGAGCTCACTGAAAGAAACCTTATGAATTGTGTATTTTTTTTGCGATTCTTTATTGAGACGTAATGAAACCGAACTGTTTTTGAAGAGATTGATAATTGGTGATGAAAAGTGTATCACGTACAACAACGTGCGAAAAAGATCGTGGTCGAAGTATAAACCTTAATTTTAACGTAGAAAACAAGTGTTATTAGTTTTAATAATGTTTATTAATTCTTGAAGTTTAAAATTTATAAATAAAGTAAAAGATTGTTTTTTTTTATTTACTTACTAATTTTTTGGCCAAATATACCGATTTTACATGGCAACTCTACCGATTTGCATTTTTGACGTTCGATTCGGACGCGAACGAAGTTCTATTTTTGTCGATTATACACTTTTTGTGTCGCGAGTCGCGACCGAACAATAAACAATAACAAACAAACAACTGCGCACTACAAGACAAGGTAGTGATTATTTTTGCGCACTACGCACCGGCCGGCACCGCACGCATTGCCCAATATTCAAGTCAATATTCAACTCAAGACCACTGCGCAGTGCGCACCACAAGACAAAACGAAAACGTATTTTGACCTCGCAGAGCTCGCCACTCGCAATTTTTATTCGACATCAGTTCGACATAATATATATTGTAATTAACAAACGAGTTTTTACCGCTGAAACATGTACCACGGAAAACCCGATACCTGCTCTAACAGTGAGTATACTGTAATTAAACTATAATTAATTTCCCAACGCCCAACACCATGGTGTTGGCTTGGTTCGATAACAATTACGTGTGCTGTTATCTAACTGTGCAATAATTAGGCAATAATGTAATAACTTTTCTTACTCGTAGTGTAAAGGGCTGTTTACTGTACCAATTTGGCACCAATAGGAAATGCGCGAAATGTTCAAAGTTTTTTCAACGGAATTACTGTCAGTTTGATTGATCCGTGATATCGCCTTTCGAAGTGCGGAACGCAGTATACCTGCCCTGCCTACTAATCGTCAATGCTGGATATCTACGAGGACGTTTGTAATGAATAAACCCAAAAACTACTGGACCTATTTTAAAAATTCCCTTTTTCACAGTGTTGATATAAGACCTCTATTTATTTGTGATTATTGCACAAATATGGTAAACACACACAAAATCAATATACAATGAAATGCATAACAAAATTCGAGTGTTAGTGTTAGTTTGTACTTAGTTACCTATAATTTATTAATCCAATAATTAAAGGTGCAAACTGCATGCACAAAAGACATAAGCTAATGGACATATGTGTTATGTTATAAATAATATGTGTTTACTTATAATTAATTAATATTTACGATAATTTATCAACAAGAATAAATTTATAGCCTCAATCACGTCTCAATTATAAAAATTAGGCATGAAACTTGAAAAAAATTGCATCCCAAGTTGTCTGCATTGTTCGAGTCCAATTTGGCTTTGTATATAATATACAGTATTCTAATTGGTTGGGGTGTAGCCTCTAATTAGTAATTATTTAAAGAGATTAATGGCCAAATTCTTATGAGTTATAATTCTTGCAAATGAGTTTTTTTCTGCCGTGTCTTGGTACCAGTCCAAAGTGCATAATTATATTGTTAACTTTGATCATACGTAAAGGACAGTAGCCAAATTTAAACTTCTACAATCTATGGCAATAAAAAGATATTAACTGGAGCTCACGGAGCCGAGTTTCTTATGCCAATCGTTTTATTAAATGCCATAGGAGTTGTTTCTTCACATTTTCCAACCAATTTTATTATAAATGATTTTAGTGGTAATCACTGTTCGGGTAAAATTTGATTGAAACCAATTTTATTATAAATTATTTTAGTGGTAATCACTGTTCGGGTAAAATTTGATTGATCATGACCCTACTAGTATTACAAAGTATTTATAATTTTTTTAATGACAACAAAAGGTATACAACTTTTTGTTTAATACATTGAGTAAAAAGTAACATTGGTCAAAACCTCTAAGCTAATATTTTCAATACTAATTCAAATTTATGATCAGCCTGTAGTAGAAGTGCACTGTTTTCTACTAGAGGCTGTCGCAATTGTGGTATGCAGTGTGCCCTGATGGTGTGGCTTTTTGTGTTACAGTAGCATGGCACAGACCACAGTCAACGAGTTGCCGAGTGGAGGATGAGTTGATGGAAAACAGTGTTCACGCTTTGGCTACAACTACTGACCCATTGGAAAAATTGCGCCTGTTATGCCTCTCGCGGGGTGCCTCAGGCATCATGGCACTTGGCCGGTCAGTATGAAGCATTTTATCTTATCATGATAAGAGAGACTCTTACCATTTAATATGATCAGGATCAGTGCACTTGTATCTTCCTTATTTAGCTTGTGTTCCTAGTCTAATGTAGCCTGCCACTAAGTGGATTGTCAGTCAGCCTGCTATGCAAAAAATACCTAAAAACGTGTTATTTACAGTGCAGCCCTGGATTTGTCAATAGGCCGTATAGGCCGCGGCCTATGGGCGGCGGATTTTAGATGGTTTTCGCACGCTTTCGGAAGCCATCAAATTCTTGTGCGATAATAAATATGCAATAATAATAATAATAACCTAATAAAGGCCTAGATATACCACCTAGGCCACGAGGAAGAGGCGGCACAAAGTGAAGGGGCCTATACTCAAGAAAAGTATAAATCCGGCACTGTTACAGTGTTATTTGCAGTGTTATATCTTGTGCTTTTGTCTATTTTATTCTGTATTCTTTTTTCCTGTCATACTTCTTTGGCAAGAACTTAGTTTGTTTAGGTGTAATTTTGTGAGTGTCCATATTTGGCATCCATACGTTAGGGCAGGCACTGTGCACTTGTCATATGATATTCCCTTTACTATTGAGCTCATCTTCCTATTCTTCATTATCTCTGTGTGTCCAGTATTATTTAGATGCTTTATCTATTCTCGAATCTATTTCTTTATTTGTTAGGTTTGTCGTTGAGATTAGTGCACCCAGTTAGTTATATTCCTTTATGTGAGTGATTATTTGATTATGTACTGTTTAAGATTTGTGTGTCTGTTGTTCTATTCTTCATAGCCTTTGTCTTTGATGTATTTATTACTCAAGCCACTTTCTTGTTTTATGCATCAAGGTCCCTTAGCATTTCTTGCATTTGAGTTGGATTATTGGCAGAGAGAATGATGTCATCTGAAAATCTTAGATTCGTTAGTCTTTCACCATTTATATTATTTACATTTCGGGAATTCTTGGAAGAAAATTTAGATTTAAAAGTTCAACTGAAAACTGCTGAAGACCTGGAGAATACAACGAAGTACATCACTTGTCTCATCCAGGAAGCGTGTTGGTCTAATACACCTATAAAAGATCAAAAAAGGGACTCTCTTAATTTTCCAAAGGAAATAAGACGGATGGTACTTGAAAAGCGTAGACTGCGTCGAGTTTGGCATCTTAGGTGCAGGGTTGACAGAATGGCTCTTAATGAGGCTGCCCTAAAATTAAAAGAGGCGATACAGGAATGGCATAACACTACGCTCGAATCGAAGCTTGATATGCTCACAGCAACCGCATCAACCAACTACTCCCTATGGAGGTTCACTAAATCATAAAATAGACCTCAAGAAATAAAACCTCCAATAAGAACTCCTAATAATGTGTGGGCTCGAACGCCTCAGGAAAAGGCCGACACTTTCGCTGTACATTTAAAAAACATCTTTAAACCTCACGATGTTAGCGACCCAGAGACAGACATTAAAATAAATGCTTGCCTGAAACATGATTTCCAACTTTCACTTCCACCACAGCCGGTAACTCCCAGAGAAATCTGCAGAACGATACGGGAATTAAAAGATAAGAAAGCACCAGGATTTGACCTAATAACCAAGGAGATATTGTTGCAATTACCCAAAAAGGCAATAACGTATCTAACATCATTATTCAATGGAATTCTTCAGGTACAATACTTCCCTAGGTTGTGGAAAGTATCTCAAATCTTAATGATACGTAAACCAGGAAAACCAGCGACTGATGTGAAGTCTTATAGGCCTATAAGCCTATTACCTGTTCTCTCTAAGGTTTTAGAAAGGTTACTGCTACGACGGATAGTGCCTCTCTTAGCAGATAATGGTGTGATACCAGATCACCAATTTGGTTTTCGCGAGCAACACTCTACGGTTGAGCAGGTGCATCGAGTGTGTAATAAAATAAGAAAATCTCTGGAGGATAAAGAATACTGCTCCTCGGTGTTTCTCGACATAGAGCGAGCCTTTGATAGAGTCTGGCATGATGGGCTGCTGTCTAAAATAAAAACAAACCTTCCACATAGCTACTACCAACTGCTATATACCTACCTTACGGACAGACTGTTTCAGGTGAGAGAAGCAGATGCAACGTCAGGCTTTTATGAATTAAGGGCGGGGGTCCCTCAAGGGTCTGTGTTGGGTCCCGTCCTGTATAACCTCTACACTTCAGATATTCCACAGATGGACAATGTCACCGTGGCCACCTTCGCGGATGACACGGCCATTCTTGCAAGTCACAAGGATCCCCTACAAGCCTCACAAACATTACAGAATGGGCTAAACTTAATAACAGAATGGCTGCGTCGGTGGAGGATAAAGGCTAGTGCAAGTAAATCAGTTCAAGTCTCATTCACTCTGAGAAAAGGAGATTGTCCTCCCGTACAACTCGACAATGTAACACTGCCACACAAAAATAGTGTTAAATACCTCGGCTTACATCTTGATAGAAGACTGACATGGAAGCAACACGTTAAGACTAAAAGAGAGGAATTGAACATCCGGTACAAAGAGCTCCACTGGCTGATGGGACGCAACAGCAAACTGTCTACTGACAACAAGCTCTTAATTTACAAGGCAGTCCTTAAACCGGTGTGGATGTACGGAGTACAGCTCTGGGGCAGTGCCAGTAACTCAAACATCTCAATACTGCAACGGATGCAGAACATCATACTTAGAACAATTTCTCAAGCACCATGGCTGGTCACCAACAATGAAATTCATAAGCATCTACAAATGGCTACAGTGAAGGAAGAAATCATAACCACTGTCAGGAAGTACCAACAAAGGCTGGAAAAACATCCCAATGTACTTGCAGCCGAATTGACACAAAAAGCTATTCCAAGCGGTTAAAACGGAAGGATATCTTGCCTTACTGATCGAGACAATAATTTATGAGTAGATGCCTTCACTGGAAGGCACACTCGACCCACCATACTAAATAGCAACAAATCTGCTTATGGTGGATACCGATTGCAGATACTAGAACAAGACAAAAAAAAATATATTAATTACATGTTCTTGTCACTCGATCTTTCTAAATACTTCTACAACGGCAGTAAAAAGCTCAGATGGAGAGTTGTTAATTAGTTAATTTTAATAAGAATGAAAAGTTTACTTTAACATTTGTTTGATGCAAATTAAAATGGGATTACAAGTTACATACCTTATGTTTACAGAATTTTCAGAAAAATGGATGATGATGGCAGCAACCAGCTCAATAAGGAGGAATTCTTGAACTGCATGAAAGCAACTGGACTAGATCTACACTCTTCGGTAATTTATTTGTAAAAGTAACTAAAAATATTTGTTGATATTTATCTAAATAAAAAAATCTTTAGCATATTATGCAGTTAACGCGGTAGGTATGCAAAAACAGTTATAATGTGCTCTCTAAACTGAGTAAACTGGGTCTTTCTTCACATACTTCAGTTTCTTGATATTATTATTGCAGGATGCAGAGGAGCTTTTCGACAAGTTTGACACCGATAACAGCGGATCGATTAGCATTGAGGAATTCATTCGTCAAATACGCGTAAGTTCAATATTCTTTATTAAAACTGTTTTATTTTCAATAAAATTTTTTGTATAATATCAACAAAGATGATATTATACAAAAAATTTTAAGTGCATTCTTTCAAACATTGACACTATGGGATTGCCAAATTTGATGAAAATGGAACCAATTCCAAATAACCGGTGGTCGCTCCACGGGCAAAATTAAATTTATACCTATGACCTATAAAAATCTTGACTTTGTATTTCAGAAAGTCAACAGATTTTTTTGCTTTATTCCTTTTTTTAGGTTTTTTTTAATGACAACGTGCATAGTAAGTTTATTCCATGTTTATTTGTACCTATTGGTGACTACTTGTAAGTGGACTTAGAATGGTATATAGTTGTTCCATTCAAAATAAATAAAAGGAAATATTACCTATTATTATATTAGCCGCCGATGTCAGAGAGCCGTCAGGCGATCGTGGAGCAAGCGTTCAAGAAATTGGACAAAACCGATGACGGCTCCATCACTATTGATGACATTCGAGGCGTCTACTCCGTCAATTCAAATGCCAGGTAGATCAAAAGTTCTAATCAAGGTCAAGTTTTTTTATGGGAAATTGAAAAAGACAGGCAGCTAGTCCTCTTTATGTTAGGTGGCTAAACCGAGGCAGTGCAAATATGCTGCAGATCTTGATAGGGTAAGGGGTAAGGAATAAGTCAAGAATGGGGTTTGACATCCCATACCGAACCACAATAACACAATGCGGAATATTTGGTAAAATTTAATTTGCATTATGGATAATATTTTATGGAAGTATCATAAGAAGAATTAATTAAATTTAATCAATTTAATTACCCCATTGTAATTTCCCTAATAATAGTAATAATAATAATAATAATATTTATTTTCGAGATCATGGGTATTGTACCTGAGATAACATTTTTATTGTCCCGCTCCTACATGACCTTACCGACAATCATTCGGTGTGAAAATTACCAATAACTTAAAACTATTTAAACTTACTATTAGCTATATAAGTAAATATAAGTAAATGTTTGTAACATTAACATGAATAAATCTACACGAAAATCATAGCTCTATTAAACATATTAAAAATCACCTAAATGAACAAATCAATTTTATTTATTTATTATACTGAGTTTCAAAAACAGGAAAAACGTTTGGGGTGATGACTATCTTTAATGTGTACACTATTTCATGTAAACAATTGAAAATTGTGTTCTTTGACACTAAAATTTACCTAAATAAACATAATTAATATGGAACGTGTAATATTCAAGTTTTAAATAAAAGGCTCACTACTAACAAAGAATATTTTTTTTAAATTTTCTTTTAACACCAGGCAAAGGTCAAGGAGCGCAGAGGACAGGGAGGCAACGGGCAGAGGGGAGGTAGTCTTAACTTGAGACTGGTAAAGCCAAATCATCTTCAATCATTACAATGTTACAGACCGATTTGTACCTTGAATATTACCTCTACTTGTCTATTTATCAATATGATAATTTTTTTTATAAAAATAATAAAAAATATGATAAAATTGAAAAAATAAAAATATGTGATGCTTGTGAGTTTAATACACTCAGGTAACATGTAACAACACTGAACGAATTTGTATGAAATATGGCACCACAGATAGTGTTTTTTTATTTATTCTAAAGGAATGGCAAGCAGGTTGACAGTCCATTGATAGTATGTGACTGCCCTCGCTTATATAAGCAAAGTGAGGAGAGATGCAATAATATGCAATTGCGCTGCCTTCTAATAGACATTGCAAAGATGACGATAGATGTTAGTCACTATTATCTCTTAATTCAGACACCGAAACACAACAAGTGCAGTTATGTTGTTTTACGGTGGCATTCTGTAAGAGGTGGCTGTCCATTAAACAGTTTTTTTTCTAGAACAACACATACTCGTAAGATACTTTTTTTACTTACAATGCATTGCAGTTCTTAAATCTAGTTAAAAAATTTTTGATAGATGACTAGCAGAGACACAGAATCAATGCTGTCTATTGATCGTTAATGCCTTTTTTTTAAAATGTGTATTCAGATATAAGAGCGGAGAGGAGACAGAGGAATTGATATTGAATAAGTTCCTCGAGAACTTTGAATCGGGAGGGTTGGTCGATGGGAAGGTAATTATTAATTTACTGAATAATATTGCTGCTTTTATCCTATTTAAGGTTGCTTTCGATTATTGAAATAAAAAAAAAACTTTTTGTTAATATATACCGCAATTATTGTGTTTAATAATTATAGCAATTTCTAATGTTACTATTTTAAATGTTATTAATTATAATGTTATTCCACAATTCCGAATATGACATTTCTTGGAAAAAGAGGGCTGTGACGAATTTTATGAGTTTAATTAGATTGATGACCTGTTATTGACTATAGTTTGCTTTTATCCAAAATAAAACACAAGCACACAAACCTTTCAAATTTTACATATAAGCAATATTTCTATTAGTATTTTATTTTAATTAAGGAGGCGATTGACCTGTATCATTCACGTCTAATATAACATGTTAAAAACAAGCATTACATTAGTCAGTACAAGGTGCGTAACTTCTCGTTGCTCACGCTGCGGGCTCCACCTAGTTGTCAGTTTTTGTCGAACGCATTTTATTGTTAAGTTGATGGAGAAACATTATTTAATTTACGGTTTTTTCATGAACCTCGCAATCAGCCAATCATACCAACTCCATACAGGCGCCTTTGTAGCCAATTTATGAACCATGCCATTGTGGCTTTAATTGAATCCAGAGCACAGAGTTTGAAACGAGTATCTATAAAATCCGTAACGAAAAATGCTTAATTATTACTCGGTCTTAGAGTGTGGTAATATTTACTAATAAGATTAATTTCTAATTTTTAAAATGTTGAGTTTAGCAGACAGGCTGACAGGCCATTTAATATTAGATGATCATCGCCTATCATCACAAGCAACGTCGATAGGGTTAAGTGCTTTTCCGACCTTAATAGAGTTAATACAAATGTCCACTTGACCAATGAATTCACTGTCTGTTATTTTAATAAATAGTACGCCCTTTTCATGTGCAGGTAACACTCGAGGAGTTCATGAACTACTACAGCGGGATAAGCGTGTCCATCGACAATGACTGCTTCTTTGACCTGATAATGCGACAGGCGTACAAACTTTAATTTCTTTATATTTTTCAATTTATCTTTACCTTCCAATTTAATCTTGTAGCTTTGAATACACTATGGCGAGTGTATTTTATTTTGTAGACGCCGCGTAACAAATTGAGGCGTGCTTCTTTGTATATTCACTGTGTATTTTATTAGTCAATGTGAAAATACTTGATCTACTTATAGAGCTTTTAAGGCTTATTTCGACACAATATTTGATAGAGCCCGATGTAGTTGTGGCTCACTGATAGGTCGTAGTCATCAGAGCCTTTTCGCAGAAAATTTTAATAATATTTAACATACATATGCAAAATGAAGGAATTTCTCTTCATATTAATTATAATCTGGTAACAGTAGAATAGAATATAAGAAAACTAAATCCACACTAAATAGATTATAATAAAATTAACTTGTATATTTTATTTATGTTGACTTACTGTAATAAATAAATTTATTCTCTCGCATTGAGATATTTTCGCTAATTGTTGTTTTATTTATTCCTTTTCAATTATCATAGGTAAGTACGACTATATGGCTGTCGAGGGTTTCATAATCAAAACAGTGGTACAGTTAGTAAAAAAAATTACGAAGTTAAAATATTGTCAGTTCATTTGGACAATATTCCGAGGATAAAATGTAATAGGCGAGGAGGCACCAATCCTAAAAGTTCCGTGATACGGATACTAAATTTTTTAATAAAAAATAAAAGTTAACACTTAGACGAATAAGATTTGCTTGGTCGGCGTGGATTTGATTGGCCGGAAATAAACACACCGGCATATTTAGCGGAACACAAAAAAAAGGTCCATAATTTAAAAAATATGGTTTTATTTTAAAATCTACTTACTACACTTCTTTTGTTATTTAAAGTTTCATTTGTTTTACTTAAAATGAGATCACATTAAGAACAGATTTTGCGAGTAAAGGCTATTTGTGAAATATGGTACATTTTTGAACTTTTCATGTAACCGGGAAAAGTGAAAATTAATATTAAAATAACAATTAATTAAATTAGAAAAACGGTGATTAATATCGCGTATTTCCACCACGTGCTCTTATTAATGTTTCTACCCGTCTAGGCATACTGAGAATGATGTTATCGATGGTCTCCTGGGATAGTCTCCGCCATTCCTCAACTACGGCGATTCGCAGTTCACCCACGTTGGCAGGAGCTGGAATTCTGGACTTAACTTTTCTTTTCAGCAAGTCCCAAACGTGCTCTATTGGGTTCATATCCGGTGATCTCGCCGGCCACTCCATAACAGTGATATTCATATCATTAAGATAAGCTTGAGTTACCCGAGCGGTATGCGGCCGAGCATTATCCTGCATAAAAACAAAATCGTCACCGATATATGGGGCAAACGGTACGACATTTTCTTCTAAAACTTCTCTGATATAGCGGTCTGCAGTCAGACTCCCTCTGTCAATCACTACCAAGTCTGTGCGAGCTCCCAAACAAATGCCCGCCCAAACCATTATTGATCCACCACCGTATGCAACTGTAGTTTCAAAATTTGTCTGAATGTATCGTTCTCCTTTGCGTCTGTATATTCTTTGCCTGCCGTCAATTTGATTTAAGATAATTCTGCACTCATCACTAAACAATACCTAACTCCATTGGTCCGCATTCCAAAGTCGATGTTCCTGAGCAAAAGTTAACCTGTTTCTACGATGATTTACCTCAAGCCTTGGAGCCTTGGCGGGCACAAATGAACCCAAACCAGCTTCTTCGAACCTTCTTCGTACCGTACGCTCACTTACGGTTACACCCCGCACTACTTCTAACTCATGTCGGGCTTGGACGACCGTCAAACGGGGGTTCCTACGTACACGAAGCCGAATGAAACAATCATCCCTACTCGAAGTGCGTCTTTTTCTGCCTTGTCCTGCTCTTCTCACATAAGTACCGGTCTCCCTGAACCGTTGGATACTGCGATGGATCGTTGAAACTGGTCTACGAAGATCTCTGGATATCATTCTGTAGGTTTGACCATTTCTTCGCATTTCGAGTGCCCTGGCAATCTCCGTTGGGGCTAAGTCAGGCATAATTCAGTCTTCAACTCCAGAAAGATACGCGATTAAAAAAAACTAACAAAAAAACAGTATTTCAATGAAATTTTAAATCAAACTTAGAAGGAAGAAATACTCGAAGTTCGCTCCAGATAAGGTGTATTTGAATAAAATTAAAACAATTGCATAAAATGTGATGTTCAGTTGTTTTCTTAATTTGAAAATATTTCTTTTTAAATTAAATGACGTATAAACCAGCCAGCAACCTTATATGATACTGATATCAAACCTTTATTTTATGTTCCGCTAAATATGCCGGTGTGTGTATTTTAAATAAATTATATATTAGGTATCTCTGGTCTCTTCCTTAAGTTTTCAGCTATTTATTATACAAATTAATATGGAAAAAAGGAAATACAGGAAAATTTTTATTTGAGTTGATCATATATTAAATTATTATCAAAATTTTAATTTCTTTTTTCGACTCTTCGCTTTCTAACGGTTTCTATGTTTCTGCAAAAAGTGAGTGATAGAGATTTTTGATTCAAGTTGAAACCTTGCACGAGTTCGTCATTTTCTATTCCCCCACAAAGGGAATTGCCAACTTTCGGACCCAACCTGTTACAGAGAAAGTAAATTGCAGAAAAAATTATTTATTTTTTATTAAACTAAAATCACAAAAAATAATTTTATTTTACAGTTGCTAAATACATAAAAATATTTTTTAAATGTTGTGTTTAAGAATTTATCATGCTGAATTGAAATTTATCATCAATTTATATGCTGGAAAACTTTAAAGCAAAAAATATTACGCATCATGTTTGTAAACGCAATGTGGCAAAATGCTACTGAACCTATTTGTTCATTATATGACCCAACAGAATGTCGATGGCAATTAAATGAATCCAGTAAACTCGAACCATTGTGGTACATTGGCCCATCGGCGCCGTTAAAAGTTGAGGAAATATTAAGTTGCCAACAGAATGAGGAAGAAAGCGAAGAATCAGAAGAAGAGAGAAATGATAATTTGATGATAATGATGTAGTAGATGATTATTGATAAATAAACTTGAATTGAACATAACCTTTGTTTGTATCAACCTTTATTTATTATATGATCAACTCAAATAAAATTTTTCCTGTATTTCCTTTTTTCCATATTAATTTGTATAATAAATAGCTGAAAACTTAAGGAAGAGACCAGTAGAAGAAAGACTTCAAAAGAAATGTCATCAAGTAAGTAAAATCTATGATAGTATAATCCTCACCCGCATAATAAAATTTGTTATGCGCGATACTTTCGGCAGTTTGTAAGCACGCATACCAAGATAATTATGAATGTAACATTGAAACGCGTGAAATGAAAAAAATAAAAAAGGTTTCCGTGATAATGGATAAATTTTACCCCCTATCACACCATTCAAATAGGTACCTATGCGTGACCTTTTCGGCTAAAAATCATTGGTCCGCCGGATTTTTTCTCGATGAACATGATATTTCGCACAATTCTATATATGAAATTGATCAAAATCCGTGGAATCCGTAAAAAATTATGGAAATTTAATAATATATAATTTATTTAAAATATTTCCGGCCAATCAAATTCACGCCAACCAAGCAAATCTTGTTCGTCAAAGTGTTAACTTTTATTTTTTACTAGCGACCCGCCCTTGGCTTCGCCCGGGACGCAATTTTTATATATAGAAACATTCCCCGTTTATCCCTCTTTCCATTAGTGAAAACCGAATTAAAATCGGTCTACCCATTCACGCTTGATGCCGTGACCAAGGGAAATAGGGATTCATTTTTATAAATATAAGATTAAAGATTTTAGTATCCGTATCACAGAGCTTTTAGGATTGGTGCCTCCCGGACTATAATGGCCAATATTATTACAGATCTTTTTAAAAAATCTTGGACGTCCAAATATTTGTAATAGGCATAGATAGATAAGTATAAAACGTAGTGATTATAGTAAATTGGATAAGTATGTTATTAGGAAAGTAGTAGGTAGGTAATGACCACAAACTACATAGAAGATACTATAGTATATATAACTCAGTATATAATAAGTTACTCTATGGATAGATCGGTTCATGAAAGAGAACATTGCTGATTGAACACTGCGCAGTAGAATAAGAATAAATAAAAACAAGTAGAACTGAATCTTCTTTGTCCGAGTCCCAAACGCCGCCATTTATATAACTACTTCCCCTTCACGTCGTCGTTACGCCTCTCTGTCGCCCAGGCTTGTCGCTAGGGTTGCTTACTGTTAAATATTGCTTACGAATAACGATAATATCGCTAAAATAAAGTTTTTCTTACTTTGAAACCATTATTTTATTCTAGTTGAATAAAATATGAAATTTATAAGTACTTACCGACATTATTATGTTACGTACCTACATTAAATATACTTATAAATAATAAGTTATTATAAGACAGTATCATACCAAATGAAGCCATTTTAAGTAAGTATTACTTACAAAATATAAAATAAAAACCTATAAGCTCACGTAAAACTATTAAGTAGATAAGTTTATTCAGCGTTCCCCATAATGGTCTTGGAGTACGGCACAGTGGCAGTCAGGACCTTGGGAGACTAAAAGGGGTTACCGTCACCACCGCAGTATAGACCAAGAGTTAAAAACTCCGGACGAAGTCGCGGGTAAAAGCTAGTAGAATAAAATGAAATAAACAATACGTATTAATTATTATCATTCATTATAATATATATTAATTATTTTTCGTTAGTCGGCGGCGGGCGGCGTTGTTTTAAAAAAGCGTGATTAAATGACTCGTGACGTGCTTCCGCAATGAGCGGCGCGCTCGATACGGATACGCTACGTCCATGTATGTGGCCGGCTACTCGCGCTCATGTTGCCGATCCTTTGATTCACGCCAAAAAAACCGACAAAACAGGGATTGGTAGGCATGGCGAGTAACGTTGCCACAGTCTCTGCCTCCTTTCCTCGCTACACCCCATGCCACTCCTCGAGTGTGTGGCAGGGCCATAAGAGGTATGTCCCTATTCCTAATACCTTTTGCTTAATCCTACTAAGGTCAGCAACGCACTAAGCAGCATATGTGGCGTTGCTTGTAGGCATTGGTAGCCAAATACCATCAAGTGAGCGTCACCATGGAAAACTGACTGGCATGAAACTAGACTATGCGACGGCGATATGATTTGAGTCGGAGAAATTTGTGCCTGTCAGCACAATGCAAATAAGAGAATTAAAAAGGTCCAAATGGCATAATTAAATAGAACAATATATATTTAATTACACGTGCAAATTACACTGCAAGTGCTTGCACACTTATTAACAATCTTTACAAATCACTTACAACAATCTTATTGCGTACAAAAAAAACAACACGTAATCGCACGACACATTTCGAAGCATAAAATACAAGGAGTCCAACACAAGAAAGCTAAACAAAATAACATTATGTCCCTGAAATTGCCTATAAACTTCATCAAATTTAAACATTGAGGATAAAAGAATGGGCAAATATAGTAAACACACAAGCACGGTTTTCTTCTTAAAGTGGTCAAAAGCGATAATTTGCAGCTGTACAGTGCTTCTCTTTCTCTTTTTCGCATTCGTTTTCTTCTTCGTTTTGATGTAACCTCAATGTTTCTTTTTTCCTCTGAAGTTTTTCCTTTTGAAATGAATATTTGAAAAATTGGACTCTCTATCATCGCATCGCACAACACGCTGAATGTTCTCGATTCTTTAATTTTTTTCGCAAATCTCAACTTATGTAAGGTCCATACACTTGTTAACCATTTCTTAAATTTGTCGTAAGTTCCTAATGGATCTCTTGCTCTCTGTTTTATGTACCAAAGAGTACCTTTAGGGTCGGCTAGTGTTCGATATACTACAAACACAGCAAGTTTTACGCATGCAAATGCAAATTTGAACACGAAAATTACAAGATACACTAGAAAATTTGATTGTTCCCCACTCTCTTGTTGAATTTCTAATTCTAATTTTTTAACTTCTTTCATTCTGAGTTTGTTTTCTATTTCCTCCTTTTTCTTATTCTCTTTCTCCCTTTTTCTCATTTTTCTAATGAACTGTTTTTCGTTAGAAGCCAATACTTTCTTTTTGTTCATCATCGACTTTTCATAACGTTTTCTGTCTTCTGTGCCTATACCTTGCTGCATTGGTTTGTACTTTAGGTCAAGTTCTTTCAGCCAATTTTGATCTGATTTTATTTTTTGATTAGTTGTCTCCCAGTTCTGTCTGCGGTGAACGTCTTCATTATTTGATATATGCCAATTAGGATTTCCATTATGAGCACTATTTTCTTTACTGTGACTTGCACTTATTTTCGATAAAACAGAAAATGATTTATTAAAAAACCGCTTCATTTGTTCGAAACTATACTCACCGTTTATTGGAACGGATAAGGTGTTTCTCCTGTGAAAATTACTCCTTGTAGATAGTCTGTGATTTTTTTCTGGTAGGTCAAACGTATCCGCGTATTTAGGTACGCCATTTTTCACATGATTATCCCGAGAAAGCGCCTTTCTTCGGTCAGAATAATTGTTTCTAAACCTTTGTGTTTTCTTATAATTTTTGATAAATGATCCTAAAAATATTTTCTTAAATAAGTTTGTACTCTTTGTACATTTACAGATATAACCTTCTTCTTGCATGTCTATTGCTCTTTTTATTTTATGTTTCACTTCTGATGGGTTCGTTATACACATATTATTATTTGTGTCTTCTAGTCTCAACTCTAAAGTAATGTCGCCAAGCTTCGCATTTTGGTTGTTAATGTCTGATATCTCCTCTTTACACAAACAGACATGCCGCCTATTTTTATTTACATATTGTGTGACCCCTAACACTGGTTTATAATTGTTTTCCCACATATCAACACAATATTTATTGGTTTTATTATATTTGCAATTATTGTAATAACCTTTGTGTTTATGTGACCTACAAGCTCCAGCTCGACAGTCAGTAACATTGAGAAGTTCAAAATGGGAGGGACAAATACATGAATCAACGTTTTTTCCCAAAACTTCCACTTTATCCCTAACAGTTGACGAATTTAAAATACACATTTGTTTAGGATCAACTTGAATTTCAAAAAGACCTTGGGTTTGGTCGATTTGGTTTGGTTTTTGTTTTTCCGTTTTTTCTTCATCGTGTAGTTTGAAGTTTTTACTTTTGAAGCGTGTATGAGAAGTTTTCCTTTTTTTGTATTTATCCCTTATACCTATCTTATTTTTGTTTCCGTTTATATTAGCACGTGTTTCTTCCGTGTTTTCGTTAATTTCCTTCTTACACTTACATTTAAAATGTTTAGAAATTTCGGACTGCGTGCAAGGTCCTTTACATACTAGATTATTATTGTCTTTTTGTGGACCATTTGAGTTCCCAATTTTTAATTTTTGAGAATATTTTTCACACAAACATATAAATTTCTTTTTTAAAGACTTGATGTCACTTTGGTCAAGTATGTCAGTTTTGTACAAACATACATCATTTGTGCATTCCTTAGCATCTTTTTTACACTTGCATACAATTTTTGTATTTGCCTTTTTTGAAGCTTTTGCGTAAAGACCTACGTCGAAAGGTCTGTTTAAGTCGTCACTATTTTCTTGTAATTGAAAATTAAAGTCACCTTCTCTTTTGTGATCTCCATCGCCGTAAGTTTTTCCTGACTTATTCCTTTTCTTAAGTTTCCTGTTTTTTTTAACATACTTATCATAGACTGGTATCTTATATGCGCTTATTTCCTCAATTTCAGACAATCGTTTCATTTTGTTTCCATTTAACCTTTCATCATTGACAATAGTACAAACACAAAAATGTTTTTCATTAGGACATGATTCGTTTTGTATAAAATATTTGTATTTTTTACGTTTAAATGACTTACGAGTATTATTGTCGAAACATTCTACATACGGTTCAATTTGTTTCACATCTTTATTTTCATTGGAAAACTTGACTTTATAAGGTTTTTTTGATTTATTATTAATAGAAACCCTAACATTCGTCGTATTCTCATCTTCATAATTGTCATTAAGCGATTGTACAGTATTTTTAATACGCTTTTTCTTATTTTTTTCCATTATCACTGTAAAGGTGGTATCGTATTATAGTCTCTTTCATTGTGATTATCATTCAAAGAAGTTACGTTACCTCCGCTCTTCTTTTTTTACCTATGTAAGTATTTATAATTTTTAGACTTTTCGATTTGCATCGGCGAAAATAAAATAACACACAATAAACACGTGTTATTATATCAATTTTAAGAACCAAGGTGAAGTACTAGGGTCAAAAAACATGCAACTAAGGTAATTTTGTGAACAAATTAATTTCTTTCAATTATTATTATTTTTCTATGACTATGTAGGATGATGTTTGTTTAATCGAACCATGTCGTAATATTTCTGAAAAGCTCATAATATAATTAATTTTTTTTAAATTATTGATAATAATCGTATATTTAGGTACACCATAATTTTAGATAATTTTTATTTTCTTAACTGACATTTCATTTGAATAATAATGCGTAAATAGGTTTTATTTCTATAACGGTCACAGACCAAGTACATTTACATACATTTTAAATGTGCATACTTGATTACCTCATGAAGAACTATCTTTCGTAGGTACTACATATGTAGATATAGTACCACAGGAGTTTTGTTTTGTTTGCGATCCTCCAAATATAATTATTTTAAAATTGTTATAATTCCGTCTGTTATTATAAAGACTCCTTGTCTATTCTTTACTTTTATTTCTTATAATAATACGAAATTATATTAATAGGTAAATAAGTTTACTTCATATGAAAAGATTTATAGATGAAAATGATCAAAACTGCCATAATTTTAATACCGAGAAAAAAAATGTTTACAAAAATAGCTTTTTGAAAAAAAAAAAGGTGGTTTGAAAACGAGGATGATTAATCAATATCAAGATATAATACCGCTGTAAAATCATAAATTTTGTTTTATACCTAATAAAATTCTCCCAATTTCTCCCGATTTTTTGCTGGCAACTTTACCGATATTTATGTGTATTTATGTTTCACTTTTGCAACCGTAGAGTTTGCAACACTGGCTGAGCTGGTCGTTCATTATTCTCTTCTCTTTCTTTCTCTTTGGTTCAGTTCTGCATTTTTTTTAAGAACGAGTGGTGGTTGCTTTGGTAGAGCTTGTCTGTACTAAAGAAAGATCGATTGTCTTTTGTGCGTGTTGTAAACCGGTTGTCTTTTTCGTCCTAAAGAAAACTAACTAATATTTTTGTTTTGAGCCGAAGCGACAGAAAAGATGGTTGTGAAGTTCACTATATTATTTGTAGCATTTTTAATGTTTGGTGAGTTACATTTTCTGTTTTTTCTCGTATGTGAAATAAAAATTACATAATTTTGTAAAATATATATATTCCTATAAAATATTGCTTGCTATGAAATTATGTAATAATCAATGAACTGTGCCGGCAGGTACTTGGGTAATTTTTCGTTTACCTATAATATAAAAATAGGTGCCAAATATTCATCCTACATTTTGTTGTTTTAAATTAGAAGTACGAAGATTTAAAAAATGGAAATGTATTTCAATAATGGCTTATTTTATAAGAAACCTATTTTTTATATCAGCCAGGGCCACCTTTAACCTATGAATATGATTAGAGGATTATTTTATAATAGGGATATTAATAGGGAAAATGAATTATCTCCATTACTGCTCCACTTATCATTTTCAAAACAATACTTATCAGTATTAATGGTTATCGAATGATGATCTGACATGAACTAAGGGGCTCCCATCGATGGCAGGGTCCTAGGCACTTGCCCAGAGTGACCAATGGAAAAGAGAGGCCTGCAATCAACCTTTGGTCCCAAAAAAAGTTACACTTCAAGTTCTGTAATGCATGCAAATTGCAATTATTCAATTGGTCATGAATTTATAATTATGTGTCTTGCGAATTTTGCAATTTTTATGTAATGTCATATTAGAAATTATGTTAGCTTCTGTTTGCAAATCTTTTTTTACTATTACATTTATTGTTTAGGTGCTGCTTGGGCTCAATCCGAACCAACACTGCAGGATGTTAATGCCTATATACCACCAGAGCTCCAAGGAAAAGTAGATGAAGCACAAATTGAAAAAGTCGGGAATAAGTCTAAGGAGCTATTTAAAGAAAAATGTGCCAAAAATGGAGGGCCAAATGCTTTTCCCAATGTTGAGGTGAGCATGTGTAATTTATTTATTTATTTATGGTTAGCTTGACAAAATATCCTATTTATACTTGGCAAGGCTAATTTTGGACATGAACTACCTATTCAAAGTTGATTCTGGTCTTTATTTGGAAATCCTTTATCTTACTATGGTGAGCTGTGGTGTTGCTTGAGTTAGAGGTAACTGTAGCAACCTATCATTAAGTGAACCGTCAGCCTATCCGTAGACCTTAACATAAAATAAAAGTAGATTTGAATATATATCATCTCTATTTTCCGCTAGCCTCCTGACTTTCTAATTTGATAAGGAAATGACTATCTGTTACTCTAATAAAATAGTGTAGTCAATAATGTGTGTCCAATAAAATTTCCAATAAAAGCAGAACATCAAGGTTAAAATTATCCTTTTGATGATCTGCTGTTGTCTTCAGACTAAGCAACCATTACACACCAAAACAGAATTGCATACACAGGCCTTAGTTGCAAGCCCCCCTGTGGACTATCTGGTTTTTTTTAAATCATAATTGCTATTGTAGTATCATAATATTGCAGATGTCTGAATAGGCCATGAGCGTTGTTCCCTCTGCTTACCTTATAATTTGTTTTTTGCAAATTCATCAATTTTAAATGTGTTTTTTTTCTCTTTAAAAGGTTTAAATCCTAACTGTAGTGAATTGTTAAGATATAAAACACGGAACAGAAGTCTTATAAAAGACCACAGTGAAATAACAACAGGTGTGCTGTTGTGTTTCGGTGAGTGAGTAAGGGTTGTCAGAGCCCAAATCCCTATCCCTTCCCCAATCCCTAATTCTAAATCTTACTATGGTCGGCAGTACACTTGCAGTGCCTATGGCGTTATAGGCGATGGTCTACCTACTATCTACTTTATTATAAACTAGCTAGTGTCCGCGACTTTGTCTGTGTTGAAAAATGTAATGAAATAACGCCCGACATCTTTATCGCTGTGACTATGGTGACACCGCCACGGTGACAGTGGCATCCATTTTTTTATATTTTTAGATGATCCCTCGCGAACCTAACATTTTTCCAGGATAAATAGTACTCGGTTTTATTACAAATCTGTTACGTCGTTTTTGTGTGAAAGACTAACAAACGTCCATACATCCTCACAATCTTTCGTATTTGTAATATTAAGTAGGATTAAAACTGCGGTCAACTGCTGGTTTACATTAATTCTTTGACATAATAATTTTTATTTTTATTTAATTTTTAGGGTTCCTTACGTCCGAATAAAAAAACGGAACCCTTATAGGATCACTTGTGTGTCCGTCTGTCCGTCGGTCACAGTCAATTATCTCGGAGTCTACTAGACCGATTAAGTTGAAATTTGGTACACATATCAATTTCTGTGACCCAAACGCAGAGGTGTGACGTGAATAGATGAAATCTGTATATGGGAGATCATTTTGGGGGGAAGGTGGAAAATTAAAAAATAATAATTCGAAAACTGCATCGTGGGACATACTAATGGAATGTCTTGTTGTGAAGATCGTAAATGTATTTTTTTGTAATTTTAAAATAAATAGTTTCCAAGTTATTCAAGAAAATAGAAGAAAATAGAAAAAAAATTGACCCCTATCTCCGAAACTACTGAACCTAAAATTTTGAAAAAAATACAGAAATTAGTTTTCTACTTATAGATTATAGGAAAACCTATAAGAAGTCCGTGGTATTAAAATAACATGGTAAATCACTCAATATTGTGCGGATAGGTAACATTGTACGGCGGAACCCTCTTCACGCAAGTTCAGCTCGCACTTGTCCCGTTTTTTTATTTTATAACTACTTATGACATTTTTGTTTTACTTCATATGATCACTTATTGAAAGTCTCGACCAAAATGAAAGTCACGACTTGCTCGTCACATTGAATTTACATCTTATGACCCCAACTTTTTTTCGCTCACATACACATAGGACATAGACCCCTGAATATTATCATCGACTCCAGGGACTCATGATAGAAACCGTTATAGATTGGATAGTATCATAAATCCTGATGTCTACGCTGATGACAATGATACATAGAATATGATATTTTTTAATTTAAATATTAATCCCACAGGAACTTTTATAAAAGGCAAATCCATTAATTACATTGGGATTGCAATTTATTACAGTTTGATATTGTAGTTTTTTTTTTCATTTATCATTATTTTGCCTGTGGTACATTTTAGCCAATCCGATACATTAATGATCCTATGCACTTTCCTGGAAATCTGGCCTTCGTCACCTGACCGATCAGTGCGTGTGTGGAATAAGGTGACGTGTTCTATCACTGTTCTTTCTTACAAAGTGGCTCAAGGGAATTCCCATTTGTTTCCATTGTTTCTACGTAAGACGCAAGCAAGCGTCAAATGATGATAACGTTCGTATGATGTGCAGTTTACGTCGCCAGTATAGTAGATAGGTCTAATACTCATTGTCGGCTTGCTTATAATATACTCTGTATTCAAATTACAATTTGAAAAAATAGTGATATTAATTTGAATAAAGAGTTCTCAGTAGGTACGTAATTTGTACTTACAAAATCTTTTTTTGACTGCACAGTCAAAACTGCTAAGTTAGAAAGCTGATATTTGGAACATACAATTTTATAACGTAAGCATCCTGTAAGAAAGGATCTTTGAAAATGTAAAGTTTGATTTAACGCTTAGGATTTATTACAATTTTTTTTTTTTTTTTTTTTTTTTTTCTAAAATAAAGTAAAGCTAAAGTTACTCGGTACAACATCAGCTATCTGCCAGTGAAAGTCCCGTCACAATCTGCCAGCCGTTTTGGAGATTAGCCGAAACAAACAGACAGAGGGATGACACAATTTTTTTTTAAAGTTGTTTTATTGGTATAAGTACCGTAGTTGTATGTATAGTTTGATATACATTTATAGTATTTTCATTGTATGATGATATGCGTGACAATTCGTAACTGACAATTTTAGTGATGCAACCTATAACGACATTTAATCGATTGTTTGAAAATATCGAATCAGTTGTCAAAGCTAATGGAATCGAACTGCCGATATTAGATTTTCAGATTTAGAAATAAATTCTAGTAATTAGGAATAAAGATTACGTTAAATAAATTATAGAATACAATGCAGTCTGTTTAAAATATTAATTTATATATTCATTACTGTCAGAACTCGAAACTTGACAACTCGTATCAGACTCAGAACAAAATTTACTTTTGTTTTATTGTTATTATTAGTCAGCTTTAGTCTTATTATCAAAATACGATGTTTTTAAAAATATATGGATTAGAAAAATATTTGTTAAATCTCCGAATATCCAATGACAAACATAGAGTACTTTCGATATATCGAATATAAATGAATATCCCTAGTGTCAATCCCTATTGACACAAGTTCCGTTCCATGCCTTTGATACTTTTAAAATATATGTTTTTTATTACATTTACCTATTATAATAACAAATTAATAATAAAAGTGATAATTCCTATTGTGTTTTTCGAATAGATAATTTTTTTTTCATATATGTGTTTTGTTATTTTTATTATTAACAAATTAATAATAAAAGTGATAATTCCTTTTGTGTTTTTCGAATAGATAATTTTTTTTTCATACATGTGTTTTGTTATTTTTTTGTGCCGGTTTTTTTAGTTGAAAACAGTATGCGTGACATGAAAAAGTGAGAACTGTCACGCATATCATCATACGGTGAAAATACTATAGCAAAAAAACAATTATTCGGATACTTCAGTTTTATTTAGAGATAAGAACTGTTGAAAAATTCCTAAGCGTTAATTAAAACTACTCAAAGATGTTACCCACAGCAGTTTCACTGAAAATATAAAACAATTTTAAAAGTAAAATGTTTCCAATGAAAAAAGGCACCTACTTTGCTTTTAATTTATATAGAATTCAAGTTCAAATAATTGATATAAACTTAAATATGTGTATTCCTAATTTTATATACCTACACAATTATTAATGTTTAGCACTAAGTTTTCTTGAAGTGTAAAATAAAAACTGGTGGCAAATGCTTGCCGACGAATCGTACGAGTACATATACCTACCTACTCTCGGTCTTATTTGACCTAGTTTTATTGATTGCAACATAATATAATCGATTTTTTGATGCACACACGTCAAAGACCCTCACATGTGGGCGTTGCTTGTGTTATAGGCGACGGTAGCCACCTACCATCAAGTGGACCGTCAGCCTGTCTGCCGATCTTAATCTCTACTTCGTTATAATATTAGCATAAATATATTTTTTAGTACTAATGTACACAATAAAATCAATGAATTTCTGTCGTCTCAAGCTTTGTAGTGCTAGTAGGTGTAACAGGATAGGTAGGGATATCGGAGTGCGAGGTCAACGGAAATGAAAATTATTCATTAAAACAAGGTGAGGCTAATATTTGGCAGGAAACGTGATAGACCGGCTCGGATCACTTCCTCTTAAATATCTGAAGTTATTACTACTAGGTCAAGTTTCTGTGCGAATCTCGCGCCGATGGCAACTATAGTATTCGTTGGTTGTAACTTAACTATGTACCTACAAACAAAAAAAAGTGACGACAAAAAATAGTTTTTTTTTCTTCTTTTTTTTTAACTGTTATGATAATCGCTATGCGGAATGCGGTTAAAATGTTTTCCCGATCTTATTATGTTTCATCACTGCTGTCCAACAATCTGGCACATTTCAATGTCGCAATTATACTGAATAGTATATTTCATTACAAGTGCGGAAAGGCTGTGATTGCAAAGAGTTCCGACAAATGTCTACCCGAGCCGAGGCGCAGCCGAAGGCGAGAGTTGACAGTCGGAACAAGTTGCAATGACGGTTCCGCACGTGTACTGAACGACTATTTTTAATACAGTTGCGAAAAAATGAAGCAATTTAATAAAACAAACAACTAAACTCGCAAAGAAAATTTCTGGAAAATGGCGCCAACCGTAGAATATAAGCAGAGATTTTTTTTCTTCAACCATTCTGGTAGGCAAAGGAAACTATGCCCATACAGCCAAGTCTTCAGTAGAATTTTTTTATTGATTTGAAATGAAAATGAAATTTAATGAGATGAAATGAAATGAAACCTAACCTAACTCATTAAATCTGATATTGAAACAAATTCGTAGCTTCTTTTTAGAAATATACGTATTTGCATGAATCATAAAAACTTTTTAGTAAAAACTTCATGGTTGGTTTTTCTTTTTAATAGACATTATTTTGACAGTTGGGAAAGAGAACGCACGAGTGCGGGAAAGGTAAAAAAAAAGCACGAGTGTGTAATAGCCCACATCCCGAACGCTATACGTCCCTGCAATACGCCACTTTTTGAGCAACTGTATTAAAATAGTATATTTCATTACAAGTGCGGAAAGGCTGTCATTGCAAAGAGTTCCGACAAATGTCTACCCGAGCCGAAGGCGAGGGTTGACAGTCGGAACAAGTTGCAATGACGGTTCCGCACGTGTACTGAACGACTATTTTTAATACAGTTGCGAAAAAATGAAGCGATTTAATAAAACAAACAACTAAACTCGCAAAGAGAATTTCTGGAAAATGGCGCCAACCGTACAATATAAGCAGAGACATTTTTTTTCTTCACGCATTCCGGTAGGCAAAGGAAACTATGTGCCCATACAGCCAAGTCTTCAGTAGAATTTTTTTGTTGATTTGAAATGAAAATGAAATTTAATGAGATGAAATGAAATGAAACCTAACCTAACTCATTAAATCAAATCATTAAATCTGATATTGAAACAAATTCGTAGCTTCTTTTTAGAAATATACGTATTTGCATGAATCATAAAAACTTTTTAGTAAAAACTTCATGGTTGGTTTTTCTTTTTAATAGATATTATTTTGACAGTTGGGAAAGAGAACGCACGAGTGCGGGAAAGGTAAAAAAAAAGCACGAGTGTGTAATAGCCCACTTTCCGAACGCTATACGTCCCTGCAATACGCCACTTTTTGAGCAACTGTATTAAAATAGTATATTTCATTACAAGTGCGGAAAGGCTGTCATTGCAAAGAGTTCCGACAAATGTCTACCCGAGCCGAAGGCGAGGGTTGACAGTCGGAACAAGTTGCAATGACGGTTCCGCACGTGTACTGAACGACTATTTTTAATACAGTTGCGAAAAAATGAAGCGATTTAATAAAACAAACAACTAAACTCGCAAAGAGAATTTCTGGAAAATGGCGCCAACCGTACAATATAAGCAGAGACATTTTTTTTCTTCACGCATTCCGGTAGGCAAAGGAAACTATGTGCCCATACAGCCAAGTCTTCAGTAGAATTTTTTTATTGATTTGAAATGAAAATGAAATTTAATGAGATGAAATGAAATGAAACCTAACCTAACTCATTAAATCAAATCATTAAATCTGATATTGAAACAAATTCGTAGCTTCTTTTTAGAAATATACGTATTTGCATGAATCATAAAAACTTTTTAGTAAAAACTTCATGGTTGGTTTTTCTTTTTAATATACATTATTTTGACAGTTGGGAAAGAGAACGCACGAGTGCGGGAAAGGTAAAAAAAAAGCACGAGTGTGTAATAGCCCACTTTCCGAACGCTATACGTCCCTGCAATACGCCACTTTTTGAGCAACTGTATTAAAAAATAATTTACCGTACGATTAAACCACTTTGGGTTGTATACAATCGAGCGTTGACGTACTCGCCAACTTTCTTGTTTTGAGTACTTTAATAGTAACTTGTACATGTTGTTCTGTTTTGCCAACTTTTATATATCTTCATAGAAAAGGTTCCATGTTGTCAAATTTCTTATTTCGTTAACTTTTATTTAATTTAATATTAGTAACTCTTGCTACGTACACTATTATTAAATAGAGATGTGGTTTAAAAATACCGTAAAAAAACTATTCACCTATCTAGCCCCTGTTTTGTTGACATGTTAGTTCGTCACGTACCTTGACTACATTTTTGTGGTGTTATTTTTATTATACATACCGTTAAAAAGTAACTGCTTACGGCAAACCTTAGACATAATTAATGTCTTATTTTGTGAATTTATAGTTACTGTGAAATTCTATAGATACGGACATTTTGTTTTATTACTACATGTAATAAAACAAAATGTCCGTCAAATTATCAATACTGTTTGGACAAGATTTTCTCTTAGACAAGTAGTTTCCGCTCATGTCCTTTAGAAACCCAGAATGGTAGCAGGAATAAAAAATCTTCGCAGATTACTTTTTTTTAAGAATTATTTTTTCTAGACAAATAAATAATTGAATTCTAGGTAATTGGTATTCACACTAATTTTGGATTCCTAAAAGAAAAGGATTAAGAAAACTTCATTGTATTTTTACACGATCCCTAAGGAACCTACCTAAGTTTCCAGGATAAAAGTATCTATATGTTAATCCAGGTAATAAACTATCTGTGTAAGAAATTTCATCCAAATCCATTCAGCACTTTTTACGTGAAACATAGTATACTCACACTCCAGTCTCACAAACTTTTGCATTTATAATATTAGTACATATGTACATATTAAAACGTTATTGATAAAAATATTATTCATTAACGAAATTCTACCTTCGTTCTTGTAGATCCCCTGAATCTATACGTATAATAAAATCGTTAACGAGCCGTGTCTGTACATGAAATCATTTTTTCAATAACGGAGGTAAAAAAAATAGATTTTAGAATTTTTCTTGTGCACGCTAATCTTAGAAACGGCTTAACCGATTTGAATGCTATTTTCACTGATGTATTGCCCCGTAACTTTAGTGTTTGTTTCATTCCAATCGGTTTACAAACTAAACAGTTAAGCGTTATACTGAATACCACAAGTACGAAGTTGCGGGCTCAGCTAGTTAATCAATAAATTGACAACATTTTCGAATATAAATCTCGGTACTATAAAAAATGAGAGTAAAATTTATTCACCAAGGAAAGTTTCTATTCTGTCCAATTTTAAATATGGAGAACCGTAGATACAATTAGGTACTTAGTATCTTACAAGGTGCACACTGAAATGATCGGGAATAGAATATTTCGGATTGAGTTACAATAAAACCTTTTTTAGAATTTGAATACTGGCCTCTTAGAATCTTAATGACATTCAAACAATTTTTTAAAATTAAAAACAAAAACTATGTTGGTTTAAAGTCGTTAACAGAAATGGAGCTCACGCGTGAACATTTCCGTGCCATAATTTATCACAATTTTCGTCGCGGCTTATCTCAAGATAAATGTCTCAGCGAACTTGTTTCGATTTATGATGTTGAAGCACCGAGTCAAACGACAATATACCGCTGGTATGCCGAGTTCCGACGCGGTCGTGTGTCGCTCAGCACTGTTTCTTCTGCAGGTCGACCAAGAACAGCGGTCACGCCTGAAAACATCGCAGCTGTGCGAACTATTATATTAGATGACCGTCATGTGACATACGAGCAGATTCGAACTGTTATCAGTATCGGAATGACTGCAATTCAGTCGATATTACATAATGAGCTGTGTGTAAGAAAGCTAGTTTCCCGCTGGGTTCCCCACAATTTGTCCGAAGGGCAAAAAGCGGCTCGTGTAGATTGGTGCCGGAATACTCTGCAACGCTTCAACGGAGGGAAGTCAAATGCCGTTTATAATATCGTCTCAGGTGACGAATCATGGATTTATTCATACGAACCTGAAAGAAAACATCAGTCAGCAGTTTGGGTCTTCGAAGACGAGGTCAAGCCAACGAAAGTGGTTCGCTCCCGCAGCGTGTCAAAGAAAATGGTCGCTACGTTTGTCTCGAAAAAGGGGCATGTTGCTACAATTCCTTTACAGGAACGCAGAACGGTTACTGCCGAGTGGTATATCACGGTTTGTTTGCCAGAAATGATAGCCGAACTCCGAAAAAATAACCCGAAACGTCGCATCATCTTACATCACGATAATGCGAGCTCCTATACGGCTCGGAAGACAAATGATTTTTTGAAGCAGGAAAACGTCGAGCTGATGAGCCATCCTCCGTACAGTCCTGACCTGAGCCCAAATGATTTCTTTACATTCCCTAGAATTAAAGATTTATTACGCGGTCAACGGCTTGAAGACCCCGAAGCAGCTGTGGAAGCGTACAAATCAGCCATTTTGTCAACATCAACTTCAGTCTGGAATTACTGTTTTAATGATTGGTTTGCACGAATGGAAAAGTGCATTAAGTTGAACGGAGAATACTTCGAAAAACAATAAAATACAATTTAGCTATACCGTGCATGTGGTTTTTCTTATTCCCGATCATTTCAGTGTGCCCCTCGTATAATAGTAAACGTTAGAAAATTTGTTGATAATTCTTACGATGAGTGTAAGATGAATAAGGTAAATAAGTATAATAATTATACTTGCATCTGAACATTGAACCGCAGACTTGATAAGAATAGTTTTGCTTTTGAAGTGTTAATGATTGAGAACTACAAATATAAGTGGTCGTGTATGAAAGGAGCAATCTATACTAGTCTATACCTACTAGTATATACTAATATTATAAAGAGAAAAGATTTGTATGTATGTATTTTTGTAATGAATAAACTCAAAGATTACTGGATCGATTTTAAAAATTCTTGCACCTATAGAAAGCTATATTATCAGCTAGTAACATAGGCTACTCACCCTCCCCCCTATTTCCCACTTTAAACCCCTCCCCCCCCCTCTATACAATATTGCCGTTTTCCACGAATATTTTATAAAGAGACGCGGACGAAGTCGCGTGCAACAGCTAGTTAGAAATAAAACCATATAGTCCTATGTGTAACACTGTTATGTTATTGTATGGCTATTAATTAAGTAATTTTACTAAGTTAATGTTTTATTCTAAAAATCTATCCTATCAAATTGTTGAATCGCCTTATAATATTGCCCAAAAATATAGTAATTTTTCATTTTTTTATCTACTGTTTACTTAGGCCATTAGAAACCTTTATGGTGTGGGAGTGGGACTCCTTTATTTCACTCTATTCATGGCTTTTTTTTATCTAAGATCTTTTCATGTACATGTATGTTGTACACCTTAAATCTTCCTCGACCACCGCTTCCTAGGCTAAGACTATATAAGTATATCAGTGTTCCTAGGTCGTATTTTGGGAATTTTTTGTCGGTGATTCACTAAGGAATGGTTTTTACAGATTTAGTATTAAGTTTCTCTCAAACGGTATGCCAAATCGAGGCCATTGTCACTTGCAAAACAGTGTTTGGAGTAAGGATTCATCCTCATACAATCCATCTCAATATATTTATTACATACCAGCTGGTGCCCGCGACTTCGACCGCGTTGAAACATAAAAGATACAACGCCTGACAAAATATGTAAAGCAATATAACGCCCCACATACAAATATGACTTCGCCCGCGTGGAATATAGAGTCTATGGCCATACTGAAATTCTATTTTGCGGAAGAATTTTTCGAATAGTTTCGATGTGTGTGTTCGTAGTGGCAGGGTACACTGCCTTTCACAGTCATTTGGGCAGCCTGTCTAGCGGCAGTAACCACCCCCCTACAGAAGACCACCGTGAAATAACAGCACGTGTGCTGTTGTGTTTCAGTGAGAGAATAAGGGATGCCAGAGCCCATTTCTCTATCCCCTCCAAATCCCTTATCCTAAACCACTTGTATGCCGGAAGCCGAATTACCCTTGTCTGCCAGTGCTTAAATTTATCATTTCAAGTGCCATTTGCCATGATATATACAGGTTGTTCAAATTGACTCTGACTGACCTAATTGTTCTCCCAGAAGGAGTCATGGGGGTTTTTTTTTTTACCATGATTTATTAATAACGTGGATCCACGATCCGGCATACAAAGGGTTAATCCTATTGTAGTCGGCAGCGCACTTGCAGCTGCTTTGGCGTTGCTTGTGTTATAGGCGACGGTAGACACCTACCATCAAGTGGACCGTCACGTCAGCCTGTCTGCCGATCTTAACATAAAAAAAAATAAAAGATTAACGCCTACATAAAAACAAACAAACTTTACCTCTTTATTAGGTAATAAACCTTATTAGCATAGATTAGCGGCTCGGCCCCGGCTTCGGACGGGGTTGAATTTTTCAAAAAATTTCAACCCCATTCGAAGCCGGGATATTTCTTAGCGGATGTTTAGGTTGTAAAATAAACCAATATTCCAAATTTTAGCTTTCTAGAGTTAGTAGTTTTGGCTGTGCGGTAGTCAGTCAGGTCAAATGATTTTATAAGTAGGTATAGATAACGCTCTGTTGTATTGTGGCCTTCAAATAGTATTGGAAATTAGTTCATAACACAAATCCTCACGCAATAATTCATTTATAACGATTGTATCATTATCTAGCTACCAATTAAATTATCGCTTAGGAGTGATAATGTCGATAAAGTTTTAAACACGTTGTGTCAATATTACTTAGAATATCCGCTTTATTGGACTTAATCTCAACAAACATACTTTACCTCGCGTTTACACCATATTTTATTTAAATTTGACGAGCCCGTTGGATGAGTGGTTAGGGTGCTTGCCTTAACGCTCAGTTCTAGGGTTCCCGGGTTCGATTCCCGGCAGAGTCAACTTTGAAAAATTAACTTTTCAAATTTGGCTCTGGTCTGGATCTGGAAAGTAGTGGCAGGGCACACTTCGTATCGCAGTCATTTGGGCAGCCTGTCTGGCGGCAGTAACCACCCCCTTACAGGATATAACAGCATATGTGCTGTTGTGTTTCGGTGAGTAAGTAAGGGATGCCTGAGCCCATTTACCTATCCCTTCCCAATATCTTATCCTTAATCCTACTGTAGTCGGCAGCGCACTTGCAGCACATGTGGCGTTGCTTGTGTTATAGGCGACGGTAGCCACCTACCATCAAGTGGACCGTCAGCCTGTCTGTCGATCTTAACATTAAAAATAAATAAAAATACAAATGAAAATATTCTTTATTGCATAGGATCAAAGTTTAGTCTTAGTTAATTGTTAATTCAATGGTTAATTCTTTTACATTTACCGCCAGTTCGGAATGCATGTTATATGGGGAAGAATTTGCAAGAAACCTTATAGTTATCGCCTAAAAAATCTCCAACACTTGTTAAGACTAACTCCCCATCATTCAGAACAAAATTTTGTTACCTTTACAGCGTCCTAAGACTTCGAATCGAAATTGCATGTCTTAACAGTCCTATTGTGCAAAGATAACTAGTATGTAGATATTTTGTACCTATCTCTAATCCTGTGACCAAAACGTGCTTGTATTTGTTAGGAGTAGGCATTTCCGGGATGTGATATCTATGGCTCCGTCACTACTTGGAATGATTGGGGGAGTTGGCAATCTACTTCAGTTTGAGAGAACAGACAGGAGGCGTGCGTTTTTGAGGTGTGGGTGGCATGGAATTGATACAGGATACGTGTCGCCTCAATTCGGCCACGGAAAATGAAAATAAATTATGTTTAGCGTAAAAGTTAGAGTCAGGACTGTTCACACATTGACTAACTTAAAATTTGACGAGGCCGTTTGTGAGTGCTTAGGGAGCTTGCCTTAACGCTCTGTTCTAGAAATACCGTGTTTGATTCCCGGCAGGGTCAACTTTGGAAATGAACTTTACATGGCTCTGGTCTGAATCTGGAAATTAGTCGCAAGGCACACTGCGTCGTGTTGGTTTGCTACATATGAGGAGCGCATTGGTCGAGTGGTTTAGGTGTTTGCCTTAACGCTTTGACTCAGGGATCCCGGATTTGGAAAGAACCTTTCAAAGTTAGCTCTGTTTTAGTAGTAGCAGGGCACATTGCGTTTCGCAGTCGTAAATTAGGCAAAACGCCGGTTGCCGGCAGTAACCACCCGGTAGTACAGAAAACCATCGTGAAATAACTGCACTTTTGCTTGTTGGGTTTCGGTGCTTGATGAGTAAAGGATGCCAGAGCTCATTTCCTTAACATTTCCCAATCTACCAGGTGTTCACCTAGCAAGTGGACCGTCAGCTTGTCTGCCGACCTTAACATTAAAAAAAAATTGGATAAAGAAAAGAATATTTTTGTGACAAACACTTTTGTGTTTTTCCACGTTTTGTATTTGTACAAAAACTTTCAATTAAAAAATACTTTATTTCATATTATGCTGATGTATCGTAAGTGCCAGTATATCGCCTCAAATCGGCGGCAAACTCAGCATGTGCTTTGTGTGCTAGCCACACCGCGTTGATGTTCACCTTAATGCTGACCTCATCTTTACTTTCTTCTTTTTAATTTCGAAAAAAAAAGGACCGAGGAAATTATTTTTCATAGGTATACAAATATTTTTCATATTAATCAATAGAAAGGGTGTGGTCTGTCAACAAGACAATGCTGAGTTTGGCTAGGAGGTGTTAATGCATCCGCCATATAGCCCTGACTTTGCACCTTCAGATTTAAACCTTTTTCGGTCTCTTCAGAATTCTTTAAGGCAGTTTCAGGTTAACTACTGCTGCCGCTAGGACTGTCAAAACTACTTGTTGCGTTTTTTTGATCAGAAGTCCCAAAATATCTACAGCAACGGGATCATGTCACTACACCTACAAGATGGCAAAAAGTCATGGAATAAAATGGCAAATATATGCTGTAATTAAATGTAAATAAACTTAAAAAAAATCTCTTGAGTTTTCATATAAAATGCGAAGAAACTTTTTCACCAACCTACATTAAAATCGTAAAACGAGCCGTGTCTGTATACATTACTTTAAAAAAAACAAAACAATTTGTACACGTTATGCTTATGTTATTGAGGTTAAAAAAATTATTTTTAGAATGTTATATGTTTGTCTGTGCGTTTGTGCACGCTAATCTCAGAAACGGCTTAACCGATTTGAATGCGGTTTTCACTGATGTATTGTGGCAAGTTTCCCGTTTCATTCCAATCGGTTTACAAACAAAATACCGTATACCACGCGTACGAAGTTGCGGGTTCAGCTAGTTGTAAATAGTTTTTAAGTTGTAAAGTCTGTCGTATTATATCCCTAGGCATCATTATGTTAACTAATACTAAGTAATTAACTCATGGTTAAATTAATTAATTAATTATAGTATCACAAAAAATTACAGTAAATAAGCTACAATATTACATAAATGTTTAAATAATTTAAAAGTAGTTTCTTTACATCTTAAAGTTTCCTGATCCATTTATCGTTCTTTGAAATAATATTATTTTGATTTTAAAGCCGTGCAAACTCTGTAGATTACGAATGAGTGGTGTTATATTCCAGGAAAGCCAGAGCACAATTCCATTCTAAACGGCAATAAAAAACGGCTGCGCACTTGCCATTCTTTGTGTCAATAGGCGACAGTAGCCACTTACCATCAAATGCATCGTTAGCCTGCCTGCCTTTAAAACCTCTATATAAAAATACTTAAATTCAAGTCGTTTAGTAGTGATTTAGAATAAACACAGTTGCAATAATTTTCATTCATTGCATTCATATATCGATCAGTAATTATTATTGATTCATATTATTGATCAGCAGTTTGCACTGTAGTGCCCCTCGTATCAAATTATGTACGTAATGCTGACGCCAAGGGGCCCTATTATATAAATTGATTGAACTTTGACGTGTCAGATTCCTCAGGCAATTAGCTCTGTAATTATATTAAACGGTCCCTTTCCGGCTATCAATGTAGTATAACATTATTTTGATCTGTAATTGTTCTCTAGATTATGATACTAAGTCGCATTTAAAAATATATGTGAAAAAGACTTTATTTCAACTTGTGGGTAACTCTCATATTGATATTGAAATGATCTCCACTGTTACCGTCTCATAGATAGAAGATCACATGTGCTGGTAATTTCATTTTGTAAAATGACACGTGAAATTTGAATATGCACATTTTCTTTTATATTTTCATACGATAGGTTATATCGTTATAACCGTAAAAAAATATTGAGCCCCAAAAAACAGAACTTTAGTAAAAAAAAATGTTAAAATTAACTAACAGCTACGGGCACTTTAAACACCCGCCCTTTTGGCGCGCTTGTCGTGACGTCACAGTCTACAATAACAAAATAATGTTAAAAATCACAAACATCTACACGCTTGTTGATATTTCATAGACTTTGACTTCACTTTCGAACTGACCATTTTCAGGTATTTTGATTTTTCGAAATTTTTTTTTGCACTTTTTAATAAATATTTTCTTAACGAAAAAGAAATAATATTAAAAAATATTTACATCGACATAATTCTAAAGCAAAAAAGTTGATAAAAAATTTATTTAAGCCTTTTTTGAATTAGACACATATTCCCTATTGTATTTGTTTTTGTCGTCAGTAACATGAGCCTTGAATCTCTTGAAGTATTGTTTGAATAATTAATTAATATATTTACCTGCTCAATAAATTAACATAAGTACCTTAACTGTGATGCCAGATGATTTCCAAATAACAAACAAAGCATAAAAAGTATAATACATTATTAATTGTTAATTTTTTAGCCTAAGCGTCTTTTTCATATTGTGCATTGTTTCGAAACTCAATATGAAGTTGAAGTTCAAAGAGCGTTTGTTGTTCTGTTCATAGTTACCTCACGAGTAGTAAGTATACATAAAGGTACTCTCTCACCGGCAGCATTCGCCTGTAACGTAATATTTCATATTCGATTTTGTGTATATGTTACAATACTGCCTACCTGACTGACGACCATTCGCTTTTAGCACAGCTTTTAGTAACATTTCAGATTCGATTTTGAGCTTTTAGTGTAGTTGATTCCACAATGTCAAACGAAGTTGTCGTTGTTCTGAGCGCGGCAATATTAATTTGACACTATTAATTATACGTAAAAATAAATAAATAAATAAATAAACAATTAACCTACCTACAAACAACAACATACGTAACAAACAAACAAGTAGGTAAATAAATGAACAAACATACATATAAACTCACTTTCGCTAGATTTGACTTGGGATTTTGTGACCACAAATTAGTTTTGTGGTTGCTTGCAGTACCACCTACTATTTAATATTTTTTAATGTAAATTTCGTCAGACAGGCTGATGGTTGAGGCTTGATGGTATACATAGGTGGCTATCCTCGCCTATTAAACATAAGCACATTATTACCGTCCTTAGTAGCATAAGGAATTAGGACGGCAGAAGGAAATGGGAATTTATAATTACTGAAACGTTTCATAGGTCTTATGAATCTTGAAGTGCTTCCAAGATTAGCGAATGCTTGAATTAAACTTTTTTTTTATCGAACAGAAAGCTACACAAGACTTAAAGGTGTGCCTCGAGAGTCTGGTGAATGTTTCGGCCATCGAGCAAGAAATCGAAAACGCGAAGCCTACCGGTCGTGTCGACGAAGTCTTCAAAAAGTGAGTTTCTTACTTAAATTTTACTTTAGTTCGAATGCCTGACGGGCTTCCATCTCTGAGTGATTATTTCACGTGTAGATTATAAATAATTATCATTAAATGTCGAGGAGACCTCTACGTATACTAGAAGATTAGTAATATTTGAGAAAATGAAAGTCCTGCCTATCCATATTGGGCTATTGTGGTGGAATATAGTACCAACTTTCTCACATTGGGAAAAGGCCTCTGCCCAGTAGTGGGACGTAATATTTATGTAATATCTAGGCTATTACATGCTGATGGAATAAAAAAAAACATACTTTATAATACAACTAGCTGAACTCGGCCACGCTTCGCTGCGGCCCATACGGCGGCGGCCGGCGTGCGCATTGGGCGCGCGGTACTGGACACTGCTTATATATAAAATACTATTTATCGTAGCGTGATGTTATTATAGCCTATAGCCTTCCTCGATAAATGGACTATTCAAAACAAAAAGAATTTTTCAATTCGAACCAGTAGTTCCTGAGATTAGTGCGTTGAAACAAACAAACAAACTCTTCAGTAGTTAAAATTAGTAGTAATTAAAATAATTAGTATAGATTAAAAGTAATTTAAGAAAATCCGGTACCTCCACCTAAGAAACTCCGACCATAACTCACCTCCATAGCTCGCCGAGCGACTTTGAACTTGTGGACCAGTCGTGCCATGAGAGGCCACGTTTCGGCACCATACGTCATTACTGGCAATAACATGATAATGTCATAACATAACATAATAGTCAGTAAATAACATTGAAAATATTTAAAATATTGGTTGATTTCACATTATTCCAAGGCACATATAGCAAATTTGGATTACCTTGCAAAAGGTTAACTTAACTGACTTTGTTGACGATACAGGCATTAACAGTTTTCAGAATGAAGTCAGTTACTTAATGGATCGCATCACGCAATCCTTGGGTAGCTTTTTGAGTCGATTTCAAAATAAATATTAGCAATTATTGTTTGCAAAATGCACATGTGATCTCCGCCTCTGAGTTTTATCCTTCTAATATCGTAACTGACCTTGCGGTAGAGGAAAAATACAAGCGCATTGTTTCGGTTGCACCACAATTGATAGGGAAAAGTGCTGCCCCTATGCTTAGTCATTGAAAGTGTAATAAAATAAATTTGCCATGTTAACGATTTCAATAATGTATTAATGTATGTAGCCAAATAAATGAGATTTTTAATATTAAAGTCGGCAGGCTGTTGGTCCACTCGATGGTAGGTCTATGAACACAAGTAATACTAAGAGGGGATTCAAGTGTACTGTCATGCCTATTTCATAGGGCAAAGGATATTTATCTACAATTGATGAGACCAGTGAACAAGTGGTTAGGATGCTTGCCTTAATGTTCGATTCCCGGCAGAGTCAATTTTGGAAAGGAATTTTTTAAATTTTTTTTAGGCTGACGGTCCATTTGATGGTAGGTGGCTAACGTCACCTATTACATAAGCAATGCACACCTATACATAATCCATACCCTGCCGGAAATCGAACACGGGAACCCTAGAACAGAGCTTTAAGGCAAAAACCCTAACCATTATCCAACGGGTTCGTCAAGTTGGCTCTGGTCTGGATTGGGAGGGCACACTGCGTTTCGCAGTCATAAATTGCTCAGTCCGTCACAGTCGCTTACAGAAGACAACCGTGAAATACGAGTAACAGCATGTGTGCTGTTGTGTTTTGGGGAGTGAGTAAGAGATGCCAGAACCCATTTTCCTACTCTTTCCAATCTTTTATACTCAATCTTACTATGGTCGACAGCTTTGTTTGCAGTTGTGTTGCGGCAACTGGCGGCGCGTTGCTTGTGTTATAGGCGACGGTAGCCATCTACCATCACGTGGACCGTCAGCCTATCTGCCCACCTTAACATAGTCTAACACCTAAAAATGGTCTATGGCTTGGCATTCCTTACTACCGAACGCAGTATGCTCTACCGAAACTTTAATGTAATGTAATGAATCTATTATATTTCTATTTTCAGGTATTGCCAGAAAACGCCCGATTTCCAGAAGTGCTTCCGGACCGCCACCGAAGCGACCAAGCCTTGCTTCTCGCCACCTGAACGAGAAAATCTGAAGACTATTTACAACATCACCGAACAGTTGGCCGAGTTCATCTGCTTTAAGGAAGGAGACAGGATTGCTTGTGAGTATATTATCCAAACTTTACACAGTTACATTAATAATGTTCTTACTAAAACCATTTGAATTTCTAATAAAGTTGATTTATTTATATAGAACTATTATGGCGAAGGATAATTTGTTGCATTTGGCCATGGATTATGTGGTTGGCGTGTTTAAATAACAAACAGTGTAAAGCAATATTATCTTGTTTGAGGTTAGTGTATGGTCTATATTTAGTAAATTTTGCTATTGTTATTTTTATTTTATTTATTTATTGATGCACCAACGGGTTGACGTGTAAGCGCACTGTAAATCGGATATAAAGAATAGATTGAACAAATTATTGGGATGATGATATAATGTAGTTTTAAATAAGTAAAGAACCATAAGATTTTATTGGATTTTTTTGGAGATATAAAAAAATAGGGAATTTCATGTTGAATTTAAAAATGTTAATGTTATGAAGTTGACATGTTTTTGTTTTAATTTAAAAAGGAAGTAATGTAACAAATTAAACATATGTTTACCTAAATTGGAGAAAAAATGCAATTTGGAGCGAAATTTTCAGGCTAAGTCTTCATTTGCGAACAAATAATTAAAGGACCATAAAAATTATAGGACAAGCCGATTTACTCCTTGTTTTTTTTTTATAGATGAAATTGTGTGAAGTTTCTAACTTATATGAATAGTTACAAATTCAATTTGTTAAATTGAAATACACCACATTTATGGTTACAGTGTTCATTGCCGAAGGCGGTAAGGAATGTTTTGAAGATAAACAGATGGAAATCCAGGAGTGTTTCAACAAAACATTGAACCTGAACTCCACTATGAACCCGAATGAGATGTTGAGCGTTGATAATTTACCAGAGATTAAATTTGGCGTGAGTTCTTTTAACAATTATTAAATTATCACCAAAACTTCAAGGGTTTCAAAGAATAAATTACTATGTTCCGGTACAAAAATTCCTTTGTCCGGGAAATTATACGTATGTTATAATTTTTTTAAACACAAATTTTCTTTCAGTCTACATGGTGATTGACTTATTACCTATTACCACAAGGGTGCAGGGGATAGTATGTGCGTTGCTTAGGGTAATAAAAGTTAGAGAGTACGGAAAGAGGCTGATGAACTCTTGCACATGTTTTGTTATTTCAAAGTTGTTTTCTGTAAGGACGTCGGATGAGTTACCTACTTAATACGTATAAAAAAATAAAAATTTTCAATGATTATTATAATGACAAACTGTAAATGTCTTTGTGGCTAAAGTAATGACTAAATGCTTGCTTTTGACATTCAATGGATGAGTCGAGCCCGTTGGATGAGTGGTTAGAGTGCTTGCCTTATCGCTCTGTGTCAGGGCTTCCGGGTTCGATTACCGGCAGGGTCAACTTTGGAAATCATCTTTTCAAAGGTGGCTAGGGTCTTGATTTGAAAAGTAGTGGCAGGGCACGCTGCATTTTGCAGTCATTTGGGCAGCCCGTCTGGCGACAACCCCCTAACAAGAAGACCACCTTGAAATAATGGCATGTTGGCTGTGTTTCGGTGAGTGAGTAAGGGGTGCCAGAGCCCATTTACCCATCCTTTCCTAATCCCTTATCCTTAATCCTACTCAGGTCGATAGCGCACTTGCAGGGCCTGTGGCGTTGCTTGTTTTTATATGCGACGCGACGGTAGCCACCTACTAATCTAAGCTTAGTTAACATTAAAAAGTTTTTTTTTGTTATTGGACATTTTTAAATTTTCTTTAATTTTTTTATTACCTATCTGAATTACTTTTTTTTTTTGTATTTTTTTGCGGTTATATAGTCGAGGTACAGCTTTGTATATTTAAAATATACATACAATACAAAAATGTATATACAAGTTTGTAATTTTTTCATTTTAATAATGTGCATGTAGTTAAGTGTTTACGAGCAATAACAAAACTTTGAAACAAAGAAGCGGTACGGTGTTTGTGTGGGTTTATTGAACTGTAAAATCCCGCTTAACATTAATTATTTTAACAATATTTTTAATTTTGCGCTTGCTTTTATAAAAAAAACAAAAATAGTCCTCTTTTCTTGATTGTTCAAATTCATGTCAAGAATGAAAAAAGAAATTCTCATAAAACAGTAAAAGATACTTGTGGAGAATTTATTCCAGTTTTTGAAACTGCCCTTCCAATTTCTGTGCGATCATTGGTTGCTGATGTATCGAGATCAAAGACAAAAGGGTCCTTTTCTAAAAGTCGGACATCTCAGCGCAAAATTAACGCAGAAAGAGAAAAATTAAATAAACAAGCTATCCGGTGCTTGCATCGGTTTAACCGGGAATTTTTTTTTCAAGCTTGTGGACGCAGAAAAAGGAATGATAAAAATTTGCAATTTGTTTCTTCGCGCTATTTCTTACGATTACGTGATAACCGTAGCTGATAAAATAGATTCAGATAGATCTAAAAACTGCAATTTTAAAAATTCAAAATACTTTTTTAACTCACCATTTTTTTTTACCATTTTCACTGAGATACAGCATTTCAAAAATCACTAAAAAATGTGATTTTTTTGGTCCCTTATTTTTTTCGTCCCTTATTTTTTTTAGTAGTGTAGAAATAGAGTATAGACAGAAAAAAAAATAGGTAATGCCTAATATTTATATAAGGTAATACTTTTAAAAGAGAGTAATACGTGTAAAATATATATACTTAATAAATGCCCTCGATAGGAAACAAAATTCGTGTCGTACCCCGAGCTAGTCCAAAAGTTTAACTCCTAAGGTAATTGACACCAATTGGTAACGAGTTCTGGAAAAACCATACTAGAATCACACTCACGGCGCTATGTCGTCAAATTCCAGGAGAAGGAGTGTGGTCAAATGTCTGAGCTGCAAACGTGCGTGGTGACTGTTCTGGAAAAATGTCAGCAACCCACCTCGGCGAACATCGTCGAGTCACTCTTCAAGTTCATACGCAAGGCCACACCATGCAAGAACTTCGAAGTAAGTCCTTATTGTATTCATAACATTATTTCATCCTGAAAGAATTTGTCTAATACTGTCACTAACAATTTATTGTTTTTTAAGTATAAATTGATTTATTAAAATTTTCGAAACCTCTTTACTCACTGGGAAGATTTAACAGGATACACTTTTAGGTACACTAACAATACTAACGAAGTGTTTGTTTTATCAGACAAAAGAAGCATCGGGTCCTAGTGGTCGCAAGGCGGCTGTAAGTACTAAATCTGCTTGTTGTGTGTTATGTTTGTTATCAATATTTGCTTATTGTTGCTAGTTTGTTATACGAGCATTTCGGCGAACTTTCACGTTAAAGAGTTAATTTTTTAATGTTACAAGGAAAAAATAGATTAGTTGCTGATAAAAAATTTAAAATGTCGAAAATTAGTCCAGGATATAGAATCTCAGTTTAAACTGCGCTGAGGCTCGAAATTATTTAAGGTTTGGTTAACTGTTATTTTATACCCTATATTTAATTCGTTTTTATTTTTAAGTTGCCTTTGTTGAACTATAACTTCAAATCGTCATCTTTCCGTTTTCAATTTTGGATGAAAATATTTTACTTTTTGAAATATTAGAGGCTCTACTAGGTTACAAGAAATTAAAATAAGTACGGGACGCAACTACCCGAAAAATAAATAAATGACTTTAGTTTGCTCAAAAGCCTAGCATTTATAGTTATGAACTGTTGTTCCAGTTGTACAACAAAATGTTAAATGACTTCCATATTTAATGATTTAACAACTGGTTTATTTTAATTATAAAATATAGCAATTTAAACTTCTGAGTATATATTATAAAGCAATACAAAATGTTAAGCAAAATATAAGATATCTAAAGTCTAATGTTATAGGAAATCTCATCGGTAACGCAGAGTTTCACAACCTAAGGCCTAAGGCAGTCCCTGTATTCTAACTGTAATTCGCGGACCCTTAAAAATTAAACAAGAAACACTGCTTTAAATATTTTTATTTGCTATATTTACCCTAGGTATCTTTGGTGTATCTATGTTTATTAAATTCTAGTGAAATGGTTTGGGGTCGCTACGCTACTACTCTGTTTGTTTGCTTTATAATTTTTATTTTAACTATCAAATGCAGAATAAGTAGTGTGACGAAGTATAGTTTAATTCGGGAGAAGGATGTAATGGTCCAAAAACGACGCAGAATTCTTTTTACAGTCATTGAAATCTTACGAACTTACCCTGAGAACTTTAATGTTATTGAAATCTTCAAACTAAGTCCTTGAGTTTCGCTGACAGTTTAATGTCAATTTCATACAACCGCATAGAATGAAAAGTCCGTTTATATCTTCAAACAACGAACGTATCAGACACGTAGCGTGTCAGACAAAATAATATTATTTCATATAATATTAATTTGTGCACGGGACGGCTTTCGCGGAGAGAATATTGTGTCTGAACCGGAACGTGTCTGAGGGCCTGCGCCCCAGAATCAGAACCGTGCAAGTTACTGGCCAGCGGAGAGCGTCCGCTGACTTGTCTGTTTTTGTCTGATATGGCACGTTTCTAGTACGCTAGATGTAAATAATCTGTGTCTGAAGGTGTCTGAGACGTTACGTGTCTGATACGTTCGTTGTCTGAAGATATAAACGGACCTTAACAGTTATGCATGACGCAGCTGTCAAACGATACGTCCATCTACTGAAAGTACACCATCTACTAAAAAGTAATCCGAATTGGAAAATTCCATAAGAAATTATCAATTGTGATTTTCCGATTTTTCAGCTGATCCTCTGGTGTTTTTTTAATTCTGTTTTTTTTTCTTTGTAACGTTTGTGGTGATGATGTATGCATGATTATTATATTAAAATATTAAAGGCACAAACCATATAATCAAATAACATGAACAAAGCGGAGCGTATAATATTATTTCGGATAACGAAGCGTGCAGTGCATCACAACTGACGCCGACCAACTATACTATATCGAACGAATGCTTAAGGGATTCACTGAGGCAAATGACATTTACTATAGAACTCGCTGGCGGCGGAGACAATTCAACGGGCCTAGAAATGGTGTTTTTTTGTTTTTACCATTAGAACATTACACAAAAAATTTTTTTTTATCAATACAATTTTTTAATCTGATATCAACTTATTAATAGGTACAGGATTCATATGCGTGCAATAAGCCGTTTTCGAGAGAATTTTCAATAAAGGTCAAATTCTTCTTGTGTTCTAACTTTTTTTGGGGAGTTTCTATTACTTTAACAAAAATTCTAATTAATACAATTGGTTCTTCACATGTTTAAGTATAATATATATTTTTTTCAAAGCAATTGTCTTGTCTATTTCTTGTAACATTTTCATTAAACAATGGATATTTTTAGTATTTAGCGTTTGTCTCCCCCAAAAAACCAAGGCATGGGTGTGTAGGCACATCCTAAACCACTCTAGTATTGAGGGAAACTGAACAACAACAAAAAAAATCAAATTTGTCGACCCATTTTTCAGTTTTGCGCGACTAATTCACGGCAATTGATTCTTATATGTATATAGACATATATATTATAAACTAATTAAATGGATATATGTATTTTATGTATATGTCTGTTTGTGGGTGCTAGCACAATCCTATTTAAAAGACCTCGCCTACATCAATGTTGTGACATAGGTAATTATTGGATGCTGATAATTTACAATTCTATATGATTTGTAAATGTAGTTTACTATCCGTGCTTCTTAGATGTTGCATTTAGCATATAAACTCGATTATAATTTAATGTTGTTTGAGTTTTTTTTGCTAGAAATCGCTTTTATAGATATAAAAATATTTTATATTTATTGAGTAGACATTCCGTAAAATGTTGGATGTCCATTTAATTTATAAAAATACATTTTTTTTGCATATTTATCGAATGTTTTTCCGTTGATTTGGCTAACATTTTTACGGTATTTTTAATTTTAATTCCAGGAGCCCTCAGCCACCAAAGGCACCGCCAGTGCTTTGGCGACATCCCTTATGACTGTATTGATGGCTATTACCACAGCGCTTGCCATTTAAATTCCTTTTCAAAAGTCATGTCAAACTGCTTTAATTCATTAGTATTGTTCAAACAAATAATCGTGACGCTGTTAATGAATCAAACGACCGCTCTGATGATTAGTTGTACAACGAATTGAACAAATAGCTTCAAGTATGTAGTTTGAAGTAACTGTATAGATGATATTATTGTAGTTTTCTTTGGAATTGATGAACAAATTTGACTCTATTTAAAATGGCCTCATCAAAGTGATTGACAGATTATTCAAGCAATGCACGTAGAACAAACCCCGTTTAAAATTGATTGGTTTATTGAAAATTGGAATCTTCTATAAGTATTTTTTAAATGTTTTTAAAAATACACGATAAAAATACCTAATTTTCATTGTAATCATATTTTTTACATTTAATTTTAGTGAAATTTCTTTATCAATACAGAAGTTATGTAGTTTAGTTACACATGCTTAGGCTTAATAAATTTTAAATAAAGTCAAGAATTTGTTTGTAATATACGCTTTGTGAACATTCCTCAATAAAATAACGAGAATTAGAAGAGCTTTGCGACATGACGTTAGTACTGTAGTCAGCTAAACATATCGTTGTAATATCGATAATATATAACAAGTAAGTCAGCAGTGCTCAGTTTTTGTCACTAGATGGCGCCATAGGAACAGTTCAAGTACAAGATGATTCGATTAAATTACATTAGAAACTATTTTTGTTTTAAATAGTAGAACTATGTATTAGAACATGATAATCAACTTTTTTTTGTTAATGTGTCAATGACGGTATCTAGTGACGTTACTATGGCATGTTATTGAGAGTCGACCGACTCCTTTTATGCCAAGTAAAGAGAGAAAGAAGGAACGAATGAATTTGTTTGTTGCCATCGGGCGTGTAAATTTTCATTCGGCATCTGAACATCGCCGCTTCCATCCATACGCTTAGTCTGTAAGTTTAATGTGTAGGGAATCGTGTACAAACATTTTATTGTCCGTGAGACCTTGTCCATAGATTACATTATATAGAAAGTAAATACATAGTTGCAAATAAATGCTCGCAGGTGTTACCCTTGAAAAACTTTCTCGAAATTATTCTCTTTAAAAGGCGATTTACGCCGTTTAATGTTATGAAACGTGGTTGTTCTTCACATTAATATTGTCATGTAAAAATTAAAGTACACTTCAAAATATTTCGTTTGTTCTAGCGTTTTTGGCAAGACTTATTAAGCAATGTTTTGAAATATTTTAAATTATATTGAAGTAAAAAATCGGTGATAAATCGGGTTACATAAATTAGTCTCACATTAATATTGTCATGTAAAAATTAAAGTACACTTCAAAATATTTGGTTTTGTTCTGTAGTGTTTTTGGCAAGACTTACCAATATTTTGAAATAATTTTAAATAATATTGACGTGTTATACAACAAAGTCAATAATAAATTGGGTTACATAAACTAGTCTCACATTAATATTGTCATGAAAAATAGTTAGTATAGTTCAAAATTTTTTTTTCTATATTCGATATTTCAAATTATTCCAATCTTGACATAATTAGCCTATGAAGGAAATATTAAAACGATTTTGTTGAGAGATTTACATTTGCTAAAATTCCCAATTTAATTTCAAATCATGTTCACTGATTTAAGATAGCTTAACTAAGTTAATTTATCTTAATTTTAACGTAACAATAACAATAATATCGACGAAAATACGCGAGAAGGTTTTTCAAATGATTTTGTTTTTTGCGAGACTCTGCTTAGCAAATAAGTATACGGGCCAACATGAAATTTCCTATAGTTATTGTAGTAACATACTATATTTTGTGATTTTTACATTTTCTTTATGTTTTTTGAATTTGTATGTTATTGTATTATGAAATATATTTTTGTTAATAATTTTTCGATGAATTTACAAAGATTTTTTTTACAAAAAAGTGTATTGCTAAGAGTTTCGTGCCAAAAAAATTTAAAATTTATTTCTTTAAGTATGTCTTTACATTCCATTATAATTTTTGTCTTGTCCTAATCTATTCAAGAGAATTTCGCTTAATTTTGTATATTTTTTTTATTACATATATTTTTTTCATGTCGCGAATACGTAGACAGGCTAATGACATTTCTTTCCTTCGTGTAAAAGCATGTTGTGATAAACAATAGGCGTTAATTATTAGAAGTGGTTTTTGCTAATCAAATAAACGAGGGAACTTACATTGTAGTTTTATTTACAACTACTTCTTTATTCGTATTTTGTATATATGTTACCAGAAATGTGTGAAACCTAGGAATTGTATACAATTCCTAGGGAATGTTTACAGTTTCAAGCTTAATTAGGAAATATGTAAAATAATGTTTCAAAGATTCTATACACACATTTCCACAGTATTTTTTTGCCAAAACCAGTATTCCGGGTGTGCTCGTTCTGCTCGCATTTATTTATTTATTTTATTTATCAAGATTCCAGAACTTAACCTAACTTTGTTTCCGGTACAAATAAGTCTTAACACATTCTGTAAATGGCGCTGAAATGGCTTGGCGATGAATCGTCCCATCCCGCCCCGCTGTAACAATTGACGATATCCAGAATATAATACATTTCCTATTGATTTAGGATATGTACGAATTACCTAAAAATAGTGCATAAGTATTGAAAAATGTAAATTTCTATCTATTTTAGGAATTGTACACATTTCCTAGGAATTGTATACAATGATGGATTACATATTCATCCGTTAACTATGATGACTTTTGAAGAAATGTGAATTTGATAGATAAGTTTTAATTTCAGCTGAATTTCAGTCAGTCAGTTTAGAGATGCCATTGGTCTGGTTGTGGCATATAAATAAAAATTATTTATGAATATGTTTGGCCGAAACCGCTGTACCACTCCTTAGGAATGCGGGATGAGGTGGAAGGGAGGACAGAGCATGAGTTCATATGAGATTCATATTGTCGGACACATCTTGCGATGTCAATTTACAATATTTTAAAACAGTCAAGATAGAGCTATATAGGGAATCCGCTAGTCAAATTATAATATATATATGTATGTATTTATTTATAAAGAGAAATAGCTAATCCCAAAATTGAATTTTATCTAAATTTGTAAAGTCCAAATAAGAAAATATTTATATATAGATTAATACATTATAAATAAAAGTGAAATGTGGAAAAGAAAATTTTATACGATGAAATTTTCTCGATAGAAAAAAATCACCAAATTACCTCTCATTTTTATCGTTTTTTGTTTTATTTTCAAAATGATACATATTACAAACCTAAAAAATTATCAGTAATCTCACTTCCCAGATTATCTAGGGCTTTGAGGATTAATTTTTCATTTGACATTGTAGTTTACGAGTAATTAATATTTAATACTTTTGGCACTTATAACATTTTTATTGCGCGAAATGCGCTATCTTCCGTCTCATGCATACTTCAATGCGCATTGTTTCACATGATCAGTCACAATCGCTTATGGGGCCACGCGGGTGAAATTAGAAATATTTTTTGCTTTGTACGCAGCCTTAATGCGCAGAAGTCAAAAATAAGCTGTCGTAGGAACATAAGAGGGGCGTGCGTATCGTTTGAAAGCGTTGATTGGCTCCCCCAGGCGATATGACGCCTCGCGAACTTCTGATGTACAGTCGCGTTCATTAAAATTATTGTGTAACTATTTTTAACTTTTAATATTTTACATTGTTTATGATAAAACATGCCTAGAATAAATACTGTTTTGAAAAGAAAGGCACGCAAAATGGTGTATGATGTGCATTCTTACTTTATTAAAGAAAAAGATTCACTAAAAAGTGCCCGGGAGTAAGAAATGTTATGCAAATTTAAATTTTGTATTTAAGGGATGTTGAAGAAGAATATGCAAAGAGTGACCGCGTTGTAGACTCGCTAACGGAAGAGTTTATTATTCGCGTCGATGAAGATCGTTCAGAAGATAATATTGATGATGACGGTAACAATGATAACAGTGAGCAAAGGAGCACCGAACCCACAGCAAGCAAAAGGTCTTGTGCAATCTCATGTCGAGACAAATCCATTGATGACTTAATGGAAGGCGTGCTACCATTATCAGACTCAGATGATTAAGTTGGGTTTTTTTTTAATCTTTTATTTTTTAATTTATTTCTTATAACTTTTATTTGAGCTTTGACGGTAAATGTAGTGTCTTTAAGTATTCATGTCACATCAATAGCCCATTATAGTCCACTGCTTAATAGTGCACTTAATAGGTACTTTGACTGATTTTATTGCTACCTACTTATCTAAAGTAAAAGTAAAAATATCATTAGTAAATATTTACGTATCATTTAACACAATTGGTAAAAAAAAGAAATAATAGATATTAATAATAGATAATTATTTAAAGATAATAATTGCATGCGTGAATGTGCCCATGCGCAACTATCTCCTCCACATTTCGCTCACCGCTAGACTTTCGTGGCGACGCGTATACACTATCTGAACCTGGCCACGCTTCACTGCGGCGCGCGTTGTACTGAACATGCGACACTGCTATATATATATTAAATTTACATTTTTCTAAAATAAAAGTAGCCTCAATAACTTCTTATAACATCGGCTATCTTCCAGTGAAAGTCCCGTCAAAATTATCCAGCCGTTTCGCCAAAAATATTAAATATATAGAGAGAGCATTGGGAAAATTTTCTTACAAAAATATTGAATCTGATCGCCATAATTAGGATGGCCATGGCGTAGCTAAATAGCCTTGTAAAGTTGGTGATGGACTGAGCGTTTTGCACCACGTGGTCTAAATGTCACATTACGGATTCTTTCGTCTTACCCGATCTATACAGTTAAAAATCTTTGCGTTTTGAAGATTAGCCTGAAGCCCTGAACATCAGAGATAATTTTTTACAAAATTGTTCACGTCGATGCCGATATTATTTTGATATACATTTAGTAAAAAGCAATTATTATGATATTACAAACAGTTATTTCAATTTTATTTATTGCTGTAGATTAAAAGTATATAGGCAAATGTATTCGGGACTAAATAAAACATGTAATTATTAAAGTAAAGGTTTTAATGTTACAAATTAAACTTAATTTTAAGCACTTTGGTTTGGCTGATTTGTGATTTTATTTTTATTGTAAAACTATAAGAATGAAATTCAATGTGTCATTTAATTTGTGATTTATTGCCCATTACAAACCACCGATTAATTACCTGTAACAAAGTAAAAACACGATTAAAATGATTTGAAAGCGTTATCGCAAAGCAAAGGCTTCAACAACTTCTTCCAAAGCGAATTAGTAATGCATAGATAGGTACATAAATGAGAAGAAGAAATGGCACAGGATGCATAAAGTGAATAGCTGTAACAACAAATATATTAAACTAGCCGATACCCGTGACTTCGTTCGCGTTGGCTTCATCATAAGATATGAATATATAATTAAACAAAATGTAATATTATAAATTAAACAAAATAAAATGTGCAGGTAACTAAATAGACTATGTAAGCGTAGGGCTGTTCGCTCACACCGTGATTTTTTTTTACTTTTCGCCCTGTTATAACCTTCATAACGGTCTGGTATCAGTAGTTCGGTTACTAGTTAACTTCTAAACGAAAAGTCCGATTACGGATTTGAATAATTTAAAGAGGATTAATATTGATACGAATGTTATCATGTTTCGATTCTACCCGCGTTTTGATTGACAAATTTGAACAAAAAACGGTTATTGTAACTTAACTATAATAGTTATACATATTGCCTCGCCAAGTTTTTTGTGACCACTGATGATATATATAGGCTAGTGTCATTCACTGATAATGTAGTTTTCTATTGGTGAAAGAATTTTTAAAATCAGTTAATTAGTTTTTGAGTTCATCTCCATTACAAACAAACATACAAAAATATCAAATCTTTTCTCTTTATAATATTAGTACCCATATAATTAATATATTAATAACTACAACAAACATATTAAAATAGTTGAAACAACAAGAAATATAGCTGTTGTATTAAACATTTAAGATAAATATAGTTTTTGTAGCTACACAACCGAGTTCGGAGTAACGCAATGCTAAACTAAATAATTGATTGAAAGAGAATGCCTGTTTTTGGCATGACACGACTTTGCTATGGGTTGCCACGACGAGACACGACTTTGCTATGGTTGCACATGGCACGCTGCTGTGTGCTAGAGGATCTTTCGGCCTTGCCGTGACGTGTCATGCTATCCCGTCTGTCGGCGCCGACCTTAATACTTTAAGCGTATGATACAAAATGTACTTACAAGGGAATCCTTTACGAAGGAAACGGAAGAGAGACTCCGCCATGTTGCCTGGGGTTGGTGTCGAACATTCTTCCAGAGCCGTCACAATGCATTGGGTGATCTCATCGAACTTGGTACAACGTTGCTGTAAAATTATTTGTTAGAATTTTAATAAATTATGTTATCTTTCAACTTGAACTGCTGTTAAGCGATCAACTCGATAAGATGCCGCAAGTAACTATGTGTGATGCACAAACTTAAGTATTGTAGGTAAGTTTATAATGACGTAGGTCATAGATGTAGATCACTGCCAGAAGTTTCCATAATGGCTGGATATCAAAAGACTTCGGGCGCCGCGGCTTTTCCTTGACAAATACCGGGACTTCCTTTGATAAAGACGCCTTTAGCCATCAGCAAGGGCTAATTCCGATATATTTTTTTTAAATGTAATGAGGGGTTTATTCTGGCTTAACTTTGCATCATCTTAAACGTGAATAATGTCATCATCAAACAAAAATTTTGAATAGATCGCTATCGGCCTATATTTGCCTAGATAGACTCGAAGAGCTCTCGCGATGGACTTGTCGATTGAGATCTACTGTTTGAGCACCAAACCATTCAACTGGTTTTGATGGGATTTTCACTAATGGAACGAGCGATAAATACAATTGAGTTTATTTAACTGAAATAACAATGGCTAACGTCGACGTATTAGTACATGCGAGCCTTTAATGATATCCAGACAGCCAATCTCGTGACAGTAATCGTCCTCTAAGCGTGAAATAACAATGAGGGTTTTCTGAAACCCTCATTGTCAACTGTCAAAATACATATGCGAATTGCAATTTTCTATGTATTTTTTGGTTTAATAATTTATGTTAATAAATTATTAAACTCGACTCTGTGCTATCTGACAGCTGTTTAGACCTGACGCCTACGAAGCGCCGCCTGGTGGCAGAAAAAGTATGGAAAACCCTCATTGTATTATTGTATTTTGGTTCGTAAGAAAGAAATACCAGAAACCCCACCAGTGTTGCTTATATTTATAGGCGATGGTAACCACATACAATCAAGTGGCACGTCATCCTGTCCGCCGAACTTTACATTGAAATCATTGCTTAGTTTTGCTTACTTAATATGGTGCTTACTTAACCACTGCGCTTTTAATTTTAGTATAACTTTTGCTAGTAGTGGCAACCTTTCAATTTGGATTTTGAATAGATTTTTATAAATTTTTACTAATTTGGAAAAGCAGGTACTTTCGTTTATAACTAGTGTGCTATGAGCGATTATGAGTTGTAGTGCAATTGATAGGTACTTTTCTAAAACCAGATAAAATCTTACGTAAGGCCCCTCGGAGGGGTAGTTCGAGAGAAATTTTAAATGCTCTCACATGGAGGTAGGATAGAGGTCAAAAATGACCAAAATCGTCCTTGCGTAATTTAATGAATGGTCCCTGATTGTGTTAAATGGGAAACTCGACGTAAAGAATTACGTGTCCTCTATTATTTATCAAAGAAAGTTAGATTAGTGAACACAGTATGAAATACTTACAGCTTCGGTCAGTTTTTTAGCATCTTCGACACTGGTGATAGACTTCTTGAGGTTCTCAGCGCAAATGCGGATTTTATCTGCCTTCTCTCTGAAGCAATCTGGACCACCCTCAGCGATGAACACTAAACAAAGAGCCAATCGTTGTAGAAACTATTTAGTTTTGAAAATCGATTTCAGTAATTTACCTAATATCGCGTAGGGATATTTCAGCCCAAACGGCCGTCAAGTACACCAAGTAGACTGACAGTCTACTTGGTGCTGCAAGTGCGGTGCCGACCATAGACAACACACATGCGGTTATTTCACGGTGGTCGTCTGTAAGGGGGTGGTTTATTTGATAGTTGAAAGATTATTTTTGTATAATTGCCTCTAATTGTTTCAATTAAAAAGATTAAAAATATCAGTATGCATAAAGGGATTACGGACAACTCAAAATATCGAATAAAAGGAGATACCACGTTGTATTTTGCACCGACCCTAATAGATTGCTCCCGCCCGGCGCACAATGTCACATTCCCACAATGTCAAGTTCGCACAATGTCACTTTCGCAAGATGTCACGTTCGCAAAATGTCACGTTCCGAAAGGTTTGCACAGCATTGATCACAGATTGATAATTAATATAGCAACCCAAACATATAATATTTTAAGTAAAACAAAAAAAAGTCCAAATTTGTTTTATTATTAATTCTAAAAAAATTCTTCACTGATGCTTAAAATGATTTCTTAGGCCTAATCGAAGTGAAGTCAGAAATAATATATCCTACTCCGTGTTAAGGTGCGTACACACCGAGCCAACGAAGGCCAACGAATGATAAAATTAGCGTTGGCTGCCGTTGGTCTCCGGAAGTACGAGCCAATCAGCTAACGCAATTCAGTGTTGCCATTCTGCCAATTCAGTGTTAGATATAATATACCACACTGCCACCGGATGGGCTGCCAAATCACTGCGAAACGCAGTGTGCTCTGCCTCTCACACAAGAAATATTAATTAAAGAGATTTCGAATAATGAGTATGTTTGTATGTTTTGAATAAAGCCCTGAAAAAAAAATTATAAATAAAGCACAGGCAACCCTATATTTAAACACTAATCTCGATTTGAAAATGGTCACACTGGGGTATCCGTTTGTTGACATTGAGCTCGATTCCAGTGTTTTCATTTTTTTAGGGCGAAACCACTAATTTAAAGTATAGCTTAGGGCTATTTTATATTTTTTAGGGATTTGGGGATATTTTGGGTAAAATCAAATATAAAATGACGGTAACACTATTTTATCATAGACTTCGATGTTTGTATGTGATCTGTTATCAGCCGAAGTCTACTGCAATAAATTAAAGTTTTAAGCTTGAAAGATCATCACGGAAATGACTGACACCAAAACCTAGAAGGTGTGATAACACTTCTGTTAACACTGCCATCGTCGCACATGGAGGTGGAAAAATATTCAGTGTACTAAAAAACTTAAAATCCATCAGGAGAAATTGGCTTCATAACGAATCCCTCAATGGTTCGTTGTACACCAAACTCGGCATGATAGACTTTATTTTGGAACCCGAGTGTGCTATGACGAATACAGCTAAAAAATTAAAATCCAGTGCTTCAGCTTCAGTTTCATATTGTCCACCGTCTACTTCATTTCATGATCAATTGCTTACTACAAGTGGTGTTGCTCCGTTGCAACCATTAAGTTGATATGAAAGGGACGATACTACAATACTGCCACTTTTTAATTTCTTAACTAATTTGCCAAGCTGTACCTGATTAATATAATACCCGTTTTTCTACGTCCTTTTTGTATCCCTTCATTAAAATAAAAAATTAAAAGATAAATTTTTTGTTCCATTTCTAAGTTCTTAAATTTTGCGCCCTAAATCAAGAATTTTCGGAGACTAATTTAAGGTATTTAGGGCATTAAAATTTTTTTAGAGCAAAACTAAAATTTCAAAGTGGAAACACTGTTCGATTCCTTTGATGTTACCGCCACGCTTCGGATCGCCGGCAAACGCCAACGAACGTTCGTTGGCGTTCGCTAAGCCGTCCACACCGGACCAACGAACGCCAGCGAAACCCATTCGTTGGCGTTCGTTGGGCCGGTGTGTACGCAGGACCCGCCAACGAACGTTCGTTGGCGTTCGTTAAACCGTCCACACCGGACCAACGAACGCTAGCCAACCCATTCGTTGGCCTTCGTTGGCCCGGTGTGGACGTAGCTTTACAAAACAATAAAGAGTTTTTACTCAAAATATTATTACCTATTTCAACTTCACTTAAACTGTTGTAATTTAGCTTTTTGGTCTATGAATTTTTTTTTCTGTATCTGTATATTGTGTCTTATTTCTGTAAATCGATTTTGGTAAATTTACCTAATCTAACCAAAAATTCTTGCAGATATATTTTTTGTTTTATACATTGTCCGCAGAAAATCTTATTTGGCGTTAGACAATATACGACAGTATTTTCCATCTCTAAGGATTTTCTTTTTATCGCCTTAGAGCGTAACGAATCCTTCAGTTTCGTTGAAAACAGCGCCATGGCTCAGTTGGTAGTGAACCTGCGTTCTGGGTTTTAATTCCCATTCAAAACAAAAAAAAAAAAAAAAAAACTGTCTTAGTCTGGATGTGTTTTCAATTACCTAATTATATTACATTATGCTTTCCTCCGGGAGCGTATATTTGTATTTAGGAAAAAAATGAGTAAATTGTAAGCAATATAATTTGTTGTCATTTTAAGAACGTGATGTTTTGCGAAAGTGACATTGTGCGAATATGACGTTATGCGCCGGGAGGAATAGGTTTAAGGGTAAGGTGTAGCTGTAGATGCACTTACATGCAATCCTGTCGCCGTCTTTGTAACAAATGAAGTCGAGGAGTTGATCGGTACCATTGTTGACGGTGGCGACTTGGCTTCGAATCTCCGTTGACAGACAAGGAGAAATGTTGTTGACTAAAGTGTGGAAGCAGGTTTTGAACTGTGGCGACTTGTTGCAATATCTAAAACAGATTGTAGGTATAGATTAACTGATATACTCTTTTTTAATAGCAAGGCTAGCCCTGATGTAAACTTCATTCCAATAAGGTTTAAGCGCGATTTAGTCTTTGGATACATGGACCATGTTCTGAATTAAAAGCAAAGGATGCTATTTATCTCGGCAGCAAGTTCGTACATTTCACACTAGAAATAAAACGTAGGTAGCGATTATATTCTCTTTGGCTAGAATACCTATGATTTAGATGGCGATTTGCATATTTTTATAATTAGTTCTCCATTATTAAGCTAGGTGGCGCTTTTCGTGTACATATTTAGACAGCGCTGTAGACTGTGGCTGTAGTCTCTTTTCGGTGATATCACAGTCTAACCATACTTACGTCATACAGTCAGGCAACGAATGTACTTGCGTAGAGCAACGTTCGGCGAACTCGCTTCAGTTTGCAGGCTCGAACATTGAGCGTTGCCCGACTGTATGACGTAAGTATGGTTAAACTGCGGTGATATAGTGTTTTAAGTGCTCGTACTCATGAAAAATTTGATACACACTTGTATAAAATTAGTTCATAGATATTCCTATCGTATAAGGAAAAATTTGAAAGTTTGCTAAACGGTTTTTCAATAGTTGTATTTTTTATACTCGGCCTCATCAGCAACAAGATTACAACGTCCAACTTTGCTGTTATAACCAAATGTAATTGACGCTAAACTCGAAAAATATACCTACTTAACCTTGCTATTCAAAAACATCAAGTCATTGAATATCTATATAAGTACTTCTATATATAAGAGCCATCTATATAAGTTTTTCTACTTAAATTCTACAGATGGCGCCAAAACAATTTAAAACGTCATTTTTTAAATTTTAAAGATTATTTCTTTGTTATTAGATTATTCTAGCTATTGTTGACAAATCAATTAGTTTTTTAAATAATAAAGGAATCAAAATAATGCGTAATTTATTAGAAAATATCAAACAAAAACTATAATGAAAAACCGAATTGCTAAGTACGGTGTAGCCGCAGTTGGAGGACGACAAGGCAAAGTATGTAAATAATTTCATAGTATTTTGTACCTTAAGTGCTTTCATTATAATTCAAATTTCATTGTTTTATACTTCGGCGGAATGCCGATGCAGCACGTACCGTCCTCCAATGTGTGCCGGCCCTCAACTCAATACACACGCGACAATGGTTAGGTATTGGTAAGTATTCGCTGCGTCACCAATAGGTATTCCGCTTGCGTAACTACATAGCAGCTATATTATTTTCAAAGAGTGTCCAATGATTGCTTTAACTGTAGGTATATTGAATATATGAGCTTACTTCTTGAAGACCTCATCGAGTGCTCCGTTAGGTTTAGCCGCTTCAATTTCTTGAGTAAGAGTTTCAACATTAATAAGTTCCTTCAAGCAATCAACAAATTCTTTGCCAGATTTCTGAAACAAAAAAGAGCACAATTTAAATAAAAAAGTTACAGAATAATTCCACGTTTATGAGGGTAGTTACTTTGTTATTGTTAGAATATTATGCTATTGATAAATTTGGCTTAGTTATTTAGATATTTGGCCTTATTAGGGTTCCCTACGTCCGAATAAAAAAACTGAACCCTTATAGAATCACTCGTGTGTCCGTCTGTCCGACCCCCCCCCCATCTCTGAAACTACTGAACCTAAAATTTTGAAAAAAAAATATACAGAATTTAGTTTTCTACTTATAGATTATAGGAAAACCTATAAGAAGTCCATGATATTAAAATAACATGGTAAATCACTCAATATTGTGTAACATCGTACGGAACCCTCTTCACGCGAGTTCAACTCGCACTTGTCCCGTTTTTTATTTAAGTAAAACTTGTACCTAAAGTTTCGTTCATCATCTCAGCGGTAGGACGTCCACTGCTGGATACAGGCCACCCCTCTAATCTTTCAAAAGGACCGGTCAGAACCAGCCTGGATCTAACGTCGACCCGCGACCCTTATCAGATAGTCTGTCCACCTTGTGGGTAGACGTCCTACGCTACGCTTGCCGGTCCGTGGCCTCCACCGGATAAACCAACCGGATGAACGGGATTTCCAACCCCAGCGGCAGTCGTCTCTCTTTACTGCGGAACTCTCCATTCCTGATTCGATCTCGCAGCGTAAGCCGAGCATAGTCCTTTCCATAGCTCGTTGAGCGACGTTGAGTTTTTTTGGTTATAAACCACGTTTCAGCGCCATATGTCATCACTGGCAACACACATTGGTCGAAAACTTTTGTTTTAAGGCACTGAGGAATTTTAGACGAGATGTCTCGGAGCTTCCCGTACGTTGCTCATCCGATCTGGATTCGACAAATTGACCTTCTTCTCCAAGTTGGCTCTATGTAATTGGACTGTTTGTCCCAAGTAGATGTACTCTTTGTCTCAACAATTTCGAGAGTTGAATGCCCATTTGTACTGGGGTGGGCACAATATGGACATTAGACATAACTTTCGTTTTGTCCATATTTATCTTAAGGACTACCCTTTGGGAAACTCTTGAGGCCATCGAGCACCGTGTTGAATTCTCTTATCGACTTTGTTAGGACCAGAATATCGTCGGCAAACTGAAGGTGATATACTCGCCGTTAATGTTGATGCCAAGTCCTTACCATTTCAGGAGCTTAAATGCATCTTCCAAAGCGACAGTGAATAATTTCGGAGAGAGTACATCTTCCTGTCTCACACCTCTTCACAATGGAATTGCCTGTGTGCTCTGCTCCTGTACTCGAACCGACATGCTGGCCTTACTGTACAAACACTTCAAGACTTCGATATACCGATGGTCAATGCGACATCGCTGCAAAGACTCAAGTACTGCCCATGTTTCGATTGAATCGAAGGCCTTCTCATAGTCCACAAATGCCCGACATAGTGGAAGGTTAAACTCCTCGGTTTTCTGTAAAACTTGCCGTAGCATATGGATGTGATCTATGGTACTATAGCCTTTCTCAAAACCCATAGGATGGAAGTCATCAAGTCTGCGTTCCAGACTATACCCTCTAAAACAACTTTTAAACACGTTTTTTAAACACAAATCACCTTTTTTTGAAGAATCGCACCATCACGCCCTTGTTCTATACTTCTGGCGTTATACCGCTGAATAGGACGAAAGTTTCTTTATTATGCGCATATTACACAGATTTCGTTACAGGCATCGGTAGTTCAATGGCAGAATACCTAGCTTACAGATGAGGTGATCCAGGTTCGAATCCTGGCCGGTGCGCGTAGTGCGAACTGCAAAGCTAGCCGCTTTGTGTTTCGTACTTTTTGTTAAAATGTTATATTGAAACAATATCTTTTTGCCAGCTATAAAACTTTTTATTTTGCAATATTCATTCAGATATGATGATTAAGGCGAAAAATTCCACAACTTTAGGACGATACAGTCATCGTTCTGTAAGCTATCGTGCATATTTTAGGTACCTATATTGCATTTAGCACTAAATGCACGCGTTAGCTTTTAGTAATTAAAAACTGATAAAGCGATAATGTGCCCATACAGCACATTCTTTTAAAATACCCACCGATTACCTTTTTTTAAAACTACCTACCGATTTCCCCGCAAGTAAGTCTAATATCGACATAATATCCATTTCTTATAATATAATAATATACTCGCGTTTCGTTTGAAACGCAAATTCCATTATGAAATAGTACTAAATGATGGAAGTTAAAAATTTCAAGTTCCTTAAAATAAGGCAGCAAAGATATTGTTGTCCAATGTATGTATTACTTATCTTACTTATTTTATTACTTTCTTTGTATTTTGCAATTTGCGTTTATAAAAAATTACGCAGCGAATTAGCAGTTATAAAAAATAGGATTGTAATTTATCAAATGTATACCTACCTTGAATTGTTATGCATACATATTATATAAATGTTGTGTCATGAAAATCGCATACAATACTGCGCATTCAAGGAATACATTACGTAATTTTTTTATATACCTAATCCATATATACCATATTTTTGAACACACTCATTTCGTTAATAAACACATATTATGTAAATATCGTCACAAGCATCGGTATTTCAATGGTAGAATACCTGGCTACCAAGCGGGGAGATCCAGGTTCGAGTCCTGGCTGATGTACGCTGTGCGAACTGCAAAGCTTAAACGCTTTGTGTTTCGTACATTTTCTTGTTTCATTTTTTTCGAAATTCTAATCCAAAAACTAAAATATATGTTTTTTGTTGTAAAGAAAATACTTTTTTCATGAAACAAAATATCTATCGGTTTTCCTGTAAAACATAATTTATTTTATAAAATTAATTTTCAAGTAATTAATAGGTTAGGTACCCTCTTACACATTTATTTTCTAATATTTTTTATAGTTAATATAGATTTCCTATATTTAGGTCATATTGATTTTATTGCGAATAGTTAGGTACTACTCGTATTCACCTTCAGCGTACATGCGCACAAGGCAGCCAGGTCGTGCTTGGTCGCGCCAACATGAACTAAAGCAACAGCTCACTGTTAACACAATTTGAGAAATACCTACCGATGATAATATTTCAATCAAAACTACCCACTACCCCACTGAAATTAAACAAAAATAAACTCACTAAAATAAGTCAAAAATATTGAATTCACGAAGTTATTTGGTAGATATTTAAAAATTTTAATCTATTATTATTTCACATGTTTTATTTATTCCTTAGTTTTAAATTTTTTTAAATTTAATTATAAAAACAAAAAATGTTATAAAAAAAAAATTAAATTAGATATCCGTTAGTAGCGGGGCAAGGCCCAAACTACCGGTGGTTAGGGCTGCAGAGTGAGGAACCTCCTGACAATTCGTGCCGTGTCAAGAAGCATTATTATTATTTTTTCATTTTAACTCCTCCTTCCCCTCCAAAAGTCAAAATGAGGGGGAGGCGGTGGTTACCCCCGACAGAAGCACAGTCGGTCGGGGTTCAGGGCGACAAGGACAGTAACCGACGCACTATCCTGGCCGTATCGAGCAGCACCGCTCTCTGCATCCGGGATTCCGTGGAGGGAACCGCCACGGAATCCCAACCGCCCCAGATTATCCCTGAGGCTGACCGGGATCAAACCATTTACGGACAGAAAAACTGGGATGATTTCAGCGGATGCCACGGCCCACATGTCGACGATCTGGTCGGAGGGTCTCTCCAGGATGACCACAGGCTCGTCATATGTCCTCTGTGCCATCCTTTATGATGTACTTCTGGTAATTCCGCGTCTTGAACACCTGACCTTGTATCGCACAGCCAAAACCCTCGGTCTCTCCGAAGAGATCGCCGAAGCGCAGCCAGTGCACGGAGGCTTTCGAGCCCGTTCCCACTTATCCGATCAGTCTTTTTTCTCGGTCAGTCTAAATAGACGGATGTGCCAGTGGCAGTACAATTTGTATGGAGCTGTTCACATTATGACTGATCCGGGAAAAAAGACTGATCCGAGTTATTTGACGGACGTTTTGCCACTGCGGCGATCAGTCAAAACGCCCGGATCGGATGAGTGTGAACGAACGTTGCGTCAAGACTGAAGACGAGACCCCCTCTGCCCCGCCCTTCCTCGCTAGTCTCATTCGGCGTCAGTGCTCGTGCAAAATGGACGTGGACGCTTGCGCGTTAATATCGCTAGTCGAAATACGAAATACAAACGTAAACTGGCGGCGAGTCGAAACACCGACCTACCGGCAAAACAGACTGATCGGATATAATGTGAACACCCACGTCCGGCGTCTGGTTTCAGGGCAAAAAGACTGATCGGATAAGTGGGAACGGGCTCTTACGGTCAACACAAGGCTCATGGAGAGCCTTGTAAAACCGCCCGTGCAGCTCTTCCTCCTTCCATACGACCTCCCAGGCAGAGGCGCTCGGCACTATCGAATCTCGCCATTGCTGATCGGCCAGGGATAGGGGGGTGAGTCCGTTGTCACAGTCTACGATCGCCCTATGGAGCCCGCCACCCGAATCAGTCAAGAAGGAATTTCCAAGATTGCACATCTCGCGGTTATTATTATTATTGTTATGTTTGTTCCTCAGTCACGCTTAAACAAGTAAATGCTTTTAATATTAATAGCATTTATTACTAATAAGAAGAAATTTGTCGCTCAGAACATTTTATTTTTAATTCTATAACTGATACATAGATGGCGCAAGAGGAACTACGCCGCGGTCATAATTCTGAACTATTGAAACACGTAAAAGGCGCGTTCGGTGCTGCGAGCAACAACTAATATCTGGTTTCTGAGGTACTTTTGTAGGCGTGTGAGCGTTTCCGAGCAACCAGATGTAAGAACTGGGGCAAGAAACCAACGTTCAGAAACCGGGCTTAAGTCTATTATTGTTATTTGTTATGAGACAAAAATTGTCATAAACAAAAATAATGGTACATCAATTTCTAAAATCACCAATGAATAAACAGACGCTGTTTTATATTACCTATTGTAACATACGGATAAAATCAAAACATAAGTACTCAAAAGAAGATCTCCAATAAGTGCCATCTATTTCTATATTTTGGGATTTGACATTTGATCCAGGCACCAGGCAGTGACTTTTTAAGTATTTCCATACAAGAAGAAGCATTAAATCTTTGTAAATTTTATCTTTCCTTAAATAGGCACTCGTAGTGAGGTTATGTGACGACAATCGTCACTTAATATTATTAATTAATTTGTGACGATTAAGATTAGCAATTAAAATAAGACCAAATTTGGTTTAAATATTGGTCGCAATTATTGTTTTCTGGTCCTAGATAAGCATGCCCTTGCCAGGCGTGTGTGAATTGTTTCTCTAATGTGTGAAATAACACACCTTATGCGCAATGAGATTTTGTGCGGTAAGTCAGGAATTTACCTCAACATCCTCGACTTTGTCGGGGTTGCCGGCTTTGGTGCATTCTTCTTTGAGGAGATCTTTAAGTTGCTGCCTCTGATCATCTGTCACTTTATACTCCTGCGCTAGAGCACCTGAAACATAAATTTCCAGTTATTTGTGTCCAGATTAATAAGATATCCCAGCAAACATTTTTGGTTGAAATTACGATAAAATCACCTATTCTAGGTAGCAATTTTAATGGTGACCTAAACAAGATACCTCGAATCGACGTGGAATCTTCGTGGAATCCACCTAAATGGGGAAAAAAAGCACGTGCCGGCGAAGTGTATTCGACGTAACTTTAGTAACTAATAACCATTAAGTCAACGCGTAGGTCATCATCAGGTCAATCAGGTAGTTGCAATTACTAATTTGGTAATCCTAACCAGTTTTATATGTGGTTGCGACGTATTTTTTCCCATATAATTATTTGTTGAGGTAATATTTTTCTCAATTATGATGTAGTGTAAAGAGAACAAAAATATATTCCCTTTTCGCTCGGAAACGATAAAATGAATATCTTACAAAATAAAAACAGTTTTTAACTCCAGCAATCATGGCGGCCAAAAACTTTTTGTATTAAATATTAGTGAATGAACTTGGTTGATTTCGCACTCAATGCCACTAAATCTTGTGGCATGAAAATTTTTTCGTGTAATATGTTGGGTTTACGTTGAAAACTGCTGATGGGCTTCAGAAATACGTAAGTATTAAAAAACTTTAAAATTAAATATGCCTATATTTGTTTTAATTCCAATGTCATAACTGAGGTTTGGTGTATTTCGTTACTTAAACCTTGCTCAAATACTATTTTAATCTAAATATTAGCAAATAATATGTACTGTTTGTCGGTATTATTAAAGAAAATACAAAATAAATTATGCAATTTATAATATCATTTCTTCATTTTAACAAAATAAAATGGCGGCTCGACTAGATTGTAAAATTTTCCTTGAAATCGACTTATAAGTATTAGGGAAATATTTTAGGTCAGTTTGACATAATTTTTAAGACTTATTAGGACAAGTTACCTATTTAAGTCTAAATTACTTTAAAGTCAAATACTATGCAGTCGGTTATGCGACCAATAGGTAACAATTACTTACTAGTGGTGTGGTAGGTGACGCGACCACCCCGCGACGTAATAAATTTACTAGTACTCGTTTGGCAGTACTTCGTTGTAGATCAGTTTTGATCAAATAATATAGAATATATAAAGTACAGAAGTGCAACTACCGGTATTTAGAATATTTGAAAGGATTCTTGATTGAAATTTCCACAGGGAATTTCTGTCTAATCTTCGTCTATTTATCCGTCCATTGCTTGAAGTAAATTTATTTTATTTTACAGATTATATCATTTTAGATAAGAAGGATGAGCTATTAAATAGTGGAAACCGAATCATATATATTATTTATATATTATATTTTTAAGTAAGCGACGCGCGAACTGTATAGAAAATTAATAAACAAGTCGCACAAATAGTTTCATGGTTGGAAGAGGTGTCGGATTTCGAAGAAGATGGTGCATATAGTTTATTGGAAAATATATCCTGAAAGTGATAGGGAAAGTGGGCATAGTGATCATAATACTGACAAAGTTACTGTGCAACGAACATTGTATGTACACGTGCCAGGACTATTTTGCTGAAAAGCATGCTGTAGATGATGAAAACGTTTAATTTTGTAAAAAATTTCAATTTTTTTTTTAATGTAAGCTAAGAGAAAACTGTTAAAATTCAAAAAAAATTACCTAAGATTTCCCAAAGCATCTTTTTCTACTCTTAAGTATAATCTATAATAAATGTTACTTTTTCTAATAGTTTATGATTTATTTTATCCCATTAAATGATTTCACACTGATTTATCCATCGTTTCAAACAAAAAATCACGTTACGTATGGGCGGTAAAATGCTCTCCACGAAAAGGCGCAACTAATTTAAAACTAAATGATAGTTTAGTATATCTACACAACTTTTATTACTTGATTTTTTTTAAACTCAGTTTATGTTATAATTTAATTTGATATTATTTATACATGTTTACGTTTTGCGCCAAAAGAAAAACGCCACTCAAATGTCATTATTTTTATTAAAAGATCAATGGAAAGCATATTGTCGCCAATATTCCATTGTTTATTGTTTATTTATTGTTATCATTAGATATTCTTGTAACCCAATGTGCTATTTGCGTTAGGAGTTCTTTGCCTGATCGAGCAATTTACTTTAATTCACCAAGAGAATTTTCAAACTGACATTTCAATTTTCAAGAAAGACGAGCCGAAAACGAATTAAAACCCAATCGAAACCGAGTGAGTGCACAAACACCCTTATTATGCAGTTTACTTTCCTCGTGTCGGATAATACAAGAACGTCAAGGCTTATCTCAGTAAAATTATGGTTAGAATCACATTTGGTTAGGTATAGCTATTAACTTAGAGCGTCACAGACAAAACATTTAATTTTCGTTATTGAAACACCTTCCTGTATAACATGATTCATTTCATCTATAAACTCGCGAAAAAATGGCTCCAAAGGAGGTTTTCCAGTTCCATAATAAATTACTGCAAACATTGGATTGACGTTTGGCATGCCATATAATGCAAATGTAATAGGTTATACTTCGGAAGCAGTACTATTAAAAAGAGATATGCCATTTACGTTAATCAATAACTTAATGCACGTTACAGAACTTATATCAATAATCGAATTTTTTTCCAAACTGTTCCTAACACCTTGATACCAAAACTTCCCTTGTCCCATGGACTTTATAACGACATCGTCAGATTTGAGCAATGATCGCCCATCATTGGATAATTTAAAACCGTATTTATTTAGTAAACCTAACAAATCGTTGAGAGATGACGAGGTAGGTTTATGCTGTACCGTCCATTTTTTGAAATCTTCGACAAGTTTTATTGGGTTTATAAAAGCTGAGTCTTCATTTGCTAAGTCTTCGTTTACAGAATCTTTAATTTTCTGACTCTTCTTTATTTGAAAATGTGGATGCAAATCCGCAAAACTATCGCCAGTTGTCTCTATGTTGGAAATAGTACAGATATTATGATTTAACTTTGATGTGTCAGAAAAAAAATGATGTGGGGGCTGATGGCTGATTATCGATCGTTAGAATATTCACTGATAATCGTCTTACTCCTGATATTTTCTTACATACTTCACCCATTCCAGCTTCGATTTTCCTTTTATATTTTCTACAGTAGGTGCTAGAATGTCTGTACAGTTTTTTGTCCTTGCCCATTATAGCAAAAGCAGTCCGAAATCAATTTTTAAACAAAATAACTGACACGTCGCGAAAACGTGATTTACCAAAGAACGACTTATTATAACGTTAACTTCAAAGTGCGATCTTCAGCTCAGATATATTAGTCGCATTGCCAAGTAAGTCCAACTTTGAAGTTATTAGAAGATGACCTGCTGGTATCGCAAATGCTTTAAAAGTATTTTTTACTTCATGGTCGGATCCCGGTATTTGCTGGAGGTAAAATAAACTCCAAATTTGGTAGCAAAATCGACATAAAAGTCGATGACCTATTAGGTCACCGAATAAGAAATAATTACGTCGCAAATACTAAGTATACACTTAGAAGTATTTGTGACCTTATTGGTCAAGAGTTAAGGTCAATTCTACCATATTTTTCGACTTCTTTTCATCCAATAAGTCTCTTTACTTTGTGGTGGGATGGGTGAGTGAAAATGACGTTATAATTAACTTATATTTTAGCCTTGGTGGTAAAAGTGTATATTATGTCAAAAGGGGTGGTGCGTTGGAAGTAGCTTTTACCTAAGTAGGTAAAAAAGCCTCGGCTCCAGGAAAAATACCTTAAAAAAATGGAACTGGCCCTTTTTGTGTTGTCGTTCTTTCAATAAACTGAGATTTTTTTTTGTGTTGTCGCCAATTAAATATAAAACTTCGAATAAGGTTGCTCTTGTGATACATCTGGCACATCAAAATGTACGGCTGCGAAACATGGACTCTCAAGGAGGATACTATCGGACCTTTCGGACGTTTACGGGAATTCTAAATATGGTGCAACCGCCGATTGCTTCACATTAGGTGGACCTATAAGGTCAGAAATGAAATCTCAAAGGGATTAATATGTCTCGGATACCCAAGAAGATTGAATATCCTGGTCACTTGCTTAGAGACAGAACAGATATATTCTGTTTCAGTTAGACGTATTAGGCGAAGGAGAAAATCGTGGTTACGAAAGATCCGAGAGTGGTCTGTAATTGCCCAGGTCGAGCAACTGTTACAGTTTGCTCTTGACAGGGACAGGTTCAAGGTGTTGACGGCCAACCTTCAGGACTTAGGAGGCACTAAGAGAGAGAGAGAGAGAAATGAAAATAAAACGGAATGTACAGATTAGGACAGTGTTTGAATACATATTTACCATACATCTTTAGAAATTAAAGATATCAATAGAAAATAAAATTTCAAGAAATGTTAAATTGTGTGACCAAAAAAAAAATTATTACTTTATTATTATTATACAAAATTTATACAATGTTAAAAGCTGTATAAATTTTGTTTGTGTAAATACATCAAGTGTTATGTATGAGACGTCACTTGTTGTCTTTAGAGCTTCGTTTGAGACGAAAATTTTTCAGAATTATAATATTTTGACATAAAATTATTATATACCTATATATTTTTTTATGTAACAGACATTCTTCAACTTTTGATATTTTTTTAATAAAGGCAATGGTTTAGACTAAGTCAACATCGCAAGGCTGAGTAAGTTCACTGGATCCTTTAAGATATTCTGGTGAGCTTTCCGGTTCTTCGAAATCGCTTAAGGGGATCGACATTCACAAAGACTTAATGTAAACCGCAAAGAAAATTAGTTCGAAGAATAATTTTGTTTTACTTATATAGTTTATGAACCATGGAGCATTTGTTATTATTTTAAGTACGTTATTCTGGTACCGTTGCAGTATTTCCACGTTAGAGTTTTTAGCAGAACTCCACAGCTCTATGCCATATGTCCATACAGGCTTCAACACAGTCTTGTATATGAGCAGTTTATTATTTAAGGATACTTGCGATTGTCTCTCCATGAGCCAGCTCAGTTTCCTTAGCTTGTGATTGAGTTCATCTCGTTTTTTTGTTATATGAGTTCTCCACGTTTGTTTTCTGTCCAGATACACTCCAAGATACTTAGCAACATCACTATGAGGCAAGACAGTTCCCCCAAGTATGACTGGTGGGCAGCTTTCCTTGCGTAGAGTAAATGCGATTTACTCGCACTGACTCTTATGCGCCACTTTCTCATCCATTCATCAATGCTATCGAGATGCTGTTGAAGAGTTATTGATGCCTTACTTGGGTCTTTATTGCTACACATTGCCGCAGTATCGTCTGCAAAAGTTGCCGAGAGCACATAATTGGTTTCTGGTATATCAGCCGTGTACAGCAAGTAGAGTGTCGGTCCAATTACAGAACCCTGTGGTATGCCTGCTTTTATGTCGTAGAACCTAGAATAAGAGTCATTCATTTTCACTCTAAATATCCTTTCTTCCAGGTATGATTTCAAAAGAACATAGAGGTTTAGTGGAAGCCGACTCTTCATCTTAAACATTAGACCTCGATGCCAGACTTTATCAAATGCCTGTTGGATATCCAAGAAGACTGAGGAGCAGTATTCTTTCTTCTCTAGAGAGTTCCTTATCTTTTTAGCTACTCTATGGACCTGCTCTACCGTAGAATGTCCGCTTCTAAAACCGAATTGGTGTTGTGGAAGAATTTCGTTTTCCTTGAGATGTTCATTTATTCTAGCCAGTAGGATCCTTTCAAACAACTTTGACATCACTGGTAAAAGGCTTATTGGTCTATATGAAGTAACGAGATGCGGAGGTTTACCCAGTTTCGGTACCTTTATTATTTCCGACACTTTCCAAACTGCCGGCCAGTGAGCCAATCGCAATATTCCATTAAAGAGCAGTGCCAAAAACACAGTTGCCTTTTTTGGTAGTTGTCGAAGGATCTCAGCAGTTATTAAGCAGAATCCCGGGGCTTTATTTAGTTTGAGATTCAATATAGATTTTCGAACTTCTTTAGGAGAACAGCTACGTATCGGAGGACTGAGTTGAAAATCTGTTTCTAGGAATTTTTGTAGTTCTGCTTCCATCTCAGCATCACCATCGTTTGGTGTGAAAACCTCTCCAAGAAACGATGCAAAAGCTTCAGCACGTTCGGTAATAACAGAACTTCATGAATACTTGAAAGTCAGAACAGTGAGGGAAGAGATAGAACACAGATCAAAGTGCTATAAGAACCGCATAGACGCACACACCAACAGTCTTGCTGTAGGCCTTGGTGAATCCCTACAGAGTAGACGACTCAGGCGCCAGTACATATGGGACATAATATAAGGGGAGTGACAGGATCTTCATTGGAAGTCCAGTTCTCGCACGTTAATTTCAATCACACAAACTATCTGCTAATGGCTCCAGGAGCCGATCGCATGATATTGGAAAAAAAAACTTATATAGTTTAATTAAGAGAGGCGAAGGATGAAGTCGTGGTCACGAAACATCCGGAATTGGTCTAAAATTGCCTCAGTCGAGCAACTGTTCTAGTTGGCTCTTGACAGAGACAAATTCAGGGAGTTGAGGGCCTTCAGGACTGAAGAGACACACACACACAGAGAGAGTTTAAGAAAATATTTCTCTAAAATTCATCTCAAAGTTAGGACAGAAAGGTAAAATAATGTATGGTCTAGTTTAACTTAAAACTTGGTATTAATGCTTCTTAACAAATTTAATTAATGAAGTATATTCTAATTACTAAGAGGGTGGGAAGTTTGTAAGGGAATTTTATTAGATAGTATTAGCTAAACTGCAATACCGAACGCCATAAAACCTTTTCCATAAAAAATACAGTCTTATAAAAATACAGTTTTTATACAGTGAAATTTCAACGCGGCCCATGCCGCTGGGAAAAGTAAGTGGAAGTATAACAATACACAATTAAAAATATAGATATATGTGGATTAGCCACTGTGGCTTAGCAGGAATTGTTAGTGCCTACATTGGACTCTTGAACTTAAAATTATCTTTTAAGTAATTTGACAATTGGTAAGTACTCGTTAATAACTTAGCAACGTGATTAAGTTGGCCTAAATAAGTAGATAGGTACCTACCGTATACATTAAGTAATCAAAAAGTAAACAACGTTTACGAAAGAGGTCGTTACATATCAACGATGGGTCATTGGAGAAAAATATAAGTCACAGTGCATTTATTGAGCAAAGCGTGTATTCATAACTAATTAAAGAAATGTTTTATTTGTTAAATAAAATTAATAAGTTTTAAGAATATAGCAATTAGTTAACGACCGTATTTAAAGTCTTTAACTGTTTTAAGTTCATTAACTACATAATTGTAGTATCAATTATAGTATCTTTAAATAACTATATTAGTTTGAAAATGCATAGGAATTAATTGCACAATCTGCTAATATTGTAACAAATTTTTTTTTTTAATTTAAAATTTCATTTGATGAGCCATTTGGTCGAGTGGGTAAAAGGTGCTTGCCTTAACGCTCCGACTCAGGCGTCTCCATTCTCGGCTGGACCAACTTCGGAAATAAACTTTTCATGTTGGTCTGAGCAAATAGTAGCAAGGTAATAGTAGCAGTCATATGGGCAGCCCGTCTGGCGGCAGTAACCACCCCCTTACAGAAGACCACCGTGAAATAACAGCACATGTGCTGTTGTGTTTCGGTGAGTGAGTAAGGGATGCCAGAGCCCATTTCCCATTCTACTGCAGTCGGCAGCGCACTTGCAGCAGTTTAGGTGTTGCTTGTGTTATAGGCGACGGTAGCCACCTACCATCAAGTGGACCGTCAGCCTGTCTGCCGACCTTAACATAATAAAAAAATTTTAAAAAAAAGGTACACTGCATTTCGCAGTCATAATTTGGGCAGCCCGTCTGGCGAAATGACCACTCTACTACACAGAAGACCACCGTGAAATAACAGCATGTGTTTCGGTGAGCGAGTAGGATGACAGAGCCCATTTCCCTATCCTTTCCTATTCCTTTCATTGAGCTGCTTGAGTTGTTGTGTTTCGGTGTGTGAGTAAGGGATGTCAGAGCCCATTTTGCTATCCTTTTCTAACATCTTAATCCTGCAACACCGGAGGCGTTGCATCTATTGATAGGCGACGGTAGTCACCTGCCATCAAGTGGACCGTCAGCCTGTGTGATGACATTTACATAAAAAAATTTGGCTAACATTTGTTTTGTTGAAATGAAAACAGGCAAAACATAATTTAAAAATTAACGAAAAAAATTGACGCTAATAAAAATTGCGAAAACAAGGATCGTGGAGACGTAGTAACGTCGGCATCAGTTCAATTGATGGACGAGGTAAATTGGTAAATGGATGGAAACGAGCTGCACAGGAAGAGGGGAACGCTCGAATTGAATCCCTAATTTGTGCAACGAGCACAACTACCTACTTAGGTATCCAACTGTTCCAACTTACAAAACAATTTAATTGACGAATGCACTTTCTATTGCATTCTGTCTTTGAAATCTATTAACTACCACTGCTGGCTAGAAAATGGTCATCAGAAAGGAAGCTAAAAATGACTTGACTTCAATAATAGCTTGGTCCAAAACTCCTAATACTTAGCATGTTACAGCATATAACATAATATGGCTAACAGAATCTTTGACATGTAATTTGATAAGTATTAACCTAACTCTATTTCAATCTCAGAATACAGAATCAATGATAAAGCGACGCAGTCATGTTTGAATGCCTCTAGACTTGCAAGGAAATAGGATGGGGTCAAATTTTACGTAGTAATTTTTTTATGGGCGTGATTATTTATTTAGGAATTATTATTTTTGTATCACAATTTGGAAGAAATCGTTCGTCTGAGTCTGTCGTGCTGAGTCCAAAAAAAAAATAGTTCTGCTGAGTCAAATGAAGTAATCCAAAATACTTGCAATACATCCCATCCTATTTCCTTGCAAGTCTAGAGGCATTTAAATGCACGCTGTAACGACATAATGATGCTGTAACGAAAAATAATGTAAAGTCAGGATAAGAAAAGGTTCGTCACCTGAAAGTCGACATTTGCTTGCACCAGGACAATTATCAGTCATGCCAAACTTTCATTTCTGTCAGTTGTCTGCTTAGTGCTTTAGTTTCAAAAGGTACTAAGAGTCGACGACTTGATAAAGGAATTAATTTACTGACGAAGGTTTTCGTACCCCGACTGTACATTCCATAATACGTGCCTTATTCACAGAGTGATTACTCGTTTAGAGTAATTTTTGTTTTCTTAACTTTATGCGTGATCGTGGTTTCTAGTTAGTTCTGTATTCCGAGATATTAATATAGAATTTTAAGAGTTATTTCGGTTCAGTCTAAGAAGAGCATGCTCAACATTTGTCTTCGATTCAGCAAATACATACATAGAGACGAAAAATTTGTTAGTAAATATCAACATGCCAAATTACATATTATATAATTAAGAAAATAATTTGAAATCTTTTAATATTGAAATAATTTAAGTACCTAATATTGAAATTTATATGGAAAGTTTAATACTAGAGCGAGTGTCTTTAATGCAACAAATACAATTTACCCATATAAATTATTTAGGTTCCATTTTTTTTAAATGTTCAATACCCTATTTAAAATTCAATCATTTTTATCTGTAAATCTTCCTTTTGCATTTATTTATAAAAACATTTTAAGTGTTCCAAAAATATTTCTTCGTGAAACGTTACGTAAGAATTTATCTAATATATAAGACAAAAAACTTTTCCATGTGTTTTAGAAATTTTAAATAATAATTAATTTAAGTACATAGATAGATAGATAAGATTAATACTTGCAATTGCAGATACTTATTTTGCACGTTATGCATACAAAAAAAAATATTTTTCGCAATTATGAATTGTATTTTTATCAGGTGAAAAGGCCTGAACCGTTATTTAAAATAAATTAAAGGATATTTCAGCGTTGTTACACAATTTGTTTAATAGTAATAAAAGTTGCCGCATCAAACAATCAAACTTTAAAACACTTTATGTATATACAATGTTCAGGAATTTATCTATATTTATATTATATGTATATACATATTATAAATAAAGTCACTGTCCGCTTCTGTCTGTTTTTCCGTTAACTTCCTTTAGACCACTCAACGGATTTTGATACGGTTTTTACTAATGGAAAGAGCGATAAACGAAAAATATGTGTGTATATAAATTGCGACAAAAAAGTCGGGAGATATCAAAATTTGGCTTAGGCTCATAAAACTCACTTTCTCGGAAGGTGAAAAAAGTCTCAAAAAGTGCACTTCCCAAAACACTTTCTCAAATAGAGCACATTATCTCAGAAGGTGCACTTTCCCAAAGAGTGTACTTTTAGAAAAAGTGCACATTTCGGGAAAGTGAGTTTTATGAGCCTAAGCCCAAAATTTCAACCTAAAAGCTATTTGTATGACTCACCGACAGCCAAGAGGGCGACGAAGAGCGTTTTCCACATCATCTTTGGAACTACTGATGAACACTGACAATCTTCCTTCAGAATGTTGAGTGTCAACTGAACGCTACAAACAACTAAACATATATTTATACACTTGATACTGGTTCTCTTTGCTCATTTGATTGGAGACTATTCACAAATCACTCGTTAATAGATGACAAATAAGGATAAATAGTCATAATAATTATACTATACGACAAGTAAATGTAATGTTCATTATTTAATAGCCTTAAAGAGTATAATTCATTTATGAAGTCGTTATTTTCTAAATTGCTCTTCAATGTTCTCACTTTTTAATTACAAGTCAAAATAAATGTTAGTTTATTTTGAAAATTATTTTGAAGTTAAAACTTATTACTTGAACTATTTAGTAAACTTATTATTTAGTAACTAATTAATTGCTAAGTAACTTAGTACTAACCAGGCACGTATCCAGACTTTTGGTTCGGGGGGGGACAAACATTGAAACAATCAAGTGAATTGTGTAAAAATCGCTGTAATCACTGTACTTTACTTTAATTTTTCTGAAAAATCTTTCACAGGTTTTTAGAGAAATCAAGAAACTACTTTTTTCCATCGCAGCTATGAATGTAGACGCAGTTTGGGCAACAGTTCTGTTTGTGCAGGATAGTTCTCTCAATGTAATGACAATAGGTTTGAGTAACTCACTTTTTTATTCCTTTCTGAATGAATGACATCTATCGTTTTTTTTTCAGTCAGATTTCGGAGGGGGGGGGATAAATCCCACCTATCCCCCCCTCTGTATACGTGCTTGGTACTAACAGTAAAAAATACCATATCTACCTACGGTAGGTACTACATATATACACGTTTTAGGTACGGTTTCCTTTATTTAAATACATTGATTAAATGTACATTGATATTTTAATTTTTAAGACTTATTAAATAACCAACTTCTTTTTGGAGTTTACTCCTTAAGAATCAATTTTCATATAAAGCCTCAGGGTGTAAAATTAATACAAGCTTTAACTAAGAAGTGTTACGTTATCTGTCATTTTGCAATTTGTGCGACAGCTGATGCATGTATTTATGTTCCCTAATTCTATTATCTGGGCTTATAAAAGCAAACGTCAAAATATTATATGAAAAGTGTAGTCCGCGTTAAGGAACGAAACGAATGGCGCGTTATAACCTGCCTGCCGGTGCAGCGACTTCTGTCGTCGAAAAAATGAATTATTTGAACTTATAAAACATACTAACATCTGTGTATATCGAACGTAACTAACATAACTTTTGTTGGAACACATGACATCTGAGTATGCATAACGTAACTAAATAATATAAAGTAATTAGGTATCCCAGTTATCTATTTACACGAGGAAAATTTTATATGTTTAAAAAGGAGTAAATTGCAGTCGTGCATCGAAGCTGACACACACACGTTTTCAAGAATAATATGGTTAACAAACTTTTATTTTTATACAATATGCAATAATTATATGCAGTTATAATTAGCCATGCATATTTTCCAAAAACAGTATAAAATATATCGAATAATTTAAGAATAGGTTCCCAAAGCAATGTTAGTAGCTTTATGACTGTATAGTTTGGATCAGGTGACCCCGTGTGTGTTCTCTGCCTCTGACTGATAACATTGCGAGGGTTATCTAGCAATAAGTATAGGTATATAGTTACTATCATTATAGTGATCTAAAATTTTGTAAATATTTAACAGGAATGTATAAAGTAAATCACATACATATGTACTTACTAAAATGACTCCACAAAAATAAATAGGTACAACCTATCTCTTTTTTATACTATAAAAACAAAGTAAGCAACTGGCAGCGAAATATTTTCTGTTAAATTTTCTTGATAACACTTATTATTTGGCCAGTGTCAGTTGTAAATATCAATATTTAGAAAACGTAAAATTCAAATCAAAAGTAGCACACCCCGAGGCATTTTCTATTCATCGATATAATTGATATATTTTCTTGATATATGAATTTATTATATGTATAATTGATAGGTGTCATCACAGAACACTATATGTATAATAATCACAAGGAGGGTGTCATATAGATTTTTTTAAATATATTTCATAGATTCAATTACAGCCATCGGTAAAGAGATCATAGACCGAGATTCACACATTAGAATTTGACATGTAAAATTATATGTAAATAATGTATAGATCAAAGATGTTGTATTAGTCTGTACCTAGTATAGGTAGGTACATGACACTACTCCTCACTTTACTTATTGTGACGTGTATGCCTAAAGGTGCCATTACAGTCTGCGTATGACGTCGTAAGTACGTTTATGACGTCACGATTACAAAAAGAGATTTAATTCAAAGTTCATTAAGGAGATTTTTCTTGTAATTGGTGGTGTGCTTACACGATACTATAGTTATAATTTAAATCTTCCATCATATGTACCTCTGGGATCCAATTATCTAAATCAATAAAACACTATGTCGTTTCTCATAATGAATGTGCACATATATTCTTTTCAATCCTAATCCTCTACAACATTTTCTATAAATAAATTAAAAACTATCAAACATTATTTCTGTTTTGGTTTCAATTCTTCAACACATTTTTTCCTACTGACATATTCTATATTTTTGAAAACATTCTACTTTCGATATTTTTCTTTTTCAATGTTTGAAAATCAAACCTATTTAAATACAGCCAGTATTTAAGTTCAAATTCATCAACAATTTTTTATAGATTACACACTAATATGGAATAGGTATACCTATCAACCTAATTAACCACACCAAAAGATTTAAGTGAAATTCGGTTCAGCACAAGAATTGATGACAGGCGAATTTTTTATTGGTTTTAGAAGCTTACACGCTTCGGTGACAATCTTCAAGCTTGAATAGCTACTTAAAGATAGAGAGCAGACTTTTATTAATAAAAGCCATTTAATTTGTTTAGTGACTTACAGAAAATGTTACCAAGAACTAGAAAAAAATAAGATTTTTCTTTGTAATTGACCAAAGATAAGAGGAATAATTACCAAAGACGACTAACAAACAATCACGTGGAAATTCGAGACTTGACTAAACGACTAGCGTGACTAAAATATTTCTTCCCATATAAGCGAATTTTATAGGTGACTTACGATTTTGCACAAGAAAAAAATCTTGTGTATGTAAGTGAGTCCTAATACTAATGTATCTACTGCATAAAAATGTAAAATACAATGCAATTCTGTTTATGCATATTAGTTGACATGTTTTTTATTATTATTTGACGAAGAAAAAATGCAGTAATGCCATAATGTGTGCGTGATATGTAAGTAAGTGAATGTAATCAATTCAAATAAATATTCATAGTGTTGCCTTGCATTCCTATTTTTCTAATAAAAAATAATACTTGAGCCTTACCGCCTTTGTTTGTTTCTACGGATTCAATAAAAGCAATTTAATATACATATATGTGTTAACATACACACATATTCAATTCATTTTAATTTTCCTTGAAAAAGAATTCATTTATAGAACTTACCTTTGAATATAATTCACATATTATTTTTATCTGTGACTAGCTGGGGCCCACGACTTCGTCCGCGTTGATAAATAAAAGATATGTTGAAAGGTTACAAGCCCAACATTTTATAAATACTACAGTAGGTTTCTATGAATGTCATAAAATATTTATTAAAAAAATAAATTGACAGTTTTCGTTCTAGGAATGATGAAGTTTCTTGAAATATAAAAATGTAATTTTTGGTTTAAAATAAAACTATGGTGAATTATATTTAAATGATTTATTTAATTTAACAAGATATAACGTCTAACAATAAGTTCTTTTGCCAAGCGTTGAATCTTTATTTTTAGATAGTTCATGCCCGCGGCATCGTCTGCGTGGAATATTTAGCCTATGTCCATCCTGAAATTCTATTTTAATTATTGTTTCTTTTTTTTTTAAACCGGACGACTAGTTTCGAAGCTTGTCTCCTACATACAAACAAACAAGCAAACATACAAAATTTACCTCTTTATAATATTATAAAAATAGTATAGATTTCCCTTGTATACTATTTTCTCTCAGCAGAATATTGTGACAGCAGAATTTAAAAAAAATCTAAATATCTGACAGCGTTTGATAGTATCTGGCTTGTCATGGTTAATTTCTAATTATTCTATTTTTATTTCGTTTTGGTTTGGTTAATGGTTTCGATAATGATCTAGTTTTTTTTTTAAAGAAACAATCAGGATAAATGATCAGGTACATAAAACTAAACGATTTTCTTACTAAAACACTGTACAAATAAAATTTATATATCATCGTTATTTGATCTCTCGACTAACGTCCATGGTGGTAGAACAAACCAAAGAACGAAACCAGACACGAATCCAACATCTTCGTGTTCTCCTTCATTTACTTCATATGCCACTATTAAAATATAATACATAGGTTTATACTTATGTACATACATAATAAATCTTAAACTTACGTTTATTCTTGTTTTATCTCAGTACCTACATACGTATATATTATAAAACTCTGTATTTTTTACCGATTGTATTTGATTCAAATAATTATTTTTTATGTAAAGGTCATCAGACAGGGTGAGACTGCATTTAGACTCTCTGCATTCTCAGTAAATTTAAACTCTATAGTCTAGGCAACAAAATTCAAATTCTTCACAACCCAACCGTGCGGTGTCAAAGCGACGACGACGGTCGACGCTCTTCCTTTCAAATATTCCAATGAAGATTCTTTACATAGTTGCAACAAAGCTTATTTTTCAATAGTTAGAATAGAATTTTAAAATGGACATAGCCTACACATACCACGCGGGCGAAGCCGCGGGCAACAGCTATCTAAAAATGAAGATTCAACGCCTGGCAAATGTATAACAGCAATAAAAAAGTCAGGCGGAGACAAACGCTAAATACTAAAAATATCCATTGTTTAATGAACATGTTACAAGAAATAGACAAGACAATTGCTTTGAAAAAAATATATATTATACTTAAACATGTGAAGAACCAATTGTATTAATTATAATTTCCGTTAAAGTAATGGAAACTAAGAATGGAAAGAAGTAATGGGCCTCATAAGAAGGCTCAGAGTCACTCAGCGGGCGATGGAGAGAGCTATGCTCGGAGTATCTTTGCGCGATCGAATCAGAAATGAGGAGATCCGCAAAAGAACCAAAGTGACCGACATAGCTCAACGTAGGTATCGCAAAACTGAAGTGGCAATGGGCGGGGCACATAGCTCGTAGGACCGATGGACGTTGGGGACTTAAGGTGCTGGAATGGCGGCCACGCACCGGGAAACGCAGTGTCGGCAGACCCCCCCCTAGATGGATAGACGATATTAAAAGAGTCGCGGGGAGTCGCTGGCTTCAGGCGGCACAAAATCGTGGTGTTTGGCGGTCATTGCAGGAGGCCTATGTCCAGCAGTGGACATCCATCGGCTGAAACGAACGAACGAACGAACGAATGGAAACTTCACAAAAAAAGTTAGAACACAAGAATAATTTGACTTTTATTGAAAATTCTCTCAAAAACGGCTTATTGCGCGCATATGAATCCTGTACCTAATGTCAATTTAAAAAATTGTATTAATAATTTTTTTTTGCGTATTGTTCTAATGGTTAAAACAAAAAAAACACCATTTTTAGGCCTGTTGAATTGTTTCCGCCGCCGCCAGCGAGTTCTATTGTAAATGTCATTTGCCTAAGTGAAGCCCTTAAGCTTGGTCACCGGTAAACAGTAACCTTTTCAGCATCCCTCTTGAACTAACTGATATACTAAACCCACTGCAAATATGTTAACATTAATTAATCTTTATTTTTCATGTTACAGTAGCAGTCAAGATGTGTCGAACGGTCCACGCGGTTCTACAAACCGCAATATGCGGCGTACAAATGCTTGTACGCGTCTTCATGACCGTAATACTAATGATTGAAAATCTCATCAGGATGCTGTTACAGACAATTTACAATTTTATATCGTTCCTGATGCAGATGTTATCACTGATACCTATATGCATAGTGTTCTTGTTGACGTCGAGGTTAAAATGCTTCATGTGCGGCGGAGGCGGGCCTTGCCCCGTGAACAGGGGAGGTACTTGTGATTGTCTCATGTCAGCTATGGCTATCGTCATCCTTTTCCTAATATTCAGAGCAACTGGGGTTCTAGACAAAATATTTTATAACCTTGGCTACGCCAAAGCTTATCCAATAGCTCACACAAAATTCGTGCCCACGATGGGGGAAATAACAGAGTGTTCGAGAAACGAGTCAGACTATTATCTCGATTATGTTACAGTTGATAATTATGGAGCTATGGATAAGAAACGCAAGAAAACAGAGGAAGAACTTGAGATGGATAGGATTAAACACAGATATGAAATGGAACAGAAGCAGCATTCTAAAATGGTTACAAGAACTAGTATTACTCCTAGATCCTACGAAGAATTTAGAAGAAAATTTGAAAATATTACAATCTCGAATCTACCCACTCGTACTAACACGCAAACCGAGACTGAAACAGAAACTGAAGAAACCTATTACAATTATACAACCATTGTATATTATCCGGAATATGTTACTTAAATTTTTTTAAGTAAAACTGCGGTTATTTTTGATTTAATGCCTATAAGTATGTGATCACATAAAATTTAATCAACGTCAAGAAAAAGAACGCTGGAAGAAAGTGGAAGGGGTGTGTTTGTGCATGGGTACACTCGCGCACGAAAGTACTAAGCCTATTATTTTATTTTTGAGCTAGCTTTTCGCTTGCGGTTTCGTATTGTCGTCATTGGTAGGCACATTGAAAAATATATGAGATAGAATATCATTAAATAGAATAAAAACATCTTTGATTCAGTGTAGAATGTTTAATCTAATTAAAAAAAATTAAAGGTGAAACTTACTTTAATTTTTTATCTCTATATTGTTTTATCTTTCTCAGATATGCTATTCTTTGAAATCGAATTTGTGACTGCTCAATCAAAATTTACCTATTGGTTTCTGTTTTTTTTTTTTTCACATAAAACGCAATTTTTTTATTATTCGCCTGAGATTTGCTGTAGATCCTTGGAATTGTAGGTCATCCTATAACTTCCTTCCCAACTTGCCTATGGTAGGCAATTCTTTTTCGGTGACGTGGAAATTATGGATGATTCTTTTTATAACACCCTGGTCAAAGCTGTCAATGTTTTTATTTGATTCTTTTATTTTTGCCAGGAGTTCGGAAGACAGTCAGAAATTCCGAATCTTTTGAATTCGTCTCACCGTAGACTCGAAATATTTTGTTGTCTCTGCGGTCCGGTTCATGCATGGTTTCAAATTATCAACTGCATTATTGTTAGCCTCTCTCTCCATAAAACAATTTACGTCATAAATGATTTTTATCACTTTTCTATGTAAAACCATTTTGTAATTAAAAACTTTTGTACGCGATGGCATTTTGAGAACGAACGCAAAACGGACACACCGCGGAAAACAAAGGTCGACTGACGAACCAATAGCGCACCGGCAAGCATGTGGCGCGTGACCCGCCCGCCCCGCGCCCCACCTCATACCACCAATTAGACCGATAAATCGCCTAATGCACATTTTGACCTTCAGTGTTCTTTTTCGTGACGCGACTTACAAAAGTCGAGATACAAGCTGACGGTCTACTTGAAGGTAAGTTCGCTGCCGACCTTAGCAGGAATAAGTAGATAATAATTAAGGGGGGATTATTCCGAATACCACGCGTACGAAGTCGCGGGCACAGCTAGTAAACTATACTTATATATCTTTTACGGCTGTAACGTTAATATTTTTATTACTTGTAGGTATTTATAATTTCCTGAGGCTTAAGTAATTATGAATGTAGGATTTTAAAATAAAGATGACAATGATCGACGACGTGATATTAAAAAAACCATAAAAATTTCGTCAAATTGTAATATATATATATATAATGTTAAGATCGGCAGACAGGCTGACGGTCCACTTGATGGTATGGCTACCGTCGCCTATAACACAAGCAACGCCAAAGTTGCCGCAAGTGCGCTGCCGACTACAATAGGATTAAGGATAAGGGATTGGGGACTGCGAAACACAGTGTGCCCTACCACTACTTTCCAGATCCAGACCAGAGACAAATTTGAAAAGTTCATTTTTCAAAGTTGACCCTGCCGGGAAACGAATCCGGGAACCCTAGAACAGAGCGTTAAGGCAAGCACACTAACCACTCATCCAATGGGCTCGTCAACTAACTAATTTGGTAACTACAATGAAAAAGTATCAAATTTTAATGTTATAACACCTATTATATGACGATAGTTTAAAAATATTTAATATGACTTAGTGGGCTATTATAATATACCCACATCAGATATTTTGATATTACTTTGCTTGACATCTTTCTACGGCTAAATGCTATGGATCATGTTATATCCATGGAGACGATAAACGACCAGAAATCCCTCTCACTTTAGACTATGCATAAAAGGATGTAGTTGCTCTAGTACCATTGGACTGTACCATTAATACCTAGTACTAGTGATACTACTTGGTGTCGCTAGTACCTTTAAAAAGAAGCTAGTTAAAATATCCATACTTTACTTGCTGGATAATGCTCTAGTACCATTGGACTGTACCATTAATAGTACTAGTGATACTACTTGATATCGCGATGCAGTACCTTTAAAAAGAAGCTTGTTAAAATACCCATACTTTACTCGCTGAACGTTACATGCGTAGCCACAGAAAAATAAAAATAACAATTACCAAGTATTCTTACAAAAAAAAAAATATATATAAAACAATGTTTATCAATTCAGAATATGACACAAAATAAGATATTATCTTAAAGTAATTGAAGAGTCTGAAGTGTATGTCGGCGTCAACTGAAGGTTTATTTAAATTTTCTGTAATCGGCACATGGTGTACGGTAAAACTCTAATGAATATTTGTTTACACCAATGTTAAGTCAAATGAAACATTATTGTATTAATAAATTAAAAAAAAAAAAATCTTAATGTTTCTAAAAACAAAGGGACATCAATATCTCCGTTTATGAGCGCCATTTGCATTAACTGAATATATGAACCTACGTCCGTTCACATTTTTTGTGCGTTTCTTCTGGGGTTTTTATCCAATGAACAGCATAAAATTGTGCATCGTCCTTCAAAATTTTCATACAGTGTATTAAGGTAGTCGGTTTCCTCGTAAAACAGCTATTATAACTGCTATTGCACCCTTCACACACATTCGTAGTTCTGTGTCTTCCATATAAGAGAGAAATTTTTTAAAACATTTTTGTTTTCCTATTATAGCAGATTGAGCAATTATATAATTCCACCCTTCATCAACTTTTGCTAAAGGAAGAAGAGGAAGAACAGTGCACAAGGCTGTTCATGTACTAGTATATCACTAGTACTATTAATAGTACAGTGCAATGGTACTAGAGCAACTACGTCGTATCACTAGTACCATTAGTGGTACTAGCGACACCAATTAGTATCACTAGTACTATTAATGGTACAGTCCAATGGTACTAGAGCAACTACATCCATAAAAGTCTGAATTTTCGCAAAGCACTGCACAATAGGTACATCGTAGGTGAAAAATATATATACCCTCTACTAGTTTGCGTACTTGTGTTGTCTGTGAGACTATTCTAAAAAGACTGCAAGAATTTAATTCATTAAATGAAATGTTAAATGAAATAAACCAGTAAATACTAGGTACTTCGAAACGGTTGCTTAAACAGTGTCACTACCAGTAGTGCTACTGGTGATATCTTTTGACTGCGATACTACTGACATAGGGAGATTTACTTTTAACTTTGGTAAATTTACAAATTTAAGATAGGTGTAACAATTGCATTCTAATGTTAAATAAATGTTATAAAGTGTTATATAATTTTCTTGGCACGTTTTTATTTTTTAAATACCTACTTGTTAGTATTTACATATGAAAAATTATTCATATGCAATAATTAAACGAAATCACATAGGTACACCTTACAATTTATGTCTACTAAGAAATAAATGATACTTCTTAATTTCTTGTGAATACCTAATCACATACAATCGACAATCGGAGTACAAATCGACAAAGGCATCTCGTCATTTCGAAGTTTACGAATGCTAAAAGGATGCCTGGCAACACTTTTTTACATAACGAAAATACAACTTCTTCGTTTTTTTATGTTAAGGTCGTCAGACAGGCTGACGTTCCACTTGATTGTAGATCGCTATCATCACCTATTAACAAAAGTGCTCAAGCTCAACAAGTGCTGCAAGTTCGCTGTCGACCGTAATAGGATTTATGATAAGGGATAAAAGGGATAATTAAGAGATAGCGAAATGGGCTTTGGCATTACTTTACATTTTATTATATTTTATTTTGTCATTTAGGTACATATAAAAACATTCTAATTTCTGTAAGAATTGTTTAGCCAATTCAGTGAATACATATTATATTTATATTTATTAGAATATAAATCAATATCAACAATAATTACGCTTACAATAAATAAAAGAATATATATAGATATCTTAAACATGTATGTACGTTTTAAAATAGTTAATTACGTTCAAATACCTTATAAGGCAGAGCAATTAATTGATAGGCGCATTAATTAGGCTAGTTGCTTCGTAACTGCTTTTCAATGAATTCCTATATATGATTAATACATATTTTATCGTAAGAAAATTGAACTTACATACATCTTTAAAAACGTCAGGCTCTAATGCGAATGTTTTTTTATTTACCTTACTATATAAAAACGAAGATTGACAGAAAGCATCTGCTTTGCTTCATAGACAGACAGCCACTTCTAAAATATGGCAAAATTTTGGCATTTGATCCACTGAATGCTCCCATCTCCTAGGTACATCAGCAACACTAAGACTGAATGCAAGTGCGCTACCGACGAATTACCCTAACCCCGAACAAGGGATAGGGTTCGGGCTCTCTCGCACCGAAACGTAACAGCATAGCAAAGGTGCTGTTATTTACGGTGGACTTCTGTAAGGGGGGTTATTATTAACGCCAGACTGACTGCTTAGTTTGTGAACGCAGTATGTCCTGCCACTAAAGAAAATGTTTGAATAGCAATTCTAACAGGAAACAGGAAGCGTTGTAAAAACCACTTACCACTTGTTGCCATTTACCAATGTATAATGAAAACGAAAAATACATAGGAAAGCGTTGTGAAATTATATTTTCAGTGACGGTAAGAGAATGAATTATTCAAGTACCAAAACAATAAATTTAGGCGGTGGTTATTAGGTAAAAGTTGCTGGTACAATTTGGCTTATGTAGGTTGTTGAATGCCCAAAGGCAGGGGGAGTCATTCATTATATATTAGAAGTATAACGTATTGATTTGGGAACTAAGATATTTCTAACATTCATTTCAGGCTTTCCATTCCAACCAATTAAACTGACCAACTAGTTGTTCAGAATGGAATTATTGTCATATTTAATATAATATATCTAACAATTACGATTATTATGCACAAATCTTTATACACATTTGAGCTAAGAATCGTTGAAACCCCGGCTTCATTACGTATCGCTTAAATAATCAGAGATTTTATAATAACCTTTCAAATGGGTTTATCTATGGGTGTGGCAGGAATTATATACAACTAGCTGAATTCGGCCACGCTTTGCTGCGGCGGCGCGGCGTGCGTATGGGGCACGAGGTACTGCGGGCACTATTTATCGTAGCGTGATGTTATATAGCCTTAGTCTTCCTCGATAAATGGACTATTCAAAACAAAAAGAATTTTTCAATTCGAACCAGTAGTTCCTGAGATTAGCGCGTTCAAACAAACAAACAAACTCTTCAAATAATATTAGTATAGATATCGTCTCTATCTTCATCTTAAGAGCCGTACGAGTACCTAATCCATAACATATCGTTATCATAATCGCTCATTGTCAAGGAACTTATGTACTAAAATAGAAATAGGTACTTACACCAATATAAAATAAATTGCAAAACCACAATAATGACAACTTAACGACAACCTATGAGATGGTTAGGGACAATAAATTCATTTTAATTTGTTTATCATAGACATCTATAGCGTGCAAAATGTTCTTATTATGTAATATCAAAAGACTAAGGACAAAGAACTGCCTTATCGTTCTGTCTCGAAAGTCCCTCGTCCTATTCTCGGCAGGGTCAATTTTGAAAATAAACCTTTTCAAAGTTGACCCTTGTCTTCGTCTGCAAATAGTGGCAAGGCGCTTTGCGTGTCGCAGCCACTTGGACAGCCCGTCTGACGGTCCTGGGGCCCTTACAGCGATCACAGAGAAATTTAGCAAATGTGCTAATGTGTTGCGGTGAGTGAATAAGAGATGTCAAAGCCCATTCCCCTAACCTTTCCTAATCCTTAATCCTACTAAAGTCAACAGCGCACTTGAAGCACCTGTAGTGTTGCTTGTGTTAATAGAGCGATAATAGCCACCAATCATCTAGTGGACCCCGTCTGGCTCCTATGTCATACCTTTCAGGTCATCAGCTGACAAAGTCATACAGTTAGCTACTTTTTTAATTTTATTTTTTTCGCCATCGCGAACACATTTTTATTTTTTTATAATAGCATATTTTCAATTTCAACAATTTTCAACTGAGAGGAAATCACTGAATCAAGTTCATGTCATCTTAACTGATGATGTAGCTATCCACCACATGATGTCAACTGACGCGTAATCCACCACTTTATAGTCAGCTAACTTTTTTTTCTTCAATTTATTAGGTTAACTATAATTTGATAAATATTTCAATCGGGAGGAAATTACTAAAACTTATTTTTTACGTCCATGGGAGGATACCGTTGCTCAACTCACTCACGGAGCCGCAGCTCACGTTCACAAGGCTTCATGATACAACTCTCACAAGCATTTTAAGCATGTTATCGCCTGAGAGAGGTCACTTTATGCATTTTTTGAGTTACCCTTCGTCCTCGTGCGTGGAATTTTTTTCGCAAGGTGGGGTGTGTGTAACATGCAAAAATATGTGTAGTCTGTCCGTTAGTCGCACCTTTACTGTTAGGCACACAACATGATCTTCAACAACTGAAAGGTGGAACGTTCAGTGTAAACGCTACAAATAAGTTACAACAACAACGCTACAATAACAGTGGTCTGGGCCAATGTATAGCGAAGACCGATGTCTATGGTCAACACAACGGTGGCCTCTATGGATAGACGAGGGAGATACAAATAGAAAGTGTGGAGTATTGTATTCTAGAAACATCGAGTTTCTATGCTGTCTGTTATGCCTATCCCCTTTCAACCAGAAGGCGCCCTTTGAGATATATCTTTGCTGCAGGTCCCGTGTTACTATCGGTGAGTTTCGGTCGTTGAGTGAGCGGTTTAGGTTGCAGCAATCTTCTTCAGGAGGCTGCGAAACTTAAACGGTCATAATTGTAATACTAGAAATAAACATGTCCTTGATTTGATCCACACAAGGCTAAGGAAAATAAATAAATAATTTAAAGGACAATGTGTACATTTCTACAATAAAATCCCTGAAGAAAGACGTGAATCTTGTTAATTGTTATTATATACGTACAATTAAAGATTACTTAGCAAATAAAAATACATGGCATTAAAAAGAGCGATTACTGAGGAGTATCTTTTGACGTTGCTTCTCTTCCAGAACGCCATTTTGTTTCCGAAACTGTAGTAGTAGGTATTTTGACTTCAAAAAAGTGATCTTGTTATCAAATTTTTGAGAAATAAACGATTTGATTTGATTCAAATAGTATCAACGGCCTCGAGTTTAATATGCACAAAAGTAGTATTCAGAGGGCAAAATAAAATCCACTGCTTGCGGATACGCAAGCGAGACAAGAAACAATTTAATGAATAAATGATTTTTAAATATGTATTATTCTTAACGAAAGAGAGGCAAATGCAATTTAGGTCACGTTTAATCATCCAATTTTACGATCTTATAGAATGACATAAGTTAGCACAACATGCTACAAAGACGTACAAATTGGGGAAATCGCAGTGGGCAGCTCTGGATTTGTGTATTTGGTCGACGAGTTAGTCCATGGGTGATAAATGATTTCTTCTCATAATGAGAACGGTAAAATGAATTAAGTTGATATCTACCCTCATCTTGCGAACGAATCAATCTTGGAAAGAAGTCAATCATTCCGTAGTATATTTCACCCTATATGACTTAAAAATTATTTTATTTTAAGTAGAATACAGGACTATTGACTGTCTCATCCAGACATTTTATGAGCATTTAAAAGTAGGTATAAAACCTTGGCAACATAAAATAAAAATAAAGTAATTTAATTTTATATATCTTTAGATAGCTAAAGTTACTTGTACTCATATTTGACTCTTCCATGAATCGGTGTTGTGATATGTGCCTACGGTTTTGATAACAGAACATCCGACCACGCTCGGATCGGACCAATCTCTGCCTCAGAGCACAAACATAATTAATGGCACACTATCTGTCTATTACATACGATAACTACTTTAATCGTCTAGTGAAACAGACAGCACGACGCAGTAACAAGTTAAAGAGTTTAAAAAGATAATTAAATTTAAAAAAAATGTTTTCCAATAATTCCTCTAAAGTGATCTGTAAAGTAATCGTTCTAATGTTCTTAGTGTTGAGCGTCGATACGATACCGTTCAAAAGTGCAATAGAAGAAATTGAAAGGGAAATGTTTATGGAGGTAACAACAGACAGTGCCGTTCAGAAAACGGGTTTAACCCAAAAGATATCAAGAGGAGCGAACGGTTTTATGAAGGAGTCGGAGAAGTCAGGATTCCTAGCCATTCTGCCTCCAGAAACTATGGCGAGTAAATTTTATATGACGCTTGAAACGCCACCGTCAATTTCCGGTTGAGTATTAGTTCAAGTTCAAAGAACCGTTTGTAAATATATGTTTATAAATAGATTTTTAAGTAAATCGGGTTTTATTTTTAATTTATTTTATTTTAGTGCACTTTCCAATAACTTTTATTATGTACTTACAATACGAAACGTTTGCGTATTATTACTATAGCGTATTATATACTAGCGATTCGATATATGTATAAGATTTCGCTTTTCATACTTATAATGGTAAGTAAAAGTAAAATTAATATGAATATTTTGCTTAATAATTGGGTTTGCATAATAAGTTTTTTATATCTATAAACAAATAAATATCAATAACTAGCTGAACTCGGCCACGCTTCGCTGCGGCCCATACGGCGGCGGCGTGCGCATGGGGCGCGCGGTACTGGACACTACTTATATATAATACTATTTATCGTAGCGTGATATTATATAGCCTATAGCCTTCCTCGATAAATGGACTATTCAAAACAAAAAGAATTTTTCAATTCAAACCCGTAGTTCCTAAGATTAGCGCGTTCAAACAAACAAACAAATTCTTCAGCTTTATAATATTAGTATAGATTAAAAACTTACTTGGTACTTGGTGCTTGATACCATACTTGGTACCATACTTACTAAAAAGTATTATATTACCAAATAATACTTAAACCTAGATAAAAGTAAATTTTAAGAGGTTCACTTCTAACCAAATTGTAATAGAACTCTTTAGATTTGGGTATTAACAGACCATTTTTTTTTTCAATCCAAGTAATAAATGTTTTTATTACACTATCGCAAAAACATTCAGACGAATTAGCGTCAATGACATAAATATAGTATTCTTGTAAATTTTATGATAAGCGACATTCAAACTATAAGCTGGTACGCAATAAATATATTAAACAAAATTGTAGAGATATTATAGAGAATTCTACAAAATTAATTTTTATTTATTCCAAACTAGACTACAGGGAAAAAGTACCTAATGAAAAGTGAATTTCTTGAATACTGCGATAAAGTTATTTACGTGAATTGTGTTTTAAATAATCCCACTTTTTTATTTAACATCAGTAGGTACACATAGTACTTAGTGTGTAGAATGAGTCCGGGCATATATTAGTGTGTAAAGAGAGTCCGGGCACATAGTAGTGTGTAAAGGGAGTCCGGGCACATAGTAGCGTGTAAAGTGAGTCCAGGCACATAGTAGCGTGTAAAGGGAGTCCGGGCACATAATAATGTGTAAAGGGAGTCCGGGCGGATGTGCGGACCTCCGCCTTCCAGTGTTTGATTATTTTATCTGTGGATTAGTTATAATGATATCATTAGAAACATGGTTCTAACAGTCCTAAATGTTTAGCAATTTTCAAAGACTGGTAAAGTCCTCCTAATCTGAACCACCCTCTTACAAAAGACTATGTACATTAAAATAGCAGCACGCCTGCAGTTGAGTTTAGTTACAGTGCGGCTAAAAGATGTCAGGGCGTATTCTCACATAAGTTTTGCGACTATGGACGGTATCGATTGAACCATCCATCTGCTTACCGCCTTTTACTATAACAAAAAATACCAAAACTTGTTGTCTGTATTTGTAATCAAATAGGTACGTGACTATTTTGTTTTACACTTAATTTCCTTTGCCCCGTAACTTCATAGTGTGTCAGACGAGTACCAATTTTGGTAGGTACTGCAAGTGCGCTGCCGATCATGGTAGGATTAAGGATAAGGGATCAGGAAGGTAATACGCTCTGGTATATCTTATTCACTCACCGAAACACAACAGCACACATGTTGTTATTTTTCACGGTGATCCTCTGTAAGGCGATGGTGCTCAAATGGCTGCTCAAATGACTGAGAAACCCAGTGCGTCCCCTGCCACTACTTGCCAAAAGCCAACTTTGAAATACTTATCGAAACTGAGACCACTGAGACAGAGCGTTAAAGCAAACACCTTAACTACTAAGGGGCTCATCAAACATTAATCCATACCTACTAATATTATAAATGTAATATGATGGCCCGCAGGTATGCACGTTGTTCTGATGAAGTGAAAATAACATTATTTAAGACGTATTGCCAGTCTTTTTATTTTATACACGTAACCCACAGGGTTAACTACACTAAAAAATCGTTTAATGCCCTGCGCGTCCAGGCGTTGTTGGCCTTCAGAGTATTTCTGGGGCTGCCGCACTACTGTAGAGTGCATCGGGGTCCGGGGATGTTTGCAAATGCAAGAGTTGCAGATTTTTACGCTATAATGCGAATGAGAATAGCATCCCTGATGAATAAAGTACGGGGCAGCCCCGACACGCTGTTGGAGGTAATTGCTGGGAAGATGAACTGCCCAATAATAAAACATTGGGTGATGTCACACATCACCCTCAATAGAAAATGGTAGGTTCTATCATTTTCTATGATACTTGCACATACATCTTATGTATGTATATTGTTAGTTTATATTTTAATTTTAATTTTTTACAATGTATAGTAATATAATTTAAAAAGCTATCGACACAGTGAAGTCTGAAATAAACTTATTATTATTATTATAAAGAGGTGAAGTTTGTATGCATTCAGGGGATAATCTTAGAAACTACTCATCCGATTTAAAAAAATCTTTCACCAGTAGTTATACCTACTAGAATTTCACGGTGGACATAGGCTAATGTTCCACTTTGACGAAGTCGCGGGCAACAGCTAGTAATTTATATAAACAAATACATATGCGTTGCGTTTGCGTTTCAAAAAACCACGTATTCCTTGTTTTAAATTTTCCTTAACTGTTTTATTAGTTCGAGGAAAATAACAAAATTGAGAGAGATATTTGTAACTTATTATTGTGTATCCATAAAATACGTACGCAGTAAAAGAGATAAAATTCGCTGATCACACATTGCGCACTTGAACTGTTTGACCTTTGCCTTCCTGGAAACTCTCACATAACATGCGAGTAACATCATTTCTTAGAATTCAACCTTGAAGGTGATATACAATGACATACGATGCCGGTCATGTCAAAATAGGTGGTCAATCAGTTTTGTGTCATCTAATACCTACCTGCTAGCTGAAATCGGCCACGCTTCGCTGCGGCGTGCGCGTGGAGCGCCTGCCTTCTTTGAAAACCGTCATAAGTCAGCAAATATAAATAAGATATTCATGAATTATACATGTTAGCATTCGTCAGAAATTCCTCTTTCTAAAGATACAACCAAGAACAAAATCCGTTCACAACTTTCCGAGTTAAGCGCATACATACAGACAAAGAAAAAGGATAATATGTACTATGTATGTATTATACTATATATGTACTGTATTTATACTATGTACTGACTGATATAAATTAGTCATTAGTCTAGCTCACAAGTTGAAAAACGCTATCAGTTTTGAAGCTACGTAGCGGCACCAGTGCTTGCCGCCCGTCGACCTATTTTCAAGTTTAAATAAAAACTATTAATAATAGTATGAAGTTCTGGGAGTCCAGATTGTTGTGATTGTAATTAAAGTAAGGGTAGATTTGTATTCGTTTGGAATGTAATAAAATAAATTAAGATCTACCTGATGTACATTAGATATATAAAAGTTATCAATAAAGAAAGTTGAATATGATTGCTCGTAAATGTTATTATTAAATATTAAATAATAAAACTACAACACAGATTTTTTTAGGAAATTTTCTCAGCTGTAAGAATCTTTTTATGATTTTTGGAAGGACTTCTTTAGAAGGGGAGACCCCCTTCCAAAGGGAATCTAACGGAACAGGGGATGGACCCTGTTTAAGTGAAGCTAAGTTTTCACTTCTGACGTGCAGTCATTAATAGCTTTCGAGTTTCACACGTATATTCACTTGCCGTAGTAAGAATAAACAGTTTTTCAACTTGTGAATTAAACTACATCTTTATATAATTATACAGGCTGCGAAAATTCATAATTTTGTTTAGATATATTATCATCAAAAACAGCTTACCTGTACTTTAAACATTTAAAAGGGCATTAAATGTAATTTATTAATAATAAATGGCAGTATGTGTATGTTGAATTGTTTATTTGGTCTGACGTTGGAAAGTGTCTAGATGTTTCATGTTTCAAAAGTTCATTTCAAAAGTACTTATTTAAACCCGAGTTAAATCACCATTCAGGAGGTGGGATCCTATCCAAAGGGCCTTTGTTAAACTTCCTCGACATTAATTTCTTTTTTTTTATCTGCTCCTCCGTAATAACATTATGCCGTAATGTAATAACATCACAAGAGATTGCAATCCTTACGAAACGATACCTGACAACACCTGTAAAATCATTGTGCATGGTAAACGTCTAATGAAAATGTAGAAAACAAGAAAACACTCTATATTTCGGTCCATAGTTTATTTTAAACATTTTAATGGCAATTCATAGATTTCTACATATTGATTGAATAATAATTTCAATATATTGTACTTATTACGTTTACATTCTGTTAAAAAGGTTTCATTCGTTCCTTCAATCATGCAAAACTAGCATTATAAGCACACAATTGTGTCGTCGAATACTACAATCTTTACAAAAGTCTATTTCATGTAAATTACATTTAAACGGACGTGAATTTGTTACATTATATTCCCAAATTACTAATTTTTTTTCTGACATTTATCGACGAAGAAAACGTCTCGAGAATGTAGTGAAAATCTTTAATCACTCGATTTATTTTACACATAACTCTTTGAAAAAAAAAAATTGAACCAAAACAATATTTATTGCGCTGCTATAAAGTTGAAAATTCCACATCGACAAATGTAGAAATTTATCATTAATGTTCATATAATACGCATAGTAGGTACATATTTTTATTTTCTCTTTTGTATTAAAAATGTGCATTATTGATATGAAATAATTATTGTATCGAATTTGCATGGTTGCATAATTGTAACAATTTGTCTTTTATGGAAGTATTTAAGAAATCCCTTTTCTTCTAAATAAATAAATAAATAAAATAATAAAGTGAAACAATACTGAATGCAAACACTCGCTGCAGACGAATGTAGTAGGTAAATATAAGTGTGAGTATTTTCGCAATACTAGCCAACTACCCACGACGCTCATACATAAAAGAGTTGTGTAATATAACTGATATTTTTAACAAATAGCATATATGTATTTTGTGAAGTTAATTACTAAAAGCTGTCTAATATTGCACAACTAACATTTTTCACTGTGGCAAGATATTTAACTGAGTTTTAGGCAGTGCCTGTATATTTTCCATATTTTTATTAATATAAGGAAAAAAATTAGTTTCATTTATTTACAGTATATATAATAACAGAAAAAACGTGATTTAACTTGTTAATGCACTGTAAATTAACTCTTGAAGCAATAAAGTGATTATATGTAACAGTAAAACTTTTAAACCGAGATTTTGAACTACAATTTGAAAAGATGAAAAATTCTACAATAGTGTTAAGTGATTGATCAATAATCATGTAAATAAACAATCACAACTTAAGCCAATATTTAAAAACATGATTGATTAACTCAACTGTCCAATTAAATATAGTTATCGCGCTAATAACTATAAAGAAAAGTAAAAATAATATTTAATAAAAAAAAAAAAGTGGAAATAAAACCCGCTAGGAACACCAAATACATAGGAGCCGCAAATAATATACTTACTAGTGAGTGAGCGCACTATAATATACTTACTACGCTACTCTATCAAGTCTTATTTCCGCGTCTGCAACCAGCGTTTACACACAGTATAATTCATACTTCTAATAAAATAACATTCTAATATGTAGATCATTCAGTCTAAGCCTAGAAAAAGAGTACATTTCTTGAAAAAAAAAAAAAAAAAAAAAAAAAAAAAACACTATAACATACAACAAAGCACGGGAATAATTAACATAGTTTTAAGACTTCCATTACCATTTCGACCTTAAAAAAACTACTAGAAATATTTCTTACGTACTATACAATTAAAAACAAAGAATACATAATATGTATTCCAAAAAGACATCGATCCTTGTCATACAAGAATGTTTACAATAGAATCACAGGTGAATAATGCACCTTCTACTAAACACTAAACAGCCAAACGGCTGGCGATTTTATTATAAAACATATTATCGTGTTTCAATATACAATAGCGATTCAAAAACAGACTTCAAATATTTCACACCCGCTACGCTATCAGGCTTTAAAATTAGCTTTATTCCATATAATACCTCTTATAGAGATAATTTGGATTAAATCCAGTTAGGAACAATAATTAAATTTAAAAATACCGATAATAAAATCTACACACATTAAAGAAAAACACAGAAATAGTGGAAGATATAAATAATAGAATAATTGCTTAATATTTATGTCGACAATCACTTTTATTGGAGATTTTTTTTAATTCACTATTAAAAAACCTCTAAATATTTTTATAAATATTGAGTCATTAGGTTAAACAAAAATGGATCGAGGGGCTTCATTATTAAGATATAAATAATAATATCAAAAAGTTATAAAGGAAAAAAAAATATTCGGGCGCTTATAATTAATTATACATATACGAAAAGTCTTCATTATCGATGAGTAATCTTCCTCAATCGATCATTTTTTTATACATTTGAGATACTAACACCAAATTAGTTTAAGAAAGGCAAAATGCTACTTTATAAATGTTTCGTAAGGTAGCATTTTGCTTTTGTGTATAATATTCCAACATTCTTAGTATAATATCGAAACAAAGGATAAATACAATTCGATACATTCATTTGATAATATTTTTATTATATCATATTTCATGTCTCATTTAAAAAAAAATTAACCGAAAATAAGTTTCTCTTCCATTGATGTTATGAAACCTATAGTTACGAATCTTGTTAAAATTTGTTTGATTAGTTGGTTATGAAACTGTGAAGAAAAATCCTTTAACTAGTTGTGAAAAATGGATACCTAAACATTGACCAATGGTTTCTTTTTTCATTAATTGCAATTGGAATTCTTGTTTTGTAACCTGACAATTCAAAATTCAGCAAAATTTTAAATGCAGAATTTCAAATTTCAGTTGCGGTGACTCAGTTATTTATATTGCTATAATGAATTGAAATTTATTTTAATTCTGCCTTGTTTATCCAAAATTCATACTCGCATTTAACAAATAATATACCTTCAGTTCAGTTGTAAATTTCAAAAGTAGCTTGTTTTTTAGCTTAAGCTTAAATTTAAATTCTTTATTACTTAATTTCATTTTGAATTAACTACTACCTAGTAGTCTTCGTCACATCAATTGACCCATAATGACACATGTCACGAGTCTTAAACACATTTTTATATTGCGAAATATATTTTCCACTTATACCAAGTTGAATTTAACGAAACGTGTCGTTAACTAATCAATATACATGTAATAAAATCGTAAACGAGCCGTGTCTGTAGACTAAATATTTGAAAAAATGTACTCGTTTTAGGTTACTGTTATGTTACTCAGGTCAAAAAAATAGTTTTTAGAATTTTTGCCTGTTTGTCTGTGCATTTGTGCACTAATCTCAGAAACTGCTTAACAGATTTTAATGCGGTTTTCACTGGTGTATCGTAGCAAGCTTTGCGTAACATTTAGTGTTTATTTCATTCCAATCGGTTTACAACAGAAAAGTTACGCGCTATAATATATCGAATTCCACGCGTACGAATTTGCGGGCTCAGCTAATGTTAAAATATAAGGTAAGAATGATTAAATTTGTTAATATCAATGTATCAAGTAAATATTTATTTACCATTCGGATGTTAAAAATCGCTATCAAATTGAGGCTCTAAATATTTATTGATCTACAAAGTTACATTAACCAAAAATACAAATTACTTAATCTTATACTCAAGTATACATTTCTACATAAGTAAGTATAGTTTTGTACGACATGATAATATAATTAATTATTGCAGTGTTGTTAAAACACCAATTTAAAAATTTTAGACTTCTTACACAGTACATCAATTATACCTATTTTATGTTACTAATATTTCTTAGGTAAATATTTGTTTAGCAAGCAGACGTAAGTACACGATGTATGATGGCAGTGTATGGTTTGAAATTGTATGTTTTGTTAGCCGTAGCTCTTCCATTAAAAGATCTATAAAATGATTTATTGCTTACCAAGATTTCATTATATTTATGACAGTCCGGTTTTTGAATTTTTTAATACAACGCCTATATAAAGTGACCATTAAAATAATTAATCACTGATCGCATTTTTATTGGCAATATTTATCAATTAATTAAAGATCTACATAGAGAAAAAAATTTAGGTCCTTATTCGATCAAACGTATATAATTCATTATGTTATATTTAATCAATTTATTATGTCTATGTAACTGTGTTATTTACAAATTAGATTTGTCTTTTAAGACAGCATTAAAAATATGTATTTTATTTTCATAAAATATTACTGTGGATGGTGGAATGAAAATAAAAATTATTTATTACAGGGCCTTGCATTTTATGAGCAGGTTATGATCTCTCTTATGCGTCTGCCGGAGTAATCATTACAAGACAAGGCTAGAATATTCGAAGTCAACCTATTTTTGATTCAGTGGTAAACATTTAAAAATTCTTGATTCTGTTCAAAACACGATATTTACAACTACACCCGTTAGTAAAATATTCCGAAAACAGGGAAATTTTGATCGTTTTTCGAGTCGTAATTAAAATAGATCACAATTTTACTTACGAAAAAAATGACAAAAAAATAGGTAGGTAATGACGTTTAGAAGAAAATTTGATGTCTACTTTTTCTCAAAATAGTTTTTTTTACCAGATATTTTTCTCAGTTTGCTTCAGTAGGCCGCCTGGGGTCTTCAAAGCAGGACCTGTCGCTTTCGCTTGGGTTCCAGATTTTTGTTCATTGAAAATATATATCGTTTACATTATTTTTATTACGTGTTCGTAAGCAGTTACGAAAATAAATGTGTAAATAGTGTTGTAGGTCGTAAATATTAGTTTTCAGGGACTCCGGTGCGCGCGGGTTGAGGAAGCGCTAAATGCCTACTGCGCTCGAATATCCTGGCCTTAAGTTTTATCTTAAATCAACCTTTCTTACTCAAATTACACTAATTTATTTTTTTTAAATATAAAAGCATAACCTCTTTTTAACACATGAAATACAAGATCTATAAGTTTACTTATATTGTACTATAAATAAGTAGAACTTTAAAAAAAACCTCCAATTTGTTTATCAATGTGTAGAAATGCAATTAAGTTGTTTATTAAGTTGATTTTTTTTTAAATTAAGCATTACCAATCACTATAAACTTGGGCGTAGATCTTATATTTCAAATTTCTTACATTTAATTTATTCCCGTTTTCATCCAGGAGATAGATGGGTTAGCGTGGATTTTCCACCTGTGCTGATTTAGCAATATAAAAAAGATTTCTTAAAGATTTATAACTTTTTAAATAGTAATTCATATACAAATGATTTCCAATTAAATTTCGCGATGGGTGGATCGAATGGTTGAAAATTAGTTTCAAATATTTCAATTTTTTTATGAGAACCTAATTACATTCTAAAAGGATAATATCTAAATGATTTTATGGAGGAGACTTGTTCGCAAGGTGTTTTAGGTTAGGCCAAAGATTTCTGTTTGTTAATGAGTGCATTGAGCAATTTGATCCTGGCTTTAATCGTCTTGTAACGTAAGTACTCTTCTTCGCGTCCCTTCTTATCGTCTCTCTGCACCTTCCTGCTGTTTAGTAGCTCGAAATTAATCTCGTACTCTTTAATGCTGCGTCGTAGTACCTTTAACAAAAGATTATACTTCTGAATTATTTGAGTTATTCTGAGTTATTCAATCCTAATCCTCAGGATCAATTCACTGTTGCTGATTCCTCGTCTCCCTTTCACCGCCGTTTCCAGTACAATAAGTTTTGTAATAGATTTTGTAGAATAGACACTCTATTTGCAAAACTAGTATTCCGGGTGTACTCGCTCCGCTCACATTTAATTTAATAAATATTTCAGAACCTAACCCTACTTTGTTTTCAGTACAAATAAGTCTTGTAATACATTTTGTAACAGTCTTTTTTTCAAAACAAGTACACACTCCGTTTTTTTTTAAAACGTTAAGATCGCCAGACAGGCTGACGGTCCACTTAATAATAGGTGGCTACCGTCGCCTATAACACGAGCAACGCCAAAGTTTCTGCAAATGCGCTACCGACTGCAGTAGGATTAAGGATAAGGGATTTGGAGTGGATAGGGAAATGAACTCTGGCATCCCTTACTGACTCACCGAAACGCCATCTAGAACTTATTTCCGAAAACTAAAGTGTGAAATATTATTATTACACGGGAACTTATAACAGGATCCTATATTTTTTGTTTTAACGTAACAGTATCTTATGTTTTACCCCGGGATATGGTCTAATTACAAAATGGCCTTATAGTTATGAATACAGAAAAAGGTACATACGCATTTTTGTAGTTTAGCTTCATTAAGCGCTCTAGAAAGTTCTTCGAGCCCCATGCAGTGTAGACCTTCGTTGTAGGGAGTCGCCTCTTCGCTCGTGGTACCAGACTTCGCTGAAGAAGTCGACGACGGAATCTCTTCATTTTCTCGCGTCGGTGGAGACTGAAGGGGTGTCTCCGTTGTATCCTAGATTTTTCACGTCACTTGACTCTTTTTAAAGAAATTATCAGCGTATACCTATATCGATATTGAGACAAAAAAAACTATATTTTTTATGATCATAATGAAAACAGCATGAAAAACTTCATCACTCCACTTGCTTACTCAATGGAGAGATAGTTAAATTTACAATGGATATTTGAATTTCATCGACTGAAACCACTCTAGTTTAGTTTTGTCAAAAGCTTTAGAAGCGAAAGCTCATATTAGTTGTTAGTCAGCAGGCAACACTGCTTATCAAAGTCATAAATTGTACAGCCCGTCTGGCGACACTAACCACCCCCTTACAGAAGACCACCGTGAAATAACAGCATGTGTGCTGTTTGTTTGCCCTATCCCTTTCTAATCCCTTATTTTTAATTCTACTAAGGTCGGCAGAAGTAGGAGCAATTTTTGTATGCTATCTAGAGCGCTAACGTGGCACTGCCGCCTCAATAGGCACCTTCAAGTAATGGGGCTCACTAGTACGGGAGAGTGTCGCTTCTGCCATGAGGTAGAAGAAACACCAATGCATATCCTGTGCGAGTGTGGCCCCCTGATGCACAAGCTCAGTCACATCCTAAGAAGCCACACAATGGCTTGTGAAGATGTGAAGAATGCCTCTATCAAAAAAGTACTACAGTTCCTTAATGTGGTAGATATAGGTAGAGATAGCTTTAGTTCACGTGGCGATCACAATATTTCAGCAATGGACGAAGTGATACTGGTACTCTAGCAGACAGAAATAGCCACTAAGACAAGATAAAAGGTCGGCAGCGCATTTGTAATACCGGTGACGTCATCTGTGTTAATAAGCCACGGTAGTCACTTACCGTCAAGTGGTCCATCAACCTGCCTGCCGATTTTTCATAAAAAAAGTATAGCTACTTTTGCTGATTCGTATCATAAAGGAGACAAATGTAAAAATATTTTATTAAATTTACTTATTTTTAAAGATATGAATTGAATTTTGTAGGAATTGTAGGTAAATATTTGCTTTTTTAAACCTGCGAAGAGTCCGAAGGCTTCTCCTGTGAGTCACTGGAACTGTCGATGCTCGTGTTGAACAACATCGCCTCGTGCTCGTGGATGGTCGCGAGTTCACCGTTATTACCCATTACCTGAGAAGAGGCAATGAAAGTATATACCTAACATCTACATACTTAGTGAGATCATAAAACAGAAACAGAAACAGTTTTGTATAGAAAACAACAACAAAAAAAGGATTTTTATTTAATTTCCTTCAAAATGTTGTCCCTATTTGGCGAAACAATAATCACAGGGTTGAATTAAAGAATTATTTCTGGAAGCCATTTTTCAGCTGCTAGGTTTATATTTTCAGCGTGAACCAGAAGTCACATGATGCTAAATCTGGTGACTAAGGTATATGTGAATAGGCGGGAATACTATATACAAGAAGTGAGATAATGTATAGCCCATTACCACAATGAAGAAGTTTCTGTTCTTTTCCTTAGTTATATTGCTGCACAAACATTGCAGTACGCTCTAGAAATACATATTATTAGTGATTGCAACCTTGATACAAACAAACAATTATCTTGATTTTTGGCTTTCACTGACTTCCCATTTAGGGCTAGAAGATTCATTTATTTTCATTTGGGTACTCACGACATGGTAGTCGCAGTTTTAAATACCAATCAGCTGGATGTATACCGTTTCAAATTGTAGTAAAATTGTAAGTACTTAAAAAGAAGTACACTTATTTCTAATCAACACACAATACTTGCTCTGACGATGACGATGATGCCTGTACCCTAGGGGGATTTTTAGTTTATGAAAGGTATAGAATTACTGTTGAAGTAAAATCGGAAATACTCACAGTATCTGATCTAAAGTTCGCAAGAATTCGTTTGACGGTTCTGTATCTTTCATACAAATGTCTGGCGGCTCCTCTCTCCACGGAATGTGCAGGCGGTCTTCCTCGAGCCGCCTCTAGACGCAGCAGTACTTTTTGCACGCAGAATTTCTCCGCAGCGAGCTGTGATGAAGTCCATGAACATTCCTCTGATGATCGACCGGCTGCCTGTCGACATCCTTCCAACCACTGAAACACACGTTTCACATTTACATATACATACTGAAAGATTACAGAAGGTGATTTCTACTATAATTATACGCTTAGCTATGCAATTCTGTTAGATCGATGAAATGTATTCGTCGATAATTCGACCATTATTTGATTCATCAAAATGATTGAAAAATTACGTGATAAATCCGGCTCGAAGGACCACTTGTTTAGGTTTCTTAGTGTCGATAAAGCGTCTCTCTTGACCTTATATACATATTTATTATTTTTTATAGTGGAACCCAACTAGCTTGTTACAAAGATGGCCACGAAGAGGGCGAATACGGCCAGTATTGCCAAGACAAAAATAAAATAAATACCACACATTGGTATGTAATAAACAAATTTTAAACAATATTCAGATAATATTGTTGCTTGGAGACAACAATTTTTTAGTTCCAATGTATAGGTTTTGTGACTACTTTGTTCTCCAACATTAAAAAAATTGGAGAAACTGGAAATCGGAAGTTTTAGAAGATAAGCACACACGAAATTCTCCCACGAATCCCCACTCATTACCTCTTCAATATCTCGTACGAGATCAGCCATAGGCTTGTCGCTTTTAAGCGCCAAATCCAACTTTTCGTCTCGTTCTTTCTGCTGCTTCGCTGCTTGAAGTTTGAGGGCATACTCGATAGGATCAGTTTTGATGCAACGTTTCTCTGCTTGAAGTCTTCGTAGAGTTTCGTACATCCGAGTTAGACCGACGTCAGTAATGCGGTCGCTAGGAGTTATTGCGTGTCCGTGTACTGTTTCGAAGTCGCTTTCATACTTCGCGATACTCTTTTTTAAAACGTTTATCTGGAACGGAATAATGAAAGAGTTATATAAAGTTATCATATTAATCAAAGAAAAAGAGGATTTATTTTTTCTCTGATAGTTGACGACTTTAGGCATACCAGAATCAATACTAATATAAAAAGACTACAGCAAATAAAAAAAAACGAGCAAAAAGAATTTGACAAAAAGGGTTTCTTTTTGCAGAACAATGAGGTTTTTGCTACAGAACTTCATATAGAGTGAAAAATAAAGTAAGAAAAACCAATTTCTTAACCATTCGTCTAATCTCGGCATACTCGTCATTCAAATTCAAATTAAAAATAATTTATTTCCTAAATATGGTATACACACGTTGTAAATTTTTATAAATACATGACCACATATATATTTTTATACATACACTCAATATAATTCTGTGATTATTACATCAATCACTTCGAAACTTATTTACTTGTGATGAAGATTTGTAAAACTTTATAGCAGATGAAAACTATCTTTTAGAATCATAAGTAACACCCGGTGAGATATCCATTTTGATAGAATAAAGGGTAAGAAGGGACAAGTTGAGCATGACTATCCCTGAATCACGCAATAAAACTCAATGGCACAAGTGCTGTTACTTCATAGCGGTCTTATGTAAGGAAGTCGTTACTGCTTATAGACGTTCTTATAAAATTATACTACCTTCTTGGATATTTTCTCAAGCCGTCTGTCAGGTACTGGTTGGTCGCGACGCACCGTGTGCGGTGCTGTACTTCGCTCATCACGTCGCACCGCTTCTGCGCATGGAACTTCATTTCTGCGAAGAACGCCGGCTTGCAACCTCTCCGGTTCGTCGCTCGCTACAAAGTAATTAAGAAGAGTGTTGAACCCAATTGTCAATTTAAATTGATTAAAAATAGTTCGCTGTGGTATGTGCTGTCTCACTCTTACCATATACCTATTCATATGTCTGTCACTAACGCAATCCGCGCGACGGGCCGCATTTAGAAGCCGCGTCAGTCTAAGAAAAACGTCGCAACAAACACGGGTAGACTCATCCGCCGATCTCTACCCCGAGATTTGAATTTATTTCATCCGCTAATTTTATCAGGCAATTGTTCTTGTAGTTTATCTATTGAAGTGGTGAAGTGCTGGAGCTTCTGGACTCTGTGTGTGACGGACGGGCCCGTTGCAGTCTTCGCAGCTGGAGGACCAAGGAAGATAAGTGACAGACTTCCTTCATTTTCCTCGTCCCTTTATTTTCCCTCCTGGTTGGTGGTACATTACATGTACCACCAACCAGGAGGGGAGGGGACGGGACGGGACGGGACGGGAGGGGACGGGAGGGGACGGGAGGGGACGGGAGGGGACGGGAGGGGACGGGAGGGGACGGGACGGGACGGGAGGGGACGGGAGGGGACGGGAGGGGACGGGAGGGGACGGGAGGGGAAGGGAGGGGAAGGGAAGGGGAAGGAAAGGGAAGGGAAGGGAAGGGAAGGGAAGGGAAGGGAAGGGAAGGGAAGGGAAGGGAAGGGAAGGGAAGGGAAGGGAAGGGAAGGGAAGGGAAGGGAAGGGAAGGGAAGGGAAGGGAAGGGAAGGGAAGGGAAGGGAAGGGAAGGGAAGGGAAGGGAAGGGACGGGACTGGACGGGACTGGACGGGACGTCCATTGTCGGCCTCATCTTTCGGATCAATCTTCGGCCTCAACACGGATAGGTGCTGGCCAAGAGCAAACCCATATTTAATATAAAAAAAAATTTAAAACAAATCAATAAAACATATTTAGTAGAAAACCTCTACTACAATATGCATGCCCTTGTCGGATGGATGGAACTTACTTTGTACTACTGTAACCGCTGCAGGTATATGAACTATAATCCTGTACACATGTGTTTATGGAAATAAACATTTATTTATTTATTTTGTATTTTTGTATAAAATAATATTTCTTCACGTTATGTCATTACGATTAATGCTGAATGCTTTTTGTAATTCCCTATTATATTGTGTTATAGTAATCGTGGCATACCTAAGTATAGATAAGAATGGTAACCCGTGGATTGGATTACTTACGTTCAGGATTATGAACCATGGTGTAGTCCAACTGTGGCGGGGAGGCGCTGCGTATTTCTTCGTTGGACACATAGCATCCATTTTCTTTCGGGTGTTTTGGTATTCTTGGAGAGGCTCGGCGACGTTTGCCTCCGCATTGTGGACGCCGAGCGCGCGACAAACGTTCAGCGCGACGTTCAGACTGCAACACACCAACGTATTACATTAAATTTAATTCAGCAAACTGTTGAACATTGGGAAATGTGTTTTAGTTATATCACGGGGTTGTTATAAATGTGTTTTGTTCCCGTTGTGTAAGGTTTTATTGCTAAATTATTTGTAAATTGCCGAGTTACCACGATTTATGTCAAAGGCGGGCGCCCCACGCTCATGCCGCAGCGACGCGTGGCCGAGTTACATAATATACATATATAGTTATTGTATAATTCGAAATGTAGGCATATACATAATAGCAAACTAAGTTAAACGACTAACTATAAAGGATAAGGGGGATAGGGAAATGGGGTTTGGTCACTTGGTTGTTTAGTTTTGTATGCGCAATACAGTATGCTGATATATTTTTGTTTTTTTTTTTTTATTAGGAAATGCATTCGTAATAAAAATATAAATAGGTACCTATTGTTCATTTCACTGCACCTATCAATGCGCCGAAATTTCACAATCTATATATAATTATTTATATCTATTATTATAAATTATAAAGTTTCGGTCCCCTAGGCAGAGTCCCGAGCATGCTGGCTGCATTACCTCGTTGTATGGCAATGCTAATCTGTTGCCCGAGGTAATGGCCAGCTCTATAATCCCCGGTTATGTCGACCAAACGTTTTGACAAGCTGTTAAAAAATTTAAGCGCGTTGGGGCCCCACGGACCCAGAGATTCGACACCAAAAGGAATGAATATGTTAATGTTTATAAGTAATAAAATTTGTATAACATTATTAATAAATTATTAAATTTTCATATTTAATGTTAAGATTTATATCTATATGTTATATATTACTATATAAATAGAAATAAACGGCTAAATGTAATGCTAAGTGCATAAATAGAACTCAACGACTGCTGGATCAATTTTGTTAATTTTCTTTTCAAATATTCGTTTAAATTGCCCGTAATTTTTTTTAAATTACACATCAGCTGTAAATAATAAAAAATAGGTATACCTACATCAAAGTTTGAAACTATCGAATCGCCCGTTTGGTGCGAATTTCATTCGCATGAATTAACCAATAAGTGTAAAGTCATTTTCATTCAAAGACATATTCATTTTTATAAATTTAAAAGAGTATGAAATATAAACTATGTAGAAAAAGCTAATTACTGGTGTAATTTTGATTAATGATTGACTAACCATTTATTTCTAACTGTGATTTAACTGTGATTAACCACCTACTTAATCACAGTTTAAAAATATGGAGACAAATTGAAATTGATGATTGTATTGTTATGACTGACATTTGTTCCTATGCTATAAAGAATATATTCTGCACATGCAATTGTCTGACTCAACAGAATGCCAAATCTGTGGACTCATGGGGAGAGAAAGGAAGAAAAGGAGTCGTAGACACTATCAAATCACGTAACGTAAACGTAACATAACGTTGCCCAACGTCAAATCGCGTTTCGTAGCCATCTAACATCAAGTGAAACGACAGCTAATAGTTTTTAAGATAAATAAATAAATAGACAAAGTTAGCACTATTATAGGACAATAAAATGTATATATTGTAAAATGTGTATATTGACCAAAGAAATTATGTATCATATTCTATTATTAATTGTAATCATTTCTGTTAAAATTCCTTTATTTTTCCATATAAGTTCAATATAAGTTTGATATATAAGTTAATATAAGATATAATAATATAGGTTTGTACACAAAACTGAAACGACGAGTTCTAGTTTAATTGGCTTGCACACTGGACCATTAATGTTGAATGTAAATGCCCAATAAACGCTAAGTGTGCTAAGCTGTTGCTGAAGTAAATAAATAAATAAAAATAATCATAAACCGGCCATTAACTTATCCCATACTACTATGGTTAGGTTCCCCTTATCATTAACGGCAGCGCACTTGCATCGTATGTGGCGTTTCTTGTGTAATAGGCGACGGTAGCCACTTACAATCAAGTGGACCGTCAGCCTATCTATAGACTTTGACATAAAAAATGGACCAAGAGCGAAGCTCGGCACACCCAGAGCAGAGAAAACTTTGAAAAGTTCATTTCAAGGGAATCGAACCCGCGATTCCCAAGTTAGAGCGCTAAGGCTAGCACCTCGAACACGTTGCCTGCAAAAGAAATAAATCTTAAGTTCGAACCTCAAGTCTATTGTGGTCGTGGAGAGGCGGTGGCGGTGGCGGAGGCGGGGTCGAACGCTCTTCGCTGTGCGGTCTCCTCTCCTTTCTCTCGTGGGTGCAACCGGAGTCGCGTCGTTCACGTCGTTTGCGTGCCTCTCGCTCGCACTCGGGCGCAGCCATTACTTCAGTCTCGTCCCGTTGTCGCTCCCGCTCACGCTCCCGCTCCCGCTCGCAGCACTGTGCACGCCACCCGGACCCAGATATTACAACCGGCAGCTCGCTCGAGCACTCGCTTTCGTGTCCGTAACCCTACCATAGTTCCAATGTTAATGTGTCATGTAAGGTCACCGTTGTATAGTGAATGTATGAAGCCTCAATTGATTCATTTGCTTTTGTGTCAATGGAAAGAAATTTGTGAATGGAAAGTCAGCGTTGATTTATGATAGCGTAGTGTATATGTGATATATATAAAGGATAGTCTCATACTATTAAAATATATACATATTTATTTACATATTCGATTAATTTTATATATTTATATGTAAAATATATTAGGTTGCCAGTATTTAAAAATCGTTCAAGTTGAAACGATTTTTTTACGAACTATGCTGATAATATTTATTAGATAAGATATCCTAAAAAAGGGCACATGAAACGCTTTTGCAGGAGAGCTTAAAAATAAAAATATTAGGTTACCGATATTTTTAAAAGGTTGCTTACTGGCTAAAAGTTAAAAATCATGGACCCTATCTATGTTAAAAAAATAAGAACGGAATATTGTACAAGCTTTACAGGTGAGCGAGTGACCACGAACCGGAAATAGTATATTTCATTACAAGTGCGGAAAGGCTGTCATTGCAAAGAGTTCCGACAAATGTCTACCCGAGCCGAGGCGCAGCCGAAGGCGAGGGTTGACAGTCGGAACAAGTTGCAATGACGGTTCCGCACGTGTACTGAACGACTATTTTTAATACAGTTGCGAAAAAATGAAGCAATTTAATAAAACAAACAACTAAACTCGCAAAGAAAATTTCTGGAAAATGGCGCCAACCGTAGAATATAAGCAGAGATTTTTTTTCTTCAAACATTCTGGTAGGCAAAGGAAACTATGCCCATACAGCCAAGTCTTCAGTAGAATTTTTTTATTGATTTGAAATGAAAATGAAATTTAATGAGATGAAATGAAATGAAACCTAACCTAACTCATTAAATGAAATCATTAAATCTGATATTGAAACAAATTCGTAGCTTCTTTTTAGAAATATACGTATTTGCATGAATCATAAAAACTTTTTAGTAAAAACTTCATGGTTGGTTTTTCTTTTTAATAGACATTATTTTGACAGTTGGGAAAGAGAACGCACGAGTGCGGGAAAGGTAAAAAAAAAGCACGAGTGTGTAATAGCCCACATCCCGAACGCTATACGTCCCTGCAATACGCCACTTTTTGAGCAACTGTATTAAAAAATATATTACGTAACCTATTCGAAGTATCGTGAACTGATTGCTTATAATTTCATTTATCGATTGGTTTAAATTATGACGCTAACAAAAAAGATTTTTCCATTATAATTTTAAATTTTATGAAGAAAAAAAACACATTACAGATTTTTTGGAATTTTTTAAATTCACATAGGTTCTCTAGGGCTTTAGCACGTTATCGGACATTACTATGGTATCATTGACTCTGGCGCATGCCGCATGTAAGGGCAGCATATTTTATGTAGGTAGCCCTTAGCAATCATTTGATCATCCCGGTGGTCTACACCGTGAAATAACAGAATGTGTACTGTTGCGTCTCGGTGAGTAAGCAAAGGATACCAGTGGCTCTAGCATGAGTTTACGATACTACACTCGCTAGCGAGAGCGTAAAACATTTATATGGAAAATTAACAATTTGACATTGACAGTTCACGATTTTCTATACAAAAGTTTTACGTTCTCGCTAGCGAGTGTAGTATTGGTGTAGTATCGTAAACTCATACTAGAGCCTCTGAGCCCATTTCTCTATCCTTCGGCAGCGCAATTGCAGCACCTTTGGCGTTGCTTGGGTTATAGGCGACGGAACGGAAGCCACCTATCATCAAGTGGACCGTCAGCTTGTCTGATTACTTTAACATTATAAAAATACTTGACAAGCATTAGGTATTGCAGTACTAAACTGTCATAACAGGATTCCGACATTTTATGTATCATAGAACTTATACAATTGTGTGCGCGAGCCCTGTATCTATTCACACTTAGTCCGATATCCTAACCTATTATAATTATTGATTCTCCATTCTTATTACCTAAGCAACATTGCCAGGGGCACAGAAAAGGATATAGGGTACCTTTTATCCGGGAAAAAAATTCCTAGGGATCAGTAAGTCTGGCCATAAATACTGTTACATAAAAACTTTTTCTTTTCTCAACTCTTTCATTCATTTTGAATTTGGAAAACGCTTATTATGTCAAAAACTTCTTTTGATTTCTCGCCATTTCCCACATTTTTTCGTGTTTATTATCAAATTACAATATGGAATGGGGTGTTAAAGAATAAGTATAGGTTTGCATTGATTGCCTTACACAGAATGGGTATGGATCCGTCAGTCATATTCAAGACACTTCAATAACTTGGTATCAGCCTTATGTTCGTATATCGTACTATCGACAGATATACCAACACTGTCGATGATCCTCTGTCGATGACCATAAATATCGAGGCGGCTGCTTGCTGTTAGAACTACAAAAGCTATTAATGCTGTTAAAGCCAGATTTCACCGAAACACCATAAGGAAACAAAAAATCTTATCGCGAGAAATGAAGATTCCCGCTAGAAGTCTGTAGCGTATATTATAACAAGACCTTATCGTCGATATACAGGACATGCCCTAAATCAATCCCTACAGATTAAGAGAGTGGATCGATCAAACGCCTTCTGTCCCGATACACAGGTGAAAGACACAGAAATATCCTCTTTATTGATGAAAAAAATTTCACGATTGAAGAGCACTACAACAAGCAAAATGACAAAGTGTACGCTCACAGTTCTAAAGAAGCTGCCATAGTGGTAGGAAAGGTACAACGTGGTCATCATCCTGCGGCAGTTATGGTTTGGTGGAGGGTGTCTTATCAAGCAATCACAAAGCTTCATTTTTGTGAGAAAGGTGTGAAGACTTCAGCCAAAGTGTATCAAGAGACCGTCTTGGATCGTGTTGTGAAAACTCTCAGCAATACACTTTTCAAAAAAAGGTCACAAGGCACGAACTACTCAAGCCTGGCTCGAAACCAACGTTCCGGACTTTTTATAAAAGCTGAAGACTGGCCCTCGTCTAGCCCAGATCTGAACCCCTTAGACTACAAATTACGGCCAGTTTTAGAGGACATGGCCTGCTCTAAACGACACGCCGAGATTGAGTCTCTTAAGAAATCTCTAGAGCAAGCGTGGCTAAATTTCCCATGGAAATTTGTGACCAAACAGATTAAAGGCCTGTATCAAAGCTAAAGGTGGCTATTTTGAATAAAATTATTTTTTATTCTTTGCTGAAACTTCAATAAATATGTATATACATTTTATTAAGATTACCTTACTTCATAGAAAAATTTTCATTTGGAACGGAACTTATGGCTAAGTAAATAAAAGATAATATTTTACAATATACACTCGAGAGCAATGAATCCGGGTCACTTAAAAAAACCTATAAATCTCGGAAACTAAGAATGCTAGCTTAATGAAAAAAATGTGTTTAGTAGACAATTAAATACTCCTTAAATTAAGGTATTAAAACTTCTTAGTTACTGCAAGGTTATGTCATAAAAAAATCAAATTTGAAAAAGGGAGACTTTCGAAGATGGAACTACGAAATTACTGCATTTGATTTTGCTTTTGTTTCCAATCTGTCATTTAAGTGGGTATATAAACCATATTGATAGTGTTCCATATTTATTTTACAACCTGTAATCATGTCGCTTACAACTGAAGAATGCACGAGAATCCTCACAATGCTGGAAACCGGCCGGAGTCAGCGCGATACAGCCAGGACTGTCGGTGTGTCGCTGTCATCAGTACAAAGAGTTCTCCGACGTTACGAGGAAACTGGCTCTAACCTACGTAGACCAGGAACAGGCAGAACTAGGTGTATCACAGCACGAGAAGATCGATACTTGGTGAACACCATGCTTCGTAATCGCTTTCTCACAGGAACTGAACTTACAAATCAGTTTCGACGCCTCGGAGGAAGTAACCCAAGCGCATGGACAATAAGACGACGACTTGCTGAAGCTAACTTGAAACCACTTAGACCTGTAAATGGCCCTAAACTGAAGCGTGGTGATCGTATTATAAGACTAAGATATGCCCAGAACCATTTAAATTGGCCTATTGAAGATTGGTCGAAAGTTATGTTCTCCGACGAATCAAAATTTATCTACAAGCACGATGGAAGACACAGAGTGTATAGAAGACCAGGGGAAAGATTCAAGCAAGCATGCATAGGAGAAAAAGTAGCCTACGGTGGTGAGTCTGTACTTGTGTGGGCCGGAATTTCATCTGAGAGTCGCACAGAACTGGTGTTCATAGAAAACGGCTATTTAACTAGCGTAAGGTATGTGGAAGAAATCCTAAATGAACACGTTGGGCCATTTATGGTAAATTTGGGTGAGGATGCTATTTTTATGCATGACAATGCCCGACCTCATACAGGTTTCATTGTGAATGTCTACCTATAAGAGATGAACATTACTCGTATGGAGTGGCCAGCACGCAGCCCAGATATCAACCCGATCGAGCATGCATGGGACGAGCTAGGGCGATGCGTAAAACAACGAAACCCTCCCCCAATCACGCTTCGTGGGCTCAAAATTGCTCTCACAGAGGAATGGGAGAATATTTTCCAAAATCGTACAAGAAACTTGGTGTACAGCATGCCAAACCGCGTAAACGCAGTAATGGAAGCACGAGGAGGCAATACAAAGTATTAAATTTCAAGAAAATCATATTGTTTTACAAAAATGTCATATTTCCTATTTTTGTTTTAAGGCGAGATCAGCAGTTTTTTTTTCTTTGTGTAATTTTTAATAAATAAAATGTAGTGATAAATTAATAATAAATTTTATTACTTTCATTTAAGGGGTATTATATTGTCTATTAAACACCGTTTATTTTATTAAGCTAGCATTCTTAGTTTTCAAGATTTATAGGTTTTTTTAAGTGACCCGGATTCATTGCTCTCGAGTGTACATAAAAAACAAAAACATTGAATAAATATTTATTGTCAATTTAATTTTCTTAAGAAAGCGGACGAAGTCGCGGAAAAAGCTAGCATTATACGATATTTATTATAGATATATTGTAAAAAAATAATAAACGTTTCAAGTGCCCCCGCAAAGCAATATAAAGCCATCGTTGATTTTATATAATATGATAATAAGCTACGTTCTTGAAAATCACTACGATGAAATCATTGTGTGAAACCCCTTTTCTTATTTTTCAACAGTACCTGCTTAATTTCCAATCGTACCATGTTCGCTTCAGATTTTAAACTTTACCCTCTATCACCCAATCCCCAAAAGATTCGGCCGAAATGTGACGATTCTGAAATTAAATCATGATTGGACTAATCGACGGCTAAATTGATAATGTCGATGATATCTGTTGGATCTTTACGAAGGTTTCTATGAGGTTTGTATGAATATTTCTTCATCTGAATTATATTAATAAAAAATTCTAATGGCAACCTTTTCAACATAAATCATACAGTTAGATGTATATTCGTTGGAAATAATTATATTTAGTACTAAATTAGTAATTTATTATAGTTAATTAATTATTAATATTTATAATATTATTAAAAAATCTCATAAAATTGCTAAAATCGAGTAAACAAAGAGAATCGAAATGACTATTACGACATAGGTAACATTAAATATTAAACTTAAATATTAAAAGTACGGAGAATCTGCAACTCAACAGTGCACACATAAAAACTGAGTCCATTATGCGAATTTTCCACCACTACGCAACATGAAAGAAAAGTATTTAAGTAGTGACAGGGCATACTGTGTTTAGCAGTCATTTGGGCAGCCCGTCTGGCGGCAGTAACCACCTCCTTATAGAAGATCACCGTGAAATAACAGCACGTGTGCTGTTGTGTTGCGACGAGTGATTTCCCTAACCCTTCCCACAATCCGTTATCCTTAATTTTACTATAGTCGGCAGCGCAATTGCAGCACCTATGGCGTTGCTTGTGTTATAGGCCATATACCATCAAGTGGACCATTAGCCTGTCTATCGACCTTAGCATAAAATATTATTTGTGCACCGGCGGTATCTGGTTGAGAACGTCGGTGGCGCAGTGGGAAAGAAGCGGCCAATGAGTTTTTTCTAAAAACCAGCATGGTAGACCATATAACCCATACGCCCTTGTCGAGAGGGTGGGCTTATGCCCCTGAAGTGGGGACATATAAATTTTTAGAACGTCATGGGTACTTTTGTATATTACCTCTGGGGAGTAGAACTCGTGCTTAACTTTGAGTTGGGATTGTAAGAATTCAATACAGATAAAACTTTTTTTCTTTGGAGAGATACATTGCACTATGCTGCTGCATTTCCATTGACTTGTAGATTGCTATTAGTTGTTCCAAATTGACATAATTTTCTGATAATAGCTTCTTTCTAATATAGTTGTACTTTTTGTCCATTTCGCATATATTTTTTATGTTAAGGTCGACAGACAAGCTGACGGTCCACTTGATAGCTACTGTCGCCTATAACAAAAGTAACGACACAGGTGTTGCTAGTGCGCTGCAGCGCTGCAGACCATAGTATGAGTAGCTCTGGTATCCCTTACTCACTCTTCTGAAAGGGGGTGGTTACTGCCGCCAGATGGAATGCCCAAATGACTGCGAAGCGCTGTTGATGATGATGATGATGATATTGGGTTGCCGCGCTAACGGAGACCAATCATTATTCTATGGTTTTTGTATATAATTTGCAGAAAAAAATTGCATACCTATGGAACCGATGGCGGGTCTTTATTTCACCAACACGTCTAATTTAAAACTTCTAATTTCAATTTGTAAGTGTTACATCGCATCGCTTTAAAACATTGTTATAGCATTTTAAAATAAACCTCTAAAAAAAATATAATAATAATAAAATGTAAGGACCTCGCAGATCATAAGAGATGTATCATTACTGCTACTGTTTTAAGTTTCTTGAAAAGTTACACATCGCTTGGAAGTACATCTTGAAAATAATGTCGATTCGCATTCATGTTAAAGAAAATCCTAACAATATTACATATGACAACCATTCCAAAGCATGTTGAGTTGGAGATCTGTACACTTATTTCAATTTACAATTACAAATAGGTACTTACGACGCAATATCGCGCAGCACTAACTATTGAGTCCAAGATCCTGGAGAAGCTGTCACGTGTGCGGCTGGCCAGGGTCGCGTGATGGGGCTCGCTGCGGAGCAAAACCCCGACTAACAAACTACAACCAAACTATACCACCGGGCTATTGCTTATCCTTTTATATAAAACAAATTGAAAGAAACAAAACGTAAAGGCGATGCGAATACGCGCGCCGTTTTGGCGGGAAATTTGACACTACACTATAGACAAACTTTCGAGTCTATTTTATGATGTCTCTGGTTTTCACCGACATGTCTCGGTCACGGCACATACTGGCTGGCGCGAAAGTCGATTGTTCGTTTTTTAAATCACTCAACAATTTACGGCTGCTTCAAAAAATGCGTTGAGACTAGTCTGTAATTTAGCATTGATAGTTCGATGTGGTTTTAAATGAGCTTATTAGCTCACTGCAATTGATGATTCATCTTGATTGTCGTCGTTTTATTCGCACCCATATTGATGTTTTGCGGGAAATTTATTAAGAAATCGATACTTTTCAATTGTCCTCTGTCATCGTGGAATGTTTCACTGACAATTTTGTTATTGTGATTACGTAAATGAATAAAATTATTGAGAAAATCGATGCTATCAGCGTCAAAACCTGTAACAAAATGAAATTGTTTTTTAGATAAATATAATTATTAAAGTGTTTTCTACTTAACATTTAATTTATTTACTTATTCAGTAAACTAACGATTAACTAAGAAATTACTAATCGCTATATTATAATATAATTAATTAATTATAGAAATAATCTACATATTTAGCGTTCAAATTTACGCAAATGGATTTATGTTAAAAATTTACCTCTGAAAAAATATATGAAAAATAATTTATTCAATCTTTATTGCTTAGGTATAGTTTTATATTATAGTTTTATATTATATTTTTTCAGGATAAAAAGATCCTATAAGTTAATCCAGGTAATATTCTGTGTGTCAAATTTCATTCAAATTCTTTAAGCAGTTTTTGCATGAAAGAGTAACAAAGATCCATCCATACATTTATCCTCATAAACTTTCGCATTTATAATATTAGTAGGAAGTAGGATAGGTTTTTTTGCGGACATCAGCTAGTATGCTGTAAAACAAAGTCGCTACCCGCTTCTGTCTGTTCTCACCTAAACCACTCAACGAATTTATATACCGGGAACGATAATAATTTGCAGAAAAAACAATGTATCTGTACGAAACCGGTGACAGTTCGCTTATCTTTATATATAAAAATGAATCCCTATTTCCCTTGGTCACGGCATCACGCGTGAACGGGTAGACCGATTTCAATTCGGTTTTCACTAATGAAAAGAGGGATAAACGGGGAATGTTCATATATATAAAAATTTCACCCCGAGCGAAGCCGGGGGCGGGTTGCTAGTTTAATAAAAAATCAAGAAACTATGTATGTTGATGATGTTTCAATGAAAAAAGATGATAACTTAAAGCTACTGCAACTGCTGATACTTGAATAGGTACAATTAATATGGATGTTTGCCAAAAAGGGCATTTAAAAATTAAACTTACGTGAACTTTATTTTTGTTTAACTTTATTTTAGCATTTAAGTTACCACCTAATAAATGTTGATTGATAACTATCAAAATACAGACGGGAAAGGTCGGCAAGGCCATCATAGCAATCAATAGCGACAGGACATCTGATCCTACGTGATGGATGTTCATCGACTAAAGTTTGAACCCTTCACTGTAAGTACATAGTAACTGTATCACATAATGGTATTAGGGTAACATTAAGGCGACGCCAACCCCTAATGAAAAAAAAAATCCACTTATTTGTAACCGTTTTCTTTTTAAATTATCATAATAATTATAATTTTAAAAATACTCAAATCATCTGCAGGATATATGAAAGGGGATCATCATAATTATTTTTTAAATTATATTTAATTACATATATTAAAAAAATTGCTAAGTTGTGGTCTAATATCGATGTTGTAACCGTGCGATTTGCTTAATAAATTCTTAAGATAAATTTTAAGATCCACTATCTGAAGTCTCATCAAAAGAAAAATTTGAATTATACTTTATTTAATTTTTAAATAGATATTTCCGAGATTTGCAAGTAGCGACTCCCCTCAATTCAGTGCGGGACGAGTTTTCCGGCTGGAGTCGCCTTAAGACATTCCTTGTGATGTACAATAAAAGTCGTTTCTTAGATTATTGTAACTAATGCGATGTGAGTTTCAACTGATCATCATAAAATTTTGCGTGCCATTATGGTCAGGTAACAAAAAAAGACATAGGGATTTTTTTTATCCAGAAAAAAAGTATTGTTTTCAAGAGATCATCTTTTCTATATATAAAATTGAATCCCTATTTCCCTTGGTCACGGCATCACGCGTGAACGGGTAGACCGATTTTAATTCGGTTTTCACTAATGGAAAGAGGAATAAACGGAGAATGTTCTTATATATAAAAATTGCATACCGGGGCAGGGTGCCGAAGCCAGGGGCGAAACGCTAGTCTTATATATAAAAATGAATCCCCATTTCTCCTGGTCACGGAATCACGCGTGAACGGGTAGACCGATTTTAATTCGGTTTTCGCCAATGGAAAGAGGGATAAACGGGGAATGTTTTAGGGTATATAAAAATTAAACGCCGGGCGAAGCCGGGGGCGGAACGCTAGTGAACAATTAAGATTGAATGTTTCAAAGCATTAGAAAAAGAGACGCAGACAAAGCCGCCTGCAAAATGTCTGTATTAAATTATCTATGTGTTTTTAGTTTATATTGGGGTCTTTGGCAGAGTTCCAAGCATACTGGCTGCATCACACAACTGTTTAGCAAGACTGATTTGCTGAGCGAGGTTATTAGCGCCTAGGTCACCAGTATTATAGACCAAGTCTAGATATTTGAAACGAAGATGAATAATGGAATGAAAATGCATAATATATAGCTTGTATAGATATCTATTCATTTGGGCAGCCCGTCTGGCGGCAGTAACCACCCCCTTACAGAAGACCACCGTGAAATAACAGCACGTTTGCTGTTGTGTTTCGGTGAGTGAGTAAGGGATGCCAGAGCTCATTTCCCTATCCACTCCTAATCCCTTTTCCTTAATCCTACAGCAGTCGGCAGCGCACTTGCAGCAGCTTAGGCGTTGCTTGTGTTATAGGCGGCGGTAGCCACCTACCATCAAGTGGACCGTCAGCCTGTCTGCCGACCTTAACATTAAAAAAAAATTCAGCAATTAATAAAAGACTGATATGGGGCTGATGGAAGTAGAAGAAAAATGAATATTTTTTCTTATTTAAACTTAAAGACGCTTACGGAGGATAGAGATAGCAATAGTTATAAGCTGTTTATAGTTTAATCTTATGATTAAAGACGGAGCATCACTGAATGGTGGATGGCTACCGTCGTCAAACAACTCCATCGGAGTGCTGGTAGTATTTTGTGAAAGGTTGGCTACTGCGTTAGAATTGATGCTCAGTTTCGATAACTGCAGTCCGCAGTTTGCTTTGTCAATGTAGGTAAATATATTTCGTCACTGTCTGATAAATTTGGATAGGAGCCAAGATATATGATTGATTTCACAATGTATTTGATTAGTAACTTCTTGTTTACGTATCTACGCTACCATCAATAACAGTAGTTTCTATTTACTAATAAAACAGAGCAGTGCCCAGTTTAATAACATGCGACAGCATTGACTTTACAGAAATAACTTTGTGACGTCACAAACTACAATTTCATATCTTTAAATATATTGTTCAAGTTTTCGTGTATGAAATAAGATCGAGTGAATACAATGTAATAGGTAACAATAATAGGTTATTCTTAACACATATATTTAACCTTTTTGAAACCAAAGACATATACCTATTGTTTAATTCTCTATTGCAGGGGTTTTTTTTATATAATTAGAACTAATAAACTTATAAAGTCAATAGGTTCAAAAATCCTCAGTTTCAGCTACTCTCATATATATACTCTCAATATATATATCTAGCTGACTATACTCGGCCACGCTTCGTTGCGGCCCATACGGCGGGCGGCGGCGTGCGCATGGGGCACGCGGTACTGGACACTGCTTATACGTATAGAATAATATTTATCGTAGCGTAATGTTATATAGCATATACCTTCCTCGATAAATGGACTATTTAAAACAAAAGGAATTTTTCAATTCGAACCAGTAGTTCCTGAGTTTAGCGCGTTCAAACAAACTCTTCAGCTTTATAATATTAGTATAGATATAGTCTTAGGTTTCAGCAGTTTACATTTAGACGTACAAGGTCCTGTGCAAGATAACATAATTATTTTGTGTGAACTTAAGTTAGTTCGTACGGTATCTATTTATCTAACTTTTTTACTTTATTGTTTTGTGGGTTTTTTGGCTTACCTAAAACGTAGGATCTGGTGAGTATAGTATAAAAATTAAACCAGCATCTTTCGTATCCCTTTATCGTCGAATGTACCTATCTGATAGAACCTAACTGTCGATATAAGAATCTGTTTAAGTATCAATTGTTGTTTTTAAGATGCTTAATTTTAATTTTTTTACTTAATAAAATGTGTTAATTTCTTCATTATCGACCTAAAGCTTTGGTAGTTCATGTCGCTCATTGGGAATACAGTAGCTTGACTTGTTTTAGTTGTTTTAGAATTATTCGCTACTATTTCGTTTTCTAACTTGAAAACATACATTTATGTGTAAAGGGTGGCAGGTATGCTGGCGAGGTGAAGACACATTTTTTTTAAACAAATACTTCGACATGATCTACTCTGACCTTAGGAATATAATGAGGTGTATTTATGTTATAAATAAATAAAATATACAAGAACCCATCCTCGACTTCCTCGTTTAAGGCCCTTTCTATTACTGAAAACGTTGGGTGCTTTCGAAGAAGCTCTGATTTAACAGAGAAAAAGACAGAGGGGGACAGCGACTTTAATTTATAATATTATAATATAATTATAAATTATTATCCCCATCATTTATTTCAGATATGATAATATGTACAATATTTGTAGTAATTCACACATTAACCACAATATTTTTTAAATATTATTTTCTCCTGTTCAGCCTCATCCAAAATATTAGGACCAATCGTTTTCAAAATGCTTTTATAGTGCCTCGCATCTTGTATTATAGAGATGCCCATACTCTTTCTTTCTATCCTAAACAAAAACCATTACGATTTTGGGCAAACATTTCAGACGCATTTTAGATATAGAAAAAGATATGGACAATTCAAAACAATTACATCTTTGTTAAAATTGAATTAGTACTCTTACGTTGGAGAAAGCCGTGTAGAGTCAGAATCTCTTGATGACGCTATTACGCGTTGTCATAATTCCCAACAGCTTTGAAAGGTTTCAATTTATTTCTGAGTATTGAACATAAAGAAACCTTATAAAAATTGGAATCATTGTTTGTGCTACAAATTTTTGCACCAACGGCCTGTGGTATCGTTAGAGCAATATTAAGTTCAATAATATTTAATGCACGCGAACTTTGGTAATGCACCCCGCATTACCAAAACTTGTTGAGTATTATTTTAAGAATTAGTAGAATATACGTAGATTTTCCTAGTCTGTCAATTAAAAATGTCAACCGGACAATCTAGCCAAGACAGATTAAATAATACCTGGAATATAAACGGAATTTATATCTTAAATGTATTGGTATTATGTATGTAAGGCTTTATTTTCTTTCTTTAGGTACGTGTGCTAATAATTACTTAATATGTAAATTTTTGGTAACATTTTTTTAATAAAATGACTACAATCTATCTTTATAGATTATTCCAGGACTATACTAGGACGAAGGACGAAAGTTTAAGACATGTTTTATTTTAATTAGCTTTTAGCTTTAAACGCTTTTTCTTGAATTCCCGATAAAATTTCGTGGTTCGTGCGTTCTATATAATTAGCGTATATATATGATATAACAAATATAATTTGTATTTTGATTTTTTTTTTATTTATAATAACGTATAGTGATCATTTTATCCGCGTCCCTTTTCCTTATGTATAGAAACATTAATTGAATCTTAATTGCTCGTATATTTTTGTCAGGCGTTTTATTTATATTTTTAAATGATTGCTCGGAACAGTACTGTTTCCTGGAAGAAAGGTACTCTATGTTCTTTTCTGTATCCCAGACAACGTGTATCAAATAAACAAACTCACTTTCGCATTTACATATAATATTAGTTAGGATGGGTTGATAGTCAGAACCTAGCAAAAACCGAACACATTTGAAATATGATACGATTACTGAATAGTATAATAGATACGTATATCCACTACTCGTATATAGGGCACTCGAAAAGTTCCACGCACGCTGTTCACCTTCACCGTATCCAAGGTCGTAAAAATGCCGACTAGTCAACAAATTGACAACTCATCCAATCTACTATATTATCCACTTTAATAATAAATGATGTAATTAATTAGAACACGCCTCTACTTTATGAATTATTATTGTAATTACATAGCGCCCTCTATAGCTTTTATTTCATTATTTTGATTGCTCAATATTATCACTATTTGTTTTTTTTTTTATGTAAATTTCACAGACTGGTGCTCTTGGTGGTAAGTGACTATTGCCTTTTTTAATAACGCAAGGAATTCCCTAGGGGTGGCAAGTACACAGCCGACCCAGATTTGATAAATATAAGAGGTACCTATACTTCTTTATATCTATACATATAATAAAATCGTAAATGAGCCGTGACTGTACATTAAATACTTTTTCAAAAAACAAATTGTACACTTTGTACCTATGTTATGGAGGTCAAAAAAATAGTTTTTATAATTTTTGTTTGTTTGTCTGTGCGTTTGTGCACACTAATCTCTGAAACGGCTTAACCGATTTAAATGCGGTTTTCACTGATGCATTGTAACAAGCTTCCCGTAACATTTAGTGTTTGTTTCATTCCAATCGGTTAACAAATTACCCGTTATAGCGATTATCACCGTACGAAGTTGCGGGCTCAACTAGTTATAAATAAAAGGATGCCTCTGGCATCTCTTACTCACTTGGTTACTGCCGCCAAAATAATAGTTTTTATCGCTAACAATTATATTTAGTTTATATAATATCATTTATTGAATTATTATCTGTGCAATCGTAAAACATTCGTAAATGTAATCGTGAAATGAGGTCTTAGTTTGTGTAAAACAAGGCATAGAAAAGAGTCCGATCTAAAATAAACAAAGAAGAAAAATATATAGATTGCCACCTCTTAGTCTGCCGCAATTCTTCGGTTGCCAGGTGCTACAGAAGAGAAGAGAACAATCAGAAAAAAGAAGACCATGCCCCTCATACAGTTTCCAAACAAATGAGTGCAATTGTTAAAAAAGGTATCAAAAATAATTATGGTAAAGGTACTTGTGACAAGATTTTGCTAGGCAACCCTGCGGCGTTGCATGACCCCACGTGTAACATTTAGAAGTATTTTACGGTGGGATCTTACCGCGTCCATACCAGGCCGGCTAATTATATACATATTTATCATTTTAAAATTGGAAGATTATAAGTTTTCATCTATCACGTAGTCATTAGCACACACCCATTTTTTACACATTTATACAAGTGGCAATATCCTTCAAGAAAATTAGATCTATTTAATTTACAGTGCATGTTTTAAGCGAAAAATCTTTTGTTCTCCAGCAAAAGTTTCATATAACTTGTGTTAAAGAAATTAATTGAATGTTATAATTTTTGCTATGGACTTAAAACAGGGAAACAGTAAGTTATTCTTCAAAGAAACACTTTTAATTGTCAGTCTATTTTAACCAGGATTTCGGAAAAAATAGCCAAGTTGACGATCCCGAGGAAACCCCGAAAGAAACTCAAGATATCATTCCTTTTGTCATCTTTAAAATGCAGTAAATAACACTTACATTTACCCAAATATTACACACAAATAATGCTATGTATACAAATAATACTAAACATAGTTTAGAAACGTTTAAAACCAGGCTTTAATTACTGCTTAAATAAAATCAGCGATTCCACAATAACCTTTCGAACAAATAGTAGAATGTAGGTTTTTTCGGCCGGTATCCATATGAGTTGTGGGTTTCCGGGATGATGGCCCAGGTCTGTTGGAAATTCTTCCAAACGTTTCGTCAACAACTGCGGTTGACATCCTCAGTGGTGTAGTCCAAGTTAGAAGAAAAAGTACATCACATCACTGCACTTCACTTCTGCACTTTTCGACTTCTCGAGCGAGACTGATTTGTCGACTGGAATGTGTCTATATTTAAACTTAAATTTATATCCCCACCCCGTGGTTGAATTGGTGGGGTGTGGTCACTAGGAGAGGGGTTATAATGCCCTCTCTTTCTTTCATTATTATTATTATTCCTGCGTAGTGCCGGATACCAAATGTTGTGTAGCCTTAGATTTTCCTCCTTCCTGTTGAAATTATTTGGATGCTTGAAAATTTCAATGGCTTCCCGATTAAGGCGTGAGTGATAGTGTACCTCGGATGACGTACCTAGCCACATCAGTTGCCCACATCAGTTCTTTAAAAAAATAGATTTTTCTTCCAAAATATTGGATAACAACACCAAGTTCCTTCTGCTTTATTTTATCACCCTGAATGAAATAAAGTAGGCCTATTCAAATACATAGCATTGCTATAGGGTATCTATAATATCGAAAAAAAAAATAACAAGGGCGCAGTTATAGAAGCTCGCACAGGGCGCAGAAAAAACTATTTACGGCACTGAGCACAAACAGCCGTAGCGAATGACTATTCACAATTTCTAAGACTTTTACTAAATCTTTCTACTAACCAAAGTTGCATGCTATAGAGCCACTATTACCTACAGCTTAGCTCTTTTCGTAGCAAGCCAAAAAGTAATTAATTTGTTGGAGTTAAACCAACTCTTTTTCATCGAGTTACCTAGGCAATTATTTTTTTATTTAACTTAATTATTTACATTTAATTGTAGGTGGCTACCGTTCGCCTATAACACAAGCAGCGCCACAGGTGCACAGCAAGCAAGCGCTTACCAAAATTGCAAAAATGTAACGTATAGTAACTATTGGTTAAGTATAAATGACTTTTATAAATAAATTAAAAATAGCTATATGTAATAATAGTATGTAAATATAATTATATAATTCACTGCAGATAAACAACATGCAGTATTATGATGCAAGAGCAAGTGAATAAAGGTTATTCAAAGGTTGTACGGACCCTTCGTAACTGCGTAGTAGAGAAGCGTAGCACGAAATAGAGGCACAGATAATATAATACCTATACGTGCTACGGATCGCAGTCACGTAGACGCGTCTACGACGAAGAACATTTCGTAGTTCACGATTTGCGATCATATTTCTAGGGATTAGAATTTTATTTTGTTTAACTCATTTTGCTATGTATTCCGTTCAATGATGCATGTAGAATTGTAGATAAATCACAATCGTTTACTGATACTTCATTTAGTGAATGGGAAGAGATCTAAAGAAATTTACTCATATAAGAGATAAAATTTTACAAACAACCTACTTTTTTTACCTAAAAAAACCTAATGTAGGTACTATAATTGTAACTTAGGTTAGGTCTTAAGGCTCCGGTCTCGCTTTGCGACTCTACCTTAGCAAACAGAACTAAGCGCACTTTCACGCGTCTTTTTTGTTATGAATTGCAATTATTAAAAAGTACATAAAAAAATATTTTTTGTATTTTTTTTTTCATTAATTTATTAAAAAATAGGTCATTACTAAGTGGTTTTAAGGGCGACTGCATTAAAAAAAAAATTCAACAGAAAAATATATGTATTTGCAATGGTAAAATTCATGAAACTACAACTTTTTAAACCTCTTTAAATAAGAAAACTAAAGCGTTTATCAAAAAAGTAACCAGTTTAGATTATTGCTAACGATATGAGAATAAATGTAAACTGAATATATTTCGTATTTTTGTTATAATTTTTACGTAGCATGTGCTTGAATGAGACCTTCAACGCGTTCAACCTAAATAGAGGCATTTTTAACTCCCAATAGAGCTATTAAACTGTGCATCAAAATAAAATTAAAAAAGTGTTTTTGAAATTTCAAATCCATCACTTTCAATAAATGTAAAATATATTTCATTTATTCTTTTGTTAGTAACTGTAAAAAAACATTTATTTTCTGTAAATTATGCAAGAACACTAATTTTTAGGAGACTCGAGCCTTAATAAGAATTTTTAATATTAAATTAATTTTCTATATTTACACATCCAACAAAAAAAAATGATTATAAAAATTGCTTGTGTCACTTTTAACTTTTCTAATTCTATTTATGTATAAAGACTTTATAAAAAATATTTATAAGTGTTTGAAAAAATTTAAATCTTAACAGATATTTTATTTTTAATGCAAAATCATATAATACTTAATTCTATTTGTATACATATTTTTTAAAGGTATTTATTATATTTATCAACTCAATTAATAAAAGCAGATGAACAGTTAATTCAGTGGATGTATTGCTCAAGATTTTTTTTCTTGGAAAAGACTCCGGGTCATTTAAAAGAGGTCGATGCGGTGCGAAATCTTACGAAAGCTTCATATACCTCAACTTTCAATACGAAAGCTGTCTTTAAAAAATGTGAGAGATTATTCTAGTACATTTTACAAAAAAAAATCTTTTTTATAAAATATAAGTTTGTTTATATAGTATTTACATAAAATAGTCCGTCTAGTCATCATATAATTATGACTATAATACAAATTCGTGCCAACTATCATAGTGATCGGTCAATTGTTAAATAAATACGTTAGATAAAGCCTATTTAAACTTAGTGTTTTCCAACCAAAAAAGGGAAAAAAGTTTTTTTTGTAAAATATTATGTAATAAAATAGATAATATTAACAGGTATGAAAAACTAGTCAATGCAATAGTTAAATTTAGATTACAACTGAGTATTATTTTTAAATACCGACACAAAGTACAAAAACATAATAGAAATATAGACATAAATATACTGTCCCGGTCTTTTTATAGATTTTCATACATTTAGCCTCAGAACTCGGTAAGTATCTATCTATAACAAGTATTTGCAAGAGCTAAAAAACTACGCGTTGTAATAAAAAATTAAAAGTAGTTATTGTATTATTCCTTTTAACTACTTAAAAATGGCTAACTATTACTTGACTTCTATCCATCGTTGTTTTATCAGCCGAGGCGTCAGCTAACTTCTGAAAAAGTTTCTTAAATTTCTATTAAGGTTACGGATAAAAAACCTCTAAAATACTCTTAATAATAATATCAAACCATAAAATCCCATTATGTAGTCACATCAGTCTTCATTAGGTAATGTATACAATAAATTAGATTACGTAAAATTAAATGAAACATCAAATTTGTATTAAAATTTAAATAGTACAAAAACAAAATTTAAATTACTTTAATTTATTAATTTAAATTAAAATTTAAATTACTATTTTAAATAGTACAAAAACAATGGCGCTTCACTGTCACAGTTCTTTGAAGTATCGTTTATAATACAAGAACTATGCTATCGTTTTTCTTAACTATACAACTGATTTTTACACGATTTTTTGTACTTTTTAGAGATTTTTCTTCGAAAAGTTTCAATGTATAGTTAATCCTAATTAAATAACAAAAACCTTGGGAAGAAGTTGATGACTTTTGACCGAGTCCTGAGAAACGATCGGCATTTATATGGATTACACTGGCTAAACTAAATTACTAATGTTAAGATTAAAATTAAACAAATGTATTAAATAGGAGAGGACACTATTTAGGAAATAATTTAATTATAATAAGGTATACCTAGTATTTTTATGTGGTAAGAAATAATTTAAATTTTAATTCAATTAAAAGGATTAGAATTGGACAATCCCTATTAAAATTGAAGTTTTGTGTTTTAATGGTGTGTTTTTTCACGGAGGAAGTAGTTTAAATTGTAAAATACTGAACAAGACAAATACCCGCAGGACACAGTTAGTAATAAATATTAAATGACTCTAGAGTTTTCCACGGTACTTTCTATTTTACCTCTCAGTAACGTCAATGTAAGCTTCATTCATTTAGCCGGTAATACCGCGTTTGACCCGGTTTCAACGGGGTTCGACGATCGCGAGTGGGCGTGTCATCCATCCAACCACCGGTAGTCAAGAGTGTGGTCATTTTGAAGCATCCACTTAGACAACTGCTATTGGCAGCCATTAATTTATCTTTATTTTAATTTAAGTAAATAAAAACTATTAAATGACAAAAAATTAGATGCCTTTTTGAAGAGTGAACAGAAAAAAACTGGAACGATTTTCTTTATTCTTATATTTTCACTTAACATATTTAGAATTAGGTGCATTGTTCCTCTACGTTTATAATTCGTCAATTAATCAACATGAACTGAAAACGAAAATCCCATACGGATCCTGTATTTATTGAGGAAGTACACAGAACAAAAACGTCCTTGACAACGTTTGTACGTACGTCGAATTTTTCCGGTAAATTATCTGTTATTGAAGAGAGTAAGTGAAAATTGCGTTTTAAATTAAACTTACCGTATTGAAAAAAAGCAATTAATCACTTATTATACCGTAGCAATAGAGAAAGTGAGATAAGTATGGCGTCACACGATAATGGGATCGTTTTAGAAACGTGTCCGCCTCCGAACACCCGGCGAAACCGACTAAAGAAAGGAAGGCTGGGCGGAGCTGGCACTAGTGATGTGGAAACAATTTGTCGATTAATTAAAATATAACACTATGAATATATTATAAAATGTTGTGTTAAACGTAAAAATAACAATAATTTTTATTTATATTAGTTATTAGCTAGTGCACTCGACTTCTTAAAAATATAAAGCCTGACAAAATATATGAGCAATAAGTTGTTCTATCTTTATTACTGCTATAGTTTTGACAGGCGTTGGATTTTTATTTTTATTTGATCCCTCGGGAACAATACTTTTTTCTGGATGAAGGCTATCCTGTATCCCTGAATAATGTGTATGCAAAATTTCATGGAGATCAGTTGAATGTAACACGGTTGAACAGACAGACAAACAAGTAAGTACGCATAAATTATTTCTGTATTTAATTTTATGCATTCCTAGGTTATTAATAATATATTTGCACGACTTAAGTGCAGGATATTGCCAATATAATACATCTATTCTATGCTCTATCAACCTGCATTAAAAAAACTGTTGTTATTATTTTATTGTATTTCATTTTATTTCTAAACACAAAAATATATGTATTTTTGTGTTTAGAAATAAAATGAATAAATATTTTTGTGTTTCGAAATAATATAAAATAAAATAAAATACAATAATTATTTTCATACGTCAACGAAATTATGAGTACCTGATATCAATGTAAGAATCTTACTTCTTATCTTACTACACAGAATAAAACAAAACGATTTCTAGTTTTTGTCTTAAAATAACTTTACAAAGAGGATACTAAAAGTTTAAGGTAATAACTTTTAGTGTCATGTGTGGGTAACAATTTTACTGACATATAAGAGCAGTTAAATTTGTAACTAAACTAATTTTAACTAACGATTGTGTTTATAACTAGCGACCCACCACCGGCTTCGCACCGATGCAATTTTTTCTGCGAATTATATACACAAACTTTCTTCCTTTATCCCTCTTTCTATTAGTGAAAACCATATCCAAATCCGTTTGATAATTTAGAAGAAAAACAAACTGAGGTTATAATTTTTACAACATTGCATACATTTTTCAAGGTCTTTTATAGGGGCCTTTTATTGGCCTCCAACTCTCTACTATAAGTAATAAAAGAATGAAAGTGATATTAAACATTATTTTGAAATTCTATCGATATCTGCCTGTCGAATGAGCATACCTAGTCGTAGAAATTTCAGCCGGCCGGCATAAAATGTTGATATACTTTGGAAGTATGTGTATATAACTGTACATATTAGCGTCGTATTTACGTTCCTCAATCTGTGTATATCGAAAATTTGCGTATGCATTGCTGGTTTAGTTCTTGGGCATCATTTAATTTATAACGAAAAGTAGCAATGAATAATAAAATAATATATTTTTTCAATATTTAGTAGCATTTCGTGTTAAAGCATAGAGGCGTAGAGATCGCGCCTCTACGAATTGGAACCAACAACGACGCAGATCCGAAGCTACGAGAATATATGACACAATACAATACCTATGCTTAGAAGTTTTCTTTAAACCTTATTAATGTATCTTTATCAAAATATATATGTACAAAATTACATATAATTATGTTGTACTTCCTCTCACAGTCCTCTTTCTTTTGTGTGGCCAGATGTGATTCAACACCTTTACAGTAAATGCCCACCATTTCATTATGACGAGCCTGTTGGATGAGTGGTTAGGGTGCTTGCCTTAACGCTCTGTTCTAGGGTTCCAGGGTTCGATTCCCGGCTGGCTTTGAAAAATGAACTTTTCAAATTTGGCTCTGGTCTGGATCTGGAAAGTAGTGGCAGGGAACAGTGCGTTTCGCAGTCATTTGGACAGCCCGTCTAGCGGCAGTAACCACCCCCTTACAGAAGACCACCGTGAAATAACAGCATGTGTGCCGTTGTGTATCGGCGAGTGAGTAAGGGATGCCAGAGCCCATTTCCCTAGCCCTTCCCCAAACCCATATCCTTAATCCTACTGTAGTCGGCAGTGCACTTGCAGCAGCTTTGGCGTTGCTTGTGTTATAGGCGACGATTATAGACTGTCTGCCGATCTTAACATAAAAAAAAATCGCAAATAAAATCCTAACGATACATACTTAGGTGTATTGAAAAGTTCATAGCTCTACAATCCCCTTTCCACCGTCCGGGTAAAGCCTTGATCCCAGTTTAAAAAAAGGATTGATCAAGAGCCTCAAATTAGTCACTCACAGCGACTTTAACTTCTTCATTAATCGAAAATTTCATACCGCCTAGATGTTTTTAAGGTTCGGGAAAAGATGAAAGTTGACAGTGCTAAATGAGGTGAATATGGAGGGTGGGGAAGTAATTGAAACCCGCAATTGTGTGGACGCTACTTATCCTGATGAAACAACACTTTTTCCTTATCATTCGTGATAAGGAAAAAGTGATTTTTTCCTGATTTATTCTTGCAGACGACGCAGTAGTGTGCGATAATAAGCAGAATTTATTATTTGACCCTTTTGAAGGTAATCTACAAAGTTCTTTCCCTTTGCATCCCAAAAAAACTGACGCCATCACCTTATTCGCTGACAAATTTGTTTTGACCTTCTTTTCAGTCGGAAATCCAAGCTTTTTCCATTGTTTCGACTCTAGGGTATGATGGTGAACCCAAGTTTCATTCGTCATAATAAATCGATCTACAAATTCCTGCTGATCAGCTTCGAACAACTGCAAACAGACACGAAAAATTGTGAGTCTATTCCGCTTTTGCGCAACTGAAAGCATTTAGGTACCCATCGCGCTGACACCTTGTAAAAGCCCAATTCGTTAACAATAATATTTGTGTTCATTCATAGGAAATACCTATCATCTCAGTTATTTCCCTGATTTTTAATGTTTAGTCACATATTTTTTAGACATTTTCGTCGGTAGTAGACGTCGTCGTCCTGCCTTGTCAAAGCTCTCTAGTCTGATGTAGTTTAAATTCAGCTGACCACTTTTTTACTGTAGCCCATACGATGAGGCGGATGTCGCTAGCATTCTCATAATTTCTTCGTAAATTTCTTTTGGCGTTTACCTCAACTTTTGCAGATACTTTTAACCGCACAGTCTTCAATTTTGTCCATTGTGCGGAAATATTTCAGACACTCGCATAAAAATAACAGCAAAAAAATGTTATTTGAGCTACACTTTTCAAAGTTTGAACATTGCCTGTTGAAGTATTAGAGCAAAATAAGTAAGTATTTTTAAAATTCTAGAAAGGTTACTTCGATATCAAGCTACCAAATTGTGTTTGTTTATTACTGTTTCACACCATAACTCCTTAATCGATCATTATAAAATCTGCACGTTATCAGAGATACAGACTTTTATCCAGAAATAAAAGTACTGTTTCCGATTTTAAAAAAAATTAAATATTTAAGTTATTAAATATTAAAAAATCTGTGCGTATCCGATTTGAATTTGGTTTTCACTAATGTATTGTAGCAGTTAGAACAGGACTGACGCTAAAACATAAAGTCAAATAGATGAGGCTCTTGACTCTAGTATGAAACAAAGAGCTATTTATTAATGTTTATATGTGTGAAGGAGAAAGACTCTTAATCTACTTGTTAAAGTGAGACAGATTTATTTTGATGTATTCCATCATAACCGCGGTAAAAAAATAGTTTTTAGAATTTTTGTTGTGCACGCTAATCTTAGAAACGGCTTAACCGATTTGAATTCGGTTTTAACTGATGTAATTGTAGCAAACTTCCCGTAACATTTAGTGTTTGTTTCATTACAATCGATTTACAAACAAAAAAGTTACGCGTTATACCGAATACCACGCGTACGAAGTTGTGGGCTCAGCTAGTTTAAAAATAAAAATATAAAATTCAACGCCTGACAAATGTACACGAGCAGTAAAAATTGAATGTGTGTTTTAAGAAGAAGGGGAGCGGACATTGTCGCGGGCAATAACTAGACATAAATACACAAGGCATGACTTGGCTTCCAATCTGCACTTGCCTTGTCAGCGTTTATCCCACTAAGCCAATACAAATTGATATTAATTGAACATTTGTACTAGGGTCAAACATTATTATAGAACATTATACAAATAGGTATATAACCTGTTAGCGTGACAATAAAATAAACTTAAATTACTTTATTTTAAAACCAGCTTTTCACTCTAGGTTTCGTCCCCGTAGACTATTAGTACCTTCAACTTGACACCCCCATTGGAGTTTGAAGTTTGTAAAAGGTTGAACGTGTTTTGTTGAGCATCGACACCAAGTAAATTTGATCAGTAAAATATTATTTCTGATGAATTTGTTGCCACCATCTTTAACCTTTTAAGAGTTTATATTGAAAGTAAAACAAAATAAAACGCAGCCTTAATCCTGTGAATGTCTAATAATCGTTATTTTTTTTTGGGAGACTTTTATTTTTAATTAATGTGGTTTAATAGGATTTAATAAGAAAAATTTACATATTATCAAATTTCGAATATCTATGGCTCTAGCATGAGTTTACGATACTACACTCGCTAGCGAGAGCGTAAAACATTTATATGGAAAATTGATAATTTGACATTGACAGTTCACGATTTTCCATACAAAAGTTTTACGTTCTCGCTAGCGAGTGTAGAATTGGTGTAGTATCGTAAACTCATACTAGAGCCTCTGTTAGGTTTCTTCTGGTGAAAATAAAAAGCTCTATCCGACCTTATTAAATAAATCAATTTATAAAGTAGGAAGGAGTTTTATTTACAAATTGTATTTATATAATTTAAGAAATAGAAACACTAATATGTACACAAATATACAAAATCTCTACAACCGGCATAATCTCTGTGTTTTTATGGTATAGAAAAATTCCGACGCAACGAAACATTTCGACGTTTACGAGTATTAATATTTGGGAAGAGCCGTATCAAACATTTTTCCAGGAACTTTTTACCTTTAGAATTATTAATTAACTTATATATGTCTATATATACACCTACACGTGACATTCATTTACATTGTATTTATTTATAGTAGCAACCGGATCGCCGACGACGCCATTTCTCGTAGCGGGTGGACGAGTTGAACTTGTGAGAGACAATGGATTTGGAAAGTGATGAAGAACAATTTGTTGTGGTTGTTTGTTTGTAGGCAGAAGAAGAAAACAAAAGGACCGGAACAGAGAATATCATACATACGCTATTTTCTGATTCGCTATTTGCTAAAAGCGGAACTGTGGACGCTTACCTTAACAATAACAGCATATTTATGTTGTTGTTTTTCGGTGAATAATTAAGGGATGCCAGAGCCTTTTCCCTAATCCCGTACTCTTTATCCTACTAAGGTCAGCAGCGCACTTATAGCTCATGTTATGTATAAGCGACGGTAGCCATCTACCATCTAGTAGACCGTCAATCTACCTTTACATGAAAAAAAAAAACAGAAGAATTACTTTAGGTTAAGTCTATGTCAAAACCGCTGTAATTTATTGGTAAAATCTGAATTTAGTCACTAAACAATATCTTATTGTAATAAGTTATTACATGTTATACACAACCGCACAGATGCTTTTCCAATTAGCGATGTAAAATAAAATAAAAATACCACGAAGTTTGTGATCAATCTCAAAACAGTTATTTTGCTTATTACGCTTTTTTGGGGTATTTGTAGGTACCCTATAAGGCCTAGAACAGGCGTGGCTATAATATATAATATAAACTATATAAATATAAACTATAGCGGTGTAAAAACTAACATATATATATATTTTGCCTTCACAACACTGACGACTTTCCTTCTATCTTAATATTATGATATTGAAGTATCTGTAATGTCAAAATAGCTGCTTTTTATTAAATATATATCAAAATATGTATTGTACTTATAAAAAAAAACATTTTTTTTAATTGTCTCCTTGTCTCTTTGTTTCGGCTATTCTCCGAAGCGACTTTCACTTGCAGATAGCTGATATTATAAAAGGTAACTAAAGTACTTATATTTTAGAATAATATATTTTTTTATAAATATAGCAGTGTCACATGTGTTACCGCGCGCGCCTTACGTGCACGCCGCAGCGAAGCGTGGCCGGGTATTACATATTTTTCAGTAAAGGTTGTAACCCAAAAAAATGAATATTTATACCTAACTGTGTGTGCAAGGAAGCCTGGATATCCCAGAAGACTAAACTAGACACATTTCATACTCAGTATGCTTACTATATGTATATATGTGGTTCTATTCCTAAAGAAGTTTCCGATAGAAAAATTTAATAGTAATTTTTTTTTGTTAAGATCGTCAGACAGGCTGGCATACGACTTGATGGTAGGTGGCTACCGTACCATAATCATAGTAGGATTAAGGATAAGAGATTAGAAAGGGATAGGAAATTGTCACAATCTATTGCGACCTACAAATCGTCACTTAATTTCGATTTCATCATCAGGTACACAAAAACAAATCAAATTACATAATTCAGGAAACAACTCATTAAAAGTTCTTGTTACTCATTCTCATTCCTTGTTTACTAACAGTCTGGCGAATTTTCCACACCAGAGTTTTCCCAGATGAAAGAGAGGCGACATAATATATTTGAGTTTTCTCCCTCTAGCTTCGTGTGGATCGATGTGACCTTGGCAGTGGCTGGAGCACATTAGCCTTAATAGATATAACCACAATGACGGAAAAATTGGAACGACGAACGATACCTTTGTGCTCTATGATGGATTTTTCAGTTCGGTAATTACCTGACAAGCCTTGTATGGCAATCCATACAATTTACCTGAATCTTTAATATCACACTCACAATATATTTGTTTACTAATATTATAAAGCTGAAGAGTTTGTTTATTTGGTTGAACGCGCTAGTCTCAGGAACTACTGGTTCGAATTGAAAAAATCTTTTTGTGTATTTTTCTGCAAATTAAATATATACGTTCAAAATCCGTTGCGTGGTTTAGAAGAAGTTAGCGGAGAAACAGACAGGACAACGTCTTTATTTTAGAGAATGTACATGACATCCCTATCACTCTTTCCCTATCCACTCTTCCCCCTATCCACTCTTAATCCCCTATCCTTAATCCTACTGCAGACGGCAGCGCACTTGCAGCAGCTTTGGTGTAGCTGGACCGTCTGCCGACCTTAACATAAAAAATAAAAAAACCTCTGGAAATCATCCCTTATAGAAGACCACCGTGATTTGTGCTATTGTTGTAAGGGATGCCAAGATCTTTTATTATCACTTTTCATTAATCCAATCAGAATCGCCAACAGATCTGCAAACCCTTAACGTTGACTATTGAATATGACGTGGCATGAACTATAGAAATGTCATGGTTTCTATGTCTCTCACATTTGATTATTGTCGAGTAAATTTTTTTCGCCAAAAAAAAATCCTTGTATGTGAAATGTTGTCTCAATTTTGACGTCACTTTTTTTAGTGGAATAATATTTAGAAAATTTTAAAGAGTTCCCCGACCGCAACTTTATGAATTATAGACTACTAGCTGGAACACAATGTTGACTACTAAGTAAAAATGTAATCATTTTAAGTCTACTGAATTTTCTTTTAAAGGTACCATAACCAAGGCAGTATTTCAAAGAAATGACATCATATTGAAAGGGACAATTTACGAGTAATTTATGAAACACAGTTATTATCTTTTATACACGGCAACATAACTTTGGGTAATTTTTTGAAAATTCTCCGATAGAAATTATTAGATTATCTTGTTTTCACCTTTGTTATTTAATAATTGAAGCGTAATTTGTATATGACTGTACATAATGTTTGTAATAGGAGAAGAAGGAATAAAGTGTTGAAATGTAGAATTATTCTCCATTGTCTTTATGTTCAGTAGGAGGATTTAGTAAAGAGCACGAGACCGAAGCGGAGTTATATAACGCCTGCTTTTGTATCAAGAGAGTCCCTTAGTCGCGTCGCGTTGGTGAGAGACGCTTGAATTTATTTTCTCTCGTGTAGTTTTAATTAATTTACGATAACTCCTAAGATATTCATTTAAATTGAATGGTGTACCTTATATTAAAATGTTTATAAACTGCTTAGGGTAACTAACGTATTTAATTTGATAATGATTAATAGTCATCCGTATAAATAGCTTTTTAAATACCACAAATGATATTTTCTTAAAAGTTAAAATGAGTATCCTTAAAATCCTTATCCTTAAAAGTTACGTCCTTAAAAGTATATCTTGCAAGATAACATAAAAGGTGGACTTCTTTGTAGACCTATAAAAGAGAAACAATCCCACCATACATTTTTTTGTTAAATTTCAAACGGATTAGACAGCGTTTTCGATTAAAGCTCCCAGACCGCTTGATTTTTTTCGACATCTTCAACAATCGTCGTCATATTTCCACCAATGTATGCAAAATGAAACCGGTTATGAACCGGTTTATGAAAACCGTATGAAATTCCGTCCAGTAGTTTTTTAGATTATCGTAGACATACATACAAACAGACAGATGCGACACAGGCCTTTGTTTTATAAGGATATGCTATTATGATATAAAGTTTCATCAAAATCAGCGTTTTTTTAAAGATTAACAACAATCCTCCCTAACTTTCGTATCAATACATACAATAAAATCGTAATCGAGCCGCATTAAATAATATTTTTTCAAAAACAACTTGTAGGTACACGTTATAGGCACTTGTGTCAACGAGGTCAAAAAAAATAGTTTTTAGAATTTTTGTGCGTTTATCTGTGCACGCTATTCTCAGAATCTTCCCTTAACGTTTAGTGGAATGAAATAAAAAAGTTAAGTTAATTGAAATAATACGCACTATTCTAGAACAGCTAGTTTATAATATAAACTGTATTACACGTAGTAACGTTCTGTCTCAGAAGTCCCGAGTTCTATTCCCCCCAAAGTCACCTTTGGAAATGAACTTTTCATAGTTGTCTCTGGTCTGGACTTGCCAAGTAGTGGCAGGAAACACAAAGGGGCAGCTCTTCTCGCGGTAGTAATCGTCCCTTTACAGAAGACCAGCGTGAAATAACAGCACGTGTGCTGTTGTGTTTCTGTAAGTGAGTAATAGATGTTAGAGCCCATTTCCCTATTCCTCCTTAATCCCTTATCGTGTTATTGGTGATGGTAGCCAGCATCAAGTGGACCGTTCGCCTGTCTGACGACGTTAACTTGAAAAATATTGTATAAAAAGAAATGAAAAAGGAATAAGTGATTATAAGTTATATAAGTTATCTAATAGGAAACTGCTGTCTTGTTGTCTTAAGGGCTATTGCGTATTGTTAACACTGCGTCTAGATTTTTGTCAGAGGAACAGGGCACAGTCGATAGGTCCACGCATGCGTAATCAACAATAACAATTTTTCAATGCGAATATGAAAGGTCATACATACTCCGAATGGCTCGTGAAACGTAAACCTTACTGCGTTGAAATGAAACTTAAATTTACACTTCAAATATCTAACGACGCGTCGTTAACAAAGGAGAAAATCTAGGGTCCTAGATAAGGATGTAAATATTTTATAACTAATTAGGTATTTGCACTAAAGTTAAGTATAACATTATATCTATACGATTTTATCTTTCAAGGTTGTTATTTTTAACTGGATAACATGCACATTTTCTCTTACACACGTTTTTCGTAAAAGTACATGTGCCATTAAGTACAAAACAATAAGAGATGCTAGATCTATCACTTATTGTTCTTTCTTTATTTCTTTTTTTCTCTTATTGTCTGTTTCTTATCTCCATTCAACACTACGAGCTAACTCCTCTTAACGTGTAGGAAGAAATTTTCATAGATTGTTTCGCGTAATTTAAAAAAGTTGAAAATTGCACTAAAATCGAATACAATTAAAGCACAATTTTTTTAATTTCAAAACAAAACTTTTTTTATGATTTTATTATTAATCGCATAAATTTTTAAAACATTTTAACGTTATACAAATCAAATTGTCATGATTTTTGTCATTATAAAATATTTAGCAGGTACAGTCAGCGTCAAAAGTAGAAAAAAAAATCTGAAGTAGACAAATAATTGTTGGCGTTTAATTTTTCAGTAACATCTGTACAACAGTTTCAAATTGATGTGAGCTTCTTTGAATCCAAATAGATCTAAACACTCATTATGTCATATGTTTCATTACAAACGGAAAATCTTTTTTTATGTACTTATAACATCTGATCGCCAAAGGTATCTAAGCACGGAAATCTTCAATTATATCTCAACAATTATTAGGAATATACTTTGACATCTTTGTATTAAGGTTTATATTTAGTTGGTGGCAATAATGGCCTACTTACATTATCTTTCACAATCAGTCGCGAGCAAAAGCTAGTACTAGCTTTTACTTTTAGCTTAAGCTTTTAGGATTAATTTAGAACAAAGTCGCCTTACGGTTATTAATTTTCAAATATTTTATTTAAGTTTCTATAAATAATATTTATATTCATAACTAGATGAGCTTGCAGCTTCGTACGCGTGGTATAGCGCGTTAAATTTTTTGTTTGTAAACCGATTGGAATAAAACAAACACTCAATGTTACGGGAAGCTTGCTACAATAGATCAGTGAAAACCGTATTCCAATCGGTTAAGCCGTTTCTGAGATTAGCGTGCACAAACGCACAGATAAGCAGACAAAAATTTTAAAAATTATATTTTTGACCTCGGTAACATGATTACAATGTGTACAATTTTTTTATTTAATATTTAATGTACAGACACAGCTAGTTTATGATTTTATTATAAGTATGTAAAATAATGAAATGAATTATTATTATTTAAATTCATAATTTATATAGAAATTGAAAACATGATAAACTAAAATGTCTTTAAAATGCCCTAATTAAAAGTAACTTATGTTCTTCTTCTTCATAAGGTGCTACTTCTTTACGAAGGTTGCACGAAAACCATTCTATTAAACTCTTCAACCAGCATGTCTTTTTACTGCCTCTACTGCGTTTTCTCTGTATTTATTCTTGCATTACTAGTTAAAGAATCGCCCCAAGTAATTAGGTCGTATTTAATTAGTTATTATTAGTTAATTAAGCAATTAGGCCGCGAGTGACCGAAATATTGCAGATACTTACCTTCCTTTATGGGTCTTAACACCTCAATTCTCTTACTCATTAGACGTTAGGTACTTAGAACTTAAGGTACCTAAAAAGTAACGTAAATCCTCACCACCATTCACACAAATACCTATATCCTTTTTGAACGCATAAACATAAACACACACGTAGGTAATCAAAAACTTCTATACGCACACAACTCTATATTCTAAATTCTGTAACTTTAATTAATGGATGCAAATAAACACTCGTACATCTATATCTTGGACTAGCTCATTTCAATCTTTTACTATCTAAATTGAAATGTAAAATAAATACTACCTACATAATTAAGTAAAACTTAAGTTAAGATTAAGTTAACCATAACCTTGAGTGGAAACTTGCACAGATGTTTCTGATCTAATAGATGGTCCCAACACCTAATTGTAAAAATATTAACTTTTAAAAAACCATTTTTTTTTTCATTTTTATTACCCAAAATTTATCTTTCCAGTCGGTTCCTTGCCGCTGAGGTTCATGATGCTGTAGATGTGTCAATTTTATTTGTTTTCCACCTGTTGCTGTCAGAGATAACAGTTGCAAGAGATAATTATGGGCCGGTAGTGATTTTTATATGCTAATACGTGTAGTTTTCAATATGGTAACTCCTACGCTACTCATCATTTCAGTCTGCACTTGTAACAATCAGATGGTATTTTTTGTAAAATGTAAACTACTTTCAGCAATTATAAAGTTTGGTCTGATTTTTAGTCCAACAATGTTCCGTGGTCTTTTTTAGACTTATACAAGTCCAATCTAACTCCAATCAAGTCCATAAAATTTTTTTTTAAACCACCTAACGGATTTTAATGCGATTTTCACTAATGAAAAGAGATAAACGAGGAAGGCTTATGTTTATAATTTACAGAGAAAAAAATTTCATCTTTTTTTTTTATTAAAGATGAGTTTGCTCTTGACAAGCATCTATCCATAGGAAGGATGAGGCCGACGATGGAGCGAGCTCACCCAGAAGATACCTATTCACTCGAACCTTGAAAGCATCTGTGCAAAAGCGGAAACGGGTCGCTAGTTTACATATAAATAAATCAATCAGATTAACTTGTGCAACTGGCGAACTTCCAATAAATGTCTAGGTAGGCTTGTTTTGTGAAATTTATGAATCTGCAAATATCAGTATTATGTATGTGCTATATAATACTAACAGTCCCCCGCACCATACTTACTATTGTTAGGCTAGTATATTTGACAACGAAAACTTTTCATTCAATTTAAACAAATTCAGTTAAAATATTTTTTTGTTATTTTTTTTATGGTAAGATCGGCACACAGGCTGAGGGTCCACTTGATGGTAACTATTGTCACCTGTAACACAAGCAATACTACAGGTGCTGCAAGTGGATTAAAGATAAGGGATTAGGAAGGGTTAGGGGTGGCATCCCTTACTCACTCACAGAAAAACAACAGCACACGTGCTGTTATTTCACGGTGCTCTTCTGTAAGGAGGTGGTTAGTACCCCCAGACGAGCTGTCCAAATGACTGCGAAACATTTTTCAAATCCAGACTAGAGCCAACTTTGAAAACGTTGACTCTGCCGGGAATCGAACCCGGTAACCCTAAAACAGAGCGTTAAGACAAACACCCTAACCTCTTATCCAACGGGCTCGTCAAATACTAGCAATAAAACAACTTTTATGTAGTTTCCACTAGAAAATATATTTTCGTGCATTTTTCTATCATACGTCGCAAGTTTTGCAAAACCTTAGCGTTATTGTGCCAAACACACCAGATTGCAGATTTTTTTAGTTTTGATGTGAAACATCCATAGGCGCGGGTGAAACTGATTGATAGCGTGGCGACGCAGTCCGTGGCGACGCGTCACCACGCTATACGATGGTATATACATATACAGTTCATGCCTAGTGTGTGTACGGTGTGGCGATGCGTGCCGTGGTGATTGTTGGTGGTTGTTGCAACTTGAAATAAATATTAAAATTTTTGTATTCAATAAAAATAAACGTTAAATAAATAAACAGTCATCATTTTATTTCACTCGATGTTTCACATCTACCAGACGTCCCGTGACGGCTCATTTTTTTAAATGTGAAACTGAAATTCGGGTGAAACTGATTGATAGCGTGGCGACGCATCACCACGCTATACGATGTTTCTGTTCTTTTTATCTCCTTAATAACGCGCTGCATGCTTTCTTTATAAACAAATAAAATAAATCTCCCTAAATAAATTTCAAAAAAGTTTCGAATAAAGCATAGACTAATTTGAAATTGAACTAATTATGGAAACCTATTTGGTTACAAAAAACTTTTAGAATTGAGTAGAATGCAATGGGCTGAATAAGATGCAACGCCCGCATGCATCGATCGTGGCACGTCGACCTACTTGCAGGTCAAACGTACCCTTTAAACTCCCCCTTCCACTGTGAAGCAAGCCACCCTTTCTTCCATTCAAGTTAAATCTACTTATCTTTCTACGCTTTCCCATTCCGGAGGAAATTAATTTTAAACAGAATATAGAACGGTGAAAATGTGCACAATAACCTATTTACGAGGGTGTGTAGGAAGTTATTTGTTTCTTAGGGCTTGTTTCACAATGTCCGAATAAAGTTACAATTAGGCTATTTGTCGATTAACTGTCCAGTAAACGCTTTGTGTGCGTTTCACAATCGTTGATTAGCGCTATTCAGCTATTAAACTGCTGAATAAGTTACAGGTTAGATCATATCATACTTAACCGACGAATAGCACTGACCGTTGACATGTCATTTTTACATATTAGTATTATTCAATAACTTAATTTCATTTAAAAATGGACATTTACGAGACGATGGAAGATGAAAACGATAATTTTTTTGAACTCCTTTCACATTTCTGGGACATTTCTTTTTATGATATTTGGGTGTATAATCACTTGATTGTTCTGATATTTCATATAATGCCAATTACATTATACACTGCGTTTTATAATAACGTCATCAATACTTCATAACCTTTGAAATTGCGAATCGCAATAACAGTAACAAAACATGCAAGACGTTCAATAACATAGAATATAATAGAAGAAACTTTTGGTACTCGCAAAATATGCTTCATACCAAAGTATTCTTTTAGTGTTCACGTAGCAAAAATATTCTTAATATATGTATATTGAAACGATGGAACCGGTAACATTAACAATTATTTTAGATGAAAAAATGCAGTTATTTAATTTGTAATAAAATTATGGCATAATAATTTGTATAACATTAATCAAGGCACGAAAAGGAACGGAAGAATAAGACGTTGCCAACTCGCACTTGTCGACTAACAATTCAGCAGATTTAGTTGTGAGTTGGATGATTGTGAAACGCAATGCTAGGTAATGGAAGGATTTATCTGATAAGTATTTTATTCGTCGAATTATTATTCGGGACTTCATTGGCACATGTGAACAAGCCCTTAGTTGTCTCCATTCCATTCCTTTAAATTGTAAGCACCGTCGCATGCCTTGGAACCACTGACTGAAGCAGTGGACCCAATCTTCTTTAGGGGTCTCTTTAACGGCGTTTCCGAACGCTTTCACTGTGTCTTCAGGGCTCATAAAGCGAATTCCTCTAAGTTTATCTTATAATTTTTCATTTCTGTCTTTACTAACTGGCCAGTGATAAAAATTTTCAGTGAGGCCTATGTACAATACTTAACTCATAAACACTTATACTATATTATAGGGAGTGTTAAACTCTATTATTATTATAGGATTAGGTTAGGGCAGTGGTTTTCAGACTTGAACTGCTGGCGATCGACCTCAAAATTGTTAAGACTACAAGCGATCGACAAAGTGGTTAGGGTGTATCATGGCGTTATGGGGGTATCACGGCCAGAATTTTCCAAAAGAATCGGCAGGAATCAAAGACGTCGTGCGTCGCGGTTTTGCCATGACAAATACCGCGCGTTCCTTTGATAAAGCCGCCTTACGCCGCTTGCAGGGAATTATTCCGACATAAAAAAGTAAAGGGTATTTTCTGGTTTACTTGTGAATCATGTCATACTTGTGGATAATTGTGAATCGACCTATATCGACCAATATGACAGACTAAAAAAGATCCACCGTTTAAGAACCACTGGGTTTGGGATTAGAAAATGGGGTTATCATATATCATACTTTTGTTGAATAACACATTCGTACTTTAATCATATGCATATTGTAGAAAACTGGCTGTATAAACTGTGTAAAAATAAGTATGTCAAATATAAAAACATAAAATGACTGCCACGAAACAGCTTCCAAGCTATGATGATATGCTATATCAAGTGAAAAAAAGCGTTACTTTCATTGCTTAATTTTACTTCTTAGAGTAACAGTAAAACAGTGCATAATATACTATGTCCAAAGAAGTTTAAAAGTTGAAAAAAAATAGTAAACTAGGTACTTACTGTCCAAAAGTTTTTGCGTCACAGTAATAAATTTCAGCGACATGTATTTTTAAGCTTATTAATTAATTTTTGTACTAAAATTTTAATCACCTGCTTATATTTCTTTTTTATATTTTACACAATATTTAAGAAAATCTTTCCAATATTACGAGAAGATACAACAAATTTTTGTGCTATTAAAGATAGCGCTCATTTTGGTAAACATTCTGTTCGGTCTCCTTATGGCTTCGAACGTGATCAACGGTATGGATTTATTCGGTTTGATTTAATTGATGTATGATTTCAGATTGAAATAAAAAACAATAATTAGATATTTAATATCAATTTTATTATACACCAATACATTCAAAAACTACAGATTATCGATAACAGTACAGATAAAACATTTACATACAAATTGTTATTTTATTAATAAGTATTGTTTGTATTTTACAAATTATACTTACAATAACATAACAATAACTACGTTAAGTATACAATAGAATTTGCTTTGTACGCCGGGTCATAATCCTCTCCTCTCAGCCACCATTAACAGGGATGCTTCTAAGGTCGTTTGTGAATCTTCTACGCAGACAATATTTTAAAAGAAATACTATGGGAGTTTATTAATAATACATTTGTCAGTTGTGAATTTATGATTTATTTATTTATTTGTTTTAAGATCTAATACACATCTTCACAACATTTTTTTTTATAATTAAAGTTGTTTTTCATAGAGGGTGCCAAATATCTGAGAGCTAACTTTAAAAGAACCCATTACGAACTTTAATACCAAAGTGATTTTGGGTAGGTTAAAAAACTAAAACATTTTGTACATTTATAAAAATATTTGACGTTAAAAGATTATTTTACAAGAATTTTTATGTGTTGCCCACTGATCTAAATCTTGTTCATCTGTTTTGATTAAATAAACGGTTGTTACTAGTATTAGTAATTAATTAATAATTTGTACTGTCGATAGTGTCTCCAAGTAATCCAGTGTAGATTATACTCTATTAAATGTAATTAATGGCTCTTAACCCTAAAGATTTTACAGATAGGAGTGTTGCTTATACGCCATTGCCCAATTGATATAAGCGACATAAAACAACACCAATTCAATTTACAAAGACGCTGTTAAAAATGTGTTTTTTTTTATATATACAATCAACTCTAATTTTTTTAACAAAAGGACAATAAACTAAAAGTTATGTAAATTTTATTCCCAATATCCTTTTAATCGTCGATATGATTGATAAATAAAACATGGAGGCGAACATGATTTTGATCACTGGTTTTAAGCAATAAAAGTTTGTAATCAGTAACAATTCATAAATCTGGCAGTATTGAGCTAATCATTTAAATCAAAAAAGTTGTAATGTAGATTTTCCAAAAAAAAGTGCAATTTCACTTAACGTGAATGATCGAGGTAACGATATAAATAATTTTTATCTTTCTAGGGTTCACAGGGGTTAGGGTCGAGGGCGTTACGCCGAATTATTAGCTAGTACCGGTTCATACGGTTTGGATAAATGTTTGGGTTCTGCACATTTGGATTCGATTGTTGAACGGGGTAGCCTTGTGTTATGCTGCCTGGTTTCGCCTGAAAAAAAAAATACAATTCTGAGTGAAATTATAGGAAATACTCCCAAAACAAAAAAAAATATTTTAGAGCTATGTCGCCATTGCAATCTTTGTTTAATTATTCCTATAAATAACAATGTGTTTATGTATGTTTCCTAAGAACTCCAAAACCAAGTTTTCAGGGTTCCAAAAAAGGACATTAGGGTACCTTACAATCCGCGAGGACGAAGTCGCTAGTTGGATATAAAACGAACAATCATTTCATAAACATTAAAAAAAGACACAAATATTCTCTTTAACTTCCAAAGTGACTCACGGAAAATAATACTCACGTGGAAAAGGGCAGTATGCGCGCGTTAAGTACAGCGGCGCTTATATCTTTGATTTGAATACAATACATTTTTGTATCCTTTTTCAGCAGTGTACGGAAACGCAAATCTATACTAATATCATAAAGCTGAAGAGTTTGTTTGTTTGTTTGAACGCGCTAATCTCAGGAACTACTGGTTCGAATTGAATTTTTTTTTGTTTTTTTTTTTTATCGAGGAAGGCTATAGACATCACGATAAATAGTATTATATATAAGCAGTGTCCAGTACGGCGCGCCCCATGCGCACGCCGCCGCCGTATGGGCCGCAGCGAAGCGTGACCGAGTTCAGCTAGTTATAAATATATGTATAAATTACGAAAATTTCGTTTCCATACAAGTGTTATGTGTGTAGCTCTGCTGTAATTGTGACAGTTACGCAATAGGGCGCACTGTGTGTCGCTGTCATAAAAGTTTGACAGAAATACTTACAGAAATCACGTGTATTGGTGATTAAGTAAAGGATAACAATTATCCTAACTCGGTTCATCCTCACTTTGTCCACTACCCGAACAGTGCCAAAAACATGAGCATTTGCATAGCCTCTAACGTTTCCCAAGTACGTATAGACTACGGTAGTAATGTACCATCATATAAATAATCTGTGTGCCTACAGTAATTACCTGTATGGTGTTGTGCTGCGTAGGATGTATGGCGATGTGTCTTGACACCGGCGGTGGCTGTGCATAGCCGCTGCTTACCGATGGATGATGGTTTTCACTCAAACCAATAAGTACTTGAGGCTGTAACCATATATACAGGGTGATCCATCCAAAAAGGTCAGTGAGGACAAGTTTTAAACCATAAAAGATACGAAAATTTGTTCTTAGGAACTAAGGCTTCGATTTTTGAAAAAAATAAAAACTGCATTCAAACCTAGGGTTCTATATATCATAGTAAATGCTGGAATGTAAGAAATACACATTAGTGATCATTTAAAATAATTGATTCATATAAATTATTGAAACATTTTGCCAATGAAAATTGTAGACACTTCTGTTTATTATTTACACAAGGCTCCTTATTCCTTATGACTCACACTATCAACTACAGTAATAAAAAATTGCAATTTTTTTTCACAGAAATTTGACCAGGTTCGATTCCTGGTCGCATAAGAGCGTAATTTGAAAAAGTTTGAATGCAGTTGAATTAAAAAATCAAAAGCCTTAGTTACTAAGAACACATTTTCGTATCTTTTACGTTGAGATTTTTCTTCACTGACCCATTTGGACTGATCACCTGTATATGTTTATTAGTTTATATATTTCAACGGTGCTGTGAAGAGCAGGATTCAAGGTGAACCCACATTGTTTTTAAATGTTCATGTCGAGTTTAAGGTATATCATCGTCATCGTATTGTCCCAGTGTAACATAGCCATCAAATATTTCGGGTGCATTCTAGTCTTAGATGGACATTGAAAAATTAAGATTTCCCTATAAAATTACACAGTGAAGTTACCTGTGCTTCCTTCTTGCTCTCCTGATGTTGTTGTCCATCCCTAGTCTTGAGCATGTCGAGGTACAGTTGCTGCTGTGGAGCCGGGGCGTACATGAGGTTCGCGTGGTGAGGAGTGTGCGGTGTATGGGGGGTGTGAGCGTGATGGGCGTACAGCAAAGGCGGGGGACGCTCGCCCACAACCCCCACTACCCCTGAGGATGGCATGGCGTAGTAACCACCCGAGGAAACCGACGACCCGCCAACTCCCGACCCATAACCCCCGGACTCTGGAAAGGTTTGTATGTTTTATAACATATATGTATGTCTTAAAGACGCATACTTTTTGACTTCAATAGATGGTAGTAATCTGACGAAACGAACTTGGCACTACCCTCACTACAGTTTTGTTATAAATTACACCTAATCCCAATTTTTACATAATCTACATTAGGAATTCCCTCAGTTTTAGTTGCCATGAAAAATATAAAAGGGACCAATATAAATAAAAAATATACGACTTCGTAAATGCAGTTGTTATTTGAAAAGATCATAAATAATTTTGAACTTTAGTGGCTTTAGGATAAAATCAATATCTATATATAAATACGTGAACCGAAAAATTGAGCAGAAGGAGGAATATGAAATTTGTACACGTTAAGTTTATATGGAGAAGGAGTGGAGAAAGCTAATGTTTTTATTATAATATGCATCAGAAAACATTGAATGTACCCTAGATATTCCGTCAAGATATGTCAATATGATAGAAATATATACATATAATTTGACCATAAATGAATTTTATTGACTTGTTTGTTAAAAAAATATATGATGTTTAAATGGAGTAAAATGATAAAGAAAATCGAATTATTATGATATAATTATAGGAGCACACAATTATTTTTTGTGTAATGCTCAAAATTTTTTGTGTAATTACAGTAATTCGTTTCTTGATAGAGCGAAATGCAATTTTAAGAACTCATCACCTCCTTACCGCTACCTGGTAGCAGCTACCAGGCTATTGATAGTGACCAAAAGACTGTAGCACTTGCTGTACTAAGTCAAATATAATTTAAAAATTAAAAAAAATATTTAAAGAATTGTAGAATAAAAACAACTACATAGGCGGAACCAAAAGGTCACAGGAAAAAAATAACATTTAAACAAGCAGAATGACGGGATTCTATTTTCAAAACTATAAGAGAAGCTTCTCATTTAGATACAGCATAGGCATTATTCGACTTCATAAGTGACTTCATATTCGACTTCATTTAGTGTAGACCACTGCCCCCTTGGCCCAACCGGGAGTAAGCTATTGAGTGAATGAACAATATTTTGTAAAAAAAAGGTATCAAAACATTGGCCCAGTATACCGAGATAAGATTCTTCTAAAAGGTCGTAAAGCCTCTTAAGAATATAATCTAATCATAACCAAAAATGATTCATTCAGCAAACTGATGCCGAATCATAAAGCTCAATCCGTCCAAACATGGCTTGGAATGAAATATTTCTGACACCATTAAAGATCTAGTTCCGATCATAACCCATTCGATTGTTTTTTAAGTTTGTCATGACTTCAAGCCACGGCACGCTCTAAACTCCATGATTTTATTTAACACACAATGCTGTAGTGGCGAATTTCCCAATTTCTCTATGGAAAAATAACATCACTCGATCAGTTAATAACATCACTCACTCGAACTATTTTAAATCATTGCATTGAGGAGGCCAACTGAGATCATTTAAAAATTTTGTATACATTATATCAAATGTCATACCGGTAGGTCTATAAAACAGTTAGGCCCGGGCTCCACCAAAGCGGAGATGCGTACGGAGGCTCCAAAACACATCTCTGCGCGCAGTCGCCGGTTTGTGAGTCATAGTTTACCATACAAATATGATACATCTCACCGCTCCGCTCAACCGTCTCCACCGAAGCTGAGCGGAGCGGAATCCTATTGATTAAAGTAAATAACGAAATCCTATTGATTGTTTCCAACACATCTCCGCTCCGCTCGTCTCCGCTTTGATAGACCCCGGGCCTTAAAGGAACGTGTACATAATGTTGAGGTATACGTAGTATAAGTACATATAACAATTACAATTCTGTATAAAACTAAAAACTTCTTAAGTAACTTAATTAAAACTATCTAGGTAACTAATAAACCATCACACATAAACAAGAGATACATTAAAAACAACAGTTAGTTGAAAACGCAGCCACAGGAATGGAATGGAAATGAACGCGTTAGACATGAGATTAAAATAAGCGAAGTTATTTGAACATAGAAAATCCTTACAGATGTCTGGTGCTTTTGTACGTTTCAGTGAGATTATATATTTTAAATAATTTTTTAACTTAGTAGGCGAAAATTAAATTAAATTTTCTTTCCCTTGGGACTTTGTACTTTCTTTCGGACTAAAAATTGTATTATTTTTGGACTGAAATACTCGACATTTTTTTTTAAGAATAGTGAATAATTTGTTTTTATTTTCAGTTTTTTTAACCCTACGTGAGACTAGAAAAAGCGACATATGTACATAAATTTTATATTTATGTAACTTATTCTCATTAGTCCATTATTTCAAAAAAGTCTGTTTAATGTAACTAATCTTATTTTAATGTTAATAAAATAAGTTAAATTACGAAAAACAATCTTAAATATAATATTGTTTTTCGACCCAATCTTAATAAGCAAAAATAAACCTTTTTAAGAACTGCAATTAAATTAATTATTTGGGGAAGTCCATTTATAGAAAGTATATACCCATATATGGCCAAAAGGTAATTTTTATATTAGCAATGTACCAAAAGGTATTCTATATTAGAATGAGGACAAAAAGCAAATAGATTTCTATTCTAAAAGTTATTAAGTAAGAATTGTAAATTTTGCGTGCATTTTATATTAAAAACCTCTTGGCAGCCATGTGTTCCTATATAGTACTTTTTGAGCTTCCCAATTTAACTATTTTTTGAAAATAATTTATTAATTTTGCTGATCGACGATTTTGCCGTCTCGAAAATTATCATTCTACTATTTGCATCAATGTAACTACTGGGAACAGACCAGATAAATGTGATTAAAATAATAAATTATATATATCTGAAATAACCGGGTTTGCAGAAAAAACTGCATCCGTGCGAAGCCAGGGTCGGGTCGCTAGTAATCTATACTTACAAAATAGTTTTTTCTGACTTGACTATCAACGCACAGCCAAAACTTTGAAATTTGGAACATAGTTTTTATTTTATAACCTAGGCATCCGCTAAGAAAGAATTTTTTAAAATTTGTACTCCGCGCGAAGCCGGGGGCGGGTCGTTAGTATACAATATCATAATATGTTCAAACAAAAGCACAGACACAAGTAAGTTGATAAATACATAGAACAGAATCGAAAGTGGGTGGCGAACAGATGATAGGTTGACAGGGAAGCAATTACGACACCGAGCGTTACACTCACTGTTCCAAAGCACGGCTCGTGTTGTTATTTGACGTCCAATGCGGCCGTCCTCTACTTCTGCAAAAGATTACTTCTTACACAATCCACACTTGTAACATAAACTCAATTGTAACGGGCACGGAGACTAATTTAATTTGAACTAAATTGATTCGTCGGTAGACACGAGACGAGGTTCCAACGAGCAACTTCATACATAAATTTAAAATTGACCACATAAATGCACTCATTTAATGGGCGAAAAATAAACTCTCCGGTATAAGAAATTTTTTTATAAATATCCCAGGCGATTAAATTTTCACCATAGACTGACCAGTAATTACGATGTATAACTGATCGTAATATGCTTTCATTTTAATGATATTGCTTTTGCATTTTCGAATGTTATATCGTTGGAAACTCGAGCTAATGCCAATCTTTTGAGAACCTTAAATAAAATTAAAGTCACATTTTTTTTCATAATTTCTTACACTATACGTTGTTTTAATTTATTTACTATTTTAACACGTCAAAATCAAAACTATATTTGTCGAAAATTTGTATCGCTTCTCAACGAAACTGACGTGTCGTGAGCGTCACATTGATGACTACAATATCTTCAATAACTAGCGATTGGATATGGCGGAATTGTGTCTCGGAACATTTTACACAGTAGGTATATTGTAGAATTATTACATTGACTTATTAGTATAAAAACCAATGAAACGACATAGAAATAAAAATAATGTGAAATTAGTCATCCGTATTCTTTTATTGTTAAGGTCGGCAAGCAGGCTGACGTGACGGTCCACTTGATTGTAGGTGGTTGCCGTTGTCTATCAACACAATGAACGCCATAAGTGCTGCAAGTGTGGTGCCGACCTTGAAAGATAAGGAATTAGGAGAAGACGGGGAAATATATTCTGGCATCTCTTACTCATTTGCCATACATGCTGTTATTTTACAGTAAGGCGGTGTGGTTACTGCCGCCAGATGGCTGCCCAATCTATGCCAGTGTGCCCTGCCACTACCAAATGTATTTATGTCATAAATTAGATAAAATGACATGGTAATATGTCTTCATCACATGTATTAGCTATTGTTTTTACAATATATTGTAATAGCATACGGAATTGATGTGAAGTTATACTGGTAAATTATGCGAATGGAGCTGAAACAAGATTAACTGACATAATAGGCACTACTGTGCTTACGAGCGGCACGCAGCTTTTGCTAGAGAATTATTGCTGTATAGTGGATTGTAGTAATTGACGAGTTAAAATAACAAACAATACGCATACTTCTCCAAGAACATTAAACAAACATTAAAAGGTAACTATAAAAATGTGTACTTCTTGAAAAAAATACGATTTCAAATAAAAGATAAATTACACAAAAACGATAAAATAGTTTCTAATGATAAAAACTTACTGTGGTCAGAATAGACGGATTGATGTTTAATTTGTGGCTGATGTAGCCTGTGCGTGTACATCGCGTATGTTGGCGAGGGGCTGCGTGTGCGCTTAACGCCCGATTGGATTGGACCTCGCACGATATTCTGTTACAAATTACATACTTTGCTAGCAGAGATCAAAACAAAAACGTAACATGTCACATTATGACTACAATGTAGATATAATTTATTTCAATCATTTAACAATATTGATTCCGTCATCTGAACTAAAAATATTCCTATTATAATACCTGATTAAAGGAGATCAATCAGTTTTGTATGAAGATCTGGCCATCAGTATAATTATGGTATTTTCCTTTTAACGGTTGAAACTTGTATAAATTGTAATAAAAAAGCCAATTGTTCCATTATTAATAAGATTTTAATTTTTTATGTTATTCCCATTTTCAAAATCTGAAATACTCACAAGATATTACTGAAATTAAGAAAGAATTAAGAAGATATCATAATTTTCCAGCAGGATCTGGATCCAGCAATGACCGCAGTCTTTATTAAGTCAATCATGTGAATGGACAAACAGTGGAAATCATCACTGTCCAGATTGTCCAGCCCATTGTCATTTTTCCGCCGAGTTATGTCAGTGACATTTATATGTTTACATAACTCCCGATTCCATATTGCAGAGTAACCCCCAAACGAAGCCCTCTTTTCCATATTAATCTTGCAAGGTTCATAGTCACATACAATGTTTCAGCGACATATGCAAAAAATCGTTTACTATACTCCGGCCATTATGAGAGTGCTGTTCTGACAGGTGTCAATTCCATACATTTTCTGTATCGTTTATTCGGAAATGAACTTTATGCAATGGACATAAAGAAATGTCAAAAACGCATTCATAGAATGACCGTACTATAAATAAGGGTTTTTTCATAGGAGGTTTCATCAAACATACTTTTTTAAATCTTTGGTTTTATTGGAACAATCGTTGATTTTGGCGAGACTTTAATGTAGAATATATATAACCTAACATTAATATAGGATTTCCTGGTACAATTGAAGAATCAGCATAACTTTAAAATTTATGGTACCTTCCCACGAGTACTTAAATAAAACTGTATTATTGCTAGGATATAGGTAAAATGCAGTATATTCTTGCAGTAATATCCTGGCAATTTTATATGTCATTCTACATAGTTAAACCAGTATAAATAATTCTTATAAATTACGGCTTCGATATTTTATCGAACTCATCTCTGATTTATCAGTTAAACTTTTCTTTTTTTTATTTTGTATGAAGTAAAAATATTTTCAAAATGTTCAAAAGTTTCGTTGAGAATTTTAAAAACTCAAGAAAATTTTAAAAATCCTGATAAAAAAATATCGGGATCCAGAAAGAATAACATGTAATACAAATAAAAAGTTAAAAAAGTTGAGTTTTGATAACTCAGTTTAAAAACGCTCGACCGCTGACAAGACGGACTTATATCTGAATTAGACTCATCTAACTCATCTTCTCAATCTAACAGAAAACATCTTCAGGAAGATATTGTAAAGACCAAATGCAAAGAATGACGTTAGAAAGAAATAGCAAGAAGTATTTAATATATATTTTTGGTGAAAGAGGTCATCTCAAAATTGGAAAAACTGGAAATTTAACAATTGAACCCTAGGTAAGTGTTCACCATGGAGTGGTTCAATAAGTTGTTTCATAAGATCAGTAAGTACCTTGCTCATTAAGTGCGTGGTAAGTGGCGGTGGGCGACCCTGCGTGGGTTGCGGTTCCCCTTGCCCTGTCGATGTCGGCATAGGGAACATCGGTATTTGTATATTGCCTAAAGGCATCTTCATCGGTTGAATGTCACTGAAATTTTAAATATACTGATTATCAAGTTTTTGCAACCTGCAACACTTTGTATAATACCGACTTCTGTTTGACGTTAAGAAAACGTAAACTATATTATAAGAAAATAATCATAGAAATTTTATTTATACAACATGCACCTATCAATTTGTTAGGAAATCTCAACCTTTTTATACAGTATACAGTCAAAATACTGTAAAATACAGTATTTTTATTTTTTATTTGTAATGGTCCACTTGATTTTATTTGTAACGGTCACCATCGCCTATAACACGATAATGGGCTCTGGCATCCTTTACACACAACAGTGTATATTATTTCACAGTGGTCTTCCGTAAGGTGGTGGTTACTGCCGTCAGATGGGCTGCCCAATGACTACGAAATGCGTGTACATGCCCTGTCACTATTTGCCAGACCAAACCAGAGTCAACTACGAAAAGTTCATTTTCCAAAGTTGGTGGATACCTGAGACAGAGCATTAAAGTAACCACTCGCCCACGGGGTTCCTTCACGAAATGATTCAGAAAAATGTAAGCATAAGATTTCAATTCTACACCTCTCATATAGAGCTATGGAAATGGTAGATCTAGCCTAGCGATGCTGTAATATATGGTATGGTACTCGAAAAAACAACAGGTTTGTTGGAATGTGTTCGGAATCCGGAAAAAAGTTAGACTTCTTTCGGGTTAAATAAAGTGATGGCTAGCGAATATCGCTTTCTTGAACTCTCCCTTCAATATAGGGAAAGGACCCACGAGGAGAGGAGAATATCTGCATCAAAAGTCGGAAAAACAAAACCATTACTGTGTCGGGAGCAATACATGTCCCTGGGATTGTTTTTTGCACTAGGCATTTAGTAAGTGCTATATAGTGACGAAGCCGCGAGGCACAGTTAGTTAAACGATCAAACTATGCATAAACTACTTTTTAGAAAAGTAAATAATACTCCCACAAATATGCAGCGGATTCAATATTTCACTGTAAACTTAATAGCTCACATAATTGCATACTCACTTGGATTCTTTTTGTTGCTGCCTCTTTCTAATTTCATCTTCATTAAGAACCTTTTTCAATTGCATAAACAGTTGTTGCTTTTCTTTTTCAAGTTGTTTCAGCTTTTGTTCTAATTGTTCTATCTGTTCCTTAGTTTCCTCTATAATAAAGAAAGAACAAACTGTTATGTTTGTTTGAGATTGTTGTTTGTTTTAATCAAAAATTAACAAACTGTGTTATGGAAAAAGGGTGAAAAAGTGGTAAATTCACAATAGTTCCAATAGAGCTGAAAAGTACACAGAGTACAGGTCTCACGTACACAGAGAGCTGGTAGAGTAGTAGTGCAAAGTGTTTTTTTTTTTTTGTAAGTTTTATATTTTGCAATCAGTCTATCGACCATGAGCAAATGTATTGAAAGATTATGGCAGGTAGAGATGTGCCCCATCAGGCACACCACACAGGCAACATGTTCAATATGTTAAGCAATGAAAGCGAACTAAATCTTGATTTATTCAACACTAGCGTGGTGTCGGCGAGGAGTTTATTGGCGCGAAGATTTTTTGATGACTAGTTTGGTTTTTTTTCTTCCTGATCCTAGCATTACTCTTCATTTACAAATTGTGATTTTGTTTTTAAAGTTTTATTGTTTTTATTTTATTTTTATGAACGCTGTACTGTTTGTTTAGATATAGTTTATTTCTATGGGTGAGAATCTTTAATTGGTTATATGTTTTTTAGTTTTAGTTTTTATCTTGTCTTTGTTTAACTGTTGATTCTCCAAATATCAATAAATAAATAAATAAATATAAAATTGTCTATACCTATTACTATAATAGCCTACTCTTTTGAGTACGCTGCGAACGAAAAAGCACCTAAGCTCTACGCGCCGCTACGCAGTTAGCCTCTTACGATAGAGATCTCAGTAGGTATTTACAGTAAACTTTATCAAATCAAAAATAAAGTATACATATGGTATACTTTTTAAAAGTTCAAAAATCGTGCTCCCGAGATTCTGTCTCATATTTATTTCTTCAAGGTTTTTAATAAACGTGGAACGTACTCCTGGTAAGGTGTATGAAAAAATTTATAATTATTGGTTGAGTGGTTAAGTTGTGAAAGCATAAACAAACAAACAAGCAATTGTAAATCAAATTAAATTAGGCAAGGATAATTTGGATGCAATTTGTAACCGGATAGTTACTGTAGATCAAACATGGATTCGCCAGTATGATCTAGAGTCCAAGCAGGAGTCAATGTAAGTAATTAAAGAAAAAAGAAACACCAAAGGAATTCAAAGTGGAAAAGTCAGTGTCAAAGATTATGGAGACAATTTTCTGATAGTGAGGAAATGCTATTAATTGAATACTTGCCTAAATTGACAATATACTGTGTAGTAGATTTTTTTTAATTTGCTTGAAAATTTAATGACCTAAATATTTACTGCATTTGTGGCATTTCATAATAAACCTTTTTGTTCAAAATAAATAATAAACAAAATAAATCTTACCAAGTGTCATAACGTCTTGTCTTTCCCTAGCCTCTCGTTCTTTTCGCAAACGTTCCTCTTCAACTTCAGCTTCATATTCTGGAATTTGAAATATTTTTGTATAATTCTATTAGGCAATAGTATTTAAAGGAAATATAAATAATCGCTAGATAAACACACCAGTGTACTGTGTCTTGTACACTATTTTCACATCCGACCTCGCAGAAACACATGGTTCAACTACAGGCACATTTGCTGATGACACTGATATATTAGCTAGTGACCCCAGCCCAATTGAAGCTTCGAAATTACTGCAGAGTAGCCTTGATAACATTGATTCGTGGTTAAAAAAATGGAGGATCAAAACGAGTGCGATCAAATCAGTCCAGGTGACTTTCTCTCTGAGGAAAGGCAACTGCCCACAAGTAACATTGAGATCCAATGTACTTCCCACCAGCGAAACAGTGAAATACCTGGGTATACACTTGGATCGTCGACTCACATGGCCCAGACATATAGAAGCAAAACAAGATGAACTCAACATCAAATACCACAGTATGCAATGGTTGCTGGGGAAAAACTCCAAGCTCTCAATAGATAATAAACTGTTGCTATACAACACAATCCTCAAACCCGTTTGGACCTACGGACTTCAGTTGTGGGGATCTGCCAGTGACACCAATGTAGCAAAAATACAAAGAGCACAGAACTACATGCTAAAACAGATTTCCAACTCAGCCTGGTTCATCAGAAACTCGGAGCTTCATGAGTGTCTTACTATGCTGACAGTCAAACAGGAAATCTCATCATGCGGCAAGAAATACAAGGATAGGTTAACATACCATCAAAACGAGCTAGCCGTACAGCTAACGTTACCTGACACCATGAACCGCCTCAAAAGGTGCAAAATACCCAAATTTGACGACCTGGCCTAATTGTTGCCGCAGCCATGAGCCACAAGGGCCTTTTCTCAATGGAGATCTGGTTCCTCAAACTAAGAGAAACCAGCACATCTGCTCATGGTCTAGAAGACCGATCGCATGATAAGAAAAGAAAAAAAAGATAAACACACCAAAATAAAAACATATGGTTTCATAGTAAGGTATGTGTTAATCATCATACTTCTCAGAAATGGCTTCAGCGATTTGAATACAGTTTTCACTGATGTATTTTATCTCCCGTAACATTCAGTGTTTGTTTCCTTCAGATTAAAATAAATAAATAATTAAATAGCCTTTATTTGCTGATACATATGTTTAAAAGTAGATAATGCACATCAGTCCAGTTCCGTATCAGCGTGTCCTGCCGACACATAGGCCTCCTCTAACTTTTTCCAATCTATTCTTTTGTATGAACCATTTTAGACTTCATCAGGCCGTTTCTGTACCACGCACATACCACAGCCATGCCCAGGCCTTTGAATCATCCTTTATTGCTAATCCTCATCTTAAGAGTTTAGAGTCATGAAAAACATGAAAGCTTCTTTGTTTCTTTTGTAAAAAAAATCTTTAACCTTCATTTTATAGTCAAGGGCCAAGGACCTCAACAAAATTTGGTACAGAGTCTATCTAGGGCAAATACTGTTATTTCTTTTTCTGTTGTTTTTATTTTTGTGTGATTATAATGTAATGTGACATTAGTATTGTTATGCAACAATCACATTAAATTACAAGTTTGCAAATTTGCAAAACCGTAAACAAAATTTGGAAGCAAAAAAATTTATTCTTAGTGCTAAATAAAGGTATAAGCCAGTAATTGTGTAGGTATATTAATATTGTTGACCCTTTAAGTTGAAGAGACAACATTGCAAGCTAAGCATGTTTTATAAAATACATTAAAAGTTAGGTTTGTAAGATTAAATAGGTAGTAACTGTAGACATTATATTCCTCAATAAATTAATGAAATATTTATTGCAATGTAAATTTACCTTCTTTCTTTCTCTGTCTTTCCCTTATAATATGGCGTTTTAAAGCGGTCCACATATTTTGCTCAGCGTCGTTCTGCTCATCAGTTGTGGAAGTAACTGCAGGCATCTTCAAAATCTTGTTTTCGGGATAAACTTATGTGTGTTTATTTCCAAATATTTGCGTTTCTTTTGAGTAAAACTTGTATGGATTACTAAAACAAAATATAAAGTGAAATGTATATAAATAGTATATAAGACGCGGATAAAAGTTCATATCAACATAATAGTAATTAATTAATTGTTACCGCTGAATAAATAAATAAATAAACCAATTTTCTTTGAAAATAAATTATGGAAGTATCAAGTATGTAAGTATCCCAATTCCAAATATATAGATTATAGTAGAACACAGAGTACTTTATGCATAATATGAAAATATTATGAATGCCACGAACACACACAGAACTAAGACCACAGAGTATCTTCATTCTTTGATATTTCACCATTATCGATACAATACATCGACGTAATATCCAACTAGACTTTAGTACAGTGGCTCTAGCATGAGTTTACGATCGCTAGCGAGAGCGTAAAACATTTATATGGAAAATTGACAATTTGACATTGACAGTTCACGACTTCCCATACAAAAGTTTTACGTTCTCGCTAGCGAGTGTAGTATCGTAAACTCATACTAGAACCTCAGACAACACACTAGAGAAATAGATACATATTATATAATTCCACGCCCGATAATGTTCGACCAATAGAAGTTACTATGGGCAGTAACGACCAATAGAATTTCGTCGTGACCTTAATCGGATCAATTGGCGTTCAGTAAGTACCCCGCGCCCGCGCACCTCAGTTAGTTGCCAGAAAAGTTTGCATTGTGAATAAATAGGTATTTGTCATAGATATGATACGTATATAGTCTGTGGTTAGCTATAGTAGATGGTCTGTAATCAGTATTAAGAAATAAGTAATAAAACATGGACACATAAATATTATTTTATTTATAAATTCTTTAAATAAAGAATATAACATGGCGCTGTAAACAGGATTCTAATATAAAAAGGGAAAAGAAATATAATGTCTACAGATTTTGTGTTAACCTATTAAATCTGAAAACGTAAAATAAAATACAAGGAAATGGCGGAAGGTCAAGGTGTAATCGGATTAAAACCCCCTACATCGTTAAAAGAACTTCACGCAGAAGAATTTAAAAAATGGATTAGAAGATTTGAAATATATAGAAAAGCGTCAGGAGCTCAAGAAAAATCACAAGAAACACAAGTTGCTCTGTTATTACATTGTATGGGAGAAGAATGTATTGAAATATTTAACACGTTTGATTTGTCGGAAGAAGATCAAAATGAATATCAGAAAGTTGTGCAAAAGTTCAATGAGTATTTTATACCAATTACAAATGAAAGTGTATCATCGCACATGTTTTTCAAAAGGGATCAATATGATGGAGAAACATTTGAAAGCTATCTAACCGAGTTGAGAAAACTGGCCAAAGATTGTGAATTTGGAAATTTAACAGATCGAATGATAAAAGATAGATTGGTGACAGGAATTTTGGATGCCAAATTAAAGGAAAGATTATTGAGAGAAATTGACTTAACCTTACAAAAAGCTATTCATATTTGTAAGGCATACCAATTAGCTGGTCAACAGATCAAGCAAATGGATATTAAACAGGAGGTACAAGTAATTAAGAAAAAACAAGAAGGAGTAGGAATGTCACAGAATTACAGAAATAATACAAAGGTACAAAATTTTAATTACCGAAACAAAGGTTGGACAGGAAGATACAAATCGTTGCCGAATGCCGAATGTGATCGTTGCGGATATGTACATAAGCCAAGAGAGTGTCCTGCATACAAAAAGAAGTGTTCAAAGTGTGGAAAATTAGGACATTTTGCAAGAAAGTGTAAAACAAAGAATATCGTGAAAGAAATTGTTTGTGAAGTAAATGACTCTGATAAGGATTCTAGTGATATTGATATTAATATGCATAGTATAGTTATACGGAACATAGAAACTAGCTGGTATGAATGGGTAGAATTTATGGAAAAGAATAGAAAAATAAAATTCAAGTTAGATACTGGTGCACAGTGTAATGTGATACCAAGAAGTTTGTGCCATAGTATGCAAATTTATTCAGTCAGTAAATCACATCTGAAGTTAACTAATTATAATGGTGAGAATATAGAAACGGTTGGTGAAATAAATTTAATGTGTAAAATAAAAGGTAACATTGATAAAATAACATTCCAAGTTTGTGCAGGTAATTTTACACCTATTTTAGGATTGCCTACAATAGATCTATTAAAACTGATCAAGAGAAATATATCAAATATGAGTAGTGAGGATAAAACTGGTTTAATAAATAAATATAGAGATGTTTTTCATGGCATAGGTAAAATTAAAGATTTTGAATATAAAATAACTTTAAAACAGGGATGGCAAGGTAAAATTGAACCATGTAGACATGTTCCATTTAAATTAATGAAAAAATTGAAAAATGAGTTGCATTCCTTGGAGAATAAAGGTATAATCTCCAAGATTGAAAAACCTACTTCATTTGTTAGTTCCTTAGTAATGACAACAAAACCAAATGGTTCGCTTAGGATTTGTTTAGATCCACAATATTTAAATACACAAATTGAAAGAGAGATAATAATGATACCTACAATAGAGGAAATAACGTCTAAATTAAGTGATAGTAAGGTCTTTAGTACTTTAGATGCTAATTCTGGATTTTTTCAAGTAAGTCTCTCCGAAGAGAGTAAGGAACTTACAACTTTCAATACTCCTTATGGTAGATACCATTTTAATCGATTACCTTTTGGTCTTTCATCTAGTCCAGAGGTTTTCCATAGAGTGTTCAGTAATATCTTCAAAGATATTGATGGAGTAGAGATATACATCGATGACGTATTGATTCATGCCATATCAGATGTGGAACATAACAAAATTTTAGAAAAGGTGCTTCAAAAAGCCCAAGAATATGGTGTTAAATTTAATTTAAGTAAGTGTCAATTTTTAAAACATACAGTTAAATATTTAGGACATATTTTGTCAAGAGAAGGTATAAAAATAGATAAAGATAGAATTAAATCCATAACAGAAATGGAGGTACCAAAAAATCAAAAAGAATTATTAAGATTTCTAGGCGTTGTAAACTATGTGTCTAGATTCATACCAAATTTTTCTGAATTGACAGCTCCATTGCGAAAATTAATTAAAAATCAAGTTCCTTTTATATGGTCTGAAGAACAGCAAAAAGCATATAATACATTAAAACAAAATCTAGTAGAACCACCAATATTAGCTTATTTTGATATAAATAAAAAACTAACTTTAAGTGTAGATGCTTAAAAAAATGGGTTAGGTGCAGTGTTACTTCAAGAAAATAGGCCAATAGGATATAGTTCACGAGCAATGACAGAAACAGAAAAAATGTACAGTCAAATAGAAAAAGAAAGTTTAGCAATACTTAATGGATGTAAAAAATTCCACCAGTATTTGTTTGGTCAAATATTTATAGTTGAGACAGATCATAAGCCTTTGGTGTCTATTTTTAGTAAACCATTGAATAAATGTCCTGCAAGATTGCAAAAAATTAGAATGGCGTTGCAACCATATGATTTCAATTTAAAATATAAACCTGGTAAAGAATTAATTTTGGCTGATCATTTGAGTAGATCTTTTATTAATAATAACGAGGACTTAAAGGATATGATAGATGTTGATATTAAAGCACATGTGGCTATGGTAATGGAAAGTTTTAAAATAAGTGACAAAAAATTAAAAGAATTTATTCAAGAAACTAAAAGTGATAAAGGGTTGACAACTTTGCTAAAATATATTAGGCAAGGATGGCCACAAAATAAAAATGAATTGGAGAGTGAGGTTAAAATGTATCATTCATATGTAGATGAGTTAAGTGAAAATGATGGTTTGATATTCAAAGGAACACAGATAGTAGTCCCTAAATCATTACAAAAAGGAATTTTAGGCAATATACACTATGCACACCTAGGGATGGATAAGTGTAAAGCATTAGCTAGAAAAACTGTATTTTGGCCCAATATGTCAAAAGACATTGAGAACATGATACAAAATTGTGATACATGTAAAGCTTTTCAGCACAACAACAAAAAAGAACCTATGATTTGTAAGGAAATACCAGAGGGTCCATGGCAAATATTAGCTGTAGATATATTTTTCTTATATAAAAATCCTTATCTTTTAGTAGTAGATTCATACAGTAAATTTGTTGAAATTAAACAACTAAAGAATTTGTATGCTAAAGAAACAATTAATAACTTAAAAGAAATTTTGTCTAGAAATGGTGTACCAGAAATAATATATACAGATGCTGGATCACAATTTACTAGTTGGGAATTTAAAGATTTTGTAAAAACATGGAATTTTGAACATAAGGTTGTTAGTCCTAAACATCATCAGGCAAATGGGTTAGCTGAAAGATATATACAAACAGTAAAGAATATTTTAAAAAAGCTTATATATGACAATAGGGATATATATTTAGGTCTTTTGTTATACAGAAATACACCAATAAATTCTGATGGGTTAACACCTGCAGAACTGTTGTATAATAGAAAAATTAAAAATATTTTACCACATTATGTTAAAAATAAGAAACAGGACATGACATGTAATTTTAAGAAAAATTTGTTTGAGAGGCAGCGAATTCAAAAGATGTACTATGATAGAGGTAGTAAACAATTACCTAAATTGAATGCAGGGGATGTAGTTAAAATAAAAAATGAAAACAAGACTTCCAAACCTAATCAAAGTGGAATTGTATTAGAAAAAGGTAAAGGACCTAGATCTTACATATTAAAAAATGATAAGGGAGAAATAATAACTAGGAATAAGAGAAGTTTAATAAGAGGAGGAAAATATATAAGTCAAGAAAAAGATTATGAGGATAATTTTGGTTCAATTAATAATAATAATGGAGTTTCAAAAGATAGTAGTAATAGTGATTTGATTATTGATGAAAATGTAAACGTTAATTCTAAGGATAATAATGTTACTCGTACTAGGAGTGGTAGAATAAGCAAGAAACCTGCATACTTAAACGAATATATATAAGTATTAGAATGTTATAGAAAATAAGGTATTACTTTATAATTTGAAATAAGTTTTTAGAATTATATTTTAGTTTGAGAGGGGGATGTCATAGATATGATACGTATATAGTCTGTGGTTAGCTATAGTAGATGGTCTGTAATCAGTATTAAGAAATAAGTAATAAAACATGGACACATAAATATTATTTTATTTATAAATTCTTTAAATAAAGAATATAACAGTATTAGCCTATTTGTGCCAAAAATTTCGGAAAACGATCCATTGTCATTTGCAAATAATGCACCCAATGACCCACAATAAACCAAGAGATGTATGAAAACACGGAAATGCACGGCCTAGAAAATTTTGATCCAAGAAAGTTTGTCAAGCCTATTGAGTGTCAAGTCAATACAAATCACGAAAAAACCATCAATATCGTATGGGCAAAAAATATATAGGTTATAAACAACATTCTTGCTCGTGATTATAGGCTCGATTGGTGATTCAAAACTGCTGTGTTGAAATATGAAATAAAGATGTGTGGTCATAATGCAATTTTCTTGCAGATAAATGATCAAACAAAAAAATAACTCGTTACTAAACAAAAAAATAATCCCCGTCTGGGGCAGGAACCACCCCCTTACAGAAGACCACCGTGAAATAACAGCTCGTGTGCTGTTGTATTTCGGTAATTAAGTAAGGGATGCCAGAGCTCGTTTTCCTATCCAATCCCTTATCATATAACCCTACTGTAGTCGGCAGCGTACTTGCAGCAGCTCGTTCGTTTCGTTCCTCAATACGGACTACACTTTTCATACAAGATTTCGATCGATGTTTGTTTTTATAAGCCCTGAGAAGCCCTCTGATGTTGCTTGTTACAGTACAATAGAAATAGGGAACATAAATACATGTGTCAGCTGTCGCACAGTTGTCAAAGTGACAGATAACGTAATGCTTTTTAGTTAACGCTTGTATTAATTTTACTCCTCATAAAATTACCATACCGGGGGCCTTATATGAAAATCTATTCTTAAGGAATAAACTCCAAAAAGTGACATTCTTCTAGTTTGTTTAAATATGAGTGATATTTTCCAGATAGTGTTAGTGTATATTGCGTGTTAATCAAGAAAACTGAAGAATATACGAGCCAACTGGTTAGATGCGTCCCTATTAATATGTAAATCTAAATTTAAGTAATTAACTTTTTTTTAATGTATGATTTTTGCTTTGCGGCCGACTTGTCACTTTAAGTTTATACGTAAATTCCCACCTCCTACGAAATCAATGGTATTATATTTCAATAAGTTAATTCCTCAAACGGTGACCACAATATTGTTGTACTATATTAAGATATAGACATGTCCAGATAAAACGAGAACGAAAGATATACCCCTGTGGATGCTGGTAAAACTACTCCTCGCCGTGTAAATACACGGTTACACGCACACAAATGCAAACGATACCTCGTCTTATTAGTTGACCAACCAATCTTAAGGTTGGGCGCATACATACGTGTTCCGTATTCGATTTCCGAATTCGTTTTCCGTTTTCGGAATTCCGTGTGCCTAGCGCAGACGTTAGGAATTTTCCCAAATTTCCGAACGTGTGCGCCGAAACAAACAAAATGTATGCAAGCGCTGCGTTCCGTATGACGTCATTAGGTTTTTCCGCACGGGGTTTCCGAACGCACGGGCCCACATTCGAAACGTACGTACGGAATGTATTCCGTATGGAAAAAAAACGAATGTGTGCGGCAGTCAATGTATTGTATGTATTTTCTATCGATTTGATGCATTCGGGTCTCCGAACGCGGAAAACGAATTCGGAAATTGAATACGGAAAACGTATGTACGTGCCCAGCCTTAAGGGTGTAAAAACCAGTCTTCAAAAAATAAATAGCAGAATCACATTTCACACGTAAGTATACTTGGAAACCAATATTTTCAATGAAATTAAATAAAATTGAGGTTATAGCTTGGAACACAAAATCTCAAACTACTGAGTTTATAATACCGGCTTCGCTATGTTCGCAAAATTTTGTCTAGTTCTTACAAAGTTCTTATTCTTATTTAGTCTGAGGTCACAATCACAAAAACATGGATACATTGTTGACAGCACTCCTTAAGAAATCTAAATAACACGGTAGCCGGCACCCAAAGATGTTGTATTAGTCTGTACCTACCGGCACCAGTTATTTTAGTTTGTTTTGTAAAACACGGTTTTGTGACGGCCTTCAAGCGGGTTTCTAACCATCCCGCAAGCGCTGCTCTCCGTAAGTAAGCCGGTTTTGTCAAACACATAGAATAATAACTAAAACAGTTATTGTTCTGAGGTCAATCAATATAACATATTATAGATAAGTATGTGTAGTCCATGGAAGTAATAAGTACTATATATTGTGTAGTACTGTCATCTGTCATGTCAATTCACGTCACATCCTATCATATGACATATCAAATCAAAGATTAATGTTGACAACACTATCATATTTAATTTTATATCAAAGCAAAGAGTCAAAGAGTAAAAATAATCATTGTTTTATGTACCAACAAACTATTTTATATCATAAATAAATAAATAAAATAAATTCCAAGATTAATTTCCATTTTCCCAATTTTAATTTCATCACCCATACCAGTCAGTGTAATCGTGAAACTAAGTTAGATATCAGTGACAGACAAAAATGTAGCGTGGTTACGTGGTTTGTTAAATTAGTATCTAGATCTACTTATTGCTACTGTTCACTGTTCTGCAAATAATTAATTTAATTTACTCAAATAAATGCTTATTATTTCTCTGGCCGCTGAATATTTTGAGTTGTCTTGCACTTGGCTCTTCTGCCGTTCCTTCATGTGGACGCAGTAATTTGCAGTTTTTTTGCTGTTTACATTTAAACTATACTTATAGTTCTCTATCATTAAATCGAATTATAAAAGTGTTTTCGAAGAAATAGAAGAAATAAACTCAAAATGGATGGCTCTTCTGGAGCAAAGAAAAAATTGAAAACTGTGAGTATTATTTGGACATAAATTTATTTTTAACTATACGCAACTTCGTACGCGTGGTATTCGGAATAACGGGCAACTTTTTTATTGGCCGTTTGGAATGAAACAATCACTGAATGTTACGGGAAGCTTGGTACAATATATCAGTGAAAACCTCATTCAAATAGGTTAAGCCGTTTCTGAGATTAGCGTGCACAGACGCACAGACAAACAGACAAAAATTCTAAAAACTATTTTTTTGACTTCGGTAACATAAGTACAATGTGTATAAATGTTTTTTTTTTTTTTTTTTTTTTTTTTTTTTAATATTTAATGTACAGACAGCTCCTTTACGATTTTATTATAATAATTATGTATAATTACTAATTATGAAAAAAAAAATCATAAAATACTTAAAAAATTAAGAAAACAAGTTTTGTTGGTGACTACCTATCATCAATGATTATTTAAAATTTTATTAGACAAGATGCACAACGTCATAATTATTAGTTCTGTACATATTGCTTGTTATTAATAATTTAAATTATGTATTAAAATTTAATAAACTAATCAACATTAAATATTATTATTATAACGAAATTATTATAGCCTTTGAGGTCTGCTTTTTGGATTAGTCCTCAAATCTGACTCTTGACTACCATAAAGGCAGGTAGAGGGGGTTGAATCCTGGTTTGAGCCTGCAGCTCTCAGTTTTTTCAATTTCTTGTGTGGATTAGAAAAATAACTGTCACACAAACACTTAAAAAAATCATAAAGTAAGTTGTTAATGTTGATGAATTTGAACTTAAATACTGGCTTGATTTTCAAATATATAAAAACAAGACATTTTATAATTTGACGTGAAAATTGAGAATGTTTGTAAAATATTTATATAAGTTATTAAAACTCTTTATTTGTACTATAAACATAAAAAAATAATAATTTAATGTGTTATAGAAATAAATAAATTTAATGTGTTATAAAAATAAACAAGATGTGTGCACCGTCAAGATAAGTTATTTTAATAATATCCCATGAGAGTATAAGAAACAGAATTATAAATTAAAAAAAAATGCACTATAAGAGTTAATACGAGAAGACTAGAAATCATGGAAGCTATCTGAAGCCATACTAACCTATAAGGTCGACAAGCACATCCTAGGTCACAATATTAATTGGCTGGGCTGACTATCTCGCCAACTTCTAGGCCATTCTAGTAGTAACTGTAATTCTTGGTCATTACTTGAAGATTATACATAGATCACTTTGAGTACATGTGATAAAAATAATTAGATAATAATTTTATTGAATAAGCCAGATTATATAATTTAATTCTTTATTATTCTTATGCAATAATTTCTACAACAAAGTTAATCTATCAAGAAGAATTTAAAACAGAATATGATAAAATCAATATTTGTTTTGCATCTCTTTTTTTATTAACAAAGGACAAAACTATCCTATCCTATGTGTTCCACATTGTATATAAAATTTAAATGGGTAGTAAATTTTATCCAAATAATTTCAACTGTTTCAGAATTATTTATTTTAAACTTTTAATGCATTCTTAATTGTTGTTTTTGGAAGCATCTTGCTTGTGGAAACAATTAAACCAGTATTTTTCATAGAATAATCTGTGAGATAAAATGTATGTAAAGTCAGGGTAAGAAAAGTTTTGTCACCTGAAAGTCGACATTTGCTTGCACCAGGACAATTATCAGTCATGCCAAAATTTCGTCTCTCAGGTGTCTGCTTAGTGCTTTAGTTTCAAAAGGTACTAAGAGTCTACGACTTGATAAAGGAATTAATTTGATAAAGGTTTTAGTACCCCGACTGTACACTGTGTGGAAAATGTTCTTTATTAGTTATTGTTACTAAAACATTTATCTGATAGAAAATATAATGAAGTTTCTTTTCAAATGAATTTGAAACAAAGTAAGTGGCTTTATTAGAATGATTTTTTGGCGACATTACTTAATATTTATAATACTATTATAAGTAGGGTTGCCATAAGTTCTAGGAACCAATATGGGATGTTTTCTCTTCTGATGACCAAAACTCATAACACATTCAACGTCGACACGCGGCTTTTCAACTACACCATACATAGCACGCATGTGTACATAGTGAGAGACAAACTTGTGTTTCTTATAGGAACCAACCATAGTGGCTATGAAAAGCCACCGTACTGTCCACTGGCCTCATCTCTCATGCATGCGCCCCCGCTACTCACTTCTTTCCGTATTATTTTGTTGAAATACCGGCCAAATAAGGGACATGTGGTAATATGTGATGGGATGGTCAAATACGGTGACAGTCCCATATATATGGCAACCCATATCGCCATATTAATATCGCCAATATTGCTGCCATACTTGAAAAGATAAATTATGGAGGCGATAGGTCCAGATAGGGAATGGTTTCCAGCGTCCTGAACTACTGAAACACAACAGCACACATGCTGTTATTTCACGATGGTCTTCTGTAAGGGGGTGGTCACTGCCATCTGACAGGCTGCCCAGTTAATGATTACTTAGTGTGCCTTGCCAAACACTACTAAACACTGAACGATAAACATTGTTGACATATAAACCATCAAATATATAAGCTGAGTAGGTATATAGTATTTCTGATTCTTTTTTTTTCATATACTTAATCGATGACAATATTTTACAGTGCATTTTTCAGATGTATGAAACAATTTGATAAGTGTATGCCGTTGGTTATTTGTATACAAATCGTACTTACAAATCTTACTTAAATCAATAAATATAGAGAGTGTCTCTAGTTTTATGTCCTGTGCAGTCTAAAAATGTGAAAATTTGTATGACTGTGTATGTCTGTCACGTTTTTAAACCTAAAGCATTAATTTATGGAATCGATTTTGATGAGATTTGATACAGAATGTATGGAGTGTCAGTGTCACCATAGCCGGCTCTTTAAATAATTTGTTATACTTATAGATATAACGAAAGGTATGTCTAATGTCCATTTTGTGTCCACCCCAGTAACAGTTGAAAATTCAACTCTTGAAGTTGTTGATGAGTACGTCTGCTTGGGACAAAAAGTCCAATTAGGTAGATTTTCGAGCTTACAACTTCGGGAAGGAGGTGAATCGTCATCGCACCCAGCTTGGATCGAGACCCAGCTTTCGGGAAGCTCCAAAATATCTTCTCGTCCAAAATTAGTGTCTTAAAACAAAAGTTTTCGACCAGTGTATGTTTCCAGTGATGGACTCTAACTATGGGCCTCGTAAGAAAGGTTAACGTCGCTCAACGAGCAATAGGGTTATGTTCGAGGTTACACTGTGATCCCGAATCAGGAATGAGGAGATTCATGGAAGAACGAACATAATCCAGAGGATTAGAAAGTTGAAGTGGCAATGGGCGGGACACATAGTACTAGAACTGACGGCCGCTGGGACCGGAAAGTTCTCGAGTGGAGGCAAACGCAGCGTTGACGTTCACCCTCAAGGTGGACAGACGACCTGACAGCCGCGGGTCCGTACATCCAGGCTGCTTCTGATTGGTCCTTTTGGATAATTAGGGGGAGGCCTGTGTCCAGCAATGGACATCCTACGGGTGAGATAATGATGATGTTAGGAATAAATTATTAGACCCCATAATTTTTATATTGTAACAACATAGTTTTGAACTATGTAGTTGCCAACCCCAACCTTTCATTAAAAAAACGGGACAAGTGCGAGTTGAACTCGCGTGAAGAGGGTTCCGTACGTGTTACCTATCCGCACAATATTGAGTGATTTACCATGTTATTTTAATATCATGGACTTCTTATAGGTTTTCTTATAATCTGTAAGTAGAAAACTAATTTCAAAATTTTAGGTTCAGTAGTTTCGGAGATAAGGGGGGGGGGGATGGTCGGACAGACGGACACACGAGTGATCCTGTAAGGGTTCCGTTTTTTTATTCGGACGAACGGAACCCTAAAAATGAAAAATGTATGTACACACATAATTATGAATAAATCATTGATAAAAATATTAAAAAAATTGATATGATATAGGTAACTCAATATTTTTTATGATATCATTCTTCATAGATTTCTTGCATGAAAATTTAGCATCTTACCAAATAGTAATAAAGAAGTAAATAGTACGATATTACTTAATCAATAATTTATATCTACATAATTATCTGGTTTTTTTTATCAAAAACAAATAAATTGTTAAAATAGTTGTTTTTTCGTTGTTATGAGCAGGAATCAAATTAATTTAAAACGTTCAATTCAATTCAATCAACTTACCTAGTTTGCCCCTTGACGGCGTTCTGTGTGGGCGTGTTAGCATTCACTTTTACGTGTGTCTGTATGTAGAACATTAATTTATTTTACGTATAATTTGGCGCGAAAGTTTTTGATTTTACGATTTTTTTTAATCAAAATGAATTTTGAGCAAAGGAAGAATAAGTTGGCCGAAACGTTTGAGAAATATAAAATCGCCGAATGGGGGCTCGGAAATAATAAAGAAATTCGTACGGTAATTTTTTTCTATATTATATAATATAATACATAGGTAAGGTTTTTTTTTAATCTGAATTTTTTATAAATAAGCAACTTGCTCAGTTGCTTATAAAATTAAAAGGTTGTTACGTTTATTTTATGTCTGTGTTGTTTACTGATTCGGAGATTTATTTTAGTTGTATCGTGTAATTTGACATTAATACGATATTCACTAAAGAATGTATGGAAAATTTAAATAATTCGAATTATATTCGAACTTGTGATGTTATTTTGAATTCGACCTTATTATCGTTTATTTTGAATTAAATAAATTCTGCACTTTCACCTCACTTCTTTCACTTGGATCATAAAATTTAATGTGGGATGGGAACTTGTCTCATTTGTTCACAGAAAGTTTTGGAAATGTTTTGAAATTTTAAAATTGTAACTACTACATTTAGTTTGCGCCTATTTTCTGTAATTGTTTTTTTATAGAAAATCGTATATAATACAGTTTTTTTTCACGTGCTATCGTAGCTTATCGCCACGTGGGACTGGGGCTTTAATACTAAATATTTATTGGATTTTTGAAGTACTTTTTTCGTTTCTACAAAATTAACTGCCATTTTAAATAATTTTACAAAGATACCTTTTAAAGCGTTTCAAAACGTTCGGAATTAAAGAAAAATTGAGAGTTTTTTGCAAAAAGTAAGTTGTAACTTTTGAGTTTGTATTTTGAAAAGTTATACACTTTGAATGTTTTTTTTTTTCATTAAAATAAGTAGTTTAAAGTTTAAAAGTTTAATACCTATTAATCGCAGTGTCGCAATATGTTTTCGTACAGCAAAAACGTACTCTATTTATTGCTGCTTACATTTGTATTAATACAATTAATGTATTTGTAGAATATATATAATTTGTTCTATAATTTGCGTGATTTCTAAATTGTTGAGGCAAAATTGAAGGAATATTATCTTCAATAAATTACCTTTACCAATCAGTATTTCTTGATCTTGATTGGCAGATTGGTTGAAAGTTTTTTATAGAATTGTGAAAGGGATCTTTGTGATATTACATAGAAGTAGGAATAATCTATGGGTAGTATTGCTCTGCATTCATATTACACATAATTGTTTTAAAAAAAGACTCAAGTACTTATATATTTTCTATCGAGCTTTGTTCTAATTAATCGCCAAACAAATTTTCATTAACACCAAACGTACGTCTTCTTCATTTATTAAATTTTTGAATGAATTGCAGTTTCCCAGTTATCAATAAATGAATAAAATCCAGTATAAATGGTCTTATTCTTAACTCGATTTGATTCAGTGACTTCGCAGTGTGGGAGATCTTCTAACAAGTTGCATCCGTGTTCATGAATTGTTAGTGCTTAAAATTTCAAGATTAGATTGAATGAATTGCTTACTGTCGAAAATGGAGACCTCTTTGATGTATACTATCCCAATAATGTTATAAATGCGAAAGTTTGCATGTTTGGATGTTTGTTTTACAATAACGCAAAAGCATCTTGGAAAAATGGTAGGTTCCTGTGAGATTTTCAAAAAAACTAACTACAGCGCGTACGAAGGCGCGGGCACAGCTAGTAATATGATAACGCTGAAGAATTATTTTGTTGGAACTACCGGACGGACTTTAAAAATTCTTTTTGCATTTAATAATCTCAATTCTTGAGGAAGGTTTTTGGTTAGGTCATTGATCATCACGTTATGGCTCTTAGAAGCTGAGGCTTGTAATGGCGCGGTACACTCCTGGGTAGATATGCCGACGGTCCACTTGATGGTAGGTAGCTACTGTCGTCTACAACACAAGCAACGCCACAGGTGCTGCAAGTGCGCGGTGTCGACTACATCAGTAGGATTAAGGATGAGGTATTGGGAAGAGTTAGAGAAATGGGCTCTGGCATCCCTTACTCACTCACTGAAACACAAATACCACACGTGCTGTTATTTCACAGTGGTCTTATGTAAGGGGATGGTTACTGCCGCCAGACGGACTGCCCAAATGATAGCGAAACGCAGTATGCCCTGCCACTGCTTTCCATATCCAGATCAGAGTCAATTTTGAAAAGTTCATTTTCAAAGGTGACTCTGCCGGGAACCCCAGAACAGAGCGATAAAGCAAGCACCCTAACCACTCAACCAACGGGTTCGTCAAATAGTTTTTTATCACTTATAAATGAATAAAAATTCAGTACAAAATGGCTTTATTCTTAAATCGATTTGATCGATTATTATTTAAGTGACAATGAAGCCTGGAATTAAAGCCTGGATTCGGAGCTCATGCTATGTTTAGTATTGTATATGTACTTTGATTTAAGTATTAAGTGTATATAATTGTTGTAATTTTTATATTTTAAAGATGACAGAAAGAATATATCCTGAGTTTCTTTCGGGGTTTCTTCTCAGGATCGTCATCTTGGCTTTTTTCCGAAACCCTGGGAAATTTAAATTTAAATGGTAAATTTAAATAACGATCATAAGAGTTTCTTGGCGAAACCTAATTGATAAATAAATATTTTGATTTTGATTCAATGACTTCGCAGTGCGGGAGATCTTCTAACAAGTTGCATCCGTATTCATGAATTGTTAGTGCTTAAAATTCCAAGATTAGATTGAATGAATTGCTTGCTGTACAAAACAGAGACCTCTTTGATCTATACTGTCCCAATAATGTTATAAATGCGAAAGTTTTGATGTTTGTTCTACAATAACGCAAAAATGGCTGAACGAATTTGGATAAAATTTGGCACATAGATAGTTTACTACCTGGACTAACACATAGGATAGGTACTTTTTATCCTGGAAAAATGTTATGTTTCTGTGGGTTTTTAAAAAAAGGAACTACAGCGCATAAGAAGTCGCCGGTACAGCTAGTAATATTTTAATTTAGTAATAGCTGAAGAATTTGTTAGGTTGAACGCGTTAAATTCTGGAACTACCGGACGAACTTTAAAAGCCGATGCTGGTTATACCGCGGGACACTTCTGGTTCGTATTGTATTTGAGAAAGGAGATCAATCAGTTTTTTATGGAGATCGGACCATCAGACCATTTTCGTTTTAACGGTTGAAACTTGCACCATTAGGTAAGCTAAGAAGAAATTATAGATTATACTGGGAAAATGTAATGTAAATTTGTAATGGGGTTTCATAGATATTTAAGTTTGTATTAAAAAATCCAATTGTTCCAATAAAGTAATAAGTGCTTTTAATTTTTAAATGTTATTCCCGTTTACAAAATCTGAAATATTCACACGAAATTACTGAAATTAAGAAAGACTTTTATTACTACCAGGGTACGTTAAAATAAAAAATGGCCTGGTTTTGAACGATGATGTCCTTTTGAATAATAAACCGTTAATATATTATTGTGTGTAAAGAATACATTGAACGGAAGGTTTTTTTTATGTTAAGATCGGCAGACAGGCTGACGGTCCACTTGATGGTAGGTGGCTACCGTCGCCTATAACACAAACAACGCCAAAGCTGCTGCAAGTGCGCTGCCGACTACAATAGGATTAACGATAAGGGATTAGGAGAGGAAAGGGAAATAGGCTCTGGCATCCCTTACTCACTCACCGAAACACAACAGCACACATGCTGTTATTTCACGATGGTCTTCTGTAAGGGGGTGGTTACTGCCGCCAGTCGGGCTGCCCAAATGACTGCGAAACGCATTGTGCCCTGCCACTACTTTCCAGATCCAGACCAGAGCCAAATTTGAAAAGTTTATTTTTCAAAGTTGACCCAGCCGGGAATCGAACCCGGGAACCCTAGAACAGAGCGTTAAGGCAAGCACCCTAACCACTCATCCAACGGGCTCGTCAAACCGGGGCAATAAACCGGGGCATTATTACTAATTCATTTTTGTGTATTTAAGTTTATATATATTATGATTTCTTTTATTTAAATTTTTGAAATGTTACATTAGTATTGTGAGTTATTATTGCACATGTTATACCGGCTTTTACGTAAACGCTTACTTTCTCCACATTTCTATGCAATACCATTCAAGCAGACGCGTTTGCGAATCATCGATGCAGTAAAACTTTGAAATTGTGTTGTTAAATTAAAGTTTTCTATGTCTTCTATGAATTTCGTCGTAGCCCTGGAACTCAAATTGATCATACTTTTCTTGGCGAATTCCTACTTTGATTACAAAACCTTTGTAGTTTCACTTAAAAATTAATACATTTAATTTATTTATTTTTTAAATGAAATGTAATTATTGTAATTATTATAACAAGGAAATACAATTTAACTATTTCAATGTGAGGAATGAAATTTTTTCACACATTGTCATGAACTTTCGGCCGGAACGGGGAACCCCTGTGACCCTTACACGGAAAATCAAGGGTTCCGCAGTCCACTTTCGGGAAACGCTGCTCTAACATAATATACTGTCTGTTCCAAAAACAGTTAAATATTTTTATGACATAATTTAAAAATATAATTAGTTGTATTATCATTCTTTTCTATAATTGGCTTTTTTAGAAGTTGATCAGATGGTTTATTATCAAGGTTTCAAGTTTTAGGTCCTTGTTAACGATATAACCTTATTAATAACCCTATTTAACAATGTGCGTCGTACACAATAACGTTTGTGTTAAAGCAGTTAAGACAAGGACTAACCTCAGTCCGAACACAATTTTTACCTTTCAATTAAGGTGCATAACTATTGCACGATAAATTCTTGTACCTTCTTGGAGATAACCGAACAGATTTAAAATGGAAGGTTTTTCTTAAATATTGTGTAAAATATGAAAATAGAAATAAAAGTAGCCTATTAAAACTTCAGTACAGAACTTTATTTATTTAACAAGCTTAAAAATTAATCTACATAGTAGTAGATGAAATTTTTTACTACTGTGACGAAAAAGCTTTTTTTAATTTTTCGTTGATGATAAAATAGAATAGGTTTTTTTAAATCAAAAAGACATCTACTGCCTGAACTCCTTGTTAGATAATTTTAGTCTGCGTATTGTGCTGTTTAAAAAAGAATAATAAGTAAAATAAAAATTAGATATTACGATTGGCACTATTATAATAACAAGTTTCCTTATTTTTCCAGTTAAATTGAACTAGTACCAGATTTTCCACTTTCAACGAGATTGTCGGTAAATCTAGTTTTGAAGGCCGAAAGGACCTCTCACTGTTTTAATAACTAGGTATAAAGTAATTAAAATTTTAAAATAAATCGATAATCTTAATTATATTTTATCTAGATTACTAACTGTAAAACGTTGTCGTTATGACATTATTTAATATACTCAACTGATAAATTAAATTTTGCCAAATTATTTCCATGTTTTAAAGAAATAAAGTACTGATATTTGGAGGTATTCTTCGATTATTCCACTAAATGGCAGATTTTGGAAAATCCAGATTCTGGGAACGGCAGATTTTGTACGTTCTCTATGTTTTTAATATTCTATATATCTAAATATTTAGATATATAGAACAATATCTAACAATATCTAAATGATTTCTTCTTCTCTTTAAAAAAATGGCAATTCGGCTCATCTTGAAGATGGCCATTATCTGCCAATGTCAGGTTTGAAAAAAACGCTCTTCTATTGGGCTCCGCCACGAGCTCCGTTTAACGGAGCCCGCTCGGAGCCCACGTCGTGTGGGCCTTCTTTGTCCACAAAACCAATCCGATCGGCCGAGCAAAGGCCGGTGAGGAAAAAAGCACCGACCCCTGCAACCGCCCGGATTGCCAAGGGTAAGCCCCCCTCACCACGACAAGGTCATGGCCCACCTAGGGGGGGATCTAAATAATTTAAAACCGTTGTTCATTGACGTGAAGTATCACGTCAGTTTGACATATGGTTTGGAAATAAAGTAGGACCCGATAGGTGGCGCCATAATCGGGTTGGAATTATTTTCGGGTTCGGGCAGGACAACGTCTGCTGGGACAGCTGTATATGGGTGTATAGATATTATAGATCTTTCAAGTTGGACATTATGAAAACTTCATTGAAATCGTTTGGGTGGTTTCGAAAATAGCGATTTTTATCTATTAAAACTAGAACTGTGCCCTATGGTTTCGCATTTCATATGGAACTTCTGTCGTGTATTTAGCTCACAAAATGATTTATTGCTTGTTATCATCAAGGTCCTGTCATTAATGTATCATTTCCGTTCAAAACATTTGATTATATATCCTATCTTTGATTGATATTGAGACCACGTATTATGTAAGCATAGAGAGCTGTAGGTATTTACATAAAATACTCGGTCACAATGACTTTTATTTGATAAAATGAATGAAAATTCAGTATAAAATGGCTTTATTCTTAAATCGATTTGATCGATTATTATTTAAGTGACAATGAAGCCTGGATTAAAGCCTGGATTCGGAGCTCATACTATGTTTAGTATTGTATATGTACTTTGATTTAAGTATTAAGTGTATATAATTGTTGTAATTTTTCTATTTTAAAGATGACAGAAAGAATATATCCTGAGTTTCTTTCGGGGTTTCTTCTCAGGATCGTCATCTTGGCTTTTTTCCGAAACCCTGGGAAATTTAAATTTAAATGGTAAATTTTAATGACGATCATAAGAGTTTCTTGGCGAAACCTAATTGATAAATAAATATTTTGATTTTGATTTGATTTTTGATTTTGATTCAATGACTTCGCAGTGCGGGAGATCTTCTAACAAGTTGCATCCGTATTCATGAATTGTTAGTGCTTAAAATTCCAAGATTAGATTGAATGAATTGCTTGCTGTACAAAACAGAGACCTCTTTGATCTATACTGTTCCAATAATGTTATAAATGCGAAAGTTTTGATGTTTGTTCTACAATAACGCAAAAATGGCTGAACGAATTTGGATAAAATTTGGCACATAGATAGTTTACTACCTGAACTAACACATAGGATAGGTACTTTTTATCCTGGAAAAATGTTATGTTTCTGTGGGAAATGGCAATTCGGCTCATCTTGAAGATGGCCATTATCTGCCAATGTCAGGTTTGAAAAAAAAGGCTCTTCTATTGGGCTCCGCCACGAGCTCCGTTTAACGGAGCCCGCTCGGAGCCCACGTCGTGTGGGCCTCTTTGTCCACAAAACCAATCCGATCGGCCGAGCAAAGGCCGGTGAGGAAAAAAGCACCGACCCCTGCAACCGCTCGGATTGCCAAGGGTAAGCCCCCCCCACCACGACAAGGTCATGGCCCACCTAGGGGGGGATCTAAATAATTTAAAACCGTCGTTCATTGACGTGAAGTATCTATCACGTCAGTTTGACATATGGTTTGGAAATAAAGTAGGACCCGATAGGTGGCGCCATAATCGGGTTATGGAATTATTTTCGGGTTCGGGCAGGACAACGTCTGCTGGGACAGCTGTATATGGGTGTATAGATATTATAGATCTTTCAAGTTGGACATTATGAAAACTTCATTGAAATCGTTTGGGTGGTTTCGAAAATAGCGATTTTTATCTATTAAAACTAGAACTGTGCCCTATGGTTTCGCATTTCATATGGAACTTCTGTCGTGTATTTAGCTCACAAAATGATTTATTGCTTGCTATCATCAAGGTCCTGTCATTAATGTATCATTTCCGTTCAAAACATTTGATTATATATCCTATCTTTGATTGATATTAAGACCACGTATTATGTAAGCATAGAGAGCTGTAGGTATTTACATAAAATACTCGGTCACAATGACTTTTATTTGATAAAAATTTATTATCTGCGTGCATAATATTTGATATAATTTTGTGTTGTATTTTTTATAACACAAGTCACTTTTTATAATTCCTATTTACACAAATTCTTTTTAACGATTTGCATTCCATTCGCTCACACTAACATACCCTCCCATCAGGTTGGATTGAAATTTGCTACCAGCGACAGAATATCATAAGATTGTTATTATATCAAGCATTCTAGAATAATGCCATGGGCCTCCCCCATATTGTACATACTTATCCAAGTATCCAAGTAATGCGGATGAATTTCTTGGATAACATGATCTCCATACGGTGGTAAAAACTCGGATCGGGCATTAATTGGGCTTGTTCCCACCCGCTCCATAATTTCGTTCTCAGCAGCTCCAAGAGTAAAATTTAATCCAAGAGTAATATTAATTAAAAATTCCACGGGCTCCAAAAACTTATCAGAAATGTTACCAAAAACGAGCCGGTGGGAACTAGATTTTATGTAAATAAGAAATGCTTTGGAGCTCTTAGGAATAAGCCATTAATTGGAATAATTGAAACACATCATAATCCATATTCCATACAATATGTATAACAGAATCGTAAACGAGCCGAGTCTGTACATACATTGAATATAAAAAAAAAAACAATTTGTACACGTTGTACTCACGTTGTTCTCTTTTGTCTGTGTTTTTTAGGGTTCCGTACGTCCGAATAAAAAAACGGAACCCTTATAGGATCACTCGTGTGTCCGTCTGTCACAGTCAATTATCTCCGAATCTAGTAGACCGATTAAGTTGAAATTTGTTACACATATCAATTTCTGTGACCCAAACACAGAGGTGTGACGTGAATAGATGAAATCTGTATATGGGACGTAATTTTTGGGAGGAAGGTGGAAAATTAAAAAAAAAAAATTTCGTGTGACATATCAAATGGAAGGTCTTGTTCCAAGTCATTCAAGAAAATAGACGAAAATTGACCATTCCCCCCCCATCTCCGAAACTACTAAATAAAATTTTGAAAAAAAAATACACATGACTTTTCTATCTTATAGATTATAGGAAAACCTATAAGAAGTCCATGATATTAAAATAACATGGTAATCACTCAACATCGTACGGAACCCTCTTCACGCGAGCTCAATTCGCACTTGTCCCATTTTTTTTATCAATGTTATCTGTATTATTTTTACCGTATACGAGCCAATATATTTTAATAAGCCACATTTTTTTCCCCCGCTTGATTAATTAATTAAATTAATCAAGATTCAAGCTTATATTCGGGTAGGAAGAGATTCGGTAATAAAGAGCGGTATTATAAAGTATCATGCAATTTATTTGTTGAAATTATTTGTGACCTTTTTCCTAAGGTCGATAGTAATTGTTATCTGAACATGCTCACAATATGGGCAAGGTTCTCTATGCATTTGAATACGTTTTCAAGGTGTAATTAAAAAGAATAATGTTGTTATGAACAGTTTTTTATTGAGATGTATAAAACTAGCTGTGCCCGTGACTTCGTACGCGTGGTATTCGGAATAACGCGTAACTTTTTTGTTTGTAAACAGATTTGAATGAAATATACACTAAATATTACCGGAAACTAACTATAATACATCAGTGGAAACCACATGAAAATCGGTTAAGCCGTTTCTGAGATTAGCGTGCACAAAGGCGTAATAGGCAAACAACGATTTTATTATAGATAAAGACCACCAGCAGCGTAAGCTGAACCCCACTTAATATGATTGATCATATAGATCTGAGATCAACTTAAATTTGAAACACAAAATCACCTAAACTGGCCATTTTTAACTTTAACAAACTTTCAATCGTCATCATTTTACAGATGATAATATATAGTTAACTAAAGTTTCAGCCAATTCAATAGAAGAGTTATTTATTTTATTGCATTTTTATTGAAAAAAGGTTACATAACTTTTTTGATTGTACACCGATTGGAATGATTTGCTATAATACATCAGTGAAAACTGCATTAATATCAGTTAGGTCGTTTCTGAGATTGCACAAACGCATAGACAAAAATACCAAAAGTAATTTTTTGACCTCGGTTACATAAATAAGTACAACGTGTACAAATTGTTTTTTTGAAAAAAAAAAATATTGTACAGACACGGCCTGTTTACGATTTTATTATAATATCTATAGTCATTATCATTTCCTGTCTGTTCTCCGTTAATTTTTTCCGAATCACCCAAATTTTCGATAATGCTTTTCACTAGTGCAAAGAGCAATAAACGAGTAAGGTTTGTAGATACAAATTAAAAAAAAAAATTGCACCTGTGTGAAACCTGGGGCGGGCCGGTACTATAATTAGTAAAACAGTCTCGATAACGATAACCACTTACTAAAGCTTACGTCACAGAATCATCATAATTTCAACTTGAGAACGTTCCATGTTGGATATTGGCCTCCCCATAACTTTCCAATAGGGCCCATCGGAAGCGGCCTGGATCCAGCCTTTTTTATGTTATGATCGATAGACAGACTGAAGGTCTAACTATAACACAAGTAATGTTAGGTCTTGTGTTGTGAGTGCTGTGAGTGCGCTGCAGACTACAGTAGGATTGAGTATAAGGGATAAGGAAGGAATAGATAGGGTAATGGACTTTGGCATCCCTTACTCACTCATCGAAACTCAACAGCACATATATACTGTTATTTCACGGTGGTGAGGGGGTGGTTACTGCCGCCAGACGGGCTGCCTAAATGACTGCGAAACGCAGTATGATCAGAGCCAACTTTGAAAAGTTGACTCCGCCAGCAATCGAAATTGGGACAACTGAGACAGAGCGTTAAGGCAAATATTCTGGCCACTCATCCAACGGGCTCGTTTACGGCCTCTTTTTAACCATTTAATATACACTCAATATAATTTCTTGTAACAGAATGCTTATACGAATACATATTTTGTTTCAGTGCGCTCAAGTAGCCACAAATGTGGTAGAGCAGAAGCACCATGTGTCGAGAGACAAGAGAAGCAAAGCTCTGGGCAGCAGATTGTTTAGGGGCAGCACAGTCTGGTTCACCGGATTAAGTGGTGCTGGGAAGACCAGCATTGCGTTTGCGTTGGAAGCGTACTTGGTTAATAAAGGTGAGTTTAAATTTGTTTTCTCCTTACTGTATTATATAAAAATGTTTAGATCATTTAGTGGTATTAGTTCATTAATACTGTTTTTTTTATTAGATCATATTGAAGTAGAGCCAACAAACATTTTTAAACATTTTACCCACTTTTAAAATAAAATTGCATAAAATAAATAAAATTACGACAAACATTACGTCAGTTATTTTGTACTTATTAGGCGAAATTTCATTCTCAAAATAGCATTTAAAATATGCAAGCAAGCATGTTACAAGTAAAAAAATAATTGATACAGAACGTTTAAAATATTTATATTGCTTATGTATGACCCGCAAAGTGATAATTTGTTTATATTACATTGCTAATCACGCACTTGCTCCTATTGTGTTAGAGTGCAGGTCGAATGCTTTAGTAATTTACGATTTCGCTTGTTAAGAGCCTCATGATGGCCTCATTGATAAAGAAATGAAGTTTTGATCATAAGCTATAATAAAGATTTAATATGTTTTTATTTTCCCAGAAGAAGATAAAAAATCAGTTATTAGGGGAAAAAAAACAAACTTTTAAACTATGAAGTATTCAAGCGAAAAGTAGGTATTGGCCAAAGAATATATATTGACCAAAGAATTTGTGTATCGTATCCTATTATTAATTGTAATAATTTCTGTTAAAATTCCTTTATTTTTCCATATAAGTTCAATATAAGTTTGATATATAAGTTAATACGAGATATAATAATATAAGATAATAATATAGGTTTGTACACAAAACAGGAACGACAAGATCAGCTTTAATTGGCTTGCACATTAATGTTGAATGTTAATGCTAATAAACGCTAAGTGTGCTAAGCTGTCGTTGAAGCAAATAAATAAATAAATCGTCACGTGGTCTTTATGACGTCATATTACTCAATTCCCTTTTACATATTTTATTAATTGAGGTTAATTGGTTGTCAAAATTGTTACTTTTCTTTTCTTTCTCTTTTTCTTTTCTTTCTATTTTTCTTTTCTTCAATATTAAATAATTTTTTTTAGGAATGCAACATTATTTTTATAAATATAAAAATATTTAATTACATATCTATACATTTTCTGTCTAATTATTATGTATAACATCAGAATATTTCCTGGAATAAAAGTCTAGTCTAGTAGTATAAATTATAAACTCATCTTAACTTTGAATATCAATTGGAAATTGTGCAGTACATATTTCAAAAACTGCTTCTTCAGGCATACCCGCGTACAGTCTAGACGGCGACAATTTGCGTACCGGTCTCAACAAAGACCTTGGCTTCAGCAAAGAGGACCGCGAAGAGAATATCAGACGTGTCGCTGAGGTGGCCAAACTTTTTGCAGACAGTGGACATGTTTGTTTGTGCAGCTTCGTATCACCATTTGCAGAGGTAATCTTTTATACTTATAAAATCGTTTGTACTGAGTGCTGATTGGCTGTCAACTACACTTAGAGAAAGTGGACATTTGGAAAATAGATTTATTTTACAACATAAGCATCCGCTGTACATACCGGGGTTGTTCTGTAGTACTTATATTCTCTTTATAAATTACTAGCTGTTGCACGCGAATTCGTCCGAACCGTCTATGAAATATTATTCGTGGAATACGGCAATTTTATATGGAGGGGAGGCGTAAAGGGGGGGGGGGATAGGGGAAGGGTGAGTAGTTATGTTACTCGCTGATAATGTAGCTTTCTATAGATGAAAGAATTTTTAAAATCGGCCCAGTAGTCTTTGAGTTTATTCATTACAAACAACGTTTGTATGGAGGGGGTTAAGGGGGGGGGGGGGGTGATGGGGGAGGGTGAGTAGCCTATGTTACTCACTGATAATGTAGATTTCTATAGGTGAAAGAATTTTTAAAGTCGGTCAAGTAGTTTTTGAGTTTATTCATTATAAACATACATACAAATCTTTTCTCTTTCTAATATATATTTTCAAATAAACCTTTGTGATGTGATATTGATGGATTTTATTGTTGTTAAAAGTGCGTCAACTCGTAACGTTTGTACTAAAGTTCAAAAATTACCCCAAAAATTAATGAAGAATTTGTATTTTGATATATATAAATACGTACCTATTCATATTATAAAAGTTTAAAATGTTTTTATGCCAAAATATTCATTCTAATTTTAAGGGAAATTTGAACTCTGACTGGTCAAGAATTTGTTATTATTTAATGTAAAATAAAAGATGGGAAATTTAAAAGTCGCCCGCTCCATTCTGCCCCGCTGGTTTCGTAATTGCAGCTTAAAGGGTAAATGTAAATAAAATAAAAAATAAATAATATCAACTAATAATGGAGTCGCAAAAGCCTTTAAAAATATTTATATTAATTTTGAATATTAATATTAATATTCAAAATTAAAAATTACTCAAGGTGTACTTTACATATTTCTTTTGTTAAATTTTAGTTAGTTGTTGACATAAATTATTGCACCACCTTTAGAACTCTGGTCATTGCAGTACTTTGTAAAATATGTAGTATCAAAATGTTGCAATTTATGTCAAAAATAATCATTTATAGGCCATCATGTCAGATGGCTTTTAAGGAAGAAGCCACTGTTGTTACAAGTTATCGATGCTCGCACTCATTAACACAGATAGTAAATGAGGTCGTATCTAATTGGGCGTTTAAATGATCTTAAAATCTAAAATACGTTCACTGACTGTTTATTACATGTATAATGATTAATTGCATTGAATTTTTAATCAAAAGAATCTGTAGACTTTTTTTTTATATTACGATGTAACATTGTGCGATTAATATTTAAACCAAAAAAATAAAACGTTCGCCCCTAAAATTCTTTGCATATCTGTTACCTAAATAAAGCACTCGGTTTTCCTGTTTTGTAATCGTTTTACGTCAATCTAACAATGTCACTATTTTTTATGTAATTTAATCTTTGAGCTCGTGTACAGAATCAATAAACAAGTATAATCTATAACACACTTTTATTGATAAAAGTCATCCCGCAAAAAGATAAACTTTTCAATGGTCACGGTTATCAAACCCCTTTAGGAACTCATCCGTTTACGTATTACGTCCGGACAAAAATTAAACAAATACTGTCGTGGAAATTCAGTACAGTCAATCTCATAGTTGAACACTTTGGACATGGAACGCATAGCTTTCGAGTCAGTTGCTAAAGCAACACTATCTGTTCAAGTAACCACTTCCTATAATCCTTTCAACTAACTATTTTCAATAATTATGCATAATCACAGGTGTCTCCAATTTTGTGTAATCAACGTTTGTGTAATCAATTCTCGATTACACAAACGTTAATTAAAACATCTAATTTAGTAATTCAATTAATGAAACAATAAATATATTTATTCGTAAATTTATAAACATACAATAAAACAAGTAATAAAATATAACAGTAACAACAAATATCGAAGCTACAAACATAAATCTTATCTTTGTTATTGTTAAGTTGGTTGTAGACTGAAATTAAATTATACCTTCAAAAACTGGAAAATTTGAAATTCAAGGTTTTCTTCCTTTTTTTTAACACCAGTAAAGATTGAGCTTATTAGTAATTAAATAAGACTAAGCTTGGTTCCATTTATGCTAAACCACATCAAAAACTTTTTAATTTTAATTTTTTTTTAATCTTTTTTAATCAATAGAAACTCTTTTTTAGGACCGGGAGGTTGCGCGACGCATACACACCGAATCTAAATTCCCATTCTTCGAAGTATTCATAGACACACCGCTCGAAGTCTGCGAGGAGAGAGACACTAAAGGCCTATACAAGAAGGCTAGAGAGGGCCAAATTAAGGTACGTAATTTCATCCTCACAACAAGGTCATATCTTTGTTAGACATGTCATATCTTTGTCACAATACGTTGTCATACCCTTAAATCTCTAATATTGTAACAATTTTTGTATACATATGTGCAATAGGATTCCTGACTCACTCACCGAAACACAACAGCACAAAAGCTGCAATTTCACGGTGGTGTTTTTGTATTTAGTGTTTTTTTCAATTCCAATCAGTTTACAAACAAAAAAGTTACCCGCTATGCCGGATACCACGCGCACGAAGTTACGAACTCAGCTAGTCTCTAATATAAGTTTAGTGTAATATATTTAGATATTGATTGTAATTTGTATTGTTTTTGTCTTAGGGCTTTACAGGTATAACCCAGGAGTATGAACGCCCCGAGAACCCTGAACTGGTTATGCAAACGGTGGGTAGAAGCATTGAAGAATGCACCATGGAAGTCGTGCGTCTGCTCGAGTCGCATGTACGTATTCATTTAGTAACTCATTAGCTTTTTAGCGTTTTTATACATGAACGCACATGCGAGAAAGGATTTCCATGGGATAAGGAGAAACTTCATTTATTCAGGTCAATTCAGCTTTTGTCCATACAAAATTGGTGTACATGTCCATTCAACTTTCGCACCAAACAGCAGAAGAATAGAACAGAACTATTCACATTTGCATGCTAACGACAGTGAACAGCACCGTTTCGCTGCGTTAAGGGCTGTACGCGGACCGTTCTAAACTCATGGTCGACAAAGAATCTGATGAGTTGAGAATCTGGTTAATTGAGAATCAGGTGAATTGCTTCGGAGCCATTGCAACTTTCATAGATAGAAATTGCATAGGTCATTCAGCGCTGTACGCAACGGTTCAGCGGAGATAGCATCCTATGACGGGCCGTATGCGGCTGATAGAAGCGGAACCAAAATCTAATCTCTATAAGTGTATCCAAAATCGCCGGGGAAACGCGAATGGATCTCAATAAGTGTAATACTCTAATATTACACTTATAGTCTAGTATTTTCGTCCGTTTTAGTAGATATAAAAAGTCATAAATACGTCACTTTTGGTACTATTCCATATGACTATCGAGTTGTTGGTAATTCATATATGTTTTTTATCGATCTAAATTGTATCTGATGAATAAATATTATGTTATTGTTATCTTAAGTGTCGAACTCCAGAGAATTAAGATTTTGACATAATATCATTAAGTTATATAAAAGTTAATTTAACTTATATAAATGATATGTCTAACAGATGTGATTATATTTTGTAGAGCATAATACCACGCTTCGAGAGCAACTTACTTGGAGTAGAGGAGTTGTTCCTGACCGGTAATAAATTGAGTTGCGCTATTGAAGAAGCTGCAAGATTACCGCAAATTCAGATCAGTACTCTCGATTTACAATGGGTGCAGGTGAGTTTGACTTTCATTTAAAGTTTCAAGGCACCTCTAAATAGTAAAATGTTAAAATGTAAGGCAAACATTTTAAATGACAAACGTAGACCTTATTTTGGTGTAGCAAGAATATGCCAAAGGTGTTAAATCCGGGCAGAAAACTTTTTTAATTTATTTTATCCCACACAATTATTATTTTATCTTCTGGGTGAGCTCGCTCCATCTTCGGCCTCATCCTTCCTACATGGATAGATGCTGGTCAAGAGCAAACCCATCTATAGTTAAAAAAAAACACAAATCGATTTATTTAAATGGATTTTTTCCTAATTTGCATATTAAAAACGCATACTAAAATAAATATGATTTTAATTTCAATTTTAGCTTTCAATTGTAATTAATTGCATTTCCAGGTACTGTCTGAAGGTTGGGCATATCCACTTAAAGGATTTATGAGGGAGCATGAGTATCTGCAAGTAAGTTGATTTTTGCTTGTGTCGATTCGACTGGGTTTTGAAACAGTTGTATTTAATCATTTTAAAGTGATTCACCTTGACGTTTTAATTATTAAACAATGACGCTGAATGAATTTGAGCAAATTAATTTGATATGCTATTCTTTGCTTATTTAGACGAATAATATAATTAAAAACATTAAAAAATATCCGGTTAGCTCATTATCTTGGGCGGTAAAAATCATATTGTGTATTACTTATAGTCTCATTTTTATTGTTTTTTTTTTTGTGTTGGATGTTAGTTTGTTTTGAGACCTTAGGGATTGCAAAATTGTGTTTTAAAAATATTTAAAATAATGATTACGTAAGTGATTACAGATTATTACACGACATGCGCAAGCAAGCAATGCTTTATATTTTATTAATAATTAAACAAGTTAAGTTTACAAACATTTTTATTCATGTCTCTAAATTTCTTTCATAATTTATTTTAAGACTCTGCAGCAAATGTAGGCATTTTTTTGTTAAAGATAAGGCACACCATCATATTTTTTGAATATCGAATGTTTTTTGATTGGCACTCCGTATGTGGCAAGTCAAAGCAACTGGACACAGTGTCGTACGTCTGCGCCGCAGGTAGTCCTTTATATCATATTAATTGTCTGAAAATTAAAATATTCACTCATATCGTGTATTCAACACAAGACACAAAAATGTCTTACGGTCATCAGAACCGGCGTAAATTGGTGGACGGCACGGCAAAGTATTTAAATTTTTTCATAGTATTTTGTGCCTTAGTTGCTTTTAACATAATTCAAATTTCATTGTATTATTCTACCGGGGAATGCCGCAGCACGGTGATTGTTGCGTAAATTCTAATACTTTGCCGTGTTGTCTTCCAATTTGCACTGGCCTTAAGAGTACGTTCAAATTTCACGCCCTACAAAGCAACGAAAATGGGGTCTTTGGTATGCCAAAGATAAGAAATAGAAAAAAAAGGAACCAACTACCTATTTAAATTAATCCTACCAATATTATGAATGTAAAAGTTTGTGCGTATGGGTATATGGATATTTGATACTCTTTCCTTCAAAAACTACACAAAAGTGTAGATGAAACTTAGCCTGGCACAGTCGAGGTAGACCTGGACGAAGTTGATAAAGGTTGATAACAGAAAACCATCTGACGGCTCTGTTTAACCTTTTGCTGCATTAATATTCAGGCACTAATTGTTATGTTCGTTTTCAGGCGTTGAATTTCAATTGCATCACTCTCCCCGACGGATCTTTGGTGAACCAGTCAGTGGCCATAGTGTTGCCTGTTACGAGTGAAGACAAAGAGCGTTTGTCTGGCGCTATAGCCGTCGCCCTGGCGTACGAGGGCCGATGTGTCGCCATATTAAGGGCGCCGGAATTCTTTCCGCACAGAAAGGATTATCGGTGTGCTAGGCAGTTCTCCATCTATCATACTGGACACCCTTATATCAAGGTGAGGTGAATTCCTGTTTATTAACCGGGTGTGTTAACGTATAGTGCCAGGGCGAACGATCTGTCCACGGTATTTTTTTTTACGTGGACTTAATAGCGTCATAATAGTTGCATTGCAACCGACCCCGGTTAACACAATAATTCTATTGTTACTGTAGGTGGGATGTATACCATCTCACAAAATTTTGAGGTAGCAGTAGATTTTCGTCCATTGGCAACGATACAAGTGACACAAACATTTTCTTGGCTTAGCTAACTTATAAATAGTTATAAAAAAACTCTTTTTTTTTGGTGCAAAATTAAATTTTTACAAGAATTACAACATATAGATAGGTAGACTTCAAAAGCAAAACCTTATCTAAATAACAAAGTTTCATCCATACCGTTAGAGCCGTTTTCGAGTTACGCGAAATATATAAATTTATATATTGGGGTTGGCAAGAAAATAATTTCGGTTTTTAAGTGTGAAATAAAAAATCAATTTTTTCTATACAAAAAATAAAAAAATAAATCCATTTTATTGTTGTATGTGATTCATTTAACTGCTTTGCAATCTCTCGCACAGTTCAATTCAACTATAGGTTTCATTTTGTCATCATCAACTTCAGATGGTTGGTCACCTTTCAGTGAAAAATATTTAGAACGAAATTTTTTAAACAAATTCTGTCACATATGTACGTTCCGTTAAGCTAAGCTCTGTCAACGTTCTGTTAACTGTTTGTTAGCTCATAATTATGAATGATGATAATGTTTACTGTACAAAGTTATTTGTCTTTTTTCAGATGATATCGGAGCAAGGTGATTGGTTGATCGGTGGTAATCTTGAGGTACTGGAACGTATTCGTTGGAACGACGGTCTGGATGTGTACCGTCTAACACCGAATGAGCTGAGAGCTAAATTCAGAGAGCTTAATGCTGATGCTGTATTCGCTTTCCAGGTAAAATTTATAAACATTAATTCATTTTATATGTACTATATGTACCCGCGACTTCGCACGCGTGGTTCTAGAATAGCGCGTATTATTTGAATTAACTTCACTTTTTTGTTTATAATCAGATTGGAATGAAACAAACACTAAATGTTATGGAAAGCTTGCTACAATACATCAGTAAAAAGCCTCATTCAAATCGGCACAAACGCACAGACAAACAGACAAACATTCTAAAAACTATTTTTTGATCTCAGTATCATAAGTACAACATGTACAAATTGTTTTTTTGAAAAAATGTTTAATGTAACAGGCACGGCTCGATTACGATTTTATTATATGTATATAATGGTGTTGTTTTTATGTTGGAACAGTTTAGGAAAATGACACAGAGGCGTGATTGCGTTTCTCTGAAATAATTTAAGATTTAATGTAGGTTTTCTCGGCCGGTATCCATACGAGTTGTGGGTTTCCGGGATGATGGCCCAGGTCTGTTGGAAATTCTGCCAAACGTTTCGTCAACAACTGCGGTTGACATCCTCAGTGGTGTAGTCCGAGTTAGAAGAAAAAGTACATCACATCACTGCACTTCACTTCTGCACTTTTCGACTTTCTCGCTCGAGAAACCCACAACTCGTAATTTAAGATTTATTTACAATATCTTACAATTATTATTCAACAAACTACATTTTCAGTTTTTCGTTTTCGTTATTTCAGATTTACTCACCTGAAATAACGAAGAAACAACATTCAAAGCCTTTTATTTGCGTCTTTTTATATCTTTCAGGGAAGTTTATAGCAAAGCAAATTATTATCTCCCTACTGTCAGTCGTGGACATCTCATAGGCATAATAAATAAAATAAATAAAAATAGCCTTTATTGCTGAAGTTAATTAACAAGAAAAGAAAGCATAATATATTATTTATCACCAACAACTCCAACTTGTCTTGCGACATAGGCCTCTTCCAAAGCTTTCCACTTATTGCGGTCTCTTGCCGTTTTTTGCCAAGCTCCGTTTGTTGTCTTGTCCAGGTCATCTGTCCATCTAAGATAAGGTCTTCCTCTTTTCCGTAATGATTCTCTTGGGTACCATTCCAAAATGTCTTTGGTCCATTTACTCACGTTATGTCTGATCATGTGTCCACTCCAATTTTGTTGCTTTACGATATCATTTATTCTTTTTGTTTTTGATTTTTCTTTAATTATTGAGAGTTTAATTCTATCCTTTAACTTTATATTAAGCACACTTCTTTCCATATGATTTTGGCAAACTTCGAGTTTCTTGAATTGTCTTTTTGTCAACGTCCAAGTTTGGTAATTAACGTAAAACAATAATAACGCGGCAAATTCAAACCTAAAGAAAGCGCGGCAAATACAAACCTAAAGAAAGAAGGGTAAATTCAAATTTAAAGAAAAAATGTGTGAAGCGATTTCCTTTACATGTAATAGATGTGAGTAAATACTCACAGGTGCAATTCAGATAATGAACACCTATAATAATAGAGAGAGATAGGCAAATGTATTCAAACGGTGGTGTGAATGAGACAGTGTTGTTTGAGGGACAGAATGAAACTGAGACCACTGGACTCAATTTATAAGAACCACGTGCGGATAGTCCGTATGTTAATATTTTTTTTGCTTCTATCTATGATCTATGAATTCCTTAGTGAAGTTTAGTCCTATAAAATAAATGAAGTTTTAGTGAATTTTAATAAACGAAAAAAGGAAATTTTATTTTAATGTCTAAATTAATACGTACTTTTTTCAGTTACGGAATCCTATTCACAATGGACACGCCTTGCTGATGCAAGACACTCAACGTCAGCTGATCGAAAGAGGATACAAGAAACCTGTGCTTTTGTTGCATCCACTAGGTGAGAATTTGTTTTATGTTGTGAAAAACATAAATCCAAAAATTATAAATAAACCTATAAATTTGTATTAGATTATTTGATTCTAGACTAGTCTAGACATGTTTCTAGACAAATTCAATTTTCTTGTACGAGTATAATCTAGTCAATTAAGTTCTTTTGAAATTATCCATTTTATAATATCTTTATATACGAGTATATAATTCTTTTGTATGTGTGTTAATGAGCTCCTATACCGCTGGACCGATTTCGATGGTTTTTTTTTTGCTTGTGTGAGCAAAAAAAGGGTCCCTGAATAATTTATATTCACATTTGGACCCGTTAGGTGGCGCTGGAATTGGGTTACAATTTTTTTTTCGGGTTCGGGGTGGACAACGTCTACTGGGTTTGCTAATGTATTTATAAATTTTTTATATCAACATTTAAAAAATTTAAGAAATATCTACTGTGCTCAAACAAGGTGATAAATTATGTGGATATCTGTAAATTTATCGTGCCAAAGGAATAATGCGCTAATCATACTCAATCGAAGGTTACTTTTGTTTTTCATGTGGTATTCTTTAAGTTACTGTATACAGGGCTGTTTAGTCCATTTCGAAGGCTAGAAGACTCATTATTTTGTTTAAGGCGGTTGGACGAAAGACGACGATGTGCCTCTCGACATTCGCATGAACCAACACAAGGCGGTGCTCAGCGAGGGAGTTCTGGATCCGCAGTCCACTGTCTTAGCGATATTCCCATCGCCCATGCTGTATGCGGGGCCCACAGAGGTAATCTTTTTTCTCCTTTTTTTATAAAGATTTCGGCAGCACGCCGTCAACTATTTAATGGCCTACCATTAAATGGTTGTCGTACCATTTAATGGTAGGCCTCGCTTTGGTAGGACAAAGCAAAGGACAGGTTAGCTTTCCCTTCACTTACTCACTGAAACACAACAGCACAAGTGCACTTATTTCAAGGGAGTCTTCTATAAGAGTTTGTCACTGATGCCAGAAGAGCTGTATTAGTAACATAATAGTATATTTCATTACAAGTGCGGAAAGGCTGTCATTGCAAAGAGTTCCGACAAATGTCTACCCGAGCCGAGGCGCAGCCGAAGGCGAGGGTTGACAGTCGGAACAAGTTGCAATGACGGTTCCGCACGTGTACTGAACGACTATTTTTAATACAGTTGCGAAAAAATGAAGCAATATAATAAAACAAACAACTAAACTCGCAAAGAAAATTTCTGGAAAATGGCGCCAACCGTAGAATATAAGCAGAGATTTTTTTTTTCTTCACCCATTCTGGTATGCCCATACAGCCAAGTCTTCAGTAGAATTTTTTTATTGATATGAAATGAAACCTAACCTAACTCATTCAATCAAATCATTAAATCTGATATTGAAAAAAATAGTAGCTTCTTTTTAGAAATATACGTATTTGCATGAATCATAAAAACTTCTATGAATTTTTTTAGTAAAAACTTCATGGTTTGTTTTTCTTTTTAATAGACATTATTTTGACAGTTGGGAAAGAGAACGCACGAGTTCGGGAAAGGTAAAAAAAAAAGCACGAGTGTGTAATAGCCCACATCCCGAACGCTATACGTCCCTGCAATACGCCACTTTTTGAGCAACTGTATTAAAAAATTATTACCTATTTACTGATTTTCACAACAGATGTACAGATTTATTTCAATGGCGAGTAGGTAGAGAATTATTTGGAGAAGAATGCAGATTTATTTTTATTGCTTGAATATGATACAAATCGATACAAATCGTGCATACATATAATTGTAGGCTCGCAAATAAATTTAATAGATAAATAAAAATAAAAAATGGGCAGTGCACGACATAACTGAAAATGTACATTTATTTTGCACGATTTTATTAATTTGGCCGTTGCTCTAAATTGTGATAATTCGGCTAATCTAATCTTTTCAAATAAGCTATATGGAAGGGTGAAAAATAACACGATTGTAGATATTTTTATTCACGGTTAATGCATTAATAGTTTAAGGGCGAGGACATAGCAGAAAAACGTTATTTTCGTCGCCTAATATGACTTCTTAGAGTCAAATTAAAACTTAGATAAACATACCGTGCATAATAGACATATTTTAAAAAGTTTGAACCGGTCAGATTTATACAAAATATTCTATTTTCCGAAAAAAAAAAATTAATTACTGCACCAAAAAAAAAAGCTTCCGTGTCTCAACAATAAATTACATTATTTTTTAATCTTATTAATTAACTTAAGTTCTGTACTAAAGTTTGAATTGGTAATACTTTTAAGTATTTCTATTTTCATATTTTACACAATATTTAAGAAAAACTTTAAATTTGTTCGATTATCTCCGAGAAGCTACAAAAATCTGTTGTGCAATTGTTCATTTTGGTAAAAATTGTGTTCGGTCTGAGGTCTGAGTTCTTGTTTGAAGTTTAACTAAAGTCTTCAACCTCTCAATCATTATGCAATCATAATATTCTTCAAAATTTTCTCAGAATCATTTTATTGTACAAAATAAAGGTAATTTAAAGGATTCGTCTGTTCTGTTTATCCCATTGGGAGTGGAATACCTATACTATAAAACTGTAGTGGCCGGTAATCGTGGTTACGTTAATGCTCTCACCAAAAATGTCACCGTAGCAATGAAATTGTCTATTCTAAAAAATGTAAACTGAATATGTTTTAATGTAATTTGTGAATAAATATTCATGTATTCTGCTAAATAACCGTCTTGATATATAGGAGACTATTTATTCTTTTAATTCGTAGGTACAATGGCACGCGAAGTCCCGAATGAACGCGGGCGCTAATCACTACATAGTGGGGCGAGACCCCGCCGGTCTACCGCATCCGGACGCCACCGGGGATCTTTACGATCCTCGCTACGGCGCTCAAGTGCTGGGAATGGCCCCCGGACTTGATAATTTGGAGGTAATTTGATAATTTAGTAAGGGGGTGAATTAGGTTCAAGCCTAGTATGTGGTTTCTATTATTACAAACATACAATTATTGTTTTATTTTTTAAAGATATGAAACAATACGTTCATATCTTTAACACAAAATGTATGTGTAATCAGTAATAAATAATAATCAGCTAACACAAGACATTTTAATTTCTATTTATTTTGTATATTATACTTGTTGTGAGAACATAATTTTGGTTATATATATATTTAATAAGAAAAAGATTTTTATTCAACTAACACTTATTTGAAATATTATTCTATATTTACAGAATTAATATATTTATATATAAAAAAGTATTTACTAAGTAGGTTAACAATCAATTAGTAGACCTATTTACAACAATACTATAAAACCATTTTAAATAACATGTCAATATTATTTACTAATAAGACAAGCATAAAAATGAGCTAAAGGTTCATTTGTTTAGGTCCTAAATTTGGTCACTAACGTAATTCCACAGGGGCGTAAATAGCACAGCCAGCATCATCAACTAAACCCAAAATGAGAGCATTCATGATTATCGTTAATTTAAAAATATTCAGATAATACCATTCCGCGTGGCCGCGTACGACACTTCAGTCAACAAGATGGCGTTCTTCGATCCTACCCGCAAAGAGGACTTCGATTTCATATCCGGCACCAGGATGAGAGGTAAAATAAATAAATATTCACTTTAATCGCACGCCATTGTGAATTAGTATATTTCAACGGACAATTTGAATATATTTTTGGTAGAAGCAAGGCACACTACATTATACAGTCATAAACTGAGCAGCCCGTCTGGCGGCAGTTACCACTCTGTTACAGTAAACAACCGTGAAGTATACTGTTACTTCACGGTTGTTTACTGTAACTGTGAGTGAATAGGAGATTCCAAGGACCGTTTGCTCTGCCCGGTATATTGGTTTCTGAAAACAGTGTGCCTTCAGTGTAATTTTCATTTCTGTGTCGTTATTTTTCATAAAGGATTAATTTAGTTTAGATACATATGAGGTGCACAGTTACAAATGTGTATCAGCTTTTTGTCTTAATTTTATCGACTGACTTATAATTTTTCTCTTTAACTTTCAGAGACTGTTTACAAAATAAAACAAGTTCAGAAAAATGCGATCACTTCTAAAAGGCTTATGGCTAAAGTTTAGATTGACAATGTAAACTGTGCCTTAAGTGTGTTTTGATTTTGATGAGTTTTTCGTTTTCGATGAGGTTGGTGTTTGCTTTAAGGCTCAATCTCACTAGTTCCAAGTTCCAACTTTGGAAATGAACATTTCATATATGGGTCTGGTCAGAAGTAAAACAAGTAGTGGTGGAGCATACTGCGTTTCGCAGTCATTTGGGCCCCATCATATAGAAGACCACGTTGAAATAACAGAATGACTGTGTGCTGTTGTGTTTCGGTGTGTAAGTAAAAGATTCCGGAGCCCATTTCTATTTCGATATCCTTAATCTAACTATGATCGGCACAACTATGTTGTGTTGCTTGTGTTATAAGCGACGGTAGCCACCTACCATCAAGTGTACCGTTCGTCAGCCTGTCTGAGCTCAACATAATAAACAACTCTGCGAAATAGACTTTAATAGCAATGATTGAAATTATTTAAGGTCTGGCAAAGGCTGGCAAGGAACCGCCGAAGGGCTTCATGGCACCTTCAGCATGGAAGGTGCTCGCCGAATACTACCAGTCTTTGAAATCCAAAATGGACACAAACTAGCCAATATCACTGCTATTAAACATGACATGTATATTGTAATAATATTGGTTTACCTGTCACAAATGTTAGTTACTATTAAATATATTATTATTAGCAAAGTGGAAATTCTCTGCCATTTATAAATTTTCCAGTATATTTTATGTTGTAAGAATGTTTACATAATCCATGTAACACTTTTATTTATTGTACTTAATTTTTTTAAATTAAGGATTCTACTTCTAGTTTATATGTATATTTTGCATTCCTTTCCATTAAATCAAAATGGATATTTATTTTGGTATAAATTATGGTATACCTACCTACATTCCGACGTATATTTTTTAATAAAACGTTATTTTTGGCAATGGTTGGAAAATTGTAAGTTTATTTGCGTTGTTATTGAGAAATATTTGTATTTATTTATTAAGTGAGTTTGTTTTTGTTTTATATTCATTAGCCTTATATCGTTTTGTGCGCAAGGTTTAGATTAATTAAGTAAAAGTATTTTATCGCAGTAATTAAAAATCTAAATCGCAAAATGAATTGATTACTTACCGTAATATGATTGGGTTATCAAATTCTCCTAAGAGATATAGTGACGACATATCAAAATGTATAATCAGCATTAAAACTGGTTATTCAGATTGCACTTTCGCTCAAACAAAATAGATACATTTGAATACATTTTTGTCTGTAATTTGAATACACGTACATACCTACTTAAATCTTTAATGTACTAATGATGCCAAACAAACTCCTCTTAATATGGACTTTATTAATATTTTTTTGTAAAGGTTTCTTTCATTATATTTATGTTATATTGTACAATTTCGAAATGCGGTAACGTAACTTCACAAATTTAGAATTTGCTTGAGGTCCTATTAGAAGAGTTTTTGTAAATTGTTCATATGCTTGCCATAATTTTGCACACCTGTTTAGCGGTATCTAGGTATAACTAATATTATAACTAACCAATATTGAATCTATGTAGTAACTATGGTTGTTTTTAATTGCTTCTTATAATTGAAGCTCTTCATTCTTATAATTGAATAAAGTTTATTGCCTCAGATAATATTATATTTATAGCCTTTCCAAATAACAGTGGCTCTATTTTTATTTTATTTTTTACAAATACCAGCTAATTGGACATTATTTTGTGGATATCGAACTAATAATTAATTATAATTTTTAATTATTGCTTGACTAATTCACTAATATGTGTTTACATTTTAATGTAATACTTACATTATTGATTTTACTGTTGATAAAAAGAAAATTTTAATAAATTTGTTAATGTACTTTTCAGATTTGTTATTATAATACTTAACATATTACGAGATTGTCGTCTTGCGACATGACCTTTAAAACAACATGGACTTTATAAGAGCTAGCTACTAGCTAGTCGTTTTGCGTGAAATCTTTTTGCAATTTAACCCTTTTGCAATAAAATTTTTTTTATAAGGCTTAAAATACACATTTAATGTGAAGTTCATTGGTTTTTATTAATTATATATATATTTTTATTTAGTTATGTTGTTCGACAATATTAAATGTTTTTCCATTGGACACACAGTATATAAAGTTTTTTTTTAAAGTTATTTGAAAATGTTCTACTAAAAGAATAAGACTACGGGCATAAAATGTCACAAATTTATTTAAATTTTTTATGGACAATGTTTGTAAGTAATGATTAATTGTATAATTTAGTAATTTATTATTATATAAGGAAATGTATTTCAACACAAACATCGTATTACAATTTGACTTCAAATAATTTTATTTTAATAAAATTTACATTTCTATTTTAGTTATTTGAAGGGTCCTATTTGTTGATTATTAAGAGTTTTAATATAATAGTTGTAATAACTTACTTGGTGCTTCTGAAGCTTAGGTTTATTTTAATATAATTTTAAAATGTACAAGATATGCGCGTTGTTTTATTTTATCTACCTTACTGTTCACAGAAAACATATTATTGTCTATATCAATCTCTTTCTAAATCTTCATATTTTGTAAATATGTAATAATAATATCTTTCATATCTTGTAAATGATTCTTGTAAACTAAATTTAAATGAGCAATTCTTGTAAACTTATATAAAAAATTTGTATCTCGGAAACGGCTCTAATGATTTGTATCAAGCACGTATACAGAGCGGGGGATAGTTGGGATTTATCCCCCCCGAAATCTGACTGAAAAAAAAAACGATAGATGTCATTCATTCAGAAAGTAAGAAAAAAAGACTGGTCGGCATGTGTGACACTAGATTTATAGAACGTCACGACTCTATAAATGTATTTTGTGAGTTACTCAAACCTATTGTCATTACATTGAGAGAACTATCCTGCACAAACAGAACTGTTGCCCAAACTGCGTCTACATTCATAGCTGCGACGGAAAAGAGTAGTTTCTTGATTTCTCTAAAAACCTGTGAAAGATTTTTCAGAAAAATTAGAGTAAAGTACAGTGATTACAGCGATTTTTACACAGTTCACATGGTTGTTTCAATGTTTGTCCCCCCCCGAACTAAAAGTCTGGATACGTGCCTGATTTGTATTTAGATAACTAAATATTAAATGCGTCAAAATTTTGTGAGACGGCGCTTTGTAAACGCCGTATTATATTGCACCACGATAATGCCAGTTTTCGCACGGCCAGACAGACAAACCAATTTTTGATGGTGAAAAACGTAGAACTTATGAGCCACCTGTATACAGTCCCGACCTGGCATCTTGCGAGTTTTTTTTGTTCCCAAAAATTAAGGACCAGTTACCTAGGCGATAAACGATTTTCATCACCAGAAGGATCCGAGATCACCACGGAGGAGTGACATAAATGTTTTCACAATAGGTTTATTTGTAATAAAAAGTACATTTAAGCTAACGGAGAGTATTTTGAGAAAAAATAAATTCATTTTTTGACCATTCATAGTAACTTTTTCTTAATGGTCTCTGTACCATGGGTCATCTCCGATTACACTTGCATTGCACGTACACACACATATCATAAAGACTTAAGTCACAGTATATTAATTTTTTCATGCATTAGGTCGACGGAGACGTCTAGGGCAATCGTGCAGGGCGTGAGGGGTGAGACGCGACTGGGACGAGACCGAGCTGCATACTTCGTCGTTCTTAGTAGCTCGGTACAAGTTTTCTAGGGCTATCGCGTCTTTAAAATTTAAATTTCTTAAATTAATATGGTGCGTACGGCATGTGCTGTGAGTGCGTGCAAATCTTTATCTCGAATAAATAATGAACTAAAAATTCCGCACAATGAAGAAAGGTAAGCACATTTTATATTACTTAATTTAATTTTATGCATTTTGTTGTATCGTGCTCTGCGTCTGCGAACGTGTAAAAGAAATGGCGGTTGTGAAATATCATTTCGTTGAGTAAAATAATATCGTAAAGTAATCAAAATTGTAGAAGTTTTCAATTGATAATGCCTATCGTGCGTTATGTCTAAATTATGTCTAATCTTTATAACAGTAATTATAATTTTTATTTTAATACTACTTTTTGTCCGCGACTTCGTACGCTCCCCGTCGAAAAGTAAAAAAATATAACGCCTGACAAAAACACATATATGAGCACATATTTTTGTAAAGCGACTCCAGCCGCAAAACTCGTCCTGTACTGAATTGACGGGACTGCTGAGGGTGAGTCGCTACTTGCAAATCTCGGAAATATCTATTTAAAAATTAAATAAAGTATACTTCAAATTTTTCTTTTGATGGGACTTCAGATAGTGGATCTTAAGAATTAGCTATTTAAAATGGTCTATTCATATTGATTATTAAGCAAATCGCACCGTTACAACATCGATATTAGACCGCAAATTTGTAATTTTTTTATATATATAATTAAATATAATTTAAAAAATAATTATGATGATTCCCTTTCATATATCCTGCAAATGATTTGAGTATTTTTTAAATTATAATTATTATGATAAAAGGAAAACGGTTACAAATATCTAAGTGGATTTTTTTACGGTTACAAAAACTACTGGTTAGGGGATGGCGTCGCCTTAAGTGTGTATCCCTATTTAGTATGGCAACACTCTCTGTCTGTGAGGCTGTCTGATTTGCTTGTTATAGTATATTTGTGTGTAGTTGATAGTAATAAATAAAAGAAAGATATAGAAATGTGTAATGTGTAAAACTAATAAATGCTAAATAAAGAAATCCACCTCTATTATTTATCAATTTTAATTTTTTTATGATCCTTGAGTACATTATTTTTTTTGTCCTTACATTATTTTCCTTGTGCATTATTTTAATTTCGGGTCAAAAAGTTAAGGCGTGAAAGCGTCACAAACAAACAAACTCACTTTCTCATTTATAATATTAGTTAGGATTTTTTACATAAACGATTCAACATCAAACGAAAAAATACAAAATAAATTTATGAGATAACTTACAGATAAAACTTATCAACGATATTGAAGTAGACATAAAGGTAAACAGACGTCGATTATCGCTATGGCAGTGAGGCTAGCATTATTGCCGCGCGTACTAAAACAATGTACTACAAGAAAATTCGAAGCTCGATGCATGTCTTATTATCCAATCGATGAACATGTGTTTGGATTTAACGAAGAACAGAGGCAGGTAATAATTACGAACAATTTATTGTTTCCACAATTATTGTGTTATGAATAATTTTATATTTTTAAAATAATCATAAATTATTCAATCAATCACTAATTGATTGAATATCGTTTTTGCCAAGCTTCGATCGTGGAGTCCCTGATGAGGCGCTTTACCTTGGACAGCGGGAACCTATCGTAGCACGAAGCCCCCTCGCTGCGAAGCGCGGCTTCCTTGGCCAGTTCATCAGCTCGCTCATTCCCCTTGATCCCATTATGTGCTTTGATCCAGTAGAGTTTTGTGTCACATCCTTGTTCCTTAAGCTCACGTATATGTCTTCTGATATCGAGGACAAACGGGTTCAAAGATGTGCCCGAGCAAATAGCCTCTATAGATGATCTGGAGTCCGAAATGACGCTACTTTAGAGTGCGAACAGAATGTAGTTAATGCTTCTCTTGTAGCTCTTATGCTTCTCTTAAACGATACACGGAATCAGACACGCTGCAATTACGAAGGCTTTCTTCCCCACGGTCGCAGACGCCTACAAAACTGTTCGGTCTCTAGGATTGGCAACAAACCTAAGAGCACAATTGTTCACAGGGCATGGAGGGTTCAGGTCCTACCTTCACAGATTTGCTCTTGCCGACGAACCGGCTTGTCCGTGTGATGGGGTGACAGAGGAGATTACTTCATGTCCTTCTCGAATGCCCTATGTACTCCCTGTCAAGATTTAATATTGAAATGGACCTGGACATAAGGTTGAATCTGGATACTCTGCCCAAGGTGATAGGTCACAGGGACACCCGGAACCGTTTCCTTCGGTTCGCAGACATAATCGTTAAATCTGTCGCCGGAAGAAATGGTTCGAAAGTATAGAATTTGTATATTTTATAGTTACAGATAAAAATAAGTCTACTATAAATGCACCAAGAAAACTATTATAATTGCACTAACAAATGTAGGCAGCAAGCGCCGCAAATAATAGTGGCGAATAACATGGAGGATTAAAAAAAAAGAATTGATTGAATAATTGATTGAATCAATATTCAACACCCAATGAATAAATTCTTTTGAGTGACCCCATTGGGGCTGCTGTGCTCGTTGCAATTTCGTTATAATAAATCTCAAGAAATATCCGTCCATCATTATCATGATCTCGCCCATAGGATGTTCATTACTGGACACAGGCCTCTTAATTTTCAAAAGGACCGATCAGAAGTAGCCTGGATCTACGACCCGGGGTCCTTATCAGGTCGTCTCTCCACCCAGCCCTGGATTTGTCAATAGGCCGTATAGGCCGCGGCCTATGGGCGGCACCGGCCTAGGGGCGGCGGATTTTAGATGGTTTTCGCATCACGCTTGCGGAAGCCATCAAATTCTTGTGCGATAATAAATATGCAATAATAATAATAATTACCTAATAAAGGCCTAGGTATACCACCTAGGTCACGAGGAAGAGGCGGCACAACGTGAAGGGGCCTATACTCAAGAAAAGTATAAATCCGGCACTGTCTCCACCTTGTGGGTGGACGTCCTACGCTGCGCTTGCCGGATAACCTTCTGGTCCCAGCTGTCGTTGGCACCCCGTACTATATGTCCTGCCCACTTAAACTTACTAATCAGCTGGGTTATGTCGGCAACTTTCATTCGTCTATTCCCGATTCGATCTCGCAGTTTAACCTTGAGCATAGCCCTCTTCACAGCTCGTTGAGCTTTTTTTACGAGGGCCATAATTAGAGAAATATCCGTTGCTTCATACTATTCCTCTTATTAAAGTCCTTAAATTTTTTAACTTTTTCAAGTGGTTATTGAATAAGACTCTACGCCGGACCTTTAAAAAAATGCATATAAATTGCTATTAATACTTTACAGCTTCGCAAGTTGGTTTTTGATTTTGCTCAAAAGGAGTTGGCCCCGAAAGCAGCAGAAATAGACAAGGAGGACAATTTCAGAGACCTTAGGCCATTTTGGAAGAAACTCGGACAATTGGGATTCCTGGGTAGTTATGTTTTGTTGTTATGTTATAGGATATTACATAAAAAAGTGTTATTGATATTACATGAGAGACGATTAAAATAACCATAGGTAATCTATGCCGTAGCCCACATCCCGGTTTACGAAACCTGATCGTAATCGTACCCTCAAAATACATTAACCTAAATTTACGTTATCTTCTTCTTCTCTTTATATATAAAAATGAATTCGCATTTCTCCTGGTCATGGCATCACGCGTGAACGGGTAGACCGATTTTAATTCGGTTTTCGCTAATGGAAAGAGGGATAAAAGGGGAATGTTTTAGGGTATATAAAAATTGCACACCGGGCGAAGCCGGGGGCGGATCGCTAATTATATATAAAAATTAATCCCCATTTCCCTTGGTCACTACGCGTGAACGGGTAGACCGATTTTAATTCGGTTTTGACTAATGGAAAGAGAGATAAACGGGGAATGTTCATATATATAAAAATTGCATCCCGGGCGAAGCCGGGGGCGGAACGCTAGTTGATTATAAAAACTGGCTATAAATTTGATTATAATAATTCACATTGATAGGTAGTGTAATTATAGCATATCTAATAATGACGATAAAATGTTTGAACGACCTTGTCTATCCTACTAATATTTAAAGTTTGTGAGGATGGATGTTTATTACTCTTTCACGCTGAACTACTGAACGGATTTTAATGATGCTTTGAAATTTTGCAGTAATATAGTTTACACAACAGAGTAAAACATAAGCTAACCTAACTAATATTATAAACGTGAAAGTGAGTTTGTTTGTCATTTCAACATTCCATGTTCCATGTGTATGACAAATGTCAAACAAATGGATACAGAAATGGACATAAAGTAAGTTTTATCCAGAGAAAAGTACTTTAATAATAAAAATATATCAGCAGTAAAAATTGAGTAAATGTTTTAACAACAAAGAAAAAGGGGCGCGAACGAAGTCGCAGGCAAAAGCAAGTTAGTGATTTAAGTTCGTGTTGCCTTAATTTTTTTTTTTTTAATAAGTGAGAAAAAAAAAATGAAACACTTCTGTTCAAAGAAAAGACATTATTTGTCAGTGTGTAGTGAATGTGCTCTAACTTCACGGCTAAACTTTGGACATGACCATAAATTACAGGGGTACTTAATAGATTTTTGGATAAATAATCTTGTCTACCACCCTTAATATAAATAAATATAATACGAAAATACACAGTCATAAAATTTTCTGATTTTTTCAACAAAGAGCAACTCTTGCGCTCAGTAACTTAGATTTTATACTTATATATACCTCATCCCTATCCCCTCATAATCCCTTATCATTAATCCTACTGTAGTCGGCAGTGCACTTGCAGCAGCTTTGGCGTTGCTTGTGTTATAGGCGACGGTTGCCACCTAACATCAAGTGGACCGTCAGCCTGTCTGCCGATCTTAACATTTAAAAAAAATACCTATTTATTAATTCTATATTTTTAATGATTAAAATATTATTTATTGATAGACTGATAAAAAGCAAATACAAAGTAGCATATTTAAGATTTACCTAATAAAGGTAGGTATTAAGTTTATACCACAGGCGAATATATAGATATAAATACTATAATTTCTTTATATTGTAGGTATAACTGCTGATACAGATTATGGTGGAACAGGAGGAACTTATACAGATCAATGCATTATTTTGGAGGAACTTACAAGGTACGTGCTAATTAATGTGTTTTTCACTAAAAATATTTGTGAACATATTTTCATTTATGCAAAAGTGCTGATGGTGATGCTGGATGGCGACTGTTATAGAGGTCTCAAGTGTCCTGCAGACTCTGATAGGATAAAGGATAAGAAAAGGGCAGGAGAATGGGATCTATTATCCTTTACTCACTCACCGAAACGCAATCACGCGAGCTGATATTTCACAATGGTCTCTAAAGGTTTGGTTGCCACCAGACGGACTGCACATTATGACTATGAGACGCAGTGTGTTATGTTATTAATCTATACTAATATTATAAAGCTGAAGAGTTTGTTTGTTTGTTTGGTTGAACGTGCTAATCTCAGGAACTACTGGTTCGAATTGAAAAATTCTTTTTGTGTTGGATACTATAGGTAATATAACACCACGCTACGACCAATAGGAGCGGAGCTTCAATGAAAAATGTTGCAGAATCGGGAAAATTTATCCCTTTTGAGACCTTCCGTTGCGTGCGCTGCGTAAACGGTTAAAGTTATGTAAAAATAATATATGACGAAAAATTGTTCCCCTTCAAAAATTCTAAAAAAAAGTCCGCGACAGCATTTATGTTTATCTTTTAAGGTTGACTCACTATAACCTTTTTTATGGTAATCAAATTTGTTCCAAAATAATGCATTATTAGCGAAGGTGTTTTTATAAACACCAGCTAGTACTACTGTAATGATAAGTACTTTTTTAATACGTAGCTTAACGAGCTATAAAGAGAGATTTGCTCGGGGCTACTCTGGGAGATCGAATGAGGAATGAGATCAGTAAACAAACGAAAGTTACATACATAACTCGGCAGTTCAGTTAGTTGAAGTGGCAGTGGGCACGACACAGTACAAAGAGCCTACGGCCGCTGGGCCTGGAAGGTTCTGGAGTGAAAGTCACGACACACGGAGCGTAGGATGTTCAATCACAAGGTGGACAGACGATCTGAAAGGGATCGCGCGGGTCGTTGGTGGATCTAGGTTTCTTCCTACCGGTTATAATGGAAAATTATGAGGGGAGGCATTCCAGCAGCGGAAGTCCTACGCCTGAGATGATGCTTACTTCTTTAATTTTTTGTCCATATTTAACAAGTTAATAATTAATTTTTTTTTAGGGCAAGTGGATCTATTGGAATATCTTACGGAGCTCATTCAAATTTGTGCGTCAATCAGATTAATAGGAACGGATCTCATGAGCAGAAAAGCAAATATCTACCAAAGGTCTACCATTTCACTGTTTCGTAACATATATATTCTTTAATTTGTAACATCTGTTTTTTACCTAAGTTTGAGTAACGAACTAATCTTTTATTTTAACTTAACTTATTTATCTCCTATAATGTCTATAATGATTATTGTAGGTTTCTATAATAATTACGCACCTAGTATTTTGTTTTTAAATTTAAAAAAAGTCTAGACTATTCAAATAACTAACATGACATCTGTTTCAGTTATGCTCCGGTGAGCTTGTGGGTGCATTGGCAATGTCGGAGGTCGATTCCGGCAGTGACGTGATGTCCATGAAGTTGAAGGCTGAGAAGAAAGGAGATTATTATATTCTTAATGGCAGCAAATTCTGGACCACCAATGGCCCCGATGCAGATGTTACTGTGGTGAGTGAAGACACGGCCAACAAATTTCTGTGTAAATATTAAAAATGCTTACGCGCTGAGCGAAATCTATATTATAGTTGAATTTGTTCAATTAACACGAAACTAAATCGGCATATAAAAATAAATATATAGGTAGTATTTGCTGGTCAGTGGTCAATTGTCTTTGGTTAAATGAAAAGAAAGATGGCAGCAAGATATTGTTGCATTGAAATGAGTACAATTTTTTTCACTGGATCCACTTGATGGTAGGTGGCTAACATCGCCTTTAACAAATGCAACGCCACAGGTGCCGCAAGTGGGGCATTAGGAAAGAATAGGGAAATGGGCCCTGGCATCTCTTATTCATCGAGTCACAACAGCATTAATGCTGTTATGTGATTTTCCCCTAACCACTCATCCAACAAGCTCGACGATTCCACTCCACTCCCAGATATTTCTCAACCACGATCTCCTCTTTCGCCCAGCACGTATCTTCCCTTTCTCCTTACCCATCATGGTTAACTGAGGCAAACATCTGTCGTCTTTAAGCGCGTTGCCTAGATATTCAATCTTGCGTTTTTTGATGGTTCGCATCATCGTCCGGAGTATTTTGACACGTTGGAGAACGGTTTATTTTCTGACCGGTAGCACCATATTTCGAATGCTCGTAGGCGTCCAATAGTGTCCTTGAGAGTCCATGTTATCTCATCTCACATTTTTACTCACTAAAAATCCCCACGATTGTCGCCAACTGCGCGTACTCGGAGGTCACGATAACCCCATCCATATAAAGCCGCGGACCCTGTAGTATCATTCTCTTCTATAAGCTATCACCAGAACCGTTTTTAGTCGCCCCATAAAACAGACAGAGGATACCGTGTCTGTATTATATTTGAATTCGCGAGATGATAGAACATTTGTTGTGTGTATATGGTGGAAAGAGAATGTTTATATTACGTTAGACATTCAATATCTTCATGAAATTACAGGTTTACGCCAAGACCGATTGGAACACGGATAAACCTCAACACGGTATTTCGGCATTCATAGTAGAAAAAGGATATCCCGGATATACAACTGGCCCGAAATTGGACAAATTAGGCATGAGGGGCTCTAACTCCAGTGAACTAGTGTTTGAAGACTGCAAGGTATTTCTTTTACTTAGAAACTGGAAGGCAGACTGTAAAAATAAAATATAAATATCAACTCCATAGTCCCACACTTTTGTATTTATAATATTAGTAGGATATATCTAATTTGTATAAACAAACCTTACGCAAACTTATGGATTTAGAACACATTCGTCAAATTTCATTTGTGTCAAGAACAAAGGAGTCATCCGACCTCCAAAATTTTTGGTCCATTAGACAATACCAGTCAAAGAAAATATACGCTATATTTTGTTAGAGGACGTCCATCTAAACATTTTTTGTTATTGCTCATATGTTTTACGACCATAATTTTATTTTTAATCATTAGTGTTATTACAGGTTGAAAAAAAAAAAAAAAAAACGATTTATAATGGCTTAATGGCGTCCTATATTAATAAATTCACAATCTATAACACTATCATTCACTTAGGCAAATGACATTTACAATAGAACTCGCTGGCGGCGGAGACAATTCAACAGGCCTAGAAATGGTGTTTTTTTGTTTTTACCATTAGAACAATAACAAAAAAAAAATTATTAATACAATTTTTTAAACCGACATTAACTTATTAATAGGTTCATATGCGCGCAATAAGCCGTTTTCGAGAGAATTTTCAATAAAAGTCAAATTCTTCTTGTGTTCTAACTTTTCTTGTGGAGTTTCTATTACTTTAATGAAAATTCTAATTAATACAATTGGTTCTTGACATGTTTAAGTATAATATATATATTTTTCAAAGCAATTGTCTTGTCTATTTCTTGTAACATCTTCATTAAAAAATGGATAGTTTTAGTATTTAGTACTACGCCTTTGGAGTTTTAGCGTGAGAGGTAAAAAAATTGAGAACTTAAAAAAGATAATGCAACCTTATTAGGTGATCTTCCACTTGATACAAATCGTTGGACTATTCGACCTGCTTATATAAATTACTGTTATACGAACTTTAACCTTATTCATTGGCTTATAGTCCATAATTATACTAGTCACACTTTATAAGATTCTTAGTGTAATATCCCACCGTAAAATTCTGCACCTATCTATAATAACGACTACTCCATTTCTAGGTTCCAGCGTCCAACATTTTGGGAGAAGAAAACAAGGGAGTTTATGTTTTAATGTCTGGATTGGACTATGAGCGGCTGGTGCTAGCAGCAGGTCCAGTTGGACTCATGCAAGCGGCTATAGACATTGCATTCGAATATGCGCATACCAGGAAGCAGTTCGGGAAACGCATTGGAGAGTTTCAATTGTTACAGGTGATTGCCGTGTTGAATTGATATTTTATCTTATTTATAAAATGTAAGTTTGCGATGTGCCTTTTTAATATTATTGCAAATGCTGTTATACTACAAAGATCTTCTAAAAGAGGAATTAGTCGGGGGTGTCCGGTTTGTGACTCCGTAACACAGTGTCCCTGCTGTTCAATAATTAATTAAACCATTGACCATTAAAATGATTTCGCCTGTCGTAGCTAGTGCTAGTAAGTAATTATATATTTTTTATCTTTTATTGTATTGGCACTAGGAAGCTGATGGTCCACTGAGCCAACACAAGCTACGCAATAAGTGCTGCATGTGCACTTAGTAGGATAAAAGATTAAGAGGGATTAGTTCTAGATTTAATGTATGCAGTTTAGAACGCCAGAACCATAATTATATTTAATATATTTTTTTATCAAAGGTTAATATATTTATGGTAGACTCTAGTGTTGCCATTATGCACAAGCAACATCTGTAAGGGTGTAAGTGTGAATGAAATGTACTTGTATACGTACATCCCCATACAAAATTAAGCTCAAAAATTATCTTGAATTTCTTAGAAATATTTTTATTTACTATATTTACATAAGTCTATTTTACTCACATTTGTGTATCTATGTTTATTAACCATCTAATTTTGTCCGCAAACCCGCTTGGGCAGTTCCGCGGATCCCAGTTTGGGAAACATTGTCCTCTCTATAGTATGATATAAAATTGTTTGGTATCCGTGTCATAATAAATCAGTGTTAGTTCAGCATCGTGACGGGCGCTGTCATCGGTCGGATGAGGGCAAAACAAGACCTGTTGCCGATTTTTGCCTTATTTTGACGATGCCACTTTTTGTGAGGCGACTGTGTACCTTTCAGTGAGAATATTTGATCGAATATTGCCCTCTAAAAGCTATTTACAAAAAAAAAAAACTATGTTTGGTTAAACTATGTAAAACACTAAATTCTATTGCGCTTCAATATTCCTGTCAATAAAAACTGAATATTACTAGATTTGATAACTAAATATATGTAATTTCAGGGCAAAATGGCAGACATGTACACAACTTTGAGCGCATGCCGTAGCTACTTGTACAGTGTGACGAAAGCTGCCGACGGAGGTCACGTGAATAGCAAGGATAGCGCCGGAGTAATATTGTACTGCGGTGAGAGAGCGACCAAGGTTGCTTTAGATGCAATACAAATACTTGGTAAATAAAAACATTTTATTATTAATTAAAACAGCACCGAATATGTATTTAAAAGTTTCTATATTAATTTACGTACACCTATGACACATTAACACAGTTGTAGTTAGGTATTTATGTAAAACTAGCGGTCTGCCCCCGGCTTCGCCCGTGGTGCAATTTTTATATATATGAACATTCCCCGTTTATCCCTCTTTCCATTAGTCAAAACCGAATTAAAATCAGTCTAGCCGTTAAAGTTATGGGCGTACATACATTTCGAAGATCCATTTTTATTTATATAAAAGAAGAAGATACAAAGAAAATATTAATTTAGTTTTCAACACTATCGCATTAGGATAAACCTGTAAGTTAGTATGGTAATCACTAAATAAATACAGTAGAGCCTCGCTAATCCGGACAGGCAAAAAATCGCCCCTTGACGGATTACCAAGGTGTCCGGATTGACGTCTGCAAAATTTGGTTGAAGTTTAAATGTATGTACATAAATATGTATAACCAATAATTAAATGAAAGAGTAATTTATGTGTTTAGTTATTATTTTTTATTATCGAAAGATACACTAGTAAATATATGTATATGTAGTAAAAAAAATATTTTTTTAAAATTTAAATGCCTCCCGCTTCCCCCGCAAATAGACCCGCTGCCTGCGTCCGGATTACCGCGATCACCGAATTAGTGGGGGTCCGGATTAGCGAGGCTCTACTGTAATTGCAACAAAATTGCCTGAGAAAACGATGAGAACAAAGAAAATTTAGTAGTGGCAGGGCGCACGGGACCCTTACAGAAGACCGCTGTGAAATTTCATCATGTGATTCGGTACTTCAGTAAGAGGTCGCATACATATCTCTTCATCGCCAATTCAACTTTGACCCAAGATGAAGATATAAAACCAGAATACCTCTTGTTAGTTCTAACATAATTTTTTAGCCATGGACTCTTCTGAAATGTATTTTGAGACTCACTCAGAGAGCAAAAAATGGTCAACTTAACTGAGAATGATTGGGATTGCTTGGAGTAAACGAGTCTTGGAGTGGAGACCACCTATCACCTGATCTATATACCGAGGAATTCAAGATAGCGGCTGGCGTTAGATGGGTTATTGGTGGTGCTCAATACTATCACGCTGATCGAGTTTGTGGTGAACATTGGTTCACCATAGACTCGATCAGCGTTATGGTCTATGGTCTTTGGTCACAATAGACTCGATCACGAGGATGATGAATCCAAAGTGCTGTCCTCTTTTCAAGTCATCACATCGGCAACGCAATTGCATTCTATGTGAAAATTTGTATTGTATTGATTGTATTCCTGTATAGACAACGGTAGCCACCTATCATCTGTCACCTACTTCAACCTGTCGCTGTCTGTCGCTTTTTATTATTATTTTTAAAAAATTAGGTGATTAATGAATTTTGGTTTCCTTTACAGGTGGCAATGGTTACATAAACGATTATCCAGTTGGAAGAATATTGAGAGACGCTAAGCTGTCTGAAATAGCTGCTGGTACTTCTGAAGTGAGAAGAATGCTTATCGGCAGGACCTTAAACGATGAATATAAATAAAATTTCTTCTATACAAATATGGATTGGACTATGAGCGGCTGGTGCTACCTTTGTATTTTCATAGTTAATTTAATAAAGACGTTATAAAGAGAGTTGACTTTTTACTAAAACAAAAAAAAAATGGAAACTGCCTAAAATGACATTCAAAGTCCAAAATTCAGGACTAGGTCAAGGGACACTTTTCAAAATCCATGTTGTCAAATGATATTGACATATTTTTCAATAACTTGTGGTCGTATGCCCGGTAAGTACAGTAGCGAGTTAACTTGCCTCATCGGCGAGTTAAGTTTGTATTGTTGTTTGAACGCCAAAAGCGAGTTAAGTAGTAAGTTGTTGATTAAGTCGAGTTGAATAGAATGCGATCCTATTTTTCGGCGAGTCCAGTGCGAAGTAGCCCCTCTCCCGCGTCTCTCGCACCCCGCCAACTTAACTGACAGGCATGTGAACCGGCGAGTTTGATTTAGTACAGTAGGTACCATATTTGCCAACACCGGCTGCGGAACACGTGCGATTTTTGTTAGTGTAAATATGAAATGGTCTGATAAAACTACAAAAATACAAAATATTTGTACAAGTATTTGTACAAAAATACCTCAAACATTAGCGTTTGTTTAATTCAAAACGCAATAATCATCACAACTGGCTAGAGATGCCGCTATTATTAAATTTTTTGAGGTTATGAAATGTTATAACAACTGATTTCGGATCGAAGAAGTTTCTCTCGAAAATAAAAGATCGACATAGACTAGAATTAAAAAATAATAATGAATTTGCTGAAATAATGAATAACGAATTGCTGTTTTGGAGGTCCTTTGAGTCGAGTAAAACTCATGTTTTACTCGACTCAAGTAAAAAGTAAAACAACCGTTGACGCGACTAGTCGTCTTCTTGTTCAGGCAACTTATAACCACTGACTTGCCTACGTTTGAACGCTACTTACTACTCGCTACTTATTACTTAACTGACTGATTTCTTAACTCGCTACTGTACTTATCGAAATCTAAACAGGGCTTTACAAAAAGAAACTATCCATTTGATTTTTATAAAATAGTTTTTTTTTTTAATTTTTATTAACCATTAAGTATTATTTTTTGAAGTTTACTCCTTAAGAATCGATTTTCAATTATTTAATTAATTATCATCTAGATACAAATATATATCTAGATAATCTAATAGGTATATTCTAGTTCTATTTTGTTAATATTTTTTGCACAATTAAAAACAATTACGGAACAACGAGGTCGAATAATTTCCCTAAAACAGCTCAACTATTCTCACGAGTATTCGCTACAATTCATTTTGCGACATTTGTGCAGATGTCACCCGAGGATTAGTAATTTTTTGCCAACAGCCGTTAGTAATTTTATTTCTACTACAAAAATTAAAACACTAAAGCAAGGCAAATAAGAAAATTCACAAATAATCATCTTTGTTCATCATTTACATTACCTACTAATCTGCTTGTAAAAAATGGAATCAAAATTCTTCGTACCTACTTACATAAATTTTATAATAACAAAATAAAATTAAAAAAAAAACATGGCCGATTAAGAACCGTTTAATTACCTTAATAGGTAATTGAGATCAGTCTGCAGGGAAAGCAGGAACTATAATTAAAACTGTGTAAGTACTACAATTACTTTGCTTATGACTGCGGAATGCAGTATATCTACTTACAGTATACCTTGCCACTGCTAAAAACATTATCATTAACAACCAAAAGTAATAATACTCCATAGACCGTCAAAGGGCGCGACTATTTTCATCCGACATTTATGATTATGTACCTTTGGTAGCCGTCAGCATATCTATATCTCTATATATAAAAATAAATCCCTATTTGCCTCGGTCACGGCATCACGCGTGAACGGGTAGACCGATTTTAATTCGGTTTTCACTAATGGAAAGAGGGATAAACGGGGAATGTTGATATACATATATAAAAATTGCACCCGGGGGCGGTTCGCTAGTGTTTGATAAAATTAGCGGATCGGACTGCTAAGGAGTGGAACTCATTGCCTGCGTCTGTGTTCCCACAGAACTACAACCTCGGGGTCTTCAAAACCAGGGTAAATGGGCATTTACTGGGTAAGCGTGGTCCACCTTCGGCCACATCTACACCTCACATCAGGTGAGATAGTGGTCAAGCGCTACCCTGATTTAATAAAAAAAAAGCATAACCTTTTAGTCGTTTAATTTTACTTTTAAAGTAAAAGCAATGTTGTGGAATATACTCAACAACAGACAACAAAATCTAGATAACAAAATACAGTTCACTTCAACAAAGTACTTTTACATAAGAATAATTATGATAATTAAACTTACTGCGAACAGGCGAAACGAAATCAATGTTAAACGAAAATGACATTTATTGCTTGAACGATAATAGCGATGATAAAAACTTGTTTACAAAGATTCAGTGTAGAGTCAATTGTAGAATAAGTAGGACGTTTCGTTATGGCGGTTAGGTTAGTTTTTGCGCCACGCTTCTTGGGTCAATTTAGAAGAAAGGTCGGTTCACGATGCATGTCCTACTATCCAATCGATGAACACGTATTTGGGTTGTCCGAGGAACAACAGCAGGTAAAAATTGAATCAATTTTACAATAACGCTAAACGCTTTCCGCTCACTGGCTCATACCACCTCACTTCAGTGTGGTAATTTTTATCAAACCACACACATTGACATTGGATGGGACAGCTATGGACTCTTATCATTTTATCAACTCGTCTATAATTTATATAACTACTTAATCATTTGAATGTAGATAATTACAAAATCACTTATTTAAAACAGAATATGTAGGTATATGAATCAATAATTCCATTTTATGAAGACATTTTTTAACTAAATAAAAGTTATTGTGTAGTGTAGATACGTAACTGTTTTTATATTATTTAAAAATTAATGGATTTTATACTTTAAGATCAATTGTTTTTTTTTATTACAGACAAAAAATTAACTATATTATAAAGCTGAAGAATTTGTTTGTTTGGTGGAATGCGCTAATCTCACGAACTACTGGTATGGGATAGTCAAATTATCGAGGATGGCTATAGACCAGGTTAGGGTGCTTGCCATAACACTCTGTGCTGGGGTTCCTGGGTTCGATTTCCGGCAGGGTTAATTTTGAAAATGAACTTTTCAAAGTAGGCTCTGGTTTGGTTCTGGAAAGCAATGGTAGGGCCACATTGCGTTTCGCAATCATTAGGGCAGCCCGTCTGCCGGCAGTAACCGCACCCTCTTACAGAAGACCACCGTGAAATAACAGCACATGTACTGTTGTGTTTCGGTGAGAGAGTAAGGGATGCCATAATCATAACCCATTTCCCTATCCCTTCTTAATCTCTTATCGTCAATCTCACTATGGTCGGCAGTGCATTTGCACCTCCTGTGGCGTGCTTGTGTTATGTGTTATAGCCACCAATCTCAAGTGGATCGTCAGCCTGTAGTTTCCGGTAGTTTGAGTGCGTGTACCCACATAATACAAATTATTGTTTAGGTATTCTCCAGACATCGAGACTAACCCAGAGTTTTATATTTCAAATTACAGCTAAGAAAATTAGTTTTTGATTTTGCACAAAAAGAGTTAGCGCCAAAAGCAGCCGAAATTGACAAAGAAAATAATTTTAAAGATTTGAGGGAATTTTGGAAAAAACTTGGACAATTGGGGCTTTTAGGTTAGTGTTATTGTGTTATTTGAGTTAGTTATATATGTATATTACACTAAATATAATTTATTTATTTTATTTATGTATTATATTTAAATATGTATAATACTATTGGGTAATTGTATTTGAGATAATAATGATAAAATTATTCATTAATAATTAAAATTATTTATTTACAAATAGTTTAAAATGTCAAGCTTGGGTCCCCCTAGGTAGAGTTCCAAGCATCCTGACTGTATTACCTCGTTGTACTGCAAGGCTGAGCTTCGGTGGCGTAGTGGGAAAGACGTGGTCTATCATGTCGAGAGGTCCGAGTTCGATCCTCGGTCCTGTGATGTACCAATGTTTTTCTTTTTCTAAAAACATAAGTGAATTTACTGCTGAAGGAAAGAATCGCAAGGAAATCTGTTTACGCAAAGAAGAAATTCTAAGACGCATGTGAAGTTCACCAACCCGCACTGGGCCAGCGTGGTGGATCATATAGCCCATACGCCGTTGTTGAGAGGGTAGAATTGTGCCTCTGCAGTGGGGATATAAGTATTATAATAGGTTGTTGATGATGACGGTGATGATGATTGCAAGGCTAATTTGCTGACCGAGATAATAGCCAGCTCTAGAGTCGCCAGTTATTTCGACCAATCGTTTTTATATTAAATAATAATGTTACAACAAGTAACTCTTACAAGCTTCTTATATAATTAAACAATTTGATTTTAGGGATTACTGCCAGCACAGACTATGGTGGGACTGGAGGAAAATATTCTGATCACTGCGTTATTATGGAGGAAATATCAAGGTTTGTATTTTCCAAAAAAAAAAAAACAAAAAAAAAATTAGACTTAAATAATTTTTTTAAAGCAATTGTGGGCATTCACATGATGAAGATAATAAAATCCACATATTATTTACATTGATTTATTTATATACATTATTATTCAATAGCCTTCCTTACACAATTTACAGTACACAGACAATTACCAAGAAAATCTATTTTATTCTGTATATAACTAGTTGACCCAGCAGACATTGTCCTGCCAGAACCCGAAAATAATTCTGTAATCCGATTGTGGCGCCACTTATCGGGTCAAATTTTATTTTCACAGAATACAATAATAGTTGGTTAAAGCGACGCGTAGTATTTTTGTATGGAGAATATTATTTGAATATTCTCCATACAAAAATACTAAAATCGCGATTTAAAACGAATCGGGGGTAGGAGGGTGAAAAATACTTTACGATCCTTCTCATACCTACCAAATATAAAAAAATCATAAAAATCGGTACAGCCGTTTCGGAGCAGTTTTGTTACAAACAGACACGAAAATTTTATATATTAGATATACGTATAATAAAATCGTAAACGAGCCGTGTCTTACTTTAAATATTTTTTCAAAAAAACAATTTGTACACGTTGTAGGTACTTATGTTACCGAAGTAAAAAAAATAGATTTTAGAATTTTTGTCTGTTTGTCTCTGTGTTTGTGCACGCTAATCTCAAAACAGCTTAACATATTTGAATGCGGTTTTCACTTAAGTATTGTAGCAAGCTCCCCGTAACATTTAGTGTTTGTTTCATTCCAATCGGTTTACAAACAAAAAAGTTACGCGATGTACCGAATACCACGTGTACGAAGTTGCGGGCTCAGCTAGTTAATACATGTTTTCGGCAATTAAAAATCGGAAAGCACCACTCTCGGTGTCCGCGTCTATTCTACCGCGACTCGTAGGTCGCCACATAATATCTCTATAAATACTTATTCTTTATAGAGCGTGTGGATCTATCGGACTGTCATATGGAGCTCATTCAAATCTAAGCATCAATCAGATTAACAGGAACGGATCACATGAACAGAAGAGCAAATATTTACCGAAGGTAACTTTTTAAATATAATATATGAGCATATCTCGGAACGTATTTTAAAGTTAGACAGTTCAAATTAATTTTAAAACTGCGGAGTTTTATTACGACTAATTAACTTGGAAGTAAGTTTTCTATAGGTATACAGAGTGTTAGGGACCGTAGTCCTCCCCGCGCTGAACAGCCGTGGCGGGTCACCGAAGTTGTGTAACAACGTTCCTACGGCCGCGCTAGAAAATCGTTGGGTTTTAGCCGGTAGGTAGGAGTCCCGCATAACCCACAGCGTCCCCTTCGTTGCTGGATATCCATGATGGATTTCCCAACGTAAAAGAAAAAATAATAATACAGACTGTCTCTCATCCCAACTAAATGGCATTAGAGTTTAGCTTGCATATTCAGAGTGTCGTAGATATTTGTTGAAGGACGTTTACGAGGACGTAATTACATTTTTGACGCGCTCGAATTCAGCTAACTGCGCCAGCACACTACAGCAAAGTGCCTACACACACATTGAAGCCGCACGGTGTACTTTGGAACTTTGTCGTTCTAATTATTTAGAAAAAAAGGCGATACACCCATACTTCCATGACCGGGTCTGAGCGGGGAATTACCGCTAATACATATTGTAGTCTTTGGCGGGGAATGGCGAACGAAACCTACGGCGAAAGAGGTCGCAGTGCGATCCCTTAGAAAAATTTATGGAAAAAATATAGTGCATTTTTTAGTGTCTATTCTTTCTGAGAAATGGAAAAGTAATTTATTTGAGTACAAAATAATAAGCTAGACGTATAGAAGTCTGTATAAACTACAATTTCTTATTATTTTCATGTTAAAATACGCAGCGGATTTAGCTATTTATGTACCTATCCAGACACAATTTTTCGATATTTTTAGCGATTCTTGCGATGGTAAAAAAATGTATTTATGTGAAAATTTTGTATTGGGCTGCTCAGTTTTTATTAGCTATCTTTAGAGATGAATACATTACCTTTTATTTTATACCATGGTATCTCTACAGTTGTGCTTCCTGGATATATAAATGGTACCGAAAAACCATTGATATTTGTGAATACGTCCTTAATAAATTTTCTATACATGTATAACGAAAACACTTATTAATGGTGATATATAGGTAATTACTTATATTTCCAATTTAAATTTATCATAAGAATAATAATGATAATAATGATAATGATAATAATAATTTCTTTTTTCTTTATTTGGTTTGCAAAACAGCACACAATCTAACATAAAAAATAATATCAGTAATTTAGAAGAAAACTCTACAATGATTGTGCCTTTCACCATTATTTCCATTGATTTCCGAAATTCTTTTATAAAATGCACCTCAATTCGTTGTGCCATTTGGCATAGACCCCCTTCAACTGTCTCCATTCATTTCTGTCTATTCCAATTCTTGTTCAATATCTACCTAGTCCAAGGTTATACGAATTTCATATCTTCCCATCTTCTTATTGGACATTGACTTGCTTGATCTAATTATTTGTTTTGCATCTTAACGTATATCCCGCCTAGCTCCAATTTTGATGGTCAATGTTGACTACTTTGATATCATAAGAATTATTATTCAAAAAAAAAATCTATTAAGTACCTATGAAATAATGATTCAAGTATAGCAAATTTACAACAAATCTTAACAATATAATTTACGAAGGTTATTTTTAAGTTTAAAAGGTATTAACATCAAAAAGTTAGTTAGAGAACATTAAGCCCTACTTGAGGGTAGGTGGCTATGGCAATTAAGTTCACCAAGGCAGAAAGAAAGTAAAAGCTACCTGATATATAAAGGATAAGTAGGTAACAAGGTTTATATAGGAAATGGGCTCTTGCATTGCATGGCATCCTTTACACTCATCGAAATATAATAACATTTAACAGGGCTTTTCTTCACTGTGGTCAGCTGTAAAGGGGTGATTAGGTAAAGCCATCAGACGAGGACTCCAGTATATCGCTATGACCTACGTTTTTTTTATGTTAAGGTCGGTAGACAGGCAGACGGTCCACTTGATGGTAGGTGGCTACCGTCGCCTATAACACAAGCAACGCCAAAGCTGCTGCAAGTGCGCTGCCGACTGCAGTAGGTAGGATTATGGATAAGGGATTAGAAGTGCATAGGGAAATGGGCTTTGGCATCCCTTACTCACTCTCATCGAAACACAACAGCACACGTGCTGTTATTTCACGGTGGTGTAAAAATAAAATAAAGGTTTTATAAAATAAAGGTTCAAATAAGTGCATTTAAAAAAGTGCAAATAAAAAGAAAAATTCTAAAGTGCAAATAAAAAGAAAAATCTGATTTAACATAAACCTATGAATTATTTACATTAAATCTGATTTAAAATTTCCAATTTCAAGAAATGTGAGAAATTATGTTATTTATATGAGACAACTGGCGGACGGGACCTTTTAATTGGGATGTCGACGTTAGATGTCACTTAGTTAGGCGACGGTTGTCATCTTAGGTAGGTACTATTAAGTGGACCTTCAGCCTGTCTTCCGCCCTTTAACATAAAGAAGGAAATAATTGCTATTTTTATGGAGACGAAAGTAAGAAATAAAAGAAGACCAATAATGTAAGTTGCCAACGCGTAGTAAGCTTAATACCTTAGGCCTAGTGGAGGCTTATGCAAGTATCGTCAGTCTGAGAAAAGAACAAACCGAGGATTGACGGTTTTCAAATAACTGAAAGTACGAATTTAATGTGAAGAATGTTAAAAGCCGATTAAATATCATTAAGGGCTTAGGTACTATTGACTTACAACTTTGGGTTAGGTACCTTTTTTAATAATTTTGACATGGGTCTCAAAGGTTGTCTTATATTCATATTGTTAACTTGCATTTTATTTTCAGCTATGTTCAGGAGAGCATGTAGGAGCATTAGCGATGTCCGAGACTGGCGCTGGTAGCGACGTGGTTTCTATGAAGTTAAAAGCAGAAAAGAAAGGAGATTATTACATTCTCAATGGAAACAAATTCTGGATCACGAATGGGCCCGACGCTGATGTTTTAATTGTGAGTTATTAGACAGTTAATCTCATTTGATTTTTTTATTTTTATTTATTTATTATTTATTAATACAATAGTGTTTCATTTTACTTAACATTGGTGTAAACAAAAACTCATTAGAGTTTTACCGTACACCATGTGCCGATTACAGAAAATTTAAATAAACTTTCAGTTGACGCCCAACGTACACTTCAGACTCCTCAATTACTTTAAGATACTTTAAGACTTTAATATATTATTTTGTGTCATATTCTGAATTGAAATATCTTACAATAATAATTAGTATTACTTTTTTATAACTATTTTTGTATTGTTGTATTTTTGTATTTTTGTTTTGTTGTTGTTGTATACTTTTGAGAAATACCTACCTAGCGACTTTGGGTTCCCATGGTTGTAATAAGCTATACTAATATTAAAAAGCTGAAGAGTTTGTTTGTTTGTTTGTTTGAAAGCGCTAATTTCAGGAACTACTTGTTTTGAATAGTCCATTTATCGAGGAAGGCTATAGGCTATATAAGATCACGCTACGATAAATAGTATTATATATGTATAAGTAGTGTCCAGTACTTATATGCGCACACCGCCGCCGTATGGGCCGCAGCAAAGCGTGGCCGAGTTCAGCTAGTAAGATTTAAGTCAATAAGATATCATGTTCTGATGTCATAATTCCGATGCACACCTCCTCTTTATTGCGTGGTGATTGTAACCAAAAAACATACCTATACATCATTATAATATAAATTACTTACTTATTTATTTATTTATTTTAGTAAAGTACACAAACAGAATGCAATTAATAATACAAAAAAGTGCATGTGTAAAAATCAATTGCTAAATTGCACTCCTAACTAGTGTACATAGAATAGTTAAATGTAATTTATGCTAACTTAAGATAATAGTACGATAACAAAACTAAATACTAAATACAGAATATAGTTATTAAATATTACTGCAATACAATTTTTTTTTTAAACATTACCTAAACACACCCAATCAATGAACCTAATCTCTGTTTCAAAATGGAAAACCTACTATCAAATATATCTATTTCGGCCTCATGTCCAACAACCAGGTCATTATAGGCTCGACACATCCTGATCAGAGGATTGTAGTAAGAGGTGTTATTCTTATATGCTTGAATGGAAAAGGGACCTAAGTGGGGAGAACGTGATCTATATTTTATTTTAATCTGAATCGCGGAGAGAAGATTCGGAGTATCCCAAGAAGTAGGGTAGGGCACACTGCGTTTCGCAGTCATTTGGGCAGCCCGCCTGGCGGCAGTGACCACCCCCTTACAGAAGACCACCGTGAAATAACAGCATATACGTGCTGTTGTGTTTCGGTGAGTGAGTAAGGGATGCCAGAGCCCATCTCCTTATCCCCTCCTAATCCCTTATCCTTAATCCTACTGTAGTCGGCAGCGCACTTGCAGCACAGCGTTGCTTGTGTTATAGGCGACGGTAGCCACCTACCATCAAGTGGACCGTCAGCCTGTCAGTCGACATAACATAAAAAAAAAAAAAAAATGCAATATTTTATGAAGATAAAGAATATCATACCTCTTTCGTCTATCCTCCAAAGATAATAATCCAAAATTCCGGAGGCGATCAGTATAATTATTAAGTGTACGACCGAGTCCATTTCTATATGAAATTATTTTTAGAAGTCTTTTCAGCAGAGACTCACTATCAATGTGAACAGCATAGAAGGGAGACCAAACGGGGCAGCAATACTCAAGAACACTTCTCACCAAAGCACAAAACAAGGAAAGTGTGGAAGCAGGCTTTTTAAATTGCTTGGTGGATCTTATGACAAAGCCTAGTAATTTGTTACATCTACTGATAATATAATCATAATGATCCCTAAATGTTAGTTTCTCATCAAAGAGAACGCCTAAATCTCTAATTACGGATACACGTCTCAGTGCAACTTCCTGAATATAATAATTATTTTTAAATCTGTGAAATTTACATGTAAATGTGATAATACTTAATGTGTATTTAATGTAAATGTGTAAATGTGCACTTACTTGAAAAGCCTTTACTTAACACTTCTTTAAAATAAGTCTCTTGTATTTGCAGGTTTACGCAAAAACAGATTTAAGGACGAATGATCCTCAACATGGCATTACAGCGTTTTTAATTGAAAAAGATTTCCCCGGATTCACAACGGCACAGAAACTGGACAAGCTAGGCATGAGAGGATCGAACACTTGTGAATTAGTGTTTGAAGACTGCAAGGTAGGTACTGATTTTTTTAATTATATATAAAAGATGGGTTTGCTCTTGGCCAGCATCTAGCCGTGTAGGAAAGATGAGGCTCGTGATGGAGCAGTTTAGCCAGAAGGTGCCTATTCTCTCGAACTTTGAAATGATTTGAGTTGTATGAGCTCGGAAATACAGACGTCGGCAGGAAGTTATAATCCTTGACACTGAACATTATGAATGGCTTGGTCCGAATTCAAGGGATTTCAACAAGGTGAGAATGGTAACCAGCCGCCGTTAATGTCCGATAGAACAAAGGAGAAGGCGGTATGATCTCATGCAGCTCCCGAGCACACTCTCTGAATTACATCTTATAGATTACACACACAGACGGGCGATTTTGCGTCTATATTTCAAGCTCTGCAGTTTAGTTAATTTGTCTATTACTTATCTACATTTCAAAACATTTTGCTATGCCCTACGAAGTGGTCACGTAGGTAGTAACATTTTTTAAAATTATTTGTAGGTACTCTACGCCCTTTTAGACCTGTTTATGTTCAAAGTAAAAATTAATTTACGAATTGCGGTAATATTCCTTGGAGGTTATGTCCAACGAATATTACCCATGGAAGTATAGTACTTATTACTTCCATGATATTACCACAATTTCACTAATATGAAAAAGAAATTTAGCTTGTTTTACGTAGATTATTAAAGATTTTAGGAACTAAATTTTAATACTAGGCAAATTTTCATTTTGACTTCTAATGGGTGGATATACCTACCTACTAACTAGATTTAGTCATCTATCATGTTGAAAATCTTCATTGCCATTCAAGTGACTGTTATTTTGTGATTTCTAGGTTCCAGCGTCCAATATTTTGGGAGAAGAAAACAAGGGAGTTTATGTTTTAATGTCTGGATTGGACTATGAGCGGCTAGTGCTAGCAGCCGGTCCAGTTGGACTCATGCAAGCAGCTATAGACATTGCATTCGAATATGCGCATACCAGGAAGCAGTTCGGGAAACGCATTGGAGAGTTTCAATTGTTACAGGTGAAGTCTTTTATAACATACAGCAATTTTTTTATGTATAGTTCTTCAGACAGGCTGACGGTTCACTTGATAGTGGGTGACTTCCGTCCGTCGCTTATTAACATAAGTATCAGCTCACACGAAAACGGCGCGGCGCGCAGTTTTTAAGACAGTAATATCTTAAAAAGAGCGCGCCTCGTCGCTTTTCGGTGAGAGCTGACCTTCAGTAACCCCACAGGTGCTACAAGTGCGCTGCCGACCTTAGTAGGATTAAGGATAACGGATTAGAAAGAGATACCTAGGTAAAAACTGGCTTCCCATACTCACTTACTGAAACACAAAAGCACACATGAAATTACTTTATGATGGTCTTCTGTAACAATTTGGATACTGCCTCTAGAGAGGATACCCTATTTATGTCTATGAAATATAGCGTGCCCTGCTACTACTAAATTTAGTCTCAAATTTACTAAAGTTGTTAATTCAGTTTTGACCAATATAATTCCTAGAAACTAAATTTAAGTTTCGATTAAAATCACATTGTTTTTTTTTATGATTTTAATACGTCTATAGCCCTTCTTTAAAAAAATAAGAATAGAATTAACTAAGTATTAAAAATTTCCTACATCTAAATAAAGAAACTCTTACATTTGAAGTTTATTTCAAAGGGCTTCAATTTCTTAACGAAATCTAATAAATTGTCGAACATTTACTTTACTTAAAAACGAATCTTTACCTGTGAATCAAAATAAAGAAACACATTTTCTGTTACATGTTATAAACAAGGAAAGACCAATTGTGTTCATAGTTTACTCTCATATATTTACTTGCATAAGCAATCAGGGGATCCCCTGAGGGTATTCTGATGAACCAAAGAGTTCACCAGGATCCCCTGGGCGATTCATATTTATACGAAAACAATAATAAAATATAACATTTTATTATACGCAGGGCAGTCAGCCAGAGTGTGCTGCGTAGTGTCATCCGCGTAGCCACAATGGTAACGGTATTACCACGACGGCGCTTAACGCAATTAACTGCATCAGTTCAAACACCACCGAGAATACCTCCAGCTCATATTTCTCACTTATTTATATAGGATTTTTTAATATACCGTCCATTAAATAATCTTAGAAAACAATAAGCCATAATTGAATGTCTCACTGTAAAGAGTAGGACTTCTAAAATTGTGTATCAAGTATGAGAGGTGCAGTATTCTAGTCATATCTTGTCTGACAGAAGTGAGCTTGCCATGGACAAAGCACATGAGTGCATATTCTAAATGAAGATTTGTTCTCAGCATGCAGATTGAACTTGCATGCAGACTATAATTAAGTTTTCAATAATCTGTTAATTATGATTAGATAGGAGTCTATAATAATTCCTAATCTGTATGGATTCTATTAACCGTTTTAATTTCTAGGGTAAAATGGCAGACATGTACACAACGTTGAATGCATGTCGCAGCTACCTGTACAATGTTGCAAGAGGAGCCGATGAAGGTCACGTAAATAGTAAAGATTGCGCTGGAGTGATATTGTACTGCGCTGAGAAAGCCACACAAGTCGCTTTAGATGCAATTCAAATACTAGGTAACTATTGTGTATTTGGTACACATGGTGTTAAAAAAGTGGCTTGGTTTTCTATAAAAGATCTCACATGATATGGTTTGCAGGTGGCAATGGCTACATCAATGATTATCCAACTGGGAGAATATTGAGAGATGCCAAATTATATGAAATTGGTGCTGGCACATCGGAAGTCAGAAGAATGCTCATTGGACGGGCACTGAACAAAGAATATAAATAAAACATTAAAATTTTAATAAAAATGTTTTTAATAAAATTATAACTCTAACTTTTTTAATTCCACCAGAAACTTACTGAAAAACTAACTGATAAGGATTCAACAAAATGCCACCATTTTGGTGGTATATATAACATCTGCCCAGGAAGCAATTTGCAATAATAACCCTTAACCCCTTTGTATTTGGGGTATTTATCTAAATCAGGCTCTCTTGGGTCTATTCTGGCCGTGTTACATAGTAGGTCATCATCATAAGGATAAAGTTTCTCTGAATCTGCAGGTGAAAATAAAAATAACTGTTTTTCTCCGACCACTTGAGCTAGTAAGTTTTTTTTTGGGTCATGATGCAACGGAGACACAGTACCTCGCGGACCAAACCAAGCCATAATGTCAACTGGTGTGTTGTCATTGCTGAAACAGCAGTATTCGGGCTCAGAAATATCATTTTTCAATTCAGGTATTTGATCAAACAACTGATGTTGCGCTAAGTATCCAGTCTGACTATTTGTTTGGTAAATGTGATTTTTTATAAATTCCTCTAATGTCATCATTTTCTGTGTCCATTCCATGTCAGTGTATTTATTTCCCAATTCAATTGGAACTGTCCTCATACCTGCCAGTTTTATCAAATAATTTTGATCCTTCCATTTCTCGATTGCAGGCCAATGATTTATACAGTTTTTGAGAACAACTGGCATTTCTTTTAATATGTATTTATTAAAAAATGTTTCCATACTCGGACATTCAATAGTTTTAATAGAAACAGTGTCTAAACATTGAATGGTCCCGTTGTTAATTTTACGCTCTTCAATTAATTCGTCTTTTAAAGGCAATGTAGGCATTGGAAAAAAACTAAGAATTTCTGCACAGTTTTGTAGTAATTTGGGATGTTTTTCCAAAGGACAACCGAAAAGTAATCCAAAATCAATTATTTTAAAAATATCCCTAATCATTTCCTCTCTAAGTTCATCACAATTCATCAAGATAACTAATAATTTTAAATATGATGCTAGTGTTATTGTTTTTCTGATGTATGGTTTCACTTCTTTCCAATTGCCAATATTAATTTGTTCGTACATATAATCAATGATTGATTGAATTTTAATATCAGCTGAAGAGTTCAATGAATCATTATGAATATATCGTGTTAATAATGATCTGCAAGACACATCCAATTCAGATATTTCTTCTAAACTTATTTTGGTTTTATGTTTTTGTACTTCTCTTCTTATCCTATTCAAAGATAACATTTTTTAATAATCTTATTTACGAACCTAAGTGGCAAAACTTTTATAAAAAATTACAATCTACACTCTTTTATTCTCAATAATCTCAATCTATTTTTTATTTAAAATATAACATATTTAGTGTTCTGATTTAGATTTGTTTGTGATGTTTTGTAAATTTATGGCCTGGTAGCTAGACCTTTAAGCCAAATTTGTTTGTGAGGTTCATGTTCACAATCACAATCACATCATGTCATATGTCATATACACATACTTATCTATTGTCAATGTCAATATTTTCAATTGTCATTCTTTAGAATGCTTTTTTTTTAAGTTTAGTGTTTCGTTTCACGTATACAACCCACAAGCAAAAAGTTCGCATATGAATACTCACATAAGCATACTCAGCGTAAGTAGAATTAAAACACTCATAATTTGTCTATGGGTCGTTTAAGATTGAAGTTGAACTAATACACAGTCATGCTGCTTTTTTATATTAAGTGATTAGTCAATATTTCAAATAAATATCTAATATCAACATAAATATGAAATTATAGAAATAAAAGGTTTTAGTTTTGACCTTGACCTCATGCCAAATAAGAAAAAAATGTCTATGGCAAATCATATGACTTTCGCACGTGGGCTGTCAGATTATTTACCTACATTGGCGAAAGTGTTTATCAATTATTGTAAATGGAAAATAAAAAACACTATTATTAATAGATCCGATTACAGCGTATAACAAAAAGAACTATGACAATAACATGAAATGTTACTTTTAACGCGATGGCATTATTTGAAAAACTCTTTTCCACAAAGAGAAAACTGTACCCTGATTATCGCGAATCACGAGACCGGAGCAGGTACGTCACGTAATTAGTGCTTTTCATTCATAACATTTCTATTTTTGAGTTTTGTAGCATGCGATGTTAGAAGCTGACGCACGACTATGTTGGACATTCAGTCGCTGGAAGAGCGCTTCGCGGACTTTTATGCCTTTTGTACCACAACGGTGACGCACACGATGGTGGCAGTGCGACGAGTATGTGACGACTACTTCGGTTCGGTTCTGCTCTCTGTGAGACACGGGCACACGGCCGTAGGCGATTGTGTGCGTTTGTTTGTGTTGCGAGCAAGTCACGTCATAATCAAGTAGGGGGGGATCCTCACTCAATCACTGTTTACTCCTTTTTACACACCAACTTAGTACACTAGCACATTCCGGTCCATATGGTCGAAACTTCGACAGACTGTTCCTCGTTACACGACCATTGTGTGCATTTAAAAGTGAAAAATTATTGCATTTGTCAGTGAGTGTACCATAACAAATTCTTATAAAAAACTGTGATTGCATACAATTGACTATGAAATAAAATGAAAATTAGGTAATTCGATTGCACACATACTGTTTTGTTTGACATATTGGTACCTACTGAATGCTGATTTCATCAAAAAAGTAGATTCTGAGATTGTTATGTCTGTCTTATGGTGTCACTTTGGTGTGGTTTAATGTAGTTTATAATTGGTATATTTACTCTCTTTAAGTAAATAACATATACACCATGATTTGATAGAACTTTGATTAAAATTTGTTTGCACAAATTTGATCTTATAATATACTACAATTCTATAACAATATTTATAATATTACTTAGGTATATAATTATTGAAATTAAAATTTTGTATAAGGTGAATATTAGATAATTGTATAAAGCCATATAATTATATTGGATACCTATGTACATGTAGGTTGCAAAAATTTAATTCATTTTACGTTTATCTAAAACATCTAGCTACAATATATATTAAGTGTGTAAAACCACTAGTTTGTTAAAAGAAAGTGATCATGTGACTTGGTAATGCCACTAGAGAAAGTTTTTTCATACTTTGTATAGACACAATTGTTTAGTTTTGAATGCACTCATGTGTTGAGATGAGTTTTATTTAATTCTTTTTATAATCAATGTCGAGAGTTCAGTGGCGCAGTGGGAAAGACGAGGCCTATCAAGTTGAAAGGTCAGAGATCGATCCCCGGTCATGTCATGTACCGAAGCGTTCTTTCTAAAAACTTAAATGCATTTTACTCACTGCTCTTAAACGGTGAAGGAAAACATCGTGAGGAAACCTGCATACACTAAAGATGAAATAATATTTGCCATCTTTCTAAGGTGCATGTGAAGTTCACCAACCCGCACTGGGCCAATGTGGTGCACCATATAGCCCATACGCTCTTGTTGAGAGGGTAGATCTGTGCTCCTGCAGTTGATGATGTTAATCAATATTAAAAGAGGCCAGTCCTCAACTTCATTTCTATAGATAGAGTAAGCATAAAGCTAAATGAAAAAGATATAATATATATCTTACTGTTTATTTTGTAATATAAATACTGTAGGTATTAAGAATGAGACATTGTACTGAAGTCAGGCTTAATCTGTACTTTTGAATGTCATAGTAAATTGAAGTTACACTTAGCACATATAACAAAAATAGATAATGAGCTAGAGTTGAGTGATCAAAAACTCCAGTGAAAAACTTTTTTCTACTTATATTTTATCTCATTTTTTTGTTTGAACACACAAATATCTGCAACTACTAATTTGAGAAATTGTTTTTGTATTATATAGCTCAAGTTTTGAGGAAGCCTATAAGCTCGACATTAAGCTAAGCAAAAAGAATAAAGCTGAAAAGATAGGTGGGCATTACAAAGCCATGCATTAATAAATGACACAAAAAAACCGATCATTACTGAGAGAGAAGAAGAAAGGGAGAATCAGATTTCTTTGAAATTGAATGAGCTACACAGTCACTTTTTTATATTTTATTTACATTTATTTGGGCATTCATTGTGATGCACCATTAATACTAAGGTTGTTGTTGTTCTAGCTAGGATCATTAGGAAAAGTACTTACTTACTTTTTATTCAGATTATATATAATTAATATATAATTAATATATAGTTAATTATATAAAATAATTTATATAATTAACTAGCGGCCCGCCTCCGGCTTCGCCCGTGGTGCAATTTTTATATACATGAACATTCCCCGTTTATACCTCCTTCTATTAGTGAAAACCAAATTAAAATCGGTCTACCCATTCACGCGTGATGCCGTGACCAAGGGAAATGGGGATTCATTTTTATATATTAGAGATTTGTGCCTCAGTTTTTTTTCACATCACCAAACTGATTATTCCATTCAATAACAATGATGTTTGTTACTAACAAACAGTGAAGTAATTTGACAAATGTTATATAGGATCATTCCAATCTGTATAATATTATGTATAATTAATTATTGAAAGGAAAGATGTCTGTTTCTTAGTTTAAATATCATATTACTTAACATAGAACACAAATTATTACATAAATTTACAGTTATTTTATCTTATTTTATCGATAAATAGAATTTTATCTGTTTTTATTATGTCACTTGAAACAGTCATGGTTATGAAACTTCAAACAGTCATGGTTGCTCTCTGTCTATTTGTTTTCTCAAAACCTAGAAAACACAAGTTTATTTTAAAATCAATTTTGATCCTTTTATTGAAACTATATTTGGAAAAAATATTGGAATTTTATTGTTTATGGAAAAGTAAAGTCAATTTACTAGATTACGTCATTCATGAACAGATTTCTTTAAAACACTTATTCACATATACAACTGTAGACCTAGATGCTGAGTAGGCTTATGTAGTTTATTCACCATAACTTTTCTACATAGCACAAATTCTCTACATAAAATACATAGCACAACTTCTCATCGCTTTACACAAATTCTCAACCAATTTTTTTGACCTTAGTAACATAAGTACAATGTGTACAAATTGTTTTTTTGAAAAAATATTTAATGTACAGACACAACTCGTTTACAATTTTATTATATGTATATAATAAAATAGGGTTATATAGGGTATCAATTGCTTTAATCATTAGAAAACTCTGTAAATTTATTTTGTACACTTTTCAACAAAGGTTCTTGTTTCTAGGTCTTCTCATATAAATCCGGAGCAAGTGAGGTTGCTTCTATTCAAGGAGTGTGATTGGAGCGGTAGAAAGCTTTTGTTTGATTCATCTACAATAGAAAAGGTACCAGCTGCCAAAAATGACTTTCCCAACATTAAACAGACTGGCGAGTTGCCATGTATTGTGGAGGTTTCAGATGGATTCACATATATGGTAATTATTAAGTTATTTATTCATAAGATTATTTTTTTAGACTATAATGGGTACTGTGCTTAACCCTTTTAAAATCCAATGTCAGGAGGTTACCACATTAGCATAATTACCACATACATATATGAAAGCATTTAGTTTCATAATGCCTTTATCATTGTACGTCGCAATAATATATACTTACTGTGTTTATTCACAACGCAATTTAATATTATAAAAAAGAAAGAAAGAAAGAAAGAAAGCATCTTATATTCCTCTAATAAACACAATATACATATATGAACAAATAATAATTACAAACAAACAAATATATAAACAAGTAAGAAGAGGAAAAGGAACCCTGACTCAGTATAAAGTTGTGGTGCGGACCACAACACTGATATTCTGCCAGGGACCAGAAATTCAAAGAAAAGAAAACAAAAAAACATTTACGCGGGGCAATTCATAACACGATTACAATCCATGGCTGAAATTATTGTAAATTTTCTTAAAAATTATTGAAGGCTTTCACTAGCTAGTTATCTATATGGCAACGTCACTGTAAATATACAATAGCACACGAGAATGTACAAAAAATGGACCGGCCGCCCCCATAAACTGTCTCGTCTAAGCGTTTCTCTGCACATCCATCAATGATGAGCGAAGTCGTTTTTTAGAGCATCCCAGAGATGTAAGATCGCGTAGCGGGGGCGGAAGATTATTCCAACATTTCGAGGCACGGTAACGAAAACAGCCTCTGAAGAAAGCGGAACGGAAGCTGGGAATGGACAAAGGGTGAATAGATTTGCAAGCTCTATAGCGAATGTTAGTCTGTTCCCAGGTAAGTTTGTCAAATAGATACTTGGGCGTACCCGCGAACCAGACTTAATCGTACCAAAGACAAACGTAGAACAATGCAACCGCATACGGGCATCAATTTTCAAAATATTAGCGTCGTTAAGATACGGCGTAACGTGTGTCCTAGGTGGTATGGGGAAAAAGAACCGAGCACAAGCATTTTGAATTCTCTGAATCAAGCGCTTCGATCTTTTCAAAATACAGGGACCATAAACGGTTATACAATAATTTAATTTGGAGAGAACAAGGGTTTCACACAGCAAAATACGTGTTTCCACAGAGATGAACTTACGAATTGTGTATAGTACTTTTAATCTGTAAAAACACGCTCGAGTAACATGTGGCTTTCGAAATGCAGTTCACCATCCATCAAAGTCCAAGATTGCGCACCTGGTCAACTCGATCCACAGACTCGCCCATGACGCAAACAGAAGGTTTAAGTCTAATCATTGTTTGAATACGCTTAGTGGAGCCCATAATTAAGAATTTAGACTTGGAGGGATTTAAAACCAAACAGTTACTTGTAGACCAGTTGGCGACATTGATCAGGTCCGAATTGAGATCCTTGAGTGCGCAATCCAAAATACGTGTTTCCACAGAGATGAACTTACGAATTGTGTATAAAAAATGTTAAAATATTTATTACCTAATACTAGACAATAAGATATTTGTAGACGCAGACCAAAAATAATATTTGGTTCGGGACTTGTGTGTGGGTTGGACAGTATAAATGATTAGTTCACTGACCATGAGTTGCTACGTAGGAGTATGCGTAGATTTCACGGGCTGTGATTATTTACTCAGACTCCTTAGGGCTTCTTCATGGAACCAGACTGTAGTTCCACCTGCCGCTAGATGAACTACAATCACACGCGATATGCAACCACTCAACAGATTAGTAAACGGCGAGTTGATATATTTGGGTTCAAATTAACAACGACTCAGAGTTCAATAAAAGAGTTGGAAATAGTGGGGATGTGAATAGGATTGCCACCAAGCGCAGAGTCACGAAAAACAACGCTGGCGGTCAAGATGATTAGGCGATTTATCGGTCTATTGGTGGTATTGGTATGGTATGTTCACGTTGCGTCGCAAAATACCATAGCATACAAAAGTTTTTAATTACGAAATGGTTTTACATAGAAAAGTAAGAAAAATGATTTATGACGTAAATTGTTTTATGGAGAGAGAGGCTGATAATAATGCAGTTGATCATTTAAAACAATGCATGAAACGGACCGCAGAGGCAACAAAATGTTTCGAGTCTACAGTGAGACGAATTCTAAAAAGATTCGGAATTTCTTAATGTCGTCCGAACTCCCGCAAAAATAAAAGAATCAAACTAAAAACCAATAATAGATATTGACAGCCAGTGTGTTATAAAAGGAATCATCTATAATTTTTAGCACCAACACCTCATCTGGTCATCTGGTTTTCACGTCACCCACGACGACTTAAGAGGAAAGAATAGTACGTATTCGTCCATACAAAAAGAGAAAATGTTTTTCCACTTCTAAATATTTTCCAATCTCCATGATTTTTTAATATTTTGTTGACACAATGAAAGGCTAGGTTTATAGGTTTTCCTTTTTTCAGCCGCCATCTTGAAAAACACATTTTATTGAATATCTCACGAATCGCGCATCGTACGACAAAAATAGTGGAGATAATTTTTGTAGATAATAATATTTGCCATCTTTTTTATTTAAAACTTTTTTCTATAAAATGCATAGTTTTTTATTTGTAGCGCTTCAAACTTTTTACAATATGGTTTTTGCTAAATATATAGTTAACGGTTCATGATAAATGAAAAATGGTAATAACTGAATTTGGCGATGACGCCAACTTGGATTTACAAGTATTCGTATTCGTTTCTTTTTGCCCCTTCTATAATATGCTTCCATTATCGTGTGACTATTATATCTACAGGAATTAAAAAATAATTTTATTTACATCTACCTACCAAGGTACCTAAAAATTGTTTAGTTACCTAGCTGAAACGTGGTTGAAACCTGAGCCGACCTAAAACCGACTTTTTGACTTTGATTTTGACAAAACCGAATATCTAGCATTTCACGAAAACATTATAGTTATAATTATTATAGTAGCACATGCAGCAGTTTCGTACACAATAACAAAGTCAAAAATCTTTTGTTTCGTAAATATCATATAAATACATACTTAAAATACAAAATGTCAGTCATTTAGGCAAAAAGCCGATTTATCAAAAATCAAATTAGCTTACACTCGTTTTTTTTATGTTAAGATCGGCAGACAGGCTGACGGACCACTTGATGGTAGGTGGCTACCGTCGCCTATAACACAAGCAACACCAAAGCTGCTACAAGTGCGCTGCCGACTACAGTAGGATTAAGGATAAGGGTAAGGATTAAGGATAGGGTAAGGATTAGGATTAAGGATAAGGAGGGGATAGGGAAATTGGCTAATTACATAAATAAATAAATAAATAATAAATAATAATAAATAATCGTTACTAATTACATAAATAAATAAAATACTTACTTACTTGAAATTATCACTATAATCTTCAATTTCTTTATATCGGAGTTTCGGGCACGCCACAACAAATAACTAAATAAATAAAAGAGTTCGCCTTCCGCCGTAATTGCTCGTCAACTAACAGCGTCCGTCGATGTGTGCGTGAGGCTATTTGTATGTGTTGTGCGCGATTCCCGGGGACATGAGCGCACGAGCGATAGCATGTGTTTTCCTAAATACCTATTTCGTTAGAATCGCAAAGCTATTCTTTCCTCTTAATGGAAGGAGTTTTACCTTTTTTTAAAAATTAGATTAAACATTCTACACTAAACATGTTTTTAATTCTATTTAATGATATTCTTTCTAATATATTTTTCAATGTGCCTACCAATGACCAATATACGTAGCTGCGAGCGAAAGGCCAGTTAAAAATGAAACAATAGGCCTAGTACTTTCGTGCGCGAGTGAACACATGCGCAAACACACCTCCTCCACTTTCTGCCAGCGTTCTTTTTACGTGGCGCGACCTATAAAATTTTGCACAAAAATTGATTATGCAAAACTGCCTCCGGGCGTCGCACGGATGCTATTTTTTTTTGTAAATTATAAACACAAACTTTTACTTGTTTATCGTTCTTTCCATTACTGTTAACCGTAAAAAAATCCGATAGATAGGTAGAAGAAGATAGATATTTAGAAGAAGTTAGCGTAGAAACAGACAGAGACAGACAGCGACTTTGTCCGCGTGGACTTTGGTCCGATTGGAATAATTTAAAGAGGATTAACTTGTCTATAATCAATCTTAATTATGAAACTACTTAGTTAGATAAGGATTAATAACATGATACGAATATCTTCGATTCTACCCGTGTTTTGATTGACTAATTTGAACAAAAGGGTTATTGTAACTGAACCAATGGTTAGACATATTAGCCTCCCTAACGTTGTTGTGGCCAATGTGTACTATAAAAATTTAGTACATTATTTATGGGCTTCACTTGGGCAAATGACATTTACATTTACAGAACTCGCTGGCGGCGGAGACAATTCAACAGGCCTAGAAATTATGTTTTTTTTTGTTTTTACCATTAGAAATTTTATTTATACAATTTTTTAAACTGACATTAACTTATTAATAGGCACAGGATTCATACGCGCGCAATAATCCGTTTTCGAGAGAATTTACAATAAAAGCCAAATTCTTCTTGTGTTCTAACTTTTTTTCTATTACTTTAACGAAAATTCTAATTAATATAATTGGTTCTTTACACGTTTTAAGTATAATATATATTTTTTTCAAAGCAATTGTCTTCTCTATTTCTTGTAACATCTTCATTAAACAATGGATATTTTTAGTATTTAGCGTTTGTCTCCACCTTATGTATCGTCAATAGTTTTCGCAGCGTACACCAAATAATGACTTTTATGAGCAAATATTTCATACCTTGTGTTGCATTATTGTAATTTTCGTAGGGATCTCTAATTTTTTTGTAAAATAAAATACAACCTATGTTACTCGTTGATAATGTAGTTTTATATGTATAGAATTTTTAAAATCCGTTCAGTAGTTTTTGAGTTTGTCTGAATTTTTTAATACTAAATTTTAAAATTACTTTAAATGTTTATATTTCGAATCAAAAGAATGTTTCACTTTAGTATTCTACGGACTTATAATTTTAGTCTCTATAATTTATGGTTGGTGAACTATTTTTCTCCAACAGTTTTGGAGTATAATAGTTCATACTCAAAACCTCAAGGGACAAAGTGGAATTTTCTCATGGACCTTGCTTTGGTCTACTAAGTAAAATTTTCGATTGCTAAATAAAATTTTCAATACTCGTCCAAAATTTGGATAGGTACCACATTGGCTTCTATAACATTGTATTTAGTCAATTTTAGTCACAATAATTGCATTTGTGTACAATGCGTATACCCACTGAAGGTTAATGCTTGCCGTTATGATAACAGTGTAAAAATAACATCACAATTGATTGCATCCTCATGTCACGAGACTATTTTATTTGTCACCGTTACGCCTTAGTTTATATTTAGAACGTTCGAATTACAGCCTCTTCAAACGGTTCCATTCCCATCAACTGATACTAATGAAACATGTTGTAAGACTGTAATTTTAGCTTGATTTCAATTAAAATCTATCACATACTTTTGCTGTCCTTCTAAATTTGAACTAATCTGCCCCGCAAGTTTTTTTTTGTTTAAAGAGTTTGATATAAACATTTATTCTGAAGAAAATTTAAAGTTTTCCTGGCTTTTGCGTTTTTTGTGTTTTAATGCGGAATAAACAATAATATAGTTTGTTCCCACATTGTTTTTGTTAAGGTCGTCTTAAGACTATGTTACGTCACAAAATCACCGTTATTTTTCAGTGAAAAGATATTCTGTTGATAAAAAATGTTCACGAATATGGTTATTTCATTTTTTTTTATTGTAAGGTCGTCAGACGTAAGTGGACACTTACGTCGTGGACCGTAAGTGTCCACTTGATGTTAGGCCTATAACACAAGCAACGTCACTGGTGCTTGGGAAGGGATTGGGAAGGGATAGAAAAATGGGCTCTGGCATCCCTTACTCATTCACCGTGACTCATGAATGTTGTTATTTTCACCGTGGTCTTCTATAAGGGGGTGGTTTATGCGACCAGATAGACTGCCCAAATGACTGCGAAACGCAGTCTGCCCTGCCACTACTAAAACTACAAGTACATCTACCATCGAATGGTAATCATCATCCATCACCCTGCTTTATCATAAAAAAAATTAATTAACTTTTAGTAAGTAGATTTTTTAAAATTTATGAATAAATAATGCTTTCGCATTTCAATTGGGTAATTTAATTTTTAATTTTAGTTTAAAATTACATAAAAGAGATATTAATGTGTTTATTCGTATTTAAAGGACTGATGAAATGGCAGACCTAGATTTGAATCTTGGTCGGGCCTGCCTGAATCTTTTAAGCACACAAAAGTGGCAAGACCATCGAAATAATATTTAACAATGTCAAAATGAACGTTGGTCGGAGACATTGAGTTAGATAAACTTTAATTTTTCGAAAACAAAATAAATTGGCGACAATATTATACTCCAACGTGCTAACTGTTAATTTAGTCTGAATAAATTAATTGTGAAAATTGAACACAGAAACCGAAATAAAAGGATCCTTCTGAAAGCGGTAATCGATGTAACGGTTACCTGCACATGTATAGGATACACGTACACACTTGGAATATTCAAAAACTCACATGACTGAATGTCACGTGAGTCATTGAGCTGTGTGCGTTACGCAAACATTCGCGTTCTACTAATAATATACTAATATTATAAAGCTGAAGAGTTTGTTTGTTTGTTTGTTTGAACGCGCTAATCTCAGGAACTACTGGTTCGATTTGAAAAATTCTTTTTGTGTTGGATAGTCCATTTATTGAGGAAGGCTATAGGCTACATAACATCACGCTATGATCAATAGTGTTATATATAAGCAGTGTCCAGTGCGGTCCACGCACACGCCTCCGCCGTATGGGCCGCAGTGAAGCGTGGCCGAGTTCACCTAGTCTAAAATAAAAACGCATGTACGAACGAATCCGTGAAATGTTATTTCGGCGGGCAGACACATCACCAGACTGTGGTCATCCGATACTCGATTTTAGTCTATAAAGCGCTTCGCAATAAAATCCACCGCTTGAACCTTTAAAGTCAGTTTAACGCTTATTGAAATAAAGTTTAAAACTCCTTGTAATTTTACTAAGAAATATCTCGTATTCTCGAGAACATAGCGGAAGAAGTTTAAACAGTCTTTAAGTTTTCTTAGATAATAGCGAATTAAAATCATAATTCTCTATTTGTTTCTGCTACTACTTTTAAATTAATACTAATTGTAAATCCCGTATTTCGAGTGGTTAAGATTTTAGCTGACTGTTTGAATTTTAAGGGTTGAAACCTTCAAATTGAAACCTTCAAATTCAATTGCGAAAATTAGCTTTTTAAAGATGTTTCGCTGCTTGTTTTTTTTACGTGATGCCTATAAGAAAAACTTTTTGTAGGTATCTATGTCTATTACATGTAATTGAATAATATGTCTTAATATGTTAGTGTGATGGGCTTTTTTATTTATTTACTAGCCGACCCAGCAGACGTTGTCCTGCCCGAACCAGAAAATAATTCTCTAACCCGATTGTGGCGCAACCTATCGGGTCCAATTTTATTTTCAAACCATGTGTCAATATGACGCGACACTTCACTACAATGAACGATGGTAATTTTTTTTGGATATTGTTCATACAAAAATACTAAAATCGCGATTAAAAAAATGGGGGGTAGGAGGGTGAAAAATACTTTACGACCTATTCTCATAACCTTTACACAAAATTTCATAAGAATCGATCAAGCCGTTTTGGAGGAGTTTTGTTACAAACACTGTGAAACGAGAATTTTATATATTAGATTAAACACTAAATATAATATTGGTTTCATTGCAAAACAGACTGCAAATCATACCTACTTCGAAAGTGAATTTAAAATTTCTGGTCAACATCACATATTGCAGAAATTAATTCACAAATTTCCTGCCATTGTTTTCCCGTAATAACAGTATATATACATCCGCCTCCGGCTTCGTAGGGATGCATTTTTTTTCTGCAAATAAATACCTTCCTTGTTTATCAAAATTTGTTGGGTGATTTAGAATAAGTTAACGGAGAAACAGACAGACGGACAGCAACTAAGCGATCCGCCTTCGGCTTCGCAAGGATGCAATTGTTTTCTGCCAATCTATATACTAATATTATAAAGCTGAAGAGTTTGTTTGTTTGTTTGAACGCACTAATCTCAGGAACTACTGCTTCGAATTGAAAAATTCTTTTTGTTTTGAATAGTCCATTTATCGAGGAAGGCTATAGGCTATATAACATCCCGCTACGATAAATAGTATTATATATAAGCAGTGTCCAGTACCGCGCGCCCAATGCGCACGCCGGCCGCCGTGTGGGCCGCAGCGAAGCGTGACCGGGTTAAGCTAGTTAGTTATATGCACAAACTTTCCTCGTCGATCGCTCTTTCCATTAGTGAAAATCGTATCAAAATCCGGTTGGGTGGTTTAGAATAAGTTAGCGGAGAAAAACAGACAGACGCGGACAGCGACTTCAATTTACAAATGTATATATAGAGATTTAGATAGATTGCTATAGATATAGAAGTCGTATATACTGTTGAATCAATCTGCTTTTTTCTTCTTTTTAATCGTATATGTTAATCGTTATGAACCGACAACTAATAGACTACAATTATTCAAAATTATGGATGATATCATCTTGCAAATTTAAGAACATTTTGTCGAACTGACGACATCTGAGATCGCAAAACATTTGAACAAAACGTCTATTGCTCATTGTTCGCGAATGTTTACAGTGCGCCGAACTCTAGTTGAAAATAATTTTCTGTAAAAATAAATTGTCACGTGCCGAAGGCGGAACTCGAAAAGTAAATAACTATACCACGTATACCATGTTTGTGTTATGCGTCGATAGTGTGATAAGCGTGACAAGCCAACCTAACATACAACACCCATAAGCTCTGTGACCCTAATTTAAAAATCTTTATGATACTGGCGCATTAGTAATTTTGTTGAAAATTTACATAAGTACATATAAAATGTTTTATGATAAATTACTTAATAAATTTCAAACAAAGGTTGTTAAAATTCAAACAAGTTCAGGTATCATCAAAATTTTCTTTACTTTGTGTTACATTGTGAGAAGAATTTTGTCGTGCTAAACCTGGCTTGGCTCCTAATAAAATTTCAAATTGCAAGGTAATAATTCGCGTGACGTAGGTGTATAATATTTATAACCGGATTGGTCTAGTTTAATGGAATTTAAGAGTTTAGGTTTGAAAATTCAAATCATGTGATCGCGATGATAACATAAGTGAAAAAGTACTGTACTTTTTCGTTACTTACTATTAATTCTTATTAGTGTTCGCCCATTTGTCGAAATTCAAGGTAAGGTAAAATATATTTTTTTCCAAAACACTAAAGCTCGTCAGTAACTACTGAACGATGTAAGGAAAATCGGTTAAAAACATTTTAGAAAAAAACGGGACAAGTGCGAGTTGAACTCGTGTGAAGAGGGTTCCGTAAGATTTTACCTATCCGCACAATATTGATTGATATACAATTTTTTTTTAATATCGTGGACTTTTTATAGGTTTTCTTATAATCTATAAGTAGAAAACTAATTTCTGTATTTTTTCAAAACTTTAGGTTCAGTAGTTTCGGAGAAAGGGGGGGGGGATGGTCGGACAGACGGACACACGAGTGATCCTATAAGGGTTCCGTTTTTTTATTCGGACGTACGGAACCCTAAAAAAGGGATCCAAAGTTTATATATATATATTTATATTTATGATAAATATATAATGTATTTATATTTATATAATATAAATTATATTTATATATATTTATATAATATATATATATTATATTTATCTCATGATATTATAACCCTTTAAAACTGGGCCACAAAAATTAAAGATTTCAGAAATGTTATTTGTGTTCCACGATAATGTTTCTTCAACAGTCCTCTGAGGCCTTTGTCTTTTTTGTGCAGTACAAGGGGCCAGCGACAGATGCTAAACTCCTCGGTGAGATGATATTTGGAGCAGTCGCGATGAATTACAAGGGCGTGTCATTCAAGATCCACATTATGGACGATCCAAAAAGGTAAATACTTATGATGTTCAGTTTACGCTTCAGAGATTACAAATTTTTAGCGTGAGCGTGATTTTTAGTTTAAGCTATTGAATATTGTTTCCATTGAATAGATTATAAATTGTGACGTTGTAGGTAATTTAATTTGAATCAAATGCTAAGCACGCAGACGAAGATTATTATACGAAATTTTCAAGTTTATATCAAAAGAGAAATTTTGCTTGAATTCTCGCAATAGTACTTTAGTCACGAGAAGTCTAAATATTTATCTCTGATAGTAAGATTTTTGGGTAGTTTTTTAAGACCATAAAAAAAAACATAAATTTCGCGAAAAGCCTGGGGAGCTGGTAAACTATATGTATATAGTTCTCAAATACATATTTATGTCTGTATATATAATGTATTATATATTTAATTTTATTTTATTCAGGACAACAAACAAATATACAATTGTATTTTAAGGTCAACACATTAAACACAAGTAACTAAAAAGAACATATAAATAATGGTAATTGTACAACAAGCACCGTTATCCACAAATTATAACATAGAAAGAAAAATTAACAAAATATTACTTAATTTTTTTAATGAAAGTATGAATATTTTATCATTGTTTGTATTTATAAATCAGTTTTCACACTTTATACCTACCGTTAACGACTTTATCGTGAGTGTCGTTTTCGGTTCCTTATTGGAGTGACGAAATGAAACTGGTCTCATCCAGATCCCTGTAGAATCACCATAGCACTAGTCAAATTTAACCATGTACGAACAAAGTCAATGCTTCACAGCTATTGCGTAGATGCAGACAAGTGTTCGTAAACAAACAATAGCGTAGATGCATTTAATGCCCCCTAAAGATTTCTCTTTCGTGATGCAACTTTTGTCTTTTGTCCAGTGGCTATATTTAGCTAACTTGGCTGACTTGAATTGTGGGAAAATTCTTAAATATAATGTAGAATTTAATAAAGTACAATATCAAGGTGAACGAGTTTCTAAATGGATCGTCTGAGCTCTTGACCGTTTGAATTAAATTACATTAATTTGTCTGGTCGTTCATTCCGTTTGTGTTCAGCGATTGTTGCTTCCTCGGTGTGTGTTTTAGGATGCCAAAACATTGTTCTCGTACAAACCTAGTTAACTTATTATAAGGACTTGACTGACTAGTTTTTGGAAAAAAAATGTCCCCGGGTTCCGCTACTTTTGAAATTTTGCGATTTTTATATTGCTATTTTTGGAACTGACACTGGCAAAATTATCAGAAAAGATCTGATGGAGCCAAAAATAAAGAAGAAGAATTCCTATAAACAAAACTTAACAAAATATTTGGTAATATTTTTAGCTTTAAAAGTAAAATAAGTATATTGTTTCTTCAAAATTCAAATATCGGTTTAATAAAATAAAAATAAAAAAAATTCACGTACAAAAGAGTTTCACATAAATCTCAACGTAGAAATTTATGTAAAACCCTGTTGCAATTAGTATTTTTGATTCACTAAAAACAACTTATAAGCTACTAGCTTTTGCTCTGCGACTGCGTCCGAGTCCCTCGGAAACTGTATCATTTTCTGATGAAAGGTGTCCCCTACGTCCTTCTTTGTACCCTTGACAATGTGTATGCAAAATTTTATAATGATCGGTTGAGTAGTTGAAGCGTGAAAGCGTGAAAACAAGCACTCACTTTCTCATTCACATTTATAATATTAGGTAAGATAGATATACATATATTTTTAAATGTGGGAGGCGTTTTAATTTTCAGTTGATAACTGGATTCGCGGACGGATACGAATTCACCGTCCCCGTTATATATAGATTTGCTTAAATTGAATATTATATTGTCTTTGAATATTATATTAATCTATACTAATATTAATAGTTTGTTTGTTTGAATGCGCAAATCTAAGGAACTACCGCTTCGAATTGAAAAATTCTTTTTGTTTTGAATAGTCCATTTATCGAGGAAGGCTATAGGCGCTACGATATATAGTATTATATATAAGCAGTGTCCAGTACCGCGCGCCCCATGCGCACGCCGCCGCCGTATGGGCCGCAGCGAAGCGTGGCCGAGTTCAGCTAGTTAAAAAATAAATTCTTCTTGAATGAATGAATTTTTTTTAATATTAATCGCTATTTAGTTTTCCGTGTAGTTTTTTTGTTTACTTACTGCGAATAAAGTTGCACGCACACTAATAAACTTATTAACCGGTATACTCAGCTTACCTCATAGTCACGTGCATTTACAACGAAGACTTAACGATGTAGTCTTTTTTTAAATTTAATCACACCTTATTGTAGATGGATTCGAATCAATTGGTAGTACAGAATATGCATATACATATGCAACTATTTATTGTATCCATATCCAAAACATACTATAGAAACGTTGTTGGGCACTTTGTTTTAGAAATTGGTTATCTTAACGGGTATTAGGGAATAGCTCACTAAAACGAAGACTATAGTACTAATGACACCTTTGATGATGGGTCAGAAAATAAGAAATCATTTTATAACACGATGGATGAATAATGCTAATGAAACGTTGTGAAAAGATGATTTTTTTTCATCGGGATCGATTTTTTTTCTGACCCATCATCAGTGTCATTAGTACTGCCTGTCTTCTGTCTTCGTTTTCGGGAGCGGTGCCCTAATACCCGTTATATTTTTAAATTATTATAATCAACAAACGATACGCGATACAAACCATTGTCCATTGTCTCCATGGAAGTAGGTACTTTTTTTGAAAACCATTTTGCTAGGGTTCTGCCGCTTTTTCCGGTTGCTAAAGTGGCCCTCCTTATGCTTAAGTTATATAAAATAGATGTTAGTCGAGGGTATTGAATTATTGTATTGAAAGGTTGTAAGCGAATTATTTATTTAATGTTTCGTTCGTAGATTGATGTGCACGAAAGTGTTCCGCGTGCCAACTGCTCGCCGCGTGAGTCGCATGGAGAAAAAGAACAACGAGGCGAACAGCAACGGCGAATTACGTAACAGTTCTAAACCTCTCAACGTGCCCTCGCAAAGGGACGAGGGTGTTTCGTTGAGCTTTTCCTTGGATAGAGGAGATTCGGGTAAAAAAGCCACACTTTATTTACACCTTTAAATAATATATTATGATACATTAACTTCTATATACTAAAACATATAAAATGCATAATACGTATCTTAGAAATAGCTTTTTCAAATGTTATGTATTATTTTACTGATTTTAAAACTAGCATTTGTTCAAAGAGTTCGTCTTTCAAATTCCGTGTATGTGGCCTCATAATCATTCCACCAAACGAAAATAATAGCAAGTATTATATTTAGGAAGTAATTTTGAATTTAAAAATGAAAAATAAAAAATATGTTATTTTTTAAATAAATAAAATATAATAATACTTATCTATAAAGTAATTACTTAAATATTTATATAGAGTTTTAGCTATAAAGTAACTAAATATTATATAAAGTACGTTTGAAATAAAATATATTTAAAAATTAGTGTTTCAAATGCAAATTGAAAATAGATATGTTGTATTTCCATGTTGTATTTTTTTTCTTAAATTACTAAAATGCTTTCAATTAAATATGTTAAGATGATTTATTCTACATAGGAGTAAAAAAAAGTTTTTTTTTTATCAATAATTAGGAATTTATTGTGAAGGATTGAAGGATTGTCCATCACAAGCAACTATTTTCCCATCTTTCAAGCAGCATTCGGATACCACGTCTGAAGAACTCTTCATCTTTTGAGGCTATCCCGAATCAACCAAATTTTTGATATCTTCATATGATGTAAAGTACTGTTCAGACAGACCATGATGTGTTATCGAACGAAATAAATGATAGAGGGACGGCGCCGGCGGGCGGCGCAATGATGCGTTGGTAACTTCCCAAGCAAATGTTTTCAAATAGTTTTTGACCGGAACCGCGTTATCATGTAGGAGAACAATTTTGTCGTGTCTGTTGAGAATAATCGGTTGAGTAGTTAGGCGTAAAAAGTTGACAGACAGACAGAGTCTTAGTAAGAATTAACTTTAGTTATAGAATATCGTTGTCCATCAAAGAAAAGAGACTCCTAACTTCCCGTTATTTATAATGTACTTACGTAAAATAAATAATGTACCCATTACATTTCTGAAGACATACAATGAAATAAACGATATTATCTGAAATTAGCACAATATAGTACTACGGGAATCTTTTTTCTTTACTTGCAAGTGTGATCCATAAGTAAAATGAAAAGTTTTTTTTTTTCGTTTAAAAAAGGGCTCCTGGGTCCGCAAATTTTCTAGCTTCTAGTTTAACAAAAGCATAATAATATAGGCGATCGTTGCCACCTACCATCAAGTAGACCGTCAGCCTATCAACCTTATTTCTGTAAAATGTCATTGTATAGAATTTAAAATTCTTAATATACACTTTAAAATTGTAAAGGTTGACAGACTCTAGAAAACGCCGAACGGCGTTTTCCACACCTGAGAAGGAATTAGTATTTTTTTAACATTGTTGTTGCGACTTGCGAACATTAATTCGCAAACAATATTATAATACTTCAATAAAATTTATACGAGTGACTCCATCTTTGTAAATCATTATTTGATCTAGTTATGAGTAATTTAAATTTAATGCCTGCCGACGTTTGCCGCATTGAATGTCTTTGCTAACTTTTTAAAAGTATTATTAAATTTTGGTACAGGCTACTGTGGGGAATTGTCACCACACAGCAGCGTCGACTCCACCAACGATTATTTCTCCATGTTCAATGTGTGCGACGGGAAAACATCACAAGACGACCTCTACTCATTCCGTTGTGAGTATGATTTTTGTCTGGCAACATTGATCATCTCTTACAGAAGATACCCATTATTCATTCATTTTTTCCCTATATTCTATATATAGGATATAGGATATTGAATACACGGTTATAGGATTTCTTTTTACATAAATATCGGCAGCCCAATGGTCCGTTCAAAGGAAGTGGCTACTTATATATGATCACAAGTAACGTTAGGGATCTTTTAGCTACGCACATGTGCTGTTTTTCACGGTCATCTTATTTAATGGGTTGGTTTTTGTTCGTAACAGCGGAACACAGTGTAAATCAATTTGATACGGTTTTCACTAATGTTAGGAGCGATAAACAAGTAAGGTTTCTGTATATAAGTTGCAGAAAAAAATTGCATCCGTGCGAAGCCGGGGTGACTCGCTATAGTTTTATATATATTAAAAAAAAAACTCGATTTCCCAAAATCTCACAAATATAGTAGGTAAAATTAGGTCAACAATCTAGAACCAGCATCGAGTTTAATAGTACTTAGGCAATAAATTCATAATTATCTTCTTTGTTCAAGTGTTTACATTGGACTACACTGTTTAACTAACATTTTATTTTTCCTTTTTTTTACAATACTTTTGTTCTAGAATCGGTTTGTTTGAAGTATTTAATATTTTTAATACCTCGCATTATAGTTTACGCAGAGTAAACACGTTTCACTAGATTTTTCTAGTTCACACAGTATTTTATAGCGCTTTCACTAATCACAAAATTACGAGCTGCAATATAACGATGAAGTTATCGCGTCCTTAAAAAACCCATAATATTTGCGAAAATAAAATTATAAGGTCAATTGGTAGCTGGCGTTAGAGCGTTAGAACACAATAAAGTTCATTTTTACAAATATACTCAATTTTCGGATATATTTTGGACCTGTTTGTGTTTTATGAGCAGCACCAGCTGGTCGTAAACTAAGCACTTCGAGTAACGGCAGCTGGCACAGGAGAACGTTTCACAATATGGTGACGAGGTTTGAGCTGGGCAGCTCCAACTCACTCTGCGTACCTTCATACACTGGTTCTAGTTCACAGGTTTGACTTTTTTTTATTAATTAATTAATTTAATGAATTACCTTTGCAAATAATTAATTTAATGAATCGTTTGGAGAGTTTAGATCCAAGCTGTCTGCTATCTTAAGTTTTTGAATGGCATGTTTTGATGGCAGTGATCATGAAAAATATTTTTAATGAGATAAAAAGCTTAATGAGGATAAAAGAAATATAGAGCTAAATTTCCTTTTCATATTTTCTAATCTTTTCCGTTCTTTCGTGTATACGCAAGTTAATTCCTTGTCCTTGTTAGATTTAGTAGTGAACATTCAATTTTTGAAGATAAAGAAATTGGAAATAAAATGTATCCGAATACAGTTATAAAATGCAGTCCAGTGAACAGAGACACCAAGAGTTTTAACTTTCACGATAAATTAATATAATGTTATTATTTTTTTAATAATTGACATGTTACGGCAGTATAGGCTTCGCGTTTTGCAATTCTATGAATATTCAATCAATGAGTTATCCTAATCCTTACATGTCATAAATGTGGACGAAGTCGCGGGCACCAGCTAGTAATATTATAAATGCTAAAATGTATGTTTGTATGTTTGTTACTTAATTTAAAAAAAGCGGCTGAACGGATTTGGATGAAATTTAGCACACAGGTAGTTTATTACCTGGACTAATATTAAAGGATACTTTTTATCCTGGAGAAATATTACGTTCCTGTGGGATTTTCAAAAAACGAACTACAGCGCGTACGAAGTCGCGGGCACAGCTAGTATAATATAAAAAAGACCCGCCACTCTTTAATACATGGTTCAATGGATTAAGTGTCCGAGTAAACAGAAAAACAGCTCAAATAATAATTAATGGTTTTATTAATGGTAGGTGGCTGCTACAAACGCTAAAAAAGCTTTGGTATTTCCCAAATTGCAAATAATGAAATTTACAGTACATAGCAATAAAATAACAGGATAATGTTGTGTGTGGTGTTAAAATAACAATTTTCCCGTTCATACTTAACGTTGAAGTTAGTTTCTTAGAACTTACATTTTTGCAATTTTATTCTATAAACTTATTGTCTTGTTCTTCGATTATTCTATAAACTTAATTGTGATAATGTGTTTTAATAAAACACTCGTTTTTTTAAAACATGTTATAGATAAGTATAATTTTAATTCCCAAAATTACAAAAAAAAAACTTGAAACTAATTATGTAGTTCCAAAAATATATACAATTAAAAAAAAAGAAGTTTTGATTTGTTTCCGATTTGACCTAAGATACTGAGGAGTTTTATTTTCATTAAGTAGATTTTTTAAACGTAAAAGCCGGTAGACAGGCTCTCGATGCACTTATGGTCGGTGACTACCATTGCATACATAATAATACAAGCAATTCTATTGGTGTTGCAAGTGCGCTGCCGACCTTGATATGTCGAAGGATAAGGAGGGAATAGTGGAAAGCCACTTATTGAAACACAACAGCACATGTGCTGTTGTTTCTGTAAGTGAGTGGTTACTGCTACCTGATGGGTTGCCCAATTTATTGTGTGTTACATTTTAATGAAATGCGTATTACCTAAATTTTACGAAATATATCAACTTTTTAGGTAACAAAACTTTTTAGTTAACATATTTTATATTAATAAAGGTAAAATTGTACGCTAGTTTGATTCTTTCAACAATAGATCGATAGTTATGGCTGTACTCTTCAAGAGAAACAGATCGGAAATTTCGCTTTTAGTTGTTTAACTTAGTATAAAATGGAAATTAGATTGTTTCATCGATTAAAAGGTGTAAACGATGATTACATTTTATCACTTTATTGCTGTTTGTTTACTTAATAGTCATTATCTTTGGAGTCACGTGATGAATCACATGAATGACCACGACCATTCAGTCATGTGAGCCGTTATCACAAGAGTGACACATACGCTCCTAATGCGATAGGAAACGCTAAGTGACGGGGAATAGCTTTGTCTCTATCTAACCGCTATTATAATATATTACTTGTACAGATTTCGATGGACCTAACGGTCACAGGATGCACCGAAGCTTTAAAAATGTTTCTATACGAAAACTACTTGCCTAGTATTGTCAAGTCTTAGTAATTTAAACTGCATGGGCATTTCATCATTATAAAGCAACGCTCAATTATAATTTTTATCTCCGAATATTAGAAAGTGAGGCTATAATGATTTTTTCCTTTATTCGGTTTGCAAAACAGCACACCATCTAATATAAAAAAATAATATCAATTAGAAGAAACTCTACAATTATTGTGCCTTTCACGATGCAAACACAACATAATTAAACAAAGTGACAGTAAGATATAAATAATAATAAACAAAAAAGATACAAAAATAAAAGAAAAAGCAATACCTAATACAAAATAAGAAATAAATAAAAATTAAAAAAATAGCTTAAATAAATACATACATATTATGTATTCTAAGTTTAATCTTCAAAGAGATCAAATAACCAGAAAAAATGACAAAGTTCTTTTGTAGTGAGTTAATGGCCCTACACAGGCGTGGAAGAGGAGAATGTTGGCCCATGTTCGTCTTTGATGAGGGCGGAGTGAGAGTTCTTCTGTTGCGCAGGCGACTGAGAATTTGGAACAGAGAAATTCAGGCGCTCAAGGCGATCAGGCGAGTCAATGTAGCCCCGGATCAACTTAAAGGCGAATAGAGCGTCACAAATTCTCCTTCGAGCACGCAAAGTCGAAAGCCCATATTCCTTAGCTCGCTGTTCATAAGATTGCAGCTTGTCGCACTTTCCTTCGGCATAAGTTAATCAATATAAGAATCTCTTTTGAGTGCGTTCAATGCGGTCGATGTGAACCTGGCAAGTGGGATTCCACACCACGCTACATTATTTCGGAATGATGCAGTGAACTGCGCATTACATTATTGGGGAGTTAATTATATTCTAATAACTTGGACATCAGCTACACAATCTACTTATCGCCAATCACAAATACACGATAATATAATCAACAGCTTCGACTCAATAGTTGGCAATAACAAAGTGTACACTTTTGATTATATGAAGTAAATTTATGGATATTACATTTTTATAATATGACGCGAAAATTCAAGACTAAGACTCGCGTCATTTTACTCGCTTTTTCATAGATGTTTTAGGGAGTAGCTGCACACGTGCAGCTGGTGGCGACCACTAGCTACAGCAGTGTCTGATACGCCACTCGTAGCTGGGTATGTTGCATTATATACACGATCTCATTACGTCGTTTGCGCCCAGTTTTAAAACACTTATTAATTCAGGTTTATTTTTGCTTGCTATGAAACTGCATATTCCACGAAAACTGTTATTGCTTATTACCCAAAATCGCATACGTACGTACAAAATTTAAGACTGTGTTGGTGTAAATAAAATAAATACTCTTCAAAATAATTGAACTGTGGGTAATTTCTGTCACGTGACTGCATAAAGGGTCCTTAAGCAGTCACATGACACTAACGGCGTTCTACATCTGACATCAAGTAACATTTGTTACTAGTCTAAACACTGTAAATATAACTTGATGTAATTTCTGATATCATTATTACAAATATATCAGAAATCCGCAGAGCGTATAGGCAGTTTTATCGGGAGTCGACTTTAATCACACAAGGCGAAAGCAAGGTTGACCCATGGTTGTAGTTTAATCACAATATAAATCTTGGGTTTCTTTCTTGAACGTCAAGAATTTAAAATTCAAAAGTATATTTCATTATCTAAATATACAAATAAACTGTCTTATTTTATGACAATATGTGATAACCTTGAGTACCATTTCTGAATTATAAAAATATTTGTATCGTTGTAATCTGATCGTCCTACGATCGAGAGGACAAAAGCGGTCGTACCAATACAAAGTTCTGAGCGAATAGATAAGACTTATTACTTAATTAATACTATTTTAGTAAAGAATTTAGTATTACTTAATTGCCACTTTAAATATACTTCATTTTTAAAGTTTTTTTTTAAACGACAGGAAAATGATATGATTTCTTAATTCCGTTCTGAGTATATGTGTGAGATTAAGTGATACTGTTTTAAAGTAAATAATCTTTTATTAATATTCCAATTCTCGGCAATTCCAAGTGTGTAAACGAATATTTGCAAAGTTGTCTCTGGTCTACAACTACTATGACTAGAGTATAAACTAGTATAGTGAACCTTAGCTAATGGTTTTGTGTTTGTAGTAATTTTTTAATATTAATTTATTTAAATATATGTTTGTCCATCTAGATATACAGCAATAGTTCTACGAGTGGAACCAATGAGAGTCTAGCTAGCGCTTGTTCTTCTGTGATGACCCAGCGGAAGAACAAACTTGGATTAGCGCTACTCATCACAGTTACCGAATCCGGTGATGTGTAAGTACTTTTTATAAACACCAGAGTTTAAAACTGTTTAAATACTTAACCTACTCTAATTTTTCAAATGTTGAAATGATTGCCCGTATTTTTCCTTCACGTTTTTCCTCTCAAATATTCCACACTAACCGTACATTACGCCATTTAGTTCAATGATGGAGAAAAAAGTTCTAACAAGACTCCATCTAGTTTGGAAACTAAATTGTATTATCCCATGAGAGTAAAAATTATCCTATTTTTTAATCCAGGACATTGACTCGCATGTGTCTATAGTAATAAACATCCACGCATTTTCACTAACTTTTGCGTTTGTAAAATTAGTAAAATTGTGGATTTAGCTCCTCTGTAAGTTATTATAATGGTTATTGTACAAAAGTCGAATAATGTCCCAAAGGCTTGAAATTTATTTTAAGTCAGTTGCGCAATAAGTCACCTCAAGGTTTGATTTTTTTTATCTAAAAGTCCTACATATATCATTGACATTGATTTTTGATGCTTATACAGTGATAACGTGACGGAAAGTTATGACGAATTCTTCATTATACACAGTTACACGTGGAGCTACTTTAGAAACACAGTTACGAGTCTGCATCTAATCTCGAACGAAAACTTCTTGAGGAAACCTGTCGTCAACTATTTAATTTAGAAGTCTAGAAATCTTTGAATAAAATCCTGATAATGTGCTGTTGATTACTATAAAGTCCTATATATCTCCTCAAATTGAGGTGAAACCTGTGCCCAATATTTGGACAAAATGTAATAGGCTAATACAAATGGAGATAGACTATATCAATCAATTATTATTGTGGGATATTGCACGGTATCGGGATTTTGTTGAAAGCTTATGCAAATGACATATTTTCATACTTATAAGTACATTAAAATTTTGGTTATTGAATAATTCGTAACAAATTATTCAAGTTTAGTTATCACTACTTTTATCGGTCATTTCTCGTTTTTGACACTGATTTGTGATGTTGTTCATAAAAAGTGAAAACATCTTGCTGTAACGGAAGGTCAACGATGATTAAATTTCAATACATTGTTGTCTGTTTATAGTTGCCTTGTCTGTTTATCGTACGTCATTACAGCATTATCATATTTATTTAGGGATCTAGTAAGAAGATGTATGGAGCATTCTCCGCAGCTGCAGTCGGTTGTATGTCGGCTGCGTATGGCCACACTGAGCGCGGGCGCGGGCGGCGGTTTCGTGGCCACACTCCATAGAGCTGCTGTAGACGCAGCAAGATGGTATAGTAAACATTTATGTTATAAATAGGCGTTGGAATAATCAGTGATAGCCTAGTGGGCGGAACATGCACAGACCATGCAGATTGTAGTCCCAAATAGTCCCAATCTCTTTTGGGCCTGCATCTCTCAGTCTTTTTAAACTGTGAAAAAAAAGGGTATCGTATTTTTTGATGAAAGAAATCTAATTAGGTATTAATTTGTAGGGAAAAACGTAACATAAAGTTACCAAAACAAACAATGAAATGAAATAAATTTATGTTTATTAGATCGCTACTAAATTTCACAGGATTACCGGCTGGGCTAATCGGAATATTGTCTGTAAATTTCATCAAAATTGTTTGAGCGGTTTTGGAGTCAATGGGGAACATACATACATCCATTTTTTATATATGTAATCATCTTAGTCGTAGGACGTCCACTGCTAAACATAAGCCTCCACCACAATTTTCCAAAAGGATGATCAGAAGTAGCTTAGATCCACCGTCGACACGCGGCCTTTATCAGGTCGTTGGTCTACCTTGTGGGTGGATGTCCTACATTGCGTTTGACGGTCCGTGGCCCCTCGAGGACTTTCCGACACCAACGGCCGTCGACTATCCACACTATGTGTCCAGCCCATTGCCATTTCAACTTACTAATGAATACTTAACAAAATAGATTTCAAGGGCTAAGGAAATGGATACCATGGATTCAGATCTTCCCACCTTCTTTATTCTTTATTCTATCAAGCCAGCGCACTTGCGCCTCTTTGGTTGACAAAAAAAAAAATCAAAATCTGTCTGGGAACTTACGGTTTGCCATAAATTATTTTTTTGTTATTTCAGGTTAACTGATCTCATGTACGGCCCTCGTCTGCAACCTATATGGCTCTCACTGGTCACTAGTGAGCCACGAACAGCCAACAAAATGGCCGACACAATGCTCTCAGACTTTTGTTCTGTTTTGTCTATCGGAGACACGAAGAACACTAATTTGTAAGTTTATTTTCTATTTATTTACAATTCAATGTCACTACTTAAAAAAATCACAATTCTGATCATAAAATCACTATTAAACACAATTGATCGGCGAAAACGGCTTTCATATTGTTTTTGAATTGTGTCAGAAAACAAGAGAGATGTCAATTAAGGTATATTTTTATTGTGTATATAATTGTAAGAATGTGATATTTGTAAGATTGTATGACTGACAGGCAGACGGTCCATTAGAAGTATATCGTCAATTGACCACCCCAATCTTAGCGGACACGATAGGTTAAAGGATAAGGGAATTGGAAATGGCTAATGTCAAATTATCAACATTCAGGAATATTAAACGAATAAAGTCCAAGTAATATTTAAAAAAAAAATGTATATTCTAAAAACCGTGGTCCAATCAATTAACAACAATTAGACTATAAGTTGATGTCAACATCGCTGTCAAAGTTTGACATGATGTTTACAATGTTAGGAGTGATACTTTAAGATTGACAATGACAAGCGTGAAACGCAACTTTATTTTTAAATGTAGGCAGAGGAACAACCTGTAATGATTCCGATGACGTCGCTAAGATCAAATGAATGTCATTTACTAATTCCAAGTTTTTTTATTACCACAATTATTTCGACAAGTTTACGCATTTGTAGGCCAATATAAAATTAATATTATAAACAAATTTCATTACTAATTAAGGGTTAGTTCACACGTCGCCGGCGAGTAATTAAGTGTAGTAAATAAGTTCTATATTCTCTATTGCTATCTTAAAAGCGTGCGCTGCGCCGCTTTCCGATGTAAGCTGACCCAGCTATTTAGACCCTCGATTAAAATCCCAATATATTATGTACAATTCTGTTCTACCGTCAATTATAAGAGCTAAATTAAAAAACAATATTTACTATTACCATTAGTGAGTTTGAAATACTTCAAATGGTTTTATTTAACTATCAACTACGTGTTACATGATCTATTTTTGAATATAATAGAATTCACAATAGATAAAGTTGACTATCTTGTTATAACTTCGACAAAGATAGTCATAAAAGTTTAAAATGTAAAGTCAATACTAACTTGTAAATCATTGCTGTATATATGATTTCACTAAGTGTGTGTCTTGAATAATACGTGACGTAGTTTATGCATAACTTACCTACTGTTTACACAAATCACATGGTGGTCTTAAGGCGACGGTGTTTTTTAAATATACATTACACTATGTAGTGTATGATTGCTTGCTATTTTTAAGAAATAAAAAAAGGCCTTTAAATGACGATTATAATTCTAAAATCACTTACCCCTATATTATTCAAATTTATTTAGGTTTTAAGGAAATTGGCATTTAGTATGACGAAAGCGCTCCCATTTGACGCCATAAACTACATTTTAAAGGCGCGACCGACTAACCTTCACACCGCCCTGTCACACTGGTGTGATGATTAGGAAATATTTTGTGCCACTAGTCAAAGATGCCAGTGTCTGTCTCCCCATTCCCATATGGATCCTTATCAGTTATCGTTTCAGGATCAGAAGCGTCCTTGCAGAAGCGTCCTTAATGGACTCGCGTCTAATGCCTTCACGTCAAATTTTCATTAACAAAAAACCATAGCTAACAACTATGATCACAATTGACCGGAATTACAGCTATGATTACATAGCCAAATACATCCTGCTACTGCTAAAACGAGTAGTTTGTTGTCTATTAAGTAATTTCAACATTGGATGTGACCAATGAAAAATGGTTTCAGGGTTTTAAGTTTATTATGAATGTTTTTATTGCGTTCTTTTAATAATTGTATTTTTATGTCTTTTGGGTTTAGTTTTGTCCCGACCATTGATTTGACCCACCATTTAATTATAAAAAAAATGGGATTTTCTAATTTTGTCCAAACTAGTTTACCGAACCCATTGCATGTTCGCGCTATTACTTCGTTCTCGCTTAGTGTCTTTTTTTCCAGGGTCCTAAAGGATTGTAGCGTGATGTTAACTTTCTTCAAAAATTGGGCTATCAAATGCAAAAGTATATTTTTTCAAATCGATTGATAGCTCCCGAGACTAGCACTTTCAAACAAACTCTTCAGTTTTATTGTTTACTAGCGACCCGCCCCTCGCTTCGCACGCAGTTGAAATTTTCAAAAATCCTTTCTTAGCGGATGCTTTAAATTATAAAATTAACCTATATTCCAAATTTCAGCTTTCTTGACTTAGTAGTTTGGGCTGTGCGTTGATAGTCAGTCACGACAAACGATTTTAAAAGTATATCTAATGGTCGCTTTTATAATTTGCCGTGGCATGGCACGGCACGGTAATACCTTGGACGTCTCAGGTATTTTTGTGGCCGTCGACGGCATACCGTGCCGTAGGTCGGTTTTATAATTTGCCGTAAAATCATTATAATATGCTTTGCGCCTTCAAAGTGCGGACGTTGTTTTCGAAGAGACAGCGACTACTTATTCTTTATTTGTTGTATTTACGACGTAGAAAAAAACATATTACAAGAAAGTATTGGCAACATTCGCTTTTAAAAGTAAAATATTTAGAAGGATTTTACTACACCCTATTTGATAAGCTCAAGGAAGACCCAAATTCCAAGAAACGGAATATTTTGTTCCATGCCTTTTCTTTAAGAACTTTATCTTTAAAAGCGTCTAATGATTTGTCCCATAAGCATGGTCTTGTTTCAACAAGTTCCAGTAAAGTTACTACGTCGTATTTAAATAACATCATTTTGCTTGTATCTACCGCTTACGCAAAACTGGAGCCGCCTCGCACCCGACTACGCACGCACACAACTACAAATTCCTTGTACGTACACACTACACTCTCAACACTGCCGCGACGATTTGATGGGGAGCAGAGTGTGCTACGGCGACGGCACGGTAGACCGTTGCTGTTCACAGCATGCCGTTGCCGTGGACGATAAATTAAAAAGCGTCTGCATACAATTGCATACATTTTGCTTTCCTATTTTACCGTGACGGTAAAAACGTGCCGTGCCGTGCCGTGTCACGGGAAATTATAAAAGCGACCAATCGGCCAGTTGGATAAGTACTTTTTATTTGTCAAATATAGAGATGTTTTGTTTTTAAATGTGTCGCACCGTCAAGTAGAGGTTCATATTTGAGAATTGAATGTATGAAGTTTATGAGAATTGCGGCAGTGTGCAGCCTTAAGTACACCCACCTATAGTTGCTAATCAATCTATGTAATTTTGAGTTTTTTTGGACACCGTCCAAAATTCGTTGCGATATACGTGCTTTTTGTTAAATAAAATAATAAATTTTAACACATTTCGACGCGATCTTTTCGTTAGTTAATTACAAGAGACGTGTGAATGAAATTCTGTCTTGTACTAAACGTGGGTATCGGTTATTTATGGAATAGTTTGGCTACTTCATTTACGCGTTGTGTTTACGTATTTTTCACGTGATCACAAAGAGTGACATTAACAAATCGTTAGAACAGGTTGTGTAATGGGGAATGCGGAACGTGGGTGAGACTGATATATTTAATTTTTTTCACTGATTGTTTAAAATAACACACACGCTGCAATAGACAATCTTCTCAATGCTTCCCGCATTAGCTCCTAACTTCGTATTTCCTTTTGAGATAAGGAATAAATGAATGTTTATATAAATCGCTAAGACTAAACACTCCAATTGTATGGCCCTCAAAGTAAGCACTTATAAGTTTGTGGTATGGGATAAAACTTCCCATCCAGACCAGAATCAACTATGTAAAATTCATTTTCAAAGTTGGCCCTGCCGGGAATCGAACCCGGGACTCCTGAGTGAAGCGCTAAGAGGCAAGCCCCTTAACCACTCGACCAAGGGGCTCAAAATGAGAAGTGACAGAACCTAACTTTTTGCTACAGTAAGAAAAGACAAATGGCGGTCGAATTTAGTGGCTCTACCGCTTGACTTTCAAAACCGCAGAGTTAGGATCTAACCCTGGTCGGGTCTGCTACCTAGTTGTATATGAGCCCGATGATGACTTCTAAAAGCCAATGTAATAAAGGCGTATATTCCTGTTTCAGCTTCATCAGCACGCTACTGACTCACGTACTCACATACCACCTGGGATGGGTGACGACTGTCAGCCCCTTTGACGTCATCGAACCGCAACACTGCCCCACAAGAGGGCCTCAGAGGCCTTACAATGTCCTTTGGGCTCAACTCAACGACCTATGCGGAAGTATCGGTTTTCCACCGCGATCCGCGAAAACCATCATCAGCGGCGAGAAGAACACGCCATTCATTAATAAATTACTCGTCACTCTCACATACTTTTTGCGTTGCGGTGACGTTAAAAGGACAGATTTCGAACAGTACAAGTTCGCGTTGATGGAGGGGAAAGTGATTAGTGTAAATGAATACGAATCGGAACTAAATCGTAGTACAAGTGAAGTGGATAACCAAGCGGTTTTCATGGACAGCTTGAAAGTGCCATCAGTGAATATGCCTAAAAGTGACAGTAGTGTCAGTACTCTGGTCGCGAGCGAAGTAAGTGTGAAAAGGTCGACGACGCTCGCGAATCTTAACGAAACGCTCTCTAACAACGAACCGATAAGGGGAGAATCGTCCGCTTGCAGCATGCGAAGGAATGCCACCACCACAATGTTGCTACCGCTCTCATCCAGTTTACAGTCAAGCGAGAGTTCGCTGTCGGTCGAATCGGAGTCGGATCAGAAGGTCGTTTTCGTTTTGGGCGAAGATGAAAAACTGGTGGGAATAAAAAATAAATCGGCAAGTGGCAGGAGCGTTAAGAAGTCTTCCAAAGTCCATAACGAACCGGACGAGCAAAGGAGTTGCTATCCGGTAAAATGTTCCAGTCCGTCGCGTTGCTGCTTGCAAACACTTCAACATTCCAAGCCAATAAAACATTCCGGTTTTAAATTCGAATTTGATAAGTACCCGCAGATAGTCACTAATTATATGAAGAGCAAGAACCTAGAGATATTAGACAGACACTATATAGGTAAGCCGGGGAATTTGAAGCTAGACAATTTCCAGTTCGACCCCACGGTTGTGCCGCCCATACAGGAGGAGAGATGTGAAACGTGTTACAAGTGTCAACTAATGGATTCTATGCTGCAGACTCCTACGAACGCCTCCGAATTTGAATATTTGAACGATGTACCGAGGCAGCTAGAGCCTCAATATGCTAAAGAGACTTTTATAGAGGCGGTAGAGGTTATTGACGATATGTCGCCTAAAACTTTTGTTAGGCAAAGAAAGCATAGCACTGTAGTTGTAAACGTCACAAAGTCTCCAGACGACACAAATCCGAATGTATCAGTAGAACAACAGAAGGTGGAAACGAGGAGAGTAAAGGGGGTGAGAGCAGATAAGTTAGTGGATGTCAAGCGTGTTGTGGAGTTCCCAATTAGTTCAGTATCGAGAGCGCGGTTAAAACAACCTACGCATTCGGGCTTCGATGCCACTTTGCTCGGGGGGATTACGGACCACTATGTACCTGATTTAATTTTACAAGGTAAGGCTTTTTTATTAATTTTATTAACAATACTTTAATAAGGATATATGAAAATGTATAAGAAGATGACTCGCCTAAGTTATCTTCTATCTAAATCATAACAGTTTACTGGCAACCAAATATGCCGCCAAACTTAATAGGATAAGGCATAAGGGGAGATATTCCTTATTCTTATATTTTTTTATTAAACCTTGAAAACTTCCCTATGTTGGTTTATAAAATAGATAATTTTATCAAAAACTTGTGTACTAGTTTAGATGTAAAACATAAAAACGACCAGATGAAACTGTTGCCAATGAAGACTTTAAGTGTAAAATATTCCTTCATATCTAACACCTTTATAGTGTAATTTCAAATATATGCTTTACTAGTTCAGCTTTTATGTATTTATTTGTTTATTTCACTTCAGGGACGTTAGCAGATTCGAAAAGTTGGGAGAATGAACTGAGGCAAGATTTGGAGTTAACATCATACCTCAACAAGAAGTTTGATTTGCCAACACAGACGGTAGCCATTGTTGGTGATACAAACACTTGGTGAGCTATTTTTCTATGCTTTTATTTCGTAGACAGTTAAGCAGTGTGCTTGATGGAAAGCGATACATATAAATGTCATCTTAATACATGTAACTTTGTTTTGTGTTTGATGAAAAAAAAAAAGAATTGAATAATATAAGATAGGTATCGAATGTCATAAGAACAAACTTTGTGTTATGTTGCATTAGTATTAGGGAGATAACTCGTGGGGATGAATTTTTCTTTCTTCTCTTTTCCTCGGGCATTTTACGCAGTCTTGCGACCTTTGTGTATACATTCTGCCCTTTTATACTTGCGCAAACTTGGTTTATGCCATAAATCTTCACTCATAGTGATGAGCCTTGGGAAATAGTAAAAATGAATTGATCAACTGTGATATATGTAATCGACTCAACATAACCATACACATGTATATAACTGCAACCATATGATGTAAATTTGTCAACAGAAAAACATGAAGAACAGTAACATTATATATTCTAGAAAGTAGAAAATGGGTTTGTTCGCATAAGGACAGATTCGCAAAAAGACAGATTCTCAAAAAGACAAACCAGTCAAGTCAGTCAGTCAATTAGTTAATAACGGTACAAATTACTATGTTTTCCTGCGCCGTTAAACATCCTGTTATTTCTGATGGTTACTGCCGCTAAACGGACTTACCAAATGACTGCGATACGCTCCGTGCCCTGCCAATACTTAAATGCATGCATTTGTTGAATGCAGATTTTGTTTACATTGTAGACTCATTGAGCCTGAATTGGTGTGGTAGATATAATCGAACCTTTTGTGTATGTCACAGGGAGGTGCGAGTGGTGAGTCGCGGGTGTGCGGGGTGCGGTGGTGCGGGAGGGATGTCTGCGTTGGTCGGAGCCATGCTCGACGCACTACCAGTCATGTGGAGAGCCAAAGTGCCCGCACATCAGGTAATTACAACAGCGTCTATTCACACTGAAAGGTGACGCGGGGCGCTCTTTTGAACGTAACAACACAATATAGAACTTATTTACTACACAAAAAGGAACGGAGTTCAATGATACGTGAAAGTGGTGGCGTCGCAGTATAACTTTTTGTGTAATAAATTAGTTCTAAATTGAATTGCTGCCTTAAATGTGCTCGCAGAATCGCGTCGTGGTGTGAGCAGATCCATCATGAAACACACTTTTTTGGCTAGCTTCTCGATTAAATAAGAGCTTTGCATCGTGTATCCTCTATTTAGATCGCTTATTGAAGTAACCACTTGTGTAGTATGTTTTAGGTTGTAATAAGATTTATTGCAAACTAACTTGTTATAAGTGTTGTTTATCAAAATTACATTTAATTTTTTTTATTGTTAAATTTTAATATAATATTAGTTTATGTATGTTCTTTTTCACATACAATTACGATAAACAATAATAAATAAATGGTCTGCTGGATGCGAGAGACAAAATTCTTGAATTTTGTGGTTCATGAAGCCAACCAAGAAAATTTCTTATAAAGTACGCTCACTCTTAGTTTTGTCTGTGACTTAATGGTTGATCTAGTAAAAAAAATATATCAATTCACGCTCAACATAGCGTTACTTCGATGCTTGATAAAAATACATAAGCAATAAATTGTAAAAGAAACATAAGACTGCTGAGATCGTAGTAATAATAATGTTATCAGAAAACATAGGACAGGACAAAATGACGTAATATTTTATACCCGCAGTCACAGGCTGATTTGTGTAGACACTCAGTGATAATAAAATAAAATATACCAAAATAGTCCCAGAAATAGCCTTCTATTCTGTTAAAGCCACGCATGCCACAGGTATAAAATATGAAAAATGAGAAATAAGTACCATGATAATATAAATTTAAACAAAACTACATTTCTTTTTGTTTAAAATATTCGGCAGCGCACTTGCAGCACCTGTGGCATTTCTAGTGTTATAGGCGATGATAGCCACCTGCCATCAAGTGGACTGTCAGCCTGTCTGACGACTTCAACATAAAAGAATATATGAATAATAACAATTGCTACTTTTCGTTAGTTAGAAAGCGTGAAGTGTGATTATTGTTCTTGAATGCTCACAGTACTGGTGAGCATTCAAGATGGTGTCTGTCGGGGTCTTAACATGAAAAATAGGAAGACTGGTCTGATCAATGATAAAATAACATAACAACAGTTTGTTTTAATTCTGTTGGATTTCTCAGAAACTCCTAAGCATAGATGATTAGTTTTTGTTACAAACTTATTGTTTATTTTGCATAAATTTGCATTTCTTTTTGCAATTCTTCTCATTCATCTATTGTAATTTTTATAAATAATAATAATAAAAAAACCAGAAAATTTCTTATTATGATTTGACCTATTTGGTTACAAATGTTGCACATTAATTGCGTTTTTCATCCTTAAGGATTTTAGTGTACAATTAAAATACTAAAAATTCAGGATACATTTTCTCCTCTTTCAGTGCCTGTCGTTCTTGGAGAGCAAACTGCGTGAATTCTGCGTACTGTCAAAAACTTTGGCCGACATGTTGATGTCGGCGGATTTTTGCGACATAGAAACACTGACAAAGTCGCTCAATATCGACGTCAACGATGTCCCCTTTTTGCTTGCTGTCGCCACCACGCATACACCACAAGTCGCCACTAAATACGGCGTCGGTAGGTGGTAGTTAAATCTAAGTTAAAACCAAATTTTCATATAGGTCAACCTGGGTAATTGTAAAAAGGGCGAATTGGAAACAGTCTTCATAATTTTTCTTAAGTTGCGTCAAACGGAACGTTACTCAAAACTCTGCTGTCAAAATTCAATGATGTTTCAAAAATAACCTTAGTAAGTGTTATTCCAGATTGTTTACAATTTCGTTGTTGGAGAATGATTTAATTTACATTTCCCATGACATTTTTTCCAATTACCCAAAAATTAAAATATGAAAAAAAAAAATTACCCATCAATATATTATTGATGGGTAATTCTAAATAGAGATTTAAAGATTTTTTTAAACCAATTAATTCCAGTAATAATAATAATAATCAACATATAAAAAATTCATATAATTATAATACAACTTTATTTGTTAATAAGTTAAAACTGAAAAAATATGTAAAAATCTTGATTTAAGTACCAAAATAATCATAAATGTTTACAATTATCCAGGTTGACTATACCTTTTATTCAAAACAGGAATAAGAATACTCACGTTTGATTGTTATTTCTTTAATTCGGTCTAAAACAAATGCGTCTCGCCTGACATTATATTTAAGGAATATCAGTCAGATCAAATCTATCGCAAACTAAGAACAATATTTAGGTTTAATATTTGTAGAAAGTTTCTATTATGAAATCTTTTTTGTAATTAATTAGGTAGTTTTGATTCAAATATGTAGCCAGTTGCTACCGGTCGTGGCGAAGATATATCCAAAAATGCCATTTTTGCACTTAAAATTAATGCCGCCGATAGTAACGATTGATGGTATCCGGATAGTATAGCCGTTTTGTTTAAATAACGTAAATTTCATAAATGGAAGATTGTGGTAATTAACATCATCACGGATTATTATTTTGAAAAGAAATTAGCTTTAACTAATCTAATAATCTGAAACAGAAAAAAACACTTTTATTAACTGTCGCTGTTAGCGAATACCGTTTCGATTATTGCTGAATTTATAATATACGACGGGCCGTACCGTCGATGTCTTGAATTATATTATCATAAAATATATAATCCGCCTTTATTTACGTGGACAGTAAACCCATTTTGATAGTGGTGTAAGCGTCAATGTTTTCCGAATTGTTTTCGCAAAAATATAGTACCCGATTACTTAAGACAAGGTAACACAATACGCTAATTAGTTATCTCGTTTATGTGTTTGCCAATTACCAAACTCCAGATTGTTGCTGGGGTTCAAGATTATACACAATGTTATGATGTCATCAGGCAGCGTCTGTGGCGGTAGCGTCAAGTCAAATGTGATTATTTGGATCTTAGATATTTACATTTACACATCGCCATAGACTCTTTTTTGTGACAAATCACTCACACAATAGCGAAAACCACGTTCGTTATCCAACTGAGATTAAATTCTTGTTCCCGTTTAAACATATGTTTTGATGCACTTACTTGTAACTCATCAATGTACTTGATATCAGTTCCTTTTAGTTTTTTTTTTCTGAAACTTTCTCTGTGTAGTCCTTATCAGTTTAATTTTACTAGCATTTAATAACAGACCTATCATTTTGCTTTCTGATGCTAATTCATCATCTCAACCGTAGGACGTCTACTGCTAGACATATACCTCCCCCATAATTTTCCAAGAGGACCGGTCAGAAGTAGGCTGGTGGTAATTGCAAACATCGTCTGCAAATGTTAGGTGGTTAAAATTTGTTCCATTATCCCAAATATTTTCTAATACTGCAATAAATAGTTTGTTTTGGTCTATTTCTCTGTTTTTGGCAAAGAGTTGGCAAGGATGTATAACCTATAATTTAATCTAATTCTAAAATAAATCTAGTTGAATGTCTACTTACATTAAGGCAACTTTACTACAACCTCTTTAGAGCGACTGAATTTTTTAAGGAAAAAGAAATTTCTTCAAATTCACGACACATCTGGAAAACATTAACACAGATTTGCTACTTCTCTATGTTACAAATTAGCTCTGCCATGCTTTTCTATTCAGACATTAGGATTAAACAAAAAAAAAACCTGTATAAAATATTAATAAAATATATTAGTGTATAAACCTGTCTTTTTTAAATATATATTATTTATGAATTTTTTTAATCCTAATTCCTCCTTATCCTGTTTTGAATATCGAAGGCAGTTACGTTACATCACAATTAGTGAAAATGGACATTGTACTCAATGTTTAAAGCCATTAAATACTTAAGTATACTAAAGTCTGAGAAGATGTAGTTTGGTGTTTAGTATAGAAACGTTCGACACATTGTTAAGACGAAAATAAATGTAACAATTTGTGATCAAAATGTTTTAATGCATAATAAACTTTTTTTAGTCTCTTAAGGGTCGTTAAAGGTGTTATGTAATAAATGGTTTATGTAAATATTTGTATTTTGAATCTGTGATTTTTTTGAGCACACATCACTATTTCTATATTATTTACAACTACCTTTCTTCGGTTAGTGAGATTAAGTGCAAATGTGTTTGTGATAGTCATTTTGGACCTGGTCCCTGTAAGTTGCGCGATTTGTTATAATTATTATTTTGGGGTTGAATATTTTTTTATTATTAAATTTAATTGTATACTTAACCCTAAAAGAATAACGTTTTCAAATTTGTTTCGGCCATTAAGAATTTTTTTTGTGGTTTTATTATGAACTATTGTTCTTATAAGGTAAAAACAGGTCTGCGGGAATACTGAAAATAATGGGATTTATTACCTTCTTTTTATTTGTCATATAATATGTTTTCATTTGGTTATTTGTTCAAATGGTGAAATATTTCATGAAATTTGTAGAATTTAGTAAGTACAATTAGAAAACAATTACAAATGACTTTGTGAGTATTATAAAATGTTTTAGGACAAATTTTACGTATCTTTTATTTGAATAATAATTTGGGAAAAGTATTGAATAATTTTAGGTTTCGAACGGTTCCGTAATAATATTTTTTTTTTCTGAAATTGTTAAGAGGGTGATAAGTTTATTTTCCTTAATTTATTACCTACTTTTTTTATCCAAAATGTTAAATAATATTTTTTTACTGTGTAATCGTTGTAATAAATATTTTTCATATTGAATTTTGGTATTATTTTAAAATTAAACCTCGGTATTCTAGGTAACAGGTTCTTTCATCTTATCATGAATCCAAATATAACAGCACTTGTGCCTACTGTACACGATAGTCTTCTGGAAAGTGTCGATTACTGCCGCCCGCCGGACGTGTTAAAATAACACGATTTATACATTTTCAATGTTAATGTTTTATAAAGTTTTAATTCGCTGTAAGTATGTTTCTTTTACTTATTCTAATAATAAATCATTCTCTTTATTGCATAATATCAATTCAGTCATATTCGTCATATTATTTATAATTATTAACGTAGTTTCGGAATGAAAATTCTATGAGAAAGAAGCCGGTAAAAAACCCCATAATCCAGACGGCGCTCCTTGCAACACTAAATATATAAATGAACAAAATTAAATAAAAAAAAATATTGTGTATTAAATTACTATTGTGTATTAATAACTATAGTAATAACTATAGCTGTTCTAGGCGGTATTTTATCGTATAACACTTTAATTACTTTCTTTATATTTGAGTGAGGTAAAACGTGTATAACGTTCAATATCCCTTTTTAATATCGCTCCACATAATGAGTTTTACGTACACTTGGGCGAAAATATCTGTACAGCTACGGCTTTTTACCCTTATGAATTATTAATTTCTCTTCCAAGGCAATCGTGGTAATAACACCTTTATACGTGGTACAGGGCTAATTACTCTGAAGTAGTCTAGGTATATAGATATTTGGATAAAGATGCCCGGTCTTTATGTTAAGCATCTGCTTCTGTATCATATATCTACTAGCTGAGCCGGCAACTTCTTAGACGTGGTATTCGCTATAGCGCGTAACTGTTTTGTTTGTAAACCGATTGGTATGAAACAAACACTAAATGTTACGGGAAGCTTGCTGCAATACGTGAGTGAAAACCGCATTTAAATCGTTTAAGCCGTTACAGAGATTGGCATGCACAAACGTACAGAGAAACAGACAAAAATTCTAAAAACTACTTTTTTCACCTCCGTAACATACTCGTAAGTACAACTTGTACAAATTGCTTTTTTTAAAAAAAAAACTTTACTTCAAAAAAACTTTAAAGTACAGTTACGGCTCGTTTACGATTATATCTATCTAGATAGTAGGTACATAATCTCTATATATAAAAATGAATCCCCATTTCCCTTGGTCACGGCATCACGCGTGAACGGGTAGACCGATTTTAATTCCGTTTTCACTAATGCAAAGAGGGATAAACGGGGAATGTTCATATATATATAAAAATTGCACCCCGGGCGAAGCCGGGGGCGGGTCGATAGTATTTTATAAAAATACTTACGTATATACTATCACGAGATATCTCGTCCGAAAAATCTCGTTATACAGACCGCTGATAAATTCAAGTAAGAAAAAATGTTTTAAATGGAAACTGTGAAAATATATCACTATGATATAAATCTATACTAATATTATAAAGCTGAAGAGTTTGTTTGTTTGTTTGAACGCGCTAATCTCAGGAACTACTAGTTCGTATTGAAAAATTCTTTTTGTTTTGAATAGTCCATTTATCGAGGAAGGCTATAGGCTATATAACATCACGCTACGATAAATAGTATTATATATATAAGCAGTGTCCAGTACCGCGCGCCCCATGCGCACGCCGCCGCCGTATAGGCCGCAGCGAAGCGTGGCCGAGTTCAGCTAGTATGTTATAAATATTACCATAACTAGCTTTTGTGAAGTCTGGAAATAACAATAAAAATAGTTTAGTACTTAAATAATTTAGCTCCAATAATCTTACTAACAATAAATGCGAAGTGAGGATGGTTGAAGGTGTGTTACTAATTCACGCAAAACTACTGAATAACTTTACAGTAACTATATCTATACTAATAATTATAAAGCTGAAGGCTTTTTCGTTTGTAGATATGGTTGAACGCGCTAATCTCAGGAAATCTCGTTTTGTGTTGGACCACTAGGAGCGGAGCTTCAATGAAAAATGTTGCAAAACGGGGAAAATTATAGTTTTTGAGAGCTTCCGTTGCGTGCGCTGCGTAAATGATTAAAGTTACCTAAAAATTATGTATGACGGAATTGTTGTTCTTTAAAAGTTCTAAAAAAAGTCCTCGACAGCATATGTCTATCTTTTAAGGTTGACTCACTTTAACCTTTTTTATGGTAATCAAATTTGTTCTAAAATAATGCATTATTTGCGAAGGTGATTTTGACATGATATTAATCCTTATCCAAATAAATACGTTATTCATCACAAGAATTTATTTTTAAACAAAATTGCCCTTGACATAATTTGATTTCAATGAATGTCTTAGAAGATATCATAGTTTTAAAATAACTTCACAACAAAATAATGATTACCACGAGCGTATTTTATGATGTTCAAGGCAAGGCGGTCGTGAGGGAGGCTCCTGCCTGCGGCGCGGCTCAGGTGCTCGGTCGTGTTCAGCGAACTACTTTATATTTAAAAAAAAAATTGCGATATCTCATCGTATAATAATATTTACATTAATAAAATGCCTTAGAAAAAGAACTCAACTTTCTCGGCAGTCTACTACAGCAAAACGGCTGCGACATTAAATGTTAGACAAATTTTGTCTATAATACATTCGTTGTTTGCCTATTATGCTTTTGTGCACGCTAATCTCAGAAACGGCTTAACCGATTTTTATAAGGTTTCACTGATATATATTGTAGCAAGCTTCCGGTAATATTTAGTATATATTTAATTCCAATCTGTTTACAAACAAAAAAGCTACGCGTTATTCCGAATACCACGCGTACGAAGTCACGAGCACAGCTAGTTATTTATACACCAGAATAACGCATACTCGTAGGCTATAATTTATGTATGTACTTGTACGTGGACGACATTATATGCAAATCTAGTACAGCATTAAGTGAGTATTAAGTATATAAATACTAGACTTAAAGTCCGTATTTATTTATTTATTTATTTAATTTTTATTTATTTATTAAAGATGGTTTGCTCTTGACCAACATCTATCCATGTAGGACAGATGAGGCCGACGATGGAGCGAGCTCACCCAGAAAATTCCTATTCACTCGAACCTTGAAAATACAGACATTTGGGCTCGGAAATACAGACGCCGCCGCGCCGGCAGGGAGTTCCAATCCTTAGCAATGTGCATTATAAAAGATGTTTTAAAGCGCTTAGTACGAATTTCGATCTTATCAAAAGGATCCATAAAAATATCTAAGTCCAAAAATCACGCCAGTATACTCGTAATTAGTTTGAGATTTATTTTACAAAAGATTTACTGCAAATCGTTGTTTAATTTTGTTTATGAGGAAAAGAGATCGTTAAAGTGTTTTGCAGCGTCAGCATTAGGTGTAATTTCGGATAAATGCCTCCCTTGGGGTATTGTGGACTCGACCACTAATTACAGACGAGAAAAATGTACCTGCCTATTTTGTACTTGTAATCGGACTTCGACGACTTTGTACTGATTTTTTTCAATTATTTGATAACTTAGTTAATAATAATAATCCTAACTAATAATTTAAATGGGAAAATGAGTTTTTTTTTTGCTTGTTTTTTGCTACGTTATCACGCCACAATAATTTAACCGAGAAAAGTACATAGGGTAGCTATCATCTAGAAAAAAAAAGTATTGTTCCCGAGGGATAATAAAAATAAAAATAAAATTCAATACTAGACAAAAATATATTATATAATGTATGAGCAATAAAAATTGAATAAATATTTCAACGCCTTAGAAACAGGGGCGCCGATGAATTCGTATATAAAAGCTAGTTAATAATAATTGGGACATTACATTTGGATATAACGGTCCTATTAATCCAGGTGATCAAAGTGTTAGGTATCTCTCTAATTTAAGGGTCTGTAATACATTGAATTTTTAATGATTAAATTTTTCCGTAATGGCAAAGGAAAATATCTTAAGGAAACCTACGTGTTCTAAAAGACTGATCTTTTATCCAGATTAGATCCAGGACGTGCAAGTCCAAGGCTTTCGTATCTTAGATTATTTTATTTTACAAATGGAATTGCTGTGTGAACAATTTTAATAACACCTCAATTTGCTTCGCAAGCTTAAGCATTAAATTTAAATAATACGGAAAGAAGTGAGTAGCGGGGGCGCACGCATGAGAGGTGAGGCCAGTGGATGGTACGGTGGCTTTTGATAGCCACTACGGCTGAAATCAGAAGGTATGTGTTAGAAAAAAAAAACCCCGAGTACTAACGAAATTAAAAACATAAAAATAACATTTAATTCGAATTTTAAACCTACAATACGCACTAAGTAAGCTTGAGATTTATTGAAGCACGTTTATAAACGTAGGATTATATACATAATTCTGGTGGTGTGTTCTTGTTAATTTTGGAAGATAACAAAGAACGGGTGTGGCGTAGGGGTTGGCTAATCGTGTTTTCATATTTACGGGCTCCGAGGTTCCCATGCGTTTAATTGAAATTTAATTTAATAATGCCGGGAAGTCCAATTAGGTGCCTTAGTATAACATGAGATTTAAAAAAAATAAGGAGCCTTATTTTTGCCAATTAAAATAGTTCGCACCACAACGTTGTTGAAGCTCATCTGAACCTATTTTTTTCTTTATCCGGATTTTTCCGCAATTAGTCCGATAACTCCGACTTTCCATAAGCGTGACGTCGTCGCCTGCTTATAGAGTCAAACTTGCAATAACAGTTCTGTCTAGAATTCCATAATAATGTTTATTGCAATAATTATGTTCTGTAATGATTCTAATATATCTGTAGTTTGTTGTCTAGTAAATTCTAAGTATTTCACTTTATGAGGCTTTGAAGTGATTATTTTGACACATAAGAGGCTTTATATTTAAAGAACGAAAGAGAAATTGTTTATTACAATCATAACGCGTTATTAGTTTTTAATTTTAATTTAATCATACGGGTTATTAATTGTTTATTACTTTTATTGTATGGTTTACAAAAATAACCTACAATAAAAGTATATCAAATGCTTACCATTGTTACCACTTAGTATTTTGGAAATGAATTCTTCAAAGTTGGCTCCTGTCTACAGGTATGGCAAGTAGTCGCAGGGCGCACAGCGTTTCGTAGTCCTTTGGGCTGCCCGTCTGAAGGCAGTAACCACCCCCTTACAGAAGACCATCGTGCAATAAGAGCAGCGGAGCCAAGCCCATTTAAATCCCTATCCCTTTTTAATCCCTTTTCCTGAATCCTACTACGGTCGGTATGTATGTGTAGGTATGTACACCTATGGCATGTGAACTGTAACTTTGTGCGACGTCATTTACATAAAAACAAGAAAGCTGTCGTGTTTAAATGTACTTTTGTGTTCACATAGAAATGATTGAGCGCAGTAAATAGGTAACTACTTACCGTTAACTACTAAAAATTTAAACTCTTATAAGAGAGATATTAAGCGGCTATTAGGTTTATGTGCTAGGGAGGCATAGGTATAATAATTATCTATTAAGTATCTAGATTCACATATAAAAATTCATGAACATGCAGCAATTTTTTTTCCACATTTTCAATTATTTTGTTATTAAATGTAAATTGTGTTGTGAAGTTTATGCTTCTCAAATGAAATTGTCGATAACAATGTTATAAGAAACATATTTTTATATAGGCCCTTAGTATACTTAAGTTCGAAAAAAGGTTGACCTTTTCACAATTGCTGATATATGTTGAAACTAGTGCAAACTTCGCTAGAAATTGTAACTCGTTTTCGTTTTAGGAATCGATTTTAGTCACGTACGAGCGAGTGTCTATATGACGACACGGATCTTTGTTTAGTTAGAGGGCTCTAACTCCATGGTATGGGTATGGAAGGTACTTTATTGCGACCTGCGCTTGTTATGTTTGCACAGTGAACTATGGATGTTGGTTTAACAGTTATTTCGAGGTAAACAATCGAAAGATACAGTCCTATCCCACTTAGGTAGATTTCCTTTGGCGTACCGCGGAATATTTTATTCCTTTATAAAATTATAATCTCCCCCCGTAACAAGAACAATTTTTTTTAAAAGTCGCTGTTCGCCTCTGTCTGTTTTTCGCTAAATTATTCTAAACCCCCCAACCGATTTTGATATGGTTTTCACTAACGGAAAGAGAGATAACGAGAAGCGTTTGTGTATACTTATAATTTGCAGGAAAAAATTGCATCCGTGTGAAGCCGGAGTCGGGTCGTTGGTAATCACATAACATTAAATAGGAAAAGGAATGTCAACAAAGGAACACTGAAGGAACCGCACAGTTTACTCGAGAGATTGGATAGATGGCCAGAGGCGGATTGGCCTCGTTTGTCGTTTGGCAAAAGACTTCTGTTCCGTGTTTCCGTTAATACTCAATCGTTAATGGAACGTGAAATCGAAAAATAGATACTGTAAATATGACAGAAATGACAGAACAGTAGACTATGATAGAACTTTCAATTACTTCAAAATATTATATCGAATTGAATGTTACATTTCTCTTATGTTTGCACGGATGCAAAAATATATCTATACTAATATTATAAAGCTGAAGCGAAGCGTGGCCGAGTTCAGCTAGTTATGAAATAAAGTCGCTGTCCGCTTCTGTCTGTTTCTCCGCTAACTCCATCTAAACCACCAATAGGATTTTGATACGGTCTTCATTAATGGAAAGAGGTTTCATCAACGAGGAAGGTTTGTGTGAATAATTTAAAAAAAAACTTGCAGTCCTGCGACGCCTGATTGTGTTTAATTACTAAAGTGTGTGCCCTTTAACTATACGGGCCTGTATGCAGTACAAGAAGTTCAGTGCTGGGAGGCCGAAGAGAGAGTCAAATCACCATAGTTCGTTTATACCATGGTTATCTTTATTCCTCGTATTTAGGCGAGTGGTAAACTAAAACCACGGAGTAGCTAACCTATAGAGTACTAATATGAGCCATCCAATTCCGAAACATTTCAGTGATTTGTCACTTACAAACATTAACTCTCGCTCGCTATGAAACAGTATGACGCCAGTGACAGTCTGTTCGTGTGTGTCTGTTTATTTCGAAATAAAACAAAAATAGTTTCACGATCGTGCTTGCTAGAGTTGAGAGGCGGAGACCTTAGAATCTCGCCGTCTCCAGGCGGGGACGGGCGCGGGTTGTGGTGCAGGCTTTGGTCTCGGCCAGGCGGGTTGGATGGCCAATTGGCCACTGGCTTTGTTAGTTGCGGAAAGTAGCAAAATCATGAATACTTAGTAGCACTAAGTATTCATGATTCACGAGGGATGTATTTACATGCACTATTTAATTATAGCTACCCATATGCTGTACAAAAGAATATTTAATTAAATTAATATATATTTTTGTCAAACCGAGCTCAGAGATTTTTGTTTATATCGTACACCGTGCAATTACTGTGCAACAATCTAGTATATTTTTAATTGAAAAGTAAACCCAACCTTTGAGCAGGCATGTCGAAGCTTACTAAGATTTTTAATTTTGCCCTCAAAGATTGCTAGTTTACAGGCTTCTGTTGGATATTTTATATCACCGCTAGAGCAAGTGATATAAATTCTAATTCACAGAATAATTAGAAAAATCTCATATTACATATAATTTAGGTAATGAATGTATTATTAATTTGTTTTAAATACGTTCTAATTGGACCTTTCGTTCGACATAATATATTATTTTCAAAACAAAAAAAATCTACTTTTGTTGGTAAGTAATGAATCGTGAGTGGAGTTTGTGGATGCCAGAATCCACCTCCTTAAACTCATCTAGTTCTATCCCTCTGTACAAAAATTAGATTCCTCTGTTATAGTATTGTGACGTTGCTACCCTCGTGTTTCATATTAGCCGAAGGACTATAGTTGATCTTCTATATGTTTGTATGTCACATATTAACGTAAAATCACTATAAAATAAATATAAAAATTCTAGTGCTAGCAAGTGGTAGCAGCATCTAGTAGTTAAATATAAAAGGCAATGCAGGTAGTAACCTAAAAGTACCTGACTGAACTGAACGTCATGATCTGTTAGGAAATGTGCTTCATATTCGTGAGTGGCATAAAGCGCTTTGAGTCCTGACTGAAAAGGCTCTTTGTCAATTGTATAATTGGATTGACGTTAACGCAAGATGTGTTTACATTTCACTGCACATCGGGTTTACATGTTTGTAAGCACGTATTTGATATATGTAGTTGAACATTGCAACAGTTATTGAAGTTCTATGTAGTTGTACATGTTTATTGTTTCGAAACAATTGCGTCTCAATATTTTTATTTAAAGCTAGGGTCTACTATTGGCCGGACGATCCTCGCGGTTCGTCCGGTATTGGAGGAATTGGTGAGGCGTCGCGCTGACGAGGTGGCGTCACCTTCCGTATGGTGCAGATGATGACCGGTCACGGGTGCTTCGGTCATTACCTGCACCGCATCAAACGAGAAAAGTCGCCGCGGTGCCACCACTGCGGCGACCTTGAAGACACGGCCGAGCACACACTCCAAGCATGCTCGGCCTGGAGTACCCAGCGCCGGGAGTTGAGGGCGTCACTGGGAGGCGGAGAGATCACACTGCCAATCATGGTAAGAGCCATGATTGAGAGTGTGATCACCTGGAAAACGGTTGTCTTCTTCTGCGGAGATGTCATGTCACAGAAGGAGGCAGCTGAGAGGGAGCGTGAGGAAGAGGCCGGTCTTGCTTCCCTCAGACGCAGGCGGTTGGGCAGAAGAAGGCGGGCATACGAAGCCCGTCTTCAAATGCCTTAGGGGACCAGCGCACATGATTGGCTATGTGTGCTTGCACAAGGTCCCCCCTGTCTGGGGATTGCCTCGGTGCCTCCAGGCAATCCCCCTTTGAAGTTAAACTAGTCAGCAATGGCTAGGCTGCCCTGGGGTGGATCGGAGTTGTTGCTTCGGCAGAGCCCGATCCACCCCATTCAAAGGGAAGGAGACACCGGGGAGTTTTAGTGGGTATTCCCAGTGCTGCTATGATCAGGCGCTGGCGCTGGGCGACCCCCACCTAGACGGCAGGAGATCTGTTAGACTTAGATGTTGTTGACTGGTCCATGAGTTGGTCAATTGGTTACATTCCAAGAGTACTTAGTAAAATTTGAAAGTTTAATATAAGCAATAACCCCTTTTAATTATAGACTGCCTAAAATAAAACTAAGGACGGTATACAGTCGAAATCTATTGAGTATGCTAGAATATTGAGTACCTAAAATTCTCTGAAACATTTAAAATGGTTTAATCTTTTCTTGCTCTAACAGATAATGACACCAGCCAGATTTATCCAACCGCACAGCTAAAGCTAAAGCTAAGCTATTGTCGCCAAAGCTGGATATCATAAAGTCAAAAGCAAAAATCATATGTATCGACTAAACATTTGATACCAACTCTAAATACATTTCGTTAACATGATTACTAAAACCTTATGAAAGACAAAATAATTTTGATACGACGATAATTATTCTGACAGTGGTAAAATTTTAATAACACTTAATACTTTTTTTATACTTTATTTCTTAAGCCAGTTTACATTTGAACAATAACTTATAATTTTTACAACAAAGTTAGGTAGTAAAATTATAGGCTTTAAAATACATTGTTGATTGTTCCCTGACCTCCAAGCTAGGATTCCCTGTATTTTGGAGATCAGTGGCCCCGCGCCCCGTGGCAGCTGAAAAGAAGTGCGCTCAAGATTTTTTTCCGCTGTATTCTAATAATAATAATAATAATCATCATTTATTTGTTGAATATAGGTTACAATAGATATTTCTAGCTGAGAAAGCGTTATTTCTAGATTTACATGTGGGAAAAAGCATATTATTATTAGTCTTGATCATTTTGTGTGATCGTAAAGAATAACTAGTTAGTGTTATTAATTTATGTGACAAAAAATTTCCCACATCTTTGTTTTTAATAAAGTTTTGGCATACTGCAAGGTTGCTATTATGGATTTTATGATTGTCCAGTTACCAAGGTCCTGGATCAGTTTGGCATAAAATAGATGACATATTTTTATGTTTTTGCACGATATTTCGAATGAGTTATTAGATATTGTAGACGTCTAGACACATTAGTGTGTCCCAGGTGTGCGCCAGGTGACAAATCGTTGCTAATAATGCTTCATATATTTTTACCATTTAATGGTCATTGCCTTGAGTAAATATTATTTTTGCTTTGAGTAAATATTAGTTTGCTTCTAGCAAACTAGAAAAAATAATATCTCTATCAGAATAAAGTCAGGTAAGTACTTAAAAATTTTGCAATTGTTTAAATTATCACACAATAACGACGATAATGTAGTACAACTTGCCACGGAGATAACAGGGTATTTTATTGAAATAGCTTAGGCATAAAGCAGTCGGAAAATGTTAGTTTTAGTTCGTAAAATAACAAAATAAATTTTAAAATTAAATTCCAAGTTTCAGAATTTTTAGTCTGTTCTTAAACACAATGAAATAGTAGCCGCCATGTTTACGTCATACGGTTGTGTAAACAAAAAAGTGTCATGTCAATTACCGGCGCATTTGTTTACACAGCCAACTGACGTCATGACCACAGAGCAAAATGGTTTCCAGCTTTTCGTCAAATTACAGGCGAAATGAAAATGTAAATTTTAAATGCATTTTTATTAAACTTATCGATTGAATAAAAATTTGGTGTTTTTTTTAGTGGTTCATTAGAACTACAGAATCTAATTGAGACACTTTTTAAAAATGGGTGTAATACCCTATTGTAGAAAGTGTTTGGATTTTAAACTGTAATTTCAATAAAAAAAAATTAATAAAAAATCTACATTATTTTAAATATATGTAGCTTATAAAAATCCTATTCACAATTTCAATGTTAAATATTATCTGAAACTTTTTGAAAGTGTCACAAAATGTGTTGAAATTTTGTATTATCCCCATTAGCAAGTTTAAAAGTCCCTTATCCCTGGGTACGGCTGCTCGGCACACAACAAAGGGGCTGACTTTGTTTTTTTATTTTTATTTTCACATAAAACTTTCCCCGGATGGAATAATTTGAATGCTCGTTAAGAGTTTTGTGTGTAAACTTTCGGAAATGTTGAAGCACGAATTTTCGAATAAGTGGGAAACATACTTTCATTTATTATCGATTATGATATAAAGGTATAATGATAGATATAAGGTATGATCATATAAAATGTGTTAAACATATAAGAGAATACATATATACAAAAGAATTTCATAGTTTAAAGCTCGTTATTGCTCTCGTACCAATTATAAGTATCATACATTGAAGTACTGATATATTTGTGAAGCACTATACCTAGTTATAATGTATTATTCATTTAATACAAATACATACAGTGGTTTTTGTGAGAAAGAATACGAAATATCACCGTATTGTAATTTAATTTTTTTATGTTAAGCTTGACAGACAGGCTAACGGTCCATTTGATGGTAGGTGGCTACCGTCGCCTTTTTTTTTTTCTTTTTTTCGAGGAGAAATCCATTTACGGATACCCTGCCGCTGGCTAGGCGATAGGGGTATGTGGGACTCATCCAGTCCTAAGAGGACTGGCAATACCCACTAAAACTCCCCGGTGACCCCTGGAGGTCCTTGTATGAGTTGGACCGGGCTCTGGCGAACCAACTACTCCGGTCTAATAGGCGGCTACCGTCGCCTTTAACACACAAGCAACGCCATAGGTGCTGCAAGTGACCTGCTGACCATAGTAGGACACAATGGTCTTTTGTAAAGGGGTGGTTACTACCGTCAGTAACGGGCTGACGGATTGAAAAAGATATTAGTATTGAAAAGATACTAGACAAGAGATTAGTATTGAAAAATTCATTACCTAGACAGAGCCTTAAATCTTCGCCCGGGTGGTAGTAATTACTACTGATGTTACATGAATATTATAGGAAATCAGTATTTACTTAATATATTTATCTACACTAATATTTCATGGATGTTTTTCTTTGTATGTTAATGGATCAGAAGCAACCTTCTGTTTGTATTGGATAAACTCAGAAATTAATGAACCTATTTTAAAAATTCTTTTACCTATAGGAAGTTACATTATTATAGGGACTATATACAATATTATAGGGAGTAATATAGACTACATATTATTTTCAATAATTAGAAATCCTCACGTAAATTGTAAAAATGTAACTCAAGTTGTCAAAAATTTGCCTATAAAAGTATTTATTTGGCGTACGCTGCGAGAACTATTGACGATACATAAAATATGTACCTACTACATTAAATAGGGATTATACATATTTATAAAAAATATTTTTATACCATAGATTATATATCGTTATGTAACCGTAAAAAAATATCTAATATGGCGGTTCCAATATATCCAATATGGTGGGAGATATGTCTAACTAATATAGTTCAGTCACAATAACCGTTTTTTATTCAAATTAGTCAATCGAAACTCTTTTTAAATAAAATAAATAAAAATAAATAAATAAAATAAATCTTTATTTGCGCGAACACATGTTTACAGGATTTTAATTTTTATACAGCAGTTACAGTAGAAAGTATGTTCTACCCGCTAAGGGCATGCAAATATTTGTGTTTAATTGTTTGTAAACTATATTAATATTAATAAAGGAATTAATGTTTCTTATTATAAAATTCTTTAACATCATAATAACAACAATCTAATAACCATTTTGTTAATGTTCTTGTAAATTTAGGATCCGGCAATTCTTTTATATTATTAGGTAGTTTATTGTATGTTTTAATTGCCATAACATAAGCATTTCTATTAAATAGTTCTAATCTGCATTTTGGTCTTTGCAATAAATTACCTTGCCTAGTTATTTTGGTTCCTATTTCGTTATTTTCGACAAAACAGTTCGGATATTTTCTAACAAATATACACAACGTCTTTATATACAAGCAAGGTAAGGGAAGTATATGTAACTTTTTAAATAGTGGCACACAACTTTAAATCTTTAAATCTTTAAACTTTAATCTTTAAATTATTCGAATCTCATTTTTTGATTAGAAGTTATGATGGGTATAAAAATGCTGAAAGTAAAAAAAAATGCCGTAGCCGTAATTATACACATTTATTTTTTGTTTAGTTTATTATTTTAGTTCTTTTTTTATATAAAATTATATATTCACACCTTATATTTTATGAAGATACGCGGACGAAGTCGTGTGCAACAGCTAGTTATAATATAAAGTAAGAAAGAAAGCACTATTACCTAAGAGCGCAATTTTAACGCAAGTCAATATGTTCACGATCTCTTAGTACATAAATAGCTCACTGACTGATCTCCATATCGCGTATCACTCAAGCATAAAGTTTACTCTTTGTGCAAGTGTCGGTAGAACGAATAACGTGGGAGACGAATAATTCATATTTTGTATTGTTATTTATTTATTTATTTATTTTATAACCTTATTGTATAAGTATTATATGCAATATATTATTATGCATTATACTATGACATAAAAATAAATCACGTATCTGTTATTTTATTGAGAGAAATTTACAGTTTCCTAGTTTTGAATTATTCAAATCTCTCTTTTTCCTTTTCGAAACACTACAGATTTGAATTTTTTGTTTGGTAAATTTTGGTAAACTTTTTTGATAACCAACTACGAAAGAAGGCTTTATTCACTTTTTCGTAACCGGTTATTTATCCACTTTTGTAGTTGTTTTTCATAACCAACTATGAAAGTGAAAAAAATCTCTTTTCATAACTAAGTTTAGTTTTAATCAAGAATATATCCATGTTTAGAAAAGGTTTTTCTTAGTTTTTTTGTTTTTTTTTTTGAGTTTTTTTAATTATTAATTAAAAAAGGTGGTGCAGGTATATTTTAACAAACCACAACAGATGGAAAATGTTATTATTTTTCAATGTATTTTCTTTTTAACAAATAAGGTAATAGTTAAATAAAATGAAATTCTAAAAGAAATGAGTTAAAAACATATAAAACGAATCACCATCATCAACAGCTTATCTACACAATTAACTGTGTTCTAATCCCTAATTCCGTATCTCGGATGCCCTTTTACTAACCTGGATAAAGCGTCATAGATATTAGTGTATTTCCGTACCACGTGGTAGGGGAACGACGTGTGGCGACGCGTGGCGACGCCGGCATCCAATATTGGATAGCTGCAACTAAATAGATTGTCGAATGGTAATTTCCGTTGTCGGTTTCCGACGGGACTGCTTCATGTGCCCCTATCGATTCTCAAACGTATATACTTACGTAAAATATATCGTATAAACGTTTGATACCGCATTTTTTCTGAAAAAGATTGTTTTATTTTGCAATTTTTGCAAAAGTTCTGCGATTTTAGATGAATATTTTTTTCAAATATGCATCGCCCATACACAAACACTTAGTTGTGCATTGTTGTATTGTCTTCAATGTGGTAATACTTTTGGTATGATTTTAATTATGATTAATGATTATTTATGCTATTCACCTTTTAAACTTCAATTGAGCTCGACTTTGGTGAAAGAAAAGTTTAATGCAACAAGAACTCACAAGTATTTTGCTGTCGATTATAATTTAGTATTTGTTGATGTTCTAATAAGGTGTTCATTTTAATTTATAAACATATAAATTACGCTTTAAATTAACAAATAACTAAGTTCGTTGGTAAATATTTTGATTTATTTATTTACTGGCAAAGCCCGCAACTTCGTACGCCTGGTATTCGGTATAACGCGTAACTTTTTTGTTTATTAACTGATTGGAAAAAAAACAAACACTAAATGTTACGGAAAGCATGCTACAATATATCAGTGAAAATCTCTTTCAAATCAGTAAAGCCGTTTCTGAGATTAGCGTGCACAAATGCACAGACAAATAGACAAAAATTCTAAAAACTTTTTTATTAATAATAATAATAATAACTTAATTTCAGACTTCATTGTGTCCATAGCTTTTTAAATTATATTACTATACATTGTAGAAAATTAAAATTAAGATATAAACTAACAATATACATAATGTGGTGATGTATGTGCAAGTATCATAGAAAATGATAGAACCTATCATTTTCTATTAAGGGTGATGTGTGACATCACCCAATGTTTTATTATTGGGCAGTCCACCTTCCCAGCAATTACCTTCAACAGCGTGTCGGGACTGCCCCGTACTCTATTTCCTTTACGATTTCTCCTTTCTTTACGATTTTATTATATGTACCTATAGACATTTCAAGTAATAAGTAAATTTCCTAACAGGTTAAGTCCTAACAGTAATAAATGTCACTGGAAATATCTTTTTCTTCTTGTATTGCCTCTCCAACTAGTGATGGTAGGCGCTCTCTGTCTTTTGTTTATCGAAACAGCTCAACTGTGTTTTAGCTATCCGGTCTAGAAATATAAAACAATCAAATTTATTTGCAATTTCAAATAAAGAAGTTTTCACATGCTTTTGAAATTAACGTTTCTGTATTAGAATATTTCATTTAAATTTTATTTTTACCATCGATTTTTTATTATAAATAAAATGTACTAACCTTAACAGTGGACTATATATAGCCGTTTATAAACTGAAAGGCCTCTCTAAATGTCTTCGAGTTATTACGCTTATTTAATAATTGAGTCATACGTGATATTTGTAAAATATGATTAAAATAGCCTGTACAGAAGAGTAAAAACCCCAAGACCCTCCGGCATACCTTATCCTGCCCAACAATTAGGTATAATTATATACCTGGCCGTTTTTCCCTCTTTCGACGCAATCTACTGATCGCATTCTCCAGCAACCCTTCACTGAGGGTCTGTTTCCGACCCGGTGGTTCGATCCAGCGACGGTACAACAGGCCTCTAACTTAAGTTAACTTAAGCAATTCTCACTTTTAGTTATGTAATAAGTTTTTGTTTATGAGGGCCGGTGTCGCTTTTAAGGTCATTGGATCGCTCTAAATGATTTTAAGAAAATTTCAAATATTTTTATATTTCGACATTTATTTTATGATTCGTGCTAGCTTTATATGTTGATAGAAATTGAAATCCCATTGCTACAGGATTTAGATCGAAGGACAGTCTTTAAAATGATTCAATATTAAATTAACTAACCTCTAGAGAGTTTTAGTTTATAAAGCCGCAATACAATATTGATTGTTCCCTTTTGTTAGAGGGCTAGCGCGTTACAAAAAGATATAGAGCTCGTATGTAAAAACATTCATTCTAAAATGGACTTAAGCCGCATGTGCGCTTTTTATTGAGCTACTTTATAAGGCTTAACTTGCAACCCTTCTCATCCGTTGGAGATGAGCACATCGTAAGCTCGAACACGTATAAAGTAGAAAATCCTCGTCTAAGCGAGTCGTTTTGTCACACAGAAGCATATCATGTGAACTCGCATAAGAAAATTGCCGGAACGTTACTATGTACTCGAATGCTATAGTGAACATTTTAGACAAAGGTATATCAACGAGCTATGGAGAGGGCTTTGGTTGGGGTTATACTGCGAGATCGAATCAAGAATGAGGAGATTCGAAGACGAACGAAAATTACCGACATAACCGGAGGATTAGTAAATTGAAGTAGCAGTGGGAAGGACACATAGTACGGACAGCCGACGGTCATTGGAGCCGGAAGGTTCTTTAGTGGAGGCCAAGGACGGGCACGCGCAGCGTAGGACGTCTATTAATAAGGTGGACAGACGACCTGTTAAGGGCCGCTTGTCGACGGTGGATCCAGGTTGCTTCTGATTGGTCCTTTAGGAGAATGGGGGGGGGGGGGAGGCCTTCATCCAGCAGGGTCGTCCTACGGCTGAGATGATGATTAAGATGATGACAACTTAAAAAACCCACCAAGAATCCTGAGAAGATATCATGAAAGAAACTCAAGCTACCATTCTTTTTACAAGTATCATCTTTAAAATAATATATTATGTGCAACAATTACAATTATTACAATTATTATTACACACAAATCACAGTATATACAATACTAAAATAAACATAGCATCAGCTCAGAATCGTTTAAATCCAGGCTTTATTTATTACCTTTCGAACAGAGTTTGGTTTTATCTAGTAAAGAATTTTTCATTTATGCAATAATTATTACAAAAATTCAGCCTCAGAAAAACTAATTATTTGATTAGATTCAAAAGAACTGTTCTGTTCAAAAAGTGAGTAGAACGAATATCCTTTCGATGAATTATAACGGGTTATAGATTATTCTTTGATAAATGACAATAAAATTCGATTGAACGATAAAAGGTAACGTAATATTTTCTTACAAAATTGCTATTTTTTCTGACAAATTGAGTTGAGTGTTGTCGCGAACGATTTATAAGAAATTGGATCCGCGATAAAAAAAATAATGGGTTTTATTTGAACCTTTCAGTACTTATTCTTCAAAATGACAGTTTTTTTTATTATTGCTAATGTATTTGTTTTGAATATTTTTACACTGCACTGCACCGTTCGTAATTACGGCGAATCGTAATAACTGTTGCTTCGTCGCAATAACCAAAATAAAAAATTAAAAAGTATTTTTTTTTATGTTATCGAAAGATTGTGAAAAGTAATATTTTATACATTTTTATGCACAGTTTATTTCTTGCTTAATTAGGAACGAAGCCCTTGGGTATATAGTCACCACTAGATATCTTCGTATTATAAAATAAAATGATGCCAATAGGGAGTTCGTGAGAATAAAAAATATTCCGTACTTATTTTGAAACGACTAGGTATGTACTTATATCGTGTCGTGTTTGTTTATTTCTATTATTTTTGTGGTTAGTTTACTTAATTTATTTCGTTTTGTGAAATATATGAAGAAGTTGGTAATGATATTTTTAAACAATTTTGAAAGAGTACCTAATGATAAAGAAGCTAGCAAATACATTGTTATCGCTACCGAAAAACATTCATTCGGAAGCATGTTTTCATGCTTCCGAATATTTATTAATATTATTGTATGGGTTGAGTAGTTGTCGCTTTCATGCCATAACTACTCAACCGATCGTCTTGAAATTTTCCATACACGTACGAGTAGTTAGGGATACAGACATAGGAATCTTTCATTCAGAAAAAAATGTACTATTCCCAAGGGATCATTTAAAAATAAAAATAAAAATTCAACGCCCTACATAAGTATTATGAGGAATAAAGATTGAATAAATATTTAAAAACCTAAGAAAAAAGGGGCCCGGACGAAGTCGCAGACTAAAGTTAGTTTTATAATATCTATAGACACAAAAGATGGTAAGGATAGTTAAAGAATAATTTGTTTCTTCACCTCCTTAATTTAATTCCACATGATAAATGTGTCAAGTTTATTAGCAAGAGTACTGTAGGTTCTCAAATTTATAGTGACAGTTTAGTAGTTTGAAAGATCAAAGGCAAGATTGTGTATAAGTTAAACGTTAAGCTCATTGTTTGTGTATAAAGTTTGGACAGTTAGGGTTTCCCAATGTTTTGTGGTCATAGATTTGATACCTTCTACAATACAGGGTTATTCATCATTATTGATTTGCTTGATTTTACTTTTATATCGTATTATTACAATAATTTTTAATAATCAATTGCTGGCGAACATTTTTGTAACTTAAAAGCCATTTGGTACGATTATTTAATGAATATTCACTTACTGCCGTCTCAATTAATCAATAACTGATTAGTGGAACAATACACAGGAATAATAAGCCCTTGACATTTATTACAAAACCCTTACCAAGCCAATCTATTATAATACTTTATGTGATAATTAAGGAATAAGAGGGTTGTAGGTTCCAATTTAAGTAGAGGCAAGGCACATTGCGTCTCGCAGTCTTTATCGTCTGGCGGCAGTAACGAACCCCTTACAGGAGACCATGATGATATAAGAGTATGTGTGCTGATGTGTTTTAGTAAGTGAGTAAGGGATGCCAGAGCCCATTTTCCTATCCCTTAAGTAGCGTTTACAAAAAAAAAAACAATTAAGTTAATAAATCGTATCTTAAGATCTCGCGTAGACCTTAAGACCCGCGGTAATCACCGCTTCGCATAAATCTTACGGGCTAAATGAATGCTAACGCGCCGCCACCGCTAAATTTTCCTTATCACTATACATTTTTGTATTAAAATGGTAGCTTGCTACTAACCCTATACGTGTCGTGTGATGAACATGTCGAATTGACGAACAAAATAAGTTAGTGTTTACATACCATATATGCACAAAGTGACAATATCCTATTTTAATTCTCAGAGCAAGAAGATGAATTCCATACGCTTGAGGAGATCTAAGTAAAAACTTGCGCAAGTGAGCACTTTTGTGGGCAGCGAATGATATGATAATAAAAGCACAGTACTAAGTAGACAGAAGCAAAAAATAGAAAGAAACTGTGCGTAACGTAACAACTATATGCATCAATACTCACCACTAAAGTTACAATTACAATTATGTTATTTCACCATCATCGTCTTTTGTAAAAGGGTGGTCCTTTTGCTAGATACGCTGCCCACCATACACATGGAATTACCTATAGGTCAAATGCATAAATAGTTTAAAGGCTATGCTGCCATTAAGTTTTATGTAGTTTGTACCGTAAATGCATTGCAGAATAAAGCTATGAAAGCTTTTAAAAACCTTTCACCGTGTAAATGAATTTAATTATACACAGTACAGAAGGTTACAAGAAAAGTCTTAAAATCATTTTATGACAAAATTCTTCATAATTTCTTATGTCTCAATATTCTATATATTCTCATATTTTTCATATTAAAAGGTAACAGACCGGCTGACGGCTTACTTGATGGTTTGCGGCTCAGACTGACAAAAACTATAGACAGAGCCCTTACGAACAAAAAAGGTTTAAAAAATGAAGCCTGTTTGCTGAAGATGTGTGCGTAACCCTACTTGTCGTATAGTGACCATACGTTTGTGTATGCAGTTAAAAATGTTATCCACTAACAACTTTTACCCCAATTAATTATTATAATACTTATTAAACAAAAAATATAGTTAGGTATATCAACTATTCGTGTCAGACAACAGAGCGGCCGTCACCCTATTGCAGAATCGTCGTCCTATTACCTGCCTCACTTAAGAGTGTGTATTGTTCCGTCTATAGTTTTGTCGGTCTGAGGTTTGTGGCTATCGTTGCCTATAAATACATAGCAACACTAAGAAGATATACTTAAAGTACCTATGTACTGAAACACAACTGCAAATCATTCATTAATTTAAAGTGTTCTTCAGTACCTTATTATTACCACGAGTTTACAATTACCGCACTCGCTAGCAAGAGCGTAAAACATTTATATGAAAAACTATCAACTGTCAATGTCAAATTGTCAATTTTCCAAATGACAACAAATGACAAAATGAAGAGGGGATGGTTACCGACGCCAGACGTAAATGCGTATGCCTTGCCACCACTATATTTTACATTATCTCAAACCTTTTAATTAGTTTTCCCCACAAAAAATGAAACGATTTTATTTGTGAATTATTGACATGCTTTTTCCAGTTGGATTATACCTATTTTATATGCGGATGATAAAGTGAACCGCATTCCGTACCCGTTTCAATCCTCTTATCGTGCCAGCCTCAGGGAAATTATTTTTTTTTCCAACCCAGTAAGGTTTAACATTCACAGTGCTTAGTTGTGCTGCGATTATACCTTTTGTGATATTACTCCGTTTGTACGATCTGAAAAGCTTTGCGGGCAGCTTACAGCAGATGGACGATTTTATTCATTTCATTTGAACTGAAAATATTGAGAACTTATATGGCCTGTATTGTGGTCGACACAATATTGTGTTTTGCTTACGCTTCTGTCCTTTATTGTATTAACATTAATATAGTATTTTTTACTATTGATGTAGTCTTATATAAGTACTACCAGTAACAGAATAGGTAGGTAATACTTCAATTAGGTAGACCTAACTTCGTTATCATCACTGAATCCAGCTCGGATGGGCGCGTTCGGGAAGCTCGGAGATATTTTCTCGTCTAAAATTCCACAGTGTGTTAAAACAAAAGTTTTCGACCAATGTGTGTTGCCAGTGATGACATATGGCGCTGAAACGTGGTTTATAACTATAGACCTCGTAAGAAAGCTCAACGTCGCTTGGAGAGATCAAACTGCGAGCTCGAATTAGGATGAGAAGATTCGTAGAAAGACGAAAATTATCGACATAACCCAGCGGATCACTAAGTTGAAGTAGCAGTGGGCAGGTCATATTGTACGGCCGCTGGGGGTCGGAAGGTTCTCGAGTGGAAGCCACGGACCGGTAAGCGCAGCGTAGGACGTCCCCCACAAGATGGACAGACGACCTGATAAGGGCCACGGATACACGGTGGATCCAAGCTGCTTTCGACCGGCTATTGGAAAATTATGAGGGAGCCCTATGTCCAGCAGTGGACTTACTATGACTGTTTTTGTCTGTTTGTCTGTGTACTCTAATTTCAGAAACGGCTTAATCGATTTGAATGCGGTTTTCACATTCGGGCTTCCGTAATATTTAGTGTAGGTATGTTTAATTCCAATCGGTTTACAAACGAGAAAGTTATATCAATTTAAAGACTCACGTCGAACATTTGTTCGATAAATAGCTTAACTTCAAATTGTCTACCAACATTTCTTATGAGATTTCGTTGCCATCTTGAACATTTTTTTTTTGTGAAAACTCGGTACTCCGTCATGATACAAAAATTGTGGCTATTTATTTTTTTGTTTCTTTTTTATGCTCTACAATTTTTAGGTCATATGCATTTTTATCGTTGAACTTTGTTGAGATATCGGATGAGAAACTTTATAATTTATCAATCGGTTAAACTATCGGTTCAAACTTGTTTTTTACTGTTTTCTCCTTTCTCAACTTGTTTTTTTCTTTCTTTGTTTTTTCCTGATCAAACTTGTAGAGCATACTGATACCTACAACGAAGGTTTTTTTTTAAAGACCAAAAACGCAAATTTTGAGGGCACCGTGGAGTTGGCAACTCCGTGCGAAGTTTCGATTTCATAGCTCGTGCGATTGTGTATTCTCATACCTGTATTGAATTTCTGTATCGATGTTTTCATCTTCCTTCTCTTGTTCGATTTGATTTTGTAAGTTCTGTAATCGTTGATAGGTATTTTGTAGCGTGCTTAATCGTGACTATTTCTTAGTAAGTGTGTAACTTTTGTTAGTCTTGAAATGCATTGCTGGCTTTTGTTAGCGCTCCACGTATAGGGTGGCTCGTACACCTTTTTCTTTTTTTTAAAACAAATGCATGTCATTTATTGTAGTCGCCAATTTGTTATACATTTAATGGCAGAGAAAGTCATCAACAACCGTTGCTAGGCGCGTTCGCTTAAGTTTATGACATAACCTATCGTTTTAAATTAATCTTACAATCAATCAGTTATATCAAAATTACCATATTCATTAAGACCCCCATGACTGTTAAAATATAATAAAAATAACTAATCTAACGCTAATCTATAAAGTTACTAAAATAGGATAAAGTTTATTAAAAACGAAGCACGAGGCGTAATATGAAAATATCCGATATTAAATTCCACTTCAATAAAATGAATAAAGCTCACGTTTAATATAATAACTTAGGTAGATGCTTCCTCGCAACACAGATACGAGGGAATATTATCCTTTAAAGAACTTATTTCACTGTAAAGTGTTTTCGGGACGGCACAGTTTGTCACGTGAAGGAATCACATGGAGCGCATGTGAGATGGTTTTTTCTTTAAACTAATGATGACTCGGTGGATCACAGAGCTAGGAGGCTCATTGGCGACGGTATACTAATAAGAAACTAAGCTGCAGGGCGTGGCACATAGAAGCAAAATTCCCTGTCTGTGTGTATTCTATAAGATGTAGTTCGGAGAGTGTGCTCGGGGCTGCATGAGATCATACCGCCTTACCCTTTTTTCTATCGAATATGCAGACGTACGGCTAGTTACCATCCTCAACTTGCCGAAATCCCTCTAAATCGGACCAAGCGCTTTAAAACATCTTTTATAATGCGCACTGCTAAGTATTTTTTTTTATATGCCAATCCCTCCAACATAATTGGAGCTTATGGTTAAGTTCTCGCAATCTCTCTGCTCGTACTTCCATTCTTCATACTTAATCTTTCTTTCGCCCTTCACCTTTCATACTGTGCGGGTGGGATGCCCGCCTAATACTATTCTAGCTAATCTTAGTATATAATTAGGATTTAGTTTCTCCGTTTCCTGTTACCTTCTTTTCGAACCTTTACCTTATTTTTATTTCTTTATTTCCAAGTTTTAGCACACATTTTTAAAAATTTACATAATTTACTTATCCTAATTTAATCGTTACATGCATATTATAGTTTTACATTCCAATTTTATAAAAAATTATGAAACCTTAATTATTTCTATTTAAAATATTTTAATAATCAATAATCAATAATATTTATATAAACAATAAAATTTGAAAAGGTAAATGTTTTAAAAACTCGTATTAGTAAATTATTTACACCTTATTCCTAATAATAACCTTGCTAGCTACTTTTATACAATATTTAAAAAATTTATCTCTTCTCTCTGTAATCATTAATTTTGCTAATTTATCCAACCCAATGCTTTTCTCCAATTCGTATTCCACATCTAATCTCTCCTTGGCGAAGACAGGGCAATCCAACAGAATATGGGTTACAGTTTCAGGCTCGGTTGAACAGATGCACGATGGGCTCTCCCTGCACTTGAAACGATGCAAGTACCCACCGTGCCCCGTCAAGACTTGGGTCAACACGTTGCAAGGCACGATTTTCCTAAGGGTGCTATAAGCTGTTATGGCTCTAGGGAAGAACAGCTTCGTGACCGCCGCCGAAGTGCCCTCCCTGTATCTTTGGTCCCACTCGTCAAGCGATCGCATTCGAATGCTCCGCTTGACGAATGACACCGGACACAAGTCATACTTCGGCTTGGTCTTGGTCTTAAGCGCGCCTCCCTAGCGAGGCAATCCGCCCGCTCATTCCCCTCTAGGCCAGCGTGGGCTTTAATCCAAAATAATTTTATTATTTTGTTATCTTTGATGCCGGATGTTATGTTAAATCATGTCTTAATTACCTTGGAGGACAGACGCACGGTTGATTTTTTAAATTTAATATCTGTTTTATAACAAAACCCTATTTAGTAATGCTGTCTCATTTTTCTGTATTGCTTTAGGGTTTTTATTCAAAATAAAACAAAATAAATGTCAAATTAAATTGTGTAAAATTAAATATAATTTTAAATTTGAATGATTGGATAGGAATATGGAAAATATCTACCTACTTTAAATCTAGTAAGGTCTGTAGAGTATCTGCAGCACTTGTGACGTTGCTTGGTGTTGATGGGTGACAGTAGTCACCTGCCATCAAGTGGACCGTCAGCCTGTCTGACGACTTCAAGATAACAGAATACATGAATAACAACAATTGCTACTTTTCGCTAGTTAGAAAGCGTGAAGTGTGATTATTGTTCTTGAATGCTCACAGTTCTGGTGAGTTTCCGATATTTCTCGTATCGATTCGGTTCGAATCTCTCACTGGGTTGCACAGATTACGAAATCTCATACATCTTAAGTGAACATGGATGTTGCAGGAAGAGGTTATGAGATATGAAGCCGTATTGGTTTCGCATGGACGACTCTTGTGAAATGGAATATTATATATAACTAAATAAACTTTAACTGTTTTGAAAGTTAAAGTTTATTTAGTTATAAGTTTATAGTAAGTTAAGTTTATAAGTTTATTTAGTAGTAACTTTTTGGAAAGACAATGTACATATTGTTCCTAAAAAATAAATAAACTATTCTGAACATTTTTAAAACCCTACCAAATTTATAAATGTGGAAGTAATTCTGTCTGTCTTAATTACTCAATAGATCGTATCGAAATCTTGCATCCACGTTGTTAGGGATACAGACACCCATAAAGAGTACTGTTCCTGGGGATTATAAAAATATAAATTCAGCGCCTGCCAAAATTACGACAGAATTGAATAAATTGAGTAACGAAGATGAGTACACTAGATAGTTTACAAATATTCAGATACTCGCATCTTGTGATCCTATGAACAAAGGAAATTATAGCTAACGAAATAAATTGTATTATACTGTTTCAAGTAAGGCCATGAACTTGAATGAACAAAAATAATAACAAAACTGTTACTCTAATAAAGTATCAAAGATACCTTGATACCTTCAAGGTACTCCGAACATGTGTATTTGTAGAGAATGAGAAAACTTCGCTAAACACTGAACCTAGTTCCGCGTCGGTGTAAAAGTTTTAATTGATATGCTGCTGTAATTACGAAAATGTTACGTGTTATCTTAGAAACGTGACACAATTGCAGAAAATTGTAGCACCTATTTCTTTAGGAATGCAATAACAAAATTGAAATACAACAGTTCTTAAAACACAAGTAGCTCGTTAGCACAATATCAGAAAGATTTTATTCTCTTTGAACTCCAAACGACTCCTTTGCCAAACGAAATTGTTAGTGTTTACTATACCTAGATGTTCATATAAGGAATTTATAAGGAGAATTGTAACAAAGGACAATTTGGGTCTTAATGCTAATACATAGAAAAAATACTACAACACACCCACAAATGTCCCCTGTCACAAACCGATCCTAACTCAGAATAATGCATGTTGTAAAAACCGGCGCAGGTCTTCCATTAAAGTCGAAAGTGAGGTCACGCACTTATTAAAAGACCGAAGACATATATGCTCAAAAAAAAAGAATTAAAAAACAATACACTATGCAAAGGACATTTATTTAATGCATTAAGTTCTTACGTTTAAATTGTTGTAACTAAAATCTCAAATGGTTTGTTTGTCCCCGGAAAAAAGTTGCCTTCCCATAATTCTCCGCGTTGTAAAAAGGAGGATGTTGACATATGTGCGGAGTCACTAAAATGTATTGGAACATTACAGGAGAGAAAACAGTTTACCAGGAGAAATTGAACCGAACCAAAAGAAAGGAAAATCAATCTATATATCTATATCTATATCTATATCTATATCTATATCTATATCTATATCTATATCTATATCTATATCTATATCTATATCTATATCTATATCTATATCTATATCTATATCTATATCTATATCTATATCTATATCTATATCTATATCTATATCTATATCTATATCTATATCTATATCTATATCTATATCTATATCTATCTGTATTTATATATATTCTTCTTCTTCTTCTATGCTGTAAAGAGGTAAAGTTTGTATGTAGGAGATAATCTTCGATGGAAATAAACTGCTCATTCAATTGAAAAAAAATTGAATGAGTTGGTATTGTAGTTTTGCTGTGAGTATGTTGGGCAGTGGTGTCCAAGGTGGTTAGCCTTATAGACTTGGAGATTCTTTCTTCTATTAAAAGATTAAAGCACGTATTTTCAATCTGTTTATTTATTTTATTTTCTTTGACAAACTTACTTTTTTATTCTATATGACATGTCAACGTACACTTTCTTTTTCATTGAACATAAGAGGTTGTATATCTTCAACAGCCCCATCATCCCCTGACCTAAGTAATAAAAACATATATTGCTTAAAAGTTCATTGAAGCAAGCATTGAAGCATATCGTACAAGTCATGTACCGCATCAAAGGTATTTATATATATTTTTAGTAGATATTTGTTCTGAAAGCAATTTAAATTGTGCAATGATATTATACAAACATACCTATTCTATAATGAAACAAGATTGAAACGCTTGTTTCACGAAGACTTCGTAGAATTAGCGAATTCGTAGAATTCTGTGTAGAATTAGTACTTCTTGCAGTCAAAACAAATAAATAAAAAAAAACTTCAAAGGTTTAGATGTGAATTTAAGATTGTAAAATGTTGATTACGGAAACAATCTAAGTGCACATAATATATATCTATCAAGTAGACAGTGGTGATCTGGTGATTCACATCTTGTGAGTACCTATCTATTGTTGTGTTATAATTGTGAATATAAAACTATTACTTTGATAACGCTTTGGTGTCTTGTAGAATAAATCGTTTAGTGTGTTTCTGGTTGTGTTTTATTGTTTGTAATGAGCGTGCCGAATAATGAAAGCGGTGACGTTAGCAACGCTGACGTCACTGTTATATATATATGTTGATGACATAATATATGTTTAGGACATGTAGTGATGTTATATTCGGCTCAAGTGGTTCCGTGAAGATTGTACGCTCATCATTACTTTGGCAGAGGGCCATTACGGTCGTGGGTAATGTCGTTAGGCCACACTCTAAGGAATTTACACGGAGTTACTAAATACACGAGCGATGTCATTTTTGTTTGTTTATTGTAGTTTACGAAACGTTGGTGCTTTATAAAAAAAATTCTATGTCTATATAATTTTTTTATAAAATTAACCAAATCTCAACTTATTAAGTGAAATTCGCTTATTTAAAGAAATAAATAACCATTAATATATTGGAATACATTTCTAATCAAACGAATACAGTAATCATATAAAATAAATAATAAATCTAATACCTACAATTTAAGGTAAAATTAATTACCTATCAATTTTTCACTAGATTTAAGATTTAAAGTACGTACTAATTAAAAATGAAATGTTTTAGATTGTAGAACATTCAAAGTTAGTAGTTGGTTTGATTAATAAGTGTAAATAACTTTGTTTACAGACTAACTTCGTTAGATGAAGTCATAGCTAACTTGAACCATTAAGGCTTTTTGAATACATAAGTTAAGAACAATATCTACTAGCGTTGCGTCTTGAAATTCGGGATAATTCTGATATATTAAAATATAAATGTTAAGAATTTTCATTAAAAAATTACAGAAAATTTACATATACCATATAAAATTTTACAGTTATAAGCTTGGATGTACTTCGGAGAGTGTGCTCGGGGGCTGCATGAGATCATACCGCCTTCTATCGGAAGGGGGTATGGATCTATATAAGAAAGGATCTTCTATCGGACATGGAGACGTACGGCTGGTTACCATTCTCACCTTGTCGAAATCATTCCAATTCGGATCAAACGCTTTAAAACATCTTTTATAATGCGCACTGCTAAGAATTGGACTCTCTGCCGGCCTAATAAAAAAAAAGATTACAGTCTGGCAGCAATGACCACCATTTCACAGTAGATTATGCAGCATATAAAAAACAGAAATTTATAAATATCAGCAAGTGTGCTTTGTGTTACGGCGAGTCCTTAAGGGTCGATGCCAGAGCTTTTCCTATTCATTACCCTTTAGGTTATTTTCATTCATTAAAAACTAATACGATGTCTGTCCGTCTGTAACACATTGACGTAAATATATGATTTATATTTTGAAATGAAAATTTTCGTGGCTCGATGTAAATGGCACTCAGTAAGAGATTAAATTTACACGCGTAATCACATTTATGTTGTTAAGATCTTGCGAAGGTGAAAAATTTGAGTATGTACACGTAATTGGATCGACATCAATTGCCAATAAGTGCTTGAGTCTTGAAAGAAAAATTCACATGTAATTTTGTCCTAAAATTTGAGTAACCGGTTTTACTTCTGCTTTTGTTTTAGAATTTGTATGTTTACTTACAAGATTACGTTAAGTAATTAACTTTTGCGTCGTTGTTTTTGTTTAAAAGCTACTTCTTCCACAAATTATATCGTGAAGAGTCATAACCTGAAGTACTGATGGGGATTCGAACATACGTCTATGCGTCTATTGTGTCATTTACTTAATACCTATTAATACCGCTTACAATTATTTAAATTTATAGAGAAGAACATTTTAACCAAAAAACAGTCGTGCCAATGTATCGGAAGCCGTTGAAATGTCCGATGGCTGCATTTTTTTTTGGAATCTTAACTGAAATCGTCTCCCTCTTAAAAATCCCAAACATGGAAAAGACGGTGTTATCCCCAAGGTCAGTTTGGAGTTCAGATATTGCTCTCTGCATTTGGGCCGGAAGAGAACCTCCCAAGGAATCCTAACCGCTTGTTACTGAGTTTTACTTAAGTTTTACTGAGTTTTACCAACTGAAGTTGTTACTGAAGCTGACTGGGATTAAACCACGGACATGCAGAAAAACCGGAACTAATTCATCGGATACCACATTATTTTTTAAATGCATCCTGTCAATGGGCAGAATGTAGATTATAAATAGATAATTAGATACATCATTACAAGTTCCAAAGAGTTTAGTAGAATTTGAAATGGGAAAATTGATATTCAATTTATGATATAGATAAATCTTTGAATATGTATGTATAAGCAACGAACCGAATCATCCGTCGCCGATACATTGAAATGATAAGGTGACTTTTCCCGCGACACAATGGGGGAAATCTGTCTCTTGTACGTGACGGTTGAGACGCAGACGTGTTCCAGATAAAAGACACATTCACGAACGGTTCCGGGGCGCTCTCGTCAGATAAGATTCAGTTCTGAGTTGGAGTGAGTACAATGAGTACGACCAACAAGTGATTCGCTGACTCGATTCTGACATATCACAGTAAAACAAAGGACAAAATGTCTTGGGAATTTTTTTCAAATATACACAAAATTATATTATATTTTTACATGAAAAATAAAGGTAATTTTCGGATTGGAGTATAATAATATTTGACACATATAGGTAAACAGCAAAATGGTTATTGCTTTATTATTATTATTATTTCATTGTTATACCAGTTCACCCGGATATACCAGTTATACCCGGATTCACACGGATGTCCAATTTTTCAATTTTAGATCTTCATAAAAAACGTCCTCTGCCTTCGGTAAAAATTTGAAAAAAAAAAAAAAAAAAAGAACATCGGTTCTCGAGTTTTGTATTTAGCAACATATTTAGCCATTTATTTTTAATTATACAGATCGTCATCGACAGCTTATTTATTATGTGTTCCCACTCCCACTGCAGGGATACAGGCCTACTCTACAAGGGTAGGCCTACAAGGGCGTATAGATCGACAACGCCACCGACGCTCAATCTAAAAATAAATATGATAGAAGCACTATCAGCCTCTACATTATCATGCCACACTGACATATCGGCAGCTGGACTTTTGGCCTTGAGTTCTAGAGGAATGTGATTTGACAAAATGAATTATTAAGCAAAATTCATTTTCAAACAATATTTTTTTTGGAAGTTATTATAAACCTATCTACATTATTATGCAGGTATGCATGTACCTGTTTTATTTTAATTGTCTAGTGCCAAATTATTAAGTTTACCTACTCCATAATCTACTTACTTAAAAAAAAAAAAACATAATAGAAATTTCAAAAAATTCGCTATATAAAATTTGTCTTTTCAAGTTGAACTCGACTTTATACTTGTCTACTGTAAACACGATACCCTTGGGACGCACCTGCTTCTCAGAATAACTGGAGTTATAAGAGTTATAAAATACAGAGTACGTTGCTATAAAATCGGTATCTACTATTAGAAATATATATTTTGTTTCGTTAAAATAAACTGGGTTTGACAAAACAAAACCAAAATATTTTAATAAATAATTTAATAAAATAATTTAATAAAAAATGACTAATAACTGTTAAGATGGAAACAGGGGGACAGACAGAACAAACCAGACATTTTTTAATGAAAAATTTATGTATAGGTACTAATATTATAAAGAGAAAAGATGTATGTATTTTTGTGCGTTTGTAATGAATAAACTCAAAAACTACTAGACCAATTTTAAAAATTCTTTCACCTAGAGAAAGCTACATTATAAGCGAGTAACATAGGGTACTCACTCACCCCCATCTCCCCCCTTACCCCCCTCCATATAAAATTGCCGTTTTCCACGAATAACATATTTTATATAGAGACGCTTACGAAGTTACAACTAGTAATGTCTATTTTACATTGAACAAAGGGCGAATGATGAATGAATGCGCATCAAGAATTGAAATTTAAAAAGAACTTCGAGAAATAATTTTATATATTATCTTATTAGATTATGTACTAATGCTTACAATTAAGCGTTATCGATATAAACACTGCGTTTGCGTAAGACAGGGTCTATCTGTAAATTGAATCTTTACGCGTTATTGAGTAAAAACATCAAATTATGTGTGTTTTAACTAAAGAACGCCACGATCCATTCTCCTATATTTATCTTATCAACTTAGGAAAGGGTATTCTTCCTTTATCATATGAGAGCCGTAAGGATTTTCTTACACCCTGGACTTACTTTCTAGACGATTATGAAAACTTACCATGAAGTTCACATTTCTAAATTTATATGAACCATTAAATAAAACTCAATAACATGCTGTGTTTAACCAGCTGTGTTTTATGTTAAGGTGCACAGACAGGCTGACGGTCCACTTGATGGATGGCTACCGTCGCCTATAACACAAGCAACGCCACAAGTGCTGCAAATGCGCTGCCGACTGAGGACAAGGACAAGGGATAGGGAAATGGGCTCACAGAAACACAACAGTACACATACTGTTATTTTACGGTGGTCTTCTGTAAGGGGGTGGTTACTGCCGCCAGACGGGCTGCCCAAATGACTGCATGTGCCCTGCCACCAGAGTCAACTTTGAAAAGTTCATTTCCAAAATTGACCCTGCCGGGAACCGAACCCGGACCCCTGGAACAGAGGGGTCAGCAAAAAATAAATACACAAAGTCTAATAATTTTCTAATTAAATCCAAGTATTGAATTTATTCACATGCTCTGTCGCGGTTCCTTCCTATTGAATGCAGACAAATTAAATATGACAACTGTCTTCACAGACGTCCCTTATTAATTTTTCCCTTAGAAGTTCGGCCAGATGGTGAAGTTGAAAACCCTTGAGGTTGATTAAAGTTTGTGTAAAGGGAGTGTTGCCCGAGGGTGTTTTAAATTAATTAAATTAACACAGCCTAGTTGCGAAATAGAACTTTCGCTTTTCACGTGCACTATATTTTTTCATTTGTACTACCAATTGTCTGACGTTCTTCTTGCGCCATTTGTTTAATAAGTCAAAAACTAAAAAAAAAAAAAAAAAAAAAACCCAGAAAACTAAAAAAAAGTGTGTATGCAAGCTGTGTTAATCTATTAGTAATAAAAATTCTAACGTAATGCGTTAGTTTAGTATAGGGTGTATTTTTTAGAGGTTCATAACTATAAATTAAAATAAAACAAAGAAAAATATTTTTAATATCAGTGAAACTAGGTTTAGCAGCTCTGATTAGCGGCTCTGATGGACGTATATGACGACCGTAAAATGGACATCGTGCACGATGAGTTTCGCGCACAGAACCATTATTTTGATAAAAAATTTCAATAATTTGAAAGCATTGATATGGCGTGAGTTTTTTTATTATGAAATGGCAAACCAGAAAACAATTGTCAGCTGTCAAATCGGTTATCAAACAAAACAATGTTACTAACTCTTTTTTTATGTTAAGATCGGCAGACAGGCTGGGTCCACTTAATGGTAGGTGGTTACCGTCGCCTAAAACACTAGCAACGCCACTGCTGCTGCTAGTGCGCTGCTGACTAGCAGCAGCATCCCTGGGCTCTGGCATCCCTTACTCACCGAAACACAACAAGCACACGTACTGTTATTTTACGGTGGTCTTGTATAAGGGGGTGGTTACTGCCACCAGACTGACCGCCCAAATGACTGCGAAACGAAGTGTGCCTTGCCATTACTTTCCAGATCCAGACCAGAGCCAAATTTAAAGATCATTTTCAAAGTAGACCCTGCCGGGAATCGAACCCGAGAACCCTAGACCAGAGCGTTAAGGCAACCACTCTAACCTCTCATCCAACGGGCTCGTCAAAGATGTGAACCTTTAAAAAAACACGCTTTATAAATCAAATTTTAGAATCTTCTAAGATCTAATTCTTAGAATCTAATTCTTAGCACTTAGAAAGTGCCAAGAAGATTGAACTTATTAAATTCAGTATCCCTAATGTTAAATATATAGGAACTAATGTGATTTTTGTAGTGAAAAATCAGAATTGACAGTGTTTTTAGGTATTACTATAGATCCTAAACTACAATGGGGTCCCCATATTGAAAAACTAAGACTTAGCTCTGCAGCTTATGCCGTTAAACAGATTGGAAGTCTAACAGATGTCGATACAGCTAGAAATATCTATTACAGATACTTTCACAGTATAATTTGTTATGGGGTTCTTCTGTGACATAAATATCTTAATTCTACAAAAAAGGGCTATTAGAGCCATCTACCAACTAGATTCGCAGACTTCCCTCCGAGAAAAATTCTAGGAAATAAAGATTTTTTATACCGTTACTTGTATATTTATAAAAATTTAATTTATATGCATAAAAATATTAGTCACTTTAAGAGATACAATAATGTAATATTCACAATATCAATACTAGGTTTAAAAATGATATTTAATGATTTAAATTTTTAAGAAATCTTCATCTTAATTAAGAATCTTAAATGTTTACTTAATTTAATTTAATCTTAATATATTAAACGCATATATAGTTATTTCGTGAATATTTCAATGTAATTACATCACAGCAAAACAATCAGCATTACGATTATGTTTAGATTTCATTTGTATTTAATGAAACTCATAAATGTTAAGGCTTAACAAAGTGAGCACTTCATTTAACGATTTCAACGACAATGTAATTAAAATGGTTATTTTATTTACGAAAAGCGTTTAGGGTTGCCAAGCCCGGTGCAAATGTTTGGGTAGATAGTTTTTCTTTTCAATGGTATTAGTATAATTTGAGTATGTGAGGTTATTAGACATGTTAATTTGAAAAATGTGACACCATAAGTTATGCATCCAGCAGACACACATTAAGTATAATGTAACATTCACAACGTATGTACTTACCTATACGATGAGCCCATTAGTCAAGTTGTTGAGATGATTGCCTTAGCGCTCTAACTCAGGGATCGCGAGTATGACTCCCAACAGGGCCATCTTTGGAAATGAACTTTTCAAAGTTGACCCTGATCTATATATTCAGAGTTTCACCGCTGTATTACTGGGAAAAAGTCTTTTCGCATATAGTATGTATAAACTTTTAATAAAATCTCTTTGGCTGTGATATTTGTATTTCGCTGGTTTTGATGACATTAAAAAGGTTACATTTCAAAAAAAGAAACAAATTAGTAAAGTGGTTTCCAGCTATTTTTTATTTGTTGTTCTTTCTGTTAAAATGAGTGAATCTAGTGAAGAAATTCTATATATTTTGAAATTTCATTACAAAAAAGGATAAAGAGCACATTTATGGACCTAATTGTCAGTAAGTGTCAGTAAGAGTAGCACAAAGTTAGTTTAAGCGTTTTCAATCCGGGAATTTTAATGTCAAATATGCTCTGGTCGCCCTGTTACTGATAAAATGGACGCCATTTTTGAAAAAGTGGAGCAAGATCGGCATATCAGTAATTACGACATAGCTGAAGAACTGGGAATTGACCACAAAACAGTTTTGACCCATTTGAAAAAGCTGGGTTCACAAAACATCCCGATATTTCGGTGCCACACGAGTTCACTGAAAGAAACCTCATAAATCGTGTACTCATTTGCGATTCTTTATTTAGACGTAATGAAAACGTTTTTGAAGACATTGATAACTGGTGATCACGTACGACAAGAACGTGTGAAAAAGGTCCTGGTCAAAGGTCGGTCAGGCTTCACAGACTGACCCAAGTATGGTGGGATTGGAAGGGCATTGTTCATTATGAGCTTTTACCGCTGGGCAGAACCATCGATTCGGATCTCTGCTGCCAACAACTGATAAGATTAAAGCAAGAAGTTGAGAGAAAGCGGCCGGAATTGATCAATAGAAAGGGTGTGGTCTTTCATCACGACAACGCTACCACACACAATTTTAGCCACTAGCAAAAATTAAGAGTTTGGCTGGGAGGTGTTAATGTATTATAGTCCTGACTTTGCACCTTCAGATTTCCACTTGTTCGGTCTCTTCAGAATTCTTTAGCCAGTGTCAGGTTAAATATCAAGAGAGGACTGCCAAAACTACTTGTTGCGTTTTTTTATCAGAAGTCTACAGCAACGGGATCATTTCACTACCTACAAGATGGCAAAAGGTTATCGAACAAAATGGCACATATATACTCTAATTAAATGTAAATAAACTTAAAAAAAACTTAAGTTTTCATATAAAATAAGAAACTTTTTCCCCAACCTATTATCACATAATATGGATTATGTTAGTATATTTCATGGTACTGTTTATAGCACAATACCATACAATTTATTTTTTCTTTTTATTATTTACTAGCCATGCCCGCTACTTTGTACGCTTAGAAAAAATAAAATAACTTATTTATGACTTATAACAGTGTTGTAACTATGTTGATGACAGTGGTGCCAATTTTTTATATTTTTAAAGGATTCCTCAGGAACCTAACATTAGAAAAAATGTTCTATATGTTAATCCAGGTAATAAGCTATCTGTGTATGAAATTTCATCCAAATCCATTCAGCCGTTTTTACGTTATTGTGGAACAAACATCTAACTTTCGCATTTATAATAATACTAGCTGATCTCGGCCACGCTTCTCTGCGGCCCATACGCCGCGGGCGGCGGCGGGCGGCGTGCGCATGGGGCGCGCGGTACTGGACACTGCTCATATATAATACTATTTATCGTAGCGTGATGTTATATAGCCTATAGCCTTCCTCGATAAATGAACTATCCAACACAAAAAGAATTTTTCAATTCGAACCAGTAGTTCCTGAGATTAGCGCGTTCGACAAAACAAACAAATAAACTCTTCAGCTTTATAATATTAGTATAGATAATAATGTAATATTATAATTTATAATATTGTATTATAATAGCATAATGTAATTATTAGGATTAGGATTTATATAGCTACGAGTAAGAACACAAGGGCCAAATCACAAGCCAAACACAACATTTTGTATGTTTATTTATATATTATCATATATCATGGCCCACTGTGGACCATGATGTCTTTGAAAAAAAAAAATATCTTTCACTATTTGAAAGGTACGTTAATCCAGATGTACATAGGGTTCCTATATTATGTATACTAATCCCCCAATTGCTCCCGAACGAAGCTGGGGCGCGTCAGTTTAGTACGTAATGAAGGAGGTATTATCTGTAATAGTCAGCGTTGTATAGAGCGCTGAGGTCAGTAGCATGTTCGACGAATTCCTTAAAAAGATAGACCTCTATGACATCAACGACAACAGTATTATTAAAGAAACGTGTGGTTAACTGTGCATTAAAGAAATTTCTATATAAGGCGTGTTTCCAACAACTCACTTGTTGCCTAACACACGAACACAAACTTTTAAACTTGGTGAGTTAAATGAGACTAAAATGAAATTAAGCAGTGCCGGTTTTAGCATTACCAGCGCCCTGGGCGAGATTTTTACGGCGCCCTCTATCTCCCAGTGAAAACCATATGAAAAAAGCGGGATTCATTTATAGTAACTAGCGTTCCGTCCCCGGCTTCGCCCGGGATGCAATTTTTATATAAAAGAACATTCCCCGTTTATCCCCATTAGTGCAAACCGAATTAAAATCGGTCTACCCTTTCACGCGTGATGCCATGACCAAGGGAAATAGGGATTCATTTTTATATATAGAGATTAAATTAAGTAAATATAAAAAATACAGTGATTATAACAAGTTGTTCTTAAGACAAAATACAATTTATAAAACTTTACATTTAAATTAGATAAACAATATTATAAAAGGAACAAAAAACAACAACAACAATACAAATTAAAATAATAAAATAACTATTTAAAAACTAATAAAATTTTACTTTTATATTAAAAAGAATCATTCGGTATCACTCGGTAGTCGAAACTAAGAGTGAAGAATACCACCGCAACAAACCGTACTACGTTTGCTTTATTTAGAATAAATCTGGGTGTTAGTACTTAAGTGTTAGTAATAGTTAAATCTCAAGTGTTAAGTTCGTGCACTGGTATAATGAATGAGCTGATTGTATCCCTCTTCGTCAAAAATAACCCGAACTCTTTCTAACAAAATTTTTAAAAAGAGATGGATAAATTTGTTTTGCGGTCTATGCTATGGTTAAATGAACAGCAGTGTTTCAACCGAAATGCAATCTGCATTTTATTGTAGTGTTGCCATCATAAGGACTTTTAATCTAGATTTAGGAGAATTTGTGTATGTAAGTAACACTTACTCTATGAAAAAACCGATATAAAGGGGCGCCAGGGGCGCCCTTTTTATATCTGCGCCCCTGGGCGGTCGCCCAACCGCGCCCTACCCTAACGCCGCTACTGAAATTAAGACTACCAATAGTTGAGGCGGGGTGTAAATTTTATAACTTCAAATTAAAATGAAATATTTTTGGAAACTAGCTTTTCTTGATTATTTTTGACACATTTTAGGATATACATCCTAAAATGTTATTTTACGTAAAGATTTCTCTATGTAAAAGTAGTCACAAAGGCTGAAAGCCCACTTGATGATGGTGGTTACCGTCGCCTATTAACAGTAACACGAGCAACCTCACAAGTACTGCAAGTGTGTTGCCGATCTTAGGGTTAAGGATAAGAGATTAGGAAAAGATAGGGAAATGGGCTCTGGCACCCCCTACTAACTCACCGAAACACAAAGCCATATGCTCTTATTTCATGGTGGTCCTCTGTAAGGAGTGTTTATTGTCGCCATACGGGCTGCCCAATCATAAAAGTCGAGATCTTCCATTAATTACCGTGTTTATTGTGATTTTTTTTTAGCAAACAAAAACGACATTGTTGCATTGCCTTTGAAAAAATACCCTTAAATGATCAAAACTGAAATTTGGCGACACATAAAATCATAAATATATGTGAAAATAGTATGTACAAATCTATAAAATAATATATAATAGTGTTACGTGCGGGGTGAGTAAAAATGCCGTGTAAGTGAAAATAAATCAACGATTTATTACAAACCAAGATAACTTTCAAAATCACTAAACTTGTCTGATGAAACCGTTAAACTTGCCAAAAGTCGACAATGATTCCCTTAATGTATCGCCGGTTCACTGTCGCAGGCAACTTCGCAAAAGCTCTGAAGAATCGCTTTCGAATCGCTTGTTATCGCACAACTGGCTCATCTCGCCCCTGTTCTCTTATTTATACTTGGCATCAAACGCCTCGATGTATTTCGAATTTACTAGAAATATAAACAAGATCGTAAACAAGCCGTTGAAAGTTCGGGAATGCTATTTCCGTTGAAATGCAAACTCTATGTTGTAAACACAAGGACCAATCAACTTTGACATCAGTCGGGAAGGGGCGTGGCTACCATCAATGGAACGTTCGAGACTTTCGGCCGGCACGAACGCCTTTTCTAGAACGTTCCATATTTGGTCGTAACAATATATCTGTATAAAATTTATATGTTTTTTAAAAACCACAAAGCACTTTATCGATTACCATGAAATTTTGCGTACACGTTGCTAGGGTTATACGAGATGTGTAAGTACGTTTTATACAGTAAAAAAGTATTATTCCAAAGCGACAGCGAAAATAAAAATAAAAAATTCAATGCGTGACAAAAATATGTGAGCAATAAAGATTGAATACTGGCTTCATCACTTTAGAAAAAGTGGTACAAACGACGTCGTGGGCAAAAGCTACTTACTATATGGATAAATTTGACGCAGCATTTTATGTGTGTTTATATTCCAATAGCGACTATTAACTTTCACCCAACACGAAACTAACACAAAGTTAGAGAGACATGAACTGTTTATCAAAGAGCGTTGATATAACATTGCAGTGGAATGCTCTTTGAACAATTACATTTAATTGACCTACTTTTATTGATTTCAAGTTATCATAATAAATATATGGCAGTCCTATTATGTTTGTATTTAACCCCCGACGCACGATGCAGAGGGGTGTTATAAGTCTGACCCATACTCATACTGACGTATTTGACCTGTTTGTCTGTGTATCTATGTGACAGACAAATCGCAGCTCCCAAACGGATAGACCGTTTTTTTTTGTTTGAAAGCTGACATGATCGAGATTGTTCTTAGCTACCGGTTCAGGCGTTTGAAGATCATCAGCTCATTTCCTAGTTGAGCTGATTGAGCTGATTCCACAGGTTCGATTGATTTGAAATTTGATGTACTGTTACTCCGGTGGTTTTTTCAAGACATGTAACCTTGACCTGGTGCTGCCGCATTAAGTAGTTTGCGGAATACCCAACTCTTCAGCAAATTACAGCAAATACCCCGTGTTTGGGCTCATAGCATGTCGGAAGTTATTTTATATTTTTTAATTATAACTTGTAATTTGGTAGATTTATTATTACATTTTTTTTTACAAATATTAGGTTTAATAAGGAGTTATATATTTATTGTGTTGTGATATATAAAACAATATTAAAATCGTGGAAACAATAACAAGTATGAATAATTTTCAATTGTTAATTTTGTTTTTAAATCTTCTTACATTTTTTTTAATTTTTTTTTTACTGTCTACTAAAGTTAAAAGATATAAGGGAAACTCGCATTTCTAAAATAACTTCACATTTCTATCCCCTCCTAATCCCTTATCCTTAATCCTATTGTAGTCGGCAGCGCACTTGCAGCAGCTTTTGGCGTTGCTTGTGTTATAGGCGACGGTAGCCACCTACCATCAAGTCAACCGTCAGCCTGTCTGCCGATTTTAACATTAAAAAAAAAATAACTAACTCATAGTAATAGTATATACTCCTCAAACCTCAGTTAGCCATCTGGGAGTGAGAAGGGCATATCTCTTTATATCTAGCTGTAAAAGTCTCCTCAACAAGCGTTTAAATATCCCGGCATTAATTTTCAATTCATGTGCGTTGCAGAGAGACTCTGTAGTAAGTACCTATATATGTCGCATTTATTTGTACTGGAGTTGGCTTTCTTCTCTCGCTAAAGAGTAGTATATTCTTTATTCACAGGTTTTTTTTTGAAGAAGAAATTATACTCCTTTTCTTCCATATTTTCGAAGAGACATAATCGCAACGCAACTCTCATATTTTATATCGTTAATGATTGACAATCACAGATTGACTACAATGGAGTTCAGTTAGTTCCCATTACGAAAAAAAAATAGTAAGCAAATATTATATTGAGCGTATTCACATATCATACTAGCTTATTTTTAGATAGCTGGTGCCCGCGGCTTTGCCCGCGTCGAATATAACTGTATAGTCTATGTACATCGTGAAATTATATTCAATCTATTGGTAAAACTAAATGAATAGTTTCGACGGTTATCTACCTCCTAAATACAAACAAACAAACATACAAACTTTACCTCTTTATAATGTTACAGATATTTCTTTTTTGTAAAAATGTTATAAATTTGATCGGGATTATTTACGGAGCTATTTCATGTTGGTGAAATCTGTTTTTGTTAAACGAACGATAGAACACAAGCTATTGAAAAAATGTATAAAGAATAATTTATTTATATTTATGTAATTAAAAAAGTGAAAGTTAAAAAGCATTTTAAGTTTGTATTTACGGTCGAAAATTTTAAAGTAACTGCAATATAAATACTTTTCGTTACCGTTTCAAAAGAAAGAATAAAAAAATAACGATTTTTTTCTCATGTACCTATACTTGTTTTTGAGTACCATACACAACTTATTATACTACAAAGAAACTTGTGACCGAACAAGTTAAAGGCTCTTGTGAGTTTCTCTTTATTTCGACGTCTCGACAGCTTTAGACCCTATTCATGTTCCCTATTCATGTGCATTCTCATATTTTCTTTAAGACTTTGTCAGCAACTTATCTAGCTTGTGATCATATTTCCATCATTATTGTGTGTTAAAAATACATCATTTTAATTTCAAAATTATTGATTGATAACAAAACATAAACTAATACTAAATAAGTTTAACTAATACAAAGCTCTTCATTTGAATATTTTTAAAACCGCCAGTGGTGATTTAGAAAAAATAAAATTTAAAATAAATAAACAAATTATTTATTTTAAATCTGCATTAAATAAATTTAATGCCATTTTAAATGTTTCATTTAATGTTGGCGATTTTATACGATTCATAACTTGACAGCCCAATAAGTAAATTGTTTGACACTTACAATCAAGCTATGTGAAATTTATTTTAATACTTTGAGTTAGAAGACAATGTTGTGGATTTAAATTTCTTATGAGGAGGACAAAGTTATCATTGTAAGGAACTGTCATAGAATTCAGTAAGGCATCTGTTTTGAATAATAAATAATGGTAGTTGATATCTAAGCAAACCTGTAGGGGGTGTTAAGGGGCTGCTGAAATGATGAAGATTACTTGGAGTTGAAAGTGAAACGGACTCTCAGATGCCTCCAAATGAGCTGTAACATTTAAACAGTTGTATCGCGTGTTGAAGATTATTTTATACTTTATAAAAGAGTTCTCTTATAAAGTTAGATAGTTAGCTGTGTCCGCGGCTTCGCCTGCATGGAATTTAGATTGTTTTTTTGTATCAGTTAAATCAATCACCTCGCAGTCGTAGCGCACGCGTCTTGACTTTGCACCGCCTCTGTGGCTTCACGGCGCGTTCGCGCTTTACATATATCGTATTATCTCTTTAACTTATTTTATCTTTCTTTATTTTTTGCAGTATAAAGCAAAAATCACGCGTATTCAATACGTGTGACGATAAATTTTGCAGATTTTGATAAGGATTTTTTTAAAATGTTAAGATCGGCAAACAGGCTGACGGTCCACTTGATGGTAGGTGGCTACCATTGCCTATAACACAAGCAACGCCAAAGCTGCTACAAGTACGCTGCCGACTACAATAGAGCAAGGATAAGGGATTGGGAAGGGATAGGGAAATTGGCTCTGGCATCCCTTGCTTCACTCACCGAAACACAACAGCACACGTGCTGTTATTTCACGGTGGTCTTCTGTAAGGTGGTGGTTACTGCCGCCAGACGGGCCGCCCAAACGACTGCGAAACGCAGTGTGCCCTGTCACTACTTTCCAGATCCAGACCAGAGACAAATTTGAAAAGTTCATTTTTCAAAGTTGACCCTGCCGGAAATCGAACCCGGGAACCCTAGAACAGAGCGTTAAGGCAAGCACCCTAACCACTCATTCAATGGGCTCGTCAAATTTTGATTCATAATTTTGTTAATAATATGACCAATAACCATTAACTCGTGATTTTAGTTTTTTTTAAACAAAAAGTAGTTTTTTTGACTTAAATATAAACTTAGACATAGGCATTGTCAAGCTCTACAACTTTCCCATAGAAATGAATCATAATATATCTCTAACCGTTAAAACAACGTTCTAAATAAACGTTTTTGTTCGACTGTTTTTTCGTCGACTTAATTTTCAAATTCGATTACCACAAAAAAGCCTTTTCGTTTTACGGGATAATATATATCTTTTGTCCATTCTGAAATTCTATTCTAACTATTGGTAAAAGACTTTTTTTAAATCAGATGAGTAGTTTCGAAGATTTCCACCTACATACAACATGCAAAAAAACTAACAAACACACAAACTTTACCTTCTTTATAATATTATAAGTATATAACTATTGATATAAATTACAGAGAATCGAGGTGCTATTTTTGTGATTATCACAAAATAAGGTTTCCATTGTGAAAACATAAATATATCGAATTCAAAGCCTATTTGATAGACTATGTTTGGCAAAAAAGAAAAATTACTGCTCTAAATGAAAAAGCTTTCACAAACTACCCTTCTGTATCAAAAATCACTGGACTTCGCCCGGGTGCTTTTAACGGAGTTAGTATACATAATAATTGTATAACATATGTACTTACATGTGGAATAATGTAACTTTCAAATACTGAAAGAATTTATTAAATAAGTACTGATTCTGGGGTTTACCATCCACATATAACAATCCTTTTTTATGTTAAGATCGGTAGACAGGTTGACGGTCCACTTAATGGTAGGTGGCTACCGTCGCCTATAACACAAGCAACGCCACAGATGCTGCAAGTGCGCTACCGACTACAGTAGGATTAAGGATAAGGGATTAGGAGGGGATTGGGAAATGGTCTTTGGCATCCCTTACTCACACATCGAAACAGAACAGCATACATGCAGTTTTTTCACGTGTGGTCTTTTTTTAAGGGGATGGTTACTGCCGCCAGACGGGTTTCCTAAATGACTGCGAAACGCAGTGTGCTATGAAACACAGTGGACCGCAAGACTCTCTGACTACCTTTTTATAGAGAAAAAAAAAATTTTACATGTGATACATAAAGAGACTTAGACGACTTAGATTTAGATGAAGTAATTATAAATAAATTTATTTTCGACATTGCTTGACATTTGGATAACAATGGGTCAATCGGATGTAATATATTTTTAAGGCGAACACATCCTCGTCTTAATTCTGTCAGATAAAAGGTAATACGTAACAATATATTGTTGCATTGGCCTCAAGGCTTACCTATTCTTTTATATAATTCTTTTAGAACTTGTATCCTATCCTTTCCCACCTTCAAAATATTTCGTTCATCAAAAGTTATTTCAAAAATATCGCAAATATTTATTTTAGTATTTATTTTATAATCTCAAATAAATTTTAAAAGCAGAAATATAATCTTACACAAAAAATCAATTTTGTAATCTTACTTTCAAAATTGCAATTTTTGAACTGTCTCTTTACACTAGCTTCTTATTCTAAGGGCTTGTTTCACTATGTCCGAATAAACTTACAATTAGGCTATTTGTCCATTAACTGTCCAGTAAACGCTTTGCTTAGCGCTATTCAGCTGTTAAACTGCCGAATAAGTTATAGGTTAGGGTTAGATCATGTGGCCACTATCATACTTAACCGACGAATAGCACTGACAGTTGACATAATAATACTTTTACATTTTGCTATTATTCAATAAGTTTTCAATTAAAATGGATATTTACGAGGCGATGGAAGATGAAAACGATATTTTTTTATCTCCTTTCACGCTTTCACATTTCTGGAAATTTCTTTTTATAATATTTGGGTATATAATCACTGTCATTTTATATATATATACACACATTCATTATATATATATACACTACGTATTATAATAACGTCTTCAATATTTCATTACCTTAAAAATTTCGAATCGCAATAACAATAACAAAACATAAAGGACGTTCAAGAACACAGAATATAGAAGAAACGTTTCGTTACCTGCAAAATATGCTTCGCAACAAAGTATTCTTTTAGTGTTTATGTAGCAAAAATATTCTTTATATAGATAGAAACGATGAAACCGGTAACATTAATAATTATTTTATCAGAAAAAATACAGTTATTTAATTTGTAATAAAATTATGGTATAACAATTTTTATAATAACATTAATCACCGCGCGAAACGGAATGGATGAATAAGACGTTGCCAACTCGCAATTGTCGACTACCAAATCAGCAGATTTAGTTATTAGTTGGATGATGAATTTGTGATGTGATTGTGTGAATTTATAAAATGTGAAATTTATCTGATAAGTATTTTATTCGACGAATTATTATTCGGGAATTTATTAGCACATTGTGAAACAAGCACTTAGTTTTTATATCACAACTGTTCCGACCTTATTGGATTCTTTAATAGTTAAGGCACTTTAAACTACCAACTTGACACTTCTGCTTTACCAACTTGACTATATCTACATATAAACGTATATTATGGTTGCCATCATATTTTCAAATAAAAAAAATCACAATTGTATCGTTGTGAATATAAATTTTGTGATAAATAAAGCGTTTTTAAATATGTCAATGTATCCTGAAAGTACGTTCTCTAACGTTTTAAACGTTAGAATGTGGCCTATTATCCATCCCCCTTTATTAGAAGCCACCACGATTGTATTGCTCGGCCGAATTGCACATAAAGTGCGGACGGTTGATTCACGAAGGTATTTTATTGTTGCAGTTATGGCGGCCGACCGAAATGACTTGTTTTATAGCTTTCATCGCAATATGCCATCGAAAGAAAATTAAACTGTACGACTGCATTGGCGACGTATTGAAGAGTATTTGAAAAACCTTTGCGATTACTTGACTTTTTTACATAAAGCGCGACAGACAGAGTGACGGTCAACGTGATGGTACGAGGCTATAGTCGGATAACATAAATACACAAGCACGTAAGAGGAAATCCAAGTGAGCTGTTGACCTCGATAGACGTTTCCAACATATAAAATAAGGGATTATATTGATAAATAGCGGACCCAGCAGATGTTGTTCTGCCCGAACTTGAAAAAAAAAAAAAGATTTGTAACCCGGCCGCAGCGCTATCGGGCTCAATTATAAATCTAAGCTATTCAGGGACCCGCTCAAATACATACAAATAATCAAAACCGTTTAGAAGGAATTCTCTGACATAACCGTGACAAGCATAGATGCATAGACCGTACGAAATAAAGGTGTTGAAATAAATATATAATTAACCCATTAATGGATGGATTGGAATAGCTCTGAAAAGAGCTGTTTATCAGCGTGGTTTTGTATATTTATTTAACCACTATCGCTGGATTCACGACGGAGGATGAATGGGAGCCAGCAGCAGCCGTCACAGCCAATGCTTCCGGATTCCGACGCTGTTGATTGTCTTCTGAGACGAGATGTTGTCTCCACGGCGTCGGCGGTGCAAAAGGGTTGCGTACCTACGCGGCCCGTATTAATTATGTGCGCTTCGAAGTGTGTGCGCGCGGATAAGAATTAACATAATGCGCACACCGCGATTTATTGCTATCTCAGGCAACAAGCTTACGTCGTCGCATACATAACACCTATGGGTATGCCACTGTAAATATTGTATATAAGTAGGGTAATTTTAGAATAAAGACATTCCTGTACATACTACCTACGGAATATCATTCTCACCTTCAAAAGCTCGCCAAATATGTATGATCAAAGATTTTTTTTTATGTTATGTCGACAGACAGGCTGACGGTCCACTTGATGGTAGGTGGCTACCGTCGCCTATAACACAAGCAACGCTACAGGTGCTGCAAGTCCGCTGCCGACTACAGTAGGATTAAGGATAAGGGATTAGGAGGGGAAAAGGAAATGGGCTCTGGCATCCCTTACTCACTCACCGAAACACAACAGCACCTATATGCTGTTATTTCACGGTGGTCTTCTGTAAGGGGGTGGTCACTGCCGCCAGGCGGGCTGCCCAAATGACTGCGAAACGCAGTGTGCCAATGAAAATATATTTTCTTTAATAAATTTGTTTTAGAACGTGAAACCCTCAGGCAGATTTGTCTATACATATTGCAGCAATATCTATACATATTGCAAAACAAAGTCTCCGCCTTTGTCTATTTCTAGGTTAACTTCTTCTAAATCATCCAACTGATTTTAATACGGATTTCACTAATAGGAAGAACGAAAAAAAGAGGAAGATTGTGTATATTACGTGGGAAGCGTTTAATAAATTATAAGATTTAGTTGCTGTTCACAAAGATTTATATGGATCATACAATGCTAAAGTCCCTATTGGTAATTTGTAAGGCAGACGTGAATGGTCAAAACCGTCTAAGTTAAAATACATACCAATTGTTTACGCCAATTGTTAACTCAATTAATTGATAATAATTTGCGTGGTACGTTCCGTTCCCTTTCCCCCTTATACCTACCTATACATCTGTTGCCATCGCGCCGATAGCCGCAATGCTAGCGGCGCGGCTAATCAGTCCGAATAAAACATCGTATCGACAAGACGTGCAGGCTCGCCCGCGCAAATCTGCCATGCAAAACAATTGCACAAATAAAAGTGATTTGATTACTCGCCCGCAATTAAGTCCGATCTCACCACTCATAACATTTGGTTTAGTAATTCAGTGAATTTAGTTTAACATATCTATCAGTATACGAGTTGTAAACCAGTTCCAATACCGTTACGCTATTTCATAGCATTGAACTAAATTATATTCACATTTTTCACATCGAGAATAGAAAAAATATATCTCGTTTCTCTGTGGATGTTTTACGCAGTTGTTTGCGGCTTTCCATCGAAATTTACATAATTTATGCAGGCGCGGGTTCCTGTAAGCGGTTTGAGGTCGACAGATGGACGAACCGAGCCTCAGGTGTTCTTATTTCATTAACTGCTTGTATGCTGAATCTCGAGAACTGTAGGTCAATATGATTTAATAATGTATTCGAAGTGGGTAGCGACAGAGAATGGCAATGAGGAAATAGCGTCGAACGTAATTCTGATGAGGAAATTAAGTGTGCCTTCGGGTAGACAATTCTGCCGCAATGGTAGAAAGTTCCTATTTCAATGTCTATATAAATATATCTGTATATGTATATTGTGATAAAACTATTGTTAGTAGCCAGACTAAGTATTACATGTAAAATGTATTAGTACTGGGACCATAGGAAAAATAATAATATTTCATTTGAATTCGGAGTTTCCTTAAAATTTAAACGGAGTTCGACACTCTTGATTCCGAATTTCTAAAAGCAATTTAATTTAAAATAATACTAATTGTAAAGATGGCAAGTTCTAATTTAAAGGATGACAGGATTTGCAAATTTTTAGAGTTTTTATAGATATGCTTATCGACAATTTAAAAATAAAGAGTTGGTAATATCAGAATAATTTCTTGGGCGATACATGAAGAGAAATATAGTACATATTTCACTAAGTAGTATAATAGAATTTATTCTCAAAACTTTAGATATGTTTTTCAATTAGATAGTAGGGTATAACCATGAAATCGAAATAATCTATTAGTTACGATAGTCAACATAATTTTAAACTAGGTGTTAATTAATTAAATTAACACCTAGTTCCAAGTTTTTTGTATACATATATATATCATAGAGGCCATTTGTTAAATGTAATCATAAAGTATATCGTCTGTATTGTAAACTTACATTATCTTAATTTTTTTTATGTTAGGATCGACAGACAGGCTGACGGTCCACTTGATGGTAGGTGGCTACCGTCGCCTATAACGCAAGCAAGGCTGCTGCAAGTGCGCTGCCAACTACGGTAAGGGATTAGGAGGGGATAGAGAAATGGGCTCTGGCATCCCTTACTCACTCACCGAAACACAACAGCACACGTGCTGTTATTTCGCGGTGGTCTTCTGTAAGGGGGTGGTTACTGCCTCCAGACGGGCTGCCCAAGTGACTAAGAAACGCACTGTGCCCTGCCACTACATTTCAGATCCAGACCAGAGCCAAATTTGAAAAGGTCATTTTTCAAAGTTGACCCTGCCGGGAATCGAACCCGGGAACCCTAGAACAGAGCGTTAAGGCAAGCACCCTAACCACTCATCCAATGGGCTCATCAAAATGAACATAGGCGTTCTAATGTACTAGGGACGTTTCAAAAATTTTTTTTAAATGGAAACACACTGATAAAAATTAGAAACGGTATATTTTGAAAGCTTCAACAATACCTTACATTTCTATATTCTTGAAATTCAATATATTTTTTGGGGATCTTTTTTTTTCATATTCGAGTGTCATTCTATTCTGCCATTACAGTGGATGGCCATTCTTCCACTCCTTGTTTTAAGTTCTTTTCATTCGCGAAACGTCTTCCCCCAACATATTGCTTTAGCTTTGGAAAAATGTGAAACTCGCTTGGTGCAAAGTCAGGAGAGTATGGTAGATGAATAGAAACATTCAATCCAAATTGTTCAAAAAGGGCTTGAGTTTCACGAGCGTGAAACTCAAGCGTTGTCTATATGGGTGAGCGTTGTCGTGGAACAAATGCTCTCTTTTGCTCAACTTATGTTTTTAATTGCCTTTCTAAAGTTTCTTAACAGCCCATAATAGAGAGGAGCACTTCTGATTTCTTTTTCTTGGAAAAAAGATCAGCCACTTCGTTGTCGTTAGTGCATCGTTGTTCATTCTTCAATAAAAGATTGATGCCATCGGCAAACCATTATCACTTTTACAACTTTTACGATGAATTTCAATAGAAATTTTATTCATTGGCGTTAAAAAACGAATGAAAGCACGAACTTCACACTCAGCGGTAGGAGTGAGTTGTGTCTCCATGTTTATTATGCGTAACTGACGAAGCGGTCAAACAGGAAAAAGTCTCGATCTATACAAACATAAAAGTTCTCTGCGATTCTCAGATTTTTTATATGATACCACTAATATAATATACTTTCCCCTAAACACGTACAAAAAATGTTATGAATTTTATTATATACCCCCATTTTTGTTATCAACAAAGTTATTGGGACGTAAATTGCTACGCCGTAGACACAACAAGTACTGTAGCAGTCTACGTGTGCTACGGTGCTAAGTTCTACGGTCACGCAACAAAATTATATTGTAGTTAACGGTACTAAACCAGAAGTTAGAACTCGGTCGAGTAAAGCCATTAATAAGTATCAAGTTAACACAAGTTAACGTAGAAACTTCTCCATAAAACACTGATAGTTGCTGAAGGGCAGCTTCAGACACTTAGGGCATAGAAGTGTATATATTACACGTAAAGTACGTTGGTGCCAGCCATTTGGCAGTGACAAATGAGAAACTTAAGTAGTTTATGCTGTACTCCCTTGACGCGACTTTTTCAAGTAAATAAAGCGAAAGTTTTTTTTTTAAATTCAATTTATAAATAACCGCAACTTCGTACGCGCCCCTTTTCTTTAGGCAATGAAACATTTTTCAATCTTGATTGTTCATAATATATTTGTCAGACCTTGTATGTTTTAATTTTATTACGTATCGAAATATTTGTCTACTGCCAATTATGCCAACTGTTTATTAACTATTCAGTGTGAGGCAGAATACGCTAAAATAATGCAATACATGACAAATTCGTCAATTAAAAGTTGTATGCACACATAAAAGAAAGAAATATGACTGTCGTAGTGTCGGTCTATTAAAGAATATTGGTAGACGTTTTTGCAAGATTTGCGCAATTTTAACCTAAATCCATAAGTAGGAAAATGAATGACTATACATTCTTAGGAAATTGTCCGAAATCTATCTATATCTATATATATAAAAATGAATCCCTATTTCCCTTGGTCACGGCATTACGCGTGAACGGGTAGACCGATTTTAATTCAGTTTTCACTAATGGAAAGAGGGATAAACGGGGAATGTTCTTATATATAAAAATTGCACCATGGGTGAAGCCGGGGGCGGATCGCTAGTTCTTTATAATTTTTATGAATGTATTTTTTTTCCCCAATATACATACATATATACGTATAAACAATAAATATAACAATATTATTTTTTAAATTAATTTATATGCCACTGTTTTTACGTCCAATTAGTCAACGCCGCCGAGACACTGTCCGTGCCCCAGGGAGTAATTCACTTTCGTGAAACATTAATTGGATAAACTCGCTAGGCTGGAATGAAACGAGGAACGAGACGTGCATTACATAATGAAACTGAGACTTCAGCTTGATGCTGTCATTGGAAATTATTGTGCTCATCCCGTAAACGTCGAGTAAAAAAAAGGATTTATGATCCACACTCGCCCCTTTTCAATCAGGAAGGGGTGTGTTAGAGGCTAATAAAATCACCGTGATTTCGTTATACTGTGAATTTATTGAATACATGCTTTAGCAGGCGGTTTCGGCTGGTTAGAATTTGGGTTTCAGATAAAAAGTCGTTATTGGATTCTTTACGTTGAACGATAGATTTAAAAAATTATTTGCTTTTTTAATGTTTCTATTTAAATGTTAATATTTCTATTTTCGAAAAATAAAACAACCTTCTCCTCTTTAAGAGGGGTTGAAATTGATAAGTTACTAATGTCCTTAGACCGTGGGCAACCCATCTGGAGGCAGTAACTAGTGCGTTACAGATGGCCTCCCTGAAATAATGGCTTCTTCGCTATTGTCTGTCGTAGGTATATGTGTATTTCGGTGAGAGAGTAGGGGATACTCGTGTCCTTTTCCCCATCCCTCTCCCCTTATTCCTTATCCTTTATCATCAGCGCCCTTGAACTTCTTTCCCCTCTTGGTGTTGCTTTAGTTGATAGAAGAAAGAGCCATCTACCACCAAGTGGAAAAACATTAAAAAAAATAACGGTGTAGTTAGACACAAACGTATGTACGCACATATATACAAAATGACACACACGCACGTAGAGAGAGAGAGAGAGAGAGAGAGAGAAATAGAGAGATAGAGAGAGAGATAGAGAGAGTAGAAGCTTGTGAGTACCACAGTGAGGAAATAATGTATCTGCTTTGGTTCAGGTACAGATGAATTTTAGGCGTCACATGTTATTAGTCAAACTAAATTTTATGATTAAACTAGTGAGCCGCTTTAGCCTTTTTTGGCTTGCTTGTTTATCGGTGTTTTCATTAGTGAAAATCGTAACGGCAGTTAGAGTAGGACAGCGACTTTATTTTATGGTATGTATATTATAGATAGATAAAAAGGAATTTTTCACGTATTAAAATAATAGCAGTGGTAGGGCAGTTATAAAGGAGATATTCCACGAAGTAGCAGTAATTCCCCTATACAGAGAATACCACCTTGAAATAACAGCTGGTGGACTGTTGTGTTAGTTATAGCTTAGGTCAGAGTCGAAAGCGCATTTGTATCTGCTTGGTATTTCTTGTATTTTTAGGCGACGGAAATCAACTTCCGCTAACTTTGGTCTAGGTCAGTCAGTCTCCCTTTTACAAAAAAATATAATAATTCGGGTTTAATTCTTTATATAACCTTCAGTGTGATATCCCTGGGTTGGTGGGTTCGGAATACAGAGCGCGCTTATTGAGTTTTAACAAAACGCTTGCTCGACATTATTGGCGATCCTATAGATTCTCAGACCTTCACTCCCAAATTGTTCATTCTCCACAAGAAACCAAGTGAACATATTCTTAGTATTTCCAAGTTAGATATATATAATTTAAATATGTTCCGTACTAAATTAATGTAGTTGAAATTATTAATGTCAAAAGTGTATGTAGGGTTAGCAAAATTAAACACCTACATTAGTAGTTACATTACATTAGTAGGGCACATTGCGTTTCGAAGTCATTTGGACAGCCCGTCTGGCGGCAGTAACCACCCCCTTACAGAAGACCACCTTGAAATAACAGCTGTTGGTGTTTCGGTGAGTGAGTAAGGGATGCCAGAGCCCTTTTCCCTATCGCCTCCTAATCCCAAACCTTAATCCGACTGTAGTCGGCAGCCCACTTACAGCAGCTTTGGTGTTGCCTGTGTTATAGGCGACGATAGACACCTACCATCGAGTGGACCGTAAGCCTGTCTGCCGATCTTAACATTTAAAAAAAATCAACCTTAAAAATAATGGTAAATAAAATACTATTAAGAAAAAAAATTACGTTTTAGAATATCATAATTCATTCACACATAATATTTACAAACATTTTATAAATAATTCAAATTAAATTTCCCCTGAAAATAGTGAGCAAGTTGATTAAAAATCGGGAAACGGAAACACGTTCTATTCGACGAAACATATGAAACAACAATGGACGGTGCACGTCGATACTTATCCAATCACGTTAGCGTTGAGGGCCTGTCCACATACACGGGATGCACTTAATCCCTGATCGAACGTAAACAATCTACACTCCATTCTCGTTTCGAGTCTACGTAGTGTAACTCAATTTAATTGATGTTTAAATTAAATTGAGTTATTTGTACGAATATAACAGGAGGTCCAGATATAAAGGACGCTGGTTATTTTAAATATTGAGGACTATTTTTATGTCAATGTCGACCAGAAAGGAAAGAGCTTTCTTAAGTAAATCTGAACTTTGAAACTAGCGGTTTAGGAGGAGTTCAGTATCATACACGCGTACATAATAATTAAATACAGGTAGGAAATCACAAAGAGATGTACTCTCTCCGAAATTATTGAATGCCGCTTTGGAAGATGCATTTAAGCTCCTGCAATGACTTGGCATCAACATTAACAGCGAGAATATCACTCACCTTCGGTTTGTCGACGATATTGTGGCGAAGTCAACAACACAATGCTCGATGATCTCAACCAGTTTTTTTTTTATTAAAGATGGGTTTGCTCTTAGCATCTATCCATGTAGGAAGGATGAGGCCGACGATGGAGCGAGCTCACCCAGAAGATGCCTATTCACTCGAATCTTGAAAAGATTTGGGTTATATGAGCTCGGAAATACAGACGCAGGCAGGGAGTTCCAATCCTTAGCAGTGCGCATCACAAAAGATGTTTTAAAGCGCTTGGTCCGAATTAGAGGGATTTCGACAAGGTGAGGATGGTAACCAGCCGTACGTCTGCATGTCCGATAGAAGAATGGGGAAGGCGGTATGATCTCATGAAGCTCTCGAGCACACTCTCCGAAGTACAAAGAGTGGACCTTAAGATGAATATGGACAAGACAAAAGTTATGTCTAATGTCCATGTTGTGCCCACCCCAGTAACAATTGGAAATTCAACTGTCAAAGTTGCCGACGAGTACATCTGCTCGAGACTGGCGACTTCCGAGTCGGAAACGCTCGAGATCTTTCGGTGTGGTTAAGAAAATCGACGCGGACATCGAGAGTGGTGTACTTCCAATTATTAGCTGCCGAAAGCATGTGCTTGAAATACCAAGATATGTAAATGATATGTACATAAATCAATATAAATAATATGTGGATTTTGGTTACCTTCATCATGTACGTCACACATATAAAATTTCACAAAGAGTTTTCAACAAATATCGGCACTATAATATAATGAGAAACCAATATTTATATGTAACAACCACATTGACAAAATTACGTACCTAATTGCGCGTCCAAAACAATCAATTACTTGCCTATTTGCTTCGTTAAACAATGAGGGCTGTGGCTTATCGAAACACTAAACGTTTTACGACTTCGCTGGTGCGATACTGTAATGTAGAAAACTCATTTCAATTTCTCAACCCCTTTGTAGTGGAATATTGGCATTACTCTTGTCAACCCAGGTCCTACAGGATAGCCTAGTAAATTTTTAGCGTCGCCGCCAATTTCCGCAAAACACTTTTATTTATTTTTGTAGTCCATCACTCCAGAATATTCCGGATAAATATGAATGGTCATCCGGCATTCGGGTTCTGTTAACATTCGAGCTCAGTTTTTATGCATATAACAGCTAAAGTATCTATGACTGACTATACTGTTATTGCAGGGCAGCACACCAGCCCGGCTGCCCACCCCTGGTATTGCTTGTGTTCTTAGGCGACGATAACCACCTACCATCAAGTGGACCGTCAGCCTGTCTGCCAAAAAAAATATTATAAAGGAAAGGGTTCTTTTATAATATAAAAATACGACTTCTATGACTTCTACGACTTCAAAAAGCTTATAAAGATTAAAAAAATTTCTTAGAAATAAAAGTCTCAATAAGGATCGAAAATGGCATATTATTATCGGCTTAAGAAAAAATATTTTTTTTTAATTATTTCCCAATAATAAATAAGTTTAAAATTAATAAATTTACTTTTTCACTTCGGTATTTTCAAATTCTAATTCAAATAATTTTATTTCAGACAAAACTTCATAGAGCTGTTGCAAAAAATGCCATTTTTAATATTATGGCAACTATTAGATGTCACAATTTATGTGGAATCGCTTCCAATGTCGCCTGCATTGGCGAATCCAATCTATATGTAAATGTGTCATCGTTTTATGGTCTATAAACCTATAGACAATTCATATTGTACAACACATGTTACTTTATCATATTACACGCGCTAACACCATTAGACTATATTGTTCTCTGGTTTGACAGCTGATTACGTTGTGAATCGAGACAATCGGAATCTGTTGTTTATACATAAATTTTCATAATATTAATATTAGGAAAATTTATTTAAATAAACAACAGATACAACACAGTTTTAACACAGTCGTAGGATTCGATGTAAGATTATAACAGTTATATGTATAATAATATGTGGTGTTCTGCCGATAGAATTAATTTCGCATGTAAAATTTGTGAATCCCTAGCTATTGCAGTTAATAGTTGTAACAATCAACATTATACCTCCAACAGCTAACTAATAAGTTCATAAAACAATGAAAATTTTTGCTGAAATATGCTTTAAGTATCGATTGATTTATTGTAGCCATTCAAAAACAATTACTGTAAAAACAAGGCATAAATCTCCAATATACCTGATTCGCTCTCGTTCTCCCGATGACCGATGCCGAATTGACACAGGTTTTTATGAATGTTATATAATTTTAATAGCGGCCCGCCTCCGGCTACACACGGATGCAATTTTTTTCGCAACCTTCCTCATTGATCGCTCTTTCCAATAGTTAAAACCGTATCTAAATCCAATGAGTGGTTTAGAAGTTAGCGGACAAACAAACAAACAACCTCAATTTCTAATATGTAGACATAGCAAATTTTTAATTCGTAAACATTTTATTTAATACATAAAGACATATTTATTAAGGCTACATTTATTTAAGTAAACTTTTTTTGTATATCAATGCGAATCTATCAAAATATTACTCGTACATGTAAATAGACAATCACAACTATTATTTTATTAAATATTACCTGATGTGTGCGTTGAAAAATGAAAAATATAATACCTAAATAACGTGTGACATCTTTATCGCTGTAACGACGGTGACACCGAATTTTTTCTATTTTTAAATGATCCCTTGGGGACCATCCAAGGGTTATTATAAAATATATTATTATATTATTGTTATTATAAACAGTGGCACGGGATGGGGCTTCGTCATGAAATGCCAATCGAAGTTTATCATAATTTTGTTGTTGATGAAGACCGCAACGAAAGTCATAATAAATCATAGAGCGAAAATTTTCTCGCGTAAAATTATTTTTTTCGCACGACATACACTTTTTAAATGAACATAAATTTGTAAAAATAAATAATGTCAACTGAATGAAATTATTTGGACAGCTTTTTAAAGAGTTCGTAATTATTTATTTTTCATTTTTGTCTTTATTTCTAGCCAGTTCTAAAAAGTAAAATAATATAATAGATATTAACTAATGATTTCTTTTCAAATCCTACTAATGACTTAAATATCATTAGTCTCCACTAATACATTAACTTAAACACAGATATACACTCTAAGTTATAAATAATCTTGTTACAAAGGTACACAGTGCCCGAATACACACCAAAGGATCCCTCTGACGAAATCAATGGTTCCGGCAGGAACTTTGCACCAATTTCTACAAACTGACTAGTAAAGGCCGACGGCAATGTATTACTCAGAAACTTTGATACAAGCATAAAATAACATCAAGTTAATGATAATTAATATTTTAATAAACTTCTCAATATGCGTAATAGCTGTTTTATGCAGATGCAATTTACGAACGAGAAAAATGGGACACCGCCTCGACACTGACTATCTTGGAGCGAGCTGTTGATCAAATAATCAAAGCTGTTGAACAAATTTTATTTTTATAAAGGTCGGCAGACAGTCCACACATATTACTTCATGATCTTCTGTAAAAGGGACGGTAACTGCGGCCACTACTAAAAAGACTACTTATAGTAGTAGTCTTTTTTTACTTACTGCTTTCCTTGCAGGAATTTAAGAAGCCCCATATTGTAATTAATGGAAACATCTCAGAAAGGAGATCATTTCAAAGTTCACATGTCCGCGGGATAAAGTTTCTACTCCTTCTGACTGTTCGGTAGCGGTCTGACAGCGGTACCTTATTCAAGTGAGTATATTAATTGTAAACAACGAAGAGTTTGTCAAACAATACTTAGAGTTGTATCTTATATTTTTGAAGGCTAAATTCCAAAACTACCCCAAAACTCTCCAAAAATATAGATTAACTAGGCCACTGCGTCAATGATTAAAAAAATAAGTTTATAAACTAAATCCCGACTATTAAAAAATCACGCTCTAAAAAGTATAAAACAAGAAAATAATTCTCACCTGAAAGTGAGTTTGACTTTTTGGCCAATATAAAATTTCCATTTTTAATTTATTTTCAAGACCTCGATTGAATCGTTCGTGGGCCGACGACATAATGCCAAATGAGCTCAATAGAGTGGCTGGTAGTGTATGGATACAGAGGGCGATGACGATAATATATAACAATTTATTAGATATTAGATACGACATTAATTTTATTGTAAGGAATAACGCGAAATTGGATTCAACAATTTGACGAAGAAATTTCAAACATTTTTCGTCCAGTTACGAGTATATTTGATCTTACCGCGACTTATACTTACCACGATTTACTTACTTACCATGATTTTTACCACCCCACATTGTTTTATTTTTCAAATAATTTTCCTTACCCTCTAAGGTTGCCTGGAAGAAATCGCTATAAAGCGATAAGACCGCCTTTTGTACTATTGCTTGTTGTTTTTTATTCTTTTTTATGTTTCTAGTACAAATGTAAGAGTTTTAATAATAATAATAACCGGCCTATCATCACGGACAGGACTATTCTAGCGAATAGGCCTGATATTGTGTTGATGGACCGGGAGCAGTCGAGGGTGTTTTTAGTGGACGTAACTATCCCGCATGATGACGGTCTCGTAAAGGCTGAAACCGAAAAGAAGAGGAAATATCTCGACTTGGCCCACGAGATCGTTGACATGTGGGCTGTTGCGTCCACTGAAATCATCCCAGTCGTTATATCCGTCAAGGGGTTAATCGGGTGGTTTAGGGGTTCCGTGGCAGTTCCCACCCGGCCCAGGTGCAGAAGGCTGTGCTGCTCGATACGGCCAGGATCGTGCGTCGGTTTCTGTCTTAGTCGTCCTGAACCCCGACTGACTATGCTTCTGTTGGGGGTAACACCGTCTCCCCCTCATTTTGGCTTTTGGAGGGGGAGACGAGACAAGTTAAATAATAATCATAAAATTATTGTATAAAATATTTAAATTATTGTATAAAATTTTCTCTATATATAAAAATGAATCCCCATTTCCCTTGGTCACGGCATCACGCGTGAACGGGTAAAATAAAAATAAAATAAAAATAAAAATAGCCTTTATTGCTGAAGTTAATTAACAAAAAAAAGAAAGCATAATATATTATTTATCACCAACAACTCCAACTTGTCTTGCGACATAGGCCTCTTCCAAAGCTTTCCACTTATTTCGGTCTCTTGCCGTTTTTTGCCAAGCTCCGTTTGTTGTCTTGTCCAGGTCATCTGTCCATCTAAGATAAGGTCTTCCTCTTTTCCGTAATGATTTAAAAAAAAAAAACTTTACTTCAAAAAACTTTAAAGTACAGTTACGGCTCGTTTACGATTATATCTATCTAGATAGTAGGTACATAATTATAAACTATAAATAAAGCTGAAATACCACTGACACATCATTGATATAGTTGTTCTCCCAGAAGGAGTCACCTGGGGATTCCCCCGCATAGCGGATCGGAGAGGGGGTGGCCATGTGACCAGCGGAAAAATCCCGGATCCTCGGTATACCGACCTGGTAAAAAGTCGGGGTATGGATCTCGGAAACTATCGACCCGAGAGGGACCCGGTCTGCGGAATGTCATAGAGGGTCATCGGGGGTCTCCACACCGCGACCCCCCCCTCTCCCCCCCATACGATTTTTTTACACTCCATACAACCGTCCGGATCTTTGGATCCCCGCAGATCCGAAACGGTGAGACCTAGGACGGCGGTCACTTTGGCGGATAACCATCGCCCCCGGATGTCCGTCGTCCGGGACCCTCGCCCTCCCCCCACCTCCCCCCCTTCGGACCCCCTTCATACGAAATCTCACTCTGTTAGGGATCTTTGGCCGCTAGAGGAGGGCGGTCGACCCGCCGCGCAGGGTCTCGACGCCGGGGGGGCGAACGACGAGGAGGGGGAGGCGGGGGGGCAGGGGAGCGCGCAGCGCGACCCTCCCCCCGGCCCCCCCTCCGAGGAAGTTCGCGACCCCGGCGTCGAGGGCCGGAGCGGCGGCAAACGTCATCGGAGGGTTGCGGAATTACGTCCCTTTTGAATTTTTTACCCGTCACCCTGCCCTCCGGACCCCCTTCCCCGTCCGCCCCCCCGCAATCGGGACTCGCAAGCGGTTCGACCGAAACACCCCGTGTTTGGGCTCGTTCGAACGGGCTCGCCGGATGGATTCCGATGGCTCCCACGGAATTTGGATTTAGCTCACTTGACCTCCCCTCCACCTCCCCCTTCGTACGAAACCAAACCTCAAAGAGGGTCCCTTCACCTATGAAGAGACGGCGGTCGATCCGTCGCGGAGGGCAACGAGGCCGGCGCGCGCGACAGACGAGGAGGGGGGTGCCGGGGGGGATAGGGGAGCGCGCAGCGCGACCCGCCCCCCCGGCCCCCCCTCCGAGGATTGAGCGCGCGCCGGCCGAGCGGCCCGCAGCGGCGGCATGGGTTATGGAAAAGTAAAAATTTCGACACCCCCTCGAACCCCCCCGGTCGTAACTCGGAAACGGCGCGACGCAGCCGGGTCGTGTTTGGGGTCGTAGGAGACGTCTCGGGGAGACGAATTTTTTGGTCGCGACAAAATTTCAAAATTCGCATTTTTGGACTTTTTCGAAAATATCTCGGGATCGGTGCGTCGCAGACCCCCCGTGTTGGTGCTCATTTGGGAGGTCTCCGGGAGACGGATTTTTTGCAACAGACCAAATTTCAAAATTTGACATTTGCGGTCTACTCGGTAGACCGTCGGTGACCGTGGCAGGCAGACCCCCCGTGTTGGGTATCATTTGAAAGGTCTCGACGAGGACGATCCATTTACCATCGCTTTTCCCCCAACCCCCCCCCCCCCATTCGGGTCCCTCTTCATACAAAAAACACACATCAAAGAGATTCTTTCGTCGACGAAGAGACGGCGGTCGATCCGTCGCGGAGGACTACGAGGACGGCGCGCGCGAAAGACGAGGAGGGGGAAGCCGGGGGGTAGGGGAGCGCGCCGCGCGACCCTCCCCCCCGGCCCCCCTCCGCGTATTTCGCGCACGCCGGCCGAGTGGTCCGGAGCGGCGGCACGGAGTTTGCCCTAGCGAAGGAAAAGTGAAAATTTTGAACCCCCCTCGAACCCCCCCGGTCGTAACTCGGAAACGACGCGACGAAAAACACGCATCAAAGAGATTCTTTCGTCGACGAAGAGACGGCGGTCGATCCGTCGCGGAGGACTACGAGGACGGCGCGCGCGAAAGACGAGGAGGGGGAAGCCGGGGGGTAGGGGAGCGCGCAGCGCGACCCTCCCCCCCGGCCCCCCTCCGCGTATTTCGCGCACGCCGGCCGAGTGGTCCGGAGCGGCGGCACGGGGTTTGCCCGAGCGAAGGAGTGAAAATTTTGAACCCCCCTCGAACCCCCCCCCGGTCGTAACTCGGAAACGACGCGACGCATTAGGGGCGTGTTTGGGGTCGTCGGAGACGTCTCGGGGAGAGGAATTTTTTGGCATAGGCAATTTTTGTTTCGATGATATTTCAGCAACGGCGCATCGCAGACCCCCGTGTTGGTACTCATTTGAGAGGTCTTGGGGAGTAGAATTTTTTGGCATAGGCAATTTTTCTTTCGACGATATTTCAGCAACGGCGCGTCGCAGACCCACCGTGTTGGTACTCATTTGAGAGGTCTCGGGGAGTAGAATTTTTTGACATAGGCAATTTTTCTTTCGATGATATTTCGGCAACGGCGCATCGCAGACCCCCCGTGTTGGTACTCATTTGAGAGGTCTCGGTGAGTAGAATTTTTTGACATAGGCAATTTTTCTTTCGATGATATTTCGGCAACGGCGCATCGCAGACCCACCGTGTTGGTACTCATTTGAGAGGTCTCGAGGAGTAGAATTTTTTGACATAGGTAATTTTTATTTCCGTGATATTTCAGCAACGGCGCGTCGCAGACCCCCCGTGTTGGTACTCATATGAAAGGTCTCGGAGAGTAGAATTTTTTGACATAGGTAATTTTTATTTCCGTGATATTTCAGCAACGGCGCGTCGCAGACCCCCCGTGTTGGTACTCATATGAAAGGTCTCGGTGAGTAGAATTTTTTGACATAGGCAATTTTTCTTTCGATGATATTTCGGCAACGGCGCATCGCAGACCCACCGTGTTGGTACTCATTTGAGAGGTCTCGAGGAGTAGAATTTTTTGACATAGGTAATTTTTATTTCCGTGATATTTCAGCAACGGCGCGTCGCAGACCCCCCGTGTTGGTACTCATATGAAAGGTCTCGGAGAGTAGAATTTTTTGACATAGGTAATTTTTATTTCCGTGATATTTCAGCAACGGCGCGTCGCAGACCCACCGTGTTGGTACTCATATGAGAGGTCTCGAGGAGTAAAATTTTTTGACATAGGTAATTTTTATTTCCGTGATATTTCAGCAACGGCGCGTCGCAGACCCCCCGTGTTGGTACTCATATGAAAGGTCTCGGTGAGTAGAATTTTTTGACATAGGCAATTTTTCTTTCGATGATATTTCGGCAACGGCGCATCGCAGACCCACCGTGTTGGTACTCATTTGAGAGGTCTCGAGGAGTAGAATTTTTTGACATAGGTAATTTTTATTTCCGTGATATTTCAGCAACGGCGCGTCGCAGACCCCCCGTGTTGGTACTCATATGAAAGGTCTCGGTGAGTAGAAATTTTTGACATAGGCAATTTTTCTTTCGATGATATTTCGGCAACGGCGCATCGCAGACCCACCGTGTTGGTACTCATTTGAGAGGTCTCGAGGAGTAGAATTTTTTGACATAGGTAATTTTTATTTCCGTGATATTTCAGCAACGGCGCGTCGCAGACCCCCCGTGTTGGTACTCATATGAAAGGTCTCGGAGAGTAGAATTTTTTGACATAGGTAATTTTTATTTCCGTGATATTTCAGCAACGGCGCGTCGCAGACCCCCCGTGTTGGTACTCATATGAAAGGTCTCGGTGAGTAGAATTTTTTGACATAGGCAATTTTTCTTTCGATGATATTTCGGCAACGGCGCATCGCAGACCCACCGTGTTGGTACTCATTTGAGAGGTCTCGAGGAGTAGAATTTTTTGACATAGGTAATTTTTATTTCCGTGATATTTCAGCAACGGCGCGTCGCAGACCCCCCGTGTTGGTACTCATATGAAAGGTCTCGGAGAGTAGAATTTTTTGACATAGGTAATTTTTATTTCCGTGATATTTCAGCAACGGCGCGTCGCAGACCCACCGTGTTGGTACTCATTTGAGAGGTCTCGAGGAGTAGAATTTTTTGACATAGGTAATTTTTATTTCCGTGATATTTCAGCAACGGCGCGTCGCAGACCCCCCGTGTTGGTACTCATTTGAGAGGTCTCGAGGAGTAGAATTTTTTGACATAGGTAATTTTTATTTCCGTGATATTTCAGCAACGGCGCGTCGCAGACCCCCCGTGTTGGTACTCATATGAAAGGTCTCGGAGAGTAGAATTTTTTGACATAGGTAATTTTTATTTCCGTGATATTTCAGCAACGGCGCGTCGCAGACCCACCGTGTTGGTACTCATTTGAGAGGTCTCGGGGAGAGGAATTTTTCTGTGAAAACGAAATTTCGAAATTCACATTTTTGGACTTTTTCGAAAATATCTCGGGAGCGGTGCCACACAGACCCATCGTGTTGGTACTCATTTAAGAGGTCTCGGGGAGTAGAATTTTTCAGTGGAGTCGAAATTTCGAAATTCGCATTTTTGGACTTTTTCGAAAATATCTCGGGAGCGGTGCGTCGCAGACCCCGTTGGTAACTCATTCAAGAGGTCGCGGTTAGACGGATTTTTTAGCATAGGCATTTTTTCCGTTACTTGTGTTATAAGTAACTATTGCTACCTACCATCAAGATCGATACATAAAAAAATAATATCAATCTGAAGTTAGTAAGGAATAAAAAAATGTAAAGTAAAAGATAAAAATGAAATAAGAATGAATGTTTAAATTATGCTGACTACTTTTTAATCATTTAAAGCTGTTTAAAGTTTATCTAATGATTTAAAAGAATTATTTTGTTACAGTTTTAGTAAGTACTAATCTTAGTAGTAAGACTTTTTCGAAAATATCTCGGGAGCGGTGCGTCGTAGACCACCCGTGTTGGTACTCATTCAAGAGATCTCGGGGAGTGAATTTTTCGGTGAAAACGAAATTTCGCAAGTTAGATTTTTTGACGTTTTCGATAATATCGCGGGAGGCGTGCATGGTAGACTCCCGTTTTGGTACTCATTGAAAAGATCACAGTGAGACGGATTTTCTACCATAGGCATTTTTTTGTTGCTCGTGTTATAAGTAACTATTGCTACCTACCATCAAGATATACATTAAAAAAAAATATCAATCTGAAATTAATAAGGAATACAAAATTGTAAAATAAAAGATAATCATGAAATGAAAATGTTTAAATTATGCTGACTAATTTTTAACAATTTAAAGCTCTTTAAAGTAGGTACGTTAGATTTAATTAAAAGAATTATTTTGTTACAGTTTTAGTAAGAATCATGTAAATACATAAAAAATAGAAGTATCAATATATTGTTATAAATAATAAAACATACCAACAACATAGTATTATTCTTACTGTAACAATTTATCAAAACAAAGAAATTAATCAAAAAATACAAAATATAATATGTATGTGAATAATATTATATAAACATATACAATAAAAATATATTACATTTAGTATTTTGTTTAATTCTTACATACTTATTAGACCCACCGTGTTTGTACTCATTTAAGAGGTTTCGGGGAGACGGATTTTTTGCAATAGACCAAATATCAATATTTGACATTTGTGGTCTACTCAGTAGACCGTCGGTATCCATAGTAGGTAGACCCCCCGTGTTTGGTATCATTTGAAAGGTTTCAACGAGGACAATCCATTGACACCATCCCTCCCCCCCTTCCCCCACCCCCGAACGAAATACAAAACATATCCAAATCCTTACCAAAACAATTCAAAAGACCAACAGCAACACCCAAACCTAAACAATTTAGAAGAGCAAACACAATACCCACAACCACTCCAGAACGGGTCGAGGGGCTATCCCCCCGCGGGCTGCTTGCAGCCCGCGGCAACGAGCACAATCTAGTTATAAACTATAAAGCTGAAATACCACTGACACATCATTGATATAGTTGTTCTCCCAGAAGGAGTCACCTGGGGATTCCCCCGCATAGCGGATCGGAGAGGGGGTGGCCATGTGACCAGCGGAAAAATCCCGGATCCTCGGTATACCGACCTGGTAAAAAGTCGGGGTATGGATCTCGGAAACTATCGACCCGAGAGGGACCCGGTCTGCGGAATGTCATAGAGGGTCATCGGGGGTCTCCACACCGCGACCCCCCCCTCTCCCCCCCATACGATTTTTTTACACTCCATACAACCGTCCGGATCTTTGGATCCCCGCAGATCCGAAACGGTGAGACCTAGGACGGCGGTCACTTTGGCGGATAACCATCGCCCCCGGATGTCCGTCGTCCGGGACCCTCGCCCTCCCCCCACCTCCCCCCCTTCGGACCCCCTTCATACGAAATCTCACTCTGTTAGGGATCTTTGGCCGCTAGAGGAGGGCGGTCGACCCGCCGCGCAGGGTCTCGACGCCGGGGGGGCGAACGACGAGGAGGGGGAGGCGGGGGGGCAGGGGAGCGCGCAGCGCGACCCTCCCCCCGGCCCCCCCTCCGAGGAAGTTCGCGACCCCGGCGTCGAGGGCCGGAGCGGCGGCAAACGTCATCGGAGGGTTGCGGAATTACGTCCCTTTTGAATTTTTTACCCGTCACCCTGCCCTCCGGACCCCCTTCCCCGTCCGCCCCCCCGCAATCGGGACTCGCAAGCGGTTCGACCGAAACACCCCGTGTTTGGGCTCGTTCGAACGGGCTCGCCGGATGGATTCCGATGGCTCCCACGGAATTTGGATTTAGCTCACTTGACCTCCCCTCCACCTCCCCCTTCGTACGAAACCAAACCTCAAAGAGGGTCCCTTCACCTATGAAGAGACGGCGGTCGATCCGTCGCGGAGGGCAACGAGGCCGGCGCGCGCGAAAGACGAGGAGGGGGGTGCCGGGGGGGATAGGGGAGCGCGCAGCGCGACCCGCCCCCCCGGCCCCCCCTCCGAGGATTGAGCGCGCGCCGGCCGAGCGGCCCGCAGCGGCGGCATGGGTTATGGAAAAGTAAAAATTTCGACACCCCCTCGAACCCCCCCGGTCGTAACTCGGAAACGGCGCGACGCAGCCGGGTCGTGTTTGGGGTCGTAGGAGACGTCTCGGGGAGACGAATTTTTTGGTCGCGACAAAATTTCAAAATTCGCATTTTTGGACTTTTTCGAAAATATCTCGGGATCGGTGCGTCGCAGACCCCCCGTGTTGGTGCTCATTTGGGAGGTCTCCGGGAGACGGATTTTTTGCAACAGACCAAATTTCAAAATTTGACATTTGCGGTCTACTCGGTAGACCGTCGGTGACCGTGGCAGGCAGACCCCCCGTGTTGGGTATCATTTGAAAGGTCTCGACGAGGACGATCCATTTACCATCGCTTTTCCCCCAACCCCCCCCCCCCATTCGGGTCCCTCTTCATACAAAAAACACACATCAAAGAGATTCTTTCGTCGACGAAGAGACGGCGGTCGATCCGTCGCGGAGGACTACGAGGACGGCGCGCGCGAAAGACGAGGAGGGGGAAGCCGGGGGGTAGGGGAGCGCGCAGCGCGACCCTCCCCCCCGGCCCCCCTCCGCGTATTTCGCGCACGCCGGCCGAGTGGTCCGGAGCGGCGGCACGGAGTTTGCCCTAGCGAAGGAAAAGTGAAAATTTTGAACCCCCCTCGAACCCCCCCGGTCGTAACTCGGAAACGACGCGACGAAAAACACGCATCAAAGAGATTCTTTCGTCGACGAAGAGACGGCGGTCGATCCGTCGCGGAGGACTACGAGGACGGCGCGCGCGAAAGACGAGGAGGGGGAAGCCGGGGGGTAGGGGAGCGCGCAGCGCGACCCTCCCCCCCGGCCCCCCTCCGCGTATTTCGCGCACGCCGGCCGAGTGGTCCGGAGCGGCGGCACGGGGTTTGCCCGAGCGAAGGAGTGAAAATTTTGAACCCCCCTCGAACCCCCCCCCGGTCGTAACTCGGAAACGACGCGACGCATTAGGGGCGTGTTTGGGGTCGTCGGAGACGTCTCGGGGAGAGGAATTTTTTGGCATAGGCAATTTTTGTTTCGATGATATTTCAGCAACGGCGCATCGCAGACCCCCGTGTTGGTACTCATTTGAGAGGTCTTGGGGAGTAGAATTTTTTGGCATAGGCAATTTTTCTTTCGACGATATTTCAGCAACGGCGCGTCGCAGACCCACCGTGTTGGTACTCATTTGAGAGGTCTCGGGGAGTAGAATTTTTTGACATAGGCAATTTTTCTTTCGATGATATTTCGGCAACGGCGCATCGCAGACCCCCCGTGTTGGTACTCATTTGAGAGGTCTCGGTGAGTAGAATTTTTTGACATAGGCAATTTTTCTTTCGATGATATTTCGGCAACGGCGCATCGCAGACCCACCGTGTTGGTACTCATTTGAGAGGTCTCGAGGAGTAGAATTTTTTGACATAGGTAATTTTTATTTCCGTGATATTTCAGCAACGGCGCGTCGCAGACCCCCCGTGTTGGTACTCATATGAAAGGTCTCGGAGAGTAGAATTTTTTGACATAGGTAATTTTTATTTCCGTGATATTTCAGCAACGGCGCGTCGCAGACCCCCCGTGTTGGTACTCATATGAAAGGTCTCGGTGAGTAGAATTTTTTGACATAGGCAATTTTTCTTTCGATGATATTTCGGCAACGGCGCATCGCAGACCCACCGTGTTGGTACTCATTTGAGAGGTCTCGAGGAGTAGAATTTTTTGACATAGGTAATTTTTATTTCCGTGATATTTCAGCAACGGCGCGTCGCAGACCCCCCGTGTTGGTACTCATATGAAAGGTCTCGGAGAGTAGAATTTTTTGACATAGGTAATTTTTATTTCCGTGATATTTCAGCAACGGCGCGTCGCAGACCCACCGTGTTGGTACTCATTTGAGAGGTCTCGAGGAGTAAAATTTTTTGACATAGGTAATTTTTATTTCCGTGATATTTCAGCAACGGCGCGTCGCAGACCCCCCGTGTTGGTACTCATATGAAAGGTCTCGGTGAGTAGAATTTTTTGACATAGGCAATTTTTCTTTCGATGATATTTCGGCAACGGCGCATCGCAGACCCACCGTGTTGGTACTCATTTGAGAGGTCTCGAGGAGTAGAATTTTTTGACATAGGTAATTTTTATTTCCGTGATATTTCAGCAACGGCGCGTCGCAGACCCCCCGTGTTGGTACTCATATGAAAGGTCTCGGTGAGTAGAAATTTTTGACATAGGCAATTTTTCTTTCGATGATATTTCGGCAACGGCGCATCGCAGACCCACCGTGTTGGTACTCATTTGAGAGGTCTCGAGGAGTAGAATTTTTTGACATAGGTAATTTTTATTTCCGTGATATTTCAGCAACGGCGCGTCGCAGACCCCCCGTGTTGGTACTCATATGAAAGGTCTCGGAGAGTAGAATTTTTTGACATAGGTAATTTTTATTTCCGTGATATTTCAGCAACGGCGCGTCGCAGACCCCCCGTGTTGGTACTCATATGAAAGGTCTCGGTGAGTAGAATTTTTTGACATAGGCAATTTTTCTTTCGATGATATTTCGGCAACGGCGCATCGCAGACCCACCGTGTTGGTACTCATTTGAGAGGTCTCGAGGAGTAGAATTTTTTGACATAGGTAATTTTTATTTCCGTGATATTTCAGCAACGGCGCGTCGCAGACCCCCCGTGTTGGTACTCATATGAAAGGTCTCGGAGAGTAGAATTTTTTGACATAGGTAATTTTTATTTCCGTGATATTTCAGCAACGGCGCGTCGCAGACCCACCGTGTTGGTACTCATTTGAGAGGTCTCGAGGAGTAGAATTTTTTGACATAGGTAATTTTTATTTCCGTGATATTTCAGCAACGGCGCGTCGCAGACCCCCCGTGTTGGTACTCATTTGAGAGGTCTCGAGGAGTAGAATTTTTTGACATAGGTAATTTTTATTTCCGTGATATTTCAGCAACGGCGCGTCGCAGACCCCCCGTGTTGGTACTCATATGAAAGGTCTCGGAGAGTAGAATTTTTTGACATAGGTAATTTTTATTTCCGTGATATTTCAGCAACGGCGCGTCGCAGACCCACCGTGTTGGTACTCATTTGAGAGGTCTCGGGGAGAGGAATTTTTCTGTGAAAACGAAATTTCGAAATTCACATTTTTGGACTTTTTCGAAAATATCTCGGGAGCGGTGCCACACAGACCCATCGTGTTGGTACTCATTTAAGAGGTCTCGGGGAGTAGAATTTTTCAGTGGAGTCGAAATTTCGAAATTCGCATTTTTGGACTTTTTCGAAAATATCTCGGGAGCGGTGCGTCGCAGACCCCGTTGGTAACTCATTCAAGAGGTCGCGGTTAGACGGATTTTTTAGCATAGGCATTTTTTCCGTTACTTGTGTTATAAGTAACTATTGCTACCTACCATCAAGATCGATACATAAAAAAATAATATCAATCTGAAGTTAGTAAGGAATAAAAAAATGTAAAGTAAAAGATAAAAATGAAATAAGAATGAATGTTTAAATTATGCTGACTACTTTTTAATCATTTAAAGCTGTTTAAAGTTTATCTAATGATTTAAAAGAATTATTTTGTTACAGTTTTAGTAAGTACTAATCTTAGTAGTAAGACTTTTTCGAAAATATCTCGGGAGCGGTGCGTCGTAGACCACCCGTGTTGGTACTCATTCAAGAGATCTCGGGGAGTGAATTTTTCGGTGAAAACGAAATTTCGCAAGTTAGATTTTTTGACGTTTTCGATAATATCGCGGGAGGCGTGCATGGTAGACTCCCGTTTTGGTACTCATTGAAAAGATCACAGTGAGACGGATTTTCTACCATAGGCATTTTTTTGTTGCTCGTGTTATAAGTAACTATTGCTACCTACCATCAAGATATACATTAAAAAAAAATATCAATCTGAAATTAATAAGGAATACAAAATTGTAAAATAAAAGATAATCATGAAATGAAAATGTTTAAATTATGCTGACTAATTTTTAACAATTTAAAGCTCTTTAAAGTAGGTACGTTAGATTTAATTAAAAGAATTATTTTGTTACAGTTTTAGTAAGAATCATGTAAATACATAAAAAATAGAAGTATCAATATATTGTTATAAATAATAAAACATACCAACAACATAGTATTATTCTTACTGTAACAATTTATCAAAACAAAGAAATTAATCAAAAAATACAAAATATAATATGTATGTGAATAATATTATATAAACATATACAATAAAAATATATTACATTTAGTATTTTGTTTAATTCTTACATACTTATTAGACCCACCGTGTTTGTACTCATTTAAGAGGTTTCGGGGAGACGGATTTTTTGCAATAGACCAAATATCAATATTTGACATTTGTGGTCTACTCAGTAGACCGTCGGTATCCATAGTAGGTAGACCCCCCGTGTTTGGTATCATTTGAAAGGTTTCAACGAGGACAATCCATTGACACCATCCCTCCCCCCCTCCCCCCACCCCCGAACGAAATACAAAACATATCCAAATCCTTACCAAAACAATTCAAAAGACCAACAGCAACACCCAAACCTAAACAATTTAGAAGAGCAAACACAATACCCACAACCACTCCAGAACGGGTCGAGGGGCTATCCCCCCGCGGGCTGCTTGCAGCCCGCGGCAACGAGCACAATCTAGTCTCTATATATAAAAATGAATCCCCATTTCCCTTGGTCACGGCATCACGCGTGAACGGGTAGACCGATTTTAATTCGGTTTTCACTAATGGAAAGAGGGATAAACAGGGAATGTCTATATATATAAAAAAATCATATCCCGGGTGAAACCGGGGGCGGGTCGCTAGTTATTAATAAAATTTTAATATTTATATTCTAAAAAAGTTAAAATTAAGAAAATAAATAAATATGTGGATAATAATAATCTTATAATGGATTATGTGACATATTTAATACCTATAAAGGTAAGATTTTCCAGACGTGAAGCTGAAAAAAATATATCGACTGAATGTAGGCTTGACAATGGAGCCAGCAAGTGATGAATAGCGCTGGCGACACAAGAGAAATAGCCTCAGAAAATGTGCTTTCGAATAAATAGCACTTAGGTACACTTTATAAATTTTATAGAGTTTTTGAGCATACGCCAATCTCCAGCTTTGCCCGTCTGGTATACATATTGTTGAAGTTTCAAACATTAATGTAAGGGATTAAATCCATTTATTTTTACTTCAATGGTTAGCGTGCATTTTTTTTTCATTTATTATTAATAGTTACTTTTTTACCTAAAACGTTATTGGCCTTATTGTCTGGGGAATATCAGTTGCGGATAGTAGGTGGCGAATATCGCATATTAAAAAAAATCATCGCCTATTAAAATTGGGGAGTCCGTCTAATGGCAGCAATCATTATGGGTGTAAATGGTGAAGATATTGAAATCCACATATTATTTACATTGATTTATATACATAACTAGCTGACCCAGCAGACGTTGTCCTGCCCGAACCCGAAAATAATTTTCTAATCCGATTGTGGCGCCACCTATCTTGTCCAATTTTATTTTAAAACGTCACTTCACGTCAATCAACAACGAATTTGAATTATTTCAATTTCAAATTTGAAATTTGAATTATTTGAATATTCTTCAAACAAAAGTACTAAAATTCCGATTTAAAAATGGGGGGTGTGGGTAGGAGGGTGAAAAATACTTTATGAGCTATTCTCAGACCTATACTGAATATACACACAAAATTCCATAAAAATCGGTCCAGCCGTTTCGGAAGACTTTTAACAAAAGCTAGAGATATATTAGAGATATACATTCGCCTTCTTTATACAATTTAAAGCAAACTGACAATTGCTAAGAAAATATATACTATACGTTAAGCACATGCTTTCGGCTGCTAAAAATCATACACTCTCGTTCGCGTCGATTCCACTGAACCACACCGGAAAACCCCGAGCGATTTCGACTCGGAGGTCACCCAAAAAATAAAAGCATTTTGTTGTGAGTAAGAGACGCCAGAGCCAACTTCGCTGTTCGTTCCTAATACCATCAACCTTTTATCCTCTATTTTATAAAGGTCGGTTCACACAAGGAATGTCATCTGTCGTTCAGGCTCGCATCCTTTACATTTTTCGGTCACATATTTCGGCGCGATGGAGCGTCAATAGAGCGCCCAGTCGTGCAAGGCAAAGTCGAAGGCATGAAACAGGGTGGAAGATCACCTATGAGATGGAACAAATTATGGCAGCCACAGAATGTTCCGTGCACGAATGTGAAGGCGGTGTGTGGTTCGGCGTGTCACTCAAAAGTGATGATTCGGCCAGAAAGAAGATTAAGGTCGGCAGCGCATTTGCATATGTATAGCGTTGCTTGTGTTAATAAGTGAAGGTAGCCACCTGTCATCAAGTAGACCTTCAGCCTGCTTAAGATCTTGCTATAAAAAAAACACAAGGCATAAGTGACCATATGAACCCAAATTTTGTTAATCATAACTTTCAATTTTACGAGCTCAACTCGCGAATTTTTCGACAAACTTATTGTTATATCTATTTAATATTTTTCTGTTATCTTTACAAATTGCTTGGGAAAAAAGTAAAGCAGACTGTGCAGCAGACTTTTTCAGCAGACTGAAAAAGACAATAAGGACATGGTAGATTTTATCTATACATTTAAAGCTGAAGAGTTTGTTTGTTTGTTTGAACGCGCTAATCTCAGGAACTACTGGTTCCAATTGAAAAATTCTTTTTGTTTTGAATAGTCTATTTATCGAGGAAGGCTATAGGCTATATAACATCAGTGTCCAGTACCGCGCGCCTCATGCGCACGCCGCCGCCGTATGGGCCGCAGCGAAGCGTGGCCGATATCAGCTAGTAGAAAATATAAAGATGTCATAAAACAATGTCGTACATATAAAGATTTCACTAGGTATATATGTTTCAAAAAATATGTCTTAAATGTTGTTTATTAAAAAATATATAATTTTGTATTAACCAAAACAGAATTGTTCTCATCAGGGTCATATTCTTGTTGCTTAAAAGCGTGCGTACAAGATGACGTCACGGCATGATTTTCACGAGATTATCGGTGTTTTGTGTTTGAGAGAAAAATATATTTTAGAATTTAAAAATAGGCATTTTATAAATAAAAAATTAATCTTATTTCACAAGAATATTTACTGAATGTTGGTTTTATTTCAATAAATAATATTCTTCTTTTTTCTGATTATCGTCCGATTCAAAGAATATAACTACTCTCTACACACTATTAATATGACATTTCACATAACTAATAACTCATAATAACTTTCTGCTAAAAAATCTGCTTATATCACAAAGTATAAACAGTGTTTTATCTTTTTTAGTTATTATGCTCGCGATTTTGTACGCGTAGAAAAATGAAAATAAAATATAAGTTATAAACGCTTGACATCTTTATATATGTTGATGACAGTGACGTCAATTTTTTTATATTTTAGACCATCCCTAGGGAACCTAACATTTTTCTAGGACAATAACTAAGTATCCTATATGTTAGTATAGGATAAATTAAAAATTAAATTAAATTATAGGATAATATAAATAAATTATCTGTATAAAATTTTATCCAAATCCGTTCAGGCGTTTTTTGCGTTATGGAGGAACAAACATCTAAACATACAAACTTTGGCGTTTATATATAATACTAGCGTTCCGCCCCCGGCTTCGCCCGAGATGCAGTATTTATATATATGAACATTCCCCGTTTATCCCTCTTCCCATTAGTCAAAACCGAATTAAAATCGGTCTACCCGTTCACGCGTGATGCCGTGATCAAGGGAAATAGGGATTCATTTTTATATATTAAGATTAGGACTTTTAGTATCATTTTTATCTGTGGTATAATTATTTTAAAATGATTAGTACAACCTATTTCTTGTTGATAATTGAACCCGAAGGATGTCTTAAGTTTGTTTTGGTGGTGTTCTATATCAACTTAGGGATAAACTTTATGTAAGTAGGTATTTAATGAGTAAATATTTGTTTTCTTCCCGGGTCTCCGGTGTTTTGGGACTTCGCGTTCAAGTAATTCGCTTCAGGATAACTTACTTCCTTTGATATGCATAAATCGGACAACTATTTATATTAATATGTAAGGAAGCAAACAATTAATTTTCAATACAGTACTTGTACATCTAATTATTTTCATCTCTCCATAGTACTTACTTTTTCATGTCATATAATAGTGTAAGTACTTAATTTTTTTCACTTCAATTTTTTTTTTCTTTTTTCAACTGAAATTACTTTTTTTACTCAAATGGTAGAGGTCAAACTGCATTCCGCAGTCATAAACTGGATAGTATGTCTAGCGGTTGTTGTAACACCACAACCTTACAACAACCGTGAAATAAGAGCACGTGTGCTATTAAGTCTTGTGAGAATGGAATGCCAGAGCCCATTTTCGTATTCCATCCTTATTCAATTTACTTTATTATAAAAAGGTAGGTTTTTGCAACCCATCTAATGTCACAGTAGACACCTGCTATCAAGTTACTTTTGTTAAAATAATAAAATTGATGTTTCTCAATGCGCTGATTGTGTAAACGTACATAGAAAAATAAAGTTTAATTATAAATACCCATAAAATTGCACAGAGTTATTTTGAATACCCCTTGACAAACTCTACCTTAGGTATTTGTTAATATAATATTTCCCACCGCAATGACGGGTTATTATACATATAAATTGTAGTCTCTATTACGACAGTTTATTCACAACACGAATTTTAAAATTTACATTGAGAATAGCAAAAGAACAGCTAAATATATTTACAAAACTGAACAGTTAGAACATTGGAACGTCGAAATTTAGCTTTGAGCAATCAAAGAGAATCATGACAAATCGAGCGGAATTCGATGTGCGATTTTTAACGCACTGTGCCGAATTTTTTTATATTGAACTTTTGTAGAGATATTTTCTGTCTTGTTTTGGATAAACGACATACAAGTGTGCATGTGAAATCGTCTTGCCAGACTTGTTTCAGTTGAATTTGTTTACTCTCAAGAAATAATTTCATAGAAATACATAGAAACCAGTAGTGTCGCTGCGACACGTCGTTTGCTGCGGTTTCATGTTGTCCGTTACCAAGTTGTACCTTTAGTATAGAAAAGGTTGAATAGAAGGGCTCCTATTCCATGAACTAGAAAGCTCCAATAATCAGCGCTTATAAAGAACAAGACGTGTCACGTGATTTCACCTGCTGCAGCTTCTAAGAATCACGGCGTGATGATAAATAGCCTATAATAACCTTTCTCAATAGTTGGACTATAGTTTGTATAGGTTTCTACCTGCCCAAATTCTGATCATAAATTTTCCTTACCTATTCCTCGTCGGTGAATTATTTAAAAAAAGTCGTAGTGCGTATAATAAATAGCTTTGCTACCATTTCAATGTTCATTATTTTGTATAAAGCATTAAATTGACTCCGGCACCTTACCTCCCTTTTTATTTTCGACATTATTCCACGTTTCGTGTTCCGTTCCTTCTTTCGTGATTTAGCTACAACGAAACGGTTATAAATTGAGAGTGTTTACGGTAGGATAAGCCTGAAAATAAATTGTGTAAAGGAAATACAAGCATTCGAAATACGAGATTTATTTTAACACAAAAATATGACACTCATTGGGGCGTTATCGCTTTCATACAAATGGTAGGTACTTATACAGGGTAACTATTAAAAATTTTATGGATAATTTTATCATCCATTATAAAAAAAAATATCATTAGAAATATTAGTAATATTTGGACACCAACATAATTAAGAGCAATATAGTCGCTAAAAGGTTATTGATCCGGGAGAGAGATCGAGCGAGTCGATATTTTTACCATAAAATACATATACTTAACATGAAATATATTATGAAATAAATTTATTACCTAATACATATTACAAAATACAATCGGTGTCCGCTTCTATATGTTTCTCCGCGAACTTCTTCGAAACCACTCAACGGAATTTGATACAGTTTTCACTAACAGAAAGAGCGATAAACGAGGAAGGCATATATTGTTACGTGCGGGGTGAGTTAAAATGCCGTGTAAGGGCGAAAGGAACGATTTATTTTCACAAACCAAGATTACTGCCACAATCACCAAACTTGTCCGATGAAACCATTAAACTTGCCAAAAGTCGTCAATGATTCCCTTAATGTGTCGCCGGTTCACTGTCGCAGGTAACTTCGCAAAAGCTTCGAAAAGTCACTTTCGTAGCGCTGGTTGTCGAACAACTAACCCTCTTGACCGGCTGCACTCTTATTTATACTTGGTGCCAAACGCCTCGATGTATTTCGAATTTTCTAGAAAATGTAAACAAGATGGTAAACAAGCCATTGAAAGTTTGGGAATGCTATTTCTGTGGAAATGTAAACTCTATGTTGTAAACATAAAGACCAATTTCCTATGACACTAGTCGGGAAGGGGCGTAGCTATCAACGCTAGGTGGCACGTTTGAGACTTTCGGCCGGCGCGAACGCTTCAGAAAAAATACATTTATGCGAAGCCGAGGCGGGTCGTCAGTAATATATAACATTATTATAGTAATTATATAACTGTAACAACTTTTTGTACTGTTTTTTTTTTTCAATATTAATTATATACAAAAGTTTTAACAGAGATTTTCAATTTCAAAAATTATTTTTCAAAACTTTAGAATTACACACTTTTTGGCAATTTTTACAATTGCCTAAATTTTTATATTGAATCGTTTAACGTAATGGTCCATAAATTAGTTGTATGAGATATACAATTTCAAGTAGTATTTGAGTTTATAATAAGTTACTATGTACGTAACGTACTAGGAGAACTGTATTAATATAACTATAAGTAACACAGTCACTGGCACGATGTTTGTTAACAAATAGTCGTGTAATAGATTTCATAATGCTCGAAATTCTTGTTATAGTTCTGTTTTCTAAGTGTCGTCAGACAGGCTGACGGTCCACCTGATGGTAGGTGGCTATCGTAATCTACATATTAACACAAGCAATGCCACAGACCTTAGTAGAAGGAGAAGTGATTAGGAAAGAATAGGAAAATTGGCTCTAGCATCTCTTACTCGCCGAAACACACCAGGAGACCTGCTGTTAATTTACGGTGGTCTTTTTTAGAATTACGACCGCTGCCAAATTTATGTACCAGTAAGTAGTGCGCTGTCAGATACCACTCTGAAAAGTTCATTTTCAAAGTTGGCCCTGCCGGGAATCAAACTTAGGAGCCCTGAGACAGAGTGCCAAAGTTCACGCCACACACCTTAACCGCTCGATGGTTCGTCAACAAATTTAATCATTAAGGACTTATGAGACTTGTCTCTGAGGAAACGAGTTTGCAATTTTTTTTCTTCAAATTATATATAAAGTTTAACGGTCTTTCTATTGGTGAAAACCGCATCAAAATCTGTTGAGTGATTTAGGAGGAATTAGCCGATATCCAGACAAACAGACAGACATACATGGGTAGTGACTTAAATTTATACTATGTAAGGATAAATGAATTTTCACATAATTAACATATCTTTATGTTACAATACTCACATGAAAAGAAATAAATAAAAACTACTTTTTAAGTTTACCTTCACAAAAATTTTCGCTTGTACACATTAAAATAAAAAAGAAAGAAAGAAATCGCTCCAAGACATCCATCAATGTTTTGTACTCTCTAAAACTGTAACGTTAGACGTTAGGCCCAGGATTGTTTTGGTAATCGGAATTCTTCTTAGTGAATTAGTGCCGATGTTCTTCAATTTATATTAACAAACACTGTTAAAGTTACTGTTCCTATTTTGACTCACACTGTAATTTAACTGATTGTGACCTATCTTTGCAGGCTTCTTAAAAGTCCACAATTTTCTCGTACTTGAATTACCAAACACCCAAAATAATATTGCCAGGGAGCAATGATACAATGCTATTGTATTGAAAACGACGTAGCATACATTTATAGCTAGTGGCACTGTCTCTAAATGTTGTATAACTGTTATATTAACGATTTTATACGTATCTATAACTATTTGTTGTATAAAAAACACGTAAATTAAGATGATCATGACACACGCTATCCTCAAATTATTTTCCAATTTACTTTTATTGTTCCTTAAAATCGATACAAGTATCAAAGTAAGCAACACAAAATTACCAATTAAAAACGGCCATTTCATAACAAAAAAGTAAATCAGATAAAGCACTAGTTCCAGATGACACTTCAAATAAAAAAGCAGGTTTATTAACACTGAAATAATCGCTGGTATTATCCACGCAAACACAGACACTCTTGCGATATTATGATCTTTAATAAGAAACACTTTCACTAAACTGTCGTACATTTGTTTGGTAAACATAAACATCCACATCACAAGCGCCATTTCTGTATACAACATAAAGAGGAGATTAAACGAAAACGAGCAGTAGTGTATCCCATGCACTCCGAAAACCTTTCTTATATCGAACATGTATCTAACAAGTGTATAGAGGAATCTTGCTGTCATGAATTGCACTAGTATTTGGTTTTTATATGTGTTTCTCCATTCGGCGAACAATACCGCTGTTAAAATGAGAAGTAACAGAGCAACTCCTGACAATGCTATGCCGATTGTGCCAACCACAGCTGTGAATAATGTGAAGGGCGCGGTGATATTTTCCGGGAGGAATATGACGCTGTCACCGGCGCTTATGCGTGTAGAGTTGAATTCATCCATCATAACATTTCGTGTAATTTAAAGCATTGTTTGTTTATCGTTGAAATAATTGGTTTTTTATTCATAATGTATTTTAGAAAAAAGTCTTTTCATATCCTTTAAAAACTTAAAATCAATACACTGATCGTCTTCATTTTATTTTCTCTCACAAACACTCGCAAAATCTACGCATAATATAAAATGAAGTATAATATAATTATATTATATTTATAATATAATATAAAATGAAGTCGGTTTACGCTTCTATTTCTCCTGTAACTTCTAAACCAGCAAACGCACTTTGATGCACTTTGATAGAGCGATAGATGAGATAAGCGCACTCGTGCGAATTCGAAACGGGTCGCTAGTTATTAATATTTAAAAAATTATAAATATTAGCCAACTTCATTCTAAAAATGTTTTAAGAAAACGTCTTTTAAAACAATAACTTCACTTCACTGGTGTAAATTTTGAACTGTTCATTATGTCTGATAGTGTCCAATAACTCCGTACAAAATGATACGATAAAAGCTTATCACTGACGATTAGATCCGATATTTTATTATGTTTATGTAGATATTACCACCAACGTTGAATGCATATTTTTAATAACAAACTCATCTAGTTAGGAGGAGATGTCATCATAAAGATAAGAGCATATTAATCATGTTTTAGTTTTGGAGATTTTTGTTTTTATAATTCTACTAGCGACTCGCTCCCGGCTTCGCACGAGTGTTTCTTTTTCTGTAAATTATATGCACAAGTATTCCTCACTTATCACTCTTTCCATTGTTGAAAACTGTGTCAAAATTCGTTGGGTTGTTTAGAAGAAATTAGCGAAGAAAGAGACAGAGTCGAGTCTTAATATGTATAGATAATATGTAGATACGTCTGTTTATTATCTATAAAATAATGCTTTCTGATTATTTCATTGGATAATCTTTTATAAATGAAATGATAATAATTAGGCGATTAGTCGGTGCGACAAGTTAGGATAATTAATACAAGTCGTTAATGTATTTTTATTAAAATATTTTCTTAGTCTATTATTTTCCGTTAGATGAGTGGTTGCCTTAACGCACTGTTTTAGGGGTCCCAGGTTCGATTCCCGGCCGGGTCTGTGCGCAGTAATCACCCCCTTACAGAAAGACAACCGTGAAATAACAGCATATGTGCTGTCTTGTTTCGGTGATTGAGTAAGGGATGTCAGAGCCCATTATCCTTTCCCTTCCTCATCCTTACATTCCTTTTATGGTCTGCAGCGTACTCGCCGTTTTATGCCGTTGGATGAGTGGTTAGGGTGCTTGCCTTAACGCTGTCTTAAGGGTCCCAGGGGCCTTAGACAAAGTAGCATTCGCTCCGTAGCGATGCGATATCGAAGTTCGTTATCGTCTCAGAGACAAAGAAATCATGACAAGGTATCACGTGTTACAGTGTCGATTCCTTTGTCTCTGAGACGATAACGAACTTCGATATCGCATCGCTACGGAGCGAATGCTACTTTGTCTAAGGCCCCAGGTTCGATTCCCGGCCGGGTCAACCATGGAAATGAACTTTTCAAAGTTGGTTCTGGTTTGGATTTGGAAATTGTGGCAGTGCATAACTGCATTTCGCAGTCATTTGGGCAGCCCGTCTGTGCGCAGTAATCACCCCCTTACAGAAGACCACCGTGAAATAACAACATATTATGTGCTGTTTTGTTTCAGTGAGTGAGTAAGGAGGTCAGAGCCCATTATACTTTCCCTGCAGCGCACTCGCAGCAACTGTGGCGTTGCTTGTGTTATAGGCGAAGTAACCACTTACCATCAAGTGGGCCGTCAGCCTCTCTGTCGATCTTAACATAAAAGAAAAACATTGCTAGACATCCAGGATTAACTGTGCGATTTTCTCGCAATAAAACACATATTAAGAAACACAGAGAATATATTTTCAGATATAACATCACGATAGGTGAAAATAAACTCACGAACGTGAGGAATAAGAAACAATAAATTATATAAAAAATCCTATACAAATAGTCAACAAGGTGACAGTTTCTAACAATTATAATATTAAATTTATTGCACACTAGCATGCAGGACACTTGAGGACAAATCAGCTGTTTAAAAAGACATTTTTCAGATGCTAATCTTGTAATCATTTTATTGCAAATAAAATTTCTTCCTTCCATTTAGTGAATCGAATTATTTAATTTTCTGTTTTTCATGAATATATTAACAAGCGGCTGTTTATCTTTTATTATTTGTGTGAAATTTAAACAATTATATTTAATTTTTCGGAAATTTCGTCTAGTTGAAAAACTCAAAGAATTTAAAAAAAGATTCAAGTCTTATCTAAGATTTTTAAATTAAGTGCATCTCTACTTATGAAATATTATTGCGTTGGCTAATCATTAATAACACCTAATACAACTACACATACATTTGTGTCTACAGCATAGTAATTATTACACAATTCTAATAAACATTTAAAATTACAATTTTGAAATAACAATCTAAAGACAAGATAAAATAGATTATTACTTAACAGATAGAAGGCTTAGTTTAAACTGAAGAGGCAAGGCACGAGAAAATAAAATTCCTAGACGAAGCACAATACATTAACGACAAAGTACTTAATACTAATTCTAGTTTAGAAACATCAAACAATATCAAGAAATGAAGGCCTTGTATTACAGAATTTATAATAGATGAAAATATTAATATAATAATAAGTACTCTGAAAAGAGATTTCTCATTTTAACATAAAACATAAAAATAATTATTTTAAAGGGCTCAGGCGTCGTAATATTCCTCCGCTCCGCTATCAGCTTTAGGTAACGTGCCCAGAAGGCTGGCGGCATTGCCACGTTGGATGGCAATGCTTATTCTTTGTGCAAAGTAATTAGTTCTTGTTAATTAGTTCTTCACATGTTTAAGTATAATATATATTTTCTCATTTTTGATTCTCAATTCTCATTTTCAACTGTCTTCAAGCAACTAATTGTGAAGTAACTAATTTTCAAAAAACAAGATTTTACACTGAAATACTTTTTATAAACGTACGTTTATCTCTCACAAAATACGTCTAGTTGCAGAGGAAGCAGCAGAGCGCGGATTTAACGAAATAACGATATTCCAATGGAACCTTGTGCTCTTGTTTATAAAGTTTAAATTCCCAAAGGAAAGCAATGAGACACGTTTATCCGCGCACGTCGGAACCCTGGAACACTCAGATCACGTTAGCAATTGCGTTTAGAGTCAGTAAAGCTTCAACGTCAGCTTTTCATTTTATAAAGATCGTGTACAAAACATCTTAAAATTGATCTATTTAAGTTTGCGTGCATAAAACAGCTTTATTATGATTCACAGCGTGTTACGGAAAGTATATACAGCCGAAGGGGTTTACATCGATCTTAGAGTTAATATGAGAAATTAAAACTCAGTTTTGTATGATATATTTCCATAACATTCAGGTCAGGTGCCCTGGTCTCCAAGATACATTATCATTAACTGTGGGAAGTAAAACTTACGGTATACACAGACTACGTTTCAGCTGTAAACCTTTCTGTAACGTTCAGTAAAAGCAGTAAAGTCTGTTGAAACACTTAGAGAACTAAATTTAAGTTTTCCTATTAGGTAGATATCTAATATTAAGTATAATAATATCTAACAGTACAGTAATAATATAATATGTATAAACAAGGGTGTTTTTTTTTAGTATATTGAATAACGTGTAGAAGTCTTTATAGGGGATCACAGCTTGGAAAACACTAAGTATAATATAATACATTTTAAGAATTACATTTATCGAGGAAACTATGCCTATTATCTTTGAAAATTTGTCCGAATTTTCAGTACATGTAGCATTTACTGTGCTATGGTGGTTTATAGTAAAAGAAATTGCGCATAATAAAATACATTTCTATAACTCATATTGATGTGTACAATTAGTTGCTACTGATTACAATTACTCACCGAAACACGTTGCATTAAGTGCTTATTTTAATATTTAATAAGTATACATTAATGTAAATAGATATTAATGTTTAAAAGAATAATGGCGAAACTTTTGCTTAAAGAATTTTTGAAGCGTCTTTGAACGTGATCAATATGAAGAGAAATAACTGAATTTTCCAAGATTTTTCAAATTATAGTAATGGTCTATCTAAGTCTGGAAATAAATATCAATTTTAAAAGAAGCGCAATTGACTATCTCCTGTAGTAGGTATGTGAGTAGTATATAGTGTTCTGTGCAAACCATTCGTACTGTCATTCTGTCCACACTGACATGTGACATCTTCCTTTCCTTGAGTAAATGACAATTTAATGTGACAAACAAGGTACAAAAATTATATAAGTACATAATTACCTCAGAACACTATACTATACATACGTATATACTCGCAGCAAGGAGCACAGTAATACATGTTAACATAATTTACCTAAAAATGTTTTATTCTGAACTCAGTTTTAAATTTATTTTAATCTAAAATTACCCTAAATATATAAATTTAATTCAAATAATACGTATTATTTTACATAACCTCAAAATCTTAAAACTAAAATATCTTTAATCCCAGACTTCGCTTAGTAATAAATCTAGGACCATTTAGTTCAGTTTTAAAAACTATACTTTTACATATTTTTCATTTGTAAACGCGAAAAGTTTAGGTCGACAAAAATTTGTATAGGAGTTCGCCATTGTTCTTTAAGTGTATGTATATTTTTAAATGCTTACTTGTTTTGGAGTCAGATATTACAAAATTTATACAACGCATGGTACTACAGTATTTTTAAACAGATGATTAATTTAAATTAAAAAAAATATTGATCCAAACGCCTAAAGCTGTCAGTTTCTGAGCTATGTTAAATTTTCTTACAATGTTTTATGTACTGAGAAAATAAATGTAATTTGCTCGTCTGCACATAAATTATTTCCAATCGTTCGAACTGAAACCAATCGTACAAATTCACAAAAAATAATTGCAATCGTTTGGACAATTTCAGAGATAGCATGAAGCCATGAACCAACTTCGTGACACGTAGTTTTTATATACTAAGATAAGCATAATCATTAATAGATTACTTCTTCATATTTATGAATTCGTCGGTAATTATAGCTATAACTATATTATTATTATAGGTAATTTATTATTATTATTATATCTATTTATATATATACTATAAAATATACTATTTGTCTCTGCCCCGAATAGCAGAATAACTTAAAATATGTGAAATATTCACTATATATGATAACATATATTATGATATCCTACTATATATGTAATAATAAGTAATTATTTAGTCTCAAATAAACAGCAAATCCCCTCCCTAATTGAACGTGTTTCTTTACGCTACAAAAGCTAATGAAAAATGAAAAATATAACACCTAAGAATCGCTGACATCTTTATCGCTCTGATGGCGGTGGCGCCCATCTTTTATATTTTTAGACGATCCTTGGGGAACCCAACATTTTTCTAGGATGAAAAGTATCCCATATCTTAATCCAGGTAATTATATATTTGTGTGATGAATTTTATTAAAACCCGTTAAGTCGTTTTTGCGTCAAAGAGTAACAAACATCCACACATACATCGATCCTCGCAAACTTTCGTATTTAAAATATTAGTAGGATCATAATAATGTTATATTCTAAATATAAACGTATTTTATATTTAAAATCATAGGCATAATTTCCGCGAGACATTATTTTTAATTGAGGGTAAAGTTTATCCTTAGGGTGCTAGGGTATTCTTTTAGTTCCTCTATGTGCTAATAAGTTTATTTTAAATGTCTACAGTTGTGAACTGATGTCTTCAGTTTACACTTTTAAAATATCATGTTTAATCTGTTTTAATTAAATATTAAATATTTTAATCAAATATTGTACACTCAAAAATAATTATATAAAAAAACAAACATAACTAGTATAATTCCATTCGAACATAAATTAATTGAAAACTTTTAGTTAATTAGCTCAGTAGCAATGTAACTGATTAATTAATGAATAGTTAAATTAATTAACTTATCGTTATACAATATCTATTAAATAGAATTATTTATTTTACTCTTAACTATTATTAATATTAATAACAGAAATAATTTTGGTTATTTATAATTAATAATCAAAATTATTTTAAAATCAAAATCGTAAAAAAAACCAATAACTATAAAAATTAAAAATAAACTGAATTTAAATACTTTGGATAAATAATACCATTTTTGTAAAAATTTCTAAGCAACTAATTCATTATAAATAATTTTGGGAATCAAAAATTTAATCAAATCAAAAGTGAAACAGTAATGTATTCATTATATAAGTAATTAGCGACCCGCCCCTGGCTTCGCCCGGCGTTCAATTTTTATATAAATGAACATTCCCCGTTTATCCCTCTTCCCATTGCTGAAAACCGAATTAAAATCGGTCACCCATTCACGCGTGATGCCGTGACCAAGGGAAATGGGGATTCATTTTTATATATAGAGATTAAGAAACACATATAATCGTCAATCTATCTAAGGGTTTCGGAAAATGATTATGATGATCCTGAGAAGAAACTCCGAAAGAAACTCAAGACACCATTCTTTTCAAATACCAATAGCAATGACATCATTATGCGAGTATTTCTTTTTTTTTAATTGATGAAAAACGTCACTTTAAAATTTAAATTTCAAATATTTTTTTTTAAATAATGTTGGTTGGAATATTATTGAGCATATACTCATTACGTATATAGTAGCGTTTAAAGATTTAGTACCTATCATTGAAATTTTTTACTTGTAAATAAGTTAATATCAGGATTTATAGATCTTATGCGTTAAAAGTTTTTAGAAATTAATAAATATATTTTACACCATAAAATAAAAAGTTTTTTTATTGCGCACGTTGAGTGTAAAATTTCTAGGTCGAATATTGTGTGATGCTTCTTGTAATATCTGGATGACATCTACCGCTTACTATATATTTGATTGCCAAAGAAGTTTGACTTCTGAAGCGCGTACTCTGTTGCAAAGCGCGTTTTTTTTTTTAAAATAATATATATAAAATGTTTTTTACTTTTACAAAATGTGAAATTATTTTTTAAAATGTATATTTAATGACATTTCGATGTTATATTTCTTGTGTGTAGGTTCAACATAACTAATCCATTTTTTTAATTATAGGTTAGCTATATAAAAATAACGGATTATAACTAAAAAAATATTTAATATTTTTTTTGTGTAATAATCCCTAATTTTACACTCATATTAGAAACTACACCTAAAGATCACATTGCATAGAGGCAGAGGACCTAATTATAAACAATCATTACGCATTCAAAATTAGTGTTTAATTAAAAAAATATATTTAAAAAAGTAGAAGAGAATATTCAGCTACTCAAAATATAAAAGAATATTCAAGCGTATATTTTTTTGTAATTCATGATATTTTAAATAAAAATATATAAATACTCTAAAGGTTGACTAGAAAACAAAACAGGTCAAAATAATTTGGTAATTTTCATTTAACAATAATACCCATATTTTTCTTTGCTTCACTCGACCATGTGTTCTGTGAAGAGAAAAACATAATACTGTTACTTTGTTAGAACTACTTAGAATTTTTTCATAAAAAAATTCTTAAGACCCTACACTTCTTAAAGGAATATAGGAATTAATAAATAAAATAAAAAATAATAATTTTAAATTAAATTTATTTCTTGTACACTTTTCAATAAGTTAAATAAATAATAACATTAAAGCAATCTGTATTGTAAACAAAAACCGTGTCTATGTGTTTTGTCTTTCACATTATTACCTTGTTCCTCTATCGGTGTGTGTTCCTCGTCAGACGAATCGAGCTTCTCAATGAGCGAGCTTTGTTTTGAGAGGGACTGCAAAACAACAAAAGCATAAAAATAATTATAAACAAGGAACACAAGTTATTGATTTTAAATTGACACACAGCGCACACTGCCTTTCGCAGTTATTCGGGCAGCCCGTCTGGCGGCAGTAACCACCCCCTTACAGAAGACGACCGTGAAATAACAGCACGCGTGCTGTTTCGGTAAGTGAGTAAGGGATGCCAGAGACCATTTCCCCAACCCTTCAATCAAAAATCCCTTATCCTTAATCCTACTGTAGTCGGCAGCGCACTTGTAGCACCTGTGGCGTTGCTTGTGTTATAGGCGACGTACCCACCTACCATTAAGTGGACCGTCGTCATCCTGTCTGCCGATCTTACCATTAAAAAAAGTATATCCAATTGATAGTAGGTTATTTCCACCGCCTAAGGACTCAAACAAAACCAGGAGGGTGCAGATGCGCTGCCGACCCTACAGGAGATTTTTTACGGCTCTCTTAAAGCCCTTATTCTAGCTAGATATTTAAGAAGTGAATCTCCCGTCTGATGTGTTCCAAGATCATTTTTGCTTGGAAAAGAAAAAGTTTAATTTAAGTTTAAGTTTGTGACCAGTAGTGGCTATAGATATTCGATTGTTTCTGTAGAATCTTACTATTGTTAATGGTTTCTACCTACGTGTAAAAGAGAATAATGTAGATTGTACTAGGCGAACTGACTACAGTTTATTGTTCTATCAATAGAAGATACTTTTAAAATTCTATAATTCAATGAGTATAAATAACTACAGTGCATTGTTCCTAAAAGTAATAAAATTTATTATCTATAATAATGATGTTCCGGTGAACCCCTTTTTTTACCTCACAACGGGCGGTAGTCTCCCCTTAGACTATCGCCCTAGAACAAGGTTGATTGTTATTATGAGTACTAACTAAAGAAGTAATTAAGAATTATTTCAATGTTTAATGTTATCATAGGATCAGTTGAAAAGTACTTTATTTCAAGTGATTAGTATTATGATTACCTTATTGGAACGACGCCTCGGTGGAGATATTTTATTCCATAGTGCTTCGAGTTGATCAAAATGTTGCGACTGCGCTATCGCTGCCTCTTCAGGGCCAAGACTTACCTAGGATAAGAATTACAAATTTAGGTATACATATTTCTTTTAAAAAGGTTCTAAAATAACTTCCTACTATACATAACATAGTCCCCAGATGACAACCAGAACGAAACATAAATAAAAAAACGGGACAAGTGCGAGTTGAACTCGCGTGAAGAGGGTTCCGTAAGATGTTGAGTGATTTACCATGTTATTTTAATATCATAGACTTCTTATAGGTTTTCCTATAATCCATAAGTAGAAAACTAATTTCCGTATTTTTTTTTTCAAAATTTTTGGTGCAGTAGTTTCGGAGATAAGGGAGGGGGGGGGGAATGGTCAATTTTCGTCTATTTTCTTGAATAACTTGGAAACTATTGATTTTAAAATTACAAAAAATAGATTTAAGATCTTCACAACATGACCTTCCATTTGATATGTCACACGATGCAGTTTTCAATTTTTTTTTTAAATTTTCCACCTTCCCCTCAAAAATGACCTCCCATATACAGATTTCATCTATTCACGTCAAGCCTCTGCGTTTGGGACACAGAAATTGAGATGTGTACCAAGTTTCAACTTAACCGGTCCAGTAGATTCGGAGATAATTGACTGTGACGGACGGACAGACGAACACACGAGTGATCCTATAAGGGTTCCGTTTTTTTATTCGGACGTACGGAACCCTAAAAATTAAGCATATATTTAATATATTATATTACATATTTATGGAAATATTTTACCTGAGAGGCAGAGTTGGCTTTGCCTTCTTGTATCTTAGAAATTTCCTCCATAGAAGCAGACACTGAGAATCTAAATGAAAAAATAACTTACTAAATTAAAACCGTTATTTAGACACATTTATTTAGTTTCAAAGAGCATTAGTACCTTCTTTTGAGTCTCTCGTCTACTTGCGCCATCATGGCTGCGGATCTGAGATGGCCGTACTTCTTCTGCCAGGTGTACGTATCGAGTGATACTTCCTTCTTTAGCAATCTTCTCATTGGTCGCTTTGCAGCCAGTGGTCGAAGCTCTAAAAGTAAGAACTGGATTATTATTCTATGACATCTACAAAATAATGACTCGCAATACTACACAAATTATGAATGATTCTTAGTCAAAGTCCATATAAGAAAGAATGGGAGAAAACAAAGTTTACCGTCAACTTCTTTGGCTGGTGCTGCGTATGTAGGAATCTTCACATAAGTTGCAGGGGTGTTGTGCAGGCAAATAATTGGAACCCAGCCTGTAAAAATTCTAAATAAGTTAAATTTGCAGGGGCAGGACTGTGGAACGCAACGTGCGTTCGGTAAACATAAAGTGGTTAGAAACTAACCTCTTGCAGAAGTTCCGCACGTAGCTATTGTGGTTAGCCGTGAGTAATCGTATTACAAAAGAAATAATAAGTAATAATAAGTATTACTTTGACTTTTATAAAAGTTAGAAAAAATTTTTAACCTAAAATTCAGATGTTGATTCTTATTCTTAGTAGTAAGCCAAATTGGTAAATTGTTCGTAGCAAGCAGTTAAAATGCGGCATTTATATGTACAGTTAAGTATAAATTGTATTCGTTTTATAAATTGTGATTTAAATATTTCCTGATAAATACTGACTCATAAAGAGTTAAAGTTTACATTTTTACAATTTTGTCAATTGTAAAAATAAATACATCTGTTAGTAACTTAAATAATATTGTATGTCGATAAAACTATGTTTTTACTTAGTAATTTTAATATCTAAAAATAAGCTGGAAAATGGAGCATGCTCTGGGAGAAGTCCATCGAATCATCACTTTTCACAAATTTCAATATTACCTCTATCAAGAAGATGCACAATGATTCTTGCACAATCACTAGTGATTTGGAATCCTAATAGTGGTAGATGTAGCGCTAGGGATGTCAACGCCAAACCGCGCTTTGTCTCCCATACAATTAACGTTTTGTCTTCAGAACCTGGATTGAAGAAAAGTTTTTTAAGAATGATGTCTTATTCTAAAAAAACATTAGAGAAGTTTGTAAAATTAACTGTAAAAGTTAATATTTGTATTTTACAAGTCTTCGATTAAGCTCTTTCGTTGAAGATTCTAATGGCATTTGTCTTACTTTTTATTCATCAATACAAATAAAGATATTTTAAAAACAATCATGAGGAAATCATTATTAAAAATTACATTATAGGACAAAAAAACAACAAGATAACCCTCTGAAGGTTATAATTTCCCCAAAAATTAGAACTGCCTACATATTATATTGGCTTCCTTATACATATATTGGGTTTCACACTTTCTATAATACAAGTCTAGAACAATCGAACTTGAATTAGAACCTTTTATGTAGTTGCCTCGTATTTGTTATTTCTAATGTTGTCGTCTCCCTCTCCAAGAAGTCAAAACGATTTGTTAGATGACTTTCCCAAACACATTTTTTTTAAACTAATATTCTTTTCGCATTTTGCCCCGAACGCGATTATTCTAGTCGAGGGAGAGAGGGCGTTATCTCCAACAGATACATAGTTGGTCGGAACCTTATGTGAACGACATAAGGACAGAAACTGATGCACTTCTTGGAGGTATCGGGCAACACTGTTCATTGAATTTGGGCCGAAAGGAGACCGCCACGAAATCCATAATCTCAAATTTAAACCATTTTCTTGCCTGTAACTTGGGTGTACAACCAGTTCTTACAATACAAATATAACAGCATCCAAGCATGTATACTAGCATATTTGGCGAGCAAAAAAATATATATTTCAACAATTTATTAGTAACAAAATATAAGTCAAATTCTTTGTTTATGATTAAAACTTCGATTATTCGTTTTATTTTATGTGTCGTTTAAGTTTAATTTATTTTTGCTATTATAAAAACTTACCAGAAACTGCAATGGTGCCATCGCCTGTTACTTTTACGCATGTGACTTTCCCAAGATGTCCAGAGAGAAGGTGCAAGTCGGAGCCAGTATTGATGTCCCAAACAATGAGGTTGCAGTCCCAGGATCCGGAGACCACTTGGGTTTTATTAGTTATGGAGACAGCAACACATGTCACTCTGTCTGTGTGGCCAACAAGAACCTGAACAAAGGTGAGAAAGATTTTTAATCATTTGAAGAAATAATAATGATCTTAGAGAATCAACATCTCTCAGGCCTGTGCCTGAGTCTTACAAGAGGTAAGACTCTGTAGTCTTACAAGAAAAATTACCTTGAAAAAGAATAGTTCCTATTTTTAATCCTAATTTTACTAATATTATATAAAATTGTTTGTTTGCTACGCATTCACTACTCAAACGATTATCTTGAAATTTTGCATAAACGGTGTCAGGGATACAGGAAAGGACATAGTGTACCTTTCACCTTAAAAAAAAGCACTGTTCCCGAGGGATCGTCTAAAAAAATAAGACTTCAACCCCTGCCAAAAATATATGAGCAATAAAGTTTGAATAATAATGGTTGAATAATACCTAAGAAAAAAGGGCGCAAACGAAGTCGCGAGCAAAGTTAATGTTTTTATAAATGAAGTAATATTTTCAAATATTCTTGTTTCGTATTCAGAATTTAGAATTATATATTATTATTTTTATGTTGAATTTCAGCGGACAGGCTGACATTCCACCAGGCGGTAGGTGAAAATCGTCGGTTATACATATTAGCAACAAACAATATTTAAGGCGAGGACTTAGCAGAAAAGCTTTAATTTTGGTCGCCTAATTTGACTTCTTAGAGTAAAATTAAAACATAGATAAAAATACAGTGCATAGTAGACTAAATTTAAAAAAGTTTGAATCTGGCAGATTTATACAAATAAATTTATTTTTTGAGAAAAAAATAATAGTAAATTACTGCCCAAAAAAGGTTTCTCGTCATTGTAATTAAAAATTTCAGCGACACCCACATTTGTTTTTAAGCTTATTAATTAACTTAAGTTCTGTACTAAAGTTTTAATCGGCTACTTTTCATTTCTATTTTCTAAAAAAAAACCTTCTAATATTAAAAAAACTTCGGTTATCTCTGAGAAGTTACAAAAATTTGTTGTGCAATATGGTACCTTATTTCATAGTAAAAATTGTGTTCGGTCTGAGGTTAGTCCTTGTCTTAAGCCATATACGTGATACACGATATGATAAGATTGGCTTGATCAAGCTATATATATAATGTTCATGAAATAAATGAGTGAGACATTTGAAGTATGTCACTATAATTGTTCGATAAAAGACGTGCGCAGTCAAGTGATCAAAGTAGACACACTAATAAGTAGTTGATCCATTAAAGCTCCAAAACTGCTGAGGCCGATATAAATTCTTTGCGAAGTAATTTTACGCCTCAACTGTCGAATTAATTTGTAACTATTTAAATTCACCAACTTCAGCAATAGGCTCTCTTTATTCAAAGCGAATAATACATGTGAGGTATTTATGTTCATAATGACTTGCTTATTACGCGCTACATAAATCTCTACATATAAAAATGAATCCCCATTTCCCTTGGTCACGACATCACGCGTGAACGGGTAGACCGATTTTAATTCGGTTTTCACTAATGGAAGGAGGGATAAACGGGGAATGTTCTTATATATATAAAAATTGCACCTCGGGCGAATCCGGGGGCGGGTCGCTAGTTTATTTATCGATTCTCTTAATTAATGAGTTCTCAATGTTTTCTACATTTTAAACACAGAGATATTTCTCTCGACTTGTAGAATTATTTTACAACTTTATATAGTAAAAAAAAAAAAAAAAATTAAAAAACGACCAGAGATTTTTCAATGTTTTATGGGAATTTTATAGAAAAGTTCGAGGATTAATTGCTGTCCATCCTTCAAGGATATAGATAATACATTTCTTACACTTTTCAAATACTTGTATTTAATATTTCGGAATATATTTGCTCCTTAATAATGAAATAGGCATTTCAATTACCTGTGAAAGTTTTCCGCCGTCAAGCTGCCACACCTTGAGCGACATGTCGACGGAGCCAGTGACGACATGTTGCGAATCGGCCGTGAGCGCAGCGCAAGTGATGCGCTCGGCGTGCGATACACCGCGACGCTCTTCACCTCCCTCGCCGCCCGACAGCGACCAGATGCGTACCGAGTTTTCGCCCTCAGACAGGATCTAACCACAAACTTATTGTAGTCAGGGGATCTTAACAATAATTACTCTTTTATCTTGGCCGTATACTCTTACATTATAAACCAAAGCAAAGTAAAATAACGCAAACAATGTAAAAAAAAATCTGACCCATACTGAATTTTACAATATCTAATGATTATTATCTGTCCCTGTCCCCTTTCCCGTAAAAATGTCAGAAGCGGTCTGCGCTATCTGTTTCATGGTACAGGAAAGCAATCTTGACAACACTGGGTCACCTTTTTATGAATCTTTATCATGCTTTATATGAATGATTGCGCTACTAGATATGTACTACTAGTAAAAATACGTTTTAAAGACCAAAATTTCCCTTTTTTCGGAATATTTTATTATAGGGTGAAGTTATAAATATCGTGTTTTGAACCGTAAAATCATCAAGGATATTTATTAAACTGTAACGTACAATTTATTCAGAGCAAAATCAAGAATTTTTAATTGTTTACCACTGAATCAAAAATAGGTTAACTTCGAATATTCTAGCCTTAAGAAGGGATAGAGAAATGGGCGCTTGCATCTTTTACTCTCTTACCGAAACACAACATAACAATATGCTGTTAATTCATGATCGTCATATTGTTGTAAGGGGATGGTTACTGGCACCAAACAGGCTGCACAAATGACTGCGAAACGCAATAAAGGCGATTCTTGAAAATAACTCCATGACTACATCAAAATGTATGTAGGTATTTACGTACTTAATCCACTTTTTTTCTTAATTTTAAAAATTATTTTTATAATTTTAAAAATATTTTAAAAGTCCCCTCAAAAAAATCAATTTATTTAGAATTAAAATGATAGGAAAAGAAAATATAAATTCAAAGAATTAAATTTCAAAAGTTATTGATTTCTCTCCAGTTCCACATAAAATGCTTCAGACAAGATCTATACTTCAGAGGGTTCGCAAGACATGCATTAGATAATTTCAACTCACCGCAAATTTCATGTTGAGAGTAACATCGATACTGGCAGTGGGGCCCGTAGTAGAATGAAGTACGATGCCTGAATCCACGAGCCATATGTGAATGTTCCGAGACCGGTCGCCAGACATCGCGCGGTGACCGTCAGACATCATTAATAATGATTGGAGGGCCGCGTTGTGACCCTAACACAAAAAATACATTCGATATTATACTTAGTAAATAAAAAAATACAGTCAATTATAAGGTCCATTTTATACCGCAATAAAATCCTAGACAGTACTGATAGGTTTAGAAGAGATACAAAATTTTGGGAAGTACCTTTTACGTAGGTCTCTTATCAATTAAATGTGTAAATTAGAAATTATAACTTTGAATTTTTTTTTATGTTAAGATCGGCAGACAGGCTAACGGTCCACTTGATGGTAGGTGGCTACCGTCGCCTATAACACAAGCAACGCCAAAGCTGCTGCAAGTGCGCTGCCGACTACAATAGGATTAACGATAAAGGATTGGGAGGGAAATGGGCTCTGGCATCCCTTACTTCACTCACCGAAACACAACAACACACGTGCTGTTATTTCACGGTGGTCTTCTGTAAGGGGGTGGTAACTGCCGCCAGACAGGCTACCCAAATGACTGCGAAACGCAGTGTGCCGCCACCACTTTTCATATCCAGACCAGAGACAAATTTGAAAAATTCATCTTTTTAAAGTTGACTCTGCCGGGAATCGACCCGGGAACGCTAGAACAGAGGGTTAAGGCAAGCACCCCAACCACTCATTAAATGGCTCGTCTAAACAATGCAAGAAAACATATGAAATCTACACGTATTATCTCTTCTTCCCGTAATAAGAATAGGCCTATGACCAGCACTATAAAATAAATAATACATATTATATAGACTGGCACAGAATAAAATCTAATCAGTACAAAGTATTTATGTAATTGTTAAGCCAATATCAATTTTATGACGTTGTTAGGGCATACACATATACTCAAAATAGAAATGCTGAGATTTGAGTGGAGTCCATCTTAAATAATATCCTATTAAAGCTTTCCTTTTAGTTTTATGCACTCTTTTGCAAACATCCTGTACATATAGACATTCAGTTAAGAAATTTATATGATTGAGACAAAATAAAATTGTCTACCTAATGGTAGACCACACTAAATTCCCTCATCAGAATTACGATTAACTCTATTTCCGACATTGCCTATCTTTGTCGCTATCTACATCGAGTATACATTACTAAATAATGTACACAAAAGTGTTCAGACATTAACACACAAGCAATAAATTCAAAAAGAAAACCTGAAATCTGAGCCAGCAATTAACCATAGCACCTCATGAGTCAGAGAGTTGAAACCTTAAACACTAAAACCAATGCGCTTATCAAATTTATGTGGGTCACTGGGTAACCTACAATAATTATTGCAACTCTGGCGCTGACCTGTTTACAGGAAAAGCAGTGTTGAATGCCCCTCAAGTATATGACGTCGTCAGCAATGAAACATTGGTTAAAGGTATTTAGGTACATACAATAGATTTAGGTATTCGCTTATTTTTTATTTATCTAAGAGATTAAGATATTATAGGGATCTACACATGACTTCGATGACGTCACAAGATTATTGACGTATTTCTAAAATAATGAAATCATTTTCAAGCAAGTGAGAGAAATATTATATTAGGCTCGTAATATTTGTTTTCATTTAAATGTATGTGTGTGTGCGAAAAAACGAATTTGACGAGAGAAAATTTTCCCTCTATGATTTATTATGACTTAATTACAACAAAGTTATGATAGACTTCGATTAACATTTCATGACGAAGCTCTATCCCGTGCCACTATTTATATTGGTTCAGTGAGTTTAAATAAGGTCGTAGCAATTTCACTGATGATTTTCGTAAAGGACGTCCATTTATGGCGACAAATGAAATTAACTTGAGTGTGCTATACGGCTCATGTTGGGCTCATGATTGACACAGATGTAAGACCAACAGATTCTGTCAAGTTTAGACATTGGCAAGTGTCAAATGCATAAACTCTTATACGAACATCTAGGCGTGAGGAAGCTTTGCGCTAGATGAATACGCCATAGTTTGAATGAAAATAAAAAATACGCCATCGCTTAAATTGGTGCCGCCAAATGATTGAAAAATAGGTGATTCAAATGTCGTATTTGACAGGAGATGAAACCTGGATATATCGTTTTGTTACGAACTCCAAATGCACAATATGCACAATAGGGGATCGGACAGTAATCAGATTAAAATCTAAAATGTACTTAGAAAGAAAATATATATTTTTTTACGATTATTTATCGAATAATAATTTAATATAATTCATTTAAATATTTTTAAATGAAGAAATAAAATGTTATTATTTACAATATTTTTAATCTATACTGAAACACCAATCACAGTGCGTGACGTCATCATTGTCTTATGCCAATGCAGCTGTTTTGTTATGATATGACCACAAATGACGTTACGCGCTTTCAGATGAACTATCGTGGCGTTTTGGCGGCATTTTCAAACAAACAATATTAAAACATGATTTTGAGTGCCTAAAAGGCTATAAATAAATAAAATAGTATTTTTATGGGAATAAATATCCATGAAGATTAATTTAAAACACTTTCTGAAAATTTGTCCGATCCCCTTTTGGTGTTTCTTTTCGAGGATTTACCAACAAAAGTGAAGAAGGGAAGAAATGAAGGGAAATAGATGATTGCCTCATTCTCTGCACGGATGGGACATTTTGCAAACGTTAGAAGATCAAAGGACCGTTACTGCAGACTGACATATTAGGTAGTAATTGTTTGCCAGTTGTCTTGGAAAATGTTCGACAGAAGCGCCCAAGAAGAGAATCCTCCTTCACCCACGACAATGCCCTCCGTCAGACGAACAATCGAATATTTGAATATGGATGGTGTGGAATTTATGAGCCATCCTCCTTACAGTCCCGACTTGGCATCATGTGATTCCTATTTATTTCCAAATATAAAAGATAAATTTAAAGGAATTCGCTTTTTGAGCCCTGATGATACAGTGAAAGCGCTCGCAAACGCCTTGAAAGGGACCCCTTAAAGAAGAGTGTGCCCACTGCTTCGGTCAGTGGTTCCATCGCATGCGACCTGCTTACAAAGGAATGTAGATTACTTTGAAAAACATTGAGAATACAAATAGCGTCCTACATTATTTAGTTTTTGAGTTTTCGATCTTACAGAAGACCACCGGGAAATAACAGCATGTGTGCTGTTGGTGTTTCGGTGAGTAAGGGATGCCTGAGCCCATTTCCTTAATCCTTCCCAATCATCTATCACACTTGTAACACTTGGTCAGCAGTACACTTGCAACACTTGTGGCGTTGCTTGCGTTATAGCCAACAGTAGCCACCTACCATCAAGTGGACCGTCAGCCTGTCTGCTGACCTTAAAATAAAATTAAATAAAATTAATTAATTTTCTAAAAACATTCAGTGTTACCATCATAACATTGTTTCACTCTGTGAATAATAGGATAATAAAAGCTATTTATTCTTATTGTTATGTGCAAAACTATTATTTTTAGTCCCTTTCCTTCGTGGAATAGATTAATGGAAAAATTTTACTTTCTAAAAAGACATTTACATCGCCTTAGAACTAATGGATTTCCTAGTAATCCGTTTAGTGAGTGATTAAATCGCCTGAAGTGATGAATGCTTTAATGTATAAATAATAAAAAAACAAACTACATATTCTGTAGAAAACCGAAATAAGAAATAATAACAAAAAGAAATAACATCTTTCTCCCTACGAGATACAACACTTATTAATACGTCATACAAGAGAGATTACTTACATTTTGATTTCGTTCGAACAGTGTTCAATTAATGATACGTACACATAAATTAATTATCATTTCGCCCAATATCAGGCACACCTGTACGAGTTAATCTTGCTCTGTCATATTTCCAATACTAAAATTACAAATGTGAAATGCTATAATGATGTTTGTAAAATGCATGGAAAAGTGACACACAAATAAACCAAGATTAAGGCTGCGTACAAAGCAAAAAATATTTCTAATTTCACCCGCGTGGCCGCATAAGCTATTGTGACTGATCATGTGAAACAATGCGCATTGAAGTATACATAACATGAGACGGAAGATAGCGCATTTGGCGCAGTAAAAATGTTATAAGTGCCAAAAGTATTAAATATTAATTACTCGTAAACTACAATGTCAAATGAAAAATTAATCCTCAAAGCCCTAAATAATCTGGGAAGTGAGATTACTGATAATTTTTTAGGTTTGTAATATGTGTCATTTTGAAAATAAAACAAAAAACTATAAAAATGATAGGTAATTTGGTGATTTTTTTCTATCGATAAAATTTTCTTTTCCACATTTCACTTTTATTTATAATGTATTAATCTCTATATAAATATTTTCTTATTTGGACTTTACAAACTTAGATAAAATTCAATTCTAGGATTAGCTATTTCTCTTTATACGCGCTCTTAACACACAGGATACATTTTCTTTACCTAAAAAATGTGTTCGGTTAGGGTAACAAATATAGAACTATATAATGACACATATAAAACTATATTTATAGACATGTCTATACTTTGTACTTCCTGTTTTTCTTCCCTTATTTTCGTAGTCACTTCATAACATCGCGCTGCCTGGCTTAACAATATCTATTTACATAATAATAAAATCGTAAATGAGCCGTGTCTGTACATTAAATATTTTCTCAAAAAAACAATTTATAATCGTTCTACTTATGTTACCGAGGTCGATAAAATAGTTTTTAGAATTTTCAGATACACACATATAAACCCATTTTTGCGTCGGGTGTCGGGGTTTAAAAATTAACCTTACCTTATAGGTGAGTGTTGGTGAATTATCGGACAGTTGCCAAACAACTACAGTTCTGTCTTCGGATCCGCTGAGAACTAGTAGATTGTTCGGTGAGAAAGTGACGCAAGTGACATGTCCCATGTGACCGTTGAGTGTCGTTTGTATTCTGTGCGTGGACAGTTGCCACACGCGTACCAAACCTCGAGCGCAGCCGCTAGCAGCCAGTTGTCCGTCGCGAGACACTTCCAAGCAGCTTATTGGTATCAACTGACTGTGTTCTGCCTAAAAAATTTGTATTTTATAAAAAAAAGGATTTTAATATAACAAGAAGCGAAACTGACGATCAATAGAAAAAATATATTCTTCGTGCGATCTCTGTTACTGCATGTGCAGTGGTGATTTAATGTAGTATAATTTTCAAATGATTGTAGAAAACAATGAAATACATTTTTTTTTATTAAGATCGGCAGACAGGCTGATGGTCCACTTGATGGTAAGTGGCTACCGTCGCCTATAACACAAGCAACGCCAAGGCTGCTGCAAGTGCGTTGCCAACTACAATAGGATTAAGGAAAAGGGATTAGGAGGGGTTAGGGAAAATGGGCTCTGGCATCCCTTACTCACTCACCGAAACACAACAGCACACGTGCTGTTATTTCACGGTGGTCTTCTGTAAGGGGGTGGTTACTGCCGCCAGTCGGGCTGCTCAAATTACTGCGAAACGCAGTGCGCCCTGCCACTACTTTTCAGATCCAGACCAGAGCCAAATTTGAAAATTCATTTTCAAAGTTGACGCAGCCGGGAATTGAACCCGGGAACCTTAGAACAGAGCGTTAAGGCAAGCACCCTAACCATTCATCCAACGGGCTCGTCAAAGTATATTTAATTTCAAATTAAAAGTATAAATAAAAATCACCTTTATTGTAAAGAGGCTTTAGATAATATAATATATTTTTTAGTTTATGTACAGCATCGTGTGGGCTGTAAGATGTTTACAATAGCAATTGAGACAAGATCAAAACCTTTACATTTAATTCCTTTATTGTTGTAGGTATTTTCAATTTTGTTTTAATATTACTAAGGGTGGCAAGCAGGCTGACGGTCCACTTGATGGTAGGTGGTTACCGTCGCCTAAGGACACAAGCAACACCAGCGGGGCACATGTGCGCTGCCGACCCTGCAGGAATTTGTTTACACCGCATATTGTATGGAACCTTGTTCGGAAAATTGTTCCAAAGTTTGTGAGTTCGTGGGATAAAGTTTCTATTCAACCGAACTGTGTGCAGCGGCACCTTATCCAAGTAATGCGGATGAAATTCGCAACTATGGCACGTAGTGCGGTTGTAAAAGTTTGAAGTAGGCATTAATTGAAACAACTCATCCGAGCACTCACCATTGTACAGCCGGTAGAAAACACAAAGGGAGACTACATCTCTTCTCAAACTAAGTGGCTCTAATGAGCTGTATGAGTGTTGGATCGTCAACAATTCGAACAATTCGACATTGCAAGGTGTCAAATGGATCTAGCTGCTATTTAGGCGCGCCAGCCCAGAGGTGAGAGCAATACTCCGATGAGAAAAACTGCTTTGCCCTGTTCAACACGCCATTTTTTTTAAGCTAGAGTAGCCTATTATCTATTAAAAACATGCAAATAGATGCTTCAAATGCGCTACCGACCTTAGTAGGATAAATGCACAGGGAAATGGCCTCTGGCATCCCTTACTCACTCACTCAAAACAGAACAGCACGTGTTGTTATTTCACAGTCGTCTTCTGTAAAGGAGTGGTTACTGCCGCCAAAAGGGCTGCCCAAACGACTGCGAAAGGCAGTTAAATACTTAGGTGCACAATTTGAGACATTATTTACTTGAAGCAAAGTGATGTTGGTTGTTGATTTAGTTTGCCGTCTTCTCAGCTGTTTCGTCGGTCGAAAATTAGTCAAGTTGTCTTCAGTGTGGAATGAATATATCGTCACTCTGTTGCCACCTGCAAAACATTACTCAATTAAACACATCTTATAGAAACAAAGTAATTGTGTAATCTGAGACTGAGCGTCTATTTTAAAATAAAAAGGTCACCTTAAAGCTTTCGTTTCATTTAGCAAACTAAGGGCCGGCGCACATTGAAGGACGGCACGGCAAAGTATTTAAATTTTTTCATAGAATTTTGAACCTTAAGGCGAGGACTTAGCACGAAAGAGTTATTTTCGTCGCCTAATTTGACTTCTTACAGTAAAATTAAACTTAGATAAAAGCGCAGTGCACAATAAACTATACTTAAAAAAGTTTGAATCGGACAGATTTATACAATAATAGTACATTACTGCAGAGTCCAGGAAGTGAAGGATTGCCGGACGAAGTGGTCTGAGTCCGGCAATCCTCATTCCGGTCGAGGCTGGTGTATTGCTTTTCTCAATAAATGTGAGGAAATAATGAAACACGTGATAATGCGGAAAAATTAGTGTAATATGAAAAAAATAATAAAAAATTAATTTACATATACACAGTTTTATTTAGAAAAAACAAACGCAAATGTTTACTAAAAGCAATAAATATTTAGTTACTGAAAAAGTCTGCTTTCCCGCCTTTTTTATTTTTTATTTTCAATGAGTGCAAAGGAAACGCCCCCGCCTACTACGCCAGCGACGGGCGCGTTCGTGAAGACTCGTGAAACTTCGGGTTACATCGGGCTGAGCAGCGGCCAGGAATGAATTTTCATACAACATTCTTGGCCAAGGCCGAGAAAGAAATGCATGAGCCAAGAATTACAAACTTCGTGGCTTGTTTTTAGTACAAGAATGCCTACATTTCCGAGCATGTTTGAGAAAATTATATTTTCTTAGAAGAAAAATAGTAAATTACTGACCATAAAACAACTTTCTTGTCACAGTATTAAAAATTTTCAGCGACAACTACATTATTTTTAAGCTTATAAAATGAATATAAGTCCTGTACTAAAGTTTTAATCGGCTACATTTATTTCTTCTTTTCATATTTTACACAATATTTAAGAAACACCTACGCATTTTAAATCTATTCGGTTATCTCCAAGAAGCTACAAAAATTTGTTGTGCAAAGTTGCACCTTAATTCGTGAATGATTAGGTTGCGCTCATTTTGGTGAAAATTGTGTTCAGTCTGAGGTTAGTCCTTGTCTTAAGGGCTTTTAATATATTTCAAATTTAATTGTGTTATGGTACTGCGAAATGCCGCAGTAAGCCGATTGTTATCCTAGCATAGCTCAATACGTTTAGATTATTTTATTAGCTCTTTTAGAAAGATTTCGTGATTTAAGTCTAATAATACTTACCAGCTGCCAATAGAAAATGGTCTTTATCGGCAACAGCTAAGGCAGCAAGATCGTGTGCAGCAGCAAGGGTTCGCAGAAGCTGAGCACTGTGAAGACTGTACACGTAGACACGTTGATCGGTACAACAAACCGCCGCTCGCGCGGAATCGTGGGCCACGCAGAAGCATTTTACCTGTGTAAAGGTATTATTTGGTGCTTTATATGTGGGTAATACGGTTTAAAACCGATTGATAACCTTAATTTACTTGCCGGAAAGATATATAAATTCGTCTATATTGGATTTAGACAATTTGCTCCCATCGATCGTCGAGTGCATTAAGGACTTCGCCCTTAAGTACTACAATAGGATCCCCGTCACCCTAATCCACTAGTCGTAGATTCACTAACTTACACTCCCGACTCCCGACCCCGATGTTAAATTCATCCAGTCCTGTCGGAGGCCTGACCCCTATGACCCCATTACAGCTGCAAATATCGTCCTTTACGACCTATATCATGTAGCACAACTGACACCTAAGCAGCTACGAAGAGGCAGAAGGAGAGTTAGACCTCCCAGACACCCCCGTAGCACTTCGTAACGCTAATAGCACTCTCCCTCAAAGGGCGGAGACCCCAATGTCCCTTTCACGGCCATTAATGCCGCTCCCCACCACCTAGATGATGTCGTTCAACCGACACCTAGGCACTTACGGAGAACCAGAAAGAGGTAGACCTCCGTGACCCTCCCGTGACCATAAAGCAACAATTAAACTTTCCTATAACTGTTAGCTTTTCCCCATTTATGTCGTGATTTTGTCAACCGCCATGTTGGCAGGGCTTGAATGTTTTTAGAACGCTCGCGGCAAGTCCTTTCACGCTTTTAAAATCCTAGGATTAAAAGCTACAGGCAAACCGAGAGAGGTTTTAGTGCGGCAAGAATCCCACATACCCTTGTGAAAATAAATAGTCCAGAGTGCTGTGTTTATCCCTTCACATACACAAAAAATACAATTTGCACCATTAAAATTTTCGAATTTATTTGTAATCTTGTTTAGGTCACTCTTCGAGATCAAATGTTTAACTTACAAAGAGTTACTTAGTGATTGATCTGATGGAGTATTTTTTCATGAATAACACAGCACCGTCGCCGAAGCGAAAGTAATGAAATATGAAAATGTTTCGAATTCGAATGAAGTCCTGAACAAGTTTTTAAAAAGACATGTACCTACATCAGATTTTGTGATACCAGCCTAGTTAGAACAACGTTCAATTGTAGATACAAATTTGAATCCCGATCAAGCCTTCACTTCTTAAGCCCTTTCAATTTGTATGTTGTTATCAAAATATTTAATGTTTATTAAACTTATTTTAATCTTTATATATAAAAATGAATCTCTATTTCCCTTGGTCACGGCATCACGCGTGAACCGGTAGACCGATTTTAATTCGGTTTTCGCTAATGGAAAAAAGAGCTACCATCGCCAAGTTACATAAGTAAAGCAAATATTAGTAAGTGCGCTGTCGAATCATAATATAAAGGTTACGGAGGAGGATTATAGAATGAGTTCTAGTATCCCAACTCTGAGTGAATTTGTATTTCCAGAGCTTCCTTCTTACCAGACCGGCTGCTCAGTTTATGAACGCGGAACGCTGTGTGCCCTGTCATTAATTAACGTTAGACATTAGATTTATGAAGTCCTATTAATATACTGAACGGTCTCAAAACTAATGCGGAGAATTCCCTCGGGAATAAATAAGAACAAAGATTCACACAAGTATTCACACACAACAAAGCACTTAGTGTAGAGCGAAACAATTTTAGTTTGTCATTTTTGCAGGTATTCTGCAGTGTAGATATGACAGTTCATCTGGCGAAATATAAAACATGTCTTTTTATTTTCGATACATGATTATGGAACCATTCCACTATTCTTTATGCTGTAAGGATTAGTAGCGCAATTGTAACCACTTGCGATTGCTTTTATTTATAAAAGACAGCAGTGGAACTTAAAAGCAGTGTCTGCCGTTTTCTAGCTTAAAAAATAAAAACGGGACAAGTGCGAGTTGAACTCGCGTGAAGAGGGTTCCGTACGATGTTACCTATCCGCACAATATTTAGTGATTTACCATGTTATTTTAATATCATGGACTTCTTATAGGTTTTCCTATAATCTATAAGTAGAAAAAACTAATTTCTGTATTTTTTCAAAATTTTAGGTTCAGTAGTTTCGGAGATGGTCGGACAGACGGACACACGAGTGATCCTATAAGGCGGAACCCTTTTTTATTCGGACGTACGGAACTCTAAAAAGAAACAATACAATTAATTGTAAATAAATCAAGCACATGGGAAAAGTAAACTAAATACATAAAGTCCACAAATTAAGGAACATCAACTACAGATATATAAAAACCAGAATATCAATGGCGAAGTAAACGAGCGCAGTTATCACAACGTTCACGGGAACGTAATAAGAAAGGGTGGGTTTTAAGGGCACTTACAAGAAATCGGCGGTAATTTATTTCCTCGACCAACAAATAAGAAGAGCTAAGGCAATTTAGTGATCCCCAATTACCTCGGCTCAGAGTGAAATCGGGACCGATACAAGTAACGCACATCCTTTCTATAATATTTTGCTTTTTGGTCCGTCCGGGTATTAGTAAAATAGGGACCCATTTCTAAATGTTTTTCGATTTCATGTCTGACTTGGAAATAATTATTCTTATTCTAATTGCTCTTGCTCCCTCCACCAGAAATCTTCGAGGACATGGAAAGTCATACTAATCCGCAATATATTCGCATATTGAATAGTAATCCTCACATTGTAAAAGAGACATTAGGCAACCCGTCTCCCGCGTCGCACGGATGCAATGTTTTTTTAGGCAAATTATATACACAAATCTTTCTCGTTTATTGGTCTTTTCATTTGTGAAAACTGTATCAAAATCGGTTGTGTGATTTTCTTTTAGCGGTGAAACAGACAGAGGCGGACTGCGATATTATTTTATATTTTAACTAGCGACCCGCCCCCGGCTTCGCCCGGCGTGCAATTTTTAGATACCCTAAAACATTCCCCGTTTATCCCTCTTTCCATTAGCGAAAACCGAATTAAAATCGGTCTACCCGTTCACGCGTGATGCCGTGACCAGGAGAAATAGGGATTCATTTTTATATAATAGATTGATGTAGAATTCTGCACTGTGTCCGACTATTTAATTTTATAAATATATATACAGGTGTTAAATTACTGTTAATTATCACCGTCAAAATACAATAAAATCGCATTAAAATCCATTGCATGGTTTACGAGGAGTTAGCGGATGTACAGACAGACAGACATACGTGGGCAGTGCAGACGGCGACTTTAATTTATGCTATGTAAGGAAAATAAATTCGTCACGTCCTACGCTGTGCTTTCCAATTCGTGGCCTCCATTCGAGAACTTTTCTACCCCATCGGTTATCCGCTCTGCGACAGATGTGACCGGCCCACTGTCATCAATTTGTTAATTCTCTTGGCCATGTCGACAACCTTGGTTCTTCGTCGAGTTTTAGAATTTCTGATCCCATCCATCAAAGAAACTCCGAGCATAGGCTCGCTCCATAGCTCGCTGAGCGACTAAACTTGATGGATCAGTCCTATCGTGAGAGGCCACGTTTCGACACCATACATCATAACTATCGGGATGCACGCACTGATTATATAACTTGACGAGCCCGTTGGATGAGTGGTTAGGGTGCTTGCCTTAACACTCTGTTCTAGAGTTCCCGGGATCGATTCCCGGCAGGGTCAACTGTGAAAAATGAACTTTTCAAATTTGGCTCTGGTCTGGATTTGGAAAGTAGTGGCAGGGCATACTGCGTTTTCGCAGTCTTTTGGGCAGCCCGTCTGGCGGCAGTAACCACCCCCCTTCAGAAGACCACCGTGAAATAACAGCACGTGTACTGTTGAGTTTCGGCGGGTGAGTAAGGGATGTCAGAGCCCATTTCCCTATCTCCTAGTCCCTTATCCTTAATCCTACTGTAGTCGGCAGCGAACTTGCAGCAACTTTGGCATTGCTTGTGTTATAGGCGACGGTAGCCACCTACCATCAAGTGGACCGTTAGCCTGTCTGTCGATTTTAACATGGTAATAAAATAATATTGCGGCAGTGGTAGAGAGAACAGATGACGAACAAATTTCAATACGGTTGTTAAATGCTATATTCTATTACAACTAATTTAATCCATGAAGTATTATGAAATTGAAAATTTTAAACAAGTAGGTATAATAGTTGATAACTATAAATAAAACCAGGGCTTTTTTGTAATATAAGTCTGCACTAAGTCTAATTACTCGATTTATTAATTTGTTACGAAAACATTTGATCCGATCCCAAGGTAGGTATGATAGAACCAACGGAGCATTAGTTGCTCCGTGGATAGAACCTAACTGTCTCTCATAAGAATTATCAATTACTTAATCATTTTAATGTTTTTACTGGGCAATAAATAGGGGTAGCTAAATATGTTTAATAGACAATTATTTTTAAAGAAAGATTCCAATAAAAAAGCATTAGATTAGTATTAAATCGAGTTCAAACGATATTTTTTCAAATCAATTCTTGAGTAAATACCTCCGAGGTCATGATTCACGGGGATTTAGGCGATTTGTAGGTAACTTTGGAAGGATTGCCAAGAAAGTCCGAAAGGGTTCGAAGCAAAGTTATAATGCCCTTTCTAACAGCTATTAAGGGACAATTTCTCCTTTGCAAATTTAAACGAGTGGCTAACTCGTCAAGTGGTATATTAATCTTTCATTTCTTTTGTGCCTCCCTTGTAGAAGTTTGTTTGTTAGACTGAATATGACTTTTAATTTAACAACCGAATTGTTAATTTCGTGTGCCTTTCAAATTGAACAAAAAAAGTAAAAATATTTAGGTAATTCTTTAAAAGTTTTGTCAAATACTAAAACACAAATGAAATTATATCTTATTTGTATGAATTTCACTTTCGTTTCACCAATTATAGAAATAACAATAGCATAAATCTTGATAATTATGACGAATGATAAATCGTAAACGAGCCCTGTATTTTTTTCATTTATACACGTTAATTATGTTACTGATGTCAAAAAAATAGTTTTTAGAAATTTCGTCTGTTTGTCTGTGCGTTTGTTCGCGCTAATCTCAGAAACGGCTTAACCGATTTGAATGTGGTTTTCACTGACGTATATCAGGCTTCCCGTAACATTTAGTGTTTGTTTTATTCCAATCGGTTTACAAGCAAAAATTTATTTAAATTTAAAGAATCACGTCTGACATTTTTTTCTATAAAAATGTAAAAAATAACTCTTCGGTTGAATTGGCTGAAACTTTAGTTAACTATATATGTATTATCATCTGTAAAACAATGATGATTGAAAGTTTATATAAAGTTAAAAATAGTCAGTTTAGGTGTCTTTGAAAGTTCCAATTTAAGTTGACCTCAGATCTATATGATCAGTCATATTAAGTAGGGTCCAGCTGAGGCCGGTGATTCTTCATATTATGTATGTAATGTATATGTAATAAAATCGTTCTTTGCCTACTATGCCTTTGTGCACGCTAATCTCAGAAATGGCTTAACCGATTTTCATGTGGTTTCCATTGATATATTTTAGCAAGCTTCCGGTAATATGTAGTGTATAATCTGTTTACAAACAAAAAAGTTACGCGTTATTCCGAATACCACGCGTACGAAGTCGCCGTCACAGCTAGTTAAATGTAATATTTTAAATTAATATTTGTATTTTAAGAGTAGACACTCTTAAAATACAAATATTATTAAACTCTTAAACTTAAAATACATTGATTATTTTTTTGATATCACAAAATATAAAGATGTTAATGGGAATGTAATTATAATATAAATTATAATTATCCGTCCGCTTTTAATTTAAAATAAATTAATTAATTTAAATTGCGTACACATACAGTTTGAATTTTAATGCAATCAGTCGATGCAAATTGTATTACTTACATTATCAAAATTTAATCAGTGCGGATATACGCGCGCATTGTAATAGCAGAGAAAAATCAACAAACTGATTCTCCCTGTGGTACGAATGCATGGCGAACAAAACTCATTCATTTGGTGTTACAAATAAGGTTCAATATAAATTACATCCGTCATAATACTGTTGCCATTATGTGCTCACCTTGGTTTTATGTCGCTTCAACATGTGTAGATATGTTCCAGTAATAAAAGTCCTCACGTGCAGTTCATTGTCGCCTTGTAACGTAACAAGGAAGACGTTGTCGTCCGTCACCTCCATGGAATGTACCGGAACACCAACGTTTACAGTACTCAGCAGTGTATAGTTGAGTATATTCCACGTGCAAACTGTTCCGTCTTGTGAGCACGTAACTAATATCTCCCCGTCTTGTATTACTTTAACACCGGTTACTGGACCGCGATGGTGATCCAGTTTTATAACCTTCAGACAAAACAAACTTTATGTAGAATCATAATAATATTACATATTGGCAGGCTGAGCACGCAGGCCATGATTTTTTTAAGGGTGGCCATAAATTGGACAGACGACGACTTGTTTTGGTGAGTGAAAAAGGGATGGCAATCCTTCATGTTCCTTCATAATCCCTTATCCTTAATCCTACTAAGGTCGGCAGCACCTGTGGTATTGCTTGTGTTAATTGGCACGGTATCCACCTACTATCAAGTGGACCGTCAGCCTGTCTGGCAACCTTACATAAACAAATATAAATTTAAGATTTAAAATTATGATATAAATTATTAATTCAGCTGAAAAGCCTGCAGTTATTTTTTATCAAGCAAATGGTAACAAATAAGAGTTTTTCTACGTCAATATCGTACGAAATCCTCTCGCGTGAAGAGGGTTTCGTACGATATTGAGTGATTTACCATGTTATTTTAATATCATGGACTTCTTATAGGTTTTCCTATAATCTATAAGTAGAAAACTAATTTCTGTATTTTTTTTCACAATTTTAGGTTCAGTAGTTTCGGAGTTAAGGGGGGGGGGGGAGAATGGTCGGACAGACGGACACACGAGTGATCCTATAAGGGTTCCGTTGTTTTAATCGGAGGTACGGAACCCTAAAAATGAGATATTAAAGAAATATTGTTCACTCTGGATACATGTTTTGTCTTTACTAGTGGGAATAGATTAGTCGGAATAGGTGGAATGTATTTTTAAATATCTAATAACATTCAAAATATCTTCTTCTTTATGCACGAACGCATTCCTCGTTATATGTATTATGTATAAGTATATTCCGCAAACCTAATTTGTGTATGCCACTTTTGTAACCCCTCAGCATGTCACAAACATTTCTTTTTCCGCCAGTATCAAATTTATCTATCATAAATTGGCTCCAATTTACGCGACACTCCTGTGCTCGTCTGTAAAGTGAGGCACCGATCTTGAACAACGTTCGGAGGAAGAGAATCTTGAACAGTTGTGAATGATAGATTGCGTTATTGCTGATTTGATATCTAGTCTCGCTCAAGCTCTACATAATGTGTAATTTATCACTTTTTACCAATACTCTTCCGACTACTAAAACATATTTCGAACAGAACCGTCTTTGCCTCGCTTAAAAACTGTTAAAGAGTCTTTGCCTCGTTTAAAAACAATTAAAAACTGTTGCCCGTAAACCGGAAGTCTCGGCAGTGGTACAAGTTAAAAGTACGAAATTTTGCTGACGGCAGACAGGCTGATGGTAGGTCTATTTGGTGGTAGGTGGCTACCGTCACAAGCAACGCCACAGGTGCTGCAAGTGCGTTGCCGACTCACTGAAACACAACAGCAAATGTGCTGTTATTTCATGGCTGCAAATGGCTGCCCAAAACGCAGTGTGCAAGGCCACTACAACATCTGCCACCTTATTAAATTCATAGAAACGCTTTCTTTTTTTAAATAAGCATTACGAATAAATAATTCTTTTATTTTAAAATCAATTACGTTAGTGTTTACGAAACGTCCAAGTAAAAGTTACATGTCAACATTAAACAATTATATAATCCACCTTTACTAAAAAGTATTTAATTTGTTATAACACGTCTTTCTTAATACTGGCGGAATTATATCTTCAAATCTTAATTGAAGATCAACGAATTGGAATAATTCTCCAATTATTCCAATTCTCCAATTAGTAAAACAATGTCGCTACGCGCGCTCCTAAATCGTACGCTTTGTTTGGTCTTCAAAATTAATCAATAAAATCATGTATTTCTACATAATTTTGAGAATAAATCCCGGAAACAAACTTCCATTAAACTTAAAAATGAATATGTGTGTGTGTATAATAAAAAAATGAACTCAATTTATATCATAATTAATAAGTAGGGGCAATGTATGTATATCAATTAATATTGTAGTCAATATAATAATCAGTCGCCAAGAAAACTGTGTTAAATTTAATACTTGTGTTATTTTTGTAATAAATATTGACGTGTCTTTTCATCATAATCAATCAGAACTAAAGTTTTTTTTTTCTAATTAGCTTAAAAATTTTACTTTTCACTCAAAATTGGTATTTCTAGTGAAAAATTAAATAAATTAGGTGAGAATAATAACGTTTTTCGAAAAGGTGTTTTATATTAAATTCTAATTATTACGTTTATATTGAAATTAATTTGCAAACTCATCAAAATGATTGAAAAACATACAAAAAATCCAATGCACGCTAGTGTATAGATAATTTAGGAAATGTATTTTAAAAAAAGTACAATTTCTTACAATCATAAAAGTAATTCTAAATATAAAAAATAAAATGTTATTTTAAACTAAGTTGGGAATGGAGAACAAAATGATAACGAAGATAACGAAGTGGATATAACAAAGGGACTTACCAATTCACCATTCAGCAGAGATGTAATAATGACGGCCGAGTCCTCTCCGCCGCTAATAACCAGCGATCGATTCACGATTGCTACCACACACAATACCGGTGCTATGTGTTCTCTGCGTCAATAAAATTCTATTGTTTCTATATTTCAATAAATAGATTAAGTTATACAAGAGTTGTTATTATAATATAATAAGCTACCATTTTATGATAACTAGAAAAATTTTAGACTGAATTTTATCAACCACTGGCCCATGCCCGCGTTCGATTGGACTTCATCTTAAGATAATAATGAATATGTAAGTTTTATAAACAAAAACGGGACAAGTGCGAGTTGAACTCGCGTGAAGAGGGTTCCGTACGATGTTACCTATTCGCACAATATTGAGTGAGTTATTATGTTATTTTAATATCATGGACTTCTTATTGGTTTTCCTACAATCTGTAAGTAGAAAACTAATTTCTGTATTTTTTTTTTTCAAAATTTTAGGTTCAGTAGTTTCGGAGATAAGGGGAGGGGGGGAGGGATGGTCATACAGACGGACACACGAGTGATTCTATAAGGGTTCCGTTTTTTTATTCCGACGTACGGAACCCTAAAAAGGTATCAAAATTATGGTAAAGGTACTTGCGGCAAGATTTTGCTAGGCAACCCTGCGGCGTTGTATGACCCCATGTGTAACACATTTCTTCAAATAACTCACAAAAACACTCCTCTAACAGGAAGTCAAGAAAATGATTTCGTATTGTAAGAAAAAAGATTCCTCAGATATAAAAAATGGATATTATTATGGAAATAATATTAAATGATACCTACAGAATTTTAAGTTTAACCGTTAATGTCAGCAGATCCCATACGATGACGCTCGTGTCCTCGGATCCTGTAAGAAGGTACTGAGATTCGCGTGTGACGCACATGCATAGTATCCTGCCGGAATGACCTGCGTACAATATGAATAGCAAATATTACTTTATTATTGAAATGTTGAAGTTATAGAAATCACCTGCAAAAAGCCCTTAAGGACTGAGTGTCTTAAAAATTAGTGTTCTTGCATAATTTACAGAAAATAAATATTTTCTTTATTGTTATTAACAAAGTAATAAATTAAAAATATTTTATATTTAATTAAAGTGTTGGATTTGAAATTTCCGAAACACTTTTTTAATTTTATTTTGATGCACATTTCAATAGGCGTTAAACGTGCCTATATTTAGATTAAACGCGTTGAAGGTCTCATTCAAGCACATGTTACGTAAAAATTATAACAAAAATACGAAATATTTACATTTATTCCTATATCTTTGACAATAATCTAAACTGGTTACTTTTTTGATAAATGCTTAAGTTTCTTATTTAAAGAGGTTTAAAAAGTCATGTCTAATTTCAACTGCAAATATGTATACTTTTCTATTGGATTTTTTTTTAGCGCAGTCGTTCTTAATGCGTCTTGCTTTATGCGAAAACTCAAGACATTTTTGTGAAGTTTCTTTACATTTAATTACAATATATATGTGTCATTTTGTTTGATGACTTTTTACCATCTTTAAGATAGTAGCATGATCCCGTTGCTGTAGAAATCTTACGACTTTTAATTTAAAAAAAACGCGACAAGTAGTTTTGGCAGTCCTCTCTTGATGTTAACCTGACACTGCCTAAAGAATTCTGAAGAGACCGAAAAAGATGGAAATCTGAAGGTACAAGATCAGGGCTATATGGCGGATACATTAACACTTCCCAGGCAAACTATCTTAATTTTTGCTGAGTGGCTAAAGATGTGTGTGGTCTAGCGTTGTGGTGATGAAAGACCACATCTTTTCTGATGATCAATTCCGACCGCTTTCTCTCAACTTCTTGCTTTAATCTCATCAGTTGTTGGCATTAGAGATTCGAATCGATGGTTCTGCTTGGCGGTAAAAGCTCTTCCAATCCCACCATATGCACATCTTATTGCGTTTTAACCCGGGTTTTGGCACACTCTGTGAAGCCTGACCGACCTTTGATCAGGACCTTTTTCACACGTTCTTGTCGTACGTGGCCGTATGTGATCCACTTTTCATCACCAGTTATTAATCTCTTCAAAAACGGCTCGGTTTCATTACGTCTCAATAAAGAATCGCAAATGAGTACACGATTCATAAGGTTCTTTCAATGAGCTCGTGTGGCACCCAAATATGGAACTTTTTTGCGTACCCAGCTTTTTTCAAATGCATCAAAACTTTTTTGTGGTCAATTCCCAGTTCTTCAGCTATGTCGTAACTACTGATATCCCGATCTTACTCCACTTTTTCAAAAATGGCGTCCATTTTATCCGTAACAGGGCGACCAGAGCATCTTTGATATCCAAATTCCCGGATTGAGAACGCTTAAACCAAGTTTGTGCTACTCTCACTGACACTGCTTTAGGTCCATAAAACTCACAATTTTTTTCGCGGCTTGCCTTGCATTTTTTCCCTTTTTGTAATCAATTTTTAAATGAGACGAATTAGATTAGATTTCCATTCATTAGATTTCTTTATTTTGACAGAAAGAAAAAGAAATGAAAAATAGGTGGAAACAACATTTTGTTAATTTGTTTTTTTTTTTTGAAATGTAACCTTTTTAATGTCATCAAAACCAACCAACATACGTACAATAGCACAGCCAAAGAGATTTTATTACAAGTTTATGCATACTAAATGCGAAAAGACCTTTTCCCCGACCAATGCTTAATTAACAAATGTTTAATTTTTTAAAGAATAAACTTAGAATATTTGTTCCATCGGGACTTCATTCTTTAAAGTGTTAAAAATACACCGTAATTTACACATTTTTTGATATTTGAAATATTTTGATTTTGGTTATATATTTTGATACTTAAAATGTATTAATTCAGAAAATAAAGGCATAATCTCCACTGTTTAATTTTCTCAATATTGAGGTCGTTCACCAGATATTAGGAAAAAATGGTTCCAAAAAGTAATTGGAAACCAATTATTAATTCTGCTAATGTCAAGGCCTACCACAGTAATACTACAATATCCGGAACTTGTTAAGATCGATGTAATGTTAAGATCGGCAGCCAGGCTGACGGTCCACTTGATGGTAGGTGGCTACCGTCGCCTATAACACAAGCAACGCCACAGGTGCTGTAAGTTCGCTGCCGACTACAGTAGGATTAAGGATAGGGGATTTGATAGGAAAATAGGCTCTGGCACCCTTACTCACTCACCGAAACGCAACAGCACACGTGCTGTTATTTCACGGTGGTCTTCTCTAAGGGCGTGGTTACTGCCGCCAGACGGGCTGCTCAAATGACTGCGAGCGCAATGTGCCCTGCCACTATTTTCAGATCAATACATTTTATTATGTATATCCGGTAAGAAATGGCAATGATCGTCCAGAAGTTAATTTTTATTCACATATTAAATCTTCTATATATAAAAATGAATCCCCATTTCCCTTGGTCACGGCATCACGCGTGAACGGGTAGACCGATTTTAATTCTGTTTTCGCTAATGGAAAGAGGGATAAACGGGGAATGATTTTATATATAAAAATTGCTAGTTCAAGATAAATTGATACCTGATTGTGGTGTTATTTTCGCTTCATTAGTTTGCTAAGTCTCTTGTTAGAAGTAATTCGATAGCTTGTTATTCTAATCAAAATTTTGCATTATCCGTAAAAAATTTAAATTTTCTACATATACGAGTAAGGTATAAAACCTTTCCCACTTATTTCGAAGCGTCTCTCTAATGTTTGTATGGGCGCGTTCAGTCAACAGAGGATAAATGTTTACCTGCTCGATTCGAGTTCCGCATAAATATAAGCGCTTTTCATTTATCACGACGACGATGCTTTAATATCTTAAGGCTTTTGTTTCGTCGCTTTCATTTGTGAAGCGTTTGTCATGTCGTTGTTTTAGTTTAAATAATAAATGGCAAACGTTTGTCAAACGTCTGGCAGCGAAATGAAAATTCCCAGGGTAACCAGAAATTGTAACGTGTTAATAAATAAACAACGACCTTACAACTCACTCCGGGCTTGTTATTTTTTTGATATGAAAGAAAAATTTTAACTTTGTTCTGTTAGAGCACATACAGCACATATTAATTACTGTGCAATCCATAAATATTTACTGACTGTGGACTGGCTGGTTGCGATTCAAGGGAGGTACACTTTTTATGATTCAACAAAAACAAAACAAGTTAACTACATCAGAATCGCATTAACTTTTTTTTATCATAACCGTACCTACACAATGATGTTTAAAAAATACGAGCGTGTTTCAGAGTAGACGATTCAGAAGTGAAACTTCTTTGGCGATCAAATATATAGTAAACGATTAGGTGTCATGCAGAAACGTTACAAGAAGTGACTTGACTTAACGCTTCTAATGTCTTAATGTTCTAGGATTCTCGGGTTCGATTCCCGGTAGGGTCAACTTTGAAAAATGAACTTTTCATATTTGATTCTAGTCTGGAAAGTAGTGGCAGGGGACACTGCGTTTCGCAGTCATTTGAGCAGCCCTTCTGGCGGCGGTAGCCACCCCCTTACAGAAGATTACCGTGAAATAACGACACATGTGCGTATTTCGGTGAGTGAGTAAGGAATCTCAGAACCCACTTTCCTATCTAATCCCTTACCCTTAATCCTACTGTAATCGGCAGCGCATTTGCAGCAACTGTGACGGTGCTTGTGTTAATGTGACGGTAGCCAGCCACCTACCATCAAGTGGACCGTAAGCCTGTCTGCAGATCTTAATATAAAAAACGTGATTATCATTGAAGCGTCATACAATATTCGACCTCGAAATTTTACTTTCATCGCGCGCAAAGTTTCACTTCAAATTGTTCTCTTATAGAAAGAAATTACAAATTGAACAACAAAAGTCGTAGTTTGAAAGAAAATATTGTAAAAAATTATGTCTTTTTATGTATCCGTAAATACAATTAGCTCTCACGTTCGAATTTAGAATATTCAAAATGAATTATTTCAGATAAATTTGTGCGTGATGTCGTGTAATTGTGCTTAAAAATTTCGAAATCAATTTTGTAATACTGTACAAAGAAACTGTGCACTTAGGTACCTATCGTGTACGCACCGATAACGGTAGTTCTCTATTAGTTTTAGAGTTAGGTAAGCACCATTTAATTTTTGCCGTTCAAACTTAGGTTTACTTTTGGTCTTTATTATTTACTTTTAACTATTATGTCTGTTTATTGTATTCAAAACTCAACAAAATTCAAAATAGAGTTTTGTAAAATATCGTTTCCCATATTTAAAGTATAAACTAATGAAATGCGAACTGTGAGCACTTATAAAAAAAAACGGGACAAGTGCGAGTTGAACTCGCGTGAAGAGGGTTCCGTACGATGTTACCTATCCGCACAATATTGAGTTATTTACCATGTTATTTTAATATCATGGACTTCTTATAGGTTTTCCTAAGAAAACTAATTTCTGTATTTTATTCAAAATTTTAGGTTCAGTAGTTTCGGAGATAACGAGAGGGGGGGGGGAGGATGGTCGGACAGACGGACACAGGAGTGATCCTATAAGGGTTCCGTTTTTTTATTCGGACGTACGGTACCCTAAAAAGTACAAATTAATGTTAGAATAAGTGTTTAATGCTTCTATTTAATTTGTACAGAGGTTTAAAACAATTAGATTAGACCACATAATACTCTGAATGTCTACTGAAAAAATATTAGAAATTAGACCTTATTCCGCTGCACTAACGAACACATATCAATACATCTTCATATACTAAATGGTACAAGTAATTAAACCAATGTTTTTACTCTAAAAATATTCATGTCTCTTATTACAGTCACGAGTATGTATGTAGGTATATCGGCTTAATTCTACATATTACACAACGGATTGTGACGAAGCCTTCACTTTCATTTATAGAATTAATAATTCAAATAAGGCTCTTACATAGTTAAATTCAATCTCCTTGATACACTCATGAAGATTAAAATTGCCATTGAGGTAAAAGCACCAGTGCGAAATCAGGGTTGGTCGCTAGTTCACAACAAACAAACATGATTGATAGGTTACTTTTACGAAGTGATTTCAAAAGAGACGGACTAATCTAGCTACTATGCCCTTAATTTCTTTTCATTATAACAAGGATGGTTATATTGTATTTTTCACTTTAACACCTGTCTACACTTTCACTTTAACGGACTAGCGGGGGCCGGACTTGGTGCGCTAATGCGATCCCAGGACCCACCCTGACCGCCGAGGAAGACCGCCGCGGGGTTTTAGTTGGTATACCTACCTCACTATGAGGAAGGGGAGTCCCACATAACCGCACCGTCTCCCCAGACGGTGTGTGTATGCGTAACGACATTTCCCCGCGTCAAAAAAAAAGAGACAACGGACTGGCAAGACGTAGTTTCCAGACTCTTTTCGATATCATCTGTGGTTTAAATGTAATCACTATCCTAACACTGCAAATAATGAAGAATCCTGCTTCTTCAAGCCCACTCTAAGACCTTCTATCTATCAACACAGACCGATTACAGTCCAACCTATTAGACAGGCAATATGCTCACCCAAATGAATATATAATATGTGTATCTTTTACATTTTTAAAATATTTTATAGTATATATAATATACATAACTAGCGACCCGCCCCGGCTTCGCCCGAGGTGCAATTTTTATATATATGAACATTCCCCGTTTATCCCTCTTACCATTAATGAAAACCGAATTAAAATCGGTCTACCCGGTCACGCGTGATGCCGTGACCAAGGGAAATGGGGATTCATTTTTATATATAGAGGGATTCATTTTAACCTGATGTATAAATATAATAAAATTACATAAAATTCCGTTCTGTAGTTTTTAAACGAAAGAGTTAAAAACGTCCAAACATCATAAATTTTTCCATTAATACAAATAATAGCGACGTCATCCTCGCCCATTTTTCTTGGGTGTTAAAACATTCATACAACCCTCAAAGCTCACAATTATATTTTTGTCAGGCGTTGATTTTTTTTAATTTCACAGGATCCTTTTTTTCTGGATGAAAGGTAAACCATGTAATTTTCTGTATTCCTGACAACGTGCATGCAAAATTCCATGATGATCGGTTGAGTATTTAAGGCGTGAAAGCGTAACATAGAAACAAACTCCCTTTCGCATATAAATATAATCTGTCTATATCTAGAAATAGAGTCACCATTAAAACCAACCTTTGAAAGTGTGGACCTTCGAATTCGACATAACATGCCACAGTTGTGGATCGCCAGCCGACGGAGCCAAAACCAGATGCTGGCCCGATGGTGCTAGCTGCAATAAGCGTACGCTGGCTCCAGGCCCCGATCCTCCCACTGATACCACGCGAACTGTTGAGGCTATAGGAGGCTGAAGCCTGTATGAAAATGAAAAAAAAAAAAAAAAAGAAAATTAGCAGATAACGATTGAAAGCCACAGTGTCTAATATAATCAGATTATATTAGACAGACTTTTTATAAAGTAAAATGGGTGATTATACTTTGTTTGAGTTAACTTTTATGATGAAGTCGAGATACTGACTAAGCATTGATTCATTGTTACTGGTGAATATGTATAAAGGAGACTGAAAAATGAATTCTATACTTCTTATATGATGTATTTTATTGTAAAAGTCGTTAGACAGGCTAACGGTCCACTTGGTGGTAGATTGCTAACGTAACCTACTAAAATAACGCTATTGGTGCCGCAAGAGCGCTGGCGAACTTAGTAAGATTAAGGACAGTGATTAAGGAGGAATAGGCAAATGTGGCCACTGCAGTCATTTGGGCTGCCCAAATGACTACAGTGAATGCAGTGTGCCCTGCCACTACTTTCCAGATTCAACCCAGAGCCTAATTTGAAAAGATCATTTTTCAAAGTTGACCCTGTCGGGAATCGAACCCGGGAACCCTAGAACAGAGCATTAAGGCAAGTCATAACCACTCATCCAATGGGCTCGTCAAGTAAATAAGAGATTAGGTACATTATTATAAAAAGCAAATACAGATTAATAAAAACTGTAAAATAATACCGCGTGCTGTTGTGTTTCGGTGAGTGAGTAAGGGATGCCAGAGCCCATTTCCCTATCTCCTAGTCCCTTATCCTTAATCCTGCTGCGGCAGCGCACTTGCAGCAGCTTTGGCGTTGCTTGTGTTATAGGCGACGGTAGACACCTACCATCACTGTCAGCCTGTCTGCCGATCTTAACATAAAAAAAAACTGTAAAATAAAATAGTTTAAAACGACCTCTATTTGTCGTACAATATTGGACTAGTACAACATGATACAAAAATTAGATTAATGTACCGACAATATTTGATATTGAATCAAATTATGAATAATGGAGTAGCTAAAAGGTATCATTATTTTGAACGTTCTTTCATCTCGCTTTCGTTAAGCTTTCATTATACATATACCTACTCCAATGTCTTTAAGGATTTCTTCTCTATGTATGGAATATTGTCTATATCATATACGAGTATACTTTGCTACTCAGATGTGTTTTTATCGGAGGTAATTTAACGTTCATTATTTTTTGCCTTTTCTGAAAAAATTATGATAAAAAATTACCTCTCTTATGAAATGTTTACATACAGAATACATATATAATGTCGACGGTCCCTACGTAAACCATCGGAAGTGATTTTTGACATTTTTCACCAGAGCGTTTTAAAGTTTGTTTGTGGTATATTCTTAAATAAAAAGATCCGTGATAACAAAAAAAGTTAATATCTTTGTACAGATATGTTTGTGAAATTTTGCTATGGTTTTATAGAAAATGAAGTTTCTATTGATTACGTCGTAATAAAAACAATGTTTGCCATCGAGACTGCCACTTCCGACTGTTAACCCTGGAATTATTATGGAAAGTAAAAACGAAACTTGCAATTTCGATTTCATACGTCGGATATATTACTAAAATATTTAACGTATGTGGTAGTTTCCATTATTTACGCTGTAAATAAATGTATTAATATATACAAAATTCTTGAGAGTGGTAGTTTCGTCTCGCTCACACCTCACCTACGCCCGCGTAAATAGGGGTATCTTGATTTTCGATGAATTACTTCACAAATTTTATTTACTTTCGATGTTTTACGTATTAAATTTCTGTTATAAACAAAATAAAACTTAATTTCTTTTTCAGAATATAAAAAATAGCGTTAAAGAAACCGATTCAATGAATTAAAAAAATTGCAATTTTGAGTTTCGATTATTTACGTAGGGGCCGTCGATGTATACAAATTGAAAATAAATAACTATTATAAGTTTAAGTGCAACAAAAATAAAGATTAATTATTTGTTTTTAAAGATACAAGCAAGTTCATCTTTAAATGCATCGCATTTGCTATGTTTGATATCAATTTCTACTTTAAATTTATAACAGTAACATAGGGAGTAAATCCGGTGAATACGTGGCTATGCTCTGAATATACATTTAGTTGTCATGTATGTTAGTATAGATTCAAATGTTTTCAGGCTTCGGGAGCGTTCCCCCTGTTGTCCTGTGTCATAAACAGATGACCTCTTTATTGAGGCTGACCGTTGTATGTCAGACGAAAATATTAATTAATTTCAAGGGTGCTTGTTTGAAAATGACAGCTTGCATAAGGTATGTTGTTTGTTCGTGGTTAATCGAAGAGTTTATTTGTCGTTCTATTATCTAAGTATATGTTATAACATTGTTTAACAATATTGTTTGAAGTAAATTTACGTAATTTGTTTATGGAATATTAAGGATATCTATGAACATATTTTAATAAGAAATATAAAACCGCGTTTAGTGTGTGCGAGCAATAAATGTGATCCTATAATTTTTTTCAAATTTTTTTTCTTTCTTTCTTTGAAACAAAAATAAAAAATAGTATGGTAGATCAAATTAAAACTCTACAGTTTTTTGTGGGTATATTGAGCTGTAAAATAATTGTTTTATCAATATTTTTAATTTTGCTGTTGATTTTACAAAAAACCTTTTTTCTGTTTTTTCAAATTCGTGTCAAGAATGGAAAAAAATAATCTCATAAGACCATAAAAGATCCTTCTAGAGAATTTATTCCAGTTTTTGAAATTGCCCTTCCATTTTCTGTGCTATCATTGGTTGCTGAGACATCGATGCTCAAAGACAAAAGGGTGGGTCCCTTTTCATTAAAAGTCTGATATCTCAGCGAAAAATCAACGCAGAAAGAAAAAAAAGCAAATTAAAGCCAAATAAGCAAGTTATCCGCTACTTGCGTTGGTTTAACCGGGAAATTTTTTTAAGCTTGTGGACCCAAAAAAAAACTAATGAAAGAAAATAATATATAAAGAAAAGTAATTAAGTTTTTTTTTCTTCGCGCTATTTCTTAGGATTGCGCGATAACCATAGCTGAAAAAACTTATTGCCCAAAAGATTTAAAAATTAGAATCTTAAAAATTCTTAACTACATAATTATGACAATTTTTCACTGAGATACAGCTCAAAAATCACTAAAAAATTTAGGACTTTTTAGATCCCTTAATTTTATCTAGTAGTGTAATTATTCACAGCAAATTTAAAATAATTTTAGCAATACTAACATTATCGTAGTAATGTGAAGAATTATAGGTATACAATGTTAGTATTTTGTTTAATAAATAAAATTTAAATAAATAATATATTTCTTAATAAATCTGCCTGAAAAGGCATTCAAACCAAGCTAAGTTTTTCATTTGGATACTACCTGCACACTGTACAAGCTAGGTATAAATACACAAGAGGTACCTAATTCAATTAGTTGGTTTCCTCCCATTAAAGATACGAATCCCAAAGTGGCCATCGAACAAATTCATCAAAGTTGTGGGTGCTAAAGTTAATAGAATAGATGAATACAACGATAGTAGGCCGGCACTATCGGTTAATTAACACAAAATCCCACCTACGTCGCTAACCTTTAGCAGATTAGCTTGTTTCACTATTTTTTGTGTGTTAATTTGCCTCATTTAGTATCGGATAACAGTCGAGTTTGTATGTAGTTATCAATGTTGTTTTAGTAGCCTTTTTAAGAAAAAAAAATGTATTCGTTAATTTTATTTATGAATTATGATACCTATTGTAAAATGTATAATTAAGGTGATATTAAAAATGTGTATTAAAATAGCTATAAAAATACCTGTGCCCGGCTTTGCACAGAGTTGAAAATTTCATTGTTTTTGTTTACCCCTGTTTTTGAACTTGATAAGTTTATTGTTGAATTGACAATGGAAGATTTTTTTTATACACGTATTTTAATACAAGATGTTAACAATGTCTGTAACAATGTCTGTGGTTTGTCTAGACATTTTACTTCACACCAATACAAAACCATTACACTATATATAATTATAACAATATTACAACTCATCAAATCCAATGTCTAATCAACTGAATCGCATACAAGATGCAAAACCGGCCGAGCGAAGCATCCCTACGCTTTGTGCGTGTGCAGCTGTTTTCATAAGATAATTATTTAATTTAGGTAATATTTTTTTAAGGTACGCTTTATTTTTTTGTGTCATTTAAATTTTTTTTTTTATGAAATCGAGGTAGCGCTTGACCACTATCTCACCTGATGTGAGGTGCAGATGTGGCCGAAGGTGGACCACGCTTACCTAGTAAATGCCCATTTACCCTAGTTTTGAAGACCCCGAGGTTGTAGTTCTGTGGGAACACAGACGCAGGCAATGAGTTCCACTCCTTAGCAGTTCGAACAAGGAAGGTGGAACTGAAACGCTTTGTTCGTGATCGAGGTACATCGACCACGAAGGGATGAAACCCCTGCCCACGTCTAGTGGTCCGCAAGTGGAACGGTTCCGGTTGGATTAAATCGTTTAGATTGATAGGTAAATTATTATTAATTTGATGGGGAATTATATATTGAAAGGATATTATTTATTGAAAAGTGCAATTTACCAGTTTTCTTGCCAGTTCCTTCTCGATAAAAATAGTTTTTTTAATCGTTTTTTTTAAATTACTTTTATTTTATTTCACAACCTGTAAATACTTGTAGACGTTTATATATAATAGATAAATTAATAACAAAAAAAAAATTCAAGTATTGAAGCACAAGAGCGTACGAGTATGTGTTGCTATATGTGGTTGGTTCGAATCACTTCAATAAAAGTTGAAAGTGTTATGTCTTGCTGTACGAGTATTCGTATAAAATAAACGAAATAGCAGATAAAATAAGAGAACAAAGTAAATTAGCAAAGACGTGAGGGTCGCAGGTGGGGTTCATGTTTCATCCACTAAGGCCGACCCTCGCTCGGTGGTCGGCTTAATATCCACAAATTGAATGAAATAAATTAAACACGTGTTTATATATTGAATATATGGCCACAACTCAAGGTAGACCATGTATAAGCATTAAAAGAGATTTCTATAAATTCAACTCGTAAGAGGAAGAGGGATTGGCATTTAGTTAATCTACAAATAATTTTGAAAATTTAATAATATAATTATTTTCTCCAAACTATAATATATATAATATGTAATACACAAACGTTCCTCTTTCATCGCTCTTTCCATTAGTAAAAAGCGTATCAAAGTCCGTTGTGTTGTTTTTTTAATGTTAAGGTCGGCAGACAGGTTGACGGTTCACTTGATGGTAGGTGCCTATACCGTCGCCTATAACACAAGCAACGCCAAAGCAATGCCAAGTACTGCAGTCGGCAGCAAGTGCGCTGCCGACTGCAGTAGGATTAAGGATAAGGGACTAGGAGTGGATAGGGAAAATGGGCTCTGGCATCCCTTACTCACTCACCGAAACACAACAGCACACGTGCTGTTATTTCACGGTAGTCTTCCGTAAAGGGGTGGTTACTGCCGCCAGACGGGTTGCCCAAATGAATGCGAAAACACAGTGTGCCCTGCCACTACTTACCAAATCCAGACCAGAGCCAAATTTGAAAAGTTGATTTCTCAAAGTTGACCCTGTCGGGAATCGAACCCGGGAACCCTAGAACAGAGCGTTAAGGCAAGCACCCTAACCGCTCATCCAAGGGGGTGGTCAAAATAGACAAAATAAAACGTTTAGAAGTTAGTTATTCCTACTTTGTTTCCAGAGCAGGCGAAAAAACGGCCAAATAACACTCACTGAGTCATATTGCGATACTACGTTTTGTATCAAAAGAAAACGATACCTACATCGCTCTCCATTCTAGACAGAATTAAAGTAGCATCTATTTTATATTTTTAAAATTGATCAAGCCAAGGGATTAAACGCAGACGATTAAAATATGTATTGGGTGCAGCCGAGAGGCACAGTTAGTTTTTAGTAGTGACAGGGTACAATGCGTGCCTCAGCCATAAACTGCTGGATACCGTTTACGTTATAAACTGCTATCATAAACACACCGCTTTACAGACCACGTTGAATAACATCAGGTGTACTAGTGATTTAAGGATGTCAGAGCCCATTACCCTACACCAGGTGGAATTCCAAATGGTGGACACCGACCCATTTTGCGCGGACCACGAGAACACAGCAATTTCGATCTCGACTTACTGATGTACATCTCCAGGATTCAATGTCAATAGCATGCACCAATTTTACTCCAAACTTCAGACAGTCCGAAACAAAAAAATGTAATTTTTCTCATTGATATGTAAAAAAATACCTTTGTTATTTCCGTAATTACATTTTGTTTAATAAATATTTTTTTCTATAAAATGTGCGGACCGCTATTGTCATTTCATTTCTTAAAACGGACCCAGAGAGAAACTAATTGGTGACTCCTGCCCTACACCTTCATTACCCTTATGCTTTATCTTATTTGAAAATGCAGAATTTTGCTTTTACATCATTAAAATTTCCTTGCCAAAAGTCTTTATAAACTAATATAAACTAATACCGCACCAGGCTTTGCACTGATGCATTTTTTCTGCAAATATGATATGAGTACACAAACCTATCGCTCTTTCAAAACCTTATCAAAATCCATTGGGTGATTTAAAACAAGGTAGCGGAGATAAAAACTTTATTTTATATTATATGTCCCTAACATATTAGACTAGCTGGTGCCCGCTACTTCGTCCGCGGTGAAATTTTAAAAATATATCACCATTGATGGCACCATATATTGTACACCATATATTGAACAACCCTTGTGCAGAAATCTCAAACGAAACATGGGAGCATATTTTTAATGACTGGTTTCGGCGTATGGAGAAATGTATTGCTAATGCTGGAAATTATTTTGAAAAAACATCAGGTTACAGTACTTAATCTCAAAATATGTAAAATCTCATGTAATATGTCTAGTATGTAAGGACATAGCTATATAATTTTAAAGAAATGTGAATAGATCGATTTATCGATTTTAAATAAACCTATTATCACAACTTACATGGGAAAAAATCGCATGAACTTATCGTATCTTATCATAATGCATTGTGATCGTAACTTATCACAACGCAACTGATGAACAATTCCATTAATCTAAATTTGTCCAGTGAAAAACGTTTTGTATACGGTAAAACTTGTTTAATAGTAAAACAATTATGATTGATGACTATATAGTGAATACAAAATATTTCGGAGCCATGTAATTTGGACTGGTCGAAAACAAGTTACCAATTTCGAACGAGAAAATAATTGTTAAGTCGCTGAAAAAGTTCCGCATAGAGTGGCCCAATTATATCGTATTTAAATGTGTTTTTAGGGTGAATAAATCTATAGAATCTAGTCAGATCAACTTGATTTAATTATCAAGTCGATGAGGCGAAGATTATCCATACTAATATAAATGTGAAAGTAACTCTGTCTTTCTGTCTGTTACCTGTTTTGCAAACACGTTATCAGAGATGCAGCAAAGGACACAGGGTACCTTTCATCCAGAAAAAAGTATTGTTCCAGAGGGATTATCTATCGCCTATATCTGCAATAAAGATGTTAGGCGTTACATTGCTCATATATTTAGTTGGGCATTATTTTTTTATTCAACCGGGTGAAGCCGCGGGCACAAGCTAGTTAAAGAAAATGTGATAGTGCAGTGGAACTGCAATTCACTGCAATCTGTAGTAATAAACAAGGCAGCTCATCTGCGGGCAGCAATCACCCCTAATCACGGAGCAAAGAATTGTCGCGCCGCCTCCTACTAGGGACGGTAGTAATAATATTATTCGTACCGCGAAATTGCGCTGAGCGCAATTCAAGGCGTATTTGGCCGCTAGTTTCATTTGCACGTTGTGGAGTAAACATTATCCAAAAAAACTATAGAAAAGACTAATTGTGCTGTGATTTGGTGTGGTACCTAAACGTGAATAAACAAAATTCTGATGTGTTATATCACAAGTGGGTAATTAAATATAATTTTTGGTTTTTAAAAAATGGGAACGATATTGTCTTGGAACACAAAACCTAAAGAGTGCGTAAGTGGTTCGTGGACTCGTATGGAATAAATGGTAACGATGACACGACCAAACCCAATTCCCATATCTCTCTCCTTATTTCCTTTAGCTGACAGAAAAAGGACCAAAGTTCTGTATCCACCGGCAGTTCAATAAATCATCAAGTTCCCCTAGTGTTGCTTATGTTTATAGGCGAAAGTAGCCACCTAATAAAAGTGTACCGTCACAGTCTAACCATACTTACGTCATACAGTCCAGCAACGCTCAATGTTCGAGCCTGCAAACTAAAGCGAGTTCGCCGAATGTTGCTCTATGCAAGTACATTCGTTGCCTGACTGTATGACGTAAGTATAGTTAGACTGTTGTACCGAGGTATGCCACACATCAGTGCCGGCACGTGGCCGACAGTTCCGTATCAGTTCAGTTCCGTGATGTGTGATTCTGGATACTTGAAGTACCTTTTCTTTATGATAAGATCGGCAGACAGGCTGACGGTCCACTTGATGGTAGGTGGCTACCTTCGCCTATAACACAAGCAACACCAAAGCTGCTGCAAGTGCGCTGCTGACTACAGTAGGATTAAGGATAAGGGATTGGAAAGCGTTAGGGAAATGGGCTCTGGCATCTCTTACTCACTCGCCGAAACACGACAGCATACGTGCTGTTATTTCACAACGGTTTTCTGTAAGGGGGTGGTTACTGCTACCCAAATGGGCCATTTGAGTAGCCATACCCAAACGGCCACTACTTTCTAGATACAGGGTTTTTCATCCAGAGTTCATCCAAGTTCGTTTTTGAAAATTGACCCTGCCACCAGGCGCGTCAAATGTACTTACATAAACTTAAAAAGAATGCCTAGGTATTCACGAGGAGTTAGATGCTATTAGATGAAGACTTAGAAACTAATAGGAGGAATAGGCGATTGGTTCACAACGCATGGAGAAAAAAAGAAGAAGAAGAAGGATAGTTCGCCAATTTGTGTAAATCAATTTTTTTTTTGGAGTATTGCAGAATGACAAATTTTTATCTAAACTAATTGAAATAATTGTATCCATATACTTTATATATGTATAAAGTATATGTATACTTCGTACTTCATCTTGGAATACTGTCATGTCAGTGAAAATATTTTCCGCTAGAAATTCACGCCGTAGCACTGAACGCGTCCGGCCGTCACCTGGCGGCACTGTACGTCGCTGACACTGACAAGTTAGAATGGCGTCTTGAGAAATGTATGAAACTATATTAATTTTCACTGACACTGTACGGTACGGAACCGTTGGCACTGATGTGTGTGGATAAACCTTTAGTCTGTCTCTTGAATGTTATCATAAAAAAATTACAATTTTATAGTAAATGTTTACATAATTATGAAAATAATTTTACGAGTTTGAGATTGTTTCAGTGTTAAATGAAATATTATATTGTATGATGAAATAAGGCTTACAGTATAGTAAAAGAATATCTATTGTTAAATCATTGTAACCTATATTCAGCAAATAAATTATGATGATGATTATTATTTATTATTATTATTAGTATTCATTCATTTTATTAAAATTTATTTGCTTAATATTTTAAGCTATGTCTTAGTTGCCGCTGACTTCGTCCATGTTAAAACATTTACTCAATCTTTTTATTTACAGATAATCCCTCGGGAACAGCACTTTTTCTGGACGAAAGGTGTCCGTTCTGTATCTCTGACAATGTGTATGAAAAATTTGATGATCATCGGTTGAGTAGTTAACGCGTGAAAGCGTCACAAACAAACAATGAGTTCGCATTTATTTTAGCATAAAAGCATATTTTCAGTTGAATTTAAAAGTCTCGAATAAATAATCTTTAATTCTTAAAACAGTTGTTAATAGTTATTTGTGTAATTATAGTTACCATCCATTGAGCGGCACAAGAAGTGGCTTGTCATAGCCGTCGCACCACGCCATGGCTGATGTCACTAGCGTTGCCAACACACCGCGCCTCGCGACAGCTGGTCGTAGCCACGCTATTATCTGTACAAAATTTTACACATATTCATAAATTTATCATACTTGCCCTAAATAAATACAAATTTTAAGAACTTATAGAATTGAGCTCATTGAGCTTAACTCTTTTTAAGCGTTATACTTGCTAGTGTGTGCTTTCTTAAAATATTGTATGTTTGTTATGTCTAGATCACAAAAAAAAAATGGATAACAACTGGGAAATAAACCCAACATATTCAGACCTAAGCCAACTAAGTTCGTTTCCGTAGTTGATTATACCAAGAATTGAATCAGAAACTATTGACTCAGAAAACCTAGCTGCTCGAGAAACAGGCTTCTCCAATAGCTAGACACAAATTTATTTATATTGATCCCACATACACATATTGCCAGTATTGAATGTAAAACATCATTGCTGCGCGAAGTGTTTGGCAAAGATAATCGTAAAAAATTAAGACAGCCTTTGAGAATGTAATGAATACAATACAGTTAAACTGGTTTCAAATTGTAAAAAGAAAAAAAATCAATAAAATGTCATGGAAATTACAAAAGTAATAGCCGCTATACTTCCAAGTTTTAATAATAATTCATTCAACGGCCAACGGCATTTTTATCATATAGTCGTTCAAATGATTTATACATTTGTATAAAATTTTCTTTAGGTGATGTGTATATTTAGTTACTAAAACTTGTAATTAGTGATAAGTGTTTTTTTTTACATTTTTATTATATCAAAAGTTACACTAAATGACATAACCATATCGAAGTTTAAAGGGGAGGATGAATTTTTGGCGACTCCCCTTTTATATCAAATTTGAAAAACGATTTTTATTCACCACAACGCGCAGATTTGGTAATTTTGCATTATATTTTTAAATAATGACAAAGTCTGTCAAGTTTGTTCAATGTTAAGCTTTAGATGTAAGTATACCATATATTCTTTGATCTATTATTTAAACAATAAATCAAAGAAATAAACCTAAAATTGTCTACCTATTTAGAATAATATACTAGGAATATCAAATCTAAAACACGCAACAAGACAGAGATGTAATTTCGCAAGGGGCTTAAAAACGAGGCCGGCCTTAAACTTTGTAGCTTGTAATGGGACATCCCATTTGTCTAATACTGGGCGAGATAAGCCCCAAAGTCAACTACAATTATTAACTCGTCTACTATTGCGAACTTTAATGATATTCTCTTTTATTAGGGTTTATAATATAGACCTACGTTTATGAACTTACGCATGAAATAGCGTAAATATTCTATGATAGACTTTGCTATTATTACAGCATATTTTATTATTATAAGTCTGTGTGTCTATAATTAAAGATTGTCTGAAATTGTGTGAATATAACATGCGAATTGTATTCTAGTAGGCACAAAATCTATACTAATATTATAAAGCTAAAGAGTTTGTTTGTTTGTTTGAACGCGCTAATCTCAGGAAATACTGGTTCGAATTGAAAAATTATTTTTGTTTTGAATAGTCCATTTATCGAGGAAGGCTATAGGCTATATAACATCACGCTACGATAAATAGTATTATATATATATATATATATATATATATATAAGCAGTGTCCAGTACCGCGCGCCCCATGCGCACGCCGCCGCCGTATGGGCCGCAGCGAAGCGTGGTCGAGTTCAGCTAGTTTACAATATGTTGTTATTGCACAATGTTTTTTTATATAAAACATGTTTTTAGAAAAAAAATTAGTAAGTATTATAACTGAGTTTGTGCAGACGGAGTCGTGAAGTTTACTGTACTGGCGAGTCATCAGCAAAGTGGTATGACAGTTTTTTTTCCTGGATTACATTACGAACATACCTTCAACCATAAATGTATGCTATGAGCCAGCATATATCATTGTGTGCAAATTAAATCGGTATCAAGTATGTAAGTTTCAATGCAATAACAGTTTTATTAACTTTTCATAACTTTTTAGTATCCGTCTTTTGAAATTTGTTTAATGAAATAATTAATTTTTTATATCAACATAATTAACAAAGTTCGCAAAAAAAGTACTTACAGATAGATATTTAAAAATTATTGAATTAATTATTAATTAACAACTAGTTAATTAATAAAATTAATGGAAATCCCAAGAATCTTCCAAGAAAATACCTTCTGGAATATTGATATTAACTTATTAAAAATTTAGTAACAATTGGATGAGTGGTTAGGGTGCTTGTTTGCCTTAACGCTTTGTTCTAGTGTTCCCGGGTTCGATTCCCGGCAGGGTAAACTTTGAAAAATGAACTTTTCAAATTTGGCTCTGGTCTGGAGCTGTAGTCATTTGGCCAGCCGGTCTGGCGGCAGTAACCACCCCCTTACAGAAGACCACCGTGAAATAACAGCACGTGTGTTGTTGTGTTTCGGTGAGTGAGTAAGGGATGCCAGAGCCCATTTCCCTATTACCTTCTAATCCCTTATCCTTAATCCTCTGTAGTCGGCAGCGCACTTGCAGCAGCTTTGGCGATGATTGTGTTATAGGCGACGGTAGCCAGCTACCATCAAGTGGACCGTCAGCCTATCTGCCGATCTTACCATAAAAAAATGTTAAGATCGGCTGTGTTATATGTTTCTAGGTTTGAATGATTTGTTACAAAACTAATACTTGCCTGCGAATTTGTGAGCTTCCCTAGGGAACGTTACTTTTTTTTTTAATAAAAGGTACACTACGTCTTTATGTTGATCGGTTATTCGATCGGTTTAATAAATGAAAAGTCTAAAAAACAAACAAAAAAAAACTAAATTTTGCCTTTATAATATTACCTGTTTTAAGGTAACCTGTTTTTTGAAACAAAACGAAAGCAACAATTATTTGAAATAAATTAAAGAATCACTATAGAGGAGAATTGTATGCGAATAAAAGTCACCCAATAACCATCGGGCTGAAATCTAACTGAAATACAGCTTGCAAAACCGATAACTGAAATAAATGGTATATTATTGTGTGTTGACCTTATACCGGTAAAAGCTGAACCAGATGAGTAAAACATTAACACAGAATACAAGCTCAAAAACTCGTTGCAATAAATAATAACATTACTATAATATTAATGTGTTGTCGAATGCGAAACACGATGAATTATGGCGACATATCAAACGACGGCATAATTATTTTTAATGCACACAGGACTGAGAGATGTAGGCCCAACCTTTCGGGTTCAAAATCGATCGCAGGGGAGAGGAGCTTTCAGGTAGTCTGGAGGAGCTGGGCCTCCAAGTTCTTAATACGGGAGACACTCCGACCTACGACACGATCCGGGGGGGACGGCGTTTCTGTAGTTATGTGGACATAACTGCGTGTTCACATGACCTGTTGGACCTGGTTTATGACTGGAAAGTCTTGATTGGCCTAACGGGCTCGGACCACAACGGCATTGCGCTCAAGTTGAACCTGAAACCGTCTCGAGGAATGGAGGTGGTCAGAACGACAAGGAAGTACAACACCAAGAAGGCAGATTGGCATAAATTTGGCATCAAAATTAAAGAACTCATTGATAAAAATAAGATGGGAGAAGGTGTTGTACTGAATAGAGAAGAAACCGAATTGGCAATTCAAAATTACACTAAATTAATTGAGGAAGCTTGTGACCACTCCATCCCGAAGAGGTCGGCGAAGGAGAGATTGGCGCTGCCGTGGTGGTCCGAGGACCTGGAGGCCATGAAGAAGGAGGTCAAAACCAGGAAAAACAGAATCAGAAACGCTGCGCCTGTTAGGAGGTCGTGGGTCGTCGAGCAATATCTCAGTAAAAAGGCTGAATATGAGAAAGCAGCGAGGCAAGCTCAGACGGACTCCTGGAAGTCCTTCTGCGAACGCCAGGACGGCGAGAGCGTGTGGCAGGGCATCTACAGAGTTATTGGTAGGACAGCCGTCAGAGACGAGGACGCGCCGCTGGAACGAGACGGAAGGGTTCTGGACGCAGAGGGATCGGTAGAGTGGCTTGCGGAGGTATTCTACCCGAAAGACCACGCGACTTCGGATGAAGAAGTTCACCGCGAGATCAGGAAAGCAGCGGACGGAGTGAACGTTGGGGGACAGGATTCTCCTTGCGACCCTCCGTTCACTCTGACTGAGCTCCAGATGGCGGTGAGCTCCTTCAATCCGAAGAAGGCCCCCGGCTCCGATGGACTCACTGCCGACATCTGTGGTCGGGCCATCGGCTGTGACCCTAAAATATTTTTAGGGCTCATAAACAGCTGCTTGGCCCACCACATCTTTCCAAAAATATGGAAAGAGGCGGCAGTGATAGTCCTTCGGAAGCCGGAGAGGGATAGTTATACCACCCCCAAGTCATTCAGACCCATTGGTCTGCTGCCCGTGCTTGGCAAAGTGTTCGAAAAGATGCTCGTGGCTCGCCTGAAATATTATATCTTACCGGGCATAAGCGCCCGCCAGTATGGCTTTGTGCCCCAGAAAAGCACAGAGGATTCCCTCTATGACCTTATGTCACGGGTTCGCGGGAAGCTTAGTGATAAGAGGCTCGTGACACTCGTGTCTCTGGACATAGAGGGAGCCTTCGATAGCGTCTGGTGGCCAAAAATCAGGGTCCGACTGGCGGAAGCGGGATGCCCGGTGAATATCAGGCGAGTCTTCGACAGTTACCTCACCGACAGGACGGTAAGCGTCAGGTACTGCGGTGAGGTACACAACACGGCGACAAGCAGGGGTTGCATCCAGGGGTCTATAGCTGGCCCTTTGCTCTGGAACTTGACCCTCGATCCATTGCTGCGGGGCCTGGAAAGTAGAGGCGTCTACTGTCAGGCCTTCGCGGACGACGTGGTGCTCGTCTTTGACGGAAAAACAGCTCGGGACATAGAAAGTAGTGCCAATGTCACCCTCGCTTATGTTCTGGCGTGGGGTGTCGAAAATAAGTTGAGGTTTGCACCGCACAAAACTTGTGCTATGGTGCTAACCAAAAAACTTAAGTTCGACACGCCACGGCTTAGCATGGGCGGGGTTGACATTGACATGAAAGATGAAATTAAATTGCTTGGCCTGACTATCGATAGCAAGCTTACCTTCAATAATCATGTGGACAGGGTGTGTCGGAAGGCTATAGCGATTTATAAGCAGCTGGGGAAAGCAGCAAAGACCAGCTGGGGGCTGCACCCCGAGGTGATCCGCTCAATATACGTCGCCGCGGTGGAACCCATAATTACGTACGCGGCGAGTGCATGGGCACCCGCGGCAGGGAAATTGGGGGTGGCCAAACGATTGAACGCTTTGCAGAGGGGTTTCGCCCAAAAGCTATGTAAGGCCTACCGCACGGTGTCTCTCAACTCGGCCCTCTTGCTGGCTGGGCTGCTCCCCCTTGACCTACGCGTAGTTGAAGCTGCTTCACTATACGAGGCCAAGAGGGGAGTACCCCAGCCGGGGCTGGGGGACAGAGACGTCGAGCGGATGGGCCCGGCTACTGAGGCACCCCATCCCGCTGAGCACATGAGCCTGGAGTTTGGGAAACTGATAGACAAGGAACAACTTAACGAAAGCAGCGACTACCATCTTCGCATTTTTACGGACGGCAGCAAGATTGATGGCCGGGTTGGGGCCGCGCTATCCATATGGAATGGCGAGGCCGAAACATCGGCCGTCAAGCTTAGTCTGCCGTCCTATTGCACCGTCTATCAGGCCGAGCTCCTGGCGGTGTGCAAGGCGACTGGGGTGATACTCAAACGAGGCGAAACTTCCTCTGCAATCTACAGCGACTCAATGGCCGCCCTCCAAACCATCGCGGCGAACGGTTGCTTACACCCTCTAGCCACCGAAGCAAGGAAAAATATTAGAAAAGCTTTAAAGCAAGGTAAAACTGTTAAATTATTTTGGCTTAAAGCACATGCGGGGCTAGAGGGCAATGAGCGGGCGGATCACTTGGCAAGGGAGGCTGCCCTGAAATCAAAGACTAAACCTCACTACGACCTGTGCCCGGTCTCATTCGTCAGGCGAAGCATCCGCATGCGATCGCTTGAGGAATGGGACCGCAGGTACGAACAGGGCAGCACTGCCGAAATTACAAAGCTGTTTTTCCCCGAAGCTAGCTTATCGTACAAAATTATAAGGTCCATAAAGCCTGATGGCCTTCTGACACAACTGTTCACAGGGCATGGTGGGTTCTCTGAGTACTTGAACAGGTTCAAGTGCAAGGAGAGCCCATCATGCATTTGCGACCCATCAGAAAAAGAGACCGTCCCGCATCTTATATTAGACTGCCCCTCTTCGGAGGCGGACAGGATGGATTTGGAGCTTAGGCTAGAAAAGAAGATTACAAAAGATAATGTTAGTGAAGTAATACTCGATAAAAGAAGGAATGAGTTTTTAGTATATTGTATTAGAATAATAAAGAAAGCTATTAGTAGAAACAAGACTTAATATAGAATAATTAGTTGCTATTTAATTGAACGAAACATTTGTTAAAAATATTGTAATTATTATTGGTGTGTAACTGGATTTTATTGATTTTAACTGCATAATTGATGTATTTTGGCTTCATGTAATTTTAATGTTATTTAGTTTTATATCAATGATGTATTTTCAAATTTAATAAGATTTTAACCTGCGTATGTCTTTGACAAATAAATAAATATTTGACTAAACTCATTCCTCCCTGAAATAAGGAGAGAGCCTAGAATAATAAACATATTAGTTAGTGTAGGATTAGGCGGAAATCCCATCCGCAAGGTATGAAAAGGAAGTATGCAAGAAAGATCAGGTATGAAGTATGGAAGTACGAGCAGCATGAAAGCGAGAACTGGCATGAAAGGATAGCAGAAATAGGCTTCAGCATAATGCTGGAGGGATTGAAAAAAAAAAAAAAAAACCTTTCGGGTTCGAAGTACTCTATATGCTTTGTAGACAGCTATCAATAGTTTGAGTGGGTGGTTGTGCTGATATCGGAGGTAAATATTAAGGAAGGTTCTATAAGGAGAATTACGGTGACATATTAAAAATAAACTATCTAATGACCAAGTATATTAATCCATCCATCCTGCCAGTGATGATGTATGGTGTCGAAACATGGCCTCTCACACTGATCCACTAATTTAAAGTCGCTCAGCGAGCTATGGATCGAGCTATGCTCGGAGTTTCTTTGGTGGATAGGATTACAAATTCTGTTTGCCGAAGAACCAAGTTTGTCAATATAGCCAAGAGAATTAGCAAGTTAAAGTAGCAATGGGCCGGTGACATCTGTCGCAGAGCGGATAACCGATGGGGTAGAGGAGTTCTCGAGTGGAGGCCACGAATTGGAAAGCGCAGCGTGGGATGCCCTGCGGCCAGGTGAACAGACGACCCGAAAGGCTTCGCAGGAAGTGGCTTGATGCGAAGGACAGAGGAGAGGACCGTGCCTGGTGGCGAGCCTTGGGAGAAGCCTACATCCAGTGGAGAGACACAGGCTGACGATGATTAAAAGACGACATGTCGATCCAGCAGTGAGCGCTTAAGGGCTGAAACTTTTATTTCTAGTTTTACTAGCCAAATTGCAGGAAAATTAATCGTAGTTTGAATTTGTGAAAATCTTCTATTATACCTATATAACCGTTAGTCATGTCTATTCAGTTTAAAAAAAAACACTTGCGAAAAGTTTACATTAAAATAACAATTGAAATTTGTTAATGATCATTTTTGAAATTCGTGAATAGATTTAGGATATCTGTAAACAAAGGAAAAATTACATGAACCCAAAGATTTTCAACTGTATAGATCGAGTTAGACGAAAGAATCCGTAACGTGAAATTTAGAACCACGTGGCACAAAATCGCCAACTTTACAAGGCTATTTAGCTACGCCATGGCCATCTTGATTATGGAGATCAGGATCAATATTTTTGTATGAAAATTTTCACAATGCCCTATCTATATATTCTATATATTTAATCTTTTTGCATAAACCTGATAATATATTTCAATGATCGTTTGTAACTATACAATTAAAGAATATAATTTCTACTTTATGTAACCATTTGCTTTTGATTTGAAAATATGACAGAGGTATTCACGGACCAAAATAATAAGGTAAATAATAATTAATAATAAAAAAGTTCGCGTGTCAGAAGTAAAACTTCTTTCACGATCGAATATATAGTTAGCGGTAGGTACTTGTAGAAGCCTATCTAAAATAAAATGTTTTTTAAAAATAACTAATAGCATTTACTTTTCCTGAAACGTCACAAAAAGCGTCACGTGATCGTTACACTGAAGCGTCACACAAAATTCGACCTTGAAATTTACTCTCATCGTACGCAAAGAAGTTTTACTTCAATAAGATAATAAAATAAAGTAAATTAATTTATACAAGTCTTAATTTGTCCATTTTTTATAAATATTCCATTCAAGATTTTAAAAGATTTCTTTGATATATATAGGTTGTAGTACTGGTTATCTTTACAATGTGAATAGGTTTCAGTATATCACCCTCAGCCCGAGACGACACAAGTGCACCATTCATCTTTATCTCCGTTTCAGTCTCGAATTGAACGCTTCGCAGAGAAAATTTCTTATATAAAAATAAGGTGCAAATTTTATAGAGAAACATAAGAGACTTTCTATAATTTTTCTCAGACATTTGAATTAGTTTTCTGATAGATTAATCAATAAATAATTTTATTAGGAATTAGAATATAAGACACTAGCGAGCCACCCCCGGCTTCACACGTACTTTCCTCTTTTATCGCTCTTTTCATTAATGAAATATTTTAAGTAAATCCGACGAGCCCGTTGGATGAGTGCTTAGGGTGCTTACCTTAACGCTCTGTTCTAGGATATCCGGCTTCGATTTCCGGCAGAGTCAACTTTGGCTCTCGTCTGAAACGTAGTGGCAGGGCACATTGCGTTTCGCAGTCATTTGGACAGCCGGTCTGGCTGCAGTTTTTTTTCTCTCTTTCCCCCAAGGGTTACACTTGTATACAACTTTGTATACAATTAGAACTTTTACCCGCAACTTCTTAGTGGATAATGAAAATTTATCAACAAATGAAATGGAATCAAATGTGAAGTTTTTTTTATCAATTTTAAAATATCAAAGAGTATTGGAATCCTGGATGTGGACATTTCGAGCAAGGTTGAGTTTAGGTGTCATTTGGAAGAAAAGGCTTCTCTAGCTTAAAAGAAATGGCGTCTTGAACAGGACAAAGCAGTATTTCTCATCGGAGCAACGTCTTATTCTTTATAAGGCCCAAATTAGGCCCCACATGGAGTACTGCTCTCATCTCTGGGCTGGCGCGCTTAAGTACCAGCTATTAGATCCATTTGACACCTTGCAGCGTCGAATTGTTCGAATTGTTGACGATCCAATTGCTCATATAAAAACGATTAGAACCACTTAGTTTAAGAAGAGATGTAGCCTCTCTTTATGTGTTTTACCGGCTGTACAATGGCGAGTGCTCGGATGAGTTGTTGTAATTAATGTCTACCTCGAACTTTTACTACCGCACTGCGCGTCATAGATGCGAAGTTCATCCGCATTACTTGGATAAAGTGCCGCTGCGCACAGTTCGGATGATTAGAAACTTTATCCCACGGTCGCGCGAACTTTGGAACAATCTCCCTTCTAAGGTGTTTCCATCTAGCTACGATATGGGCTTCTTCAAGCGAGCTGTAAACAAATTCCTGCAAGGTCGGCAGCGCACATGTAACCTCCCTGGTGTAGCCACTTAAATAATTAAGAGCCCACTAAACATTATTTAGTATTTTTGGGGTTCCATACGTCCGAATAAAAAATGGAACCCTTATAGGATCACTCGTGTGTCCGTCTGTCCGTCGCTCACAGTCAATTATCTCGGAATTTACTAGACCGATTAAGTTGAAATTTGGTACACATAATTACTGAACCTAAAATTTTGAAAAAAATACAGAAATTAGTTTTCTACTTATAGATTATAGGAAAACCTATAAGATGCCCATGATATTCAAATAACATGGTAAATCACTCAATATTGTGCGGATAGGTAACATCGTACGGAACCTTCTTCACGCGAGTTCATCTCGCACTTGTCCCTTTTTTAAATTATTTTAAATTAGAATGATTGTGTTATGTCAAGTTGCTAAATATTTAATAAGGATGGTTACGTAATTCTTGCTTACCTGAGCACCTAATTGCAAAGGATCCCGAGTCAGGATATCACTAGACTTCCTGACGGCTCCATAGACGAGTTCCACGTCTCGGTCAAGGATGTAGCATCTCACGTGCTCTAATATACATCGCAGATATGATATTGTTACCGTTTGAACCTAAAAAATAATAATATTTTAATAGGAATCCAAACATATTATAGTTCAACAGTTCTCGAAAGCTTTTAACTATATCTCATTATTAAAATTCTACGCACAACGACTCTCTGTGGAGGGTGACAGCAATTTAATCAACAAAATATGTTGAATATTTTTTTAATGAGATACTCTTAAAAAGGCAATATCCATTTATTATTGCTTCATGCTCTCAAAGTATTTTATTCAAAATAAAAAAAATAATTATTAACACTATTAAAGATAAATTCTTAGTTTAATTAATTTTTTAATTTGTCAATTAAAATTATGTTCGCATTTATAACCATATTTGTAACTATCCGAATCGACAACACCATAGTTATACTTTTTGTTTATCGTATTTTTATCTTAAAAATCACATTATATAAAAATTATTAATGCCAAGTAGTTTCGTTGATGAAATAATCGTGTCATTAGTTTATTTTTTCATTTAATTCAAGCAATAGCATAGCCTGGTATCTTTTGTTTACGTATGTATATATGCCTTGATATTACGGGAAGCGATATTAGATGTATAATAGACACTATGGTGTAGTGTAGAGCCACCGTTACAATTAACCACCGTTACAATGAAATACGTTGTAATTTTTATGTATACTCCGAGATCCGAGGAATCTTTAGGAAGTTTGGTGCAGTTATGTTATCAATATTTTTTTTAACATTAAATAAAAATTAAAAAAAACGCTTTAAAACAGAAATAAACCCCAGCGCGCGATTCCTCGGAGCTCGCGTGCGAAATATACCATGGCGGTAATAAAATTAATATATATTTTTTGAAGGTTCCACCAATATTTAACAACAACAAAGAAAGGTTAATAATTATAAACATGGAACTTACTGCAGCGAGGAGGAAATCAAAGTTGCAAACTGTTAAATCTTTTAATTTGGAGAAGTCGCCAGCCAAGAGCAAATGCAGCCATGATTCTTCAACGTGCCGCTGCGTAAACGCTGCGGCGGTGCGTGTTCCAGAATGGAAGGGAGTCGAATCCAGCAACGCGTCATCGTCTTCTGCACAACCTACGAAGAAAACTGTTATGTTCTTTTCCTACATTCCATTTTCTTCTGCATTAATGAACTATGAACTAGAGAATTTCTTTGTTAAATTCTACCATATGGCTCATCTGGCTGCACATATGGCTGCAGTAACCACTCTCTTAAATAAGACCATCCTGCTTGCACGTTATGTTGTTTCATTGAGGGAAAAAGAGATGCTATGTAATATTATTTAATAACCTATTTATAATACCTATATTTAATATGCTTCTCGTAAAATCACGTAAATAGCACATTAGCCTTATATGACACGCGACCATACGTATAATTGTAATTCATTTAGACAATCACGGAAACTTTACCGACCATGTGTTGATTTCACACAAGTTATGGATTAATTGAATGAAGACAAAACGTCGTGTAGGGACGACGTTGTTAAGTTTACCAAAAATACTTGCAAGATTAATTTCTTTATTAATTTATTGATTTAACACCATCAGCTGTGGAAAGTCCATCAAACATTTTGCAAAAAGATAGATGCCCTTGGAACGTGGTGCTGGAGGCCCTTGATGAGGTTAAAATGGTCTGCTCATTGCACTAACGTTTCCATCCTGTAAGAGTTTGGCATCAAACAAAGACTTTCGTCGATTGTGCAATCAAATTTCAATCTTAAGATGTTTGGACATATCATCCGCAACGAAAGCTCTTTGGAACGACCAGTGATACGAGGAAGAGTGGAGCGCAGCGCTCTCGTGACATGACCCTCATAAGATGGACAGACATTAAATCAGCCTCAAAGTAATCCCTCAGTGAGTGTATTCGCAATGCCAGTAATAAAGAGAGATAGAGAAGACTTGCGAAGGCCGCGTCCAACTTGTCTGAATGTCCGTATCTGACAAGTTGGACGCGATCTTCTAATTTAGCCGTACACTCCATTCAGAAGTGTAAAGAAGATGTAGGTTTGGAATAAACGAAAAAAAAAAACAATGAGATGTTTGACACTCCTGAGAGGCCGAAGATAAAATATCAAGAAATATTACTACAGAGCAAGACTACCGCTATATCAGCTGTATCAATTATATCGGATACCTGGGCCTCGACGTGTGTAAACAAAATTCGTAAAATTTTATCCATAATCGCACTTAAATTTTTAGGCTTTAAGCTAAGTCAGTCCAGTGAGTTTAGCGTTATAGAGTCTAAATGCATTGCATCTAAAAACATGAGAGTTTTTTTGTTTCTTTTGTAGAAAAATATTTACTTTCCATTTGGACTTTGAGTCAGGTAAATGGCCTATCAAGGGCAAGCTGCGCAAATGCAACAGAGCAAGTATCTCCTACCACTAGGTTCGTATAATGGCAATTTCGTAGGACCGTGAGTGATGGACGGATGGAGGACGGACGAATAACGGATTTCCTTATAAACTATTTTCTATTTCGGTCGACACTCGATTTAACAAAAAGCTATTCGTATGCGAAGTGTTCCGGAATTGGGGTAAAGTCAAGGTAAATTTCAAGGAAAAAATCTCTGTCAAGTTAAAGAGGGATTAGATTCCAGGCGGAATCTGGCGGCTTAATGATCTCCTGTGGTCTGGAATAAGTGAATATGTGGCAGTGATAGGCCAGTGGGACGAACGCTCGACCACTGAGAAGGATAATGGAAGAAGAAAGAAAAACAAAATATTACGAGGAAATTTGTGTCTGTGTCAGCATTGGGGCGTGTTGTATGCAATTTGTATAAACTAATACAGATCACCCATAGAAAATGGAAAACTATCAACAATGAAATGAATTTCGGATTTTGAATAAAAATATTTAGTATATATTTCCCGTTTAATATAAAAATGTTATGTACGAGTAGACGATAGCTCGAGATGTTTTTCGAAACGGTGATTCAAACTTTGTCCCGACAGGCTCGAAAAAGTAAAATAAAAGTCTTTGAACAACTTTGAATAACTTTGAACAAGTTCGTAGGATAGTTTGGATCTTTATTTTTTAGTATATTGAAAATACTTTAAAGGAAAATTAAGTTATGAACATTGTTCAAGTTCATTGTTTTGCAGAAAATAAGAATTTGAAAGAATTATTTTCAAGCTCAGAATAAATAACAAATTAGAGAGTGAATTTAATCAAGATTATATGAAATATACTGTACCCAAATACAAGATGGATGCTTCATTTACGATAACAATTTGTGATAGGTAAATAAAAACTTTCGTAAATAAATGTGAATGAACTATTTTTACATGATTAGCGACTCGACCCCGGCTTCGCATGGATTAAATTTGTTTTCTGCAAATAATATATAAAAACAAAGTTTTCTCGTTTATCGCCTTTCCATTAGCTAAAATCTTATCAAAATCTTAGAAGAAATAGTACTTAAAAATAGTACTGTAAATAAAATTAGTTCCTTTCGCTTCAGCATTATGGGATCGCGCTTTCTGATTTCTTCAGTATTCTTTGTTTCTAAAGCAAAGATCAACTTCTTATTTCGTCAAAGCTCTTCTATGGACTAAAGTCGTATTTATTTATTAGTAATAATAAAAATGGTTAAAAATCTCTGGGTCACATGGTTTGTAAAATGATTTCCAAAATGTGTGGCAATGTAAGAAGAATTTTACATATACAAAAAAAAATCAAACCTGGGCTGAAATAAACACTTCACAAGCAACTTGCAGACGAAATAAAAATAAGGAAGGCGTGGGTCGGTAAAATCGCAGCGATCACGCACGTAGAAAACAAATCAAACTTGTCGAACGCCTACCCTTTACGATATAATTACACGACGACACTTCAATGCATTTTTAACCCCCGCCCGGCGCAAAAACTGAGTGTTATAAAAACAGAGTTGTATGTAAAAATGAATCCCTATTTCCCTTAGTCACGGCATCACGCGTGAACGGATAGACCGATTTTAATTCGGTTTTCACTAATGGAAAGAGGGATAAACGAGGAATGTTTATATATATAAAAATTACACCCCGGGCGAAGCCGGGGGCGGGTCGCTAGTAAAATATAATAATAAACGTCCCAATATATTTCACATTTTGTGAATATTCTGACCTATTTGATAATTTATTGGAACTGTATTTTTTTGGATAAAATTCGAAACCTGGTATGCTCAATTCACTTAATATATTATTCAATTATTATTCAATAAGAGTAAAATGTAGAAAAATCATATAAGAATATCTCTGACCAGGTTCGTGAGCTTCGGAAGTGTCCGTATCGTCTGTCTCGCTAAGGTGTTGTGCGAAGTGCAACGCAGCGAGGTCAGAGTGGGCATCTCGTAGCGCGCTTTGCACGCGCACGTAGCGTCTACGAGCGCGAGCCCCTGCCGCCGCAGCGCGCCAACGCCACGCGCATCGGCCCGATACCACGGCGAATACCACCAAAGATTCTTAAAAAACAATTCACAGTTTTAAGCACCACAATACCGTAAGGAGAGAACAGCAACTGGAACTGGGGTTTATGGCAATACTTTCGCCAAATTTCATTACCTATTCATTAAATAAACATCTTAGTATTAGGGAAAAAAAAGACGCGAGTTGAACTCCGCGTCCGAATAAAAAAACGGAACCCTTATTTTATATCTACACACAATATTGGGTGATTTACCATGTTATTTTAATATCATGGACTTCTTATAGGTTTTCCTATAATTTATAAGTAGAAAACTAATTTCTATGTTTTTTTTTTTGAAAATTTTAGGTTCAGTAGGTTCGGAAATAAGAGACGAAAAAATTTTTCGTCTATTTTCTTGAATAACTTGGAAACTATTTATTTTAAAATTACAAAAAAAAAATACATTTAAGATCTTTACAACAAGACCTTCCATTTGATATGTCACACGATGCAGTTTTCAAAATTTTTTTTTAGTTTTCCACCTTCCCCCCAAAAATGACCTACCATATACAGATTTCATCTATTCACGACGCACCTCTGCATTTGGGTCACAGAAATTGATATGTGTACCAAATTTCAACTTAATCGGTCTAGTAGATTCGGAGATAATTGACTGTGACGGACGGACAAACGAACACACGAGTGATCCTATAAGGGTTCCGTTTTTTTATTCGGACGTACGGAACCCTAAAAATTAAATTCGAAATTCTATTTTTTCCGATAAAAAAAGCAAAACAATAAATCTGAATTAAAACTTGAATAACCCTATCCAATAATTACAATAACTTATAACATTTAGTCAAATCATTTCCATGGAAATTAGTAAATAAGCCAATATATAAGGGATACAACACGACAAAACTGCTAACAATTAAATGGCTGGTTTGTAGTCTATATAAAGAAAATTTTAGAAGATTCATGTTGGTCCAATATTCCGAATAATTATACGAAATATATGCAGAAATATTTGTAAGTTACTGGTATAATGTTAATTGTATTATTACTTATTAAGTTATCAATTTATGCAATCAGTAAGGTTTTTTTGTACGATCACTTACTCATCATATACTTGGCGACACACAAAGTGGAAAAGTTAAAATTTGCGTCTTTCAAGGTGATAACGGCTTCGCTGTTGCTAGTCGGCATCAGAAGTTCCAACAATTCAAGCTCCGTGAGTCCGAATTCAGAGCATGTTATGTAGCCTACAATTAAATAAAAACGTTCAGTATTGAGAGCGTATTAAGTATTATAAAATAATTCCTGGGAGTCGTGCGCACCTGCTAATTTACTAAAAGCTTTGCTACCAAAAACGTTTTCTAAGCTATCAAAGGCACCATCGATATAGTCTCCGTAGCTATTATTTGCAGGCGTCTCCTCGATTGGGTCCAGCGTGTAATAACACTGCTGAACTTTGAATTTCTCCTTCTGTGCCGGCGTTAGTTGCAATTGCTCCAAGGCCACTGCGCTCGTGCATACTAAGAACACATTCCTCGGAAGAGACATTGGCAACCAAGACAAACCCGTCACTATATCACACTCCAATGGATTAACGCGATGTACGTTATCGATAAAAATGAACAATATCTCATTCTCCATATCCTCACATCTCCTCAGTAAACTTTGAAACCAATTGTTTATGTACAAGGGATCAAAACTAGCATCCTTCGGCAAATAACCTTCGGGAATGTTCAAAATAATCGATATTTGTTGGCACATAACCCTTAATAATTCCAAATTGTAGGCCGATCTCGGTGTCGAAGCTGAAAATCTTATTATCCTCAATACGGGCTTCGGAAAGATCTCCTCGCATTTGTAATATAAATGCGTCAACATAGTAGTTTTCCCTGAAGCGTCTGGGCCACATATTAATACTGGCGGATGTCTGGTTCTATTTTCATAATTTTCCTTAGCGTTATTGAGTATACTTGTGGCTGCGTCTTCGATTTGCTTAACATTTACTATATACAATTGATTATGCTCTATACATATCCTAAGGTGGCTGATGTGTTCAAGGAATACTTCCTGAAAATTACAAAGAATTTAAAGCAACCTTCAAGCAAACACTTGCAATAGACAAACAAATTTAAAAGAAAAGAAGAGATTAAACAAAGTTACAACCTTTATAAACGTTGAAGTTTTTTTTTGTTTGAATTTTTTTTTAGAAAAGGACAATTTAATACCTGTACAGTCTTTTTTCTTCCTTTCCCCTGATCAGGTTCAGTACTGAGGCTATCATCAATTAACGAGCTTACAACAGCCTGCACTTTTTCTCTAAATGGTGCTAGTCTCTCTTCGTTGTCGGACCCATCGGTTCTCGAAGATTCCGCCGAGGATGACCTGGTATTAATGGTAGTATAAAGTTGTAAAGAAATTGTGATAAAAAAAATCAAATATATAAAATTTGTAATATTTTTGGTAATAAGTTTTGATATTGTTGAAAAATGTCATATGAAAAATCAGCACAAATAACCAACTATATTTTTTCTTTTTTTACTTCCATATATTAAAAAAGTACCGTTACTTTTGAAAACTCTCAATTACATTAAATGTTTTAAAATCAAACTTTAAATAAATTCTAAAATATTTTTTTAAATAAAAAAGCATAGGTAATAATTGTTATGTAAGCATTTAATAATTATTATTTTTTATTAATTTTCTCTACGTATTCTATAGGGAAATTCAAAATATATTATAAAACAAAAATTCAAATTATATATTGCACTTTGATCATGGATGACTTTTAAGACATCGAAATCATTATATGTTGGCAGATAATAGTGGAATAAGTTTACTTACTGTAGCCTTATAACATGTGTATCCGGTAAAATTTCCTCTAATTTTTTCTGGAGATTTTTTAATCTGCGGTGAGCTATTGCAGTTAATTTAGAATCATCTGCCTCAAGTTTCGGTATATCTCTGAATGCTGCTATGAATCCCTCTGGATGATTGCCCGTTTTCAATAACTCTATGTTTTAAAGAAAATGTGTATTATTAATTTTAAGGTTTATATTATATTACATTGGGCCCGGTCTAGATATTCATAGTATGCTTTTGTATGAACCAATTTATACTTCACCGGACCGTGTCTGTCTCCCGGCCGTGCCTCCGGCCTTTGAGTAAAACACGGCGAGCGCACGGCCCGGTGAGGGCACGGTGTAATATAAATCATCCTTTAATCTTAATTAAATCAAATTAAATCGTTTATTTCTCAAAAATAGGACAACCAGATCACTTTTTTTAACTGTTTTATATTTATTTTCATGTATAATTATTAATTTTAGACATCGGAAGCGAGTTCTCATTGACATCAGACAAATAAATAACAGATGTAAGTGGCTATATTAATTCTAAGGAAAGTAAAATAACAAGCGCACGAGTTGCATCGTGTGAACGTACCATTAATAATAAGGCCCATAGACTGAAAAATTGATATTATATTTTTGATTAATTTTAATATCAATTTAATTGATTTATAATATTCGTTTGTCAAATATATGGAAGTACTTTAACGATCAATATGAAATTTGCGTAAGTACACTTTGTCCGGGGTAGGTAGAGAAAATTCGGTTTTATTTAGAAAAAAAGTCCCGAGGGATTAACTGAAAATAAGAATCCATCACCTGGCAAAAAAAATAATAATATGAGCAATAAAGATTGAAAGAAAAGCGGTGTGGACGGAGACACAGCAAAAGATAGTACAGAAGGATATTTGTTAGAAATATTGTCGAGCCCGTTGCATCAGTGTTTAGGGTGCTTGCCTTAACGCTCTTTTCTAGGGTTCCCGGGTTCGATTCCCGGCAGGGTCAACTTTGAAACATGAACTTTTGGCTCTGGTCTGGATCTGGAAAGTAGCGGCAGGGCACACTGCGTTTCGCAGTCATTTGGGCAGCCCGTCTAGCCAAAGTAACCACCACCTTACAGAAGAACACCGTGAAATAATAGCACATTATGCTGTTCTGTTTCGGTGAGTGAGTAAGGGATACCCTAATCCCTTATCCTTAATCCTGCTGTAGTCGTCAGTGCACTTGCAGCAGCTTTTCGCGTTGCTTGTGTTGTAGGCGACGGTAGCCACCTACCATCAAGTGGACCGTCAGCCTGTCTGCCGATCTTAACATAAAAAAAAAATACAATTAAATCCACCATATGTCGGCATATTCTCGATGAAAAGCCGAAAAATTAATATTTAAAATTGGGGCGCGTCGCAGAGAGCAAAAACGAATACATTCAAAAGGTTTGTGGCTATTCAGCCGCCTCCATGCAATTAATCCGGGCGATTTTAATAGCTTTATAACGATAACACACTTTGTCGACCCTATTATTGAGTTTGCCTCGGCTTTATAGTTAAATGTGTTTAGTAAAATTATTCGCAACATTTACCAAAACAAGTTAGATTTATTATAACTTTATTTGACTGAGGTAATTAACACTCCGCGAACAAATTTTGGTGATGTTCATTTTGTATCTTGAATTTGTGAAATATCATTTATATTTTAGTATACAGGTAGATATGGACCTTAATAAGAAATTTCAAAATTTTGAAAAGAGATTCATCTAATGCTACATTATTATTTTGATTTAAGTTTACAACAATTTTAAAGCAAAATTAAAAATAATATCTCTTTTAGAATTGGCCTAAAATATAAACTCAAATTAGGTTACATCGTAATGTCCTACTTTGTTCCTAAGCTATGATATGGTACTTTATGTGAAATTTCTTTTTATCTACCTCATTGCTCCTTTCTTTCGCGTACCTTAAGTAAACACTGCAAAATGCCATTATTAAACTTAACATAAATTACCTAATAACTGAAAAATAAAAGATTTGATGAGCCTGTTGGATGAGTGGTTAGGGTGCTTGCCTTAACGTTCTGTTCTAGGGTTCCCGGGTTCGATTCCCGGCAGGGTCAACTTTGAAAAATTAACTTTTCAAATTTGGCTCTGGTCTGGATTTGGAAAGTAGTGGCAGGGCACACTGCGTTTTCGCAGTCATTTGGACAGCCCGTCTGGCGGCAGTAACCACCTCCTTACAGCACCGTGAAATAACAGCACGTGTGCTGTTGTGTTTCGGTGAGTGAGTAAGGGATACCAGAGCCCATTTTCCTATCCCCCTCCTAATCGCTTATCCTTAATCCTACTGCAGTCGGCAGCACAATTGCAACAGCTTTGGCGTTGCTTGTGTTATAGGCGACGGTAGCCACCTACCATCAAGTGGACCGTCAGCCTGACTGCCGACCTTATCATAAAAAAAGGATAAGAAAATATAGCAAAAAAAAAAAGCTACAAGTAATATTAAATTTTATTTTTATTTAAGACTAGCTGAGCCCGCAATTTCGTACGCGTGGTATTCGGTATAGCACGTAACCGATTGGAATGAAACAAAACTAAATGTTACTGGAAGTTTGCTGCAACACAATAGTGAAAACAGCATTCAAATCTGTTTAGCCGTCTCTGAGAATAACGCACAAGAAAGCAGATAACAATTCTAAAAACTATTTTTTGACCTCTGTAACATTAGTAAAACGTGTACAAATTGTTTATGTACAATTAGTAAATCGGCTCGTTTATGATTTTATTATATGTATAGATTTGTTTCAAAAATTTATTCAAAAATATTATGTAGGATATTGAGGAAGAATTTTCTTGTCGGATTATTAAAAATTAAAAAAAATATATATAATTGGAAAATTATAGGGAAAATGATATGAAAAATGATTGTGGTACAGTAAATTTTTAAATATGTATTATACGTACCTAATGCGAGTTCACATTGAATTTCTATAGAGCTTCGTAGAAGATATTCAATATCAGCTCTGTCTCCGAGCACTTCAAGTGCTAATGTGTTAAAAGCTTTCTGCACTTCCAATAGTCTATTTCGCTGCTCCTCTCGATCGAGCAAATTGCTGTACCTGTATTTAATTGCTATAAATTAATAAAGTTATTAGCAACTTGAAACAAGGTAACATAATATTGTCAAAACCAATAACAAATACTCAAGTCGCAGACTTATAAATTATACAGTTAAGATTATTTGTGAGGGGTAAAAGCATGGCCTAAAATATGGGGGGAGAGAGAGAAGGGAGTTAATAGGCTCTATCTATCATCTCTTACGTAATCGCAGAAATATAACAGTACACTTGAAGTTAATTCACGATAGTCTTTTTTAAAGGTGTGGGTCATATCGCTAGACGGGTTGACCGGTTCTTGACTAATAATATTTTATTATATTAATTGTAATAAAATGTTTTAATTATTGTTATTAATAAAATTAAACATGTACAGACCTCTTAATGCGGCCAAGTTTATGCAAGTTTAGACAAATTAATTATTAAAAATAATGCCTCTATGCCTCTATGAAACATGGGTTCATCACAGTACACCGGAAACAAAAGAACAATCAAATCAGCGGAGAAGAACCGGGTCACAACCCCCTAAAAAGGCTAGGTAGAAATAAGGTGATGGCTTCAGTATTCTGGTACTCGAAAGGTGTGATTATGGTTGATTATCTTGAAAAAGGTCAGACCATAAACTCTGATTACTACTGCACCTTACCACGTCGTTTACGTGAGGAAATAAAATGTCCAGCAATGCTAAGAATGCCCTGTTTCATCAAGGTAATGCCCGTGTTCACACATCTGTGCAATGTGAAATCCACAAATTGTCTTTAAACTTTTTTTTAATGTTAAGATCGGCAGATGTTAATGACGGTTCACTTGATGGTAGGTGGCTACTGTCGCCTGTAACAGAAGCAACGCCAAAGCTGCTGCAAATGCGTTGCCGACTACAGTAGGATTAAGGATAAGTGATTAGGAGGGGGATAGGGAAATAGGCTCTGGCATCCCTTATTCACTCACCGAAACATAACAGCACACGTGCTGTTATTTCATGGTGGTCTTCTGTAAGGTGGTGGTTACTGCCGCCAGACGGACTGCCCAAATGACTGCGAAACGCACTGTGCCCTGCCACTACTTTCCAGTTCCAGACCAGAGCCAAATTTGAAAGTTCATTTTTCAAAGTTGAAATTGCCGGGAATCGAACCCGGGAACCATACAGACGTACAGACATACGTGGGACTTTGCTTATATATATACATATTTAAGGATAAGAATATAATGTAGGCCATGAAACATATATACATTATGTAGATGCCCACATAATTTGAAAGCCCTAAGTTTGAGTTCTCGCAATATAAATATGACAGTAAAAGATAAATTGAAGACATTATTTTACATAGTCTACCTGGGTCCCGGTCCCATGTCCTCGTAATGTACGATCGGCTGTATAAAGGCCTTTTCACAAGTATACCAATATTTATGCGCACCTTACCCTCCTTTCCATCTGATAAATTATTTATTTTACGACCGTAGTGAGTATTCCGATGTCGTTTGGGGGAAATAGTCGTAAATTGTAACAGTCTAAGTAGGCGAGGTAATCGCTTGCTACGGAATTGTGGTCAACACTTCACTTGTAAAATATGTCTATAGGAAATGGTCGCTCAACATTGAAATTTCGGGTCATTTATTAAAACAAATTTGAGAAGCCCGTTGGATGAATGGTTAAGGTGCTCTCCTTAACGCTCTATCTCAGGGGACCCGGGTTCGATTCCCGACAGGCTCAACTATTGAAATGAACTTTTCAAAGTTGGCTCTGCTTTGGACATGGAAAGCAGTGGCAGGGCATCCTGCGTTTCGCAGTCATTTGGGCAACCCCGTCTGGCGGCAGTACCGCCGTGAAATAGCAAGATAAGTGCTGTTGGGTTTCGGTGAGTGCGTAGGGGATGCCAGAGCCCATTACATTATTCCTTCTGCAGCGCTCTTACAGCAACTGTGACCTACCATCAAGTGGACCTACCATCAAGTGGACCGTCATTATTGCTCTCATACTTAAGTTAAAGCGAAACTATTTTTTTACAAAAGACTTAGTAAATATTGCAAAATAAACGAAAAGCAAATAAATTGTTACTGATATAGAAACATTTTTACCAAATTAACCTTTGTCTGAAGGACATCCGCTATTCCTAGTTGTCAGACACACAAAGGCTCTGACGTTAAATATTGACGTTTGCAGAGAAATCAGAGATAAATAGCTTTTCTTTTAATAATTTCATTTATTACTTAGAGTAATCATAGATAGAGTCATATAGTTTAATGACTACGAGATAATAGTATTACCTACTTATTATTATTATTTAATACTTGTTGTAATAGCCTTTCAAACCGTGAACGATGTTTTCATATAGGTACAAAGGTTCTGGATATAATCCTCTACATATAAACAAAGTTATAAACACGCTCTAACTTTTTATATTAATATACAAAAACCGCCAGACAGAGGCACGATTAACCGCCCACTTAATATTTATTTCCGATGGGTATAACTTCAAAAATTTTTTTTGGAATGATTTTTTTCTTGGCCATATTACAGATTGGATAATTTCATATGACAAAAAAAATGCTATTGCTTTAATTATTTCATGAAAAAAAAATTAATTATTAATTATTTAAATGAAAAAAAAAATGTTGGAATTTTTTGAAATTACCGTTTAATAAACAAAAACAACTTTTGTTGACATTATAAACGTAAATTTTAATAACAAGTATTGCCTCCTCTGGTTCTTATGACCTCCTCCAGAAGGTTTGGAGGACTATCCATTACATGTTATTGAATATCTGACTGCGGAATAATCTCCCACTCCTTGACCATAGCAATCTTCAGCTCATTAATGGAAGTAGAAGCCGAAACCCGACTTCGTATTCGCCTTTTAAGATTATCCTAAACGTGTACGTTAAGGTTTAGGTCCAGGCTGCCAAATGGCCGTGGTAGTCGTGCTATACCCGAAAAAAGGAATGAGACATCTTCCACGTACCGCTGAGCATTTACGTTGTTATTTTAAATAAAACCAACTCTATACGAGCCTCATAAGAAATACCACTCCATACCATTACCCATTACTAAGCCACCTTGATAGTCCACTGTTTCGACATCAGTACACTGTGCAAACCTCTCACCGGGGCGTCGGTAAACACGCTGCCGTCCATCGGGACCTCATAAAGCTACTAATGTATGGCCATGAGTTGTTATATCTCTATATATAAAAATGAATCCCTATTTCCCTTGGTCAAGGCATCACGCGTGAACGGGTCGACCGATTTTAATTCGGTTTCCACTAATGGAAAGAGGGATAAACGGGGAATGTTTAAATATATAAAAATTGCATCCCAGGCGAAGCCGGGGGCGAATCAGAAAGCGCCACCGCTGTAGCTGCACCAATGGCATTTTACCGAATAAACTGACAAACTCTGAAGCGCCTTAAGAACCGAGAAATGTGTTTAAAAACTTCACAGGCAATATTTTATGTGCGCGGAAAACAATCAGTTCGAAAGTCATTTCGACTTAACTTAATATCTCACTATTGGGGGTATTTTAAAAAAAGGCATGAATTGTCTAATTTTTCATAAACTACCCACTTATTCAACATTATAAGCGTTTAGTTATTATAAACAAAGTTATGTCACTTTAGCCAGGTGGGGGGTTAATTGTGTCTCTGAGTATATAATTTCAAGTACATATAGTTTATATAGAAATACATCCTTTATAAAAGAAAAAAGCCTTTGTCAAGCCTTTGATACACTGCCTTTAGCAGTCATAAATTGGGCAGCCCGTCTAAAGGCAGAACCCTGAACATCATCGTGAAATGACCGCATTTTGTTTTCAACATCCCTTATCCTTATCTTTTAACATACCAAGGTCGGCAGCGCACTTGCAGAACATACGGCACTGCTTGTAATATATATGTCGTTAGCCATCTACCATCTAGTGGACTGTGAGCGAGTGACCAGCTAGTGACCATCTAGTGGACCAATATTTACGAAAAAAAAAAGTTATTTTTGTTAAAGAATAACATAATTTATTAATATAACTTAAAAGTTATGTTCAAAACTATATATTAAACCTATGTCATTGGAGAGTTTGGTAATGGGGTGATACCGTGTAGAATAATACTTCTATTTCTATTCTAAACATTAAAAGAATTACCATTTATCGTCCCCTTCAAGATGATAGTGGCTGTCATCTTTCAATCTGTAACAGGCTCGGACCAAAGCCGCCTGTGCCGACTCCGACTTGACGAGGCACTCAAAGATTTCCAGTGGGATTTTGTTAGGGAGAACTGGCAAATATGACGACGCGTCACCTCCAATGAAGCACTATGCAAAAAACATACAGACAATTCAATTTTGTTTTATATAAGTCGGTAAATTAGACAGGTCGTTACATCACCCTATGTAAACCTAGTTCTACGAACTTGCTAAAAAACTCACATTTAGTTAAACAAAGTTATTAAAGAGTAAAGACTGTATTTATAACTTTTTTGTTGTACAGTAAGACGACTTCCCCTCAATCTTTATTCTATTTAAATTCAAAAGAAAAGTAATTCTATTGCTCAGTATTTGCCAAATTATAGTCATTCTTGCTCTTAGACTTATAGTTCATTTATGTCTAAATTGTCATTATTACAATAATGTAATAATAGCTTCATTATTTTATAAATTCTTAGACTTCGACTGCTAAGAAGTTTTATATTTTATAAATGGTTTCGTGTAAAAGATTAGTACTAATTTTATTAAAATTAAAATAGAAAAATCTATTTAAATGTACTTAAACTTTAAAAAAAATTCTTCCTAATCAATCCCTTCTCATTTCAATTTCCCTATCTCTTCCTAATCACTTATTCTTAATCCTGAGGTCGGTAACACACTTGCAGCACCTGTGGCATGCTTGTCTTAAAAGGCGACGGTAGCCACCTACCATCAAGTTCACCGTCAACCTGTGTGATGTACTAAAAAAATATAGTACAACTCTATTGTAAATTTTAACTCATATGTAAATATACAAACCGAATAACCATTTGGTGACTTAGTACTTGTTTGGCTAAGTTTTAATTTATCAAGTAGGTAACTTAGGGAACTATTTAACATATTATTATTATTATTTTGTACAGACTTTTAATCGGGGTTCTTTTTATTTAAAAGACATATATAACTCAGCTCATTAAAAATAAAAGAACTTACTAGAAAAAATCCTGCTTTCGAAGTTTGGTTGCAGCATTGGATTTCTTTTAGGTAAAAATTTTGAAGTGCTGGATTCGCTTCATCTCCGCCGTCGGTACCATAGTGCATGTCCACGAACTCAATCTAAAATTATAACACTTATATTTCCTTTGTACAAATTCATTATCATACAGTCCCCACTGTAGTGACACAGGCCTAATCTCTCAACAAGGGCGCCACGCTGACCCAGTGCTGGTTCGTGAACTTCACGTGCGCCTTAGAATTTCTTCTTTAGAAATTCCTTTAGAAATTTAGAGTATGCAGGTTTCCTCACGATGGTTTCCTTCACCGTTTGAGAGCAATCAGTAAAATGCACTTAAGTTTTTAGAAAGAAAAAAAAATATTACTACATGACGTGACCAGGGATCGAAATCGGATCTCTCGACATGATAGACCCCGTCTTTCTCACTGCGCCACCGACGCCTGTACAAAATATAATTGCAAAATTAATTTCTTTTACCCCAAAAACGGATTTAGATGCGATTAACTCATCTTTTCTGATGACATTCTCCTAAAACCATATCCAGGTTATTTAGTGGTGATTCTCGAGCCTACAAAAGTGAACTTTAAAAAAAAGTATTTCTTAAAAAACTAACAAATATAAAGAAAGTGTTTAGAAATAGCTACCAAAAATATATTTCAGCAATGTGGTAGTCGTATTGTCTTAAGACGTAACAAGTCTGTACGAAAATCGCAAGTCAAAAGGGAGGAAAACATTGATGTCATATTAGATTCCACCAATTCGGACTTCCTAAAGTGTTTTTTTTTAAATAAAAAATTTGAATAAATAATATCTATGTTATTTTTTAGTCTGACTATAAAATACCTATTTCACTCTGTATTATTCATGAAATCTCTATATTATTCTTGCGTGATATTCTTCCGAATAACTATATCTGTAAACTATTATTATTATTATTATTTCTCATTTTAACTCGTCTCCCCCTCCAAAAGCCAAAATGAGGGAGAGACGGTGTAACCCCCGACAGAAGCACAGTCGGTCAAGGTTCAGGGCGACAAGGACAGAAACCGACGTACTATTCTGGCCGTATCGAGCAGCACCGCTCTCTGCATCTGGCCCGGGAGGGAACCGCCACGGAATCCCAACCGCCTCAGATTGTCCCTGAGGCTGATCGGGATCAAACCATTTACGGACAGAACAACTGGGATGATTTCAGCGGCGGTCACAGCCCACATGTCGACGATCTCGTGGGCCAAGTCGAGGTACTTCCGGCTCTTCTCGGTTTCAGCCTTTACGAGACCATCGTCATGCGGGATAGTGACATCCACCAAAAACACCCGCGACTGCTCCCGGTCCATCAACACGATATCAGGTCTATTCGCTAGAATAGTCCTGTCCATGATGATGGGCCGGTCCCAGTAGAGCTTGGCACGGCCGTTCTCGAGGACTGGTTCTGGCGAGTACCGGTAGTAGTAAGGTATCCTCCGCTCAAGAAAGCCGTATTTCAGAGCGAGCTCCTGATGCAGGATCCTGGCCGCTTGATTGTGCCTGTGCATATACTCAGTTTTGGCAAGCGCCGAACAACCGGAGGTGACATGGCGGAGAGTCTCTCCAGGATGACGACAGGCTCGACATATGTCTTCTGTGCCATCCTTTATGATGTACCTCCGGTAATTACGCGTCTTGACCACCTGATTTTGTATCGCACAGACAAAACCCTCGGTCTCTCCGAAGAGATCACCGAAACGAATTATTATTATTATTATTAAAACTCCATAAAAAAGAATTTAAAAAAAGAAAGAAAAAACAAGTAATAGTACAAAAGGCGGCATTATCGCTTTATAGCGATTTCTTCCAGTTACTATCTGTACTAAAAACAGTTACAGTTTACAGTTTACTATCTTTAAAGTTTAAAAAGAAAGAAAGAAATAAATAGTAGTCTGTCTTGATAGCCTATTTCTACATAATCTTCGAATAATGCTGATATTCTTGGGCATGCAATCATTATTTTGAGATTATATCCACACAACTTATATGTATTGCACGTTCATATGATATATTTTATGAACCTTTAATACTAATTAGGACAAGGCACATTTGAAACTGTTATTGACTGTACAGTCCCTCTGTAGGCAGTAACCAAACCTTTACAGAAGATAACTGTGACAATACATGTTGATGTGTTTTCAGTGTAATAACAAGATGGATTTTTAGACATTATTCTAATATTTTTAAGGGCATTTACTAATATAAATTATATTTGAATTAGAAAAATTACTAATATCTGGGCGTTTACATAAATACAAACACACCATCGTTCTAGGTCTGTATTGATATATCCTAGGTGTGTATTAATATTGATGTTAATAAAAAAACAAATATATTAAAAAATATATTAAAAGCATTAATGGTATTGTGATTCTTTCCGAGGGCGTTTAGTGAGTGATATCCAATACAATACTCGTTTACCCCGATGCCCATTCTCACTTCAGCAGATTAATTGAATTTTTTTTGGTAAATATATTAATGTAAATACCCCTAGCACACTATAAAACAAATCAATAACAAGTGAATTATTCATAACGAATTAATCCTAATATGTAATATTATAAACGAGAAAGTTTGTGGATGTAAAAAATTGTCGTCAACAGTGATTACAACGTCGTCATCATAGCAATAAAGTTGTCAGGCGTTTCTCTGGTGTTATATTTTTAATTTTTCAACGCGGTCGAAGTAGCTAGTAATAGAATAAAAACGGTAACAGTAATTTTTAAAACGAAATAACCTGGGCATCGTAATGTAAGCCGTATACCCGTAGAATTAATTTCACAAAGTATTTTCATCAAAAGATCCATTTGCGGTGCGCTAGTTCTAGCGAGTTCACGTTTTAGACGTGAAACTTTTCGATATGTCAATGGAATTAATGGCATCCACACAAGTTTCAGCAGTTAACTTCGCCCTAATACATTATCCGGATTGCAGTATTTGCATGCACTGTGAATAGCTCCCAATGGTTTCACTTTAAGTGTATTTTAGTTAAGTCATAGACATTTATGAAATATGTTAATTTCATTATCAAAATATAAATCAAAATGTTTGCTAATTAAACATAATCTTATACAAATAAACACATAATTAAAACATTCTATTTGTAAAACAAGTGTACCAGAAGATAATTATGAAAAAATATTTAAGCTACACGAGTGTAAGAGGGTATATAAGGTCTAGCCAACTTAAGCCATGTAAGCATATATATCGATAGGCAGTAATTTTTTATTTTATTTTTATTTTACTACAATGTATCATCATCATCTCGGCCGTAGGACGTCCACTATTGAACATAAGCCTCCCCCTATAATTTTCCAATAGGACCGGTCAGAAGCAACTCGGATCCATAGTCGACTTAAGGGCTTCACACGGGCAAATGACATTTACATTAGAACTCTCTGGCGGCGGAGACAATTCAACAGGCCTAGAAATTGTGTTTTTTGTTTTTACCATTAGAACAATACACAAAAAAAAAATTATACAATTATTTAAACTGACATTAACTTATTAATCGGTATAGGATTCAAAAGCAGTTTTCGAGAGAATCTTATATATAAAAATGAATCCCCATTTCTCCTGGTCACGGCACACGCGTGAACGGGTAGACCGATTTTAATTCGGTTTTCGCTAATGAAAAGAGGGATAAACGGGGAATATTTTAGGGTATATAAAAATTGCACGCCGGGCGAAGCCGGGGGCGGGCCGCTAGTTTTCAATAAAAGTCAAATTCTTCTTGTGTTCTAACTTTTTTGTGGAGTTTCTATTACTTTAACGAAAATTTTAATTAATACAATTGGTTCTTCACATGTTTAAGTATAATATATATATTTTTTGAATGCAATTGTGTTGACTGTTTCTTGTAACATCTTCATTAAACAATGGATATTTTCAGTATTTAGCGTTTGTCTCCACCTTAACCTAACAGTACAGTAAATATTAACATGAATAATATATATAGAAGTGTATTGAATGTGTAAAATATGAAGTCTAATTTCTGAGTTAATAAATAAAAATTTAAAAAAATTGTACAGGCCAACAAAAATTGTCTCAAAAGTGGTCGCTGTGTATTTTCCGCTAATTAGTTTAGCATAGTGATAAAACTAATAAATCTTTAACAGTTACAAAATCGTAAATAATCTTTTTTTTCACATTTTAGCTGCAAAGTAAAATTAGTACATCAATAAGAAAATACACACACAAAATATCAAACAAAAACTTTATCTCCAATTGATATAATTTTTTTAACATTTTTGGAAATTACAAGAAAATATCTCGTATTCAGTTCACACGCTCCATAAAATTGGCGATGCGATTATAGCACGTAGCGTTTTGTAAAACATACCTCAATGTATCTGTCGTCGTACGTGGCCTGCAACTCGGGGCCGACCATTTCGAGAATCTGACGCCGCTCCTCTCGGAATTCTGCAAAGAACAACTTTCTCATATATCCGACTCGTTTTACTTTGCTAAACGAAAGCTTAATCGTTTGAATCTCGTTTTTCAATGAAAAGTATTGGGTTTATCCTCGTCGCAGGAAGAACGAGAGAAATTCAATATTTGCATTGACACATGTCGCCGCAAGTCACCTAACCACGGAATAGTTAAAATTATTCAGTACTCGCAAAAAGAACAATGGCGAACTCCCATACAAATTTTTGTTGACTTCATTTTTTGCGTCTATGTATGAAATATATTGAAAAGTGTAGAGTTTTGATTCGTGAACTGGTCTTTGGTTTAATACTAAATAAAGTCTGCAATTAAAGATATCCTCGTTTGAAGTTTTTGAGGTTAACGTATTTTTAGATTAAATTAGTACCTACAGAAGTAAATATTTTTACGTATATATAACATATGAGATTTAGTTGTTTGTTCGATTTTTATTATTTTAAAAGGTAAATACATTTCCAAAATAAACTAATGTTGTGAAAAAGTATTTGCTTAAAAGTTGTGAAGTTAAGCCACAGAGTGCACAAAGAAAACTAAGTCATTACAAATACTAGACTAATGACGATTTATTCATTGTTTAATTTAATATTTATAATAATTTCCAGACTTAGATATGGCATTAATGTAACTTGAAAAAACTTGTAAAAATCTTTTTTTTTTCTATTTATATTAATGACATTTAAAGACGCTTGAAAATTCTTTCAACAATAATTTCGCCATTGTTCTTTTGGGTATTATTGGGAATATCCGGTTTACTTTAACCAAAATGATGTCGAAATTATATTAACATTTCGAAGAAAGGAAAAATATGCATTCCTTTTTTATTTTATTTATAGCACTAAAGCTACGAAAAAAATTTTTTTTTCACAAACAAATGAGAAATAGGCACTACATGTATTGTCTCTACTTATTTATATGTATATAGATTTATGTACTTAATTACTATACAATTGTAAAGAGACACATTACGAAGTCCTAAACTTGGCAGAACATCTGGTAGCTACCAGTAACTACACAGTAAACCTGAAATGAAAGCACTTGTGCCTGTTTTGATTTGGTGCGTAAGTAAGAGTTGTCAGAGTAACTATTCTGGCAGGCTATGAAACTGCATTGTCATCCTTCTTGCTTCTTATCCTCTATCCTATCAGAGTCAACACTTGCATGTCATTAGTGTTGCTAGAGTCTAACATTTATTCTATCAGTATCCTTTTCCTATCAGTTTCTAGGCGACGAAATAGTTTGCCATTCTTTGACATAAAAATACTAAATGTTTTGTATAAAATTTAAAGACTTGTCCTGTTGTGGATCAAACTCCATTAATTAATTTGTTTGAGTAACTCTCGCTAATGTTTGTTTGTTAAGATCATTAAATGTTTACGATGTTCATAATATCCTTAGCAGTAAAAATTAACTACTGCTTTGGATCACATTAAAAGGCATGGTTTCGTGTCTAACCTTATTTGGGTGCCATACGAATTAAGCGAAAAAAAATATATCAAATCTTGTTCATCACAAAAGGGAAACGATTTCGGACCACTTAGTGACTGGAGATGTTAAGAGGATAGTGTTGCACTATCTGACAATCACTTGTTCTAGTCGCTGCTAAACTTTCTTGATGGAAATGAATATAAATTACGAGGGTCACAAAATAGCAATGGAAGAATACTTTGCGTCCAAAACTGAAGACTTCTTTTCCATGGGATTAGATAAGTGTCAAAACTGTCAAAACGCTGGCAGTAAGCAACAAATATCATTATATTTAAAATTAAATTTTAAATAAAAGTGAAAAAAAAAAAACGTCAAAATTTACCCTTACTTCTAATAATATGGAAATATATAAATAAATTCACTAATCCGTATTTAAAAGCAGTGATGAAAAAATGATAGATTAAACTGACAAAATGAGTTCACTTCCTCTGAGTTACATTTTTGAGTATTTGTACTTATAAAGTTTGTAGACATACTCGTAGCCTTGATAAATATTAAAGGGATGGCACAGCCCCGTCAACGAATTTCAACTTTTATACGAGCAAAGTCGGCAGGACGCCTGCTCCCTTGTATTGCTAGTGTATCCACCTCAAATGAACCGTCCTTGCTTGCTTTCTAATAGTGGACCTAAACAATTGATAGTTGTGATTGTGACTCTACCTAAATTTTTTATTACTATTAAAGCATTAAATTATTGCGATGTTTAATGTTAGCCAGTAAAGAAAGATAAATAAATTACAAACATAACCGACAACGAAAGACGGGATGCTGGTCTTCCGCTGATACCTTATTACAATTTATTACATTTCCTAATTTAATACGTAATGTAAAAGACAAAATACACTATAAAAAATAAAAGAATTAAAACTATATACGTAGTCATAAGAATCATCGTCATCTCAGCCGTAGGACGTCCACTGCTAGACAAATATAAGGCGCTATTCATTATGTATTTTTAATTCTCTACTATTTTTATTTCTCTATATAATTTTAAACACTCTCTACGAAAAATAAATGCGAAATACTACCAGGAAATACGAAAAAAATTACTATAACCTTTATTTATGAACTTCAAATTGTGTAAAACTTAACACATTTAAAATTATCTGAACTTAAGACACAATACTTTATAAAATAATTATATGTAAGTAAAATTGTACATTAAAGAAAAAAATAAATGTAGTTATTTAACGCTTTGTTCTGCAATGTCCATCACTCTACATTAGAAAACCCACATTCCGACTTGTAAAATATTACGTAAGAATGACTTTTACTTACTCCCTCCTCGAGATGAGGTAGAGGTTTTTTAAAAGGAACCTTCCGTAAATAATGAATGCCTAACTATTGGCACCATATAGGAAACACCATATGAACAAAGTAACCATAGATAAACAGATAATGTAGTAATACAGTAGTGTCATAATTAAAGTCATATCTTTACCATTGTAGACTGAAGCAACGTAGATTTTAACAGCTCTGGGTCCTGGCCACTTGTCGCTGCCATCGGTGTGACCCTGTAATGCTTGGAGCACGGATGGCTCCGGAGCGCTCATCGCGCCCCCTCTTGTGTCCCACCTCAACCACCACCTGACGCGATGTATGCCGGCTGCATCCTGTTGGCAAAAAATACAATTATAAGTGTATTAAGGTTGATAGTTCAGTAAAGCCTTAAAACGAGGTCTCTACTAGTGATGTTACGAATATTCATATTCGCATTCGCTTATGCGAATGGTTCGCATCGACATTCGCGTTCGCATCAACCAATGCGAATGTGTGCAGGTCGTGACATGTAGTTTTTGGTTGACGTGGCCCGCGCGGCCGCGTCAACCAAGCGGAAGCGAAGACTCTGATACAGAATCTGGAGACACTTTAATCTGTGAAATTAAAACCCAGTTAAAGGCCTATATTAAAGAAAAGCGCGCTTCTCTCAATGAAAACCCACTAGACTGGTGGAAAACTAAATTAAAATATGACAAATTGTCAGATTTGGTTCGTAAATATTTGAGCGCTCCGCTCCGAGCGAACAGTTATTTAGTGCAGCCGGCCTTATAGCCTCTAAGAAATCGCCTTATGGGGGAAAAGGCAGCAAAACTGTTGTTCTTAAAATATAATGTGCCATTATTAAATTTTGATTACTAAATGTTTGTCATGTCGATCGATACATTTTGTATTATTTTCTCTTTAAACTAATAAAACTGACTGATTATTGTCCATTTATATGGATTTTTTAATACTTAATGACTTAAATTTCTAACATTCGCATTCGCACATTCGCACCGTAGTCGCACATTCGTAACATCCGTAGTCTCTACAACCGGTAATAGATATGTCATCAATTTATCAGATATTTACCGTAAAACCTTATCAGAAGCTATCAGAAATGGATATTTCTAAAGTATAATGACGCATTTAACTGCCGCAGATGCTGAAGTACAACAGTTGAAATACTGAACGCAGTTATTGTAAATATGCTTTATTATAGAGTTTTTTTTAAAATTCATTTTATTGGTCACAAGTTGTACAGTTCACGAGTCAAGACAGCCCCCTCCTTTTAAATTGATACCTGTATTAGGATTCCGTACGTCCGAATAAAAAAACCGACCCTTATAGGATCACTTGTGTATCCGTCTGTCCGACCATTCCCCTAATCTCCGAATCTACTGAACCTAAAATTTTGAAAAATTTTAGGTTTTGATTTTAATTTAGGTTTTAATTTTGAAAAAATACAGAAATTAGTTTTCTACTTTATAGATTAGGAAAACGTATAAGAAGTCCATGATATTAAAATAACATGGTAAATCACTCAATATTGTGCGGATAGGTAACATTGTACGGAACCCTCTTCACGCGAGTTCAACTCGCACTTGTCCCGTTTTTAGAAGATGTCTGCACTCACATTCTAAACATAGTAATACATCTAACATGAGATAAAATAATAGTTTTAACATAGGAATACAAGATTATTAAAAGGAATATTGTATAAGAAATAAAATTGTATCGACCATTAATATTTTTCAAATTTTTTAAAGTAATGGCTAAGTTAGGTTAACCCTCTTATTCAAGAGCCGCGCTTATTTGATTATAAATTCAAATATTTCAGAAAAAAACCCTATCAGTTTGTTCTTGGACTGTGTGTGTCACTCTCAGTTTATAGGGTGGCTCCTAAAATTTTTCAAATTTGATTCTTTAATGTGAAGTCGTACTGATTGCAATGGTAAGTTTGTCTAGAAATGAAATTAATGTAGTTGTTTTATAATAAAAATCGCCAGGCAGGCTAACGGTTCAATTAGATCACCGTAGACAATAAAGATGATCACATCACTAATAAAGACGTGCTTCAGCGTGCCGGCATGACCCAGAATTTTTTTGCAGACCTTCAAAAAGTATATAATTGAATATCTGGGGTATATGTCACGCAACAGCAAATATTAACTACTTTAGTTTGATAATGATGGGCAAAATAGTAAGGAGACGGAAGAAATCCTATCCTGGCTATGTAACATCTGTTCCATCTGGCCCAGGACAGAAACAAGTTTTCAGGTTTTCAGTAATGGAGAGGTACTTTAAGAAGAAGAATTGAATAAAAACATAAGATAAATTCTGATCTCTTTTGACCGCCAAAAACAAGACGGAAATGAATGAATAAGCTGTGACAAAACTTACTCATTTATTGAAGTACCGACGTGTTTTCATTCACCGTGGTCTCCGATAAGAGGGTTGGTCACTCGTGCGTGTACCCTGCTACTGACGATCTTTGTTGATCATATACTTAGAAGTATATATTTATAATATTTTAGTGCAATATGTATTTTAAACTGAACGTAATATTATATTAGACAGTAAAAAGAAATTTCCTTTGCAAGAAACAAATGATACCCAACAGTTTTCTCCCCAGATGCGCTATGAACGGAGCGAACAAAGGAGGTCTAATCAAAAGCTACTCCGAGGGTGTCCGTTATAAGGCTTTTTATAGTTAGGTACACCGAGGGGCTGGGAAGATTTATAAGATATACTTAAGACGGTAATGACGATACTGCTTAGTATTTTGGACAAAATTGCCATGACTCTTGGTTTTTGTTTTTATGAAAAAAAAATTATATTTATTCACGTAAACAAAATTTAAGTATCGTCTGTAATTTGGAAACTTGGCTTCTGTTGAACTAGTACCTAATATTTAATATATAGTAACAAATTAAGGAACATAATATAGGAAAAAGTAAAAAAGGAATGAACAGTAAAGTCCGAATGATGTTGTTGAAGAAATTACACGACAATAAATTATTTTGTGATACTATATTCGTATTATTTGTAATTTGGAATAATTTCTACTTTATCTTTTAGGTGTGGGTTCTCTTGATAGCTGGCAACAGCAGCCTATTGACACAAACCACGCAACAATAGTTGTAAATGCGCTGCAGACCTTGATAGGACAGAGGATAAGGGATAAGAAATGGATAGAAGAAGGCATGGTTTATTCACTCTCCGAAACACAGTAAATATTAACTAAATTCTCAATTTTGGAAGGATCTCAAGCCAAACGCACATTGTTTACTGTTATTTGATGGTGCTATTCTATTATATACCTAAGGGTGTGGTAACTGCAGCCAGCTGGGTGGCTCAGTCCAATAAGTTGACTCGGCAGCGAATAGCACCCGGAACCCTTGAGACAGAGCGTTAGCGCAAGTACCCTAACCTCTCTCCCAATAGGCTCGTCAAATTTATATATGTAGGTACATATTATAAAAAAAGTCCGTCTCTGTCCGATTCTCCGTTACCTTCTTCTAAACCATTTACAATATTTTTTCAGTACAGAAAATAGCGTTAAACGAGGAAGGATTTTTATGCAACTTGCAGAATGAAATTACATCCCTGCGAAGCTGGGGGCGGGTCGCTAATTTACTAACAATATGTAATTTCTTGAATTATTATTTCTGATTATCTATTATTGGTACTAAGAGAATATAAATTGGTACAAGAGTTGAAATTTTATGAAATTTTATGACGAGCAAAATTAATACAAGCGTTAACTAAAAAGTGTTAGGTTATCTGTCACTTTGACATTTGTGTGTCAGCTGCTGCATGTATTTATGTTCCCTAATTCTACTCTCTGGAATCTTGTATGAAAAATGTGGTCAGCGTTGAAAAACGAAACGATAGCGCGTTATAACCGACCGAGGCGCAACATCTATCGTCGAAAAAATGAACTATTTGAACTTATAGTGACATCTGAGTATGCAGAATGCAACTATATAATATAAAGTAACATACTTATATATATAATTACTTACTTATATATATAAGTAAGTAATTAGGTATCCAGTTATTATTGTCTATTGACACGAGGAAAATTCTATACATTAAATTTTATAGTCGTGCGTTGGAGTTGGACACAACACACTCTTATTATTATTATATTTAATATAAAAGAAAGAGAGACAGGATAATATACGGTAACCACCGCTTAGGAAAAATACAATTAGAATTTAGTCCCGACACTGATAGAATTTATTTACGGCTCCTTTGCTGCGTACTCAAAATGTACGTCTACGTGTGATTTAAAGTTTAATTAACTCTGTTCAAAACAAATGGGATGGCTCAGCAAAATACCAACTTGCCGCACTCGACTCGGTGGATCGCAGAGCTAGGAGGCTCACTGGCGACGATACAATAGTACAGCCAAACTAAGCTGCAGAGCCTGGCACATAGACGTAATGTTGCCTGTCTGTGTGTATTCTTTGGAGTACTTACTTTGGAGAGTGTGCTCGAGAGCTGCATGAGATCATACAGCCTTCCCCTTTCTTCTATCGGACATGCAGACGTACGGCTGGTTACCATCCTCATCTTGAAATCCCTCCAATTCAGACCAAGTGTTTTAAAATATATTTTACTAGCTGACCCGGCGAACTTCGTACCGCCTGAATAAAAACTCTTACAAAATGTACTTATGAGAAAATTTATTCCCAATTGATTTTCGTGAATGTGTCAGATGTTTTAATAGTTATTCTGCTATTCATGGGCGAAGACAAATTCAACAAATCAAAGATCTTAAAAATTGGTCTAGCCGTTTTTTATTTACGGGGTGAGAAGTGACACCGGTAGACGCCTGACGGGAATAACTGATCGAGTGGTAACTGATCAGTTAATATCGCTATTAAAAAATAGGGGTTGGTGGTGGAAAGATGAAAATTTTGGGTTGAATGTATTTTTTAATGCTGAATCATAAAAAAAATTAAAAAAACAAAAATAAAATTTTTCTTATCACTTAAGGGTATGAAAAAGAGTTTATGTCCAATTCTCAGACCTACTGAATACACACACAAAATTTCATGAAAATCGGTCCAGCCGTTTCGGAGGAGTTTTGTTGACACGACTGTGACACGACAATTTTATATATTAGAGATGATGCGCACTGCTAAGGATTGGAACTCCCTGCCGGCTTCTGCATTTCCGAGCTCATATACCCCAAATCTTTTCAAGGTTCGAGTGAATAGGCATCTTCTGGGTGAGCTCGCTCCATCGTCGGCCTCATCCTTCCTACATGGATAGATGCTGATCAAGGGTAAACCCATCTTTAATAAAAATAAAATAAAAATGCTTCGTCTAAAGTCAATTAATGATGCTTATAGAATGAACAAAAGAAAGGGCATGCACGAAATGTTTGGCATTGTTTGCGAATAACGTGTACTTTAAACTTCACGAATGCAATAGCTCTACAAGTATTATTTGTTTAAAGATATTCATAAACAATTTCAGTAGAACATCCAATTAAAACTTCGCCAGATAGCTGGCGATTGCCTGCAAATCGCTGTGTACACGAAGGAATGTTTAACCGTGCAAAAAAACGAGCACAACTCATTAAGATAAAAGAAATAAGCGACTGCTGTCAGTGGGCAATGTCCTCTTAACAAATGATAATGGGAAAGAAAATAACACCCGAGATTAATCTTACTTCCGTACTGTATTTTTACAATTTATCATTTCCAGAGCCTTTGTTCTAAGATTTTATAAGACTAGCTGTTGCACGCGACTTCGTCCGCGTCTTTTTATAAAATATTATAAAGAGACGGGGGGTACAGGGGGGAGACGGGGGAGGGTGAGTAGCCTCTGTTACTCGCTGAGAATTTAACTTTCTATAGGTAATAGTATATTTCATTACAAGTGCGGAAAGGCTGTCATTGCAAAGAGTTCCGACAAATGTCTACCCGAGCCGAGGCGCAGCCGAAGGCGAGGGTTGACAGTCGGAACAAGTTGCAATGACGGTTCCGCACGTGTACTGAACGACTATTTTTAATACAGTTGCGAAAAAATGAAGCAATTTAATAAAACAAACAACTAAATTCGCAAAGAAAATTTCTGGAAAATGGCGCCAACCGTAGAATATAAGCAGAGATATTTTTTTTTCTTCACCCATTCTGGTAGGCAAAGGAAACTATGCCCATACAGCCAAGTCTTCAGTAGAATTTTTTCATTGATATGAAATGAAAATGAAATTTAATGAGATGAAATGAAATGAAACCTAACCTAACTCATTCAATCAAATCATTAAATCTGATATTGAAACAAATTAGTAGCTTCTTTTTAGAAACATTGCATGAATCATAAAAACTTCTATGAATATTTTTTAGTAAAAACTTCATGGTTGGTTTTTTGACAGTTGGGAAAGAGAACGCACGAGTTCGGGAAAGGTAAAACAAAAGCACGAGTATGTAATAGCCCACATCCCGAACGCTATACGTCCCTGCAATACGCCACTTTTTGAGCAACTGTATTAAAAAAGAATTTTTAAAATAGGTCCAGTAGTTTTTGAGTTCATTCATTACAAACATACAAAAATACATAGGTCGGGGAAAAAGTCTTTTCGCATATAGTATGTATAAACTTGTAATAAAATCTCTTTGGCTGTACTATTTCTATCTGGCTGGTTTTGATGACATTAAAAAGGTCACATTTCAAAAAAAGAAACAAATTAGTACAGATGACATGTAAAATGTTGTTTCCAGCGATTTTTAATTTGTTTTTCTTTCTGTCAAAAAGAGTGAATCTAATGAAGAAATTCCATACATTTTAAAATTTTATTACAAAAAATTTCAACGCAAGCCGCGAAAAAAATTTGTGACGTTTATGGACCTAATGCAGTGTCCTTAAGAGTAGCACGAAGTTGGTTTATGCGTTTTCAATCCGAGAATTTTGATGTCAAAGATGCACCTCGCTCTGGTCGCCCTGTTACGGATAAAATGGACGCCATTTTTGAAAAAGTGGAGCAGGATCGGCATATCAGTAGTTACGACATAGCTGAAGAGCTGGGAATTGACCACAAAACAGTTTTGACCCATTTGAAAAACGGTTAATATCAAGAAAGGACTGCCAAAACTACTTGTCGCGTTTTTTTAAACAAAAGTCCCAAAATTTCTACAGCAACGGGATCATGTCACTAGCTATAAGATGGCAAAAAGTTATCGAACAAAATGCAATTTCCATTTATTTCTTGGAGGAGTTTATTATTAGCACATTCAGTTGTCACAGAAAGTCTTTTTACAGCATAAAGTGAGCCTGGTATATTAATAAATAAATTCTATTTTCTCAAACATGTGTAGGCATTCTTGTACTAAAAACATGCCACGAAGTTTGTAATTCTTGGCTCATGCATTTCTTTCTCGGCCTAGGCCAAGAATGTTGTATGAAAATTCATTCCTGGCCGCTGCTCAGCCCGATGAAACCCGAAGTTTTACGAGTCTTCACGAACGCGCCCGCCGCTGTCACAGGCGTAGTAGGCGGGGGCGAGCGCACGCTCTTTTGATGACTGGGTTGTATGGCTGTTTCTTTTGCACTCATCTATATATCTCTATAAATGAATCCCCATTTCCCTTGGTCACGGCATCACGCGTGAACGGGTAGACCGATTTTAATTCGGTTTTCACTAATGGAAAGAGTCTTATATATAAAAATTGCATCTCGGGCGAAGCCGGGGGCGGTTCGCTAGTTGAAAATAAAAAAGGCGGGAAAGCAGACTTTTTTCAGTGCCTACTTAAATATTTATTGCTTTTAGTAAACATTTGCGTTTGTTTTATTCTAAATAAAACTGTGTATATGTAAAAATTTTTTTTTTTTTTCATATTATACTATTTTTTTTGCATTATCACGTATTTCATTATTCATTATAGAAAAGCACTATACCAGCCTCAACCGGAATGAGGATTGCCTGATTCAGATCTTCGTCCGGCAATCCTTCACTTCCTGGTCTCTGCAGTAATGTACTATTATGGTTTAAAATGGTTTAATACAATTTAAAACGGTTTAATACTGTTTATTAAATGTAAAGAAAATTTGTAAAATATGTCTTGAATTTTCATATAAAATGCCAAGAAACTTTTTCCCCAACCTATTATTATTGTATGGATAAATTGCTAAATATTATCGACCTCTACACCATGACTTCTCTATGGATCGCTATTAGCTAGCTCACGTATAAATTCGACTCTTTTTAAAACTTAAAGACAAAAGGTACATTGAATTTTAAAAAAAATGAAATTACTTCGGTTATTTTAAATTTTAACGCTACCGCTGGCGTTGTATTCGTTGTGTTCTTAACGGATTATATTTTCTAATTGGGTTTGCTGTTAGCATAATTCTGAGGATTGTCTGTTAATTAATTTCTATGCATTTTTATCCACTTTTTAGACAAATGTTTAATATATTGTCCCTTGAGTATCGTAGACCGACGGAGTTAGTTTCAAACACATATTATTTTATAAATTATAAAAGATAATAAATTATAATAAATTCGTAAAGAAACGTGTATGTACTTCCAATATTAAAAAAAATCTTTACACATTGTAGGTATACTTACGTTACCGAGGTGAAAAAAAAATCCTTTATAGAATTTTTGTTTGTTTATTTTTGCGTTTGTGGACGTTAATCTCAGAAACGGCTCAACAGGTTTGAATGCGGTTTTCACTGGTGTATTTTGCCAAGCTTCCCGCAATATTTAGTGTGTATTTCATTCCAATCGGTTCACAATCAAAAAAGTTAAGCTAATTGAAATAATATGCGCTATTCTAGAACCACGCGTATAAAATCGCGGGCACAAAAAATTATAATAAAATTAAATAATTAATTAATTATTAATAGAGACCGGATATATGCATTTGCATATTTGCATATGCATTTGCATATGTAAGCTATTCTCAGCCGTAATAGCATATTTTACCTAAGATCTAGTTATGATGCATATTATCGGTACATTTACAATATTTTTCCGAGTGCAGGATTAGTAGCCGTGCGCGTCTTTTGATTTGACAGTACGATAATAACATGAAAGTATTAAAAAGCTTGAAACTCGCGGTTTGGCATTGACTGAATAAGAGTCCACGTTGCCAATGAACATCCGCCAAATGAACTCCACGTTGCCAATCGTATTGCCACATTAACTTAAAGAAAAGTTTGAAAACATATTGAAAAATAACCCAGATTTTGAAAGTTTGTGTCAAATTAATAGTTTTTTAATGGGACAGCAGAACTTTTGCCAGAAACTATAAGTGCTAACATAGCACCCAAGTTCAAATTCTGCCCAGTTACCTCAGTGGATGTGGAGCGAACCTTTTCCACTTACAAATATATTCTAAATGATCGAAGACACAATGTTACCACTGAACATTTGGAACAATACATGTTTACGTTTTCAAAAATATTAAATAATGTAAAGTTCCTGTACCTACTATCGCCTATCAAAGGATAATTTACTTATTGTATGCTGATTTTGAAATAAAAGAATGAAAATTTTTTGGGTTCCTAAAATTTATCTTTTAATTTCGCATATTCTGCCAATTTTCGTGCATATTTTAAGCATTTTTCATGCATATTTGCATGCATATAACAAGCTTTTTATGTTGCATATAATCCGGTCTCTAATTATTAATTTAATTAATTATTAAATTATAATAACAGATATAGAAGTAACTTATAAAAAATATATATAATTTATAATATTAGAACTCTAATTAATATACAGTTCTAATATCAACGAAAGAACAACGTCTATTTTTTAAGATTTTTTTTTAGGTACATTCAACTACATTCAGAAAAGAGGGTTTATTCGGAAAACAAAATACGACAATGGTCATATTACAAAATCATTGCATGGGAAGGTAAAAGAAGCCAAGGAAACCAGGAGACGAATAGACATATTTTCAGATGTGAAAAAGATTGGATTTGAAAGACGAGACAAGGAAAGAGTGGGGGAGTACTTAGGGGAGGTCTGCGCTACAAGAGCAACTTCTACAAAAATAAAATTATTCATTTTATTTTATTTTTATGTTAGATTAAGTAGTTAAAATAAAGGCTTACTATACCTTAGACAAGAAATGAAACAAATAATAAATCTAGCCAACTTGGAAGTTAGCGCCTCGTAGTGACAGTACCAGTGCAGAATGCTACAGCCTTTTCCTTTTGGATATTGAATTAAATTTGAGAGACAGAATTCAATTTATCTCTTATTCGGTTCTTGAATCGAAAATACATATAATTTTACATAAAAGCAAGACAGTGTTAATGTCAGTTTGAAGCGGGAGCAGCGACTGGCACAAATACACGTGATTATTCGCCGTATTATTTATCCTCGGGAATTATTCATGTAGCTTTATACCGTGAGACATGTCTTTCTTAATTGGTATAAATGACAAATCAATATTATAAAAAAATAGAGCTCGCGATTTCAAAACTTTCCATAGTGAACTCGAACTTGCCGTACCCACTTGAAACAACAGTGGTCGGTGAATTTGAACAAAAGTGGCCAGGTCGGCAGGTGTGCTGACGGTTCATTTGATGGCCCAACTTACTTTCCACTTAATCATGTAGGTACACAAGCCACGCCATAGAGCAGGGGTCGCCAAATGGCGGACCGCGGTCCACATCCGGACCGCCCGCGCCGCCGACCCATTTTGTGCGGAACGCGAGAACACAGCAATTTCGATCTCGACTTACTGGTGAACATCTCCAGGATTTAATGTCAATAGCTTGCACCAATTTTACTCCAAACTTCAGAGTCCGCAACAAAAAAATGACATTTTTCTCATTGATATGTAAAAAAATGCCTTTGTTATTTCCGTAATTACATTTGTTTGATAAATATTTTTGATGTGAAACATCTATAGGCGCGGGTGAAACTGATTGATAGCGTGGCGACGAAGTCCGTGGCGACGCGTCACCACGCTATACGATGTATGTATGTAGGTACGGTGTGGCGACGCGTGCCGTGGTGATTGTTGTTGTTGTTGTGATTGTTGGTGGTTGTTGCAACATGAAATAAATATTTAAATTTTTGTATTTAATAAAAATAAACGTTAAATAAATAAATAAACAGTCATCATTTTATTTCACTCGATGTTTCACATCTACCAGGCGTCCCGTGACGGCTTATTTTTTTTCTATAAAATTAGCGGACCGCGATGGTAATTTCATTTCTTAAAACGGACCCCGAGTGAAACTAATTGGTGACCCCTGCCATAGACTTTATAAACATCTTATGAAAAAAATATATGGAAATCGGCCCACAACTCAACTCTTTTACCTGTTGCTATTTAGATTGGAACACTTCATTAATGTCAATTTGGAAAATTATAATAACAACTAGCGGCTCGCCCTCGGCTTCGCGCGGTTTTTTTTCTGCAAATTATATTTAAAAACTTCCTCGTTGATTGGTGAATAGTTTTTGAGTTTATCGCAAGCATACATACAGACAGACGCGGAGGTTTTATAAGGAAGTTATATTTCCTGTGAAAGTTTTGTAGGCAATTTAAAGAGTCTTCAGCCTAAAGAAGTGTCCGGATATACACTACGAAAATGACAGAACTCAATGTGATGGCGAAGAATTAATAGCGGCTAAGTAAGACTTTTGTACACATTTACACACTGTGAGGTTTCCAGTGAGGAGGTAGTTACTACCGCCAGAGGAGCTGCCCAGTATGATTGCCTTGCCGAAACAGCTAAAAATATAGCCTCTCTTTTTGTGTTTCACTTCCTAGCTCTACAAATGTTACACCCAGTTTTCGCCATCACGATGCGCGTCATATAGTTGCGTAATTCAACCTTATTACTTAGATAAGGATCCTTTGTCCACTGTCGGGATGGGGAGCATTTTTATTCTGCGAACGCACGAAATTTGGAATGAATTCCCTTCCGAGAAATTTGCGTTTCGCTACATCATAGCGACTTTAAGCTATCTGTAAATAAATTGTTACAGGGTCGACGGTGCATACCTATGTATTACCCCTGATATTGCTGTCAGGCTGCCAATCACCCTTTTTAAGTTAAAAAAATGTTGACAAAAATAGTAATATATAAAAGAATAAATTAAGTATTGCACAACGAACTGTGGGTGAAGCCCAATATACCTAGACCAAGGTTAGCCTTTGTTTCCATGCTTGACTGCTAGAAATCTAAGCTGTATTTTTAGTTAACAGTACAAACACTCAAACTCATCCTACTGGTTCTACTAGTCCTTAATGGTATAAATTGAAATCGCCACCCGCGTCTGTCTGTCTGTATGTGCGCTAATTTCTCCTAAACCACTAAACTGATTTTGATGGGGTTTGTATTAATAGAAAGAGCATTAAACGAGGAAAGTTTTATACATAATTTACATAAAAAATGTACTCGTGCGAAGCTAATAGCGGGTTGCTATGCATTATAAATGCGAAGTTTTTGAGGATATATAATTAGAAATTTTGTAACTCTCGCGCGCAAAAACTGCTGCAAGGATTTAGACAGTAGTAAACAGACACCTTAAATTAACTACATAGAATTATTATTTTGATTCAAACACCTCGAAAATCTTGTAAAAATTCGGCCAATATTACTCACTCACTTTTCTGATTTTATTTTCAACTATATATTATCAGTGACTTCGCTGTCGCTGCCGATAAGGCAGGAACAGGTTGTAATTATGGTCGAGACAGCAGCCTTTTATTTATTATTTATGCACATAAGTGGCCTTTTCAATCAATTGATTCATTTTATGATAACATTATGTCAATGATTCAAATTCTTATCTCTTATGGTTTGGAGTGATCATCCTGTATATCTTCATATGTTTTCGAATTATTATATATTAGACAATTACAAAATCAGTTGATAGATTGATACACTCTTATTCTCGATATTCATAAATGACATAGGCTTATGTTTTTTAAATTCTAAAATATTGCTTTTTGGAGACGACATGAAAATATTAAAATTAATCAATAGTTTCAAAATCAACGGGACCTCCAAGCGGATTTGAATAGGTTCTCCTCCTACTGCTTATTAAGGCGACGCGACGCTAGCCCCTAATGATAAAAAAATCCACTTGTTTGTATCCGTTTTTATCCGTTTTCCTTTTAAATTATCATAATAATTATAATTTAAAAAATATTAAATCATCTACAGGATATATAACAGGGGATCGTCATAATTATTTTTTAAATTATATTTAATTATATTTTAAATAGCTAATTCTTAGGATCATTTTAAGATCCACTATCTGAAGGCTCATCAAAAGAAAAATTTGAACTACTTTATTTAATTTTTAAATAGATATTTCCCAGATTTGCAAGTACGTCGGGTAACGACCCCCCCTTAGCAATTCAGTGCGGGACGAGTTTTGCGGCTGGAGTCGCCTTAAGTAAGTTGGAACTCAATATTGATAAGTGTTCTTATGCTATATACGCAAGAAAGAAAAATATGTTTATCCACAGATACCTTTTGTGTGAGCGAGTCTTACAAAGGGTACACATTGTTCGTGATTTGGGTATTATATACGACGACCGTATCGTTTTTGATAAGCACATAGACAGGGCCAATAAAAACACTAAAAATTTTATATTGGGCCTTTGTGGCCAATATGCATCACAAATATGAAGTCCGCAATATCAAACATATATTTCGCATATTGAGAGGATACAGAAGAATTTTCTTCGAAACCTTGATTACAAAAGTCATCAAAAATTGCACGATTATATTCAAAGATGCAGGTGCTACCATTTTCTTCCTCTCGAGCGTAGGCGTAACATTAGTGATATTTGTTATTTGATGAAAATTGCAAAGGGTAAAATATATTCACCTGAATTATTGTCGAAATTATATCTAAATGTTCCGCATACTAATGTAAGGAATCGCACTTTACTGCATGTAGCTCAAGGTAAAACAAATTATAGGAAAAATTCATTCATGCCTCGTTCATGCAAACTTTTTAATGAGATGTTATTAGATACAGATGTCGACCTGTTCCACAGCTCTATAGTTAAAACTAGAAATATTATAACCGAAAAATTCCTTCAGTAACTTTCTAAAACTATAACTTCCTTATATTGTGATGTAACTTGCCTACCGTGAAGGTTGTTTTTTATTTATTTATTTATTTATTTATTACGCATGAAATAATTAAAAAATATATTTACAATGTCCCATAACACTGGAAAGCAGTTTGTCTATGGGATCAAGTTAATGATGTCAAACTAATGTTATCAAAAATAAATAAAATTGAATTTAAAAATAAATGTAACCTAAATTAAAAACCTAAACCTAAACCTAAATTTCATTAATTAATTTAAAGAAAGCAGATAATATTTCATTAATTTATTTTTAAATATAGTTTTATTTTTCTCGTGGACAATGTTCGTAATTAATCTTTGTAATCTTTCATGCTATAAGTGGAATTTTGTTTAGTTGGTGTGTGTTTCTTTTGAATTGTTTACTATTTAATACGCTTGTAAATTTCCCTAAAATAAAATAAATAAATAAATAAATGGATTATATAATGAGACGAGTGTTATCTACAAGGAACTATCACGTCCGTCTTCTAATTTAATGCTGTCGGTTTAGAATCGTATCGTAGTTCCCACGAATGACGCAGAGACGCACCTGTAGCGCTTGCAAGCTTATCGATCCCGTTGTGTGCGTGACGCTAGAACGGCACCCCACAGCGATACCCTCACCATCGCTCATAATTTCACGCATAATTTTGTTTTTTAGGTGTGTATCCAAACAGTTATTTGTCACGCTTTGAATCCCAGAGTAATGAATAAACATTCATTTAATAAATTTTAGTATATTTATTATATAATTTTATTTTAGTAACTTACAAGAAATAAAATAAAAATGTTAGTATCTCATATTATAAAATAAAGTATCTATTATTTTCTGCCTGTTTCTCCGCTAACTTACTGTAACCCATCCAATACCGTAGGTATTCTCAATTTCTATTGGTAACGATCGATAAACGAAGAAGATTTATGTGTATATAATTTACAGAAAAAAAAAATACGGAGGCGGGTCGGTAGTATTATAATAAAATATACAATCTTCTATATATAAAAATGAATCCCCATTTCCCTTGGTCACGGCATCACGCGTGAACGGGTAGACCGATTTTAATTCGGTTTTCAATAATGGAAAGAGGGATAAACGGGGAATGTTCATATGTATAAAAATTGCACCCGGGCGAAGCCGGGGGCGGGTCGCTAGTAATATTTAAAAAACACGTGTCACTGTCTTCGTCGACCCTAATCGCCGAAACCGTCCAACAGATTTCAGTGACATTTTGTGAATATGTGTGGTTCGTTAGCTTGAAAGATATGATATAATTTATAAAGATACGAGTACGAAGTAACGAACAAAAGGTATCTACTTATTAAATTTTAAAAAATATTTAAAAAAAAATGAATTAAAATTTCATTTTAATATGCCAATTTTTTAAATCAGCAACACATAAAAATTTCAATTTTACAAGTGTTTTCGCATTAAATCCTTAGTGTTTTCTTATTTATATTAATTTTTAATGCTTTTTTGATTTTAATATCAAAACCTCAATTGTTTTTTTATGTCTTTTTAATAATTTTAATTAACAATAATTACAAGTAAGTACTGTATGTACGTAGTACACAGTTAGGTGCCTAATCAACTAAACTGAAACTAAAATTGCATAAATTAATACAAAGTGTGGCCTCCTCTGTTACTGAGAACATGCTGGCACCGATTATTCATAGAATCGATGTGACTGTTAATGTTATCCTGCGGCAATTGTTCCCAATGAAATTTTAGTAAGTCCATCAGTTGTTGGGTTGTTGTCACTCCATCCGAGTACTTTAAAACACGTCTCTGGAGCATGTCCCATGCATGCTCGATGGGGTTGAGGTCTGGCGATTGTGCAGGCCAAGGCAATACCAGGATGTTTTCCCTTGCCAAGTACTCCCGTGTGTGCAAAGCTGTATGCGAACGGGCATTGTCATGCATCAACGTGAAATCGGTGCCAAGCGTTTGTGCGAATGGACGAACATAAGGCCTTAGAACATCCTCAACGTAATTTACAGCGTTCATGTCACCATTTACAAAAACGAGCTCAGTTCGTCTGTTCTTCATATAATACCCGCCCATACCATAACTGTTGAGCCGTTGTATGGATGCACTTCCTGAACGCACCTCAGTCTTTCAGTATTTCCAGGACGACGGTACACTCTTACCCTTCTAGTATCAGGCTTGAACCCAAATCGAGACTCATCGCAAAATAAAATTTTATCCCATTGTTCCCGGGTCCATGTAATGTGTTCCCTACACCATTCATTTCAACGAGCGCGATTCCCGTGACGTATCGGTGGGCACCTAATTGGCCCTCGTGCTCGTAGGCCATACTTATGCCAGTCGATTTCGCACAGTTTGGCAGCTAACAACAACACCACTTGAATTTTGTAGCCTTAAACCTATCTCTCGGGCGGGTAATATCGGCTGGCGTCTTGCAGTCAGTTGTATGTATCGATCTCGCCGTGTGGTTGTACACCTTTCCCGACCTGGGTGCTGCTCAGCAGGATCTCCCGTGTTAGTATAACGCTGATGAAGACGGCAAATAACGCTTCTATTGACACCAAAATACCGAGATACCTGAGATTGACTTCTTCCCGCTTGCAACATCCCTACAGCTCTTTGCATTTCATCTGCGTTCAAATGACGTCGCTCCATGACGTAAAAAATGTCTCAAAATCCAAATTTGTTCAAAACTTTTTTCAAATTATTGTTTAAATCATAAAATTGATACAAAATACTAAATTTTAATAAGCAAAGGAAACGCTATATAATTCGGACAAATGCATTCGCTTTTGAATTTGTGAAAAAAAAAACAAATGATAATGATTTAATGATAATAAATGGTTGTAAATGATTTACAACCAGCTAGTATGTCCTCTAGATCAAAAAATTTTACATAGGTATTACCTACTTGGTAAGAAATGATATAATAATTGATTAATAATTTGAAATAGTATGTGTTGCTTAGACTTTTTTTGATGTGTTTATATATATTCAAAGTATACCTAAATCCCTTACAAAAAACAGTAACTTTCCCCCTTTTTGATTACCAAATCGGGCATTTGAAAAGCTTTGCAAATAATTTGTTTAAAAATATGGAAAATCATGTAGTGAACAATAAACACAAGGAAATTAATATTAGAATATTCACGTTAAGGTGACACTGCATTATATTATATCAATAAGACACTCCTAGTGGCATTAATTAGATTAAAATGTCTATATGTATTTGATAGAAAAGTTTACCTACATCAGTTTTTTAGGTGTTTTGTATTTAGGCGTTTTGCTTCACAGACGAACTGAAATTTAGACATTCTGATCATAATTGAAATTAACAATATACTGTTACTAATTGTAAACAATTTATAGTTCATTTAAATAGTGTCTAATTAGTCTATAATCTAGTCGTCAAAGTTATGTAAGAAAATGCTTTATAAATTATATTACATCTGTACGAGTATGAAATAGACTACATGTATTATTGTTACGACTAACAATGGAACGTTCTGTAAAAAGCGCTTTGCCGGTCAAAAGTTTCGAACGTCCCACCATATCGATGGTAGCCACGCCCCTTCCCGACTAGTATCAAAGGAAATTGGTTCTTATGTTGACAACACATAGTTTACATTTCAACAGAAATAGCATTCCCGAACTGTCAATGGCTTGTTTACGATCTTCGTAAACAACTTCGAAATATGAAAATTCGAACTACATCGAGGCGTTTGACGCCAAGTACAAATAAGAGAGCAGGCGGGCGAGATGAGTTAGTGGTGCGACAACCAGCGATACGAAAGCGACTCTTCGGAGCCTTTGCGAAGTTCTCTGCGACACCGGCGACACATTAAGGGAATTATTGACGACTTTTGGCAAGTTTAACGGTTTCATCGGACAAGTTTAGTGATTTTGGAAGTCTTTTTGGTTTGTAAAAATAAATCGTTCGTTTCGCCCTTACGCGGCATTTTAACTTATCCCGCACGTAACATTATTTTATTTCAAACTATTTCGCTGTTTAGTTAGTTATTCTACTGTACTAAAGAGAATATTAAAAACTAACTGTATTAAAAACCATAATACTGTATGAATATTTCAGTAAAACCTGTATTTAGAAACATAACCTTTCAAGTTTGTTTCGTGATTTCGCAATCCGGCAGTGACCAGCGACCCGGCAACAGAAGAACAACTTTTGCAATACACGAAAACACTTTTAACGGGTTTTATTGTGATATCGCGTGTGGAACCGTAGTCCCTTATTTGTGTATTTAGCGTATGACATGATTAACGTTTGAAAAAAGAAAAAAAACTTATCTAAAGAACGGCAGGAATACTGCCGGCCCACTTGGTGGTTGTCGCCTATTAGCATAAATAACATTACGAGGCGAAGCAAGTGCATTTGCTTACCTTAATAAAATAAAGTATAAGGAATAGATGAATGATTCTGGCATCCTTTATTTACGGAAATACGCGTTCTGGTTTCATGGTGGTCTTTTGTAAGGACGTGGTTATTTCTGCTTGATGGGCTTTCTATTGTATGACCGGTTAATTATGCCACTGCTAAAATTACATTGGTTATAAGAAAATACATGAAATCCATACTAATATTATAAATGCGACAGTAACTCTGTCCGCCTGTCTGTTACTTTTCATGCTTAAACCGCTGAACCGATCATCATGAATTTTTGTCTGTTTGTCTGTACGTTTGTGCACGCTAATCTCAGAAACTGCTTAATCGATTTGAATGCGGTTTTCACTGATTTATTGTAGCGAGCTTCCTGTAACACTTATTGTTTGTTTAATATTATAAATGTGAAAGTAACTCTGTATGTCTGTATGTCTGTTACCTTTTCACGCCTAAACCGCTGAACTGGTCATCATGAGATCTTCCATACACGTTGTCAGGGATGCAGGAAAGGACATACCTTTCATTTAGAAAAAAGAACTGTTTCCGAGGGATCATCTAACGCCTGGCAAAGCTATAACTGAAATAAAGATGTTAGGCGTTACATTGCTCATATGTTTAGTCAGGCGTAATTTTTTTTTTTTTCAACGCGGGCGAAGCCGCGAGCACCAGCTATAATATCGCACAAATCACAGATGGCAAGCAGAAAAGATTTCATTGGGTTATGTATGAAACAGTTGCCATATTTATTCTCATTTCTCAACCTATGACATTTTAAGCGAAACCCAATTTTGATAGTCGTTTTATAAATCAGTTACAACTTCGATAGCTACAACTAAAATTTTCAACTTCAATAGGGGATCGGACAGTAATCAGATTAAAATCTAAAATGTACTTAGAAAGAAAATATATAATTTTTTACGATTATTTATCGAATAATAATTTAATATAATTCATTTAAATATTTTTAAATGAAGAAATAAAATTTTAGTATTTACAATATTTTTAATCTATACTGAAACACCGATCACAGTGCGTGACGTCATTTGTGGGCAATCATTGTCTTATGCCAATGCAGCTGTTTTGTTGTGATATGACCACAAATGACGTTACGCGCTCTCAGATGAACTATCGTGGCGTTTTGGCGGCATTTTCAAACAAACAATATTAAAACATGATTTTGAGTACCTAAAAGGCTATAAATAAATAAAATAGTATTTTTATGGGAATAAATATCCATGAAGATTAATTTAAAACACTTTCTGAAAATTTGTCCGATCCCCTATTGTGGAGTGAACAGAACAGTGAACATTATATTGTAAAACTAGCTGTGTCCCGAGGTTTCAACCGCCGCGCCGTTTAATTTAAAAGAAATCGGATTTTCTCCTATCTATATCTATACTAATATTATAAAGAGAAAATATTTGTATGTATGTTTGTAATGAATAAACTCAAAGACTACTGGACCGATTTTAAAAATTCTTTCACCTATAGAAAACTACTTTATCAGCGAGTAACATAGGCTACTCACCCTCCCTCATCTCCCCCCTTTAAACCTCCCCCGCGTGCAACAGCTAGTCTCTATTTATGTTCTGTTCGGACGGTCAAACTCTGGCACCATCGATGGCACCGAATCGTAACAGGTGTTATTGCGCATTTACTTCATTTTCGCTTATCGTTATTTCTAATTTTCGTTTTCTTTTTGCTCGACTTCGTCCTAATGTAATTTTAAATAACTTATAATCTTCCTCAAGAATTCAATTATCCGACTGGTATTCACAGAAATAAGCGCTTTCAAACAAAACAAAATGCCTTGGCTTTGTTAAATTAGAATACATAATACATTATATGTCACATATGAATTATACGAATCGATAATCGATTTTTGAGGACACAAAGCTGATTCTCTAATACCAGACAGTCACATGTATATCTCGCACTTTGAATATCAGACTTATGTAATTTTTTGACATTGTATATTGTACTTCATATTCGTCTATCCACTAAAACTGTGAAATGAGTATAAAAGTTGTTAAGGTTAAATAGTTAGCGATTTTAGAAAAAAAAAATACCTACCTTGAATTTTGCCCTCGCCTGATAGCTGAAGAAGATCTTATAAATTTTTAATCAAAAAAATTAAAAAAAAATGTTTTTTAATTTGAAAACATAAAAATATACCTATTTACAATAGTTTTTATAATTTTATATATCTTTTTTTTTCCTATTGTCCATCATAACATAACAATATTATAATAAGATAATAATATTGTACAAAAAATGTAATACTGGAACGACTCGCCTATCTTGTTACAGGCTTAAGCGCGTCTCCCGGTGACGGCACGGATTTCGCCTCAACTTAATCCATAGATTATATGGGATTATTTATTCTCGGGGAGAACTAAAGCATCAATCAGAATATTCTTTATTCACTGCGCTAATTCTTATGTACATTTTAAAGAATTTATCATTAAATAATCAACTATGAGTCAGCTGACTGGAGTTTAACTCTTTAAATGTATAAAATTTTCCTAATTAACTTATATTATTTAGTTACATTCTGCATGCTAAGATGTCACGTGTTCCAACAAAAGTTATGTTAGTTACGTTCGGTATACACAGTTTGTTTTACACTGATGTCGCTGGGCCAGTTGATTATAACGCGCTATCGTTTCGGTCATCAACGCGTACTACACTTTTCATACAAGATTTCGATGTTTGCTTTTATAAGCTCAGAAAATAAAATCATATAGAGAACATAAATACAACATGCGTCAGCTGTCGCCCAACTGTCAAAGTGACAGAAACGTAAGCTTTTTAATTAAAGCTTGTATTAATTTTTGTCAATAAACCACGAGACGGCAAGAGAAAAAGACAAAAAGATGAGCTGACGATATTAAGACGATTAGTGGGGCAATTTAGTCAAGGAAAGCGAAAAATAGGAATGAGTGGAAGCAGCTGGAAGAGGCTTATGTATCACATGACACGCTAAACAACTAAACCGGAAAATCCGTTGTGTGATTATATATTTAAAAATTATTTTTTTTTTGGTAGTATCAAAAAAAATTGATAAAGGTTAAAATCAAATCAGCAATAAGGGTTTAAATTAAAAAATAAAATGTATTAATTTTACTCCTCATAAAATTTTCCATTCCAGAGGCCTTATATTGTACAAAATCGATTTTTAAGGAGTAAATTCCAAAAATAATTTTATGAAACTAGCTTAGGAATTAACTATCAAACAAACTCTTACTGCCGCACTCAGAGTCGTTTTAATGATTACTTAGCGACTCTTTAGTAAAGATTTAAAAATGTTTACTCTCAGAGACAGTTAATGGTTGATTAGTGGTCTTAAGTGACACTTAACTTTAATGACAGCTCAACCCTTACTTATGCTTCTTAAATGGAGAATTTGACATTTCGAAAGTGAGGTAATCTTATTAATAATAATCTATTGTTCGTGGAGTCGTTACGTAGGTAGCTAAAATTATTTTAAAAAAAAATTAAATTTAAAAACTAAAATTATATCTTGACAAGATGATACTTTACGAAAAAAAGTTAAGTAAGTATATTACTTCTATGAAAAATTGACAATTAAAATTGACAATGATGTGAAATGTTGCCGTATTTAAAAAATCTTGACTTTTTAATTTATTTAATTATATTTACGTCTATTATTGTTAATTTTAACTGATAATAATAAGAAAAGACATGTTTAACTATTTTTTATGAAAAACTCTTATTTTTTTCTATACATAAATTGCTTTGCCGAATGATATCGTGTCATTGAGTTTTTTCTTATGACAACACTGCACATTATCGATATGCATTTCGATAGAACGCACAGTCCTATGCTTACTTAAAGTGGTATTTAACTAATGAACCATTAACTTTCGTCTCTGGGAGCCGCGGCTCATTAACGTATTTAATTGTATTTAGTTAAGTGTCTATTAGTACTAATCTAATGAACGTCTCTGAGTGCGGCAGTTAGTATCATTTAAAGTGTACAGTCGCAGTACGAAAACCTTCGTCAGTTTTCAAATTAATTCCTTTAACAAAGCGTAGACTCTTGTACCTTTTGAAACTAAAGCACTAAGCAGACAACTGACAGACGTTTGAAATTAAATTTTGGCATGACTGGTAACTGTCCTGGTGCAACCAAATGTCGACTTTCAGGTGACGAACCTTTTCTTACCCTGACTTCACATCCAATTTAAGTGATCTTTATATATAATCTGCACATATTATATAATTGAAAATATTTAGATAATGCGCTCACAGTTTTGAACTCTGTGTGTGAAATAATTATTCAACTCAACAGCAAACTATGTTTCATGGCTCTCATTATTCCTCAAACGAAGTGAAGTGCATGTCTCTAAACGAGATAGTGAGTATATTATTATATAGACTTTGCTGCAATAGTAAGTAGGTTCAAATTTACTTCGCTGTGTACAATAAATCATTCTACTCGCTGAAAAGCAACACAAAATTGTAATTAAATAATAAAACTGCTGTAATATTCGTGTTATCGGTAACAAAGGAATTAAGGTATTATTTATGTGACGCCCTAAATTTGTATACAACCTTATTGCGTGACTTGTATCGGGGAGACGATATTGTCTGAGTATTACGATCGTTCCGAGTCAATAGCGTGTGAACACAGTTGTAAAAGAAAGTTACTACTACGAACTAAAACAACCAGTGGATTAATTTTAATCTTTAATTTGTTGTGTGAAATTTATCAATGTAAATAATTAAATTACCTTTCTTTACCTAAAGGTCGGCAGGCAGGCATTTAATAGTATATTTAATAGTACTACTTAAAAGTAAGTAGATGATACCGTCAAATGTAGGGTTGCAAGTGCACTGTCGGTTCTTGATTATTAAAATAATCGTAATATAAATACAAAAGTTTCTATGTTTGATTCTCAATAACGCAAAAATGACTGAACTGATTTGGATTAAATTTGGCATATAGATAGTTTATTACCTGGATTAACATATAGGATACTTTTTATCCTGAAAAATGTTATGTTCCTGAGGAATCGTCCAAAAATATAAAAACGCTGCTGTCGTCACAGGAATGAATAGGTATGCCAGCCGATAAATATATATACATATTAATAAAATCGTAAACTAAATCGTGAAAAATATTTATGTACAGAGCCGTGTCTGTACATAAATATTTTTCAAAACAAAAAAAACACAATTTGTACACGTTGTACTTAGTTATAGAGGCCAAAAAAATAGTTTTAGAGTTTTTGTCTGTTTGTGCGTTTCTGCACGCCAATCTCAGAAACGGCTTAACCAGTTTGAATGAGGTTTTCACTGGTGTATTATAGCTAGCTTCCCGTAATATTTAGTGTTTGTTTCATTCCAGTCGGTTTACAAACAAAAAAGTTACGCGCTATACCGAAAACCACGCGTACGAAGTTGCGGGCTCACCTAACTCATATATTTTCATTTTGCAACGCGTACGAATTCCCAACGACTTTCTAGCGCGGCCGTAGATGGGCGCGGTCGCAGGAACGTTGTTACACAACTTTGGCGACCCGCCAAGGCTGATCAGCGCGGGGAGGACTACACTCCCTCTCGGAACCTCGACGTACCCGAATGCGGAGGTACGTCGGCCATCTCGGGGACCTCACAACGGGCGGTAGTCTCCCCTTTAGCGGATGACCCCAGTATGGAGCTGGCAAGGGATAGATGAAGGTCTGAAGAAAGTCGTGGCGTTAATTAAAAAACACCTATTCCCAACAGTGATCATTTGTAGGCAGACAGACGATAATGAAAAGATTATTTAAAAAATAGGCTTCAAGACAGTTGAAGTAAATGCGGAACCAGATTTATAAATAACTGAATACATTACTAACAATAGGAAGACCACAAAAAAGCACCGGGTCACGAATTTGTGTATTGCTTCTGAAAGGCACTTTTTTTCAACAAGGTGCAGATTCTCTCTTGCATTTCCATAACACAAACATTCCCTTTTGTGCGTTTTTCTTTCAGACGTGAGCTCATTCCGTGACTTAAAGCGAAATAATAGGTCGGTGCGGAATTTAATGTCCGACTTTTTCCTTTCATTTGTTCTAACTGAAAAAAATTTCTCATTACACCGTCCGGTTTTGTTGGATTGTTTTAATAATGTTAATACAGAAATATTTACTTGCTAAAAATTCATTTCCGAATAAATCAGATTCACGGAATGACTTTATTGTTTGTGAAATGTTGAATTCATTCAATTTCTGCACGTATAATTCTTTGTGGAAATAAAGAAAATAAGAAAAATCCATGTATTTACCTTTATAAGTAGGGTCAACTTTTATACTTTTAAAAGTAGTATGTTATTCTGCACAATCCTTTGTAACTCAAGAGTTTTAACTACTTAAATAAGATACAATAAGATAAGATAACAACTTAAATTAAATCTAAATTTTTACTTTGTGCTACTTTTTGATAATTAATGTATTAACCTGTAAAGGCGTATCTGTTAGATCTAGATTTTACAAGTGTATAATATTTTTGTAACTAAACTCAACTATCTATACGTGTTACTGATAGGAGAAAAGTGAGACCTTTTCAATCTAATATATCTCGCTCTCTCTCATTACCTCTTCAGTTCTGAAGGTTAGCCGTCAACTCCCTGAACCGGCCTCTGTCAAGAGTCAACTGGAACACTTGCTCAACCGAGGCAATTTCAGTCCACTCCCGGATGTTTCTCAAACACGACTTCCTCCTTCGCCCAGCTCGTATTTTCCCTTCCACCTACCTACAACTAATCTTAAAACTAATCTATAAGCCTTAATCAACATCTATATTATATCCGTTTATATATCCGTTTCGATTTTTCCATCCGTTACCTAACAGTTTTATGTGGCTGTTAGAATGCATTAAAACTAATAGCAGAATAACATAATATGAAATTGCTAAACAGACTGATAGCATGAACTCTAACTAAACAGAAAGCTTGTAATATGATAAGAAAACAAGTCTCGAAAGTAATTAAAACAACAGTTCTAGAAGACATACAGTACATCCAGACTATGGGTTATTCTGGAAAGTTCTTTTTATAAGCTTATCTTAAAAGAAATCGAATTCCCTTGATGTCATCGCAATGTCTTCGCTACAATACTTGCAAATATTAGGTTGAAAATGATATAATTTCAGAAAAACAATCATGAATTGACATTTCTTTAAAAGCTTTATATGTGTCAATAAAGTTGGAATATTTAAGTGTAAGGGCGGCCACAAACAGCTGGAATGTCTCTCTGAATTATCTGAATTCTTGCCTTATACAGCTATTAAAAATTCAGATTGCTTAGTATACGCTCCTAATTTTCAGCGGTAGACTAACGTACGTAAATATGGAAGAGAAAAAAATGAAACGAAAGTACTGGTTCATCCTCTCGTTTAAATATATGCCATGCTAATTTTTTCCCTATAGTGATATTCATAACAAAATAAACATAAAATTAATTTTTCTGTGTCATTCAAGAAGTCAGTTCATTCAAGACAAAATATGTCAAACCGCAACCAATTTTCTTAATTTTTCAGATAAGAAATTCATAACGCTTCTCAGAATCGTTCTGAACGATCGATCTGAAAAAGATCGATCGATCTACCCAGAAGAAATCAGAATGTTTGTGAATAGTTAATTTGTATACAGTTCCTTGCTTTTGTAAAATAATAACTTGAATTAAGATTAGAGAGACATTCCGGCTGTTTGTGACCGCCCTAAGAATAGAAGCGATCGTGACATCTATCCTGACGAGATTTAAAAAAAATGAATGTTTTTTTTTTAGTGAAAAATTGAAGCAACGCCTTCATTAAGTATCACAAATATCTTCTATATATAAAAATGAATTCCCATTTCCCTTGGTCACGGTATCACGCGTCAACTGGCAGACCGATTTTAATTCGGTTTTCACTAATGGAAAGAGGAATAAACGGGGAATGTTCATAAATATAAAAATTGCACCACGGGCGAAGCTGGGGGCGGGTCGCTAGTTGTTATATTAGGTTCTCCATGTTTATACTGAAACATGGAGAACCTTATATAACAACTAGAATAATAAGTATGTAATAATCTCCTACAATAATCAACTAATAATATTTTTGTCAGGTGGATTTACTTACATTAAAATGTATGTTGCGGAAACAGTAATTAGATAAATTTTTCCACGAATTTAGATTCCATAAATCTACTTAAATGGACTCATAACGCTTAACTTTAAGTAAATAATTGTTAAAATTTTCCATTGTGTGATTTCTTTCTTAATGGTAAATCTTTAATAAGATCCCTAAGCTTTTATGGGATGATTCACTTCATTTTCATTCCGATATCCAAAGCTTTTATCTAATTATAGTAATTAAACGTTGACCCATTTGTGATAGGGATCATAATTATATCAACGTCCGATTTCGGCCCCATAGCAATCGATATTAATAGACACCTACATACATCGGATAGTAGTTGGTAACTCACAGTTTGATATTCTATTAGACAATTAAAATAAGCACACATATTAAAAGTCGATCGATGACTCGATTCCAACGAAAAAAAATAGTGGTGTGTGATTTAAATTTTTTTATTCACTTGATGAAAAAAATCAGGCAGCCGTTGGATAAGTGGTTAGGATGCTTGGCTTAACGCTCTATTCTAGGCTTCCCGGGTTCGATTCCGGCCACTTTTCAACTTTGAAAAATGTACTTTCCAAATTTGGCTCTGGTCTGGATCTGGAAAGTAGTGGCAGGGCACATTGCGTTTCGCAGTCATTTGGGCAGCTCGATAATCGTATTTTAAAAGGCTTGGGGATAGATGGACTCGCATTCTAAAAATTAAAACTATTAAAAATTTTCCGTGCCTATATTTATTTGCACAGGGTGTACAAGTTGTAAAATGTTTGGATTAAATATTTTTATATCACTACCTATTAGAGATCGCCCATTGGTCGAAATTCGACCACAAGCAAAAGAGCATACATATTACATATTATTGCATATCATATAAAAAGATTAGCTACATCCACATACAATTCTCCATGTAAAGTTTAAGTGTAGGTACGCGTAATTTTCTTAAAAAGATATCCTAAGTTTTCTCTTCTCGTATCCTATTCATATCCTATAATAGGAAACTAATTTGGAGCAACTATCAAAATTTAGGTATCTCCAAACCAATCTGTCCATTTATCGGGGTTAAATCCATAATTAATGATTAAACGAACTTACCTTAAGTGAAGTTCTATCATAATTATACGAGCGCCGATTTCGAAGAGATTAGTAGCTGAAAGCAATATGTTATTACACATGTAGTTACGCATAGGTGTCACCACTCTGCACTTAGTTGAGAAAAGGATAGTTTATTTCAGAACTACCTCCCCTCATTCCCCCTCCGTAGCTCATATTTCTATCGCGTCATTTAGTTCAGAGTGAAAATCCAGAAAGCCATTGATGTAAATTGCCGAGTCCTTTACCCTGGGTTGCGCACATAGAGCGACGGGCGGGCGGGGGCTACTAATCTCTTCGAAATCGGCGCTCGTATAATTATGATAGAACTTCACTTAAGGTAAGTTCGTTTAATCATTAATTATACTCGCGCCTCATTCTCGAGATTAGTAGCTGAAAGCAATATGTTATTACACATGTAGACTTTGAGAGTTGATCGGGAATTACATCAATGAAAATATCACCAAAATTACAAAAAAAAAAAAAAAAACAATGTTTTATTTTTCTTCATTAACAAGAGGGATTACAACAGAAAACTAATTTGCATAGAAATATTATTATAAGTAGGTATAACTGCAAGTTACTATTACGAGTAATAGCTTTCCCAGTTTCAGTAATTTTTATAAATCAGCTAAATAGGGTTTATTGTAATTGCTACATTATATGTAAGTATGTATTTGTATTATATTCGTTTTGAAAAATTTAGAGATTAATCTATGTATGTTATGATAGTATGTATTATTGCTCAGAAAAATTTATAATTGCTCTAGCTAAAGCCTCGTTATCGTTAGAAATGATGGGTCTTTGATAAAATTTAGCAAAAACAGCGGAATTTCCGCTCCAACCGGCAGTGTTGCGGATAGCATCTATGTTAACGCCGAGTTGGTGCGCCCGCGATGTGGCGGCGTGCCGCGTACTGTGCGCTCCGAACACCGCCACGTCGATCCCACACTCGCTGAGGGTGCGCTTGATCCAGCGACTGACCGTCTGCGATCCCACCGCTCGGTGTGGTTTTTTGAAACCGATAAAAAGGTTATCGCATGGTCGTAACTCAGAAGTTCTGTTTATATAACAGGTGAGTGTTGTAGCGGGACAAATCTCTGGTGTTTGTGTAAAATATGGCAAACATAAAAGCGGTTGTTTAGTTCCTAATCTAGATGATTTTACAATGCCCGGGATTTTAATATTAATATGATCTTCTCTGAAAATTATATTTTTAATATTAATATGATCTTCTCTGAAAATTATATTTTTAATACTAATTTTCGATAAGGTTTGAACTCGGTGGGCTGTTGTTAGCGCTAGCAGGGTTGCCGTTTTGAGTGTGAGTTTATCTATGGATATGCTCTCGTTTGGATACCATTCTTTAAGATTATTTAAAACTGCGTTTGTATCCCAGGTGACGTTGTATTTAGGTATCGGCGGTCTCAGTCGATATACACCTTTAAAAAATCTTTGCAGTCTGTCATCATTGCTTATCGTAGAACCTAAGATGAGGGAAAGAGCCGATCTACACGAGTTTAAGGTACCGTACTGACAGCCATCATTATATAATTCTGTTAAAAAGTGGATTACGGTGGGCACAGATGCTTTAAAAATGCTAATGGAGTAACTATGACAGTAGTTCCACCACTTTCGTAAACACACATCATATTGTTTGATCGAATTATTAGATAGCGAGGCTAACATTATGTCTAACGAAGATTTCGGTAGACTCCTCCTCGATAATGCGTCCCGGATAATATACCAGCCACCAGGGTAAGCGAGTTGTTCAGCCGGCGAGAGCTGGAATGGGAGATAAGGGCACAGCTGTTAGACGGAAATATTACAGTTCTCGAAATGAGAAGTGATGTAAATAAAGGGTACCACGGCTGAGTCGGCCAGTGTGGTACGACCATTATTCCGCGTGCTTTGTCCGCAATAACTTTTCTAAGGGCTTTCAAAATAACTGAAAACGGGGGAAAACTATAGAAATAACAATCTGACCATGACACGGTGAAAGAGTCTATCGCTATGGCGTCAGGGTCTCTGTGCCAGGATATGTAACGTGTGCATTTCCTGTTAACGCGACTAGCGAACAAGTCAATGTCTGGACAGCCGAACGTGCCGGTCAGCATTTCGAATGCCCAGTCTGCTAGTTGCCATTCTATATCCGGGTGGTTTTTACGGGATTCGTAATCAGCAACAGTATTCTCACGAGATCGTATGTAAGACGCAAATATAAATAATTTTCTCGTTTCACACCAGTTCCATATTTCTCGCGTGATTTGGGTGAGATGTGGGTATTGAATACCACCCATTCTATTAATATAAGCTATTGCAGTTGAGTTGTCAATACGTAGCAGTACTTGGCAATTAAACAGATCTCGCGCGAAAACTTTTAAAGCCATAAAGGCAGCAAGCAGCTCTAAATGATTAATATGCCTGTTTCGCTCAGCTATGGACCAAGGCCCACTTGCTGTCTCACCGTTGCATGCTGCTCCCCACCCCGTGGTTGAGGCGTCAGAGAATATTTCGGTACCGTAGTCGTCGCGAAGAATACGATGTACCGAATGGTCAATGTTATCAATCCACCATTGAAGGTCGGGTTGAATGGAAGCAGGTAAGTTCATAAACCTATTATAGTCATCGTGATCTTTTAGGTTAAGGAATTTGCATCTCTCCATCTCCTTTGTATGCAACCAGCCATATTCTATGGCTGGGCAAGACGATACGAGTGTACCTAAAAGTTGAGCAAATGCCCTAATTTTGCATCGTTTCGATTTTTGAAAAGTCTGTAACTGTGATTTTATTCGTATTCTCTTATTTGTAGGCAATTTAAGAAGGAATTTGTGAGAGTCTATGACCATACCCAAAAATTTACAGGTCGTAGAGGGTGTTAATACACTTTTGTCAGTGTTTATGATGAAACCAAGGGAAGTCAACACACGTCTTGTCATATCAATGTTAAACAAACATTCCTGAAAAGTACTACCAAATAAAAGCCAGTCATCTAAATATACAGTGGACAGTAAGCCAGCTGAGCGCAATAGCTTAGCGATAGGTTTAGTTAGTTTTGTAAAAATATATGGCGCTGTGTTGAGACCGAATGGTAAAATGTTAAATTCGAATAACTTGTCCTCAAATGTGAATCGGAGGTATTTTTTAGATTCGTCATGGATTTTTATTAAAAAATACGCGTCTTTCACGTCGATTGTAGCCATATAACAATCTCGTGTTACGAGCTTAAGGGCAGTCCTCAAGTCTTCTAATTTAAAGTGATCTGTTTTGATGAAACGATTTAAATTTTTTAAATTAAGTATAAACCGCCTTTCGCCATTCGGTTTCGGTACTAGAAAAGTGCTAGAAATATACTGTCCATTACATGGAGTGCATTCTGAAATAGCGCCAATTTTAAGTAGGTCGTTTACATTCTGTAAATATTGTGTCTTCTCATGTTCTGTGTACGTAGGTGATATAGGGGCTATATGTTGTACTACGGCCTCACTAAAGGTTATTTTATAACCGTTGATCCACGATAAGATAGTACGATCCTTCGTAATGAGAGACCATTGTTTATAGAACTGAGATAGGCGACCTGCATACTTAACTGTTTCTAGCGGCGGCGCTGCTGGTAACGCAGGCCCGGCTGCGATGATGTCCTCAACGAGTGCGCGGGCGGAGGCGGCGCGCGGGGGGCTGCAGCTCCGCGCCCCAGTCCCGCGGCGCTGTATGGCGGCGCTCGCCCCACACCGCGGTACGCTTGGGGCGGCGCACGGCTGTTTCCCGACCTCGGCGGCGCTGGCTTGAATTTCTTTGTCGCCTTTTTGTTGCCGATCTCGGCTTTCAGTTCTATGCCGGATTTATTGACGGTTTTCGCAGACTTCAAAATCTCTGCCAAGTTCTCGCCGAAAAGAGAAGTATCTATTTTAGTGTTTTTCAGGTGATCTTTCATGTCATTTTTCAGTGAAAATAATATAAAATTTCTCCTTGTTACTGAATCAGCATGTTGTATGTCACACAAAATACGACTTGCATCCATTAGCTTCTGTAGTAATTCAGTATTCTTGGACTTTGAGTTTAGTTGTGTGTTAATGATATCACTAAGACAAGAGATTGCGCTCGTCATCTGTTTTTGTTTAGCCTCAATTCCTTTATCACGCTTCACAGCGGGCTCGGGTAATGCAGCCTTAATTTCCAAATTCATTTTTGGTGCATCAAACTGAGCGCAATTTGAGGGAATGTTGTATTTCGACATAAGTTCTGTACGAGTGTCCCTGCCGAGACCCTCGGTTGTTATATGTGTTAAACGACTGGCGAGTTCTTTACGAATTTCGGGACCGTATTTTACAGAGGTAGTAGGGTCCTCACCTAAAATCTCCAGAATATTACTGTCTAAGTTTACAATTTCAGCTTCCAGCTGTGCATTTTCTACCTGTGCCGGTGTGGTGCTAGGGCCTGGCTGAGGCGACGGCGCGGGGTTAGTGAGAGTACCACGTACTCACAGTTCACTAGTAAGCGATGTAGGTAAATAGTTCGAATACAAAGGAGATCCTTGTATTTGATAATTTCAGAAGGTTAGGTTACAATCCCCAATGGAAGGAACGCCAACCGAGCTTCGATGCGACGAGACGGCCCCAATGGCTGCTCAGATTGCATAATAATTTTCACGTAAATACGTGTTAAATTTTAATTATGCCTAAATAGGCAAAAATAAATGTACCTGATTCGTGCATAGCGACAGGTGAGTCTTCACGTTCCGGTGAACTGTCTCGCCAAGAAGTGCTGTTATTGCGCTTGCGAATTTTTTGCTCCAATTTCCGAATTTTCTTCTTATAGCGTTGAATATCCTCTTCACGTGATTTAGAATGCTTTCTTTTATGCATTTCGCACTTCACAACAAGTCGAAAACACGAAAAAACGATATGCGTGACCGGAGTGGTTGAGCACTTGATTGCGAATGACGCGATAGAAATATGAGCTACGGAGGGGGAATGAGGGGAGGTAGTTCTGAAATAAACTATCCTTTTCTCAACTAAGTGCAGAGTGGTGACACCTATGCGTAACTACATGTGTAATAACATATTGCTTTCAGCTACTAATCTCGAGAATGAGGCGCGAGTATAATTAAAAAATAATAAATCATATATCGAGTTATGATGAATCGAAATTCAGGAATAAAAATGTTAACTTTTCGTTTTTACTATTATAAATCATAGAAGCTAAATTATTAAATTCAAATGTCAACATCAAACGTATATTCTACGCAAAGCGACCTCATCGGATGGATTAACTCTTATAATAACCTCAATCATTATATGTACGTAGGTAGATTTTGTACTTATGTTTTGTATATCTATCTATCCTAATCTATATCTATAACTACTTATTTTAAAAGTCGCTGTCCGCCTCTGTCTGTTTTTCCGGTAACTACTTCTAAAGCATCAAACGATTTGTACGGTTTCCACTGATGAATAGAGTGTTAAAACGACGAAAGTCTGTGTGTACAGTTTGCAGAAACAATTACGAGTTCGTGTAAAGCCGGGGGTGGATCGCCAATGTAATAGGTATAGTACTAAAATCGAAATTACAGTATCTACAGTAAAATCACTGCATTCTATTTTAATATTCGATTCTCATAAAGTAACTGCACATTCTCCATGAAATGAAATTGTGTGTGTTAGGATATATTAGGAAGGAAATTAATAGTACAGTACGAACCAATTTACAAATACAATACAATATGTAATTTTTATTTCTCTATAAAATCTTTGGACCAAGTCGAATTAATTCCGCGATCGCTCATTGTCTAACAGCAATCATAAGAATCAGCAATGTACAATTTAAGACAGGTAGGTATATATTCATAAGATAGACCAAGTCTGTGATTATGGGGATATATCCTAGTATTGCTTGGCACATCTATTTTCAAGCAGTTCTCATTTATAATCTTTCTTTCTTTCTATTATTATAATTAATATTGGATTTAATTGTTATAACCATTAAATTAATTAATTTAATTTAATGAAAATTCCTTTTAAATTTGAATTCATCTGTTGTTCAAACCTGTTCGCGTCTTTGATACATACATACTAGTCAGTACCTAGTACTACTAATTTAATGAGAACAGGGACAAACAGGGAGTAAATAATCAGAAAATATAATATGGAACAAACGGGGCATACAAACTTGGACATAGTGGTTTTTTTTTTGTGGAACAATAATCAGTGGGACGAACCAGGGTTTCTTATTTGGCAGCAGTAACCAATGCTTTTTCAGAAGTGCATTGCAAAATAAGCAGAGGAATGTGGCCGACACAAAGTCTAATGAACAGTTTGCCTGTTTCTGTAATTTACAAAAATAAAGCCATTTTCAATAGAGTTCAGAAGACAAAAACCTCTAAAAAAAGAACACGAATACACTAAAGAACTAGACATTAATCACGCGGTTATTTTCGGACGAAACTAGCAAATCGACCATAGTTATAACGTAATGCGTCAGGAATCTCTGTTATTATCCAGCATTGATTGGAATTGAGGTTGTAGCAATACATAAAAAATATGACATTTCTGGGATATAATATGAAAGTTTGTATAGCAACAAAAACCTGAAATTAATTTTATACCTAGTATAATTAATTTCTAAAATTTGCAAATTTGCGAATTTGCGACATTTTCGGGGGTTGAATTCTTGTAATTACTGACTAAAATCCAAAAATGTTTTTCCATGGAAACATCCTTTTTTTTTGACGAGGAGTAATCCGCTTACAGATCTCCCCGGTGTCTCCTTGCCCTTTGAGCGGGTTGGACCGGGCTCTGCCGAGGCAACAACTCTGATCCACCCCAGGGCAGCCTAGCCATTGCTGACTAGGCTAAAACTCCAATAGGGGATTGCCCGGAGGCACCGAGGCAATCCCCAGACGGGTGACCTTGTGCAAGCGCACATAGTTAGCCAATCATGTGCGCAGGTCCCCTAAGACATTTGAAGACAGCCTTCTCCTGCCCAACCGCCTACGTCTGAGGGAAGCGAGACCGGCCTCTTCCTCTCGCTCCCTCTCAGCTGCCTCCTTCTGCAACATCACGTGTTCGCAGAAGGAAGCAACTGCTTCCCATGGAAACCGTATATAAAGGTTTTTCTAAAATATTGGAATTGCAGGCGTATGTTTTATTATTTTCGCGAGTTGAATAAGTGTCGCGAATATGTTGCGTCACATTCTGCCTTCGGTTATTCGCATTATAGTAAGTTGATAAAACAAATTCTCCCAAATCCCTATTATTGAGTTCCAACGCTCGTACAGCGCCACCTTAACTAGGCTAACCAAATTTAATTTAATTTTGAGCTTCGAACAAATTAGGAAAGTAATTAAAAAATTCGGTATTAATTAAAGAAAATAAATTTCGTGAATAATGTTATTATTTAATATATATAACATCCTCAGTTTTTTTTTTGTTGGTTAGCAAGTCTTATTTCTGTATATTATTTTGTTGCCCAAGAGGGTGACCACCCGTCAAGAAGAGCCGAACGTAAATGCCTAATCAATTTAACGATTAAAACCACGCCACGGGGCGCAGATAAAAAAATATAGCCTGAAGTATATATTTTTAGAATAATTCTAATAATACATTTTCATAATTACATTTTATATTACTACATAATATGGATGTAGTTTGTCAAAAAGAATCGGATAAGAAGATAAAAGTGTATTTTTTAAGACATGTTAATGTATTATCAATCCCATACATTTCGATAGTTCATACATGTACATAAATACATGTTATATATAATATATGTTAGTAAACATATAAACACATGCTATATTTAGATTCTTTGAAAATATGTGTAAAGATATTTGTCATAAGGAGTGAGGTTTTCTCGTATGTTAGTATACATGTCGTGTAAGGTATTAGGCAACATTTTTTTTATTTTAAGATCGTCAAACAGGCTGATGGTCCACTTGATAGTAGGTGGCTACCGTCGCCTATAACACAAGCAACGCCACAGCTGCTGCAAGTGCGCTGCCGACTACAGTAGGATTAAGGATAAGGGATTGGATAGGGAAATGGGCTCTGACATCTCTTACTCGCTCGCCTAAACACACAACAGTATACATTCTTTTATTTCACGGTAGTCTTCTGTAAGAGGTTGGTAAATGCCACCAGACGAGCTGCCCAAATGACTGCGAAACGCGGTATGCCCCGCCACTGCTAGCCAAATCCATATCAGAGTCAATTATGAAAAAATTTAAGTTGGCCTGAAATGGAGCCGGGACCTCTAATACTGAGGGTTACAGCAAGCACCTTCCACTTGCGGATCACTAGGCGTGTGCAAGGGTTTCATCCCTTCGTGGTCGATGTACCTCGATCACGCACGAAGCGTTTCATTTCCACCTTCCTTGTTCGGACTGCTAAGGAGTGGAACTCATTGCCTGCGTCTGTGTCTGTGTGGGTAAGCGTGGTCCACCTTCGGCCGCATCTGCACCTCACATCATGTGAGATAGTGGTCAAGCGCTACCTTGATTTAATAATAATAAAAAAAAAACTACTCATCAACACATTATTAAATTAATGATGTAATCATACATGTATACCGACACGGAGGGCCAAGTCAAAAAGTCATCAGAAAAATACTAAAACAAAACACGTATATAAATACATGTTATTATATGTCAATATTTTGTATTTTACATTTTTTATGATCGAATATAGAATTTTGTGATCAGTTCAATATCCATCGCATATTGGACTCCAGACTATTGCGATCCAATTCGATTATGCTTCTAGATGGGGAAGATATGTCAGGTTTATTTTTTCTACGTGATGAATATAACTCCGACTAGAGAAAAATATATAAATATATTTTCTCAAACATGCTTGGCAATGTAGGCATTCTTGTACTAAAAACAAACCACGAAGTTTGTAATTCTTGGCTTATGTATTTCTTTCTCGGCCTAGGCCAAGAATGTTGTATGAAAATTCATTCCTGGCCGCTTCTCAGCCCGATGAAACCCGAAGTTTCACGAGTCTTCACGAACGCGCCCGCCCGCCGCTGTCACAGGCGTAGTAGGCGGGGGCGAGCGCACGCTCTTTTCATGACTGGGCTGTATGGCTGTTTCCTTTGCACTCATTGAAAATAAAAAATAAAAAAGGCGGGAAAGCAGACTTTTTCAGTATCTACCTAAATATTTATTGCTTTTAGTAAACATTTGCGTTGTTTTATTCTAAATAAAACTGTGTATATGTAAATTAATTTTTTATTATTTTTTTCATATTATACAATTTTTTTGCATTATCACGTGTTTCCTCACATTTATTGAGAAAAGCACTATACCAGCCTCGACCGGAATGAGGATTGCCGGACTCAGATCTTTATCAAGGCCTCGCTAAAGCTCGGCCTTGAAACCACTTCGTCCGGCAATCCTTCACTTCCTGGACTCTGCAGTAATGTACTATTCCCAGAAACATTCATTGTTGGGCAATATTTTAATACATGAAAGAAGCTTGTGATGTTTACTATGAGATTGAAACCGGGTTTATGTGCGGTTGGCCTTTGTAATTGGAATGTATTTGCATTGCAGTAGTAACAACCAAGACATAATAACGTAATAATGGTATTAGAGAGTTAACACATAAAGTAAGAATAGAATGTTTTGTCTGTAAACAATTAAGATTCACAAAGAGATAACAAGGATTTGGTTTCGTTGTAGTTTCATTATTAACGTACTTGTTGCTAGCACTAAAATATTATTTCAATAACACGCTGCTCGAAGTTCAAAATAAGAATTGGCCAGTACTAAAAATGGCGCTGAAACGTGGTCTCTAACTATGGGCCTCGAAAGAAAGCTCAATGTCGTTCAAAGAGCTATGGAGAGGGTTATGCTCGGGGTTACACTGCGCGATCGAATCAGGATTGAGGAGATACGTAGAAGAACGAAGGTTACCGACATAACCCGAAGGATTAGTAAGTTGAAGTGACAGTGGGCAGGTCATATAGTACGGAGAACCGACGGTGGGGGCCCGAAGGTTCTCGAGTGGAGGCCAAGGACCGGCAGGCGCAGCGTAGGACGTCCACAAGGGCCACGGGTCGATAGTGCATCCGGACTTCTTCTGACCGATCCTTTTGGAAGATTACGGCTAAGATGATGAAGATGATGACGAAACTAAATATGACCAAGTTGAAAAAACTGGAAAAAAAAACCCCAAAACAAAATACCTACCTCTAGTAAACTTTTTAAGACAATATTTACGCCTAACAGGAATACTTTTAACGCAAGAACATTTATAAATAATGAACACTGCCTTCATGAAATACATTTTTAGTAGGTAAGTAAGAATTTGCTAATAAATCTCAAAGGCTCACAGAAAAGGTTTTCACGAACATTTGGGAATACTGTCTGCCACTTTAATTCTACTTTTTTCTATTATCGCGTCCTTTTTTCTTAGGTGTTAAAACATTTATTGTTCATAAATATACTTATATTTTTGTCAGGCGTAAAATTTTTATTTTTAGATAATCATTTGGAGGCAATATTTTTTTCTTTATGAAACGATCAGTTGAGTAGTTAAGGCGTGAAAGTGTAACAAACAAACTAACTCACTTTCGCATATAAGTATAATATTAATCGGCTCGTTAGATGTACGCGAAAAATTTCTTGTGGCGCGCGCGTAGTAGCCGCATACTATTATTTATTCGCAGCAAAAAATTGTCTAGGCTGTCTAGGCTGCCGCCTCTATGTTGGCGTGGTGCGGTCCATGGCCCTGTACGGGGCCCCCATCTGGGTGGACCGCCTGACCGTCCGTAACAGGTCCCTTTTTCGCGCGCCGCAACGGGCCATGGCGGTCAGGATTGCGAGAGGGTACCGCATTATCTCTTTTTTGGCTGGCACCCCTCCATGGGTGCTGGATGCCGAAGTGCTGGCGGCGGTGTACCACGAAGTTGCAGACGCGCGGTCGCATTACTGTAGAATTTCCTTTTTTTTTTCGCGCCTTTTCTCTCAATAGAAGCAGTGCATTATGTATAAATAAGTAATTTTATATGTATATATATATATATGTATGTGTATGTGTGTATGTATGTGTATATGTATATGTGTGTGTATATATGTATGTGTATGTATGTATGTGTGTATGTATGTATATAGTAATTTATAAAGTAAGTTTGTATGGTGTCCAATGAGTCACATACGGTGCTGGCTGAAAATCAGCGCTGTAGGTGTTTGTCAGCACCTTAGCACAATGCTGAGCCAGTATCCGTTTCGCTGCCGCGAGGACACACACACACGTTTTTTACATTATTATTATTTTTTTCCCTGTTTTTGTACATAATGTGTCCTTAGTGCAGTGAATAAAAGTCTTTCTTTCTTTCTTTCTTTTGGCATCGGAGGAGGTCGTCAGGTTGAGGAGATACTCCCAGACGATCCTCCTCGAAACCTGGAAAGACAGGTTGGCGGTGCCTAGTGCGGGCCGCCCCACGATCGAGGCCATTCACCCCTCCCTTGAGGCATGGCTGGCAAAGAGGCGCGGGGCCCTCACGTTCCGCCTGGTGCAAGTACTCTCGGGGCACGGTTGCTTCGGGCGTTACCTTCACCGAGTAGCCGTGAGAGAGCCAACTGAGGAATGCCACCACTGTGGCTGCGCGGTTGACACTGCGCAGCACACTTTGGCTGAATGCCCCGAATGGGCAGAGCAGCGCGCTGCTTTGTCCCTCGTCGTGGGCGCCGACCTCTCGCTGCCGGCCGTCGTGAAAGAGATGGTCGGCAGTGACCTTGCGTGGCAGGCGATGCTCACGTTTTGTGAGCACGTCATGTCGCGCAAGGAAGCGGCGGAGGCAACGGGAAGAGGATCCCCTCTCCCAACCGATCCGCCGGAGAAGGCTCGGGCGCAGGCGGATGGCTTATATCCGCCGCCTTCCCCCTTGACCAGCACCTGGGCGGTAGTCTTCCCTTAGACTACCGCCCGTTGTGAGGTCCCCGAGATGGCCGGCGTACCTCCGCTTTCGGGTACGCCGAGGTTCTGACAGGGAGCGTAGTTCTCCCCGCGCTGAACAGCCGTGGCGGGTCGCCGAAGTTGTACAACAACGTTCCTGCGACCCCGCCCATCTACGGCCGCGCTAGAAAGTCGTTGGGTTTTAGCCGGTAGGAGTCCGGCATAACCCACAGCGTCCCCTTTCGCTGCTGGGTATCCATGATGGATTTCCCAACGTAAAAAAAAAGGCGGTCTAGGCTACAAATTCATATTCCGCCTACCGAGCGGCCATCGGGTGGTAACTACACGATCGGTCGGCGCGCTCTCTCGTTCAAATATTCTGATGAAGATTCTTTGAAATTAATTTTACACAATTGCAAGAAAGCTTATATTTCTATAACAACAAATCGCCTCGTGGTGACGAAATAATTCGTGTCATATAAACGCGCCCTTAGGATATGTTAACTAATAAAAAATAATTAAGAACTCATCCGGGCTTCGAACGATTATATTTAAATAAAGAGAAATTTAACCTACCTTAAATGGCCTTAAACCTTAACATATCTTAAATACCTTAAAATAATTGTAACTTTCAGCTCGAATTTTTTGTGTATATTTTTTTTATATATATCTTGTGTTTAAATTTATAAGACTATTTAAAAGTTTTAAATAAATAGACTTGCGTTGCTTTGTAAACAAAGATTTATGTCGAATTACATGATATACCTATATACAAGAATATATCTAATTAAATTATTTACTTATGACAAACGTTTATTTTATATGAACATTATTTTTTTAACAATTCATGACAGTCGATGATGACAACAATTGCTTTTACAAACTCGTTGGCTGCCACCAACAAATTACTTCATAGAAATTATATAGTAAGAATAAATATTAAAATTAGAGAAACATACAAAGTTTCTTTATACCTAGTTCTTACACCTAAATGAAGTTACTTCAAACTTTAAACTCTTGTACCGTATTCTGTGGTTCTACAGAAATATGTCAGGACACATAGGATATGAATGAAGTCTCAAAAAATAAAAAGTTATAAAACATATGCCCTTTTACACATTCGGCAAATGTAATTTAAAATAACTAAGAAATATATTCAGATATATATAAACTACTTTTCTATTGTGAAATGCAATGTAATTTCTACTCATTGCTTTGTGAAAGATTGAAAATTTTGAAAATAGGTGGCTACCGTCACCTATAATAAAAGAAACGCGACTGGTGCTGCAAGTCACTACCGGTCATAGTGGATTAAGGATAAGGGATTAGGAAAGAATACTCACTGAAACACAACAGCACACATATTGATATTTCACCGTGATTTTCTATAAGGGAGTAAGGGAGTGGTTATTGCCGCGAGACGGGCAGCTTAAATGACTGCGAAACGCAGTGTGCCCTGCCACTACTTTAATTGCTTACTTAATATTAATTAAACTTGTCATTAAAGAAAAGTTTAGTGACGACCCGTTGGATGAGTGGTTAGCCGGGGGGTTCGATTCTCGGCAGGGTCGACTTCGAAAATGAACTTTTTAAATTTGGTTCTGGTCTGGATCTGGAAAGTAATGGCAGGGCACACTGCGTTTCGAAGTCATTTGGACGGCCCGTCTGGCAGCAGTAACCAGCGTGAAATAACAGTACGTGTGCTGTTGTGTTTCGGTGAGTGAGTAAGGGATGCCAGACCACATTTCTCTAACCTTTCCCAATCCCTTATTCTTAAACCTACTATGGTCGGCAGCGCACTTGCAGTACAATTAATTCAATGAAATTTAATTTTTTTTTGTTGTCTCTACATATAGAGGAGTGTGTAGAGACAACATAAGTGTAAAACTAAAAGATGTGCCGTCATTTATAATCCTAGTGTTTAAAGGTACGGGTAATCTTGTGTTGACTATGAGATTATAGCACAGCTGAGTGCGCCGCCAAGGTGCGCAACAAAGCAGCGTTCCTCGCTTAGGGAACCGTTAGTAATTCGATTTTAAACTCCGTTCATAGAGGTATTTAACTGTCGGTGGGACGTTATTATGAAATTGCTGCTATTAATATTACTTACTATACATAAATACACAGTTCATTCACATAAGCTAGTTTTATGTGAAAAAAAAAACAAGAAATCCATTTCGTACACATATGTTTTGGCATTAGGAGTACAAAATTACTAACATCTTTCAAAGGAAAATTTTGATAAAATCAAAATTTTATCAAAATTTCCGATTTCAGATAAATCGGAAAATTTTGATTAATTTTGTTCTTGTATGCACAATATATTTTAAGTTTGAAATTTTATTTATTTATTTAATATAATTACTTCACAGTTAATAATAAATTCATACACTCGAAGCTTCTTAACGAAAAACATACAAAAATTAGAACAACGACTATGCTATAAAATATTATTAATGAATATTTATTATTGCAATGCTAATCGCTAATATCACTAAAGGCAGAGATCAGTGTAAAACCATTTTTTTAATGATAATACACCACAATTAAACGCATATTGCACGAATAAAATATGTAATTACAAATATTGGAAAAACCACAAACATATACAATTTTTAATTTAAAATTGCAAAAAAAAAACAAGATAGTGAAAAAGGAAATCCTCTATTATTTGGTTAAAACAAAGAGAAATACCTACACTGCTTCTTTTCGGCCGAGTCTATTAGGGACGTTTAAATCTTGTAAATGGGTTGCGTAAATAGCCTTTGATAGATAATGGATACCTTAGTAGACGATTCTTGCAAGTATCAAGACGTAATAAGGTGAGATTATCTTAAATGTTTACCAGATCCGGCTGATATACATTTCTATGTACCTGCCAATCAATTTCATACATTTATTTGTACGGTCAGTTACGTAATCGTTTCCAGTTCAAACAAATTATGACGTAAATTCAAACTTACACATTACATAAATTAAATATAATTTATATAAAAAGTAATATAATACTGTGTAGGTAAAGGTTGAACTCATATTATTGTCATCATGTTATTGTCGACAGCACAACAATTTAAGCAAGATAAACTGCTCTTACTTGCACAAAAATAAGAGTATAGTACCTGGCAAACTTCTGGGCCATCTCGTAAGGTGGTGGGGGAAAGTTTGCGAAATAAACAAAAATATTGTTTCATTGAAAAACGCTATTTTTTTATTACTGGGTTTTTATTGATTGAGCTAATAACGTTTTAGTTGGTGGTATAGAGAGAAAAGAGATCACGAGAGACAAAGAGACCTATTTTTCGTTTCTGCGCATTCAAGGTCGTTTGTCCAAGAAGTTTGCCGGCTACTATAATAAGAATACAAACTACTATTCTAACACTTTCTTTGTAACAGGGTGTTTGTGTCATGGAATTGACACGATTATATACACCTATATAGTCTCAGTAATCCTACTAAATATTATAAATGCGAAAGTTTGCGAAGATGTATCAATGTTTGTTCTTCAATAACGCTAAAAAGCGACTGAACGGATTTGGATGATTTTAGGCACACAGATAGTTTATTACCTACCTATTAACATATATGATGGCACCCAATTCTTTCCCTCGGGAACCTAATATTTTTCCAGGATAACAAGTATCCTATATGTTAAACCAGTTAATTAACTAACTGTGTCCCAAATATCATCAAAATTAGTTTAGCCATTTTTGCGTGAAAGTGTGACAAACATTCATACATCCTCATAAATTTTCGCATTTATAATATTAGTAGGAAGAACAGTAGGATTATTCAAAGCGGACGTAATCATAAATGAAACTAACACAAAAAACGCGAAGAGTAATATAGGTTTGTATTTCATATAAAATATAGCGAGGTCGTTCACGCTTCACTACAGTTTCACAAGTTACGTTATAAAACACTAACACAACATTAAACACGAGTTACTTGCTTGCTTGTTCAAAGGGGGGACCGCTGAGCCTTACACAATGCGGTTGCGAACATTGATCACAATATCGCATATTATATTTATAACACCAGTATTTTACTGCAAATAGAGACAATTAATTTCAGTAATTAACAGTGCAGCGGGGGCACCAAGACAAATTTTATTCAATAATCTTTAAAAATAATACTGTTAGGTACTTTGATTACCTTAATTCATTTGGTCTTCTTGTCATCTATACTTAACTCATACCAACTTTCATATTTGTTCTTATAGGATTGTTCTCACAGAGCAGTATATTAATTTTAATAAAATAGCTGAGCCCGCAACTTCGTACTCGAGGTATCCGGCTTAGAGCGTAACTTTTTTGTTTGTAAGCCGATTGGAATGGAAAATGTTACGGGAAGTTTGCTACATGAGTGAAAACCGCATTCAAATCGGTGAGAACAATCCTATCCTTAAACCGTTAGTAATTCGATTTTAAACTCCGTTCATAGAGGTATTTAACTGTCGGTGGGACGTTATTATGAAATTGCTGCTATTAATATTACTTACTATACATAAATACACAGTTCATTCGCATAAGCTAGTTTTATGTGAAAAAAAAAAAAAAACAAGAATGCCAAAACATTTGGCATTAGGAGTACAAAATTACTAACATCTTTCAAAAGAGATATAGATCGGAAAATTTCGATTAATTTTGTTCTTGTATGCACAATATATTTTGGGTTTGGAATTTTATTTATTTATTTAATATAATTACTTCACAATTAACCATAAATTCATAGTACACTCGAAGTTTCTTAACACAAAACATACAAAAATGAGAACAAGAGAACAACGACTATGCTATAAAAAAATATTAATGAATGTTTATCATCGCAATGCTATCGCTAATATCACTAAAGGCAGAGATCATTGTAAAACCATTTTTTTCTATACTATACGGCCAAATGATAATATGCCAAAATTAAACGCATATTGCACGAACAAAACTAACATATGAGCTATTTACATATAATATTGTTTTGATGTATATATATGTATTTCTTGTATGTGTGTGTACGAAATAAATTTTTTTCTTTCTTTCATTCTTATTCTCTAATAATGTAATTACAAATACCTATAGGAAAAACCACAAACTTAAACAATTTTTAATTTAAAATTGCAAAAAAAGATAATGAAAAAGGAAATCCTCTATTATTTGGTTAACACAAAGAGAAATACCTACACTGCTTCTGTTCGTCCGAGTCTATTAGTGACGCTTAAATCTTGTAAATAGGTTGCGTAAATAGCCTTTGATATGATAATGGATACCTTAGTAGACGATTCTTGCAACTATCAAGACGTAATAAGGTGAGATTATCTTAAATGTTTACCAGATCCGGCTGATACATTTCTATGTACATTCCGTGACGTGTGCCAAATCAATGTCATACATTTCTTTGTACAGTCAGTTACGTAATCGTTTCCAGTACAAATTTTTTTGTACACCGTTTTGTTTGTAAGCCGATTGGAATGAAAAATGTTACGGGAAGTTTGCTACATGAGTGAAAACCGCATTCAAATCGGTTAAGCCGTTTCAGATATTAGCGTGCACAAAGCAAAGACAAACAGACAAAAAATCTATGACCTCGGTAACATAACATCTACAGACACGGCTCGTTTACGATTTTATTATATGTATCGAATAGACAATTGTAGACAAGTAAATCGTGTGCCTAATTCTCCTTTTAAAAGGGTTTCAGATTTTAGACTATATACCTACATAAATTTTGAAAATATGAATAGTACAAAAGTTATGTTTTATAAAAAAAAAGATGAATGCCTTTTCTATGAAATTTAAAGAATTTGACGGATATATGTATATTATCTTTTAATTAAAATTAAAAACGAAAATAAAAAGTATATGTATATATATAAAATAAGTATATAAAATACACTTTATAAAGGGTTTAAAAACATTTTATATGCGTTTTTAAGTAAATTAAAAAATCAAATTTAAAATTTAGTACAAATCGGGATTTATCGAACGGTAAAGTCAAAGATAACACAACCCGGGGGATTAGTAAGATGAAGTGGCAGTGGCGGAGAAGTGACGGCCGCTGGGCCGGAGATTCTCGAGTAGACCGACCGTCGCCATGGACCGACTAGCGTAACAGAGACCCACAAGGTGGACAGACGACCTGATAAGAACCGCGAGTTGACCTAGATCCAGTCCCTTTGAAAAATTAGTGTGGAGACCTTTATTTAGCTGAGATGATGACAGTCAAGATGCATAGATATATTTTTTTACTTAATTTTCATGACACCGAAGTCTTATGAATTCGGATTGTTTATGAATATGAACTCAGGGATGGTAGTAAAATCTGCACAATTACTGAAACTGCTGTCAATGTTGAAGTGTTTATTGAAGGTTCAACTACTATTAAAATCGTACCTTTTTTTCTCGAAATGTAAAGTGATTAAGTCAATTCCATCTCAAAAATTGCGTGTTTTAGCAATTTAAAGTCTGTCTAACCATATAATTAAATCATTTGGAACAAATTTATAAAGTAAAATATAGTAAATAGAAAAATAATTAAAATAATTTCTTAGTAGGGTACCTCAAAAATTAATTAAAGTTTACAAAAAGCATCTAGCGATTAAATCTGTTTTCATCTCTAAAGTCGAGGCAGTAATTTTCCGTGAAAATTAATATTATAAGACAATCATTAAAGGTCTTATTAATAATTAAATGCAAACAAACTTCCCGAGTATCATGCCAAACTAAATATAAAGGAGAAAAAAGTATGGTGAGTCATTTGAGAAAAGAGTAACTCATAACCTCATAAAGAGTAACTCATCTGCTTTTTTTTTAATATTTAATTATACTCAACAAACTCGGTGGTTACGAAACACTAAAATAACTCGATTAATGATTGTTAATAACGATGATGGGAGAAAAATTGTTATTAAAATAGTCTCAAACGCCCTTACTTACTAAATGTGAACGTAGTCGTAATAAAAATATAAAGACAACCAATATTGCTCACAATATGACACGCAGTTGGAACCACCCATGTCTCGTCATTTACTAATATTTGCTTAGTGTAACAAGTATTTCTGTGCTATATTAAATTGATAGAACAACTTTCGTATTTCAATGGTTAAACTCTCAAATCAGAATATGATATTTATCTATATACCAATTTCGTTATAAAGAGACAGAAGAGCGATGGGTTTATAAGGTTATTTGTGTGTGAAGGGTAATCTCCGTAAATACTATGGTAAACTACGGAATTAAATAGGGGCCGATTTGAAAAATTCTTTCACTATTTGAAAGATGGACTATTCCAAATGGACAAAAGCATATATTATTGTATACTAGCGACCCGCCCCCGGCTTCGCCCGTGGTGCAATTTTTATATATATGAACATTCCCCGTTTATCCCTATTTCCATTAGTGAAAACCGAATTAAAATCGGTCTACCCGTTCACGCGTGATGCCGTGACCAAGGGAAATGGGGATTCATTTTTATATATAGAGATAGAGATAATATCCCACCCGTTCGCCGGGTTTTCCCGGGCGAATCACACGGACGAACCAGAGACGCGTCGGTCTAGGTATAAATATAAAAAATGGATATTTGAATTTAATTTAAGTGGATATGTACTTTTGTTTCACCTCTAATTTCTTTTAATAAAAGTGACTATTTGGAATGATTTCCGGAAAGTTTATATTATTTATTTTCTAATTGGTAATGTATGTAAAACATGCTAATGTTTTACATATATGGTCGTAAAAGCGTTCAATTGATTTTGTTATGTAAATATTAATTACCTTAATCGATTAATGTATAAAAACTGCACATTAATTAATTTTACATTTGTAAAGCTGCTAGTAATATTAAAACTATAGTAATTTTCAAATTCGGAGTCCTCGGATAAATTCATTTCTCAGTTTAGTTCTCAATGGAGATTAGTATAAACAAACCGACAGACATAAATATTAAAAATAGTTTTTGTATATTGTTACTCTTCTTTTATCGCCCGCTTCCAATTTTGGAATTCAATCTGCAGTCTATTTCACTGCTTTAATGTACATACATATATATGTATAGATGATTTATTATATAGAATGTATAGATGATTTCATAGAAAAATAAACTGTAACGATTTCAAAACGAAGTTATTCGTTGTGTATTTCTCATTAACCGCAGAAATTTTCGATTAAACTCCCTAAGTAGTAAAATCAAACCAACTTCAATAAGAAACTTTGTTTCCAACTCGAACGTAAAACAGCAATGTTTTACAGATTCAGCGTACTCGTAATACCTACCAAAAGTATTTCCATGGCATCGTTCAAAACTGACCCTCAGTGATTAATCAAGAGGAAACCAAATGCCCCGAAAAGGTTCACAAAGAGACCACTTAAGGATTAAGAATCCCAACTCATTTTCGGAACAACTGGCAGAGATTGAAATTCGTCTACATTTTATTGTATTAACTTACTCGTAAGTATACAAAAGGTCTGTCGGGTTGAGTTAAATTTAAAACGACATTTTCTTATAGAATCAAAATGTTTCTTTCTTGATAACTTTATTTTTGTAAAGGTTGTTAGTCCAGTTGATGGTAGGTGGCTACCATCAGTATCATCGTCTATAACACAAGCTACCCCACAGGTGGTATAAATGCGCCACGGGCCACAGTAATATTATGAATAAGGAATTAAGAAGATAAATGGCCTCTGGCATCCCTTACTCATTCACCGAAACATGACATCACACATGCTGTTATTACACGGTGGTCTTCTGTAAGGGACATGTTACTGCCGCTAGATAGGCTCCCTAAATGACATCCATTACAATTTTGAAAAGTACATTTCCAAAATTGGCACAGTTAGGCATCGAATCCGGAAACTTTCTTTTTATGTAAAATTCGACAGAGAGGCTGGTCGGCTTGGTTACTTGTTGGTACGTGAAATTTATAAGACAAGGAATAAGAGAATGGACTATGGCATCCTTTATTTACGTATCGAAACACAACAATACATGTCCTGTTATTTCACGGTGGGCTTCTGTAAGGAGGTGGTTACTGCTGTTAGACGGGTACTTGTTTTGCCACTACTAACGATGAGTGAAGTTTACATCTATAAAAATAGTGTTTCAGTAAGTCAAATCAACATAAGAATAAGTAATACTACCTAGAAGGGAATCTCTTGGAATTTCTTTTGATGTCGTGCAAAAGTCGACAAAATAATCACCAAGAGCGCGTCTCTCCCCGTGAAACCTTTTCAGTGTATACGTCGAATATAGTGCGCGTAGGGTTGTCACAACAGCAAAACGATAATATAAAAGTGAATCTAGAAAATTAATGTAAGTATATTAATACTGCTCCAGAAGGAGACCGTACCTCATATTTTCGAGTAAATTAATACACGTGTATATTCTATATATTTGAGCCTAAACGACTTAATGAATTTTAACATATTATAAGGTGTTACAATATCTAAAAGAGTGTTATATTTATAACAATTAATAAATATTATATCTAACAAGAAAAAAAAGAGTGATAATGAAAAATATATAACTGACATAGTATAGGGTATTAAATAAAAGTAATAAAATCAATTTCTAATATTCAAATATTCAATTCAATATAATACACACACGACCGAAGATTATTAAAATTTTATTTCTTTTAATGGTATACCAATAACCTCTTTTTGTGTATCTATGGTTTTTCGAGAGATATACTTTTAAAAGTAAAGATTAAAGCGAAGTGTTTCTTTTATATTTCATTGCTATTCAAATTGAAATCGCAAAAATTTACAAGATTTTTAATTTTGAATCAACTCTGCCAAAGACCTTTAAGTTAAAATCATCTCGAGAGATCTTCATTTGCGAAAGTGTTTCATTGTGGATCTTTCTGACAATTGCCTCGTCGCTAATTATTTTAGAGCTCCATCTTGGGGTGTATTGTTAAATGCGATGTACTCTTCATAAAAGGTTTCCATTTCCGCCATAGAAATGAGTTTTCATAAAAGGAATGAATGAATGTTTTCAAGGCGTATCGAGCATGAATTCAGCATTAAAATGAAGAAAAGAATTGGAGTGATGACTATTATAAACCAATAAGCGAATTCGTGAAATAACAGACGACCGCCATGACATATTAACAGCACATATGCTGATTACTGAGTGTGTGTACGGAGTGAGTAAGAGATACCGGATTTTAGTCCGCTATTCTAATCCCTTAGCTTTTACTATATTTCTTTACCCTATTAACCCTTCACCCTTCGTTACGCATTATCCTACTTACCGTCTCTACCTTTTTGATAAATGTTTAACAAAGACGTCCTACAATCCTTCTAACAATACCCCTTCTAATGAGCTGTCTACTAGTCCACCACACACATTTATAAAAACATACATCCTATTATAATATTATAAATGCGAAAGTGATTTTCTTTATTTCTTACGCTATTTATTCTTACGCTTTCTTCCTCAACCGATCATTGTGAAAAGTTATGAGATTAACAGCTAGAAAAAAGTACTGTTCCCGAGGGATCAATTAAAAATACAAAAAAAAATCAACGCATGGCAGAAATATATGAGCAGTTTGGATAAATTATTGCTCGCGTATATTTTTTGTCATACGCAATTTTTTTTATTTTTCAAAGCAAAATAAAAAAAAATTACGCGCAAAAACTAGTACAGTAGTAAGTATAGTTGGCGGTAAACTTGATGGTAAATGGCTACCGTCTTCCAGAATTACAATCAAAACCAGGTGGTATGGATGTGCACTGTCAAAGAGTAATTGTACTAGATAACGGATACTCACCTGGTACCTAGTATCTCTTACTCGTGCAGTTTAGTTATTTCACGGTAATCTTATACATAAAAAAAATAAGACGAATTAATAGAAGTTTTCTTTCTGCCATAACGGCAATGTTTCATAAATTATTCATTACTTTTCTCAAGTTTATTTCGCAGTAAACAGTTGTATGAGATCCTTTGTTAATATTTTTAATATTTCTATGTAGAGAGCGAATATTTTGCCTCGGTCCAAGCAGATCAGACAGAGTTTTCAATTGCGCTTTGTTTGCGGATCGGGACTTTCGTCTTTCTTTTAATATTTCCATTCTCTTGCTTCTGTTCGAATTGCGAATGGGAAAGAATCGGTTTGTCTGGGTCGTAATTTAATATTATTAGGTCCGTAAATCAAATTTTACTTTGCCATTTTTATCCGTGAAACGTTTGCCGAAAACTCGATAAAATATTGTATTAAGTAAGTGAAATTCAATGATACTTATTTGCAAAATGGAAATTAGGGTTCGGGAATAAAATATAAATTTTTAATATTCTCAGTTTATTGATGATATACCAATTTGAGTTTAATTTTTTTTAAATCCAGAGCAGCGATATTGCTATTGTATACTCTCCCAGGTTTTGTTGGATTTGTGAGGATTTAAAAATTTATAGACGAGAGATACACATTTATAGACAACCTTTCTTCTTCTTCTCTCAGTGCCATCTCCTATCGGAGGTCAGCTATCATCATGGCTATCCTAACCCTCGAGACGAAGCGGCAGCTCGAAACAGCGATCTGGTACCTCGGCCATACCACTCGCAGAGATTCTTGAGCCAAGAAGTACGTTGTCTGCCCGGCTTGCGTAGGTCTAAAGGTCTAAAATTGACGGCAAACACTTAGAGGAAGACTAGTAAGCAAAGAGATTTAGATGGTGGCCCTTTGGAGTCCGGTGACCATGGCGTAGTTGCAGGAATTGACGAAGGCTGGCACTCTATCACAGTAAAAGTCTTCACCACTCTCCGGACTTCACAAGTGGCGTTAGAGCATGTAAGGCACGCATGGGTGGCGCTCTTAAAGTGACTAAGCACTTGAAGATGTCCACAAAACCTGAGATTTACATTTGGACAACATCCAGACTTCAATTATTCGCTTCCTCGTTTTCCCTCAAGTGTGTTTCGAACTTATAAACCTCATCTGATTTGATTAGAACTGTGTTAGTATTGTCCTTTTGAAAATATAATTAAAAATCTAAAAAAAAACTTACGTTACAAAGGCGAAAAGTTTGTTGGTTACGCTTTCACGCCTAACTAATCAACCGATCATCGAGAAATCTTGCATACAAGTTCTTTCCTTCCCTTCAGAAAAAGTACTATCCCAGGGATACGGATGAAGGTGCAGGTAAAAGCTAGGTATAAATAACATTTTTCTTCCACTCAAATATTCATCAAAGCTTTGTAAAGCCCCACATTTGCAGGTACAGTGCACGTAATACTACAATTTATCAAATTCTCATTTGATTTGATTACATATTACATTAATTATTCATTTGATTGATTACATTATGTTATTATGTTCCCAATTGTCCGACAAAAACGAGCCCGTTGGATCAGTGGTTAGGGTGCTTGCCTTAACGCTCTGTTCTAGGGTTCCCGGGTTCGATTCGTGGCAGGGTCAAGTTTGAAAAATCAACTTTTCAAATTTGGCTCTGGTCTGGATTTGGAAAGTAGTGGCAGGGCACACTGCGTTTTCGCAGTCATTTGGGCAGCCCGTCTGGCGGCAGTAACCACCCCCTTACAGAAGACCACCGTGAAGTAACAGCACGTGTGCTGTTGTGATTCGGTGAGTGAGTAAGGGATGCCAGAGCCCATTTTCCTATCTCCCTCCTAATCCCTTATCCTTAATCCTACTGCAGTCGGCAGCGCACTTGCAGCAGCTTTGGCGTTGCTTGTGTTATAGGCGACGGTAGCCACCTACCATCAAGTGGACCGTCAGCCTGTCTGCCGACCTTAATATAAAAAACAAATTCCACATATCACCACTTATAATATAGTACAAGAATAACATACTATATTATGAATAACATATTGAATATGAATACATTTTATACCTTTCAGAAGAGATTCTTCAAACTGTATTGAAAGCCTATCAAAATACTTTACGCTTTTGGAAAATATTCAAAATATATATTTTGACAACCCGTTGGATGAGTGGTTAGGGTGCTGGCCTTAACGCTCTGTTCCAGTGGTTCCGGATTCGATTCCCGGGAGGGTCAACTTTGTAAATAAACTTTTCAAAGTCAATCCCACTATGTTCGGTAGTGCCTATGCAGAACCTGTGGCGTTGCTTGTGTTATAGGCGACGGTAGCTACCTACCTTCAAGTGGACCGTCAGCCTGTCTGTCGACTTTAACATAGAAAAAAAGAAATGAACGGATAAACAGACGCAGGTATATACGAGTAATTATATTAGTTACGAGAATCTGAATTCCGAGGATAAATATTTGCTTTTACTATTCAACGATTACAGAAAAATATCTCTGAAAATATATTGTGCAAGTTTTAATACTAAGAAATGAAGCTCAATGTCGTGGGTCTTGACAGAGGATTACAAAGCTTTGTTAGTAGAAAACGACTTTGGATATTCAGATTTAATAATAAGTTACTCAATAGCTTAACAGAGCCGATATTGTTTTAATTATTTTAATCAAATTCCAAAATAAGTAGACGATAAATTGATAACATGATTGATCACTATCATTGTAACTGGTGACCTGGCAATTTTTTACCGATTTGTCATTTTCGTTACAAACTGTTGTCACTTTTGAAGCCAAATTTGGAAGCAGTTCGTTGTATTAAAAAGATTATAGTAAAAAAATAATAGTTGATTTTAATTTTTAATAATTTACTAGCTATGATTTCCTAGCTACGTCCCATTGTTTCAGCCCTTCTGCTTATAAGTGTCATAGCGTTTTATCTATACTATACTTAATATTACTCGTATAAAACTGAAGAGTTTGTTTGTTTGGTTGGTTGAACGCGCTAATCTCAAGAACTACTGGTTCGAATTGAAAAATTCTTTTTGTGTTGGATAGTCCATTTATCGAGGAAGGCTATAAACTACATAACATCACGCTACAATCAATAGTATTATATATAAGCGGTCCACGCGCACGCCGCCGCCGTATGGGCCGCAGCGAAGCGTGGCCGAGTTCATCTAGTGATGATATAAAACACAAAAAGACTATTTAAAATCCGACTAGTAGTTCCAGAGTTTAAAGCGTTCAACCAAACAAACAAACTCTTCAAATTTATTGTAGAAATTTATTACAGACCCTATTTCACTAAAAAGGAGGTCTAAGCTTCATTATAGATTTTTTTTTTTTTTTTTTTATAATGATAGATCAAGCATTTGACCGCAGTCTCACCTGATGGTAAGTGATGACGCGATCTAAGATGGAGCATGCTTGTCTATTAAGAACCGATTCACTCGCGACTTGACTTGACATTGAAATAAAGAGACCATCCATCAAATGTAACTAAAGTATAATGTGTAATGTAACTGATTTTCGTAATATGTAATGTATTACGAAAATGCTATAGGTATAGAGTGTATTGACAAGCAATGAAGGTGTATGGGTAGGGTTTGGGTCCGTAAGTGGTTTCCAGTGTTTCTAGTAAAACAGTACATTTAACCCCCCGAATAATGCGAGTATACTTACTTCAGTTTTTTTTTTTTTATTTCACCCATTAGTATATTAATTATTAATTTAATTATAAAATACAAACTTAATGTAGAAATATTTTTTAGTAATTATTTTTCATCTCTTTCCTATACACCCCCTTACAGAAGACCACCGTGAAATAACAGCACGTGTGCTGTTGTGTTTCAGTGAGTGAAGTAAGGGATGCCAGAGCCCATTTCCCTATCCCTTCCCAATCCCTTATCCTTAATCCTATTGTAGTCGGCAGCGCACTTGCAGCAGCTTTGGCGTTGCTTGTGTTATAGGCGACGGTAGCCACCTACCATCAAGTGGACCGTCAACCTGTCTGCCGATCTTAACATAAAAAAATACAAGATACATATTGTGAACATCTCAATATCATTAATAGGTTGCATAGCTTGAGAAATATTACAACGTTGTCATAAGCTAATTCAACAAACTTTCTAATATTTTTTTTATATTTTTGTAAAGAAACTTTGTACATTTCTCATATTTTAATATTTACATTTATGCCATTCTTATAAGTTCTATGGAGTATAAATACTTCATAGAGGTATTTATATGGTAGCAGCCAACAGTTTGAAAATGCATTTGTTCGGTTTAAAGAATTTTATTCTCATAAAAAGAACACATTGTTCGCTTAAACTATGAGAACTTATATAACTAATTATGTACATTTTATTTTATCCATCGGAGATCAATTGCTGCTAACATTACTCGATATATATTCTTTCAATTTATGCTTAAAACTACTTATGGTAATACAGTTTTTTATACTTTCAGGTAGTCCGTTATATATCTGTGCTCCCTCATATAATTTGTTGTCATCGTCATTGTAATGAATTGTTAAAAAATATAACTTTCAATAAATAAATGCATAGGTAAATAATATACTTAGTTAAATGAACAGATTTTAAATGTCGTTTTTTTGTTTACAGGTAAATATCATGTAATTCGATATTGTGTAAATATTAAAATATAAAACTTTGTTTACAGAGCAACACAAAAGTCTATTTATTTAAAACTTTTAAATAGTCTTATGTTTTTAATACTTAGGTAGGAGAGTTTTATAAAAATTGATTAATTTAAATGCTTATTGATTTACAAAAATAGACGACTCATATTGCAATCGCTAGATCATATGGTGTGGATAAATTAGATATGGTCCATTATGGTTTGGTACATTACTACGTCATTAAAATTTATATCTTCTAAACATATTATAAAATATAGTAGCTATCCGCGAAACCACCACACCCAAATAGATTTTGACACTGATTTCAATAACGGAAAGAACGATAAACAAGAAATGTTTGTGAAAATAATTTGTAGAAAAAAATTGATAAAAGATTAATGATTCTATTGTTTATAGGTGAAAAATTCGAATTAGAAACATAAAAAGGGCAACTGAAATGGGGTCAAGCATAAATAAATGGAATGCCAGTCTAGTCGAACGAGGAGCCGCATAAATTATGAACAGGTACTGGAGTACTGATAGACTCAAACTATTTTTGTTATATCGACTTGACACAATTCCGAAACTCTCTGACCGAACTACGTCTATGAATGCGAGAGAGACGTCTAAATAAAATACTTAAATAAAAATGTTTTGTCAACAAAAATGGGCAGTAGAATTTTATATGTAAAATTTTATTGCATAATGAACAATGTTCCATAATTAATGTATTTCAACGGTAACTCGTTTATATAAAGAATTTTAAGTTTTTAACTGAAACTAGCGACTTTAATATCATGGTCTTCTTATAGGTTTTCATATAATCTATAAGTAGAAAATTAATTTCTGTATTATTATTTTTCAAAATTTTAGATGCAGTAGTTTCGGAGGTAAGGGGGGGGATGGCCAATCTTTGTCTATTTTCTTGAATAATGTTTAAAGTATTTATTTTAAAATTACAAAAAAAAAAACATTTAAGATCTTCACAACAAGACCTTCCATTTGATATGTCACACGATGCAGTTTTCAAATATGTGTACCAAATTTCAACTTAATCGGTCTAGTAGATTCCGAGATAATTGACTGTGAGCGACGGACAGACGGACACACATTCGGACGCACGGAACCCTAAAAACTAACATTATTATTATTAACATAGTTTACACTTTTCTCTCGGGATGCCTTGAGAAAAAAATTACTTAATAAGTACCTAATTAGAACGGCCAAAATAAGTTGGTTAAATTTTTATGCTACTTGGATTTACGGTGTCTTTCATTAATACCAAACTTCTTACATGTGCACGATATCAAACTTTTTTTATTGAGACCCGAATTCTATGAAGAGTAATCCTAAGGAAACAATACCGTGTATTTTTTCGAAGTTTTATGGTTGGCGTATTTTATTTGAGCGTACAAGTGACACCAACAAGCTCTATCGAGAGACCGTAATAAGACAAAGGAAATATTAAATTAACAAATTGTTTAAGTGCGTGCGTGCATGCCAGCTCCATTACGTATATTCCCATTATGTCCCACAAGAAATGTCCCATTTGGGACATTTTGGGAATCGCAAAAAGAAGTATTTTTAATATTCCCAAATTGCTACCTAATTCAGATTATTCTTTTTTTGTTATTTCCTCGTCTATTCTTCTTAGTGCGTGCATATTGCCTGGTTGTCGGTAGTTAGCTGTTGCGGTTGTAGACTGTATAGGTAATTACAACTTACATAACTTCAAAGTTTGCTAGACACTCAAGTTTCTCTACAATTTAGTACTTCATTGTTAGTAGTAATTACGTCTAAACTATAGGTTATCTAAAATACTATACTATATCTGAACATAATCGAAAGAGGTGCAGGTTCTACCAGGATTCGATCTTCGCTCTATTGCCATTAGCTCAACGTGGAAATTATTTTTTTCTTTTTATTATCTAAAGACAAGCTAACATTTCACTTGATGGTAGGCGGCTATTACACAAGCAATGCCACAGGTGCTGCGAGAGCAATGTAGACCTTAGTAGGATTAAGAAGGAATACGGAAATGGGTTCTGGCATCCCTTACTCACTCAACGAAACATAACAGCACAACTGCAGATCTTCTGCAAAGGAGTAGTTACTGCCGTCAGACGGACTTCCCAAATGACTGCGAAACGCATTGTGCCGTGTCAATACCATTGAATATTTTTCCATTGAAGAATTATAATATTTCGTCCATCCCAGTATCAGTAGTGGCAGGGCACACTGCGTTTCGCATTCATTTTAGGCAGCCCGTCTGGCGGCAGTAACCACCCCCTTACAGTAGACCACCGTGAAATAATAGCACTGTGTGCTGTTGTGTTTCGGTGAGTGAGTAAGGGATGCCAGAGCCCATTTCCCTATTCCCTCCTAATACCTTCCTTCCCTATCCTTAATCTTACTATAGTCGACAGTGCACTTGCAGCAGCTTTGACGTTACTTGTGTTATAGGCGACGGTAGCCACCTACCATCAAGTGGACCGTCAGCATGTCTGCCGATCTTAAGGCGACTCCAGCCGCAAAACGCGTTCTGTACTGAATTGACGGGACTTCTGAGGGGGAGTCGCTACTTGCAAATCTCGAAAATATCTATTTAAAAATTAAATAAAGTATAATTCAAATTTTTCTTTTGATGAGCCTTCAGATAGTGGATCTTAAAATTTATCTTAAGAATTAGCTATTTAAAATATTGATTATTAAGCAAATCGCACGGTTACAAGCAGACCGCAAATTAGTATTTTTTTTATATATATATATAATTAAATATAATTTAAAAAATAATTATGATGATCCCCTTTCTTATATCCTGCAGATAATTTGAGTATTTTTTAAATTATAATTACATATTATGATAATTTAAAAGGAAAACGGTTACAAATAAGTGGATTTTTTATCATTAGGGGCTGGCGTCGCCTTAACATAAAAAAAAATCAGGAGTTTATTAATGGGAATTTCAATTGTAATAATTCAATTACTTTATCTGTTACAACTAATTTTAAAGAGAGATAGATATTCTTGATTTTATTTTATGTAATAAGTTGTATAATCTTACCGATTGTAGGACGGTCAATATTTTACAGATCCTAATATATATACACAATCAAGGGAAATATTAATAACAGGCTTTGCCCGCGACTTCGTACGCGTGGTATTCGGGCGAGCGCGTAACTTTTTGTTTGTAAACCGATTGGAATAAAATAAACACTAAATGTTACGGGAAGCTTGCTACAATATATCAGTGAAAACCGCATCCAAATCGTATTCCGTTTCTGAAATTAGCATGCACAAATGTACAGACAAACAGACAAAAATTCTAAAAACAATTTTTTTGACCTCTGTAACATAAGCATAACTTGTACAATTTATTATTATTATTTAATATACAGACATAGCTTGTTTACGATTTTATTAATATTATGTGTAGATAATTAAAATATTCACATTTCAATTAATAGGGAAGAAATTAACTTTTTCTTTTCACTTTAGATGAATTAAAAAAAATACCAAATACACAATAATAACCTTATTAAATATTGTTGAGTACAAACAATTAATTTAATACATGGTAATACTAATACCAACTAATCTTATCCATTGAGTTGAAGTTCAGTCGTCTTTGAAGGGAATTAGATTATCAGCGTGAAAATAATTTGCATCTGAATATATTGCGGCTTGAGATCTCAATGCTTCGGCAACTGTCTTAAGTAATTCTGTCTTTATCAGAATTAGTGGATATTGATTGACGAGTCGAATGAGATGCGCGCGTTCTAATAAATTTGAATTGATAATTACGTTTACTTGATAATTTGGTTTAGAAAAGCGATCCAACTAAAAGTATATAGACTTATTTTAATTACAGTGTTAGTGTGTTATGGCACAATGTGTTTTGTGGTCGATAACTGGACATTTGGTCTGGAGGCGGTAACCACACCTTTATGGAATGGGCAAATTTACATTAGAACTCGCTGGCGGCGGAGACAATTCAACGCCTAGAAATTGTGTTTTTTTGTTTTTACCATTAGAACAATACACAAAAAAAATTATTTATACAATTTTTTAAACTGACGTTAACTTATTAATAGGTACAGGATTCATATGCCGCAATAAGCCGTTTTCGAGAGAATTTTCAATAAAAGTCAAATTCTTCTTGTGTTCTATCACAAAGCAATTGTGTTGTCAATTTCTTGTAACATCTTCATTAAACAAGTCTCCACCTTAAAGGATACCAGAACTCATCTTCCCTAACTCATGAGTGTCAATAGCGCACGTGCTACGTGCACGTTTGTAATTCATGGCGACGGTAGTAACATACCGTTTGGGTTTGCTTTCGCAATAATTTGTAAACTTTTGTTCAAAGTTTTTACGTTTATGTTGTAATTTATATTGTAACTTCTAAACTAAAGGTTCGATACGAATAAGGTTAAATAAAACTACTATAAACATATAGTACCTACATTATTTTATGTATCATCAATAATTATCATAGGGATTTCTAATTTAATTGAAAATAAAATAAAGGCTATGTCACTCGCTGATAATGTAGCTTTCTATAGGTGAAAGAATTTTTAAAATCTCATAAGTAGTTTTTGAGTTTATCCATTACAAACATACGAAAAATTAAATCTTTGCTCTTATTATGTAGGTAAGTGTAATTATCTATAGTGCAGCCGCTGTAAGAATGCGATCCTGACGTCTGTCAGTTGGTCATGACTAATGATGGGAAATAATTATCACTGTTATAACACTGATAAAAAAACTAAGTAAAAAAGTAACCTAAGTTTCATTACCTACTTGTTGATTTGCATTCTAATTCTGAATGTAACTAAAGTAATAAAGAAAATAAAAATGCGATAATAATATTCAGAAATATTTACTAAAAAATATCAATATCTTGAAAAAGAGTTGCGACTGGCGAACAAACAAATTTAATTCGATTCCGATTCGCTTGAGGAAGTGCTGTCTTCGTCATCATCTTCGTCTACATGTATAATTATATCTTTATTAATTATATTATCGATTCTGATCTCGATCAAAGTCTTCGTAAATAACATTTTTCGTTTTTTCAAAGACCTTCGCCCAGTCATCTTTTGTGACTTTCTCGCAGGCTTCTTTTAATAAGCTCATCATCTTTTTTGTACCGAATGGCATAGAAGTGTTGTGGCGGGCTGCGTAACCTTTTACTTGAGCCCAGATTAGCTCAATCGCATTGTACTGGTAATGATAGGGAGGGATTCTGAGAACGCGATAACCATATTCCAGAGCCAACTCATCTATTTCATAACGCGTTTTTGCCGGCTTGTTGTCTTTAACTAATTTGATTAATTCTGCTTGTAGCATTTGCATATTTGCATCAATGCCGTTTGTTTGTAGCCAAGCCACCAATTCTTCTTTTCTATTGGCTTGTGTAGGTGCTTTCTGTACTTCGGTGTTCGTTAAAAAATTTCTTCCATACCAGTTGTGCCGAAGTTTTCGTTATTAATATTTGTTATTGTACGTTTACTAACTCCAAACGCTTGAGAAACGCGATCTTGTACCCGTTCGACAGGTATCAAAGGTCCACCATTTTGCCTTTCACGCTCAAAGTAATCTTGAAGCTTGATGATTAGCTCACGGGTTTCACTTTTCAATGTTTGTCCAGGTTTCGGCATTATTATGCACCAAGCAAGGTATACCACAAAACACAATCAAAGTCCAATTTAGCGCCAATGTCAGTATAATAAGCAGGAACAGTCAATTAAAGGAAAGCCGGGTCACAAGAAAAAGCAGAACGAGAAACAGAGAGAACAGGAGAACGTGGTCTATGCGCACCATGCGCACGAAACAACAACAGACGTCTTATTCAGCGTCACAAAATGGAGGCCATGGAGCGCCCATTGCAGTGTTTCCAACTCGTTCTCTCACATGCTACGGTGTTAATTAGTTCCGCATAGCTGCGTCTAAAAAACCGAATACTAGCTGGTTTATTTTAGGCATTAAAAGACGATTTTTAGGACCGTTCAGCGAAAAATCTGGCATCTTCTGACATTTTCAACGATTTCGGCCGTTTTTCTGGTATCGGTAGATAGCACAGACCGTCCAAAGTAATGTCAATCGTCAACCCGTTTCGCGTAATCTTGAATCCGCTCACTGAAAATACACACAAACAGTGAATATAATTCGGATTCAGAACTAATTTATTCCATGAGAATAATGAATAATGAAATAGGCGTGTTGATTTTACTCGGTGTTGTCTGTGTATTAACCACTCGCGCGTTAAACACCGTAGGCACCAAACCATCGTTAGTTTCCTTGGTGTCTGACAAAATCTTGTCTCTAGTTGTAGCGAAACCTTGTATAACATCACGTATGTGAAATTTGCTAAGAGCATTATGAAACTCATCGGTGGTCGAGATAACTTTGAGATCGTTGATATTTGTCTCGTATGAAAGCGATCATCAGTAGTCTGCTCGGAGCGTGCCACCAGTGTGACATAGACGGCAACAACATAGAAACCTTGTGTGAAGGTTCCAAATGAAGTACATCGAATATCTTAGCTCTCTCGTTGAAACACTGCTGGGTGTTAACAAAAGTGCCATACATGTTGGTTGCCAGCAAAAGATGAATAGGAGTTTTGTAATTGAATTGTGTGAAATGTTGTCTCTTGATCGGTATCTTTTGAACGTAGTTTTAATTTTACGAACATCGTCAGCGTTTGTTAGCACTGGAGACATTTTCAATGTCAAAAATTTTCTTTTTCTCGCTCGTAAAGGAAAGGAACACCCACAGGACACAATTATTAACCAATTTCACTTGGAGAGGTCTCAATCGACGCGCAATCTATCTTCGGAGATGCGTTTTCCTCATTTTTTCGATATATGTAATAGTAATTTTTTAATTAATTAATTTTTAATACTAAAAAAAGATAGATTTTTTTTCCCGATTTTATATATCTCTATTTTGAATTCGAACTCTACAATTTCGAAATCTCAATTACCCTTGGAGATATAGCGAAAATAGCGTATGGGCCGAAAATAATTTGTTAGACATTTTCAATGTCAAAAATAATGCCTAACATCTTTATTGCAGTTGTAGCTTTGCCAGGCGTTAGATGATCTCTCGGGAACAGTATTTTTTTCTGCATGAAAGATACCCCATGTCGTTTCCTATATCTCTGACAAAGTGTATGTAAAATTACATGATGATTGGTTCAGCGGTTTAAGCGTTAAAAGGGAACAGACAGACAGAGTTACTCTCACATTTATAAATAAATAGTATGGATATGCAAAGACAAAACCTGTTTTTCATTTGCTTCTAACTGATCTTATTTTTTATGTTATTTAGTGACTACTGATTAGCTTTAATGTTTAAAGTAAAAAAAATAGAAACAATAATATGATTACGGTCGAATTTAGGCCATTGAACCAACACCGGTACATATTTTACAACCAAAAAACCACAAATTGTGAACGCCAAATTACCAACCATGTTAAAGTCCGCAAATTAGGTGTAATTCTTTAATTCCCAAAGTGGTCCAGGTGGACCCCCAGGGGTCCACGGGAGACTCGACGAGGGTTTACGTTTGCGTGACAAAAAAAAAACAATCAATTCTCACTTATTTCATTTACAAAACTCACCATTCGTGGTTGGAACTCAGCCGCAAGTAACGCAAATTGTCATAGTTAGATCTAATCTTCACATTTTTATCGAGTTTTGGCAATATAGTAGAAACGTCTCCGGTGGGGTCCACCGGAGCCAGCTAAATTTTGAAAGTGGTCTATGAGAAAAAAAGTCTGGGAACCTTTGGTGTAATTTAACAAATATTCCACGCAAATATAGAGATGAAATAAATCATTGGCATATAATATTATTCCCTCTAAATTTCAGCTTATTTAATATAAAATAAAAACATGCTGAAATAGTGTAGGATGTATTTGGCCTTTCAGTAAATAAAAAGATAAGGTGTGCCTTTTATAAACAGATGACCTACATAATGCCAAATAGTTTACACGTATAGCTCTTTATGACACTCCTAAGCCTCAAAGGTACAGTACGCACAAAAAGGTTCGCGTTTTACCTCGACCTCCTTTATAGCATAGCGTTTTTGTTTCAATATTTTTAAAATTTCGCAGGATTCGTGCCCCCGAGGATCTGTGTACGATGATTTATTTCAGTTGTGTTTATTCTTAAGATAAAAGTTTTTCTTTCGTCTTAAAAAGTACCCTAGATTTTTCTCGGAATGGTTTTTCGATAAAAGTCTAGTCAAAATAAATTCATATGTCAAGAAAGGATGTGATGTGTTGTGGTGAACAAATGTAATTTTAACATAACTATTCCAAAGCAATATTTAGGTGCTGTATATAAGTTTTTATCATAGGTATATTATTGTCTGGAAAATTCTCATATAGCTAAGTCCTGCTCAGTTCAAGTAAGAAATTCCGATGCCTCTAGGAGAATTATTAGGAAAATCCTTTGTATATAGTTTGTTCGGTAGAGTAAAAATTAAATTAATGTGTTAATAAAACACTAATATATAACTTAAATACGTCAGAATTTCTGTATATGTTGTATATTCATGGCTAAATGTTCTATTTAATACGAATATATTAATCTATGTATTCAACCCGATGTTGATTATATGAAAAGTATGTAAGAAGACACGTTCTACTTTAAACAGGGTTAATTTGAATGTATGTAGCCATTGTAATTTATTAAAAATATAAAGGCTATAGTCATACTTATCATAGTCATGCTGGTTTTATGAAAATAATAGGTTTTATTCACACCACAATAACGCGGAATCATGCTGCTATTGTGGCAAAATGAAATCCTTCTCATATGAAAATATACTTTTAAATAGTTTCCGGGATATTGTGGAGAAATGCGTATTGCCCCTTAGTGAATCCATTCCATGTTTAAGTAAATATATTTGAAGTACACCGAATTTGGGTGTCATCATCTCAGCCGTAGGAAGTCTACTGATATAATTTTCCAATAGGCACGTCCGAAGCAGCTTTTTTTTTTTTGACGAGGAGTAATCCCCTTACAGATCTCCTGCCGCTGGCTAGACGGCAGGAGTATGTGGGGGTCGCCCAGCGCCTAATCATAGCGGCACTGGGAATACCCACTAGGACTCCCTGGTGTCTCCTTGCCCTTTGAGCGGGGTGGACCGGGCTCTGCCGAGGCAACAACTCCGATCCACCCCAGGGCAGCCTAGCCACCGAGGCAATCCCCAGACGGGGTGACCTTGTGCAAGCACACATAGTTAGCCAACTATGTGCGCAGGTCCCCTAAAGCATTTGAAGACGGGCTAGTACGTCAGAAGCAACCTGGATCCAGCGTCGACCAGCGGAACTTATTAGGTAGTCAGTCCACCTTGTGGATAGACGTCCTACGCTGCTCTTGCCAGTCCATGGCCTCCACTCGAAAACCTTCCGGCCATAGCGGCCGTCGGCTCTCCGTACTATCTGCCCTGCCCACTGACACTTCAACTTACTAATCCGCCGTTTTATATAGGTGACTTTATTTTGTCTATGGATCTCTTCATTCCTGATTCGATCTCGCATAGTAACTCTGAGCATAGCTCGTTCTGCGATGTTGATCTATCTTACGAGGTCCGTAGTTAGAGGCCACATAGATCGAAAAGCGTTGTTATTCCTTTGCGTTGAAAACTTTTTTAAAGCTTTATAATTCGTAATTCTAAGCATTCAAAATCGAAACTATCCCGAAAAAATATAATTATAAATATAATATTTAATTAAAATACTTAGGAATATGATTTTATTAGATTTTTGTACCTTAAATATTCCTAACAGACAATTCAAAAACAAATCTTAGGAATGTGATATCCTAAAATTAGTATGCGTATGAAATTGTTATCCACACGCCATAATAGCTTGCTACTTTCAATAATCTATTTCTAAATTAATTTAGAAACATATTAACGACTCTAACGATATAGTAACAAAACACAATGTTATTAAGGCGTTTATAATTTTTTGGAATAACTGTAGCATAAAAATGCACATCTGGCGCGTACGCTTCTGTATATACCTACCTGACACAATAATTAATCATATTGTTTACATCTGCAATGAAAAAGGTACCGAATAAAGTAATATCTCGTGTTTACAAATAGACATTAAAATATAAAAGATAAAAGCTATTATTTGAATTATGTGTGTGTAGATTTAAGATTAAGTGCCGTTCTGTTTTGGTGTGTGAGCTCATTCTGTATCACAGCATATACTTGTATAATGTATATGTACGCAGCTTTCATCGTATATATGTATTGTATATCAAATATACCTAAATATTATAAAATAAAGTCGCTGTTTTCACCACCAACTTCTTCAAACCCATTCAACGGACTTTGATACGGCACTCATGGAAAAAGCGATAAACGAGAAAGGTTTGTGTATACCTATAACTTGTAAAAAAAATTGCATCCGTGCAAAGCCGAGGGCAGGTCGCTATTAATATGTAATAATTAACTTGATAATACTCATTGATTGTTTACCAAAATTAAACCAAAGCCTGTAGTGAAGGTAACGACATCCCTACCTAAGTGGACCGTTTTTTTACCTATATTATTATTTTTTTATGTTAAGGTCGGCAGAAAGGCTGACGGTCCACTTGATGGTAGGTGGGTACCGTCGTCTATTACACAAGCAACGCCAAAGCTGCTGCAAGTGCGCTACCGCCTACAGTAAGATTAAGGATAAGGGATTAGGAGGGGATAGGGAAATTGGCTCTGACATCCCTTACTCACTCACCGAAACACAACAGCACACGTGCTGTTATTTCACGGTGGTCTTCTGTAAGGGGGTGGTTACTGCCGCCAGACAGGCTGCCCAAATGACTGCGAAAACGCAGTGTGCCCTGCCACTACTTTCCAAATCCAGACTAGAGCAAAATTTGAAAAATTGATTTTTCAAAGTTGACCCTGCCGGGAATCGAAATTCACTTAAAAAATATAGTATTTCGTCTGACTGTTGGACACAGGGTGTTCATCAATGTGAGGAGATTTAAGAGCAACATGTTAGCCCACTGCGAATTTAGAACTGTACGTACGTACATGTCTTTTAGAAGAACAAGTTTACTTTAGTTCCAAGAATTCTGGAAATGATCATCCATACTAAAATTATAAATGTGAAAGTAACTCTGCCTGTTTCTTTGTCTGTCTGTTACCTTTTCACGCCTAAACCGCTGAACCGATTATCATGAAATTTTGTATACACGTTATCAGCGATGCAGGAAAGGACATGCAGGACAGGTACCCTACCTATCATCCAGAAAAAAGTACTGTTCCAGAGGGATCATCTAACGCCTGGCAAAGCTATAACTGCAATAAAGATGTTAGGCGTTACATTGCTCAGGTGTTTTTTTTTTTTTTTTTTTTTTTTTAACGCAGGCGAAGCCGCGGTCACCAGCTAGTTTTTATATACATAGGTAATAATTTCAGTAATGTAAACGACCTTTGTTATCTAATTACACATCGATCTGTCATAAAAACGAAAAACGCCAAGAGGTGCAGGAATGACCAGTTTCGAAACCTGCGTCTGATGTTTCAGCAGCTGAATGTTTAACCAACTGGGCTATAACTACCTACGTCATTAGGTACTACATCCCCTTGCTCTCTTACTCTACCTTTGTACTTGAATTCACCTGGTTTTGCTTATGGTGGAACACGGGTAACAGGATGATCATTTCGATCAATGATATTTAAAATTAAATAATACTTTTACAATAATTTGTTTCTTTGCTAACTTCTAGAAGAAGCCACCTAACTCATTTTAATACAGTTTTCACTAATGAAAAGAATAAACAGGAATAGGTATTTGCAGGAAAAAATCGAAGCGAATCTCTAGTTGGTTCTAAAATAATAGTATGTACTTAACTAAACAATAATATACGGCATCGCTAAAGATGTTAAATTCAAACCTTAATATAGATTTTTTTTTATAAAAATAATAAAAAAAGACATACCTAAAATAAAACCTTTAAGTTCGAAATTCAAAAATTTCACGCCACCAGACTGATGACACGGTCGTAAACACGAGCGACAGAAAACACCACACAACACTATACGGTAAAAACGCAATGTTTAAAATTATTTTATGTTCAAAACAAGTGCGGTTTAATTCACGATTTTCTGTTATTAGATGGTATTCTTAACGAGCGCTAATCGTAGGTTAGTTCGCTGACTGCTTGTGTAAGAACACCTAGCATTTTCAGCGGCCTGACGAAGACTGGCGAGAGGCCGGTGGGTTGCGGGGCGGAGTAACCTCGCCTCCCGCGTAAACCAACGCGCGATCTCCCAATGTTTGTAGCTGAAACGCGAAAAGAACAGACTAGACCTACAACTCTATTGCATTGTTATAAAGGTGACAATACAAGAACGTTTTAGGCCTGGGGACTCATCAAACTCAATATTTTATAATTTCAAAGTTTTTTATGTTTTTTTTTCATACGAAAACTACATGTAAGTACATGTAATACATGTGTGTAACTACATGTAAGTACCTATACATTAAACTTATATTTAGCTTTAGAAAATTATGCACAGCAATCCGTAGAGAGTATCTACTCAATCTTTTTTTAGAATATAAATTAAGGTACAATTTATGGAGTAATGGGTTCATACTTTTTTATATATTAAGTATATCAAAAATCAAAACAGCGTCCCACTGCAATAATATACGCAAACCTTCCTCGTTTATAAGTAGCTCTTTTCATGAGTGAACATCGTATAAAATACCGTTGGGTGGTTTTAAAGAAGTTAGCGGAACAACAGACAGAGGCAACTACATTTTAATATATGTAGGATATAAGATACGAGTATAGATAACAAGTGTCTACCTACTTTTTAAGTCCATTGTCTATTTATTTAATCCAGTTCTCAGACAAATAATAAATCCTTCATTTTAAGTAAATCCCGCCAACATTCTTTAAAAAAGTAAGTACAAAGAATTTCCACTCGTACTTTGAATTCACGAAATTTTACAATAATATTTTGATCGGCTTGCCAAGATGAATTTAAAGATTCAATTTCAAATAAAAATTGTTGCATTCTTATACGGAAATTAATATAATTTGAGAATTTCATATTTAACATCATCTTCTCTATATATAAAAATATATTCTCATTTCCCTTGATCACGGCATTAGCGTGAACGGGTAGACCGATTTTAATTCGGTTTTCACTAATGGAAGAGGGATAAACGGGGAATGTTCATATGTATAAAAATTGCACCCCGGGCGAAACCGGGGGCGGGTCGCTAGTATTCAATAAAATTCAACAAAGAAAAACAATTAAAATAATGAAACAGTTAAGTGACAAATATTTATATAAAATGTTTTTGAATATTTAGTAAAAAAAAATTTTTTTGCACGTTTAATAGTGACAGGACCCACTACGTTCTAGTGTGTTTGGCGACAGTAACCAACCTATTATAAAAGACTACCACGAAAATACAGCATGCATGCTACTGTTGTATTTCAGTCAGTGAAGGGTTACCAGAACACATATCTCTATTCCCTCCTAATCCTTAGACCTTTATTCCATAAAGGTCTATAAAAATCGGCAGCGCACTTCTGTCCCCTCTCGGTAAAGCTTGTAGTTTTAGGCGACGGTAGCCAACTACCATCAACTGGACTGTTGACTTGACTGTTGTGGTATGTGGGACTTTCACCCAATAAAAACCCACGGTGTTTCCTCGCGTCGTCTATGGGCGGGAAGTAAGAGATGCATTTTAAACATGCATTTTCCTCCCCCCGCCAGACGAGGCTCACACCGATTGGGTGCAGAGATTGAACTCCACGTCGTGGAGAGACGTGCCGGAAACACGTACAGCACCTCTCCGCTCGTTACTCGGTGTTGTGATGACGGCGAACGACCCCATGTCCACCGCCATCGGACGAAGCGACATAAGCCGCCCATATTGCAGCGGGCAGTCAGCGAGGGGCTTCATCTCTGAAGCTCCCCACATCCTCTTTTCTGAGGCACAACCTACCACAGAGTCGGAGACCGCTACAGTAAGATTAAGGATGTCCACCTGACATTTCCACAGCAATTGCGGAAGAGTTACTAAAACGGGTGACCGTCTGCCTACCTGCCGACTTTTACAATTTTAGTGTGAAAATGTTATAATTAAAAGTTAATTTTTAAAGACTATAATCGTATTCTACCGAAATTATCTATTAGCGGGACAAAACTTGCATTAATAGGGTCAGAGGCCTTTCTGAAGAACCCGCCAAGGTTTACAAATAGCATATATGAATTAATATTAACCTCCAACACAATCCCAACTAGTCAGATTATTGTGTAAATATCTGATAAATAATGTATTTCTTATTGACAGCCAAATGACAAAAGATTTTATTATGGTGAATTTAAAACTCTCCTTGTAGGACAGCAAGGCAAAGTATTTAAGTACTTGTTGTCCTAGCATAATACAATGAATTTTGAATTATATTAAAAGTTAATAAGGTACAAAATTATTATATATATATATAAAATTATATATATAATTTATATATATATATATTGTTTAGTTTATGTAGACAATAATGAAATGCAAAATAATACGTTCATTAATTTATATTTATACTAAAAAAACTGTTATTTTTTTTCGAATCACAAGGCATCCTGAAGCGGTAACATTAAATACTCAAAACTATAATTTTTATAAGCGTATAACTAGACGAATTGTCTAAATAAATAACAATCTATCTGTATCCCGCGTTTTGACCATACGTTTAATTTAAATTGACAAAGGCATGCACATGTCGGCTCTTCTCGATAATTCTCTGTAGCCTATAACCTTCCTCAAGAATTAGGCTATAAAATGCAAAAATATTTTTATTTTTTAGGCCTTTTTATTTAGGCTTCCACTGTCCGTAACCATCCACTACCAGCTGCTCTCTTGAGGTCAACGGTCCAGAAATCAGGTTGTGTCCTACAGGGCGTTTCAACCGAATAACAAACGAGGAACTGACGACCCATCGCTTAATTGGCTTGGCTACAAGCTATTGAAAAGGAGCAGTAGGTACCTCCAAATAAAGGGAGGCATATCCATATTAATATTATAAATGTGAAAATAACTCTGTCTGTCTATCTGTTACCTTTTCACGCCTAAACCGCCAAACCGATCATCATGAAATTTTGCACATATGTTATCAGGAATGCAGGAAAAGACATAGAGTACCTTTTATCCACGAAAAAAGTAATGTTGCCGAAGTATCGTCTAACGCCTGGCAAAGCTATAACTGCAATAAAAATGTTAAGCGTTACATTACTAATATATTTAGTTGGGCGCAATTTTTTCTTCAACGCGGGCGAAACCGCTGGCGCCAGCTAGTATTTTTTAAACGGAAAGTACTGTAACATCAAGTACAGTCGGGGTACGAAAACCTTCGTCAGTTTTCAAATTAATTCCTTCATCAAGTCGTAGACTCTTAGTACCTTTTGAATCTATAGCACTAAGCAGACAACTGACAGACGTTTGAAATGAAATTTTGGCATGACTGATAATTGTCCTGGTGCAAGTAAATGTCGACTTTCAGGTGACGAACCTTTTCTTACCCTGACTTTACACTGATAATATAACGCTTTCCCTGTATGAGACATATTTTCATCTATATTTTCAAAATGGCAATTGTTTCTGGGTACGTATATTATTAAAGATAACAAAACCATTACCTTGAGTTTACTACACGTGACATTTGAGTGTGAACAGTGATAATAAAATTACATAGTGCGTGTAAATAATTACAGTATTTGTGTAAACAGACAATATCACACGTGATTATGTTGTTTTGAAGAAACCATTTTCAATGGCGTGATGCGTAAATATCCGTTCTATTTAGCATCGGTCCCTTATCAAGGTTGGGGTTTGGCAGACATTAAGTACCTTTAATACTCACATAACTTTCAAAGAATCTGGAGACAAAGGACCGATCTGGGTTAGAGTGAGTTACCAATCCTAATATTATTAAAAATTGAGTTTGTTTGTACGGTTTCACACCTTCACTATTCAACCGATAATCATGAAACTTTGCATACAGGTTGCCAGGGATACAGGAAAGCTCATAGTAATCATTTAAAAAAAACAACAACAACAATAACAACAACAACAGCTTTACAGAAAGCCACCGTAAAGAAAGCCAGGATGAGTTCTTAATCCTACTGTAGTCGGCAGAGCACTTGCAGCAGCTTTGGCGTTGCTCGTGTTATAGGCGACGGTAGCCAACCTACCATCAAGTGGACCGTCAGCCTGTCTGCCGATCTTAAAAATAAAATTAAAAAAAATTTAAAAAAAACAGCCTATTATATGTTATTAAAAACAGCCTATATTAAACCGATAATCATGAAACTTTGCATACAGGTTGCCAGGGATACAGGAAAGGACATAGTAATCATCTAAAAATAACAACAACAACAACAACAACAACAGCCTATTATATGTCTCCACTGCAGGGGCACAGGCCTACACTCTCGACAAAGCGTAACGGGCCATATGGTCCACCAAGATGGCCCAATGCGGGTTGGTGGAATTCACATGCTTTGGCATATGCAGGTTTACTCACGATGTTTTCCTTCACAGGTTGAGAACAATCAGTTAATGCAATTAAGAGCGTCGGTCTATCATGTTGAGAGGTCCGAATTCGATAAAAAATTCTATTCCTAACTAAAATATATGAGCTATATATAAATATTGAATAAATATTTTAACGCATAAGAAAAAGAGGTTCAGACGAAGTAGCGGGCAAAAGCTAGTACTATCAAATTTAAATAATTTGGAATATTTTAAACCCATCCATGATTGTCAAAATTGTCAAAATCAAAAAGGTTTTCTTTTTTGAAGTAAGCGGAAATTAAAAACTTTGATTGTCCTTTCCGGTATAATTATATTTGTGCTTTCACGGCTAGATATGCTTATTTCATGTGAAGTATACCTTTCAGAACACTGCCTTTAAAATATCAGATTAAATGGTATTCTGATTTTTCACATAGCTGAGAGTGTTGGTGGTAGAATAAGATTGTGAAAAATCAAAACATCTTGAAAGGAAAGCTTTTTTGTATGTAAAGCTCTAACAACGTTACGGTTACTGTATTAGTAAGATTAAGGATAAAGAAATTGTAAATGATAGAGAAATGGGCTCTGGTATCCCATACCTACTCACTCACCGAAACACAACAGCACACATGATGGTCACACACATGGTGGTCTTCTGTAAGGCGGTTGTTACTGTTAGCCAGATAGGCAGAGAAACGCAAAGTGCCTTGCCACTAGGTACTTAAGCTATTCTAGGTACTAAAAGCAGCATCTTATCTTTACGACTCGGACCAGTAAAATACAAGCATATGCAATACTGCATTTATCTCTGGCCAGTACACCAACATACCATCTGGATCCAATTGACTTTCCTACAGCGCTAAATTGTTAAAATTGACGACCACACATAGAGAGTATCTTCTCTTTGTCTTGTTGATTGTGCCACTTGAAAACATAGATTATCTCAGCATGATGAGTCAAAGGTCTCTCGGGTTCGATCCCCACTCAAAAGAAACATTTGTAAGTATATATGAATAATCTGTTTTGTCTGGGTGTTTTCTATGAAAAAATATTATAAAATTAGTAAATATTAACATATTTATTATTAAAACGAACTTAAAGCCTACTCCCACTTTACACACCTATAGACTTATATATATTAACTAGCTGAGCCAGCAACTTCGTACGCGTTGTATCCGGTATAGCGCCTAACTATAGTGTTTGTAAACCGATTGAAATTAAACAAACACTAAATATTACGAGAGGCTTGCTGAAATACACAAGTGAAAACTGCATTCAAATCGGTTAAGCCGTTTCTGAGATTAGCGTGCACAAACGCACAGACAAACAGACACAAATTCTATAAAACTATTTTTTTGACCTCGGTAACATAAGTATTTTTTTGAAAAAATCTTTAATGTACAGACACGGCTCGTTTACGATTTTATTATATGTATATAAGATATAGATGGATGTTAAATACTAGCTGACCCGACAGATACCATTCTATCAAAAGCTATTGGATTTGATTGAAATGTTTGAATTGTCAGCTAGCAATATTGGATAGGAAAGAAAAAAAAGGCTTTTTTCGAGTAATATTTCTGTTCATACCTTCCTCGTACTTCTACGAATATTGAAAAAAAAAAAACCAGCTGTATTCGTTCAGCGATTCTAGAGTTTTGCACTTAGTAACAATGTCGCAAAATCCCTTAACGCGTAATTAGTGCCTGAAAATTCAAGATGTTGTCTTACCGGAAGCTGCCCGTATGCCATATCGTAGATAAGAAGCTACAATGTTCGCGTGTGTGCGTTGTTACACCTTTACGAATTGACGATTTAACCACGACCAGTTTAACCACGACAATGATGGTCCTTTATCCTAGGATAGGTCCTTATGGTCTCCTGAATGGCCTCTCTTTGCCTCCCCTTATAGCCATTCCCCGACCACCGAGCCAAGTATGCATTTATATTTAGCCATTTTAGTTCTAGGTTTCATAAGTACAAATGACTCACCGAGACATTCCGTTTCGTTCCCTACCGGTCCCGGTCCACTCTTTCTACCGATCACTATGCTCCTTCGTTTTCCGACCACCTCATTTGTCCGTTCCTAAAATCCTACTGCCCCCTCTGCTTTCCCCCTCTTCCACTTGCCCCTTCCCCGCTACGTTCCGTTTTACACTAAGTGCTCGCCTTTCGCGACAACACATTTAGGGATTCATTTTTATAATTTTAAATTTTAAAATTCTTATATAAATAGGGTTATAAATTAATATTACATAAAGACAAATTTCGTATCTTTGAACGTCCATATAATCTTCGAAGCTACTCATTCGAATCATCTTGGATTGTCATAATGGGATCCTGCATCCTATGCCCAGCAGCAAGTAATATGCATATTAGTTATCCGAATACATAGACCATCAACACATACCTAAATATTATTACATTTAACTTTTAGAAGAGAATGAAAAATGTATTATTAAATAAACATCCGACTTCGCATATATTACCTATATTGAGCCGACCTTTCCAGTGTCGGGCAAAAAAGGCAAAACAAAAATAAACCGACAGCAATTTCATTCCCACGTTTCAAATTACAAGTTTTCAGAAAATAAGCAGCTTACAATATTTGATTGATTGGCCATTTTCGTATTCCACAACGGCGTACAACTGGAGTCTCAGAAAAACGGGGCGCCGGATTCGACAATATTTTTATGTAAAATTATGTAATTTTTCTAGTACAAAGAGCGTCGGTGGCGCAGTAGCGGCGAGAGGTCCGAATTCGATCACCGGTCGTGCCATGTACCATGTTTTTTCTAAAAAAAGCTTAAGTGAATTTACTGACTGCTCTCAAACGGCGAAGGAAAACATCGTGAGGAAACCTGCATATGATAGTCCAACAACCCGCATTGGGTCAACGTGGTGGACCATGGTAGTCCATACGCCCTCGTTGAGAGGATAGGCTGCGCCTCTAAATACTAGCTTTTGCCCGCAACTTCCTTCGCGCTCTTTTCTTTTAAACGTTGAAAAATTATGATCAATAATAATTTATTCAATCATTATAGCTCAACTCTACTATTATTATAAAGAAAAAGACTTGTATGTGTGTATGTATTTTTGTATGTTTGTAATGAATAAACTCAAAAACTACTGGACCGATATTAAAAATTCTTTTACCTATAGAAAGCTACATTATCAGCGAGTAACATAGGCTACTCTCCCTTCCCCGATCTTCGCCCTTTACCCCACCTCCAAACAAAATTGCCGTTTTCCACGAATAATATTTTTTACTCGTATAAAGAGACGCGTATGAAGTCGCGTGCATTTCTTTAGGTATTGTTATTTTTTTATATTTTCCCTCCTGAACAGTTTTTTTTTTCTGAAAAATGTACCTAAATTTGAAATAATCGGTTGAGTAGTTAAGGCGTGAAAGCGTAACAAAGAAAAAAAATCACTTTCATATTTATAATATTAGATACGATGATGGATTTGTCTAATTTTATTCACATCTCTTGCGTTCTTTTGCTAACAGTAAGTAGATAACAATATTGAAATTGGGGTTGTCATTATAACATGTGTTGTGTCCTAAAAAATAGTCCTATCTGCCTAAGACGATGTGTTGAAGGAGTAAAATTTATTTGAAAAATGAATTTAAGACATAAAATCAGGCAGTAGAAGGTATGTATTGCTCACACGAGTTCTTATGGCAGGAATGTCGACTGGCCGGAATGCCATGGATATTCCTGCGTTAATAACGTCGGTGTGTCTCGAGGTACATCAGATTGAATGACATTATCCGTTGGTATTTTAGTTGTTTCCTCCCCCCTAATTTTTGAAAAGGACCGTTCAGAGCAGTTTGGACCCGCGACCCTTATCAGGTGGTCTGTCCACAGTTGTGGGTGGACGTCCTACGTTGGGCTCGCCGGCTTCTGATGGCTTCTATCCAATCCTTATGGAAAAATTGGAAAAATAACCTTTGTCCAGCACTGTCGGTACCTCACCACTGTTAAAATGCCTGAAACAAATAGCACCATCGACTCGAAGGCAAGAAACCTATGGACTATGGGTCTAATATTAGTGTGTCTGTGTATTTTTATAAACCGTAGCACAGTTTAGTATCTGATTTTGCCGTAGACGACATATGCCACTAAATTTTTATTCCCTTGAGAATCAAATTAATGGGGTGGGACCACATATACCAAAGAACCTATGACCTATTTCATCATCATCTCAGCCCTAAGACGTCCACTGCTGAACAAAGGCCTCCCCTCTAATTCTCCCAAATGACTGATCAGAAGTAGGCTGGATCCCCGTCGACCCGCGGTCCTTAAAGGTCTTCTGTCCATCTTATATGTGGACGTCCTAGGGTTGCCGGTCCCTGGCTTCCACTCGAGAACCTGTGACCCCAACGGCCGCCGGCTCTTCGTACTATGTGTCCTCCACATTGCCACTTCCAACTTACTAATCCTCCGGTTGGTTCGTTCGTCTAAGAATCTCCTCATTTCTGAATCGATCTCGTAGTGTAACCCCGAGCACAGCCCTCTCCATAGCTCGTTGAAACAATTAAAGATATTTAAACTAAGCCCGATCCGAATTTTAATGTTTATAGAAGGACCATTTAAGTTAGAAATTATTATTTAAGTCACATACTAATAATTATGTATTTATTTAATTTATAAACGTATGTATCTTAATTTCTACTATTAATAAAATTTCAAAACTTCGTAAGGTATAAGCGTCCGATGCAATATAAATTATTTACATACATTAAAATTCAAGCCCTAGTTTGATTAAACTAGGAGGCCTGTAGTAAAGAATAACCGGGTTGCGTACACTATAATTGTCTTGAATAATTCATGCTTACATTGTCTAATATCAATATTTTATTGGCCCATTACAACCAAATACCGGAATAGGGTAATATCTGATATCATGACTAAGAGAAATGCAGATATAAATAATTTAAGACATCTGCGGGGCCATTGGCCGCAATTTGCGAAAAGTGCTACTCCATTGTATTTCTATTTATACATACATATATTGTAATAGAAAATAGTACAGTCGGAAAAAAACATTTAATACATGTACAGTCATTGCACATCTCATACGTTTTTTTGGGGACTGTAAATAGTGCAAAACTGTTTATCGTTATTCCATAATAATATGCCACCCTAAATGGCTTGAATTTTCTTCTAAATTTTCTATGAAAACTCATTATCATACCTGAAATCGTTAAAAAGGCTTTCTTTTGTATCGTTTTACAATGTTAGAATTTGACCACATATGGATTTATTTAAATTTATAAAGTTTTATAATAATGTTTATAATAAGTTTTTTTATAAGTTTTATAATAATAAGTTTTATATATTTAATTTGATTATGAAAGGGGACTTATGTAAAAGCTACACTTAACTCATATAGATAATGCTACTTCACATACACACTCACACACACATACACATTGACACACATACTTAATAGGAGGCCCCCTACACCTGTTTTTGTACCTATGCTTAAGTATATGAATAAATTATTTTGTATTTTTGTATTTTTTTTTTGTAATGTTACGTGCGGCGTGAGTTAAAATGCCGTGTAAGGGCGAAACGAACAATTTATTTTCACAAACCAAGATGATTTCTAATATCACTAAACTTGTCCGATAAAACCGTTAATCTTGCCAAAAGTCGTCAATATTTCCCTTAATGTGTCGCCGGTTCACTGTCGCAAATAACTTTGCAAAAGCTCCGTAGAGTCGCTTTCGTATCGCTGGTTGTCGCACCACTCCTCATTTCGCCCGCCTGCTCTCTTATTTACACTTGGCGCCAAACGCCTCGATTTATTTTGTATTTTCCAGAAAATGTAAACAAGATAATAAACAAGCCATTGAAAGTTCGAGAATACTATTTCTGTTGAAATGTAAACTCTATGTCGTAAACATAAGGACCAATTTCCTTTGCCACTAGTCGTGAAGGGGCTACCATCGATGGGACTTTTCCAGAACGTCCATAGTTAGTCGTAACAATAATGTGGTTTAAATGTATCCGTGAAATCTTAATCCACAATCCACGTGTTATAGAGCATCTACCAATAAGCTAAGTTCTTATACAAGGGCTGATGTTAATGCAGTTTTCAATTAATATTTAAAAAAGTTTCTTTCACAGGATTTAGGTACATTGTGAGACTGCTTTATTATCTGAATTTTTATTATCTGAATTGGATTTTTTTATTTATAACTAACTGAGCTCGCAACTTCGTACGCGTGGTTTTTAGCATACGTATTGGAAAAGCATACCTTTTGGTTTTTTTAAACTGATTGGAATGAAACAAACACTAAATTGTACGGGAAGCTTGCTACAATACATAAGGGAAAATCGCATTCAGATCGGTTAAGCCGTTTCTGAGAAACGCACAGATAAACAGACAAAAATTCTAAAATCTATTTTTTTTACCTCGGTAACCTGGAAATATTTAATGTATAGAAAACGGCTCGTCTACGATTTCAATTAATGTATAGAAGATATAAAATAGACATTATTATTATTAATATTATTAATAGATAATATTATTTTTAATGTACTAAAATTAAAAACAATTATATCAACACATACAAAACACGATATAATACGCATTTAAAAAACTAACCCGCCCAAGTTGAAATTTCGAGCGCCAGTCTTTTATTCATCTTTTAGAGGCTGAAACCTCCGAGGTGTCATTTGAATAGAAAAATTAAAAAATCAAATTAAATTTATACTAGAAAATCAATTTAAATACATACTGTAAGAAACTAACATTGTTTTAAAGAAGTTATAACAAACCATTTTTGGCTTACAAAGATATCGCTGGCGAAATCTATATACTCAATTGATTTTAATGTGAATAAAAGTTTATCTTCAATCATTTGCATTTTCGCACGCTTCGCACAATTTAATAAAGCCGGATTGGCTATCTCTTTAAATCTATCCTCTTATTTGTTTGTGAAATTTGGTATTACGAAATTTCGCTTAATGACAACGAATTTTGAAGTTCATTAGTCTATGCTTAATAAGTATAATAAAGAGAAAATATTTGTATGTATGTATGTATTTTTGTATGTTTGTAATGAATAAACTCAAAAGCTACTGGAAAATTCTTTTAAAAATTCTTTCACCTATAGAAAGCTACATTATCTGCGAGTAATAATTTCTAAAGATACACGGAAGAAGTCACAAGCAAAAGCTAGTAATTTATATAAGTACATAGCAGCATCTATAACTGCTACATTACCAGCTTATCTCTATATATAAAATCCATTAACTCCATTTTGAGTGACGATAACAGGTAAAATAAATTAACTTCATCAACTTATCTATACTAATATTATAAAGCTGAAGAGTTTGTTTGTTTGAACGCGTTAATCTCAGGTACTACCGGTTCGAATTGAAAAATTCTTTTTTTTTTTTAATAGTTCATTTATCGAGGAAGGCTATAGGCTATATAACATGACGGTACGATAAATAGTATTATATATAAGCAGTGTCCAGTACCGCGCGCCCCATGCGCACATTGCCGCCGTATGGACCGCAGCGAAGCGTGGTCGAGTTCAGCTAGTCATAAGTATTTTTAATAACTACACCAAATACTACCATATGCAACTCCGACAAAAACCGATATAAATTTCCTGGCATGAACAGTAGATGACTAAATAACCGTTAAAATTCCATTTCAACCGTACAGAGGACAGAATGGATATTTTAATGCTAATTTTACAGCTCTGAAAACCATAACGCGTCCAACATAAATAGACACTGGTTCTCTATCCTCCCACAACATTTATTTTGTACTTGATTTTTTTTTCGAGTCTCCTTCGTAACTGGCCGTAAAGCCCTTGGCATAATAAAAGTGCTATTGAGGATAAAAAGTTTGACTTTCTCTTCAACGCCTTCTGAATTATTTATTTAGTAACTCTCGAGTTTGTTGGCAAAGAAAAAATAAACATTGAATATTTAAATGTAGCAATGTGGCCCTAACTTGTTACTTGGACAGTTTTATTACCGACTTGGGTAATTAATTGACAAAAAGATGTAAGACTAAAATAGTTGCTATTAACGTAATTAGGGATCGATTGTTTTCGGTACTAAAAATTCAGCTGAAATATGTTGTATGTCAATGAACGAGATCGTTGGATGAGTAGTTAACGCTCTGTTTCAGGGTCGGGTTCGATTCCCAGTAGGCCCAACTTTGGAAATGAGCTTTTCAATGTTGAATCAGGTCTGGATTTAGAAAGTAATGACAGGGCACACTGTTTGGGCAGCCCGTCTGACGGCAGAAGACCACCGTGAAATAACCACACGTATGCGAATTTCGGTGAGTGAGTAAGGGATGCCAGAGCCTATTGTCCCTAACACTTCCCAATCCTTAACAATCCTTAATTGTACTTAGTCGGCGGCACACTTGTAGCACATATGACGTTGCTTCTGTTATAGGCGACGGTTGCCAACTACCGTCAGTGGACTGCCAGCCTATCTGTCAAACTTAGGATAAAAAATAAATTATATGGACATACGGCATTTTTCATGCACATGTCGTATGTCCTTGCTATGCAAGTAATGAATACTTATAAAACGAGCTTTGTCTGTATCTTACGAAACAAGTCCAAATCTCTTAATTCATCTTTTTTTCTGATTAGTCAGATAATATAATATAATAATTAACAGAGTGGCGAGACAGAGACAGCGAGACGAGTAGAGAGTGACAAAAAACATCCAACCGTACAAACCGACTGTTGCGATTGGCCGAATCGATACTTCCTCTTTCAAACTTAAGTGTAGACGTTTGCGCATAGAAAATTTTAAACAAATATATATCGAGGTGAAACGGCGAAAAAAGAAAATTCATAGTTTCAACTGTTTCAACGTTAACGTGAAAAAACATAAACGTGAACAATGTCCGGACGCGACAAAGTTGGCAAAGTGAAGGGAAAGACAAAATCGCGTTTCAATCGTGCTGGACTCCAGTTTCCCGTGGGATGTATACCTGCAGAGATACCTACACCTCCGCTCCACCCGGAGCGCGTCCTCTCAGGCCAAGTCCTCTGGAACTACCAATCACAAGAAAGCGGTAGAAGAAGCCCGCCTCGACGAAGAGACAAATTAGGTGTGAAGTCGTCCAAAAGCGCCAACCACAAAGTAGCCGAAAGGCAACCGGATAAGGCTGCAGCGGCCAAAGCCTCCGGCAAGAAGTCCAGCATAATTAATAAATTAAAAAATAAATAAATAACTTTTAAAAAATAAACTTAAAAAGTATTTTCCAACGGCACTTAAAACTTTGAAATGTTAAGAATACACCATAATTTATTAAATTGTTATTTAATACTATATCTAATATATAAAATTCTCGTGTCACAGTGTTTGTAAAAAAACTCCTCCGAAACTGCTGGACCGATTTTCATGATTGTTTTTTTGTGTATTTGGTAGGTATGAGACAGTGTGGATCGGAGTTGTTGCCTCGGCAGAGCCCGGTCCACCCCGCTCAAAGGGGAGACACCGGGGAGTTTTAGAGGGTATTCCCAGTGCCGCTATGATCAGGCGCTGGGCGACCCCTACTCCAGCGGCAGGAAATCTGTAAGCGGATTACTCCTCGTCAAAAAAAAAAAAAAAGGTATGAGACAGTGGCGTAGCTACACTTTCAGCGCCCTGGAGCAAAATATTTCAAGCGCCCTCTCTCATTGCATACATATAGCTAATAAAACTGGCAGGACAACGTCTGCTGGGTCAGCTAGTAATCTATATATATATATATATATATATATATATATATATAAATGAATCCCCATTTCCCTTGGTCACGGCATAACCCATGAACGGGTAGACTGATTTTAATTCGGTTTTCACTAATGGAAAGAGGGATAAACGGGGAATGTTCATATATATAAAAATTGTACCCCGGGCGAAGCCGGGGGCGGGTCGCTAGTATATAATAAATGTGATGTACCCCGTTTAGAGGCGGCGAGATTTTATGGGAAATATCCTCCTCTAAGAAACTCTTTTACCAATTTTCGTTATCGTTTATAGTTTTTAAGTTATTACAGTTGTTTTTTTCTTATCTTTATTTGTTTATAACTTTTGCAATTGTTTATGTGCGGGTAAAACATTTTTCTACATATCATTCCGAATACAATGAGGCTACCTATCGTAAATATTTTTAAGAGCTTTACCAAGAATTAACATCAGTTTGAATTTGGGAGCTATACTAATTAAAAGTGTAGTTATAAAAAAATTGTTGTGTTGCTTTGTGGTTGTATACGTGTTGTATTCTATTAAATGTTTATTTTTTCTTAATGTTATTTCAATTTATTTTCAAGAACCTTTGATATAATACCACAGTCTAACCATACACGTCATACAGTCAGGCAACGAATGTACTTGCGCAGAGCAACGTTCGGCGAACTCGCTTCGTTTGCAAGCTCAAAAATTGAGCGTTGCTAGACTGTATGACGTAAGTATGGTTAGACTGTGATAATACTTTCCAACACTTATCACTTATTTTCTGATCCTTATCCTGTAAATATTTAAAAATGAATTTCTTTAAAAGTATACAAGTACATTAACAATATTATTACAATACGTAAGAGCAAATTGTTTAGTAAATTTTTAATCTTTACACAAAAATGTCACTTAGCAATTAATAACATATTCCTGTTAAAACATTTACCATTGTCAATTTACCACGCAAGTCATGGACGGAAACAAAACTGAATTATTTTCACTAATTTGCATGTTATTATAGAAGAAGCAACATTTCAATTTGGCCAACTCGGTCGAGCCAATCAGCTGAATTAATACTTTCATTTAAGTTTTGCTTGTCTTGTTGAATGAAGAAATCATTAATTTCCAGCGACGCCTTTTCCTGATTTTGCATTTAACTGCTCCCACGTTCTAACGGATGTCGCAACTTTTAATTGATGTTTTGTTAAAATTTATAAGGAACATAATTTACTGTATTATAAGTAGGTGTATTGTACATTGATGTGTGACAGGGGTCTTTAAACATTTTAATTGGGCACTGTCGCCTATTGTTTATATTAATAAACAACACCACAGGGATTGCAAAGTGAGATAATAGGGATAGCAGAAATAGCTTTGACAGAATTTACTCACTCATCGGCCACAACACACGAGCAATTATTAATTTCGTAATGGTATTCTTCAAGGGAAATTCTTTCGAGCCCATTGGATGAGTGGTTAGGGTGCTTGCCTTAACGCTCTGTTCAAGGGTTCCCGGGTTCGATTTCCGGCAGGGTCAACTTTGAAAAATTAACTTTTCAAATTAGTCTCTAGTCTAGATATGGAAAGTAGTGGCAGGGCACACTGCGTTTCGCAGTCATTTGGGCAGCCCGACTGGAGGCAGTAACCACCCCCTTACAGAAGACCACCGTGGAAATAACAGCACGTGTGCTGTTGTGTTTCGGTGAGTGAAGTAAGGAATGCCAGAGCCCATTTCCCTATCATTCCCAAGGGATCCTTGGGAAGGGATCCCTTGAGTCCCTTCCCTTAATCCTATTGTAGTCGGCAGCGCACTTGCAGCAGCCTTGGCGTTGCTTGTGTTATAGGCGACGGTAGCCACCTACCATCAAGTGGACCGTCAGCCTGTCTGCCGACATTAACCTAAAAAAAGGGGGGATTGGTAACTGTAGCCTGACGGCTTCCAGTCTGACTGCGGAACGCTGTGTGCTCTATCACTGCTAGCCTATCTAATCATTCTTAATTAAATAAATAAATAAATCTCGTAGGTAACGTCATAAAATGTTTTTTTTTTTTTTTTTTTTTATTAGATCAGGGTAGCGCTTGACCACTATCTCACCTGATGTGAGGTGTAGATGTGGCCGAAGGTGGACCACGCTTACCCAGTAAATGCCCATTTACCCTGGTTTTGAAGACCCCGAGGTTGTAGTTCTGTGGGAACACAGACGCAGGCAAAGGAATATTATGAATATGAAATATTATTTACTGCATGTATTTAATTTTATTTACCACATAATATGTGGACAGGTGACCGTTTTTACCCGACTTTTTGTCCTGCGTATAAAACGTCACTTCACTGGATTCCATGAAAGACGACATAGTTTGCTATCGCATCGCTGATTACGCATTCAAATACAAAATTGTAGGTTCCACGTATTTTATTGCGTATTGTGAAGAAATTAAATATTCCGAATAACCACAATAGTCTAGGATCGAAGCCTTGGCTATTGTTGGGAATAGCCTGGTTTTCGAATACCTTAATAGATACTGTCTCTGTATTCAGACATATTTTGCAACTATTTTATACAACTAAAGACTACTTGGTCCACACTTTCTACCATTGAAGGGTAGGTTAATTAAAACCGTATACGGTCCGTTTATATATAATTCAATTTATAGATTGACTTGTATTTCTTTTTTTTTTAAATTTAGTTTTCAAATACTTGAAAGTAAACTACTTCAACTTATCTAAAACCTAGATTCATTTAAGTGTCCTACATCCACATCTTTTTAATAACAATAATAGTAATCTTTATTTGCTTTGATCATGGGTAATGGTAATTACCAGGTGACATTTTTATATATATAGATTCAATTTGATCAACCAATAGCATTCGACATGCAAATATAAAAAGATGAAGATTTATGTGCGTAGTGTATGCGTTTATTTACTATCTTCTTGACGCGGGCAATACAAGTCTCGTGCGCACCACGTCAGTGTCGGGAGTATTACGAGAGCGATAAGCGAGAGTAGACGTGTTGGTCGTCCTCCCATTAAATGCGTTTCCGAGCCTGTGACTCATCCCACGACTAGGGGCTGCTACAATGTGCCAAATACAGCCTTATCGGAAATGTATCCTTTAAATGTTGATTCTTGCTTCACAGTATAAGTAGCAGTAGCATATCACTACATATTATAATATCTTACTAACTATAATGAGATTATACTTTCAATTATGATATTAGATTATACTTCAGCCCGCGACTTCGTCCGCGTATGTTTATAAATTGTAAACTATTTATTATTTTGTTTGATGCATAAACTAATAGTTTTTACGTGAAAGAATAACAAACAAAGAAATAAACGAAATTTTGAATTTATAATATTATTTAGGAATATTGGTAGGTTTATCAAAAGCTACATGTCGAAGAATAATTTCTATGTTAAAGTTCACTTGATTCTGAATGGCGATACAAGTGCTCTGACGACCTAGTAGAATAAGATAAAAGTGAAAGAATAAGTTAAGGATAGGGCAATGAGATAGGAATAAGTTGCATTTTTTACTTACACACTGAAACACTAACAGGACTGCCCAGTTTATGGATGCGACTTTTATCTTCTGGGTGAGCTCGCTCCATCGTCGGCCTCATCCTTCCTACATGGATAGATGCTGGTCAAGAGCAAACCCATCTTTAATAATAATAAAAAATAGTTTGTCTTAGCGAACTGACTTCCTTTGGAGGAAGAGTTATTGTTTGACAATATAATACTCGTAGGTACTATGTTCGTTCTTTCATTTAGAATTACATAATAATATTAAAACAGAACATTTCTGAAAAGATTATGAAATTTTGTATCTCCCCTCTGATAAAAGTTTAAAGTTAACATGCTCAGCTTTAGCCTTAAGAAACTTGACAAAATATATGTTGTAAATTTATGTATGTAATACATAACTTTTAAACAAGACACACTCGGCAGCGAAATTCATCCCGTGTTAAACGAAGTGTGAACTTTGCAATTTATCCTGTGGTACAAGCGAAAAGAGATCCTACGTGGTGATATTTAAATGCAAATTAATAATACATCTAAGGATTATTTATCTAAAGATAAATACGATTCAATTTCAAAGACAACTTATATCACGTAAAAATTATATTATTGATTGACGTTTTCAAGAGTGCCAGGAAGAAGAATGATTATTTGTACATTTATATGTATTTTTAAATATTTCGAAAATAATTTTGTAATATTTTATTGTAACAAAGACTATTTTAATAAGCTTTAATACGATAGAAACGAGGAGTGTAAAATTATAAACCGAAGAAATTTCTTCTCTTATTAACCCAAAAGATGAGTTATTCTTAAAAGTGATGACATATCTAATGAGGAATTAATATTTAAATTAATCGACAATAAGATAAAGTGCTAAACTACTCCATTACGCCTGGTTTCAATCAATAATAATCCAATTTTATTAAAGTTAGTTATTCAACTTCAACTATTCAACATCTAATTTTAGAGCTCTTATTACTAAAGATAACGCGGGCAATATGGCATTAATTAGAGGACGCCTATGTTAGTTAGCGGACAATAAAACCGACCGGAGTAATAAAAAAGGCAAAACGTAAAACATTCATTTGTTATATTTATAAGCATTATATTATGTTTATAAAATGAAATAATATGATCAATTAATAAAAGCCATTTTTACTTTTATTTATTTACATAGGCCGCACTGAAAGTTTTTAGAACTGGCCAGAAAGAAAAGAATGAAAAATAAATATAAATTTCGAATTAAGAACTCTTTAGGAAGCTACCGATGTATTGAATTGTGTCGATTTTTTTTTCATATTTGTGTTTGGAGGCGCGGAGAAAACCCTGAAGGGTTAAACAAGATCTAAATCTCGCTGGGGCGGGATTGCGACAGTTCACGCCATGAATCCCTGCGGCGGTTTAGTGGACTGTATATTGCGGCTGTAAGCAAACAGTTGACTGTCTGATGGACAGGATGGGCAGAAGAAGGAAATGCACGTACCTTGTAACCGGTGCTCTGGTGCGATCTCCTGCAGGATTCTCCGTTGCGTCCAACTGGCCGACACTGTTCACTTGCGGGTTTTGTTGTACACGTTAAGGCGCGGATAATGAATGCACTTCGAGTTCGATTTAGTTCGAAACACTTGACGCGTAGGCGTGAGTGTTCGCGGCGGCGGTATCATGCATTATAAGGAATGTGGGTAAAAAGGGAAAGATGGAGGGCTATACTTTAATGAATGCGGGTACAAAGGGAAAATGGACTTGATAGCCAACCATTGGATTACGGCGCAAACAGCGTTCATTTAAAAAGTGTATGTCGTGCCAAAAAAATTATTATGACTTTCGTTGCGGTCTTCATTCAACAGCAATGATAAACTTCGATTGGCATTTCATAGCGAAGCCTCATCCCGTGCCACTGTTTATAACTGGTTCAGTCAGTTTAAACATGGTCGTATCAATTTCACCGAGTTCGTAAAGGACGTCCATCTACGGCGACAAATGAAAATAACTTGAATGCTGTGCTGCTCATGATTGAAACAGACAAAAGATTGACATACCAACAGATTCGATCAAGTTTAAGCATTGGCATGAGTCAAGTGCATAAACACTTACATGAACAACTAGGCGTGAGGAAGCTTTGCGATAGCTCATAATTTGATAGAAAATTAAAAACTTCATCGCTTAGATTGGTGCCGCGAAATGGTTGAAAAATAATAGAGATGAGTCAAATGCTGTATTTGATATCGTCACAGGAGATGAAACCAGGATATATTGTTAAGAACCCGAAACCAAAATATAATATGCACAATGGGTGTTTCCTTTCGAGGATTTACCAACGAAAGTGAAGAAGGGAAGAAGTAAAGGGAAAAAGATGGTTGCCTCTTTCTTTGGACGGTCCGTCACTGCATACTGGTATATTAGTAATTATTTGTTAGTTGTCTTGTTCAACAGAAGCTCCCAAGAACTATGATCCTCCTTGACGACAATGCTCCAGCCTACTCCACCAGACGAACAATCGAATATTTGGCTATGGAAGGTGTGAAATTAGTGAGTCATCCTTCTTAATGTGATTTTTATTTATTCCCAAAAATAAAAGATAGACTTAGAGGAATTCGTTTTATGAACCCTGAAAATGCAGTGAAAGCGTTCGCAAACGCTTCATGCCTACCTCGAACTTTTACCACCGCACTGCGCGCCATAGATGCGAAATTCATCCGCATTACTTGGATAAAGTGCCGCTGCGCACAGTTCGGATGAGTAGAAACTTTATCCCACGGACGCGCGATCTGTGGAACAGTCTCCTTTTTAAGGTGTTTCCATCTAGCTACAATATGTGCTTCTTCAAGCGAGCAGTAAACAAATTCCTGCAAGGTCGGCAGCGCACATAAACCCCCCCGGTGTTGCGTGAAAGAGACCCCCCAAAGAAGAGGCTTCAGTCAGTGGTTCCATCGCATGCGACGGTGCTTATAAAGGAATAAAGACTACTTCGAAAAGCAATAAGAATACAAACAGCTTCCTACATTATTTAGTTTTCGAGTTTCTAAAATCTTTCAATGTTATCATCGTGTTACAAAAAATCGATTGATATTACATAAAATATAGCTTTAGAGAAAGTAATGCGAAACACATTTATTATTTGTTCCACAAATTATTCAAAGGGGTGAAATCTCTATTATAAATTTTAATGAAGCACCCTGACCATAATGATAATAATAATAAGCCCTGATAAGGGTCCGGTGGATCCAGGCTGCTGCTGACCGGTCTTATTGGAAAATTATATGGAGACTTATCACTAGCAGTGGATTTCTTATCGCTGAAATGAATGACCTTGAATATAAGTTATTAACTGAAAAAAGACTTTTGTAAACGGTACTAGTCAGCGAAGTTGACAAAAATACAGCCAAATTGAAAACCTTTTCTTTTTTGTAGTTGAATAAAAAATAAGAAATATTGAACTTATTTTTAAATTCTGGCAAATTTTTGGCATTTATTTTTGATTTTTTTTAAATATTAAGGGTGGCAGGCAGGCTGACGGTCCACTTGATGGTAGGTGGCTACCGTCGCCTGAGGAACATACAACACCAGGGCCAACCCTGCAGGAATTTGTTTACTGCTCTCTTGAAGAAGCCCATATTGTAGATGGAAGGAAACACATTAGAAGGGAGATTGTTCCAAAGTTCGCGCGCCCGTGAATGAATCGAATTATTGGTATGTACCAATTACATTTAAAATTAATTGATAATTTATAAAAAAGAAATTATTTATTTGCATATTGTTTTGATTTGTACCACAACCTATAATCGAGAACATTTCCTGTAAACTCAGCACAGAAAGCCGGTAAAGGAGAGGGATACTAACAAATGAGATACTCTTTGATGTCGCATTACGGCTACGTTGCCGATGAACAGAAGTCCACGTGCATTCAGGCCGTATATATAATTATTTGAAAGTTTCTGTAGGCATCTGTTTTATGAACTTTATTTGGTGGTATTTCTGTACTACCATAGAACACAGTCTTGTTATTGATGACAACAAATCTATGACAACAATTACCTTTGTTATTGTTTATTATTATTATTATTATTATAAAAGACAGAAGATTATTATTATAAGGCCCACTTTATAGTTGGTCTTCCTCATTCCTGATTCGATCTCGTAGTTAACCTCGAGCACAGTTGTCTTCATATCTCGTTGAGTGACATTGAGCTTTCCTGGGCAGGGCACACTATGGCCTTCCACTAAAGGTATTGGTGAGTGAGTAGATAAAGGTAGCCAGAACCCATACCCACCCCATTAATCCTATCAAATCGATAACGATCTCTCATTATTCCTAAAATTGTGTTCATAGACGACATTGGCTACCTACTAAATCTTTTACGTTCCCTCTGCACCCTTTTACGGCGGGCAGGCTGACGGTCTCCTTGACGATAGATGGTTACTTTCGCTTATCATCACAAGCAATGCTAAAAATGCTGCAAGTGCCCTGTTGGCTTTAAATATGATAATGTATAATTAAAGGGCTCTAGAATCTCTGAAACATAAAACAATAAGTACTTTTTTACCAATTCCTTTTATAAGATGCAGAATAAAATATGACCTGCCATTAGCAAGATTTAGTGTGTTATTGCATGCTAATAAAGCAAATCACCAATATATCTACAAATGTTTATAAATGAATGTTTCATGTCAACTAATTTACCTAACCGAATTGTCATACTGTGGAGGTCAACAATGCGTTTGTCTATCGTTATTACCAATAAAGAATATAAACATTTCATTAACTTTTGTAAATTAGAGAAGAGAATTCTTTTTGTTAAATGATAAATTTTGATCGAGTCGCAAGTAGACTTATGATGACAGGAGTCCAAAACAAATTTTCGCGTTTAGCTCCGCCAATAGCGTATTTCTGTCAGATATAAAAATGCAATTGGCAGACAGGCTGGCGGTCCACTTGATGGTAGGTGCCTATCGTCGCCTATAACTCAACTTCACAGGTGCTGCAAGTGCGTTGCCGACTAGTGTAGTATTAAGGATAAGAGATTAGGAAGGTTTAGGGAAATGGGCTCTGGCATCCCTTACTCACTCACCGAAACACAACAACACTTGTGCTGTTATTTAACGGTGGTCTTCTGTACGGGGGTGGTTACTGACGCCAGTCGGGCTGCCCAAATGACTGCGAAACGCAGTATGCCCGGCCACTACTTTCCAGATCCAAGAGCCAACTTGGAAAAGTCATTTCCTAGTTGACCCCGCCGGGAATCGAACCGGGGCAGAGCACCCTAACCACTCATCCAACGGGCTATTAAAAAAAAGGCAACAAAATATGTAATGCTCATAGTTATATGTATTTTGAATTCTCTATATATTATACGCTGAATAATAATAATATAAACCTTTATTGTTGTTTATCACAGTTTACAATAGAATACTACATGGGTATTATATTAGTAGTTGATGATCGCCTTTTTCCAACAGCTTGTCCTTCGCCAAAGGCCTCCTCCAAAGATTTCCACCTAAATCTGTCTCTTGCAATTCTGATCCATTCTGGACCAGCAACTCTTTTGAGGTCATCTTCCCAACGTTTCGTTTGTCGACCTTTGCTTCTTTTGCCATCCCTGGGGTGCCATTCCGATATTAATCTGGTCCATTTCTCCATTCTCAGATGCTAATGACCGGTCCTATTAGAAAATTATGGGTGAATTCATGTCCAGTATTAGCCGTTCTCTAGCTGAAATCATGATAAAGATACTGATTCAGAAGCCTTCCTGTTTTTCCAAGAATCAGCCGCTGGAAAATCTGAGAAAATACTGAAGAAACACATAATATGTCTGTAAAAAAATACACGGAATAGTTATAAGTGATAACTATTCCCTAGACGATAGCGTGTCTGGTGATATAGAAACACAAGAAAAACCACAAATTTTCACTCTTGATTGGACTACTTTTTCTTGATTTCCTTTTTTCTTGATTGAACCTATGAAACAATTTGCATAGAAATGGTCATTCAATATGTATAAGTTCATTGACGTTCCAACGCAGTGACGTAATCGCCAAATAAATATCTGGTTGAAAGCCTGGGACGGTTGGCGCGCCCTAACTTTTGACGCCCATAAACGATGGATGAGTAAACAAATGAAGATAGAATGTCCCTCGGAACTCATCGATCTCGACTGACATCGATACAATGAAGTGTAGCGAAGCTATCCTATAACATTTGCTGTATTATAACGTGATTTAGCCCATAATTACTAACTCAAATCACCAAATTAAAAACTCCAGATAAAATATTTACATGAATATAACTTTAATTGTTTTTCCTCCAGTGTAATGTAATATATAGTGTCAATTTCAATAAAATTAATTTTCAAATTTTGGACTTATGAAATTTCTTTGTAATCGGTATAATATAAGTATAGTTATCATACTTAATATGCTTTAAGATTTGTTCATAAGTTTACAAACACGTAAAGAAATATATAAACAGTAAAATATAAATCAACCCAAGGTAATCCATGTAATGTGTGTTGTATTTTTAACGTAAAACAATGAAATATTTAATTCAATTTGTATTCAACATATGCGGCAGTTTTGAACTAACGGTTTGTTGGTTTCATCCCAAAAGGATTACATTTTCGTAAATCCTTCGTAAAAGCCTTGATATTTGGTAAAACTGTTTTGTTCGAAATTTATAGAACCTTTTCCATTGTTTAATACAGAAGTACCCAGACTTTTTTTCTCATAGACCACTTTTAAAATTTAGCTGGTTGCGTTGGACCCCCTGCAACTACATTTCTACCATATTCCCAAAATTCGACAAAAAATGTGAAGATTAGATCTAACTATGGAAAATTGCGTTGCGGCTGAGTTCCAACCACGAATGGGGAGTTTTCTAAATGAAATAAGTGAGAATTGATTGTTTTTTTTTGTCACCCCCATTTTTGTCACGCCAACGTAGACCCCGTCGAGTCTCCCGTGGACCCCTCGGGGTTCACCTGGAGCACTTTGGGAACTAAAGGTTTAATACATCTTATGTAGGTAAAAATAATTCAATTCTTACTTGAAATATACATATATTCTAACAGTTTACCTTGAAATATTAGCCTAAAGGGTTCTTTATGGATGACCACAAGATGACGAGAAAACCACATCCTTTCTTAAGACTTAGGTCGTTCATCCACGGTCACCACTTACGTGGAGTGCACTAAAAGTCAAAACTGAATTTATTGCTTCTCAAAAGCAATAAACTCAAAAGTTTTTCGTGCTCTTCGACAGCCTCTTCTAGTGATGAAATGCTAAAGCTTTCACGGTTAAATTTACAGAGTTCGTCAATAACTTCCAGCAAATAAATGGTCGTGTACCAATCACTGTTCACGTTGATTACGATTCTCTAAAGCAACAGTAGCTGAGTGTCCATTTTTATTAAAAAAAGAAGCAATCATCTGCTTACGAAAGTAACGCGAGTGCAAAGTGCCTCACTTTGCAAGCGCGCTACTTTGGTATGTTTCGGCTCATCTTGAAGGACCCATACGCTCGATATTCCCACACCAAATTTGACACCCCTTTATTAAATTTGGTAAGCGTGGCGTTGCACCAAGTTCGTTTTTTGAGCCTAAGTCAAATTGTGTGGAATCACTCAATCAATTAAATGTTGTAAATACTTTTAAATATTGTTTATGTATGGCCAGTTCCGAAACATAATAATATAGAGTGCCCTATGTATACTATAAAAAATAAATCTGATACAATAGTGTACAACCAACCGGACGTATATATTAGGGAGAGACTCAGAGTTAAATTCAATATATCTCTGTTTACGCCTCAAATTATTCGAAGAGCGCATATGAATCGCCTCGTAAACGACGTCCGTCCTCCATTTCCCCGAGGCACCGTAATTCTTGTACGGAGGTTTGTATCTCCTTCCCAAATTAATTCCTTCTTTATCGAAGAAATAAAAATTTAGTTATAATTAGGAAAAATTTTTGCTGCAAAGCTCATTTATGGGACAACCAAGTTAGTATAAGCAGTTTATACACGAAGAAAACGCATTTTTCAATCCCTTATTCGCGTTTGTTACTTTAAGATTATTTTCAATACTCAGAGCACTCAAATTACATTTGTGGATGTTATTTTTTTTAAAAAGCCTTAAATTAGGATACTCAGTCCTGTCTAAAGTAGTATTGGCAGAACAGCTTGCCTTCCTAGGCATAAACTGGGCAGCTCTTCTGGCGACAGTAACCGTCCTCTTATAGAAGACCAGTCTAAAATAACAGCAAGTGCACTGTTGTGTTTCAGTGAGTGAGGCAGGTCGATAGACAGGCGGATGGTGGCAGCTTAGATGACTACAGTCGCCTATAATAAAAGCAATGCCACATACTTGTATGCTGCAAGTGCGCTGCCGACCATATTATGATTAAGGATAAGGGATTAGGAAGAAATAGGGAAATGGGCTCTGGCATCCCTTACTCACTCACCGAAACACAACAGCACACTTGCTTTTATTTCACCGTGGTCTTCTGTAAGGCAGTGACCTATTTTTTTTTTTTTTTTTTTTATGTTAATTTCGACAGACAGGCTGACTGTCCACTTGATGGTAGGCGGCTACCGTCGCCTATAACACAACCAACGCGACAGCTGCTGCAAGTGCGCTGCCGACTACAGTAGGATTGGATAAGGGATTAGGAGGGGGATAAGGAAATGGGCTTTGGCATCCCTTACTCACTCACCGAAACACAACAGCACGTATATGCTGTTATTTCACGGCGGTATTCTGTAAGGAGGTGGTTACTGCCGCCAGGCGGGCTGCCCAAATGACTGCGAAACGCAGTGGTGCCCTACTCGTGGTGAAATGATACTCGTCAACCTCAAGTGCACTCAATTGTAACCTTTATGACGTTGCTTGTGTTTGTAGGTTACTGTAACCACATATCGTTAGGTAAACCGTTAGCCTTCCTAACGCCATTGTGATGAATTAGGTTGAAAACAACAATAATTTTGTATTGAATTAAACCGTTTTGAAGATACATCAGTTTGACTCTAAAGCTAAAGCTAGCTCCTTATTCATATGCATCTTTTTGCGTATTGAAGACTAATATTTATCACAATAAAATAATAAATAATAAAATAATAAATAAAATGCCATAATAAATGAGCACTTGTTGGTAATGTAGCCCACAAATGAAGACATTTTTAATAGTGAAATGATAATTACCTCCTACATCCATCAATTATTCTTTTTTTTTAATTTTTATACCGGATAGCGCTTAGCGGATACCGAATACCGGAAGTTCACTCACTCTGTCCTTGAAGAGTACCAAGTTGTATGTTTCAGGGAAGACTGGAGAGTCCCTCGCTATACGCATAATAAAAGAAGACGCAAAGTGCTTCATACGAAGTGGTAGTGTGTCAACAACGTAAGGGTGAAAACTCTCCCCACGCCTAGTAGAACGATGACGAAAAGGAAATGGAGGAACACAATCGTGAAGTTCATGTGCACAGTGTCTAATATGAATCCAGTAGAAAACCGACAGGCAGGTAATTCTGCGTCGGTGTTCTGAAGCTTAAATTTTTCAACCAGTGATTTATCACCGATGAGCTTCTTAGCCCGGTGCTCTACCAAGTCGAGCCAATTCTAATTTGGCTTAATTTAATCGAGCTGTCCCAGGGGTGACTGCAGTACTCCATACACAACTTTGTATAAATTTAGCAACTGTCCTGTCCAGGTGTGAATTAACCCCTGACCTTGTTTAAGACTCCAAGTGTTTTTGCAGCGGTCTTTGCCTTTTGCTCAATAGAGCGACCGAAGTTTGGGTTTGAATTCATATCCAGACCGAAGAGCCCCTGATAGTCGGTAATCGGGACGGATACATTTTGGAATTTAGGATTCAAAAGCAAACTTATCATAAGTTCAACCTCCTCATAATATATTACTGTTTGTGATATAAAATTGGGCAGCACGCAGGCTGTCCGCAAGCAGAACACAAAATTATACCAAGGAGAATATGAAAGTACGATTCCAACACTGAGATGATAAAAGATAAGGGAAAAAGAAAGACAACGCGAGGACAGAGGTATGAGCTCCAGAAACCCTCATTCATAACCCAAAAGACATCAGCATAGGTGCTATTTACTTCACAGTTGAGTAAATTCATGGAAACAATTAATACGGAATTTTTTAAATCATTTAACCATTATCTCGTCTCCTGACGTCTTAGGTCTCTTATCTGTGGCTGTGCCCCGTGCTGTGCCTAGATGTCCTATCACGAAGGTATTTTCATGTGACATGGTGCGTACAAACTTGGGCAGGTTCTCCCCGGTCAACCGTATGATTTCCAATTTCCACTCTCTCCAGACTGACATGGAATTGGATATATTTCATGACAGTTTGAATTGTTTTAAAAGGAAACTTTCAAAATTCAAAAGTATTGACTGATTGCGTTATCGATGACATTTTACTCAAGTGATGGGGGATTAAATTGCTTGACTTATATAATTTTATTATTTCACTGAATCGATTTTGGAACGAATTTTGCTTCTTATATGTATACATATGTGTTCTAAGTAGAAATAACATAACTATTATTAATTATGACATTTTTTTTCCAAATTTTTAACAGGGACAACATGACGTAATATAGCTGTAGATACCAGTAATTGGTACACAAATGTAAACGTGTCTACATAATTTATGAATGTGACTAGTGAGTTTTGATGTGCTGTTGGTGTCTCAATAAAATAAAATAAAATAAAATAAAATAAAACAACCATAGTAATTTAAACTAAAACTCCAATTAAATGAAAAAAAGTTTTATATACTTATGTAACACATACAATTTTTTAAGGAAACTTAGTAAAAGCAACTCTGTTCACATAAACAAGGAAGTGTTATTACCGTAAACGTATCGGATGCGACATCAAAATCTTATTACGTTTTTTACGGGGCACAATTTAATTTCCGTAATTTGACACCCGCTCACAAGACACCGACCGAGTTATGTGAGTCGGAAAAAAAACCCGAATGTTTGCTACAATTTTATTAGCGGATAATGTATGTTTCAATACTTATCGACCATGTATTCTCTGTTAATAAAATAATAAAGCCATTTTTATTCTTTATTTCAACTAAAATTGATTTTAAATATTTATATTGTTAAATATGGTAAAAAAACAGTTTTTTAAAACAAAAACAAAAATTTCGAAAAAAAAACATTATTTGCGCAAAATATTAGTATGATTAAGATCCTAGTTTTATTAGGATTACTGTGACACTACAACTAATAAAGCTACTAATAAAAATTAAAACTAATTAATTTAGTATTTTCTGGTCCAATACATCTCAGACGTTGATGTACTGTAGCAGGATTTAAATGTTCTAGGAACCCTCATCTTATACATCAAGCTCGTGTTATGTATTGGCGTATGATTTCTAGTACATACTTGAATTTAGACGTATTGAAGAAGCATTTCGAAATACGCCGGTATCCGATTCTATAAAAAATTCTGTGTTTGATTGGTATGTTCTGTTCCAGTATGAAAGATTGAATTGGATATAACTTATAAAGTCAGGTGGACCAAGTCGCGGCCATAAATCTAATATATTTTTTATGTTAAGATCGGCAGACAGGCTGACGGTCCACTTGATGGTATGTGGCTAACACAAGCAATTCCACAGATGCTGCAAATGCGCTACCGACTACAGCAGGATTAAGGATAAGGGATTAGGAGGGGATAGGGAAATGGGCTCTGGCATCCCTTACTCACTCACCGAAACACAACAGCACACGTGCTGTTATTTCACGGTGGTCTTCTGTAAGGGGGTGGTTAATACTGCCGCCACACGGGCTGTCCAAAAAGCAACGCAGTGTCCCCTGCCACTAGTTTTATTATGAAATTTGTGAAATTTAGTAGTGGAAGGTTACATATACAGAATCTAAATCCGAATTATGGCTACTCTTTAAAGATTTTCCTTTTTCTAAGCCGATTATGGTGTTTCTTTCAATTTTTTTTTTGCTTATTTAATTTAAAACGGTTTGGTTATGGATTCTATAAGGAAATAATAATCTTCCTTGTTGACCCCAAGGGATGGTTTTTGTGGTTGACGTATTTAATTAAGAAACGGGATGATTGGATTTGATGATATTTGAGGATAACATTATTAGCAACAACGTTTTGAACTGACAAAATATATTTCGGCCGTATTTTATTCGGCCATTTTTCTTTATTTAAAAACACAGAGCACAGAGTAATCAGAGTTGCCAACATAATGCGCGTAAATTAACAATGGAGTAAATCAGCGTTTTCTTGAAATGCATTGCGAAGTTTGTATGGACAGAGTGGAAGCAAAAAAGCCAGTTTTTTTTAGTAAGGCATTAAGTATCGCCCTTCCCAATCCTTTGTCCTTGGTCGTACTATGGGCGGCAGCGTTACTTTTATTATAGGTGACTGTACCAACCTACCCTCAAGTGGACCTTTGGCCTGTCAGTTGACTTTAACATAAAAAATAATGATACTTACATTTGATGTTTTTCTTTTAAAAACATCCTTATAAGGTTACGTCATCGAAATAACAAATAATTTTTTACCGAACTTATAACCTTTGAATATATTTTAATCAGGTACTTACCTAATATATTTCAATTTTTTCATTGAAATATCATAGTAAAATTAAAATCAACGACTCACGATTCAGAGCCCATTTCCTTGTCCCATCCCAATCCCTTATCCTTAATCCTATTGTAGTCGGCAACACACTTGCAGCAGCTTTGGCGTTGCTTGTGTTATAGGCGACGGTAGCCACCTACCATCAAGTGGACCGTCAGCCTGGCTGCCGATCTTAACATAAAAAAATTGTTACGTTAGAACTTTGTTATACAACTTGTACTGTATCTACAAGCTAAAAAAAATAAAAAATAAAAAATTAATAATAAAGAAAATACTATCTAATAAAAAGAACCAAGTGGACCGTCAGCCTGTCTGTCGACCTTAACATAAAATTAAAAAAAAAATAGTTCTACAGTTATTTAGATTCCTATAATGAAGGTCTCGTCTATTCAAATTACTGAGAAATTTTATGTTACGTTATAGACTTGTTAATAGCATTAAAACTGGAAACTATTCAAGGATCAATTGATTTCATAGCTAGCTGCTTACATTTTTATGAATATTCATAGCACTGCAGAACGAATGAATCGTAGTAGCGAGGGCACTCCCACTGTACAACGCGGTAATGAGAGCGCCACTCTCACCCTATGCGGCCTACTTTCCATACCCATCGTGACTTTATATGGGACTATCAATTTCATAAGGGCTGGAAAGAGGTATAATTTTATTTATGTTCGAATCAGCAAAGCCATCCACTTACCATTATGTAGCTCCAAAGTTATAACTAATTTTGGACTTCATCTAAGAAAGACTAATTATTCCGGAGTCTCAACTTCTTAACTAATAATAATGATAATATATGAGTGTTTTTTCATTTAAAGCCGAGTAAAACACCCTTTTATTTATTATTAGCAAAGATTTCAACAAGGAATTTTAAATTCTGTAAATGTTTTAACATTGAACATTAACGGTCCAGTGTGCAAGCCAATCAAAGCTGAACACACCAATTCAAATTTTTTATACAAACTTGTGTCGGTAAATCCTAAATCAAACTTTTAGTAGCATATTAACAATTAATAATTAATTTAATTGTATATTTTAATTGTATTTGACGAGCCCGCTGGATGAGTGGTTAACGCGTGCCTTAACGCTCTGTTCTAGGGTTCCCGGGTTCGATTCTCGGCAGGGTCAACTTTGAAAAATCAACTTTTCAAATTTGGCTCTGGTCTGGATTTGGAAAGTAGTGGCAAGGCACACTGCTTTTCGTAATCATTTGGGCAGCCCGTCTGGCGGCAGTAACCACCCCCTTACAGAAGACCACCGTGAAATAACAGCAAGTGTGCTGTTGTGTTTCGGTGAGTGAGTAAGGGATGCCAGGGCCCATTTCCCTATCCACTCCTAATCCCCTATCCTTAATCCTACTGCAGTTGGCAGCGCACTTGCAGCAGCTTTGGCGTTGCTTATGTTATAGGCGACGGTAGCCACTTACCATCAAGTGGACCGTCAGCTTGTCTGCCGACCTGACATAAAAACAAAAAAAAATACGTAAATATTACATGTAACTGTCTTAATGAGGCCGGTTATGTATCGGATTTGAAATAATTCGAGAATGCTCGCCCACGCAATATGAATGATTAAGAATAGGGAATACCTCATATCTCATATCGATAGTTTAACTAAAAATTCATAAAAATTATTATTAGGAACACAAAGGAATTTAAAAAGTCTTCTACCAAACTAGCACTGTTTAACTTAATGATACGAAGCAGACTTGAATATTGTCAAATACATAAGAATAGGATAGAGAGAGCGCAGAAGAAATTTTTACGACACTTAGCATACAAGGACAAAATGTTAAAAAAGTTAACAGCTACACTGGTCTCCTAAAATTATATAAAACATTGTCACTGTCCAATCGCAGGGACTATATTGATCTTATGGATGGAGGGATCGATTACCCAAATCTGCTGAGCAGGGTACGATTGGCGGTACCAAAGCGTAATTCTGGTCGCATATTAAGAACAGGCTAACGTTCAGGCCTAGAATCGCCAAAAGTAACCTGAGCGGAGTCGCTCCCTTGCGCATAATAGTCGTCACCTACAATAATTTAATTAGGGGAACTGGCATAGACATCTTTCAGTATTCCTCCGCATGTTTTAAAAGAAGGGTTAAAAATATTCTATTATCGCGTACTGCATAATGGTTTGTCATTTTTTGAGTTTTTGTTTATTATGTTTGTATTATTATTCTTTTATTATTGGCTTATTTTTGTTTTCGTCTTAATGCATGCCAAGTTAGCCTATAAGTGGAGTATATGATATCATTATAAATGATTTTTTAAATGTGTTTACGTATTAAGGATGGCTTTATACTGAGTTGACTTCCTAAAAAAATTAAATTAAAATAAATTAAAATAAAATGAAATAAAATACTTCTAATTCAAAAAGGCTTAAATATTTTTTTATCACCGTTTTTCCTTTAGAATTATGTATATGTAAATATTTTTTTATATTATTTTTTTTTAATAATATAAAATTAATTGCCCGGAAGCACCGGGCAATCCCCAGACGGGGGGGAACCTTGGGAAGGCACACACAGCTAGTCAGCCATGTGCGCAGGTCCCCTAGGAAATTAGAAGACGGGCTTGATATGCCCGCTTTCTTCTGCCCAACCGTCTGCGTCTGAGGGAAGCGAGACCGGCCTCTTCCTCTGGCTACCTCTCAGCTGCCTCCTTCTGTGACATAACATCTCCGCAGAAGGAGGCAACCGCTTTCCAGGTGGTCACACTCTCAATCATGGCTCTTACCATAATTGGCAGTGTGACCCCTCCACCGGGAGTTGAGGGCGGCGCTGGGAACTCCAGGCCGAGCACGCTTGGAGTGTGTGCTCCGCCGTGTCGTCAAGGTCGCCGCAGTGGTGGCACCGCGGCGACTCTTCTCGTTTGATTCGGTGCAAATAATGACCGAAGCACCCGTGTCCGGTCATTATCTGCACCATATGGAAGGTGAGGCCACCTCGTCGGCGCCTCACCCATTCGTCCAATACCGGACGAACCGCGAGGATCGTCCGGTGGCCGGCGGTAGGCTCTCATAGTGCCTCACTCCAGTCCTGTAAGGCCCTCTCCTGCGCCTCTATACGGACCCGTCGCACTTCCTCTGCGACAGGTCTACCTCCTTGGTCCCTGGCAGCGATCCGATGCCGATGCATCTGGGACAGAACCAGTGCATCGACATCCCACGGGAGCATGCCCGCCAGCACGCAGGCCGCCCCGTGGCTGACCGTGCGATAGGCACGCACAGCCCGGATCGCCAGGACACTTCGAGACCTCCACAGGAGGGCCCGGGTGCGAGGAGTGGGACACTCCGCCCAGACCGGGGCTCCGTAAAGTGCCATCGACCTTACCACCCCGTGGTAAAGTCGACGACAAGCCGAATTCGGTCCACCCTGATTCGGGAGGAGTCGTCCGAGTGCGGCTGCGACTGTAGTCAGCCGTGGAGCGAGGAGCTTGAAATGCTCCTCGAAACTCCAACGGGGGTCCAACGTTAGGCCGAGGTACTTGAAGAGCCTCCCCACCGGAATCCGGACCCCCTCCACTCGGACGCGAAGCCCCGGAGGAATCCTGCGGCGTGGGGCATGGAAGCCCATGGCCCTGGTTTTGTAAGACTTCAAACCTGGAAAGATATATATAAAATAAGAACCAATAATATAACTAGCTTTTCAATCTTTTAATAAAAAGCAATACCCTTAAGGTCGCAAATTATTTATTTAAACCATGTTGTAGTTTGCGTTGAATATCATGTCATTTACAAAGGCCAACAGTTTCTCGTCAGCATTCTCGTTGATAAAACGGGCAGCTAAGTTTCGTTTACCAGCTTATATATGACGATAATAAATACAATTATATCTTTTATCATCATCATTGAAAAAGTGTAAAGGTAAGTATGGCAATCACTGTGAATAGATGGCACGCGGCCTCAATGCCTGAGTAGAACAGTTCGTCGTATATTGTGTGACCACCATTAATAACATGAATAACACCATTAGGCCAACCGGCGTTCCGCGAATACCATAATAAATCATAACAATTTCATTGTCCGCCACGCAACAGGCCTACGATGTAATGGCAAGTTTAAAAAATACTAACCGTATACAATGGATCTTACTATTATTTCGTTTATTTGTGTACCAGAGACCGTATATTTGCTTTAAAAATGTTGAATTTGGTTAATTCCTTGAGAATAAATTCACTTTTTTTTAATAATCGTTAAAAATGTTTATTGCAATTAAGACGAGCTGTCAGAACCTATCCCTTTATTTCCACTTTAACTCAAATACTTCACATCCTATCAGGTTCAATATTCAACTTGTTTAGATGTTTGTTTAGCTTGTCTAGCCAACTAATAAAAAATACTACATTTTCTTAATGTTCAGATTTCAGTTTGTGTGTTTTAAAATTATTATTATGAAAAATATTAATTTAAAATTAGTTTAGTATTCTAATTCTAGTATTCTAGTATTCAAACATTCCTTCTAGAATTCGGAATAAAAAAGGAATTCCGTATAAGGCCTCTATCTAAAGGCAACTAAAAATAGTTATTCATCGACATAAAATTCCCATTGCGGCGAATGGATTATTTAAATCAGTCACGTTAGCCTTGGCATCTTTTACACTACAGTATGCTTGGCTACGTACGTCGTGCAGTGCTCAGACACATTGTAACTGATATAGAAACAATTTTTCTTGGTTTGACAGATATTTACAGCCTTGAAATCAATGAATTTATTAATGAATTTTTGAAGGACTTGCCTAAAAGCACTTGCATTCCTTCGATATTATACAATATTTATAGGCGACAGCAGCCACATACTAACATATTCACTCAGATCTAGTAATTAAACACATTCAACTTTACCGAAGTTTTGTTTTCATTAGTAGCTACAGTCACTACATTCGGGCATTCTCTCAAATGCAGTGTTGTGTAAAAAATTCAAGGAAATTTAAGGGCTAGTTTTCGAATTTTGTGGACATTAAGATACGGGAAGCTTTATTTTCATGTATGTGTATAGATTGTAAGCAACGAATTTTCATTAAAGACTGATTATTATTGTTGTACTTGTCGAATTTCAGAAAGAGAAGGTTTGCGTATCTAATTTGCAGAAATAAATTGCGTCGGAGCGATAAAAAGTCCATAAGATTGTTGATTCGACTATTTTCAAATAGCCTAGTATGAAAAAAATTATATACTAGTGGCCTAGTTCTGTTTTCAGTCTATTTGTACAGACATAAATGTACATTATACATTTGTACACATATAACTATAGTTAAAAAAATACTCACGAATTTTGTAAGTAAAAATATAGGTATATCAACAAATATTGTCTCAATAATATTTTATAGGTGTTTATATACCTAGTAGAGTAAGTGGGGCAGCAATTTAAATTGTCATCTGATAAGAGGGATAATGAAGAGTCGCCGGGAGGCTATTAAAATGAGAAAAATAGTACACCGGCTCGAAACGTCCCCAACAAATGATAAATTGTGTTTTCTTTGTTTCTCTTGTTTGTTTTCTTTGGCGTTAGTCTTGATTAACGATCATTACCAGATTTTTGTCTAATTCTTTGGAAAAAAGAAAAGCCCTAATGTCAAATTTTTAACTAAATATACAAAACAATGTAACCTCGCGTTTAATATCGCCTTTAAAAAGTGTGTTTTTTTTTAACAAGGATAAATCTTATAAAAATAGAGAGAAAAATATCGCTTAGCTATCGTCTCTCTCAGCCAATGCTTGCACAAATGTGATACAAATTATTAATAACTAGCGGCCAGCCCCTGGCTTCACACGGAGTTAAAATTTTCAAAAATCCTTTCTTAGCGTAATTTACGTTATAAAATAAAAGTATGTTACAAGTTCCAGCTGACTACACTACGTTTAGTCAGCTCTAGACTGCTCTAGACTATGACTTTCTGAGAGTCAGTCAGGACACACGATTTTAGAAGCATATATGTATTATACAAGTCTTGTGTTAAATTATTATTAATTAAATTAATCAAATTATTATTAATATTCACAGGTGTTTCAGCTCCTCTCTTTGTACAAGGCACAAGTCCCATCTTGGATGGAGTATTGCTGTCACCTTTGGGATGGCTCAGCAAAATACTAACTTGCTGCGCTCGACTCGGTGGATCGCAGAGCTAGGAGGCTCATGGCGACGATACACTAATAAGAACTAAGCTGCAGAGTCTGGCACATGCAAAAATGCCTGTCTGTGTGTATTGTATAAGATGTACTTCGGAGAGTGTGCTCGGAAGCTGCATAAGATCATACCGCCTTCCCCTTTCTTCTATCGGACATGCAGATCTACGGCTGGTTACTATCCTCACCTTGTCGAGATCCCTCTAATTCGGACCAAGCGATTTAAAACCTCTTTTATAATGCGCACTGCTGAGCATTAGAACTCCCTGCCGACGCGGCGTCTGTATTTCCGAGCTCATACAACCCAAAACTTTTCAAGGTTCGAGTGAATAGGCATCTTCTGGGTGAGCTCGCTCCATCGTCGACCTCATCTTTCCTACACGGATAGATGCTGGCCAGGAGCAAGCCCATTTTTAATAAAGAAAAAAATATATCTAAACTTTTATAAGTACACAATAAAAGTAAATTACTGTACCACCGGAATGCTGTTTCTATATGAAAGGCCCTGGCTAGAAACCTCCCAAGTTATGTTTTTAAATATTAAATTAAAAATATTTATTTAGAATTACCTACTCCTAGTTCAATTACCAAGAGCTAAGTGAGTTTTAAAAATAAATAATTATAAATTGCTATTTAAACCCTGTAGAATAAATTATTTAGATAATCTAAAAATAAGTACAAGTATTAGAAAAAGCAACTCAACTTCTCTGTCGTATCTGACTTCTGAAAACACAGGTGTACCAATACCAACAGTAAATAAACAATTCACGTATCTCGAAAAACTTTGCCAACTCAAGCTCTCTTCCGACATGAATTATTAACGATAGTTTCGTAAAATATATACTAAAGTTTTCACGTGTCAAAGTTAGAGAAGCTTATCGCGATGTAAAAAGTTGTACACGAAATATGCTTTTAGCAGCATCTCATTATTCGACCCTTATAATGATGAGGATATTTCTTATGCATAAAAAATGCATTTTTATTCCTTATACTATTTTATTAAAAACTAGCGGCCCGCCCCCGGCTTCGCCCGTGGTGCAATTTTTATATATATGAACATTTCCCGTTTATCCCTCTTTCCATTAGTCAAAACCGAAGTTCCGTTCGAAAGTTATGGGCGTACATACATTTCGAAGATCCATTTTTATTTATATAGATAGAAACTTGTTCTAAATTAATATGATTTAATAAATACGAATTGTAAAATAAAGTAAAATGTTTTGGAGAAATGTGTACCAGGTCCGTTTGAATTTCATTTAAAAAGAATATATATTTTTTAATAAATATATTTTTATTACGTCGAAAATTAATATGGAATTTTTCCTTTTATTTATTTTATTTTATTTTATTTTATTTTATTGAGACACCAACAGCACATCAAAACTCACTAGTCACATTCATAAATTATGTAGACACGTTTACATTTGTGTACCAATTACTGGTATCTACAGCTATATTACGTCATGTTGTCCCTGTTAAAAATTTGGAAAAAAAATGTCATAATTAATAATAGTTATGTTATTTCTACTTAGAACACATATGTATACATATAAGAAGCAAAATTCGTTCCAAAATCGATTCAGTGAAATAATAAAATTATATAAGTCAAGCAATTTAATCCCCCATCACTTGAGTAAAATGTCATCGATAACGCAATCAGTCAATACTTTTGAATTTTGAAAGTTTCCTTTCGTCGGAATGTTTGATATTTCAACACTCTCTCGTGTATTTAATTTATATACTCTGACAAAACGGACAATATTAAGATATTAACTCAAACAGTATGAAAATGATATTTATGTCAGTTAAAAAAAATAGCTTATCAAAAAATCGGAATAAGAGGGTGGGCTTTTACAGAAAATCACCATTAAATAACATCATGTGTGCTGTTGTGTTTCGGTGACAGCTTATTTCTCTATCCCTTCCCAATACTTTATTAATTTGTCCTTAAGGTCGGTAACGCACTTGCAGCGCATGTGGCGTAGCTTGTATTAATAGGCAACAATAGCCCCTTATCATTAAGTGGACAGGTTATTAAGTGTTTAAGTTTATAGCGCCTGCGTAAATTAAAAAGGCAATCACAACTGCTATCAACCAAAAGGAGATGTACGACACTCGGCAACTAACGCTCATTGAACTACTAATACAGTCGATTTTTTATATAGCTATTAGTTTCATTGAAAACCATAAGATTTCCAAATTTTAAGTTACAAAGAAAAGTTAAGGGAGCTATAACTCCCCAACAAGCTGTCTGATGACCTTTGCATTAAAAAAAAGAAGTAGTATACCTCTGCTTTTCGATCAACTACCCCAATTCGTGAGCTGTTTGAATAATTCAAATTCATTTAAGCATTTAAGCATCATGCTATTTCAAATATGACTCAGAAGAAGACTGTGGTGATAGTGTGGTTGACCATTTTACAGGTTATATACATTGTAACATCACGATGAATTTATAGTTAATGAATTCTAGAATGCATGATTAGAAGAAACTTGCTTTGAATGAGTTATTTTAAAGAAATATAAATAATTTTCGTGAAATTATATATATACTATCTGAACTCGGCCACGCTTCACTGCGGCCCATACGGCGGGGGCGTGCGCATGGGGCGCGCGGTACTGAACACTGATTATATATAATACTATTTATCATAGCGTTATATAGCCTATAGCCTTCCTCGATAAATGGACTATTCAAAACAAAAATAATTTTTCAATTCGAACCAGTAGTTCCTGAGATTAGCGCGTTCAAACAAATAAACTCTTCAGTTTTATAATATTAGTATAGATAAATTTTATAATTAAAATTAAAGTTCCTCCAAAAAGTGGGGCATTTGCCTGCAAGCCGTAAAAATAAATAAAAGAAATTTCTAATAAATAATTTTGAAGAGGAAAATCAATTAGTGTTTAAAGTTAAATATAAGTGTTTAATAAATATAAGTTTAAAACGACAAGAAGAAAGCTTAAGAATTACACGCAAAAATTTAAAAGAAAACAATATCAGCTTTAATAATAAATGTAATGAAACGCTCTCCCAATGTTTGCTTCAAACTCGAGGACTAATTTGAAAAGTTTTTTACCCAACCTGCCAAAGAGTTCTTCAGAACTTGTGGATGGCACAAATTCCACTGCTTGTGACGAACTTGTTATACGATATTTTAATTTTTTTTCGTCCAGATTAATTCCCTATAATTTTAACGGGCCTCCAATTCTAGTAATGTCGCACTAGACAGAAAGTATTGCAAAACAAAATCAGTATATACATACATGTCTATGGTTTTGTCCGTTGTTATTAATCGAGGACTAGAGAAAAATGTGATGTTGTTGGATAATTTGTTAAAAAAACATTAAATACTAGCTAAGCCCGCAACTTACGCGTGGTATTCATTATAACGCTTAACTTTTTTGTTTGTAAATCGATTGGAATGAAACAAAACTAAATATTACGGGAAGGTTGTTACAATAGATCAGTGAAAACCTCATTCAAATCGGTTAGGTCGTTTCTGAGATTAGCTTGCACAAACGCACAGACATACAAACGGACAAAAAATCTAAGAACATTTTTTTTTCTCGGTAACGTAAGTACAACGTGTATATATATATTTTTTAATATTTAATGCACAGACACGGCTCGTCTACGACTCCATTATATGTATGGATGTGCATAATAGGTATTCCCAGAGGTTCGGTAACAGTATTTGGTTCGGTAATGGTTTTTTTGTTGGGATTCGGTAATGGTTTTTTAGCCATGCTTAAGACTATCTCCACAGGAATTTTTTTTTTTTTATGAATTATTTTGTGTGTTTATAAATTTATCTATGTGTTCGACACTTTTAAAAATGAATGAGACAGGAAATGAGACAATTTTTTCGGAACAAAATACAATATATCGGTTTAATCTAGTGGACCATTTTTTCTAGACGCTTACACGGTATAGGTTGGCAAAACTTTAAAAACTTATTATCAAACGTACTGTCTATGTGTTTAGGTACATTATAGCTATAGTCCATAAGTTTCATAAGTTTAATGTACAAAATAATATTAAATACTATTAATGTTAGACTGATTTCAACACTTCCGACTTTTGGTAAAATCTTTGAAAAAAATCTTTTGAGTCAATTACTTAAGCATTTTATTGATCATAATTTACTTTTTAAAAACAGTTTAGTTTTACAAAAGGTCTCTCAACTACAGATGCAGGTAATGAACTCTTGAAAAATATATTTGAAATACGGGAGAAGAGTCAGAATGCTCTTGGTATTTTTTGCGATTTGTCAAAAGCCTTTGACTGTGTGCAACACGACACTTTTATAAATAAATTGCACCACTATGGCATTATTAATAAGGCTCTTGATCTTATCTTGTTTAAAGGGTTGATGTAAAAAGTACAAAATCTCTGGGATCTATAGTTAAAATAGGCTTGCCTTAAGACTCTATACTAGGGCGGTTTTTGTCCCTAGTTCATTTATAAATGATTTACCTTTTTGTAAACAAACATTAAAAGTCAACTTGTAACGTGTAAAATTAGTCCTTTTTATAAATTCACCAAAATCATAATTAGACACCGACCTAGCTTATACATACCGACCTGGGGCCCTAGCCAAGATGCAAACGCTTCCTTTGCGTACTTACGAAACGAAAGAAATAAAGCCCGGTGATTGGTTGTTGTAATGTCACCGAGCTTTATTTCTTTCGTTTCGTAAGTACGCAAAGGAAGCGTTTGCAATAGTTTGCATCCTGGCTAGGGCCCCTGTGGACGCTTAGCTTTATACCTACCAAATTGATTATTCTAATACGTAGTAATTTCCCTATGAACTCTTTTCATGGACTCTTTTATATACTACGTGTGTACTTATGTGTAATTTATGCGTTTTAATAAAAACGTTGTTTGATTGCAGACTTGGCTTTCTTTGGTCTAATGCCTCCTTCAACTACAGGTCTCGTATAGTATCTACCTCTGAGTTTCAGCCTGTTGAGGCACCTGCGGAGCCTCTAAGGTGCTATAACAAACATTGGCTGCCTAACACGAAAATTCGTCAGCATCTTCTTTCTAACTTCAAGACACCAATTTTACAAGACATACTAATTCGTCAAAACCAAGCCGATTTAAATTTAGATGATACGGAAGCAAAATGGACGGTGCGACCCAAATACAGCTGGGAATTTAAATAAAAAGTCATCACGAGAATTAATTGTTCCAATATAAAGCCTCTGCAATTTACGAAATTACTTTTTGATGGCAGGACACTTCTGCGTTTTCGCAGTCATTTGGGCAGCCCGTCTGACGGCAGTAACCATCCCCTTACAGAAGACCACCGTGAAATAACAGCACGCGTGCTGTTGTGTTTCCGAGAGCTTTTTCCTATCTCCCTCCTAATCCCTTATCCTTAATCCTACTGCAGTCGGCAGCGCACTTGCAGCAGCTTTGGCGTTGCTTTTGTTATAGGCGACGGTAGCCACCTACCATCAAGTGGACCGTCAGCCGGTCTGCCGACCTTAACATAAAAAAATACTAATGTGTTCTAATGTAATAAATAAATTAATTAATGTGTTTTATTTTAAAATTCTTTAAAATCATAATGGCAACAGTCTCATAATAAATAATTCTGCTAAAATTCTTGTAAATTTAGGATCCGCTAATTCCTTTATAATATATTATGAAGTAGTTTATTGTATCTGTCGGGACAAAGTCCTATCGGGATTCCTCATTTCTCGCGATAAGATTTTTTTTTTGGTTTCTTTATGGGGTTTCGGCGAATTCTGCATTAATAGCCTTTGTAGTTCTGACAGCACGCGGCCGTCGTGATCTTTTATGGTCATAAACAGAGGAAGTGTTAATATATCTGTTGATAGTACCATATACAAACATACGACTGATACCAAGCTTTTGAAAATTCCAAAACGACTCCATATACATATATTACTTTGCTCTATGCTCCATACCCACTCTGTGTAAGGCAATCACTGCAATCCTGTTTTCTGTAATCCCCATTCCATATTGTAATGTGATAATAAACACGAAAAAAATATGTGAAATGGCGAGATATCAAAAGAATAAGCGCTTTCCAAATTCAAAATGAATAAAGAGTTGAAAAAAGAAAAAGTCTTTATGTAACAGTATTCATGACCAGACTAGTTAATTATCTTCTACTTGAATTTCTTAGAAAATCTTACATTTGCGGTTTAATTAATGTATTTTCCAGATAAAAATTAGTTTAGAAACTCGAGAGACAAAGCTAGCTCATCAAACAACTGGAAAACAAAGACATTTTAATTATGATCACGTCGTAGTCAAGCAATCAATCATTTTAAATTGGAAACGGTGATATTTTCAATGCGTACAAACTATGCAAGTACGTATAAAATAATAGAGGTAAGGAAAATAAGAATTTTCCTTGCTTACTTTAATTACTTAAAGTCGTATCAAGGTCGACATGGCATTTTTAACCTCTTTATAGTTTAAATTTATTAGTTTAATTTATATCTTTAAATTTATTAGTAGCCAAACCACAAAGATTCTTTTAATTTGTGAATTCAAATAACTGTTACGAGTAAATCACAACTATCCCTATTTAAAATACAGTATACAGTATACAGTAGTGTAGGAACATATTTTAAAGCAGCTTAGAATATATTAAAGTAAATTTGCTTTGTACTTCGCTCATTCTCTCAAAAAAATCTTTTTCTGCTACATATACATGTTTTAGAGGGTCCGCTACACAACAGTTTTATCTTTATCTAGAGGTTGTTTCGTAGCAGCCTTCGGGGTATACTGTTCAATTATTTCCCTTTAGATCCTTTGTACCAGCTTGCATGACATGAAAATGTTTTTCTTATCTCTTTTTTGTATTGTATTCCTGCAGTGCCTTTTATCAATTTATTTTATTATATTCCTTTGGGCATCGTTGAATGTTGAATTTCTTTTGAATACAATAGCTTTAATGTTACTGTTTGTAGACATTTTTTGACAAGTGATCGCACACAAATTCGTTCGCGTTTAATTCAACTTTAAGCACATATGTATGTACCCTGAATAAAGTGAAAAGACTCTGACATCTCTATAATCACGCACTGAAACAAAACAGCATGTGTGCTGTTATTTTATGGTAGTATTTCTGTAAAGAAATGTTTGTGTTTTTGTATCGCCTGTATATCTATGAGCTATTTTGAAATCACAAGACACACAGACATTTCAACAATTGTAATTAATATTTTTGAGTATGAGCAGTATTTCCTCGTAGTTGCGTTTTATAAATTATTCAGAAATAAAGGTACTAATATTTTGTTTTTAAACTATAAGATTCAAGCCTGTTAAAAACTACTGACGTCTTAATTATTCATCCCACCGCTGGGAACAGACCACTCCGAATATTGTTGGTCTTCTGGGAGAGACAGTTTATGTTTTCCTTGAGTATTAAAGTCAGTAACTCTATGAAAACGAAAGACAAACACTTCAGCAACCGGAATTCAAATCTGCACCTGTCATTTCGGCAGCAGAGTATTCTTCAACGCACAAGGCTGAATAGAAAATTTTACTATTTGCATTTGATATTCCTACAAAATGGTCTGTCAAATAAATAAATGTATTTTTTAAACCTAATATGTGTAATTTTTTTTACACTATTTTTATGCTTATGTAGTGATGGTTGTTTATCTTGTATTTTTTTTTTGTAAACTTTTTTTTTATTAAGGAAAAATAAAATACAAAGTTTACAAAAATTATAATTTTGTGATTGGTAATGCGATGTTATTAAATTTTTAAAAATCAAAAATAAATATAACTAAAATAATAAAAGCTTGAAATATAAATTTACTAAATTCTTACTAAAGTACTATTTATTTATTCATATAAAAATCGTGATGGAATTTGAAACCGTTCAATTAAATATTTACTGAAAAGTCTTCGACTTGGTTATAAACAACAATTAAACATCGTCTACTTTGTAGCATGTTTTGTTTTAGACAGAGGGTTTTATATTTAACTACCTTACGTGACCTGCCCCCAGCTTTGCACGAATGCAATTTATTTCTGAAAAATGTCATATTTGCAATAATATACAAAAACATCACTCTTTCTATTAGGGAAAAACGTATAAAAATCCGTAGATAGTTTAGAAAAAGTTAACGGGGGAACAAACGGAAGGGGGCAGCGACTTTATTTTATAATATTGTTACGACTAACTATAGAACGTTCTGGAAAAAACGTTCGCGCCACCCGAATGTCTCGAACATCCCACCCTATCGATGGTAGTCACGCCTCTTCCCGACTAGTGTCAAAGGAAATTGGTCCTTATGTTTACAACATAGAGTTTACATTTCAACAGAAATAACATAACCTAACTTTCAATGGCTTGTTTACGACCTTGTTTAGATTTTTGGCGGCAAGTATAAATAAGACAGTTGGAGTGGTGCGACAAACAGCGATACGAAAGCGACTTTTCGGAGCTTTCACGAAATTATCTGCGACAGTGATCCGGCGACACATTAAGGGAATCATTGACAACTTTTGGCAAGTTTAACGATTTCCTCGGACAAGTTTGGTGATTTTGGCAGTCATGTTGGTTTGTGAAAAGAAATCGTTCGTTTCGCCCTTGCATGGCATTTTAACTCACCCGCACGTAACAATATGTATCTATATAGATATAGAAATAGATTCTTAATAGTTTTAAGGACTAAAACAGTCTATATCCGTCACCAGGCTTCAAGCCCTGTACTAATTTTATCAAAATCGCGTTTTGTCGCATAGATATTAAAACGTTATTGAATTACAACATACTTTACCATCAAATTAGTAGTGAACAAAAGAGTAAAAATAAAGTGTCAGTAAAATTAAAAACTCTTTTCCCGTTCAAAACGGACTGAGGTTACTTTTAAAAGATTCCGGGTCGCAACGATAAATTGCCGACAAAGAAAGGACTCGAGACCGAATAAATTAAATTTGTAGGTACTCACTAAAACGAATATTCAACTCGTCTAACGGAACTGTCGCCTTTTTGATTAATGAACTTATTTATAAATAGAGAAATGTCGTTTTATATCTTTATATCTCTATACTTGAAATATAGGCGATATTTCAAGTATTAATTTTTATTCGGTATATTATTCGATAATTTTATTCGGTATTCGGCAATATTTATTCGGTATAAGGGTCTTAATATATTTGCGACGCCTTCCTGGTTTTCACGGCTTCAATTTTTCTGCAAATTTCCCGTTGATCGCTCTTTCCATTAGTGAAAACTGTATCAAAATCCACTGGATGATTTAAAAGAAATTAACGGAGAAACAGACTGTAGCGGACAGCGAAATTTCAGTAGTTCAATTTTTTATGTAAGAAATTTGTTTTGAATTTAATTGTAAATTCTATCATGTTGTGTCTTCGTTAATATTATTATTTTTATTATTACTGTTATTATACAGTATTCATTTTCTTTCTTAATTCTGTTTTTTACAATAAATGTATATTCATAAAAAATATTACATTAAATTATTACTATTATTACGACTAACTATGGAACGTTCTGGAAAAAGCGTTCGTACCGGCCGAAAGTCTCGAACGTTCCACCCTATTGATGGTAGCCACGCCCCTTTCCGATTAGTGTCAGAGGAAATTGGTCCTTATGTTTACAACATAGAGCTTACATTTCAACAGAAATAACATTCCTGAATTTCAACGGTATGTTTACAATCTGTTTATATTTTTTAGAAAATTCTAAATATATCGAGGCGTTTGGCGCCAAGTATAAATAAGAGTGCAGCAGGCCAAGAGTTAGTTGTGCGATAACAAGCGATTCGAATGCGACTCTTCGGACTTTTGCGCAGTATTTTGTTGGAAATCGAATTTCATGATAGCATATCCGCATCTATATACAATTTATCCTAACTGATATATATGTTTTTTATGTTAAGATAAAAAATAGACAGGCTGACGATCCACTTGATAGTAGGTGTCTATCGTCGCCTATAACACAAGCAACACCAAAGCTGCTGCAAGTGCGTTGCCGACTACAGTAGGGAAATGGGCTTTGGCATCCCTTACTCACTCACCGAAACAGAACAGCACACGTGCTGTTATTTCACGGTGGTCTTCTGTAAGGGGGTGTTGTAAATGTGAAAGTGAATTTTTTTATTACGCTTTCACGCCTTAACTATTTAACTGATAATGAAGTTTTGCATACACACTATTAGGAATTCAGAAGACTATATACGGTAACCATCACCCAGAAAACAAACTTACGGAGGGATCATCTAAAAACAAATATAAAAAATTTAACGAATGACAAAAATATATGCGACGAAGATTGAAATAATGTTTATCGCAGACAAATACGCATACTCTATATATTAAAATGAAACTAGGTAACAGAAGTTGAAATATTCTGATATAACTGAGCCCGCAACTTCGTACGCGTGGTATTCGCTATAGCGCGTAACTTTTTTGTTTTTAAACCGATTGCAATGAAACAAACACTAAATGTTATGGGAAGCTTGCTACAATATATCAGTGAAAACCGCATTCAAATCGGTTAAGTTGTTTCTGAGATTTGCGTGCACAAACTCACCAGCAAAGAGACAAAAATTCTAAAAACTATTTTTTTGACTTCTGTACATTTTTTTTTTAATATTTAATGTACAGTCACGGCTCGTCTACGACTTTATTATATGTATATAGATAAGTGTTTAAGTCTTCAGAAATTATAAAAATTCAAATGAACCGGACCATTTTAATTTATGGAAAATATTCCACACAAATCCCAAATGGATCCCTTTTTATCCTCTACAAATAAAAATAAAAAAACGTTATCCTATTGAAAGCTTTTGTAAGCCGAATCAACCGAAAATCTCTATCGTGGCTGCGGAAGTCGTTAATGGATTTTCAAATGTGAAATTCCATTATTATTTTTTTACGATATTTTTTAAAATTAACTTTGCATTTGAATATTAATTTAATTAAATGTTTTTATCATTTTGATAAAAAAACTTGATTTCAATAATAAAATCATAATAACTGATTTAAAAATTTCAAAGCAAAATAAGTAAAGCTCATTAGTGTTTTGGGAAAATTATCTTAATTTTTTGTTGTTAAAGTGTGGCAGGCGAGCAGACCGTTCACTTGATGGTAAGTTGCTAGTCGTCTATATAAACCGGGTGGAATGCATTGCCCACTTTGAGATGGTAATGGAAACACAATTGCACAAGTGCTGTAATTTCATGGTGGTAAGGATGTGGTTACTGCGGCCAGATGAGTTACCCATTTTGACTGCTAAGCGCACTGAGTCCCGATACTATAATTAAAAAGTTAATTACAACGACTCTTTAATAAAATTAGAACTAAGTACCAGACCAAATTCTATACCACCAGCAAAGTCAATGTACAAATATTTTAGATATCATAATGAATAAGTAAAATAACAAAACATACCGTTTCTCTAAAGAAGGACGTAGGCTACTTTTGTGAGACTATGATGCGAACGAAGCCGCAGATTTAAATTAGTATATGGATAAATAAAACTGTAACCTAATTCGCTAAAAATGAAAATATTTCGAAAAAATGTTGGGAGAAGTTTCATTGCAATATAAAGGTTTATTTGAATGTAATTGAATAGTTCAAATTTAAATTAATGAGGCCCCAATTATTGGATTAAGTGAATATTTCAATGGAATTCATAACGCTATTCACGGTTCGTCGCAAATATTTTCTGAAAATACCGTACCTATTGCGTCGACTAAGAGACAGCTGATTATTCTGAACTATCCAAGAGCTATTTCAAATATTTCGTCGTAAATACTTTTGTATTCCAACTTTCAATGGTGGTCTTACAGAAGACCACCGTGAATAATTCGGTGAGTGAAGTAAGGGATACCAGAGCCCATTTCCCTATCCCCTCCTAATCCCTTATCCTTAATCCTATTGTAGTCGGCAGCGCACTTGCAGCAGCTTTGGCGTTGCTTGTGTTATAGGCGACGGTAGCCACTTACCATCAAGTGGACCGTCAGCCTGTCTGCCGATCTTAACATTAAAAAAAAAATCAAATTCAACATTGATAATTGAATAATGATGTATGCATCTATCTATGTCATCGTAAATCGTTGTCCGCCTCTGCCCGTTTCTCCACTAACTACTTCTAAACCACTCTAATGTATTTTCATACGGTTTTCACCATTGTAAAGAGCAACAGACGAGGAAGTATTATGCATATAATTTGCAAAAAAAAATTGCATCCGTGTGAAATCGAGGGCGAGTCGCTAGTCATGTAATCTGCAATCGTAATATAAAGAGAAAATATTTGATATTTTTAAATATTTGTATGACAGACAAGCTGACAGACCACTTGATGATAGGTGGCTACCGTCGCATATAACACAAGCAACACCACTGGTGCTGCAAGTGCGTTGCCAACTTTTTTCTTTCTTTGTTCGGCTTTATAATTCGAGTTATACATATTCTAGTAATGTTATGTAATATAGATATTCTAGTAGATATAAGCCGTAGTCGCCGGCTATGCTATCCCAATCACTATTCACTAACTCGGCAGAACTTCACATGTCTTCGAAGATTGGTATTCTTCTTATGAAAAGGGCCGTATATCTTCTATGTAGGACGTACATAGGTGTCATCTTTAGATGAAATGGCCATTATATACATATATGGTCACTTCAAAATCACTGACTTGCAGTTTCAACCGGGATACGAAGCCGTATATTCGACGTACTGGGCCATCACAGCGTTATAATATGAAAGAGTAATAAAAAACCCATTCATTTAAAGTAATTTCCATTTAATTTCCATTTACAGTTTACACAATGATATTTAATATTTGCAAATCCCTCTCTGCTCGTTTAGCCTGTTCGTGAACACAGAATGATGCTTTTGGTTTGGTTATTTTAATTACCGGAGAAGTGTATTTAAAACATAATGAAAAAACGCTGAATGTTAAAATAAAAACAACACCCAAAGGTAAAAAAATAATAATGAAATTTGGTAGCATATTAACAACACGAGTAAATATTATTTTTATATTGCACACATTTATTTATTTTCTTTTTTAATTCTAAACCTTTAGAATATAATTGTATCCATAAAGCAATAAATATTACAAAAAACCCAATATTAATTGTCCTCCGCAGCAAACAGCAGCAAATGTTGACAAACTTTCGAGCAATCTGGTGAATACTGTCTAGTTTCGAGCATTGTCTATGCCTCGCGTCCTTCTCCAATTCCTACCCTCCGGCTCTCGATACGATCGCTGTATGACGCCATAAAATACCCCGCAAAAAAAGACATTAAAAATTTACAATCGAGATCGGTCGAGTGCGCGCTAAGCTATCTTTATAGCGGTAATTCGCAATCCGCAGTGTAGTGTTTGGAAGAAAGTCCGCAGTGTAGTGTTAGAAGAAGGGTGAAGGCCCTTATCGCTTCCGCAGTGTAGTGCTTATGAGGAAAGGGTGAGGTGAAGAAGAGGGAAGCGTCTTGACGATCTTCATCGTATCGAAGTAAGCTGTCCCTACCCAATTTCTCCACCTTCCCTTATCCCCGCAGCAATCCAAAAAAGATACAGATCCACTTAAACATCATAAACGCTGTGGTCCGATTCATCTAGGTTATCCGCAGTCACCTTCACCGTTAGCCTATACGAGCCAGACGGTGCTGCGCAGTCGGAGGATAATCGTACGCTTTATCCTCCACTGTCCGACAAGTGGGGGGTAAATTTATTAAAAGACGGCGCAAAGGTGCGGAATCCAAACTCTCTGACGAGACTCTGGATCTTATGATGAAAAGGCGAAAACAGACGCGCAATGACGCCACGGTTGACATGACGCAATCTCCGCCTCTTTAAAAGCAATCAAGCGAAACAAAGGCTCGAAAGTGTTTGTTCCTCAGCTTTTTGCTTATTTTATGACTGACAATAACGGTGGATCCAAGCATTAAAAAATTAGTGGGGAAGCCTTTTCCCAATAGTGGACCAGTGGACGTCCTAGCTGATGTGAAGATGGTGATGAATTACAGGTGTACTTTGCTACTGTTGAATGTTATGTTATTGTGTATTTCATATAATATCAAAGCTATGCTTACCATGATAATCTCGGCGGTATCCCAAACTATTTGAGTAATAACGCAATACGAAACTATTCGTAATTAATTGTAAATGCCTCCCAAATTCTGACACGTCATTGTCGAAGTCGAAACGAGCCTTCTGGCGTCTCGTTTTACACCATTCTACCTGAAACCGCAAATCCCATACATTATTCATTAGACTATACCCTCGGAAACTTGTGTTCACGCTAGTACACTCATAACCTTGTTTTATGAGTTTCAGTCAGGTGGTATGAAATTACGGCACCACAGTGTTATAATTAACTTTAGCGGTCAGTAATAAATTTCCATACAAAAGTATATTTAAATTTCCATAACAAAGCTTAAATATCAGTTACAGGATTTAGAGAAAATTACATTTTTTTCTACACAAAAACCACCCTTTGGGAAACTCGGTTGAGGCCATCGAGCATTGTAATTGTAGGCAGTCTAATTTATAATCAGAAACTTCCTGAAATAATTTATCTCCACCTAAAATAATTTTAAATTTTTTAAAGTTTCTAAACAAGTATACTTTGGCGTTAAATTTCACATAAAAATCTTTATTACAATCTGGTAGACCGTGTCCTGGAAGGGCAACAGTACCTACAGTGTTATATACCTTATGAAATTATACGGGTTACTTTGTTGTTATCGTATCAATAAAATATGGACATATATTATATTGAGATGGTATGGTCACAACGTAGTCCAATTGTTGCTTGAGTACCTACTGAAACTATGTAACCCACGATACCATGACGATGAATGTTGATCATCACCCATGACGAAGTTTTCTTAATATTTGACAAAAATGTGTTTGATAAAAACCAAAAGTTATATTTGGTTGTACCAAAAAAATATTACAATTATAATATTAAATTAGTACATAAACTACAATATAGTATTTAAAACAAATTTATTATTGCACTAGCTTTTACTTACGACTTCGTCATTTATAAATTCTAGCCTGATCCGTTGTCAAAATCTGTTTATTTATTTTCGCATGAAAGAGTTACAAGTACTCATCCATCCATACTCACAAACTTTCCTATTTTTAATGAGGATATTAATTAAATATCCGAAAAATAAATTAAAAATGAAAGTTTTGAAAGAGAATTTTTGTGACTTTTTATTAAGGTGGAGACAAACGCTAAATACTAAAAATATCCATTGTTTAATGAAGATGTTACAAAAAATAGACAAGACAATTTCTTTGAAAAACATATATATTATACTTAAACATGTGAAGAACCAATTGTATTAATTAGAATTTTCGTTAAAGTAATAGAAACTCCACAAAAAAAGTTAGAACACAAGAAGAATTTGACTTTTATTGAAAATTCTCTCGATTAGTGTACACAAACGTACAGACGAACAGACAAAAATTCTAAAAACTGTTTTTGACCTCGGTAACATAAGTACATGCACAAATTATTGTTTTGAAAAAATATTTAATGTACAAGACACGGCTCGTTTACGATTTTACTATATGTATAAATGACTTTTTAGAGATGTGGCATTTGTTCATTTTTGTGCCTTTATGTTATTAAAAAAATTAATTAACGATTTTATAGAAATTTAACCTTTATTCACACCTTTGTAGCCCACAATGTGCTTCAATTAAACGTAGAAAATCGTAGCTTACACGATCAGACCATACACAAAGTGAATTACCACACAAGCTGATTGCGAGAGTAGAGACGGTGTCACGTCGATCATGAATAATTCATCAATCGCATAGCTCAAACTTCATCACGATCTCGTATGAACGATTTCAATAACGATTTTGGAATTAAAGGTATTTAGTCACAAGAGTTCAGGAATTTTTATTAGAAAACCGTAACATGCCTTAATTATAAATATATAGGTATGTTTCTATCACACAAAACGTCTAAATTATTTGCAGATATAACCTAGATGTGACCTAGGAATGCTGAATTGTGCTTATTTGCTATATTTTATTTTTTAATATTAAAAATAAAATATAGAAAATCCTAACTAATTACGCTAATTAATTATCAACTGATTCAACCACTCAACTGATCTTCATGAAATTTTGTATACACCTTTCAAGGAATAAAGAAAAAGACAATGGGTAACTTTCATCCAGAAAAAAGTACCTGCTGTTCCCGAGGGATCATCTAAAAATCTAAAAAAATCAACACAAATATTTCATCAGTAGGTATAGATTGAATTAATTATATTGCTCATATACACATATTTCCATCGGGCGTTGATTTACTTTAAGAAAAAGAGACGCGGACGACGAACAGCTACTATAACTCTATGTTGTAAATACAAAGACCAATCCCCTTTGACACAGGTCGAGAAAGGGCGTGGCTACCATTGTTAGGGTGGGACGTTCGAGACTTTCAGCCGGCGCGAACGCTTTATCCACAACCTTCCATTGTTGGTCGTAACAATACATACAAATCTTTATAATATTAGTATAGAATTATAGATAAACTTTACTTTCACAAATTAAACTTTATTGTGACGTATGTAACTGTGGTCTTTGTGCACTCCATAAACTCGACAAACATCAACCTTGAGCATCAATAACTCCCAAATGTTTAGAGGCTAACAGGACCATACAATAAAAAAAAGCGTGTGTGTCACGACTGGAGTTTACCTACTCTTTTAAACTTGTAAAATTAAATTTATTTAATTAGGTAAATTAAAATACATAACCAGCTACCTAATTATTTTATATTATTTAGTTACGTTCGGTATACACACATGTCACTACGTTTTATAAGTTCAAATAGTTCATTTTTTCGGACGACAGATATCGCTGCGCCGACAGGTTTATAACACGCTATGGTTTCGTACCTCAACGCGGACTTCACTTTTCATACAAGATTTCGAAATTTGCTTTTATAAGCCCAGTGAATAGAATTAGGGAACATAAATACATGCGTCAGCTGTCGCACAAATGTCAAAGTGACAGATAACGTAACGCTTTTTAGTTAACGCTTGTATTAATTTTATTCCTCATAAAATTTTCAAATTCCTTATATAAAAATCGATTCTTAAGGAGTAAACTTCAATAATCCCAAAATTTTAAGAGCATTCTTAATTTATTAGCCAATAGAAATGATCATTTTGATTTAAAGTTCTCAGTCTTTTGTTTCAGTTAACTAGGTCAAAAGGCCTATTGTTCTTAAGTTAGCGGTCTCTGCAACTGGCCCGTTTCGCTCTTCAGAATTAAATCAATAAATCTGTTCAGTTTTAACGATGTACGAGAATACGTTATTAGTTTTCTATTTCCCGTTCAATGAACGAAAGTTGCTAAGATCATTAGGTAGTAGCAAATTACATAAATAAAATTTTAAACGAACCGTGTCTGTACATTAAGAGAAGGACTAACATCAGACCGAACACAATTTTCACCAAAAAGAGCGCAACCTAATAACTTATGAATTAAGGTGCAATATTGCACAACAGATTTTTCCTAAGGTTTTTCCTAAATGTTGTGTAAAATATGAAAAAAGAAATAAAAGTAGGCGATTTAATTTAATTTAATTAGTACAGAACTTAAGTTAATCAATAAGCTTAAAAACAATGTATCTAGTTGTCGCTGAAAATTTTTAGTACTGTGACACGAAAGCTTTTTTTAGGCAGTGTTTTACTAATTTTTTTTCTCAGGTTTTTTTTTTGCATAAATCTACCCGATTCAAACTTTTTTAAATACAATCTATTATGCTGTGTATTTTCATGTAAGTTTTAATTTTACTCTAACAAGTCAAATTAGACGACGAAAATAATGCATTTCTGCTAAGTCCTCGCCTTAAATATTTATTCAAAAAACAAATTATACACATTGTACTTATGTTGCCGAGGTAAAAAAATGTAGTTTGTAGAATTTTTGTCTGTTTGTCTGTGCGTTTGTGCATGCTAATCTCAGAAACGGCTTAACCATTTTGAATGCGGTATTCACTGATGTATTTGCAGCAAGCTTCCCTTAATATTTAGGGTTTGTTTAATTCCAATTGGTTTACAAACAAAAAAGTTACGCGCTATTCCGAATACAACGCGTATTCGGAACAGCGCGTTGCGGTCACAGTTGATAGACCGGCACTGGGTAAACGAGTTTTGAACGGTGACTACATACCACCTGCTCCTTAGACCGATGTTCAAGTGTGGCTGACAGTGACTGGATGCAGAGGGCGGAGAATCGAAAATTAAAAATGCCTAATGATAAAATTTTTTAGCTTAAATTAAAAATACATCATTACCATTACCTCGTCAAAATCCCTCTTTCTCGGACCAAGCGCTTTAAAACATCTTTTATAATGCGCATTGTCAAGGATTGGAACTCCCTGTCGGCGTCTGTATTTCCGAGTTTATACAACCCAAATTAAACTAATTTAAATAAATTAAAAGACTTAAGTTTTAATAGTTTAAAAGACTTAAAGTTAACTTTAAACAGTTAAAGTTCGAGTGAATAAGCATCTTCTGGGTGAGCTCGCTCCATCTTCGGCCTTGTCTTTGCTGCATTGTTAGATGCTGGCCAAGAGAAAATACATCTTTAATAATAATAAAAGTATTATGGACGCTTGTGGGCTTTATGATAAAAAATTCTAACAAATGAAAAATAATTCACACTCTATTTATAGAAATTAAAAACAAAGACAAAAGGTTACTGTTACAAAACGCCCCTTACATTGTATGCCACCCAGGTTGCCTATTAATAGACTTTCACTAGTTTTAAATCTTGTATCATAAAGTAACGTACAATATTGACTCAAGCTATCACAGAATCTCGTCTGTATTAATTTCTGCTCGACATCATAAATACGGGCTGTTCCAAACAGACATATAGACATTAAGGGTACAATGTATGGATTATACCCCATATCAATTTGCTCTTACTTGGAATTAATTTTGGCTTGGAAACTTACATTGATTTCTAACATATGTGTAATATTAATTTTCCAATGGTTACACAAAAAGCTTTTGTTTAAGACTTCGCTGCTGAAATAAAATTCTGAATAAATAACCTTCCAAATGGTTTAAGCCAAGTCGATTTATGAATTAGTTGTGGATAGTTGATTAGATTTATGAATAGTTGAATTAATATCCAGAATTCACATTCACACACAAAGTTTTGCTAAAGTAAGATAAAGATCTAGGTATAGAATATTGTAATGGTAGTAGATAGCGTTTCCCAATCATTTGGAAGCCCGTTTGGCGGCGGTAACCACTCCCTTACAGAAGACCACCGTGAAATAAAAACATGTGTGTTGTTGTGTTTCGGTAAGTGAGTAAGGGATGTCAGAGCCAGGTCAGAGCCCACTGCCATATTTTTTGTCCTTATACCTACCATAGTAGGAAGCGTACTTGCAGCACCTTTGATGTTACTTGTGTTAAAAGCGACCGTAGCCACCTAGTATACCGCCAGCCTGTCTGTCGGCTTTAACATAAAAAGGAATAAATACTAAATTATGGACTCCTTTCTTAAACAATCCCTCCTATGCGTGTAGGATCAACTTTAAAATTAATATTTATCTATCGATAAGTTACCTATTTAATAGTGATTTATCATTTTATAATCTATTTTGTTTTTAGTGTAGGTAATATTGAAGCTACACGATGGAAAGGACCAGAGGGGAAAAGGAATGTTGGTAGACAAATAAAACGGTGGACTAATGAGATAACGTAAATAGCAGGAAACGACTGGTTAAAGTCAGGCAAGGACAGGGAGTCGTGGAAGAGGATGGAGGAGGCCTTTACCCAAACAGGGGTCCATATTTTATAATACTAACATTAAACTACAACATATAAATATTGTAAAAAATATGGAATAAACGGCTTTATTATTTTTATTATTAAGTTACCTATTTAATTTTCAAATGTTTCAGAAATACTATAATTAACTCATGTCGATTTTTGCACAAATATTTTTACTATAGATTTAAAATAGGCTCCAACGTGTACTGTTATTATGCAAATATGTTTACTTTACAATGTAGCGTATACCCGCTGGCGTTTCTCACAAATTGCATACTGATATTGGAACAATGTGCCGGTCAGATTGGATATAAATAATTCAGGTTAACCGGCACCCGAATGGCTGTAGGGACGGTCTGCAGTGAACGTAATTTAAAAACAAGAAATCGAATTGTTTGAATCAAAAGCTTATGTTTTATATTGCCGGCCATTTTTATATAATTATGTAACATTTATTTTAATAGAGTATCCAGATCGGTATAAACAGGAAGCCACCAAACCAATGAGAGATAGACGTTTTTATTGTTGGAATTGGGATCTCTTCTTGAGAAGCTCATTAAAATAATAATAAAAAATTTTAATTTTCAGACAAACTAGCCCATTCGTAGTAAATTACATTCATATAAGGCGATATTACATGCAGGAAGAAGGCAATAAAAGTAGTTAATAAATGTGTTAAAGAATTTTCTAAACAGAAAATTTAAATTCTAAACAGAAAAGAATTTCGAAATGTTATTTCGAAGTAAGCCCGCAGAGGTATTAAAACCCATTTCGCTACATAACTCACCTACAAACGATGTAGGCTCAGAACCATAAACTGTGATTTCAAGTGGGGATATTTTATTTCGCCGATGTTTTTGAACCAAGCACTGGTTATATATAGGGTTGACGGAACTAGAAGAACATAATCTCTTACCAAGAGAAGCTTGACAATAAACAATTTCTCAAGAACAAAGTTATTGTAAATCATCATCTCAGCCGTAGAACGTCCACTACTGGTCAAAGGCCTCCACCCTAATTCTATAAAAGGGCCGAACAGAAGCAGCCTGGATCTACCGTCGACCCGCAGCCCATAGTACATAGATCGGCATCTAGTACGGCTCTCCGTACTATTTGTCCTGCCCACTGCCGCTTCAATTTACTAATCCTCCTGGTTATGTCGGTAACTTTCGTTCGTCTACGAATCTTCGACCTCCCAGTGTAACCCCGAGCACAACCCTCTGCATAGCTCGTTGAGCAACGTTAAGCTTTCTTACGAGACCCATAGTTAGAGGCCATATTTCAACGCCATGTGATATCACTAGCAACACACATTGATCGACAACTTTTGTTTTAAATTTGTACTACTTATTGAAAATACCTATGACCTAAAATTTTGTTTATTAGAAATCGTTGAGTTGTTTTTTGCATAATTATATTATGTATATAAACTCATTTCTATGAATATAATTGGGGTTTAAATATGAAATTGCAATTTTATCACACTGGCCACTTCGCAAATGTTTAAATGATCTTCCGATTATGAGCTATTATAAAAATATTTATAAGGAAAAACGCTACATTCCATTTTATATTAAAACAATTCGTCACTAATTTATTTTAACATTTTTGAAACTATTAAACCTATACAAACTTATTACAATCTAATTTTAGAAGAAATCTTTGAAATTCTAGTGAAATTAATTCTATAGTTATACTGAGTTTTCGCACGAAAATGTTTGAAACGCTCTTAGATTTCATGTCAGAAAAATATATAGAAATATTTATCTAGACTTTTTCTAAAAAATTAACGAAAGAAACGCGGTTCATGTCAAAGGCCCTCGAGAAACCTTTTAGAATGATTGAATTGCCCTGTCAAATAAGTTCCTCGGGAAAAGGTTGTCTCCGAATCGAACTGGTCAAAGAGTACTCAGTCCGTTATGACAAGTTTTGTATGTAAGTAGGAATATAAGTAAACATTGCTGTGATACTTACTGTACTATTATTACCTTTTTGCATTGATAAAAAAAAGGTAATATGCCTAAAACATATTTTGTGTTATAATTAACATAAGCAATACCGTATGGGATACAACTACTCTGCCGACCCTGTTAGGGTAAACGATAAGGATCAGGGTGTGGTTAAGGAAAAGAGCTTTGATATCCCTTACTCATTCATTGAAATACAACATGTGCTGTAATTTGACAGTGGTCTTCTAGTTGAAGAGGGTAGTAACTGACGCCAAACAACTGACCAATTTTTGATTGCGAAACGAAATGTACCCTACCACTACTAAAACATATCTCGTACAGCCTCTGAAGGAAGAGCACCTTGAAATAGAGTTTTATTTTTTGATCGCGATTAAACTACAATGCCTTTTCTTAATCCTTTATTCTATCAGACTTGGCACGCACGGCAATGTAAGCTTAATTTGCTTCGCCTGTTTTTATTTTAGTTTATTTCATTTTAAAAGGTTTCACTAAACCTTCGTAAACACATATATAAACTTACAATAATATATAATTTATGCAAACAGGCGTGATGGTTATTTTAACACACACCTGTATGTTCAATTACCACCAAGTGGACCGTCAGTCTGTGTGTGACTTTTTATTATGAAAAAATTGACTACAATAGGTAACGATTAATTCACAAAGGACGATCGGTGGCTTGCCAATTTGATTAAATGGCATTTAACTATCAAATAATTATTAAATTATCCACTATGTTGGTCGGTATTATATAATTAAATTTCATTGAATACTACAATTAAGTTTAACTATAATTTTATCTCACTACAATTTTGTAAAGTGGTCTTGAATCGTGCAAATGGGTGGTTTTGAACTATGGTCTTGTAAGAACTATATAAGACAACTTAATGTCGATCAACGAGCTATATTATTCCCGTAGACTGAAGAAATGACTACCTCAGGATATTTTAAATATTTAATTATACTTACTTTTGTAATTTGGCTTAAATCGGGAAACATCGCTGGTTGGTCCTGACTCGTGTCATCGAAATCAGTACTGTTGCTGAATGTGTTATGACAGATTGCATGGGGTTATAAAAAAAATATATTTTTGTAAAAAAAATACAAAAAAAACAACACAGACATAATTCAGCGGATTAGTAAGTTGAATTGGAAATGGGCAGGACAAATATATAGTACGAAAAGTCCACGGTCGCTGGGCCGTAAAACTCTCTAGTGGTAAGCGCGGATCGACAAGCAGAGTATACGACGTCTACCGGCAAATTGATCCTAGATCCAGGCTGCATCCGGCTGATCTCATTGGAAAACTATGGGGGATGCCTATTTCTACGAAATACAACATAATAAGTTCAATTTTAAATTCAATAGCTAAGTAGTTGTTATATGGTGATTATATGATTCCTTCAATTCAATATACATATTTTATGAACCGAAATTATTTATGAAATTCCAAACTAAAATGTTGTTTTATTCCACGGGAATAAAACAATAATTTTTATTAAGGTTCGTTCATATCTTCAGACAACGAAAGTATCAGACAGGTCCCGTCTCAGACACCGTAAGATACAGTTTATTTGTATCTAGCGTACCAGAAACGTGCCAAATCAGACAAAAACAGACAAGTCAGCGGCCGCTCTCCGCCGGTGATTTACTTACACAGTTACGATTCTGGAGCACAGGCCCTCCTCAGACACGTTCCGGCTCAGACAAAATTTACTCCCCGCAAAGTGTCTGATAGCGTCTGAGCGGACACGTTACGCTAGATATGTATAAGTTCTTACATATCATATGAAATAATATTATTTTATCTGACACGCTACGTATCTGATACGTTCGTTTAGTTGTCTGAAGGTATAAACGGGCCTTTATCCGGAGAACGTATTATTAAAGTAAATATGTGAGTTGAATTTTATCCAAATCCTTTCAGTTACTAAGTAACGCGTGATTTGAGTAGGTAACAAGAATCTTGTTAGTACATATTATTAATACTTATATTTATCTGAACGTAACTTCGTCCTAGCGAAACAAACTTTAGATTTTTTATAACCTTTGATTTTTCATGGGAGAGATATTTGTAAAGAACGCGCATTTTTTTTTACATTTACATTAAATAGTAGGTAAGTAAGTACCTACTAGTACTATAGTAGTAATAGTAGGTAAGTCAAACTCTTCACAAAAATAAAAAATAAAAGTAAACAATAACGAATATATAACTCAATATATATATTTGGGTCAACTAAACCTTATTCTTATTTATTATATAAGTTAGAATAAAGTTTTGTCAAAAAAAATTATAGTATTTAAAATAAAATGAATTTAATACAATATTTCAAAAGAAATAAAACAAAAACATTAAAACGTCCATTGTCAAGTTTAAGCGACATGAAATCTGTCTCAGCCAACCGACAAGAACAACTTCGTGATTTCTTATTTATTCATTTGTTTTTGTGTTTGAACTGTGTTTTTAGAGAGAGAGAAAAAAGAATTTTTTAGAAAGAAACCTCTTACTTTTACAAAAATAGTAAGAGTCCATTGGTCGAGTGGTTGAGATACTTGCCTTGGCGCTCTATCTCAGCGTTCCTGGGTTCAAATCCCGGCAAAGCCAACTTTGGAAATGAACTTTCCATTTTCAAAATTGGCATACAACTACTCACCAGATCCAGACCAAGTTGGCTTTGGTCTGGATCTGGTAAGTAGTTGTAGGGCGGCGAACACTGCGTTTCATAGTCATTTAGGCAGTCCGTCTGGCGGCAGTTACCACCCCCTTATAGAAAGACCACTGTGAAATAACAGCATGTCTGCTGTTGTGTTTCGATGAGTCTGTAAGGAATAGCAGGGCCCAATTCCCTATCGCCTCCTAATTTTTTATTCTTTATCTTGCAAAAAACTTGCAGCAATTATTGTAAGCAGCAGTAACAATTGTACGACTTAATATTTTAAATGCGGAAGTTTTGGGAGTCTTTTACCACGCAAAAACCCCAACCAATTTTGAGGGAACTATACCTATAGTTAATACCTCAGGAAAACATGATATAGATTTATCTCTATATATAAAAATGAATCCCTATTTCCCTTGGTCAGGGCATATTGCGTGAATGGGTAGACCGATTTTAATTCGATCTTCACTAATGGAAAGAGGGATAAACGGGGAATGTTTATATATACAAAAACTGCATCCCGGGCCAAGCCGGGGACTGAGAGCTAGTAATTTATAAATATACGCAAACGAAGTCGCAGCAATAGGCAATATTTATATAAATTGCAAAAACTTTGTCTATTGTCTTCGACTCAACTTCATGAATTCAATTAATTAAATATACCATTGGCTAGCATTTTAAACCTAGCGTTAATGTAGCTTAAGTAATAATTGCGACAAGGTGTCGCAGTATACATGCTCGATATGTAGATGTGAGGCCAACATGAATAATGTATCCAGACCGACGAACGTGTTCGTAAGAACCTATTAAATGCATGGGGCGCGCTCTCTTTACATTTTCTAATACGTCTACTACCTGCTCATTAATTATATTGTCATTTGTTTTAACCTTATAATATATTATATTTGAAAAACAATTGACGAGCCCTTTGTATGAGTGGTTAGGGTGCTTGCCTTGTTCTAGGGTTCTGTTCTAGGGTTCCTGGGTTCGATTCCCGGCAGGGTCAACTTGTTTCGCACTGCGTTTCGCAGCCATTTGGGCAGCCCGTCTGACGGCAGTAACCACCCTCCTACAGAAGACCACCGTGAAATAACTGCACGTGTGCTGTTTTGTTTCGCTGAGTGAGTGAATAAGAGATGCCAGAGCCCATTATCTTATCCCAACCAGTCTCTTATCCAAAATCCTACTGTAGTCGGCAGCGCCTTGCAGCAGCTTTGGCGTTGCTTGTATTATAGGCGACGCGGACAGTAGTCACCTACCATCAAATGGACCGTCAGCCTGTCTGCCGACCTTAACATAAAAAAAGACCAAAAACGCTCATTAAAAAAATCGTTTTTAGCAATTTTTTCGCTAACTGAACGGCACAGCTATGGTCCCGTCACTTCTCATTCTAATCGACAAAATATAAAAGTATCGCAAACAATTTGTATTTGTATACATATTTAAAAAATAGTTTAAATAAATAATTGCCACTATTAAAATTGTTAACTCGTCTGGTTCATCGTTTGATATGCAATATTTGTATCAATAAAGTGAATTTGACGTGTGCATATTGTGCACAATGTGTGTGGAAATCACAAAGCCTGTGTTCAGTCATCTGTGATCAAATAGGAATCCATAGTCAGACTTCAAACTGTATAACTTTCACAATAACCTATATATGATAGGGTAAAACCGGGATAAATGCCCCACTTTCTAAAATGGTCTCGTAATTTTAAAAATATTAATTTACCATAAATAACCTGTATTAATATAGCTAGTTTAATGTTTTATATTACATTATGACTAGTTTTAGTTAAGGCCCCGTAGGTGATATCGCGCCGCTCGACAATAGGTATTTGACGCGCGGCGGTGGCGCCGCCATGTGATCTTTCGTGAACTAAACTACGGACAGCGGTTGAGTCGGTGTAAACTGTTTTGATCCTTTCCATATATTTTTATAGTAATTAATAAATTAGTAATGTCTTTTTTCAATATTTTTTTCTCTTATATTTATTAAGAATTATACAATGTTAGTTACTTTATATTAGTTTAAATATTAAATATTTTTGAGTATGTACCTCCATTACTGATACATATGTGTGAAAAAGTAAATCACTAATAGTAAAATCGTAGAGAAAGCCAATTCATTATTTATTATTATTTTATTTATCGTTTACTATTATTTCATTCATTATTATTATTTATTGTGATTGTTTATTTATTATTTTTTGAAAATTTTATAATAATGCCGGAAATCCGAAACTATTAATAAAATTAAGGAAGGTACCTAATAAAGCCATAAATTCTGTTACAAATGAAAATGCATTTATTTTTTTATGAAGTAAGGTAATCATAATTAAACTTACGTATACATATTTATTGAAGCCTCAGCAAAAAAAAATTCTTTTCAAAATGGCCACCTTTAGCTTTGATAAAGGTCTTTATTCTACACTAAACGCAACAATTAAAGGATATAAAAAAAAGTTCCAAATTTTTAGGTGTTTTTCAACAGGCTGTAACTTCGAAGAAAATGGTCGTATAGAGCTCATTAAAAAAGGAAATTTTAGATTCAAGTTTCTAGTTCTTGAATCCAATCTTCAAATTTTTTTCTCGTTGGCGATTTATGAGTAATAGTCAGATAAATCAATGTTAAAAAAAAATTCAAAATTTTTCTCGTCTTGAAAATGGTGTAAAAGCCGTAATAAATTTTTTATTGTAATGGCACAGTAAAGATCTTTTAGAGAATTTAATTCCCTATAACTTGACCTCCTCATGAGCTCTGTACAATGAAAATACATGGTTTTTTTAACCAATTTCCAAAAATAAAGAGGTTTTCAAATTTGATGTCTTTTTTTGTATGTATGTTACGTGATATCTTCGCCAATTGTAAACCGATTTTCAAAATTCTTTTTGGTTCATATACGGGTTGAGGTGACAAAGCGTTCAATGACAAAGCGTACATTTTGTCATTTTGCTTGTTGTAGTGTTCTTCAATCGTGGAAATGTTTTCTTCAGTAACGAGGATATTTCTGAGTCTTTCACCGTCGTATCGGGACAGAAGGCGTTTTGATCGAGTCACTCTCTTTATCTGTAGGGATTGATTTAGGGCATGTCCTGTATATCGACAATAGCACCGAGCATCAGGTTTTGTTTTAATATACGCGACAGAGTCCTACCCGGAATCTTCATTTCTCGCGATAAGATTTTTATTTCCTTATGGGGTTTCGGCGAATTCTGGCTTTAACAGCATTAACAGCCTTTGTAGTTCTAACAGCACGCGGCCGTCCCAATCTTTTATGGTCATCGACAGAAGAAGTGTTAGTATATCTGTCGATAGTACGATATATACGAACATACAGCTGATACCAAGCTTCTGAAGTGTCTTGAATATGACCGACGGCTCTATACCCACTCTGTGTAAGGCTGCAATCCTATTTTCTTTAACACCCCATTTCATATTGTAATTTGATAATAAACACGAAAAAAATATGTGAAATAGCGAGAAATCAAAAGAAGTTTTTGACATAAGTGTTTTCCAAATTGAAAATGAATAAAGACTTGAAAAAAGAAAAAGTTTTGTAGCTTTTTCGCGCTTATAATTTGTTTTCTTGTTCCACCTGCAGTCTTAGTCTATGTTGGCCAAGTTTCAGATCGCAAGGCTTACGTGAAGTGGCTGAGAAATTGATTCAGTTTTGTTTGCAGACAGACAGACCAAAAGTAAAGGATGAAACATATTACACCGGGCCGGGCGCTCACCGTGTTTTTCTCAACGGCCGGGTTTGCTATTTGTCACCGTGCCGCCGACGGGCCGCCACCGGGCCTTGCCCATGCCTTTCATTTCCAAGTACTATTATACTATTTTGTATTAATATTACTATACTAGCTGTGCCCGCGACTTCGTATGCGTGGTATTCGGAACAACGCGTAACTTTTTTGTTTTTAAACAGATGTTTTTTTTGTTTTTCAACGAAAATATGAATTTCGAAATTTCATCGTGAACAAAAAATTCCTCACCCCGAGACCTCTTAAATGAGTACCAACACGGGGGGTCTGCGACGCACCGTTCCCGAGATATTTTTGAAAAAGTCCAAAAATGCGAATTTCGAAATTTCGTCTTCACCGAAAAATTCCTCTCCCCAAGACCTCTTAAATGAGCACAAACACGCAGGGTCTGTGACGCACCGCTCCCGAGATATTTTTGAAATTCTTTTTTGAAAAAATATTTAAGCAGAAATATATTATACCTACCAGGAATAAATTAATATACATATATTATTGAAAAAATATTATACCTCGAGGCAGTCAGCCTCGGGTTAATTAATTAATTTATTTATTTATAATTTTAACAATTTAAAAAAGAAACTAAGTATACATTAAATGATACCACTAAAAAGACTAATACCCGAGCGGGCCTCGCGAAGCTGTGTCCGAGCGCACGGTGAAAAGAAATATTTTTTTGAAATTTCGCGATTGGAGCGCACGGACACGGCCCGGTGTAATATGAATTGGTTCATACAAAAGCATACTAGCATCTTCACCGGGCTCCGGACGGGGCACGGCCCGGTGTAATATAAATCATCCTTAAAGGTAGTAAAAATTATGTCCATTAAATATTTTTTGCACCTATCAACCTTCTGAATTCATGAATTTTTTTTTCATTTCACAATGCCAAAGGCACTGTTTTTTCTCTCACGCGTCATTGTTAGATCAATAAAATATTGGATTACTTATAATTCTATTCTATTTTTCTTCGATATATAGTTATCTTCGTAATAAAGAAAAAACAACGAATATCTGAAATATAAATTACATACTATATACATCGCAATTATACTTTATAAACAAAAACATAGTTTTCATCAATATTTAGTAGACAACAAAAAAAATATAAAAAGAAAACTGTCAAAACATTTTGGTTGCGCTATATTGTTTGCCCGGTTCGCCGTTCGATCGCTCGATGTGGTCACGTGGGCGCACAACGAAAAGCGATACGTCCTCCCTCTAGAAGCGCTTGGCGCGGACTGACCGGCTAGGGAATGTGTCTTCTAATATATTGCAAGATTTGCGTGTTTTTACGAAATTTTTTTTTTAGTATTTTTTGTAAATCTATTTATTTAATTTTTTGCACACAAGTAGTTGATGATGTAAAGTTTACAGTGGTATTTTTATTTTTAGCAAACAACATTTAGCCTATTCAGAAAAATCATCAGTTTTGGGTGGATATTTTCGAAAATTGCACTGCGTTTTATATTTTATTTATCGAAAATTTTGTACGAAAATAAAAAATTGTTTCATTCATTCCTTAGAAGACTTCTATGCCAATGCACAGTATTTTTTTCGTTAAGTTTAAACTACAATGTCGACTGAAAACAGCAAAAAAATTGAGTCCCCGAACATCAAATTTTCTGAAACGGATGTTAGAACATGATGGATAAATCGAAATTACAGAAATAAAACAAAAATGTGGCTCATTTATTCCATTACTATTGAAATAATCTTTCTAATGACATATTACAAAGTACTCAACTCTGTTTATTTTATGAAAAATCTCTAAAATAAATTGACTGAAATCGTTGCAAAATCACCATAGGCCTCTTAAAATTATAGATTTTACAGATTAAATTTATTAAAAATAAATTTTTTTTGCAGAACAATTTATTTGAGGACAGATGTCTGAACCCGAAGCCGAAACGAAGCCTTGAAGTTTCAAGTAGGAGGTCTAAATTTAAATTAAAATGTCTCGACAGATACTTATATTTAGCTTTCAGCCATCTTGTTTCAGCAGCGGCCCCTTCATAGAATATTTTACTAGAGCCAGCAACGAAGCGACTCGAGGACCACTCGTCTTTCCTACACGACACACTTTTACTTCTATATCAAGCAAACCAAGAAACACGTTCACTGTAAAATGAACAGTTGGTACGATAAAGAAATTCAACGTTTTATGTCCATTACATTACCATTAGATTAATTAATTAAGATTAATTACGAGGTCCATTGATTGAACTATTGGGTTTCTTCAGTTTCAGTAGTTCAATTTCATTAGTCGAACTATCGAAACTCGAATAGTTAAATTAAATGGACTCAAGGTATTATTTTCTGTATTTATTTAATTAGATTTGGCAATAATAAAAAAAGGGATTCTTATATGTATCTAATAATAAGACTGAAATTGAAATAATATTTTTTTATCAAGGTCGGCAGACAGTCTGACGGTCCACTTGATGGTAGATGGCTACCGTCGCCTATAACACAAGCAACGCCACAGGTGCTGTAAGTGCGCTACCGACTACAGTAGGATTAAGGATTAGGCGGGGACGGGTTTCACGGTGGTCTTCTGTAAGGGAGTGGTTACTGCCGCCAGATGGGCCGCCCAAATGACTGCAAAATAAATAGTTTGAGTAAATATCTCTTTATGGAGTTATAAGTGATTAATTGGTGAAATAATGTCTGAAAGAAGTCTACTGAAATAGAACATTTTTTTGTGATAAACGATGTAATGAGGTTAAGAGATCAAGAATAGTGACCATCCACTTACCTAATGGTAAAACAACTAAGTTGATTGACAGCCTGCTTAATAGTAGTGGTAACGGTAACTTAACGGTAAAGGTTGATCCTATAAACATTTAGGAACATCAGGGTGGATGACAGAGCGATGCTGTTAGGATGAAGTATCTCTTTATTTAATTTAGCTCATAGGATATGAATTGAATGAATTGAAATTGTAGAAGTCCTGGAGTCTCACTTTTTATCCGAGGTGTGAATTCTTTTCAAAATGTTTAGTAATTAATGGAGCTAATCAATTGCGGTCATTACAAGCGATTATTAGATTTTTGTTAATCAAGTATCAGTAAATGCATCTTAATTGACAGATCTTATTCTATACTAGTCTATATTAATATTATAAAGAGAAAGGGTTTGTGTATGCTTGTATGTATGTATTTTTGTATGTTTGTAATGAATAAACTCAAAAACTACTGAACCGATTTAAAAAAAAAAACACATATAGAAAGCTACATTATCAGCGAGTAACATAGGCTACTCCCCTCCCCCCATCTCCCCTTTTACTCATACAGAATTTCCGATTTCCATGAATAAACTTAAAAATGTTTAAAAAATAAATGTCCACTCGTGCGAAGCCGGGACGGGCCGCTAGTACCCTATAAGTTAAGTTACAATTTCATTTACTGTACAAGTCTCTAATTTTTTTATGTTTTTTCTATATTAAAAGTGTCATTTTGATTGGTTTTAATACGTATAATGTAACTTGTTCACCTGAAATTTCGCCCTTATGAGAATCTCTCCAGTGAGCTTGAGCGACAATATTTATGTGTTAAATCTGAAGAAATATGAATAAACAAAAAAATAAATGTTATCTCGGATCACTGAAACGAAATAGAAAAGTCCAAAGTGAAAAGACAATTGTAAGATTGTATCTGAAAACAATTTCGTCTTGTATCTATATTGCCATCTGGCGTTGTTGCACTTTTTTGAATTCGTGTAGACAATAGACACATATATCTTCAAGTGATTTTACAACTTTTCTGCCGTCCAATTGCTTTAAGCGATTGTTCAACTTTAATATTTTAGTACGATATCACAATTGAACAGAAATAACCACCTGGTTGTTTCTAACCCAGCTTCCTTCGGGGACCATTTCCGCTCCTGATCCACGGTGGTTCGATCCACCGACCGGTACAAATGGTCGTTAGTGAGGTTAAGTTAGTTTGCAGTAAGCTAGTATGTAAGTTAGTATATTATGTAAGTTTTGATTGTAAAGGCTCAGTGTCCCACGCACGTCCGACAGTCAGGTGTCGCTTTTGAGATACTCGTTTTGTAAGATTCGACCAAAAAATACTTTAAATAATTGGTTTCTTCCTGAATTAAGATGTCATAGTTAAACCAATATAAAAATTAGCCATATTGGAATGTTTAAATATCAAGGTTGAACCTAATGGAGACATTTATATATTATACTACTTGTAGCTGACCCAGCAGACGTTGTCCTGCCAGAACCCGAAAATAATTCCGTGACCATTTTTATTGACGGTCATGTCAATGAACGACGGTTAAATTATTTGAATATTCTTCATACAAAAACACTATTAAAAAAATGAGAAAAAAAGGAGGGTGAAAAATACTTTACGACCTATTCTCATATCTAGCAAATATACAAAAAAAATCATAAAAATCGGTCCAGCCGTTTCGGAGGAGTTTTGTTGCAAACACTGTGATACGAGAATTTTATATATTCAATTTTAAATTTAATAATAATTTTAAATACTAAAATTGCGATTAAAAAATGAGGAGTAGGAGGGTGAAAAATACTTTTTAATACAGTTGCTCAAAAAGTGGCGTATTGCAGGGACGTATAGCGTTCGGAAAGTGGGCTATTACACACTCGTGCTTTTTTTTTACCTTTCCCGCACTCGTGCGTTCTCTTTCCCAACTGTCAAAATAATATCTATTAAAAAGAAAAACCAACCATGAAGTTTTTACTAAAAAGTTTTTATGATTCATGCAAATACGTATATTTCTAAAAAGAAGCTACGAATTTGTTTCAATATCAGATTTAATGATTTGATTTAATGAGTTAGGTTAGGTTTCATTTCATTTCATCTCATTAAATTTCATTTTCATTTCAAATCAACAAAAAAATTCTACTGAAGACTTGGCTGTATGGGCACATAGTTTCCTTTGCCTACCGGAATGCGTGAAGAAAAAAAATGTCTCTGCTTATATTGTACGGTTGGCGCCATTTTCCAGAAATTCTCTTTGCGAGTTTAGTTGTTTGTTTTATTAAATCGCTTCATTTTTTCGCAACTGTATTAAAAATAGTCGTTCAGTACACGTGCGGAACCGTCATTGCAACTTGTTCTGACTGTCAACCCTCGCCTTCGGCTCGGGTAGACATTTGTCGGAACTCTTTGCAATGACAGCCTTTCCGCACTTGTAATGAAATATACTATTTTAATACAGTTGCTCAAAAAGTGGCGTATTGCAGGGACGTATAGCGTTCGGAAAGTGGGCTATTACACACTCGTGCTTTTTTTTTACCTTTCCCGCACTCGTGCGTTCTCTTTCCCAACTGTCAAAATAATGTATATTAAAAAGAAAAACGAACCATGAAGTTTTTACTAAAAAGTTTTTATGATTCATGCAAATACGTATATTTCTAAAAAGAAGCTACGAATTTGTTTCAATATCAGATTTAATGATTTGATTTAATGAGTTAGGTTAGGTTTCATTTCATTTCATCTCATTAAATTTCATTTTCATTTCAAATCAATAAAAAAATTCTACTGAAGACTTGGCTGTATGGGCACATAGTTTCCTTTGCCTACCGGAATGCGTGAAGAAAAAAAATGTCTCTGCTTATATTGTACGGTTGGCGCCATTTTCCAGAAATTCTCTTTGCGAGTTTAGTTGTTTGTTTTATTAAATCGCTTCATTTTTTCGCAACTGTATTAAAAATAGTCGTTCAGTACACGTGCGGAACCGTCATTGCAACTTGTTCCGACTGTCAACCCTCGCCTTCGGCTCGGGTAGACATTTGTCGGAACTCTTTGCAATGACAGCCTTTCCGCACTTGTAATGAAATATACTATTTTAATACAGTTGCTCAAAAAGTGGCGTATTGCAGGGACGTATAGCGTTCGGGATGTGGGCTATTACATACTCGTGCTTTTTTTTTACCTTTCCCGAACTCGTGCGTTCTCTTTCCCAACTGTCAAAAAACCAACCATGAAGTTTTTACTAAAAAAAATTTCATTTTCATTTCATATGAATGAAAAAATTCTACTGAAGACTTGGCTGTATGGGCATAGTTTCCTTTGCCTACCAGAATGGGTGAAGAAAAAAAAATCTCTGCTTATATTCTACGGTTGGCGCCATTTTCCAGAAATTTTCTTTGCGAATTTAGTTGTTTGTTTTATTAAATTGCTTCATTTTTTCGCAACTGTATTAAAAATAGTCGTTCAGTACACGTGCGGAACCGTCATTGCAACTTGTTCCGACTGTCAACCCTCGCCTTCGGCTGCGCCTCGGCTCGGGTAGACATTTGTCGGAACTCTTTGCAATGACAGCCTTTCCGCACTTGTAATGAAATATACTATTACGACCTATTCTCATACATACCAAATAATCAAAAAAATATTTCCTAAAAATCGGTCCAGCTGTTTCGGAGGAGTTTTGTTACAAACACTGTGACACGAGAATTTTATATTTATGTTACATTTAGATAGATATTTCTAAAAACTAATCCTCCTTCGACATGTACATATCTTGTTGTAATGGTTTTTTGAAATAACCACAACTAGGAGAAATATGGAGACTACACGATTTTAAAACATATTAAAGCAAATGACGATGCGGACAGAAACTAGTTATAATATAAGCTTGTGTATGTCCGTGTTAAAAAATAAAAAATAACGCCTGACTAAATATATGAGCAATGTAACGCCTAACGTCTTTATTGCAGATAAAGCTTTGCCAGGCGTTAAATAATCCCTCGGGAACAGTACTTTTTTCTGTATGAATATGAAAGGTACCCTGTGTCCTTTGCTGCATCTCTGATATCGTGTTTGCAATATTTCATGATGACACAGACAGACAGACAGAGTTACTTTCACATTTATAATATTAAAGTAGTGGATTTGAAGCAGGATTACACTCGCGCCATGCGATTCATGTAGGTGAGTCTGAATTAAAATAGCAGGCTAAAAATACAAGCAAAACCAGGGGAACCCCCTTTCGCAGGGGGATACAAAAGGTACCTACTTAGTACAAATGAAGTGTAATTAAATGTAAAAAGTATAATCATTCCAACTATTAATAGGCGATATTTTTCGTGAAGCTTTCCTTTTATGTATCAAAGTAACTACATTAAAAATTTAGAGAAATCACCTTGTTTCAAAACGACATAAAACTGCTTGCAATTCCTAATTTATAGTGCAGATATAAATTTTAATGCATACTACACGGAAAATAAAGCTGCAATATTCTTTAATGGTGTAGGTCCTTTGGAAAAATCCTGAGTGGTATTTAAATGTTACTTTTAATTGTTTTTAAATAAATATTGGTGTGTGTTTCATATTTTGAACAGAAGAAAATTAAAGAGGTGTTTTAAAGTATTTAAAGTTAATACTAAAAATACTAAATATACTAATTTAAAGTAAAAAATACTGAATAGGTACGCAGTTAATAAGTTGTAGAAGTGAAGGCAATAAATATCGACTAAATACTTGCCTTTAGACCAGGGCCTTTGAAAATGGTAAAAAGTGAAAAAAAAATAGTAGGATAAAATCTATTACTGCCTGTTACGTTTCTTTGCATTTTCTGAGAACATTTACCATAGTAATATACATTTTTTTACATCATCAGAAAGTAGAGATTTCAACGAATAAAAAGCCCACCGACTTTCAAAAAAAAAGGAGCTATTTTGATGGGACAATTTTCGATTGAAAATTAGGGTGCTTTTTAGATATTAAGTCATAATAAGGTGAAAAAGTAAATATTTTAAAGCAAACAAATTACAATGTGTTTGGGACCAAAAACTTGGTTATTTGAATTTTTACATAAACTTTGAGGTTATGTGAAAAAAGTGTAAATACAAAAGTTGTGGATCTTTTTATTATCTACAACTTTGCCGTTTAACTTTTTTCCATAGGACTTGTAGTTTTACCGGAAATCGAGATAAACCGTTGTTTAAGGTTTCAAAAATTCAAAAATAATCGACCCTGGTCTACTTATGGAATAAAGCCTTATGAATTTGAAGATTACAATTACCTTATCATTTTAAGTATCTAGGTTCTTAAGTTCACAATAGATATGAATGGTATTAAGTAATTAATTAACACTAATTACTTAAGTACTTAATTTTGAAGTCATCGAAAAAATTCCTTACAGAATCAGATCGTTTGATATCTGAAATTATAACGTCGGAAATGAATTATAAAATGTAGAATGTAGATTGTGTGGAAAATAGATGTAGCAATCGACCTCGTTCGAGGTTCACGTCACTCGTTCACAAATAACACGCGTCGCCTCGTCAGCAATGGGAACAAAGAATTGCATTTTATATCACCGTACATTTTATTATCTCTTGTTTGTTGGAACCAATTACGTTGAGCTATAGCCTTTCTGAAATATATTCCATCTAATGTTTTTAAAGTTTGAACTACTGTATACTGCAAATTGCAGTATACTGTATACTGCAAATTGCAGTATATTGTATACTGCAAATTGCAGTATACAGTACATTGCAGTCTGCAATGTATTTTGTTATGTATACATTTCTATCACAATTTAAAGCTTTTTAAAGATTGTGTGTGATGCTTCATATCAATTCTGCTATCTCTTTTTTGTAACCTAACTTGTCAATACAAAGAAAACGCAATGAATTTTGTATGGTTGAGTTCATTGCGTGAATTTGTACAAGTGTGATAAAAGCACGAGTGCTGAAATATGTCGTTGAGGAGCAAAGCTTAAATTTCTATGTAGGTACTTTTGACAATTAAATTGATGGAATAATACTCCGTAGGTAGTATGTACAGGAATGAATATAATTCTAAAATTACCCTATTTATATACAGTTTTTACATTGGCATAAGGATAGGTATTAGGTATGCGACGACGGTATGCTGTTAACTGAGACAGCAAAACCGCGGTGTACTCATCATGTTTGCTTGGATCAATGCGCGCACACTCCGCAGCGATGGTACAATATAAATATGGGTCTCGTTTGCCCTTTTGTGCCGCCGGCACCGGGGAGACAATATATAGTCGATTAGCCATTTAACATCGTCGAAATAGGCATGATGACAGATTTTGAAATTCCCTTCCATAACGTAGCGTCTACCATATCCGAAAAAAACAATATTTCAGCAAAAAAAACTAAATTTCAACACAAATTATTGGATGTTTTTTAAATCTATTTTGAATTACGCGCGAAAACGCGTCATGGCGTCGCGTCTGATGTAACGTGACGTCACAAGCCGACGTCTCATCTTGTTCATTCTGTCAAAGCAAAGTCAAGCAACACGATGGCACCTGGGCGTGACGTCATTCGCTCCCATTGGTGTTACAGTTATATTCCGGCCATTATAAGATTGCTGTTCTGACAGGTGTCAATTCCATACATTTTTTGTATCATTTAATCAGAAATGAACTTTATGCAATGGACATAAAGAAATGTCAAAAACGCATTCATAGAATGACCGTAGTATAACAAGGCCGATTGCAGTTATTTATACTTCTATTTTATTGAAAATCTTATTAATCTCAGTTTTAATACAAAAAATGAGTAATTTTTTAGATTCCTTTCAACATCTATTTTTCTCCAAAACTATTTATTCTTTGATTCTTTAATACCGTCGTCATGCCTATTGCATAGAGTTGGCTGTGACGGCTGCTGCTGGCTCCTATTCATCCTCCGTCGTGAATCCAGAGATAGTGGTTAAATAAATATACAAAATCACGCTGATAAACAGCTCTTTTCAGAGCTATTCCAATTTATCCGTTAATGGGTTGTCTTAATTACACACTCGAATTTGGCAGTGCCTTTCCTAACATTAAAAAAAAACTAAAAATAAAATTTCTTCATTATCTCAGCCGAAGGACCGTAGATTATGGACATAAATACCCCATAATTTTCCTGTAGAAAGAGTCGGAAGCTATCAGAATCTTTCAACTTGCGCGCGAGTCTTATTAGGTATATAGGTCGACTGTCCAAAATTGTGGTTGGATTTGAACGGAGTTGAAATTTAAAAGAAAAATCCTTTTTAACTGATGTTTACCTACGTTATAAAATAAACCTTCTGCTTTCTAGAGTCAGCTTTCTAGAGTAGTTTCGGCTGTGCGTTGATAGTCACTCAGGATAAACAATTGTGAGTATAAGTGTAGATTATAACCGTATAATATAAAATACGAAAATAGAAAATATATATTCATATATAGTCAGTTTTATTTCACTTAAATGGAAGTCCCGTTTTCATCTACATTTATATAAATAAAATGGGACAAGTGAAGAGGGTTCCGTACGATGTTACCTATCATGTTTTTTTTAATCTACGCAAAATATTGAGTGATTTACAATATTATTTTAATATCATGGTCTTCTTATAGGTTTTCCTACAATCTGTAAGTAGAAAACTAATTTCTGTATTTTTTTTTTCATAATTTTAAGTTCAGTAGTTTCGGAGATAAGGGGGCGGGAATGGTCAATTTTCGTCTATTTTCTTGAATAACTTGGAAACTATTTATCTTAAAATTATTTGATATGTCACACGATGCAGTTTTGATGACCTCTACAGATTTCATCTACTTACGTCACACCTCGGCGTTTGGATCACAGAAATTGATATGTGTACCAAATTTCAACTTAATCGGTCTAATAGATTCGGAGATAATTGACTGTGACGGTCGGACAGACGGACACACGAGTGATCCTTTAAGGGTTCCATTTTTTTATTCGGACGTACGGAACCCTAAAAAATCTGTGTGTATGTTCTCCATGGACCCCAAAACCGCTCAACCGGTTTTGATGAAATTTTCAGGCTTCATCATCTTCAAATTAGTCCAGTGAGTGATCCTGTCAAGTTTAGTAGCGAAGAAAAGGGGACGGGAGAAAAGATATTGCAAGTCAGGACTTTTATAAAAAATAAATTTTTCTTTTTGCAAAAATAGAAGTTTACAGTTTATACACCTAACTAACTTAACGTGTGGGATAGAATGAACGACGATCGACGGGCGGCAACTGCTTATATTTGCTACACTGCCGATGGTGGGGTGAATGCTCTCTTTGTCTGCCTCTCTCTGTAGGTGGTCCAAGGGGTAATTCCCACATAATTAAGTCATGCCTTCTCTGACACAGCAACAGTAGATATGGCTTTATTGTTATTATATTTTTTAGTATTTTTTAGGTCTCCTTGACTAGCGAACGAAGTCGAAGCGAAAGGTAGTAAAAAATAAAAACCATTCTCAAGATCGTTTCATTAACTACTAATAGAAGTAAGTCACAAATTTTTTTAAATGTAAAGTTGACGGCAGACTGACGGTCTACTTGAAGGTCAACCGGTACCTATCACCACAAACAACGTCATAGGTTCTGCGAATGTGACAAAGGATTATGAGGTTATAGAGAACACAAGATATCGACTTTATGTAAGGTTACAAATTTGTTGCATTAAATTCTTCCGTCTAGCTAGACAAATGTCAGTTTATCATGCCTACGTTTTAAAAAATAATAATTCCCATTGATCTAGAATGTAGAAATTGAGTCTTTAAGCTAAGTTTAAAACTATATATATATATATATATATATATATATATATATATATATATATGCGATATATGCGAAGAAAATTGTGGCAAATGATTTTTATCTATACCTATAGATATTATTAGTGTTAACTGCTACTATGCACTAGCGACCCGCTCCCGGCTTCGCCCGGGGTGCAATTTTTATATATATAAACATTCCCCGTTTATCCCTCTTTCCATTAGTGAAAACCGAATTAAAATCGGTCTACCCGTTCACGCGTGATGCCGTGACCAAGGGAAATAGAGATTTATTTTTTTATATATAGATAGATTTATATATAGAAATAATCACTTTTAAAACGATAAGCTTACAGATAAAAACAAGGACTAACGTCAGACCGAACACAATTTTTACCTAAATGAGCGCAACCTATAACCTATGAATAAAATGCAATTTTGCACAACAAATTTTTGTAGCTTCTCGGAGATAACCGAACAGATTGAAAAATTGGAAGGTTTTTCTTAAATATTGTGTAAAATATGAAAAAAGAAATAAAAGTAGCCGATTAAAACTTTAGTACAGAACTTAAATTAATTAATAAGCTTGAAAATAATGTAGTTGTCGCTGAAATTTTTTTTTCTCAGAAAATATATATTTTTATATAAATTTGTCCGATTCAAACTTTTTTAAATATAGTCTATTATGCTCTGTATTTTTATCTAATCCTTAATTTTACTATAACAAGTCAAATTAGGCGACTAAAATAACGCTTTTCTGCTAAGTCCTCGCCTTAAGATATATCTAAACACAAAAAGGGCCTTATTGATTTTCTCATCATGTCGGAATCCTTTGAGTTAATTCAATTAAATGTCTTCCACAGCTAAGTACATAATTCGGTATTGAAATACAATTAAGTGGAGTTGCAGTTGAGGCAATTTAATTTGATGTGGAGTATACATTTTAGTAAGCTTTTAGAGGCAGCTATTAATCTCTCCAAGTCTGAGATTCATGACGGTTATTTGATGAGAACATTAAAGATTTATTGCTCGAACAATTTGGTGCCGCAATAACTACCGGGCGCGCAGATGTTCTGATTGGAGGGATGATTTTTCTACTTACTTTTTATTACATCTGTTGAAATAATTACTACATATGTTTGGTATATATGTATACTAACAGCCAAGGTACTTGCTTGATGTATAGAGTCTCTCATTTGACATGAATATTCCTCTCCAGTGCGTAAAGGGCTAAGGAACAAGAAGTTACCCAAAATTAAAGGAATTGCAGTTCTTTTCTATTTGGGAACAACATCTGGATTATAAATTATGAATACTTTTTCTAACGCCGACTGAAAAGATCAAGATATAAATTGTAAATGTGAAAACTCTTAAATAATCTTTAAAACCATGTAAATAATTCACATAAACTTACTTACCAAGCGCTTTAAAACATCTTTTATAATGCGCACTGCTAAGGATTGGAACTCCCTGCCGGCGGCGGCGTCTGTATTTCCGAGCTCATACAACCCAAATCTTTTCAAGGTTCGAGTGAATAGGCATCTTCTGGGTGAGCTCGCTCCATCTTCGGCCTCATCCTTCCTACTTGGATAGATGCTGGTCAAGAGAAAACCCATCTTTAATAAAAATATTAAAAAAAAAACCTAAACAAAAAACTGCTGTGGATTAGCAGGGCATTAGGCCTGGTAGGTTATATTTGGTTCCATCCCATGAGTGCAAGAAGGTTTCCTTATTATCTTTTCTTTTCTGTGAAAAAATATTTTTGACATATAAATTAGATTTATAGTTTGTCTAGTAATTTCCGTGTATTCCCAGTAGTTCCGCTGCAGTTGTTCCGTGACGGGACCACTGGAATTTTTCTTACCAGTTCGTAACAAATTTAACAAAAAATCATACACCTACTTATACTACAAAATACAAAATAATTTAAGGGGGCCTCCTATTAAATATAAAAATACTATCAGGAGAACCCCGCTTCTCCAACCCGTACTAAAATCTAAAGAATACAATAAAATGTGTATGTTTGTATGAGTGTGTGAATGTGTATGTAAAGTAGCATTATCTGTATGAGTTAAGTGTAGCTTTTACGTAAGTCCCTTTTCATAATCAAATTAATGTTTTGATAATAAATGTTTAATTTAGTTAAATAATAGTCTTTAATAAAGATTCGGTTTCATTATAATTTAGGGTCTTTAGCCAATCAGTCAGGGTCTTTTTGCAATTATAGTGTGTCATAGGATAAATATAAAGTTTTTTATTTAATATGTTATATTAAATAAGAAGTTTGGGTAATATATTGTCTTCGAGCAAAGGCAGTTTTTACAATTTTTGTTTGAACAACTATATCATTTCTTCCCTTTTTAATTAAATTAGGGTCATAATTTAAGGATTCATGTAGTCTAAGTGTAGCAGTTAAGATATATTTATAGACTTCACTTAGTTCACTTATTAAGTGAATTATTAACTTTTTTATGTATAAAACTAGCTAAACCCGTCCACACTTCGCTGTGGCGGTGTGCGCTTGGGGTACCCGCCTTCTTTGACACAAACCGTAATAACACGGCACATATAAATAAGATATTCATAAATTATACAGACACATCATCCTCAGAAATTCCTCTTTCCATCGATATAATCCGGAACAAAATCCGTTTACAATTTTCCGAGATTAGCTAATACATACAGACAGACGGAGAAAAATGGACTTTATACTATATATTGATATGTATCAATATGGCAGAACACACTGCGTTTCACAGTCATAATTTGGGCAGCTTGTCTGATGGCAGTATAGACCTCCTTACAGAAGACCCATGCAACCGAACAACATGCATGCTCTTGTGCTTCGGCGAGTGAGTGAGAGGAGTGTATAAATTGTTTTTTTTTTTAATATTTAATGAACAGACACGGCTGTTCACGATTTTATTACATGTTTAGATTAATTTATTGTTACGTGCGGGGTGAGTCAAAATGCCGTGTAAGGGTGAAACGAATTATTTCAGTTTATATTTCTTTATTCTCATTAAAGCTTATAGCTACTTACATGAGAAATTCTGATAAAAAACTTAAATAGGTAACGACACACTGAACAGAGAGACAAAATAATAATAATAATAAAGGAAAATTAAATCAAATTTGATAACTGCTATCGAAACATGACATTCAAATACTTAACATAACATGCTTACACAGCTTGGATTTAAATTCTCCGAAAGATTTTGCCTGTTTTATATCCAAGGGTAATTCGTTAAAAAGTTGTGCTCCCTCAAAAGTAAGAGTTTTCTTGCCATATGTAGTTCGTACTTTTGGTAAAACCACATGGCTTGCTCGTCTGGTTGTGCAGTTGAAAAGATCTTTTTGTTTAAGCAAAGTAATATCGGAGTGAATTGATTTATCTAGTATCTTTCGAACGAGTATACATATATTAAATTTATATAATTGACTTAAATTCATTAATTTTGTTTCTTTATAAATTTTGTTGGTAGGTGTTAGATAGGGATAATGAAATAGCATTTTAATAATTTTGTTTTGCGTAATTTGTAATTTGGCAAGATTTGATTTGTAGGCACTGCCCCAGATTTCAATCAGGTATAATAAATGTGGTTTTACCAGTGAGTTATAAATGGTTAGACGTACTTGTCGGGGAAGAGACCGTACAACCCCTTTGAGAGAACCCATCAATCGTGTAAGCTTGGACTTAACATGTTCTATATGAGAATTCCATGTTAGAAAAGAATCTAGTCTTAAGCCAAGATATTTCTCTTCTTTTCCCTGTTGGATGGGAATATTGTTTAATAACAAGGGCTTGTGGGATGGGATCTTTTTGTTTTTGGGTTTAAAGACAATGTAGCAAGTTTTATCTGTGTTAATTGTTAGTAAGTTACACTGAAACCATGTGTGAAGTGTACTAAGGTCTTCCTGAGCCCGCGCTATGATTTCATGGATAGAGGATCCATAATAAAACAACGATGTGTCATCTGCATACAAATTAATTTGACCATGCAGCCCTATCTGATTAATATTATTTATATATATTAAGAACAGCAGCGGTCCCAAAATAGATCCCTGCGGAACTCCATAAGATATTAAAGCTGGTTTACTTTGATAACCATCCATTTTTACAATTTGAAATCGATTGGATAAATAGGATTCAAAAATACTAAAAGCCTTATCCGTAACACCTAGTGATCTGAGTTTTTTTAAAAGGATAGAGTGACTTACTGTATCAAATGCCTTTCTCAGATCAATGAAAATACCTAAAGCCAAATTTTTATTATCTATATTAGTTTTTATTTTTGTTATTAAATCGACTGTTGCAGAGAGAGTATTGGATTTCGGTCTAAAACCGTATTGCTTGTCAAAAAGAAAGTTAATAGCATTTAAATGATTTAACAATCTATTATGCAAAATCTTTTCTAATATTTTAGACATAACTGGCAAAACCGAAATAGGCCGGTAGTTTCCTGGATCAGTTTTTGCACCCGATTTATAGATAGGACTTACTTTAGCAAATTTTAACGAGTCTGGAAAATGCCCCAATTGAAACAATTTATTGAAGGAGTTTGCTAAGTTACCGGAGACCAATTTGTTCAAACATTTGACCACTTTAGTGCTTATTCCATCTATTCCAGAACTAGAGTTTGAGTCAAGGTTGTTTATAATTTTAGTGACTTCTTCTGCGCTGCAGGGTTCTAATACAGATAATTCATTATTGATATTTATACGAGGTAGAGTATATACAAGATTGTTGTGGAAATTCGACGGAATTTGATTGGCTAATACTAAACCGATAGTGGAAAAAAAATCATTAAATTTATTACATATTTGTACTGGATCGGTAATAATAACTGAGTTATGTAGGAGTTTTGAGGGAACACAACTGTTTTTCATTTTATTATTTGAAAGATTATTTATTAATGTCCACATTTTTTTTGGTTTTCTCACACATGCTAAGAATTCCTTGTAATAATAACTACTTTTTGCTTTCTTTATAGTCTCAGTTGTAATTTTTTTTTGACATTCATAATTAGCTTTTAGATTCTCGTTATCTGGTTCACTTTTTAGTTGAATCCATATTTGTTTTCACAAACCAAGATAATTTCCAAAATCACTAGATTCTCAAAAATCATTCCAAAATCATAATTTGCAATTTAATAAATTAATACTAAATTCAATATTTTGTCGATTTCTCTGAACTTCCTTTATAATTATTTAAATATTTCAATTTAGTGGTAATAAGTTTCAGGAACTAAGTATTAAAACATTTCAGGTCTCGAACATTTCTGCATTTCAAATGTTCCATTGGACAGAAAACTCATTTCCGATCTGACGATATTCAATACTTCAAACTTGTCAAAAGCAGCACTAGTTAGGAATAACTTTCTAGTTTCAACAGAACGAATATTTTTAAAGAATAAAGCCTTTGAAGTTCCTTTCCATAAAATATTCGTTTTTTAAGTTTCCTGTTTATGATAAACTAGCGATCCGCCCCCAACTTCTCACGGATGCAATTGTTTCCTTCAAATGATATACAATACACCAACCTTCCACGTTTAGTTCATCAGTGAAAACCGTATCAAAATTAATTTAGAAGTTAGCGGATAATATTAGAAGCGGATAGCGATTAGATAAGTAATTCTTTTATGGGTCAATGTATACGGTTTTATAATAAAATTCTTAAAATAATCAGAACCTTACCTATAATAAATTTAAAAGTTTTATCAAAACCACAAACTCCCTTCAAAAGGTTATTATAAAATCGCTGATTATTTCAGCTACAATGAAGCCTGGATTTAAACGATTCTTTCAGGGTTTCTTCTCGTCATCATCTTGGCTATTCTTTTCCGAAACCCTGATACAAATATTTCAAAAAAATGATATGTTATCCTATTTTTGAGAAATAAATTATTTGATTTGATTCAACATTATTTTGAAATATGTATATGGCGGAGTGTAAGAGTGGCGCCACCAGTTCGCAGCGATTGGTTGTGGTCTGTGGGTGGCGACATCGCGTTGTGATTATGACCCTGCATTTGGTTTTCTATCTGGCGGCATGGTTTTTCTTTATTTTTGTATCTACTGCGCTTATTGTTTAGAATGGCAACATTTTTTTCTTTAATTAAATTTTCAAGTTGGTTAACCTGAAAACATGACCGTAAGATTTTTCTGATTGGACGTCAATTAAGATTGAACTGTGGTGTTATGGACTATTATAATAGTTGTAATTATTTTAATAAACTTTAATAGTTTTAACAAACTTGTTCGTTGTACAAAGGGTTTTCTAATATCCGTGTTGAAGCAAATAAACGCTAAGTGATTGTACTTAACGCATTCTTTGATTTAAATAAGTGATCGATGCCCATGATAACACCCCGATCCCCACTTCGGCCCATCCCGATCCGTCATATATGTATATATAGAATTTCTTTAATTTTGCGTTTTCAAATTTATCATTTTTACTAAAATAACATGGGCTTATATAATTACTAAAATGCATACCATAGTCCTAAACTGAGGTATTACCATAATAACAGCCTAAACACCCCCTTTAAGGAAATCAGCGCGAAATATAGCTTCTCCCATAGACCGCGATATAATCCGCGTGACGTGCAAACCGCAATGTTGTCAGTTCACTTTTCTTATTATAGGCAGCGCGGACCCTAGCGGTAGAGTGAGATAATCTTTCAGAGCTCTTTGGTCGACGCTTTCACTCCACATAAATTGTACTTCAGTTAGCCCTGGTTTCAGCTGTGCACAAAAGAGCTGTCACTCATGAAATTTTAAAAGGAAATGTAGTTCATAGACTAGGTCCATAAATTAGCCATGCTACTACAGCGCCTCCTATTTCATGGTAGCCGACCAACACTTTCTCGTGTATAGAGTTGATCCTCCTTACCTCTATTCTCCATAAGTATTAGATTGCTCTGTGACAGCGTCGGATGGTAAATAAAAGTCGTGAGTTGATTTAACGTCGTATTATTTATTTTGTTGTGTTCCAGCCGCCCGGTACAACTCGGGCGGCGTCATACTCGTTACCTTAGTACACGTAGTAACACTACATTTTACCAAATTGTCGAAATACTGATATTATCAGGGAGGTCGATTACCTCGCAACGCAAACATAGAGCGGCCATAACTTTGAGAGGAAAACACTTGCTACCATAAACACTGGCAGTTTAGGCTTCTAAAATATGAGGACAGGTTAATAAATCCTATACATTTACTGACAGATTTTTATATATATTTTGAGTTAAATTAATTAAATGTTACTTGATGGGGTTTAAAGAAAGGCGGACGAAGTATCGTGACAATAATTGTCGCACCCATAGTAAGTCAGCTCGCTATGTCTGTTCATGTACACACGCAACCGAAGTATATTTTTCTTCATACGAATAATGACAATCCTTCGTTGCACTGACACATACCGCGTCGACCATTTTTATTAAATTTTTCAGAATTTTCTATTATTATATTTATAGTCTGAAATGAATTTTGAACGTTTGATTTTTATTTATTATATTTTATTATTCATTTATTTGTTTTCTAAAAAGTACGACTTATGATTAACACTTAACAATCCATTGTGTAATTGCTAATGACAAAAATAGGATAAGTTAAAACAAGTTTAACAACTTAGTTGGTATATTTTTTCCATATGAAATCACTGTCCTCATATAGAAGAAGTAACACACTGTTAGGAAACGCTGCAGAAGTTTATTTATACAAGCTCTATTGTTGTACAGAAAAAAATCACAAGAAAATCATAAAAATAATACGATAATATGAACATATATATATATAATGATGACATAACTTTCTCTTTTTTTTAATTTAATATACCTCATAACACGCATTATAGATAATTGTTATATAACTTATGACAGTATGAGTGTGATTTCCACAGAGCAAAAAATCTCCGCGTCGCCGTCACAACTGACACAGTATTAATAATAATCATCGTACCACGCACTGCGCTGAGCGCAACTCAGGGCGCATTTGGCCGCCAGTTTCTGTTTGCAAGTTGTGGAGTAAACATTATCCAAAAAAGCTATATAAATGCCTCGATGTACTGTGATAAAATGAAAGTAAAAATATGAATAAGCAAAATTCTGGTATATTATATCACAATTAAGTAATTAAATGCAATTTTAAATTTTTGAAGAAAGGACAGTCGATATTGTCTTGGAATAAAAACCTAAACAATGCGTGAGGCCGAGGCGTAATCACGGAATTAACGGTAACGCCTTCTGATTGGCTGAATTTGTATGAAAAAGTTGACCATGCCGTCTCTAGTAGCGAATTCCTTGCTCTGTGATTTCTGAATGAAATTCTAACAAAATTAACTATATTTATATTGCTTTATGTCATTGATATTTTTCGCAATTATTATTTACAAATGTATTTTATTTAAAGCATTTTAATTGCGATTCAATCATTACATCCTTTTATTTAATTAGAACAATAATACAATATCTTCTTAAAATATGATTTTATGTTTATAACTTAAATTGTTAAATTTGGAAAAAATTACATTTTGAAAAATATTAAAAATTAAAGAGAAAAATGGATCGATTATAAAAAATTCTGTAGCGTATCCTAAATAGGTTCCATATAATGAATACGGAATAAGATATTTTAACAGCAAACTCTGTAGATAAACACGGGAGGACTAAAGTAGTTTCCATTCAAACAATCTTATACGATAAGTACCTCTGACCCTATATTATTATATCAAATACCTAACAGAGGTAGAAACTTTAGTGAAAAACACTCGAAATAATATTATTTTTATTGTTTGCTTTAATATTCAAATCCATATATGTATGTATGTAATATAGTTTTCTACTCGTACATAATATACGTATATTTTTATTTTATTTCATATGTAAAGCTTTTAAAAATCATAAATTTGCGTAACGATATAGTTTCTGTTACCATTTTGAATTTTATATGTTAAAAATTAAAATTAAAATTCGGAATAAGTTTTCAAATAATATGTTTTATCTAACGATGCATTCGAAAATTAATTCTAAACACCCTTGGGGACGTCAGTATTTACAAATTACAACTGCACCAAGATCGGATTACTGCGACTACGAACTGCTACGAAAATGCTACGGCGTAGCAAGTAACATATTAGAGACCATTTAAAAATTTAAACAGTTTGGGACATTTTTTACTTTATTAAATTTTAATTTTATATTCAATTTAAATATATCTACTCTTTTCTTGTATTTTCTTGTAGTTTTCGTGTCTCATTCTCATGGATATTACATATTTTATTTATTATTTTTCGTTAATTTGAATTTTATTTAATTAAAGTTGAAAAGTAGAAGCTTTGATTTCAAGTTGATACCCAAGTACGCTTTTAGAACTGTTATAATAGCTTCGGTGTATACTTATATAGTCTCAATATAGTTTTAAAAATTTTAAATATGATTGACACAATGTTATTACATTAATATTATAGACTTGGAAAAAAATCCTTAACTTATCTATACATATAATAAAATCGTAAACAAGCCGTGTCTGTACATTAAAGATTTTTTCAAAAAAAAATATATTTGTACACGTTGTACTCATGTTACCGAGGTAAAAAAAATTGTTTTTAGAATTTTTGTCTGTCTGTTTGTCTGCGCGTTTGTGCATGCTAATCTCTAAAACGGTTTAACCGATTTGAATGCAGTTTTCACTGATGTATTGTAACGAGCTTCCCGTAACATGTAATTTTATTTCATTCCAATCGGTTTACAAACAAAAAAGTTACGCGCTAAACCGAATACCACGCTCACAAAGTTGCGGGCTCAGCTAGCTTATTATATATTACATGTGAGAAATATCATAATCTTAAAAAGTTTTGCTAGGACTTGAATCAAAATACTATTTATTTCTTTTTAGTCTTGTGAGTATAAAATACTTTCGACTTAGTAACTTTATTTATTAAAAAAAAAGAATATATTAATATGAAAAGTTCTTATGTGTCATACTATTTCTCTAGAGATTTTATGACCCTGATTATAAACTTTCACAGTATCAGTAGTCCGATTTCTTGGTGCTCTATTAAATAACTATAAATCAAGAGTAGTCTCTCACAATTATTACCGCGTTAAAGCCAACTGAAGCCGTGCGCCGTAGTCACTACACACTACTACCGCTACTTGCGGACCGGCTAATCACTGTCGAGCTACACTTCAAGACAGTCATTATCACTATTGCTATGTTTATTTTCTGTCATGTAAATACTTGTGTAATTGCAATTTACCCATTGCACTTATATAATCGACGATGACGATTGCTACGTCACTGCTAAGATTGATAGATAGCAGATCTAACAATCTAGATAAGATTGCTAGACTAAGACTGCTATGTCATTGATTTTATAATCATTTTATTTCATTTATCATCAAAAAATCGTTTTGTCTAAAATTCCTCAATGCCACAAATCAAAAGTTTTCGACAAATGTAAGTTGTCAGTGTTGACTTGTGGAGCTGAAACATGGTCTCTAACAATGGGCCCCATAAGAATGCTATGAAGGAAGCTATAGCTGAAAGATCAAATTTGGAACGTGGAAATACGTTTACTAAATCAAAATCACAGGATTAGTAAGTTGAAGTGGCAATGAACAGGCCACATAGTACGGAGAGCCGAGGGCCACTGGGACCGGAAAGTCAAGTGGGGGACCAGGGACGAGCAAGCGTACAGCATAGGACGTCCACCCATATAATGAACTGAGAACCTATAGGCCGTAGTAGGTCGATGGTGGTTTTAGACTAAAAAATATCCTATTGGAAGGCTTTATAGTCATAGACTAGCAGTCCAGCAGTCAAACACGTTTTCAAAGAAAACAACATCTTAATTTATCCTTAATTTGACTATTTCAATTTTAATTAGTTTTTACATAGAATTTTAAAAATCCAGCAATATATAACGCGCATGAGAATCTAAAAACACTAAAAAGTATGACACAAATATGGCATATTACATACCAGGAAGTAAATCATTCAACCAGTGCTAATCAAACAAGTATTTACTTTAAGTTGTTCGATTCACATTAATATACCTTAAAAGACTAAACTTTGCATTAAGTGTCTCCTAATTATTACGTAAGGTTTTATTTGTCTACATTTTCAGTCAAAGTTTAGCCAATAGACAATAGAAGACATCTTATGCAAGTTATCGAAATATGTATAATAAATTAAAAAAGATCAAAATTATGAACACAAGCTCGTAATCTTTTAGTTCGTATGCTTAACGCTGTTCTTTTATTTTGACTTTTCTACAAATATTAGAAAAAAGTTACCCTTAGATTTTATAGTGAAATTCAGCTAAGTTTCATAACAACATATTTTATCAACACATGTTCTAAAAAGCATTCGTACACGGATTCTTATTCCAACAGTAAGTTTTTTTTTATTCCTGAGATTCCTGAGAAATCACATAATTTTCAAAAGCCCTGCAGCTGGTTTTCGAGTCTAATATTGAAATGAGTAAATAGTTCTTAAAAGTAGAAAATTCTAAATAATTCATTTTGTAGGTGTCTTTCAATTGGATACTCGTTAATATATCTAACGTTTTTCCCTTTACATATATCCGAGCTAAATTTTATAATATCTTAGTAAATACAGATTAATAAAGAAAGCGCGATTGAGGTATATCCTTTAAGCGTTCATTAAGCTCTTTTTTACTGAAGGTGATAACACGAACCTGAACAAAAAAATGGGGTGTGGCTGTGTCGTGGACTAGTGGCCTTGTGTTTTACGTGAATACGTGTACGTTACGAGTAATATTTTCTTTGAGCTTTTATATCTCATACAATAACATGTACATTTATTTATTTATTGTACATGAAATAATTATTGTCCCATAAAACTGGAAAGCAGTTTGTCTATGGAATCAAGTTAATGATGTTAAACTAATGTTATCATGAAATAAAATAAAACTAAATTTAAAAATAAATGTAACCTAAATTAAAAACCTAAACCTAAACCTAAATTTCATTAATTAATTTAAAGAATGCAGATAATATTTCATTAATTTATTTTTAAATATAACATATCCAACGAATTTAAATATACCATACCAAACTAATTCTTTGATCATTTAGCTATCGAGTAGTGTAATAAAATTTTGAATGTAGTAAAAAATAATATGTAGCTACAGCATCAAACTGTATCCCCCAATTTTGTTATCATTTACTGAATTGCCTCCCACTGTGAAAGCAAATTTAAAGACGTATTAACGTCAAAACATCGACGTAAACCTTTTCTAAGTCTTGAAAATTACCAACTTCCTGATTTGTGTGTCACTTCTTTATTGATGAAATGTCTAAATTTCCATAGACAGAAATAAAATCTTTCATATTTCCAATGTAAAATATGAATTAAAAAAAATCTTACTTTCTGATTTATGTATGGTTAGGTTAATTACCTTTTGAATAATTATTACTTGTGCTAAGTTAAAGTGTAATTTTTGCAGTACTAAACCAAATGAAAATGTTATTGTTAAAAACAGATCGCTAACGTCACATAACTCAAATTGTGAGTGCTCTGATGAGTTGTTCCAAATAATGTCAGCACTAGTTTTACCACTGTACCTACTGAGCGTATTATTCTTGGATAATGTGCTACTGGTAAATGGGAAACTTTTTCCCACGGAATAATCTCTCCTGAACAATATCTGTTTTTCTTCCTGTTTTCCTGAACAAGAGCCCGTTTCCCTATCTCCTTTCCCTTAATCCTACTGTAATCGGCAGCACACTTGCAGCAGCTTTGGCGTTGGTTGCGTTAGGTATAGGCGAAGGTAGCCACCTACCATCAAGTGGACCGTCAGCCTGTCTGCCGATATTAACATTCTTTAAAGCTACCTAGCTACAATATCGGCTTCTTTAAGCGAGACGTAAACATATTCCTCCTATGTCGGCAGCGTACTTGCATACCCTGTTATGAATGTCCTTAGGCGGCGTTAAACCATCAAATGGACCGTCAGTCTGTCTGCCATATATATAATACAAACATATCCAACTATTATTGCTGATGCTATGGCCGAAATAGCGGCCAAAATAGGACCTGACGTAATAGCATCCATGCTAATATTATAAATGTGAAAGTAACTCTGTCTGTCTGTTAGCTTTTCACGCCTAAATCGCTAAACCAATCATCATAAAATTTTGCGTACACATTGTCAGGGATGCAGGGAAGGACATAGGGTACCTTTTATCTAGAAAAACAGCACTGTTCCCGAGGGATCATCTAACGCCTGGCAAAGCTCTAACTGAAATAAATATGTTAGGCGTTACATTGCTCATATATTTAGTCAGGCGTTATTTTTTTATTTTTCAACGCAGGCGAAGCCGCGCGCACCAGCTAGTATATGATTGAGTTACCTAGTGAACTCTACAAGTTTTTTTTTCAGGTTCGTGAATGAAGCTGTATAAAGTGTTTTGTCTTACAAGATTGCTTAGTTTGGAATCTGTGAACGAATGTATAAGAAATGTTGCAAGCGAGGTTTTCAAAAGTAATTCCTATCAAAAAGGAGGAACCGGTAAAAAGTAATGTATCAAAAAGGTTTTGCGTCCCTTGTCAGTCGTGTTATTTTGTGCAAAGCTACTTTGTAAAAGTCATTACAAATATTCATTAACAAAATTAAGCCTTGAAGTGTTGCTCAAAAGTAAATTGTAACCATTTAGCCTCCGACAGACATATAAACAGGTGTATAATATAAGAAATTCTATCAAATGGACCAATCATGGCAGTGATCGTCAAATACAGTGCTGTCATTGGTCGATTTCTTCCACTCGTATATGTCTAACAGACGCCGTTTTATATACAGAACTGAGATTCTATTTTCAAAATTTGAATCGATCACACCACAATTTGTAGTCCACGGTTGTTAAAAAATTGTTACAACAAATAGATTTTCAAATTTAGAAATTCCACCCAAAATTCGAATATAGAACCTCTGATCTTGAGATTGCGACCGATCTTAATAATACATTTTAAACAATTCCTTTCCTTCATAGAATTAGCGACTCGTAAAAATGCTTCGCTAAACACTAGTTTATTATTATGATATTTACGTTATATATTTTGTATAACTTTATAATGAATTAAGTGTAAGTTTTAATAAGCAAGGAAGTTAAAAAATGCCGACGTGATATCGTTAAACAATAACCGTGTAGGTCTCATTTAAGTAATCAATAAAAATCGTATAAGCTCTCTATTATAAACTTAAGCCTGCGTTATTACAATACTTCGATTATTGTTTAGCAAAACTTTATCCTCACTTTTTTAAACATCCTTGATAATAAGAATATATTTACTATATAACATTTATCATAACAATTGCGACGATGCTTTAATTTATTAAAATGTTCAGTTAAATCGTTCAGCATTAATAGTTAAAATGATCTCATTACAATGTAATTTGATGATTAAAAAAAGATTAATGAAGAGATTCTTCTGTGTTGCCAACCTAGGACGTAATCGCTCGTTCTACGACGGACATCTGTTGAACAACTACGAGCTACTCTGATATGGTCTCAGTCTCAAGACAGTCCTTACGTCTGATCTATGATACGCTCTCCCTACTCGAGCTACTTGACTTGTGTTCAACGCCGACACCCGGAGGAACAAACACGATTAATGTTACAGAATGTGCGTTTCGAATTTACGATATGCTGCTAGCAAACGAATTTAAAGTTTTCCGTACACGTGTCGAGTGTGCACACAAGCCTCTGATATGTGGGATGATGATGTGTGTAGCGCCGCGGGCCGCCCGCCGCAGCCGCGTCCATAAAATCCGGTACAAAACTGGAGCGTACCAACATATATACGTTTATATTTATATACAATGTACATTACAATACGATAAACACTATAGTCGCTACGGGGCGGAGCGCCGGCGGGCGGCGAGGCGTCTGCCTCGCGCGTCAGTATACATTCTCACAATAATATACAATACATTGTAACTCGCTCTATATATAACAAACATTATACGAACGCGCACCACGCTCGATAAACAACATAATATACAGCGGAATCGTAGCACTCTTTCGATTCGATAAAAAAATTGACTAGAAAATTTTTAATTTGCTATGAGCACTATGTGTGCGTGGATGAGGGCGGGGAGAAGATGTCCGCGGCCCGCCACGCCTCCGCTTCCTCTTCCGCGTCGTATTGCTGCAGGAACGGATTCGTGGAGCTGTACCGAGGGCTCAGGGCTCCGCCCCCGCCGGCAGAGTTGAGCGTCACCGCCAATCCCGCTGACGTGCCGGGAATTGCAGAGCGAGGCGACTCGCGTGAAGTCGACTCGCGCGGTGTCAGCTCCTTAGGGGTGTTTTCACGCGGAGTGTTCCGGGGCGAGTCACGCGGTGAGGCTCGCGGTGAGTTTCTCGGAGAAGCCCGTGGAGAGCCAGCTCTTTCCGGTTGCCGCAATATCGAGGACACGGATCCCCCGTGTTTGATTGTGTCCGCCGGGCTATGGCTGCCCGAGCTGCTACTGGGTGAACCTGGGGAGGATACCGTCACCTGACGGGAGCGAGGCGGAGCGGGCAGTGGGCCGCGCAGAGGCGACTGCGGACGATATTGGCCGACCCTGGCTGATGAGAGAACCTGAAAATAAACCGGTTCGTTAAACATTTCTAATTGTACAAAATAAATTTTCAATCCCCTATCGTTATAGGCGTAATCATAATTCAGGCACTTCAATAGAAGTAAGAATCTGTTAACTATTAACAAACCTAATTTCTTAGCGATTAGTGTTATTAAATTTCATAAACAATTAATTCAGAAGTGGCAGTCACACGTTACGCAGTCATAACCACAAATTTACAGAATAACGTAAAATAAGAGCGATTGTAGTGTTGCGTTTCGGTTAGCGAGTAAGAGATGCCAGAACCCATTTTCTTATTCCTATCTCATCTTTTATCGTATCAAGGTGGCAGAACATCGGAGTCTACAGGCGACTTTATCATAAAAAAAATCAATTTTTGCGGAGTTTCATAAAAGAAATTCTTCTTTTGTTTATTTTCTGACGATTATCACGATCGAATAGCAACATTAATATCATTCTTTTCTCTTTTTTATGTTTGAATATATGTTCCTTCAAACATAATGCATTTGCTATATGAGAGCTGGGCAAAATGCATGTTTTGCTTTAGTTAACATACAAATTACAAAATACTATCTCACGTGTATTTAAAATACGAAAATACAGTCAGGTGTTAGGTAATGTAAATAGAATCATAGATAAAATACTACTTAATAGTATTTTATCTATGATAGAATATAACTAATCTATTAATCAGTAAAAAAAGAATTTCCTTTCATGAACACAAATTTTTTAAATGGACTGTCAGACCATTTATGCGAAAACAAATGCATTTTGTAGAGTAATTTAGTTAAAGCTCAATGCTTTACATGAGAAACGATTGATTAGCATCCCACTTTTATCCTAGAGACATGGGTTTTAATTAATTATCTTCAATTACTTATCGTGGTTCTTGGCCATATATAAAATTAACTGTATTTCAATCTCTTATATATAGGTATTTATTGAGTTGAAGGCGGCTAATGTTTCTTTAAAAAAAATGTCTGTTTTCTTACATGTGCGGGCGGCGAGCGGTCTAGCCCGGGCCGAGCCAAGGGAGCTTGCTGCGGAGATGCTGCTGATGCTCCCGCTTGAGGCCGATATGGACTGACTGAGGGCGGAACTCGGCCTACACAAATTTCACAATTATTGCAAATTAAGACTTACTACAATGTTAATTGTAGCTATATTCCAATTGCGTACCTTGGTGGAGTGTGAGTGAGGCCGCTGGCGACGCACTGACTCTGCTTCCACGCGGCCCGGCTGCTGGCTCGCCGCGCCGAACTGTCTACAAACATACATGCGTTAAGGTACCGCTTAGCCGCCATACACATCCACACAGACACACGTGCACAACATTTATTGTAAATACAGCGGCTTGTATTTACACACTATGCTACAATTACCAAACAAGACCATAAAATCAACGCTTGAATGACACAACATGCTTTAGAGTTTGTTTATTAGGACCTTATTTATTAGGACCACACAAAGAACTTACATGTTAACTCTATACAACATACACAGTAGCAACCATTCAAAGGTAAATTAACTATTAAAATATAGCAATAATTAAAAAAAAAAAACAAGATCATGCAACATAAATAACGAGGCACTAATGTCATCAAATTGCAATTGAAAGCGAATGTATGCGAAAGGCAGGGACCATGTGTGGTGGCAAGCTTTAGGTGAGGTCTGTATCGAACAGTGGAGAGATACAGAATGATGATGATTATGATAATGGCATCAAATTACAATATGTCAAAAAATATCATTGAAAAAGACAGATTAAGTAAATTAAGTTAAATTAATCAATTATGAACAATGATAATTTTGTGAAGCAATTTCAGCGCCTAAAGCCTAATATTTGAATGTTGATGTTCTTTCTTGACAGAGTAGGAGATGACATTACCTGAACGCTTCGGCGGTGGCCAAATCTGTAGAAGACACTGGAGTACGTGTATTGGTCTCTGGTAATCCAACTCGTTGGGTGCTTGCGAGTGGAGCATCAGAGGAGGCGCTAACGCCACGGCTAGGTGTTGCGGAGACATCTTGTTTCTATCTTGGGCTGCTACTACCAGAGCCAGGTGGTCCAATAAAAAGACCAAGGTAGCTCGCGCTGCCCGCGGTAAGCATTCGACAATCGAAGCCATCAATCTGGCGTTGCCTTCGCGGTCGTCAGGCAGGCACACTCCTAAAATAACATAGTATTAACAAAGTTTGAACGCTTTGTAAGGGACTAAGAAATTCTTTCAAGTATTAAACTTCTAGTTATATTAAACTCAATGTTTTTATTAAAAACATCACGGAGATCGCAGATTTTTGGCAGTAGAAATAAAATAAAGATATTCTTTATTGCATAATAATAAATTTCAGTTTGTTACAATTGTTAATTATTTTGCATTTTACATTAGTTCGAAATACATACTCAATGAGGTAGAACTGGCATGAAACCTCATAATTGCTCTTGTCAACATCAATTTGCTCAGTGTACAATAAACGAAGCTCCATCAGTCAAATAATCATTTAGAGATACGAGAAAATAGCCTTTAGTACCTATATATTTTATTTTCTACTACTCATTCTACTGGCAAACCAACTGGATGGCGGCAGTAACCACTCCTTACATAAGACTACCTTTGAAATAAGAACAAGGGTGTTGTGTTAAGGTAAGTGAAACAGCGAGTTATTCCTTATACTTTTTGCTATTGAAGTCGTGAGCGCACTTACAAGCTACCAACGTTTATATTAAAAAAAAAAAAAGTTACAGTGTTGCTGTGCGTGTATTCTAGTTTGTAGTTACCTATACCTATTGTAAACTTTTCTTTGTTTGTGATGTTGGTGTATAGTCAGGGTAAGAAAAGGTTCGTCACCTTAAAGTCGACATTTGCTTGCATCAGCGCATCACGGTCGGCTTGATACATTTAAATAAGTACATTTAAATCCTGCTAATTCCTTGGATATTACCATCGTTGCAGCGTTATAGATGACCAATACCTTCTTACAATAAGAAGCGACTTAATCCCAGAAGTATGTCACAGTATATTTAGATAGCACATAGCACATTTTAACAATAACTTGAAATTTATAAATATTTTTATTGTAATTGTGTAAAATAATTTACGAACCCAGCGCATCAAGCGTCATCTGGTACAAGCATCGACTGAAGAGCGGCTGAGGCAGTTCCCGTAGGTAATCCTTCAGCAAACCAGTAATCACATTTATGTCAGGCACCGAATCTGGCGTTAGCTCCACACCCCGAGCGTTACGCTCAAATGCCTCTCGAAGTATACGCTTTTTACTAGCCGACCCGCATAGGCGGTATAGTCCTAAAAAGTGAATAACCTTGCATAAATTTATACATACAATATAAAGTAGTAGGACCAACTGAAAACCAGAGTTGCAGTGACACCAGTTGTCGAGGTATCTAAAGATATTATCTATGTATCACTATAAGAATAAATTGTACACGTATTTATGTTTATATTTTTGTATATATATGTGAGTAATTCATTCAAAAACAATAATTCAAGTTCGTTAAAATATTTGATTAACTCTGTTTTAGATATAAAAAGATTGCCTACCTGCCTGCACTATTATTAATCACGATTTATTCTAGTCTTGCTCTACTCTTTAATTTCAAGGAATACTAGTAAAAACTGGAGCTACAACTTTATTTTATGTTATGATCGGCAGATTGATGGTAGGTGGCTACCGTCGCTATAACACAAGCAACGCCAAAGCTGCTGCAAGTGTGCTGCAGACTACAGTAGGATTAAGGACAAGGGATTAGGAGGGGGATTAGGGAAATGGGCTCTGGCATCCCTTACTCGCTCACCGAAAACCAACAGCACACGTGCTGTTATTTCAGGGTGTTATTTAACTAAAACCCTTAAGGCATTTTATACGTATTGTAAATACGTACAAACTTTTTGTTTGTAAATTGTTGTACGTATTGTATATTTTATAATTTACTATTTTGTATGTACAGAAAATGTAAAAAATAAAAAAGGAAAATTTAATGTAGAAAATGGTAAAACTTGTATGTTTATTTCCTGAAATAATTAATCAGAAAATTAAATATGAAATAATTGTTGACAGGATTAGAGCGCAGGTTATTTAAAAGTTACATATTTAAAATTATATTTGCAAACTATTTTAAAAAACCTTTTATTTAGAAAATGGTTTAAAATTTTTATTTTTTTAAATAATATTTACCAATAATATCCAGTCCTCGTCTTTCAATCTCTTCTACACAGCGACGGACGATGAGAGGTACAGGAGGGGCGTGAGACGGCCTGACCTCTCTGGCTACAACAGCATCCAACTCAGCTCCGAACAAAGGAGGTGGACTCAGGCGTGGTGGCACCGGCCGGCGGCGGAATAGCTCATGAGGTTCGGTGTGACGGATACGCACGTACAGGCTGCCTCTCGGTTCCATCTAGTCAATACATATAATAAAATCGTAAATGAGCCATTGTACACGTTGTACTTAAAAGTTTTTAGAATTTTTGTTTGTGCGTTTGTGCAGGCTAATCTCAAAAACGGCTTAACTATTTCATTCCAATCGGTTTACAACAAAAAATATTAATTGATATAAAACTCGCTTTTCTAGAAACGCTCTTTTAACGAAGAAACGATCTATTAGATGTTATTCCGAATACCAGTCGCGGGCACAGCTAATAAGTAATATGCATATTGCAAATTATTTGGTTTATATATTTCTTAATAAATTGATCAAAATTGATTAAATGTCACAGTCTAGACTAGACAGTTGCAGTGCCTAGGATTTGTTAGAAACGCCGATATACTTAATTATCTTTCTAATTTCTAGAGAATTCAATATATTTAATCTTTCTAACAATAGGAACCCCATTAGGTAAATCGATCAAGGCTATGAACGCCTCAACAACCAATTGAGGGCATATTTCCACAATATATTTATTTTGTCTGAGAACATTAGTCGTAAAGAAGAAACATTTGTTAGGCGCGCTAGTTATTAATGACCTTAAATATACAATCAATTGTACACTTTTTCTTATTCGACAGTTTGAATTTGGACAATTAATTATTTTGATATAGCATGTCATCCTATCTATAATTTTTACATTACTACACAAACATTATAGTAAGTTGTTGCAAATGGAAGGTTATTACTTTAGTATAATAGCAATACTACAAAATAATAATTAATATCTTAGGTACCTTTAAAGAAAGCTGATGCGACGAGGATCTTGCCAATAAATCCGGTAACATGATCATTCCCCTGTAGCATAGTTTATGCCTATGTTGCGGATCCCACGAGTAGACTAAAACATCTAACTGTCTGTTGTCCACCAACTCCAACTCGAAAGATTCGTCCCAATCGAACTGAAGCTCACCAGTACGAACCTACAAATTAATATATTATAGAATCTAGTAATATTTACTTAATGGTGGCCAGATGAATCAATTAAAAATATCTAAACAAAATGTTTCACTACTGGGCCCAGGCCTACTCCTCGATGAGAAGAGGCCTTGGTTCACTACGGCCGCCCTCCGCAGATTGGCAGCACTTTTAGGAGATATAGATTTCTTCGCGATATTTTCCTTCAACGCAAGAATAGGGGATCACTAATGTGAATTAATGTGAAATTAAAAAGATTCAGAGGATTGAGACAGCTAAATTATCAGGAAGAATTCATAAAAGAATGGAGTTGAAGCATCAGTTAGCAATTAAACATTAAATAAAATCCGTAATGGATTCCCTAAGGGAACGGCAGTGGTACCCCCTCACAGAAGACCAGCACCGTTAAATGACAGCATGTGTGCTGTAATTGTTTCGGTGAGTGAGTAATACCAGAGCCCCTTTCTCTATCCCTTCCTAATCCTTTAACCTTAATCCTAATACGGCGGCACCACCTGTGGCGCCCTATAAGGCGACGGTAGTCACTTTCCACCAAGTGGATGGTCCAGTTTGTCTAACCTCCTAAACATTAAAAAAATAACTTGAAAATTACTTAATTCTCTAAAATATAAAACACTAACCACAGTGCGAGCTTTATGCACCCGATCACACTCTAACACGCAGTACAGGTCTCTGGGTGCAACGGGAGGCTGCGCTGGGGCTAAAGGGCCCGATGGAGGGGAACCTGGAGAGTTTCCAGACATTGTGGGCCGCAGTCCTCGGCCCGCTAGCAGGTGAACCCAGAGCATTCCTGACACGCCGCCAGAGAGACGAGATAATCCCGTCATTGACGATGATAAACCAGCAGTTGGTTTTTCCACTTTGTATTTTAGGAACTCTGCAAAATAAAATGATATTTTAAAACAACTATCATTAATTCAAATTTATTAACCAATTTTTAATTTACTTTATTGAAATGAAAGGAAAGTATGTAATGCCTTGTGAGTAACTCTTTATATTGCTGAGCAAAAATTACACGATTTTTAGTGCTTTAAGACTCTAAAGCCTTTCTGGTATGACTGTGTTTTTACAATAAATGTGTATTAGTATTTTTATTTTTTCAAAAATAGAATATATTATATTATAGTTATGGCCGACTAGCTGAAGTCGGCCACGCTTCGCTGCGGCCGACTGCTTATATATAATACTATTAATCGTAGCGTGATGTTTTATAGCCTATAACCTTCCTCGATAAATGGATTATTCAACACAAAAAGAATTTTTCAATTCAAACAAACTCTTCAGCTTTATAATAAAGTCCATAGGTTAGTACAAACAAAATTTCGCTAGAAATTGAAATTACTTAAAAACTAGTGATTTCTGAATATGTTTAATATAACATCAAATGAATTATTTTACCGCTAGGATTGATGTCTAGGTGACGTTGATGTCTCGAGCCAGGCGTCGGTACTGGGCTTGGGTTGGGGCAATTAAACCTAGAACCAAGTTCCAGCAGTTGCCTCACACGCCGCGCCGAAGGTGACCCACTTGCGGTTGGTCCGAGTTGTTGAGAGGAAAGTGAACGAGCTGGTAGATGTCGCGGTCTCTCTATCCGACGACCAGCTAAGCCAAGGGAAGAACCGAAGCGACTACTGCTTTCGATCTGGAAAAATAAGAAACTGTCTGTGAATCTAGTAAAATATTTTATCGTGTGAGATAAATTAGAAAATAGATTTTTGGTCAATTTACATAATTTTATCAGGATTTAGAAAAGACATTAAAATAAACAAGAAAAATTGTTATCCCTTAGGCTATACGTTTAAAGCTTATAGAGCTTACATTTTTAAGAGCATCATGTATATTTTCAGCAGAATAATGTGTTGGCAGCCGCGGTCGAAGTGACTCATAGAGAGCGCTTGTCGAAGGTGCGCGTGATAACCACGCCCGGTACTCGTCCGATGTAAATACTGAAGGCGAAGTCGGTAGGCGACCTGGTGATGACAGGTGATGATTAAAAGTAATGAAACCAAATCAAAACTATTTTATTTATGTATTAAAAAATATTTGCCTCTAGATGATCGTAAATCTAGTCGCGAGGACAATGGTTCCGGCTCGTCCTGGAGAACACTGCCAGCCCGTCTTGACAATCCCAATCTTTAACAAGCAATATATATTCTATATAAAGTACCTTCTTATATACCAGAAGTATTTAGTGAATAACATAACAATATAATTATTTGGATTTCTCACCTTTGCCCGGTTCCTCTTACATCTCTAGGTAAGGAATTAAACTTCGACCCAATATCTCTTCCCAAAGTACTGCTCCTGTATCCGCTAAGTCCAGAATAATACGGCGTTCTAGTCGGTGCAGTGGCTTCAGTGTCTGAAGAGTAATCTAAACTTCGGTTTCTTCTTGCAGTTCCAAATTTCGTGCTGTATGAAGATAGTCCCAAACCTGTAGTGCCGTATCCGGCTCCTAGAGTTGAACTCAACCCTGTTCCAGTCAATCCAGTTCCAAGACCTGAACTAGCGAGGCTTGAACCTACTAAACTTGATCCTGTAAGACCACTTAGGCCAGTGGCAGAGAGTCCTGAAGGAAGACCTGTACCTCCAAGACCAGAACTTAATCCTGAACTGGTCAGAGCGCTGGCCATACCGGCTCCACTCATTCCTACACCACCATATCTTTGCCCGCCGTATCGAGATAAACTTGGTGCTGAAAAAATACAGAGTTATAATTAATTAAAAAACGGCATCATTTTCAAATGTACAATGCTGAAGTAATAAAAATATTTCCATACCACCACCGGTCGCTGCAGATGCTTTTAAACTCGACCTTAAAAGTGAATGTCGTCCAAAGTCGGAATGAGTCTCCGCGCGAGGCAACTGTTGCTCTGAACCTGACCGAGGTACACGCGGGCCAAAACGAGTACTGGAAAAATATCCAAATCATATATTTAATTTTAAATGAAAATTTCTTTATAATGTCATCTTAATGTTTTATTATTTTACCTTCCACTATCAGCTGGATAAAAGGAGTGCACTTTTTCCGCTAAACTTTCTAAAGTATTCGGATAGGATCGCTCGTACGGTACAAAATGTGTGGCTGACGATTTGGGCTGCTCTGTGATGACAGGTGGAGGAGGTCTATAACTGGAGGAAAAAGTAATTCGTTTTACACTTGATAAATGCATATTTATCAGAACGTCTTTAGAAGATATTATATTTAGTACCTCCAAGTGGAATGATCCGATGGAGGTCTAGAATTGTAATAGAGGTCGAGTGGCGTAGAATCTGGTGATAAAGCCCCGAGCTGGAGCCTGCCCCTCTCCTCTCTTCCATCACCAACCGGACGCACGCTACTTCCAGGACCCATCGCTGAACGAAGTGTGCCATGCCTTATAGGATAAACAAATACATATGTTACAATTTTAACGAGGTAAATAAATCCAACCAATCTTCTAAATTGTAAGGTATTATACTGACTGTGCATATAATCCGTCGACACGATCGCGATCCCTGTCGTCATCGTCGCGGCAATCCCTCTTTAGAACAACTACTGGAGGGGGCTTGTGTTCTGAACGTGGCAGTGACGGTGATGCTGGACCAGATTTGCCTGTTATATTTACAAAATTATGTTAAACAAAATATTATATTAAATTATAATATATGTTAACGCAGAGTATACAAGTAAATTCTATATTTTAATATAATATATCTTCACTAAAAAAATAACTGTAAAAAAACAGTACCGTGCCGGCGCACATTGGAGGACGGTACGTAAAATTATTTAATACTAGCTGAACTCGACCACGCTTCGCTACGTCCCATACGGCAGCGGCGTGCGCATGGGACGCGCGGTACTGGACACTGCTTATATATAATACTATTTATCGTAGCGTGATGTTATATAGCCTATAGCCTTCCTCGATAAATGGACTATTCAAAACAAAAAGAATTTTTCAATTCGAACCAGTTACGCGCGTTCAAACAAACAAACAAACTCTTCAGCTTTATAATATTAGTATAGATAGTATAGATTTTTCCACCTCAAAGGTTTTTAATATAATTCAAATTGAATTGTGTTCATTGTGTGTTCATGCTACGGCAGAGATGCCGCAACAAGCCGATTGTAGCCCTAGTAAAATACAAAGAAATTTGAATTCTATTGAAAGCACTTGAAGTACAAAATTCTATGAAAAAAATTAAATACTTTGCCGTACCGTCCTCTAATTTGCGTCAGGCTTTCATCGTTTCAAGAATATCAAGTAGCAAAATATAATCTCACCTTTCCTCTGTCTCGTACATAACAACAACCTCCTCGGTATCGACATGATAATGACCACATCATCTAAAGACATTCGTCTGACATCAACCAGGTTCACAGCTAGAATCTCGTCTCCGACTTTTAAACATCCACTGTTATACACAGCCGATTCCAGGGCGATTCTGGATATGAATACGCCATCAGTTCTGGTGCCTCCATCACCTTCTCTTATGTATAAGCCCAATGTCTGGCCTGGACGTTTCACGATTTCCACAAGCTGAACTATATGACGTGAATCCTAAAAAATAAATAAAAAATATATTTTCTTAATCTCATAACATGCCTTGAAAGAAATTTCAAGAACCTAAAATATGTATCGAATTAGAATTGCAAATGAAAATTTGAAAAGATTTTCTAGAGTATGTTTTATAAGTTTTTGCAGAGGAATTAATAGAAAATTATCACTAAAATTTGCTATTTTTTTCATGACTCATCTAGCAATTCAAATAAAAGATAGGCATTGAAAGGAATCATTACTCATTATTTATTTACTGTAGAGCTTAATACAAATAGACAATAAATTCTTATCGACCGCAGCAACGCCTAACCGCGATATTGCATAGTTCGAGTTCAGAGGCTCGACATAATACTACCTCCCAACAATGCTGATCTAGATTGCTTTCGCATTCCGCTAGATCTGGGGCAACCATAACAATGGGACCCCCTAGAGTAGCGTTCTTTGAATATATTTTTTTTTCAGTAAGCTTATAGGCTATAGTCATCGCTTTGTGAAGCGAGGCAGTCAGCTGTACCTCTTTATTTTATTGAACCATACGTATACTTTTATTGTATTACAATAGCAGGTGAAATCCTGTTTAATTATGTGCTCCATTGTATCGTAACATTGTTTATTTTTCTATTTTTTTTTTAATAAATAAAAAACAATAATAACGACCAACGTAACTTCTTCTTCGTGGAATGTGTGACATATAAGAATCTGACTTATTCCTAGGGCTTTTTATACTGTGGATATTAGAACCTCAATATTGATATGTCAACAGGAGTTCTGGTTATTTAATTTGATTTTTTTAAGACACAATTTTTTTTATCGATATTTTGGACTGTACTCCTACTTTCAACGCTATACTCGTCGTTTTACACGAGTTTCTGAACATGATTGTGATTCACTCAAGAATAATACAAACAAAACAAAAATGAAACAGGATAGCTCAATTCTATTTCTACTTTTTTGCAGCAATTAAAAATTATGTGAATTCCTGTTTTTAACCACTTTTATTTTCCTAAATTTTACTATCAAGTCACTTTTCGTCATCAGAGAAATTGTTAGAAATGTGTTTTGAAATATATTTCACTTACAAAAATATTCTCTTCTTTTATTTCTTACAGTTGATTTTTATAATTTTAATCCAACAATAGCGTTAAAAAAATAATGAAATGGTGCAATTTGTGCTTTATATTTTGTGCTATTTCTACAAATTCAGACCGTTCGTGAAAATAAATAATATTATGAAATCTCTTTTATATGCTACGTTATACTGGTATCAAATACTGCTACGTTCATTACGTGCGCATCGCTCACAAATATTTTAGCTTGCCTTACAACTGTCACGCTTAAGGTGGAAACAAACGCTAAATACTAAAAATATTCATTGTTTAATGAAGATGTTACAAGAAATAAACAACACAATTGCTTTGAAAAATATATACATATATATATATATATATATATATTATACTTGAACATGTGAAGAACCAATTGCATTAATTAGAATTTTCGTTAAAGTAATAGAAACTCCACAAAAAAGGTTAGAACACAAGAAGAATTTGACTTTTATTGAAAATTCTCTCGAAAACGGCTTATTGCGCGCATATGAATTCTATACTTATTAATAAGTTAATGTCAGTTTAAAAAATTGTATAAATAATACAAAAGCATACTATGAATATCTTATCCGAGCCCCGGCCGGCACGGCCCGGTATAATATGAATCCACCGGAAAATAAAAATTAGGTGCAATATCGATAAAAAAAATATAATTGCCAACGCCAATTCTTAGTAAGTTGATATAACTAAGCAAATAAAATTGAACAGGTTCTATTTCACCAAACAATATTTTTTCTAAATTTTATAAAAATTACCTGTAAAGAGAAAAACTTTTTGGCGGCTTCAATATTGTTGCGGCCCACTTGTCTTAATTCGAGGATCCGAACTATCATCTCGCCGCGACGCTCCACCGCCTGTAAGATTTACAATGTACCAATATGTACGTTTTGTAATATTATCATTTTTTTAATTATATTAGTGAAATGTAACTAAGTTGCTTGATGAATGGCTTGAACTATAATATCTCATCAAATTTTATTTGCTCAATTGGAGCTTTGATAAAAAAACAAGTGCGAGCTGAACTCGCGTGAAGAGGGTTCCGTACGATGTTTTCCTATAATCGATAAGTAGAAAACCAATTTCCGTATTTTTTTCAAAATTTCAGGTTCAGTAGTTTCGGAGATAGGTGGGGGGGGGGGTGTGTGGTTAATTTTCGTCTATTTTTTTGAATAACTTGGAAACTATTTATTTTAAAATTACAAAAAATATATTTAAGATCTTCACAACAAGACCTTCCATTGGATATGTCACACCATGCATTTATTTGATGTGATCGTTGAATTCGTGAAATAAATTAATCACACACGCACACACACGTGTGCGTGTTTTTTTTTTTAAATAAAGTTAAATGGTAAATCAAATAATGATAATATTGTACAAGAAAATTTTTGCCTTTCAAATTTTCTAACTCAATATATTATTGTTTGGAGTGAAAGGAGTCAAACGAAATAGCAAGTCACCAGAAAAAATTATAACAAATTATGTTTGAAGCTTACCTCGAGCGCCGCGGCCGTCGTCGCGTCATGATCATTTTCAACCATCTCAATCTGCCTGAATATTTCATTGCTCACACCCGATACCTGTAAAAACCCACACCTATTAATCCGAAATAATGTCCCTCAAATGCAGAAAATGCTCCGAACACTATATCAACAGCGGCTGTCAACAGAAGAAGAGAGACCAGTTGCTGGCGAGTCAAAATGCCCTTTTCAACACTTCACTTACATAAACAAAATATGGCAATATATAATATGCAATCGCTAAATTGGATCATGACTATTGCCATTAAATACAAACAAATATTTTGAGTCACCATTGCAGATCCGTTTATGGATTATGAGCGACATTAAATGACACTATGTGTTCTGCAGTCTTAACTGGGCAACCGGGGCAAAAGTTAGTTGAAAGAGGTGAATTGTTGGCACGTGTAAAGCACCCTTAGTTCTATATTATTTTCACCTTTTATATTTATTTTACATATTATATTTTTTGGTTGTCCAAAAATGACTTTAACGAAACTCAAAAAGCTGCAATAGTTTGGGTAAAAATTTAAAATCGGAAAGCTGCTAACTTAGCACTTACACTTGTATTCCAAGTGCAATGTGCTAAGAAAATGAATTTCGATAATCATCATTATTCATCAACTTCAAAGCTAACAGACGTAGGTCTCCTTCTAGTAAACATACCGTTACAGTGTCTCAAGAAGCACGTATCTGCTGCTTTCCCGTGATTTACCACATGTACCACATGTATGACGGAGTATCACTTGAGAACGCGACATTTTTTGTTCAGTTTTTTTTTTTGTTACGAGAAGAATTTTTTGGAATATCCACGGGAAATGTCGGTTTTTATGGTTTTTACATAATTTTTACACCTTTTTAAATATTTTTTTGTTTAATAATATTAATTAATAAATTGCTAACGCCAGGAAGCGGCTGGATGCGAAGCCCAGAGGGCCATGCTTGGTTGCGAGCCTTGGGAGAAGGCTAAATCCAGCAGTAGAGAGACACAGGCTGATGATAACGTTGCTGGGAGAGGGTTTACGTGTATTGAAGTGCTGAAAACGCTATGTATTACTTTTCGGAAATCCGGCTGCAGCACGCAGGGCGGCGCGTGATTGGCGCGCGGAGGCTGCGGCGGGCCGGGCGGAGCGCGACCCGGTGACGCCGTCAGATCCGGCGCCGCTCGGCCGTTCTCCTGCAAACAAACCATCACAATCAATCAGGTTTAACGCAAGCGCAATATATACGTCTCTTTTTCTATCTTTACATAAATCATAACGCAAAATAAAATCCTAAACGAGACATGTTTGTACATTTTTGTTTATTTAATCTATTTATTTACATTAAAGATAATCAATGTAATAGTGTACAGAGTATAGAAGTAATAAAAACTAATTGCATATTTTTAAAGGTTATCCCATATAGTAATAATTTTTAATGAATCCATTTACAAATTTCAATATGTAACAGACATAAAATAATTTATAGGTACTTAGGTTACCGAGATTTAAAAAAAAACCCTATTTGTCTGTACGTTTATGCAAGATAATGTCAGAAACTACTTAACCGATTTAAATGGTATGGCTTAGTAGCAAGCTTCCCCTAACATTTAGTGTCTATTTCATTCCAATCTGTTTACAAACAAAAAAGTTAATTGAAATAATACAGGTTATTCTAGAACCACGTGTACGAAGTCACGGGCACAGCTAGTACTAACTATATTTCCACATAAAATCAAACCAATACCTATATGATATACTACTATGTCAAAAAGTTTTTTCTTTTGTATTGTAAGATCGACTGACAGGCTGTCGGTCCGATTGATGGTATGTGGCTACAGAAGCAACGTTACAGGTGCTGCAAGTACACTGCAGATCATAGTAGAATTAAGGATAGGGATAAGGAAGGGATAGGGAAATGTGATCTGGCATCGCTTACTCACTCTAGAAACACGAAAGTGTACATGCCATTATTTCACGGCGGTTTTCTGTAAGGGAGTGCCACCAGACGGGCTGCCCAAATAACTGCGAAATGCAGCGCGCCCTGCTAGTTAAATAATAATACTAAATAGGATAGATGATAGATACTAAATAAGAAAGTGCTGGGTATCCGTTAATATGAAAACACTAAATAATATGTACATATTATTCATCCGCACTCCTTCCGCAGTAATTCAATTTTAAGTAATCCAATAATCGAAAGATTTTTAAACATATTTTTAGGAAACTACTTCAATACCTATTCGCCGCGATTTTTTTTTCGTAATAACATTTACAGCGCTTCAGCGCACAAATTTCCATTTGCATTGGAAAATTTATCACAGACTCTCTGTTCGATATTGTTATTCATTGTAGAAATCGTTAAATATACTTGAGACGAACTGCCAAAATGGCCCATTGTAAACTGAAAATAAATTACATGACAGATAGTGTTCTTGAAAACTGTACGTAAGCATACAGAACAGTGGTGCCAAATTTAATGAATAATTTAGATACTTCTTAAGCTTAAGCGGGCTTTTTAAAAGAAGGTTTAACATCCGACCGAACACAATTTTCACCAAAATGAGCGCAACCTAATAACTTATGAATTAAGGTGCATATTGCACAACAAATTTTTACATCTTCTCGTAGATAACGAAACAGATTTAAAATTGGAAGGTTTTTCCTAAATGTTGTGTAAAATATGAAAAAAGAAATAAAAGTAGTAAATAATTTTAGTACAGAACTTAAGTTAATCAATAAGCTTAAAAAATAATGTAGTTGTCGCTGAAAATTTTTAGTACTGTGACACGAAAGCTTTTTTCTCAGATTTTTTTTTGTATAAATCTGCCCGATTCAAACTTTTTTAAATACTATTATGCTCTATATTATGCTCTGTATTTTTATCTAAGTCTTAATTTTACTCTAACAAGTCAAATTAGGCGACGAAAATAACGCTTTTCTGCTAAGTCCTCGCCTTAAGAGGATACTGCACAAAATTCTGGAAATTTACTCATTTTTAAGTGACTAGTACTATGCGCTGAATTAGTTAAATACATTAAAGTAACTTTTGTAGGTTAGCCTGATCCTTGCACAAGGTCACCGCCTTGTTGAAATTTGAAACAAATACATTTAAAATTAATAAAAAATACATAAACGGAACGACTTCTAAAAATTTATTTCTTGGAATACTTCTTAAATTTTACGCATGAAGCACTAATTCTCACATGAAAATGTTTGTATTGATATTCCGCAGATCCCCCCCTTCTTAATATTCATTATAAAATTATAAATATGAAAATATTAAGACTTTTCAATATTTAACCCAAACGCCTGATGGTTTTCCAAACAAAAAACATTGCTCTAATAAAATCACTAGGCGCACTTATTTGTCGTATGACATGACGTCATGAGGTCAATGTCAAGTCAGCTGTGTTATAAATTTTGTATTTACATTTTATACATGTTTAAGTGTTTTTTGGAAGTGAAGGATGGGTAACCAGAAAAAGAATCATTATCTAAGTGACTAAATAAAAAAAATATCCTAAGAATGCTGCTATAATGTGGTAAGTAGACTTCTATTTGGAAGTATTTTTATCGGAGAACGCAATTGTCTGTTTTTTTTTCTAATTTGCATACTTAAATATGGCTAAATTAATCATGTCATTCATTGGTTTCACTTTCAGGCAAATAAGAAAATTTGGACATGCAAAATAAAATATTGCAGTTGAGTCGAATTCCGTACAGAGTAGTGCGAACGCAGAACATGCAAATGCATACAGGTAAATACCTACCTATCTATTTAATGTTTCAAACAGAGGTGTATACAACAGGCTTGTTTCTACTGAGAATAAATCGGATGGCTTAAAGTTTCTAATGATTAACCATGATAATTAGTAAACAAAAAACAACTTTTCTATTAAAATAATAAAAGATTAATAATATTTTTGGAAAATAAAATCGACAAAATGAGGCGTTTAATTATGTGACGTTAAACACCAATCAGAGAAGCGCATGGAAGCGTGACGTCACACCTCGCGAAACACCACGTTGTGGCTGTCATTTTCGTATAAAGTGAACAGGTTATTTCGAGTTTTCAGCAATTATTGTTAAATTAATACAGTTCGTTTTTAGTTTAATCTTGAAAGACAGGTATAATTCGCCATGGAATCAGGATTTAACAAAACAAACAGCAGTATATTGCCCAAAATTGACGCCGTTATGCTTGGACAATTTTTTGCAGTGAACACCGACTATTGTTCATCGGAATTCCGCAATGGTAAAACTTCTATCTAAGTATTATGTGAAGAACAAACAAAGTCTTACTTAATTAGCAGTTACCAGTCAGAGAGTGGCATTTACCTACTGTGGAATCAGCCGTCTCAAGATCGCCGGTTTTTCTTGCCCTTGACCAAAACTGGACAGAATTTTCATTTACCCATATACTAGGTACAACTGATATGAACTGAGCCAAACCCTCATTGATGAGCGCCATGGAAAATGGTATTTTATATAAAAATTTGAGAACCGGTGGAAACAAAAAATGTGTTCCACCATGTTGTTAAATACACGTCGACACTTGTCGACACAATCTTATAACTTTTGTGACTAGAATGCTTTTACAACCTAAAATTTTTAAAACATTTAAAGATTTACTTTTTGAAAGTATTCTTACTTTAAAGTTTGTTCTAAATAAAAAAAAGTATTTTCAATATAAAATATGTTAAAATATTGGGCTGAGAAGCCAAGAAAATGTAAAAAAATTGTTTGTTTATATCTGTATATATTCAACTTCACCTATTAAATTACAATTAAATGGTGGCGCGTGGGTAAATTTCAAGTTATTTTACCAAATCACACGATGAATTTCTTTTGCCACTGATATCAGGACAATAAATATATAAAAATACAATTAATACGATAGTAAAAACTTAACTTGACAATATTAATAAATGGTGATTACGTTTATTTTCTAATTTGACATTGACTCAAAACCGCTGACTTTGAGGTAATCGAATACAAAGTTTTATTTATTTTTATTTTTTTATTAAAGATGAGTTTGCTCTTGACCAGCATCTATCCATGTAGGAAGGATGAGGCCGACGATGGAGCGAGCTCACCCAGAAGATGCCCATTCACTCGAACCTTGAAAATATTTGGGTTATATGAGCTCGGAAATACAGACGCCGGCAGGGAGTTCCAATCCTTAGCAATGCGCATCACAAAAGATGTTTTAAAGCGCTTGGTCCGAATTAGAGGGATTTCGACAAGGTAGGGATGGTAACCAGCCGTACGTCTGTATATCCGATAGAAGAAAGGGGAAGGCAGTATGATCTCATGCAGCTCTCGAGCACACTCTTCGAAGTACATCTTATAGAATACACAGGCAACTTTGCGTCTATGTGCTAGGCTCTGCAGCTTAGTTCTTATTAGTGTATCATCGCCAATGGGCCTCCTAGCTCTGCGATTCACCGAGTCGAGTGCGGCAAGTTGGTATTTTGATGGGCCATCCCAAAGGTGACAGCAATACTCCATGCAAGATCGGACTTGTGCCTTGTATAAAGAGAGGAGCTGTCCAAGTGTGAAGCATCGCTTCACTCTATTTGGGATGCCCAACTTTTTGGCCGCTGTTTGGGCTTTGGACTCGATAGAATTACCGAAGTTGAGATTTGAGCACAACTTCATACCAAGAAGCTCAAGATCATTGGCCACAGGTACGGATGCACATCGGAAAGTTGGAGCCAAGTCGAAAGGGCTCCTTTTTGTAGAGACTAAATACGCTTGCGTTTTGGTGGTGTTAAAATCAGCCAGATTCTTGTCACCCCATTGGCATACAAGATTTAAGGTTCAGTTAATTCGCTCAACCATTGCCACTGAGCAGGTCGTTAACTTCAAGATATGTCAGCAGTTTACTATTCAGTACTCTCTCCATAACCTTACAGAGTACAGAAGTGATGGCGATTGGTCGATAATTACAGGGGTTGGCACGGTTACCCTTTTTAGGCACTGGTTGAACATTGGCAAGCTTCCAAAATGCCGGCACGGTATTCGTCCTGAGAGAGAGATGGTACAAGCGTGTAAGTACAGGAGACAATTCAGGACCACATTCCTTCAGGACCCTTGCAGGTATGCCATCAGGTCCACTAGCTTTGTTCACGTCAAGACTCCGTAGGGCTCTTCGAATCTCTCTGTTGTGAATCTAGATCTCTGGCATTAAAGATTCACAACGAGGTATTGATAGTGGCTGTTGAGAGCTGTAATAACCTTAACTTCATCAATTTGTTATTGTTTATTGTTTGGAACGTATATGAATAATTTGTTTGGCGTTTTTATCGTTGAACTTTTATATTGGGGCACTATACAGTATTTATAATACGAGGAATTCATTATTTATTAAAAAACACAATTGACTGTCATAAACAAACACGGCTGTTTCGCGAGGTGTGACGTCATTCAAGACGCCATGACAGTCTTGGCCTTTTTCGCGGTCAATTTCAAGTTCATTTCTAAAAATTCAAAATACTAATGTAAAAGACCTATTATTCTTTAAATAATATATTTTTGGGGTGAAATAGATGCTAAGCCATAGTTTTAAACTAATTTCCAAATTTTGTCAATTAGGCTATTATCCGGTAACATTGCATATGTTAGTTTGTAATAGGAATATATATTTTTTCAGCAAAATATTTATTTGGTCAGCAACTTTTTTTGGTTGACCTAGTCTAGTACTTGGTCACCAAATAGGTTTCTTAGCTAATCAAACATTTATTGGTTAGGTTAGATTAGGTTTTTTGATTTTGATAACAGCCGTTTATAACGAAACTGTAAACTGAAACCGCGCAGTAAATTTGTAAAACTGTTCATTGATAGGCCCAAGTACTGAACAGTGCATGTTCGTAGACAATTTCGGAACGGAGAGTTTATAAACTATCAACTTTTAAGCGTTTTATTTTAAATTCAATGTTCCTTTCATAATATGTTCGCAGAGGCGGGGGTAGATGGTTTCCATGCCATCATAAGGAAGCGTTGCGCCTCATTGTTGAATCGCGTACGAACCAGCACCAACAGAATCCTGATTACTTTGTCTCACCTCTGTTGGGACTCATATGGGACTCACCTCTGTTGAGTCACTGGCTCTGCACACACGCGAGTGTGTCAAATGTTAAATAACATATTATTTTGTAGGTACTAACATATACCTAGTATAAATAAGGTTGTACCATACTAATGCTCAAATATGGACCTCTGGTTCGACAAATAAAGTATTATTATTATTATTATTATAATATTCGTCAGTTATGTTTATTATAAACTAACGGTGTTTACAATTTGCTCTCTGTCATTTTTAGTGTTTAATTTTATTTCAGGCTACCAATAGCAGACATTCAAACATCCTCGGATAATCAAGACAGTGGAAAAATTCAATACGTAAATATTTCATACGAAAAAAGACTGGATAGAAAAATGGCAATTAAGGAGCCTGATTATATATTGAAAGCACTCGAAAGATAAGGTCAAAAATAAACGACAATTAACAAATAACGATAATACCACGACAACCAAACATCACAAATTTAATAATAAAAACTTTTTATTATTTTTTGCAGTTTTTCATTTCTTCTTTCATACTTTATTTATTCTTTTCCAGATATGCAGGTAAGTATACATAGGTAAAATTATGTATAAGAAATAAACAAAACACAATGATCAGCTGAATAATACGTTATATTATAATAATAACTAATTATTATTTACATAATATATTACATTCTATTATCATTTATTACATTAATTTTTCCTAAAGAAAAATTAGTAAAAATATGTTTTACTCTGTGTTGAGCCTAATCTGTAAAGTTATTTTTGTGTGCGTTCCGTCACCGCTACTCCAACTCGAAGATTTTCGATCGCGCTGCACGCTCTTAAACGAATAATTCCTGGTACTCTCTTACAGAATGAATAATATTTTAAGTACGCGATGAAATGAAAATCTATCAGTTCTTTGAAATAAGTATCGGAGTGAAAACGTCCACAGATAAAAACCCTCTAAAATCCAGCCGTATCCTGTTGGATAATAATGCGAAAGGGTATCTAACAGGAATGCTCGTTTTCGTATTTTTCCTCATGGGAGCAATATTGTCCGTTCCTATTTCAGCGCCGAATTCAAAACACGAGAAATATAGGCAATCAATTTGTACTACTAATTTAAAAATAACCTTAATGTTACTAAATATTTACTTTAAACAAAGAAAAATTTCAATAAAAATTTTATTTGGAATTTGTAGATAATGCCGGTTTTTCTTATGTCAATCCAACGTAATATAAGGAGCGCATGAAGTGTTGTTTTTGGTGCGTTAATAAATGATGACAAAACCCTTTTCCATATCCTCACTTTGTTTATTTATCCTATCAAAGAGAGCAGTGCACTTCCATCTTTACGGTTGCCATTATTCGAACCTTCATCTAGTCCTTTACTTAAAAAATGCAATAAATTTATTAGGAACCTTACTTCGATTAGTTAAATTAGTTTTTTTTTTCATTACAATGATAAAATTACTAGATTTTGATAAGTGTATGGTTATTTCAGAATATTTATGCATTGCAAAAACAGCATTGATGAGGATTATGAAAAAAATATTCTTATTATGAATATACTATATTAGACTTACAATGGCACTTCATTAGTCTATAAAGGATTTCCTCCTTTTCAATAGGAAATAGAACGCAGTCACTATCTTCTGAAAAGACAGAAGAGTTCCATTCTTCTGCTGTAAAATTAATAAGATATTTGTATCTTGACTTCTATAACTTTTAATTTATAATCAGTAAATGTATTATTGATAAAAATTTAAAATAGGTATCTGGGAAAACAAAAAAATTAAAACAATTTCCTTTTGCTGTTTCATATCTATTGATTCTTTTCTTTTTCTAATCAATAATTTGCGAACGGTTCAGGGGTTCACATGGATGCATTTTTTCTGCAAATACTATATTCAAATCTTCTTCAGTTATCGCTCTTATCTTTAGTGGAAACCATTTCAAAATTTCTTGGAACAAAGACGGACTGCGTCTTTAGGTATATAGAGATATATGGATATAAATATATATATATATATAAAGACAAAAAAGACAAATATATAAATATATTATTGTTATTTTTTTTCAAATACATGAAGGTTTTTAAGAATATAAAAAAATCATAGCACTATTACGAGGAATGAACTTTACCGAAATCTTACACAATCGCCCCAAAAAGTACCGAAGGAAGCGTTAAGAGAGCTTCCTTTTTCAAAGGTAATCCTCTCGGAGTCGAGAGAGCGTTTTGTTTCAATGCGAATATACGTTAAAATTTGGCGGTCGATAGGGAGGATAGGCGCGGGGTGAGAGTGGGGGGCCGTGACCCAGTTCCGTCCATGGCTCCCCGACGTCCCTCGCGTACGCACGAGGTCACTGTACTGCAGCTGCAAGCCGAACGCCGCAGAGGTGAGTGGACTTGTTCAGAGCACAATACGATCTCGCCTAGACTTGCAAACACGAGCTTCAGCGTTTCAACCAGTCTTTGACTCCGTATTTGCTTTCGGGCGTTTGAGACGCGCAGCTGTATTTAAACATTAACTTCTCGAATCCGTGCTAATTAAAACCGAACAGCGTCAACGGTCTGTCAACAGTAAACACTGACTGGGAACAGTGAATGGAAAACCAGCTGGGACTGATTAAAAAATAAATTCCTATACTACGCAGCGGGTTTCGCTGATACAATCTGTGTGTAGGTACAATTAACATACAAACTATGTTCGGGTTTTTCTTGAGATATATGACACCATCCATTACTGGCCTTAAAACTCAAAAAAGTCATATCTTTCAATTTAAAGGCTAAAAGCAGTAAACAAAATGTTTACATTTTTAGTTTATAATGAAAAATTTATGTAAACTTCGAATACTTAGTGTTATTTTTTTTTTAAGTTTAAAGGTGACAGACAGGCTCTCAACCCTCTTGGTGATAGGTGGCTACCGACACAAGTAAGGCCGCGTGTCCACGGCAAGAAAAATCGCCGGGTCTATGCAAGAATTCGTGTCGTTTCTACACACGACTAGTGTACACTGCGTCGGCGCTGCATAAGACAACAGACCCGATAAAATTCTTCTCATGTACATGAATATTGTGTACACGAATTCTTGCATAGACCCGGCGATTTTTCTTGCCGTGGACACGCAGCCTAATAGTTATCCTGAGTGCCCTGATCCTAAGGAAGTAGGCTCCCCATTACACATTAATTTTCTTATGGTAACACTGGTATAATACCGTGACATGGTAACCTCCAGACACATGTGCTGTCATTTAATGGTGGTTTTCTGTAAGAGGGTTTTAACTTAGAACCCTGCTATTACTTAATTATTTGTGTAGCAATAACCTGTATTTAAAGTATTCAAACAATCATAATCATCATCTACCCACAAACGTCCGCTGCTGGACGTAGCTCTTTTTTTTATACGGCATCACATTCATTGCTCCGCCCTCCCGTATCTATACAATGCCAACCGCTCTCTTTAGGTCATCGGTCCATCGAGTAGTTTTCCAACAGAAAAAATGATTAGACAATGCGTTGAACAATATGGAACTATAGTAGACGCATTATCAACTGAGTCGTCAGATAATAAATCATTTTAGACTCACAAATAGTTGTGGCACGAGCTTATAGCTTTATATGCAAGCGAGTATGTATTTAAAGTAGCTGAGACAGCTAAATGCAACTCACTACAAGTTCTCGTAACATGTGTGTTATTAAAAAAAACATATCTCTGCTAATTGTACAACGATCTCCTCCCTCTCCTCCCTAAGCACAGCAGTAAGGTGGATATATTCGTTAATAGTTTAAGTAAAATCAAAAAGAACATCATGGCCTTAGTAACTAAGCGTGACGTTGCAGCGCAATAGCGTGTCATTAGGAAAAGAAGATGAACCATATTAAGATTTTGTGGTCATCAACATTGTCAATTAATAATTAATTTTAATTCATAATATTTCATTGCACTATGTATATTGCAATACATTTATTTTATTGTAGCCTTGTAGAGACATGCTTTCATCTTAAAGTAACTTTTTATAAAATACAGCTAAGCTTGTCTTTGGATGAAAGCGCGTCTCTCTTCTGTTATTTCAATTTTAACACTGTTTAATTTGGACGTGCGGTGTGCACATGTTTTGGGTTGCTGTCTAGTACATCTCTATGAATAATTCTTTCTACAATTAATCTTCAACGACAGCATCCTGTTTTGTGTACCTCATATATAAATAAATAAATAAATAAATAAATAAATTGTGAAGATATTTGAATGTCCGTAACGAATTACGAGTAAAGCGTTAAACGAATTTAAACCACGCCCCGAATAAACATATTTCTCATCTTAATTATAATATACTAGCGGCCCGCCCCCGGCTTCGCCCGGCGTGCAATTTTTATATACCCTAAAACATTCCCCGCTCATCCCTCTTTCCATTAGCGAAAACCGAATTAAAATCGGTCTACCCGTTCACGCGTAATGCCGTGACCAGGAGAAATGGGGATTCATTTTTATATTTTTTTTTATTAGATCAGGGTAGCGCTTGACCACTATCTCACCTGATGTGAGGTGTAGATGTGGCCGAAGGTAGACCACGCTTACCCAGTAAATGCCCATTTACCCTGGTTTTGAAGACCCCGAGGTTGTAGTTCTGTGGGAACACAGACGACCATTTTATATATATTCATTTTTATATATAAGAAGATAGACCAGCGTTCCGCCCCCGACTTCGCCCGGCATGCAATTTTTATATATATGAACATTCCCCGTTTATCCCTCTTTCCATTAGTCAAAACCAAATTAAAATCGGTCTACCCGTTCACGCGTGATGCCGTGACCAATGGAAATAGGGATTCATTTTTATATATTAAAGATTTACATATGACGATAAAATAATTTACAATAATTATTATTGAAATTTTAATAGCGGAGTTCTTAACCCCCGACGCCTGACGCCAAAAACGCGGTGTTATAAGTTTGACGTGTGTATCTTTGTGTTTGTCTATGGCATCGTAGCTCCCAAACGAATAGACAGATTTTGATCAGGTTTTATTTAATTAAAAGCTGAGGTGATCGAAATGGTTCATGGCTATATGTACTAGTTGACCATGGAATTTCACTAACTTAAACAAGTTCGAATGATGTGAAATTTGGTATACTGTTACTACGGTGGCATTTCCATGACATGGTAACCTTGATCTGATGCTGCAGCATCAAGTAGTCAAAAACTTACAGCAGATATAGAGAGTTTAGGTTCAATAGAAAGTCGGTTAACTTATACTGTTATTATAAGCTTTTTAAATTGTGATTATTTTTTTAATATTTTTTTTCAATGTTATATTTTGATAACAATAAAAAACTATATGTCTCTTAAGTCACATATCGTATTAAAATAAGAAAATATTGCATGACGAAGTTGTCCCTAAAATATCGACATTCATGCTTATCACGCATCGTTGACAATGGCGCTGTAACGCTTCGAGGTCAATGCTTCTAGGGCGGTTTAATTGCACTTACTATGTTGATGTCCATGCAGCAGTATTGATAAAATGATCAGAGCAGCACTGACTCCAAAATTTTTTAAACTCATATACATAAATGTATAACTCGTGCTTATGATTTCTTCTGCATTTTTGAGAATATAATAATTTGCGAATATAATATTATGCTCACAAAGGTAATAATTAGATATAGCAATAAATATTTACTCAATGTTTACTGCTCATGTTAAGGGATTGAATTATTTTATTTGTAGTTTAAATTTTTCAAAAAAGATAAATCCTCGGGAATTTTTCATCCAGGAAAATGGTTAGTTTTCCAGATGTCGTTTTATTTACTCCCTGACAACGTGTATGCGAAATTCCATGATGAGTTTCTAATGTTATTATCAGTATGTTAATTTTAACTTGACATACTTACAACATATACTAATATTATAAAGCTGAAGAGTTTGTATGTTTGTTTGAACAAACTAATCTCAGGAACTACTGGTTCAAATTGAAAAATTATTTTTGTTTTGAATAGTCCATTTATCCAGGAAGGCTATAGGTTATATAACATCACGCTATGATAAAAAGTATTATATATAAGCCGTGTCTAGTACCGCGCGCCCCATGCGCACGCCGCCGCCGTATGGGCCGCAGCGAAGCGATGCCGAGTTCAGCTAGTATGTAATAAAAAATAAAATATGTACCTAAGTATATTTTATTTTTAAGTAAATATAAGCTGCAAAATGGGTCGTCTAAGTAAGATTAAATACTCACTTTTAAAAAAGTTAAAACACTAGGCCTCTCGGAACTCGTAGACGGATTACAATGCACGCCCATTTTTAACTACATAAACGATTTGTTAATTCGTTCCGACCCGCCTTCGAGGCAGTTATATATATATATATATATATATATATATATATATTCGGAGAAGTGAAAAAATGCGATTTTATTTCATTTTCCATCGGACGTGACTTTTTCAACCTTTTACTGTTTGCGAAGCAATTACAGACCCTTCCTTTGCCCTGAAACAGAAAGGAATGACAGGCCGCATGTGCATTGGAAAACAGCGTGATTTTAAATATTTCCTCGAATTCAAATTGAATCATAATACGAATACGTAAGGCTGTATTTCGAAAATCTGTAATGTCGGGTTCAGTTGTGCTGCAATGAAAGATTACCTCTGAATAGTCACGCAATATTGGGTTGGTGTGGTTAATCACTGAAATGTCATGTCAGCAGACGGTTCTTTTGATTTATTAATGTATAATTTTTACTGAACTTACTTGATTTGACAATCATTAACTTTGTTTACTTGTAAGGGTGATTCCATATTATATAACATTTTACATAACTATTGTTGTATATGTCCACATTATTCAAAATTGCTATATAACATTGTAGCATCAAACAAAACTGTACACATTAAAATAACAGTGCAATATAACAATGTTATCTAACATGTCTACAATTGTGGTTTTTCCCTGCCACTCCCTGCCATTCGGGGAAATTCCCCGCGATTGGAAATATCGCAGCATGAATACACGTGATGACTTGACTCACGCGCAAATATTATATAATTTGTTGCACGTATTAATAAAATGTTATATAACTATGAGATTTTTTAATGAAAATGAATATATGAGTTATAACGCCTGACATCTCTGTGATGACGATGATTTTATATTTTTAGACGATCTCTCGAGAACCTAACATTTTTCCAGGATAAAAATTATTCTATATGTTAATCCAGACATTGTGCCAAATTTCATCAAAGTTTTTGCGTGATTGAGTAACAAACTTTCAAACACAAAATTTCTTATTTATAATATTATTAGGATTATATAACATATGTGTCATATATGTGGATATATTTTATGTTATATATGCGGATATATAACATAAAATATGCTGTATAAACAAGTAATAAATCTCATACCTTTAATAAAATATTAGTGGGTATTTTAATGACCGGTTACACCAAAATAATTTTCATTTAATATTGTGTTAGTAAAGAAATACGTCTGAACGAAACAAATTATACAAACATTTTGATTATAGGATATGTGATTACATATAGGACAGAACGACAATCTCACGGACGAGAAGCTAATTATTCGCCGTTTACGTATAATCAGCTTGAGTAAAACTTTTTTTTCTTTTTTTCAAATGTCATGAAAAAACATATTCGTTTTCGTTTCGTCTCACTTTTTAACTCGGTAAAAAACTTTCATTGGAAAATGTTTATCTAGTATTTATTTTTTAATTCTCCATTGAAGCTAGTTTTATATCTCATTCAAAATAGTCAAATAGACGGACAATATTAAAAAAAAACAGGCCTAGCCACCGGCTTTATTTAATAAACTAAAAACAATGAGAAGTAATTTACGTTTTTGAACTAAATAACTTTTTAATTTATACAACAGTCAGTGATTTATTGCCATTTTTTATTTAATTTTCTCCTTAACTCTCTCGCCACTTTTATGAATCTTGATCTAAACAGCCTTTGCTACACATCAGATATAAGTATACTTGAAATACAGATTCTGTGTGCACTTAATAGTATTTGAAAGTATGTTTTTGTACGCGCTCTCAAAAATACAGATTCGCAAAATTCATTCAGTAACAATTCAATTCAGTAACAAGGCGTAGGCTTTGTCTTTTTTTTAGGTATAATGGATTGGGAAGAGTTAGGAAAATAAACTCTAGCATCCCTTACTCACTCACCGAAACACTGCAGCACGCGTGCTGTTATTTCATTAAAAAAACTACATAATAAAAAATACAATTTAAAATTTGTAAAACTGTTTAATTTTGTTTATATTTTTGTTGATATTGCTTTTATTTTTAGGTGATTGTAGGCACCTCCATCAAAACTGAATGGTCAGTCATTTGCCGCCTTTTATCATAAGCACATAAGTTTCTTTATTTAAACTATTTTAGTATTAAATAAAAACGTAGGATTAAACAACTAGGTTTCTCATAAAAACTGGTACATTCATGACGAAAAGTGTGAAACGAGCGTGACGGATTAAAAATCTAAGATCGTCGGCTAGAAAGACGTCCACGGCAGCATACAACGCCGGTAGGGTCGATCGCGAGCCGTACTCCTAATCGATAAGAGTCGTACAACCGCTTCAATGGGGTGCGCGCGCCGGCAGTCTTACGTAACGCGCAACACAACACCTGTTGCTTAGTACTACCACCCAGTTATAACCCTACCGAAACGAAAATGTGGACTAAGAGCACTGGGTAACAGGCTAAGCGTGCACACGAAATTTTGACGGATAATAGGAGTCAATGCACCACGGCAACCTTCGGCGCTGCACTCAAGGGTGCATAGTAGTGGGTAGTGGGGTAGAATCTTTGTTTAAACTTTATAGGATTACTAGCTTTTGGCCGCACATATTTTTGTCAGATGTTGAAATTTTTATTTTTATTTGTAGAATATTCGTTGAAATTAGTATTTTTTCTGAATGAAAAGTATCATATGTCCTTTTCTGTATCAATGACAATTTGTAAGTAAAATTTCAAGATGATCGGTTCTGTAGCTAAGGCGTGAAAGCGTGACAAATAACCTCACTTTCGCATTTATAATATTAGGATTTAATTATTTTATAAACAGTCACTTAAAGCAATCAAAGTGAAAATGATAAAAGTAATCTGATAAAAATTGTATTCTTCATAAAATATTTTACTACCTAACATGACAGTTTTTGAAAGTATTTTATGTTCGTTTGCTTTAATCGACAAAACACTTCCTTTTGTCTTTACAAACATAATCCATACTTAATATTATAAATGTGAAAGTAACTCTGTCTGCCTGTCTGTCTGTTACCTTTTCACGTCTAAACCGCTGAAACAATCATCGTCAATTTTGCCTACACGTTGTCAAGGGTGCAGGGAAGGACATAGAGTACTTTTCATCCAGAAAGAAGTACTGTTTCCGCGGGATCATCTAACGCGCTACATTGCTCGTATATTTAGTCAGGCGTTATTTTCTATTTTTCAAGCGGGCAAAACGGCGTGCACCAGCAAATAAAAAAAAATACTGATATTATTAAGACGGATATATTGTGCATTTTGAGAACATATTTGGCCAGCCTCTCTGGCTCTAGTAACCACCTCCTCACAGAAGACCTCATTGAAATAACAGAATCTGTGCTGATGTGTTTCGGCAAAAATTGCTATTGTTTGAAAAATCTATAAATATTCTTTTCGTATTGACATAACGCCATTATTAATTAATATTTTCTTTAGTAACTTTTAGCATTATCTACATAGTGTAAAAATCTTATAATACCATTGAAACACATAAAACTGTATTATAGGCGCGTTTTAAATTTAATTGACATAGAATTTTGGTCTGCCTGAATTTTCCGCATAGCTCAAGCGAGATTGTTCCAATTCTTACATCGGACAAAATAGATTATTGACTGGCCTGCCTCACTGACGAATTAAAGCAGACCTAAATAGGAATTCCATACTCTGAAACGTCTAATCGTAGACATTCCACATTTTCAGTTAAATTTCCATTTATATCCACAAGCAATATGTATCCGTTTATATCCTCAGTCCTCCAATGATACTAGAATATGTAAATCAAAAAGATTCCACTTTATTTATAAGCTTGAAATGTGAATATTTTGATGGCTTTATTATGTGTTAATAGATATGACTATCAACGAAAATGATAATAGGGATGATGAAATTTATCACTAAGCTAAATTCGTTTTGGCCTTTGTAAAATACAGGCCGCTTGGATCGATAAAACTTTGAATAATATATTGCAACCTCGTAAACCGATCGGTGACCTTTAATCACGGTACAAAGATAATTGGCATTTAGAATAGAATCCATGCGAAGTCAGTGGGCGGAATGTTCTCTTCAGTTCATTATACACTGAACAGCTCTTGCTATTATTAAAATAGATATAATTATGTTATTTTTCTAGTATCCAATAAAACTAGTAACTTTTTTATATGTAATTATTGGGAAAACAATGCACAGAATTGCCAATCATTACTTTACTCCATATCTTAATTTTCTTTTAATAAGTATTTAAGAAAGAAGTACATACCACATGTACTACTAATAATTACAAATTACTTACAAATACTATAAATACTCACTTATAAAGAAGTAAAATATATTTGTCTATGTGCACCTGAAGATCTCTGAATCCATTTAGTTTTACTAATAGATCAGATCAAATAAAACACTGATTGTTATAGTTAGCTACGCTATTTTCATAAAACTTAATTATTTTTATGAAGATACTCATAAACATATTGTTTCATTTCATTAACGCGTATGTAGTCCTGAGCACAGCTACTTTATTATAAAGAATAGCAGCCAGGCCTACGGCCTATTTATCATGCAACAAATACTAAGTATAGGTACTCTTCTCTCGCAACTAGTAGCGATCGTGATTGCAGCAAAAGTCGGAAATATCTAAAAATAATTTTCGAAAACATGTTTCGACGTTTTCTATGACATAGACTCTTTTTTGTACTAAGATTCCATAATAAAAGAAAACATATAAATATCCTAGCTGAACCCTCAGCTTCGTACGCGTGGTAATCGATATAGCGCGTAACTTTTTTGTTTGTAAACCGATTGAAATGAAACAAACATATATTTTCCAGGAAGCTTGCTAAAATAATACAACAATGAAAACCACATTCAAATCGTTTAAGCCGTTTCTGAGATTATAGTGCACAAACAAATAAAAATTCTAAAAATTATTTTGTTGACCTCTCTAACATAAGTACAACGTGTAAAAATATTTAATGTGACTATATTTAATATATTGACACGGCTCGTTTACGATTTTAATATATGTATAGATATAGATATTTTCTATTCTAAGATATTTTGTATAATAACAAAGTACATTATAAACTGGCGGTCCATTTAATAGTAGGAAGCTACAGTCAATTATTAACACAAACCAAATACGCAAAGGGCCAACGCCAAAGGCAAATACGCTACCGACGTTTTAGGATAAGGGATAAGGAGGATAAAGATAATATGATAAGTTTTAAAATTCTTTAAATAAGCTGCTTTATATTTTTACATGTATTTTATTTTTCTACTGTTAATTATGAAATAAATAATTTTAATTTTGTACAGGAAATGATATATGATAGTCATATTTATATAATTAACTAGCTGAACTCGGCCACGTTTCGCTGCGGCCCATACGGCGGTGGAGTGCGCGTGGGGCGCGCGGTACTGGACACTGCTTATATATAATACTATTGATCGTAGCGTAATGTTATATAGCCTATAACCTTCCTCGACAAATGGGCTATTCAATACAAAAATAATTTTTCAATTCGAACTAGTAGTTCCTGAGATTAGCGCGCTCAAACAAACAAACTCTTCAGCTTTATATATTAGTATAGATTATACAAACTGATCACCCAATTAGAATTGGAAAGTCCACCTGTTTGTGTAACTCTGTCGTATATAATTATTACAACGTATACTTACCGTATAAGAATACGCTAGAAATACGTTTAATATTAGACTGAACAGAATTATGGTTTTCTCTTCTATTATGTTGTACTTATAACTTTATTATTTCTATAACGAGCCATGCACCCAGGCTTTGACTAAATAAAATTGATTAAATAACTAATTTAATCTAAGTCAATAGTATTTCAATTAAGACATCGTAAGCCCCACATACACTTATTTCTTCGTAGGCCTACGAAATATTCACAGAATAATTTTGTATTGAATTGAATAAATTGAAAATTACCTATGTGATGATCAGAAGGCAATCAAATTCCGTTCTTTAGATTAATTTAGACTTTGGACTTAAGTGAAATAACTCACAGCTATATATTTTAAACTAGCTGAGCCCGCACTTCGTACGCGTGGTTTCGGCATAGCGCGTAACTTTTTTGTTTGTAAAACAATTGGAATGAAACAAACACTAAGGCACGATCCTCACTATAAAGCCGTTCACAGTTCGTTCTCGATCCGATTTCGGTCTGGTAAAGTCGTATCATGTTCACATTATACAATCTGACTCAATTCAGGGTTCAGTCTTGAATTGTCAATAATCAGTCGGATGTATTTGGCTCGTAGATAATTAAAATTATTGTAAATGTTATTGAACTTTTCGATTGAAGAATTAGCGACTATAGCTTCGAAAGTCTTTCGAAAGTCCACATTTGTTTAGTCATTTTTATCACTCAGGATTATTTTAACTACAATATAATTCAAATGCAATTAAAAGTAAAATATACTTGAAGTATTGCTGCATTTGATGTACTTATCGCTTCAGCGGGTAATAGCTGACTAATGTTATGGGAAGCTTGCTACAATACATTAGTGAAACCGCATCCAAATCGATTAAGCAATTTCAGAGATTAGCGTGCACGAACGCACAGACAAAAATTTTAAAAACTATTTTTTGATCTTGATAATAAAAGTACAACGTGTATACAAACTGTTTTTTTTTTTTATTTTAAATGTACAGACACAGCTCGTTTAAGATATCTATGTATAGACGATATTGTTTTAGTTACATAGTTGGAGGCGTGTAAAATAAATGCCCTCGTAATACAACTCGGGAGACTTCTGTCTAGACAGTCGCCGACGGTTAACAAGTTAAGACCCATTAAAGAGGTGGCAACTGACATCTCTGACGTAACCGATGAAAATCCTTCGATAAATTGAAAAGACAAAAAGGTCCACTGCCTATAAAAGATAGATATAATTTTCCAAGCAATAGTTTAATATTAGTAGTTAAGATATTGTTAAATAATAAAAAAAAATATAAAATATGTCCTAGGGATTTTTTTTACTGCCAACAGTAATTTATTAGAACGAAATAGACGAACACTCACTCACTAGTAGATCCAGCAAACGTTGTCCTGCCTGATCTGGTTTCTTTGTCATTACCAAGAGTCAGCTGTCAGCAAAAATTAAATGTTTTGGGTTAACTTTTGAGTAATCCTCGACAGAAGTGACAACTACATATAAATAAACACATTAGAGGCTTGATGGCGAATTAAACAATTTAAAATCCCTTTAACTTGAATTCTATTATTTGTTAATAGTTACTTGTGACCTCGCCATTAATGGAAATCGCTAAACCGAATTAGAAGTTAAAATACGTTGTAAATATACCAGGCTTTTTTTTTTTAAAATTGATGTGTTTCTAAGTACCGTATGTCGTTCGTTTAACTGTTTGGGTTTATACTTGTAAATGGTGACATGTGTTGCGTTTGCCTTCTACATCACCTTGACGCAATAAATCGATGGAATTCATGTGGAATCTCTATTTTATATTGTAAGGAATTTATAAAGAGTGTTTGGTCGTAGGAATAATATAATATTCCTTGAACGTTAAATTATATTTCGATGATTGACACTCAAAAATTTCAAAAAAGAGTCCATTTTCATATCTAATCCCTTATCCTTAATCCTACTGTAGTCGGCAGCGCACTTGCAGCAGCTATAGCGATGCTTGTGATATAGGCGACGGTAGCCACCTACCAACAAGTGGACCGTCAGCCTTGTCTGCCGTACTTAAAATTAATCACCGACATCATAAGGATAAGTCAAGAGGCTACAGTAGTATTTGCTCTAGTATCCCTACCCTTACCGAAACACAAGAGCACACATGCTAATATTTCACGGTGACCTTCTGAAAGGCGTTGATCCTGCCCAGAAAGGCTACCCGGTATATGATTGCAGAACGCAATAAATAAATTTAATGGTGCCTTTTATTTATTTTTATTATTATAAATTTATAATTAATTACAACTAATGAAACGTCGTTATCACAAGGAACCATCTTAATAAAAAAAAAGAAATGAATGGTAATCTATTTTTTATTTAATATTATCAATAACAAATATATTCTCCACTTTACTCGTATATCAAACGACACTGTATACAATGTTATAAGTAGGTATATTAATTTAATAATTAAATTAGAATATAGCTTAATTTTAGATGTAAGAATTAAATAAAAGCACCCGGTCTATTAGTGAAAGCTATGCCTACTTAATAAAATTTAAGTGTATGTTTGTAATGTCGTAATAACTGCTTTACTAAAATGTATATCAAAGTATATAATTCTTGTTGGTCCTGATAATGTGTTTGTGTTTGTTCCTGATAATTTCCTAAACGGCTAGACCGATTTTGACAGGACTTTCACTGGCAGATACCTGATGTTATAAAGAGTAACTTCGGCTACTTTTATTTTAGAGAAATAAAAAACAATCAACATATAAGCAGTGTTGAGTACCTCGCGCGCCCCATGCGCACGCCGCATGGGCGCGCGAGAGTGGTCGAATTCAGCTTGCATGTAACACGTAAAGACCTCAAAATAATGAATACATTTAAATAAAGAATGCATTTATCTAAAATGGACACAATAATTCTTTCACAGTACCTAATCCTTACAGGACGAAATTGAAATTGTAGGGCTATAAGATCTTAGATACAGCTGGCTTACTGGATGCTTACCACAATAGTATATTGTAGTAACCGACTCGTAAGCTTATTATCCGCCTAATTCCTCTTATATTAGGTCTGCTAATACATAATATTTCTCCCACTTCTCTCCCACTTGCACGGAAATGGCTTTATTATTTTAAAAAAAACAATATACCAATCGATTCTTTTCTGTTCGCTCGCAGGTAATGTCCAAGAGGACAATAATAGAGATTGCTGAACAAATGAACCAACTAGATCAGAAGAAGACGACACCATTTTATTTTATTCATATTATCAATTCTATTCTAAATTAACAAATATTTTGAACATTTTTACATTTAGAATTTACATAAAAAAGTGAGTATTTGATCAGAAGAAATGCATTTTACTTGACAAAAGTATTTGTCAACTATCGTTTTCCAATTGTACAAATGGTAATATATCATTTAACATGAATTGAATTTTGTTTTTTGTATGTTTTTGCCTATTATTTCCTTGCAACTTAGAGAAATACTATAAAAGTCTCGGTCGAAGTAGCGTTTAAACGGCCTCGTTGGTTTAAAAGAGCGTCGGCTTACGCCTGGGCCTTTTAAATTCACTTAGAAAATACTCTGATTTGCCTCGTACTTTCCATACTGCTCGGCCGACAATCGCACTATTTCCGGCCTCGTCAGTAATGTACTATTAATTGGAAGTTGTGATAACCATTATATGGAATGAAATGGAATGAACAGTTTCTCTGCGGCCTTTTCTCATTAAAAACTAGTCAAATAATTTTATAATGCTATTTTTTTTTATGAATGCGAAAGTGAGTATGTTTATTTCTTTGCTACGCTTTCATCCCTTGATTACATAATCGATTATCATGAATACACATGAATTACAGGGATACAGAAAGGGGCATAGGGTACGTTTCGTCGACAAAAAAGTACTGTTCCCGAGGGAACATCTAAAAATAAAAATAAAAACGATAACGCTTGCCCAAAAATATATGAGCAATAAAAATTTTATAAATGTTTTATCGTCGAAGAAAAGGGGCGCAGACGAAGTCGCGGAAAAAGCTAGTATTATAAAGTTCGATACAAAAAGAATACAAATACGAAACAATTATGTGAATATTCCTCTTGTTAAATCTGTCAATTTAATCATAGTTTTAAGTAAAACAAACAATAAAAAAAATCATATTTTAAATTGACAGCATATTTTGTACTGGTTTTAACGTACGACAAAAGATGCTTTTGTGTTACCAAATATTGCGTTGAAAAATGTCTGTTTTCAGATTTCATAACAAATGCATGCCCAGACCCAGCACAATGCACTTTTTCTCGTAAATTCGTCACTGTATAAGTAAACGGTTTCTCATTGCTACGATTACAATGTTCAACGCATTTGCTTTGTTAATCTATGTGAATACATATTATTAAATGAAGTCGCTGTCCGCGTCTGTCTGTTTCTTAACTTCTTCTAAATTACTCAACGGCTTTTGGTACAGTAATGGAAAGAGCTATAAATGGGGAAAATCTGTGTATGTAAGGCGCAAAAAAAATACTTCCGTGCGAATCTGGAGGCATTAGACAAAGAAATTAGAAATAACTATACAAACAATTGAATTACTTAAATGACGAAAAAAATTTAAGTATCAGTATGATGTGGTAGGGCGGTATATCCAGCCAGTGGTCGACAAAAAAATTCAAGTACATAAGATTTCAGCGTATAACGCTTCATTGTTTTGCAAATCCATACTATGAATATTACAAATGTGAAAGTAACTCTGTATGTCTGTTACCTTTTTACGCCTAAACCACTAAACCGATCATCGTGAAATTTTGCATAGACGTTGTCAGGGATGCAGGAAAGGACATGGGGTACCTTTCATCCAGAAGAAAGTACTGTTCCCAAAGGATCATCTAACGCCTGGCTAAGCTATAACTGCAATAAAAATGTTAGGCGTTACATTGTTTATACCTATATTTAGTCAGACGTTATTTTTGATTTTTCAACGCAGGCGAAGCCGCGGGCACCAGCTAGTATTATTACATAAATGCGAAAGTGAGTTTGTTCTTTTGTTACACATTATCTTAATTTGCATCAAAAACTTAAAGCCCATTCTATATATACAGAGATATATCACGTAAAAGGTGTATAATATAATGTTATGAAAATAAATAAACGCTCTCTGGAATGTTTTTCTCGCAGTTAAAACACACAAAAGCATAAGTGCTTTACTCATTTCGGCCGCCCAGTTTTTACAGCGGAAAATAGGTACTGTCCCATTAACATTTCGATTAAACTGACTCAAAAAACAATACAAATAGCTAAAAAGAAATAAATAGAATAGTTGCATTTTATTTTATGTCTTGTAATAAAATATGATAACAGCATTCCGTTAATACATATTATATAATGGTCAGCATTACATAGGCGTTCTTACATTGTGCTCTTGAAAATATTGATGTGTATCTATCTTCAGGCTTGAGTTCAAATATAAATGGCTCTGAGTCTAGACGTAATAATTCATCGTGGTTTGCGCTTGTAGCCCCAATTAGAAATACATATATGTACATAAAATTATATGTAGATTACGACTATTTATGGGCTGAGGAAACTATAAACAAATTCGAAATTTATTTTCTCTTATTCAATTATCTGTTTGCATGTTTTTTCTTCTAAAGTACCTACGTAACAAATTATGATAAAATTTGGAAAATACTATAGACAATTGGAAGCTTCCATTTATTAAATTTATGATATAATAAAATAAGACACATTAATATATAACCCCGTTGGATAAGTGGTTAGGGTGCTTGCCTTAACGTACTGTTCTAGGGTTCCGGGTTCGATTCCCGGCAGGGTCAACTTTGGAAATCAATTTTTCAAAGTTGGCTCTGGTCTGGATCTGAAAAATAGTGGTAGGGCACAATGCGTTTCGCGCAGTCATTTGGGCAGCCCTTCTGGTGACAGTAACCACCTCCTTACAGAAGACCACCGTGAAATAACAGCAGGTGTGCTGTTGTATTTCTGTGAGTAAGGAATGCCAGAATCCATTTCCCTAACCCTTCCTATCCCCCCTATCCTTAATCCTACTGTAGTCAGCAGTGCACTTGCAGCACCTGTGACGTTGCTTGCGTTATAGGCGACGGTAGCCACCTACCATTAAGTGGACCGTTAGTCTTTCTGCCGATTTTAACATAACGCTGTGTACCTATGTGTAGGAGATGATACCGACGGTTGAGCGAGCTCACCCAGAAGATGCCTATTCACTCTAACCTTTTGGGTTGTATGAGCTCAGAAATACAGACGCCGCCGGCAGGGAGTTCCAATCCTTAGCAGTACGCATTATAAAAGATGTTTTAAAGCGCTTGGTGCGAATTAGAGGGATTTCGACAAGGTAAAGATTTTAACCAGCCGTACGTCTGCAGATCCGATAGAAGAAAGGGGAAGGCGGTATATGATCTCATGCAGCTCCCGAGCACACTCTCCTAAGTACATCTTATAGAATATGTACAGACAGGCAATTTGCGTACATGTGCTTTTCTGTTAACTTCGTCTAAACCACCGAATAGACATTGATAAGGTTTTCACTAATGAAAAGAGCGATAAACGAGAAAGATTATATAAAAAAGGTATATAATTTTCAGAAAAAGATTACATTCGTGCATAACCTAAGGCGGGCCACTTGTTACAAATAATGTGAAACACAATAGAGATTCATACATGTATAAATATACACATTTAATTCGAAGCGGATTACACTGAGCGTTTCGCATTACGATGCACGAGAAAAACATTCTTGACTCTGAGACGGTTAATTTATTCCTAACTTATCCTTATTTGAATAACAAAGACAAGACGGATTGTTCGACAATGGTATTAGATTATACATAGGATCATTTCACTTTTTGACTTAAAGCATTATCCTTCTACTTTTAAAGTGGGAGTAAATATCTTTAGTTATTATCTTTATTTAAGACATTGATTACTCCCACTTACTCCCACTTTACTCCCACTTCACTCCCACTTCACTCCCACTTCACTCCCACTTACATTTCCATTTATCAAAAGAACTTCTTTAATCCCAACTAATATTATAAATGTAAAATTGAGTTTGTATGTTTTTTGTTTGTTACGCTTTCATGACTCAACTACTCACTTTTTCATGTTAAGATCGGCAGATAGGCTGACGGACCACTTGATGATAGGTGGCTATCGTCGCCTATAATACAAGCAACGCTGAAGCTGCTGCAAGAGCGCTGCCGACTATAGTAGGATTAAGGATGTGGTATTAGGAGGGGATAGGTAAATGGGATAGGGATATGCATACGGAATACAGAAAAGGACATAGGCTACCTTTCATCCAGAAAAAGAGTACTGTTCTCGAGGAATCATCTGAAAATATGAAAATTTATCAACACAAACATATGAGCAATAAATATACGTATTGAATAAATTATTGCTGCTATATATTATTGTCAAGCGTTGATTTCTTTATTTTTCAACATTTAAAAAAGAGGAGCGCGGTCGATCATGTTAAAGAAAATTTAGATATTAAATTATCTAGATATTAAGATATTAACAAGGCCATAACAATAATAACTAAAATACATAATTTTCTTTTTAATACCTATTTAAAATACTTACATATTATAAAAATAACTAATATAGAACTAATTTTATATTAGTTCCGGTGAGTGAGTAAGGGATGCCAGAGCCCATTAATCCCTTATACTTAATCTTTCCACGGTCTGCAGCTAACACCATAGTATTAATTCATATATATCAATACAAAAAGCTGAGTTCTAATTTTATGGAGTTTTAAAAATAATAAGACTTTACAAAAACTACAATTAAGTATTACTAGATGATGTTTTCATTATTTATTAATATGATACTGAGTTAATTATAAAGCTTTAGATTTATTGATTACCCTACCCTCTAAAACCTTGATTATCAACATTAAATTAAAAATTATTTTAATTTGTATTCGTAAAAGTTTTGTTTATTTATGCCATTGGAACCCAAGTAGATGTTATTGATTATTGGTCATGTTACCCACTAGGTCCAGTAAGTCGAACTCTCGGCTGCTGACGCGAAAGTCACGGGTTGAAATCCAGGTAAGGACCGTCGTTGAAATTCAACCAATTCGCAGTAAGCAAGTCCATATCTCTTCACATTGAGAAGAAGCCTGTTTGTAGCAGTATTAAAAAATATCAAATAATATGTAAATGTGTACAATTTCACATATTTGAAACATGTATCATTTCATGTATCTTTTTTTTAATAAAGAAATCCTTTTTTAATAACAAATTGAAGTTTTCAAGTGAATAAATTGCCAAGGTAAAATACTCTGTTTTTATAATAAGGAAGTCCAAACATCCCTCAACTGCTCAGGCACTTGTCGGCCCCGTTTATTTCGATTTAATTTAATCTCTCTTCTAAGTAAGGACACTTAGGTCTTTGCTTTATCGACTAATAAGAAACTTAATCACATGCTAAATAGATGTGTACTTATAGGGCCGTTGTATGCAAATTTTAATCCTCTGCAACTTTAATGAGTCTCTTCAATTATGTGCAATGGCGAAACATTGATACGATGACGCAAGATGAATGTCATCATGCATCATTAGTCAGGAAGCTTTTAGCGATGGATCTTTATACGATGAGTAATCTCCTCTAAGACGTATTATATTGAGTTTGTTAAAAGAGTCCTTATAAATAATAGTAATAAAGTAAATTCGGTCATTATTGTCCCGTTAGTCTCTATCTAAATGGCTGGATTAGGGGATAACGCTTATATTATCACAAGATTCCTTAATTTACAGTTCTGAACTATCACAGCCGGATAATAGTGCAGAATTATTGTATTATTTTGATATTAAATTATTTTATTGAATACTAGTTCGTGCCCGCGAATTCATCTGCGTTGAAAAATGAAAAATATAACACCTGAGAAACGTCTGACATCTTTTTCGCTGTGACGACGATGGAACCACCTCTGTTGACGACAGTGGCGCCCAATTTTTTTTTATATATTTGAGATGATTTTTCCAGGATAAAAGTATCCTATACAATAATCCAGGTAATAAACTATCTGTGCCAAATTCCATCCAAATCTGTTTAGTCGTTTCTGCGTTAAGAGTAACACATCCTCACAAACTTTCGTATTGATAATATTAGTAGAATATTTTAATTAATAAAACGAGACAATCGCACAAGGTGTTTGTAAAATATAAAAAAAAAGTTTTTTGGGAAATCTTGGTTACATCAAGTCTTGTACTATTTTTTGCGTTGCTTAGTTTAGCATTGCAGTTGAACCGACATATGTAGATAGCAAAGCCTTTATGTTATATTTTTTGAAACTAGAGAATCACAATTCACAATATATGAAGACCTCATATGTTTTTTTGCTATCCGCAAATTTATCTTATTTGAGTTTGACATTTTTTGTATTGACTTAACACCATACAAAAGAAGTGAAACGCTAACTAGAAAATTCAAAAACTCACCATAGGCTTTCTATTATCGTTATTTTTCATGAAATGACTAAAAAATTAAATTAAGTCAAACTTAATTTTATTGACGGTAATATGCTGAAGATAAAGTTAAGTAAATTATTAAAGTTTAAAATTTAAAACAAGAACAATAGGTAACACAACCGAGATTTCGTGGTTACCAACGTCTATGTCAGTTCCAATATTTTTTAATTTAAATCTTACTTTGTGCCGCATGTAAAACATAGGTATTGTATAATATTGTTGTATCCAAATATACAATCGAGGGACAATAATCGATGTAAGTCTTATGAGTCAGTCGTGACTCATAAGGACTGTATGCCTTATGACTGTACACTTGTGCCAATATGTCTGTTGCTATTAAGTTACCAGTTAAGTTATACGATATGTACTCAACCGGAATCCCAGGAGGTACACGTAGCATAACTTAATATAATTTATATTAAAGAAAAATATAAACATACACAACTTGTGTGGTGGCAATGAAAACCCTGCTTTACGAGTCTTATTTTTTTTTTAAATTAAAGATAGGTTTGCTCTTGACCAGCATCTATCCATGTAGAAAGCGATGATGGAGCGAGCTCACGTAGAAGATACCTATTCACTCGAACCTTGAAAAGATTTGGGTTGTATGAGCTCGGAAATAAAGACGCCGGCAGGGAGTTCCATCGGCAGTTGTGCTGTTGTGTTTCATTGCACGAGTAAGACATACAAGACAATTGCCCACTTCCATTTTCCCACATCTTTGAGATCTTTATCTATATCTAAGTATACATATTATAAAATAAAGTCGCTGTCCGCTTCTGTCTGTTTCTCCGCTAAATTCTTATAAAACGCCTAAACGATTTTGATACAGTTTTCACTAATGGAAAGAGCGATAAACGAAGAAGGCTTGTGTATTTAATTTGCAAATTAAAATTTCATCCATACGAAACCGGAGGCGGATCGCTAGTGTAGCTTATAAAGTTATAATTTGTTCCAAAGTGTTGCTTGTGCTTCTAAAGACGGTAACTTCCTACAATTAAATGGACTGTAAGCCCGTCTGCGACCCTTTATTATAAAAACATAATACCTAGCTTTAATTAAATTTTCACATTGAAAGATAGCTTGGTCTTAGTATTTTTTTTATTTATTAAAAATGGATTTGCTCTTAGCCAACATCTAGCCGTATAGAGAAGATGAGGCCGAAGATGGAGCGACCTCACCAAGAAGATGTCTAATATTCACTTGAACTTTGAATAGATTTGGGTTATATGAGCTCGGAAACACAGACGCCGGCAGTTCCAATCCTTAGCAGTGCGCATTATAAAAGATGTTTTAAATCGCTTGTTTATAATCGCTTTTAATAACTGTATCAAACAAGACAGTACACGCCTTTAAAATAATGAAATATATAAAATTTGAATACTTAAATGTTTTAATATAACTTAAAATATTCTGACGGTGTCCCAAATATTTTAGAGTCCATTAAGGACACTTCACTGGCGTTACACGTCACGTCCTGTCGAGTCGTCAATGCCATTATAAAGTTTTCACATTAAGGTTATACCTTTAAGCTCTAGAAGGGAAAGTGTGTAAATTACCATCAATTTAGATATAGAATTGGAGCCTTGTTTCTAGTAACAATATCTGCATTTTTATTACTTAATATTAGCACTTTTTATCTAAATATAACCACACATTTATTTTCACTGAACAAAGTTCATTATTTGTATTGACTGTATGACTACCTGTGTCCCGCGTTTTCACTCGTCGGTTAGATTAAACCAGAGTTTTTCAGACTTTTTTTCTCGACTTTCAAAATTTAGCTGGTTCCGGTGGACCCCTTGCGGCTACATTTCTACCATATTCCCAAAACTCGACAAAAATGTGAAGATTAGATCTAACTATGGAAATTTGGGTTGCGGCTGAGTTCTAACCACGAATGGGGAGTTTTCTAAATGAAATAAGTGAGAATTGTTGGATGAGTGGCAAGGGTGCTTGCCTATCGTCTCAGGGGCCCCGGGTTCGATTCCCGGCGGGGTCAACTTTGGAAATTTTAATGAAATTTTCAAAATTGACTCTGGTCTGCATTTGAAAAGTAATGGTACAGCACACTGCGTTTCGCAGTCATTTGGGCAGCCCGCCTGGCGGCAGTAACCACCACCTTACAGAATACCACCGTGAAATAACAGCATATACGTGCTGTTGTGTTTCAGTGAGTGAGTAAGGGATGCCAGAGCCCATTTCCCTGTTCCCTCCTAATCCCTTATCCTTAATCCCATTGTAGTCGGCAGCGCACTTGCAGCAGCTGTGGCGTTGCTTGTGTTATAGGCGACGGTAGCCACCTACCATCAAGTGGACCGTCAGCCTGTCTGTCGACCTTAACATTAAAAAAAATGGTCACGCCCACGTAGACCCCCATCGAGTCTCCCGTGGATTCCTGGAGTCCACCTGGACCACTTTGGGAACTAAGGGTTTAAACTGATAAAGGCACATTTCGACTCTTCTAAATAATGCTAGTTTCTTTTCGGGCAGTCGCTCTCGTCAACGCGTCGCCCGCAAGCGCTATTCCTTGTTCGTTTCTTTTCATTTTTTTCTATGTCGTTTTCTATGGTCTAAGGTTTTCTAAGGATTACAACGTGATGAAAACCTACAAACTCTTTCAAGACTTGGGCTATCTCATCTATTTTTTTTTAATCCGACTGGTAGTTTTATAATAGAGTTTAAACAAAAAAACTCTTTAGCTTTATTACATTTGTATAGATGTTATGTATGCAACCTAGAAGGCTCTATCTTGGTTCATATATTTTAAGTAGGTGTATAGGTATTAGGTACATACATATTATTCGACACGTAGCAACAAAGTTAACATGAGATCCTGTCAGCTTTGATGTTTCCTAGTTATCCTTTGATGTTTTGATGTGTGCAAATTGGTCTTTACGACGTAGTTGTTAAAGATCATGTTCGGATCGTGGCGTCGAGGTGACGTCATCGTTCATTACGACCGCCCTAATCGCGTCGGTTCCAGACGCCTAGCCACGCCCATCTAAGGGTACACAGTCGTTAGACATATTTAATGATATGAAAATCGTTGCTTCACAGTCTAGTACACGTTAGTAAACAAATAAAGGGAAGCTTGAGACCTTCAATTGAACTTCGTATTGAACATTCTAACTAATACTCATACTTTTTATTCAGATATTTCAAATTTACATGTGTCAAATATGAAGAATACATCTAAAAGGCACACATATGAGGCGCACTTATGAGGTAAAATATAATATAATCTAAATTTCATGTTCGCCCAAATATAAATGAAAATGACTGGGGCCACAAAATTCCCTTAACAATCCATAGTTTTAAACTGATTAGTTATTTTGCCATGATTCGAAAATTTACTGAACGAATTATTGTATCATTGTAGATTTGCCGTCTGCACCTATCAATTCGGCTTGCTATGTTTTAGCCACTAGTTAGCCATATCTTTTTTAAATAATGGATTATCTGGCGCTATAGATTTAGCCTACTAGAATTAGCCTTGAGCTTAGACTAAATTATTAAACTGGGAACTTTTTGGGGAACTGGGAATTTTTCTAATGTAATTAAATTAAATTGTGTCAGCAATTATTTTCATCATTTTCATCATCACCAACAGACGAAGCGCACAACTAGCCACAGCCAGTTTCCACTATTTTCTCGCGATTATTGGTATAACTTTAAATAATCTAATGGGCCGTCCAGCATAGTGTCTATCGATATTTGGCCAACACTCGATAATCTTTCTTCACAATAATATCGGTTATATACGGGATATGTAACCTGTCCATTGTCTCTTTAGTGTCCTAATTCAGCCTTAAAGGAAAATCCAGAGCAAATAGGCCTGTGCAACACCAATAAGATAATAGGGCGGCAGGCTATTATAGGGTAGATGATGGCCACCTTCACTTATATAGGTACGCGCTTATGGAATGCAAGTGTAGCATTCTCTGGTAAGTTAGGGAAGTTAAGAAAGAAAGAAAGACAGTGAGAAGAAAGATATAACATTGCTTATATGTTTACTCCGAAAACATTGGATTATTCCAAATTGGTAAAATTTCGACGGTTCTCACAAAGGTCGAACTAAAAATACACACAATTTTAAAATATCCTAATTGCTATACGGAAGTTATCCATATCGTAATTTATTTTGTGGGAAACAACAACGAAAAATCTGTATTCTAAAAAATCTGTTAAAATTTTCCTCGAGATGACTTTAACGTTGCGGCCTTTTTTGTTGGTTGGACTAATTAACTTTCGCTACGGGTCCTTTTATCGTTTACGAGAATGATGAAGGAGCCTAAAAGCCACGGTCGACATTTCACTTATCTCACAATTAAGGGTGTAATTTTGTTGGGACGCCATAACTTACAGTGCGTGGTTATTATCTTTTTTCAATTCTTTACAAAGCTTTACATCATTCTGTGGCCAATATAGGTCAATAATATCTCTCTCTTTTTATCTTGTAATGTGTCTTTCACTAATGAGTGTTGTTAGTCATATACAATGTACTCTTCCCGATTTTTTTACAAGGCTGCCGTTGAATTCTGATCTGCTCCCCGACGGGTATTAAGTGTGGTGTGTTTTGTCCGCTCCTTTTTCTTTGATAAATAAAAGAACGAAAAGTTCGTATCTGGTATGTTTTATTATTCAGCCCAATAATTTATAAACCCTTTAAAAAGTGAAACTTCTCATTGTTTTAATTCCATTTTACCTCAAACTCTTTCTTAGATAGGGCTTGGAAAAAGTTGGAGAAAGCTTACACCTTTAGATATTCGTAGAGATATTCATGAAAACAAAATTATTTTTTTTCTATTTAACTTTAACAATTTATGCATATATGTTACCTGAGATATGGAATAAAATTTTTATTATTAACTGGTAGTGTTTTGTTATATGACACAATATTTTATTAGGTCTTTAAACAGTGAAACGTCTTATCCTTTTTTTTTATTAAAGATGGGTTTGCTCTTGACTAGCATCTATCCATGTAGGAAGGATGAGGCCGACGATGGAGCGAGCTCACCCAGAAGATGCCTGTTCACTCGAACCTTGAAAAGATTTGGGTTATATGAGCTCGGAAATACAGATGCCGGCAGGGAGTTCCAATCCTTAGCAGTGCGCATCACAAAAGATGTTTTAAAGCGCTTGGTCCGAATTAGAGGGATTTCGACAAGGTGAGGATGGTAACCAGCCGTACGTCTGCATGTCCGATAGAAGAAAGGGGAAGGCGGTATGATCTCATGCAGCTCTCGAGCACACTCTCCGAAGTACATCTTATAGAATACACACAATGCACACCTCTTTTACTAATACTTTAATATATTAATGTATTTTACTGTTTTAATTACTGTCCAGTTATTACAAAATACAAATTTTACAGAATGATATCTATATCAAACAATAACATTGTAGTGTATGCGTTTATTTACTCTTTGCTACAAACATAAACAAAGTAAAAGCACAAATGGACCGAATTTTACATATTAAATTAATATTTAATAACCAGCTGAACCCGCAATTTCGTACGCGTGGCATACTCGTACGTTATAGCGTGTAACTTAATTTGTTTGTTGAATTGTACCAGATTGGAATGAAACCAACACTAAATGTTATGGGAAACTTGCTACAATACATTAGTGAAAACTTGTTTCTAAGATTAGCGTGCACAAACGCACACAAACAGACAAAAATTCTAAAAACTATTTTTATTGACCTCGGTGACATAAGTACAACGTGTACAAATTGTTTTTTTTTAATCATTTAATGTACAGATACGGCTCGTTTACGATTTTATTATATGTATAGATAATAATTTTAGCATTTTATTGTTAAAATCTAAACTCTTGTTGTTTGCTTTAATGTTGACTTCTTAAGACAATGGACCTGGCCCCTATCGATCGATCTTTTGGCTTTATTAAAAATCTCTATTACTCAGCGTGTAGTAGTTTTCCTGTAGACAATAATTGCAAAACTTTTTTTATAAGGTATTTATATGTCTTTATATACTTACAAATTTGATATGGAAATTGTTTTACGACTATCGAGGGATCAAGTCTAGAACGGTATGAGAAAATATTTCTTAATGAAAAGCGTGAAGATGATCTAGCGATGGCTTTAACAGAATGATTCCATAATTCCATAATGATTGACTCCTATAAAATATTTTTACGACTAGCTATGCAACGTTTTGGAAAAAGCGTTGGCGCCGGCCGAAAGTCTCGAACGTCCCATCCTATCGATGATAGCCACGCTCCTTCCCGACTAGTGTCAAAGGAAATTGGTCCTTATGTTTACAACATAGAGTTTACATTTGAACAGAAATAGTATTCCCGAACTTTCAATGGCTTGTTTACGATGTTGTTTTGATTTTCTAGAAAATTGATCGATCTTTTGGCTTTATTAAAAATCTCTATTACTCAGCGTGTAGTAGTTTTGTTGTAAACCGTTGTAACCATTTTGTTTGTAAACCAATTGTTTCATTCCAATCGGTTTACAAACAAAAAAGTTCTAGAAATGTGTTGTTGATTTATTATGTGTATAAAATAGTTGATACAGCTAGTAATGGACATGTATATATGTTATTAAAAGATATCTTTCGGAGTTCGGAGTTCGCGACTCTTCGGAGTTTTGCAAAGTTATCTGCGACAGTGAACCGGCGACACATTAAGGGAATTATTGATAACTTTTGGTAAATTTAACGGTTTCATCGGACAAGTTTAGTGATTTTGGAAGTCATCTTGGTTTGTGAAAATAAATCGTTCGTTTCGCCCTTACACGGCATTTTAACTCACCCCGCACGTAACTATATATTTATTGTTTATAAAAGGTGGCAATCAGGCTGACGGTCCTTTGATGGGATGTGATTATCGCCGCCTAAGAGGGTGCAGGTGCGCTGCTACTCTGCAGGAATTTGATTACGGCACGCTTAAAACTTACATTTTCATAGATAACGGTTTACCTCTATCAACGAATATAAGCCGTTAGACAAATCCTAATATCCGTAAGTGACGCAAACCATCAGGAAAAATCCCGCCAGTACAGTCCGCACAAAAAGCAGCGTGAAACAAAACGTTTCGTATCAAAGCACAATAGCTCGCCACCCATTCCACCCAACTCCACCTTTCGGCCCCTTCTGTGACCCCCACAACTTCCCGCACCCCACAATGGTCTGTGAGCGGCGTCTAATGAGAAGCGTCGAGTCCTAAAATTTGGCGCCAACTCGATCTCTCAAGTGCACACTGAGTGCCCGAGAAGATAGGAAACTGGGACATCATATCCTTTGCTCTTATTGATTTGAGTCTACACTCCATTACAAACAATCGGTTGGTGACAAATCCTTAAATCCACTGTCAAATAGGGATATTGTTGGATTTTTGTGATTCCATTTCAAAAGCTGTTGGACCCGTATTGAGAAATTGATATTAATTTTTATACAATATTTAACATTTATTTATTTATTTATGACTTATAAGTTAAATTTTTAAGTTGTAATGTGCCTATATAAACGAAATGACAAGTGTAAGCATAGTATAGTTTCTATATATTTATAAAAGAAAGGCGTGTTAGTTATACCAACGGCTAGACCGATTTTTATGATCTGTTTGTTGATTTTGTGTCCGCCCCAAATAGCAAAATAACATAAAAACAACTGAAATATTCACGAAAAAATAAATTGTCTCACTGACTCATTCCAGATTATTCTGTCAGTCAAAGTATATAAAAAAGAAAGTCGTGTTAGTTACACCATTTATAACTCGAGAACGGCTGTATCGATTTTTATAATCTTTGATTTGTTGAATTTGCCTCCGCCCCGAATAGCAGAATAACTATTAAAAGAACGGAAAAATTGTGACGTAAATTCATTTTCACTTTATACTCACTTTGTATGAACGAGTTTTTAATCTGAGGCGGTACGAAGACACCAAGTCAACTAGTAGAGACTACGATTCTCTTGATAAGATCTACGATTTCGTAAGGTATCTACGATATTCGTAGCATGTCTACGATATTTGTAGCATATTGCACGTTTGCGGTACTCGTAGCACGTCTGTGACACTTTTAGCTTGTTTAAGAAAACTCGTAGTTTGCACAATTCGAAATCCAAAATCAAACATTTTTTTTTCTTCGTGATAAATCATCTAATATTTTTTATGTAACGTTCGTGAGGCTGTCTGACGGTCTACTTGATAGTAGATGATTATCGTCGCCTATAACCAAGCAACGCGACAGGCGCTTTAAGTGACCTGCCGACCATATTAGGAGCTCCCCTTAAGTATAAGGGAAGAAATAAGGAAACGGGCTCTTGCATCCCTTACTCTATAACCGAAATACAAAAGCACACTTATTGTTATTTCACGGAGGTCTTCTGTAAGGGAGTGGTTACTGCTGCCAGACTGACTGCCAAATGACTAAGAAACGCAGTAAATATATTTTTTATTTCACTTTAATATCCACTAACGTGAAAAATAATTACAAGTCGAAATAACAAATGAAAAGAAAGTAATTGACTGCATTTTTATTGGCAATACAGAACGTTATCTTAGTTATTAATCGACATTTTGAATGTTGATTCATCAATTTTACTTGTAAGTTTACATTACTAGCACTTCAAATGGAAACATCGGAATCGTATGCAATTAAATAGCCATTAGACTACTCAGTGTTACCAAGTCGTATAGTAGTGATCTATTAAAGGTCTATTTAAAGTTAAAAATTACAATCGATAATGAAATTGGATCATGTGATTGAAGTACTACTACTACACTATTCTATAGACAAATAATGTATCGAAACTATTATTATAAAGAGGAGTTTATTTGTATTAGGAGTCTATTTGTTTCTTTGTTTATTTGTATTGGGTAAACTTCAAAACTAAGAACCTTTTTTAAAATACTTCATAGATAAATCTAACTATGATTCCGTATTTCTTTTTTTTTTTTTTTTCAATAAAAGTGAGTTTTTAGTTACATATTTTTACAAATATAAATGTAGCAGGAAGGAATGTCGACACTGTGCTTGGAAGCAAAACGCTTAGGTTAGGTATTGTTACTATATTTTAACATTGGTGAGCGCCAACATATAATCTCTGAATAAGTTAAATTAAATAGGTGCTTAATTAAATAGATCAAATAATTAAATAAATTAAATAGATCCTTAAATTCAGATACCCAATGTGCACATAGGGTATCTGAATTTAAGGAGGGCGATTTTAGCGATTTTAGAATCTACTAAAATCTTATTTAGGCGTGATGGAAATAATAATGCAGCTATGCGGAAGTAGCTCTCTGTATGTCACTGCAAAAGCACTGAAACGATAAGTGTATTTATATGTTTTAAACGGGGGAAGTCGTTAGTAAAAGCTAGTGAAGGCTATAAATAAAGTCGGGATATATAGATACTTAAAGACAAGACATCTCTTATAGAGACGTATAACCATAGATTTTGCTTAACAAATTTTAATAAAATTTTACAAAAATGTAGTTTATACATCAGAATGATGCGTGACTATAATTTGTAAACTCGAATGAACTCGCGGAAAAAACTAGAAACTAGTGACAAATTCTTTTGAACTAAAATTATAAATATTCTATACCTAAATAAATAAATTCTGAATTCAATTTACTAACGCGTTCGGGATTGTAGCCTTTTACGAGTAATTACATTCAAGGTTAAGCACTTTGAAGCCCCAAATATCAAAGCTAAGATGAAACATCACAGCTGCTCTTTTAATTCTTTCTTTTTGGTAAAAACAAAAGGCTTTTTCTAGCGGACCTTTTGGTTTTTCTTTGTTAATAGTTCCCTTTTATGTTTTTTACAAAGCACATTTCCGATTCTTGTGAGCTTTCGTGTTTTTTTTGCGGTATTAACTTGAAATTAATGGCAATTATTGAAGAGGATAAATGTTAAATTTCTTTTACTATCATTTAAAGGATGTAGACTAAATTTGCAAATTTAGCGTTAATAAGTGTCGTGCGGCTTAACAAGCTTCGATAGAGATGATCTCATTAATTGTATTTGTATATCCGTTTATTGTATCGCCATTAATTACTATTCGCCATATAGGTATATATCTATAAGTTTTATTACAGAATATAATTAGATAACATTTGCAATCCCGCATTCCACGGGTTTCCGCATGTCATTGTGACCTGCAGAATTCCCGCATTTGTGCGGTTTTTTTTGTACAAATATTGTTTTTTTGTCTAATACTGGCTGGTGCCCTCGACTTCGTCCGAATGAAGAATGTAGCGCCTGAGGAAATTTGTAAATTCAATATAACGCCTGACATCTGTATTGCTGTTATATATTTGCCAGGCGTTAAATCTTTATTTTTAGATATCTGGTGCCCGCGACTTTGCCAACGTGGAATATATAGCCTATATCCATCCTCAAAGCCTATTGTAACTATTGGTGAAAGATTTTTTAAATCTGATGAATACCTAGTTTTCAAGAATACCTCAAACAAAAATTCATACAAACCTCTTTTTACCTCTTTATAATAATAGGTAGAAGTGGAGAGGTCATGTCTGTAGTCCCATAAGAAATAAGCTTGCGGACAAGACAATTTTTCTTTCAATATATTACGTATCTAATTTATTAGATACGTAATATTGTTTATAACTGTAAAATAAACGATATTAAAGTTATTAACTTATTAATTAGTTAGTAACTTATCAAGTAATATTTAATTAATTAAGTTATTAATTAAATAACTATATTACTTGACTTTAATAACTGTCGATGGAATCGATCTTTTAACTAGTTTCTGAATTTATTTTTTTCTTAGATATTCATAAATTCAGTAATAGAAGTACTTTAAGAAGATGGAGATATGATGTTATTAACTTATGATTCTTAATGTAATAAACATAGTTTTTAATTTTCTAATGCTTACCTTTTTTAAATAACAAGAATTATTTAAATTGGTCACTTGGTTAATTACACAATAAAAGCATTTACATTTTCATTTATAAATACAAATTTAAATCTCTTGCGGGAATTATAGCGGGATCTCGCTGTAAGGGCGAATTTACAGAGTATTTCCAGATTTAAAAAAAATGTGCGGGATTGCAAACCCTAATGAGCACGTACATACTTTAAGCCTTAGCCTGAAAGCGTATACCTTATCATCATTTCCTACATTGCACTATCTCACCCAAATAGTCAAAATTATGAATGGAATGAAATGAATAATAAATTATGCCTTAAATACAGACAATACATAATAATTCATAAGCCCAAGACGATCATAAAATTTGTTTAGCCCCATCTGTCTACGTTTCTCGTTTTGTTTGTTAGACAATTGGTCTGAAGAAGTAATTTAAGAAAACTGGTGAATGTATGGAACTACGTAAATCGTAATTTTCATACGATAGTAGCATTAAATCACATTTCAGTGTCTGTTTCATGTAAAACCGATACTTATGTTTGCAGAATTTATGTTTCGACAAATCATAACTATTACCTGTTTCGAACTATAAAATATTAATTTTTGTGTTTATTAGATTACAGAGTTTGTCGGTGTTTTAATGATATGATAACTTCATTATCTCTGTGAAACGTGCATACAAATTATACATACACCCACGATTTCCCCATTCATGAATCATGAAACACACATAGCATTAAAGGCTGTCCTCCCACACATTGCGTCACCACTGCAATAACTCGCATAAAAGCTCTCCCTAGATAATATAATAAGAGACAGAGTGCACACAATATTGTATGTTCGTTAGCATAGTTATAGCGGCAATGTAACGTAATATCAACGTAAATTACTTGGGTCGGTAGAAGCTATAATACAAAACATTATAACTTGGGCTTATGAATTTCATAAGCTATCTACAATTTTTATTTCTTTTAGCAGCTGATCGCTTTTGATATCGCGTTAAACTGTTTTTGCAGTACATCTTTTCAATTTTTGAAACCAATAATACTTGATCACAATCAAAACGAAGTTGTATTACAACTGGATTATTGTATTATGAGACTAGCGGCCGGGTGGACATAATTTCTTTTAAAATTTTGGTATAAACGTAGAGTAAATGTATTTTTAGTCGTGGAAAACGGCAATTTTGTATGTAGGGGGCGGGGGGGGGGGGTAAAGGGCCGAGATGGAGGGAGATTGAAGTAACCTTATGTTACTCACTGATAATATAACTTTCTATGGGTGAAAGAATTTTTGAAATCGGTCCAGTAGTTTTTGAGTTTATTCATTACAAACATACAAAAATACATATATTATTACTCTTCTCTTTTTATATTATTATTAGTATAGATTAAAAGGAGACCTAAACTGCAAACATCTAACTGTTAATAGCCATATTAAATAAATAATTTCAATATCACGAATCATAAAAAGTCATGTCATGAAAAGTCTGCTATAACAGGTATAATCAAGTAGGATATACTTAATCATATTAATGGGCCAATAAGTTCGTTTATTATCTAATTAATATGATTAAGTACACTGGATTTGTATAAATGGCTCATTTCAATTGTGGCAAGGCACCACTACGTTGCGCAATCCTAAACTGGGTTGTACGTCTTGCGACAGTAACATCTTCCTTATAAAGTCTGAGAGATGCCTTCTCATTCCTATCGTACCAAAGTCAAAGCTAGCGTTGTTTGTGTCAATAGGCGAAGATTATCAGCTGCCATGAAGTGGACGGTAAACCTGATTCCTAAACTTTATATAAAAGAAGAAAAAAAGTCTATAATAATATATACATACTAGCTGACCCAGCAGACGTTGTCCTGCCCAAACCCGATAATAATTCTGTAACCCGATTGTCAAAGTGTCAAAGTCAAAGTGACGCGACACTTCACGTCAATGAACGACGACGGTTAAATTATTTGGATATTGTTCATACAAAAACACTAAAATTGCGATTAAAAATTGTGTGAAAAATACTTTACGACATATTCTCAAACCTACCAAATATACAAAAAAAAATCATAAAAATCGGTCCAGCCGTTTCGTAGGAGTTCTGTTACAAACATTGTGACACGGGAATTTTATATATTAGATTATTAGAGCAATAATTTTACATATTATTACTCTAACAATATGTAACATTTAAACAAATACTCAGTATAAATAGCCAATCATTTATAATCGGTTTGCAAATGCCCATACAACCAATGTCTAATTGTATCGTAGTAATCGAATCGTTGCTAATCGAATTAATATATATTCGATTTGATTGTATTCGGGCGCTCATGACACTATCCGGTAATGAATACATATTGTTAGTGTTCCATTGTGAAATAAATCTACTCAAATGCAAGTTAGGACATCACATTAGATTCGAACGGTGTAGGGAAAATATTTAAATACATTTTTTAAGAGAAAGTGTAGCAGATATAATGAGGATCCATTGGATCCTAAGTGGCACCAGGGGGTAAAGCCGTACTGTCGAGCTAGATAGATAAAATAAAGAGTAAAGGATAACGGTCCACGTATTGTAGTTTCGCAGTGGTATTCTCTAAAGGAGTGTTCGCTATCGCCAGAAGAGTTGACGAGTTTGTGACTACGAAACACCCTGTGTCCAACCACTACTTAAAAACGTAGCTCGTTTTACGTTAACTTTCGTTAAGATATAATTTAAAATTATCACACATACTTGTCTTTTTAGAAAATCGTGGACAATTCTTTCGGTAATTATTTAATACTAGCTGAACTCGGCCACGCTTCGCTGCGGCCCATACGGCGGCGGGGCGGCGCGGCGCGGCGGCGGCGGCGTGCGCATGGGGCGCGGGGTAATGGACACTGCGTATACATATATAATACTATTTATCGTAGCGTGATGTTATATAGCCTATCCTCGATAAATGGACTATTGAAAAACAAAAAGAATTTTTCAATTCGAACCAGTAGTTCCTGAGATTAGCGCGTTGAAGTAAACAAACTCTTCAGCTTTATAATATTAGTATAGATGTGAACATATTATTCAAACTTCAAGATAATTTTAAAACTAAAAAGGATTATAATAATTTTACAAATCAAGAAGATGTAGAGATATTAATTATCAAATTTATTTATGAACAACGAACTAACGATAAGCTTTCACTTTATTCCTTAGCTTGCCTACGACATCTTTTGCCCTATGTCAAAGGGAACAGTTGTCGCCGATTCTGTCTAATCTAGTTTCTGCCTAATCAAGTTTCTGTTTTATCCCGAATCTGCCGAACACCCCGTAAGGGTCGAAAAGATGTAGGATATTGTTTTCGATAATTTATGTTTGTAAGTAATTAGAATCTATGGTTGACCTCTTTAAATAACAATGAGTATTTTTTATATTCCATAGAAGTGTATTGAACATTATGGAAACGAACTTGTCTAATATCTTTAGAAATATCTACTTGATATGGGATCATTTTCTTGACTTTGACTTTGATTACTATTTTGTATTAAAAATAGGTTTTGAATATAAATATTTCGTGGCATATTTGAACGCAACGCATATATGTATATGGGTATTAAAGGATTTTTATTAAAATAATTGGAATTGAATTATGGAAGTCACTTTTAATCCAAATTAATTTCAACAAAAAAGAATAAGTCTTTTCCCGCTTAAAATAAGTGTAACATATGTAGTTTTATTAAAAATACGCAAAAATATTAATTACCAATAACTCAAGATATGAAATTAATATTTAATAGGGAGCCCATAAGGTGAAATGGGTAAAATAGGTGAGTGACCTAAGGTTAAACGGTATCCCCTCAACATATCACGACTGACCTAAATACATTACACGTGGTTGTAATTACGTGTTTATAACGAGGGACAAGTTTATGGCCGAACTAGTCATATCCCGCGGTTGCGCTTGTGCTTAGGAATCATTACCTCATTTTAAACTCACTGTGTAGTGACGTGTTTGAGAAATCAGATTTGAGAGATCAAATAGACAATGAATCATCTTAATTTAACTTAGAAATCTATCTAGAAATCTAATTTAACTTAGAAATTTTACTTAGAAATCTTAGAAATCTATGTATTTATAGAAATAAATGTTAATGTTTACATAAATAATGTTAATGTTTACATAATTAGTTCCAAATTATTTTTCTAGGTCAACCTAACCGGTTAAATTAGTTTAAATCTACGACGTCATGTGCTCAGCCATGTGCTTTAATAGTTATTTATTTAAAGTAAACAAAGTTAGGCTTCAAAGTGATAACGTACAGATTTGAGTCCTTTGGAAAGGTACCCAGCTTGATGGACTGTATTTATAGATACAGATTTTAAACTGTCAGTATAAAATGGACCAAGTACATTAACGATTTTTATATAAAATTTTGCTATATGTTTCTGAAGAAGTATAAAACTAACTTTCGCCTTCGTCTTCATTTGGTATCTTTATAAGTTATAGCCTTAAGTGTGTTATTCTTGTATATATTATTGTAATATTATGTTATATTTATTTTATTTATTTATTTATTTATTATACATGAATAATTACAAAAAATATTTACAAAGTCCCATAAAACTGGAATGCAGTTTGTCTGTGGGATCAAGTTAATGATGTCAAACTAAACATCAAAAATAACATTATATATCACTAGTCTTTGCGTGAAAGTGTAACAAAGAACCATATGTCCATGCTTAAATTTATAATATTAGTAGGATTATGTACATACATACTTATACAATAAAAGTAATTTAATAGACTATCTTTTAATTGTATACGTATTTATATTATAAAATAAAATGACTGTCCACTCGTCTGTTTCTCCATTGACTAATTTTAAACCACCCAATGGATTTTGATAGGGTTTTCACTAATGGAAAGAGCTTCGGGTCTTGTTTTAATATACTTGACAGAGTCCTACCGGGAATCTTCATTTCTCGCGATAATTTTTTTTGTTTCCTTATGGGGTTTCGGCGAATTCAGGATTTAACAGCATTAACAGCCTTTGTAGTTCTAACAGCACGCGGCAGTCCTGATCTTTTATGGTCATCGACAGAGGATGTGTTGGTATATCTGTCGATAGTACGATATACGAACATACTTAGGGCTGATACCAAGCTTTTGAAGTGTCTTGAATATGACCGACGGCTCCATACCCACTCTGTGTAAGGCAATCACTGCAGTCCTATTTTCTTTAACACCCCATTCCGTATTGTAATTTGATAACAAACACGAAAAAATATATGAAATGGCGAGAAATCAAAATAAGTTTTTGACATAATAAGCGCTTTCCAAATTCAAAATGAATAGAGTTGAAAAAAGGAAGTTTTTATGTAACAGTATTTATGGCCAGACTAGTTTTAATAGAATGTACTTAGTGTAGTCTTCAAACAGCATTGACTGAATACAATAAAAGTTCAAATCAAAAAAAAATTGTTCATGCAACCAACAAAAGGCTCAAATTTAGAAATTATCTTGGACTTTGTTTTTGTAATAATTAATTTAAATAAAAATATATGAGCTGTTGCACTTCAAATTAGACTTGCAGATAGACGTCTATGTCTATATTTATACCTTCACCAGAGACTCGCCCCCGGCTTCACACGGATTGCTTTTTTTTGTAAATTATATACACAAACCTTCCTCGTTTGTGACTCTCACCATTAGTGAAAGCCATAATATATGAAAATCCATTGAGCGGTTTAGAAGAAGTTGGCGGAGAAACAGAAAGAAATGGACAGCGACCTTATTTTATATCTAGCGACCCGCTTCGCAATTTATTTCTGAAAATTATATTATCTTCCTCGTTCCATTAGTTAAAATCGCATCAAAATTCGTTACGTTGTTTAGGAGAAATTAGAGAACAAACAGACTGACAGACAGACGCGAGTAGCGACTTCAATTTATGGTTTGTAAGGATATATACACATATAGATATAGATGAGCGTTTATGATTAAAACTGTATTTCAATGTATCATACTAAATGCTTGCAACGGTACCAGTATATAAACTAAGGTGTAAAAAAATCTAGATTTAAAATTAGAAATTTGGTAAATTGAACAGAGTAATCATTACTTATTCTATTGAAATGTTCTTTTATTTTAAAAGAAAATGAGAACACATACTTAATGTGTGTTCATTTTCATATTGATTATGTGTACATAATTTATATGAGTAGGCAAATTGTTATCGATCTAATGTGCATAAATTTACTTGAATATTTAATGTTAGAATTCAGTAGAAAACTTATTTCAAATAATCATTCAGACATTCACACTATTTTTCTAACATTTTAATTTATTAAATGATAATATAATTTTATTTTTAATATATAACTTTGGTGTAAATAAAATAAACAGGAAAAATGTGAGCAAAAAGAAATATAAGATTTTATAAATGGCTTCCAATGAAAGCTGATAAATGAAGATACCGTTTCGTAAAGGATTGTATTTCCCAGCGCAAGTTAAGACAAGATGGCGTGGGATACTGTCAGAGAGATGAATAAGTCTTTCTGTTTTTTAATTTTTACACTAAACTTCAACTAGTAACTAAAACTGCAATTATATGAATTAGTATCCAACCCAAATGTATTAAGATACCATCAGACAGTGATTTGTGTATTTCAATCTTTATTCCCCTACATAGGAATCGTTTTTAATTTTTAAAATTTAAAATAACGTGAAAAACCCATGTAAACATCTAACAACAATATAGATTGGCCTACGATAAAAGTTTCGCTTGCTGTGAATAATTAAAAAGCTGTATTTTATATTTTTGCATAATTTCGATTTGTCAGCTCTTCGAAATTGGCTAAAATTAATCACAAAAGACTGAATAAATTAAATGTATCAGTAGAGGTCTTTTAAATACAGGTTCTATAAGTTAGTACAACAAAAGTATAGGCGGGTTTAACTATAAGATATTTTTAGTTGGTCCCTTGAGTAGATAAGAATTTTGTCACGCAAATCCTGCACTCCGTTTAGAGTGGGCAAATTTATGATAATCTAACTACGAGAAGAGATTATTAATCGCTTTAATGTGTATCGCTTATCTTTTTTTTATGTTAAATCGGCAAACAGGCTGACGGTCCACTTGATGGTAGGTGGCTACCGTCGCCTATAACACAAGCAACGTCATAGCTGCTGCAAGTGCGCAGCCGACTGCAGTAGGATTAAGGAAAATAGATTAAGGATTAGGATTGGATAGGAAAATAGGCTCATTTATGTTCACAACTTATAGATACACATATTTGTAATATAATGTAGATATCTAATCACAAATTAAAATTGTTTTCTTCTAGAGAATACAGCTTGGCTTAAGATATTCATTTCTCTTTGGAAAGCGAGTTTAAACTTGCTTTGGATAGAAAAAAAAAGCTAAACGATAGTGTCTCTTGAAGTGATCTAACTAAATGGTGAGCAGGATAGGCGAGACAAAATTCTTATCTACTCCTGGATTGTGGCAAGAAATAGTGTGCACCCGCTATGCTTATAGGGTTAGGGGTCGTCGAACGGAGGGGAGGGGCGACGGTTTCGGCGCGCGATATCGATCCGATTGCATACCTTCCTGCGGCCGCAGCAGAGCATCCTCCGAGCGCGCGACTGTCCGCCCGGCGAAGACTTCAACCTGGTGAGTTTTCGCCACTGCATGGGTGCAGGTTAGCGCGGCGATTGCGGGAGCGGCCGCGGGGCCGGCTGCTCGCGCATCGCGGGCGCCGGGCGCCAACACGCGGCCGAAGCACGCGAGCCTTCCTCGCGAAGTGCCCGCCTCGCGCCCGCGCCTGCGCCCTTCCAGCTACGAGCGCCCCTTGCCCTGCCACCCGCCCCTCACAATTAATAATTCCGGCTACGCTGCCAGTGCGTATGTGGGTTAGTTTTTTGGCGATCGATGCGGTTGCTCGCTGCGAGGCTCTTCCGCACTTTGGGCCGTTGTGGTGCACCCGGAACACAAGAAAACGACCCAATAATCGCTTTTCGGCCTCAGCCGATAAACGGATGTAAGCTAACACTCTTAACATGCGTATAGCTTGTCCTACACATAGAGCGTACTTTCGTAGCTATAAGACTCAATTTGTTACTTTCTGTCCAATAAATACTATTTCATACATATTTTTTTATTATTATTTTAAAAAAAACACTAAATTTGTAGAGGTTTTAAAGTTCATTACTATTTTTATAGTGTATGTTTACTATATTCACTAGACTCTTAGAGAAGACCACCATATAGCAACACTATTAATGGGTTATGTGTTCCTGTAAGTGAGTAAGGGATACCTACCAGAGCTTTTATCCTCATAAGGTCTGTTGTTTTTTATACGATCTGAGTCAATATAGGAAATTTATTTATTAATGTTAATTTCGTAGTTATTTATCGAGATTTTTTACAAAGATTGGTGACATAATTTAAATAAAATTATCAATATAATTTATTATTTAAAAAAATATTTGTTTATTTAAAATGACATTCTTCTGGAAGCTAAATAGCTAATAGTGGGGAAGTCCTTTCTAATGACCTAAGGCATTTCCGAGATTTTTTTATGTGAATGTCGTCAGATAGGCTGACGGTCCACATCGTGGTAGATGGTTACCGTCGCCTATAACACAAGCAACGCCACACAGGCTGCAAGTACCCTGTCGACCATAGTACGATTAAGGATAAGGGATTGGGAAGGGATAGGGAAAGGCGTACCTTAAGACACTTATATTTACTATGTAGGATCAAATTTAATCAATTTAAAGGATGATCAAAATCAATCAATAATCAATGACAGAGTCGTATGGTTGGCTTTCAACTAATGATACGACAGATGCCGGTTCAAATTTCGGTTGGGCCTACACCTGTCAGTGATTGTGATTTCCAATTTCATGTAGGTATTATTATCGTATGAATAATTATCACTTGCTTAATGGCGCATAGGACTTTTGGGATGAATTTATACAAGAAGAAATTCATCGTCAACGAGCATATTCTCTAATTTAGGATTGTGTAGATTATAAACAATCCAGTTGGACACGTTTACAGATGAATGAATCAAACGTTAACAGTTGATACTAAATTAGATTTCATTTTTTTATAAGTATATATTACTATAAGTATAGTATCACCTATTAAAATTTAAATTGTTAATGTATTAAAATACTAGCGACCCGCCCCCGGCTTCGCCCGGCGTGCGATTTTTATATACCCTAAAACATTCCCCGTTTATCCCTCTTTCAATTAGTGAAAACCGAATTAAAATCGGTCTACCCGTTCACGCGTGATGCCGTGACCAAGGGAAATGGGGATTCATTTTTATATATAAGACTAGCGACCCGCCCCCGGCTTCGCCCTGCGTGCAATTTTTATATACCCTAAAACATTCCCCGTTTATCCCTCTTTTCATTAGCGAAAACCGAATTAAAGAGTTAATACTCTATGTTGATAGAGTCAATATTTTTATTATCAAATTGGATCTATATTTTTATGTACAATATTTTTACGTAAGCTTGGCAAGCAGGCTTAGGTACTGTTCCCTTGATGATAAGTGGCTACCGTCGCATATAAATACAATCGACACCAAACGAGGTCGCTGCCTTATATATGTTTTGCTATCGTTTACGCAATTATCAATGGACCTCCTTCTAACATAATGTTCTTTTTGAGAGGCACAAGTTTAACGGGAAATGTGGCGTGTTCGTCGCGGAACTAGCTTGATTTGTATTCACTTCCAAAGTTCAACCCAGATGCTGTTCGTAGTCCTTTCTCCACTCACTGGAAAGACCCCCTCTACCATTCGCAAACTTCATACTTCCCACTCGTCCGGATAATTAACAGCTCGGTTGCTAATTCAGCATCAACCACACTCAAGCTTCTTGCTTTACATATCCAAAGATAGTTGATAGATGGCATTGTTTGCTAACGGGAACTGATTTTTAAACCTTCCGCTTGTGGCTCCACTGTCAGGATATGTGTATATTTTATATAGATATATTCAATAGCGCTACATCAAAATAAAATAGTTCCCGTTGATTGGATTTTATGACTAACATTTTAAATAATGTTATTTAAGAACATTTATTGAATTTTAAGATATTGAATGTGTTAACACATTTCAATATCTTTAAGAAACATTTACATTACATTATAATATTGGCTGTTCGATATCGAATAAAAATGACACTCACTTTTCACCTGACTCCAATTAAAAAGTTCTTCAATCTAATAATTACAAAGGTTAAACTCTCTCCTAAAGATAAGTACTTAGGAAATGTACGTATATGAACGGGTAACATCCGGGGACCACAAAAGGCTTAGTCAAAACCACACGTTGGAGGGAAGTAAAGCGCAATGAGAACTTCTCTTTGAAACGGCCCAACCACTTTTACTGTTTGAATTAATATCATTTCAACGACCTCTTCGTCTAACTAAATCCATATAAAACGGGAAGTATAGGCAATAACTACAGTCAGAAATTTTTATTTAATCTTATCGTATATTCTCTCAAAGCTCCATTATTATTTGAACTGCAAGTCCATTTGTTTGTATAGGTGGTTGCCGTCGTGGTGTTCGGCAGATTGGGGATAAGGCAGATTTAAACAGAAACTTGATTAGACAGAATCGTGTTAAAACACAAAATGTACTCAACCAAAAAATATCCTCTTTAAGTTTTTTATCTATACATAACGTAAGACATAACGTAAGACATTCGTTTTAAACACTCTACTAAGCTAATACAATTTTGTCTATACCTTTATTCTTTTGAAGGTTTTCATCTCCGCGACGCTTTTTTGTTTTAAAAACTTCTTTCCTTTTTATCTTCCTGTCTTGAAACGTCGCTTCTTTTTTATCAATTAGAGAAATAAAAGCATTCTATGCTACCCTTCAACTGAATTAGTTGTACGAAATTTTTCATTATAACAACTAAACGTTTGTAAAGTGATATCTGTGACTTGCGTATAATAATTGTGGCGTGATATTTGTATTGTGAGTGCTAGACGGACAAACAAGCGTCTGTAAATAATTTCAGTTAAAGGCACACATATAATGCCTACATACATATACGCACACATTTGTAACGTGACAACTGAAAGGCCGCGCGCCAGCGCAGCCACCAACCCCGCACAGTTCACAATGGCCGATGAGGGCAGCTCAGGCGAAGTTAGAGGAACGGAGATCTGAAGAATTCCACCTTTCTACGCGGAAAAGCCATCGCTCTGGTTCGCTGAGCTGGAGGCACAATTTGCATTGGCAAATATCACACCACATCACAATAATTGTAATTGTTTTATATAGATGACAAAAAGAAAGGTATCCTGAGTCTGAAAAGTCGAGTGGTGACGTAATAATCCGAGTATATCACAAAATCCTACTCGAGTCGCATCACTAGACTGCTTCTCCCTTGAGCCAACTCTCGCTAGAGAGTAGTATATTCTTTGCCCTTGAGACTCCGGGGCGGAACCACAGGTCAGAGTATAGTTATCCGTATCACACACATCTTACATTGCAGCCCCTTCTGTTTGAATTGTTCATTATACATGCTGCTTTTTCCTGTAAGCACCTTCAGCGCGTGATTGTAATACTTAGTGTGTGTATTTACTTTAAAAAGTATTGTGTGACAAGCTTAGTTTTGTTACTGTCCAAATCTCCATTCGAATAGCAAGCGCCCTTAAGATCAATAATAAGGTTTTATGCCGCATCGCTGAGTTCAGCCGGTGAAGTAACTATAAAAGAAAGTACCTATAAATTAAATGAAGATTTTAAAATTAAACACTTTTAATTTATTCTTTTTAAATTTAGGTACTTGTTTTTATGATTACATTTTTTATAACTTTTTCCCATACCTATGATACCTAGGTACATTTTGATAGATCATTGTATGGAACCTTTATGTTTTCGCGATATATAAAAATTGAATAAGGAAAAGAAACATTTAACATACGAAAAATATGTCAAAGAATATAAAGAGTCCTTAATTTCAAAATAGCGTGTGAGCCCAACAGAATAAATATGATTAGTGCAATTTAGTACATTGTTTAGATTTCCTTTATGACGAAACGTGGGACGAAGCAGCCCTTTTCAAAATAAGATTTTGTTTGCAATAGTAACATCTGACTTTTTAAAGTCCAACTATACATATAATTTTTTACATTTCTAGTTTTTACTTTTTATTCTAGTTGTTTTTTACATATGGCACTACTGACGTTCACAGTCGGGTGTCACCCCCACCGCCCTCCCTTAGCTACGCCACTGGTCGTACGCGTGGTATTCGGAATAAAGCGTAACTTTTTTGTTTGTAAACTGATGGGAATGCAACAGACACTAAATATTACCGGAAGCTTGCTACAATATATCAATGGAAACCACATGAAAATCGATTAAGCCTTTTCTGAGATTAGCGTACACAGAGGCATACTTAGTAGGCAAAGAACAATTTTATTACATGAGTCATATACCTAGTTCCAATATCCGTTAACTCCATACGAAACTTTGGAACGGTTGGAACAAATTGTATACCTATTGGAGAATAGCGGATTTTGAAAATAACTATAAATTTTATGTCAAATTTATATGGGACTAGCGACCCGCCCCCGGCTTCGCCTGTGGTGCAATTTTTATATAAGTATATGAACATTCCCCGTTTATCCCTCTGTCCATTAGTGAAATAGGCAATTAGTGAAATTTGGCAGTTTTTGACATGAAATTTATTTCAACAAACGATTCGAAACTTCTTTGTCTTTAACAACCATCGATAAACGGCTTTCTTTTAAAAAGTGGAGTTAGTGGATATTGGAACTATATAACTCATATTAAGAGTTCCGAACCTAAGCTGAACCCTACTTAATATGACTGATCATATGGATTTGAGGTCAACTTAAGTTAGAAGACTGAAAAGCACCTAAAATTACTATTTTTAACTTTATATAAACTTTCAATCATCATCGTTTTACAGGTGATAATATATAGTTAACTAAAGTTCAGCCTTAGAGTAATAATTCCAACAAGTAGGTTGTTGGAATTATTACTCTAAGAGTTCAGCCAATTCAACCGAATAGTTATTTTATTGCATTTTTATCGAAAAAATGTTGGACGTGATTCTTTAAATTTACATAACTTTTTTGTTTGTAAACCGATTGGAATAAAACAAACACTAAATGTTACGGGAAGCTTGCTGTAATACATCAGTGAAAACCGCATTCAAATCGATTGAGCTGTTTCTCAGATTAGCGCGAACAAACGCACAGACAAAAATTTTAAAAACTACTTTTTTGACTTCGGTAACATAAGTAGGTACAACGTGCATAAATTGTTTTTTTGAAAAAATATTGAATGTACAGACGCGTCTCGTTTACGATTTCATTATATGTATAGATCTTGGAGATCCTGCAAGCAACCCCATGCGCATTTTAAACTCGGTTGATGAATGACTCCAAAATTGCGGACCAATGTTTACGTTCGCCTCTTTATAACACGGTGAAATTAAGTTGCGTCGAAGTATGCGTTATAGATACAGATACGTCCTTGACAATTGTCCGTGTGGCAAGTTTGTTTACATAATTTACAGTTTCTAGTAACGGTTAGTTATATTTCACACGGGGAATAGGGGGAAAACACTTGTATTTTTATTAATAGTGGAAATGAAACATACCAGTTTCATTTGCACCATTATTATTGGCGCAGTCTGGTTGACGGCTGTAACCAGTGCCAGCCCTGGGCTGGGGTAGAGCGAGAGGAGCGGTCGCTCTAAACGCCAGATGGCAAGGAGGACCGAAAAGCCAAATGAAACAATTTCCAGTGCAAAATAAAATTTTGATACTTCCTACTGCTATATAATTAAATTATATATCGGTAAGAACTTTGTTAATGTTAAAAAAGCAGGAACTCGTGTTGATGTTTGCAATAAAAAATTATTTTTGAAAAATTGGGAATGAAATTTAACATAAAATCGAAGTTCATACAATATTCACGTGAAGTGAAAGCTTCGACCAAAAGGCGCTGAAAAACACCATGATCAAGGGCTAGGGCCGGCGCTGACTGTAACGGCAGTTGTGAAATATATTAGGAACTCGTGTTGCTGTTTTGACGAGTGAGTGTTTTAGTACGGCACTTGCAACCCTTATAGCATTACTAGTGTTAATAGGCTATGGTACCTAAACACTAAACACCATCAAGAGAACCGTAACATAAAATAAATAAATAAAAAACAAAATGTTAAATACATAGGCAAATATAAAAAGTAAAGTCTCAACATAAAATTTCATTTATTTATTCATAAATGGTCACAGCATAAATTAAAAAATATTAAATTTACAAAAACTGACCAAATGCTTAACATTTACCAAAGATTTTCAACTGCATAGATCGGGCAAGACGAAAGAATCTGTAATGTGACATTTAGAACCAAAATCGCTCAGTCCATCCCCAACTTTACAAGGCTATTTAGCTACGCCATGGCCATCCTGATTAAGGCAATCAATATTTTTGTAGGAAAATTTTCCCAATATATTCTATATATTTAATCTTTTTGTTAGTTAATGTACACATTTAAAAACGAGTAATTATTTTGTTATATTTATAACAAAATTATTAATGAACATTAAAACAAAAAAAACTCCATCAGACACAATTTATTTACATCGAGCGCACCAGAAATGTGCCATATCAGACAATGCCATGCCATGTCTGCACAGTTCTGATTCTGGGGCACAGGCCCTCAGACACGTTGAAACACGTTTCGGCTCAGACAAAATATTCTCTCCACTAATGCCATCTGTGCTCGGACAGTGTCTGATAGCATCTGAGCGGACACATTACACTAGATATAAATGAGTTCTTACATTATAAAGATATGCATTGTTTATATATGTATATGCATTGCTTATATGCATTGTTTGAAGATATAAATGGACCTTTATTCATAGCTCCATTAAAATTTAGGATAGGGCTCTAATGAAATATGCAGTAAAATTTAGAATAATTTTATAAGACATTAGTTAACATAGTTAACTTGGTTTTCTTTTTATACATATTACATAAGTTATAAAGTAGACTTTTGGCTTTAGTGTCTCCTTATAGTATTGATATATACATTTGTATGTATTAATTCACCACAAAATGAAGTGACAGAAATTGACTAGAAAATTTATTGTAACAAATGCAAAATGTGCACTGTAACAAAATGTCCTAGTGACTTCAGCTGACCAACATTCTAACCAAGCTATCACTTAACTGTAAATAATGTTATGGTAAAAGAAGCATAAGATCTCTTTAGATTAATTTTAAAAAAAATCACATGAATAAAATGTATCACGAAGGACTCTTCTGAAGATGTGCCCATGGGTTTTGCAGCATTGAAGGGTGTAAGTATGCTTCAATATTGTTCCGATTATCTTGTCCAACACTAGTATTGCTCTAAAAAGAAACAAAATCACAAAATTCGAATAATGTTACTTTCTTATCATTTATTGGAGTTCCACAATAGAGTTATTAATCATGTATGTTTTATTTTATGGTAAGCAAACTACAATATGAAAATAAAGATACATAGTCCAGGAAAATTTACTGACAAATCAAATAGATATAATTTTTTATAAGATATTCTAGAAAATCTTCTAGATAATTCAAGAATATATATATGTATATGGGTGAAAAAAATTTTCATTTCCACCCTGTACAATTATAAAAAAGTAGGTGTTTTTACAAAATTGTAAAAAAAAATTAAGGTAGAAAAAAAGTTTCAGAGAAATATTGTAGAGAATTTTGTTTTATATAAAATGTTCATATGTATCTTTTTTAGTAAGGGTTGATATGTACATTTTAAAGAAATCACAGTATCAATTCAGTTAATTTAACTCCCAAATTCAATTAATTTTAGTTTTAGCAAAAAAGTAATTTGAACATTTTTATATGAAATTAAATTCTCTACAATATTTGTCAAAAACTTTTTTCTAAGTCTTACCATTTTTGCATAAATTGGAAAAAAAAACATCTATTTCTATTTTTTCTACACCCCCTAAAGGTTTTTTTTTATGTTAAGATAAGCGGACAGGCTGACGGTTCACTTGATGGTAGGTGCTAGTCGCCTATAAATAACGTGACCAGACGTCCCGTTTTGAATGTGACTGTTCCTTTTTGTCTCGGTGTCCCCGAAATGATCTCTGGGATGCAAAATTGTCCCGTTTTCGGAAACCGCGCGAAAATTTGAGTTGTCGAGCTGGCGTTGTCAGTCAACGCGAAGATAAGCGGAAGTGCCCGAGAGTGACCGTGCCGTCATCGCCCGCGCTTTTGTGTGACAGATTTTTCATTCGCCCATTTCTCACTATTTGTTTTATTGCTCGTGAGTAAATAAATAAATTTGTTCCTCTGATAAATAACATATAACTAAACATTTGGAATATATTTTTAATTGGTGACTTTTAAGCTAATTACCTTTTTCTGAATAAATAACTTTAAAAAAGTGTTGACTACCTGTTAATTGACCTAAAGAAACCAATGTCCCGTTTTGAGTCAAAGAATAAATGGTCACGTTACCTATAAACCAAGAAACGCCACAGATGCTGCAAGTGTGCTGCCAACTACAGTAGGATTCAGGATAAGTGATTGGGAACGGATAGGTAAATGGGCTCTGGCATCCCTTACTCACTCACCGAAACGCAACAGCACACATGCTGTTATTTCACGGTCTTCTGTAAGGGGGTGGTTACTGTCGCCAGACGGGCTTCCCAAATGACTGCAAAACACAGTGTGCCCTGCCACTACTTTCCAGATCCAGACTAGAGCCAAATTTGAAAAGTTTTATTAAAGAAAGATGACCTAGCCTACTTTTGCAATGTTTCTACAAATACGGGAAGTAATAGCATGATTAAAACGGTAATTGAAAATTCTAGAGATTTCTAAGAATGTTTTGTAGCAGAATACTAATAACAATATTATTTATTTCGATTATTTCGATATTAGTGGTAGACCAAAAGTAGCCAAACCTGGTCTGCTATTATGGCAGTAGCTACAACCAAACAGCTACACCACACGTGTTCACAAACTTATAGTCCATTCGCGTTAAGAAAATAGTGAGTCATCGTTGTCCGCCGGCCTGGCCACGCCCCCCAGCCAATTAAAATGCTAGAAATTAGAAAGTTGAGTTCACAGTGACCAGTTGAAGTCTGAGCTTCGAACAAAACGGTTGTGTATTTTTCGTGACTCTTCAACAATAAAATTTGAAAATGAATACTTCACCAATTCGAAAGAATAAAAGTGGATCAATAATCCATAGCGGAGAGAGACGCATAATTTATAATGTTTATAAGTACTTTAAACTGTGTGATTTAAATGCAACTATGGAGAGCATAGTCATAAAAACAGCAAGTGCATGCGGTGTGTCCGAAAATACTGTTTATAAAATTATTAAAGAACAAAAGGATACTAACACTTTAAAATCACCCGTGAAAAAAAGAGCTCGATTATCCACAGTCGATAAATTAGATGAGCTAGACAAATGTGCAATAAGAAGAAAAGTTCACTCAATATATTTAAATAACGACTACCCGACATTGGACAAAATTATGAGAATTTGCGAAGCTGACGAAGATATTCCTGTTTTCAAACGTACTACACTTCATAAAATATTGCACGAGCTTGGTTTCGATTTCAATAAACAGGATAATAGAACATTGTTAGTCGAAAGGGAAGATATTGTTTTATGGAGGCGTAAATATCTTCGGCAAATAAAAGAATACAGAGACGCTAATAAAACCATTTACTATCTTGACGAAACGTGGGTAAACGCCGGACACGTAAAGACAAAAACATGGTTGGATACAACGGTAAAAAATAAAAGACAAGCCTTTCTAGATGGCTTATCAACCGGTCCAAAGGCTCCGACAGGAAAAGGTAAAAGGTTAATTGTATTGCACATTGGCAGCCTTACCATTGCAAACTTAACCCAATTGAATTGGTGTGGGCCCAAATAAAAAATTATGTCGGTGCCAATAACTCCACGTTCAAAATGAGTGATGTAAAAAAAATATTATATGACGCAATAGCATTAATAGACGCTAATCGTTGGAAGAAGTGCTGCGACCACGTGATACGAGAAGAAAATACCATGTGGCATTTGGATGACGTCATGGAACACGCAGAACAAAATTCTTTCATAATAAATGTAACTGAAGAATCTACCGATACTGATTAGTGATTTAAGTAATTTTAAGACATTTTTGTTCCATTAAAAATAATTAAATATAAAAAAAAAATTGTACTTTTACTCCACTGTGAATACACCCTTATCCTGTAGTTGCACAGATGACTCACTATTTTCTTAACGCGAATGGACTATAGGCATCTGGCCACCTGGCATCTGGCATACTTTGCTTACCCCTAAACTGCTGTTTCCATGTGGTGAATTTATAGAGTAATTTGAATTGTTGCTCCATCTCTTGTTTTTATAACTCTGCCTTCTTTGATTATAAAAGTTATTACTTTTATCTTGTTTTGGTGTACTTTGATTAACAGGAATGAAATCCGACATATTTTGATATTTCTTTTTACCTTCTAAACTAAACAGCTAAACCAATACAATAAACCAAAGCTAAACTGTAAACACAAGTCACAAAGTCACAACAAAACAAAACATCAAACCATATTTAGTTATTTTTCTATGCATCAAACACAATTTCTATTCTATGTGAAAGTGTTGCCAGCCGGGTCCCGCTAAAAGTTACCTTAAATAAATAAAAAAGTAACATTTAAGCATAAAAATTAACCTTTTAGAGTGAAAACGTATTAAAAGTTGATAAAATACATGTTGCTTGAATTGTCTTACATAAATATGAATAATGTAGTTGTATTTTCACATTTAAATTGCATTTTACCAACTACTTTTTCAAAACATCTGAAATTAAGAACAAAAAAATCTAATACTGTAAGTGAAAAAAAAAAGATTGAATTCAAATTTATCTAATCTACAAAAATCATACAGGATTCATTTACCTTATGTAAACATATTATTTGTACACTTCCAATCCAAGTTTCCAGCTCTTTTTTCATTCAAAACACTAACACATAAACAAAACTAAAAACTTCACAACAAAAATGACGAGATAAGTGTATACGAAACAAGTAGAGTAGGTGTTGCGCAGACTCCAACAACAACTTGAGAAATTTGAATCGGATTGATTGAGAGAGTAAGCAGATATCTAGGAACAATGACTAAAGCTTAGTCATGCTTAGTCATTGTTCCTTGGCAGATATTCCGTGATTAATTTGTGATTCTTTAATGTGAAAGAGAAAGACATGTTTTAATAGTTGCATTACGAATTTTTGTGTTGTTTTAATTTGCGTTCCGTTCCATGTAGATTTTATGTAAGATATTATGAATTAATTCTATGAGATCAAAAAATCACCTATAAGTAACCTTTTGATTAGTGTAACCTAGAAGTAACCCGAAGGAGTTAAAAATCACCAAAAAGGTTACAAAGGTAACCTTCTGGCAACATTCAGAATATACATAAAAATCTATGAAAATATCTCAGATTAATCACAACTATATAGATGGAATCAATCTGACGTCACGAAATGTTAAAAAAGGACTGTTGTTATAATAACGCCTTTGAAAAAAAGGGATGCAAATAAAAAAATTGTCCTTATCGTCGTGGCCAGTTTTCTGGCCTCACAAATTTCAAATTGTGACAGTTGTATGGCCAACAACATTAAATGTTGTAATATATATAATCGAAGAATGCAAATTAAAAGAGCTGTCACTTCTTTTGGACTGTATAACCAAGAGGAATAGTCTTTTAACAATGCTGGAGCAATTTTACCTTTTAAAAACCTGCATTCGAAAAACTATTATATTATTTATTATTATAGTATTCTATTACTAATGTAGAATCTACAAGAACAAGTTAAAAATTCCTCAAAAGTAAGGGCACTTATTTTTCTGGCAACATTAATCTTAGAGCAAGAAGGATTGAGGTGCACTAATACAACATCTTTGGAGGTGCTAATCTAGTTGTCATAATCTGTGGAAATATAAAAAAATAAAGACAAGACCACAGAACAAACTGAAATGAAGCAACACAGACTAGCTTTAGCTTATAATGGAATAATAGACATTGACAGACGAACGACTGACGCACAATGGAAATTCCATGGATATAATATACTAAGCAGGACTGATTACATTGAAATTTTGTTTTTACGAAAATTAACTGTATTACTAATATTTAAAGCATATTTTTCATTGCGCCTTATACAGATGCTAATCCGAGCCGAGAGGGATAGTTCCAATGGAGGCCGTGTGTTTCGTTCTTTCATCTTGCCAGTCTAAAAAAAAAGGCGTAGATTAAAAATTTTGGTTCAAAAATCTTAGTTGAAACACTTGTTTTTTTAATGGTATTTCAATTATTTTAATAAATTTTAAATCAACGTATTATAATCACGTTAATTTCGTTATGTATTCCTAAATTTAAAAAAATAATGTTTATTGTTTGAGGCATATTTTATTTTATTCTGGTATCCCTTTAAAGTGTCATGGCGGTAATGATTAAACGTAATTTACATTTTGCTATTTAAAATTGTTAATAGAACAGTTTCACAGGTAAAATCGTGAAAAAGTGTTGTGTTTATGCTTGTCCGAGTGAATCTTATGGTGGTTGCATTATATATTTTCACAGGTAGGCTAAAAATTACATTATTGTAAATCTAACAACTATGTTGACCATAAATTTGTAGTGTTGGTGGATATGATTATGTACCATTGATTATTTTGTTAATAAAGTTGAAATTTGTACAACAATTACGCGGCACGTATTTGGCCCAGACCGACTTGCACTCGATTTTAAGCTTTAATAATCTCTAGATAAAGTTGAAATTTGCACAACAATTCCACGGCACGTATCTACGCAACTACGCGAATATGTCCCGGGCACAGATCTGTGCTCAGACCGACTTGCACTCGATTTTAAGCTTTAATACTCTCTGGATAAAGTTGAAATTTGTACAACAATTTATCGAATGAATTGACCGAACTGTAGAAACACTTTCCATTTTTCCTAGAAATTTTTCCACTTTCCTAGAAACACTTCCTGCCGTAATAAATAATTATGTAATAATAGCATTAACTGTTGATGAATTGAACTTAATACTTAAAACAATACATAGGTTGTTTTTCAAATAGAATTGAAATAGAATTGGTTTTGATTTGACGTGTAAAAAATTAGAATGTACTGAGAGACCGAAAATAAAATGATGTTGGATAGTTTTTTTTTTGTTTGTATTTTCATGTAGTGAATGTTTTTATATGTATAATACACTGTTTTATAATGGATTGGAGAATGTTTTTAAAGAATATATGTGCACATATAATGAAGGAAGTTTTATTGATATAATTTAATTGGTTCTCAAAGGTATGAGAAAAGATTTAAATTACGAGTATATCTACAATGTCGTAAATTTACACCACCAAAATGTAATAAAATTACATCAATAAAAAAATTGTTTTGACACCTGATACTGTTTGTATTATTTTTATCGCAATCGATCCACACATTCCTCAGTAATCGTCCATTGCTAATAAAAATATTCAATACCCTTGTATTTATTTATTTATGTTTATAAGAAACTATTATAATTATGTAAGTATATTACAACATTTAAATTTGACTCACATAGCAAAAATCTTATTAGAAATGGACACACAGCCTCTCTACTGCATATCCTGCTCGGCTCGCTTTTTAGCTGCGAGTAATCAGTCCTGCTTATTATATTACGTCCATGGGAAATGCAGCTAATAAAAGATAGACTCTGTTTAATCTGAGCTCTGTGGGAACTCTACATCCATGGAGATTGGAGAGACTGTATTTAGTTTCTGGTCGCCGATTCGATATTACCATTATGTAATTATATATTCGTTAGAAAGTTGTCTCTATGTATATACTATGTGTGTTATATACATTTTATTTTTAACTCGGGACTACCCTTAATACAATAATTATCAATCGCGTTTCGGTGTGAAATCTATAAATTACGACAGATCATATACATAACCCTTTAAAAATTAAAACTCACAATTCATAAATTATGGTCTCATAATGATATAGAAGATTTTGAGTAAAATACTTTCCCTGGTTCTTAGTAAGAAGTAACTAAACACGTGAACGCTTATTACCTATGTACATATAATAATATAGCATGATTGAGAGTCGATCCATAATGGCGCGTTGACACCATTCATTAGATATTATATTAAACTGGAATACCTAGGTACAAAAAAGAACAAAGAAAAACAACATACGCACGAGAGGACACTTTATTTGTCGGTCTTTTTCCACGACAATAATCATCAGTTCACACCGAAACGTGACGTGATGCGACGCGGCGCGCACGTTTTAAGGTAGCAATACAATTTAGAACTTATTTACCTACTACATAAAAAAGTAGCAGCTCAGTGAGTATGCGAAAGTGCCTTCACGCTTCGCCGCAAAGCATTGTGGTATTATATCTAACCTTACCTAAACCAGGCCTCTTGCAGCTTCTGTACGCTAGTACTATTATTTGTTCTGTGCCTAAACTTTATCTGTCTGTGCTTAATGAAAACTATAAATTGTCTTTCAAACTTCAATGGTCTTTCATATACAACAACATATCTATCCAACATCTGTCGTAGTCATTAATGTACTCGTATATATTTTCACTAGTCTAATATTTGTTGATTAAACCTTATTCTAAGGTTTGTCTTATTTTTTCCTAAAAAACAACAAAGCAGGGAGCGGTGGACATGACGAGGAGCATGACGTGCATGACGTTACTGCGGCGGAATAACGTTGCCACATTACGTCTCTGTCTCCTTTCCTCACTACTTCCCATCCACTCGACGAGTATGTGGCAGGGCCATTACATAGTATCACAATACGTAACGTCAAGCATCTTACCTCTTGAAACATCTTTGCGTTGCTTCGCGTTTCCGTGTGAACTGACGCTACTTGTATAAATCGTTCTATAGTCGCCTACGGTCGGTTTATAATGTTTTTAATAGATCGAAAAAGTTTTAGAAAGTGACCGAGGTACATAATTACTGCTGCAAATGTTACAAGATTCAATTCTAACTAACCTAACGGATATCGGCGGTATCTTGTTCGATTACTGCATGTATATAAATAGGCAAATGATCATTAGGCTCTCCGATTAAATATTACAAGTTTTAATTCCTTTTTAGTAATTTTTTGAGAATTCAGCCAAATAATAACATTCGTTATTGACTGTGTTGATGACCAAACCATTTATTATGTTTTACTCTGTATCATGCTTGTTTGTAAATAATTTCTGCATTAAATTATTTATCTCTCTTGAGTATATTTGTTCTGTGGTGTTCCATAATCTGGCTCCGACTTTATGTAGTTATAGTTTTCAGCTGTGGTTTTCAGTTTGTTTTTAATGAATTTATTCTTTTATTTACAATGATTCTTTAAATGGAATATTAATATTTGAAACTGGCCTTATGTGTACATAAAAAATGTGGATACCATCAAAATCATCAAAAATAGCTATAGGTATGTTTGACATATTTATATTCAATCTACGATACATCCTGCTAGGAAATCTCAGCGGAAATGTATACTAATATGACGAGAATTTTAATAATTCTTACTTGTGTGGTTCTCACACAATGCATTATTCGTGAAGAAATAAGCTATATAGTATATAATAATTGATATTTTTATATTTTTAGTTAATTATAAAATGATTAAAGATATTTTGGAATCTAATTGGAATAAATTTGTAAAAATTAGTTACTCACTGTATTTTTTCCTTGATAGACATTTATACAATTTATTCAATTACATAGTATTCTGCTCTATTATATGAATTCTTTTAAACAAAGACTTTGTCTAGGAAAAATGTCATTTGAACTCATTATTATCATTAGTGCTTTTTTTTCTAGCTATTTACAATTGGAAGGGGGACGTTAGATCAGGGTTACCTTTGGAAATAGGTGAAGCAGTACAGATTTTAGAAGAAAATGCAGGTATAGGTACTTTCTTTTTTTTTTAATGTAACTTTGCCTATTTTAACTTTTATTAATATTTTAATTTAAAAAATCTAATTGTACATCTTGAAAGGCCAGTTCAAGAAATGATATGACTGTATCAAATTGAAGGCAATGGTCTATTTCTGTAATCTCCATTAGAATATTTGTCTAAATCTTTCCCTAAGATGATTTGTCAATTACATGTAAGTATATGATAGCATATTATTCAGTAATACTGTTACTTTAATATGTATAGTCTGCATACTGTGGTCAGCAATCCTAATCACATTTTTTTGAACCATAAGGGCGAAATAATCACAGAACCATGTATATTAAGATTGTGTTTATTAGTTATTACTATACTTTGCATATATATGCCTATTGAGTTAACATGCAAAGTATGTTATGACTTATGTCATCTGTTTTAATTTAAATAAAGTTTTGGTTGGCAACATTCACTGATCATTGCATGAATCAATATATAATATATGCAGAAATTATTTATTAAAAAGGCTTATAAAAATCAGAGATATTTTATTAAATGTGAAGAAATCCAAAGAATCCCAGGGACCAGGAAATCCCTGCAGTTCCCAACATTAAGCATGAACACTTAATGAATACTTGTCTGTAAAAATATTGGTATACTCCTGTTTCATTTTGTTAATAAAGGGCTAAAGCGACTTTGTTGTCTGCTTTTATCTCTGTATCTGTTTCAGCCTAAATACATTACATATGTACCTTCTACTGAGTGCGTTCTGAAAGTAGTAGGAGGGATTTCTTTCCGGGTGTGTGGACAGTCGGACATCGGTTTTGATGGGCGAAACTCAGGAAATCCAGTATGTTCGAGTATATATAATATGCTGTTTAGAGAAGGGAAAGAGGAAGTTGAAGCCACAAAATGTTCCAGAGGCCCTCAACCACCAAAATTGACAAAGTGAAAAGTTTGTTAAACAGTGAATGTAGATTAAGTTTTAATGATTTCTGATGAAATTGACATTTCCAAAACTGTTCGATCGTAACGACATGGCTTATGTGCTGGCTTACACGACGTTTGTCATAGATGATTACCTGGCCGCACAAAGTAGCAACTCTGTTTCAATCTACAGTCCTACTGTCTCAACCTCAACCCTACAGTCCAACCATCACCACCCTGGACTTCTTTCTTTCCTCAAACTCAAGTTCTCGTGCTGAAAGGACTTCAGAAAGGATTGGCAGCTCATCAAAAGACAGTGATGCGTTAACTCAAGAGTATTCCAAAGTTGGACTCCAGGGAGCGTACAAGGTGTAAAAAACTGGCTGGTAGGGATGTGTGGATGCGCAAGGGTCTATTTCAAAGAATTTTGAGCAGCTGTGCCACTTTCTGCAATAATTTTTTTGTATTAGACTCAGTCCTACTACTTTCAGTATGCACCCTGTATGTAAGGTCTATGTCTAGTCCATAATGTTAGCCCACTGTGGTCTTCTTAGACATGCAGAATTTTTTTTTACATTGTTTTCCTATACTGTTAAAGAAAACAGTCTTTATTTCTACTCTATATGAAATTGCAGACTCCAGAGATGCAGTGCATACCTAGTGGGTTTCAATCTGAGATAGCAACACCCGAGTTTTCATCTCACTAATAATATTTCTTTATAAGTTTTATTTTGACTTATTTTTCATTGCAATCTGTCACCGTTATGAACATTCAGTGATGTATGTGGATTATTCAGTTGGCGTGCCGGGAAGCACTCCTATCTTATATCCCTCCAAAAAGATTAAATATATATAATATAATATAGAGCGGGCAATGGGAAAATTTTCTTACAAAACTATTGATCTTGTTTGCTGTAACGTCACCTACCTTGGTGTAGCTAAACCAAAAGTAAAAATTCTGAAGTACCTAGTTGAAATGGATTCTAACACATTAAACAAAATAAGAACACCTAAAAAAAAAATTGAATTTACACCAAGCATACGATAATTTGCTCTCAATTGCAATTACTATTTACCAGCTGCTTACAGAAAATTCCGCTCTTTAAAAAATTATCAATAGATAAAACAAATCGATAATCATCAATCACTACAATGTATCTACTGGGCAACAGAGGGCGCCTATTACGATAGTTCAAAATGTCTAGAATAATTTGTGAGAAATATCAGAATTATAAATTGTATTATTTGATACATAAATATACAAATACTTCAATACCGCAAGGCACAGGACGACATATTTTCTTTGATATTGATTTTACTTTATATTACTACTCAACAGACAAGACATGTACACGTTTGTAATGTTGGTGATGAACTGAACGACTTTGTACAACGAGGCTCTAAACATGTAATTACGGATCCTTTCGTCTTGTCCGATCTTGTTATTTTTGGAAATCTTTGCTTTGCTCCAAGTAAGTAGATTAGTTGCCAGTTATAGCAAGTCTGTTGACAGTTTTCTCTTCAGTCGTCTTTTCAATTCGATATTTTTCGATGTGAGTCTATCCTTTCTCTGCTAAGATTCGAAGAATTTTGGACTGAAACCTTTGAATAATAATTTAGGTTTGATTTTGAGGAGGGTATCTAAGAGTTGAATCCTATAAGACCAAACATGCACTTGTAATGTTCAATATTAATTCCTATGCCAGTTTTGATTTCCCTTTCAGCATCCAGTACATTTTGTTCAATAACAGTCCCAGTTGCTTCCTTTTTGTTTGGATGTGTGTTTTCCAGGTCAAGAGATGCCCAAAAGTGCTCGGCGTTGTTGCTCGATTAGCACCACCTGGGGGGTCATGTGTAGGGTGGGTCTTAGATAAGATGGTAAATCCTTCGGATGAGAGTGTCACCAACCCCTATATATTCTTATAATATTTTTATTTTCTCAGGATGGTATAGAGGCTTTAGCACCAAGAACAGGTCAACATGGGGCATATTTCCCGCCTGTGTAGTATCTATCCGCCCTTGTACAGTCAAAGGTACAGGTGCTACGGCCATTGCAGAGTTAAAGGACGACCTTCTAGTAAGAGAGATAGCATGTGTTTTACGGGAATGGGCAAGATTGTGGAAAAAACTCTATGTGGTATGTATCTCTTTAAATAAAGTACATTATCACAATTGTATCCTTACACATTGCAGGCGCGCCTAAGAAATTAGACATAAAATTTTGTTATGTAACTTATTTGTTTTGGAAAAACAGGCTACTCTTTTAATTAAAATTAAAATGAGACACAGGAGCCAAAAAATAAATTCAAAGGGCAGCTCATTATACATATTATACACACTGAATAGCAACGGCGCAATTGCGAACATTTTGTGGAGCATAACTTAGTTATGATTTTTAATAATCATAGAACAATCAAACTCAAAATTTGAAAAAAGTATATTTTGAAAAAAGTATTAAATTAGAAGTACTACATAGTCTTATATTCCAAAAAAATAGGCATCCAAAAAAATAGCATTAGTAGAAATAAGGAAGATTTGTCTAAAATTCGTTTTCAGCTGAATTTTCACAAAACCCAAAAAGATTTTGAAGCATTAAGGATGATTTATATTACACCGGGCCGTGCTCCGTTCGTGCCCCGGCCGGAGCCGGTGAAGATATTGTTATACTCCGGCCATTATAAGAGTGCTGTTCTGACAGGTGTCAATTCCATATATTTTCTGTATCGTTTATTCGGAAATGAACTTTATGCAATGGACATAAAGAAATGTCAAAAACGCATTCATAGAATGACCGTACTATAGTATGCTTTTGTATAAACCAATTAATATTACAATTAATGTTTGTTTTCACTGTGCGCTGGAAGACAGCTTCCCGAGGCCCGCTCGGGGTATAGTATTAATTTTTTTAGTGGTATCATTTAATGTATATTTAGTTTCTTTTTTAAATTGTTAAAATTATAAATAAATAAATAAATTAATTAACCCGAGGCTGACTGCCTCGAGGTATAATATTTTAATATATATATATTAATATATTTTAATAATATATATTTATATATTTTTGGTAGGTGTAATATATTTCTGCTTAAAAATTTTTTCAAAAAAAGAATTTCAAAAATATCTAGGGAGCGGTGAGTCGCAGACCCTCCGTGTTGGTACTCATTTAAGAGGTCTCGGGGAGAGGAATTTTTCGGTGAAGACGAAATTTCGAAATTCGCATTTTTGGACTTTTTCAAAAATATCTCGGGAGCGGTGCGTCGCAGACCCCCCGTGTTGGTACTCATTTTAAAGGTCTCGGGGATACGAATTTTTCATTCGCGACGAAATTTCGAAATTCACATTTTCGTTGAAAAACAAAAAAAACATCTGTTTAGAAACAAAAAACTTCGCGTTATTCCGAATACCACGCATACGAAGTCGCGGGCACAGCTAGTATAGTAATATTAATACAAAATAGTATAATAGTACTTGGAAATGACAAGGCACGGGCAAGGCCCGGTGGCGGCACGGTGATAAATAGCAAACCCGGCCGGGGCACGTTGAGAAAAACACGATGAGCACCCAGCCCGGTTTAATATGTTTCATCCTTTATTAAAACATCCCTAGATATACATGGGGTAGTAATGGTAGATATGGGTAACTTGGACATGACATGGCCTACATGGAGGTAGCGAAGGGGACGCTGCGGGGTTATAGACGGACTCCTACCGGCTAAAACTCCTTATAACGACGTTGTGACATAACAACCGCGACGCGTTCTTTGGACCCACCTAGCTACACCAACAATTTCTAATTTTGTGGACTAGAACCAAGAGCGTCAGAGCTTACTGTAATTTGAATAGCCCATCTGGTGACAGTAACAACCCTATACAGAAGATGACAGTGAAATACTAGTGCATATGCTGTTCTTTGAGTATGTTTTATTCCTCTCAACATCTTTGACATGTGACCCATAGTCTCCACTCATATAATAGGCACAGGCCTTCTCTCTGGGTGATAAGATATAGAATATAACATGGATTGCTAATTTTCACAGTCCCGAAAGATTTCATTCGACCCGATATTTTTTAGGAGCGAGAAACGTATCGATTCAGCGCTGTAGCGAAAGTCATGAGAGAGCTTCTGAGTGGAAGGCGAGCTTTGCTCGCTGGTACATTGACCCAGGATCAAACTCGGGCGTTGCGTCTGAAACTTGTCGCTAAATTAGATTGGGGAAATAGGTGAGTTTTATTATATAAGTGACACACTCTTTTCAGAGATTTTTTTGTACGGTTTTACTGTACTGTATGTATGTACTACTCACACGACAGAGACGAAGATTCGACGATCATTTACGAAAACCGTTATTTAACAATATTATGTTATAAAATAATCTAGTCCTTAATACTAATAAACAACTACCACATTAATATGCAGTTTATTGGGTCCAGTTTCAGGGCCTCTTTTTATTGAACACTTTAGGGGTAAGACATCAATCAAAACCAACTAACGGTTTTTTTTTAACTTACGTTATTGGAGCATTTGGTAATAAAAGTTTTTCTTAATTTCAGAAATTTTCTGTAAATATTTCAGATTTTGTAAATAACATTATAAAATTAACACATTGAGCACTGACTCGATACGTTGTTCGAGTCACTGCTCAGTTCAAACAGATTTTTAATACTTTCAAACTTAAATATCTATGAAACCCCATTACCAAATTACAAGATATTTTCCCAGTAAAATCTATAATTTCTTCTTACCTAGTTGTACAAGTTTCAACAGTTAAAACGAAAATAAAAATAAACTGATTGCCTCCATACAGATCTCCTTTCACTTCATCATTGTCAGTGCAACGAATGGTCATGATTTCTAGATTAAAATAAAAATTGTGTCTGTTTAAAACGGTAGAGTACTTATACCGTTTTTGCGCACGAGTTAGTCGCCATAACTTTATAAGTTTATAGCCTATGTATGCTGATATATATTTATTCATCATCACAGCACAAGCTGTCTGATTGTAGATGTTTACTCATAATTGCATGCTGAGAGCTGTAAAAATTAAGATGGATGCATTTTACTATAACAGATCAACTATCACAATAATACGAGTACATATATAACTCTATATTTATAGTCACAGGCTAGTTAAATATAGGTAATTCATGATACGTGCGTTTTTTCCACAGAGCGAAAACTAATCCATTAATAATTTTGTTTCCTGAGCTTTATAAATGCGTTAGCGGTTTTTTTTGTGATTGAAGATTTGAGATAATTATGTATAGTCGGGGTACGAAAACCTTCGTTAGTTTTCAAATTAATTCTGTTATCAAGTCGTAGACTCTTAGTACCTTTTGAAACTAAAGCACTAAGCAAACCACTGATAGACGTTTAAAATGAAATTTCAGCATGACTGATCATTGTCTTGGTGCAAGCAAATGTCGACTTTCAGGTGACAAACCTTTTCTTACCCTGACTTTACCTAGGCAAACGGAGCTGTGAAGAATTCCAATATATACCTAAAATACTTTATTGGATAATTATGATTTTTTTTTGTATAGATAATGGGATTTAATTGCTAATGGAATCCTTTTATACTTACTAGTGTCTTGCCAACAAGATAACGTGACGAGTAAATGTTTACTGAACAAATGATATGGTTGATATTAGCATTTTATTAAAATCAAAATCGTAAGTGATAACGATATAGTTATTGAAATATTTAAAACTAGTTTAAAAAGTTTAAACACACAAAAATGTAATAAGACTATAAGTGAATGTAATTGGAAACAGTCGAAGGTGCCTTAAACGATCCCAATTAGGGTTGCCAACTTTTTTTTTTGAGAAAAATAACGAATCAAATAGGAAAAAAAACAAACTACCTGTTTCGAAAAAAAAAAGTGTTTTTTTGTTGTCTTTGAAAGTTTCCAAACTATACTCCGGCCATTATAAGAGTACTGTTCTGACAGGTGTCAATTTTTCTGTATCGTTTATTCGGAAATGAACTTTATGCAATGGACATAAAGAAATGTCAAAAACGCATTCATAGAATGACCGTACTATAGTTTTACAATCGAAGCTTAGATTTAGATAAATAAATACTTACCTCATTTTTTTTATTAAATTTATGAACGATCTAAATCAGGATTACTCATTTTAAATAATAAATATCAGAATTACTAATTTTAAGCAAAAAGATTCTTCAAACAAAAACAAACGTACAGGTTCTTCACAATTTCGTCAATAGTGACAATTGTGACAGCTAACGGAGTTGTCTTTCGCATCTGACATTATGGTATATTTATCGAAAATAAAGTAGGATACTTTATTATAAAGTCGGGGTCCCTACTAATCCGATTTTTTTTCTTGTAAATATTTAGGTAAAGATCCTATATTAATAATAATGAAGCAAATTAACTATCAGTTTTTATAGAAATCTAACTTTTGCTTGCGAATTCGTCCGCGCTTCTTTTACTTAGGCGTTAAAACATATTCAATCTTTATTGCTCATATATATTTGTCAGGGCACACTGCGTTTTCGCAGTCATTTGGGCAGCCCGTCTGGCGGCAGTAACCACGCCCTTACAGAAGACCGCCGTAAAATAACAGCACGCGTGCTGTTGTGTTTCGGTGAGTGAGTAAGGGATGCCAGAGCCCATTTCCCTATCCACTCCAAATCCCTTATCCTTAATCCTACTGCAGTCCGCAGCGCACTTGCAGCACCTGTGGCGTTACTTGTGTTATAGGCGACGGTAGCCACCTACCGTCAAGTGGACCGTCAGCCCTTCTGCCGATCTTAACACAAAAAAAAAAATAAAAAAAAAAATTGATGATCCCTCGGGAATAGTACTTTTTTTGGACATTATATCCTTTTTGTATCCCTGACAACGTGTATGCAAAATTACAGGATGATCGGTTGAGTAGCTAAGGCGTGAAAGCATAACATTCAAACTCACTTTCGCATTTATAAGAATTAGGATTAGAGAAGCTCAAACCGACAGAAACTATAGACGGAGGGAGGCAGGTAACTAGGAAGACGATTCTGCAATAGGGTGACGGCCGCTCGACAGTCTGACGCGAGTAATTGATATACCTAACTATATTTTTTGTTTAATAAGTATTATAATATAATTAATTGGGGTAAAAATTGTTAGTGGGCAACATTTTTAACTGTACACACAAACGCATGGTACGGTTACGCACACATCTTCAGCGAACCGACTGAAACGCTTATGTTCCTAAGGGCTCTGTCTCTAGTTTTTGTCAGTCTGAACACATTGTTAAATGAATTTGAATATTGTTCTTGATTAAAACAATTTATTTTAATTGATAAGACAATTGAATATGATGTGAGTCGCTGACAACTCTTTACAATTCTTGACAGCAGATGTCAGAACAAATCACTGGTAATTTATCAAATTAAATCCAATGTATTCAATTTTTGTGTATTGTTTAAATAAAAAATCACAATTATTCTAAAATTATCATTTTATTGTCACAAAAGCAGTCTTCCTTATTGTACAATAACACCACATTGCAGGAATGATCAGAATGTCCAGGATCTTAAAATTATTTTATATTAAAATAAGGTACTCATTCTGTACTAGTATGTTACGACACAACTTACAAGGTGTAATTCAGTTTGCATTATCACTGTTTATATATTACGCACGATATTTTAAGACACCGTCGGTGTAATGTCACGAAAAAATTAATTAATTACTCATTACAATTAATAATTAAAAACGACCAAGTAATAGAGAATAAATTTTTGCATTTGATTGAAACATTGACCTACAATTACCTCTGAATTGTGTCGTACTTATACTGTAAGTGAAAACGATTAATATAAGCTATCCAAGCCATAAGTTGGCTACTCGCTTCATTTAATTAATACAAATGTATGTTAGTTATATAACTATTGCTAGGGTGGAACATTATTGAGATTCTAGGAAGCACTTTGAATAAAAAAAAATCTTAATTATTACATGGCTAATATGACTGAAAAAAATAATATCTTAAAACTATCAAACTACGCTAAAATTATTTAGTTTTTACACGATGTAGTGAAAAAAAGGAATTCTGTAAGGCACTTGCTAAATTTCAGCAAAATTGGTCTCAAAATGCACATCTGGCATGATAATTTCAAAGCATATATATACGTTAGAGAAAAATGAAAATGGCACATTTCGTGTTAATTACATGAGTATAAAAATATCTCAATTTTCAGTACCCTTTTGCGCACCAATATTCTTAACAAAGAAACCATACTACGTTACATTAAAATTATCAATCAGCAAGTGATATGTATAAAATGTCTTTTTTCAATCAGAATGTCTAGGTCTTAGCTTATTAGGAGTGAATTCATGAAGCACTATTTCTAGAACAGAACTGTTCTACACTGTTGTTGTAGTTCAACAAAATTTAATGCTTTGCCTCCTCGTCTAATCAATGTGTGTAATGATTAGTTGGTAATATTTAACATTAGGTTATTTTAACAAGTCTGTAGTTAAATTTATATAGTTAATGTGATAGTGCAAGATAATGCACTCTCTGTGACGATAACATGACCAATGATTATGTATTTCCAAAGTATCGGCAGACAAATAATAGTCGCCAAGTTGTCTACTGTGTCTTTCTACTTTATGTCAATAGTGTCTGCCGATAAGCTTCTGATCAAGTTTCTATTAATACTACGCATGTCACGAAAGGTATCATGATTAAACACCTTCCACGGTCTTTTCTGAAATGCATATTAAAGTTACAACAGCCAAATGCCTAATAGATAAACAAACACACTACAGTTTTTATTATTGTATTGAGATCTGTGTGTTTGATTTAATCAAGATGGTCGCAGGCGTAGGTTTCAATGAGGAGGAAGGAGCCGCTAATAATATTTTAACAAAATTGATAAGAGTAGCTGTTATCGCTACGCTTGTCAAATGTCGATGTCACGTTATGGTCTGTTACTTTTGCTGTTGTTGATTTATACAATTCAAAATATGCATGCCCCCTTTGAACTCATCCTAAAAAGCTAAATACATTTTGTATACCTACTTAAATCTAAACGTGCAAATTAACAATACACGTATATGCAAACCCACAATGTCATTTCATTATTATACATGATATGTCATCATGCAGTAAACAGTCTTTACCAATAATTCAAGTAACAATAATTTTTACTTCAATCACAAAAACCTTTCATCAATCATGCATTAATTTTTTTTTACAATTAATTTCATACTCCTTAAAATAATTCATAATAATAATAATAAATGTGGCATTATTTAACTAATATGTCAATTCACAAATTATAAATTCGTCAAATAGTAGATTAGATAATATTCATTTTATAAAATATTTGGTTACATAAAATACGTAACAAATTATGGGTTTACAATTTTAAATGAAATGTCTGATTCAAATAGATCGCGTAATGAGTTGAAATGATAAAAAAAATTGATCACAGAATTGTATACATTTCAATCCGTGCAATTGTGTAGTGGCTGTTAGTGAGCTTACGTCTCAGTTTCCTTGGAGTACTTATCAATTTCTGGGTAAATAGGAGACATTTCGAGAGTGGAAGGTGCCGAAGGAGCGTTGGAACCGAGGTGTAATCGTCGCGATAATTCATCTAAAACTTCTCCGAAGACTCGTAGAGACATGTTCTGTCCGAGCAAATGGAGCAGCAGGAAGTCACCGACCTGAGAGAAAGGGCATTCGTTTAGATTTGGGACCTTTATAATTATATTGCAAAATAAATCAATGCATTAAATATTGGGTACCTAAAATAATTTTGGAGTAGAGTGGACAAAATGTATGGGCGTTCTGGTTTTGAAGTTGTAAAAGCTTTTAATAGCTTATGAGTTCAGTTAAAAAGCAAAAGTAAAGAAAGCTCAATAAAATAGTATTTTCTACTCACTTGAGTCTTTCTCACAAGAGCCTCGACGCCATTAGGAGTACCAAATCGGAAACGCCTCTTCAATATAGTTTCGCGGGTACTTGGGATAAGGATCACAGCTGCTGAATACACCAGGGCAAGTCCGGAAACCACAGACAGTATAATGAACCTGTAAAATATAAATCTCATATTCAAATTCGTTCTCATATATCTAAATTATTCCTTTTTTATTTTAAATCAGAAAAATATGTAGAAAAATATATGACTAAGTATGTTATATGTAAATTTATGATTATATAAAAAATAATAAATTGATTAATAATTCCGTTATAATAAAATGAGTGCTTACCAGAACCAGAGGAAGATGAAAATTTTCTCGTTCAGGATGTTCAAAGCTAGAACGCAGAGGGCATCGTGCTTTTGAATGGATCCTGAAGCACCATACTTGTGGAATGTACATTTAGTCACCCTAGGGAATACTTCAATCTGGAAAAATAAGTCTAGAATTTTTATTTGTTCGAATTCTGCTAAAACAGTCGTTCTAAAAATATTTTTTAATTAAAATTAAGTAGGTATCCAATCTTAAAACTAGTAAACCTACCATAGGATCAGTACGTTGCTCTTGGTTCATGTTGGAGAAACGGACCACGTCAGTGCCATAAGTCAGGAAAGCACCGCCGAGGAAAGTATCCAAGAAAAATATGTTGCCAACCTGAAAACATTTATCATAATACATATTATAATTTAACTCTTACGTTAGTGATCGATTCAAGCAATTATGTGCTTTAAAAATTTGAGCATAAAGTTGTAATTCAAAAGATTTGCACTTACAACATTGATGAAATTTAAGCACTCGCTGAAGAAGTATCCGAAGGAGTAAGTGTTGTGCATGTGCAGGGTGTCAAGTAGATACTGAACTAGACGATTCTGAAAACAAAACAGTTTATTGAATAACAACTGTTGCGTCGTAATAAAGTTATGTCATATATGATAATTACGGTTATTAGCGTTTTCATCAACTGGTCTCGTTATCATCTATCAAGTTTTATTAAGAACGCCTGACGACGACGCTCAATTGTGTTTGATTGAGAAACTGGATATTCACGTGTGACACAATTTGCACACTGACTAAGGTCTAATGTAACCGAAGCCTACATGATTTAATCCAAATTTGACTCTTGGAACTAAACATCTATTCATATAATAAAATCGTAATCGAGCCGTCATTAAACATAAAAAAAAAAACAATTTGTAACTTATGTACCCAAGGTCAAAAAAATAGTTTTTAGAATATTTGTCTGTGCGTTTGGCTAATTTCAAAAACGGCTTAACTGATTTGAATGCGGTTTTCACTGATGTTGTAGCAAGCTTCCCGTAACATTTTAGTGTTTGTTTCATTCAAATCGGTTTACAAACAATAAAGTTATGTATACCGAATACCACGCGTACGAAGTTACGGGCTCAGTTATAGTATTTTTACTGTATGATGATATGCGTGACAGTTTTCACTTTTTCATGTCACGCATACTGTTTTCAACTTTAAAAAAACCGGCACAAAAAAGTAACAATTAAACAAACACTTATTATTATTTATTCGAAAAACACAAAAGGAATTATCACTTTTATTATTAATTTATTATTATAATAGGTAAATGTAAAAAAAACATATATGTATATTAAAAGTGTCAAACGCGTGGAACGGAACTTGTGTCAATAGGGATTGACACTAGGGATATTCACTTATATTCGATATATCGAAAGTTCTCTATGTTTGCCATAAGATATTCGGAGATTTAACAAATATTTTTCAATTCCATATATTTTTAAAAACATCGTATTTTGATAATAAAACTAAAGCTGACTAATAATAACAATGAAACAAAAGTAAATTTTGTTCTGAGTCTGATACGAGTTGTGAAGTTTCGAGTTCCGACAGTAATGAATATATAAATTAATATTTTAAACAGACTGCATTGTATTCTATAATTTATTTAATGTAACCTTTATTTCTAATTACTAGAATTTATTTCTAAACCTGAAAATCTAAAATCGGTAGTTCGATTCCATTTGCTTTGACAACTGATTCGATATTTTCAAGCAATCGATTAAATGTCGTTAGGTTGAATCACTAAAATTGTCAGTTACGAACTGTCACGCATTCATCATACAATGAAAATACTATAGTCTCTGATATTATGTATGTATGGTACGGTCAAGGTTACCTAATGATTTCAATCATTATTTTTAGCGATTTTAATTGTAATTTTGAGAATATTCTTAAGAAAGTTATTTAAAAATACATATTTTGTAATCCGAAAACTGTTCTTGAGTGCTTATAAAGTTTACGGTGGTTAAACTTTATTTTTATTACTTTTAGTCATTATTTATTGTAGATTGAATTTATTAAAAAAATCTTTAGCCTATTTTAATTGGAATGTTTTATGGTATCAATATAAACACACAAGAAATTGTATTATTAAAAGACAAAATCTGATAAATTAAAACCTTTTATGTAAATATTTTTAGTTATAATTAGATTAAATGGTGGCACTGGCTTTACTTATAAAACCTTTTTTTTTATTTATGCGTCTAAACCATAATACTAATAAGCAATCACTATTGATAGTCTCAAATTCACTTCTATAAAAGTCTTATTAGTACATTAAAAACGAGGTGATTACCTGGCGGTTATTCTTGTCGTCAGATATGGTGGCAGCTGTTCCTCTCATACCATCTGAGATCATACGAACTTTGCCTTCTTCCCAATTCTTCCAGATCCAGTGCGGCAAGTAAAACAGGACACCCTGCAAACGATAGTGTAAACTTATCAAACTCGAGTATAGGCATCTCTCTCTTTTAATATGTTTAGATCATAAAGAGCACCTTGTTCTTCTATTAGGTATAAAAGTACTTAGGTAAATCTACTAGAACAATTTTTTGTACTACATTCTGCAATTAATAGTGATCCACGTCGTTTCACGTCACTTATTCTTCGGCGAATTTAACATTAATATAATATAAAAAAAGTAGGTTAAGTATTTTATTTTAGAGCAGTTTAGCAAGGTTATGATCTGCGATAAATTTCGTCACACTGTAAGAGGGCAATGCAACAAGTATCGGCCATTCATCCATTCTGTAATAATGTGATGCAAAGGTCACCGAATATAAAAGACTGTTTCAGTACAGTGGAATTTGAAAAAATACAAAGAATTAGGGAGTGTTTGCTGTACATTCATTTTACCAAAGAAGGATTTCAAAAATGTAAACAAATCTTTCTTTACTAGCAAGATAAAGTTTATTACAAAACATATGGCCGCGTTTATTATTACACGGAAATACCTTTCCCTATTCGGTCGTTGAACATTCCGTGTGGTGGTAGTGAGCGGTTACAATACTTTAGTCACACGGATGACTTGGCAATATTAATTTATGAGTGTGTGCTCGGTTCTTACCTGGAAGAACAGCATGAACGGCACCCACTGGTAGTAGGCGTGGATATGCTTTTCCTCGTTGTAATCATTACCCAATCCTGGGTGAGCTATGGCCTTCGAGTTGGAGTTGGGTAGGGTGAAGGTGTACGTGATCCAGCAGTAGGTGTTCAGCACGTGCACTGGTACAGCGCCATCGTTGATACACGAAATCGGGTCACCTGAAGCAACAGAATTGTGTCAGTGAGAGTGCAATGCGGAGGCACTAAAAAGTCGCTTAGTAAGAAACAACAGCAGAAACTCGGTCAATTCAATATTACTTTTTTTTTCTCAATGTTAGTTAAAATAACACGTTCAGAGAATTTTTGTCAGAAACAAAAAAAATGTATTGAAATCAAATTTAAACTTACGACTAAAGGTTCAGGCTATGTTCGAAACGTCTATATATCCCATTTGGTTCATATAATAAAATAACTCAGTCCCATAATGAGTGCAATCAAATTGAGCTTAATCCCAAATGTAGGAATGATTGCCCAAATTCTATTTATACTTAAATATATTCTATTTATAAATTATTACAAACCAGTGGCTTTATAAGACTTACGTACTAAGTAAAAACGATATATTTAGACAATTGAAAAAAACCTATAGAAAATTCTCTACTTGTTGCTCATAGACACAAATATCTTACAAGTTGTCTCATTGTCCAAACGCAATATTCTAAATTTATTTCATAGTGAACATTGGTTTTGATTGAAAATCCATTTATATATCAATCGACTTCTAATAAGAATTTTCTGTAATCTTGACCTAACAATTTTAGAGAAGTATTAGTGACTTTATTACATAGGCAAATTAAAAAAAAACATTTATTCATCTATATTATGTATACACGCATTTAGGTACTTATTATTATAATCCGGTTTTTTGATATGTTTAATTTATGACCAATGTGTTCTAAACAGTTGAAACAGTTCGAAACAGTTGAAACTAGACAACGTTAGACAAGTCCTAAAATTAAATTTCTTTTTAAAATTAATTTCTTTTTTAAAATTTAAACGCTATTATAATATAATATGAAATAATTTGATATATTATTTAAAATATATTGCCCACTAATGTAAAACGTGAAGTAGTTTCATTAACCAATGGGGATCTGTCTTTCCCTTATCCGTTCCCACGTGCCCTCGACATTGCAGCGCAGCGGATGACGCTAATACCGGCCTCTAATAGCAATGCAGCTGCCCCTACCTGTGTCGCAATTGTGCCGACCGTGACTCGAATCACCTTGCCTCTTTCGAGGACTTCTAATGAACTCGCAACCGTGTGCATTAATGCAAAAACATAGCCGAATAGGTATGCACATTGTGTTTTTATAATTTGACCTACCGCACACAAACCTTGCCAAGTCGTCTGTTGCTAAGTTACAATAACAAACGGTCGGACCTCCCTGCAACGAACGGTCTTAAAAGTTTATACATGAAATTAATTACAAATACATTTGTCATACGATAATATTTTGTAATTTAATTGCCTTAAGATTAAACATTAGTTTAGCAATATTACCAAAACAAACTTTGTTTTGGCTGGTTTTAAAATAGTGTATTGGTAAATGAGGGCATAAGTAGTATAAAGAAAACAAGCACATTTGTACTGTTCAGTTAACTATTAGAATGACTCGAGTGAGGAATATACATATTTTCGTACAGTTCCAACATCATTGAAGATCTATACTACATACACTCAAGATTATTGCTACATTTTTTCCAACGCCATCTATAGTGTCCCATCAAAAGTAGTTTTAAATTGTGTGGTTGATGCGTTAACTAATCAACATAAAGCACATTTCTCTGAATTTGCTTAATTAATAGTATGAGAACTGCTAAAATGTTTATTAAATTTGGCAAAAAGACCCTTAAAATTTTTTTTGTTCTGTTTTTGCAGTCTTCTATGTATTACACAAAAAATTGTATGCGTGGAAACAATGTTTGGCTATGTTTTATCTTAGATAAAGCATGTTATGGTTCGAGTTGACATAAGATTTGTTGTAGAAGTTGAAACTACAGTTAGTAGGTATTTCTGCTAGCTTTCTGCATAAAACCTAAACGAGGAACTGATTAATTGATTAACAACGATTCGATGCATCCTGTTTGTTAAGTCACATCACAGAATAGATAAAATAGTCGCGTGTTTTACACACGCGACTATGTTCGTGGTTTCATGTTATCCCATCAATAGTATTTATTTTTTTATAAAGAGATGAATTTGTATGTTTGTCTTTATGTAGGAGGTAATCTTCGAAACTACTTATCTGATTTAAAATACTTCACCAATAGTTAGAATAAAATTACAGGATGGACATAGTAAATATTACACGCGGGCGAAGGCGCGGGCACGAGCTATCTAAAAATAAAGATAAAATAAAAATAAAGTATAATGTTATACATATATTATCTTTTATTTTTCAACGCGCTAGTTTTGTAATATTTTTAAATATTTTTATTTCATTGTAGGTAACTGTGCGAAGATTTTTTTTTTCTGATTATAAATTCCTACTTCAAAATTATTGTGGTCTGTTGAGGGCGTTTAATTCAATACAATAAGGTTTCATATAATGCATCATTTACAACAAACCGAAAGGAAACATGAGTCAGGAGTATATACAACCGATATTATTATTTTATTATTCGTATATATATGGATAAGAATTATTTTAAATATTCGTAACAGTGAAACAGCCTTTGTTGGTTTTCTATATCGTTCATTTTCCGTGGGAACGACGCAATCGTAAGCAAAAGATAATGGTGACCAAGTTGAAAAAACATTTCTTTAAAACATAGGTATATGTACTCTTGTTTCGAACGGTTGGTGTGACATAAGATCCATTATCGTTTAGTCATTGTGTACGTTCATTAGTCATTTCGGTAATAGCTAAGGTGCAAACTTGACGGAGTCCCAAACTGGCTAATTGTGTTATAATTAGCAATTACAAACGTTGATATAGATGTTAAGAAATGGCTGTAGCGTTACGCGTTTCATAAAAAAGTGCAGACGAGACTGCCCAAGTCGATTTATCAGATGTTTTTTGCATTCAAAGTTCGTTGATCACGTTGAGAACTGTGCAAAAACTAGAGCTTACTATAAAGTCACCGTTCTTAACGTCTCATCTCTTGCCAAACTATTTCAATGAATCCCTTGTTTTATGGTAACTTTTTGGAGTATTCACTCCCTTGCGCTCGATTGAAAAAGTTAAAATTGAGAAACATTTATTGCCTAAGAGTTTTGAATTGTTTTTGGAACATAATTATTAAAAGTTACGGTTACTTTATTATTTGCAACATAAACTGAAACATGGGAAATTCTTATAGCTGAGTTAGCTGAGTGATAATTTCTTTGGAATTGTACAGTAGATTTTGTTAGTATGTTTACAAGATACGTAAGATAACTAAAAAAAAATGTGTGTGTTAAAAAAATTGGTGTCACCTTTCTAACTATAGATATTCAAATAATTAGACTGAATGTACCATGTTACTATGCATTTAAAAAAATTGTGTTAATACTGGTTTTGATATGGTGATTGTATTATTAAACCAGAGTGTAGAAATTGTATAGACAACGTGTTATTTGAATTGATGAACATGAATTTGACCAATGTCGCGCCTAAGACTATATAAGTATAGTGTGTCGTGCTCCAGATTTTTTCTTTCGATATAATGATATAATATATTAACCGACGCACCCCAAAAAAATGTTAATAAACTACTAAATGGTTCATTAGACAGTATCTCTACTCCTTGTTATATAGGGATTCGGACTTTCCATACTGTTATTAAAAAAGCCTGCTAAATCACTTTTGGTTTAATTATTAAGAAAACTACATACACTGCTCTATTCGCGTTGGTTGCTACACAACACTTTTCTTTCTATTAGTAATCCAGTCCATTTGATTAATGCGATAAGAAATTTATAGTGTAGGTACTATAGAAACCTTTTATTATAGACGATGAAATTAATCAATAGCAGGTAAACGAAATCAGGTTATACTTCTTATATTCGGGTCAAATCGTATTTGGAAACATCATGTAGATCTCCTAACAGAGAACACATGTTCATAATAATAATCACTTACGTTTTAATGAACTTAGGTATGTTCACATAATAAGAATTTTCATTTGTTTGTTATAAAGTTAAACGGTATAGGAAATATCTCTGCAAAACGTGTACCAATAAATCCACATAAAATGAGTTTTTATTGCCTATTCGAGTTAGCTACTCGATGCATTGCAATCGCGATAAGCTTTTAACTTCGCCATATCAATATGTACTGTACAGGCTACAGAAACCCCACCATATACTGGGTCACGGCAAACATCAACGCTACGCTTTATGGCTATGTATGCAAAGAGATTTTAAAATAATGAAATTATTGTTGAATGAATTTAGGTGACGAGGCAAACAATACCACACAACTGTCGTAATATTCTATGACACGAACATCGCGCTTGTAAATACGTTTTAGGATATTTTTAAAAAAAATTCATCTATATACAGCGTAAGACCTTACCTTACATAATCTAACAGCTTATATTATGCACTAGCTGAACCCGCAACTTCGTACGCATGGTATTCGGTATAGCGCGTAACTTTTTTGTATATAAATCGATTGGAATGAAACAAACACTAAATGTTACGGGAATCTTGCTACAATACATCAGCGAAAACTGCATTCAAATTGGTTAAGCCGTTTCTGAGATTATCGTGCACAAACGACAAACAGACAAATATTCTAAAAAAATATGTTTTTGACTTTACAAGTACCTACAACGTGTACAAATTGTTTTTTTTTTAATCTTTAATGTACAGATACAGCTCGTTTACGATTTTATTATACCTAGGTATATAGATTAGAAGTCATTAGAAACAGATTCGACTATATAATGGTCTAACCAAAAAATAAACGGTTTTCGAGATTATTTTTCAAAGAACTCCTCGGATTATTGGAAGAAGCACTACTTTTAAGATTAAAAAATAAAGTTGATGTAAAATTAGAAAAATATTCACAGGGCAAGCAAAGTCGAGGGTGATCGCTTGTTAAATTTCGTATTAGTGATAGTCGACATGGTGACAAAACGGCTTGCATTTGCATGTTTTGATTAACAACACCTGAGGTGCAAATGCAATTATTGTTTACACATAAATTATCGCTATCATCACGTACTGCATGCGTTGCTTTCGTGCTGTAATGTATATTACTGAGTCATTATTACATTTTAGATGAGTGTCGGGTTTTAAATGGTTTCTTATTTAATTATAAATTTTATTATGATGAAACTTATTGGAGACTACAAAAGATAGTCTTTAAAATTATAACTTAATTTTCAGACTTGTATCGCAAACAGAACTCGTTGAAAAACCCTTTTAAAACTACATTTATTTTTGAAATCTGTAGTCCGAATTTAATATAAGAGTTTATGTAGTAGTAGATAAGGATGTGTTGAAAATTATTTTTATAAGAATAATAAAAATTATCCAATCATCGCCAGAAATACTAGTTAGTCCGCAAAAACTGGTTATATCTTGAAAAAAAAAAAAACGCAAGTTCGTCTAGCAACTTATGTGTCGTATTTGAACGATCGTCTGAGAATCCTCTCATAAGCATTCACGTGTAATTAAATTGTAATTAAATATTTTATTAAATTTGAGTTACCTACTTATCTAAACACTTTAAATATCAAGTACATAGTATCAAATTAGTATTTTACAAATAAAAATTCAAATAGCTAAGCACAGTTAAGGGTATTTTATTATAGACAATGAATTGTTATAATAGTTACCGGAGCTATCGAACTGCTTCTGCCATTTTATTGTTTTTTTTTTTTGTGTCGAATATTTTGTAGAAAGGTACTTAATACTGATAATATAAATGCGAAGTTTGTTATGAAGTTTGAATATTTGTTACTCAATCAAGCAAAAACGGCTGAACGAATTTGGATAAAATTTGACACACAGACAGTTTATTACCTGGAGTAACTTCTTATCCTGGAAAAATGTATAGGTTTCCGAGGGTTCGTCTAAAAATATAATGAAATCCATATACCACTGCCTTCACAGCACACATGTCCGGCGTTAATTACTCATTATATTTTCTCAGGTTTTTTTTTTTTTTTTTCAACGCGGACAAAGTCGCACTAGTTCTTATAATTTAGCAGTCTTAGCTTGTACCCGGAATTTCATCTGCGTATTATAGATTGTAGCCAATATGTTAATATGATGGTTATAATAGTAGATTTTACAAGTGCACAAAACGAACCATTTTTATCCGAGACTTGGCGAGGGCTGATAGTAATGTCGAGGATAAAAATGGTTTTGTGGACGAGTTATAAACTCTGCTTTTCACTTCGATTGCGAGGAAATAAAACAGTAGTATAACATAACATTTCTTTAAACGCACGAAAAAACAAGAGCTGTTTTCCGCCACTTTATTTTTTTTAAATCTTAGGACATTGACATGGACATCTTATGACATTAGCTTGGGCTGCACACATATACAGCACACCTATATTATATTAAATTAATTTTGTAATAATAATTTTCTTAAATTAATTAAATAACCTACCGTACTTGAATTTAAATTTTAATATATTTTATGTCTTACAAACACATAAGGCAAATCACAAATAAATTTAAGTAAACATTATAAAATAACAAATTCTACATATGAACTTCTTATTGTGTTTGGATGTATGGCTCATTTTCTTTGCCTTAATATAGATACATTTATGAGTAGATACGTTAATACACTTTTGCACAAAATTCGATTTTGTGCAGCCTATATCCTGCACAAATAAGCACTTTCAGAGCATGAGAAGTGAAAATTATATTACTATAAGATTTAAATTAAAATTCGTTCAGTGCTAATTTTACGAGAAATATTAAGAACTTTCACGTTTATAATAATATTGGTATAACTAAACACATAAATTAAATACGATTGCAGTTATCATTGCGAGACAAATTATTAATAGTAGTAAATTTAATAATTCGTTTAAATAGAATTGCATAAATGCAATAGTGATTTAATATTTTATGGCTAATTGATAATTTTAGTATATTTTAATATTATAATTAAATTAATAGGAAAAAAAAACGTAGGTGTAAAAAATGCAGTGATATCGCAGACGAACGCCTATACACTTCAAGTTCCTGCTAAGAATTGGTTGCTGTTTATATAAGTAGAACGTTAAATGAGGGGCACGCGATAACGTGAACCCAAACAACATTACACGACTACTTTAATGCCACTTGAGTGATCTCGACTAAATTTTGAGCGAAATAGATAATTCGCAATCATTAATATTACATTGTAAACGGAACAATAATAAATTGTTAGAACGATTCCGCCTTGGGGAACACCACCCACGACGCGTTCGTAAAGACTGCGGAAATTATAATCTTTACTTATAAAATTGTTTGTCCTGCCCAGTCCTGCCTGACTATCAACGCACAGTCAGGACTACTAAGTCTAGAAAGCGGAAATATGGAACATAGGTTTATTTTATAAAGTAAGCAACCGCTAAGAAAGGAAAGGATTTTTGAAAATTTCAATTCCGTGCGAAGCTGGGGTATTACATATAAAAGTCGGGCAGTATTTATTCAATAATCACGGCGAACAACAAACTGCTAAATGGCTCTCGCCCAACGGCTCCTCAAAATTAATGCGTCTGATTTAATTTCCGTATTCAATTGTATTGATTACATTGAAAGCTAATAGGAAAAATTCCTTGCATAATACAAACACGGCATCACGCGTGAAGGGGTAGACCGATTTTAATTCGGTTTTCACTAATGGAAAGAGGGATAAACGGGGAATGTTCATTGTATATAAAAATTGCACGCCGGGCGAAGCCGGGGGCGGGTCGCTAATAACTTATAAATGCTACAATAATATGTAGTTTTAATTTGTTTTGTAAAGATGTCACAATCTGATGCAAGAGTAATTGCTTTCTTTTTTTATTTTATTTTTTTTTTAAATTAAATAGGTAGATAATCATTAAGCTGACAATTAAATGTACGAAACTAATTAAAGGACAGAATTACGTTATTATAATAAAGTTTGACAGACAGGCTTACGATCCACTTGCTACGGTCTTTGCAGCACCTACTCACGCACTGAAACACGACAGTGGTCTTCGATAAGGGGTGATTATGAGCAGAATATGCTCTGCCAGTACTAAATGTCTTATACCTGTATACAAAGTATAAGATTCATTTCCAGACAATAAATTTCTATGAGAAAACTAATAATACATATATACGATCATTAACGGTAAATTTTTTTCACAGTTAATTGATTCTAAGATCCATTGACCGATGAGTCTCAGCAACGTCATTTCTCAAACGACTAGAAACATAATTATTATAGTACGAGTAAAGTATCTAAATATGGTGGTGGTGACTGTATATATTGTTTAGAACTTTACACCTTCATAATATCATGATTTTATGCAGTAGGTTTATCTAGTTCTAATAAGGGTGCTTGCTAATCTAGGAGGTGGATAATTAAGAATTTTGATCTATAATTTTATTGTTAGTATAGTAAAGAAGACTTTGTAGTTTGACTGTATCTTTTGAGGCTGTATAACTTACTCTAATCGGTAAAGGAAACGAACACGCTAATTAACTGTATCGAAGTAATTGCTTCATTAGGAACGAGTGTTTGGAACGAAGACACATTTTGAATAATGGTTAAGTGCTAAATTATGATATCTATTTATTAAAGACAAACACGTGTCCTTCAGTTAATTTAGTGGGGATAGAAAGCTTGAAGTTTAATTGTAATGGTTTTGACTAATATTGTGAATAATTTCGACTTATTCGAACGTACTTTATGCGTGTCTCTTAAGGGGGAGACAAACCCTAAATACTAAAAATATCCATTGTTTAATGAAAATATTACAAGAAATGGACAAGACAATTGCTTTGAAAAAATATATATTATACTTAAACTCGTAATACGTAATAGAAACTCCACAAAAAAAGTTAGAAAACAAGAAGAATTTGACTTTTATTGAAAATTCTCTCTAAAACGGCTTATTGCACGCATATGAATCCTGTACCTATTAATAAGTTAATATCAGATTAAAAAATTGTATTAATAAAAATTTTTATTTTGTGTATTGTTCTAATGGTAAAAACAAAAAAACACCATTTCTAGGCCTGTTCAATTGGATCCGCCGCCAGCGAGTTCTATAGTAAATGTCATTTGCCTCAGTGAAGCCCTTAATTCAGATTATTCACACCATTATCATTATAATCAACCGACAAACGCCCACTGCCATAGTTGACATTTCGTTGGGAATATCCATCGTATTATGTGGGCATCCCTTTCTTATCTTTTTTACGCAACATTTATCAGTTTATAAAGTTTTGTGGTCGATTACCGATTGCCATATGTACATAATTTTTTGAAAGCTATGAGAAAGTCCTCATTGGGGGAACCCCGAGCACATTTCCTACTTGACACGTTAAGTAATGAGCTTTTTAAGAGCTTTTCAGAAAATTGACCTATAAGTTAACGCGAAACTAGTGCTTACTGTGACTTAGAGCCATTACCTATACCTACTCTTTGTGATAGTAAAATATTGTGATATTTATATCATACATTTTTTTATTATTTTTTCATCCATCAAAACAGTGAATAAATATTTTTTTGCAAAAATTGTGATCATTGATGAGAGTTACAAATAAATAAATTATATTAGATATAACAATAGTTAATTGTAATATCTAATTATATGATTACAACAATAATATAATTTATATACACACCTATAAATTTACATAAATATGTAAATCGATAGAAAATTGCCTAAAATCTTAGATTAATCAGAAATTTGCCAATCGATCCGCACACTATAATCCATGTAATTATATATTTTAATGGAAATAAATGACATTACACCCCAACTGTACAAGAAATTATCTTCGCTCCAATCGAGAAATAAGATCTAATAATAAGCTACATAATAAATAATGCATATAACGTTATGTACGCACATCAATAAGGACTACATAGATTTTATTGCGGTATTGAATATCATTTACGTGCCCTTGTTAACCAGTTACTAAGGGCTAATCAAAGACTATTAATATCGTTACTTGTAACACTAGATTTATTTGTTAAATTTAAAAAATGTTTCCCATATCAATCAATCCTATAAGATTCAAAGACGACAGATAAGCACTTTTTTAGTTCAACGACCCGATTCAAAAATTTTATCGTATATCACGTACACTTTACAACTCTATTTTATGTTTGTTTGTACAAGCAATTTGTTAATATCTCAATTCGGATAACTGTTACAGTGACGTTCCCTAGACGCCGCGAATCTGTTGAACAATGACCTGAAAATGACTCACATAACTTTACGGTAGTTACATGATCGTGTGTCTAAGTTTTATAGATCATCAGGTCACTGAGTTAAGTTTTTAGCTTTTGCTAAATGATTTGCATGTATATTATTAGATATTATTTTTATTCTTTAATAGTTAGATTCTTATTAAATTTCGTAGCCTCTCAACCAAGACTTTAGTTGACAGGTTTCTGTATCAGAAATAGAATGAGACAATATGAATATTGAATACTACACATATTATTCACTGATTAAATGAACAGGAAGTATTAGAAAACCTTGCTGATAGTAACCAATGTTTTAACTCGCATTTCGTTTTTCGACTAAAATTCGAAAGTTGTGATTTTACGTTAAAAGTAGTACTTTCTAGATTTATATACCTACGTACTCAAATTAGACCCACTTTTGGTCTTAAATAACGGCGATGGTTAATGTTTTATTCATCTATTGCGCGTCGGAAGCTAAAGTCCAATGTTCGAAGGAAAACTGTTAAACAATATTTTTACACATTGGCTGATTTTGAAAGGATTTGAATTATTAAAAAAATATGGTTTACATTTATTCAAATTTAAATGTAATTTTAAACATTATACTTTTCCGCGAATGCTTCTCTGTACGATATAATATCAAAATTTTTATTGCGTATAAGAAGTATTGTTTCTTTGTGTATGTTTACCGTGTTAAAAAACAATAGAGTACTTACGAAAATAAAAAAAAAATGCAAACTTACCAATTAAATTATTGGCGGTGACAAGAATACAGCATAAGAAGAGCAAAGCAGATGTATAACGATAATGCATCCTAAACACCATGTTGTCAATTACTGCCTTGTCGATGAGGTAGCGAACTTTCACGAAGCCCGCTACTGAAGACACCAAGCCGAATACAGTCATGTTTACAGCCTTCTCTGATTCTCACTGAAAAATAAACAATAATGCTTTAAGAAAATAGGTCAAAAACAAACACAGAAGACAGTAGAAATTGTTGATGACGTGACGAACTACCAAAAATAAACCGTCTCTTCGAAAAAACACTGCCAAGACAAGTGGCATGCGTTGTCCATACTAAATTAGAACTTGCTTGCATACTTCGTCGTTCGGTTCTTTCAACCAATGTGTTCAACAGCTGTATTGAATCCTTTTACGTGCGTGTCCTGCCTGCCTGACGTCTTTATTTTCATATCTACTAATGTTTATTCAATTCGTTCCACAGACGATAAGCGTCGATTAACAAATAAGTATGGCTTTTTCCCGAATTTAATATTAGTATTTCATATAACCCGTACAGTAAATTTCTGTTATTCTATGTTATACTTAAATGCAAGTAACAGAGTCATGTCGTCATAATCAATGACCTAAGAGCATAATTTAACGATCCGGCTCGTCTCGCCCACGCCAAACTTAAGATATTCGGGTTTTGTTTTTTGATATTCAATATTTTAAAGGTCCTAGCTGAAAATATTTGGATAGCACGAGTACCTATTTCCAATGAATATTGATTACATCAACTTTGAAGACAATTCATTAAATGGATCTAGCCTTGACAACTTCTTGATCCCGTTCCTACGCGGTGTCGCATGTCCAGCGTGCTATTTAGGTCGCGTGTAAGGGCATCGTTGATGATAATAAACGAGTCGGAAAAAATAAAGTAAGTAATTGTAATCGTGAGGCATAAATTATTGCAGAACCAATTTAAAGTTACTCCTATTGGGTATCGTTTTATTTGATTTTGGTTTCATAATATGAATCTATGTTCTTTGTTAATGTTTGTTTCATGTGAATTTCAAGTGAAATTTCTGTAGTAAGTTATGCAATGTTTATAATAATAGCTTGGGAATAAGTATTAATGTTTTAATTTCTGCCATCATTATACCCATAATCGTGTTAGGATCGGCCGTGGTGGAATCGAATGGTGCGCTGAAGCAGGGCATGCGGCGGACGGGTCGTCGACCGGCCGCATGCTCATGCCTCTTGCGTTTTCAACCTAACCCGCTCCCCCCTCGCTGCCTTACCCTCCCTCGACCCTCTGCTGTGATGTATCGCATGGCAGCGCGAATTTTACGCGGAAACCAGTTTGTGCAGCAACAAACCTTTGATCAACGGACGCATTAGCATTTGAAAAATATCTAGGCAATAAAAATACAAACTATATTCAACCGTTAGCATCGAACTGTTGGTAATCTCGTGCAATTGATCAAGCGGCTGTTAATTATGAAGTAATAACTATTGTGATTCGAGGAAAGGGGTTGTGGTTAATATGATTTAAAAATCTCCCATCTACTAAAACAGTTAACCTTGTTTTTTGTGCAATTCACGGAGCAAAAGTTTTGGAAGTCACAAAAGTTTATTGAATATTCAATAACTGGCGTTTCGTTAACTAGCATTCGGGATGTACATTGTTTGCTAACATAGAGGAATGATAACAAAAGGTGTGGGGTGTACGGGAGCGGGGGGTGGGCGCATTCCACTGTTTATGACAAGCGCAAGCGCACAAACTCCGGTGGGCTCCGTCCCTGAACCTGCTTGTGTCGTTCTTAACTGTACATCCTTGTTGCACTCGCTCGTTACCCGACATCAATTTATCATTTGCATTCTTTGTTGCTAGGTAGTTCTTTTGTTTTGCATTGAAAATTAACAATACCTGTTGCACTTTCAACATTGTCGTTGGATTCTGTAAAGTAATTCGTCGCACTTTGATCTCAACATTAGATATTATAATTTTAGGATATTTTAAGGTATAGGATATTTAAAAACGTACCTAAAGCATGATAGCACCAACCTAAAATTTAAATTACTTAAATGCGCTTCTTGTGTCATGGGCCTTCAAAAAACAGACAAATAAGGCGATCCAAGTTATCATTTAAGTGTTCGATGAATTATCTTACAGGGATTAATTGCATACAATAAGTGTACGTATTTTTAATATCGTAGTCCTACTAAAATTGCTTACAATTATTTTTTTCTGACCGGCCTTTTAATGTGTTAGCAGCTGCTGGTATTATTTAAGGCGGTTGGCACGCGTCTTGTAAGTGAATGGACACTAATTGTAGACGAGACAGCTGCACGTCTGTACATCACCATCATAATATCACATAATCCTTCAGTTTCGTGGGAAACGAATTTTAAATTCCTCGAATAGTGTTGTCTGTCGAACAATAGCTTAGTGATATTGAATCATTAGTATAGTATAATTTCATTGGAAAGTTATAACCTCCAGATTTGGGGAGTGAGCGGTTAGTTGTGTTGTCGCGTCTGTTGTAATTTACGCGTAACACGAATCAGTCCCGCGGCAACGCGACCAATGTCTTGCGTCTAATACAATTAACCAGTGTTGCCAACTTAGTGGATTTTCCACTAAGACTGGAGGTTTCGACCTACCTTTTAGTGCTTAATGGATTTTTTTAGTGGTTCAAAAGAATTAACTTCAATTTATAACACTGGTACCACTGATATGATGACGTCAGATGATCCATTCCGATCGAGGGTCGAATGGATTCCCCTTACATTGTTTTTAGTAAAATGTACTTTATTAGTAGTTACGATTACGAACAATACTTATTCATTGAATTCGACGAACTCAGTGTGTCCAATTTGTTTCGCGAGTTATTGCCTTATACCACAAGGCCCACATTATGGTAAAGTAGCAAACTGAAAATTTTGTGGTACGATTTTAAGACTTTGAGTCGATGATTGTACGATTATAATTCCGATAGACGTAAAACATATCTGAAACCAATGGATAATGGCGCCGATAAAAGTAATTCATCTGAAGATGATTTGACATTGACAATACTTTTACGAAAATAATTTTACTAATTTCTAATGACTATTTACTGTAAAAATACATTATTGAGTAATAAAGACGAATAACGACTATTAAGCCAATTGTTCTCTTTTAAACAATAAATTATTTAGTGGAAAATTTAGCTGTATTGAGATTAGGGAAACTTATTGTCAGTGGTTTTAGAAGTGGAATCTGGTGGAGATCCAGTTAAATTGATGACAACACTGAACTATTGACTGCGTTTACGGCTCCTACCATTGCGCCCGCATTGTTTACATCGCGGAGAAACTATGGGATAATAATGTATGTTTTCGAATCAATATTTTTGATCCAAATTTTTGATACAGTGCACATTTGCAATATAATTTTAAGAAATACTGCGTGATCTACCTATCTATTCTCTAAACGCCATGTGAATTTAATGCGTTTGACGGCAATAAACTATAATTAGCTCGTACGACGGCGTATTCAACCTCTTATAGAAACCATCGTAAAGTAACAGCACATGTGCTGTTGTGCTCCGGTAAGCTATGTCAGTATCTGTCAATATTTAAAATTTATACCCCAATTTAGTTTTTAAAATTCTTTAAAATTTTCGTTTTCATTTGTGGTATATTTAAGATAAAATTATGTTTTACCCCTAAGAGCTCCACACCTGTGAGGCCGTTGATCAGGATGGATTGTAGTAGTAAAAACACGGGAGTAAAAAGACTTAATAGGAATACAAATGTCAATAATCTTGATTTGTAAACAAATGCATATGCGTTTGTAGAACACATGTCTCGATGCGGGCTAATTGATAAAGAGTGCGTAGTGCAGTGCGTAGCCTGCGTAATGATGAGTTAACTACTTACCTATCGGCTCGAACTCCCATGTCATTACTACCGGGCTGTTATTAAATGAATCAGTCAAGTTCCTAATAACCGAACTAACTTCTTTTTTAAATAATCAACATATCTTTATTTGAAAAACATTAAAATGGCATTTAATTATGTGAAAGGGACTACATGTTATATTTTACAATAGTTAGTTATGTTCTCATAGCAACAAATCAGGCGCCTCGAGATTATCAACGATGCAGGTGGCGTGGCGCATGGGCCCGTGACGAGAATCCAATATTGTAAACCCCAGTGCAGAACTTACGATAAACTAACTTTTCGGCATGTTTAACTTGAAAACTGTACGGGAAACTGAGTATTTTTTTAATAGTTTTACTTTTCTCTGTATAAATTAATGTAATGCATGTACAATTTTTTAATTAACACTCTAAGAAAAAGGATAAATATATTATTCCAAGTTCACAATGTGAACTGTATATGGTTTTATGCACGTGCAAAACGTTAATGTGTAATTAGCTTTATAACTTAAGGCCCATCACCGTTTATCGAAACCGACTCTCACGCTGGGAAGCAAAGCAAATACCTAGGTAGTTTCATAATTTTAAATCAAATGCCTGCGTTTTTTTAAGGATAATTTGATATAGGTATGATATCAAATTATTAACTTCTAATTTGAGTTGAAATGTCTATAAATCGTATTGATTTTTGGATTGATACAAAACGTGAATCTTCTTATAACGTGTCCATATTATCTAAACATATAATAAAATCGTAAATGAGTCGTGTCTGTCTGTACATTAAATCATTTAAAAAAAATGAATTTTGTCTGTGCGTTTGTGGACACTAATCTCAGAAACGGCTTAACCGATTTGAATGCGGTTTTCACTGATGTATTGTAGCAAGCTTCCCGTAACATTTAGTGTTTATTTCATTCCAATCGGTTTACAAAACAAAAAATTTACGCGCTATACAGCTCAGACGACGGGCTCAGCTAGTTTTAAAATAAGTACCGCCTAACCTGGAATATTATAGAATGTAGTATGAATATGAATTTGAAAATTATTCGTTCATTGATGTGCTGTTTAATATTATAATTTCAAACATTGATGTGTGTATATTTTAACTATGACGATGCTATTTTTAATTTACGTGTGTTTTTTTTTACAACTCATTGTGTCCTTGGTAGGAAGCATCTTCAATGATGTGTCGTGGACCGTGACTCTATCACGTGTTGCTAGTAACACATGTTCCCATTCCCTACTTGGACTAGTTATCGCTTTATTATTATTTTATACAACCGATTACGGAATGAACGGGTTTAGATTTTATTATAACTTACCCGATTTACCTATTGTTTGTTCATTTGACAACAAGTGTCCAAGTTATAAACGCTTTGTTCAATTTATATGTTTGAAAAAAAAAATTAAATACATATAATTAAAATTATTCCATTTACTAAGTCTAGTTGTTTACAAAGTTGAGTTAAATTTTCGTTCCCTCGTGTTGCTTTGCCCGTTCTATTCAAATATTCCCGGTAAAGAGAGCCGCGTCCCTTCTCATTTTATTCGCCGCCAGGTAAATGAGGGGTACCGCTACCTGACAGAAGAGATTTCACTTTAACACCTCGTGGTGTTTTCATTTTAACATAACTTATAAATAAATTATAATCATCGGTGTTTCCTCGGAACTAAATAGAACGAAAAAAAGCACCGGGATGACTGTGCATAAGGCTTTTGTTCCCGCATATATGTATGCAGTCAAACGGCATTCCTCTCGTCGTCCGTAGATACTGTACGCTTCTCAATATATATACTCGTAAAACTAAGCTTTTGTGACACAACTTACCTTTTTAAAACTTAACAGTTATTTTTTCTACCGCCTCCGGTTACTTTAGAAATTCACGATCCCACTCCTTCGAGCACAACACTTTAATCACAAACGCACTGTTACTAAAACGCGTTATAGCTGCTGATCAATTCAATGTCATTATTAATTTTTGGCGTGTCAGTAAAATGTTCTAATGTGTCGAGTGCCGTATGCGCAATGCACGTCCACTCTTCGAGAGCTCGCCACACTGACTGGGACTGGAAAGTGCAGTTGATCAGATGGCCTCCTGCGCGGCAAGACCCGTGAGTTCACTACCGAAAGACGGGTGCGCGCGCGCACTACAGCTATCTCTTTTTAGCGTTAAGCGGATCGGGTGCCGCAAACATTTTATCTCGTTCTTACTTAACTTCGAAGTGCACAGTAGCCGGTAGCAAAGAGAACCCATTGGTGAACGAGTTCTCTCGGGGGGTTTTGACTTGCGCTTACTTCTCGTCTTGTATTTTCTCCACAATAAAGATCGTTTGCAAATTTTTTTCACCTATAATATCGTAACTTGTTACAACACGTTACCAACGTTACATAGCTTGGAGCTACGAATACATGACCGATCAATAAACTCGATAGATTTATTGGTTTATTTATTTTTTTACCATTAGATATGTTTTGATATTAGTTTATTTTTTGAACTCCCAGTTTGATTTTTTTTAAATAAAACATTTATATGTTGATAATTTTTCAATCAATAATTTTGATTACTTCCTTTAAAAGCACTTGATAAATAAATGAACACTGGTATTAATATTAAATACATAATACCTATTTACTAGACATTAATTTGCGTAATAATTTTAGAAAACACTGTAGTGTGAAAAAAGTGCGTAAAAACATTTTGATGTTATCTTCAACATTCATTTTTTTGTAAAGTATAAGTAGTAGGTACCTATAATAATAAGAAATAGAAGTTATTATCTAATTATTTATTTGACGATTAAAAAGCAGTAAAAAAGTCAATTTTTCTATAGTCGATTAATCTATATTTTATATTTCTATATTTTTTTAATATTTGTGTCTGTTTCTACGATAAAGTTAAATAAATAATAATAAGGTAATTAAATAATAAAGGCAATCTGGCGCCGCGCCGTGTCATTCGATTGGAACGCGGACCGTCTACCTGCTTACCAAGCAGGAAACTTTTTAAACATGACGACAGACTAATATTCGCCATCTTCATATTTGTTTGTTTTTTAGGTATAATTAATTTAATTTAAAGATTCTCTTCGATTATGTAATTACCTACGTAACAATTATTTTGTCGAATTATTTTGACAAGTCCGTTGGTCGTGTTGTTAAAGGTGGCTTGCCTTAATTCTCTCTGAATCGATTCCCGGGCCAACTTTGAGAATGAACTTTTTAAAGTTAGCTCGATCTGCCAAGCAGTAGCAGGTCCTTGAAGCACCTGGTGCGTTGTTTGTGTTATAGGCGACTGTAGCCACTTACCATCAAGTTGACCGTCAGCCTATCTGACAACCTTTACAATAAAAAACAATATTAATATTGTAATACAACAATATTAATGCAGTCTGGATAATTCATGAGAAAGAATTTCTTCCAGTTAAGTTTTGAGGAACTGAGAGGAATAATTATAAAGTTAAAGCAATTAACACAAAAACCTCAGTTATAGAAATTTACTAAGGAAACTGAGAACAAAGAAATAATATAATGAATTTTTTAATGCATAATTAATACTAACTAAATATCTGTTCTAATACGAAAAGAGACCCAAACGTTAGTTATCACAGATCAGACAGACATATAAGCCATATGAACCATTCACTGCATCATAGTATGAGCTATAGTAAAATGGAATCTTCTTAATTATATAATTTTACCTATTACATAGGTTTTTGTATATTAACATTTGAATCTAAAATACAATATCGACTTTTTTATAGGTACTATCATAGATTTAAATTCAAAATTTAATTGAAAATTAAAATATTAATAATTCGACAGTAATATTTTAACCGATAGTTAAAATATTAATAATAACATATTTATAAGATTCCTTTATTGAAACAGATCGTGTGTTTCGGTCTTCTCAACCCTCAAATAGAAAAATTTAAATGATTTAATATTTAAATATCAAATATTGACCTCGAGAATCATTTATACTCGTATTGTTGTGTCATTTGACATGTCTTGTCTATTTTTTGCAAAATAACTTATATTTGTTTATTTGTGTATTTGTTTCTATTTAGCTATTTTAGTACATAATTCAAGGTGTAAAGTATATAATTTGTTTTGTCAACACAAAACTGTTCAAGCGATTAGTTGATCGACTCGAAAATCTAGATCACAGGTCACGTTTTATGAATAGATATATGAGTTAATTGCTAGGCTGGCTTACTTACATAGAATTTATCGTTTTCATACTTTTAATTTTTTTTTAAATGTTTTCTCAATTTCTGACATACATAATTTTCTTTCGTCTTTTTATATAATGAAATGACAGATAAGATACATTATTGGTAATTATTACGCATACTAACTTGAGGAACCTTTGCTGCATGTAGCTCAAGGTAAAACAAATTATAGGAAAAATTCATTCATGGCTCGTTCATGTAGATTTTTTAATGAAATGTTATTAGATACAGATGCCGACCTGTTCCACAGCTCTATATTTAAAACTAGAAATATTATAACCGAAAAATTCTTTCAGTAATTTCTAAAACTATAACTTCCTTATATTGTGGTGGAACTTGCTTACCGTGAATGCTGGTTGTAATTAATCTTTGTAATCTTTCATGCATAAGTGGAAATTTTTTATTTGTTGTCTGTTTCTATTTGAATTGTTTAACTATGTAATGTTTGTGTTTGTAAATTTCCCTAAAATAAAATCTAATATATAAAATTCTCGTGTCACAGTGTTTGTAACGAAACTCCTCCGAAAAGGCTGGACCGATTTTTATGTTTTTTTTTTTATATTTGGTAAGTATGAGAATAGGTCGTAAAGTATTTTTCACCCTCCTACCCCCACCCCCATTTTTTAATCGCAATTTTAGTATTTTTGTAAGAACAATATCCAAATAATGTGTGAAGTGTCGTGTCATTTTGACATATGTTTTAAAAATAAAATTGAACCGATAGGTGGCACCACAATTATTTTCGGGTTCGGGCAGGACAACGTCTGCTGGGTCAGCTAGTAAATAAATAAAACCACAATTTAATTATTTTTTTATGTAAAGTCGGCAGGCAATCTGACGGTCCACTTCATGGTAGGTGACTACCGTCACCTAACACAAGGATCGCAACGGAGGTTGCAAATGTGCTGCCTCGACCTTTTTAAGATAAGGGATAAGAAGGGCATTAGGGTAACGGATTCTGGAACATACTCACCGAAACATATAACTTTTTTGCGGGGGTATTCTGTAAGGATTTATAACTGCCGCCAGATGGTATTTCCAGTTTATGACTGTCGAATTCGATGTATCCTGCTACTACCAAAATGTGCCTGAAATTTAAAGTTCAGGTCGCCACACAGCAATAGCCATTAGCAATTCGCGTTTTTTAAGTGATTCACCCATGACTTTTTTTTAAAGTGATTTCACTGAAAATAGAGATTTAATTTTAGTTTCATATACAATTTCTTTGTACTTTTTATATAATAGTCATATATGTATAGCGGGCAAGTTGCGAATATACAATACGTATTACCCTATAACCATTGAGATCATAAATTTGGTCCGAAACTCGATCTGGTGAATGGGAGCCCTACATGGCAATCTCTAATTAATTCTTGATGTTACATTAATTAGTTTATTAAGTTGTTAAAAATAATCTATACACCATTCAAAAATGTCTCAAAATGAAATAGGAGAAGTCAATCAAAAAGATTTAATAAGTTTACATTATTCGGTAACGCAAAAAAAATCATTTTTTAACAAAATCTTAGTTTTTATTATTATCATTTTGAAATTCTATTAACTAAATTGATCGATAATTTTGAACTGCAAAATTTTGAAAAGTGGAAAAATGGAATTATCAGTACATTCGTTAATTGGCTTAGAATTTGTTTTAGAATGTAATTGTTAATTTTATATTGAATTGATTACAGTGATGAAATATTGCATGGGATTGTGAATCCAAAGTTTAAGTAGAATGTGTATTCTCCGCACGCGCTTTGGGCGGTAACATACATACGAGCATTGCCAGACGTCAGACTGTGTCGCTTGCGGCTCACCTAACAGGTTTGGCGACCTTTCTGTTGCACACGAACTCATATCACGGGTTTCTTATGAACTTCCTACGTTCGAAGCGACATTAGCAACAGTGATATTTAGCGCTTTCCAATTAATCGATCACGTTATAATGATATTGTAGATTCGTCTTGCGATTTATCGAGATTATTTATCATGTAAGTAGGTAATTGCAAAAGAAAGCACAACTACCAGTGAATCAGAAAAGTTTAAGAAAATACTATTAATTACTGTATTCTACGTTTATGGCGTACAATTACAGCGCAGCATAGATGTCGCATTCGTTCAAATGTCAGAAGACGGTTGCCTCCTTACGGCGGATGAGAGGCAACTAATAAGTTCTCAAATGAATATTTCAACGTGTGTAACTTCCTTAGATCAGTAATGTAGTTCACATAATTATGCTTTACTTCACGCAGGATTTCTTAAAATCCTTTTTATTTTCTTAAAATTTTTAATGGTAAATACAGGCTGATGTCAACTTGATAGAAATTGGTTACCGTAGTATATCAGAACAAGAAACCAGGTATGCCAGTGCGTTGCCGAATCGTATAGTATCGACATAGTCTCTTACCAAAATAAAACCATAAGTAGGTATTAATAATTACCAGCAAGAAGAAAATGTACATTCATAAGCCGTGTCTGTACCTACATTAAATATTTAAAAAAAAAGTACACGTTGCACTTATCTTACCGAGATAACAAAAATAGTTTTTAGAATTTTTGTCTGTTTGTCTGTGCGTTTGTGCACGCTAATTTCAGAAACTGCTTAACAGATTTGAATACGGTTTTCACTAATTTATTGTCGTCTTGTAAGTAAATCTGTTTGTTTCATTTCAACCGGTTTACAAACAAAAAAGTTACGCGCTATACCGAATACCACCCGTAAGAGCTTACCTAGTTAGACATATAATTTGTGTTAGATCCGAGTTCTTTTACGTCTAAGATTACAGAAATACATCTTTATTCTGTAATCTCAGTTTTAGGTAATTTTTATACTGTTACTTATTATACCTAGGTACTTTCATTACCTACATTTAATTAAATTACTGAACTGCGATCGAATCGTTTACTCACATGGCTAGTTAGGATGGCAATGAACGTAGGTGCGAAAAAATTAGGATGAATGAAAAGGAACACTAAGTTAGGGCTTACGAAGTATGCCTTCAATTTTTAAGTTTTAAGTTCATTTCAAATTTTAAGTTATAATAATCTTAAGACCATCGGACCGACAAAGTAAAACAAATAATGCTCAAAAAGTAGGTAAGTAACGTTATAATTATTATAATACTTGTCGTCTTCTCGTACTTAACAATGTTATTAACAAACAAGTTAACAAGAAATCGCTTTTGTTTGTTGTCGTTATTGCTTAACGTTTTCCCGTAAAAATAATTCCATTTATATTTGCTTACAAAAACAAAACCGACAAAGAAATGAAGGTATAAAATATATTATTGTTGAAAGAGAATTTCTTAACATTTCCAACGAATTGTACTGTGTGTTAGGGTAACGATAATAAAAAATAAATTTTAAATATTTCTTGCCATAAAATTGAATAGTTGCCGATTTTATACCTTATCTTTCCTTCTCGTGAAAGCGCTCATTTAGTGAGTGAGACCTATCAGAGATATTTCAACATTTCTTAAGCGTGTTGTATTATGTCAATTTTATCGACTGTAACCTGTATTCTGTACGTGTTAAGGTTGCATTTCATAGGTTATTTTTATTGTTGAAATTTTATATTAGTCAATTCTTAATCCAGTATTAGGACTTTAAACCGTATGCCTTTGAATACATTTTTGAATAGTCGGCGAATATCTAATATGAGAGTCGATTGAAAGCTCAAGACTGTTACGTGACCGATTATCATCCTCTCGTCTAATTTGCTAATTTAATACAAATCGCCTTTGTTTCGCCTTTTTTAGCGTTTTCTTAAAAACGTTTTCCTATTAAATCGCTTTGGAATTTTTTGTTTGCATCGAAATATTGAGGATTTATTTGCTTTCAAAATACATATATGTATTACTACTTTTATAAACTTTTGTAATTTTGAATTACCTTAATGGTTTCATGTTACTTTAATGGTTTTCACATAATAATATGTTAAAATTAAATAAAGTGTTTTATATGTATAAGTTGTGAGATAGCCCAGTGGGTCGAAATCTCGGATCCCGAAACAGCAGATGCTGGTTCGAATTCCTATTGGTACTGCACTCCTTGAATCTTTTCCGATTTCGTTAGTGGATAACTTCTTGGGGAAAGTTACATATGCTAGCAATCTTCGCAAACATGTATTCTCAAGTCCTCTCAAAATGGAGCAGGCTAGAGCAGGTATTAGACTCGACTCAAATACGCATGGAAACAGATTCTACGAGGCAGATTTGTTATTATTAAAGATGGGTTTTCTCTTGACCAGTATCTATCCATGTAGGAAGGATGAGGCCGACGATGGAGCGAGCTCACCCAGACTATGCCTATTCACTCGAACCTTGAAAAGATTTTATACATATTTTATATTTTATACATGTCCACAAACATTAAACAGCTAAACGTGTCACTATAAAATAAAGCCCTAAAAGGTGTTGTATTATGTTAAATTATGGTTACCTACTTAAAATGTTATGAGAAAATATTCTCGTATTGACACGATGTCCGGCGTATTTCGCAGAAACCGCCACAGGTGAATCACATACATGTTGAAACTAAATCTTTTGCATTCGTGGCAGTCCCGCTTATAGGAACTGGTTTTGAGGTCATTTTCATATTGTATTCTTTTTAATTTAATCAAATATTATTATTATCATCCCATTTTGGTAAATTACTCCTGATAATACTGATGTTCCAGATCTTACAAATAGTCAGCAGCTAGAGTCACATAGTTTCAATCACATCTAAATAATAAACCTAAACCACACGACGAATTTGATCTAAATAAGATTAATTTTGAGTGTTAAGAGAATCTTTTTTAAACTAAATAAGGTTTTCCTTAGAAATATTCAATTATTAGTTTTTTTTGTGAATCACGATTTACCACAAAAGTCTGCGGCCATAGGGTTCCCCGTTATTTCTTAAAAATGAGTTGCGTCACGCATGTATAGTCTAAACACGTCATACTATCGAAATTTATTAAATTTGTTTTATTTGAATTATATTATTTTATCCTTAAATGTGTAGTTGCGAGTCCGTTAATCTGGAACTATTTGAATACGTATCATACATTTTTATAATACGTACACCAATTTAGGGGACAAGTAAATTGGGTTTTTTCGATACATACCTTTTCTGCTCGAGATTTTTATATTATACTATACTTGTAAAATCTTTTGTCCTGACTGACTCGCACAGCCATAACTAATAAAATAGCTGACATTTGGAACATAGCGTTATTTTATAACGTAAGAAAGAATATCCGTTAAGAAATGATTTTTGAAAATTTCAACTCAGTCCAAAGTCGGGGGCGGGTCTCTAGTTAAATATATAATGTAAATCAAGCCGAAAAAACGCCGTTACTATGCCGACAGCAACATGCATGGGATTTGTTAATATTTTCTAACAGCAAAGACATTGGGAAGCCCTATCAAATAATTTATAGTGAGCTAAAGAAAAAAGCGATGTGGCTACAAATATTGAAACATAAACACCGAACGAACCTGCATTCAATACTATCTCATCCTAGTTTAACCATGACTCAAGGTCCATGAGTAAAGCTAGGGATACTCATTTATTTATTTATATATTTAATGTTAGAATATTGAAAAGAAGTAGGCATAAGCGGCAACATCATGGGTAAATTTTCTACCAGAAATTGGCAGATAAAAAATATGTACGTTAAAAAACTATTTTTGTTTTGTAATTGTTTTTGTATTATTGCTTCTCTTGTGGAGTCATATCAGAGCAGCCATTTTATTAAAATTTGACAAAACAAAAAATTTATTGGTAAATTCTTAAAAATGTCCTGTTAATGCCGAAACACTCAAACATTTCATCAAGCTATTGTATTATCATGAACGTTTTTACTTACCTGTTGTTAATTGTAAGAGTTGAAACTTAAACCAACATAGTGAGACCCAATAAACATTTTTTTCTTTAACGATGTCCGTAAATATTTTTCATTATTCTTTATACCAGTTATTGCCTTCGGTACCACTTGCGCCATCTATTGATCGGTTCAGAATTGAAACGTTGTTAAGTAACATTAAAATTATTGATCGCATTAAATAAAATATCGGATTAATCTGGAATCCATACTTTATTGATATTATAAATGTGAAAGTAACTCTGTCTGTCTGTTATCTTTTCACGCCTAAATCGCTGAACCGATCATCATGAAATTTTGCATACACGTTATCAGGGATACAGGAAAAGACATGGGGTATCTTTCACCCAGAAAAAAAGTACTGTTTCCGAGGGTTCATCTAACGCCTGGCAAAGCTGTAACTGTGGAATTATTACGATGTTACAACAAACATCGTTTCGTATTTTGACTAGGACAGAGTTTTTCATTTATTAAAAAAATCGTAATTGGCAATTGAATAATTTTTCATATGTAAATTATCACAAATTTACATGGAAAGTGCATCTAAAAGATTTGGTGATAATGATATTTTCTTTCGTAATAGTCATTCTGAACTGATGGAAATTATTACTTCATGCAATATTAATTTTAAAATATGCTAAACAGTAAGTTAATCTATTTTTGTTTCAGAAAACTTGGCTTGGAACTAGTGCCGCGACGTGGTGCCGAAGCGGTCGAACCAGAGGACATGAGCTTGGTTGAGTTGTACAGAGTACACGTGGAAAGTTCTGAAAGGGCTGCAGCCGTTAGTATCTATTTCGTAGCTTCTTCAATTTAATGTAATAAAGGAAAATAGCTTTTATTCGTCCCGGGAAAACTCTTAGTTTAAAGTACATTTTTATTAACATTATTAGCGAGCCGCCTCCGGTTTATCCCTCTTTCCATTAGTGAAAACCGAATTAAAATCGGTCTACCCGTTCACGCGTGATGCCGTGACCAAGGGAAATAGGGATTCATTTTTATATATAGAGATTAAAAACAAGTTTTCTGTCACTGAAGTTGGTGAGGATTGACGTATGGATGTTTGTTATTCTTCCACTCAAAAACTACTGAACGCATTTTGAAGAGACCCTATATATACAAATACATATCAGAATAGAACATAATATGACATATAAAAGTACGCAGTTGAAGTCGCAGGCAAAGATTTTGTTCAATGATTGTATCACTCTCTTCCAATGGATTTAGTCTTATTGAGGTTAGATGTTAGACCTATTTTTTTAGTAACGTATTTTTCATCTTTAGTATATTAAGCCATCATTATCTATTTCCGATCGCTTTAATCTTCAGTATGGCTTTTCCCATATTATTATGTTTTAACTAAATAATTTGAACCAAACTTTAGAAATTAAAAACATACATTTTATAGTTTAAGTGATATTTGGTTTGTGGATGTGGAACTTAAAAGAATACCAGATTTTTAAAAATAAAAGAAAGAATAAAAAAGTATTATCTTAGCCTCACATAATAATTCTTACGAAATTACGAAGGAATAAATCGTATGTCGCAAGATGCGACATACGATCGAATCGGTGACAGAAAAATCACTGCATTTCACAACTCTATAATTATGTAGGTTTGTTTATTTATATTAGATTGTAGATAATGTAATAGGTATACACCAGCATTTGGGAAAGCCCTCTGTGGAGAAACCTCCGTGTTTGCTCTTTTCAAATAAATCTTTCATTAAGTTCATTAAAAATCTATCACACTGCGTATCGCAATCATTTGGGCAACCCATCTGGCGGCAGTAACCACCCCTTTACAGACCACCATAATGCATATTAACAGCATGTGTGCTGTTGTATTTTGGTGAGTAAGAGATGTCAGTTCTCATTTCCCTATGTACTGTGTAGCACCTGTGGAGTAGCTTGTGTTAATAGGCGAGATCTACCATCGAGTGGATCGTGAGCCTGTATGACGACCATTACATAAATAAAAAAATATATATAAAATAGACATTAAATATCATTTTCATTAGCAAAATAATTGCTACGCTATACTAATCCTAAGTACACAGTTTTTTATTCATAAATTTTGCATTTAGATGTGAATGTGTCATTTTGAAAGCAAATTATTGTTATTCTCTAGAAAATGCTTCTCCTAACCATCTGATTGATGTTGTCAAATTTCAATCTGCCAGTTTATAAGGGTATGTACCAATTCAATCGTATTTACCAATCGCTCTTTTTATCTGTCATAACGCATACTAAGTGATACGCTATAAAAATGAGGCCTTATGATTTCAATACTTATAGTCCATCAATGGGAGATTTTGTTAAGACTTATATTTTTAGGTTTCACCTCTAATGGGACTGTCTAATATGTATTTCAGTGGCGAGGTACACTACATCGTGCTGGCGGTTCTGGTACCTTCAATTCTGGTACGTTAAACAATAACTCCCCGAATGGCACAACAACCACTCAGTCCCATCATCTCATGTGCAGCATGAGAGATTTCGGTCACACAGCTGGCGGTGATGAAGCGGAACTTCTGTTGTGGTTGCACGACGCAAGGCGAGGCCAACCGCTCTCTGAAAGATTCAGGATCAGAATAGCCAGAGATGGGTTCTCGAATTACGTGGACCGATTACATGCGAACAGCACCTTGTTTGCGGTAAGCAGATAAATGAGAATCAAATTACTCTATGTTTTGTTTAATTATACTGCTTGAATCCTTCGAGTATTACATTTTAAGGCTTAAACCTTTATATGACTTTTAATACTAAAGTTACTGTTATGTATTTCAGATTATTTGTATTTATATAAGTTTAAATAGCAGTAGTGACCTAGTGAGTCGTACGTTCGACAACCGATACGACAGATGCAGGTTAGAATCCGGTTCGATCCTGCGTCTCTGAGTTTTAATTTTCTATTTTAATGTGTCAATTTACGACCAATGATAATAGAGAAGGGAAACATCACTAGGAAACTTCGAGTAGCCTTTTCCTAGAACAAAGGTAATCCTCTATCCACAGCGGGTTAGCGTGTCATACCTCCTCACACTCAGTAGGAAGCCTGTATCAAATACCTCAATTTTTTTTAGTATTTATCTAAATAAACCGTTTAAAAATAAAGATAGCAAAAAAAAATCCTCCAGTAATAAAAATAACCATTTAACAAAAGCTGTGACAATTTAAATCATATGCCTTAAACACTAGGCTAGCTCGGACTATAAGTACCACACATCGAAACTCGTCTGTTGGGATCCAAATATAGCCATAGTTAACCCTGGATCTTTTTAAGAAAGTGGAAAATTTTAACCACTCGACCAATGGGTTTGACATGGACCCAATGGTTTTACAATCGTTTTGAACTAAAAAGTGTGAAAACAAACACCTAAAGAAATCTTATCTAAATTTATGCCAAAAGAAGACGCTTTTATCCGTGTGCAGCTCCTCTTTAAAAATTCGGATGAATTTGGAAGAAGAACAAATATGTTTTTATGTGAATGTTTTTTTTTAGGATTTATCGAGTACTGATGTGTCCCGAGAATTGTGGTTGGTGGCGTGGGTAGTGCGAGTAGGGCGATGGGCGGGAGCGGGCGGAGGGGGGAGCGGGACGGGCGAACGCCGCGGTCCGGTCGCGCGTCGACCGCTTGGCGCCGGAGTACTATCCCTGGCAGAGTTTCTAAGACAACCCGGACATCAAAGTGTTGAAAAGGAATATACGTTCAAGGTAACGTAGGAAAAGAGATGTCTAAATGTAATACTTTTGGAAGCAGAAGCTGCCTTTGACTGGTCCTATTGGAAAATTATGGGGATACCTATGTCCAGCCGTGGACATCCTACGGCTCTGGTGACGATGATGATGATGATGACGAGTACTTTGAATAATTTATCAACGTGGTGTTTCTATGAGAGCTCGTTTTCAACGGAAACTTGAAGGTCCATTGATGGTTGTTGACTAGTGGATTGTCTATAACCACAAGCAACACCACGACGTGGCTATCTGTAGCTCGACGACTATTCATTATTTATTTAAAAAATATATCACTTTCACATACATACAAAGTCCAAGCAAAAAAAGTATCCCAAAAACGCGTTCAGACTAGCTACCTACCTAAGTGATATGTGGAAGATCAGTGCAGGTTGTCACAACCTGCTTTATGCTGAATTGGAGCCGGTTTGGGGCAAGGGAATGTTTGATTATGTGTCTTTAATATTACTGTCATTTTTTAAAAGTGTTAGTATTAAAATTTTAATTGTTCTTTGTTGCAAATAAAATTTATTCTTATTTCTATGTATAAGGCCATGTTCTATGTATTTCATTTTAGCGGATTTTTGTTCGTTCGTTGAATTGAATTAATTTAAAGCTTCAATTTAATTTTAATTCCACCTTATAATAATTTTGATGTTTTCATAAAGCTGGAGATGGCATAAAATGGCGTTTTACCACACTAGTGCAGTGGATATAAACTTAAAGTTAAAAATCTTAAAAAAAAAGAGTTAAATTAATAACTTCTCCAAAAAAAAAAATAAAAAAAATTCGCGGTTCTCTTCTTATTTCACGGTTGTCTTCTATTAGGAGGTGGTTACACTCGCCAGACGGGCTGCTGCTATGAACCTAGCTTCCACTAATAAACACCTAATAAAAATAAAATACTAAAGTACCTTGATAATTTTTATATATTATCTAAATCACTAGAAGTAAATACATAGTGGCTTTCTTAGTAGTAATGAAGGATTCAAAATATTAAAGTGTATGGAAAAAGTTAATAACGGTTCCTATATTTTTTTTATAGTATAAAAAAGCAAAGATTGATGTTTTTCAACTTTTTTTATTATAGCGATATTTAGAGAAATGGACACTTACCTTTGATATATTTTAAACACGGGTAAGCCAGCATTTTATGAGAATAAAGGATTTGCAATAAAAACCATTCTCAAACAACAATTGTTCATAGAAATAAATATACAATGGCCTTTTCTTTCTGTATTTAATAACGTAGCAATTCTTCTTAATCCTTGGACTACTGCACTTAACAACTTCAAGAATCGATAACTTTATTTTTTTCCTTTGATTCATTTAAAAATACCGGTAACCGAGCAATTTATGAAAATAAAGGATTTTCAATATAACCATAAAACCATTCTCAAAGCAAATTGTTGGTAAAATTAAAATAAACCATGGTTTATTTTTTCTGTGCTTTATGTTTATGAGGATGGATGGATATTTATTACTAGGTACTCTTTCACGTAAAAATTATTGAATGTATTTGGATGAAATTTAGCACACAGATTACCTGGATTAACATATAGGATATCCTTTTTATCCTGGAAAAATGTTATGTTCCCTAGGGATCACTTAAAAATATAAAAAATTCGACATCGCTGTTGCAGTGGCGGCGCCACCGTCGTCGCAACGATTTCTGGCGTAATTTTGCAACGCACACGAAGTCGCTGGCACCAGCTAGTATTTAATCGTCTCCATTGGAGAAATTCTTGTTAATATTTGTACTACTAACTATACTTAACAAATTAAAAAATTCATAACTTTATTTTTCCAGGTATATCAATGCGAAGAAAAGGACTTCCATCAGTTACATGACATGTTGATTCGGAAGCAAACTAATAAATGCAACGTACTTCCAGGACAACCGAACTACGGTATATATTTTCTTAATTGCTTGGATATAATGACAGAATGTACGACTTTTATGGTCGGTGGAACATATAACTTTTCTCGTACAGATTATTTTTACGTCAATCGTGCAATCTCGACTAGATTGCACGATAGACAATTTATAAGGTAAGGTAAGATAAGATATGTAAGAACATGACTAAGACTAAGTAATAAACCTTGTATCACAAAGTGCCATAAGACGACGTTGTATTTATGGTTACATCACAGCTATTAAATCGTCCGACATAATGCTATATTTAATAACGTAGCATAGAACTTTTTACTACAGTAACACTTAACAATTCCCGTTGGGCCTTTTGGGCGCGAAGATTCGTAAGCTAGTGGTCCGCAACAGGTGACTGTGGTCGCGTAGTCGTAGAGTTACAGTCGCGCATCGCGACGCTAAAATCCGGATTCTACCTTAAGTTTGCGTATTTTCTACAAAAAAATACAAGCTTACGATTTGTATTAGATATACCATTTTGTAATCGCAATGTTCTTTTTTATTGCCATATACTTAATATAAAATATATTAATATTTAAATAAATATAAATTTAATTAAATATAAAATATAATTTTAATTAAATATAAATTTTTACCCATGACATTTATAGTTAAAATTATACTTTACGGTTTCTTTAATATGTTATTCTATGATAATGACTCATTGAGTTAGCAGTAGAAAGTGTTATCGGTGTGACAAGTTATTAGACAACTATAGACAAGATAGGCCACTTAATTGATCAACACATAGGAAGCTTCTTGTCTCGGTAACGTGTTCCTGAAGCTTCAAGAATATGCGCGAATATGTGGCGCGAGTGGAACTCCTACAAATAATATAAATAACTCATTTTATTAAACTCATATGCAAGTTATTTCTACTTAACACCAAAATGAGCTATTTTTAATGGTGATTTGTATTGTATTAGTGAAAAAAAAGTTGTTTTTTTCATTCCAGGTATAGTAGTAGCCTTGCGTCTGTTGGCAAATGCTGGTAGTATATCGGAAGCTGTGGCTTCTGGAGCGACGGTGACCGCCAAGCGTGGCTTTCCTGACGTCATCATGCCTGGTGACGTCAGAAACGATCTCTACCTAACCCTGGAGAAAGCTGAATTCGAACGCGGTGGGAAGAGCACTGCTAAGAATGTACTGGCTACAGTCACCGTGCACGACAACACTGGACAGCTTATTGATGTAAGAATATTACGTAAGAGACTCCACCTGCCACGCGATCGATGAGAAAAATTCACTGTTTTGTTTTCCTATTCAGCTCGTTCAAACATCAAATGATAGTTTCATTAACACTACAATTGACACGAACAGTTTTTCATTTCATTCAATATTTTCAGAAAACCAAAGGTTTTTGATAATTTCGGGTAACGGATGCCCCTAGTGGGAGCCGGCTGTGGGGAGCTCATTCGCGTAGTAGAGAACGTTAATGTAAGATATCTGAATCTGGTCTATATATGGTATAATCAGTAAGGGAGAGCTTAGCTTACAATAGGAACGAAATGTTCTAAGAAGACTTATTCATAGCTTTGAAATTTATTCCTATCTATATTCAAAGACTGGAAAAATAGTACAGCCAGCTAAGCAAATTTTTCCACATTTTGTTTTATTACTTATAAGGATCAGAAGACAACTTACATAAGTTAAAGAATTGGAAATATCAGAAATCTCGAAAAGCTCTTTCCAAATACCTACTTTTCACGATATGAAGTATAAAAAATACTAATAATAAAAACTTTTTAATAAAAAAGTAATGAAACTGCTATCGTCATATTTATTTTCGTCAAGAACGAATTCTTTAACAAGCGTAAATTCTGAAAGATTATTTAAGAGATTGGCTTTTCTAGGCTTTCGTCACGGTAAATTTAGTTTCGTATCTAGGACCACTCTGCACTTTTGACTCTTCAGTCTCGGACTCTTCACAGAAATCGTGATTACTTTCTTAATGTTACACAAAATAGCAATAGGCAAAACGCAGTGTGCCCTGCCACTACTTGTCAGAAGACCAGAGTAAATTATGAAAAGTTGGCCCTCTCGGGAATCGAACCTGGGTGCCCTGAGACAGAGCGTTAAAACAACCAATCATTAAACTACCCTAACCACTCGACCAAGGGGCAAATAATGAAAAAAAAATACTAAAAAAATTGCTGTTAATTAAATCCTAACTATACTTATAAGAGTAATAATATTATAGGATTGTGTTTGGGGTGCCAGTGGTACCGGTGCGACTCAGTACGAGTCACTAGTGCTGTACCACAACAACAGCCCCTCGTGGGGCGAACAGCTACGACTCACTGTACCGCTTGAGACCTTCACCAGTGCTCATGTTAGGATCGAGTTTAGACATTGCTCCAGTAAGTATTCACTCAGTGTTTTTCAATCTTTCCTATTTTCATCCCCACTGAATTAATTCATTTGTAGTCATTTGGTTAAATCCGTTAATGGATTAAATTTTGCTTTTAATTTCATATTATTAATTAGTCTTTAATCCATTGTAAAAATTCATAAATTCGTTTTTTATTTTCGTTCTAATCGCAGATTGGATTAATTCTAGGCATATTTTAACTCTAATCAATCTTCAAATATATGTATTAATTTTCTTCTAACCCATAAGTCAAATTCATTAATTTCAATTTAGTTCTACTCAATCAACTTATTGCAATTTATGCACTTTTATCTTATTTTAATCCATTCCATTGGTTAAGTCTATTAATAGATTTTAAATATTTATGCTATTAGTATAAATCATTGTGCTATTTTAATTAGTAATATGACACACAATTTGTATTTAAATAAATTAGGGGAACATCAAATGTATGTTTATCCACTGGGTGTTTATGAGTCATGTCAGGTGAACAGTGTTCCTATCCACCGTCTTTGTCATGCTATTCTTAGATTTAATTACATTTTTTAGTTTGGGTTAAAATAAAATTACTTACTAGTCTTAGACTAGATCGTAGTGATAAAATGCCCTTTTTGGATGTTATATATTTGGGTGATTCATTCCCGCAAAAGTTTTTTTTTAGGTGTTCAAGCAAAATATAATCTACATATAGAAAAAAAAAATCTCACCAAATATGAGCTCTTAATTCCAATTGATTTTTTTCCAATTAAAATGTAAGTAAATTTTTTGAGGCCTTATATGAAAATCTTTCTCCGATACTAAAAAGCGTTGTTATCCTGCGCAACTTACCGTTCGCACTAAGTAGTTCTACTCAAATCCGGTAGATGTTGCCACTTCACCTATATTTATTTTACTTATTTATTGGAGTTTACTCCTTAAGAATCGATAGATACTTTCAATATTATAAGAGATGTGTTTATTTACCCTCTTTTCCTATTGCATAGTCAAAGACAATCGTACTTAAGGAGTAAAGTCAGTCGTGCGTCGGAGCTGACACACACTAATTTTCTAATGCCTAGTAGCAGCTTTTAACGATATTGAAGTATGCGTTATTGTATTATCTTATAGGGGATTGCATGCTCTTCAAAATTACTTTAGATATTTTTTTATGTAGGCCGCGCTGGTTTACCAGTAAGAGCTGTCGAAGTATATTTCTTGAAGAAAATTATGATTTATTCACTTTTCACAGCAAACCGCTAAGTACAGAAAATTTTTTTATATATTTTTAAAGGAAATTTATATAAAATTCCAGCTCGCGATAAGAACGAGAGGAAGTTGTTTGCTTTCGCATTCGCTCGTCTGATGGAGGCAAGCGGCGCTACGCTCCGCGACGGCGCGCATGACCTCTATGTCTACAAATGCGACGACCCGACCAAGTGAGTCTATGGTCTTTTGCTAATATTATATGAAAAAAGATGTTTAAATTGTTTGATTGGCCATATCTTACGTACACAAGAAATGTTGCAACCTCATGCAATGCTCATAAATGTCGCTTTGCACAAGTATAATACACTATAATATGAAAGTGTAATCAACAAACAACAAACAGTTTCTTACCTCACCGACGTGTACAAAATATACTAAATTTGCTACTATAAAATGTTTAATATACAGGCTGATCATTTCCAAATGTGTCAGTGAGGACAAATCTGAAACCATAAAAGTTACGAAAATTTGTTCTTAGGAGCTAAGGCTTCAATTTACGACTTGACAAAAACTGTATTTACACTTTTTTAACACTGTATTTACACTCTGATACGCAACCTGGTACTGATTCCGGTGGAATCGGTGCCGGCCAAATCTCTAAAAAAAACGTATTTATTTTTATTACCGCTAGTGTGGGTCATACATACTAATCCATACTAATACCTATTATAAATGTCAAAGTAACTCTATCTGGCTGTTACTTTTTCACGCCTTAACTAATCAACCGATCATGAAATTTTGCATACAAGTCAGGAACACAGAAAAGGACAGAAAAAAGTAATGTTCCCAAGGTATGATCTAAAAATAGAAATCCAATGCCTGGCAAAAGTATGTATAACCGCAATGAATATTTATTTATTATTTACTTCAGCAACAGCTTAGCACACTTAACACTCAACATTAATGGTCCAGTGTGCAAGCCAATTAAAGCTGAACACGTCGTTTCAATCAGGCGTTATATTGCTCATATATTTTGTCAGCTATATTCAACCCGGATGAAGTCGCGGGCACCAGTTAGTAAGAAATAAAAGAAAAATGCAACCTTCTATATATAATAAACAGAAATGTCTACAACTTAATTAAGTGACAAAATTTTAATATGTCAGTTCATTATAAGGAATCAATTTTTTGGAAATGTCACCGATTTGCCCTCGCTGCTCATTTGGATTGATCATTTGGATTGAAATTACTCTTAACTTTAAAAATGTTCTTAGACTTGCAAAGAAATTGAATGGAAGTAAATTTCTTTTTACGTAGTTCATTCGCATCTCTTAACTTTTTTTCTTATACAAACTGTAGTGATTGAGGTCATCGACGTAATATCCAAGTAGACGGTTAATACCTATTTATTCTCAATGCAAATTGTTCTGGCAACTAACTGAGGTGCGCGGGCGCGGGGTACTGAACGCCAATTGGTCCAGTCACGACGAAATTCTATTGGTCGTTACTGCCCGAACATTACCGGGCGTGGAATTATATAATATCTATTTCTCTAATGTGTTGTCTGAATGCGTTCGTCCTGTACTAGAAGTCTAGTTGGATATTACGTCGATGGATTGAGGTATTCTTCTTGCTTTTGGATACAAAACATGTTTCAGTTTTGATTGAACATTACTTCTATTTTGCTGTTTTATTCTGAGTTCTCACGTAATACTTTTATTTTTGAGATAAATAGCGGTGACCATTATTTGTGTGTGGTTTTACTTAATAAAATATCTTATTATATTTTCGCCAACACACTCGGCAACACAACGCTAGACTGAGTTGAAACTGAATCAATTAAAAAGTCCTCTCTCACTAACAATGGTCACTTTTGGGCTAATGCTGACGATGAAATAATTGCTTTTTCTTTTATTTTATTTTTAGGTTATCTTCGGCCAGCTATCTGTCGTTGGCGTCGTGCGCAAACGATTCCTGCCGCATCCCGCCACCCAACGGAATAGCACCTTCCTTTCAAAGGAGTTCTAAAGAAAATTGCACCATTAACACTCTCCTGTGCTCCACTAAACTCACACAAAACGGTTAGTGATTCATTAGGTGCTATCACCTTAGAAAGAAAAGGTTAAGGATTGTTTTCATATTTTAAAAAGCTTTAGCCATAAAAAACAAACCTAGCACGAGATTTACAATCTCTGCTTTAAATTAGACCCTGTCTGCCTTACCAATAAACCTTTATCCACTCGTTACAACACATATCTGACTAATAATTAATTTCAATCTAAATATAGATTCAATGAGATGCAATAACAAAGGACATAACATTTATAACATTTATGCTTTGGTACAGCCATTTGGATGCCTGTTAAATGGGTTTACGTACCGTGTCTTACCAGTAGTAGTTACATAAAGTTATATTTAGCTGCTTTGGCAGTTTTGCATAATAAAGCATTCAACATAAGTTTTGTTGTGGCTGATCATAATTTCATGTATTTTGCTAGTAGCACACTTTTATAAGCCTTATACAGTCATTATTCAATAAATAACAAAACAAATGTTAAACGCTTGTATATATATACATATGTATATTTACTAGTAAGAAGTATAAACTTGCTGGTGTATGCACTGTTATGGCTTCAAAAGTGGCATAATGTCAAAATTTGCCTAAATCATTAATCGGCACGATGATTACGTCCACAGTGCTGAACGTAAAGATATTCTATAACTATATATTATAGAATATTTGATCTAAACTACAACCAGTTCAATGAAAATAACCAATAACTATAACAAAAAAAAACGTAACTTTAAATTAATTTTAAACTTTAAAAGAAAATCTGTTTTTTTTTTTTTCAATATTAAAATCTGCGGACCTTGGTAGGTTAAGTAATATAGGACAAGGATAGGATAAAATAGGCTCTGGTATCTCTTACTCAATCACGATAACACAAGAGCACAACTGCCGAACTGCAGTGTGCTCTGTCACTATATATGTATTTATTTTTATCATAAACTTAAAAGTAACTTATATTTTTCCATTGTAGTAATATATTGCGGTTTTATTGACAAAATTACTATATCTTACTTACGACTATTATAGCCAATGTAATTATTAAATGAATGTTTTTTTTTACAGAGGATTTGCTAGCTTTATTGCAATGGCGAGCTCATCCAGAGAAGGTTCAAGAAACCTTGTTACGCGTACTGCGCCTTGGAGACGGCCTCAGTTGTGAGGAGCTGATAAAGTTCCTAAGAGACGTTCTTGACGCACTATTTGCTTTGTTTTCTACGGAGGATGGCAACAGGTAATTGAAAGGGAAATTATCTTACTTTAATTTTTTAATGCAGCATCCGAGGTTAAACCGGTTGTATTGGGAATTAAATGAAGCTATTTATCTTCATGTAAAATAACTTCACATTAAAAAAATACTCATATTTATGCTTGTATCTATTTCCAAAGCCTAACTGATTCTCAGTCGAAGTACAATTCGAATAATTATGAACCTTGATCTCGAAAAATCAAGCATGGGCCAGATTTAAGATCCATTTTTATTTTTATAACACCACGAAGACAACAGGGCCCTGAAACAGTATATGTATTTGTGTGGTATGAAACGAGATTCAGTGCGTAAGTCATTCGATTTGATCAATGTTATTGTACTGTTTTCAGCACGCCCCATTCCGGCACCGTATTTCTGGTACTAGTGTCGATCTGCAGTCTTTTGGACGAGACCCGCTTCCAACATTTCCGACCTGTTCTTGATGTTTACATCGAGGAACACTTCTCCGCAGCACTCGTGTACAAGTAAGATGTGATTGATTAATGAATCTGAATATATATATATTTTTAATGTTAAGATCGGCAGACAGGCTGACGGTCCACTTGATGGTACGCGGCTACCGTCGTCTATAACACAAGCAACGCCAAAGCTGCTGCAAGTGCGCTACCGACTACTGTACTATTAAGGATAAGGGATTAGGAGGGGATAGGGAAATGGGCCCTGGCATCCCTTACTCACTCACCGACACACAACAGCACACGTGCTTTTATTTCACGGTTGCCCAAGTGACTGCGAAACGCAATGTGCCCTGCCACTACTTTCCAGATCCAGAGCAGAGCCAAATTTGAAAAAAATCATTTTTCAAAGTTGACCCTGCCGGGAATCGAACCCGCGAATCCTAAAATAGTTCGTTAAGGCAAGCACCCTAATCATTCATCCAACGGGCTCGTCGGTTTATTAACTAGAGGACCGGAACTGAGCTGACTACCGCGGTGAGATGGATTATGTTATAATGGCTATTTGGGCCAACAGGGGGCTTCTATCATCGGTGCAGCATTGCGCGGAGTGGGCTGCGGGGGCGGAGGGGCAGGAGCCGATTCGCAAGTGCCTGCGTTCTCTGGGCGCCGTGTTCCGCCTGGCGGTGAGGTCGCGCCGATTGTTCGCTCGCGCCACCGGTGGTCAGTACGAAGACAGCTTCCGCCGCGACGTGCGCGCTGCACTGCACGCGCTCAAGGCGCTCGCGCATCACCCGCACAGAGACCATCTGGCGCCCGCGCAGGTTCGTGTCTGACTCTAACGACCAACAAACATTGACTAATCGAGCCTGTGCAGATTATTTCGTTTTCATAGTTGATCGGCGGCTGTTGTATTTGTTATTCGATAAATCGTTGTCGATTACGTTTGCGCAGTTTTATGGTACCGTGTGTTTAGATGCGTCGAACAATCGCTCAGTTCATGACTAAGCTTGCTGTGGGCCGATCCGAACCACGTTTCCTAACCAAATTTCCGTTTTGCCGAATGGGTTTTGCCACCAAATTTCGGAGGTAAAATTTTGGGCTTCATTTTGTGTCTGGCAGAGCAGATACAAAAAAGACTTCGGGACATTTTAACAATGTTGAAAATGTCGCTACATCTCAAGTCAAACTTGAAATAAAGCCAATATTAAATTTAGATTCAGGGAACTCACGTGTATTAGGCGAGCGGCGAAAAAGTGCTTTAGTTTTCGAGATCCTGATAAATTCTTTGGCAAGCGAGCAAATTAGTATAAAAATGTTTGTTGTAAAATGCTACACAAGATTCAGCAAAGAATTTTTCGTTACAAATATAAATAAATACAACAAAAGCGGCCAATATTCAATTTTAAAATTTGATAAAATCTTTACTTCAATCCACATTATATTAAATTTGTATTTTCATACTCGTGTTGATTCGAATCGTGTTGATTAATCGAAATTCCATGTAATTTTTTTGTCAAAATTGGACAAAAAATAATAAAATAAAACCTTGTTATGCAATATAAATTATAATTGTGTATACAAACAGTTCAATATGTTAGTGTTTTAAATTTTTCAACTGATTTGTTTTTTTTTTGGGGTTTGCAAATTAAACTTTAGTAACATAAGCATAGTTTCTTAACATAACTCTGTCGCAGGTGGCCCTGATGACGTCATGGGCGAGTGTGGCCAAAGAGATAGCGTCCGCGCTGGGACCCGTGGAGGCCGCGCGCGTCACCGCCTCAATGCTGGATGCGCCGGCTGCCAGCTCCGCACCGGCCCTCGCCAAGGCAAGGCTCGCCGCTGCACAGGAGATACTGAAGGGACCGCTCGGTCTGGATCCAGGTAACACCTTACATCCTTGTTAATACCACATTGTCTTACCGAAAATTGAGTATGTACACGGTACAGTATTTTTTTAATGCGCTTCTCCTTTATCCTCTTCTTTCCTAAGTCGAAACACTCGCATAAAAACCCCTAACAAATAGCTATGCCATTTTTTTTTTCAAAGGGGCAATATATTATATCAATTTTTATTTCTTCATACAAGAGGTTACAATAACAATTCAATTTAAAAAAATCCCAGGATTTGCATATGAATATACTTACCAATGTATAGCAAACTAAGTCTTTAGAAGCTGAAGCCGAGAAGATACTCGCTAGACACACGGTCTTAATACAAATTCTCATTCTATACCACTTCTCTCACATTTTTTTTACAAATTGCTATTCAAATATAATTTATTCGGACAGGTTCATCGGACAGGACAGCATCATCTAGCGCTGCTTTAGAAAATACATGTGTGATTTGTGTATAATTTCAGAAGCACGCAACATTGTTTTAACGACGGCGTGTCATCATCTACGCGTTCACCTGGCACGCCGCGATGAGCTGCAGCAGTGCGCGGAGATGCTCGGTGAGCTCGTGTGCCTGCTGTGGAAGAAGGAGGATCCGGATGAACCAGTCGATCCAGATGAACTGGATCCGGACGTCGACGTGCTGTGCCTCAACACTCTAGATGTGCTCGTCGAGACTGTGTTACACCTCATCGGTGGCAACTCGCCGGTATTGGTAAGAGTTAAGACTGTTCACATTCTAAGTTTTAAAATAAATATCTTAGAATAACTAAGATATTGATTTTAAAACTTAGCTCCTTAGAAATGCTTAAATAGTACGCATGGTTTGTCAAATACCTCTAAAAGTAACATAATTTTATAACATAAAAATATATTTTAAAGAGAATAGATTTAGTTAAAATTTTGCAGGTCTAAATGGTCAGAACAAAACATTTAGACTTTCCATGTTCCAAAATTGCAATTTTTATCGTTTTATCGTTAAATCATGATTCAACAGTATGAATAAAATGCTTACGGAACAAAAATTTCGAAAAGATTAATTAAACAATAATGTACATTCAAACATTCCGTATTTTACCATATCCTGGGTCAGCTGCACATCATCGGCAAAAATGAAAGTATTTTTATTGTTCGTTCTTCGCGTCCACTCTGGACGAAATCAAAAACAAAAGAAACATATAAAATCCGATTTTTATTATTTGCTTTCCGAAATATAAAGGAAGGTGCAAATTAGAGAATCAAATTATATAAATGAGGCAATTCTGAATACAGTAGTTAAAAATGACTAAGAAACGGAAAATTAAACATGATACCACAGGTAAATTTAATTCAAATCAGTACTTTGAACAGTAATAAAAATCTTTATTAAAATAATAGTTTTCAAAGCCCTTTTTGGAGTTTACTTTGGGCTTATAAAAGCGTAATTCTATTCTCTGGGCTTATAAAGCAATACGTTGAAATCTTATATGAAAAGTGTAGTCCGCGTTGAGGAACGAGACGATAGCGCGTTATAACTTGCCGGCGCATCGACATCTGTCGTCGAAAACATATAAAACGTAGTGACATCTGTATATACCGAACGTAACTAACATAACCTTTTTTGGAACACGTGACATCTGAGTATGCACATAGATAAAATACTACTTAACCAGTATAGATGGTCACTCACGTACATTGAATCCGTACCCTATCCAATTTCGCTTATATCTAGATGCCGCCTGTGTAGTTTGTCGCTTATTTGTTGTCATTAAAAATCCGCTAGAGTCGCTGCAGTCGACCATTCAGTCAATTCTCATGTACAAGAGATGGCACTACTAAAATTTATTTAAAATATAAAAGAAGTGGGCATGAACAACGATAAAAGGGCCGTATGAACGGTAGGTATAGGTTCTGTTAAAAAATAGGGCAATAAGGAACTAAAACGTTAATTACTGACCGATTATATCTTATAATAGAAAAACGTCTTATCAATCGATAAAATATTATAATTTTGTTTTTTGTTATTTGTATTCATAATCTTTACATACTTCGATATAATTTTGCTTAGGTACGTATGTTTGTGTTCAGAAAGCTGAAAAACTGGGTGATGGATTAACTTAATTTTTTTGCAAAACGATGCATTTTATCACAAGAGTGTTTATATATACTTTCTATTCCGAAGATTCAGCGGAAACGAAAATAAAAATGAGCTTACAGCAAAGCGTGGCCAGGTTCAGTTAGTTATAACATAGATAAAAATTAACCAGTTTTTGTCGATTGTGTTACGAAGAAAAAAAAAGGATAACTCACACATTTTACTCACACACATTATGCATTATAATTGTAAAACAAATTAATAACATAATGTTTTCTGATATAATAATATTAAATATCTAAATAATTTTTTTCTATCATTTTCATTAAAATATGCATGAAATGGAACAATATCATACATAAAAGTACTCCCAGCAACGTCGCCCCCTAGTTATTACCACGATAATAAGGAACTATAACTGCGTGATTGAATTTGTTGGTTATAATTTTTAACAAAATACACATTAATGTTAAATTCGAGACTATTAGTGACATCTAGGGAGTGGAAATCCCAATATGAAATTGGCTTCAGATCGTTATATGGAGGTTGACCATCTATACTGGTTAAGTAGTATTTTATCTATGGTATGCAGAACTAAATAATATAAAGTAATTAGGTATCTAGTTACCTATTGACACGAGGAAAATTTCATACATTTAATTTTATACGTTTAAAGGAGTAAACTCCAGTCGTGCGTCGGAGCTGATACACACTTTTTTTTTAATTAGATTATATTATTATATATTTATTTCAGACAGTGTCAAAGTTAAAATTATGTACTATTTTATTGCCTTTTTATTGACCATAAATTGCGAAAAAGCGAGCTGTTTTATAACAGTCTGTCTCAGGGATCCCGGGCCAACTTTGGAAATGAACTTTTCATAGTTGGCTCTGGTTTAGATCTGACAAGTAGTAGCAGGGTATACTGCTTTTCGCAATCGTTGGGGCAGCCCGTTTGGCGGCAGTAACAACTCCATTACAGAAGAGCATTGTGAACCATTTGAATAACAGCTCGTGTGCTGTTGGGTTTCGGTGAGTGAATAAGAGATGCCGTAGGTAGCCCATTTCCCTATATCTTCCTAATCCCTTATCCTTAATCATACGTCCTTAATTATCTGACTACCTTTACATAAAAAATATGAAACAATCATAATAAATAAATCTGATAATTCTGGATTCTATACTAAATAATGATTCTTTATGATCAAGTAGTATTAAAGTATAATACAACTACTCTATAAAATGAAATCGTTTACAACTGAGACCTAGGTGTCATAACGGGTCCAAATTGTGCATCGCTCATTGTACATTGCTCGTTATATTTACATTACTAAGTTACATAAGCTACACATACTTAAGCTAGTGGAAGGTGTCTGTTTCCAAGATTATGTAGCATTTACGGAGAAGTTGAGAATGTTTGAGTAGCGTGAACCAGTAGCGAGTTTTCGCGGTCACAAAGCCGACCCTTTGTTAAAATTACATTTAGTTACTTATGTATTTTTATTTCACGTTGATTTGATTTAATATATTATGTCGTTTTTATTTTGATATTGATATAATATCTTTATAGGGCAATAAGTTTTCTTCTGAAAAATTGCTTGTACATTTTTTTTATTAGAAATTTCCCTTATTTTTATCGCTATAGCAAGAATTGATAAATCATTAAACGAATTAAATAATATTAATATATATGTATATATATCATCTATATATATTATAAAATAAATTATTATAAAAAAAATCTAAAAACAATAAATTCTAATCTTAAAAGAACAACTCCTGTTATGTATGCAGAAAAATCGACGCGTGGCAACCGCATTTGCCAAAGACGAATAATTTGTATAAAACATACCACCTTAAAACAACCATTTAATCGTCAACTTGGATTGCCGAAGCTTATTTCTTTGGTACACAGTATTAAAATTAAGAGTATGTATCTGATTGAGCAGGGTTCAATGGTGGCGGACTTATTGGGATGCATGGAGCTACTGAAACCGGCGCACTATCAGCGACTGTGGAGCCATCTAGCGCCCCATCCGCACGACCGCAAGCCCCTGAAGGACTTCCTGATGCGCGCTTTTCTTGTCTTTCGGCATCTCATAGAACAGGATGTTAGTATTACTCCATTTACTCACCTGTCTCTAGTTAACTTGTTAAAGTTTCAGTTAAACTTTACATTTTACGTTTCTGCAGTTAGGTATCAAATGTTGCTGGATTAAATCAGGCGTGAAGGGCCACATGTGAGTTTAATAGAACTCAACAGTTCCAAAATTGTGTTTTCCAAATTCAGTGGTTACAATTTAAATTATTAATCCCAAGTAGATATTTGCTCTTCCTTTAAATATTATAATAAACATAAACAATAAGATTAGGGCAGAAGTTGCTGAATTGCATAATCTCTAAGTTTTTTTTCTATTTAATGTCTATTTTAATTTGAATTATTTTATTATTGTACTTTTGTTGTATATTTCAGGTATTTCAACCTGATTGGATGGTGTTACGCGTGCAGAGTTGTAAGGTATTGCTAAATGCGATGCCGGAGTTAGCAAAACCATTGCTCGAAAGATTTTTAGGGGATGAACCACCTCAATTCGACTCACAGGTATTCACAATCAATACTTTCATAATCGAAGTTCATATTCCTTAAAATAGGAAAGTTATTTAACTGGTCGATTTGCACGCCTTGAAAAAGAAAGAAGTAACAGCACTCGTATGTTGATTCCCTTAAAGCTTTCTTTTTCATGCGAGTACTACACAATATGTTAGCCAAATATCAATCCTAATAGAGAAAAATCAAAAGTAACAGTAAATTGAGAAATTTAGCATAGGTAGGGTACACTGCGTTTCGCAGTCATTTGGGCAGCCCGTCTGGCGGCAGTAACCTCTCTCTTACATAAGACCGTCGTGAAATAACAGCATGGGTGCTGTTGTCTTTCGGTGAGAGAATAAGGGATGCCAGAGCCTATATATATATCCCTATCTAATCCTAATTCCTTATCCTCAATCCTACCATGTTCGGCAGTGCACTTGCAGCACCTGTGGCGTTGCTTGTGTTATAGGCGACGGTAATCACCATCAAGTCGACGTCAGCCTGTCTGATGACCTTAAAAAAAATAAAAAATACGAGTTAAGGTGACCTTATACTTGAGAATTTACTATTTTCTGATACGTTTCTGAGTATCAGCCATATGTCAATGTGTACGTTGCTTAAACTCGATTATTTGTGCCGCTCAGCTTTGGTCTGGCTATATGGAGCTGGGTGTGGCGTTGGTGACGTCAAGCGCATTGCAACCGGAGCGATGGGCGGGTCGCGGACCGGACAGAGTCCGTGTGCGGGCTGCCGCCGGATTACAGGTGCTGGCCGTATGGGCACGCTTGGGTCCCGCCCAGCTGCACCTCGTGCCGGGCGCGGTAGGCGCGCTGCTGGAGATAACGCTAGTAGGGTCGCTGCGGCGAGCGGCGCTAGGGGCGCTAGTGTCGCTTATGGCGGCCGAGCGCGCGGCCACCGGTGCAGCCAGGCGCACAGAGGCCGCGCTCGTCGACAAGCTCGATTCGCTCGTCGCACATAACAAGGCCGACGAGCACTATCGCCGACTCTTCGACACAGTGTAATTATACCTTATTTATTGTCAAATAAGATATATGTATCTATCCGTCTGTTTCATCGCTAACTTATTGTAAACCACTTCTTCTAAAACAGATTTTAATAAGGTTTTCACTAATGGTAAGAGTAATAAACGAGGCAAAGCCAAAGGCGAGTCATTAGTACATATTATAAAATAAACTTGCTGTCCGCTTCTGTCTGTTTCTATGCTAACTCCAACTAAACCATACAACGGATTTTGATACGGTTTTTAGTTATGAAAAGAGCTATAAACGAGGAAGGTTGGAGGAAGGGTCGCTAGTATAGTGTAAAACTAAGTCACTGTCCGCCTCGGGCTTCTCCGTTTACTTGGTTACATGTTACCACGTAACATGGTTTTCATCAATAGAAAGGTTTGTACAAATAAAATGGCATCCGTGCGAAGCCGGATACGAGTTACAAGTATATGATAAATTGCAATATTATAGCTCATTGCCGTGAGACACTACAACAAACAAGCTAATTGACAGAGTACGCTTCCAACTCTGAAGTGAATTCAGCACACATAACACTTGTTAGCGTATAGGTCTTCTATTACTAGAAGATAATCACGAACTATTTTATTACAATAAACAATTAATTAGATATTTCTGTTGTTCATGCCACTTTTAATCAGGGAGCATTTAAGTTCTGTGTAAGTATTGATTATACCGTTTCTCTTTTTTTTTTTTTCAAGGCGATTGACATAAAAAGTTAATTGTCATTAGTTTCTCGCAGATTTATTTTGCATTATTTCATTGAAATCTTTGAACAGCGAGTAAACATAATAATAAACATGATTATAACCCATTTTTTAAAACAGTTTAGTCTAGTAGGAGAACCGCTCGGCTGCCAACACAATGCGGGTTCTAATTCATATTGAGAACATTTTAAGACTTATTCCAGGATTGCTTGTGGAAAGAATAATAAAAACTGTAATAAATATAGGAATGCCATGGTGTTTTCAGGTTGATGGAGCGTGTGTCGACTGAGGGATGGCGCGAGGCAGGTGCCGCCTTTGTCGGCTGCGTGACGAGACTACTTGAGCGGTTGCTGGACTACCGCGCCGTCATGCAAGGGGCCGAACACCGGGACAAGCGGATGGCGGCTACTGTCAACCTTCTGGTGAGCACTTTGAAGGCGATGATTTTTCGGTTTCATATTATATTAAACCTTATATTTATTTTTTACTTTTATATTAATATATGTAGTTATACGTATAACTCAAGGTTCAATAATTTTAAACATCAAGTTGCTTTCACCAGGAGCACCCCTCGAGAATCTTCAATTGTTTAATTTGTTCCTTACTATTTTGTGGCTACTGCTCTTGTCCCTGATTGGCCTATATTGGTGTTGAGTGCAAACCTAGCCAGACAAATCAACGGTAAATATATGTTTTTTTTTTTTTTTTTTTTTTTTGTATGTAGGAGCTAAGCTACTCATCCGATTTAAAAAATCCTTCGCCGATAGTTAGAATAGAATTTCAGGATGGACAATGGACATAGACTATATACTCCAATGCTTGGCAAAAGTATAATTGTCAGGCATCAGTGTTTGTCAGGCTTTGTCAGTGTTTTATTTTTCAACGCGAACGAAATAGCGGGCACCAGCTAGTAAGTCATAAGCCAATTTATGGACACTCGTCAGAATTTGTAAACGCCTAGCAAATGAAACATCGAACTGTAGCTTAAAACAATAATTATTATAATGCATGTGACTGTTCACTTCATCACTCATCAAAGTTCAACCTATCAAAAACTCCCACATGAATAGGGAATATGCACATTTTTTTATATTTTCATACGATAGGTTATATCGTTATATAAGCGTAAAAAAATATTCAGCGCCAAAAAACAGAAATTTGGTAACAAAAAAAAAGTTAAAATTAACTAACAGCTACGGGCACTTTAAACACCAGCCCTTTTGGCGCGCTTGTCGTGACGTCAAAGTCTACAATACAATCAAATGTTAATAATCATAAACATCTACACGCTTCTTGACATTTCATAGACGTTGACATCACATTCCATAGACTTTGACGTCACATTCGATCTGACTGTATTTTGAATTTCCCACATTTTTATGCTCTTTTTAATAATTATTTTCTTAACGAAAAAGAAATAATATTAAAAAATATTTACATAGACATAATTCTAAAGCAAAAATGTTGATAAAAAAATATATTTAAGCCTTTTTTGAATTAGACGCATATTCCCTATTGCGGCTTATGGGCCCGTATACAGTAGAAGTACAAACTTTCTACATTTTTGTTTTTGTTTATCATATCAAAATATCAATTTATATTCACAGAATTTCTATAAGAACGAAATCGATCGCAAGGAAATGTATCTGCGGTACGTTTACAAATTGCACGACCTCCATATCGCTTCGGACAACTTTGTGGAAGCCGGGTGTACTCTTTTGGTAATTTTTGCTAACTTTGAAACTTTAAAGGTAGTGTTTCGAATATAATGAATGAAAGATTTTCTTTGTGACCTTCAGTTGTATGCGGAAACATTGAGCTGGGACAGCGATCAAATAGGCGTGGATCCAGAGTATCCAGAAATGCCCGAATGGAAGCGCAAGGAGGCCATTTATAATCAAGTTCTACAGTATTTTGACCGCGGGAAGGTATGGATTTAGTTTCTATGTACCGATCAATTTGTTATAATCCTTGAATTTTATGCGTGCATTCGACTTTACTTGTAGAACGAGAGCATATCGCTGGAAATTTTCAAACATTAACAAGAATAAAAATAACGTTTATCTGTATCACTCGGCACACAATTTACATAAAACAGAAAGTAATCACCATTTAACCGATCATTGTGAAATTTTGCAAACATGCAACATACGGAAAAGTACATAGAGTACCTTTAATCCAAAAAGTACCTACTGTTCCCGAGCGATCTTGTTTTTCTTAATGTTAAGGTCGGCAGACAGGCTGACGGTTCACTTGATGGTAGGTGGCTACCGTCGCCTATAACACATACAACACCAAGGCTGCTGCAAGTGCGCTGCCTACTGCAGTCCAGTAGGATTAAGGATAAGTGATTAGGAGTGTATAGGGAAGCGGGCTCTGGCGTCCCTTACTCACTCACCGAAACACAACAGCACACGTGCTGTTATTTCACGGTGGTCCTCTGCAAGGGGGTGGTTACTGCCGCCAAACGGGCTGCCCAAATGACTGCGAAAACGCAGTGTGCCCTGCCACTAACACCTAAGAGAAAGCGGCGCGGACGCAGGCAAAAGCTAGTATGGTATAAATCAGCAGTATTGCCGATTTATGCCTTATTTGCACGATTCCATTTGCTGGACCCAACATTATTTTGTATTAGTTTAAACGGTTACCGAGCAATTGATGGTTGGCAAGAGTGCATCCGCCAGAAAGGTTTCTACATTGGGCCGTTGCTGACATGGTTATAAGATAATAATAAAATAAGATATTTTTTTGGAATGTTCTTGATTTGCGCAATGATGTTGTACGGACACAAAATTGGGACACTCCTTTCAAGTTACCAAGAGATTTGAGTATTAAAATTTCTGCACTACAGTGCTGGGAGAAAGGTCTGCCACTGCTCCGCGAGTTGGCCACGCTGTACGAGGTGAAGCTGTGCGAATACGCGCGGCTGGCCCACTGCCTTCGCACACATGCTACATTCCTCGATTGTGTGCTCACGCAGCTCAGGCCCGAGCCTGAGTACTTCAGGGTTGGCTTCTACGGAAAGGGCTGTCCTTTATTCGTCAGGGTAGGTATTAGCTTCAATTGTTTAACTAAAGGAGTCACCAGACACATCTTCTATAGTTTTAGAATCGTTTGTCCTGATTGACTATCAACGCACAGCCAAAATTACTAAGTCTAGAATGCTGAAATTGGTTTAGTTTATATATTAATACGACTACCAAGAATAGATTTTTAAAAATTTAAACTCCATGCGAAGCCGGGGCGAGTCGCTAGCTTGTTATGATTGTTTAATACAGGATATCAAAATGGTGTAATTTTTAATAGAATATAATTTATTTATGTTCAAGGAAATTGTCTCTTCAAAATGTTAAAGCCTGAAGTAAATCTTATTTACTATCTTTATGTGAGTGAAAGCTGTATGTGGTTCTTAAATTAGTTTGTTATAAAAAGGAGGTACTTGCTCAATCACACCTGAGATATTTTGGCTAACGATTCGAATGTGTTAACAACTAAGTGAAAACTATATTTTCATCATTTAAGACAAAAAATTCAAATTTATGATTATAAAATCAATTTTTTACATATAATAATTTTAAATATTGTTATAAAAAAAGTTTTAGTATAAACCTGTTATAAAAGAAAGTCACAATTTTCCTTTATTATACGTAGGTATATTAATCAAAAAATTGTAATACGTCATTTAGAATAATTAGAATATGTGTCCTTTTATAGTGTGAACCTAAAGAAACCTCATTCGGTTTTAAATTTTAAATTTTTATTTGGTTTTAAACCTACTTTCAGAGCAGGAGTGTGATAGAATTGTTTTTCAATATTGCAATAACTACGATTCACGTAAACAACTTGAATAAATACTGTTGCTATAAAGTTTAATGAGAATAAACTATGATTGTTCACTGTGGGGTGTCAGAACAAGCAATTCGTGTACCGCGGCCTCGAGTACGAACGGATCGGCGCATTCACGCAGCGGCTTCAGGCGGAGTATGTCGCCGCTCACATCCTCATGCGGAACACTCCGCCCGACGACTCCATTATCGCTTCGGACTCCCAATGTAAGTGAATCAATATTTATAGCTGAACCCGGCCACGCTTCGCTTATCTAAACATATAATAAAATCGTAAACGAGCCTTGTCTTTACATTAAAGATTTTTTTTTTTCAAAAAAAACATTTTTACACGTTGTACTTATGTTACTGAGGCCAAAAAATAAATAAAAAAAATAATTTTAGAATTTTTGCGTTTGTGCACCCTAATCTATAAAACGGCTTAACCGATTTGAATGCGGATTTCACTGGTGTAGCAAGCTACCCATAACATTTAGTGTGTTTCATTCTAATCGCTTTACAAACAAAAAAGTTACGCGCTATACCAAATATCACGCGTACGAAGTTACGGGCACGGCTAGTATATAATATTTTTATTTTATTTTTCTAAAAAAGTAACGTAAGTTACTTCTTAAAACATTGCCAGTGAAAGTCCCATCAAAATCGGTAGTAATTTCAGAGATATTAGCAGGAACAAACAGACAATTTTTTTTTTAATAATAAGTACCTGTATTATATATATTTATTAAAAAAACAGTTATGTATTTTGATAATACGAATACTTTAATTTTATTTTTTAGTATATATTAATTAAATTTGCCCTGCCTTCTCTCATGGGAATGGGCGATGGTAAGCCGATGGTCCACCTGTTCGTAGGCAGACTAATGACCCCGAGTGACCAGTAATAAACAAGCTAAAGAAAGACGTATTCCATCCAGTTTGCAAGTTATGTTGTGCAACACAACAACAACATACTTGCTTTTATTTCATTGTGTAATTGTTCGAGTATATTTGTGTCACATGGTCCAGTTGATGTCGTAGTACCGTTGTACTGCTAGTGATGAAACTAATCACACCTTTATTTACAAACATGTAGAATGAACAAAACCATTGAATCAATTTTGATGAAATTTGTCACGGCGTATTGGGCAAGGTTATTTTATTAAAAAAATATTTAAAGATACTTGGTGAGTCAGGTAGCTAGGATGGAATTTTCATTTACATCCAAGTGAAAAACTTCTTTATTGAAAAAATAAAATGAAAATAAAATACTACAAAAATGTAGCCGTATTATGCTTTTCCATTTTGATATACCATTGAATTATTAACTCAGTAGTTATAAAGAATGTAACGTTCAATTTTCAGATATCCTATATCCCTTGAGCTGAAAATTGAAGTATTTCGAGTTTAATTGGACGTAATTTCATATCATGACGATTTGATGAGTTTGATTTAAATTATTTTAAATCTCATTATGATGAATTTAGTGAAATGTCCTGTGTTCACTGTAAATTGTCGTTTTGAGTGGTCACTGTAAATTGTGAAGTTTCGTAATTATATAGACATCCAAATCTGCAACGTAAAGCCGGTGACGTCACGGCGCTCTTGGCCTGCTTCGGCGCCGGAACAGGTGAAGCGATTCTACGCCTATAATGACGTCGACACTTTCCTCTGCGATCGCCCGCTGCATAAACAGCCTATCGACAAGGACAACGAGTTCAAGGTAACTTCCTTCTTTAATCGATATTATCAAATATGTAACATTGAAAAAAAAAAAAAATTGGCAACTCTTACTTTCTTGAAACTAAAAAAAAAAACTTCGAACCCTCTACAGGAATGTAAACTAACAAAAATATATGCTTACACGACCCGGAGAATGGTGGAGGGGCGTTTAGGATATGAACACTCATCTGATGCAAGATCGTCCCACAAGGCGGTGTAGCTGAGTGAAGTATAAACGGCATCGCCAATTTAGATTTTAATTTTAATTCACCCACCAATTATATTCTGAAATAAAAATACTGAGACATTCTTTAATAATTAATTCTGTAGGCAATCTACATAAACAAAAAAATATGTTTCACACTCGTTCCATTCCTTCATTTCAGTGGACAGTTATATCACATCGAAGTTTTCCTTTTATTCATTTCATATTTTTACGTTTTATATTATTTTAATTTAAAATTAAGCTTGAAGTTTAATGTTCTTTCATTTTTATTTAATCAACAACGCTCTGTTTTTCACCGTCGTCTTCATCGAATTTTGTTATTTAATATTATGTTATTTTCCAGATTTTAAAAATAAAAAGGTTATGAAACAATTATTCTTCTACCCTGATCAGAAACACTTTTTTTTCACTTTGTAGATTCAGTGTTTATTATTTTATTTTTCAGAGCCTGTGGATTGAAAGAACTACCCTTGTGACGGAAAATACATTGCCCGGTATATTGCGATGGTCCGAAGTCATTTCCAGGACAGTTGAAGAAATACCACCAGTCGAGGTAATGGCTTTTCCTGTCTTTTCATAAGGGAGCCTAAAACGATTTTCTTTTAAATTATGTAATAATTCCGTACTCTAAAATGTGTTTTTAGCGACTTTTTATAACATTGTTTACTTCATTTAATTCAAGTCACTTGTATTATTTTGTTCTTATTCACTTACTCTTATTGCTTCACTCGGTTCTCTTACTTTATGTGAACTGTATAAATTAAATGGAATGATGTAACAGTTTGCATGCGAAACGATGGAAGCAACAGAACGCGAGCTGCGAAGTCTGATATCTCAGTACACTGCGGAGCCCAGTCGCAACATCAACCCGTTCTCAATGCGCCTGCAAGGAACTATCGACGCAAATGTGCAAGGCGGCATCAGCAAGTACGAGCAGGCCTTCCTCAGCGCCGAGTTCGCGAGGAATGCTTCGCCGAGGGACGCCGCCGCAGCCGCTAAGCTGCGACGATTGGTAGCGTCGCAGTTGGCCGTGGTGGACGCGGGACTAACGCTGCACGGCCGACTGGCGCCCGACGATGTCAAACCCTTGCATAGGTACGCTACGAACATGTACACTGCTGTGGGGCGATACTTTGCTGCCTAGTAAAGGAAGACCGAGGTTCAAAACAGCTCTGGGTCTACGATTTCATATGTGGCTAGAAAATAATGACACTGTGTAGGTAAATTAGCATCAAAACATTTGGGTGTTATTAAGTTCATCTCATCAATTTCTATTGACATTTTTAATTGGTAAAGGTTCCAAAAAGAGCTGAAAGAAGACTAAGTGTGTGAATTTCAAGAAGACTTACCTGATGAGGCCACTTCCCTTACCATTGGCACGTCTACATGATTCTGTATTGTATAGTTTTGAGTTATGATCACTCTATGTGAAGAATAGGCGGGCTGATGGTTTATTTTATGCAATCCAGCATGAAATAATGTTACTATTATTTTATTTTTACTATTTAAAATTATTTATTTCCAGGCGATTAGTTGAAAGATTCAACCAACTGCGACAGAATTTGGGCCCAGGATTGGCCAGAGCACGACGTCAATTATCTGAAAGTATTGTCAAGTAAGTAATAACTTTTTTAATTATTCAACTATCTTTAGGGAGATACAATCAAAGTGACACTTTTCACTTTATTGTATGTCTTTTCAATCAACCAGACTGAAATTATTTTCAAGCCCTAAGGTTTATTTCCTAACACACCCGAAATTTTATACCCACCAGTGAGAATTAATTAATGTTCGTAATGTATATAGGATGATAAGAAGTCAAACAAATACTTATTGTATACGATGTAATAATAAAAAAGCACCATTTATGTGTCTTATTTTGGTTCACTATTTAATCTAAATAAACCAAATATCTAGAACAATTAACTTGTACTCAAGAATCCAACTTCAAGCGCTTCTTTCTTTTCTTCTGGCTTCTGATAATCTTTTTATATATAATTTTTATCAATACCTTTTTTATTTACAGTACCCCGCTACCGCCGGTTCCACTCATGGACAAGCGTTCCCTCAGCATTCAACAGAATGAAAACTACTACGACGACGGACATCTTTATAACAAGCCGATTGTGAGTACATTATTCACCATAAGCTTTGGCTTGCGGATTTGCTCTCAAGTATTGTACTTATAATTCAAGCACTTGAGATACCTATGCGTTTGCTTGTATTATAGGCGACGGTAGCCACCCACCATCAAATAGATCGTCAGCTTGTCTGCCGACCTTAACATTTAAAAAAATGCATTGTTAGGTGGCGCTATCTGACTTGAAAATAAAACTTTCTAATGTGTTTTGAAATGCTGTTTAGTTCTTTGCTTTTTGAAAAAATTACAGGCAGTTAAAATTACCATTCAACGGATTTTTTCTTTATTTCAGTATTCTCTCGAAGACTCGTCCGATCAACAAAACTGTTTGATGTCAAACAGTTTGCCAATAAACGATAATAGAGAGGGCACCGACGACAGTTCTATGGTGAAGTCTGCTCCGCCATTGCCCACAAGACCCAAGTCCGGGGACCCGAGGAGCCCCACAAGGGCCACACTAGATAAATATAGGTGAATACTGAAATAATTTTTATTTGAACATTCGTAATTTTTATTTTTATTTCCATTCTTTTTTTATTCCAAGGATATTTTTAACAGAACTGCATGACGCCTAGTTAGTAGATTAGCAGGCCGTCATCACACTTTTATGGTCAAGGGCTATCACTGAGGGCCGCACACATAAATTTTATCTAATGTTTAATTATCAGTGCAGAGCTAGCTTTGTGTGGACACAAATGTACATAACCTTTATGTGAACTTATCTTTTATCTTATTAAAAGATCGGTGGTGTACTTTACCATCTAGAGGGATAGCAAAGTACTCTCAGAACACAATTTGCTCAGAAAACAATCACCATCAGATGATGGTGTTTGTTTTAATAGACGACAGAAGGTAACTAATACTAGCACTATCAAATAGACCGTCAGTCTGTCTAGCCAGCTTTACATAAAAAAGATAAAATTTCAGGGACAGCAACGACACTGAAGTAGAAACCCGACGTCATAGTCGCGCGTCGTGGAGCGAACCGGGTGACGCTCCGCCATTGCCGCCAAGAGTTTCAGGTAAATAAATAAAAAATTAAAAAAAACATTCGCGTATGCGATAGATGTCGTGCAGAAACGTTACAAGAAGCGGGATATGTCCAAGATAGAAATAAAACTATATTTAAAAAGAAATTAATGAAATTTAGTTTTAGGTTTTTAATTTAGGTTACATTTATTTTTCTATTCAGTTCAGTTCAGTTTTATTTTATTTTTGATAAAGTTTGACATCATAACTTGATCCCATAGACAAACTGCTTTCCAGTTTTATGGGACAATGTAAATATTAGTGTAATTATTTCATGTGTAATAAATAAATAAATAAAAATGTGACAAACAAGCTGGTGGCCAGACCCGACGCCCTAAAGCTCTGGTTTCCTAGGAAAGCGGTGCCGTCACTTTACGGACGCAAAAAGACGAGCCGTCCTTACGGTGACAACATGTGGAAAGTTCCATCACTATCAGCCACCTTTTTTTTTAAAACCCAACCTAAAAACGTATCCAGGAGAGTGATTACGTACGAAATCTATTAAAATTTCCTCGTCCTCGTTGCTCCAGTTGGAGTTGGAGCTCATTTAGTACTTCGACTGGTCAAAACAATACAATATTTTAAACAATTGCTTCACTGCTATCAAGAAAAACGTTCGCGAACTATTTGATACCGACAAGACGGCCGTCATGCAAATGGCGGCACCGCTTTTTGACGTTACGGTGTCAACTACCGCTCTCTAGGAAACCGCTAGGAAAGGACTAGTATTATAATTTGTCCCTATTGTTTTAACACGTCAGATAGAAGATTTATTTTTAGGCCAGTGCTAGGTCCTTATGTCCTTTTCTGTGTCCCTGGTAATGTGTATACAGTTCATGATGATCGGTTGATTTGTTAAGGAGTGAAAAGGTAACACACAAAGAGAGTTTCACATTTATAATATTAGTATGTATTGTAATTGTTACATTAAACTGAACATGGCCCGATAAGGTTCGCTGCGCAGCGCGAGTGGCATCAGCGGAGTGGGCTGTGCTGGCGGCAGCGCGGAAGGCCCGCCGGCAGTCCCACGGCGGGCCGCCAGAGACGCCCGCGCGGACGACGCGCGCGATTCGGGGGTCAGCGTCGATCATGCCTACACTAACGCGGACGAACACCGCCACCATCACTGCGGTAATCATAATTGCATGCCATACACTTGTATCCGATGATAAGAACTAACTTACTTATAGATATGTTAGTTCTTGATAAGACTACGTTTGTAACATAATGTGAAATTGAGACGAAGGTAATTTTGGTCAGAAAATGACTCTCTTATTTTCAGCATACTGCAGACTAGGCAGTATTTACAACAGTCAGAATACCTACTTCTTTGTTTAGATAACACTTGTGTTTTAAATTAAAATACAACATTGTTTTTATCGTTATAATTATATTATCACGACTATATGTTTGTTAACATATAGTATGTGGCGGCATCCACATCTCTTTCTCGCATTTAAAAATGCTTCATATACGCACGTAAGATTCACAGTGATACAGTGACAAGCAGCATAGACTTCTCGTTGTTAGACATAGCTAGGCCTCTACTTTGAGTCAGATGGCTGATGGCACACTAGCCCGCCCACTGCGGATTGCGAGTCTTTAAAATTGCTAGACTTCTCGGCCATGTAGATTATTCCCCCCAAAATATTTTCTTTTACCGGTATAGAGCTAATTACAAATGAAAGCCCTACCGGGATTTGCGTCTCCAACCAGGGTCCTCTTTAACATATTGCAGGTCCTTAATTGGCACTTTAGAATAATGGGGCCCACCTGACTATGACAAAGGATTTTTTGATTAAAATAGGCTAAATGAATATAAATGTAAAATTTCACGTTTTTTCAACCTTCATGTTTATTTCTTTATATTTTTATTGAATGAATAGTTATAATTATAACATAATCTGGAATAGTAACTCTTTCAGCATTCACTATATGCTGGGCTAGTGCTTAAAAAATAATAATATGTTGATTGAAGAGGTACCCATCAAGCTTTAAGATGCGCAAACACTTCACTTCTTCAAAGTCTATGTAATTGAGTACATCACATTCTGTGGACAAGAGCGACAAACTGGTCAGTCTTTCTTGAAGCATTTTTTATTCTTTTCAATTTGGAGAAGGATCGTTCCTCAGTGCAGTCAGACCGGAACTAAGGGGCTCCATCGATAACGGGGCCCTGGGCACTTGCCCAGAGTGCCCAACAGAGGGGCATGTCTGCAACTGTCGTGTTAGTGACTAAAGTTCGTTCCACTGGGGTAGAGTTACCACTAATTATTTGTTTCAATGATTTTTCAAATTTCATACTGTTGTTTTAGACATGGACCTCACGGTGGAGTCACTGCGTTACGAAGAAATAATCAGCTTAATGTCAGAACCTTTGCAAGTGGACGAGGGAGAGATCCCACCTCCCATTCCCCCCAAGGGTCTGGGTCATCTCAGCAGCTTCGACTCGGGACATCATGAAAATGGCGAATCGCAGTGTTAAAATTAAACAAGATAACATTTCAATTAAGGATTATTATCCTGATGATTTAGACCTGAATTTCAAATGCCAACTGAAATCTCGAAATATTTTATGCCATAATTTTCATATGTTCGTATGCAAAATGATACTTCAGGAAGTTAACTGTTTATGTAATATTTAAAAGTAGGTACCAGATTTATTGATGAATTAACGAAAATTGATAAAACATAAGATATTTACTCGTAACTTAAGTTACCAATATTTGTCATTTATTTGCCGACCTCAAATTAACAACACCGAGTTTAATAAATAAATCATTACACATAACAATTGAAAGTGTTGTTCATAACGATTGAATACATAACGTGGTAGTACAATCATCATCTACAATGACTTTTTTAAAACAACGTGATCAAATATTTCATTTACTTTTAAAAACTTGGCTACGTCAATTTATCTCTCAAATTATCACTTATTTCACAATAATTTTAGTTAAAAGTCGTATAACAATAGTTTATTTATACGACTTTATAATACGAATGTTTTCGGTGTACATTTCAATAAGTGTAATAAACATGTTGAATCAATCATATATAGCTATTTCGTTGTATGAGACAACGGCATTCATCTGTAATAAGCGATTGGGTATACAAAATACCATATCAAAAACGCAAACTTATTTCGCTGATAGGGTTCATCAACCTAATTCCTTGTATAAACTTATCATACTCGTATTAAACTTGCATTATAGACGAGATGATAAATCTTTTATCTGAAGGTAGTTATTGCGAAGGACGTGTACAATTAAATAAGTGTTTAATCTCAAAGTATTACTGTACTGCTACATACTATTCGCTATTGGGCTGTCTTGTGGGATCTTAAATTATTTAAAATTTCATTAAAATTGATATAAGTCCAAGTGTGTAGGTAAAGTTTTTTCTACTTTGGTAAATTATATGTAGGTAAATACTCTTTATATTTGTATTTTATTCTGAAAATTTCAAGCTCGTGCTTTTAGGCGTGTTTATAATTTTTAATATTCGTACTCCATATTACAATTGTACGCCAATAAATATAAAAATAGATATAAATTAATTTATAATGATTTTTTTTGACTAAATTGATTCAGTTTTCTTTTGAAAGCATATCATTCCAAAAAGGAATTTATTTGTACATAATAATTTAATAGACATAATGTGATTTTAATATTTTTCTTTGCAGTAAGGGGGCCATATTTTGTTTTTGCTTTGTTTTTTGTATTTATTTATTCTATATGAATATAATTTGAATGCATGCTATTTTGTTTTATAAAACGTAATTATATGTAATAGTTTATACAGCTATTTGTCGCATCCGTTACATATCTTAATTTGTGGGCGGATAGAGCCTCTGTGATAGTAAAAATGTATTTGAAAACTAATTAATTCCTATAGAAAAGTATTAATTGGCGAATAATATGTGAAAAAATAATAATAATTAGAATATTCATTTAGTAATCGTCCAATTCTCTGTGAGTCTTTCTCAAATTTTAACAAGTGGCCATTTTTATAGATATTATAAATATAATGAAATGAATTTATTTATTCGAAAAACTGTCTCCTATATAAAAGTTTATTTTTTATTATACATGTATGAAGAAGGCGGGACGAGATTGATTCTTGTTTTGGATTTGTGAAGAAAAAGACATGTCGATTTGACATCGACGATTATGGAGACGGAAGAACGATTTTTTTTAATATTCTGACCTAAACAGTTTTATTAGTTTGACGTTACCACAATAATCCTTTGCTCAAAGTACACTCACAACAGCAATATTTTGTTTTTATTTCCTCCATTTTGACATGCTGTTGGTCAAAAATCCTAATGTAATAGAAGAGGTCATTGAATCCTGTTTTGTCTTATGTCAGATGATGACCATCTATACATATAATAAAATTGTAAGCGAACCGTGTCTGTACATTAAATATAAAAAAAAAACCATTTGTACACGTTGTACTTTATGTTACCGAGGCCAAAAAATAGTTTTAAATTTTTTTGTATGTTTGTCTGTGCGCTTGTGCGCGCTAATTGTAGCAAGTTTCCCGTAACATTCAGTGTTTGTTTCATTCCAATCAGTTTACAAACAAAGTTACGTGCTATGCCGAATACCACGCGTACGAAGTTGCGGGCTCTGACATCTGACAGTCAATGAGGATTCTATTTATTAATGTTTTAAGCAAGAATAAAATAAAATGATATCCCTGCAGCATTCTAGTATTTATGGATAAGATGAAATCTGTAATGCTTGCTACGCAACATTGTTTATCTTAATATGATATATAAACATGTAATTATGTAAGGTTATTTTAATAGCATGGCAAAATGGAAAACAATGCTGCTAAAGGTACAATAAAATTAAGTCTGATATTGATTAGAAGTGTTACTTGAAAACTTATTCATTTATGTTTAGTGTTTTTCGAATACTTTCAAAATATTTAAAAAAATATATAATAATTTACACCCTACAGCTAATTTTATTTTTGATGATGAACTTTTTAAACATATTTCATTTAAAACTTTATATGTGTCGAATAATGAAATAAATATGGTGCAATTTTTTATTTAGTCTTCATGAAATATATTTTTATAAAATAATCTCAGTGTTACTGTTTACATTTTTACTGGCATAAATACAGCTAAGTGGTTAGGTCTGATAGACTAATTACTTGATTTTATTTTTTCACTTGTGCGGGGTAAGGTTAAATAAATATTTATTTTTGGCTTTAAAGTTTTGATCTCGCTTTGATTTCGAAATTAACTGGGGAAAACAAATTGAACATCTATCTTACAGTAAAATTTAAATCCAGATCTAAACCGGTTTATGTTAATTAATTGAGTTAATGTGAATTTTAAACAGAACCAAAGTTATTTATTTTTGTTAGCACTGTGTAATAATATACAAAAGCTTGAAAAACACTTCGCAATCACAAGAGTTTTAATGGAGATTAAAACTCTTAAGTTTACGTCTTACGTCTATCAGTAGCTTAACTTTCTTTAAAATTCTGCCACAGATATTTCATGCCTTTTGTAATGCGAATGAAATAGCTTTTACTCAAGGGTAAATGTTATTTCAATCCCTGTATTAAAAGATACCAATTGTGTACGAGTTAAAAAAAAATCTTTTCGTGGTATTAGCTAAAGTTCATTTTTCTATTAAACTATTCATACAAGTCTTTCCAGTAACCAAGTGATATTTTAATACTGTAACAGTAGATTTTATAACTATAACTTTTAAGGACTAGTTAAGTTTTTCAACGAACAATTTCAGAGTAATTTTACACTTGTATTCCATCTCTTTATACGTTATTACTGTAGTAAAGCTTGTTAGTAACTTGTAATATTAATTATTGTGTATGTGCGTATATAGGTATATGTAATTTTGTTGTTTCTTATGTAAACAAATCAAAATCATTTCCATGCACAATGAAAGGAAGGAATTATTATTATTAATGGAAACCTTAGTTGTTTTTAAACGATGAAATCCCATTCAGCCGTAGAGGCGAAGAGCAAATATAATTTATTTTGTTTGAAAAAGTCACTGCGCTTTAGTGGTTTGGACGATGTAGTTTTCTGCAGCGGAATTCGCCACTCGACTTGGCGATTTATGTACGTGTACCCTTTAGTGCCCAAAGTCTAATCATAGGATTCATCAATAAACCATAGCTAATGAAATGTAGTACATAGGAAGTATTTTGTTATTTTTTTCTAGATATCAGTAACGACGTACATACATACGTACGTATGTTTTCTTTTGTGTTATCAGAATTTCTTTAGGAAAACACGAAGATGTACAGTTGTTGGTTTGAAAAGCAGACTATGAAGCAAAGTAATGCATATTTTTTTAAATAAGATGCAGTGTCACCTTTTGAAATTATTTTTCATTTTAACAATTTATTATTTATTCATTTGCAGGATTAATAACATTTTTAATCCAATATTAATTTAAAAGGAAAAAAAACAGACAAATTTTAATGAAATACCGTATATGAATAGCTAATTGCAGTAATTTAATATTTAGCCACGAACCAAATAGTAGGTACTAAATAAAATTATTAATTTTATTTTCTGATGAGAGAACATAATAAAAATTGTGTTAAACTGCTCAATAAGTTTCAGTATAGTATATATATTATGTATCTTTGTAATTCATGGCTCAATTAGTTTATTTAAATAAAGTCAGGTGCACGTTTTATATTTTCAATATAGTGCTCCAAAACTACTTTAAATATTTACTTTAATAAATATAATTTTAAAATGTATTTACTGTTTGAAAGTTGACACTTTCGGAAATTGACAGTAAACCAAAAAAAAATTACTATTTTTAAAAATAGTTAAATGAGGGAAATATAATTGAATAGTTTTTCGGAAAATTTGTTTACATAAGAAGCACTATGAAGCTATGTGTGAGTTGAATGATTTTGACTGATATCTTTGATAGTTCGTTTTAAGTATACCTACTATACTGTATTGAATGTTGTACTCGTACCCTCTATGTATCAAGTGTTGTACCACGATATTATTTTTAATGTAATTGTACCAAAAAATATTTTATTTTAGCTATACTTACGAATATTTTTGCGACGATTTCCAATGTGACATGGATAATTGTGATCATATTCAATGGGAACAAGTTTTATATAATTATTTTCCAAAATAATCTTTCATATTATTACAGCTTCGCGTGTTGTCTTAGTCTAGCATAATAAATATAAATCACTTGGCCATGGCTGTTATGGTTGTTAGTGTCTTGAAGGGTGTATTCTGAGCCGTCAATTCCAGTGTGATTCTAGCCAGTAAAGGGAGACCGTTTAACATTTCCCGCTTCTTTCAGTTTCAGACAGCTTATCACAGAGTACTATAACTATAATAGTGTCTTAACTCTTTTTCAAAATGTATAAGATTCAATAACATTCATTATTTATTTGTTTACTTATCTTCTGAAAAATTCTTGTCAATGTGGTCGCGGTCGTGTTCCTTTTCCCTGGTCCTCATTGCCACTCCTGCGACGCCTTTTCACTTTTGATGATTGTATCGTCACAAGCACACTGTATCACAGTAGATCGAGTTATGGATTATTCATTCTGCCTTCCGCCTGACCCTGAACCACAAGCCGTACCATTGAATTTTCGTTCTAGAGATGTGACAAAAAAAACCTTAGTATCCAGATAGCACAACCAATGAAAGCCTGACCTTGATTTTAAGCTCCTCCAAAATTGATTTATTGGTGCGAAACTCCCATGGGATATTTAAGAGGCGTATCCAGCACCACACCTCTAATGCTTCAATTTAACAGCGGCCCTGCAGTCTTGGGGATCAGTTTTAACGAATACGTCCGCATATGTGATATCTAATAAATCCATAATTAAACTTTTTGGGCACTTAGTTGTAATTAGATTATTCAATTGATTAACCAAATTTATTTGAGTAATGCTTAAGCATTAAGTCGATACCCTAGAGCCGCCCCACTGAATGGTATTTTAATTGGCTGGTATATTAATAATAAAAAACATTCACTCTACAAAATTAGTTTTGTAAACTATAGCCATTGTGAATTTAGAGAAACTCGTTTTATAATATTTGCCAGTCAGTCAAATTTTGGCCGTAAAATAACTGACTGAAAACACACTGGTATTAAGAGTTTATAATAATCTTCCTGAATAGTTGTAAACTCCTTCGATAAATAAATGTTTCACTGTCTCGTGTACAGTACAGTGAGCCTACAGCCTACCACCGCTTATCCATGGCACATACGAGTAAATCGTCTCGTTCCTACGATATATGCGAATGGCTCAACTTTTCACTGTTTGTGATCAACGTAGATCTTGAATTATTCTAGTTTCCTAACGTTTAGGGTGACGTTAAATGACCGCCAAACGAAATTGTTGAGTACAAAGTGTTTGTAGATTATAGGAATATTATTAGATAACTTTTAACTAAATAGTGAACGAGTGTAGCCATTTCTTAACGAGTTATAATAATTATATGTAATTAATTAAATTTGACAAAATAAATATATAGATGAAAGCTATTTTGTTTGTTTTTTTTTGCTTACCTTGTTATAGGCGAATAAGTTTAGCTACAGAGGAGACTGCACAAGTTATATAGATATTTGTGAAAAATCTCATAGAACTGTAACAATTGCCGTCTACTACGACCTGTAATGGCGGACCTTAAGGGAGTAACTACACTCATTTACTTGCATTCTCGTTTCGCTGAACAATTTTCGTTACACTTTTTACAGTTCCGCTTGTTAACCGCCGCGTACAGAGCTGAGTGAGTTTGAATCAATTTAAGTCGTGACTTGTCGACGACGAGTTGCAAACAGCAGATGAATCGCGTACAGCACAAAACGCGGCTGAGAACGCTGAAAAGCTTTTTTTTAGGAGAAGAAATGCATTCACGCACTATCCCTCGGTTGACGAGGGGGTGTGTGGGACTCACCTGGCGGAACGAACCGCTCCGCCAGTCCTACCCACCAAAACCCCTCCATGTTCCACCATCAGCGGCGATCGTGGGACCCGGAGTCACAGCCAGGCTTTATTCCCGTGTCACACGCACCGCTACGTCCTTGCGGACTCTACTCCATCGCGGCAAGCCGCATAAAAACTCCTGTGGTGAGCTGCGCAACATCGGCAGACCAACCACACCTTTCTCTAAGACGCTGAAAAGCCCTGCGAATAATAAAACACACTTGATTGGCCAGAAAGTTGAATAGATTCGGAAATCTAAATATGCATCTCCATACAAAACTGCTGTTTTCTATAGACAAAAGCCGAATTGAGGACTATTACTCAAGTAATTACTTTAGTTTCCTTCAAGTAGGTACTGGGTTTTTAAAATCGATGTTGCCAAATAATATTAAAAAAGATTTGTATTGCATAATTTAAAATAATAAAATCCTTGTATAGGCTGTAGCCTATAGGTATAAGTATTGTACTCGTTACGATTTGCCGAAAGGAACATGAAACATAAGGTTATAGCTAAACATAACAATGTTAGCTTGTCTTATTTGAGCGTGAAGAAAATTAAGCCCATCACTTTTCTTAATTTTCAGCGATTTAAAACTTAGCTTTAGGTAAATACTTAAATTACCTCATTAGCAAATAAAGAATACTATATAAATACCTTTAAAATGTCAATTTAAAATAATTCAACAAAAACTGTCTCAAATTAATTTAGAGTCGATATTAACTTTCGGAAATTAGCGCCAAAAATGCGCAACAGGTGCTACAATGGATTAAGGAATAGGGAAATGTATTTCGGCATCCATTACTTACTCGCCGAAACATAACAGCACACATGCTGTTATTTCCCCCCGGTAGTCTCCTGTACGGGGCTGGTTACTGGCCGCCAGACGGGCTGCCCAAATGACTGGCGAAACGCAGTGTGCCCTGCCACTACTAATTCATAGGTGAATAAGTAGTACCTACATGGAAAGCAAGAAAGAAAGAAAAGAAATGTTTGGTACAATCATAACAGAAATAAACAATACCTTACAGAAGATTAGAAGCTATAATCTAAAACGTTGTGTTTTATTTATACCTACTTAAGTGCTATTAAAAACTCACTTTCTTTCTAAAAACGTCTCAAGTAAACTATTAATTTATAGTCCATATAAATTGTATAACTTAAGTGGGTATTGTATTTCTGAATAATAACTGTTCTCAAACTGTAACTGATGGTAGTCAACCTGGTATTAATACGCCTGCTTGCTCCGATTCTACACGGGAATATTATCTCGAAGCGAATCCGTTGATAACTAAACCCATTTTGTTAGCCCATTTTAAAAACTGATTATTAAAGAAAATAATCTAAACAATTACTTCCACTAAACTGTTTTTTATGAATAGTAATTAAGGGGTAATAATTTAATTTGTCATGATAAAAATCAATCAATCAGAAAAATGCAAGGCAAGTGTTATTATTACACCTAACGCTCAGAACGCGTTGTGGCTTCTCTTTATTGTCACAACGCGTTGTGGTCGAACATTATGAAAGCCACGACACGAATTTTGCAAAAGGTCATTTTTTATTTGCCTGAATACGTCATGGTCGTTTTTAAAAGTGTTACGACTCGAATTTCGCGATGTGGCTGTTTAAAAGAAGCCACAACGCGTTGTGAGCTATTTTTTTACTCAATGAGCGTTTTTGGTCTTTGAGCCTAACATTACGTATACCTACCTATCGAACTGTTTGTATAAAAAAACAATCCTTGGCATAATTTAATGTGTATGTTATATATCTACAGGTAGGTATATATTATACACAATTTGAAAGTGCCATATTCTTTGTGCAAAGTTTTTAAAATTGTACTTATATTTCAGGAGTTTATAGGATTATATGTATTGTGTAGGAGTAGGTATCTGCTTCTACAACTCGTACCTAACCTACAATTAGATATTGATCTACATTTCTGAAGGAATTAACTTAAATGTTACTTACATCTTATAAAAAATAAGTACATTTCTGGGATCAATGTCTTCGGACGTATTATTCAGTAACATATATCATCTGCAACATCATGGATGACTTTCTCATTTAGCTCCGCCCCATTGTGCGCTTAATGGATCGCAGAGAAGTTTGACAAAATTTGACACATTAATAAGAGAGTAGCGATCTGAATCTATCTAATCAGGTCATTACGACAACAATATTATTATTTGTAGATATTACCTATATGTTACCTAATCAAGAACTAAGCTGTGAGGTTCATTAATTTTTTATGATGAAAATACCTTCCTGAGAGAGGCATTTGAAATTGAAATGGCAACCGTCGTTGCCATGTCAATTTCAAATAAAAATAGCATCCAAATTTCCGACGCGTTGGATGAGGGTTAGGGTGCTTGCCTTAACGCTCTGTTCTAGGGTTCCCGAGTTCGATTCCCGGCAGGGTCGACTTTGAAAAATGAACTTTCAAATTTGGCTCTGGTCTGGATTTGGAAAGTAGTGGCAGGGCACACTGAGTTTCGCAGTCATTTGGGCAGCCCGCCTGGCGACAGTATCCACTCCCTTACAGAATACCACCGTGAAATAACAGCATTTGTGCTGTTGTGTTTCGGTGAGTGAGTAAGGGGATGCCAGTGCCCATTTTCCTATCCCCTCCTAATCCCTTATCCTTAATGCTACTGTAGTCGGCAACGCACTTGCACTTGCTTTGGCGTTGCTTGTGTTATAAGCGACGGTAACCACCTACCATCAAGTGGACCGTTCCCCTGTCTGCCGATCTTAACATAAAAAAAACTTTATAGTAGATTTTTAAAAAAAAATATTTCATACAAAGCAATTCTCGTCATACCTTGTCCTGATAATTACGAACACAACAAAAAACATGCGCCCGTACAGATATAGTAAGCAGTAAATCTAATGCAGAAACGTTACAAGAAGCGTCACGAGACCGTTACACAAAAGCGTCACATAATATCCGACCTTGAAATTTCACTCACATCACGCGCAAAGAAGTTTCACTTCAAAAAATTAGAAAATCGATTGTGCCATTTTTCAAGTGATGCTCCGTGTGGTGTGCTACATGGCAAATGATTTTTATTTATGTACTAGCGACCCGCCCCCGGCTTCGCATTTTTTGTATATATGAACATTCCCCGTTTATCCTCCTTTCCATTAGTGAAAACCGAATTAAATTCGGTCTACCCGTTCACGCGTGATGCCGTGGCCAAGGGAAATGGGGATTCATTTTTATATATAAAGATGTATAATATACATATAATAAAATCGTAAACGATCCGTGTCTGTACTTTAAATATTTTTTCAAAAAAAAAAAAAAAAATAGGTTTTAGAATTGTTGTCTGTTTGTCTGTTTGTTTGTTTTGATTCTATTTTGAATATAATTATTATATCACACATTCTACAAAACATACAATTAAAATTACAACAGCAAATTCATACTTACTAAACATAAATTTAATGCTATTAAAACTGATGGAGACTTGTAACGCGTTACGAGTACATATATCAGTCCAGAGCATTAATTGCGACGCATTAAGTTGTAAAAAAGTATTTAATTCATATATAGGACACAGAAGCGTTGAAAAGGAAATTTTAACCATCCTTATTGTCTACGAAATAAGGAATATTTAAGCGTAAATCGTTATATTCAGACGAACATACCTACAAGTCATGTCGCGAATGTTAAATCCACCTGCTCCACTGCACCAATTAATAACAATTATACTGGCACATGCCAATATATGACGATTAAATCGCATCAATTTCTTGATGTCCTAATAACGACGCCTCTACAAGTCTGCACATAAAATGTGAGCAGTTGTTTTAAGAAGTTGTGGTTACTTCTTCAACAATGATCAAAATGACGAAGGTTGTCATTTAATTCTAAAAGTAAATGTGAATAAAAGGATAAATTTAGTACTACTATAGTTTTCTTTTTTAATGTAAAAAGTCAACAGGCTGGTAGTGTTCCTGCACTTGATGGTAGGTTACTACCTACCCTCGTTTATTAACAACACCATATGCTGCTAAACTCTGGCAAACTTAGTAAGATAAGGGGGATCAAAGGAGCTCTGGCATCCCTTACTCGCCCACAAAAACTGCAGTGTACATGATGTTATTTCACGGTGGTCTTCTGTGAAGAGTTGCCAATTTATGACTGCTTAACGCAGTGTGCGATGCCACTAACTAAACACATGTTTTATAGGTAAGTGTTCTATTTAAATTAAAAAGTAAAGAAATAATTTTGTTTGGCGCCATCTATTGCTATTTTATAGTAAAGCTGATTTACTATTTAGTTTGAATTGTCAATATCGAACTTGTTTCTAAGGTTTATTTCTGGAGAGACATCTGGGAACAGCCTGCATATTCATCAACGCAGCTTTTATGCCAGATGCTGAAGTTATATAAAATGACCAAGTAGAACAAAATTTGCATAAAAATATTATCGATTGATAATTTCCCCTACCAAACTATATAAACAGTGTATTTATTAGAGGCGACATACAGTGAATTTAAGAGGATATTTATTAATCTTAAGGTTCTTTAGGACAAATTTAGGTATATCTGTAACCGTAAATGAAATAATCGCGTAATGACGAGACGTGGACGCGTCACGCGATCGCAAACCGTCGCAGTACAAAAAATGCCAGCCATTAATTCCCTTCATTAGTACATACCCGCAAACTTAGCCACCGTGCACAACTGACGTCACCTCAACTCTGTAATCCATAATTAATCTTCGCGCATTTAACAAATCGCCATTAAGCATCCGAAACGCTGCTGCCACCACGTCTCAATTAAAAAGTCCTGCGCCTGCGCACACTTTTAAACGAGACCCTCGCATTCCTACTTAGAATTCTCTATCTTCGGAAACTAATTAAAAATTCGCGTCGCCTCCGTGGTCCGGTGTTGAATCGGGACGATATAACTTCATTTAAAAACGAGCAATCTTGTCCAAGATAAGGGCTCGCGAGAAAACAACGAAGAGCGAGGAGTCGCCACACGCGGCTGCGTCCCGCGTCCCCTCGCACAATAAGAAAAATCCACACAAACAACTCGAAACCTTTAAAAATGGAACGCGAGAGAATTCACCGAGTTAACTATGTCGATACCGGGAAGGACACCGGGACCGGTAAGTCACGTCACCAAATAAATGACGCCGGGCCTGAAATAAATATATAAATATGTGTAAATAAAGAAAATAATGCGGCGGGACCCGAAATGCTTTAAATATTCAAATGAAGCGAGCCGAGGTGAAATACGAAGGTGCGCTCGTTCGAGTTGAGCCCAATTAAATCGGTGCCACTGAGGTAGAAATTAAAAACAAAAGGAAGATGATGGGGGTCCGGCGCGCATTTTTCTCATGAGTATTATTAGCGCGATGTCAACCCACAAAAAATGGAGTTAGGCTTGTCGTGCCCGCGATCATTATCGATAACAGCCCGCGTTTTGTATTGTTTTGATAAGTGAGGCTGTTGCGTTGGAGACATTTTGTTGACATTTTCCACTCCGTGTACACACGTGATCGATATGGAGGCAAATCGGTTACGAAATTCCTCTACACTTACCTACATGTTTGGAAACCATTCTTTGTAAACAATTATAACCCACTGTGGATCGTAGGCCTCTCGGCCTACGATTACGGATTGACAGAACTTTACTTTTCTTCGAAGATTGATATTTTTCATCTCTGCACCGTGTTACTTTTTCTTAGGTGTTATTAATATTTATTAATCTTTATTGCTCATATGTTTTTGTCAGGCGTTGAATATTTAATTTTTATTTATAGAAGATCCCTTGGGAATTTCACTTTTCTGGATGAAAGTTTGTACTTTTCTGTATTTCATAGTGATCGGTTGAGTAGCTAAAGCGTGATAGGGTGAAACAAACAAACTCACTTTCGCATTTATAATATTAGTTCTTCCTACCTTTGAAGTAAGTGCTCATTATTTCTAATCCACTATTTCCATTATTTGACGAGCCCGTTGCAGGAGTGGTTAGGGTGCCTGCCTTAACGCTCTGTTCTAGGGTTCCCGGGTTCGATTTCCGGCAGAGTCAACTTTGAAAATAAATTTTTCGAATTTGGCTCTGGTCTGGATCTGGAAAGTAGTGGCAGGGCACACTGCCCGTCTGGTGGCAGTAACCACCCCCTTACAAAAGACTACCGTGAAATAATGGCACGTGTGCTGTTGTTTTTCGGTGAGTGAGTAAGGGATGCCAGAGCCCATTTTCTTATTCAATCCCTTATCCTTAATCCTAATGTAGTCGGCAGCGCACTTCCAGCAACTGTGGCGTTATTTCTGTTATAGGCGTCGGTGGCTACCTACATGAAGTGAATCGTTAGCCTGTCTGTCGATCTTAACATAAAAAAAAACCTTATCCAATAAATCTTATCTATTCCCTTGTCTCTTATACTTTATTCAATCGTCAGTGGACTTACTTCATCTCTAGTATTGCCTTACCATAATCATCTAAGTACCATTTAAGGTACTACCTGATAACAGGTGCCTTCCGTCTGCCTGCAGTCCTTTATAAAAAAAAAAAAATTACAGACTCAGCCCTGTCAGCAAGGAAGCACTTGAATGAGTGCGTCAATTAAAGCCTCAGCAGTGTTCGGACAGTGAATAAATGCTGGAAAAATAAAACCTCAAACAACATTAGGCACGGTCATCAGTCACTGAGAGGTCTGGTGAGAACAGATTTAATATTTGCCTATAAATCAATTATAGACATGCGGGGAGCTCGCTTAGAGCTTATTGTACTCGTATCTTTAGAAGTAATGATAGATTGTTCTAAGTTCGCCATACTGAGCAGTTAATGGGGTTTCAAAATGTTCGAGGCAAAATTGTTTAAAGAAAATATTTAAGTAGGTAAGCAACATTTTTTAACTAAGTAGTTTTCAGTTCATTAAACACTACGACCTCAATGGCACAGTTCGATTCGTTAAACAAAATGCATTTATTTTAGACGAGCTCGGAGGATGACGATCGAAGTGCTTATCCTAAAAGGTATTTATTTTACAGGAACAATTCGATATGTTTGAAGTGCATTAAAGCTTTTTAGCAGTCATTACAAAGGCACTTTTGTACAAAAGCGGTAATGGTTACGATGTTGTTATAAGTTCGCGTTGAACAATATGAATTACGAGGTGGCATTAGGAAGGTCCCTGCAGGGGTCCCGCAGCGGCCTACCGACGCTCATCACTATTCAATAAGCTCCATTTATTGAAATTACATAATTTGTGTGTGAATAATGACGAATGTGATGTATCTTCGTGGGCGATGCGAGCGACTTAAACCCGATTAACTTTTGACCGCTTCGAGTTATTAATAAACTGTCCGATCAACACTAATACGCTCACGTAACGCGTTTGCTCTTGTTTAATGAGGTGGAAATAATAGGATAGGTAGGTATGTTATTTTTTTTGTAGTTTACACTAGTCATACATTGGGCAGCCCGTCTGGAGGCAGTAACCATGCCATTACAGAAGAATAACGTAAGTAATAGCATGTTCCGGTGAGTGAGATAAGGGATATCAGAGTCTATTTCCATATTCCCTTCGCATCTCTTATTCTTTACCCTAATAAGGTTAGCAGCATACTTGCAACACCTATGGCGTTATTAGTATCGATGGGCGACGTTTTTTTTTTACAATCCCTCCAGCATCATGCGCTGAAGCCTATATTTGCTTTCCTTTCATACTAGTTCTCGTTATTTTTCTACTCGTGCTTCCATACTTCATACCTGATCTTTCTTGCATACTCCCTTTTCATGCCATGCGGATGGGATTTCCAACTATACCTATGCTAACTAATTCTTTACTTATATCTTATTCTCTTTCGGGGAATGAATCTACAACATTGTTTTATTCTTTAAAAATACAAAAATATTAAAATATTACAAAATTAAAATAAATTAAAAATTAAATTAAAAAACAAAATTAAATTAAAATATTAAAATATTTGCAATAGTTTCCATAGTAAAATGAAATACAATTTAGAAATTTACAATTATATCTTATAATAAAATTTTAAAACAAATAATCATTACAGTTAACAATATAATTTCCTTACGTTTTGTTTCTATCTATTACTTTCTTAATAATTTTTATACAGTATCTTAAGAACTCATTCCTCTTCGTGTCCAACATAATTTCACTAATATTATTTTTAGTAATTTTCTTTCCTAACCTAATTTCTATGAATAGTTTATCTACCTCCGAAGAAGGGCAATCTAAAACAAGGTGCGATTTCCGATGGGTCACAGTCACAGATGCACGATGGGCTCTCCTTGCACTTGAACCTGCAATGAGCGACGTTAGCCACCTACCATTGAGTGGATCATCAGACTATCTACCGACCTTTATATGAAACAAACATATTATATGTCTTTTATATAAGCAGGCATACACTTCTGCATGTATGCTAAACTAATTTATTAATTATTTTTTTATTAGGGACTGTAAAGTAAGTCTGAATATCAGCAACAATAACAGAATAACATACAGTAACAATTACAATAATAGAATATATGGTAGGAGTTAATGTATATATGGTAGGAGTTTCAAATGTATATACATCGGACAAGACGAAAGAATCCGTAATGTGACATTTAGAACCACATGGTAAAAAAATCGTCAAAGTTCATCACCAACTTTACAAGGCTATTTAGCTACGCCATGGGCATGGGCCGCCCTGATTACGGCGATCAGAATCAGTATTTTTGTAGGAAAAATTTCCCAGTGCCCTCTATATATTCTGTATATTTAATCTTTTTGGTATTTACTTAACAAGACAGTAAACGCCGCTCCACGAATTCTTCATTTACGATTTCCGAGAAGTTGAGTCGGTAAGGCTCAATCTCAAAACGGTAAATTTTGTCTAAATCAGATGACCAGTCGTGACGTTTTGTCGTAAAATAGTCAAATTAAAGAAAAAAAAGCGAGTACCTAGATAACGGGTCTTTGAGATTCCTTTGTAGGCCACTAACTATAATATCTAAATATTTCCATGTTTCGAAAATTTAAACAATAAAAAGTAATAAATATTATTATTGCCATTTATCTTTAAAGACAAAGCAACTTTTTTCTATGGATACTTTTTAATATTTGAAAATAGACTATTTTCAAATAAGTAGGTAATTGTAAATATGTTTTAATACTAATATTTTATTTATTTTTGTAATTCCCAAAATGTTCCAAATTGGACATTTCTTGTACATTTTGGGAATAGACCTTTTTGTCGAATCAGTTTATTTTTGTTTTCATTTTATCGGTTGAAACTTGTACCATTAGGTTAGACGAAACATATCGTGTAATTTGGTAATGGGTTTCATAGATATTTAATTTTGAAAGTATTAAAAAATCTCTTTGAATTGCGCAATTACTCGAACAACGTATAGCATACGTGTTTTGCACTCGATGTCTTAATTCTCGAATGTTATCGCCATTTTGACGAGCCCTTTGGATGAGTGGTTAGGACGCTTGCCGTAACGCTCTGTTCTAGGGTTCTCGGGTTCGATTCCCGGCAGGGTCAACTTTGAAAAATTAATTTTTCAAATTTGGTTCTGGTCTGGATTTAGAAGGCAGTGGCAGGGAACACCGCGTTTCGCAGTCATTTGGACAGCCCGTTTGGCGGCAGTAACCAACCCCTTACAAAAGACTACCGTGAAATAACGGCACGTGTGCTGTTGTGTTTCGGTGAGTGAGTAGGTAAGCCCATTTTCCTATCAAATCCCTTATCCTTAATCCTACTGTAGTTGGTAGCGCCCTTGCAGCAGCTGTGGCGTTGCTTCATGTTGTAGGCGATGGTAGCTACTACTATCAAGTGGGCCGTCAGCCTGTCTGCCGAACTTAATATAAAATATATATATAAAATCTGAAAAACATTTCAGAATTATTACTGAAATTAAGAAAGACTTTTATTACCAAATTGTTTTGGTTGATGTCATTTGTTATGAAGACATCTTATTCCATTGAAAATTACGTAAACAAATTTGTACTTTTCACATGGCCGTATTTGCGGATAAAAGATAGTAATTACCATGTGAAGTTGGCATATATGAACATCTCTCAACATTTATTTGAAAGAAGAACAGCAACACAGGAGTTGTCCTCCGAAGTACCTACCTCTATAGCGGCTCAAATTTAGTATTTGTTTATGGTAAAACATGTAAACGGTTCTCATATTAACGGTGGGTTTATTCGCATTAATCTACACTAGTACAGCTACCGGGGTTTTTTTTTACGAAATATCTTTAAACTTGACGCTACAGCAGTTTCAATGAATCTTAAAATAAGTTATCTAAATATTAAAAAAATCTTTAAAAATCTTAAATATAAATCTATAAAGTAGGTTATATAAATCTTATACTTGTACACATAGTATTTGTGTTAGGTACTATAAAGTTCATATACCTACTTAGACACGTGATATAACAAAAATGTATCGTAATGTGAAAATAAACAAAACAAAACATGATATAAATGTCACTTGGGAAATTGTAATTATCCAATTTCAAAAGTTTCTTATGACGAATTTGACGAATCAAACTGAACATTAGAGGCAGAGCGAGTCGATTTGATTGTCGCGTAATTAGATTCGGAATGATTGATTTGTTTCCATTCCATTCATTCGTCGATTGATTCGTTCGCTGGACTAGGTTTATAATTCCTTTGTCCTTATGAGAATAAATAAACAAATTGTGCCTATTTCCCAATTTGTGCCTAAGTTTTTATCCTCAGTATGTACCAACAAACTAACATTATTTTTTTTTGATAATGAAAATGCCATTTTTATGACTAAACGTGACTGTATCGGCTTAAATTTTTCCTGAAGAATAATATATAATTAAAAATAATAATTTTTCATTCAATTCTTCAATTGTCTTGCTTGCGTATCCGCACTTTCAGCGTTCTTTTAAAATGATTATAAATTATAATATTATAAAGAGGTATAGTTTGTATGTTTGTTTCCTTGTCTGTTTGTATGTAGGAAGTAATCTTCGAAACTACTCATCCGATTTAAAAAATATTTTACCAATACTTAGAATTTCAGGATGCCTATAAATTCCACGCAGGCGCAGCCGCGGGCATCAGCCATTTTTTTAAATATTTTACTACGACTGCGGCTTTCTTACGGAAGCCTTAACCTTAGCCTTGCTTTCTTAAGAGTACGTCGATACATAACCTGTATATACAGAGAAGCAAAAATGTAAAATTAAGCTGGCTTCTATAGGTACCTAACTTTTACACAATAATTTAATTTCAATGTTTTTGTTTTGATTTTGAAATGCAAATTGATGAATAATTCACATTTGTTTATCTCTGACATTCCTTTTCAAAGCGATCGGTTAAACGGTATTCGAATTTAGGAGTTTACCTACATACTCGTATCTAATAAATTTATTTTTGATATACTGCTGTTCCCCCAGGTCTAAATTCGACCACAATCATTTCGAAGGTAAGAAGAAAACTGACTTTAAAAAAAAGTTTTTGAAGTTATGTTATACAAAAAAAAAAGTTGACGAACAGGTTATAAAAGTACCTTTTTATACCCAGTTCGTCAACATTTTTTTTTGCTTAAAGCTTTTAATGTTGATACAGAAGAATATTTCACGACACTGTTAATGCATCCGGACATGTTATTATAATAAGATTAATTCGTCCAAATCCATAAAGCAGTTTTAGGGTTAAACCCGGCAGCGGCCTCCCGCGGCGTGCCTCACCCCCCAATTATACTTCGAATTAATACCATTTAAACAAACGCTGCGTTTTACTGCCGAGACATTAAGCGGGGTATACTCGTAAACTCGCCACTTGATTGATAAATACGCGACGATGCGGTCGGGGCGAACGCTCGCGTTATTGTCGCTACCGCGACAATTTGCGCAGAAATTCTCGTAATGTCGATATGAAGTAGGACAAATCAACCTGCCTGTGTCATTAAATAACCAATGTTATGTTATATGACTTCAAAACCAGACGCGCCGAATCAATTCGCCGGAATACACGAGGATATTATCATCGCAAAAGGTTTTGTTCGAATATTAAGTGGATTTGTTGGCTTTTTTGTGATCGTTGTGATCTAGTTTTAGTATTTCCGTAGTAATGTCGAATCATATAATTATATTATGATGTGATTTTATAAGCATTTGCGATAGACAGGCAGCAGACGGCTTATTATGGTCAGTGTCTTCTGTTGACCTGTTCCTCGGAGGGTTGCTATGATGCCGTCAATTACGCAAACAAAAATAGGTATACAAGAATAGGATAAATAGTAAATGACGAGCTGAGGACAGGATAATGAGTTTTAGCATCCTTTACCCACGTACTGAGACAATACAGCAAATATGCTTTTATTTCACAGTCTTCTTACGAGAGCTGGGTACTCAATATTTGACTCTCTATAGGTACTATTTTAATAAATAAAATTAACGTGTCTGTTTGTAATGTCAAAATAACTGCTTTTCACTAAATGTACATATATAAAAGTATATACGGCACTTATTATATAACAAAAAATCTATTTTTAATTTTTTTTTTCTTTTTGTCTGTTTATTCTGAGAAATCTCCGAAACTGCTGGATTGATTTTATCGGGACTTTTACTGGCCGATAACCTTTGTTATAGGGAGTAATTCAGACTACTTTTATTTTAGAAAAAAAAAATGTTATATATAAGCAGTGTCCAGTAGATACCGCGCGCATACCCCTTGCGCACGCCGCAGCGAAGTGTGGCCGGATTCAGCTAATTTGCAATAATCATCTGAAGAGTTTTCGTTGCATTTAATTACGTTTATATATCAAGCGACAAAAAGGTTGACCGCTTCTTGGGATTTTTTAAAAATAAGCTACCTGAAATAAGGTATTATGTTTGCTACTTTTTATTATGAAAAAAGTAGCAACGCTACTTCCGCTTAGATTTTTTAATGATAAAGGTTTGCAAACAGGCTGACGCTTGTAAACAGGTTTGTTCCGCAGTCCAACTGCATTTGTGAGCGTTTTCATGGTCTAAAATATTTGTTATACATCTAATATCTAAGAATATTATCACGATTGACAAATATGTAAGTAAACCTCAGTGACAAATATGTAAGTAACCTCCTAAAAAACTAGAAATTTATTATTGATAAAATACTAACTCGGCAACATGCCTGTATAAACGCCATATGGCACTACTGAAAATGCCTGAGGAAAGGAAAAATAAAGAAGAAAAACAAGTAATATATTTCATTTCTTACAAATTAGTTTTTTTAATATTTTAACAGCACGTGATCTGTTATTTTATTACTGCTGCCAGACAGACTACCCAGCTTGTAATTATGGAACAGCAAAAAAATCCTATATTTAAATTGTCACACAAAAGAACCTAATATCTGTAAAAACGTTAAATTTAATCAAAAATGAACAAATAATTTATTCAAAAGATATTGATTATTGTTAAAGTCAACTCAGTGCGTGTAGGTGTGAGTGAGCCTATTATTAGTCTCCCTTGAACAATAGTTTGAAAGCAAGTAGCTGCTTTTTGGAATAACAGTACCGAGATTCGTAGAATCCGTGGCTATGTATATAGTCGTGTCCAGTTAATTGGTAAAGTAGTGGTGGAGTGGGGAGTGGGTAGATTAATGAGCGGCTACCGCTGGCTTATCGGGCAGCATCTGGCGCATGACTGATCATCTGTCGTGCGCCTGCGCTCGCATGCCCCTAGTGATGCGAACGAGACACATTCGAGACAAGTTTATCGACTTCTACATTTCTTGGGCACATACGTGATTCAATGTAAAATATAATTGAGACCAAATTAAGCTAGCCGCTTAGGAAAAGTACTTATTTATTCCTTATAGGTAACTTACTTAAACTTCCTCAATCAAAAATATTTGCCTCACATTTCATAAATTTTTCTTTATTTTACGAAATTTTTTGATAAGTGAGATGGTCTGATTTTGGAACTAATTGTTGTTTCAAGGGAATTGTTTCCTTTGGCACAACTAACTTTCAGTGTTTCAGTGATGACATTGGAGGCCTCGCAACAGGACTAGAATATTTATAATTATGTTTAGATTTGAACATGTGTTTGACGAACATACAGACGATCATGGTGAGAGACGATGTCGGTTACAGACCATTGCAACATTGCGGATGTTAATGTTGAGAAATTACTATAATTGATAGGGGAATTTAATATTACCTGATATCTGTGTATAAACGTAAGTTAGTGGCCTAATTAAAAAAAAACATTATTGGGGAAACTGATTTTTTAAAAGCAATACAAACAATAGGTATGTAATATTAATACTTACCTACTATTAGTAATTTAAAACTTAGTGTATCCAACGCCTGAATTTGTAAATAAATTTTTGTGTATAACCTTAGTAGGATAGGTAGAACTTTGTAATTTTTCTTATAATTTCCATATCATTAAACACTTTAAATGAAAAATAGGGAATATGCACATTTTTTAAAATATTTTCATATGATAGGTTATATCGTTATGTAACGGTAAAAAATATTCAGCTACAAAAAACGGAAATTTATTAACAAAACAAAAATAATATATTAAATTAACTAACAGTTACGAGCACTTTGGCGCGCTTGTCGTGACGTCATAGTATGCAATAACAATCAAATGTTAAAAATCACAAACATCTACACGCTTGTTGACATTCCATAGACATTCGAACTGACCGTTTCAAGTATTTTGAATTTCCCACAATTTTTTGCACTTTTTAATAATTATTTTCTTAACGAAAAAGAAATAATATTTAAAAAAATTTACATAGACACTATTTCTAAAGCAAAAATGTTGATTAAAATATATTTAAGCCTTTTTTAAATTAGACGCATATTCCCTAGTATTGGTACGTTGTTGTATAAAACGTTTCCGTATAAAAATTATATATAATATGATACATTTTTTTTAAAATAATAGTAATAATAAAGAAGGCAAAATAAGTAATGTTTTAAATGCAAGAATTAGACCATTTGAAAGTCTGAAGTCTTATCTGAATTTATAATTCTGTCTGCCTGTCTTTCTGTCTGTTACCTTTTCACGCCTTAACTACTCAACCGTTCATCATGAATTTTTCCATACACATTCATCTAAAAAAAGTACTGTTTTCAAGGAATCATAAAAATAAAAATCCAATAACTCCTGGCAAAACTATAAAAAAAAACTATAAACTATAAAGATTGATTAAATTATTGCTCATATATTTTGTCATTCGTTATACTTTTTATTTTTCAACGCCGACGAAGTCGCGGGCACGAGGTAGTCACTTATAAAATGTCTAATTTAGTTTCAAAAAGTTACGCAGTCAGAGTTGTTTCGAGGGCTTCAATGCTAACGTAAACACAGCGAGGTTCATTAGGCCCAGAGTCATCGACATTGGATTCCACGCATATCTTCCGCATCACTACCAGTCGTGATATGACAGTGGACTGGCATAGCTTCTCAGAAGTCATATCCATCGAATACCTTACGAGCACTGTGCCCAGTTCGTTCGGGCTTTTTTCTCCGTTCTATAGTTTTATTGGGCGCATTGAAATATTTTTGTTTAGATTAAATGTCGTTTAGCCAGCAGATCGCTACATTAGGATTAATGTCGTACATCAGTTACCTGTTTGTTCACGATGCTGATGTTTTATATTGTCAGTAATGAAACGGAACACTCCGTGTGAATGCAATATCACAACATAGTCGTTTAGAATTTCTAAGGTTGTAATAAAAAATATCTATTTGTTTCTTTAGAAATATTTAGTATCCTGGCTGCTTTTAAACGTTGCTATTCGAAAATTGTGGACGTCCTCTGGCTAATAAAATGATGATTGTGATAATGATTTAGTATTGAAATGAAAATTAATCCCTATTGCCTTTAAAAAATAAAAAATTTCTTTGACTCTCCCAAATAGTCCAGACAGGAATGGTCGTATTATGGTCGTGTCCATTCGGAACTGAAATTTCTAAAACTTATTGAAAAATAGTTATATATATATAAATATAACAGATATATAAAATTTATATATATCTGACACTGTATAGGATAACTGATTGTCTAGACAACCCTATTAATGGTTTAATACTTTCTTTACCCACCATTTCATTATAATGTAACCGTTTGTTTATAAATAAATAATTTAAAGTTTGGCATTTTGTAATTTTTTATGTTAAGTTCGGCAGACTGGATGGTAGGTGGTAGGTGGCTACCGTCGCCTATAATACAAGCATCGTCACAGCCGCTGCAAGTGCGCTGCCGACTACAGTAGGATTGGAAAGGAAAATGGACTCTGGCATCCCTTACTCACTTACCGAAACATAACAGCACACGTGCTGTTATTTCACTGTGGTCTTCTATAAGGGGATGGTTACTACCGCCAGACGGGCTACCCATACTCGATGTACCACGTCGATGTAACTTTATAAATTATAGTCTATGCGTTTTTCTGATAGACAAACTATATTACATCAAAATATGTACAGTATTTTTGCATGAAAGAGAATATGCCTCAATCCTCTCAAATTGTTGCATTAACGCACTAAACTCGTTAACACCGACTGCAAAAACCATCTCAGTGAAGTGATCCAGTGAAGTGAAAAAAGAGAACGAATCAGGAGCAGTTGAACATATAAAATTAATTGTACATTTAAATACAAAAGCTAATTTAATAAGTGACCCGGGCCCCAAATGTCAAAGCTATTCAAATAAAAAACGACAATGAGATATATAAAGAAGGATGGCGCTCGGACGCAAACAAACGGATCGCCCAGTCTGGTGTCATGGGAAATGTGACTTTTTTATACTTCAAATAAATTGGAAGTCATTTTTTAAGAGTGGCTCTTTTTTGTGTTGTTTGGGTATTGAGCAGTAGTACAATGGGTGGACACGAACGGCTGTTAGGTAACATTTTTAACATCATTATAAGTGAAAAGCTTTGAGTGATTGTGTCTCTCGGGCAGGCCTCGTTACTTCACAGGGCTTATGGCCACTTCCACGAAACCTGCTCCGCCATCAGATGATATTTACCAACCAAAAGATAATTCATAGGTACCGTGCAGGCATACTTGTTTCCTAGTTTCTGTAAGTACTTTTATAAAAACTCCGGCTTCGCACGAAGTTGATATATTTTCAAAAAAAAAAAAAATTCTTAGCAGGTGCTTACCTTATAAAATAAACCTACGTTCCAAATTTCAGCTTTCTATAGACTTATCAGTTTTGGCTGTGCGTTGATAGTCACTTAGGACAAACGATTTTATAAGATTTTATATCAGCACGTTTGCTGTTGCGTTTCGGTGAGGGAGTAAAGGATGCCAGAGCTCATTTCCCCATCCCTTCCTAATCCCTTATCCTTAACACTATTGTAGTCAGCAGCGCACTTGCAGCAGCTTTTTTTTTTTTTTTTTGTCTACAAATCCCTCCAGCATCATGCGCTGAAGCCTGTGTTTACTATCCTTTCATACCAGTTCTCGCATTTATTCTTCTCGCACTTCCATTCTTCATACTATTTCTTTCTTGCATTCATCTCTTTCTTACTATACGGGTGGGATTCCCGTCTATTCCTATTCTAACTATTTCTTTATTCAGGGGGGAATGAGTTGACACTTCTGTTTTATTTATTAAATGTACATAAAATTAATAAGATAATTCCAATTACAATAATTAAATATTTACACATTGATTGCAATAATAAAATAAATACAATTTAAAAATAATTTACATTTAAAATTAATGAAATTCAGTTAAACAATTAAAATATCTTACATTAAAATTTTTATAGATTACGATTTATAATTTTGCCTATTTTTTATTTCTATCTATTGCTTTCTTTATCGTTTTGATACAATACATTAAAAACTCATTCCTCTTTTTATCTATCATTATTTCTCTAATATTATCTTTAGTAATTTTTCCTATTCTAATTTCTAAATCTAGCCTATCCGCCTCCGAAGAGGGACAATTTAATACAAGGTGCGGGACTGTCTCTTTTTCTGAAGGATCACAGATGCACGATGGGCTCTCTTTGCACTTGAATCTGTTCAAGTATTCAGAGAACCCACCGTGCCCCGTGAACAATTGCGTGCAGCAGCTTTGGCGATGCTAGGCGACGGTAGCCACCTACCATCAAGTGGACCGTCAGTGTGTCTGCCGATCTTTAGAGTTATTATGAATCGTATAGAATTGTTAAACTTATTATATACTCATAGAATCCATACAATAGGTACTAGCTTTTGTTCGCAACGTAGTCTCCGTATCTTTATAAATAACTGGCCTCCAGATTCGGCCGTTTTCTACAAATAATATACACAAACCTTCCATTCCTTTGTCGTTCTTTCCATTAGTGAAAACCATATCAAAAATTAAAACCGTTGATCCCGCGGCAAAAGTACTATATTTCTGGATGAAAGGTAACCCTATGTCGTACTTTTAAACCCTGGCAACGTGTACGCTAAATTTCATAATAATCGGTTGAGTAGTTAAGGCGCGAAATCGTGAAAAACAAACAAATTAAATCTCTTTCGCATTTATAATTTTAAAAATATATATGCAATATCAACTTAAAGCTTGACGTACCTTAACTTGCGTTCAAATTATAAAAAGAAATTGGTACAAAAAATGTGGTTTTACTAAATTTGGAACCGTGGGAGCGCCCCCTGGGGCAAGAAAAGCCTTGGGACCCCAGTAGCGCCATCATATAGCCCCCCGCGGCCCATCTTGTCACTTGCACACCATTACTGAGACAATGCATTATAATTAGGGAATAACATTTGTCTTAATTTAAATGAAGTTACCAAATAAGTTTTGCAAGCTTAAGCTTCTTAATACAACTCTGACATGTTTATTAATTAAATAAATAATTACATACAATTAATAATAATAACACACAATTATTTTACATACATTTGTAATTTCTTTATGTCAAAGTAAGTGTTAATTCAAAAATGGAAAATATAATTGCCATATATATATGTATATATAAAACTTTGGCTACCTATAAATATATGTATATTAAGCTCGACAGACAGGCTTGTCCACTTGATGGTACGTGGCTACCGTCGCCTATAACATAAGCAACGCCACAGATGCTGTAAGTGCTTGGAAGGGATAAGGAAACTGGCTCTGGCATCCTTTACTCACTCACTGATACACAACAGCACACATGCTATTATTTTACGATGGTTACCCTGCCCAAATGACTCCGAAATGCAGCGTGGCCTGCAATTATTTTTCATATCCAGACCAAAGCCAACTTTGAAAAGTTAATTTCCAAAGTTGACGCTGCCGGGATCAGAACCCGGGACCCCTGATACAGAGCGTTAAAGCAAACACCTAACCACTCATCCAACGTATACTAAAAAATACAAAATAACACTACGATTTGTTGTATATTAGTTTAAGTAAAAGCTATATGTGGAAAAATATCTTTCGTAACACTCGATGCTAAAAATCACTTACATAATTATAATATACATAATCATTATAAGTAATCACTTACATAATTATAATATACATAATCATTGTAAGTAGTTAGCATTTATGTTACATTTTTCTGTAAAAGCTGATAGTCCACTTGATGGTAGGTAGCTACCGACGCTTATTTCTGCAAATGTGCTGCCGAACTTTGCTGGATAACGGATAGGATTGTTGGATATGCTTTAATACCTACGAGAGAGCTGACTGTACATAATATGTAGTATATATAAAAACAATTATAACTGTCAATACATGATTATGCTGTACATGATTATGTAGTATATAATATAAAAACAATTAGAAGTGTCAGTCAATGTCGTAACAACTTCTAAGCTATGTATACTCGTATAATCCTTCTCATGTATATAACGTAGGTAAATATACTGTTACAAAGTATAACTGCTTATCAGTTCTTCCACTGCAACCAATAACCTACAAGGATAGGAGAGAAAATGTGCTATCCGAAATATGCTGCCATTTCACGGTGGTCTTCTGTAAGGGGGAGGTTATTGCTGCCAGGTGCCAATTTATGACTATGAAACGCATTGTAGACTGCCAATAGTATTATTTATTTTATAATCATAATATCATTATAAGTGACTCGTGTATTGCGGGACTAAATTTGATGACTTTTTTTATATTTTAAAGATCGTCAGACAGACAGGCTGACGGTCCACTTGATGGTAGGTGGCTACCGTCGGCTATAACACAAGCAATGCTATAACTGTTGTAAGTGCGCTGCCGACCTTAGTGGTATTATAGGATTAACAAACAATGTTAAATTCTATTTACAATTATTTTCTTAAGATAAGGTCTTGTCCGAACAGTGCTAATATTTTGACACAAAATTTCAGAACGGAACAAATGATGCTCAAAATATTGAGATTTATCTTTAATAATAATAAATGATAATAATTTTTCTCAGTGTTGTCAAAGACATTATAAATGTCGTGTCCATTATTAAAAATAAATATTACAAGAAACAAACACACGTAAAGTTACATTGATTTGAATGGTGAAGTGTCCATATCTCAAACTAAATTATGCGATCTGTTCTCTAACGATATCCCTTTTTTATACGGAATCCTCGAATTCTAACCTCTGGTTACGAAGCCAAATAGATTATTGAGATAGACTGTTCATGTTCGTTTTTTTTTTCCTATGGCTATAAAAGCACCATAACTATCTATCATATTTGAATATCGACAGTTACATCTGAGAAGTTTCGGACGACGTATAATCGAGTATCGATAAGTTGATAAGGTAATGGCTAAGATAGACGCCGGTGCTACCGAATCTGATACGATACAGTAGCACTACGAGCGGTCACACACATCGCTATCATCTAAACCTTATTGAATTCCATTCCAGTAATTTTGAGGCCAGTAATAGAAGTACAGTTTGTCAGCTTTGGACAATGACCTGTACAGCGTACAGACAGAGCTAATTAATGATTTCAAGCACTGGACAATAGTGACTATTTCAGCGAAATGGAAAAATAAAAGTTATTTCTTTCAGTACAGACGAAATTTCTTATATTAGAAAATATATAAATGATTTATCTGGGATAACTTTGTATTAGGTAACAGTAGTTGAAGTCAAGAGACAATCAAATCCTTAATTTAAAAAAACTAGTGATTTTAGAAGTGGCATGGCGTACTGCGTACAGGCAGTCGTAGACAGGGCAGTTCGTCTGGTGACGATGATTTTTTACCATTCGCTTTTAAAAAAACACCACGAAAAGACAGCATTTGCTGTTGTATTAAAGGATAAGAGGCAGGGTGAGAGGATAGTGAAATAAGTTCTGGCTGGTACCTACTCGAAAATCGAGCATCGGCAAGCAACAGCTTCTGGTATTTCTGTTTATCTGTCATGTCATCTTTAAGGGGTGGTTACAGCCGCTAGACAGGTTACCTAATTTGTCACTGTATAGTAGAAAGCTGTGTGCTAATTTATTAAATAAAAGTAAAAAACAAAACAGTAACGACTATTAGTAACTAAACATATTCATATTCAAAGCTGACTCTTTGTAAAATGTATTAACCATTTCGACCTGTTATTGACATTCAAATTCGAAAGCATAAGATCTATTGGATCGATTGACCGCAATTTCAAAGTGTACGTTGACAATGAACGCGTTAATTTTTATAAAATGTCGTCTTATACCGTTCTCTTGCCAAGAGTATAATCTAAAAGCCATCAATAAACAGTTATCTGTAACGACGTCAGTAGAGGAAGTGTACGATCCATTAAAGAGTCCACGAAGTGTGTTACAGAAGCCCTAAGCGTCTGAAGATATCCACTAAGAAGGAGCTGTCACCGTTTATTACAAGAACCATAAAATAGCAATAACAAAACGAAATCGTTCGACGTGCAAAAGTTTATGCTAATCGCCATTAAAATTATAATAAAGCGGCCTTGTTGGACGCCTCTCGTTCCGAGCCTGTCTTCGGCTCGATAATATATTACTTCTAAAATCTGTCATCGTCGGTTACATATATCATAAATATTTGATGATAACATGGACCGATTGATTGTCTATCATAAATATATGTTGTTGATTTATAGGGCAAGAGAGCAAACAGTTTTAGCCACTATTCCAAAACTAGTTGTTCACTTCGGCTTCACATCTTCTAAAGGTTATTTAAATTTAGTTAGTGTCAGCCATGTCAAATAATAAAAAATAAATATTTTATTAATATTTATGAACTTTTCTGTGAAATTTACAATTTTAATAAGAACTAGCTGATCCCGCATCTTAGTAAGCGTGGTATTCGGTATAAGGCATAACTTTTTTGTTTGTAAACCGATTGGAATGAAACAAACACTGAATATTACGAGAAGTTTACTTTAATACATAAGTGAAAACCGTTTTCAAATCGGTTAAGCCGTTTCTGGGATTAAGGTGCATAGACGCACAGACAAACAGACAAAAATTCTAAAAACAATTTTTTTGACCTAGGTAACATAATTAACGTGTACAGTTTTTTTTTTAATATTTATGTAGAGAGTCGGCTCGTTTATAATTTTATTATATACTAGCGGTCCGCCCCGGCTTCGCTCGTGGTGCAATTTTTATATACAAAAACATTCCTCGTTTAAGGGCTTTCCATTAGTCAAAACCGAATTAAAATCGGTCTACCCGTTCGAAAGTTATAACCGTACATACATTTCGAAGATCCATTTTTATTTATATAAGAGATGTATAAAGAATAGATTGATATTGATATAGATAGATAGAACAGATAAGAATAGACGTAGTGTTTCTACGAATTATATAATCGGGAGCTCACCTGTAATGTAACATTTCAGATTAGATTTTTAATCCAAGAAAATTTAATAACAAATCAAAATTTGAGTCCCTCGGAATCATTTTTGATATAAGATTCTATAAGATAATATGTAATATCGATGGGCTAAAGAAATCACTGATCCCACCCTGTAGAAGGGATAGAAAAAAAATCAAGTTTTATTTCTAAATTATAATATACAAAAATGGTAAGAGTTAGAAAAAAAGTTTCAGACAATTATTGTAGAAAATCTAATTTTACATAAAAATGTTCTTTTTAATTTTGTTTTTTTGCTAAAATGAAATTAAGAGTTAGGGAGGTAGAAGATAAGGGTTGATACTGAGATTTTTAAAAAATGTACCTATCAACCATAACTCTGATAATTTTAATTTTAACAAAAAAGTTATAAAATCATTTTTGTTTAATTTGGAAAAAACATAATATTTTTCGTATTTCTACAGGGTGGAATCGAAAATTTCTTTCATCCATTGATATTTCATATCTTCTAGAAGCTTATATAAATTTTTATATAGCCCCTGAGGGACTCAAATTTCGATTCGTTAAGTAAATTTTTCTGTACTATTTGAGCATTTAGTTAAGTTGATTCCACTATGTCAGAGGATTAATTCCTGTACGTCGTTGTGCTAAGCGCTGCAATATCAGTTCAACATTGTTATTTACTTAAAAAAAAAAAACCAGAAGAAACGATAATTAGTGTCATGAATTATTTCTAAACCGGCGAAATACAGGCACACGGTCAAATACAAGTGGTGTGCATTGATGTTACAAGTTGTATCAAAATGTTACAGCTTGTATCATTACAGGTTGCGCACTGTAATGCTGTTCTGATATACTTAATGCTATGACGTTACATTACAGGCGAATGCTTCCGGTGAGGGAACACCTATATGTATGTTCTTTACTATAAATGAATTTTTATATAAATATTAATATAATTTTCGTATAAACAAGCGTGTACACTAGAGAATCATTATATTTATTCTAATAGGCATTTCGTGTAGATAACACGTGTTAATAACTTCATTGGTCGTATTATAAGCACTGTTTTGATTCTGACCCTTAATATACCTATCACAGTTAAAAATTACCTAGTAAACACCAATGGTGAATTTATTGGATTTTGGAAATTTAAGCCGTTTTTGCGTGAAAGAGTAATAAACATCCATCCATCCTCATTCCTCACAAACTTTCTGTTTCTTAGGAATGCAGAATTTGTGAGGAACAATCTGGCAAGAAATTTTATAGATGCTTTTTATAACTATAAATTGGTGATAAAAAAATGCAAAAAGCATAGTCAAAGAATCACTGTATGAGTAATAGGTATAACCTTTTCTACGCAATTCTAATATATAAAATTCTCGTGTCACAGTGTTTGTAACAAAACTCCTCCGAAACGGCTGGACCGATTAATATGATTTTTTTTTGTATATTTGATAGGTATGAGAATAGGCGTAAAGTATTTTTCACCCTCCTACCTCCACCCCCCATTTTTTAATCGTGATTTTAGTATTTTTGTATGAAGAATATTCAAATAAATTTAACCGTCGTTCATTAACGTGAAGTGACGCGTCACCTTAACAATGCTTTAACATATTGTTTGAAAATAAAATTTGACCCGATAGGTGGCGCCACAATCGGGTTACGGGTTCTGGCAGGACAACGTCAGCTAGGTCAGCTAGTTTTTGTTTAAAATTTATATATAAAAAGATGGCTTCGAACCTAATTATAAAAATCGATTCGCCAACATTGCGAATATATTTAGCTAAGCATTCCTCCTCACATTGAGAAGAAGACCTGTGTCCAGCAGAAAGAAGTTTCGAGTATATATTGTAGCTTCGCCCGCGAATTCGTCCGCGCTCCGTTAGGTTAGTTTTGACAGGTCTTAATCAGGTGTTGATAAAATTATATGATTATTTTTGTCGGGAGTTGAATTTACTATTTTTATTTTTAGATGATTCCGTATAAAAATACCCTATGTCCTTTTCTGAATTCCTGACAACGTGTATGCAAAGTTTCATGATTATCGGATTTAACGGTTTGGTATTATACAAATTATAATATTAGCTAGGAAGTATGTAGTATATTTATATAAGAAAACATATACAGAATACAAAGTCAATGAATTAGAGAATTTTTACGTTCACACGATAGAAAAAAAAACAGATAAATGTTTATTTAAAAAGGAGATTAATATTTATGAAAATAAGATGAATTATTTCCAATGCCTCTTCGTCTAATCACAAACACAGGTAGCGTATCGGCGGATCTCGCCCGCGACTCGACCATTCCGGTTATTAATGAATGCCGACCATTTTCGAATTTATTGACAGCCGTTTATTTGTCACTGTCCACTTGTCCGACACGCCATCGTCATCTCCTACAGCAAACATTGGAAGTATGGCGAGGAATTTATATGTAGATGAGTTCCGTGACAACCTTACAATTTCAACTCCATCTTAGCCGTTAGAAAAAGGTAAGTAAAATTGAATTATTAAAAATCAATACAAATGCTTCCATCAAGCCGTTCGAAAGAAAAATTTAAGCAAACAGTGAGTAAAATTGTTTCAAAATTTTAATTCAGTTCACATTAAATACATAGAAGACCAAGTGATTTGTGATTCGCCAATTGGAAAGGAAGTCCACCTAAATTATGATTACAATCGTTGCAAATCAAATTAAATATTATTATTATTAAAAACTTTTTTCCACCAACGCTATGAACAATGTATGAAATAATACATATTTTTTTATGTTAAGTTCGTCAGACAGGCTGAATTGATGGTATAGGTGGCTACTGTCTCCTATAACAGAAACAACGCCACAAGTGCTGCAAGTGCGCTGCCGACCACGTGAGATTAAGGATTAGGGTTTAAGAAAGGATAGAGAAATCGGATCTGGCATTAGCATGGGAAACACAACAGCACGCATGCTGTTATTTCCAAATTATTACGAATGTGCAATGTGCCTTAAAACTACTCGCCAGAACCAGACCAGAGCCAACTATGTAATGTGCATTTCGAAAAGTCGGGCCTGTTTGGAATCGAACCCGGTACTCCTGAGACAAAGCGATATTTGAATATTGATTTTTGAATAAATGTTTTATTTTTATTTTTGAATACCATTCTCACCTTGTCGAAATCATTCTAATTCAGACCAAACGATTTAAAATATCTTTTATAATGTGCACTGCTAAGGATTGGAACTCTGTATTTCCGAGCTCATACAAACCAAATCTATTCAAGGTTCGAGTGAATAGGCATTTTTTGGGTGAGCTCGCGCCATCGTCGGCCTCATCTTTCCCACATGGATAGATGCTGGCCAAGAGTAAATTATTAATATACATATAATAGAGTATATTATATATTCGATTGACTTCCAGAACGACGAACGCAGGATCTAATTCTGGTAGAGCTTACCCTCTGAGTATTATTGTATTTCATGTAAGAGGTAAATATGAGGGCTCTGGCATCCAATAACGATGGTCAGTAAGGGGGTTCAGCATTGGAATCTTACTGTATTTCATTAGTAAATAGCTATCTGTGTTTTAGTAAGGGGGTTGTTACTGCCGCCAGACAGGCTGCCCAGTTTATGATTGCGTAATACAGTACCAAACTCTGAAGTAAGTACCAATAAAAATTACTAGAAATATTTTTTAACTAAGAGTTTTATAACCAAAATATCAAAAATAAAACTAAATCGCAAATATTATTAGAAATGTCCTTTGATTTTTAATTTATACAAGTGATAAAGCACCGAACCACGGCATCTTTCCCTTAAATGTCGCCTCAGGTTTTTTAACGATTAATAAAACCACATTAGTATTCACATATTCCTTAGAAAAAAAAAACATGTCGGCAGACTATAAAGTCCAATTCCTTATAATACACTAACACGATGCTAATTGTCATTTTAATACAAAGCTTCGTAGGAAAAAGTATCGAGGCGTATCGGGAACTCATCGTGTATTACGATTAATCGATGTTAATTAATAAATTAATTATGTGTGTTAATACAACGCTTCAGCGACTTCACATTTTTTGCGCCACGCTTAAGTTCGCAATGAAAGCTTTTTATTAGTTTTTAAACAACAATATATTAAATAAATAACTCGAGCATTTTAGTGTTGAACATGCAATAAAATCATTTTGCATGTTAATCTTCTCTTCTAAGCAATATATTTCCATTTATATACCTAATTTGGAGTCTTTAGTTCAATTAGTTTGAGAACGAGTGCTTACCTATCAGATAATAAACAGATTTACTTAAAAGTAAACACGTCTTTCATAGTTATTTTTTTCGGAAAGCGTTCAGATTTTCGTGATAAATAAAAAAATGTTTGTATTATTATAGATATTTGTATTATTAATATATAATCATTGTCCCAATAGTCGTTTCCACGAACGGTCTTATAGTGAATAGCTTCGACCAACACCTCTAGAGGCTCTCGCTAGATGGCTGGATAAATGATACAGAAGGCGGTACTTCTTGACACGGCACGAATTGTCAAGGTTCCTCACTCTGCAGCCCATATCGGTTAGGGCTTGGGTTGCGGCTGTCTAGTTTTATGTTTTTAATTATATTTATTGTTTTTATATATTTATATTGTAAAAGGTTAAATCTAAGATAATTAAATAAAACATGTATAATAATAATACATTATATATAATATTGCAAAACAATAATAGCAGTTGGATGAGTGGTTAGGGTTGGAGCCTTGGATTCCCGGGTTTGATTCCCCTTTTTAAATTTGGCTCTGGTCTGGATCTGGTCTGGTGATAAGGTACACTGCTTTTCGCATTCATTTGGGCAGCCCGTCTGGCGGCAGTAACCACCCCCTTACAGAAGACCACCGTGAAATAACAGCATGTGTGCTTTTGGTGTTTCGGTGAGTGAGTAAGGGATGCCAGAGCCCATTTACCTTTCCCTAATCCCTTACCCTTAATCCTTCTGAAATCGGCAGCGCATTTGCAGCACCTGTGGCGTTGCTTGTGTTATAGGCGACGGTAGCCACCTACCATCAAGTGGACCGTCAGTCTGTCTGCCGATATTAACATAAAAAACATACTTTTATAGAGATATAACTATTATTATATAATATAACTAATACTGGCTGTGCCTGCGACTGTAGTAAGCGCTGTAGTTGGTTTTTTGAAAATCACACAGGAACCTAACATTTCTCCAGGATAAAAAGTATCATATATATGTTAATCCAGGTAATAAACTATCTGTGTGACAAATTTCAACCAAATCCGTTCAGCCGTTTCTGGGTGATTGAATAACAAACATCTAAACATACAATTTTTCGCATTTATAATATTTCCTTTTTAAATATTTCACATTAAACTAGAAAGCCATAATAGAAAAATTATAAAAGTTAGTTAGTACAGTAGCTATCAATAAATTAATTTCCTTATTATCAATAAATTATCACAAACACATCCCTATTCGGTAACATACCTACCAATATGGAGTGAGTAATTAATTTATTAAAATTAATTATGGCCACCACGACGAACTTCCCAATTAGGAGAAAGCTATGACAGTCATTCATATTTGATCAAATCGATATTATTTATTATAATTTATGTCATATTCTCTCATTTGCTTTCGCAATTAACAATGTGAAATGCGTTTCGAACATGGTTTTGTTTGGTCGGAACTTTATATCGTTAAGATAAGAGATTGTTTGTGTTTCGACGTTCTTGCTACATCGCAAGCCTCTCTGGAACGTTCGATCACATTCTACGAGTTATTATTTTTTCCAATAGTTGTTTTAGAGTTTTAGGATTTGTAATATGTAATATAAGCGACCTGCCTCTGCTCGGCATTGCTCAGCGATTGCATTCAACTTAAGAATCGTTTTGTTTTAGCAAATTGTTTGAAAATCATGATTGTTTTGTGGAGCTATTTATTTTTGTAGGTGTTATTGGTCGTAGTGGAAAAAATTAATAAGAAATGTAACAGTATGTTTACATTATATACATGAGAAGAATTATACGAGTATATACACAGATTAGAAGTTGTTACTACATTGACTGACACTTCTAATTGTTTTTATATTATATACTACATAATCATGTACAGCCAGCTCTAGAGTAGGTATTAAAACATAGAGGTGATATCCAACAATTTTAAAATAATAACAATCCTTATTTATTTATTTTAGACTCAGAGGATATATTAACAATCGTCTAATTCATTAAAAATACAAACATTACAATTAATTTAGAAATATTATAATAATTACAATTAAATGTGTATTATAATTAGTTGAATTTAATTTCTGCCTTGCAGTTTCTCAGTTTTAAAGTTTTAAAGTAGTTTTAAGGATTTAGCTAAAACTTACTTAACCACTACAATAACTCGTCAATCCACACAAATTTAATAATTTTTATTTCAAAGTATTGTACACATTAAATCTTTCGGAAGAAATCTTTCATGTTAACCACCGTTGTATCGTTTAGTATGTAATACAAAATCAAATATTTATTTCAGTCGTAGCCCATAGTGTTAGTGGCATAAAATAATTTACATGTTTTATTGTTTTATGATTTACATGTTTTATGTTTTTTTGTCATCATCATCTCTCAGCCGTGTGCCCTTCATTTTCCAAAAGAACCGGTCACAAGCAGCCTGGATCCACCGTCTACCCTTACCAGGTCGTTTGTCCACTTTGTGACCTGCACTTCCCGGTCCGTGGCCTCCACTCGAGAACCTTCCGGTCCCAGAGACCGTCGGCTTTCCGTACTATGTGTCCTGCCCACTGCCATTTCAACTATTAATCCGCCGGTTTATGTCGGTAAATTTCGTTCGTCTACGGATCTTCTCATTCCTGATTCGATCTCGCAGTGTAACCCCGAGCATATGTAGCCCTCTCGATAGCTTGTTGAGCAACGTTGAGCTTCCTTACGAGGTCAATAGTTTGAAACTACGTTTCAGCGCATATGTCATCACTGGTCATCATTGGTCGAAAACTTTTGTTTTAAGGCATTGAGGAATTTTGGACTTTCTCGTCGCTTTTTTTAAATAATAAGAAGTTATTTATAAAAGTATTTACAATTTATGTATACTTTAAGAATGATTCCAAGATGAACGTTGTATCACCTTGTTGTATAATTTGGTTTAGTTTGGTGACTATTAGGTATTATTATAATTTAATTGAACTTTCTTCCAATATCGCAGCATACAAATGACAAAATAGACTTTTAATCAGTATGCGTTGAAGTTTGATTTCAATAATTGTTATATAGCCGTGGAATGAAGTAAAAAAAACCTTAAATGAATATTCGTGGACGGACTGCTCCACTTTATTTGAAAAAGAAGTATTGTAATACTGAAAATTAAGTGCTCGCCATCTCTTACTATCTCCATTGAGATACTACTGTCACGTAGCGGACGCTCGTCATAAACTTTTTTCTGGGAAATGCATCGGGTCGAAACTGGCCCGAATCTAGATTTAAAAATTGCAGTACGTGATAGAACGACACAGCGTGGGTGTAATAAATTTCTACATTTTTTAATGACGTATACCGTTTTTGAAAGTACGTATATTACGTTTAACGTTATTTCATTTTTTATTTTACTTAATTTCTTTCTGTTCATATTATATACCTACATATAATATATATTACACTATCTTTTTTCACTTTTTCCGTTATAACATTTATTAATTATTTAACGCTCTTATATTTTTGCCAGACGTTGAATGATTTATTGTTATTTTTAGATTCCCCGAGAACAGTACTTTTTTCTGGATAAAAGATGGGTAAAACAAGAGATCTCATAACTCTGACTTTAGTCGTTTTTGTGATTCTCCTACATCTCCAAACCCTTCCCAGCCTGTCATGTTACTAACTAAAACCCTATCACTACTAAAAACTGCTAAAAACTAATCCCAGCCCTACTAGCCTTCCAAACCCTGTCGCTACAGTCACTAAAGAAAAACTTTTTTCAGAAAAAGTTTGTGTTACGTTGTCAAGTCTGTTGTTCATTAAGTGGACATACAATTTCATCAATGAAACAGTTCACGAGAATATTTCATGAGAAAAAATCAACTTTTTAGAACACTGTAAAAGTTGCCCCTTAAATGATTCTTTCTTTTTCCACTTTTAAAAGTAGGTATGGTGTGGTGTAAATGATAACTGTTGCTGCAAATGACAATTTATCTATAAAATATGTTATGTGGAATATAAAGGACTGTTCTGAAGATTATCAAATCGAAATTGCTCTAAATGACCAAATTAAACATATTTGTGTAATATATTAAATAAAAAAACTTTTAGATGAAATGATCTTTATGTTTGAAGACTTGGGGGTTTCCCCAACACAGTTCCGGGTGTATTTTACGTACAGATATTGTAATGTTATTTTGTGTTTCTATCAGCCACGATAATAATGGAGTATTTGAATGAATGGACCTTGTGAAAAAAATGTATTGTTTGTCTGATGCTATAATTCGTTTGGCATACCGGGATATATTTTATACCTTTTAAAATCACAATCTCCCGCCGTATCAATTAGTGGTTAAATGATCTCATGGACGCGAGGTGCCGTTAACTTGGCCGAATAATCATTTTTTCTAAGATATAAACTACGAATAAAAAATAAGAGAAAGTTTTGTAAAAAATATGCTAATGTCAAACCTAGTTAGCCATAATGATGATGATGACAAGGAAGACTAAATGGGCCATTTAATCTTAAACGTTCTCTTAAAATTAGTGCAACTCATTTATATAGTCGTATTTAGTTGAACTAAAAACTTACAATACAATACAGATGATATTTAAATGAGATAGATTTCATATTTCGAAGCACCAAAAGAAAACAGTGCACACGACCGGCAAGAATTTACAAGAGAAACGCGAGCCTCGGTCAGCATGCACGCGTTCACGACACATAAATACAAACAACGCTGGCACGTAATATAACGAGTATAAGGGACCAATTTAACAGACTTATTGTCTCCACGCAGCTACAATGCAAGACACGAGGGTGGGGCAAAAGGAGAACGACGACATCGCCGGAGACCCGACGTCTGCCGATATAAAACAAAGGTATTTAATCAACGATGATAAATGCCGTATTCGGCCACGTTTTTTTAACGATACTGCCGTATTGTTTTGGCGGGAGCTTACCGTTGAATAAGGAGATAAGTCGCCGCTGAGAGTGGCTCAGCTGACAAATTGGAATAAAACGAACATTTATTCATGTTCGATTCGTGATCGAGAAGCATTGGGATGTGAAATCTTGCAGGGACACGAACACGTATCCTGTTAAATTGATAAACAAGGAGAAATCAAATATTATCTCGGTTATACACGGACATATTAACACTATTTACACATGCTTATATGTAATGGTAATTTTGACGAGAGATTGTTCGATCATTCAATTGAGCGTTTTCCAACTTAAGTTGTGGATGTTAAAAATATTCCGCGAACTATGAGAATACGTTCAATGAATAATATTTAAAGTTTTTTATGTTAAGGTTATCAGACAGGCTGACGGTCCACTTTTTTTTTTATAATTTCCCCCCGTGGGCCGTACATTGTCATTTCCACAATTATCTCTTACTTACTTCATTTTATATCTATTACACTTCATGTTTTTACCCCTAATACTTATTATTTCCACTGTTAGGTATACCTTCAGCAATTCTCGGGGAGATTAATGCGTTAACCCCTTGCATAGGCAAGGGACCTTATTCATCATCGACTGGTATTTCATTTTATATGTGTTATACATGTTTTCTTATGCAGTTTATTATTAATCTAAGTCCTGTTCGATTTAATCGACACCGATGCCACATTGTGGCAAAAGTCTAAAAATTTGTTCCTTTTAAATTTATTATTCACAATTTCCGGTATATTTTCTTTAAGTATATTTACATCTATGTCGTGCTCCAGCACGAACCTCGCCCGCGCGAACCTGGGGCAATCCACCAATAAATGGAGAACTGTTTCCGCTACCCCGTGCCCGCACGGGCAGTCCGGGCTGGAGACCTTTTTCAATCGGTGCAGGTATTCTGCAAATCCGCCATGTCCCGTGAACACCTGCACCAAGGTTGGTGACAGCTGCAGTTTACGTATCACACTGTACGCGGCCACAGCGTCCGGTAGGAAGATTTTGGTACCCGCAGCGGTGGTACCCTCTTGGTACATTTTCCCCCACTGGGCGATGGCCACTTGATGTAGGTGGCTACCGTTGCCTATAACACAAACAACGCCACAGGTTCGGCAAATTCGATGCCAAATATGATAGGATTAAGGATAAGAGATTAAAAAGTGATAGGGAAATGGGTTCTGGCATCCCTTACTCATTCAGCGAAATACAATAGCAGACGAGGAAATGTGGTCTTCTGTAAAGGGATATTAAGGTTATATTGTCAATGATTGTGTGTGTAAATAAATTTTACTAAGAGAAACACCTCTTAAAACAAATATAAACGAAATGGTTAAAAAATTGATTTATTATCGATTTTCATTTATTTTCAGCGAAAATAAGCTACAAATGAAAAAAAACCTATATTTTCTTTCTTAAAAAGAAAGATGGAACTTGTAAAGTATTTTCCTAATAAGATTCTTACATATTGTCAGGTAGGTCTATATAATTTATATTATATATAAATTGCAAACGAGAAGTACTTACAGAAGAGTCTCTGTTCACTTTGTAGCATATATGTCATATCATAATTTATTTATTTATGTACAAGAAAGAGATATTTTATTAGCGTCGCGAACTCGTCGCAACCAACATTTTGAATAAATCACGATATTTTGTTGAAATAACACGAAGAGAACGATCGGCATCTCGTGGTGTATGAGTCCGAGATTGTTCGGAGGCGATCGTAAATTTGTGCGGTTAACCAGCAGGATGCCTATACGCGATTCGACTGAGGGACTGTGCCACGGATAGACAAAACCTTTTGATTTATATACTAAGGGCCCGTTCATACACCTGTGTGGCTCATATTTGACGGCTTTTTGACTAATTCTAAATTAACTAAAGCATGTACCTATTGGTAGCAATTTTTTAGCTAATTTTAAATGTATTTTAGTAGTTCCTGAGATTAGCGCGTTCAAACAAACAAACTCTTCAGCTTTATAATAATTATTATAAAAAACAAACTACAGGGAGAAGTCGCAGGCACAGCTAGTGTTTAATGTAATAAAGAATATGTAAACGAAATAAAGTAGTGGCAGAGCTTACCACGTTCCACAGTCAATACTGCGAAAACTACCCCTTTACAGGAAACAATGTGTGCTGATTTATTTTGGTGAATGCATAAGTGATACCAGAGACCTTTCTCCTATTTGCTCTCTCTTATCCTAACTAGGTTGACAATCCAGTGGACTTTCAAACTGCCTGCCGACCTACACATGTAAATAAATAATAGGTACATGCATGAATACATGAAAATAGCAGCCAAAGGAAGATGTGAAATTTCTATCTATTAGGAATAAAGCATAATTTTGAAGGACCTAAAACACATTAAACCTACAAATCAAACATGAGATAAATTTAATTGTATTCAATTTAAAATATACCTACTTATACTTACATACTCGTAATTCCCTTTTTTAAAGTCACAATAAGTTTATTCTACTTTAATTAGTGCCTAATAATAAATATCAAATAGTATATCAAATATTATTGCATTCATTTTAGGACTTAATTATTTATTAAATATCTATCTAAGTTATAATCAAATAATATCTTTCTATATATACCTACTACTATCATTACTATTTACTAATGGCACCACTAGGCCAGAGACGCAATCAAAAATTTGAAATTTTACAATTTTTGTTGTAATGACCACTGGTTAGTTAGTAAAGCTGGATTCTATGAGAAAGGCATTGACGAATAATCTTCGAATTCGTTATTTTATTATAACCAGTGTCTACCTAATTTATAGTGCTTGGAATTTCATTTGACCACAATCCTTTCGAATGTGGGAGAAAAAACTGTTTTTTCTTTACTTCTATATTTTTGGTTATTCACCACTTGTTTATTGTTCATTATTAATCCTAAAGTTTTGTATTTTCTACATAATCTGATTTGGGGATCAGTAAGTTGAAGTGGTAAGTGAGCCAGGACACACAGTAAGGAGAGCCGAAGGCGTCTGGGTCCGGAAGGTTCTCATAGTATAGTATGTCCAGCCATGGTCCATTTGGATCTGAACGGTCCTTTAGGAAAATATAAGGGAGAAGGCTGACGGTCAACTTGATGGTAGGTATGGTTACCGTCGCATATTACACAAGCAACGCCAAAGCTGCTGCAAGTGCGCTACCGTCTACAGTAGGATTAAGGATAAGGGATAGGATAAGGGATTAGAAATTGGCTCTGGCATCCTTTACTCACTCACCGAAACACAACAGCACACGTGCTGCTGTTATTTCACGGTGGTTTTCTGTAAGGGATATGTACAGCAATGGACGTCCTGCGGCTTAGATAATGATTACATAGGATAGTCTAATATTAATTTTACAATTTCGTGGTCTAACATTAAACTTGTGGAGATCTGTTACATTACACCTTAAAAATACTACTTACTGAGAATTTTATAGTAAAAATATACTCATTTGGTGCAATTTCAAACTGGCAGCCTCTCTGGTGTCGGTAGCTACTTCAATACAAGAATATCACAGTGAAAAAATCGTACATGTGCCGTGTTATATCTGTAGGTGAATAGGGGATGTCAGTGTCAGAGTAACAGTGGAAGCACTTGGTTACCCTTGTATTTATATAAATCTAAATATCTTACCTTAAATGAATGTTTTTCTTATTTCCCGATCTCTGATCAATACAAAATACAACTGTCTACAATTCAAGGAATCGCGTCGAATTTTATATGTATCCGCCCTTAGACAAAGGTGAACAATACACTACACACAAGTCCATGTATTCTCAAAGGGGCTTGTTGGAATATGAGATTACCTAAGAAAACATTAAATTCTAACTGAGGTCTGTGTTAGAAGATACACGTGGGTGGTTTTCAGGTATTCTTAGAAGATTTTAATAGTTGATTTTATTAATATCCATTCAAATGTAATGTCAACATTTAAATGCTACAAACATACAATGTAACGAGATATTAAATTATAACCTGTTTAAGTATATATTTTGCCCTTTAAACGTAATAATATAAGATATAGGTTATTAAAAAAGCATTTCTATAATATATGGCGTAAAGCATCAATTAAGAGTTTTATTCAAATTGACACAAATTTGTGAGGATTTCGAATTATTTTTACCTTTCTATATTATACATATACCTATCCATATTTGTATGCAAAATATCAAAGAATGTTTAACTCAACTTGTTTATTTATTATTTTTCTTAGTGACTTCCACTATTTTATTGGTGACCCAAACTTAATAATAAAAAATTAGGTTTAACGAAAATAAGAAATGTTAGAAATATTGGCCATTTTATATTAAATAGAAACAGAAATAAAATAAAACAGAAATAAAATATATAGTATGATTAAATTATGACTTACAATAACATTTTTATAAATTAAAAATATTATTGTAAATAAGACAAATGTGAACCTCTGCAGCGTTTCGCACCATAAGGGTCGCTTTGGTGAGAACCAGCTCAATGTAAGAATCACAAAACTTAATCAAGTCTTTGAAGCTAATTGACTTTTTTTTTTTTGAAGCTAATTGTCTTTGAAGCTAATTGACTGACTTGATAGTATTTTTCATGTAAAGATAGTCAGACAGGCTGACGGTCCACTTGATGATAGGTGGCTACTGGCTAGCAATAACACTCATAACCCAACGCCTAAAACACACGCAACGCCACAGGTGATGCAAGTGCATAATTCACTATATTAAGTTCAAGGATAATTGATTAGGAATCCCTTACTCACTAATCGAAAGACAACAGCACACATGCTGTCATATAACGGTGGTCTTCTGTAAGATGGTAGTTAATGCCGCCAGATGGGCTGCCTAAATGATTACGAAACGCAGTGTGCTCTGCAACTACTTACTTGCCAGATTCAGGTCAGAGCTAACTATGAAAAGTTCATTCTCAAGTTGACTCTGCCGGGAATCGAACAAATACCCCTGAGACAGAGCAAAAAAATATTACTTGAATTTGAATACCTAATAAAAAATCTAAATTCTAAAGGTAAGGAAGGGATTGGGAAGAAATAGAGAATTGGTCTCTCGCATCCCTTACTCACTCATCGGTAAGGGGTGGATTATACTGCCGTCAGACGGGCTGCCCAAATTACTGCGAAATACAGCCTGCCCCGCCATTGCTTCAAATCTTAAATACTTAAATATGATTCTAAAATTATCAGAATATTGAAAAAATAAATTGAAAAAATAATAATAAACAACGCCACGTGGATAAACCTTACTACCTCGGTTATCTCGGATAATCTGATCTATGATAGATAAGCTCTGAAAAGCTCTGCTATCCGTTACTCATTTACAGACACACCACAACAATCGAGTCGTTACTTCATGGTGTTGTTGTTTCATGATGGTGTTCTGTAAGGGTATAGTTACTGCTCCCAGACGCGCGTGGACCAATTTATAACTTCGTGCGCGCAGTAGTTCGTTATTTCAAAATCCAACAGGAACCAACTTTTTTCTGGAATTAAAAGTATACTATATGTCAATTCATGTACTATGTATAAACTATCTGTGTGCCAAAGTTCATCCAAATCCTTTTAAAAGTTTTTTGCGTGAAAGAGTGACAAACTCAAAATTTATATAGTGTGCATTGGCACTAACACACTCGATGTTCACCATAAGCTGGCTTTTATCACATTGCAGCAAGCTAATGGAGACAAATCGGGAAAAGCTTGTTTGTCAATCTAACAGATATCCATTGACCTATATTTGATGGGCCTACCCAGAAAATAAATAAATAAATCCCTAAAAGTAACCACTATTAGGTCTGTGTTATAGGAAAAATACAACGGACAGGGGACGAAACCATGCACGCCCAGACCAGAGCCAACTTTGAAAAGTTTTTAAAGTTACCTCTGCCAAGAATCGAACCCGGGACCCCTGAGATAGATTGCTAAGGCAAGTACCTCAACAACTAGACCAATAGGCCCGTTACCAAATATTTGTAACATTACCTGTAAAGGATAAATCATTGCCTTTCACAGATGGCACTAGCGGTGTTCCATCCGATAAGATACTCGAACAATCAACAAAAACAATTATGTCCGTCGAGAATGTTGTATTTGTGTTGTAGTCGTTTTGTCCTTTGGACGATGGTGGTGCGGCATAATGCGTGCCGATAAATATTTATGTAATATTCATATTCGCGTCCCGGTGGCCGGACCTATGGGATCAGTAAACGCTACTACCGGTAGGTCGTGGTTCGATATTTTACTGATCATTCAGGTAACCAAAATTATATGTATTTCATAGAAAAGCAGACATGCTTTTCTATGAAAAATTAATAAATTAAGTGTTCGAAGTTCTGTCGACGACGGAATTTTCGAATAAGGACGAGGGAATTTTCGATTCTAATGAAATATTAATAGATATTTTACAAGTTAGCTAACAAATTACTTAGGTAATATTTAAGTGGCTGCGTTCATTATCTTACTTTAGTTTTTTAATTAAGTTATCCTAATTACGAATTTATTATTCGGAGGAATTCTTCTCTTTGGAAGTGGTAGTCTCTTTCAAACTAATTATGAACGAGAGAAAATCGGTGCTCCAGACAAAATCTTTCTCGGAAGACATTTCGTAATACGAAAATTACAACTCGGTTATTTAGATACGCCTCTAATTATCAGTAAATTATGTTATGATACACAATGAAATACAAACTATATGCTTGATCATTACTCAAGCAACTTTAAACAAATATAAAGTATTTTTCACATCAATTTCATAAATCAATATGGAAGTGTTAAACTACTGCACCTATTTTGATTAAATTAGTGTGGAGATAGCTTGAGCTCTACAAAAGGAATTTTTGAACTTTTTAGTTTTTTTTATGTTAAGATGAGCAGACAGACTGACGGTCCACTTGATGTTAGGTGGCTACCGTCGCCTATAACACAAGCAACGCCAAAGCTGCTACAAGTGCGCTGCCGACTACAGTAGGATTAAGGGTAAGGGATTGGGAGGGATAGGGAAATGGGCTCTGGCATCCCTTACTTCACTCACCGAAACACAACAGCACACGTGCTGTTATTTCACGGTGGTCTTCTGTAAGGGGGTAGCTAGATGAAAGCTAGCAAAGCATTATGAATAAATCAATAATAACAGTACCGAAGCGCCTTGGCTTCTTCCGAGTGCTTTTGTCTTGTATGCTTGCCAACATAATATATAGCTTATGTCCGTCCAAGAATAATGTATCTTACAAATAATTAAAGAATCTTTACCCGCCACATAATTAATAAATACAACAATCATTTATTTTAGACTAGCGGCCCGCCCCCGGCTTCGCCCGGCGTGCAATTTTTATATACCCTAAAACCTTAGAGTATACATAAGCAAGATGAAAAGAAATATCATTGTTCTTTTTAGTTTCTTCCGTGAATCGTTCTTACAGCTTGGTACTGCACATTTCACCATTATAACATTAAATTTAAATAAATATCGGTGGGAGAAACAATCAGCGCGCGTGACATTTGTGACTAGTAGCGTCGCTATTACAATTTCGATACTGTTCAAACCCGTGCTTACAGTTCATACTCGCTAACGCGCGCTCTATAGCTTGCTTATGTATACTCTAAGCCTAAAACATTCCCCGTTTATCCCTCTTTCCATTAGCGAAAACCGAATTAAAATCGGTCTACCCGTTCACGCGTGATGCCGTGACCAGGAGAAATGGGGATTCATTTTTATATATAAGATATATAGATATAACATCCATATTTGTAGTTACAATACATTATTAACAGTACACTTACAATACGTTATTAACAACTAAATTTTAAGTATATTTTAATAAGTTCTCAACAATTTTTTCGTGTTGAGTCCCATACAAAATATAAACTATATTGGCATAGAATATTTAGTGAAGCTACCGTATATGAATTCTGGCGCGAAACGAATATCAAAAGGCCAGTGGACAAAAACGAAGGCAGTAACAATAGGATTCGGTATCAAAGTGGAGAGCATCGTTGTCAAATCTGGTATCTGGTGGTCGTCGATCGGCCATCGCTGTATCAGTGTTGCAATAAATACGTCTGGTGACAGATAAAAAGGAGAGAATGTGGCCGAGCCCGGCGGTCTGCGGATCCTTAAACCATGTCGCGACGCTTTTTCAAACGTCAAATCTCATCTCTGAAAACACATTTGTATTTTATTTATAACTGCACTCTTTTGTTTGTTCGCATCGCGGATAACTTGAGGCTAAGTTCAATTTTTTCGATAATATTTTATAAACAGCTAAACTCGACACCTCGAATTCGATAACTTGGAATGTACAATATAGTGCGTAGGTATTATTAAGAGAGAAATGAACGAAATGTTGTACTAGCACTAATATGATATACAACTATAAAAAGTGTTGCTAGTATATGTATATTTTGTATGCATGTCACACGGCTGTAGATTTTGCTACGAGAAAATTATTTCCTTAAAATCCTAGACAAATACCTAATATATGTACATCACTTCACCCATACGAGGCAAGCGCACTTCTAAATATACGCTTGTGAGTATGTTAATTAATAATTTGAAAGAAAAATATTTAATGTTACACGGATTGCCATAGGAATATTACATAGATTAGTTAATATAAATACTAAGAACTTGCCTTAGATAACAATTAATATACTTAATTAAAATGCCGCCAATTTAACTTAAATAAAAGTGTGAAACATAAAATAAATAATTATTAAGTATTGTATGTATGTATAATGGTATTTAATTTTTGGATTCTTTTAAATATTATTGATATTTAATTTACTTGAGTTTAATAATTTAATGAATCAATTGTAGCTGACACAGATTTAAGCAGCATAAATAGTACGGAGAGCCGACGGCCGCTGAGATCGGAAGGTTCTCGAGTGGAGACGATAGACCGACAAGCACAGCGTAGGACGACGGTCGACGGTGAGTCCAGGCTGCTTCTGATAGAACCTTTTGTGAAATTAGGGAAGGAGGCTTTTTCCGGCAGTGGACGTCTTAGGGTTGAAATTATGATGATGAATTAAGATCTCAGGAAGAAAGGGAGCGGTATAGTTTTGTCCATACAAACATACTCAATTATTTCCTTTCTAGTGTTTTGACATTAGTGGAAATATTTTTTTTAAATGTAGATATCGACTACTAGTGTGTCTTTTTTTAAAATTAGGTAGGTACTTCTTATATCAAGTCTCTAAAAACCTCTAAAAACTTATATTTTTTGAAATATTTACAACTTATAGGTACCTATAACTCTACAACTACACAATTTTTTTACAAGAGTCCCTCAAAAAAATCTTCAAAAGTAATAGTTTTAAGCGCTCTCAAAACATGTTCTATAATACAAATGACTCGACATAGATTTGGAAAAGAAAACTGGGAATTATAAAAACGTTGTATTCATCGTTTTTAGGGTTCTATACCTCCGAAGAAAAAAACGGAACCCTTATAGGAGCACTCGTGTGTCCGTCTATCCGACCAATGTCCGAAACTACTGAACCTAATTTTCTTTTTATAGATTATAAGAAAACCTATCAACTCGCACTTGTCCCGTTTTTTTTAGGTATAACAGCCTTTTTCCGTTTTTTTAGGTACGTTTTCTCCTTTCGATAAAATACACAATTCACGCATATTCTCGAAATGCTGCCTCTCGAGAAGCTTTTCCACTAAATTAGGATCTAATTTCAAAATTCTTGGAACACGAAAGCCCTATCAGGGCTACTACTATGGGAAAAGCCAATCTTTGGGAGAGAATAAAGCAAAGGGACTTCGTTGAATTTTACTAAAAATTACTAATTTGTAGGTATGATCTAACTAGTAGATATATAGAATAAACATAGTTGACAATTATAAGAGTAAAATCAGAACACTTTATTTCTTCTAAAATAAGTTTGCATGTCGCGCTATGCGTTCCCATTTAGAGAGAAAATGTGAAGCGAGGCTCGTTTGCGTGTCGAAGTGGTCCTGCGAACGTGCAATGCAACATTCCCTTGCGGGGCTGGCGTCGCAGGCGTCTCGGTGCTATCAGATGCGCGGACGCACGTGAGGGCATCCCGCCTCGCCCCGCCCGCCTTCCTAGAAACAGCATCCACAGTGCTGCGTGTCTCCACGTTCTTACCCCAGAGGTCTAACACTAGAATGGAAAAGGCGTGCGTGAGTCGTTTCGGAGATTCTCAATTTTATCTTTAGTGGTTTTACCTTTCGCCGTTAAATTTTCAATGACACTGTGAGATCTGCCAGACTGGTTGACGGTCCACTATAGATTGTAGGTAGCTTATCCAAGTAGACAGACACAACGAGCACTAAGGTATCTAATTATCCATTGATTATCAATGGATAATCAATATGCAGAGTGGAAAAAATAAGCTAAGTTGAAGTATAATAATAGGTAGAATATATAATTTCATATATATAAAAGTATATATGCATATGAAAGTAACTATGAAAGTTGAAGTATATGAAGTAAAATACAATGGGGTGTATCTGATTTTAACATTTGAAGTGAGAATTATATTAGAATTTAATATAAGTTCAAAACAGTGGTTCTGTTCAGAAAGATTGTTAAATTTGTTCTATGTTTTATGGAAACATGGAACATTCTTCAGTTTGATAGATAATTGAAAGCGATTGTCAATGGTGCATCTGTTCACTAGGGTTTACGCACTGAAATTTATAAAAAAAAAATAATGAGCTTTGAGGTCAGCACGATGCCAACGGATGGCTCGTTGGCCGTTGAATAATTCGCGTTGTTGTTCGGCGCCGGTGTTAGCAATTGTCGCGCGGACAAGGTTTTACGATAGCATCGCGCCGACGAGCCGCCGGCGGCGCCGCCAGATCTAGATCGCGGCGTCCGCACACACCAAAGACATGCCCACGACGACGGATAAAGTCCTCACAGGCGACATGCGCTCCCGCGCGAGGCATGCCTTTGAAAAACGCAGCTCGAGCCAACTATTCACCGGCGCAGCGATGCCGACACTCGTGATGGCATCCTAGCGAAATTGCAATCAGCGTCTCCGCTCATCGCCGCTACAATATTTATCAATTTATTATAGGTATTAACATTTCTATTTTCTTTTTTCCTCATACCAATGTGAATACGTGTTTTAAAACATTCATTTTGCGGTTTACGAATGCGACAACGAATTCCTATAGGAAATTTTGCATATCTTCCTCTATATCTTCATATCTCTGGGATCTGTTTATTCTTTATAAATAAAATACTGTAATGTTTCCATCATATATGTGCACATATTATATTCTCTTCATTAACAAACCACAATAACTAATATATAAACCAAACCATTTTCTATATTAAAATAAAACTATCAAACATAACTTCCTTTGACGGTCTCGCAATACATTCTTCTTTTTATTTTCACGTCAAATCAAATCAATTTTTTCTAATTCGATATTTTTTAAAATAAAACCTATTTAGTTGCAGCCAGTTAAGTTCAACAATTCATTAACAACATCAAATGGGTTTATAAAAAGTGACCTATACGTGAAATAACTATCTCCAAAATTTATAGGACTATTTTATATACCTTATAATATATCATGATAATCATGATGTGAATATCAATTTTTCATTACCATCATAATGTAGGTGTGGATAGCTACCCGTTCCTAGTGGTAGCGTTATAAGGGGTAAAGCTGAAAACTAGACAAGGATAAACAGAGGACGTTGACAGTAAAAAGTTTATTTGCCAACGGACAATGAGTCGAAAAATAGGGAATTTGGGCATACAAGATTTTCCATTGGTCAGGCAACACAGAGGGGACCGAGTGACAGTAAAATTTGGTAGACACGTTGTAGACACATCGACGACAGTCTACTTGTTTCTGGCAGCTACTAACGATAGGTATTTCTTATCAAGACATTGATACTCTGTTATTGTCCAGTCTTTTCTTAGGAACTGTTATTGCCGTTAGAAAGGCTGCCCAGTTATGAGAGCGAACGCAACTTTTCTGTCGATTTACAAAATTCACAGCAAAATAGTATCTAATCCATGTTCTATCTAATCTATAGCTCATGCCTTTCATACCAAACCTGAACAAAACAGCATATAAAATAATTAGGATAACAAGTTTTTTAAATGTAGGGGGTTGCTAGACAGGCTGAAGGTTCACTTGATGGTAGAGATGGCTACCGTCGTCTATAACACAAGCAACGTCACAGGTGCTCTAAGTGCGCTACCGACCATAGAAGAATTAGGGAATAATGGGATCTGGCCTCCCATACTCACACATCGAAACACAACAGCACACATGCTATTATTTGTGGAGAAACACACAAAAGCGAACTGCAACTTTATTTTTATTAATTATGTATAGAAGATATATAACTAGTCTGGCCATAAATACTGTTAAATAAATTTTTTTTTCTTTTTTTCTACTCTTTTCTTTTTTGGAAAGCGTTTATTATGTCAAAAACTTCTTTTTTTTTCTCACCATTTCACATTTTTTTTTGTATTTTTTATCAAATTACAATATGGAATGGGGTGTTAAAGAAAATAGGATTGCAGTGATTGCCTTACACAGAGTGGGTATGGAGCCGTCGGTCATATTCAAGACACTTCAAAAGCTTAGTATCAGCCGTATGTTCGTATATCGTACTATCGACAGATATACCAACACTTCCTCTGTCGACCATAAAAGATCGGGGCGGCCTTTGTAGTTTAGAACTACAAATGTGCCAAAATTCGCCGAAACCCCATAAGGAAACAAAAAAAATTATCGCGAGAAATGAAGATTTCCACTAGGACTCTGTCGCGTATATTAAAACAAGACCTGAAGCCCGGTGCTTATCGTCGACATAAAGAACATGCTCTAAATCAATCCCTACAGATAAAAAGAGTGGATCGATCAAAACGTTTTTTGTCCCGATACGCAGGTGAAAGACACAGAAAATCTTCTTTACTGATGAAAAAATTTTCATGATTGAAGAGCACTACAACAAGCAACATGACAAAGTGTACGCTCACAGTTCTAAGAAGCTGCCCTAGTGGTAGGAAAGATACATCATCCTGCGGCAGTTATGGTTTGTGTGTCTTATCAAGGAGTCAGAAAGTTTCATTTTTGTGAAAAAGGTGTGAAGACTTAAGCCAAAGTGTATCAAAAGACCGTCTTGGATCGTGTTGTGAAACCTCTCAGCAATACACTTTAAAAAATGTACCGTCGACTTTCCAGCAGGACCTGGTCACAAGGGACGAACTACCCAAGCCTGGCTCGAAGGCTTGGTCAGATCTGGACTAGGTCCTCATCTAGCCCAGATCTGAACCCCTGAGACTACAAATTATCAGTTTAGCCGGCTCTAAACGACACGCCGACATTGCCTTAGATCATAAAAAATACATTCATTTTTATTTGCAACCTAACTTATGGCTGAATTAGGTAAAGATTATTATGTTCATCTGAATATTGTTTAAATTTTGTTGTGGTTTTAAGGACGATTTCAGTGAGACAAAAATTAAAATAAGTAATCCAATTAAATATGGGTTCATTCTTGTTTACATCATCCATCTAAATACATTATTTTCTAAAAATATACAATTATTTGTGATTTAATGAGATATTTGTACTTAATTGTAAATATGTTATTTTAATTGTAGAATTATATCAAAATTAACTACGCACGCTACATATAATTTATTTACCTAATCAGGAAAATAAAGCTAGATACATATTTAATTTCTTCCGAGGCCTTATAGAAATGTCGCCTATTTGATACAGGGCTTTCAACTTAGCTTTTACCTACATACTGATCGAAAGTAATCAATCTTCATATCCTTTCGGATTTTCTGTAGCTTAATAGGAACCGTCTGGATCACCAAGTTACATTTGACACTCTCTTTAACTTTAAATAAATTTATGATCGTTTACACACTATATCTAACATCCGATAAATATAGTTTTTAAATAGAGCACTTGCTCCATCTATACTATATATTACAATATCATAAAGAGGTAAAGTTTGTATGTGTCTATGTTTGTTTGTTGTTTGTTGTATGTAATCTCAAAACTACTCAACCGATTTAAAAAAAAAAATTCACTAATAAAATAGAATTTCATAGGCGGGGGAAGCTGCGGGCACGGGCAATTTAAAAATTAAGATCCAAGGCTTAACGGGCACCAGTTTAGAATCCGACGAAGATACTTATGTGTCATATGTAGCTATGGTAAAAAAGGTATCTATCTATCTAATCGAAGCGCTAACTTCGATTAGATAGGTAGATTAGTAATAAGGTAGATTAGTAATCATACCATCCAGTCGATCGTCAGCCTGCCCGTCAAGCTATATCCTATAAAAATATATTTCAGAGCTAAAGTGTTGTTAAAAACTTTGAATTACAGCTCCCTGTAAAATTGGGATAGATGGTTAATGCGTTGTGAGAAAAAAAACACAAATTCATTCACAAACTTTTAACAAAAGTATAAGAAAAGTTTTCTTATGATTATGCCATAATTTAAAGAATAATTTATTTCTATCTCTATACAATACAGTCTATTATAAAACTAGCGCCAAGGATACAATTTTTATAAACGGCGAATGTTTTCCACATTCGCCGTTTATCCCTTTTTTCATAAAATTAAAACCGAATTTAAATCGGTCTAGCCATTTTGGGGTTACCAGAACGAGGTTTGTCGTCTAATCGCCACGTACGTTCGGATACAAAGAATTCTTCATAAGTTTCGTAAAGTATTCTTGTAGCTTCGGCGGCTGTCTTTTTTTTGATTAAATATAAGTAAAATGCAGTGAGGAATATGCACTTTATCAATACCCATATTTAATAAATATTAACCAAACTAGAAGGATACTGCAATATCAATAAATCATAAAATAATTGGATAAAGTGCCGCTGCGCACAGTTCGGATGAGTAGAAACTTTATCCTACGGACCCGCGATCTTTGGAACAGTCTCCCTTTTAAGGTGTTTCCATCTAGCTACAATATGGCTTCTTCAAGCGAGCAGTAAATAAATTCCTGGAAAGTCGGCAGCGCACATGTACCCCCCCTGGTGTTGCTTGTGTCCTTAGGCGGCGATAGCCACCTACCATCAAGTGGACCGTCAGCCTGTCTTCCACCTTTAATCTTAATATATAAAAATGAATCCCCATTTCCCTTGGTCAGGGCATCACGCGTGAACGGGTAGACCGATTTTAATTCGGTTTTCATGCACTCATGGAAAGAGGGATAAACGGGGAATGTTCATATATATAAAAATTGCACCTCGGGCGAAGCCGGGGGCGGGTCGCTAGTAATATATATAAAAAAAACAATCAGATTATTCAATATTGTAAACATATGCAATTTACAGACGAATATTTTTGTTTACTTTAGATGCCATCGCCTTATGCAACGACCTATTATAATAAAAATAATAATAATTGCATCTGTGCGAGGCTGAGGACAGATCGCTGGTCAGAAATATAACAAAGTTAGATGCGTGGAAGCTATTACAAAGTGCACTAGATGATAGAATGAAAAGATAGCTCGCAATAGTTGAGGTATGATGTCAGTCAGCGTGAATCCTGCCACACCGTGTTCAGCCGCACACCTTTACAGCGATCAAACCAAAAACAGGTGTAATAAGAGCGTTTTTTCCACAATTATCTCCAATGAAGGGAAGCTACTTTTTGCACATTTATTGCAATTGGCCGATTAAATTGTAATTGAAACTCGTGAGAAGATCTTTAACTGGAGCAATAAAAAGGTGCTATTGATGGTACGCTATGTTGGCAATCAATGCGTAAAAAATATATTCTCCATGTCACCGTTGGATGAGAGTGGTTAGGGTGCTTGCCTTAACGCTCTGTTCTAAGGTTCCCGGGTTCGATTCCCGGCAGAGTCAACTTTGAAAAATGAACTTTTCAAATTTGGCTCTGGTCTGGATCTGGAAAGTAGTGGCAGGGCACACTGCGCTTTGCAATCATTTGGGCAGCCCGTCTGGCGGCAGTAACCACCCCGTTACAGAAGACCACCGTGAAATAACAGCAGGTGCTGTTGTGTTTCGGTGAGTGATTAAGGGATGCCAGAGCCCATTTCCCTATCCCCCTCCTAATCCCTTATCTTTAATCCTGCTGTAGTCGGCAGCGCACTTGCAGCAGCTTTGGCGTTGCTTGTGTTATAGGTGACGGTAGCCACCTATACCATCAAGTAGACAGTCAGCCTGTCTGCCGAATTTAACATAAAAAATAGTACACATAATTAGAAATTGTGCATTTTATACATTCCGTCTGACGGAGGATCACCGAGAAATAAAGTGGGTACTAAACTGAAGTTGGGTGGCGTCATTACACTGACGTAATAAGTCCTTATACTATTATTCATAGTATAAGGACATATCTCTGCTAATTCTAATAATTATGTTAAACTAGCTGGTGCCCGCGCGTTGTAAAATAAAAATATATAACTGGGGCTATTTATTATACTACAATAGAATTAGGTAAAGCGGCGACATCTATCGGATTTGTGTGGAACTGCTTGGTGATACACCTGTGCATAGTATGCTCCAATTTACAACACCCTCGGGAACCTAAGGATAAAACCTTAACGAATTATTCCTCAGGAATCATTCTGTTGATAGAATAAAACTGCATGGAAATACGTGTAGTTGTTTTTGAGATTAACGCGAACATAACAGACAGACTTTGTTTTATAATATGTATAGAAATATTGGTAATACTTTAACATTATGGATTATTTGTGTTAGGAAGCTCGGCATCTTGCCAGTGGAAACAATTTCGTATGATAATTGTACAAATACCCAGAATAAGTATCCGCAATTATTTTAATTTTCAATTTCAATTAAGTAAGTAGTACCTGTATTATTGTATTCTAACAAATAGTAGGTACCTGTATTATTTTGTGTAATACAGAATACTTAATCTAACAAATAACAAAATATTGACATCCTATCCTCAAATCCTAATCATTTGATTTGATTTAATCTTTTGACCAACTCTCTATTCTAATGCTCTTTATTCCAATGCTGCAACGTTAACTTAAAATCATTACAAACTAAGACAAAATGTTTGGATAAATATTTTAAATCGTTTTTAAGTAACTATAAAACAGTTTCAGTAGTGAATCTAAACACTATATAAACTTACCTATCTCTATATATAAAAATGAATCCCCATTTCTCCTGGTCACGGTATCACGCGTGAACGGGTAGACCGATTTTAATTCGGTTTTCGCTAATGGAAAGAGGGATAAACGGGGAATGTTCTTATATATAAAAATTGCACCCCGGGCGTAGCCGGGGGCGGGTCGCTAGTTTCTAATAAAACAAAGAAAGAATTTTGGAATATGAGCCAAAAAAGATAAATATGTAGGTAGCTAAGAATTTTTGTGCATATGTTCATTTTTAAAGTTGATAAGAAAAACAGTGGGCACTATTAACTTTTTTAAGATATTATTTTAATTAACTTGTGATTTATATAAAAAATTAATTTTAAAATTGGAATTTAAATTCAAATCGAACGAAAAATGGACTTTAAAACCTTTTTTTTTTTTATTTATTACTCTTTTACTAATTAAACTATCCGTATAAAATAAGTGGTCCTTTATTATTGAAATTCATTTAATTTCATATATCCGTAAGTAAATAAAAGTAAACGTATGTATAGCGAGCAAAAAAGATGAGCACGAACGCGCGCCGATCCTCACCAAATTATAGTGTTTAAATATTTTAATTCAACGCTAAGAAATGTGTGTAAAAGTTCAAAATGTTCGGCGGTTTTATAATATATGTAACGCTGCCTTCTGGCGGCCATTACTTAGTCGCAGGCTTGTTATTAAATTCGGCCTTATTTATTTATTTATGAGCCTGTTTATTGTATGCGACGGGCGTCTTTCATATTCACAGATTCTTCGCTCATCTTAATGTGAATCGAATATGAGACAATGTGGCTTTATTTATACAAAAAATTATGCCGTGTTTAAAGCAAAAGAAATCCTATAAGATTTACTTTGTATTTATCTATAAAGACCACTACATACAAAATTATAATTACAAAGAGCAATTTATAAGAGCAACAAATTTAATCAAATTCAGTTTACTTTTTACGAAAATCGACAGATTCTCTTCAGAACCAATAATATTAGAAAGGGTGGTGTGGATATGTCATGATAAAGTGCGGCAGACAGTGACACATAGAACGCAAATAAAATACCTGTTAAGTTATAGACTATAAGGGACAAGGACAAGAATAGGGGATCGGACAGTAATCAGATTAAAATCTAAAATGTACTTAGAAAGAAAATATATAATTTTTTAGGACTATTTATCGAATAATAATTTAATATAATTCATTTAAATATTTTTAAATGAAGAAATAAATTTTTATTATTTACAATATTTTTAATCTATACTGAAACACCAATCACAGTGCGTGACGTCATTTGTGGGCAATCATTGTCTTATGCCAATGCAGCTGTTTTGTTATGATATGACCACAAATGACGTTCCGCGCTCTCAGATGAACTATCGTGGCGTTTTGGCGGCATTTTCAAACAAACAATATTAAAACATGATTTTGAGTACCTAAAAGGCTATAAATAAATAAAATAGTATTTTTTATGGGAATAAAATATCCATGAAGATTAATTTAAAACACTTTCTGAAAATTTGTCCGATCCCCTATTAGGAAAATAAAATTATTTACCCACACTCACAACAGCACATATGCTGAGATTTTACGCTGATTTTTTCCGTGAGCTTTATTATTATTATCGCCAGAGAGGCTATCCAATTTATTGTAAGCTGTCAATGTTGATATAAGTAAAGTTATATTTTTAATATTTTTTTATCAAACAATACGATATAGATGTAAACTCGCATTTATGTCTAATTAAATTACCTAAAAAAAAACTTTTATAATCATTTACAAGTTAAATTGGTTAAATAATAAATTTTAATTACTTAAATAATTATTTGACCTTAATTGTTGACCCCCGGTTCCTGGTATAGAATTTTTATGAGGAGTAATATTAAAGCAAGCGTTAACTAAAAAGCGTTACTTTTATCTGTCTCTTTGATATTTGTGCGACAGCTGACGTGTGTAATTTTGTTCCCTAATTTTATTCAACGGGCTTATTAAAGCAAATGTTGAAATATTATTTTATGAAAAATGTAGTCCGCGTTGAGGAACGAAACGATAGCGCGTTCTAACCTGCCGGCGCAGCGATATCTGTGGTCGAAAAATGAACTATTTGAACTTATAAAACGTAGTGACATCTGTGTATACGGAACGTAACATAACTTTTAAAGTAACTATCTGGTGCCCGCGGCCTCGCCCGCGTGGAAAAAAAACCGCCTGACTAAATATACGCCTAACATCTTACAGTTATAGCTTTGGAAGGCGTTAGGTGATCCATTGGGAACAGTTTTTTTTTTATGAAAGGTACCTGCATCCCTGACAACGTGTATGCAAAATTTTGTAATGATCGGTTCAGCGGTTTAGGCGTGAAAAGGTAACAGACAGACATACAGACTGAATTACTTTCCCATTTATAATATTAAGTATGGATTAGGTATCCAATCTATTGACACGAGGAAAATGTTAAAAAAAGTGTAAAATTGTGTGTCGGAGCTGACACACACACACGCACACACACACTTTTAATTGTTCAATAACAAAAAAGTTCAATTAATTTTGTTAACTAAGAATTCCATACAAAAGTGTCGAATATTACTCATTGTTAACGCCTATGCGTGAAGTGTTCGAGTCATATTTTATCTTAATTACAAGCGTGTGATTACATAAAATATCGATTTGGTTATAGTTAAATATGGGCAAGCAAACGCGAGGTATACGAGGTGCCACGAACCGCCTCAACAGGGCCTCGGGCTTCGACACTTGTATTTATATCGTGAAATGTTACTTGGTTTATAATTCGTGCAAATAATAAGGGAAATATTCCAGTATGACTATAAGAGTCTAGGGAGTCTTTTCTGTGTTCCATTGTGCTAGAAGCTAGAAGTCCATGGAGAGAGTCGACTTAAAAGAGCGACACTAACTAGTGAAAACCATTAGTAAATCGTATAAAATTCCGTTGGCTGGTTTAGAAGTTAGCCGAGAAACAGATAGAAAAAGGATAACGATATGGATTAGGAATAGATAACTATAAGGTTTGATGTCCGCAATAGGTATAAAAATGCCACAGAAAATCATTATTTTTCTAATACATGATGATATGTATATACTAGCTGAGCCCGCAACTTCGTACGCGTGGTACTTGAGTGCGAAACAAACACTAAATGTTACGGGAAGCTTGCTACAATACATCAGTGAAAACCGGATTCAAATCGATTAAGCCGTTTCAGAGATAAGAGTGCACAAACGCATAGAGAAACAGACAAACAGACAAAAATTCTAAAAACAATTTTCTTGACCTCGGTAACATAAGTTCAACGTATACAAATTGTTTTTTGAAAAAATCTTTAATGTAAGTACAGACACGGCTTGTTTACAATTCTATTATAATACTAGCGACACGCCGCCGGCTTCGCCGGGGATGCAATTTTTATATATACGAACATTCCCTGTTTATTCCTCTTTCCATTAGTAAAAACCGAATTAAAATCGGTCTACCCGTTCACGCGTAATGCCGTGACCAAGGGAAATGGGGATTCATTTTTATATATAGAAGATGTATAGATTTCGTTAACGTAATTGAAAAGAGCAACAATCTTTAAATTAGTCTATTCCTCTTTAGAGGAATTAATTAGCCTGTATTTTCTTTTAGATCTTTGCCAAGCATGGGGACGTAAAATGTAACATCCCACATAACAGGCTGATTAAGTTAAATACATTAGAATGGATGTAACTCTGTCATGTTTACCATGACGAAAAAAAAGAAAAAAATTGATAAAAAAAAAAGAAAACTGTAGCTAATTAACAGACTTTTTAAATTTTGAAATAAATATTATTATTTTTTAATTAAATGAAGCCTTCATTTGGAAAGCTATACTTATTCCTTTATTAGAAATTATACATTTAATGAGATTCATTTCTTGTTTTACTTTACTCTTTACATAAATATTAAAATAAATTTTCTGTTAAAACAAGTAGACTTCCAAATTGTACAATATTATAATTGTTCCACTGTCTGTTATACATTTTTATAATCATAAAAGAGGTTTGAATATTTTTAGAGATTCTATTGAAGAAGCGTATGTATATTTACGTTGAAAAGACTTTTTAATTATTTTTTTTTATTTTGCTTCACTAAGAAAGCATATTACACAGATTAAATTTAATTTTTTTTTTTGACAAAACTGTTTACAGTACAGAATGTAACAGTGAACGGATTGTATCTTTTTTATATTCAGAGTATACGAAACCAACGCATACAGTAAGAGTTAAGCCTTTTTTGCTATCGAACAGATTTATCTTTAAAACCTACTCGACTTTCTGGCATCGTTTGCAAGCAACATTAGCGTTGTGCCCGTTCAGACTGCGTCTGCGAGCAGATGCATCGAGCACGAATCGACTTTTCCAATAATTTCATAGTGAGCCAGTCTCGATTTCTCGATCGGAGAGCCCCGCGGTATCTCCACACACCCATCTTGCCGACGGCCACGCGCTCCACGCTATGTACGCCTTATTAAATGCATAATATTGTAACTTTACATAACCGAGCTCTCGTTTACATTGCATTACTAATATTTCACGACGTCTCTCATATTCTCGTAATTCTGTTCTGTTATTTATTTGTTACAAGCTTTGTTCGAATTGAAGGGAGACTCGCTTCAATCACTTACCTATGCTCTATAAATTGTTCGAAACAAACTCGCCGTGTATTCGTTTAAATCTTTTTCATCTAATATATAAAAATGAATCCCTATTTCCCTTGGTCACGGCATCACGCGTGAACGGGTAGACCGATTTTGATTCGGTTTTCACTAATGGAAAGAGGGATAAACGGGGAATGTTCTTATATATAAAAATTGTACCCCGGGCGAAGCCGGGGGCGGGTCGCTAGTCAGTTATATTTTGTAAGTAAGTCGTATAAAAACAATTTACAGCCGTAGTAGAAATTTAAGTAAATTTAAAAATGGAACGGGGTGACATTTCAAATTAATAATCGTGCAATTAGATCATGGCAAAGGAAAACACCTATTCTGCCTTTTTGTTTTACTAGCGGCCCGTCCCGGCTTCGCACGGGTGGACATTTATTTTATTAACATTTTTGAGTTTATTCCTGGAAAACGGCAATTTTGGGGAGTAAAGGGGGCAGATGTTACTCGCTGATAATGTAGCTTTCTACAGGTGAAAGAATTTTTAAAATCGGTCCAGTAGTTTTTGAGTTTATTCATTACAAATATACAAAAATATATACCTACATAAGTTTTTATTATAAAATCTATCATAATCAGGTTTTCAGATAAGATGACATATTCTACATATTTTTATGAGTACCTATGCGTGACGGGTTAGCATCATTTACAAAAATCCGCAATGCATGTGTGTGATTGCCAAGCAGTCATGCTGTCTTTTTTTTTTAAATTTATGTCACTACCTATCTCTGCCCGCGACTACGTACACGCTATACTTAGTTCGTTTTTTGTAAATCCAAATAATAAACTGCTGTGTGCTAAATTTCATCCAGATTCGTTCAGCAATTTTTGCGTGATCGAGTAACAAACATCCAAACATACAAAATTAGGATTAGGATATGAGATTAGGATAGCCTTGTACAACACCACAGTGGCGCCTACAATTATACGCAGAAACCCCAGATTTAGTTTTATTAGAAAAAAACTATTCAATCTGTCAGATCCGAATCTTGTCTCATAAACATAGGTATATTTTCAAATTTTAAAACATTCCTAATTCAATATTTTACCAAAGACAATTTAAGAAATAACATCAACACTTAAATTAACTTAATTAAACCTCTTCAACAGATGTAAAGTTTAACACCCTATCTTTCGCTATTTTTTGAAAGCTTATTTTTGTTATATTATAAATTTTCGAAATTCCTCTCTTAGTGTTTACCACCATCGTATGACCAAAATCCATTAGACAAACTGTTACTTCCTATTATAGGAATATCTCTCCTTGTAGAACATTTTATGATGCGATACAGCTACGATAAGTAGCTATCGAGATTGCATGTATACTATGTTATAAATTTTGTACTTATTATACTTATTATTATAATTATTATATATTGTACTTTATTATAAGAAACTTTTTTAGATGGACATTATCTTATTGGCAGTTCTGACTATAAAATATTTTTTTCAGAATTAAGTTAGTAATGTTTTGATCTTTTTTGACACTATACAATTTAACAACAGGCTCTACTCCCCTTTTATTTAAGTCTTATGAATCATAACAAAAATTCCGTTCAACGTAATTTTTTTTTGTTTTTTTTTTTTTTTTCAGAACAAAACAATACGTTAAGACGCATTGCGAGTGCACATTAACATTGTTCTCACTTCATATTTTTGCTATGCAACGAGGAGGCTTAACAAAAAGTGAGTAAGTGAACCGCCCTTGCGAGAGAGTGAGGCGGGGCAAACGCCGAGAAGGCAACTTATAAGTATTACAAGCGCACAAATTATTGTTAAGTGTTGACGATGGGCTTGCAATCAAGATGCAAGAGTATGGGGCCTTTTTAGCATTTATTAAAATGCATATTACTAATTATGTACAAGTACCTACTGTAAGCAAAGAGTTGCTATAATTATGTAAGGCAATTGAGATTAATTCTGGGCTACGGATAAAGTAGCGGCAGAGCACACTGCATTTCGCAGTCATTTGGGCAGCATGATTGGCACCCCCTTTACAGAAAGCCACCGTGAAATAACAGCATATGTGCGGTTGTTCGGTGTCATTTTCCTATCCCCCAACCTAGTTCCTTAATTCTACCAAAGTATTCTACTATGGTCAGCAGCGCACTTTCAGCACCCGGGACATTGCTTGTGTATAGGCGACGGCAGCCACCTACCATCAAGTGGACCGTCAACCTGTCTGAAGACCTTAATACATAAAAAAAACTCCTTTCCTGTCGGCCTGTATGACTGATTATTTCTGACTTAACCTATGCGTTAGAAATGAAAGTCACTTAAAATAACTTTCAAGAGACATATTAGAAGAAAACTGCGCGTGTAAGAAGTCTTGCCAGTCCATAGTACATACTTCTCACAGAGTGGTAAGTTCTGACTTGATGGTAGGTAATTCGACGGTAATTACCTACCATCAAGTGAACGGTTAAAAAAACCGGGTATGTAAAATCAAATAAAGATTTAATTTCCTTTTATTTTTATGACAGTGATAGCTGGTAGGTACTTATGTAATTTAAATTTAACTTTTTTTTATGTCAAAGTAGGCAGACAGACTGATGGTCCACTTGATGATAGGTGGCTATGGTCGCCTATAACACAAGCAACGCCGGTCAGAAGGACCGGTCAGAAGCAGCTTGGATCCACCGTCGATCCACGGCCCTTATCAGGTCGTCTCTCCACCTTGTTTGTGGACGTACTGTGCTGCGCTTGCTGGTCCGTGGTCTCCACTCGAGAACCTTCCGGCCCTATCGGCACCGGCAGTCGGCTCTCCGTACTGCCACTTCAACTTACTAATTCTGTGGGTTATGTCGGTAACTTTCGTTTGTCTACGAATTTTCTCATTCCTGATTCGATCTCGCAGTTCATGTAACTCCAAGCAAAGCTCTCGCCATAGCTCGTTGAACGACATTGAGCTTTCTTACGAGGCCCATAGTTAGAGACCAGTGCCATGTGTCATCACTGGTAGTTATTGTCCTGATTGTCATGCTTTGTCGCCCGGAAATAATCTCAAATTTTATTGAAATCAGGCTGGTATGGTTATTTTATTAGTTTTATTATTAAAAATTTTCATTTCAAACACTTACAAACTAACAGCGCGTGGTAAAGGCATTATTTAATTTTACAGTACCTATTCCAAGACTTTAAATATAAAATAACCAAAACGTTAATAAACGTCCATTACAAAATGGGAATACAAAATCGTCTCATTATGTATAATTTGAATAATAGGTAATTCATGTATGGTTTCGTTTTTACAATTTAATAAAAATGTAAAACGACCAATGGAAACCTGTCGATCAACATTAAAATTCGTCTAAAGTGGATATCTCGATATTTATATAAATTAAGAAATAAACAAGATGTGTGTACCATCCAAATAAGTAATTTTAATTACATCGAATAAAATTTAAGAAAATGAAGTAATCCGAAGAAGTGAAATCCACAATAGGTAGGTACAAACATCTTCACGAGCGTTCATAATAGGTGTGTATTATTTAGGTGTAAGACGGTTTATGCAATAAAAAGAAGCTAATGTCAGTCAATACTCGTCTGCATTATAAAACAGACTAGAAATTTTAAAACTCAGAACACTAATGTCATATTAAAGTTTATAACTGCATTTATCGTAGGCTTAGCTCTTAACATAATTATCTATTTATATATTTAATTTTTGAATTTAGGATCGTTAAAGTTTTTATTACTGTTGCTTTTAATGTGGATATACTAATTATTTGCCTCGATTTCATATTACAAAAATGTGTGTACCTAATTAGTAAGTCATTACAAGTTTTAAATTGAGGTAATATTTAATGAGATTAATGAATAATTTGTCATTGCAATTATTGCAATTAAGATTTAAAAAAAAAACCTCATGGATTTTAACTTATCTACTGTAAATTGAATTGAAAAGTGAAATAAGTCTTAAAAGATGTGTAATGTTAATTGTTTAGGCTATAAAAAAGGTACCTACTTAATCGTGAATTTCATTGAAGAATAAATTTGAAAAAAATTCATATAAATAACTGCCTTTTTTAAAAGGACATAATTAGCGAAAATATATAACAATATTTAAAATAACATTAGATATTATTTAAATTATTACTTTACGATTAAAATTACCATTTGTAGTTTTTTTAAATTACATATTTAATGTAATGCCAATGCCAGTATTAATATCATGTTTCTATTCACACTTTATTTGAAACCGCCGTTGCAGTGTTTGAGAGGTACGCCTTAAAAACATGAAGTTACGGAAAGCAGTCAGTGAAAGTCTAAAGATTTAATTGTAAGTACGTGTATGAGACGGTGATACTTTACAAGAACAAGTTTCAGTAAGCAGCCGTAGCATCTTGCTTAAAGATGTAATGAAAGACATTGAAATAAAAAATTAACATTTTCTCCATATTTCTTTTTGTCATAAAATCATTTTAAATCTTTCCCCCATTCCCCCAAATATATTTATATACATAGAGTAAAATATTTCTTTCCATCAAGTATTAACAAAGTATAAAAATAATAATAAGTATTTCATTTTTACACTATTTATATCTATTGTTTATCTTTGTCATTGTTTGTTTCATTTACATATTACATTTTCTTAGATTAAGAACACCTTTAGACCACCTCTAGTTTGATCCAGTTTTCTCTATCATTAGCTCGTTTCATCCTCTCCTTTCCTGCTTAAATGTTCCAACGTGAAACGGTTATTTGAGTTAGAACTGTGTTTTTTACCGTGGTTATTTGAGCTACTTATTTTTAACGAATATTCATTCCAAAATGGAACGATTTGATTTTCACCATTGTCCTAACTAAACTGTTAAAATAATTTGGCGAGTGATCAAATTGAAGCAAGGTTTTCAAGATTAATTGAACACTTCACGTTACTTGTCTTATCTATGTTGTCTGCGGAATGAATGTAAAATCATACATGATTTACTTATTCTAGCACAAAACAATTAAAACGATTAAATAAATATTACTTTATTTAGACCTACTGAAATAATGCAATGGTTAAACTCTGTCAGTTTGTTTGCTACATTTTTACTTATAAACAATATCAATATTAAGATTAAAAATATGTTAAATTAAACAAATCTACTATCTATTTATATATGAAATAGAGAGTGGCACATTTCTAAAGAAAAAAACTTTATGCTTGGCACAAATTGATGAGAGCTCAGATGAGTTCCATTCCATCTACAGGTATAGATGTAGGTAAATACTCGTACTCATTGTCTGGTATACCTAAGTAGGCACGTCGGATATAATTATCTGATATAATTATAAGAAGTACGTTTATAAGCGTCCATATAATATCCATGATTTTAAGGGGTAGGTAGCGTTGATAAATTATTGGTTTGTAGACGCAGTACTTACCTACATCTGTCACAATTATTGAGCACCTGCGTAGGCCCATCCTCATTTACATAAAACGAAATCGGCTCGCATACGATACACCACGGAATTCAGAATATCCATAAATGTTGCTGCCAGCATACCGAAGGCCATACTTAAAAACAAAATTAAAGGGATAGCCATACGATAATATGAATTAAAAATAATAAAACAAAAAAAGGAGTCACGGATCGCCTCGAGTGAGGTTTTTTTTTTCGAGGTTTTTTTCGAACGAAGCCCGCGAAGAGTCTGCCTCGATATCTCCTGACAATATCTTTGACGAGTTTTTTATGCGGTATTATTTTTATATGAACTGATTATAAATGCTTGTTGGGCGATTTAACGCCCAATCTAATTAGGCAAATGATATGTGTTTTCGGTTGAAGATCCATTCAAGATATTGTTCGCTATTTATTGATTGAATCGTTAATTCCGTGTTGCAGTTCACACTATGGTTATATCTCCATCTGCTTGCTGTAATTAGTTTTTGTTTTTTGCGGAACTTCTACTTAACTTTCATTTGTCTAATGGGTTGAATTAAGGCTAAGCGCTGTAAAGCGCTTAGTTGTACCAATCATTGTCAGAATTGAAATCCATTTAGACTATATTTCACCACTAATAAAAAGTAACGAAATTATTCGTTAGCATTGTCTATTGGAGTTCGATTTACAGAGTGTAGACTCTAGATTGCTGAATGACATGGCTAACAAAATGTTCAAAATGTAAAGGTCTTGTTAATGAACCACCCTCTTACACAAGACCACTGTGAAATAATAGCATGTGTGCTGTTGTGTTTCGGTTCGTGAGTAAGAGTTGCCAAGAGCCCATTTCCCTATCCCTTCCAAATCTTTAATCCTATTATGGTTGACAACGCACTTGCAGCACCTGTGGCGTTTCTTGTGTTATAGGCGACGGTAGCCACCTACAATCACCTGTGGACCGTCAGCCTGTCGTCGAGGTTAACATAAAAAAAGGAAAACGCCTGAATTTAAAATGTCTTCGTCATTGTTGTATATTGTCACATTTGTCAAAACAATAAACAAAATGTACCTACAATTTTGAGTACCATAATAAAGTGATTTTTCATTGTTATAAGATAACTCATTGGCTAGACAATCTATTAAGGTTTTAAGAAATTAACCACCATTTCGTTGTAATGTAATCTTTTCTTTTAAATACATAAAAAAATAAAATAAAGATGATAAATTTATTGGCCACATTGGTCTATGTGCAAAAAAGGGATTTTAAAAGCAAAATAATTCGCTTTCTTGGTCTGTTTGCCTGGCATATGTAAGAAACATGTAATTCAGACATTTAGACTATGTTTAGGTAACGTATCCCATCTATTACAAGTTGTAGTTCAAACATAAATTTATATTGAACTTAATATAAATTTAAGTTCAAACATAAATTAAGTAGATAAGCACTACAATTTTTTTTTCAGCCAAAGGCTGCAGACAAACTTTCAGTTCGTTTGATGATAAGGCGGGCTATGCAATAATACCAACAATACCTAGTTGGATGCATAAACGATTTTTTCGGTGAACCAATAAAAATCATATAGGTAGGTTTGACGGCCCGTTGGATAAGTGGCAAGGATGCTTGCCTAACGTCTCAGGGGCCCCGGGTTCGATTCCCGGCGGGGTCAAGTTTGGAAATTTTAATGTAATTTTCAAAATTGACTCTGGTCTGGATTTGAAAAGTAGTGGTAGGGCACACTGCGTTTCGCAGTCATTTGGGCAGCCCGCCTGGCGGCAGTGACCACCCCCTTACAGAAGACCACCGTGAAATACCTAACAGCATATATGTGCTGTTGTGTTTCGGTGAGTGAGTAAGGGATGCCAGAGCCCATTTCCTTATCCCCTCCTAATCCCTTATCCTTAATCCTACTGTAGTCGGCAGCGCACTTGCAGCACCTGTAGGTAGGTCAAAAATAGGTCAAAAATCAAAAATAGGAAAATAGGTTCTGGTATCCTATGATTAGTAAAGAAAATGACAGTAGGTAACTGTATTGAATTTCAGACAATTAGTTAACTAAGTAGAAATTGTACCTACTTACTATAACAAGTACCTACTGGTCTGGTGGTCTGGTCTGGTGGTAAAAGAAAGCAAGTAAGAAGACAGTTTTTCGTTGTGTTAATTTCATACTAAACCCAACCTGGCTTTTATCCTATTAATGCATAAAAAGTTGATGTACCTAACCAGGAGCTAACATTAACATGAATTTGTACTCTATCGATTGGAACAATAATAATTTGAATTAGTTTTTAAAAATATTTAAAAAAGAGTGAAAAATAATATAGGTAATGACAAATAACCAAAAGACTCTTTGCTGTGTCAACCTGGCAAAAAATTGCCAGGATGAGTGAAAAGAGATTCTCGTATTTAGGTATCTACTTCTAAGTATACATATTATACTTAATAAAATCGTAAACAAGCCGTGTCTATTTAAAATAAAAATAAAATATTGTCTGTTTGTGCGTTTGTACATGCTAATCCCAGAAACGGCTTAACCGATTTGAATGCAGTTTTCACTGGTGTATTGTAGCAAGCTTCCCATAACATTTAGTGTTTGTTTCCTTCCAATCGGTTTACAAAAAAAAAGTTACGCGCTATATCGTAGGTAGGTATACCGCTCGTACGAAGTTGCGGGCTCAGCTAGTATTTAATAAGAGGGTAAGTCGTGAGTGTTACTAATCTATGAACTGTCATTATATTTATCTTTTTTAGTCCACCACAACTGTTACTCTTCAAACAACAAAACGCAACATCAAAATAATTCTCCTTTATCATTTAGGTAATTACCAATCATCAAGTGCGTTATCACTTGATGATCAAGCCTGGCTATCAGCCTTACATTATTAAATATAAAACCAAAATCAAATTAAAATTAGGTCTAGAAATACATATTAAAATTTTTGTTAGTTCATAATATTTAATAGGTAGGTATAATTTGTTCAGTAGATACTCAATAAGTACTCAAAAAGTACTCAATAAGTATTATTTATTTATTTTCGATTTTTGTATTTTAATATGGGTTAATTTTAATTTGTATTTTATACTGTTCTTAACCAAAGGTACCTACATCGATAAATGCAGACAAAAGGCTTTCCATTAAAACGACAAGAAAATTCGGCCCAGAATTTGGCTCAGCAGTTCTACCAATGGATCGGTTATGGACAGGCGTACTTAAGAAGTAGGTAATAAGCGCCTTTTCTAAACTATTGTATCTGAATTGTAGCATTTAGATTTACCAAGTTATTTTAAAGTCACTTAGCACGTCTTTACAGGCGAGAGATGTGTGCTTCGACTATTGAACGCAGCCATCGTGGGAACGACTAAAGAAAGTCGCACGTCTCGCCGACTTCTGATGAGCCGTACTCATTGCGAGCACGTCTTATTCAATAAAATACGAATGCAATAATGTATCGGCGATGCGATTTTCCCGCTTCGATACCTGTAAAAACCGTGAAACATTTAGCGAGCGGCGAGAGAACATTACGCCTTCAGTCAACATCATAATTTAACCTTACAAAAAGCTGTGTCTTAGGCAATAAATAAATCGAGGGATTTTTTTTCAGCGTCCATAACTCTCTATAAGTTGAGGCGGGAAATCGGATGGAAGTTGAGGGCGAAACTTTTAAAAAAGGAAACTGCTCTTGCGGCGGCGTGACGCGCTCTGATTGGTCGACCGGCGGAGGGGGCGGGAGGCCGGCTGCGCGCGATTGGCTCGCCGCCGACGCACAGTGTAGGCGCGTTCATCTCCAGACACGAACAAATAGATTTTTTTAAACAAAAGCAATTTTCCTATTCTTCTTGTTGTGGGCTCCGTTTCTATAGTTTGTTTTTGCTCAGTTTCGTTTTGTATTGTTTATTGTGGCCGAGAGCGCGACAATCCACTCCCGGTTAATTCACAATTGTATTAACAACTACCATACCATGAAGCATTGTTCTGTTCGGGGCCGCATGCAAATTTTTTTAAAACCACACAATTGTTATGAAAAACGAACAGCCGTTTTGCAATAACATTGTACTTGTGTTTCCACGATATTTTAAATTGTTATTGATAATACTTATTAGCCAAACGAACAATAGGCAGGTTATTACTCCAGCTTTTCGTAGAAAAGAAAGGAACTCGGAAAAATTAAGCTATTGTTGATTTTTTTTCTAATTTATCTACAAGTTTTTCTTTGTATGTATAGGTATAGCTAAATATTAAGTAAGTAGTACGTAATATACGTTTTTTTTTAATTATTGAAATTTAGTTATTATTATAACTTTTAATTTCTCAAAAAGCAAATAATTTTTCCTTTAATAAAATACGTAAAGTACTGAATTAAATACATACTTACCTATATTTTGGTTAGAATGTGAAAATCTTGTCAAATCTTGAAAAAAAAAAGAAAAAAAGCAAATAAAAAAATTGACATCGAGTGGTTAAAGCGCTTCAACCGCGCGAGTTCGAAAGGTCTGGAAAGTACACAGCGTTTCGCAGGCATTTAGACAGCTCGTAAGGTGGCCGCAATGGCCCCCCCTAGGTGTGCTAGGACCTTGTCGTGGTGGGGGGGCTTAACCCTCGACAATCCGGGCGGTTGCAGGGGTCGGTGGGGTCACCGGCCTTCGATTGGCTGACCGGATTGTCAGCCAAGCGAAGGTTTGGGAACGAAGAAAGCACACAGGGGATTGCTCCGAGCGGGCTCCGAACATCGAAGCTCGTGGCGGAGCAAACGTCAGTTGGCTTCAACTGTCAGTTGGAGTGGAGCTTCGCCGGTCACCGCTCGCTGGGCCGAGGATCCGTACTCGGCTCATGCGGGTGTGGGCCGGTGAGAGACGGCACCCCCGGTCCTTGTTCGTCGGACCGAGGTATGGGTCTCGGTTTTGCGCATGAGGACCGGCGCGGGTCGCAGCGGGCGGATTCTCTCGGATGGCTCTGTCGCTCAGTGGTAGTCGGGCAACGCACGCGAAGACGGAGCTCTACGGCAGGGAAGGACCGTCTGGCAGAGTACCGCAATTGTGGCTTTGTGGGGGGTGGTGAGGACCCGGTTAGGGCCGCCGGCCTAGTAACCGCCCTCCGCAGTCGTCCGGAAGAGTGAACAGCCGGCCTCGCCACCCGGCCTAGTAACTCTTCCGCGACGACAACACGAGATGTCGTCTCTCGGGCTGTCGCGATTGCTGTGGAAATGTCAGGTGGAAACCCCCTTTGGGCCGCCCACCCTTAATGCCGTAGAGATGAGCGGCCACATGAGCAGGGGTTATCCGAGAGTTTCAGGTGGAAGCAGCCTCCGACTCCGTGGTAGGTTGTGCCGCAGAGAAGAGGTTATGAGGTGCTTCAGAGGTGAAGCCCCTCGCTGACTGCCCGCTGCGAGAGGTGAGTATGGGCGGCTCGTACCGCTTCGCCCGGGGGCGGTGGACATGGGGTCGTCCGCCGTCATCACAACACCGGGCAACGAGGGACGAGGGCAACGAGATGCATGTTTTCCACGATCCCTTACCCCCCGCCCATAGACGGCGCGAAGAAGTACCGTGGGTTTTTAGTGGGTAGAAGTCCCAAATACCCCACCGATCTCCCCATGGTCGATGGGATCTGGCTCGCAGATTTTCCCACGCAAAAAAAAAAGGTGGCCGCAATGGCCTTGCTTGTGTCGTAGACGAAGGTAGCCACTTACGATCTCAGCATGTCTGATGACCTTTACATAAAAAAGGCTTATTTTCAGTCTAAGTATATATCAATTCATATAGGAATCTTTGTTAAAATAAAGATGGAGAATTGTTTGTTTGTTTGAACGCGTTAAATTGTGTGGAAGTACCAGTCGGATTTAAAAAATCTTTTTGCATATGATGGCCAATTTCTTAAGTAAGGTATATAATATCGCGATACTTGGACAAAGACGCGGGAAAAGACTATGGGAGTAAAGTTAGGTTTTGCTAACCTATAAATAGGCGCGTACTATCTCAGTGCTAGTAGAAATCTGTTCAACTTATGTAAACATTTTAAGATATTCATTGCTTCGCTCGGGTGAAATGCAAGTCGTGTCGACATGGAATAATAAATTACCAGATTTGTATCGCCATGTTAATCTAATATATATCAGGACAAACGTGGCTAGACTATAATTCTTGGCTATTGTGAGTAATGGATTATTAAAAACCATAGACAAAAAGATTATTATAATAGGTATAGGAATATATATTACACAAAAAGAGACGAGATTGTATTCTTGATTCAGAAATTTTGTATGAATTAAAAGAGTTAAATAATTTTGCATGTAGGTATGTTAAGGAAGGGTGAAATATTTCAATTTTTTTGAACGTTCTTATTTAAGATAATAAAGCTAATCGTATATTTTACACGAATAACTTATGTTTTCTTGCTGTTTATCTCTAGTCAGCTGAAACATTCTGAAACCTACGACAACCTACGAATCTACGACAACCTACGGTCCTTCTCATAAATAGCAGTGACACTGGAGAATATTGGAGAAGATCTGATTCGTGTTTATGACAGTAATCGCCTTGACAATTGTAATAATCTAAGATAATCCAGATTGTTTTTTACATTTATCTTCTACTTATTAGTAGTGGGAAGGTAGATAATATTCACAGATTTGGTATTAGCTATAATCTTGAAATATAAATTGGTAGGTATGTGGTTGAATTGGTTGTGATTGGAATTCGGCTAAATTCATTTACTTCCACTATTTTTTTATTTCACTTGATGATAGGTAGCTACCGTCACTTAAAACACAAGCAACGATATAGATGCTGCAAGTGAGCTGCCGACCATAGTAGGATTAATGATAAGGGTTAGAAAGGGCATCCCTTACCCACTCATCGAACACACATGCTATTATTTCACCGTTGTCTTCTGTAAGGGGGTGCTTACTGCCGCCAGATGGGCTGCCCAAGTGACTGCGAAATGCACGTGCCCAGCCACTGTATTTTAAATACAGATTAGAGCTAACTGTGAAAAGTTTATTTCCTAAGTTAACCCAGCCGGGAATCGAAATCGGGATCCCCTCTGAGCGTTAAGGCAAACACCTTAACCACTCATCCATCATTGCAAGTTACCTGTTTCCAAGAATTTTTTAAATGGAACTAATATCTCTGTTTTCTAATTAATTCCTTGAAGTAAAATTGATTAGTAACTTACATTAGTAACTTAATGTAATATAAAACAAATGTTATTTAAGGAACATAAAAGACAAAACGCGTTTAATAATGTTAAAAATGAAACACTTAAATTAGTATTTAGTACCTATTGCTATTGCATTTGTGGGTTGGGTTGGGCTACAAGGAACTCCTACACAGGAGTAAGTTAGGTAACTTGCATAGGGCCTGTTGGTTAGAACTTTTTAAAAGTAAGTAGGTATCACAAAAGCTCGATATCTACTATCTACTATCTACAAAAACCAAATACCAAAGTGTTCAAAGTGATGATCTCTCAGTTGCTAGCGTCGATTTTATGCTAATAAATTTGTTGGTAAAGTTAATATTTTTATAAAACATATTGAAATATTATTATTAATTTTTACAGGTGTAACTTAAATGTTAATTTAAAAAAACTTACAACCTGTATATGAATAGAAAAATGATAGCAAAACATCCATCAATGCAATATGTCGTGTATCACGACCGGCGGCAGTAGCCGGACGGCAGAGAGCGCGGGCGACGAACGGCCAACTCGAGATGTTCAGAGATTGGGCCCATTTTTCCTCCAAATTGCGCCCTTTGTTATGCAAAGCGCGCAAGCGCCGTGTGCGGGCGCACAATCGCTCGTTTGTGCCCCGCGCCCGTGTGACACGGCCTTATCGCTCATCGCCCACCGCACCACTTTTTACAATCACTACTAACTGATTAGAATATTTCATCACACTGTCTAGGCCTAGTTCATTCTAATTTTAATTATGCTTCAAGTCTCGTCGCTCGGTGGGAGGTCTTATTCACAATTTATCTATTTAGTGACGCAAAACTCAAACAAAACTAATATATTTTTTGGTTTTCATTATCCAATGAAAAACATATTATGTTATGATCTAATAATATCATTTAATAATAATAAAATGTATTTTTGAATTACATAGGAAATCTTCTCAAAGTCCCTCTTCTCTACGAAGGTTTGCGACCCTCACGGCTTTCTTAACCTTGAAAGCTGCTGCACGAAAGAGGGAGCGAGTGCTCATACCAAACCATTCTCTTAAATTCTTCAACCAGAATGTCTTGCTCCTGCCTTTTTCCTTGCCTCTTTCAACGCAACAGACGTTTGCCCTGTATTTAAGTTCTTAGCTCTCATTCCCTTTCTCATTCGATGAAAAATTTAAATATTTCTTATTCTCTACACCCATTATATGCCAAGTTATCGAATACTTCCAATTTAGAGCATAACGCTGAAGTTAACGTTCAAATGTCATAGAAAATGGATAGGAAATAAACAAAATAAAAGACAGGGAGTGTATACTAACTAACTAAAATAAGCATTATCTCGTATCACGTCACTAGAATCCATTTCATTGTACATATCAAATTTTTATCGCGATATTTAATTAATTTTCTCATCAATTTTTGTATGAGTAATTATGTAAATATGCAATTTAAGTAAAGGTGTATATAATTGAACTCGGTTGCATGGTTCTTCATCGCAAAAACCAACATCAATTGATAATTCGAGCCAAAAGGCTCTGATCATTCATATGAGTAGGCAGGTAATCTACAAAATGAGAACTCATTGACTCCCCCATACATTAATTGCGATAGTTAAACCACGTCCACATTACTTTTGCCGTCATTTCACATAAATTCAAATAATCACGAACTCTATTCACTAAGCAGTAAGGCAGCAAATCGCTCTTCATTTAATTGTAGTACATTGAATGGATAAGTTTAAAACAGCGAGCTCGGTTATCGCACATCACGCCAATGCATCATATTTGTCGAGTGTTTCGTCATTGGAACACAGATCGGCATCGTTCTGATAATGGAGCGCGTGCATTAAAAATAATCAGTCGCGAAGTCGCCACCTGCCTCGACAAAATGTCTGATTAGGTCGCGTCGCGGTCAGAGGACTAATGGATTCTTAAGAGAACCTGTTGGAGGATTCCAGAAAACTCTCTTTGCCTCTTGGGGTTTGTCCTCTTGGGATCCATGTTATTCGAAGAAGCTGTTTTTCTTCTTTACTGAATTTTTAGTAGTGGAAGGACACACTGATTCCCGCAGTTAAACTTGTCTTATAAACGGTCCGTGTGGCGACAGTAGCCACCCTCTTACAGAAGACAACTGTGAATAATGCTGTTGTGTTTCGATGAGATAGTAAGAGAGCCCATTCTCCTAATATTCCATATTAATATATTTTAAAGCTATAAAATCCTAATCCTTATCTCTTTTAGCCTATCGAAGTGGACAGCGTACATTTTTTATGTTAAGATCGGCAGACAGGCTGACGGTCCACTTGATGGTAGGTGGCTATCGTCGCCTATAACACAAGCAACGCCAAAGCTGCTGCAAGTACGCTGCCGACTACAGTAGGATTAAGGATTAGGGATTACGAGTGGATAGGGAAAATGGGCTCTGGCATCCCTTACTCACTCACCGAAACACAATAGCACAAGTGCTGTTATTTCACAGTGGTCTTACATGTCGTACATGTAAGACCACTGTGTCGTAAGGGGGTTACATGTCGTACAGCGTTGCTTGTGCTTGTACCTACACACAAATGGACCATTAGCCTGCTTGCTGAAACTTCTATATAAATAAGAAAGAATCACTAAGTATGTTGCTAAGCACAAAACTCGATTTTTTTTTTATTCGTTGAAGTCCGAATAAGGTTCCTACGAAGAAAAAAATTGAAAATATGCCTGAAAAATGTAAAAACTCTTTTTCCCATCTAAAGTTCCTAACTGTCAATTTAAATATTGACTATAATTTTGTATAAATTAAGTAAATGAAGTATACATTAACTGCTGCAGTTACAATAGCTGGTGTCAGGAAATGTTAGAGCCAAAGTCTATGTGATTGTGTAACCATTTAGCGTTAAAACCCTCATATACATTTAACAAAACAGCGAACAAACTAAATTAAAGTCCATTACTTCCTATCAATTTCAACACGTAATAAGATTACGTTTTAACCACGCTATGTTTTCTCTTATAAACTTAGTTCTACACGCTCACAACGCATGCCATGGGCATAAATTAAATTTATGTTATGTTATCGAAATACATAGTTGCACAATTTATACTAGCTTCGAGAAATGTGTGCGAATGATTAATGCGAACGCTACGAATCGTTAGCGAATACTTTAGCATTTGAATGTTGAGGAGTTTTTTTTTACCATTTTTTAAATCCTCATTACGTTTTTGTAGTGCACTGCATTCCACATACAATAACTGGTTTTGTCCAATATGAACAGTTACCATAGAAAAGAGTAAAATATTTAATCTTCATTTTGAAACAGCGGTAACTGAAAAAAAAAAAAACTATTATAAATGACTGAAGTATGGTCCTGTGTTTTTTAAATTTAATTAATATTACAATAACAACCAATTCTAAAATGAATGAAATTGAACAATTTCCGCAAGGCGTCAGTTAAACCGCAGACGCGCTGTTCACGCGATACCCAACTTATCAAACACGAGGATAAGAAAACGATGGATCATTATCCTGTCAACAACTTGTTGATACATTAACCAGAAGGTACGTCCTAATTTTATATGTAAAAAAAAACGATTACATTTTTTTTTTAATGTTATGTCGACAGACAGGCTGACGGTCCACTTGATGGTAGGTGGCTACCGTCGCCTATAACACAAGCAACGCTACAGGTGCTGCAAGTGCGCTGCCGACTACAGTAGGATTGAGGATAAGGTATTAGGAGGGGGGATAAGGAAATGGGCTCTGGCATCCCTTACTCACTCACCGAAACACAACAGCACCTATATGCTGTTATTTCACGGTGGTCTTCTGTAAGGGGGTGGTCACTGCGTGGAGTTTTCAGTCAAATACTGTCATATCAATCCAAATGTTTCAAATACATGCGAAAATTTGTTCTTAGGAACTAAGGCTTCCATTTTTGAAAAAATTAAAACTGTGTTTAAACTTTTTTAAATTACGCTCATACGCGACCAGAAATCGAACCTGGTCTTTCTGAAAAAAATATAATTATTTTTAATACTGTAATTGATAGTCAAATGTCCTTTCATCATCATCATCATCATCATCACCATCGGATGATGGTGGACATAGGCATCCCCCCTAATTATCTAAAAGGACCGATCAGAAGCAGCATGGATTCACTGTCGACCCGCGGTCCTTATCAGGTTGTCTGTCCACCTTGTCGGTGGACGTCCTACGCTGAATTTGACGGTCCATGGCCTCTCTCGAGAACCTTCCGGCCCCAGCGGCCGTCGGCTCTCAGTACTATATGCCCTGCTCACTGCAACTTCGCCTACGGATCTCCTCATTCCTGATTCCATCTCACAGTGTGAGCTCCACAACTCGTTGAGCTATACTCGTTGAGCTATAAAGAGAGTTATATTTACTATATATGTCCTTTAAAGTGATGCAAATAGTTTTAACCAAATGACCTAGAGAGACAATTTTCGTGATCCTAGAGAGACAATGAAGAGAAAACCTTTGCATATAGCAGTAAAAAAAGAATAAATGTTTCAATTTTGCTTCCCGCCATTAGCAGGCAAACATTTTCCTTTGGGGTAGGTGTGGATGTACTGAAGAGAGGATGTGGCAATAGCTTTTTACAACATTGATAAAATACAGATAGCGAACAATTAGGCGATTTTATCGCTAATTTGAAAGAGAAAACGTTCGTTTCTTGTAAATTTCGTCTTTATTTGCATAGAAATTGCGTTTTTGTTGTTATTCAAAAGGATGTGCGTACACGCAATGCTTAAAGCGCATATCTAATTAGAAATTTAAAACACCAATTAAAAGTTATTTTTAACGAAAGTCGTTCCCACAAATTCTTTGTATTTTTTTTTAATAATTAAAACTCCATCAACGCAATACGATACAAAACTGCGAACTATTGTTAGTTGTATAACGTTTATTGTATTGATTGAACCATTTTTCAAACAACCAACAAGGCAATTAAACAAGAGCAATGGGATTTTATTCAGATTCATCAAACCAATTTGAAATCATAATTGATCTGCCATGTAAAAAACAGAGGTTTGTTAGTATGGGAATAGGCGCCAAAAATATAAAACTAGACCGATGATGACTGGCCGAAACACTTGGAGCCAGAAGTCAATTAACGATAGGGCCTCGCGCGTGGAACCGTGCACCGGTACCGAACCCAATACCAACCAACCGACTGCTAGACTGATACAGCGAATGCAGTATATGCAAAATTCACACAAAAACTTTTATTTATTTAGGAATTTTTACTTTTCTCATTTATTGAACTACATATATAAAGTGTTGAATTAATTGAGATTTTTTCTAATTAATTTCTATTCAATTAATCACACTTTTGAAAATATATATTAAATTGTTAGGTATTATTGGCCTATACGCAATTCCGGTATCATGAAGTGGCGATCTGAAAATCTATTTTATAGTGGAATTTTTTTTAAATGTGTTAAGGGTGACAGACAGGCTAATGGTCCACTTGGCTACTGTCACCTATAAGCTACGAAACAGGTGCTGCGAATACGCTGCCAATCATGATAAGATTAAGGATGAAGTATTAGGAAAGGATAGAGAAATGGGTTCTGGTATCCCTTACTCACTCACCGAAACACCATAGAACAGTTACTGTTATTTCAGTGTTATACTAAGTCTAGAAATCAGAAATTTGGAACATAGGTTTATTTTATAATGAAAGCGTTCGCTAAGAAAGTGGCATTGGCACGCGCCAATCACAATTGACTTCCTTAATTATTATTATTCTATTCTATCGGCACGCCACTGTAAATATACTATATAAGTAGGTGTAAATAAAGATCAAAAAACATTCGTGTAAGATTCCTGCACCTATGGAGTATTATTGCTACCTCATCATAATCAGCGCGAAAAAAGGATTTTTGAAAATTTCTACTCCGTGCGAAGAAAAATCAATTATAACGTACCTATCTTTTAAATTAACTAAACTTCCTGTTACACGTTTTTGACATATTTCATAAGCGTAGTTCTAAATAGTCAGACAGCACTCAGACTTCTGGTAGGTATGTAATCGTTTATGTGATTACATTTTTGAAAATTATTGTGGTTTTAGTTACTATTAACACATTAGGCTTTGTCCATTTATGAGATATTTTAGTAAATAAAATAGAAACATTTATTTTAATAATTAAATTCATTAAAGCCACTCATTAAGCACATTTCTAGAAATAAAGATAACAATTAGAAAGGTTTTGAATTAGTACACAAATTGGTCAATATAAAAATTGATTAATTGACTAATTTAGGTAGGACTAATTTAGTAAGGTTGCAAGTAGTATATTTCAAAGTGAACTACAGAGGATTGTTTAATAAAGTCGAGTTCTCTCTCTACTTCTTGCACACTGATATCCGAATAAAAATTTAGAACATTTATATGTTCAGAATCCACTTTTACATTTATTATATTCAGGAATTTGGTGAATAAAATGGATTTGTTGTGTGATTTTTGTCTATATACTATATATGATGTTTTGTTCGCAGGTCTGTTTGGGGCGGCTCGTGTCCTCTAACTGATATGCCACCTCCGAATTTCTGCAATTTATTAATAGAACGCTTATTACTTATTAAACGATTCACAATTTAATCTTTATGTTTGAATGGAATATTCTTTGGATGCTTTTGATATTTTGGTGCTCTCCTAATTTTTGGTATTTAGTGGTAAATTTAATAAGATTAAAAAAAAAACAGGATACACCTTCTTAGAGAGACAGCAAGATTTTTTAATAGACAATATATATGTGAAGGTATACACATTGTTATGAGTCATATTTAAGGTGGTTTTACATTTTAGGTAAAAATTTACCTCCCTTGTGAGAATTTTGAATATAATATACATATTATATATAAATATAAACATTTATTTATATAATAATCCCTATAATAGATAATAGTCATTTAAAATATTACAACTCAACCATTAGACGTTTGGATACCTACAACCTGTATCTTTTTGGATTATCACAAATTGACCTCACTTTCCGACATTTGAAAAGAACTTTTTTTTACTATTTAAAGTATGATATATCATCATCATCATCATCATCATCAACGACAGCCTATTATATGTCCTCACAGCTGGGGCACAGGCCTATACTCTCAACGCTGGCTCACCACATTGGCCCAGTGGTGGACTTCACATGCGCCTTGGAATTTTTTCTTTGGCATATATGTGCAGGTTTCCTCGCGATTTTTTCCATCACAGCAGTAAATGCAAGTCTTTCTGCAAGTCAATTAGAAAAAAGTCTTTCCCACTGCGTCATCGACGACAAGTATGATATATATAAGGACATAACAGTGTCCAACACAACAGTGTATTACAAATTACAAATAACATTATATATTTAGTGCACCTTCACACTAGACACGGTCACACAACATGGTATTAGACGCGGGGAAGCTGTCGTTGGTTAAGGATAATGATTATGATAAATTATATTAAAGAGAAAATTTTACTTGCCATTTAGTAGTTGAAACCGGATAGAATGGAAACATATTTTGATTCTAGATCAATTCTAGAGATACAAATTGCAACGACAATACCTACTCAGGGGCACTAGATATAAACAAAAACAAAAAAAATATTAAGTAATCTTTCTTAAACACCTAGGTGTAATGTCTTATGTATTTTGTCATTTACTTTAAAACTTATATGCAAAAACAGAACCAATTCTACTTGTATTTAGTTTAAAAACAAAGTAATAAACAAATAAAATGACTCTGTGCAGAAATGTTTATTTCCCAATTGACGCTTTCCATAATAATTTCACGAGCAATATCTCGTCGAGTGAGCGTAACAGCGGAGTGGAAGCATCACATCGGTGAATACCGTTATCAGTCTCAACAATGAGTTTCTGACTCGCTGGACATCTTCAAACGTAATTCGAATTTTTCACGGCGCCAATGGGGGATAGGACGCACTTGGGGAGCAGTTCATTTCTCTTTATTTTATTAACAACAATGAAGGAAGCCATTGTTGTAAATGAATTGCTGATTTTTTGTGTGTCTGTGTCTTGTATTCAGTTATAAATGAAACATTTTAACATTTACCTTCCTATTTATATATAGAACTTATCATTATTGATTCTAATATGTACCTAACTCAGCAATAGAAAATTTAATAGAAAGTTTATTAGTAGAGTATCATCAGAAATTATGTATGCGAAGAGAGACATTAAGAAGAGTATATTTTATAGTTAGCAAAATCAGAACAATAAACTTAAGGTCATCCAAAATTTGTGTGTTACCATTAGATGTACCTACATACATATCTGTTGTCCAAGTTGATGGTAGATGGCCACCGTCTCATAATAGCCAGGGAGGTACAAGTGCGCAATCCCAAATAAAAAACCCATCAAATGTTTTTGATTAACTTATATAAAAAATATGAAACAAGTAGAAGCGTGTGATAAATAATATTTGATACGCTTTCACGCCTTAACTACTCTACCGATCATCATGAAATTTTGCATACACGTTTTGTCAGGGATACAAAAAAAGATATGATACCTTTCATCTAGAAAAAAAAAGAAATATTTTTCTCGAGGGATCTTCTAAAAATGAAATAAAAAATTATCCTATGAGATGGATTATCCTATGAGTATAGTCTGAGAAGTATACTCCTAAGAAAATAATCTTTAGATATGACAAAGCCATAAAAACAAGATAAATTTCATTTAAAGTAAAATCCGATATGACATCTTATCCAGCAAGATTAGTTGCAAAATCTTCAAGCTGAATTAGCGGAAAGGTTAAAATTGGTAAGTCTGAATTACCCATTAAATACAGCTAATAATATTTAAGGATTTAAAAAACTAACGACTCCTACTGTTACCGATAAAGATCATGATTTGTACGAGTCATTATTTTTACGGTGGGATACCGGTAAAATTTTATATATAATCAACGGAAAAACAAAATTTACGAACAACATGTATCTTGATTGCCGAAACGCATTGAAATTGTGGTAAGAGCGACTGTCTGATAAACATACCTGGCCTTTTGGCAACGGGGTTGCAATATACATAGAAGGTAAAGGCATCCAATCTATGCCTAGATAAACCATTTATACCATATAGATCTGGTAGAAGCATAAGGATGCTTACTTGCTTAGATATAGAATATGGTTTAACAATGTTTTTGCTGCCTGTGCTTACCAACCACTTCATTACATATAGCTTGGAAGAATTAGACGAAGTATTTTTGATACTATTGCAATGTACCTGAAAATTATACTTTGATAACTATGTCTCTATTTTTAATAAATACTTGGAAACAGTTATTCTTTCACCTTCAAAATTATTACAGCCTACTTCGACTAGTGTACGAATAAAAAAAAAAAAATTGGTAAAATTTTTTTTTTGTTTAAATTATTATTATGTACATATTTCATTTAATTCTGTTAATTTTAAATTTATTATTGTTATTATGACCCTCGATGGTTGATATTAATTAAATTAATTAAATAAATAAAATTGAATAAAACTTAAAAATAAATAAAAAAATGCATTCAATGGATGAGTCTAAAATGATTGTTAATTGTTAACTTTGTATTTAACAATTATACAATGAAAGTATATTTTTTTATATTTATAGATAATATAATACATACAAAATAAATCATTACATCGTCGAGTATACTTTCCTTAAATCGAATGTAAATATTGCAAATTCTTTGGTATTTTATTTAACATTCACTTATCGCTTGTTTACACCGCAGTGATCACCGACAATTGTATACCACACTCTACACAACGTCAGACAGGTCAATGGGCTTAGCGTTTTATTTTATTATGTTAAAAAAATACGTCTCTCTGGTCAACTGTGACCACCTTATTCGGCAAAAAATATTTTTGATATTTTTTGTTGTTATTGAAACAACACCTAAGTAGAGGAAAACCAAAGAATTATTATTGTGTAGAAAATCTCATACTTAAATTTTTTACTGTTAGTGGACTGCAGTTTTTATTAAATGAATAAATACAAAATTTGTCAATTGCCCAAATTGTAATGATATGCCCAGGTTCACGGGAATCAGAGCAGAAAAATTTATTGTGCTGAAAAATTGTAAGAAAAGTATGTATAAATAGATTGGTTTAAATTAATTATGGCCTCGGTCAGAACATAGGGCAGTGTTGTGCTAAATGGCCTTGTAACATGAAAACTAAAATGAGACACGTTTGAGAACACGCAATAAAGTAGAAATTTCTCTATAGATATTTCCAATTTTGTAAGTATTTCAATTATCTGTTTTTCGAAAATATATTTTTATAATTTTTCAATAAATCACTAAAAATTTAATCCAATATCAGTGGCCAGTTTTGTGCAGGTGTTATCAATTGATTCTATAATATTTCGTTGTAGCTTTTGGCCTTTTTCATACAGAAGTTCAAATACTTCTGCCGATTAATAAATCCAGCGGCGTTTTCTCTTTAGAGATAGAATTAAATTTTAAAGCCTACTTCACTTTGAAATTATTGACATTGCTTTCAATAATATACTCAATATTGAATGAGTGTGCGCAGGTCCCCTAGGCCCCTAGGGCATTTCAAGACGGGCTTGATATGCCCGCTTTCTCCTGCCATCTTGACTATGCCTAAGAATCTAAAGTTTATATCTAATTTAGAGAAATAGCAATGTTCCTGGGCGAACTGTAATGATGAGAATGAACACGCGGAAGTGGTATAGGGCAGACCATAAAGCCAATAGAATAGAAAGTTGTTTTAGGAGAAATTGTTTATCTGACGACCTAATAAGATCGCGAGAAGACAGTGGACGAGGGCTATGCTTTGGCAGTAAATAGGAATAGTTGTTGATGATGATTAGAAACGAATAAGAATTATCTAAAACTAGGAGAATCTAAAATTATTTATCAAAGACTTGTAACTTTGGAAACCGTAGTACTGGTAATATCCGAGTTTATACCATTTATTGCTAACGTAAACAATTAATAGACCCCTTCATAACAGCCTTCAGTGACCTCAGTAAGGCAGCTATGAGCTGACCGACTATTACTATGCAAATAGAGTTTTGTAGGTAAAATGTATTCCCAGCACGTTACACGAACAGGGCACCCGGACCAACAGTTAACCTTTGACATTCTTTATTATAAACAAATTTTTATAAAGCAATTGGAAAATATTTATTTTAAAAATTTGTGACTATAATAGCACTCATCTTAGTTTAAAACTTTATATTCTTATGATGACCATAATGATAATAAAGCTTAAATTTGTATGTGGTCCATCCTGAAATAATGAATAAAGGAAAAAAAAAACTTTTGCATTAAAACCTAAATTCAACTTTTCGTTAGTTAAGTTATATTAGGTGAAGCTTTATCTTGTGGTATCTTAATTTAATCTGTCACAATTCACACAAGTAGACAGCCAACTGGATATGACGGCGCCAACCGATATGGGGACCAACCGTGTGGGATCCGCAAAGACATATTCTATAAGACATAGAGGAAATAATTACATCTTTCAATTTCATTCCGTAGTCATAAATTGAGCAGTCCATCTGGCGGCAATAACTACCTTCTTACAAAATACCACAGTGAAATAAAGACACACGTGCAGTTGTGTTTTCTTTACCCTTTCGAAGAAAGCAATGCATTACATGTGTTCCTACTGGCGTTATTGGTGGTCTACTACCATCAATGACCGTTTATTGGCAGATTGGCCAGCCTTTAACATAAGAATATAAAAATTAATACAATAATTGGCTTCACCGACGAGGTAAGTATTATTTAGTTTCTAAATTTGAAAAATAATAACGGGGAATTACCGGAAGTACGTCATAAAGGATGGCACAAAAAGCAAATATTGTCGAGCCTGTCGCTATCCTAAAGAGACTCTTCGACATGTTACTTCCTGCTGTTCCGCGCTTGCCAACACTGAGTATATCTATAGGCACAACCACGCAGCCAGGATCAGGATTTCGCTTTGAAATAAACCTTCTCTACAGGTAATTACCCGAACCAGTTTTTGGGAAAACCGTGCCAAGCTCTAGCGTCAGGCCTATCATCACAGACGGGACTATTCCAGCGAATAGACTGGGAGCAGTCGAAGGTGTTTTTGATGGACATAATTATATACCATGACCATGATAACGGTCTCATGAAGGCTAAAACCGAAAAAAAAGAGGAAATGCCTCGAATTAGCCCTAGAAATTGTTGAAATGTGGGCTGTTATGTTGGCTGAAATCATCGCGGTGTATATCCGTCAACGAGTTAATCCCCACCAGCCTCAGTGTTAACATGAGATAGTTGGGGTTCCGTAGCAGTTCCCTCTCGGCCTAGATACAGAAGGCGCCGCTGCTCGATATGGCCAAGATTTTGCGTCGGTTCCTATCTTTGTTCCCCCTAAACCCCCTCAGTTTGGCTTTTAGATGAGATATTAATCGATTACAGTAAGTAAGTACACAATAAAACAATTTGCACAATAGTCCAAGTGTGTAAACACTACGTAACGTACACAATAAAAGTGTGTATCTGTTTTCCTTTCACCGAATGACTGGATGTTTTGCCTTCAACCTTTGACACGCGAATGATGAATAAAGAAATCAGCGCGCCACAAACTCACCTCATGTAGTGTGACCATGTAATTTTTGGGACACAAAAATAGCAATGTAAGTTATTAGTAGAATATTCGGAATGAATGAAGGCCATAAAGATAATAATAAAAAAGTTGCAGGGTTATGGGTTAGAATCATGATCAATAATAATTATTAAGACATATCTAGGTATGAAAGTAAACTGAATTAAATTAATACGCTCTCAAATTAACCTACATATTTTTTTAAACTTTCATGGGCTTTATTTTTTTGATTATTATTGTCAACAGTAACAGCTATTCTATAGGGAATTACATTTTTTTTTTTTTTTTTTTTTGTTGCGCTATTTATTACTGTGCTATCTAATCTAATATTTTTTATTCTTCATTAGTGACACACTCGTAGGTATTCTTCAAAACGTTTACTAATTTAATAAATTTATTTGTTGCTAGCTGAATTCAGCCGCGCTTCGTTGCGGCCCATACGGCGGCGGCGTGCGCATGGGGCGCGCGGTATTGGACACTGCTTATATATAATACTATTTCTCACAGCGTGATGTTATATAGCCTAAAGCTTTTCTCGATAAATGGACTATTCAAAAAAAAAGATTTTTTCAATTCTAACCAGTAGTTCCTGAGATTAGCGCGTTCAAACGAACAAACAAACTCTTCAGCGTTATAATATTAGTAGGTATAGATTATTATTTGTTACTCTTTTAGGAGTTTGTTAGGAGGGATCGTCTAAATATATAGAATAGAAGAACAAAATAGAAATATTTATTTTCTCGTTCAATTAGACGAAAGCATTGCAAACAACATTTCGCAGTTACAAAATGGTTTCTTAGCAGCATTTGTGCTGGTGTTTCGGTGGGTAAGCAAAGGTCGTTTTCCTAGCCTATATAACATAGGATCAGCCACAAACTTTCAACAATCACGTTACTTGTGCTTATAATGAAGTAGATCTCCCGTCTTATTACAGCCATTTATAACAAAAAAAAAAGCTTAAATAAATCTACCGAGCATGGTTACTTGGCGGACCATACACAGTTTTACAATAGCGATCAATTCTAAACATTGTACCATTATTGTTTAATGAAAAGTAATTAAGCGGTGGTGTGCGAGGGGGAAAGATGACTAAAGAGGTGGGGGGTGGAGGCGTGGCGGACATTGACAGATAATGCCGAATGGAACAATCAGTGGAAAGAGTTAAAGAGACGACGCTGAGTCAGCAAAAAATCGGTACACGCAATGTAACTGGCCGAGCGCGTTGCGACGATCTCGAGAGATCAACTAATATTAAAATTATAATAAACGAACAGTCCTTGTTTAATTATAATTTAATTATTTTTTTAAATGGGCTCTAGCAGCTTCGCCTTTGAAGATCTTAGTATCAGCGCGCATTGAACCAAATTTCTGTTTACCGAAAGTATCTAAATATGTCCAGTCACGCCATTGCTTATCTATAGGATGCCTCACTTAAATTTCTATAACAAGTGGCATTATTTGATAACCACAAAAAACAAAAAACATTGTATATGTGCATACATTACATGGTACAAAAAGGGATTATACATCCGAGCCAAAATTGAATATTATCCCTTATATCATTGCTTATAGCAGTGATAATTTTCGAGCCCTTTGGATGAGTGGTTAGGGTGCTTGCATTAACGCTCTGTTTTAGGGTTGTCGAGTTTAATTCCCGGCAGGGTCAATTTTGGGAATTAAATTTTCAAAGTCGCTGGTCTGGATCTGGAAAGTAGTGGCACACTGCGTTTCGCAGTCATTTGGGTATCCCGTCTGGCGGCAGTAATCACCCCCTCGCAGAAGACCACCGTGTACTATTGTGTTTCGGTATGCCAAGGGATGCCAGAGCCCATTTCCCTAACCTTCCCAATACCTCATCCTTAATCCTACGATGTAGTCGGCAGCGCATTTGCGGCACCTGTAGCGTTCCTTGTGTTATAGGCGGCGGTAGCCACTTACCATCAAGTGGACCGTCAGCCTGTCTGCCGATCTTAACACAAAAAAAATTGTCTTCGCAACTTTATTGCTAAGAATATAATTTTGGCCCCATTGGTCAAAGAGTCCATCCCACGTATATAAATTACGATAAATATTTCAAGAACACGTAAAAACAGATGCAACATTATTTATAGTTCCATCAGGTACATTACGTCCACGTGGATGTCACAAGCGTTTTAACATTTATACCTACCTACATTTTTCACAAATGCATTTTTAATCGCAGTTTTATAGTATACTAGCGATCCGCCCCCGGCTTCGCACGGATACAATTTTTTTGCAAATTATATACACAAAACTTTCTCGTTTATCGCCTCTTTCCATTAGGGAAAACCGCATCAAAATCGGTTAGGCGGTTTAGAAGAATTTAGCGGAGAAACAAAGACAAGCGAACATCGACTTTAGATAAAGATGTTTCTCTTTGCTTACAAATTTTACCTTCATGTTTCATGTACTTGGCATTCATTTATGTTAAAGTCTTCAGACAAGCTGACGGTCCACTCGACGGTAGGTGGCTACCGTCGCCTAAAACACAATCAATGCCACAGGTGTTACAAATGCGCTGCCGACCATAACAAGATTAAGGATTAATTAAGAAGGGATAGGAAAATGAGCTCTGTGGCTTATTTCACCATGGTCTTTTGTAAGGAGGAGGTTACTGTCATCAAACGCAGTGTGCCCATCGACTACTTCAATTCGTATAAATCACCTTCCCGTGACTTTTAACTCACATTCGTTCAAGATAGCGTAGAGCTAAGTCCTAAGATACAGAAAGAGGAGATGTGGTAGTACAAAGTTTTTTTTTTCTTTCTCTATATTTAGAAACTATTGTAAAGCAAAGTTAATAATTTATTATAACGCATCCATTTGTAATGTAAAGCATGGCTCAACAATCCATTCGGTTAGTTTAACCGCAAACATACCGACATAACTTAATTGATTATAGTTTGCATTGATCTAGTACTCGGTCAACGGCTTGCATACGTTGTCAATTATATAACTTCAATGAAATGCATTTAAATTTTAAAGAAGCTTCGTTATAATTATAAGATACGTCAAAGCCCATTTCTCTATCCCAATCTCGTTGCATATCCTTTTATTTTAACAGGATCCCCCGTAATTTTTTTATCATGAAAAAAGGAAAACCAAAGAAATTCAAATATATGTATTTTTACTATATTACAATTGGTAAGGCTAGATAATATCTTATGATATAACTAGATCTAAGATGAATATATCTACATGGAAGATATAACATGGACACATGCTTCACCGTCAACGAAGGTTGGCGATCATTACCTACTTAAATACCTACTTGTAATCGACTGCCCATTTATAAAATTTTAATGTTATAGCTCTTCAAAAATATTTAGTTTGTTTAAAAAAAAGACGAACATTAAATTAAAAATCGATATATTTAATGGTTATCTTAAAATTAAATAAATAAACAAATAAATAATAAATAAATAAATATCACACACTTTACAACACATTAACCTAGTCCCACAGTAAGATCTCTAAGGTCTTGTGTCGTGGGACTAAGCAACGGTATATAGATACATATAAGTATAATAAATAAAAATCAATAAAATAAAATAAGCCTTTATTGCTCTTAGGTTAACAATATATCTACAGTTATTATGCCTATATACTTATTACGACTATAATTTAAACTTAAATACAATATATATAACAGTTTACACATCGGCAATCGGAATCGGGTCGTCGATATATAAGTATGAAGGGATTTTATTAGGATCCTCCGCAATGAAGGGACATGATTAGGGTTCTCCTTATCATTGGTCTCCATATTATTGATCACGACATATAGGCGCGAATAGTCGGGCGCGGAGAATATAATTCAACATTAGGTCATGCGTTGTAATTCTAAACCAAACGCTATAATCGGCACAAAATAAGTCCTCGATCGCATTGTCCACCAGCCAATCACACCAAATCAGATAACACTCCACCAAACACGTAGCACAATTCACTTGATGTAAACCGATTGCCTTCTCGTAAGGTAATACTCGGCCACGATGTCTCTGCGTCTCTGCGCTAGCGCTCGGTGTTGTGTCAGAGTCCACGACAATGACATTCCGCTCCCGCTGTCCAGTTGACAACTGACAGTTGTCATTGCTGTTTACTCTTGTTAATCAAAAGCACCGACAAGTATTATTACTTTCTCCAGGGGACTTTCATTTTGCCCACATGATAACAGGATGCCGAAAGTGTTCAAATTCTATGCATTAAAAACTAGAAATAAAGTAATATTGAATGAAATCAAAAAAATTAAGTAATATTGAATGTAGTTAATCAACTTAGTGTTCATTAGTGTGGTGGCAGGAGTGAGTCGGCGACGCGTGAAGATGCCGCGATAGCCAACCGCCCCGCCACATGGCGCGCGCACCGCTCGGTCGCACGCTCGCGCCCGCGCAGCGGAATTGCCACGCTGAATTTTTAATTTTTCACCGAAGGCAATCCTGGCTATGCACATGCAATGCTAATATCACAGTCTAACCATACTTACGTCATACAGTCGGGCAACGCTCAATGTTCGAGCCTGCAAACTGAAGCGAGTTCGCCGAACGTTGCTCTACGCAAGTACATTCGTTGCCTGACTGTATGACGTTAGTATGGTTAGACTGTGCTAATATCACAGAATACAATAATAGTACAAGTATAATATCGTGAACTGTATAAGTTACCTATATTATTTTTTTGGCCTCATCTATGACACATTTCTACATAGAATACACCCCAAACATATATATATATACTAGCTGACCCAGCAGACGTTGTCCAGGGGATCGGACAAATTTTAAGAAAGTGTTTTAAATTAATCTTCATGGATATTTATTCCCATAAAAAATACTATTTTATTTATTTATAGCCTTTTAGGTACTCAAAATCATGTTTTAATATTGTTTGTTTGAAAATGCCGCCAAAACGCCACGATAGTTCATCTGAGAGCACGTAACGTCATTTGTGGTCATATCATAACAAAACAGCTGCATTGGCATAAGACAATGACTGCCCACAAATGACGTCACTCACTGTGATTGGTGTTTCAGTATAGATAAAAAATATTGTAAATAATAAAATTTTATTTCTTCATTTAAAAATATTTAAATGAATTATATTAAATTATTATTCGATAAATAATCTTAAAAAAATATATATTTTCTTTCTAAGTACATTTTAGATTTTAATCTGATTACTGTCCGATCCCCTAATCGTCCAATTTTATTTTCAAACCCTATGTCAAAGTGACGCGACACTTCACGTCAATGAACGTCAGTTAAATTATTTGAATATGGTTCATACAAAAATACTAAAATATCGATTAATAAATGGGGGTGGGGGTAGGAGGGTGAAAAATACTTTACGTCCTATTCTCAGACCTACTGAATATACACACACAATTTCATAAAAATCGGTCCAGCCGTTTCGGAGGAGTTTTGTTACAAACACTGTGACACGAGAATTTTATACCTATATTAGATATAAATAGAATGTATATAGAATACATGTTAGAGAGGAGCCATAAAAAGAAATCATCATTAACAACTATAAACGCCCACTAGCGGACAGCACGCATCCACTGTTTCCCTGAGGGATGCGGAGTATCCCCTGTTTCCTTGCTCAACGATTCGTTCTACAAAAGGTTTAAGGCATAGGTATTTAAATGTGGATTTATGGTTTTTTTTTCTATAGAGAGGCGAGTAAGTTATGTTAGTCGATTGCTAGTATAGGTTAATAAATTGCTAATAAAATATTGTAAGTATCTTTCACATTCCCAGATTATACTGACAAATAAGCTGTTGGTAGGTGGCTAATACAAGCAACGCCATAGCGATTCCAAATATGACGAGCCCCTTGGTCGAGTGAATCCCACTATGGTCATCAGCGCACTTGTAACACCTATAGCGTTGCTTGTGTTATAGGCGATGGTAGCCACCTACCATCAAGTGGACATTAAAAAAAGTTTGAGAGTTTACATTTAAAAAACGGGACAAGTGCGAGTTGAACTCGCGTGAAGACTTCGCGTGAGTGGGTTCCGTATGATGTTGATTGATTTACCATGTTATTTTAATATCATAGATTTTTTATAGGTTTTTCTATAATCTATAAGTAGAAAACTAATTTCTGTATTTTTTTTTCAAAATTTTAGGTTCAGTAGTTTCGGAGATAAGGGGGGGATAGTTAATTTTCGTTTATTTTCTTGAATAACTTGGAAACTATTTATTTTAAAATTACGAAAAAAAAAATACATTTAAGATCTTCACAACAAGACCTTTCATTTGATATGTCACACGATGCAGTTTTCAATATATTTTTTTTTATTTTCCACCTTCCCCCCAAAAATGACCTCTCATAATATACAGATTTCATCTATTCACGTCACACCTCCGCGTTTGGGTCACAGAAATTGATATGTGTACCAAATTTCAACTTAATCGGTCTAGTAGATTCCGAGATAATTGAGTGTGACCGACGGACAGACGGACACACGAGTGATCCTATAAGGGTTTCGTTTTATTATTCGGACGTATGGGACCCTAAAAAGCGCTGCACACCTTGATAAGGGAGTCGATAGGAAAATGAGCTCTGGCATCACTTAGGTTACTCACTCACTGAAAGACAAGACAACAGCATACATGCTGTTTAATAGTAACTGTCGCAAGAACTTATACTTCGTATATTCGATTTACTTACTAGGTATATTCGATTTCGATCACCCGTTACTTTATTTCTATACGATTTGTATGATAGTCTAGCGATATATATATCAACAAGAAGCTTAGAAGTGCTATGTGATCTAACGGCTGCTGAAGGGTCATAGACTCGAATTTAAGTTGTTTTATTTTTATGCAAATATTTGAAGGACAAACAAATATTCTCTTATGCGGGATATCTTATATATAACCTATAAAACTGTGCACTAGCTTTTTTTTGTCAAAAATACTAGCAGTAAAAGAAGAAATATAATAAAATTGAATTCATTTTTTTCTAATCTTTTGCAGCCAGACGACAAGCTCAGTTAGTCACCGCGAAATACAATGGTTTTGCCACACAAAAGAACAATCGCACGATATTATATAGCATGAATTGAAATTTTAATATAAAACTTTAATAAGCTTGCCTATTTATTGAACTTGTCTGAAGTAAAGTTGTTAGATAAAATAAGATATAAAAAGAAAACGATTTCTATTTAGCCAACAATTGTTTGACCTTTGCTCTGTAAACATTGCGATGACAGAAGTCGGTTTACTGTTCGTCGGATAACACCACTCGAATAACACGATCTGTGTGTTACCTTATTGAAGATTTCAAATTAAATAAAAGGTAACACCCGACGAGCGTATCCGCAATCACACGTAGGCGTACGAAACTCAGTCCGATGATTGCTTTCTGATATTGACGCACTTACGAAACTGGGCACCGTTAGTAGACAAACTAAAAATTAAAATAGCTAAACGGGCGGTGGTGTGGCGGCTAACCAGGGCAATTGTGGTGCGCAGCGGGCGGCTTGCCTCTCATTATTTTATAATAACTCGGATAGTGGGCGAGCGAACAAACCTCTGTGTCATGCTGCGGCACCGGCATTACGGGCCCACGGCGAATAACCAACTCTTACCGAATTAATTGCTCCATTCTGGGCGGCATCTCGTCAGTTCGACTCATTGTCATTTCCGCGATCATCGGCAACTTTGATAGTGTAGATAACAACGAACGATTGTTTCCTATCGACACCGAATTTGTGCGCTCCGCTTCGCGATTTCAATTTGAAATTGTTTTGAAATTGAATAAAACTACTTACTGAACTGCAGTCATAAGTAGATAGCTTTCTCGATTATCGTTCTGTGTGTTTCAATTTAAATTGTCCTTTAATAAGTTTATTTTTTCGGTTAATATTATATAGATGGTAACCATCAATTAACACCAAGAAAGAATTAACGGCGCGAAAGTAAAAGTGGCAAAATGAGGAAAGGGTAATAGTCTCGGGTATCCCTTTCTCACCCATCGAAACACTAAACATGTTTCATGTTGGTCTTCTGTAAGATAGGCTTACGTCTCACTCTGGAGATGAACGTGGGCAGAATACTAGGCAAAAGTTGTCTCCAGGAGTTACTGTCTGACGAAACGGCCAGGGATAAATTTGTAAGACACTGTGAAAGAATTGCGGGGTTGGCAGCGAGAGCAAATGGTTCGAGAAAATCATTCAACTTAATATAATACATTACGTTAGTCCTCCCTTTTCCATCCTCGTCTTGCTAACAGGCCATTTATTTACTGATGCCAACAGTTTACAATAAGTCGTGACATAATTTAGAAATATTGCAGCATTAGTCGACAGAACACATCTACAATAATACTTTAACACTAAAATAATAATTATAATAATAGCAGTACTAAAAACATTAATACTAACATTGTTGATTGTTGTTAATTAATAAGGGGTTCGAGGTGTCGAATAAAGTTGCTTCTCCTGGATTGTGGCCCTAAACATTTCAAACATGTTTAATCAACAATCTGAAACATTTAAATAAATACTAAATAATTATTGTTAACTTTTCTTCTTGGTTAAAACTGTTTCCATCGTTTCAGAGGCTGTTTACTTTGCCTGTTATAAGTAAGATCTCTGACCTATGTTAGGGGAACCCTAGCTGGTAGGACAAAAAATAAGATAGGCTTCCCAGAAAATTACTGCTGAACTCAGTAATTGTATACTGTCAATACTAAGCTTACTACGAATATAAACTTTCTTCTAAAGCAGTATACGTTATTACCGCTTCGGTCTCTGCTTCTACTAAATTCTCCTACTGATAGGAGCACAAAGACATATATATCCTGATGCTCCTGCTGAACATAAACACAAAGGAGAATAATACTATATTTCAAACTTTATTCCTTCTGTTCCTATTACAAATATTATATACAGTCGAACACAAACTACGCTTCAATTATTAAATAACAAAACAAGATAATCTAATAATATTTATGGGTGGAAATCCAAAAAATTACCCACAGTTATGTTGCCATGTAACTCTGTTTTATTACTAAAACCATAAATATTGCTTAAATACATATATACCTATATTAATATAGTAACTAAACCTTCAACTACTCCCTATCATAGTACATGCTCTGTTTATGTATCCATTGGTCTAATACATTCGACAAAGGTAAAAGGTTTTTCTTTCAAATAGAGACTTATTTAATTGCCATAAACATTATAATGTACGTTAATGTCATACAATATGTCATGCATCTTCTAGCTGAGCTGTGCCTTTTTGTAATTTCCTTATTATTCTGTAATTATAATTCTGTAATTAGAAAGCAGTTTGATCTCTCTACCCTGGGGTGTGGCAAGGCGGAGTTAATGGAATAAATCTTTACGTCCTTGCATATTTTTCTCTCAGAGATTAAAATTTGGTCATAAGATCTCTTTTGGTCATTTGGTCATAAGAAATTTAAGGTTATTTTAAAACAAAATACTGAAAACGTTACATAATAAATTTAATTGCTATAATACATAGGTATATTATAGCAGTTAAGTATAAGGAATCAACGAACAACTATCATTGTAAATTAACGACAATGTATTCTGACATAATATTCTCTGTCATCAAATAAACATCGCTGCTGAATGAATTTTGAAAGATTCTTACAAAAACTTGTTACAAAAACCATTATCAAGGTTAATGGGCTAGTCAAAGGTTTTAATACAAATTTTATTACAGTGGCCGTTTGTAAACAAGCAATCAAGGATATCCCTACTATATTGAGTGAAAACATCTGTAGTGTTCGATATAGCACTCGATCAGACACGAGATTATGCTAAATCGATGTTGAGACGTGTCGAGCCGACCTATCTCGGATCGATATAAATCATCTTATTAACTATTGTTTTGGGAGGTGTGGTGTGAACGAGTCGAGATGTTATCGACACTCCGATGTGTTTTAAATTAACATAATAGGTTTTGTGAATGGGTATTGCCTTTCTGTGTTTGTTGTATTGTATGGGAATCGTTTTTATTAATCCGTTTGGTGTCAGATAAGTTTTACCATACTTGTACATGATAAAAAAAATAGTAAAATTGATTTTATTTCACAACATTAACATATACGCACTTGAGTCATTATAGTAAACAGCTTTAAAAATGGAAAGGGTAAATATGTTAATATGGCAACGGGAAACGTATCAACAATCATTATTACAGATATTACTGCTGATATCCTGTAGAATGTAGATGATCTATGTCTAAGGTTACCAAAATAGTTGATTTACGCGACAGATTGCATTTAAGTAGATTTATCTTCAGATGTCAACGAATAAAGGATATCCTAAGATATCAATATGTACACAGTACTAGAATAAAGTACATTCTATACTAAATTGACTATTTTTAGACTACTTAATCTTAAACTGGTCTTTGGGATAAGAAAAATTATAAACTGTCGTTTTCGTCCGAATATGAGCATTTATATATTAACGAGTTACTGAGAAACTTTCAGTTCATTAAATGAGGATCGCAGTGGGTCATAGATAACGTAAAGTTAAATTATATATTTTTTTATTTTGCTGTGATCTTCTACTCGAGCAGGTGATAAATGCCAGTCAGACTATTTATTTTCTGCTGTACAGTGTAAAGCGCCAAGTGGACATATGCGATTTCTGATATCTTATACATGTCACACGGTGACTACCAGTGGATATGCACGGCACATCATAGGTCACCTTCACTATACGATGACCATAAACACATTGTACATGATCTTAAGAGCTCTCAATCTCAAAAAGGCAAAGGAAATAGAATTAAAAGAAAGATTGCTATAAATTAACTACTGAATTACACAGATATGTATACAATTCAAAGATGCCGCAATCAACAAACTAAAGAATGGTCCTTGGTCCTGTATGTATCCTAGATTGAAAATCGTGAAACTTTAAACCAACTATTTACAATTTCCTAATTGTTTTTATATCAGCATGCTCCTCGATTTATTAAAATAACAATAATTGTAGCTCTAAATATAAAAATCTCGTAGCTCCTCTGAACATACTCGTAGCTCTAAATATAAAAATCCTGAAGCAACCTATTTTTCTATGAAATTCATTAAAAAATCAATTTTATATTTACGAATGTTAAATTTGATCTATTTGCGACACTATGATGGTATGAATTGCCCAACATTCTGACAGTATTAAGTAGTGGATAATATACCGGATACTGGATAAAAACAGGCTCTTAAAAAACTGTACTCAGAACATTCACCAGTAAGCTTAGTAACTCAGAGTGATTTCTTAAAAATTTATGTTCTTTAATATTTAAAATTATGATTGAAGTTTGTTTACTTCTGAGAAAGATCGAAATAGAAACAATCCATTCACATAGTGCAAGCCGACCAGTTCGGTTTGTTAAAAAGCAAAGAGTTTGATGCCCCCAATGGCGTCGTAACATGGGATTAGTATAACTAGCCGACGCGAGCGCACATGAGAATATCGCGACTCGCTGACTCATCCTGAATCGAAGATAAATCACACGTTCACAGGGTGATTATATTATATGCTTTTGCAAATGTCTAACCCTTTTTATGTAGAGATAGGCAGGCTGGCTGCAAAACCATAGTGTAATAACTGCTCATGTAGCAACTACTTTCTTGGGTTTGTCATCTTGCCCTTATTATATCAAGCTCACTTGCATCCTCCATATTTAAGTTTATGTGCGACAATTCACAATAGCCATCTATCATTCAGAGTTCCTTTTTTATCGATACAAGTTCCTTTTTTTTGATAACATTATAAAGAAATATTTTTTTAATTGTAAATTAATAATGGCTGTTTTTACGTAACTTAAAAATCAAATTAATATTCTTTAATCCCAAACCTTTTACTTTGTATTTATTTGATGATAGATACAAGTTAATGTTTCTTTTGTTAATAATAAGAAATGCCCTAGCCCTGGTGATGTTTCCCTATATATCTATACCCTCTATTTCTTATCTTTTATTTCTTTGTCGAAAATTGAACTGAAATTCGAAATCAAGACGATATAATTGATAGTAGTTATTAATTAATCGACCTGTATATGCTAATCAATACAATGCAGCTTGCTAAAGATTTTTTCAGTTTATTTTTAATTGCCTCAATTTAATTTCTGTGTTATCCTCATTACTTTTTGTGTTCCGTGCCATGGTGATGTGCTTGTTTTGTTTTATACATGTACAATGAACTGTATTATTCTAGAAGTGACAGTCAATATTAGTTACTAAGCACAAATGCATAGTTACATTAACCGTTATATATTTGTCACTCCGTTTGTCTATAATTTGTTTTCTGTTGAAATTGTGAAATTTATGTATAATTACATATACAGAGTGATATTAAAATTTATGATACATTTGGCAGTAAGATACAAGATAAAATACTGCTACTTACCAAAAATTGCTAAGCAGTAGTCTTTATATCGAAATAACCGCCTGATGGCAAGATAGGTAATAAAACCTACTGAAAAAAATAATACAATGTTAGAGAAGACACAAGTGCTGCCACAAGTTTACGTCAGGTGAGGTAGTGAGGATCAGAGGCTTTTACACAAATTTGAACCATATCTAATTTCACAATAGATTAAAGAAATTAATGTTTATACAAAGGTGTATATAGTCTTACATAAATACATATCTATATTGTCGATGGTCCGGCGGTTGATTTTGGTAATTGAGCTAGCCATCACCATCATCATCATCATCATCAGCCCTTGTCTCTCCATTGCTGGATGAATGTCTCTCCCAAAGCTCGCTACCACACACGGTCCTCTATACAGTTCGCATCCAGCCGCTTCCCGCGATGCCTTTCAGGTCGACTGCTCACCTGGCCGCAGGGCGTCCCACACTGCGTTTTCGAATTCGGCACTAGTCTACCACATCGATGACCTGATCGACCACTTTGGTTCTCCGCCGAATTTCAGAATTTCTGATATTATCCACCAAAGAAACTCAGAGTATAACCTGTTTCCATAGCACGATGAGGGACTTTGAACTTGTGGACCAGACCTGTCGTGAGAGGCCACTTTTCGGTACTATACGTCACTACTGGCAGCACGTACTGATTGTAGACCTTGGTCCTCAGACATTGCGGCAGTGGTGACAAGAAGAGATGACGTGGCTTCCCAAAAGCAGCTCAACCCAGCTGGATTCTTCTGTCAGCCTCTTTGTGCTGGCATAGAGTTTTAATTCATATACAGTGAAAAATATAACAACACGCGTAGTAAAAGATACTATTCTAATAATTTTATTTATTTATATTTCTTATATAAAATAAATGGAACAAATCAATTCAAATTTCTATACATATGATAATTAAAAACTTTAACCACACAATCTCTAATAACTACTCAACTGGAATGGCCTACGATAGAGGAATATATTGGCTAATATACTTTTACTTTCGTGGCAATAAAATTTGGTTGTTCTGAAAAAATATAGTGGGAACAAAATTTATAAAAAATAATTATAATTCATTCAATAATTATTAACAGATAATTTATACAGTAAAGTAATAAATATATACCTAAGATAAGTAACTGTGATAAATCGATTGAATTTTGGCATGTGTGTCCTAATTTGCAAAGGACTTCTTGCGTGCAAATAAATCGCATTATATTCGTATACGCTGCTTGAAATCAAGGAGCTGCGCCGTGAATAAAATCTGACCTACCCTCTCTATCAATCTTATATCTTTGTCGTTGACCTTATTAGGAGTCCCGAGGCCAAATTATGACGGGAAGTGATTGTCGTAAATATGATTGAACTTTTCTACGTTATGTAACAAAAAAGCTTCGGTAACGCGAGGTTCATACATCTGTTACTTATAGCTGCTTTAATTTTTGGATTTGTCATGATTACCTACTATTTTGAGGTAAGTACGAATATTATAAGTACCTTACGATAAAAATTTGCCTGGAAATTTACATTAAAAAGGCGTAAATTCCGCTCAGACGTGGTCTTAATATTTACTTTCGACAATTTATTTTAATAATTACTTGTATTGTAATCTTTAGACTCTAACATAAAGAAACATATGCCATTTTATGCCATTATCAGCTAATTTACAGCTAGTTCAGTTTTTTACTACACTACACTAGGTTAGTTTTTTACAGTTTGACTCTGGTCTGGATTTGAAAAGTAGTGGTAGGGCACACTGCGTTTCGCAGTCATTTGGGCAGCCCGCATGGCGGCAGTGACCACCCCCTTACAGAAGACCACCGTGAAATAACAGCATATACGTACTGTTGTGTTTCGGTGAGTGAGTAAGGGATGCCAGAGCCCATTTCCTTATCCCCTTCTAATCCCTTATCCTTAATCCTACTGTAGTCGGCAGCGCACTTGCAGCACCTGTAGCGTTGCTTGTGTTATAGGCGACGGTAGCCACCTACCATCAAGTGGACCGTCAGCCTGTCTGTCGACTTAACATTAAAAAAAAAACTACAGTACATGTGCGATTGCCACAGAGAGATCTCTATTCCTCAAACCCTACTCACCGAAATAATATAACGTTCTAGCAATTAGGTACTTAAACGAAAATTTGTGATGATAGATTGATGTTTGTTAGTCTTTCACACACAAACCACTGAACAAATTTTAATGGAACTTTACAGTATCATAGTTTACACATCAAAATAAGATACAGGCTATAATTTACTAAGAAACATGAACAAAATCGCCGACAAAATCTAGTCCTTTAATATTTAAGGTACTTTAATAATGTGTTGCATAAATTATATAATAAAAAATGTTTGGAATGAATGACTATTTAATGGATATGAAAGAGAACTGTCTACCTTAACAGAACAGAGTAGAAATCCGCAATCAAGTGGATCGTCAGCCCGTCTGGTCCCTTTTTTATATTAAAATAAAAACTATAAATTTAAAATACTTCGCTCAAGTAAGTATATTAAATAACATCGATAGTACATGTCTAAAGTGATTAGTCACGGGGATTGTTCAATAAATAACATCTTATTATAATAGCACCTCGCGGCCCACAATGAGATCGGCCAGTATTTCACGACGCCTTTGCGTATGCCACAAACGCATTTGCAGGGACGAAATTGAACTGCTACGTTCATAAATCATTAATATTTTGAAACGCGATGAAAATTAACAAGCCCTAAAAAGCATATAACATCCATGTATATATTTATGTATAAATGTAATATTCATTTTTATATAATTTTTCAATATATTTTGTTTATAAACAAATTATTGATATACCCACATTTATATAAGTATTCTGTTCAAAAATTTAAAATAAGATAAATTAATAAAATAAATACCGAAAATAATAACTTTAAGCTCATAATGTCACCTGAACCATTGATTCGGAAGATAAAAATATTATCCTAAATTTAAAAGTAACTGCTTAGTTATCAAAAGTAAAACTAAGGTAATATCACAGATAGTAATTTAGGGGATATAGAGTTGGAGTAAGTAACTCCTTGTCAATTATATGTAACCTTGAGGAAATTATAAAAGAGAGTGACAGTAGTTAATGTTTTACGTTGTTGTAGAAAGTATACCAATATGTTGTATACTTAGTTTTAATAAATACATACGTGATACTTGTATGCACTCCCCTCCAAAACCAAGATAAGTATATAAGATTAAATATCATTTTTTTACACCTAATGTATTTTTGTGCTCAATAAAAAAATCACAACGAAATTTTGTTTTATTTACACATAGACGATATCACTGAAATTATTAAAAAGGGAATTGACAAGTTACCAAGAGGGCGCTTAGTAAAATATATGAAAACATGTTTTCATATGTAAAAATATAATATCCAGAATATATTATATGAAAACTGATAGAGAAGTACGTCCAGTCTTGAAGCTGAATTTAAAAGCACTTTTAAGAATAAATAAAAAAGAAAAAAAAAAACAAGTTAACGCTTTGTCACGTCATATTTATAATTTACTTTGACCCTTACGGAGATGAGACATACATACTTGTATAATTTCGCACTAAAACTGAAGACATCGTTTTCCTGAGTGTATTATTATTATGGTATATTATCGAGGTGTTTTTTTTTGTGGGTTTGGGGGGCAACAAGTTGTGCTCCGGCAACTCCGCTCCTGATCGAGGCGTGGCGGTCGTGGAGAAGCCTTCGGCGTGGGGCGTGGTGCGCGGGGTGAATGCGCGTGCGCCGATAAATGGCCCGTCCGGCGCAACGGCCGCGGGCAATGCTCCGTTTTGCGCACTTCTAACATTAACACGGACCAAATCACATTCATTTAGTGTCACATTCGGATGCATGTATATCTAATGGATCTCTGCTTGCTTAGGTAGGTCCTATAGTATCAAAAAACAAAAGGCATCTTATTGTCATACAAATGATAAACCTCAGGTTACAATTTTGGTTATGGATCGTCGCGATTCACATTTTTAAAGTAGATACAAACATTAAACGTGACTGTTATCCAGCTAAGTCTAGAAATAATCCCTGAAAATACCATTCGTTACTATAGAGACGGTCTTGGAGTACCGGCGGCGACGGTAGCCAACTACTGTTATGTAGACCGTCAGCGTGCCTGCTGCTATTTATATAAAAATACATGTTATATTCTTATTAAATTTATAAAATTAGTTTAAATCTTTTGGTTAATTTCAGTAAAATTGCAATCGTGCAAAACAAAGGTCAAAAATATTTATTAAAATCACACAATGGAAGTATAATTTATTTTTAAAAACCATAAAAAAATCGTTGAATCAAAACCGAAATCTATGACTCAAGAAAATGCCTCTGCTATTTGAAATGGTTTCAATAGATATAGGTTTGAAACATATAGGATCGACTCCCAATCTTGGAATGGAAATTTAACAGCATCGATAACAGGCTATTAAAATTCTAGTTTCTGCAACTAATACCTTCTGAAACATTGGTAGGTGTGAAAGATAATTTCTTTCTTACACCACCATATAAGTTACAGATTGTATCGGCGCTATCCTTTCTGTAGGTGCGTCTGGTTTAATAAAGAGCGGTAATTAAATGTTGTACTGGAGTTGTTTATACGAGGCACGGGAGAGGCGCTAGGGCTCCGCCCCGCAGCGCCCGTCTTGTTACAGCCGTAAGGAATTAACGACTTGTATATCTGTGTGTATTATAAGTTATGTATATACGTTTTTATAAATAACTATATATTCCACGTACACATATAGTAAACGATTGCATAAGCAGTAGTTATGACACCGAAGACATAAAGATTATTTTGTTAACATTATGATATATATTTTATAGTATCGCCTTGCGAAATAATAAAAATATGGCAAGAGTTAATGGCAAAGAGAAGGTAGGGACAATTATACTCTTTTTTAGAGGTTATTCAACCATCCTCATCGCACATTTTACCTAGTATCCGATTTTTCCTTCTGCACAGTTGTGTCACTTGTATCATCAATGGTACAAGTCAGTGATACTACTGACACTCAGGCCATTTTTTGTGTGTACATGTACATATGTACATGTACATGTATAAACAGGTATTTTACAATTTCTCCTAATTTTGCACATTTGTATTTGGCTGATTCGCATCTGGTGGTCTTAATGCTTGTATCTTGAACAATTTCATTAAAAAAGTGAGAAAATCCTGCCAGAAACAGACAAACAAAAGAGAATATTTTGAAAACGCAAAACGAATACTTAAGAGGCGTTTGTGTTCCAAATCTAAAGCATATTGCTAACAAATCACGAGCGAATGGGTCGTTTAGACGCCGTTTGTTGCTCCCGAGGGCGGACTGGGGGGCAAGGGGTAGAGTAATTGTGTTGACAAAACCCCCTCCCGCAAACCTCCCGCACTCCTCACCTTCCGTTACTCCTAAACATGAAAAGCGCTTAAGCTTTTTTACTTTAAAGAATCCGAAGTAACCTTAATACAACTTTTATGGCGATACAGTGAACGCTGAATATTTATTTATAAGTATAAGAATAATTATTTAGACTATCGAGTACAATTTACATGTCATTTTAGGAACGTGCAATGCATTTAAAAGCTATTTAAGTACCATTACAAATTAAAATAATCCTCATCCTCATTCTCATTCGGAGGACGTCCACTGCTAAATCCACTCCCCCATAATTTTCCATTAGGACTATCTCTTCGTCTTGCAGGTGGACGTCCAGCATCAGCAATGTATCCTGCCCATTACCACTAATTCCTCTGGTTATTTCAGTGACTTTCTTGTTACAAAGGTCTCCCAGAGTAACTCCGAGCATAGCCCTCTCATAGCATAGCTTTTGAACAACGTTTTGCCTTCTTATAAGGCTCAAAGTCAAAGACAACGTTCCAGGGCTATATGTCACATTATAGGGTTGAGGTACCTCGTTTAAATTAGTTTCGTTTTAGAATTAAATTTGTAATTATATTTTTTATAATTTATATTGTGATCTCCTTCAACTTTAAAATCAAAATTCCTAACTGATGTAGTTTTTGACGTATATTTTAGAAAACATTTGTCATTTTATTATGTATTAATGTATTTATCTAAGTATATTTTGTAAAAATTTACTATGTCAATGTGTAAATTATATATTTCGTATATGATCTTATTTTAATTTTTAATTTTACTATTTCTGATTTTATCATTTTCCTTTACTTTTATTTATTTATTTATTTAAGATACATCAATAGCATACATGATACACATTTACTATACAATGAATCGCAGCGCATCTCGGCCGACACGTATACCAATTACACCATAAATCACAAGAACTGTAACAAAATATTACACGATCAACTCAAGAAGTTCAGAGTAATAGTATTGAATGACAGAACATTGTCAATGGTGTTTATTGTATTGATTTCTGTTTAAATGATTTGTTTATTTTATTTTTGAATGTTCTAGCGGTGTCCGAGAAGACATCGAGGTCCCCCACGCGGCTGTTAAAGTCATTGTACGTGCGACACATCCTTAGGTCCGCTTAAGCCGACATTATAGTATTTTCACTGTATGATGATATGCGTGACAGTTCTCACTTTTTCATGTCACGCCATACTGTTTTCAACTAAAAAAAAATCTGGCACAAAAAAAAAACAATTAAACAAACAAATATAGGAAAAAAACAATTTCTATTCGAAAAACACAAATGGAATTATGACTTTTATAATTTTATTATTATAATAGGTAAATGTAATAAAAAACATATTTTAAAAGTGTCAAACGCGTGGAACGGAACTTGTATAGGGATATTCACTTATATTCGATATATCGATATTCGATATATGTTTGCCAAAGGATATTCGGAGATTTAATAAATATTTTTTCTATTCTATATATTTATAAAAACATCGTATTTTGATAATAAAACTAAAGCTGACTAATAATAAGAATAAAATTAAATTAAATTTTGTTCTCAGTCTGATACGAGTTGTCAAGTTTCGAATTCTGACGGTAATGGATAAATAAATTATTATTTTATACATACTGCATTGTATTCTATAATTTATAACATAACCTGTTTTTTAAGATTTAAGAAATTATTTCTAATTCTGAAAATCTAAAACCGGTAGTTCGATTCCATTTGCTTTGCCTACTGATTTGATATTTTCAAACAATCAATTAAATGTCGTTAGGTTACATCACTAAAATTGTCAGTTACGAACTGTCACGCATGTCATCATACAGTGAAAATACTATAGTTGTGCACATTTGAACGTTGAAGATACTGGTTATGCGCTGTCGCGGATAGTGGTAAGGGAATTTATATCAAACGAAATGAACAGAATGACGATTAAACTAAATTCGTACTGTTCGTGGAAGTTAACATTAGAATTTGCATTCATGTTCGTTTTACTATCGTAGCAACATCATACGCATTCCTGCACACCCAAAAATCTTGAACGTCTTCATTCACAAAAAAACAAAGCACATGACACAAGTAGATTTAATAGTAGTAGCGCTGCGGCTTCTTTAACGAGACGAAGAGCTTCCCATGAAAATCTCATAAAAAATAATAAACAATTTACGTTCGCCGACACGCGCGCTCAGCGTCATTACACTTTGCTATTACCCATCAGAGATTTTTACACGAACTCTTTTTATAAGGAAACATTTTGAGTTACAGGTGCTTTTTGGAAGATAGAAAAACAAAAGTAACACGTGTAAACGCTGCTATATAGTAAGGTGGGTAAAAAAGGCACGAAAACTATGACGTTAAAACTAATTCTAAAAGAATTGTTTATGGCTTTTTTATGGGAGGTATATGCTATATACATTTACGCCATTAAAACGATGACCAGATAATGTAATTTTTTATTTATTTATTTTTTATCTTCTTAGCGGCCATTTCTGTCTGCTAGAGTACCAGTATCACTTCGGCCATTGCTGAAATATTGTGATCGCCACGTAAACTAAGGCTCTCTATATATACCTACCACGTTAAGAAACTGTAGTACTTTTTTGATAGAGGCATTCTTCACATCTTCACAAGCCAATGTGTGGCTTCCTAGGATGTGACTGCGCTTGTCCATCAAGGGGCAACACTTGCACAGGATATGCTTTGGTGTTTCTTCTGCCTCATGGCAGAAGCGACACTTTCCCGTACTAGTGAAACCCATTATTTTAATTGAGGCGGCAGTGCCCCGTTAGTGCCCTATTTAGCATGCACAAATTGCTCCTACTAAGCGACATAACCTGGTTTATCACGTTTCGACTATAGGCTTTTATGAGCGCTTTGGAATGGTTCAGCCCTGGCAAGTTAGTCCAGCATTTGTAAGATTTAATAAAGCATTGGTTCCATTTGGTCCAGAGAGCTAGGCTATTTGGTAATCCGCACATAGATAGGGTCAGGACCTATTAGCCTACCTTTTGGTCCTGCTCGAACCAATTCGTCGTCAAGTTCATTACCTTCGATCCCCATAAGACCCATTTTAGGACCACTTTATTCTTGCGCCCTAAAGTATTTAAGCAGTCTACACAGTTTCGCACCAGCTTTGAGACTGTAAAGTCCGAGTTCAGTGCAGCCTGACTATCTGAGTGAATATAAATTACACGGTTGACTTAGTTTCTTCGCAGGTTGATTTCCGCGTATTCAAGGATGGCGAAGACCTCTGCTTGGAAAATTCTGGCGTATTGTCCCAAATTTACACTGTTCCTGTAATTCTGGTCCCCGCCGTACACTCCACAGCCTACGTCAGGTCATTTATTTTTTATTATAAGGAAATTAATACATTTAAGATTTGTTATTAGCTTTGACAAAGAAGTTGACAGGCATCTCCAAAAGTATTCTTTTGTTAAATGCATTTAAAGAATAATTTCAATTACTGAAAAGATAAATACTGCTTAGTGTATATAAAGTGAATTATTACTTAATTCTTGAATAATATATAATATATGTCACCTTATATTAGGTATATACACATTTACTAAACATATTATATGTCTCAATAGTTTTACTTTGGTATCTAGCATTTTTACAAATTAAGAGAACGACCAAGGGTTATCCCCGTGGTTATCCCTTATATCATTGCTTATAGCAGTGATAATTTTCGAGCCCGTTGGATGAGTGGTTAGGGTGCTTAACGCTCTGTTTTAGCGTTGTCGAGTTCAATTCCCGGCAGGGTCAATTTTGGGAATTAAATTTTCAAAGTTGTCGCTGGTCTGGATCTGGAAAGTACTGGCAGGGCACACTACGTTTTGCAGTCATTTGGGCAGCCCGTCTGGCAGCAGTAATCACCCCCTCGCAGAAGACCACCGTGTACTATTGTGTTTCGGTATGCCAAGGGATGCCAGAGCCCATTTCCCTAACCTTCCCAATCCCTCATCCTTAATCCTACGATGTAGTCGGCAGCGCATTTGCGGCACCTGTAGCGTTCCTTGTGTTATAGCCACCTACCATCAAGTGGACCGTCAGCCTGTCTGCCGATCTTAACATTAAAAAAAATAGGTCGAATACTATGAAAATGTGTTTAGCCATAGTAAAATTTATTTGTTATATAAAAAACTTGTTTGTTATGTAAAAATATTGTTATTTAAAAAACAAATAAATATTCATTAATATGGTAACAAAAGAGTCTAAGCTGAAAGCAACAAGTGTATAATTCTTGGAATACCTAACAAATGTAAAGTTTTTTCGTTGTCCGCGCGACATGGCCCAATTAAGGTGACACGAACGCATGCGGCCATTGGTGGATGCACAGTAAACAGAAACAGATGCAGTAAACAATCTAGATAAATACCACTTAAGCAGTTATAGCCATTTGGGTCGAAGATTCGACTGTCAACACTGCGGATTCTAATGATTTCTTTATTATATAGGTATATTATGTGCTGTGATTGTCATTGTCATTGTGTTGTTTTGTGAACTCAAACTTGTGTTGTGAAGGCTTTAAGACGTTCTCATCAGTGAATATTCACTGGAAATATTTAGTGATTTTCTTAATAAAAACAGTACCTACTCTAAAATAACATTTAGAAATTTGTTTTTTAAACTTTTGATGCTTCATTTTTGTTTTGATCTCGATATTTTCAGGTAAAATAAAACCAGAGAATGAATCTAAACTTACAATTACAAAACTAAATAGTTGATTCTAAATCTATTGTCTATAATAAATATCACGTTTGAAGATGTTTTCGCGCTTATTACTTAATCACGTATTATCATTGAAAGAATTTGGTTGAAACTTGGCATTTCGATAGTTCATGTCTTGGATCATAACGTGATAAAAATTACAACTTCTGTCATTTTCTCACCTAGCCTATGGAATAATTAACACTTAACACTTATTTTGAAAAATAATTGAAAAAAAATTCAAAAATGACGAAATTCAAAAAAATTCAAAAATAACGAATACTAAACTCTAAAAAAATGATTATCTATTAAATAATAAATTAATAATTATTTTCAAATCATCATCATCATTTCAGCCGTCCACTCTGTGTCTAGCAGTGGACGTCCCGCGGCTGAGATGCCTCCTCTATAATTTTCCAATAGAACCTGTAGGAAGCAGCTTGGATCCGCATCGTCTCTCCAACCCTTTTGGGTGGACATCTTAGAGTATACATAAGACTAAGGTGGACATCCTATGTTACGCTTGCCTATGACCTCCACTTGACAACCTTCCGGCAGCAGCGGCCGTCGTCGTCTCTTCGTACTATATGTCTTGCTCACTGCCACTTATACGTACTGATCCGCCGGATTCGGTATAACTTTCGTTCGTCTAGTGATCTCCTCATTCCTGATTCGATCACACTCACTATATCTCTTTGACCGCCGTCACTGGCAACACCCATAGGAAGAAAACTTTCATTACGTAGGCATTTTGGACAAGATGTCACGGGGCTTCCCGAACGCTGCCTATCCGAGCTGGATTCATCGATTGACCTCCGTCTTGGAGTTGGCTCTACCCTAATTTGTATTATTATTTTAAAATATCTTTTGTAATTCATAAAAGTGAACCAATAACTTCTTGAAAGTGTTTTAACAGGGACTTTAAAAGCAATCTATATCTACTGTAACATATAGGATTGTAATGTGGTGCAACTCTAACGTTCGATTCTCTCTTTATAATTTATTCGCTAAGGATTTCGTGGCACGTTTTTGTTCGATCGGAATCAGCATCGTAAACACCTTGTTTAGTGGTCTTGTAGCGCTGCAATCAATTGTTGCGATGATAGCTGACTTATTAAATGAAATCATTCATACTTCAATTAATTTACGTAATATATATTTTGCATATCTTAAATTTCAAGTAGCCTGAGTGTATAGATAAATAGATGTGTAGTAAGTATGGTATCCTAAAACCCAAAGTATAATTTTATTAGCAACAAATTGTATAGTAACGCCATATAAACCTTTCCAAAAGGTACAAATTTACAAAAATATATAAGACTTTTGTGAAGGTATCATAAATTTTAGGAAAATAATAACTAAAACATTTGATTAGTTTTTAGACTAATCTGCGTATATACCTATGTGATCCAAAAACATCTACATATACGTCTTTTTTTTCTCTACTAAACTACAATAATAGTCATTTTAATTTTGTTCCCCTCACCCGGATTCTATTTTGTCGTTTTGAATAGAATTTTGAATTTTCATTTTGAAGATATTAAGCCAATTTTGCATATGATAACTAATAGATAATTATTTTTATTTAACACCTAAATATTTTATAGCAAACACAACTAATATTCGATTTCAAATCAAGTTTTTTCCTGCCGCTTCGCTTGCATTATCACTTTAATAAACATTGTATATAATCTTTTACCCTCAGCAATTTTTCTTCATATCTGTGTAAAATCTTACACGCAATATACTTAAGAAGGTTTTAAATTATATCTTCACTTATTTTGGGCCAATAATATGTAGGTACCTAAGTTGTTACCGATGTACCTAATGCATAAATACGTCATCGAAGAGGGCTTCATATGCTCTGCAAGCTCTTGGAAATAATCAAGATTATCAGTTATATTGAAATATTAGGACCAAATTCTGGACCAAAACCAATATTTGTAGCGAGTTAAACACATGATAAATTGAGCTAAAGGTAGTGGTGATAAAGTCTCACAAAATGTCAACAAATTGTTTTTCAAGTACGAACTAATATAATAATATCCTCATTATAATGATGAGTAGGTATATTGTATACCTAAACTCTTTATAATTACAGTAAGAGATAGGCATGAGTGAAAAGACACTTATTTTAGCTAATGGAATTCTAAAAATATTCAAGTCTCCTTCTGAGGATTTCTGTTTCATAATTCGGTGCTAATTCGATAAAATTTCATTACCTATTTATTCTAACTCTTATTCTTTTATTCCATTATGTCCCACGAAAGACGGCCAAGATAAAGAAGTAAAAATGTTCCTGAATTGCAAAGATAAGTCCTTTTTTGTTGTTAAAATGTCCCACCTTAATTATATTGAGGACGTTTTGTAAACGTAAAAATTTTTAGTTTACAATCCTAAAACGCGCCACGTTCCGAAGCAATTGCTTACTACTGATTCTTTTTTGGAAAATAGTTTTTTTTATAGACAGAGCCTAGATAGTTTCTATAACTTGTTTATAAAATATATAAATTCGACTTTATTAAGTTAGTGTATGGAACTAACTTGTAGTACCTAGGTACACTTATTGAAAAAGTAATATTGTCTAATGAGATAGATATCTAATATCATTAACATTGTTTATATTAATATGTGGGTATAGCCGAGGAGTGTAGCGTAGTATGCATCGTTCGTGAGGCCCACAGTCCAGAAGCATTGGTTCCGAGAACCCTTTAATTGCATCCATTCCGGCGCAGATCGAACGTTTAAAATCGATTTTTTTATTCGATTTATTTCATGTGAGCCCGAGTTGGGATCGTGTTTTTGTTGTGCGATAGTGAACGTTGTGTATATGCAAATTTTACACGCATCTACTGAAACTTCTCAATTAATTAAAGATAGAGAGAGGAGCTTAAAATTCAAAGTCGAGCTTTTAAAATTCAAAGTCAACACGAGCCCACGTGTTGACGAGCCCGTTGAATGAGTGGTTTGGGTGTTGACTTTTAACTTCTAGGGTACCCGGATTCGATTTCCGGCTGGGTCAACTTTGGGAATTAATTTTTCAAAATTGGCTCTGGTCTGAATCTGAAAAGTAGTTGCAGTGCACACTGCGTTTCGCAGTCATTTGGGCAGCCCCTCTGGCGGCAGTAGCTACACCTTTACAATAGACCTCCGTGAAATAGCGGCACGTGTGCTGTTGTGTTTCGGTGAGTGAGTAAGGGATGCCAGAGCTCATTTCCCTAACCCTTCCCAATCCCTCATCCTTAATCCTACTGATGTAGTCGGCAGCGCACTTGCAGCGTCTGTAGCGTTACTTGTGTTATACCTAGGCGACGGTAGCCACTTACCATGAAGTGGACCGTCAGTCTGTCTGCCGAGCTTGATATAAAAAATTTAAAAAAATACCAAAATAAAATTATATTTTATCTGATTTTATGTTTTTTTTTGCCTCTACACTGCTAAATAGGCCACTACAGAATAGTATTGGTAGGCCAAACTGTGATCCATGATCATAAACTGGGCCACCCGTCTGAGGGCAGTAAACCGTGAGTGGTCACTGCGACGACGGTTACACCCAAATTACAACCGCGAAACGAAATGTGGTCTGTCACTATTAAAATCACAACAATATATATTTTTAAATCACTACTTTCTACATGCTGATTTCAATTTTCAAATAAATTTAATTAGTTAGTTAAGCTAAAATAATGAGACTTGGCTTGAAAATATCTTTTTACCAAACTAAACAAACTCTACATCGATCCATATCTTTAAAGAACGACTTGAAAGAATTTCATAAAAGAATTCAATGCGTTTGTGTAAACAATTATTTTAATTGGAAGAATAAAGTGTATTCCAATAAGCGAAATTGTCGCGATCCTAGCATACATTCGAGCAGGCTGCGCGTGTCTTCACACCTCGCGGACTCGCAAACGATGAAAGAAAATACTATTTACATAATCCTCCAGTTCATACATTAAAGTAAAGCACATACGACTCAAATTTGCTTGCACTCCTTTAACTAAATCGATGACTTAAAATCAGATAACTTGGAAATTTCTAGATCAACACTTGACTATAATTTGGATAGAACAAAATAAGGGAATACAAAATTGCAGTTATTTTAATGAGAAATAAATGGAGGTTATTTTATTAACAACTTTTAACTGTGACAAAGAAAAATCTATAATTCTATACTGATATTATAAAGAAGTAAAGATTGTGTGTATGTTGGTTTGTTTGTATGTAGGAGGTAATCTTCAAAATTACTCATCCGATTTAAAAAAAAATCTACCGATTTAAAAAAACGGGACAAGTGCGAGTTGAACTCACGTGAAGAGGGTTCCGTACGATGTTACCTATCCGCACAATATTGAGTGATTTACCATGTTATTTTAATATCATGGACTTCTTATAGGTTTTCCTATAATCTATAAGTAAAAAACTAAATTTTGTATTTTTTTATTCAGAATTTTAGGTTCAGTAGTTTCGGAGATAGGGGAGGGGGATGGTCAATTTTCGTATATTTTCTTGAATAACTTGAAAACTATTTATTTTAAAATTACAAAAAAATACATTTAAAATCTTCACAACAAGACTTTCCATTTCATGCAGTTTTAAAAAAAAAATCTTATAAAAAATGACCTCCCATAATACAGATTTCATCTATTCACGTCACACCTCTGCGTTTGGGTCACAAAAATTTATATATGTACCAAATTTCAACTTAATAGGTCTAGTAGTCCGAGATAATTGACTGTGAGCGACGGACAGACGGACACACGAGTGATCCTATAAGGGTTCCGTTTTTTATTCGGACGTACGGAACCCTAAAAAAAACCTAAAAGATATGACGCATGACAAAATCTTTTATTAGCGAGCACCAGCTAGTTATTTACAAACCCTTAAATCTGTTCAACCGTTTATGACTATAGTTCATAATTTGCTAGGAGACGTAAATCATAGCAATTTCCTTTGCCAGGGACAGCTACAAGAACTTTAATATAATATGTAAAGTTCGGCAGGCAGGCTGACGGTCCACTGTATGGTGTGGCTAACGTCGCCTATTATCACAAGTGGCAGGGCAAACTGCGTTTAGTGCGTTTGCAGTCATTTGGGCAGCCCATCTAATCACAGTAGGTAAATATGTGCTGCTGTATTGTGAGTGAGTAAGGGATGCCAGAGCCCATTACCCAATCCCTTATCTCTAATCCTACTATGGTCTGCATCGCACTCGCAGCACCTGTGGAGTTACTTGTGTTATAAGCGACGGTAGCCACCTACCATCATTAAAAAAACCTTCGACCTTGAATTAAAAAAAACACAAACTAAGCAACGCCTCGGAGGCTGCCAGTACATTGCCGACCTTAATATGATAAAGCTATACGGGATGGAGAATTTACTCTGGAATCTCTTACTGGCTCTTACAACAGCACTGAACAGAAAGATCATAGGTGTGTACTGTAAGAGAGTGGCTACTGCCGCCAGATGGTCTGCCCAATGACTGCGAAACGCAATGTACGCTGCTTCTCTAACTTTTACCAAACCCAGGTCATTGCACCTTGTAATAGTAATACCATACCAACATCTGCCTTCGTCGGTTAATTATGGAGCACTTGATTTCTTTGAATACTTTCAAACTCTTTTAAACTTAAGCATTCTAAAATGTTATTTAAGTTAGACTTGATCCTAAAACCGCTATTATTGGTGAACGGCTTAGCCTGCACTTAATTTAAAATTTTCTACTCTGTTTAATTATTCTTTGTAACATTAGAGCGAAAAGGACAACTATATCATTAGTTGTTTTAAATCAAAAGGAGTGAGCGAGTCAGGTGCACCGACCGCTCGTCTCGAAAGCAAGGTGCAAGTAACAAAATCGATCAGGTGTATTTGTTTAAACAAGGTGCTCCATTAATGTCTCAAGGACTGTCATAAAATTAATAATTCTTCGTTACAACCCTCAAACATTTATTGACACGGAAGAATTAAAACCATTTATGTTTTCTTAATAGCTGCTGCTACATTAATGATGGCTGTAATTGCAAATGTACGATTAATCACAACAACATATTTCCAACAACATTCTTCATCGATTTATTTTAAACTTATGTCCCTTGTATTTCTGAAGAAATTTTTGCAAATTTTATTTGTATTAAAACGATAAAAATAAAAACCGTAGCCTATAACACAAACAACGCCACAGGTGCTGCCGAAGGAATAGGGCAATGGGATAGGGATGGCAAAATCAGGGCCATGGGCTTCCATCCCTCACTCCGCACGATCCCTCCGGGGCTCCGCGTCCGAACGAATGGATGGGGTCCGGATTCCGGTGGGGAGGCACTTCAAGTACGTCGGCCTAACGCTAGAGCCCCGTTGGAGTTTCGAGGAGCATTTCAAGTTTCTCGCTCCACGGTTGACTACAGTCGCAGCTGCACTCGGACGACTCCTCCCGAATCAGGGAGGACCGAATTCGGCTTGTCGTCGACTTCACCACGGGGTGGTAAGATCGATGGCACTTTACGGAGCCCCGGTCTGGGCGGAGTGTCTCACTCCTCGCACTCGGGTCCTCCTGCGGAAGCCTCAAAAGGTCCTGGCGATCCGGGCTGTGCGTGCCTACCGCACGGTCGGATCAGATCGGAGTTGTTGCCCAGGTAGAGCCCGGTCCATCCCGGTCTTGAAGGGCAAGAAGACACCGGAGAGTTTTAGTGGTTAGTGCCAGTGCCGCTATGACCTAGCATAGCGTGGAGCATTGGTGACCACCACATACCCCCTTTTTTTCCGAGGAGAAATCACATTTACGGATACACTACCGCTGGCTAGACGATAGTGGTATGTGGGACTCACGCAGTCCTTTAGGGACTGGCAATACCGACTAAAACTCCCCGGTGACTCCTTGAAGCCCTTGTATGAGTTGGACCGGGTTCTGCCGAGGCAACTACTCCGATCCAACTCTGGGCAGCTCAGCCAGTTGGCCAAGCTAACGCCAAGAAGGGGCACCAAGAAGGGTATTGCCCGGGGCACCGAGACGAGGGGACCTTTCGAATACGCAAATAGCGGCCAAAAAAAAAAAAAGGCTATGCGCGCAGGTCCTTGGCATTTGAAGGAGGGCGTCGTGCGCTCGTCTTCGCCTGCCCACTCGTCTACGTCAGGAGCGGCTTAAACAAGACACTGTCTATATAACAGCATGGATTCCAGAAACTATTCCCCTATTACTATCTTGTAACGCTTTATTATAATTCTTTTTGTTTTGCTGGATCGATTACGTGACTACGATTTTCCTGGGGTTGTAGAGAGGCACCCCAGTATTCCACCTCCAACCCCATATAAAAATCAAGTTTTTCATATAAAAATCGAAAGAAAAGGATGGCGTTGTCTGGGCTACCTTTAGGTACATGCATAATTAAAATCTATTTCATTAATGTCTGTAAATTTTTTAATCTACAGACAATTAAACTAGACAAATTCAATGTCATTTTAATTTAATTTTAAATTATGTTACCTTTTACAATTAACAAAATAATAATCATAAATATTCATAAATATTAATGTCAGTAATGACACGTTTTTCTAAATAGACGAGCGAGGTCAACTACAAGTAGTAGGTACGAGTAGGTCGCGTAACACTACTTAGTGATTTCCGTTTCTTTGTCTGAATAAATGCACTTTTATATTTTAATCGAAGTAACGGTTTCGAATTTCATTAAAGCTTACACTTCTAAATATTATCCGATTTCGTACTGATTAGAAGTAATGATCCTGGTGAAAGAAAACGTCACGCTGAAACTCGTATCTACTACAAGACTAGGATGTTCGCAGACACTTGAAGTTACAGTGAGCTTACAATACAGAATATAACAGAGCTGAACTCGGCCACGCTTCGCTGCGGCGTGCACGTAGGGCGCACGCGCTACCTACTGGACGCTTTACAGCGTAAATACTGAAGTATTTACAAAAGCTAAAAGACAAACAAGAGATATATGACAGTAAGTGATCAGGTGTGAGCTGGAGACGCGTGCTCAGCTCAGGCGCAGTGTCGACATATAATCTCGCAGTTGACATCCTGTCCCGACACGTAATATCACTGGTATCAAGTTGCACCGTATAAAAACTGCTTGCCTGCTTTGTAATTACAAATACTTGACCTTTTTTTAAAATATCATTTTAAAAAACGATAAAAAATGATTCCTGCCAATACATTAGTCCCTGTTTTTAATTCAATTAAAAATGTTTACTTCAGGAAGCTAGTTAATTCTTATGGTGTCGGCAGACCCCCTGTGTATTGCTTGTGTTTAGATGTGTCGGTAACTTTCTTCAAGCGGTCTGTCCACCTACTTGCCACAACTTATCATGAAAGTTACACTTATATTAAAAGTCGGCAGGCCAGACTGATGGTTCACTTGATAGAAGGTGGCTATAACACCAGAAACGCCTTATGTGCTGCAAATGATCTGTCGACCTTAGTAAGGTAATGGTTAGGGGATTAGGAGGGTATACTGAAATGTGCTCTGGCATTCCTTACTCACTCACCGAAGAATAAAATCACACATGCTACTATATTCCTCAAAAAGTAGTTATTAAGTACTATTTCACTTATTAGACATTTGATTTGGCATTTGACCCGAAATGTGTATTTTTTAATCTTTCAGTCCCTGTATATTTTCGTTAATTAAGTATTTCAACACAATTCTTTTTTAATTATTTTGTTCATAACAATGTTTTAACGAACTTTTATTTTCCATTATTTGTTAATAACAAAGTTGAGCGTGTTTTCTGCGGTACTTACGTGTGTGACGCCTGTATATTTTCTTTAATTGCCTCAACGGGCTATAAATATTTAAAATAATTATTGAAGGTATTAATTACGTTAGACCCACAACCCCTCAACATAATTCTAATGAGGTTTCCGCCTCGTAGCCCTAATGGGGATCGACAACTCATGCAATGGTCAGCTTGGATTATATTCAACATCTCCTAATCCGTTAGTCGTGCAAGCATTGCAATCTTTAATGCACCTGTATTTATTTATAAAAACAGTATGAGTTGAATTTATTCATACAAGTAATGTTTTAATTATTATTTCAGTGGATACATTATGGAGTCGAATTGGAGACAATCCATTTTAAACCAGAATCAACTATGTTAGTCTAAATCCATAATAATACCTATTATTAATGTGAAAGTAATTCTGTCTGTCTGTTTACTTTTCACGCCTTAACTACTCATCATGAAATTTATCATTTATAACTACTTATCATGAAATTTTGCATAGACATTGTCAGGGATACAGAAAGGACATAGGGTACAATTCATCCCGAAAAAAGTGCTGTTCGCTAGGGAAAAAATCCAACGACTGGCAAAACTTTTTGCCTGGCAGCTAAAAGATTGGATAACATTTTTTTAATACAGTTGTTCAAAAAGTGGCGTATTGCAGGGATGTATAGCGTTCGGGATGTGGGCTATTACATACTCGTGCTTTTTTTTACCTTTCCCGAACTCGTGCGTTCTCTTTCCCAACTTTCAAAATAATGTCTATTAAAAAGAAATACCAACCATGAAGTTTTTACTAAAAAAAATTCATAGAAGTTTTTATGATTCATGCAAATACGTATATTTCTAAAAAGAAGCTACTAATTTGTTTCAATATCAGATTTAATGATTTGATTGAATGAGTTAGGTTAGGTTTCATTTCATTTCATCTCATTAAATTTCATTTTCATTTCATATCAATAAAAAAATTCTACTGAACCCTTGGCTGTGGGCATAGCTTCCTTTGCCTACCAGAATGGGTGAAGAAAAAAAATCTCTGCTTATATTCTACGGTTGGCGCCATTTTCCAGAAATTTTCTTTGCGAGTTTAGTTGTTTGTTTTATCAAATTGCTTCATTTTTTCGCAACTGTATTAAAAATAGTCGTTCAGTACACGTGCGGAACCGTCATTGCAACTTGTTCCGACTGTCAACCCTCGCCTTCGGCTGCGCCTCGGCTCGGGTAGACATTTGTCGGAACTCTTTGCAATGACAGCCTTTAATGAAATATACTATTGCTCATTAGTACGTAGGGGAGAGTCTGTTATTTTGGACCATTTTTAAAAAAATGAGGTTTTGAAATGCTTTTTTGAAAATAGCACAGACAACAGCTGTATTAAATGAAACTATATTTATTTGGCTTCATATATAATTAATAAAAATCAACATAATTATAGCAACACTTAAGATAATTATCATTTTATGAGATCAGATATTTGTTTCAATTTAACCAACCGGTAGGATTAATTGGACCACGTGGTTGGTAATTTGGACTTAGAGAAAACTTACCTATAAAACTAAACAAAAACACTTTTGAGAAAAATATCTCTCGTACTACAAACAACAACGATAGAAAATCTAACTTTGACTAAAAAGACTTAAAAAAATCCAGTCAAAATTCTGAATAAGTTTGAAAAAGATTAATTCAGACAATCATCACAAACATCGGGGTTGGTGGTGCAAGTGTCATGATTCCAGTTATGGCAACGCACACATTGTATCTAATCCACTTTGGTACCATGAAGGCGTAATACCAGGCCTTCCCAGCCATTTCCTTTGCTCTATTGAAGTAGTGTTTCAGTCCATTTTTCTCGGCAATTTGGTAAGCAAGTCTCCTAACATCTGTGATAGTTAACCCAAACATGTGTTATTCCTCCAAAAATAATTTGTTCTCCTGTTCTCTACTAGAACATTTTCAAATTTGCTGCCAAATACCGTTGGTCTTCCGTTATTAATTTCAACACGTTCTTCTGAATAACTTTTATCTAAATGTCTTTTTAATGTTGATTTAGGAATCTTGTGTAATCGTGCACACTCGTTCAAACTAATTACTGAATTCTTATAATCATGTATAGCGTTTTGTAGATCTTCTACTTGCCATTTAAAATATTTTTGTTCAGTCATCCGTACCAAACAAGAAAAAGTTCGATAAATTGGACCAGTCCATTATAACCGACCATTTGTGGTCCATTTAAGCAAACTGTTTACTTGCATAAAAAAACGAATTTGACAGGAACATAACCTATCTAAGCCGGCTAATGTTTATCACCAGTTAATTGTTAATTAATAATGAATCTCAATTAAAAATATAATTATAGGCAGCTTACCTTTGCATTAATTACACCACTAGCAAAGAACACCAAAATTTACATTAAAAACAATGAAATTTGTTTTTCGTTAATGACAACTAGCCGCGCCGTTTTATGAGAAATCCAAAATGGCCGATGTGTAGTGAAGTTAGTTGATTGTCGTTTGGCGTTGCCAATTATAAAATCAATAAACTACTAAACTGTTATTTGATGGTGGTCCAACTTAACGAATGGTCCAATATCCCAAACTTTCCCCTATATTTCGTCCGTGTTATATTTTTTATTTTTAACACGGACGAAATTGCCGGCACCAGCTAGTATTTAATCTAATATCTAATTCTCTCAGCAGACATGAACATTCTTGGGATTCACCTCAATTCTTCACTTCAGGAACCACTCACCGAGAGCGGTCACAGCGGTTTGGTTTGAGCCAGCGAGTTAAGAAACCTCGGTGTTGGGAGAACCCCATTCGTGCGGGAAATGTCGTTGGTGTGGAGGGAGTAGAAAATTGGAGAGATAACTGAACCCTGAGGAACACCTGCTCTTAGGAGGCGAGGGGTGAGAGAGTGCCGTATTACATCCGTATTATAAGTACAAACCTTGTCGAAGGCCTTCGCCACATCGAAGAAAACGGCACCGGTGCCAATTGGACGTGGACTTTTCCTAAACCCTATGAGGATGTTTTCAGTTAGTCGATGCACTTATTGGATGCACAAGTATACGTACTTGATAATAAAGTACATTTATAGATACTTATTCCATAAATAAAAACGTAAAATAAAACTTTCTTCTTCTTTCTAACTTCTTTTTAGGTAATACTGAAAAAACAAAAACGATTTTGTACGAATTACTTAACTACCCGCATAAATACAGTTAAATTGTTAATACAATGTTCAACAACAACACATTCTGCTCTCAGAATAGGTAATTAGTCTGATGAAGAGGGCACGTGGCACACATACACACACACTCACGCCCAAATAAACACACACACACATAAACAGGGAAGACAGCTGAGTTCCAAACAACCGCAAAACTTTTCTGCTCGAATGCTTACAGACTAACTGAGGGCCAATTAAAATATGTTTAACGACATTAGAGTTTCTTATTAAAAAAAAAAAAAAAAAAAATACGGTACACCTTGAAAATTTGTGGCAACCATTCGAGTGTAAGTGATTTAGTGAAGTGGCAACAAAAAAAATGGTGTCTACTTACTTGATATTAAAAACGAAAGTAAGTTCAATGCTTGGATTGGATTGAGTTTTTAAAGTGATTCTTTTTAATCTTTATTTTTTCTCTTTATCCAAAACTGTTGCAATAAATGTAACAGCACTTGCTTTAAGCTTATACATTGCTTTAATTGTGCTAAAAAATGTTTTTTTTTATGGTTCCGTTCGTCCGAATAAAAAAACGGAACCCTAATTAAAGGATCACTCGTGTGTCCGTCTGTCCGACCATTCCCCCCCTTATCTTCGAAACTACTGAACCTAAAATTTTGAAAAACATGCAAAAATTAGTTTTCTACTTATAGATTATAGGAAAACCTAAGTCCATAATATTAAAATAAAATGGTAAATCACTCCATATTGTGCGGATAGGTAACATCGTACGGAACCCTCTTCACGCAAGTTCAACTCGCACTTGTCCCGTTTTTTATTTTTATTAAAGACTAGCTGAACTAGGCCACGCTTCGCTGCGACCCATACGGCGCCGGCGGCATGAGCATGGGGCGCGCGGTACTGGACACTGCTTATATATAATACTATTTATCGTGGCGTGATGTTATATAGCCTACAGCCTTCCTCGATAAATGGACTATTCAAAACAAAAAGAATTTTTCAATTCGAACCAGTAGTTTCTGAGATTAGCGCGTTCAAACAAACAAACTCTTCAACTTTATAATATTAGTATAGATGGGTTTGCTCTTGGCCAGCATCTATCCGTGTAGGAAAGATGAGGCCGACGATGGAGCGAGCTCACCCAGAAAATGCCTATTCACTCGAACATTGAAAAGATTTGGGTTGTATGAGCTCCGAAATACAGACGTCGGCAGGGAATTCCAATCCTTATCAGTGCGCATTATATAAGAGACTTTAAAGCGCTTGGTCCGAATTAAAAGGATTTCGACAAGGTGAGAATGGTAACCAGCCGTACGTCTGCATGTCCGATAGAAGAAAGCAGAAGGCGGCATGATCTCATGCAGCTCTCGAGCATACTCTCCGAAGTACATCTTATAGAATAAACACTGACAGGCAATTTTGCGTCTATTTGCCAGACTCTGCAGCAGTTTTTGTTATCCACGTTGAGTACAAACTATTCCCTTTCTATAACCTTAAATAACATCAAGTGTACGTTGTATTGTACTTAATTAAAGGATGACAAGCTCATTGCCTTATATAGATCTCTTCCTTACCCTTTGTCTTGTCAAGGTCGGCAACGTATTTGTACCCCCTGTGGCGATGATGTTTATAGGCGAAGGTTATAGGACCTACTATAGTGGACAAAGTTTGGGCCAAAAAATTTTGTTACATTTATATACTTATTAAATTAATTGTAAAAAGTACAATCCAAATAGGTAACTACGTTACAATTAATCTATAATATAAAGTTGCTGTACACCTCTGTATGTTTCTCCACTTTGGTAGTTTTTTTTTTCTTATGTTAATGTCGGCAGACAGGCTGACGGTCCACTTGATGGTAGGTGGCTACTGTCGCCTATAACACAAGCAACGCCAAAGCCGCTGCAGGTGTGCTGCTGACTGCAGTAGGATTAAGGATAAGGGATTAGGAGTGGATAAGGAAATAGGCTCTGGCGTCCCTTACTCACTCACCGAAACACAACAGCACACGTGCTGTTATGTCACGGTGGTCTTCTGTAAGGGGGTGATTACTGTCGCCAGACGGGCTGCCCAAATGACAGCGAAAACGCAGTGTACCCTGCCTTTAATCCAAATCTAGACCAGAGCCTAATTTGAAAAGTTGATTTTTCAAAGTTGACCCTGCCGGGAATCGAACCTGGGAACTCTAAAACAGAGCGTTAAAGCAAGCACCGTAACCTCCAACGGGCTCGTCACCTAGATCCAATGATTGGTTTAGGTGCTTCTAAACCAATCATTGGATTTTGATGCGGTTTTCATTAACGAAAAGACCGATTAGCGAGGAGGGTTTGTCTACATAATTTGAAGAAAAAAAAATCCATCCTTGCGAAGTAGAGGCAAGTCGCTAATTATAAGAATAATAATTATTATATGTATTTAAATAATATATGTAATGACTTTTCGGCAAATATGTGACATCGACCGTGACATAAATTTGATTTTATCTTTTTTATGTAAATGTAGAGACAGGTCGTTATCAGGTCTTCATAGTAAGAGGTTTTATGGTGGGTCTGCTGTGATGGGGTTGGTTATGTGAAGTGGGTTGTCCAGTTTATAAGTTTTTAATGTTGAAGTCTACAGGGAGGAAAACGGGTCTATTCACTGGCATGTGGCCACAGTCGCATATTGCCATATAGGCGGTGCAAGTGCCATGTCGACCTTTAGAGGATAGGGGTAGAGGATAGGGATAAGATAGGGAACAAAATAAGAAATAGGATAGGGAAAAGAAATAGGGGCAGGGTTCTGGTATTCCTTACTGAGTTTCCCTGTCATTTGGCCAGCATATGTGACGGCAGTAACCATCCCCGTACTGATGAAGACCACCTCGAAATAATAGCATGTATGCTGTTGTGTTTCTGTTAAAGCCCATTTCCCTATCCTTTCTTAATCTCTTATCTTACCTATGGTCGGCAACGCACTTGCAGCATCTGTGGCGGTGTTTTATAGACGACGGTTTCTAATTCCTTATCATTAATCCTAATACAGACAGCAGCGCACTTCCAGTACCCGTGATGCTGCTTGTGTTGTAGACGATGGTAACCACCTACCATCAAGGTCCCCTTGATGGTAGTCTGTCTGACGATCTTTACAAAAAAAAATAGCTTAAGGCTCCAGCCGCAAAACTCGTCCCGCACTGAACTGACGGTACTGCTGAGGGGGAGTCGCTACTTGCAAATCTCGGAAATATCTATTTAAAAATTAAATAAAGTAGAATTCAAATTTTTCTTTTGATGAGACTTCAGATTTATTTTAAGAATTAGCTATTTAAAATATTGATTATTAAGCAAATCGCACGGTTACAACATCGATATTAGACCGCAAATTAATAAAAAAAATTATATATATAATTAAATATAATTTAAAAAATAATTATGATGATCCCCTTTCATACATCCTGCAGATGATTTAAGTATTTTTTAAATTATAATTATTATGATAATTTAAAAGGAAAACGGTTACAAATAAGTGGATTTTTTTATCATTTTTTTATCATTAGTGCATTTTTTTATAGGGGCTGGCGTCGCCTTAAGGGCACCGAGCTGTGAGATCAGTTTAAAAAAACCTGATGGTTGGCACAAACTTTCCCTTAGATAGCTTATTACAATTTTAGCGTGTCGGATTTACGACCCGACCTTAACAGTCGTTAAACACAACTTGTTTAATTGCTTATACATAATTAAGAAACGCGTCTCCAATTTCCATTAAATACTCTTCAGTTTTTTTGAATAAGATAAAGTTTTGTATACAGTAAGCTCTATCATTAACAGCGTAATAAACGACTTTGGGGACCAGTTTCATCACACTTTAGAATCAAAGAATTCTGTTCTCAGAAACACTCCTATTAGATAACGGATCAAAGATCATTTAAATTAACAGACGCGTTTACCTGTCCGATGGAATCTAAAACAAATGTAGGAAGCGTCGATTCACAAATAAAATCTTAAAGCGACGCACCGAGTGGACAACCGAAATATAATGTAAGTTATAATCATCGTGATACCTTATTTACGTTCGCAGCTCATCATAATAAACAAAGGTCTTGGGGTATAGTGTGTCTGTAACTTAATAACGTTGCGTTTACACCTGCCGAAGCGCCCTCCCTCGCACATTAATATTATAATGTATGCGAAGAAAACGACCCCTAATGTATACAATATACGAACTGGTGTAATTATTATTTGGTGTAAACGTATCGGATATTAAGACGAATATTGGGGCAAACGTGCTTTTTGTGCAAGTAAAAGTATGCTAATTTCATGTTTGTAACGGTCACTTGAATGAAGGGTTCGGAACAGGTGAAAACGCGAATAACGAAGGCTTTCGAAGTTAAATTACGCATGTTTTGTTTTGATAATTTATTCCACATACACAAATGTAAATAATGCTAATTGAATCGCTAAGTGTGCTAAGCGCAAACTCTATTGCTATCTATTTATTTTTATTTTTTCAAATAATCATTGAACTCAGTTTTTTTGGATGAAAAATTGAACATCCAGGCGGTTCGCTAGTTATAAAGCTTTATACATAGTAGAGAAAAACTTTTCTTAATTTTTTGTTTAGTACTTTGTTTGTTATTTAGTCGTTAATAAACATTAATCTTACACGATAAGCCACCGGCCATTACAACTCAATATAAAGACAAATCAAGACGAAGATATGTATGTCCATTAACTCACAGCATTCGAATTACTGAAAATCGTCAATAGATGGTGCTATAAAATATATAAAAAACAAATGGTAAAAGAAAAGAAAAAATTATAAAGAAATTAAAATAATAAAAAAATCAACTAATTTCACAATTTATGCTCATATTCCAACTGCTATTATTGCTATAATGATTGTAATAGCAAAGAAATGCTAGTATTTTATCTTTAGGTTATTTTAGAAACTAGTTGTTAGAACCAAATTTATATTTATATGTGGAAAGTTTAGGAATAATAAAATTATGTAAGTAAATAAGTAAGATAATAAGAGAAGATAAGTAGATAGATAAGTAAATTTCTTAACATTTCAACTTGAAACTTTAACCTGAACCCTTAAATTTACTGTTACATCTATATCTACAAATATATTAAAATAAAGTCATCGTCTGTCTCTGTTTGTTTCTCCGCTAACTTCTTCAACCACCCAAAGGATTTTGATACGGTTTTCTCTAATAGAAAGAGTGATAGAATAGAATAGAATAGAATAGAATAGAATAGAATAGAATAGAATAGAATAGAATAGAATAGAATAGAATAGAATAGAATAGAATAGAATAGAATAGAATAGAATAGAATAGAATAGAATAGAATAGAATAGAATAGAATAGAATAGAATAGAATAGAATAGAATAGAATAGAATAGAATAGAATAGAATAGAATAGAATAGAATAGAAGAGCGAAAAAGTTGTGTGTATACATATAATTTGCAAAAAAATAAATAAATAGGGTTTGCTAGAGTGTAATAAAAATTAATTGATCACTTAACATTATCTATACATATAATAAAATCGTAAAGGAGCCGTGTCTGTACATTAAATATTTTTTCAAAATAACAATTTGTACACGTTGTACTTATGTTCTCGAGGTCAAAAAAATAGTTTTTAGAATTTTTGTCTGTTTATCTGTTTGTCTATGTGTTTGTGCCGCTAATCTCAGAAACGACTTAACCAATTTGATTGCGGTTTTCACTGATGTATTGTAGCAAGCTTTCCGTAACATCTAGTGTTTACTTCATTCCAATCGGTTTACAAACAGAAAAATTATGCGCTATGCCGAATACCAGGTGTACGAAATTGCGAGCTCACCTAGTTCAAAATAAAATTTCAAATTGTCATCTAATATTCCGTTAATATGTTATTCTATTCATTTTTAAGATTAAATATTTTCTTTATTTGTGAGGGCAAAAAAATTGTTTTATGGATTGCACAGGCAGATTTTAAGTCTATAATATTGCAATATAAAGAGTAGTTCACACTTGATTGATCCGGGACGCCGACCGCCTCACGCGCGCAGCGCATCCGTACGGCACTAACACACCAACTGATGGCCGGATCACGCGTCCTATTGTACGCTCCACTGACGTATATTGTTCACTGACTCTTTAGGGTTATACTTTCACAAGCTCCAATTTGGATAATCATATTTGGACATCATAGTGAGTAATAACACTTAAATAAATTAATGTTGTCAATATATGACTTACTGATGGAAGTCGGTAAGATTAGAACTACATACATATATTTAAAATAGAAAATCTCAAAATATTCCCAGTTTCCCAGTTCCACATGAAATTGCTGACAAGGAAATGAGATTGGACTCTGCTTTTATTATTTTTGGTTTGGTGTTAAGGGCTTAAAGTCTTAAGGTCTTAAGATCACTATAGGCCACTAGCGATCGCGGAATGCACAGTGCGATATGACTCTCGAATAGTTTGACAAAAGATGAAGTGATATTGATGGACTCTACAATTTATTTGCAGTTATTAGATAGATAGAATTTATTAGATAAAATTTTAATGGTAATAGTAATAGTAATAGCAACAGCAATTGTAATTATTTATTTAAACAACAAAATTAACACCAACATTCGAAACAGATAGATTTAAACATCACCTCAATTATTGGTGTAAAATGACACCTCAGAAAGGCTACAATAGCCAATTTAGACAGATTGAAAAGGTTAAATTAATCATAAAAATTACGTACAAATCATAAAATAAACATAATCTCAAATTGAAAAAAATACAATAAATACACCATAAATAATTACTTATCTTATTCATAATTTTTCTGATCCTAAAGAGATTTAATATAGTAACTTCATTATTTCCTGGAAATTGTAAAGTCAATTTCGCAAACTTTTTATAACAATCAAAAACGGCTCAATTAAAAAAAAAAATAGTTTTTTTTATGTCATTTTACAAACTATGATACGTACAAACACTCGAAAAACAACAAAATTCAAAAGCTAATGAAATGTGTCGTGACATTCGTCTGGCGCGGGGTCAGTGAGATAAGCCAAGGTAATTCCAAGATTGATTCCCGGATCAGGCGGATAGTCGCGGCCGCTCGAGTGTGGACGATCCCTTACTCACGACTCACTGCGCTCTATGACTTGGTGTCCTTACGGGATTTGTGAGGTTATTGTCGTGGACACTTTTAAATCAACTCTTGCTGATAGTAAACTATTCCTACATTTTGTTCAGAACATTTAGCTTCCGCTTTATTTATTACTTTAATTAAATACATAGCAAGTGGAACTAATAAGACATTAATGGAACTCGTTACCTTTGAAATAATATTATATAGACGACAATGTAATACTTACACAACGTCAATTGAAACAATTTAGCTTCAGATTTGATGTATGAGTTGATGACTTGAGTATATCTTTGTGTTCTATTGAGTACAATGGCGAGTGATAAGATGTTAGACTTTATGGGTACCCCAAGTTATTTTAATTACTGCACTGCTTACTATAGATAGATGCGGAGATCTTCCTAATTATTTGAATAAGGAACCGCTTCGCATGGTCTGGATGTTCTCTGTTGAGCTTTTAACAATTTTTTTTTGCCTGCTATCAAAAAATTCTTGTAACTCATTCGCATATCATTTGGTGTTTGTTGCGTTTCTAGACGATGGTAATATAGATACATGCACAATCACGTAGATCGCCCCCGGCTTCGCCCGTGGTGCAATTTTTATATACATAAACATTCCCCGTTTATCCATCTTTCCATTGGTCGAAACCGAATTAAAATCGGTTTACCCGTTCGAAAGTTATGGGCGTACATAGGTACATTTCGAAGATCCATTTTAAATTATATAGATAGATAATGTTTCATTGCATTACTATGTTTAGTTACTGTGGTGCTTCGTGTTTGTAACTTTTATTGGTGTAATCATAATAACTAAAAAATACAAACATTGGCAAATACGTGACCCCAAATATCCAGGAACAAATATTTTAACAAGTTATTTAATTAACAAAATGTGTGATGCTCTGGTAACGTCTTTGAAAAGATTCCTCTCTTGAAAAGATGCAAGTATTCCTCTCTGAATAGCTTATACGTACTAACATTAAGCAAGGAATTTGCCAGCTGTTTTTCTCCGGTGGACGTTAGTATCTAGTGATTTTTTAAATGTTAAGGTTGACACACAGGCTGAAGGTCCACTTGATAGTAGGCGGATACCGTCGCCTATAACACAGGCAACGCCACAGGTGCTGCAAGTGACCTGCCCACTACAGTATGATTAAGGTTAAGGGATTGGGAAGGGATAGGGAAATAGGCTCTGGCATCCCTTACTCACTTACCGAAACACAACAGCACACGTGCTGTTATTTCACGGTGGTCTTTTGTAAGGGGGTGGTTACTACCGCCAGACGAGCTGCCCAATTGACTGCGAAACTCAATATGCCCTACCAGATCCAAACCAGAGCCAAATTTGAAAGGTTCCCTTCCGGGAATCGAACCCGGGAACCCTAGAATAGAGAGTTAAGGCAAGCACTCTAACCACTCTTTCAACGGGCTCGTAAAAAAAATGTTAACCGCTTATCTACATATTACTATTATTCAATCATTGAAGTGCGTACGTGTGAAGAAATCCTTGTGGCTGCATTCCGCAACGGCGCACGATGCAAACTACGTACACTCGTAATTTAGCGAAGTGTGAAGTTCCGTCACATCGGGGGGTAACAGACGTGCATTCCCGACGGTAGGTGTAAGAACATTTGCACTCGAACGTTGTAAGTCTCGAATATTCTGCAGCGCTGGCACGAGCAATAAATCCGCCAGAGTGATGGCGCGCTTTTTGTCGTGCGACATTTTTTCCCGCGCTAGCCGCCCGTATATCACCTCGTACCTTGTCGTGACTTATGCTGCCCCGTCTCAAAAGTCTCCCGCTTAAAATACCGCAACATTTTTTTCGTAGAGCTACCCACTTTATATAAATTTAACATTTAAAAAAATGTATTAGAATTCCCCATTTGATTGTCGCATCCGGAAGTTTTCTGTGACCCATCTGCCAAGTGATCGAACCTTCTCAAGCGAAAACTTATACAAACTTACGACAGAACTTGGAATGATCAACCTCAAACTTTAATTGTGTACTAACACAACAATGGCTCCCTTAACCGGTCGCAGTTAAACCGCAAATAGGACTTTTAAGCGAGGACTATCGTTGCGATTCATTCCGTTTTATACTCTTATCCGATGTCCATTATTCTCAAATACGATTAAAATTGAATAGGTCCATATGTCCCCGACAGCGGCCCCGTTGCGTCACAATCACACGGGCGAGCGCATTTTCAATTTGCCGCGAGATAAGCTCACTTTTGGACTTTTTCTACGGGATGGCGGAATTGATCCGGGGACGAAGTGGCCCACGTAAGACGTGTAATTGGACGCTCAATTTCTTTATTTTCTTTAATATAATATATACTATTTGACTTAAGAACGTTAATTCTCCGTAATTTATTTTTTACTAGCGACCCGCCCCCGGCTTCGCCTGTGGTGCAATTTTTATATATATGAACATTCCCCGTTTATCCCTCTTTCCATTAGTGAAAACCGAATTAAAATCGGTCGTGACCAAGGGAAATGGGGATTCATTTTTATATAGAGAGATGTAAAGGTCGTCTGACAGGCTGACGGTCCACTCGATGGTAGGTTGTTTCCGTCGCCTATAAAACAATTAATACAACAGGAGCTGCAAGTGCGCTAGGATATAATCTCATGGTAGATTTAAGGATAAGAGATTAGGAAGGGATAGACTCTGGCATATTTTACTCACTCACCAAAACATTACAGCACACATGTTTTTATTTCATGGTGGTCTTCTGTAAGGCGATAGTTATTGCCACCAGACGGGCAGCCCAAAGGTCACACAATTTACTTGTCAATTCAGACTATAACACAAGTCGATTGGTAGAATGGCTAAGGTATATACTTACTTACTAAGGTATAATTTACATAGTTAACTCTGGCCGGGTATACAGGGTTTCGCCTCCTGTCCCTTTTATTGTTGTGTTGTTATCCCACAACACAAGCCTAATAGTATTGGTGCCACTTTGTGGGCCATACAATTGATGTGTTTAGCCTTGACGATTTATTAATTAATTATTTATATAAAGCAGTAGTTTGTTTTATTTTATTTTTTATGATATCATGGATTTTAGAAAGGAACTTTAATTTATATACGTAGGTACTTATGTATGAATTAATTTATATATGCAGGTATTCACTATTAAATGAAACCGTCATTAAATATCAATATTGATAATTTATTCACTTTTTGATTTAAAATACACAACTTCACAATGATTTTTTTATAAACTAAAAAGTTTTTAGGTACGGGATATCATTAGGCTCTTCTGCGGTGACCTCTAATTTACACTTTGAGTCTTACATGAATTTTCACTATTTTAATTTCATTTACAATTCATATGTACACATTTAAGATTTGAATTTACATTTTTGAATGAAACAAGAAATGAGAAATTTTGGATTAAAATTATTAACAAGTTATTCCGGCGAAAATTATATAATATCTAGCTAGATCTATACATATAATTTAAAAAAAACCTTTTTCCGCCTCTGTCTGTTGCTCCGCTAAATTCCTTTAAACCACCAAACCCATTTTGATACGGTTTTCACAAATGCAAATCGTGATAAACGTGAAAAATTTGTGTATTTTTAATATGTTTCCAATTTGCCTAGTAACGTAAGGCCGTTGTCTCAATGTGTATAAATCTCAGAGTCATGGAGTAATATATTACTTATACCAAGCCTTAGAATAGACATCTTCAAACTATAGAGAAACGCTACTTTTTGAATATTTGCTCAAAATGAGACTGATTTAATGTTATTAAATAACATTTTATTTCGGACTAGCTGAGCCCGCAACTTTGTGCGCGTGGTATTCTATAGCGCGTAACTTTTTTATTTGTAAACCAAATAACAAAATAATAAATGAAAACTGCATTCAAATCGGCTAAGCCGTTTTTGAGATTAACGTGCATAAACGCACAAACATTCTAAAAACAATTTGTTTGAACTCGGTAACATTAGTAGGTACCTACAACGTGCACATTTTTTTTTCATAATTAATCTACAGACATCGCTCTTTTATGATTTTATTATAAGTATAGATAAATTATCAATAGGATTTACTAATTTTAGTGCTTTAAGAAGTGTACTTCTAAAGACAAAATCATTTCTTGAGAATCGTTTGTCTCTTTCATACTAAGTAGAAATGATAGATATCATAGATACTTAAAACACCCACATAATCTCTTTTTCTTAAAAAAAAACTTAGCGTAGCAATAATTCCGTATTTCAAAGGTGTGTTCTGTAGATTTTATATAATTTATAAACAGCCATATACGCCGTCAACGCCAAACGAGAATTATCAATTATGTATTTTTAAAACTATTAAATTTTTCTTGTTTCATCCATAATATGTAAACAAAAATTTAATACAATTATTATTATGGCCACAAATTTTGCATAACAGAAATTAAATTTGCAACATTAAAAAAAATAACATGTGTCAGTTTGTAACTAACGATTATGATTCAATTCAGTGACCAGTTAAAATTAAAAACTATAATGATATCCACGAAATCAGTTCTTCACTATTATCTGCTATTATTTACAAGGTCGCAAGTTTTACATAAACTATTAGATAAGTTACTATTGCATTTCATTTTTTTATCAACTAGGCTAATTATAATAAATGTACAAAGAAGGAAAAAAGAAATCAATTTAAAAATTTGAACACATCAACCCTACTAACGAACCAATTAAGTTCAAATTAAATACAAAATGATAAAACAAATTTACAAAAAACATAATAATATTATATAACTTAATAAGATATGTACATAATACACAAATTTGTTTTCTTTTTCACAATACTTTACTTATTTTTTTTTTTAACATATAAATCAACTAAGCCGATTTCGTAATTAATCTTAAAACTAAATTTTATAATACTGTACAATTTCACTAGTTACTTTCATGTAAAACCCTAATAATTAATACTTTTAGGAAACTGATCACGGTACATAAAAGTCTTTCGTTAGATTTATCCATCATAAATTCAATTATTTAATGAATATTAAATATAGACATTTCCAAACCCCCCACACAGAGTTGAAAGATAATATATTTAATATTGTTTTTGTTAGAAAATCCAGATTTATTCTGTAAAGATTTGTAAATAATAAAATTATTTATTGTGCATAATTAGCATGTAAAACTTTGTAGTTATCGCGTGTAATATATACCGCACACTTTGTATACGATTGGATTGGATATGTTATTATCTGTATATTCGTACAAACCTCAATTCTGCTCAGCAGTCTTATAAATTATAAATTAAGGTGTGTCGAAGTCGAGTCTCGATTACAGTTAAATTATTACTGATTATGTCGACGAATGTGAGTGAAAACACAGAATTATTTTGTGCTTGGTTTTCCTTCGAAGGTCTCGGACCGTGATGCATGTCTCGTCAGAACGGGAGTCAATGTTGTACCATTGGCTTATCACGTGTACTCACTCCTCCAACCAGTCTGCAATGAAAAGTTTTAAAACTATTAGAGAGAATATTTGCAAAGTATCGCTCAGACAGGGGCAGGACTGGAAATGCTTCAATATCCATTGCTTATTAGAACTCTGACTACCTCTTTACACCTTACTGAAATCATATCATAAATCGCATATCTGTCGCCAGGAATGTTTTGATATTTATTTATCAATAATTTTTTTTAGTATAGGTATTGTTCACGTAAAGCGATGTAGGTACTAACAAGTCGCTCGTATCCCATCTCTTTTGATTGCCTTTAGGTCCTTAGTACGTACATATACTTGTCGATACTTTTCGAAGCCACTTACAAAACTACCATCCACTACAAAATCCAATGATGGCTGTTTTTTATAATTTTTAATTGAAGCAAATAAAAGTGAAAAAACACTTTCAACAAATACTGATTCCAGGTACTACGAAGTTTAGTAGCTTACCATAGAATTTAGTTGTGCGAGGTGATGATGATGGTAGGGATTATGTGAAGTTGGTGGTGGCGCAAAACCCTGATGGGGCGCTCCGTACCAGTGCGACATGTGGGCAGCAGCTGGATGCACTAGACCCACTTGATGTTGACCTATAGACAAAAAAAAATTGTTGGTGTCATACCATAACTGTTCTTCAGCTGTAATGAAACAAATTAATAAAAAAGTATAAACAAAGAAACCTTTACAAACTTTTGAGGAATAATGAGGATTATCTCCATATAAAATTACTCCTACTAATTCCTACTAATTCACAATATTTTGTACCGCATGGGATCAATTTGCAGCTATTCAAGAATATCATATTTCAACGTGTACCTAGTTAAAATTCGATTCGGAATAAATGTAATATGAGCAAGAGCTCTGCGAGAAACTACTTAAATACCCCGTTAGTTAAACATAACGCTTGTATCACGAATTGTTAATTGGAGAGATATAGACAAAGGTAGTGCAATAAATTGTTCAGTAGCTAATATCAACTAATAATAGGGCCAATAGGCTAAAGTAGACAAACTTTACAGCCACTGACCATAAAATACAAGATGGTGTTAGTATTTTACATGATGAGAAATTGAATATCTACTTACATATACATAGGAACTACTGGCTTAAATATTTAGAAAAAAGACACTCATTTCGATGCAATCAAATAGTAACAAGCAGGGTTATAATCAGCGCATAGAATGAATTAGAAATGTTAAAACAAGATTACAGTATCAAGTTTAGCCACTCACCGAAGTCCATAGCTGAAGGGAAGGCGGAACCACCGAAACCTTTAGTAGCGTCCCCCAGAGGCTTGATCATGTCACCCATGACGCCGCCGAGAGCTAGCGCGCATGCTCCGCCACCACCCATACCCATTCCACCTTTTTTCTTCTTACTCTTACTGCTTAACTTGCGATTTCTCGTCTGAATACCTTCCTTCTTCATCGTTAACGGCCGGTTCACCTTAAACAAGGAGAAAATTAATTTTTTAAACTGAATTTACCAACACATTTCTGTGAATTTCTGTGTATATATGAATTATTGTCAGTTCTATTTGTTACTAATGAGTTTAAGAGCCCTTTTTTTTAAATTTGTTAGAAATTGGTTACATGCAGTAGGTAGATATTTCTTAGGTGGATACGTTTGAAGATTTTCGATGTCAAGTCTAAAAACGTGTGTATTAGCTGTCAATGTTGTATGCACTCCTTGGTCACAGTATAATAAAGAGTACTCCTTGGTATAGTTTAATTTTCAGTTCTGCAGTAAAACTGGCTGATCTCACCGAATGAGTGAACTTACTAAAAAAATTCTTGGTACTAATTTCTTTTACCTTAGCTATATAATCTGGATATAGAATCAATTGATTTGAAAAGTTAGTTAAAGAAAATACATTTATTCTTCATTTAATTTTATAGTGATTACAGTTTATGATGCAATTATTATTATTAGTTATTGAGACATCACAGCACAACATATGAGGCTAATAATCGTAACAGTTGAATCATACACCAAACCCTGCTCTTTATTGCCCTGACACGACATTAAACTGTATGAAAAAAGACCGCAGCACTAACTTAGAATGCTAATTGAGCAGAATAAAGAGAAGCCGAGGCCATAAACTACCACAATGGCGGTGTGCGAATATTCAGCTGTTTGGTGACCGACGCCGACATGCGTGAACCGTGCATACGGTGCATCCTAATTACAACTATGCACTTCTTATTTGTGTACATTCGCTGGGAACCAAGGTTGAGGTGCTCATGTTTATTGAATTCGATGTGTTTATTATGGTAGGAAAGGAAAAGTAAGTACGTGGACAACATTATTTAAATGATAGTCGGAAAAAGTATCATTTGCTGTTTTATTGTTTTTTCCGTTCACTTGTTTAATTTACTTAAAGTTGGAGTTATGTTACTTTTTAACCTACAAGAATCAAGGATTAAATTGGAATAACTTAGTCCTTGAATCTTATGTGGACAATATTCACATTTCTCCCACTTTAAACGAGAATCTTCTGGGAATTCATTAGTATGTGGATCGAAATCCGATTTAGGCATTAAAATCTATCCGTATACAAAGATCTATTTTCACTGTGTTCAAAAACAATTACAAAGAAAACAAATACAAAGATTATTTAATAAACCATTGATAAAATAATACTAGTTAGTCTAATCTAATTACCTACATTTATTCTTGCTTATTTAAAGATATTCCTTCCTTTGCAAGGGAAATTACATTTTTTTTACATATTTCAATACTATATAATACTTATATGCTTCATATAAATATTTCAAAAGTGTTAAATAAATATTAAATCCAAGTATTATTACATCATAGATTTTTTGCTTGGAAATAAACGCGTATATTTTAAGTGTAAACTGAGTTATTACTGAGTTATTATTTTTAGGAAATTTATAAGTTTTATATGGTTTTTTGAAACTCTGACCTTCTGAAACTCTAACATTTTGAAGCTCTGTCCCTTTGAAACTGTGACGTTATGGGATGGGACAAAACCTTTTGAATTACAAAAAGGTGAAAAGTGTAATAATAATTTTATTTATGTACTATAGAAATGCAGTTATAATACAATCCTCTAAAATAGATTTCTCTTTAGCCTCATTATGAATAAGTGGAAGGTTATTTTATCATAAAATACTGAACACAGCTTTATTTTTGCAATAAAGGGGTTTGCAGGCTGATCATCTACATAATTGAAGGATTATGTAGCCTAGAATCAAAAACAACACCAGGTGAACCCGATAAGAATTATTATTTCCTTATTAATAAATTATGGTAAAAGAGAAGTCTTAGGATTTTTGTATCTGTGAGAATTTGTTTTGGGCACTTGCAATTTTCCCATCCAAATTTCGGGGTCAAATATCTCGGTCACTTTCTGCAGTGCATCGTTGCCTTTCAAGGAATTGTGCGTCACGACGGATGGACGAACGGACAATGAGTTATTCATCGCCTTCCGTGGAACTTTGCGGCGGCATGTGAGCCCTAAACGCACGATTTCATTGCGCCCGCGCCGTCATGCGCATGACCTGATCTCGTTTTATTTGTTTTTTGGTCGACTACATGTTCATGTTGTAATAAAAAATGTATGCGTTGTTTTGATGTATTGTATGTTTTATTAAAATTAACAATTAACAAACATGCTCTGCTCATGCCGTAATTGTTCAAAAACAAAATGATATTTGGCAATGGCCAAAGCTTCGATTCTGATTCCTACATCAGAAGGTCTTCTTACCTATGTTTTTTAACTTTTAGAAATATTATAAATACTAATTGGCTTTCTTTAGGTTAGCTGATTGACTGAGACAGTTATAATTCACAATCATAGTGAAAAATTCCAGAGTAATTAAGGTTTACAATAACTAATGTATGAGACTTATTTACAAAAAGATACTTTTCTGTGCAATAGGTACGTACAATAAATTGTAATAAAGAACCTCTTTTAATGATAGTAAAAGCCGAATCAAGATTCAATTACCTAAATGAAGCTTTAGAATCGCTAAAAGTAGTTGAGAATAATTCTACGAGTCATTGATTAAAGAAATATTGAATTGAGTAAATTTTGAATTCCTATTAAAAACTAAACAACATCGAATTGTGATGCTCTTGGTTCTCATTTGTGATTTTGACTAGCCCATTGGATGAGTGGTTAGGGTGCTTGCCTTAACGCTCCGTTGTAGGGTTCCCGGGTTCGATTCCAGGCAGGGTCAACTTTGAAAAATGAACTTTTCAAATTTGTCTCTGGAATCTGGAAATTAGTGGCAGGCACACTACATTTCGCAGTCACTGGCGGCAGTAACCACCGCCTTACAGAAGACCACCGTGAAATAACAGCACGTGTGCTGTTGTGTTTCGGTGAATGAAGTAAGGGATGCCAGAGCCCATTTCCCTATCCCTTCCCAATCCCTTATCCTTAATCCTATTGTAGTCGGCACCGCACTTGCAGCAGCTTTGGCGTTGCTTGTGTTGTTGGCGACGGTAGCCACCTACCATTAAGTGGACCATCAGCCTGTCTGCCAATCTTAACATTTAAAAAAACATTTGTTTAATGTTGGTTTATTCTGAAATAATTTTAAATTACATTCTTAGCTGAATCTACTTTTTGCACCTAGTATTAACCGTACTGTAAGTATGAAGTGCGCATCAGCCCCTCGGTACTGACAGTGCACTAATTCAGTGTCCCTAATGTGTTCCCGCGAATCGCCCACACAAGCGGGCGTCGCATACCGCGCCGTCGCTACAACCAATTGAACCAATATAAAATGCATTAACATTAACATGCCGGCAGATTTAGCGAGTGCAAGGAAATTAGGTCACTGTGAAGCCTATAATACCAACCAATTATACCGTTTATCATCTAGTGCCTATATCAATCAAAACTGAACGAATTGTTGCGTCCTTATTGCACACTCTGACTACACTTCATGACAGACAAGGGAAAAAATATGTCAAGGACAAGTTTTAATAAGTAAACATATTATCATAGGTAAGAAATTAATAATACAATGATTTTATTGGGTTCGCAGAATTATCGCAGAAGGTCAAGTCTCGTGTAAGTAGAGCGTTGAGGTAGGGTAAGCGAGGGTAAGGCAATCCAGAGAGTTAAGTAATGAAGTAAGTTGAAATTAGAGCTACGTAGTGTGAGAATATTAAAACCTTGTTATTGTCTAATTTATAATTGGAACATTTTATTTGCGTAGGTATCAATATTAATTTTTTAATACTTTTAGACCCTTCGTAGGATACCTTTGTTAAGTTACCTATTTTCGGAATTGTTATAGATAATGCACTTCTCTCACTGCCATGAACCACTCTGTAAGATCAGTAGTACGGTGTTTACGATTCACTTTTTGGTTCATTTTCATATATTTTATTTCGTTACTGTTTGTGAAATTGTCCTTTTAACCTTTTTTTGTTAGTAAAAATATTTTTTATTTTCACTTCACTGTACAGTTTTTTTTTATATTAAGTTCGGCAGACAGGCTGACGGTCCTCTTAATGGTAGGTGACTAACGTCGCCTATAACAAAAGCAACGCCACAGTTGCTGCAAGTGCGTTGATGACTACAGTAGGATTAAAGATAGGGGACTGGGAAGGGTTAGGGAAATGGGCTCTGGCATCCTTTAAGACAACAGCACACGTGCAGTTATTTCACGGTGGTCTTCTGTTAGGAAGTGGTTACTGTCGTCAGACGGGCTGCCCAAATGATTGCGAAACGTAGTGTGCTCTGTCACTACTTTTCAGATCCACACCAAAGCCAACTTGGAAAAGTACATTTCCAAAGATGACCCTGCCGGGAATCGAATCCGCGAACCCTAGAACAGTGCGTTAAGGCAAGTACCCTAACCACTCATCCAAAAAATACAGTTAAGAAATACTAAAATTTGATTTTATTTATTTGTAAAAAAAAGGTTAACTTTAGTAGTTATATCACAAGATTCTAAGAGTAATCTAAATAAATCATGTCATTTTCTATTTTTTTTTAATGTGCCTAAACTTTAAGAAGATATCTAAAACATATTATGTATAATTGCATCATCTCAGCTTTAGATATAGACTTATGTAGACTTCCCCTATAACATTCCAATGGACCCAGCGCCACATTTATACCAAAATGTACCAAAGGAAAATTTGAAGCTTCAAAATCAACAATTTTTTATGTTACTGTGATAATTCTCATTTATCCTACTATTTGTGGTTCCTCTCCAAACTAATTAATATCATAATGAATAATCTACATTGGTTTTAACTAGCAAAAAGCCAACAATACTCTTTACAATGGCGGTCAGGTCACTCACCATACGTATTTTGCATACGTAACACAAAGCCATTTGTGGATTATAACTCACTATAAAAGGCTTACACGGAAGTTGTGTATAGGTAGATGTTATAGGTAAGTACATTGTGTATGAACTACATGACATAAGGCATCCGCCATGTTTGAGCTGTATTGCTTAATAACTGCCTATTATATCATCTTAATTGCATCGCAGCATGCTCCTTCCCACTGAGATTGCTATATACATAGGTATACCTGCATGTGTTGATACACGAAATCAATTAGTTATTGTTCTAAATTTATATCTACAAATATATTTTTAAAAAGTTTTGTCCATAATAGGGTATTACACCCATTTTTAAAAAGTGACTGAATTAGATTCTGTAGTGCCAATGAACCACTAAAAAAAACACCAAATTTTTATTCAATCGATAAGTTTAATAAAAATGCATTTAAGATTTACATTTTCAAATTTCGCGCGTAATTTGACGAAAACGCTGGAAACCATTTTGCTTTGTGGTCATGACGTCAGTTGGCTGGGTAAACAAATGCGCCGGTAATTGACATGACACTGACTGACACTTTTTTGTTTACACAACCGTATGACGTAAACATGGCGGCTACTATTTCATTGTGTTTAAGAACAGGCTAAAAATTCTGAAAACTTTGAATTTAATTTTAAAATTTTGTTATTTTACGAACTAAAACTAACATTTTCCGACTGCTTTTTGCCTAAGCTATCTCAATAATAAACTTTTAGATTTTTTTTCATATAGACTAAAATACCCTATTAATTAATATATACTCTAAAATTTTAATAGAAATCAAAATAAGGTTTTTCTTTTGATGAGTTGAAAGTAGGAGTTGAAAAATATTTTCTTTTAAAAGGAAATCATCAATAAGTCATGTGCAAAGAATATACTTAAAGAAAATGTGGTCTAATTATAAATTTTATAGTTAATTTATATTATTTATATTATTTTAACATTAGAATATAAAAGTTTGGTTTTATAAGGTTTTTGTTAGGCAACATTTTAACCCAGTTTGAGACATAATATTATTGTTTATTTTGCTCATTATTTGACACCACACGTATTCATACATGTACATACAATCTATTCTTATCAGTGTAAAGTTCAGGCCCATTATAAAGCGGAAAACAATTGCAATTACGAACAGAAACACAGGAGTCATACGGCAATGAATCCGCTTCCCTTGGCCCTAACGAAACACGCATTTTGCATGCAACATTCCGCTTCCATGTTAATATAGTGCTCGACGTTTTGTAAAGCCTGTTGTGGAGAGATGAGGCAATGAGTTATTTCAATGAGTAAAAAGAGGCAATTTCAACAACCATACAGAATTAAATAAATAACGAAAATAATTTTTTTATTCATATTGTTTAGAGTACCTAGCATTCTGAGAGCACTTACTTCGATCTATTATATTTTCAACTATATAATATAATAGATCGGCAAGACGGCAATACGTAATGTGAAATTTAGAACCACGTGGTACAAAATCGCTCAGTCCATCACCAACTTTACAAGGCTATTTAGCTATGCCACGGCCATCCCGATTACGGCGATTAGGATCAATATTTTTATAGAAAAAAATTCCCAATGCTCTCTATATATTTTTTTTTCTGTATGTTTTTTATGTTTTTCTCTGTGTGTATGTTTTTTTGTAGAGCAATAGTACGCAAAGTAACGGCTTTTCCTTGCAGGGATAGACTAGCAAATATAAAATTTGAAATTCAATAATATTACTGTATATGTGCAAAACAACACATATATTGACAAAAAATAATAATATAATTTTCATAGCATAAAACCTCAATTAGTTCGATTGTTATGGGATTTTGAGGTAACTTGTCGTACCAATCAAGCAATTAATTTATAGGTATTTGTTTTATAAAAATAAGACTTTATACTTGACATTAATAGCACATTAAATTTGATAATTTTTATGTATTATTCAGTATACATGCACAGTAATGCTATCAAATAAGGTTACCTATAAATTAAAATGAATCAAATTTGAGGATCTTTCGTCGAGATCCCAGTAACAACACTAAAAGCTTTTATGTTCGTACCTACGTGACGTGAACCGAACGTAGTTACAATGTTGGTTCATTAGGCCCGACGTAACATAAAACAACGTTATTGCCGTCGCTTGTAAAATCCGTAAATTTAAGAGATATATTATATTTCAACCGGAATACTATGAAAATATTGAGAAAGTCCGTACAAAGCGTTCGACGAACTTTTTGACTAATAAATGACCTACAAAAGTCCTTCCACCTATGTCGGTAGGCCCTCTTGAGTATTTATGGTAAATTGATTCTACTGATACCAGTAGAATCAATTTTTATGATAATTATTGTAATCTCTATAATCTATAATCGTCTCCCATAATTATATCATGGTAATAGTGATAAATATTATTAGAACTATATATAACTATTTGATTTTGTAAATAATTAAAACTCAAAACAATAATTTATAAATTAATAATAATATTAAAAAGGTAACTTAATTATTAAAATTTATTTTATTAAAATAAAAAAATTAGATATACAATTAAAAATCGGATCTAATTTTATGCTATCTATTAATTATTTATATTTATATATGACTTATCATCTACAATTTATGTTCAAATAACTTAGTATGTAGGATAACCGATTGTTTAGACAACCCTGTCAAGGGTTTCAGACATTACCCACCAGTCTATTATAATGTAACCGTTTGTATATAAATAAATAAATAAATTTGCTCAAATATATTTATTGAATTTAAGTTAAACCAAAAAAAGGAGAGGTGGCCATGTTTCCGTGTCGGTCACTCTATTAGAACATAGAAACATGACAATAGAACAGTATTTTCTTATATACGTGACAATTTAATATAGTAAATAAGTGAGACATGGTACTAACGTATCATGTCATGAAGAATTAGACAAGCGGTAACATTGATTAAAATCTATAACATCACAATTTTAAAATTTACCATAATAACCGTTTTTGAAGAGATTGATGATTGGAGATGGAAAGTGGATCACGTACGATAAGAACATACGAAAAAGATCGTGGTCAAAAATCGGTAAGGCTTCACAGAATGTGCCAAAACCCGGGTCAACTCGCAATAAGGTGATGCTGTGTGTTTGGTGGGATTGAAAGGGTTATTGTTCATCATCAGCTTTTACCGCCGGGCAGAACCATCTTTCGTGATGCGCACTGCTAAGGATTGGAACTCCCTGCCGGCGTCTGTATTTCCGAGCTCATATAACCCAAATCTTTTCAAGGTTCGAGTGAATAGGCATCTTCTGGGTGAGCTCGCTCCATCTTCGGCCTCATCCTTCCTACATGGATAGATGCTGGTCAAGAGCAAACCCATCTATAATAAAAAAAAAAAAAAAAAAAAAAAAAAAAAAGAACCATCGATTCGGATCTCTACTGCCAACAACTGATGAGAAAGCAAGAAGTCGAGAGAAAGCGGCCTGAATTGATCAACAGAAGTAGTCTTTCATTACAACAACGCTAGACCACACTCATCTTTAGCCACTCAGAAAAAATTAAGAGAGTTTGGCTGGGAGGTGCTAATGCATCCGCCATATAGCCCTGACTTTGACCTTCATATTTCCACCTGTTTCGGCCTCTTCAGAATTCTTTAGGCAGTGTTAGATTAACATCAAGAGAGGACTGCCAAAACTACTTGTTGCGTTTTTTGATCAGAAGTCCCAAAATTTCTACAGCAATAGGATCATGTCACTACCTACAAAATGGCAAAAAATTATCGAACAAAATGGCACATAAATACTGAAATTAAATGTAAATAAACTTTGAAAAAGACTCGTGAGTTTTCATATAAAACGTAAAAAAAACCTATTTTTCCCAACCTATTTTTTTATGTTAAGATCGGCAGACAGGCTGACAGTCCACTTGATGATAGGTGGCTACCGTCGCCTATAATACAAGCAACGCCAAAGCTGCTACAAGTGCGCTGCCGATAAGAGATTAGGAGGGGATAGGGAAATGGGCTACTAAATTATTACTTTGATAATAATTAATTAAATAAATGTGTTGATTTCCTATTAACTTAACCAAACCATGATGATGCAAAAAGTGTAACACCACATACGATGGCGTTGCGTTTTGTGCGTGCGCATAATTACGTTACGTTTCTAGATGCGGTATCGTCTGGTGTGCAAGTTATTATACTATCTGCACCCATCTGCCCACAATACAAACACAGCTATAAAACCGCTCAAATGGGAAAATAACAGGCTCACTCTACAATGCCGTGGAAAACGATGCACACGACATCGGCAGTAATTTTTCCGACGACTAGAAAGCTTTATTCCTAACTTTAATTGCTGGAAAAACGGTTGGCAAACCTTTTATGGCGTATTGAGTTGGAACAATGAATTGTAAATCCATCACATAGCAAACCTTGTTATGGCACGATTTCTATTCTATTCCAATATCAATATCGTATACTGTAAAAACTATAAAGAAATAGAAATTATTTAAGAAAAACATTAGCACAAATTTGATGTAAAAGTTTAAAATTATAATCACAAGAAATGATGCACCCATAACACGAAGTAGACAATGAATCAGACAAGATCTGATAACTAAGACAAGTTATAGTAACGCAAAAGTTTAGAATTAACAATTAATTATCGAACAAAAAACGTTATACAGCCATTATATAGCAAATGAGTGCTACAAATGACTCCACTGTTACCGATATGGTGTGATCGTGTGACTATGTTTTTGCTAGAATGGCTAATAGCAACGTTTTGTCAATAGGTATTTGACTAAAAACAACTTGTAATTTATACTTAATATTGTAGCAACTTGTTCAGAGAGTAATTGTTTTCGTAATTACGAAGTTTTATCGTAAAACTGCATCGAATTTTTTTGGTTTTTTTTTTTTTATAAACAATTTACGCCAATTAGGTGCACAGAGAGCTATATAATAGACGTTGCCGTGTTACGGTTTAAGCCCAATAGTGCATTGTAAAATGTTCTAAAGCCTCGAGATTTACTGTAGGCAATCTTAATGTATGAATTACTCAATCTGTATGAAAATAAATTCCTAAGTAATACAATAAGTATTTACTTTTATTAAAAAAAAAGTTAAAAATATATAGGTCATTATGTAAATTTCGTGAAATATTTAATAACTAAAATATTTCACGAATATGAGGTTCAATCTATACTAATGTTATAAAAAGGTATATAGTTTGTATGTTTTTATGTAGGGTAATCTTTGAAACTACTCATCCGTTTAAAAAAATCTTTCACCAATAGTTAGAATAGAATTTCAGAATGGACATAGGCTATATGTACATATTATCCCGTAAAATGAAAAAGCTTTTTCGTGGTAATCGAATTTGCAAAGTCGACGAAAATACGGTCAAACGAAAAGTTCATTTGAACGCTGCTTTAACAGTTATATATGAATGAATTGATTTCTATAGAAAAGTTGTACAGCTTGATAATGCCTAAAAAAATCAGGGACAGCATATGTCTAACTTTTATATTTAAGCCACAAAACTACTTTTTGTATTAAAAAAATTAAAATCGTTCGGTGATGTTTATTGGTCCTATTATCATGAAAATGATTCCTGTCCTTATCAAAATCACCAAGTTCATCGTCACAAGTATTCAAAAGACGTGATTTTTACTTTTTACTGATTATTTTTTGGACGTATGGTTAAAGAGATAATACGATATATGTAAAGCGTGACCGCGCCGTGAAACTGCAGAGGCAGTACAAAGTCAAGACGCGTACGCTACGACTGGCGAGGTAGAAAACTCATTATTACTGACACCGAGAAACAATCTGAATTCCACGCGGGCGAAGCCGCGGGCACAGTTAGTATTAAACATATACATATGTATTATATTGTCAACTAGCTGCGCCCGCAACTTCGTACGCGTGGTATTCGGTATAACGCGTAACTTTTTTATTTTTAAACCTATTAGAATGAAACAAACACTAAATGTTACGGGAAGCTTGCTGCAATACATCAGTGGAAACCTTATTCAAATTGATTAAGGCGACTCCAGCCGCAAAACTCGTCTTGTACTGAATTGACGGGACTGCTGAGAGGGAGGCGCTACTTGCAAATCTCGGAAATATTGATTTCAAAATTAAATAAATAATAATTCAAATTTTTCTTTTGATGAGCCTTCAGATAATGGATCTTAAAATTTATCTTAAGAATTAGCTATTTAAAATATTGATTATTAAGCAAATCGCACGGTTACAACATCGATATTTGACCGCAAGTTAGTAATTTTTTTATATATATAATTAAATATAATTTAAAAAATAATTATGATGATCCCCTTTCATATATCCTGCAGATGATTTGAGTATTTTTTTTAAATTATAATTATTATTATAATTTAAAAGGAAAACGGTTACAAATAAGTGAATTTTTTTATCATTAGGGGCTGGCGTCGCCTTAAGCCGTTTCTGAGATTAGTGTGCAAAAATTCTAAAAACTAATTTTTTTACCTCCGTAACATACTCGTTTTCGATTTTATTAAAAGTATAGAATACAATTTCATTGATTTTATGCAGTCTTTGTTGCAATTGAAACTAAAAAAAAACTATCACACAATCTATAATAAAAAAAGTATAATGAAAACATTTTTATGTAAAAGTTAATTAACTTACAATTAGGTAATGTTGAAGAACAATCTCCTTCATTCAAGTTAGACTGACTCGATTTTAATTGTCTTTAATTCACCCACTAGCGTCTATTTTCACTTTGTAGTCAACACCTTGAGTGTTGCGTGCACTTATAAAACGTTCGTTTCTTTTTTATCACCGCACGTTTTATATTTCAGCTCATTATATGGGACTTAAGACTTTTTTTTATTTATTTTATTGGCACGTGTGAATTGTGAGTGCAATTTCCCGTTTCACTGTTTTCATGCTAATTCTTACGTTTTTTTATGTTTCTATTTTACCTTTTAGTATCATAGTCGGAATTCCATTTACTTGGGAGGCAAAAAGATGTGGTGTTACCGTCAGTTAACGCAACATTTATACAGTTAGATGGAAGGTTTTTACATAACTATGGAAGATTTTGCTCTGTTCTATGGTTCCTGCGTTCGATTCCAGGCAGGGTCAACTTTTCAAAGTTGGCTCTGGTCTGGATCTGGAAAGTAGTGGCAGGGCACACTGCGTTTCGCAGTCATTTGGGCAGCCCGTCTGGCGGCAGTAACCACCCCCTTACAGAAGACCAACCTGAAATAATAGCACCTTTGCTGTTGTATTTCGGTGTGTGAGTAAGAGATGCCAGAGCCCATTTCCCTATCCCCTCCCAATCTCTTATCCTTAATCCTGTTGCAGTCGGCAGCGCACTTGCAGGAGCTTTGGCTTTACTTGTGTTACAGGCGATGGTAGCCACCTAACCATCAAGTGGACCGTCAGCCGATTTTAACATAAAAAAAGTAATCAGTTTTTTTAGTAGTGGCCAGGGCATACTGCAGTTATTAATGGGGCAATCTGTCTGGCGGCAGTATAATCGCCTCTCTACAGAAGACCACCGTTAAATTAGCAGCATGATTGTGGTGCTGTATTTCGGTAAGTAACTAAAGAATATCAGGACTCATTTCCCTATCCCTACATACAAAAGTCGACAACACAATTTCAGTACCTGTTAATGGGCGATTTATAACATCAAAAAAAAAATGTATATATCAAAATGCAGAACAAAATTAATCCGAAAAAAAAATATTTTTTACATAAATTAAGTCGACGTATACGTATAAGAAATCAGCTGAGTGTCGAGAGTTGCAATTAAATCGCGGAATGGTCCCGAATATGGGTGAAATGTGGCGTGGAGGCAAATAAACAATCTGGAGCTGCAATTGAGCGCATCAGGCAACACTGGTGGCGGCCACACGCGCAGAAAACCAGCCAGTACACGTATGAAATCCTCTGAACTGTTACTTCGTATTCTTTTATCAGCAGTAAAGAATTTTATACGGTGAATTTTAGGACTAACACGACTTTTTACATTAATCAATGGTAATTATTTTATATAGCCATCTAACATAACAGACTTCTAAAGATAAACCAAAACTAATATTACTTTTGTGTCTGTTCTTCTCGCAATCTCTTCTTGCTTTTCGCTCCTTACTTGCTAATTGCTATCTCGCTCCTGTCTATTTATTGTCCTATTAAGTGAGATTTGGCAATTTATATTGCGTCCAATTTAGATAAGAAATATTAGCGAAATTTTTATGTTAAAAGATGGCAAGCAGGCAGACGGTCCATTTGATGGTAGTCACGGTGTCCACCGTTACCTATAAACTAGCAAAACAGAGGGAATTAAGTGCGTTTGCAACCGTGATATGATAAACGATATAGGAAGGTACAAGGTTGGACTCTGGCATAACTTAAACACGAATTGAAATGCAATAGCACACGTGCTTTTATTATTATTAGCTTATTCTTTAAGGAGTTGATTAAGCTGCCTGACGGACTGCCCAGTAAAAAACTACAGAAACGCAGTTAGGTATGGTCTGTCAGTACTAAAAACATAAATGTTACCGAGGTTAAAAAAATCGTTTTAAAATTTTTGTTTGTTTGTCTGAGCGTTTGTGCACGCTATTCTCAGAAAAAACTGATTTGAATGTGATTTTCACTGATGTATTGCAGCAAGCTTCCCGTAACATTTAGTGTTTGTTTCTTTCCAATCGGTTTACACACAAAAAGTTACGCACTATACCTAATACCACGTGTCTTCGTAGTTCAGCTAGTTATTTAATAAAATATTTGATTTAATATTTATATAAATAAAAATTAATTGATATGTTGCTAAGTGCAAAACTCGAGAAGGGCTGCGCGTAATACCACGCGTACGAAGTTGCGGGCTTCGCTAGTTACGTATATATTATCATAGCCATAAGTGATATTTTCATGCATGATGATTATTTTGCAATAATAGAGAAATGGGAAATTAATAAATTGTTAAGATAATAGGGCACACATTTCATTAGTTTTATGTGTGATTAATAACAAAGATATGTACATTGATTTGTCTATGAATAAAAATCGTGAAAAAAATATATGCCGCAGCACGTGTTCCACCAAAACACGTCAGTAACAACTTTAAACGTCGCATCAATGAAAATCATCCAACTATCACCGAAAGGGGTTTACATTCCTGTCGTCGCGACATAAGTCAAAAATGAGTTCTTTTCGTTAATGGCGAGGAATTAGTTCCGAGCAATTAGCGGGCGTTGCAATCGTGCGTGCCGACGCGAGAGGCGCCCAGCGAACGCACGCGGGAATCCCTTTTCTCTCATATCATAATAAAACATTTAAAAAAAAAAATTAGACAAACAAAAAAAAGAATATTGAAACGTTTTTTAATCAAGGATGTAGCTACTCGGAGAGCTGTCGATAATACGTCTTGCGATGTTTGATGCGTGTTCATGATTAAAATAAATACTTGGGGCAGTAGTCGAACGGCTCGCCGACAGCTGCTACTCGGAGGGATAATTGAAACGAGGATTTATACACCCGCCAAATTTATCGACACCGCCGATTTATAGTGCGGGCGCAGCCTTATGCACTGGTTATTACGGTAACGTTTCATTTTTCTCTTAATAACTGCAAATGTAGAACAACGGACTTTCTTAATAACAACTTACAGCCAATCATGCGATATGTCAATAAAAATGACATCGTGTAATTATCATTTCAACGCGATAATTAGAGAAATGCAATTGCTATTAATACTGTAGATTATATCGCTGTTGATCGTATTTTAGGTTTAGTAAATCTAAATGGATCATCTTGCGCTATATTCCGTTTTAAAGTCTGTCAAAATTTCATTTTAATTATTATTATCTTATTTATCGTATATCACATAGCAAATTTATATAAAACGTTACTATTATTTTATTATTATTATTATTTGTCAATAATGCAATTAATGGATAGAGATTAAATTGTCGCGTCGATGGGTTTAATGGCATTTGAAATTGATGCATTTGTAAACGAAATTTGAACTTTGCATATTTGCAAAACCCTGTATGTTGATCTTTACATAAAAAATAAACTCTCTCAAAAAATCCATATTATCTATTGTATATTGTAGATATATTTCGTTCGTTATTATTGCATCCATTATTGGGCCAATTCACAAAAAGCATCCTTATTAAACCACTATTGAAAATGAACTCTTAAACATATTTCAGAATATGATTCAGAAAAAAAATTAAATCTTTCCCTTAAAGGTTTCTTGCTTAAAATCTAATATATAAAATTCTCGTGTCACAGTGTTTGTAACAAAACTCCTCCGAAACGGCTGGACCGAATTTATGAAATTTTATTTATATATTTGGTAGGTATTTTTCACTCTCCTACCCCCACCCCCCATTTTTTAATCGCAATTTTAGTATTTTTGTATGAACAATATCGAAATAATTCAACCCTTGTTGATTGACGTGAAGTGTCGCGTCACTTTGACATTATTTGGTTTGAAAATAAAATTGGACCCGATAGGTGGCGCCACAATCGAGTTACAGAATTATCTTCGGGTTCGGGCAGGACAACGTCTGCTGGGTCAGCTAGTCATTTATCGTTCATTTTTATTTTATGCGAACATTCTCTATAATAGGTATTCATTTATTAATCTTGAGTAGATGCCACAATTTACAATATAAAGAACCTAAATGGTACAGCAATTATGTTCAAAGTAATATTTTTTCTTGTCATCGAAACGCAAAAGTTCATCTTTGACTTTTTTATGTATCTTATAGAAATATGTACTGTCACAACTACAGTTTAAAAAAAATACTGAAACGAAAGCAGCTGTGAAGTATTAGCAATGAAGACAGTGTATGTGGCAACGCTTCTCTAAGTTCACACATCTCAAAAACAATTATGGAAAACAATAAATTTAAATGTTTCGCGCCTGTGGCTTCGAACCCGGTCCAATTAGAGCCGGACCGCGTCTGCACTAAATCTCGTCCGGCTACCACGCTACACTAATTCATAAGCGGCCGCCAACGAGAGCTCGTAACTGTCGACGTCGACACAAACTTTAACAGCTTCTCGATTATCGATAACTTGCTCGCAACTCGCAACACTAGTGCACTAGTGTGAACGGTTTTGCAGGTGCGATTTGCTTTAGAAATCTTCAAGATAAAGTATTACCAATGACGTTCTTTCCCACAAGTAGATCTACTTTGGCTGCTCTGAATTGTAGTCACAGTTCAAAGAACTTTCTAATACTATTCTATTACTATTTAATATATTCTCTAACTTCAACGTGCTATGTGCGAGAGTTACACTGCGAGATTGAATCAAGAATGAGGAGATCGCTAAACAAACGAAAGTTACCGACAGTGAGTTGAAGTGGCAGTGGGCAGGACACATAGTACGGAGAGCCGAAGGCCGCTGGGACCGGAAGGTTCTCAAGTGGAGGCCACGGACCGGCAAAAGCTGTATAGGACGTCAACCTATAAGGTGGACAAACGATCTTATAAGAGCCACGGGTTGATGGTGGATTGGAAAATTATGGGGGAGGCCGATGTCCAGCAGTGGACGTCCTACGGCTGATATGATGATCATTTAATAGTATATTAAAAAACGGGACAAGTGCGAGTTGAGCTCGCGTGAAGAGGGTTCCATACGATGTTACCTATCCGCACAATATTGAATGATTTACCATTTTATTTTAATATCATGGACTTCTTATAGGTTTTCCTATCTATACTAATATTATAAAGCTGAAGAGTTTGTTTGTTTGTTTGAACGCGCTAATCTCAGGAACTAGATTTGAACTTGAAAAATTCTTTTTGTTTTGAATAGTCCATTTATCCAGGAAGGCTATAGGCTATATAACATCACGCTACGATAAATAGTATTATAATTATATAAGCAGTGTCCAGTACCGCACGCCCGCCGCCGTATGGGCCGCAGCGAACCGTGGCGGAGTTCAGCTAGTAATCTATAAGTAGAAAACTAATTACTGTATTTTTTTTTTTCAAAATTTTAGGTTCAGTAGTTTCGGAGATAAGGGGGGGGGGGAATGGTCGGACAGACGGACACACGAATGATCCTATAAGGGTTCCGTTTTTTTATTCGAACGTACGGAATAATAACGAGCCAGTAGTTTTACACTCATTTAATTAATTATCAATTGACAAGATTTTCATGATTGTGGTCCACTTTTAAAGTGTAAAGTTCTCATAAAAATGAGAAACACGTACTTATTTTAATTTATTTTCAAAGATTTACGTATTATCAAATGGCGTATGTTTGAGATTAGAATAATGAATGACTTTTTATGTAAAGGTTGGCAGGCAGGTTGACGGTCACCTGACCGGTAAGTAGACGGTAGGTGGTTATCATCCCCTATTAAAACAACAACGTCATGGTGTGCTGCAAGTGCGCTGTCAACCTTAGAGGACAAAAGATAAGGGATTAGGTGGAGATAATGAAATGGGTTCTGGCATCCGATACTTATACTCACTGAAACTCAAGAGCACACGTGCTTTTATTTCATGGTAGTCTTCTGCAAGGGGGGTGGTGACTGGCGCCAGACGGGATGCCCAATTTATAACTAACATTCGCCAAAACTAACACAAAGGTCTTATAGTGAGCTTAGTAATTCACAACATATAACCTATTTTTATGTAAATATTTTTTTATCAATCAAATTTTTGTTAAATATATAAAAATATCAAAATATTTATGTGCTAAGACTTTGATACATATGATATGCTGTAATTATTATCAAAGACAAGCTGACCCAAATTTTGGCATAAAAAAACTATAAGTATATGATTTATTAGTAGGAAAATATAAAATAAAGAAGCACAATTGTTATTACAAATAATCATATCTTTTTCGTCGTTCAAAAGTTGTAAAAACCTGCGGCGGGCGCGTGCGCAGGCAACGACGCACCTGCCTCTAAGCCCCCAGTAATTATTCTACCACTTATTATATGATTATAAGACTTTTTTGGTGCTTTCAATCAAATTACACCTTGGGCTGACTACTTTGTACGAGTGAGATGTCATAAACTTTTTTTTAATGGACTATTATAACCTGACCGGTGTGTGGCAACGGTGTAAAACTGAGAATTATCAATTTGTACTGAGTATTAAAGCTTAAAACACATCACTAAACGGAGAAGCTTTTGCTTTTCTGCAAACAAGACCTTATCTGTGAGTGCTATTGTAGAAATCTTTAATACAAAGAGCATAGTCCCGAGGATTAACATAATCTTTTGTTGCTTCTCGAGGATTTAACAATATTGAAATTTCTGCATTAACAAAAACAGAATTAGGGAACGAATGCATTTTATAACACAATATGTAAACAAAAAAATATACACAAGTAGTTAAATGTATACATAATATGCACATCATGTGTCAAGGAACGATAAACTTTAATAGAAAGTTAGAAACTCATCTGATAAGGGGTTAGATAAGTTGATCCAGATTTAGACATCAAGTCATGTTCGACATTGTAAAACCACTTCGTCTCATATAAAACATATTATTTAGAAGTTGCAAGGCATACTGCATTCCGCAGTCATAACCGGGGTAAAATATCTGGCGGCAGTAACCACATCCTTACAGGAGACCACTGTGAAATAAGATAAGACAACAATAAATTCTGTTTTGGTGAGTGCCAGAATCCCTATCCCCATTTCCTCCAAAAACCACTATGATATTTCAGACGACAGTAGCTTTTACCGTGGCCGTTAGCCTGCTTACAGACATTTAAATAAAATACACAAAAAGTCTAGCCTCTCCAGACACCAATTAAACTTTTGATTTATATGATAGGGATTTAGATATGTGATATTTGTGATTATTATTATATATAATATAAGATATATTAGACATGTCTTAGATATATCCTTAGATTACAGATATATCCTAAGATATCTAATATAAACTATGCATTGAGATATCTATCATTTTGCTTTTCTGAATAGTTACAGCCTAAGCGCCTAGTTTTCCTTAAACTAGACGGTTTATAATGGGAATGGAAAGATAATTCCGAATAATGAGTAATCTGAGATATTCTCAACCTACTGTACGCAATAGATTCGAATTTCGTCCTGATTACTTGGTTATATCACATGATACGGATGGGTAGAATATCCCTGAAATTCCTGCCGAGTTGTATGAATTATTGTAGGTTATTTGTATTTAAAAAAAATTAAGGATGGGTTTGCTCTTGACCAGCATCTATCCATGTAGGAAGGATGAGGTCGATGATGGAGCGAGCTCACCCAGAAGATGCATATTAACTCGATCCTTGAAAAGATTTGGGTCGGAAATACAGAAGCCGGCAGGGAGTTCCAATCCTTAGCAGTGCGCATTATAAAAGATGTTTTAAAGCGCTTGGTCCGAATTAGAGAGATTTCGACAAGGTGAGGATGGTATCCAGCCGTACGTCTGCATGTCCGATAGAAAAAAGGGGAAAGCGGTATGATCTCATGCAGCTCTCGAGCACACTCTCCGAAGTACATCTTATAGAATACACACAGACAGGCAACTTTGCGTCTGTATGTCAGGCTCTTTAAAATACTCAAGTATGTAGATGAGTAGATATTGGGAGTGACAAGAATATTCTTTATAAAAGACAGAAGAGGTCAGTAGAGGTCAATTCTGCTGAGGGTAGTGACTGAAAATCCCACAACAAAAAAATAGACTACGAAATCTCACAAGCGAAGTTCAATAAGTAATTTATTTATAAACGGTCCGTAAACTAGAAAGATTAACTAAATGAAACATGCTAAGACGGTCGCCGAGATTGCCTAGATGATAACGCAGCGTCTCAGGAACAAAATTAGAATTCATGTAAACGCATCCTCACTTTTGCTGTGGAGCGAATCGATGGTGTGATAGGCGGACGTAAATAAATAATTAGACGTGGAGACGAGGAAGTGAGAGGGGGCGAGGGGCACTCGGATAGTTTAGAGATAGTATCTCCCGCAACCGCGCTTTGTGTCAAACGTCAGATCCTTATCTAGAAGATGTTTACAGATGTACCGGAGGGGTAACGGCCCAAACTCTCTGATGGACGCAATCAGCCGAACGACACTAATACGCTTTATACAATGTCAGTTAATTATCTGCTTTGCTCCAACGCGATGGGGTTAATAAATGTACCTACTACCTGAATATTTAAAAAAAAATATATATATTTAAATATTATAGAAAAAAATAGTAAGATAATCTAATAAAACTACTGTTTATTATAATACTAAATCAAATCACTACTAGTCCAAACTATTAATATTAAAAATGCCAAATTGAGTTTGTTGTTTGTTGTTGAGACGCCTAACTGCTCAACCGATCATGATGAAATTTTCTATAGGTACAGGTTGTCAGGGATAGGAAAAGGAAATAGGAAAAGGAATATCTTTCATCCAGAAAAAGTATTGTTCCCTAGAGATCACCTAAAAATAAAAATAAAAATTCAACACCGGACAAAAATATCTGAAAAGATTGTGTAAATTCTGTAAATGTTAACTTAAAAAAATGGGCACGGACGATATCGCAAGCAAAAGCTAGTTAGTTTATAAAAAAATATTATTAAATCTCCACCTCAAATATTTTTTATAAATTTAGTTCTTAATTCATAAAATTTACTAAAATTCAACCAAAAAGAATATCATATAGTCTAAGATATGGCCATTGAAGTGGGGTCAATAAAAAATATTATATTTTGCCAATATTATTTTATATCAACGCATTTGTATTAAGAGCGCATATATCACAACAGATGGTGTTGATAGTGTGGCGAATTGCCAGGTCTACAATCATTGGCCTCATCGGTATTTCAACCATTCTTTACGAGAATAAAAGAGGGTTAAATAAAAGATGAATAAAACAGTGATTGTAAATTGTTGTGCTGATAAAAAAAACTAAAATAAATTTAAATTGTAGTCATAATTCCTTTACAAACAGAAAACATAACAAAAATACTATGTATATGACATGTTTTATGTCAATACTCATATTTTTCATATGATAAAGAGCGGTAGACAAGCTGAAGGTAAATTCCATGGTAAGTTGCTAATACCATCATTTAAATACCTACAATAGTAATACAAGTAAACATATAAGTAATGACTTTAAATCGATTTCTGGAAACATAACATATGCTGAAATGTCTTTTGCAGTGTAACGGTTTTTTTTATGAAATCTGGGAATGGTTATTTTCGTGTACTGGGATGTTTTCGCCCTGTTTATTATTACGGAATGCAGTGTGCCTTTTCAATATTAAATTTTGTTTACAATAATTTGATAATTCTATAAATCGATTTTATTATTAAAATCGTCGGATAGGTAAGTAAATCAGATCTTAGGTAATATTTGATTTAGCATTGTATAGTAGCGGACAAGAGAAATATAGAGTCGAAAAATCCCTCAAGGCAATTTGTAGTTAATATTGAAATCGATACATACAAATCAGAGTTTGGCGACAAAAGCTTGCGACAATGCACATTGCGCAAATCTGGCTCCACCCGACCTAAGCGCAATAATTGTTTTGTAGAAGGACATTCGCTTATCGCCCCGAACGATCGTCCGACTGACGTGCAGCTGCCATTTTGGTTCTTTTTTTAAAAAGCCACCTATGAAAATGTAACACTAATAGAATATGAAAGTTACCAGTGCGTACAATTTCGTTTGTGAATTTAGTTTGTAAGTTTTTGATTAACTTTTGTAATTTTTAAATTGTAGATAGTTATACAAGAAAATCCCTTGACTTTTCCTATAAGAATAAATTCGCTAAGAATTGTGAACGTTTAAAACATTCCCTACATTATAAGCCTATGAGCTTTCGCAAATCTATAGACAGTAAATCAAGAAGTTTTTGTATGAATTGGGTAAACATTTTGCTTTGGGAATATGTTGATCTGTGTCTGATAGAAGACTTCAATGATGCAAGATATGAGCTAGCTTTCTTGTAAGATTTCGTCATTTATTTTCGCTATTTGCGCAACACAAAGTTACATCTACACCCAGATTTAAATTGTATACATAGTACTTTGTGTGTATACATAACATATCTGTATAACGTTAACTTTCTGGTATTTATATTTGCATATTATTTTCATATAGGTAGGTAAGTAGGTACGTCAAAATAATTGTCCCACATATGTTGTTTTTTCTAAGGTATCGCTAAAATAGTTGACATTTTATTATTTTTCTTTCAAACTTAGACCAAAATATTTCAATTGTATTTTATTTGATAATTGTTAAGATCGGCAGACAGGCTGATGGTCCACTTGATGGTAGGTGGCTACCGTCGCCTATAACACAAGGAACCGCTACAGGTGCCGCAAATGCGCTGAGGACTACAGTAGGATTAAAGGATTGGATAGGAAAATGGGCTCTGGCATCCCTTACTCACTCACCGAAACATAACAGTACACGTGCTGTTCTTTCACGGTGGTCTTCTGTAAGGAGATGGTTACTGCCGCCAGACGGGCTGTCCAAATGACTGCGAATCGCAGCGTGTCCTCTGCCACTACTTTCCAGATTCAGATAAGAGCCAAATTTGAAAAGTTAATTTTTCAAAGTTGACCCAGCCGGGAATCGAACCCGGGAACAGAGCGATAAGGCAAGCACCCTGACCACTCATACAACGGGCTATTTTATGACAATAAATATTTTATGATATTTTTATGATAATAAAAATAGCAGACTTTGTAAGTATAAATATGGAAGGTAATTTTTGGAAGCACTGCACCTATGTGATAAATTCTTGAAAGGTACGTTGTTCCAGATGAACTGAATAGTGACTCCCCTAACTGCATCCCCAAAGACGCGTAGACTAAAATTCCTATTAATATTATAAATGCTAAAGTTTGTGAAAATGAATGTATGGCTGAAATACTTAAAGGATTACGATGAAACTTTGCAGTGATATAGTTTGTACATCATAATAACACATAGACAATAATTTACAAAGATACGCGGACAAAGACGACCGCATTAGCTAGTACTTTATCATATTTTCTAATTACCAGAATTACAGGTAAAATACCAGAACATTGAAGAAATGCTCAATAATTTTGAAAAAGAATTAGATAAATGTAACTTATCATTTTAAAAAATATATCAAAATACATTATTATCTTCAATACATTGTTAGACAATCGGATTAATGCTAATTGGAATGCAATTTATTATTAATTTTATTAAAAAGTATTTCATATTCAGGTAATTTCTTCTTGTGGTTAAATCGGTAGGTAAATATTTTAATTATTTCATTTCCAACCAACTACATAGGTAAAATAATTACAGTGGCCATTTCTACAAAATTTATTACAAAACAGTAAATCAGTTTGAACCGTTCACTAAACTAAATGGGAGCTTAAGGTTCATGAATAAAAACATCCTATTTAGCGCTACGCTCACCATGTCCGTAATTTTATAGATAAGTACTTTAAAAAGTGTAAGCGAAACGTAACTTTAACAGGCAGTAATAAGAAAGGGATTTGTTTACAATGCTCATCTGAGATATTGCTATTCGGCAATGTGGGGCAGTTCTACGCAAACGCATTTCCGGCCAAACGCTGTCGGGAAAAAGCCATTTAAAACAAAAAAGAAAAAAAAATAGTAACGCGCCGCGCGCCTCGTTCGGACACTTCCGGTGGGCGCCATTTTTTCTGTATTGCCAACAGATAAAATCTTTCCGGCCTACTGCGCGGACACCCGCTTTTATTTTTCTTTTATAATGTTTTTGTACATGTGATCTCTTTTTAGCAAAATTGTTGGATACTCATGAAAAGTGAAATTTTGATAACATAAACATTTCGAGTGTAAACTTTCAATTAAATTCTATATCACTGTTTTAAGATACTCAACGCTCCAGTACTTGACATAGAACTGAATAAAAAGGAGCGTTCAATCAAAATTGCATATATATGCATATGACTATGAACAAGATGGATGTCTCACTTACGATAGCAATTTTAAATACCTAAGTAAAAAAAGTTACTTACTTACTATTAAGTATTAAGTAATTCAATTTAATTAAAGAAAAGTTTACTAACTTTTCTTGTGGTTTCAATCAGTATTTTATGGCCAGTACATATCTACATATTTATAATTCCTATATTTTAACATCTCTTTTTTTTTTTTTTTTTTTTTAATAATTTTACCAAACAATTTACTCATCCGGTAGCTAAACATTATACTTTTGCACAAATGATTTCTTATAGAAATTTTAATGAAATCATTTATGTCTATAATGGTAATTATATATTAAATAGGTAATTGTGCTAAAATGATATGATCTTCTGTTATGTGCAGAAAATTATTAAATTAATTTTCATTTTGAAACACAAAACGTAAATTTTCCTGAGACAGTTTATGGAAAAAAATAGAAAATATTATAATAAACACAGTTCGCTCTTGTCTACTCCAGAGTATATGCAAATGCATACTAGTTAAGCGTAAACTAAAAATTAATATGAAAGTGCCCTAATTTTCTTTTAGAAACTTAAGCAACTTTTCAAATAACTATATAACAGCAAGACATCTATGGCTTTGTGTTTTGTGGACGTTATATTTTATAGCGACCCGCCCCCCTTCGCACTTAATTGAAATTTTCAAAAATCCTTTTTCTGCTTACGTTATAAAATAGTAGTTTTATAAAAACTATATTTAATAGTTTTGGCTGTGCGTTGATAATCAAGACAAACTATTTTATAAGTATATAAGACGATAAACTAACGCAACATTTGAACACTATTGACATTCCAATTGAAACAAACTATAGTCTTATCAAATATAATATACGGTACTTACTATATTTGTATTCATTCTTAATATTAGTCAAAGAATTATAAGAATTTATATCGAATGAGTAGTTCCTTATATCTATATTTTTTCTTTTTTATGTAAATGTCATCAGACAGGCTGACGGTTCATTTGATGGTAGGTGGATACCGTTGCCTATGTATTTTGAAAAATGAGTGTTTACAAAAAGAAACACAAACATACTTTTGCTAGCATTTTTTTGTTTTTGTTTTTGTTTTACTTAGACATAATTAGTGTAAGGTCTGAATTCCTCAACCATTAATATTCAAATAAAACTTAAATACGTACGATGTTTCTGCTATCGCTATTAAAATATAATCGCGGGTGAGTAGGACCTATTAATTCGGGTGAGTCGGGAAAATTTGTCATCAATTTAATTTTCGGGTGAATGGGACATACTTTTTCGGGCCAGTTGGGAAAAATAATAATTCGGGTGAATCTTGCGGGTGAATGGAACCCAGACCACACAATCAACGCCACACCAAGTGCACCAACCGCGCTGCCGACTATTAAAGAATTGAAGATAAGGAAACTTATCCTCGTGATATCTTATTATATCTTTTATCCTTGTGATTTTTATAATATAAAGATGTTGCGACATGAATTTAAAAAAAAAGACAATTAAGTAAGTTAAAAATTAAGTAAACAACTATAAAGCAAAGAAAATATAATCATTTAATAAAATTAACATAGAAACTATAGTGATATAAAGTATGAAGTATAAACAAATATAAACGTTCATATTCTCTAATAATAATAGGCAGGTTTTTAAGTAAGGAGCAATAATGTGTTCTGTCCAAGTAACAGTGCACCTGCAGTTTACACGTTTACGAGGTGAAACAATGATTTGAACAGCACAATTAGTGTACGCCATTTGCATCGTCACAGATTCAACGGTCGAACTTATGTTAATTGGATAGTCGTTCGATGTTGAATATTCAAATTGATGTCATTATAACATTCGGGCGGGTTTGGCCACTAGCCAGTAACGTCGGTAATGCAATGAGCTCAAAAAAGCAGCCAACTGAATGCACTTTAAAAAAGTACACAGCGAAATACTTAGGTATAATCTATACTATTATTATAAACAGAAAATATTTGTATGTTTGTATTTTTGTATGTTTGTAATGAATAAACTCAAAAACTACTGGGCCGATTTTAAAAATTATTTCACTTGTAGAAGGCTACATTATCAGCGAGTGACACAGACTACTCACCCTCTTCACATCTCCTCCATATAAATGTATGTTTGTAATGAATAAACTCAAAGACTACTGGACCGATTTTAAAAATTATTTTACCTATAGAAAGCTACATTATCAGCGAGAAATATTTTATAAAGAGACGGGGACGAAGTCGCGTGTAACAGCTAGTATATAATAATAAATAAAATTAGCTGGTCCTCGCGACTTCACATATAGACTTCACACTATAGATTAGCAATTAACATTTAATTTATTTAATATTTTACTTGATTGTAGGTGGCTACCGTCGCCTATAACACAAGCAACGCCACATTTGCTGCAAGTGTGCCGCCGATCATAGTAGAATTAATGATGAGGGATGGAAGGGATGGAGAAATGGGCTCATCCCTCTATCCCTTCCATCCTCATCCCTTCCATAAATGAGTAGACCAAAATTTGCCTTGGCCGAAGGAGTGCTGGAACACACCCCAGCACACATGCTGTATTTCACAGTGGTGCTCTGTAAGGGGGTGGTTATTGCTGCCAGACGCGCTGCCCAATGACTGCGAAACGCAGTGTGCCCTCACACTAATTAATTGTTTTATTTTTCTAAGGCGTCGTTAAGTTATTCAAATTATTATAATTTTTTTTTTTTTTTTTTTGAAAAGTAAAGAGTAAAGAGTAAAGGTACTTTATGTCTTATTCTGCTACAAATTTCACGATGATCGGTTTAGTCATTAAAAGGCCTGAAATCGTAACAAACAAACAAACACACTTTCGTATTTATAATAGATATATTAGTATAGGGATTACATTGCCTACTGTATGACTTTTACTTTTTACACTGCTATTTTTAAAAATGTTAACACCCACACACACACACATTCAGTGCAGATTAGCTTTTAGATTATGTTTCATGTAAACTCGGTCAGTTTTAAGGTTAATATCTTCGTTTTTATGTAAATTCTTGTTCCTTTTTTTTATCTCGCACGCGAGTTAAAGCTTGACTCGTAACTCGGCGGCCATGTTGTGAATGTTTGTTGCAACCAATTTAAATAAACCCCGAATGCCTAAACTGTCGACTTTCGCGTGCTCTATGATGATTAATTACCACATACAACATGTATTTAATATTTACATTCAAATAAAAGCACCCATTAAGATATTTTCATGAAATATGAAGTATTAAACCAATTGTTTTAACATATATAAAATGGGTCAATAAATAATTCAATATTCACACACAATAACGTATATAATACACAAATAAAAGATTTATAGATGCCATTTTTCAGTTTTTCCGTTTAGTACCTATTACAATTGACTCACAGCGTCACGGGTATACCTACTTGTCTTACTTAGCTATTAAGTTACTTATTAGTTACTAGGGGCCGCTCTCGGCTTCGTACTGTTTTTATTTTTTTATTGCAAATTTTATATAAAAACCATCGTCGTTTAATGCTCTTTTAATTAATTAAAACCGTTGCGTGGTTTAGGAGGTGTTAGCCAATACATAGACACACAGACAAAAGCAGGCAGCGACTTCATTTATACTACATATATATGAATGCCTTAATTCTTCATTGCCAAAAAAAAAAAAAAAAACCTACATTGTGGATGCCTATAACTGGCCTTTAATTGACGCATATACCAAATATCATTTAAAAGTTATATTTAAATTATTTAATTTAACTATAATTATGTGCTATTGGCATCTCTAAAATAAAACACATTGTAATTATTGTACTTACTTTAATACTTAAGCTAGAAGCCAAAAAATATCTTTATGAACATTTACGAAGAAACTTTTATTATTTATTACCCTTTATGTACCTGCATCAATATAAGATGATAAATTTCGTTTAAGAATTGTAACAAATTAACCTAAACCTATAATTTTTTAATGGCAAAAAAATGATTTCACGGCAAATTAAATTATCCTCGTCTTTATCTACAAGCCTACATTAATTTCAAATTCTTTTTACACTAGCATAAAAGAGAAATACGAAAAAGAAACGGTGACTGTCAAATTCCCTCGGATACTGGCAACAAAACAGCACTTTAGATGAAAAAAAAACTAGAAGAGCGTTCTCGATTCAAAAATTGAATTGATCGCCCCATTGTATTCCAAATGTATCATTTGAACTGTTATTATGGACGCTCTCTCTTTCTAGCGTTCAATACGACGCCGGTAATCCAATACTTTTGTATGGAAGGCACTTAACATTGCCGCCAGTTTACGAAACGTCTTATGTGCCGCTAAAAACTAAAGTTCAGTGTTTTAACACGCGTGTAACAATTGATTTGTATTCATTCAAATAATTGATATCGTTGAACGAATTGGTAAATTAGTACTGTGTCTGTACATTAAATATTAAAAAAAAGATTTGTACACGTTGTGCATATGAATTTTTGTCTGTTTGTACGTTTGTGCAAGCTAATCTCAGAAACTGCTTAAACGATTTGAATGCGGTTTACACTGATTTAATGTAGCAAGCTTCCTATAACACTTAGTGTTTGTTTAATATTATAAATGTGAAAGTAACTCTGTCTGTCTGTCCGTGTTTATGAATATTTTTATAATGAAATGTCTGGGATTAATTTCGTTATTATTGATTTTTATTTAATTGATTTATTTTTTTAACCTTAAATATATAAAATATACGATATATTAAAAATTTATATATAGGACAAGACTGTTACAACCGTTCTTAATAATATACTATTTTTTTGCCATTTCTATCCATTTATTTATTAACTAGCGGCCAACAATTTTTGTTTGTTTTTTTTTTCTAAATTTTTTTACCTCGGTAACAAGTATAAAACGTGTACAATTTGTTTTAATATATTTAATTTACTTTTCACGGCTCGTTTACGATTTTATTATATGTATATATAGATATAAATTAAATTCTGGCCTTTAAAATACAAGCTATGCTTAGTGTAAAGGTCACCGAAAAACTATTCATATGTGTAAACTATCTGTAAATTTTAAAATAAATAAATAAATAAATAAATAAATAAATATACTGTAAGGTAATTAAATATTATGTTTGTAATACCTACTGCAATAATATTCTGTAAATTAATGTTTCGACCAATATGATCATGATGATGAAATAGTATGTCATGTATTTTGTATGTAACTCACATATCGTGGGGCTTTCAGAAGAGACCTTTAAGGGATTCACTGAGGCAAATGACATTTACTATAGAACTCGCTGGCGGCGGAGACAATTCAGCGGGCCTAGAAATGGTGTTTTTTTGTTTTTACCATTAGAACATTACACAATTTTTTTTTATCAATACAATTTTTTAATCTGATATCAACTTAATAGGTACAGGATTCATATGCGTGCAATAAGCCGTTTTCGAGAGAATTTTTAATAAAGGTCAAATTCTTCTTGTGTTCTAACTTTTTTTGTGGAGTTTCTATTACTTTAACGAAAATTCTAATTAATACAATTGGTTCTTCACATGTTTAAGTCTATTTCTTGTAACATTTTCATTAAACAATGGATATTTTTAGTATTTAGCGTTTGTCTCCCCCTTAAATGAGATTAAACGCTATAAATAAATGTTACCCAAAAGACAATCAATTCAACCGCAAAAACTTAATACGAATTCGTCGGGAAATGGGACGGCTCGTTTGTTGGTCGCACCAAAAAACTTATACCACAAAAACGTAAACAGTTTATAAACTCAAAGGAAGTAACGTATAAACGAGCGTGGTGAATTAAATAAACAAATTTATAAAAACCAACCACAACAGACTGCTTTGTGAACGCATATTGCGGTCGGCAGGTACGGGAATCGAACCCACGCCCGTACACTAATCCTATTACACGGCCATTGTGGATGGCCAAATAAATAATTTATTTTCAATCGTTCAATTGATGCCTACTGAGTAAGTTAGTCCCAGAGCTCTCGTCAAAAATTGCCGTATCATCTGTAGGTAGGTACACTTTCTCACTGGGATTATTATTACTTACTTTAATGGAGGGTCTTGTTTAACTGACGTGATAATATTCTTGCTATTTGGTCGGATATTGGTCGAGTGCTTGCCTTAATGCTCTGACTCTCGGGTCCCGTGTTGGATACCCGGCTGAGCCAACTTTTGAAATGAAATGTTCAAAGATGGCTGGCTCTGATCTGAGTCTTTCGCAGTCATAAATTGGGCGGCCCGTCTGGCCGTCATTAAAGAAGACCACCGTTAAATAACAGTTTATGTGTTGTTGTGTTTCGATGAGCGAGTAAGGGATGCCAGAACCTTTCCTTATCCCTTCCTAATCAATTATCCTTAATCCTACTATCTTACAAAAGTGGGCTGCGCACTTACAACGATTGTTGGGTGCTTGTGTTAATAGACGGAATGATGGTAACCACATACCATCAAGTGGACCGTCTGACGATCTTCATGTAAAAAAAAAACTATTAAAAAACTTTTAACAATCTTTTGGATTGCAAGTAATATCCTGATTTATTGTTGATTTTGTCACAATTTATTACTCTAATTAATATTTTTATTGATTATTGCTATGGATATGTTATTTAATTTTATTGTTTTTGTATTGTTTTGATTCATCAGTAATATCTACTCGTATTACTTACATTATTTTCTTTTTTATTTGTATTTTTTGCCTACGTGGTTTTTTTATGATTTTTTGTTAAATAACCAAAAAATCATAAAAAAACCACGTAGGCAATGTTATCAAATAAAAAATGTGCCACTTTCCCACATCAATCAAAATAAAACAAATAAATTAAATAAAACAGTACAGTTTCATAATAAAAAAGAACTATAACAGTTTATGAACAGAAAAAAAAAGCTCCTCGAGCCTCTATGAGGGCAATTTAAGTTGTTGTAGCCTTTTATAGTAACAACGTATACACTCTTAAGAGAGGATATATTTTGAGTAAACACACTTCATATTGTTCGAATTGTATAGTTCGTATCGATGATTTTGATACATTAATTATTCATATTTTTTTTGTAAGAATACATAATGTGAATAATAATAATTACAAATGAAATAAAAAATTTAATTTTCTTAAGTTCATGTTTCAATCATCGTTCTAATCTATCTCATATGAAAACAACAACAAATTCAGTGTATATTTTTGAAATTTGTTATTTGTAAAATTGCATTTTCGTTTCAAATTGACCAGTACATAGTAGTAAACGGTAATTTTTCTAAAATACCAAAATTATGAGAATTTTATACTTGTTAGTTGTTACAAGATTGGCAATAATTTATTCTTTACTAACGAGCCGCCCCCGGCTTCGTACGAATGCATATTTTTCTGCAAATTACATATCTACCTTGTTTATGGCTCTTTCTGTTATTGAAAGCTGTAAAAAACTCTTTTATGGTTTAGAAGAAGTTAGCGGACAAACAATGAGAAGCGATCGGCGACTTAATCTATACTTTACTAATATTATAAAGTTGAAGAGTTTGTTTGTTTGAATGCGCTAATCTCAGGAACTACTGGTTCGAATTGAAAAATTCTTTTTGTTTTGAATAGTCCATTTATCGAGGAAGGCTATAGGCTATATAACATCACGCTACGATAATTAGTATTATATATAAGCAGTATCCAGTACCGCGCGCCCCATGCGCACTCCGCGCCGCCACCGAATGGGCCGCAGCGAAGCGTGGCCGAGTTCAGCTAGTTTTATAATACGTATAGAATATAATATGTAATTTATTTATTTGTTTCACCAAAAAACTTTTTTGCTACCTATAATTCTTATTTAATAAAATATTCAAATATCAAGATTATTTGGCTGTTATACGGGGAGGGTGATGTAGCGTCATTGGAAGGTAGATCACAATGAGTTCGTGCATTGTTATATGAATTGCGTTTTTTTAGTGAAATCGATCATCAAAACGTATCCGTCTCAACTTAAGTAGGTAATATATATTTTATGAAAAACAAACATAACTATACTGAAACAACTTATTACAAGTATAATATGACTATTTGGATTTTTTTACATAAAATTTATCTCTGTCAGTGCCATTCAAGTATAATTTTCATAATTATCGTTCAATCAGCGTGAGCTGCGAGGTATTCAAGCATTAGACGATTACAAAACAACGCATTTATTTTCAATTTTCCTCATTGTTCATCATTGCTAGATTGTTAGTTTACCTATCTGAAACCTCTGCCCCCACCTAACCATTGCTACGTTAAAAATGTCTTATAAGACAATTTGAAATGTCTTGAACTTTGTCCTTAAATATATATATACAAAATATCGATATTTATTCATTATTTCATAAATTCAACTACAATATAGGATATATTTCTCTAAATGATAGCGAAAACCGCATGAAAATTTAATTAAATCACATATTTTAAAAGAATGCCTAATGTAATCCAAACATGGATGACTTCAGTTTCTTTAATAGGTTTCTTTGAATCTCAACACATGCAGAAGCATTTCGCAAAAACCTTGCATTATTGATCGATTCCATCGCTATTAAAACCTTGGAACTCAACATATTACAACCTTTAAAAATATTTTTATTTCTTAATTATCACTTGAACATCGAAATTAAGTCAAGTTTAGCAAACTAGATTGCAGATCTTATCTTTATTACTTAAGCGAATATAACTTACTTGTTCAAGTGTATATAAAAAATAATTTGATTAAGATTACTATTTACTTAGAACATTATCAAATTATGTAGGAAATAGTTGATTTTGTTTGATAATTCAATCTAATACTCACATTTTTAATGCTATTGCGAAAATTAACTCAGTTCCATTTCATTTACATATCTACCCACATTAAGTATACAAATACTCGTACCTACACTAAGAACAAAATGTTGATACTGTACAAATTGAGGCAAAGGTCTATTTTTGTGTCAGTATTTTCCAGCTATACTTATAATACTTTTAACTATCGGACACAAGAATCTCCATTATGGAAGGAGTTGGAGACAACCCACAATTCTATCACAATACGGGTTCTCTCTCTCCGGTCGGTCCCTCATTATTGAGGGTCGTGGTTACGAAATCCCAATTTCGACTGCACCATCCACCTTCATCGTTTCCTGTCCATGCTCGCCCTCATCGCCTGGCAAAGTGTATCAGAAAAGGTGGCATCATTCACTTAATCCTTCCACCTCGTTGATGATCGGCCTCGCAATCTTTTGCCTTCGAAAATTGCTAGCTAGCTGAAAATTGCAAACTTTCTCACATAGGAAGGCTTCCTTTCAATTTCTTCCTTCAGTTATTTGATTTTAAAATGCACTCACAGTCATAAAGAAAATTGAAGGTTCGGAGTAGATGCAAGTCAAACCGAGAGAAGCTGATAGTCTACTTAAAATGTTACCTCATTCATTTTTTAGTTCATTACAAATTCGAACATTTGTGTGAGAGAAGTGGCAGTAGCAATACACGATATAAATATGTATAAGGAGGCGTGCACACTGCACACAACGCACGTACCGCTCGATCTTTGACAATGCTACTGAAGCTAACATATATTCCCATATTGTATCCCTGTCATTATGCCTTCAATTGGAAACAGCAGGCACTCCCATTTCTTTGTAGCTCCTTCCGAATAATTAGAGCAAACATTGTACATCGATACTTTGTCGAGCAATAAAGTATACATTTCAAGACAAAAAATATCAAATGCCCTCTCAAAAGGGTCCCATTCGCTTTGACATTTTTTTCTTTGTTAAAAGCACTTGTGACGTTTTCTTTTGACATTTAGCTAGCTGAAAATGTACATGAGTTGTTTTGTTTTCTATTCGGGGTTGTGAGAGTCGTGAGAAATGATAAATTCTGTTTGTGTTCCTACTGCTAGACTTAACAAATAGCCAAATTCAAAGTTCTCTTTATTGAATAGAACCGAATTTTAATAACTTACAATCGCCGTATTTCAATTGCTTCATAACAATAAGTAAACATTTTATGTTGAAGGACACAGTAAAGAAACTTATTGCTTGCCGAATAGTGCACAGGCTAGAATGTTATGTTGCAGATAGTACAATATACGAGTAGACCTATAGTTTCAAATGAGTAAAAGTTAGCATTAAAATTAAGTAAAAAAATTTAAAAAAAAAATAGAAAAAAAAGTAAAAAAATTAAAGTTGATTGAGTAATTTGAGCAAAAAAATTAGTTTAAAAATTTTACCAAAATTAGTTACTTATGCCTTAAAATTTATTTGCTTTTTTCTCAAAGGCCTTATCGGCCAAGCCAAAGGTCAAGTCGAATTGGTCAAGCCCACTTAGCAACATATTTGGTGATTAATTTTTATTTATTTCGTTTAAATAAAATATTTTATTAAATAATAAAGCTTGAACACAGATATGTTTTAAAAACCTTTATTTAATGCTAATGATTGTGTTGTACGAGGACAAGTAGGTATTGCTATATTTTAAAGGATTTACGATTTGATTTTAGTAACTACGATCTGCTTAAAATTATTATTTATTAATAAATTTATTATTAAGGAATTCCTGTCAGCGTTTATAAAAAACTAGCTACCCGTCCCCGGCTTCGCACGGGCGCAATTTTTTTCTGCAAATTATATACAACTTCCCCGTATTTTGATGCGGTTTTCATTGCTCATGAAAATCGTATCAAAATCAGTTGATTGGTTTAAACGAAGTTAGCTGAGAAAAAGACACAAGCGGACAGTGACTTTACCTTATAATAAGTATAGATAGTTGTTTATAGGTATAGATGTCCCCTTCTGCATTATAAAAAAGTGTGTGTTTCAGCTCCTTTAAACATATAAAATTATCCTCATGGCAATAAATAACTGGATACCTAATTACTTTATTATTATTTAGTTACATTTTGCATACTCAGATGTCAGAACTACCAAAAGTTATGTTAGTTATGTTCGGTATACACAGATGTAACGTTTAATAATTTCAAATAGTTCATTTTTTCGACGACAGATGTCGCTGCGCCAGCAGTTTATAACGCGCTATCATTTCGTCCCTCAATAAACGTGGATTACACTTTTCATACAAGATTTCGACGTTTGCTTTTATAAGCCCAGAAAATAATAGAATTAGGGAACATAAATACATGCGTCAGCTGTCGCACAAATTTAAAAGTGACTGATAACGTAACGCTTTTTAGTTAACGCTTGTATTAGTTTTACTCATAAAATTTCCATACCGGGGGCCTTATATGAAAATCGATTATTAAGGAGTAAATTCCAATTACCATCTAAGTAAGGAAGGAATTGTTATTATATTATTTTAAGAAAACGTTTAAATAATATTCATAGTATACTGTTGTTATTATAGACAATAGTATTTGTGTTTATGACACATTAACCGGCGCCGTATGGCCATATGTCACCAAGATACTGTCAGCTCATCCTGAGGGAATGTCTCCCGGGGGAACCCCGGCACACCCAAGTCGGGGGTTTCAACTGTTTAAATATGCCGTATATCAGTTAACAATGGTTTTGTTGATTAATGTCTTTTTTATTTGAAAACTTTATTTTATGAGTTCTCATTATATAAAATTTAAATCAGTATTTTATAGATCAAAGTTATTACCTTGAGCGCTAAAAATAACTAATGATTTGGACGTTTGGACTGAATTTTCGTCACTTATCGGTTATAAATTTAATTTTAAAACATTTTAATACTTTAAATGAAATCATATTATTTCATAGGTAATGGAAATTGAGCATAAAAACATGTTTGTTAGTATTTGGTGCAATATTGCTAGTTTACAACTTGTAACAGTAATTTAAAAAACGCTCTTCCGTGCCAAGACTCAAATATTTATAAACAAACAAATAATAATCTTATTTTATCTATAAGCGATTATAGTTAAGTATATAATGTTATAATAAATAAATATCAAAATTTCTTAGATTAATCGCAAAATTAAAGTACAACAGGACCAATTCGGCTATTAAAAATGTTCCCTGTCCTTTCCTAATTCTTTATCCTTAATCCCACTAAGGTTGGCAGCACACTTGCAGCACCCGTGGCGTTGCTTGTGTTGTAGGCGACGGTAGCCACCTACTATATCAAGCGCATTATTAGCTGCTTTTGCGCTGCTGCTTTTGCGGGTATCCTCTTAAAAAAATTATATTATTAATTAATTAAAATATCTATTGAAATAAATGACTCACATTATGTAATTTATAGTAGAGACCGCACGCGTTACACACTGGCTCCCCGTTCTGGTTGCGCCTCCATAGCGTCGTCGTCGTGGTCTTGCAGTTTGCACACGACGTGCCTGCTCTTCTTGCTGCACTCTGCAGTGACTGAAACACACAAAATATTGCATATTATTTTAATTGAAATTATAATTACACTTACTAGGTATAACTATAATAAACCAGACTGACGCGCCCTGGATTCGCCCGGGAGCAAATGGGGATTAGTATACCTAATATATACCCTATGTCCATCTGGAATAATGTATCTTTTCAGTAGTTCCTGAGATTATCCTCCACATACCTACATGTAAAATGTATACACTTTATGTATAAACAAACATACAAAATACACCCTCTCTCTTTATTATATTAGTATTGTTTAGTTAAAATTATATTAAATTATAATTAAACACTTCAAACCCATTTTTTTGGTTTTCCCAGATATTTATTGTTTATTATTTTAAAACTTGCAACACTTAATCTATTTCAAGCTATTAATAACTGCATCCATAAAATTTAGCCATAAATTTTCTTACTAGCCAAAGTTCTATTTGTTAAGCTCCATCTATTGCCAATTGTCAGTGTATCGATTTAGCCAAATTATAAATTAACTGCGTGGCTGGCCTAAGTGTGTTAAGAACAGTGAGAACGAGAGATACCTTTAACTGGATATAGGGGAACCGTATACCTACTTCCAGTAAATAATAAATTTATTGTGTCTTTTTGAACATGTTATACACAGAAATACCAATGTTAACAAGTCTTGATTTAAAGTTAAAACAACATTCCAAATTGGACATCGCACATGGACAGAGTTAGTTACTCACAAGACTAGAAGGCGTCATTATTAAAGATATCCAACTATTTTAAAATAAGTAGGTATTACAGCTAACAAACGACATATCTGCCTATAAATTTATGTACGTGCTAATAATCTCGTTTAGTTAAATGTCAATCATTATGCTAAATAAAATTGTTGCCTATACCTGATTTGAAATTAGAGGTCATGCGCTGATAAACTAACTAAAATTTACGAAATAAGGCTCTCCTTAACTTAATAAGAAAAAAATTGTAGAAAAATATACGAGTTTAGTAAAACATTGTATTTTCTTTTTTTAAGTTGTCTTGAGGTCTTACAGATTTAAACATCAGCATAGTTTATTTATAAATAACGATCAAGTTTAAGCCGTCCGTTAAATTTTAATAGTCACGTGTAAGACATGACAAAGAAAGTATTAAAATGACACAAAAACGTTTCGTTCGAACATCGGTTCGAAAAAGCGAAGTAGCCCTCGGAGGCCTCTTACGCACCTGCCCATTATTGGCCGTCAATCAAACAAAAAACATCCACGGCATGCGGTGGCCATTTCATACAGTCCACAAAAGTGCCTCACTCAATTAAAAATGCATTCGTCCCAACCCGTCACGAGAATAAAACGAGCCGCGCAATCCAACTCATAATAAATCCATTAATTTGTCATGTCATTTATCGAACAAAAAGTATTCGAGCTCGTAAAACATTACAAGAGACGAACTATCCGGGACAACGAGACGGGATAGTTCTCGGTAACTAGAATCGACGAATTCTGACCAACAGATATCACGATCGCATCAAGTAATGTAGGTATTGTACTAGTTAATATAGTAAACGCCTGCAATGTACAATCGTATACAAAAGTGTTTTACATAAATTTAATAATTTTTACACGCCTCAAAGAATTTGAAAGAGTATTCTTCATTTATTCTGGTTTTTTATCAATGTTAGTTTTAGTAAACATTAAAGAGTGGGTCTTTTACTATAAAATATAGTTTTAGTTAAATAAGTATTTATAGTTTTGAGTGTAACTGTTCCATATGGAAGAACTGGGTGTCTTGGCACATAAATAAATTATTTTATACTTAAAAGGAGGTTGCAAACCTAAGTAGGTATATATTTTTAAATCTATAGCGTTACAGTTTATAAATACATATTATATACATATATTTCAGAAATATATAATATCATAAAGAAACTAGCGATATATCAGTTTATCAAAAACTGTCCATTGTTTATACACTTAATTTCAATAAGATTAGTTAATTTCACGTTATAATCATGTTCATTGTTCGGTAGGTATTCCATTTCTGGTATTTAATGTGGAGTGTATTTCTATAAAAACTTACTTCTCTTAACTATGTATAAAATAGATGATTATAGTATACAAAAGTCTCCAATTTTGGTTTTAAAATGAAAATATCTTTAATTTATCGTGCATTGTATACGACTGTACAACTGCATATTGGAATATCTAAATATTAAATGGTTTGCGTCAATATTCGCCGCGTCATGGCAGCCCCTTTGTGCCACAATAAGATTAGAGCTGGCCATATTAGCCGAGCCAACAACCGACACTTTTTCTTTCTCTTGCCTTGAGCACCTACCATATTGGTTAAACTCAAATTCTTTGTGGTTACAACTTTTTTTTATTACGTCAAAACCATCTGAGATTTTCCTGTCGAAGATCTTTTTTCGAAGAAATAGTCGGATTTGCGTGAAAACGTCATACTTACTAAATGTGTTTTTTTTTAAATTCATTGAAATATGTATATTGGTTATGTTTTAGTTTATAAATGGTAAAACTTGTTGTGTATATATATATCTTGAGGTATATTCTTAACTTTATAATTATAAGAAAGAAAGCAACTTTTATTCCTCAAGGAGGTACATATACAATACAGATATCAGCCAAATACGAACACTATATGAACAAATTAATAATAATTACAAACAAAAGAAACAAACAAATATATAAACAAATAACAAAAGGAAAAGGAACCCTGGCTCAGTATACAGTTGTGATGCAGACCAGAAAACTGATATTCTGCCAGGGACCATATATTCAAAGAAAAAAACGTTTTCCCGGGACAATTCAGAACACGATTATATTATGTACAAGCAATGATTGAAACTATCGCAATGATCTTAAAAACTACTGAAGGATTTAATGCAATTTATATATATCAACACAGTATATTAATGCTGTTTTTTTATGTGATGAAGTAATTAAGTTGTTAATTAATGAGTTATTAGTTGCGACACACAAAGATTTTTGTTTCCACATAAAATGATTTATGTGACAAGTAGTCTTAAAGTGTTTGTTTACATATTTAAAAAAAAAACACAATAAATAAAAAATACTTATATCCCTATAATGTGTTAAACCTGATATTTATACGTTGTTGATTAAATAACAACAAAATTGCTTTGCGCCATCTAATTACCAATTTTTACTAGAACTTTCTCACTATCTGTAACATAAAATTTGTTAAAGTAGTGACAAGATTGTATGGTACAATTAATCTAATTAATTAACACACGATATACGTCACAACCTATTTATTGAGAAATAAGCCCAACGAAATTCCCTACATGAGAAAAGTACTTGAAGCTTATTAACTAGTAAGTCAAGAACTTATCTTTTTAAATAAATATACTTTACCTTCGCGTCGCGTTCACCGACATTTCAATGTACGTGTAACAATTTTAGCATAATTATTAAAAGCCAATACTGTGTGCAAAACTTTTAATAACATTTCTTTTACGAGTCAATTATTCGAAACCGATTTCATAATCCTACTGATAAGGTTTCTCATCAAGTTATAACGGGCGGCGTGCATCATCCCTACGATCCCGAGGGAGACCAGTAAATCAGAGGGGTTCTGGCTAAGCCGATTACAGAAGTCAACCGGCGGCGACGGGGGGCGAAGCGGTTTTATTTCCGTGGAAAAACGGCTGTTTACCCGTAATTTTATAGCCGAATTACTCTCGCTACTCAAACGCTGAAATAGCTGGAAAGCGTCGTAAATTTTACTGCCGAGATTGTTTTTAGGGCCATTCGTTCACGAAACTCTTTAAAACTTATTCGAATTAAAAACAAAACAGTAAAAAAAACGCACCCGACGAGTTCTAGGTTTAAGTGCGCTCAATAAAATGCCAAGTATGTGAAGTCTTCGTCCCAGAGTCTCCGTGAGTTTTATTAATTGTTAAACCCATTTCACTGTCAACAGCATTCCACGGATCGATATCGTACGACAAAAAATGTATTATCAAGCCGAAAACACGCCGACAAAAGATAAAAAGCTGTACACAAAACAAAATTCAGTGCGTACATTGTTGTATCTGGCACTCAAATTTTCAGTGTAGTGTAAACTCAAAGGACATGCGCTGCTGTGACAATATTAAGGGCTCTTTGTTGTGTGTCATGAACAAAAACATCGCTTTTGTTCAATTTTCGGACAACACAGCGTATTCATAATAGACACACGACTAGATAAGTGTGGGTACTTCTTTGAAGCGCTCAAGATAATCTGCCTTTCCTTAGAATACAAGAAAGGAGATGCAGGTGAAGTCTTGACCTACATAACCAGGTCGCTGTTTTTCAATAATAAACAAAATAGAAAAAAAATGGCAACAAACATAATGGCATTATTAAATTTTAATTTTCAGCACTGGTAGCGCTGCCTAACCTCCTAACCTCCAAGTGGACCGTCAGCCTATCTGTCGACCTTAACATTAAAAAGTCTGTTTATTGTAGTGCCTTATGAATTTAACTATTTTATTAGGTTTATTATCTAAAATTAATTTATTGTTTATTATTGATTGTATAATCGTGTTCTCAACTGTCCCGCGTAGATGTTTTTTTTTTAATTTTTATTAAAAGATATTAATCTGGTCCTTGGCAGAATATCAGTATTGTGGTCTGCACCACAACTGTATACTGAGCCAGGGTTTCTTTTACTCTCGTTACTTGTTTATATATTGTTTGTTTGTTTTGTTTGTAATTATTATTTGTTCATATATTGTTTGTATTAGAGGAATAAAAGATGCTTTCTTTCTTTCTTTCTTTCTAAAACAAAGTAGCCTATTTCGAGATCTTTAAAACCTTTGAAAATGAATTGTTTTTTTTTTTATTTAGTTATATCTCACTAATCTTGGTAATACATTAGTTAAAATAACATATATTTTTTTATTGGACCTTCAATGAAATAGATTATACAGACCATAATGTTTTTTTTATATATTAATTAGCTAAAATGGAACTCAATAGTCAAGTTTATTGTTAGATAGTTTTGCGAGCTGTTGATATTTGAAAAAATCGCATTGAAAAACTCTCTCAAGAAAGATTGTCAGTAGCGTTTTTTTCGTTTGGAGACTGATCAAAAAAACAAAAAGATTTAATATTACTAAGAAAAACTCATAAGTTTAACAGAAAACACAATCCCTCTAAATAAACAAGTAGGTATAATACTTGTGTATGAGTATTAATTCATAATGTTATTTAATACACACATTACCGTGCATTTATTAATATAAAATACGATATGTTAATGAACCAATGAACAATGAATTAATTCATTATCAACACGAAACCCATCAAGCTGGTTCATCTCACGTCAGTTCACACAACTCGACTAATTCAATAAACCACCCACATTAAAAACATATTTCCATAACGGCCGCCGCCGCACAGCGATCCAATCAGCCTTATCTCCCCCGACCCTCACTGCAAACACCTCCCGATCTAATCAAATCACAGCCTCCGTCTTCCCTAATCTACCTATCTACTTCCAAACATAAAATTATATTACAAAAAGGGATGATACCGACATCCCCTCATATATTTGCGAACACAAGCAAAATTTAACCTACCCGGAAGCAACGCTCTGTTTATATAACTTTATAGTCTGAAAACTCACACAGACACACGACGACATCGTGTGCGACGCACACAGACACCCGTATCAGCATATCTACGCCATCTAGATCCCACAACGAGAACCCCAAGAGGGGAGGCAATCCATTTACGGGCTGTTTCCTCACCCAAATTCGTCCCTTATCCGAATAGCGGTAGAGATGGCAATCGCGTGGCAAAAACGGTGTTTTAAAGGTTTACACGGCCCCTAGCAGTGAAAGCGCGGAATCGATGTAGCCTTTACCCCTCGCACCGCGTCAGTTTTTCCGGAGCTCCGTCCTTATCTGCCCGGGGCGATTAGATAAAGATAGATAGAGCGTGAAAATAAAGATTTTCATCGTGTTCACCACTGCTGCGCTGTAGTCCAATGTAGCGGTTCTGCGGCGTGTGTATCATGTAAATAGGGCCTGTTATGTATGGGTCGAGGGTTCTTGTGACGGAATAGAGCAAGGCTCGACAAAACTTTGAGTGGCGACTGAAACCCTTTCAAAGTGTTATCTTCACACAGTTTTTAAACACGTAGCACCATCTATTTTTAATTATCTTTTTATATTTTAACTGATGAACAATTGCGTTTTATGTTATGATTAATTTCTCATGTTTTTTAGGTATGAATTTATGAGTATTAATTCGTTTTATTTTCTTAATTTTATAATAATAATAATAATTTAATTCAGACATTACACCCACATCAAAAATTTACAATTTATATTTTATTAATTATAAGTTAAAATTATTTTGACTATTTTGTCATTTATGAACTTAATTATTTTGTCGTGTGGTACAGCCGAGCATCTTGTTCCATAGGGATGCCACCCTCTTTCTTCTTATGGCAAAAAAATCATCAGTATCATTTTGGGAAAACTTTTCTGATGCACATACTGCGTGACAGCCTCAACAGCGTGAGAATATTGCAGAGCCTTGTACGCCTTTTTTTAGTCACCCATAGACTGCTCGTGTAAAAGACTTGGCAGAATATCTTAAGAAATGTAATTTTAACTTGATTATTAACAATATTTAATACAAAAATACAAGATTACTGTTTGTTAAAAATTTTCACAAGATGCACCGCCATGAAACTTGCCTCCCGCTCCCCTGCCCTGCCCTCAACCGCCCTCCATTGGCTATTCCCAGCAACCCGCGGAAGCCATGTTGGGAAATTCGCTTAACGATTTATTTGTGCGCGCTCCGTATAGCTGGACGGTCGCTTGTAACGTAGTATGCGGCACGATACCGTAACACGACCGCTGAAATGGAACGCGAGACTCCCACGTTTATTCGAACGTAACAACTATGCAAATCGTTTCGTCCACGATTTGACTCGATAGTCCGACAGCGACAAATAGAAAAAAGTATAGGAACAGTTCGGTATTGTCCGTCTGATTTCTGTTCATGGGCTGTCGAATTTTAAATCCGTTAGGATAACAAAGCGTGGCGGTTAGCCAATAGGAGCTATCGAGAGATAGGGATCGACGCTCGGCCAGATTGACACATCAAACCGCCAGCCGCTCGCAAGATTACCATCGATGTACATTGGCCTCGTAATCGACGCGCCAACGTCACGCTGCTGCGTAATTGATGCTGCCAAATTTCTCTTCGTAACTCCTTAGAGGGATATACAATTATTTCAAAATTAAACTAAATATATTTTTAAACTGAGCCCGCAACTTCGTACGCGTGTGGTATTCGGTATAGCGCGTAACTTTTTTGTTTGTAAATCAATTGGAATGATACAAACTCTAAATGTTACAGGAAGTTTGCTACAATAGGTTAGTAAAACCGCATTCAAATCGCTTAAGCTGTTTCTGAAATTAGCGTGCACAAACGCACAGAGAAACAGATTAAAATTCTAAAAAAAAAAAACATTTTTTAACTCAGTAACAAAGTATACACAGATTTAGTAGTGGCAGGGCAGACTGCGTAAATTGGGAGTAACAGAAGACAACCGTGAAATAAAAGCATGTGTATTGCGCCAAAGCTCGTTTAATTCCGTATCCTTTGTGCTACTAATAGCGGGCAGCACCTGTGGGGTTACTTGTGTTAAGAGGCATCGGCAGCCACATACCATCAAGCTCGTTGAAATACGAGCTTATCATTTTTATTTAAAAATAATAATGAAATAAATAAAAATACCATCAAGCTCGTTGAAACACGAGCTTATCATTTTTATTTAAAAATAATAATGAAATAAATAAAAATATTGAAAATATAATGAATTTTTCACATACCTAAATTACAGGTAAATGTACTAAATTATTAATTTAGGATGTCATGTCCTGAATAATGTTACTTAAGGTCGGACTATTTTTATGTTAAAGGATGGCTGGCTGCAAACCTGGCTGTAAATCTGGCTGTAGTTCAAATACAGCAGAGATAGGAACCAAACCGAAGCAAACTGGTGACAAATACAAACTTTGCTACCTCTGAGAGGTTATCTTCCCGCTAAAATACGTATATATTGTTTTTGCACGACTATAATTCAATATCTACACGGTCTTTGGACCGTCGTCGTCAATGTAAAAATAAATAACAATTATCGAAATTGAATTATGTTGTTATTGCGGTTGGATAAATTTAAAAAAAGAACTTTAAGTGAGAATGCATTATAATTAGTTGTGGACGACTTTGATCGATGGCGCCACAGTATCGAAGTAAGCGCGTTGTTCGAGACACTACTCACGGAATTTCCTCGCCTTTAAAAGTTCATGATTTTTAAAAAGATATCAATTATAAGGTTAACCAAAGTTTAGCAGATTTTTTTAAATATAGTATCAACTCTAAGGTTTACTGAATACAAGCTTCGGTAAGAGAGAGCTATTTTGTGTATTTTATTTAACATAGGTACTTTTTTTTGTGATGAAAAAGATAATTAAGATTTTTCTTTCGACTTTACGTAATACCTAGCAGTTGAATTTAAGTTCGTCGGGAGAAATTAAGTTACTTACCTATAGAGGACTAAAGAACCTTTAAATCAATGCGAGTTAGATATTTCAGCTCTAGTAAGGAAATACAAATTTATTTTAAGCGATTTTAAATATTGGTAATATGATTTAATAGATTCCCGGGTTCGATTCTTGGCTGGGTCAACTTTGAAAAATGAACTTTTCAAATTTGGCTCTGTTCGGGATCTGTAAAGTAGTGGCAGGGCACACTGCTTTTAGCAGTCATTTGGGCAGTCCGTCTGCACCCCATTACCGTGATCACCGTGAAATAACAGCACATGTGCTGTTGTGTTTCCGTGAGTGAGTAAGGGATGCCAGAGCCCATTTTCCTATCCAATCCCTTATCCTTAATCCTACAGTAGTCGGCAGCGCAATTGCAGCAGGTGTGTTATAGGCCACGGTAGCCACCTACCATCAATTGGACCGTCAGCCTATCTGCCGATCTTAACAATTAAAAAATATTTTATTCTACTTTTTTTAATATAGATTATGATTTTTTTCTCGCCTAACAGAGGTGTTGTTATTATAGACACTTTAAATAGATTCTTGCGGTGGTTAATTTTGTACATTCGTTGGCGTTTTAAAATTTTCCTTTATTATTTTTTATTGTATTTTATTAATTATAATAATTTTAATTTAGATCTTCTTGTAAAGTACATTGTAAGTTATACTTGTAACTTATAACTTTTTGTAGCGAAAAAACACACAGCTTCCCCTTCATGATATAAATAAAAACTAATTTGGTGTTGTATTTCAGTGGCTGAGCAATGGATGCCAAAATTTTTTCCCTAATACCTCTTTTCTTTCCTTTTATCTATCAGGACCTTGGTGTTTCTTGTAATTGATAGCCCATACAATTCCCTACGGTAGACCATTACAAACAAAATCAAAACACCTCTTTCTAAAATCTGTATATCTGTTTATTTGTTTCTTTAACTGGACTGATTAACTGAAGGGATATAAATTTTGTATCACCGCAGAGCGGTGTACTGACAGCTAATATAACCAAGGTTATAAAATATAAATTACTATAAATTGTAAAGAATTGATAGCTTTTATCAATGCGAAACTGTACAGTGATTTATCAATTAATATTCAAACTTAATTGATGTAAAACTTACTATATTGAATAAATTGTGCATGTCCCTTAAAATAACTTTGATAGATCATTGGCACCTAGGTTCGTAGCAATGCAAGACTTGCTGGTATGCGCAGTTGCATGATCGATAGGGACGCCATACGCGCACAGGTTGAAATACATCATTACCCGTGTCGCCGCGTCTGACGAGGACTAGACATATCAATTTTCACAATATTATTCGACTGATGCAATTATGTTCACAGTGCGTGACGCAATAAAAATGACCAATGCAAATAAAGAAAAAAAAATCCAATTTTTTTAAAGTGAAAACTGAAATAGAAGTATAATTGTTAGCTTAGCTAACACTGTTTAGTCTTTAAGAGGGCACTTTCCAACTCGAATAGCTTACTTATTCTATACTACGTAATTCCATGATTGCTCATTAGTTATAGGTCGTAGCAATACATAAAAAAACATGACATTTCTGGGACATAATATAAAGGTTTGCATCGCAATAAAAAACTGAAATTAATTTTATATCTAGTGTAATTAATTTCTAAAATGTTCAGAATTTGTGACAGTTTCGCGGATTGAATTCTTGTAATTACTGACTAAAATCCAAAAATGTTTTTCCATGGAAACATCCTACCTATAATGCATCTACATTTGAAATTGGGATGTCAATAGCTACAACCTATAAAGAGTTTTCTAAAATATTGGAATTGCTGGCGTATATTTTATTATTTTCGCGAGTTGAATAAGTGGCGCGAATATGTTGCGTCGCATTCTGTCTTCGGTTATTCGCATTATAGTAATTTGAGACAACAAATTCTCCCAAATACCTATTACTGAGTTCCTACGCTCGTACAGCGCCACCTTAAGGCTTAGGCCTAGCTTAGGCTTAGCCTTAACTTAGACTCTTATCTAATTTTTGTTGCTGAGAGTAGTTCAACTCCCAGATACCGCACCGCAGCGACAGAGACGGGGTCGCATTTTGATCTGCGAAATTCTAAATTTTTTTATTGATCTATATGGATTAGAAGTAGTTATTTTATTACTTGCTCATGCTTTACTCAAGAAAAACATAATTGGGAATGTAAAAAAATATTATTAAAAATTATGTATTTAAACTGAGAAAAGAAATAAGATAAATTATCTCCAAATAATAGGAAAGGTTTTGGCGGACTCATAAGCAAAAACTAGTTAATAATAAAACGGTTATTACTTTAATAAGTATTATACCTGTATCCAAAATGAACTTAAATCTAAATTTAATTTAAAAAATTCTGTACCACTTTAAATTCTTTTAAGTGTATTCTTAAAATAGCATACACATACAGTAAGTATTATTATTATTCTATATAGAAATAGTATTTCAAACCTTCCCTTTTTACAGACAATATTTACGGTAAATAATTTAAATCGGTACCTATTGGTCTCAATTATAGTTTCGGTAAATTACCTATCTGTTTATTGTAAGTTAAAATAAATCGACATTGATTTACACAAACGAGGCGTGAGTTCGGTAAAATAACATAAAATTATGTCCCGGAGGCGACTAAACGTTGGTAATTCTGGCTCGAATCGCTTCTTATAACGTGTGAATTTGCATTGAATGGCAACAGGACACTGCGCCCTTTTCAATTAGAGACACAACTTGACTGTGTGTTACACTGTGTTAGTTGTCAGCCGAAATATCGCTCAGAACAACGGATTTTCTTATAATTGATAAACAGAACAGTATATGAATCCGGGCAACATCTTGCTACGGACGTATTGTTAGCGCACGTTTTTTGCTAAGACTTCTTGACCTTTAACTGGTTAGTTCAATGTCAAATGTTACATACAATAAAATAATAACAACTTATAATAAGGTTATTAAATTATTGGTAGATATTTAATTAAATATATTGAGCATGAGATATCAACTAATAAACGATTTATTAAATTAAGTAATTAAATCAGAGACAGCCTCATTAATAATGATGATGATGTCATGGCATTACAAAGAGCCTTTGAAAACTAAACTTTTGTAAATTTAAACACCAACATTAAAGCTGCTTTATTAAACACTTGCTTAGCCCACAACTTCGTACGCGTGGTATTCGGTAACCGATAGGAATGAAACAATTACGGGAAGCTTACTACAAATACATGAGTGAAAACCGCGTTCAAATTGGTTGAGCCGTTTCTGGCTTTGCGCGGGAAAGCCGCGGCCTATTATGTCGAAAGGTCCGAGTTCGATCCCCGATCATGCCATGTGCCGATGGTTTTTTTTTTTCTAAAAACTTAATTACATTTACTAACTGCTCTCAAACGGTAAAGGAAAACGTGGCGAGGAAACCTGCATACGCCAAAAAAGAAATTCTAAGGCGCATGTGAAGTCCACCAACCCGTATTGGGCTAGCGTGGTGGACCATATAGCCCATTGTTCAGAGGGTAGGCCTTTGCCCCTGCAGTGAGGACATGTAATAGGCTGTTGTTGTTGTTGATGATGATGATGATGATGATAGAACATATTGGTGGCGAAACTTTGCATACCCAAACAGGAGTCGACTTGGTGAAATTCATTTCCGAAGATGGCCCTGCAGGAAATCGAACACGGGAACCCAAAGCAAGCAACTTAACCACTCGATCAATGAGCTCGTTAAAAACTCAATTGCATAGCTTCACATTTCAGTCCGAAGGGAATAAAAAATTACTGAATATCTTAATTTTTTAATTACATCATTACACTTATTTACCGCCGGTTTGGAATGCCGTTTCTATGACTAATTAAAAGATCTGACCAGTTTATTGTCAGTTTCTTAATACTTATATTGACAATGATACAATTATAAGTCAGTAGAAATGACTGAATCTATTAGTCGGCCGTATGTAAACAGGTGCGCGCGCGCACCGCCCGAGGTTCCGTACTAAAGCTGCGTAGAAGGAAGTTGTAAATACAGACCTAGCAGCTGCAATACACTTAATATTATGCATCCATTCATTCGGACACTTAATTCTCAACATTTGTATTGAATTCGAATAAAATAAATTAGGATATGCAACAGCTAAATTTCTTGTGTCGCTTTCTTGAACAAAGAATTGTGATGCCATTTTTCCTTTTTACTATTGGCAATGATACTATTAGTAAGAATGCCGGCGGAATTTATACTGTCTTCTAGTAAATTGTGACTATTTAAAAAAAAGAACTAGAAAATAAAGTTATATCTTTTTTTTATGTTAAGGTCGACAGACAGGCTGACGGTCCACTTGATGGTAGGTGGCTACCGTCGCCTATAACACAAACAACGCCACAGCTGCTGCAAGTGCGCTGCCGACTACAGTAGGATTGGAGAAGGGATTAGAAGGGGGATAAGGAAATGGGCTCTGGCATCCCTTACTCACTCACTGAAACACAACAGCAGTTACTGCCGCCAGGCGGGCTGCCCAAATGACTGCGAAATGCAGTGTGCCCTACCACTACTTTTCAAATCCAGACCAGAGTCAATTTTGAAAATTACATTAAAATTTCCAAAGTTGACCCCGCCAGGAATCGAACCAGGAGCCTATGAGACGTTAGGCAAGCACTCTTGCCACTCATCCAACGGGTCGTTACAATTGACAGGATGCAATTTACTAGTTTATTTTTAAGTTAAGGTCGGCAGACAGGCTAACGGTCCACTTGATAGAAGGTGGCTACCATCGTCTATAACACAAGCAACGCTACAGATGCTACAAGTGCGCTGCCGACCACGGTGGGGCTGGCATCCCTTACTCATTTACCGAAACACAACAGCACACGACTCTTATCTTCACTGTGGTTTTCTGTAAGGGGGTGGTTATTGCGGCCAGATGGGCTGCCCAAATGACTACGAAACGCAGTGTATCCTGCCACTACTTTTCAGATCCAGACCAGAGCCAACTTTGAAAAGGTAATTCCTTAATTCAAAGCTGACCCTGCCGAAAATCAAACCCGGGACACCTAGAACAGAGCGTTGAGGCAAGCACCTTAACCACTCATCCAATGGGCTCGTCAAACACTTTAAAAAAAAAATTTTTTTCTCGTAGAAGCTCTTGTCAATTATAATATTTTCTTTATCCAAAAATATATAATAAATAAGCAACGCCATAGGCATTCCAAGTAAACTTCGACCAAGATAGGATATAGGAGAAGAAATAAGGATGGAATGGATGAACGTGCACTGAAATCCCTAACTTACTAATTTACAGCTGAACACGTTCCTATATCATGTAAACGGTATTCTTGAAAATTTTAAGTGTATTTTTCAAAATATAGTACATACAGGTCCTGTTAATCTCGCACTGGTATTCTGTAAGACGGGCTGCCCATCTATTAAAGAATTTGTGTGTTTTTGCTAGGTCTTTACTATTGCAAGATTCTATGAATTATCGTTCTTGGATCTTTTTTGAAATTGGAAAGACTGTAAGGTGAAGTGCAATCCGAACCTCTGCCCAAAAAAATATCACTGCTCATTAACTTTTATGGACAAATTCCGACGGACCAAATCTCAGAAAGAATCCGTATATATGGTTATTCAGAACTTTTAACAATTTGGTAACACAAACCAGTCGTCGACCACCAACATTTATTTCGGCAGATGCATTACCTATGTTACTTAGAATGCTTACTTTTCCCTTAGAAGTGGTTTGAAAATAATTGATATAAATTATAATTAAAGGTGTAATGTCATGTTATAACGTATGTTTACCTTACATTGGAGAGAATTGTTTCGATAGAACACACATTAGTGAGATAAGCTTACGTTGCGTGGTCTTCGAGCGCGGGAGTGTGAACTCGCTTCGCTCGCTCGCACGGGGCCGGGGTCAAGGGTTGTTTCGCACAGTTTAGCACCGCGTCATATTTATAATTACCGCGGGCATGAGCGTGCTCTAGGTTCTCTCCCGCGCCCGGGCTGCGCTCGCGCCGATAAATCAAAATTTTAAATCACCGGTGGGCGTTCCGAACCGCTCGGCCAGCGCCGAATAAAATGAATTAAAAATAAAATAAGTCGAGGGGGCCGCGTGCACGCTCTGAGAAAATTTAAAGATATTTCGCTTTAGTTTTTTTAATTAATACCTTGTTAAAATTTAATATTGAGAGCGCATGCGTTATTACAATGGGTGTGCGCGAGATTTTTAACTCGCTTTCGGTAACTTATTGAAGCTTCTCGGGACCGTTTAATTGGATCATTTTTTTAACGAGAAGCGATAATCTTCGATGAAGGGATCATTAAATGGCTCTCTCGTTTTCGCAAATTAATAGCAATAACTGTGTACCTACATAAAGAAATCTTCTGTTTTCTTTACATTATCAAAGCGAAAGTAACACTGCGAGTCTGTTACGAGTTCACAGCCAAAGTACTTAAACTTTTAACATGGAATTTGTTACAGAGATAGCTCAAATCTAGAGTTAATCTTTTTAACTGTTCACGCTAGTTCTTCAATAATGGATTAAGAAAGAATATTCAAACATTTCTGCAACTTCGTAGACGTGTTATTCAGTATAACGCGTAAATTTTGTGTTTTTAAACTAATTGGAATGAAACAAACATTGAATGTTACGGGAAGCTTACTATATTAAATCAGTGAAAACCGCATTTATATCTGTTAAGCCCTTTCTGAGATTAGCATGCACAGACAAACAAAATTTCTAAAAACCTTTTTTTTACTTCTACGAAGTAAAAAAAAAGCGTATACAAATTGTTTTTTCTTTTAAATATTTAATGTACAGAGACGGCTCGTTTACGATTTTATTATACGAATATGTTTATAAGCAAAAAACCGACAGTAGGTAAATATGTTTAAAAAAAAGTTTACGAGTTTCAAAAGCAAGGTAATTTTTGACTTATTTTCAGCAGGCTTGTATCATGTGAAACTCTAGCTACTTTTTGGTTATTGTATCCTCATTAATATTACAAAACGAAATTAATGTTACAGTTTGTCTGTTTGTTACGCTCACATGCCTAACTAATTATACTCAACCGATCATCATGAAATTTTAGATACAATTTGTCAGGGTTACAGAAGAAGGCATAGGGTACCTTTCTTCTAAAAAAAGTACCGTTGCCAAGGGACACCACGAAGCCACGAGCAAACGCCAGTATTGTTTATAATAATCAGTTATTTACTAATAACATTAACCTATCACATAAGGTATCACTTACCTTTCATAATTTCAGTCATTTAAAATTTCAATATAGTCTTGTATAGTGTTTGTATTCTTATTAAACACAATTTCACTTAGGCTATAATGCGGCTCATATATAACCTAGTTTCGATTTAGAAACTCGCAATGTATTTTTTTTTATCCCAATATTCTCGAATAAGCTATTGCAAGCAGAAGCACACCGCAACATGGGCATTCGGAGATTGGCATTAGCGAATGATTTGTACGAAGCCGATAGGCCACATAGATAGAGCGGCGGCAGGGGTCACAAACCTTTTCCACATGGTAGTACACAACAAAGTAAGTTTGCCCGTCGGACAGTAGTCGTACACGCACGCGTCGCTGCACTGACAGCTCTTCATTTGCTCCGACGTAATGTTTAAGCGGTAAAGGCGGTACACTTTTAATAATTCCGCCCGCTGCGGGCCACGAACCTAATGAGTGGCCAGCGATTGACTTCTGCTCTTTTGCTCACAAAAAAACTGTGTCTAATATAATACAAATAAAAGTAGCTTTGGATATTTTACTGTTTAGAGGCCAATATCACTTAATGGAAAGTTAAAATGTATTTAAATAAAGTTGAATACCTACTGATGTGTTAAATATTTACATTAATTGCATGATATTTTAATGTGAAATTATATCAGACAGCCAGATACTAAAATAATGTGGTAAAAAAGACAAAGGGTAAGCAAGAGTCAAGCTGATGATAGAGTGTATGGGTTTTGACATATTTCACTGCCTTTTGACGTTGTGCAAATGTGCTGTTATGAAACATAACAGCACATATGCCGTTTGTTTTTTGTAATGGTTTTGGTAACATATCTACATAGGTTCGCGGTGTGCCCTGCCACTAAGACCAGAAAGATTTTTTTTGTTCGAAACATCTATTTGAAAAATTATATCGCATTGAGAGAGATGGCAAAAGTTTTCTTTATAATTATTTAAGACGAGGACTTAGCAGAAAAGCGTTATTTTCTTGGCCTAATTTGTCTAAAGTAAAATTTAAATGTAAATAAAAATACAGAGCATAAAAAATTATGGGTATTTTAAAAAATATTTGGGAGAATATCTCCCAAATACAAGGAATTATATTTCCTGAGAAAATCACTGTCCAAAAAAACTTTCTCGTTAAAGTATTAAAAATCTACATTATTTTTAAGCTTACTAATTAATTTAAGTTCTGTACTAAAGTTTTAAAAGGCTACTTTTGTTTCTTTTTCATATTATAAACAATATTTCAGAAAAACCTTTATCTCGAAGAAGCTACAAAATTTTTTTATGCCATATTTACACTTTAATTCATATTTTATTAGGTTACTCTTATTTTGGTAAAAATTGTGTTTGGTCTTAAGTTAGTCCTTGTCTTAATCTATAGCGCTTTAATAGGCTAACAAAACAAAAGTCATTACATTATTCCTTGAAAAAGTAATTGAAAACCGACTTATCGAACGACCCTATTTGACAAATGCTTATTCAAATTACACACTTATTTACATATACTTAAGCATTATTTTTAAGCTCCCTGTAAGTGTTTGAACTTCTATTATGCTAGGCACGCTAGTGTGTATACAACTAATAGAGCTACCGTGTAAAGTAGGCACTCCATTATCGACTACACGATTAATATGCGACAAAAAAGTTCGCCAATAAACTTGGCTTGCCACAATCAATTTTAAGTGGTGGATAATGCTGTCGGTAGCGGGGCAGGTGGCACAGGCGCCCTGTAGGTCGACTAAGGTGGATGGCATTTTGGTTTATCGACGCCATTTAAACGCGACTGTACCTATAAACTTAGGTGAAGGTACAACTCAGGTGCACCCAATTTATTCATTCCACCGCCACTGTTTTCCATGGAAATTCAATTTAGAATACAAACATTATGAAAAAGAAAATATATAACCAGACATTTAACAAAAATATTATGAACGAATGTACACAAACACTACAACAGAAATGTATGTGTGTTCGCCAACGAATTTACTGATTTTGAGAGGACTTCTCCGAGTGTCTCTCAAAATCAGCACGTGTGATAACATAACAGCACGTGTGCTGTTATGTTTCGGTAAGTGAAGTAAGGGATGCCAGAGCCCATTTCCCTATCCCTTCCCAATCCCTTATCCTTAATCCTATTGTAGTCGGCAGCGCACTTGCAGCAGCTTTGGCGTTGCTTGTGTTATAGGCGACGGTAGCCTACCATCAAGTGGACCGTTAGCCTGTCTGCCGATCTTAACATTAAAAAATAATAATAAATAATCATTCAAAGCAAGGGAAACGTATGCCACTTCTTTTGGCAGCAGAAGTGTTACCGAACTATTGTATAATTTTTTAACAGCTCAGTAGTCCGGTTGACTAATAAACGAACTATTGAGATTGGGCCCAAAAATAATATTAGTCGAAATAATTATAAAAGAAGCAATTGAAGCTTACGATTAATAATTTGAACTTAAAAGCTGATTCTTCAAAGCCATGTTTTTTTTTTGTTAGTTTTCATTTCTTCTAAATATATTTTATTATATGGGTATACCTAATTTATTAAATACTAGCTGAGCCCGTAACTACGTGCGCGTGGTATTCGGTATAGCGCGTAACTTTTTTGCATCAGTGAAAACTGCATTCAAATAGGTTAAGCCGTTTCTGAGATTAGCGTGCACAAACACACAGACAAACGTACATACAGACAAAAAGTACAACGTATACTAATTACTTTTTTTAAATTTATTGTACAGACACGGCTCGTTTACGATTTTATTATTTGTATAGATAATAATAGAAAGAGACATTTCGAAAACTCTACAACCTGAAAAATCTATTAGACCGAGAAAAATCTAATTAGAAAATAGCTTGAATAATTAGTAAAATACATTTTTTTGAGTAAGTACCCTTAACACACATCAAATGTGTGTTTTTTGTTTTTTATTGTGTTACTAAGAATGAAAATTTGATATAAGTTACTTTCTTCAATAATAATTACAAGTAAGTACAATATAACATCGCCAATTAAATAGGAATTTAATCGAGCAAATTAAATGAGAATTTTTATAGCCCTTCTCAAAGGAATAACAATTTAACGCTGGAATTATACATAATTCAGCAATTTATTTCTTGGCTAAAAAATTAACAATTTAGTCCAGTTAATTAATTACTAGAAACCCCTCACTAAGGGACCATGAAATGGCATTCAAGTTGACACAACTTCGCTTCTTTTTTTAATTATTACCTTTTAGAGTAAAAAAGTGTTAAAGGTTGAATTATTGTTTGTAGACTGTATTAATGTTTAATGAACATTTGAAAAAAAAAACAATGCTATTACAGTTTTAAACCCTTGAATTTATGTAGAATTTACTAAACCACGTCATGCGTAAAGTGATGAAACTTGACACAAAAATAGACCATGTGTGGTTCACAAAATAGTATACACCTAGTAATTGGATTGAATATATGTTTCTGGTGTTATCATACTAATATTATATATGATGAAAATTGTGTGGGTGGTTCTGATTCTATGGGTATTTTTTATGTTAAGATCGGCAGACAGTCTGACGGTCCATTTGATGGTAGGTGACTACCGTCGCCTATAACACAAGCAACTCTACAGTTGCTGCAAGTGTGCGCTGCCGAACAGTATAGGATTAAGGATAAGGGATTGGATGGGAAAATGGACTCTGGCATCCCATACTCACTCACCGATACACAACAGTACACGTGCTATTATTTCACGGTGGTCTTCTGTAAGGGTGTGTTTACTGCCGCCAGACGGGCTGCCCAAATAACTGCGAAACGCAGTATGACCTGCCACTACTTATTTTTGTTACTTTTAAAAACTACGATGCATATTTTGATGAAACATGACGACGAGCCCGTTGGATGAGTGGTTAGGGGGCTTGCCTTAATGCTCTGTTCTAGGATTCCGGGTTCGATTCCCGACAGGGTTAACTTTGAAAATCAACTTTTTAAAGTTGGCTCTGGTCTGGATCTGGAAAGTAGTGGTAAGGCACACTGCATTTCGCACTCATTTGGGCAGCCCGTCTGGTGGCAGTACCACAGTGAAATAACAGAATATGTGCTTTTGTGTTACGGTAAGTGAGTAAGGGATGCCAGAGCCCATTTCCCTAACCCTTTCCAATCCCTTATCCCTAACCCTTTCCAATCCCTTATCCCCACACTTGGAGCACCTGTGGCGTTGCTTATGTTATAGGCGACAGTAGTCACCTACCATCAAGTGGACCGTCAGCCTGTCCGTCGATCTTAACATAAAAAAAATTACAGTAATGTAACTTACATATCACAAATCACAATAACACTGGCTATAATAACGATATGCAGACAAAGTTACATTTTTAATTATAATTAGGTATGTTTCTTCACCGTTCAGTAAAAACAATGTGTCCAAGGTTCAAGCTAGATACGACCCGTTACACGGACCTGTAGGGACGCTTCATTTAATTCGCTTTTTGTTCATTAAATTTATTAGATGGGTTATTATTCAACTGGCTAGTATAGGATCGCATGCCACACCAATATTTATTTGTAAACGATCAGATCGGTACGTACTATATGCCAACTTTTAAACTGTTGTTTATTTTTATGTCCAATTGTATTCTTTATTTAACATTATCTTTATAGTCCGCTGTGCACCTTAAGCTATTTAGAGACAGTAAAAGCTAATTTAATATTTAATTAGGTGGCTTCTAAAGACATTTTGAACTTTAAACGAAGTGATATTTATTTTAATAGCTAGTAATTACAAATTTACGACTCTGACTCTGACACTGCTGTATATATTAGAAAATAATGTATTATTTATAAAGCAAAAAATTGCATTGGTCGAATTAAACTCTCTAGTGTCGATTCTGTTTAATAAACAAGTCATCTAATCATTTTTAATTAAGAAACATTTAAAGGTAACTAAATTTCAAGCGCCATCATATTGCAATAACAATTTGTTTAATTTCAATTTTATGTAATCTGTTTGCAACGGGCAATACTGGTTAGTAAAATAAAATTACAAAAGATTTAAGAACTATAATTAATACCCAAAATACCCAAAATACCAAAATAGCAGGAACGGGGTTCATAAAGGCTTCAAAATGGCGTATTGCTAGAACACACTGTGTGCAATAGCGAAGCGATCTGTTTTAGTCTGATAGCATATTAATCATCACTAAATGTTTCAGCATACATTGTAGGTGCGTTCCAGACGCGCAACAACCACAATGTCTAAGAAATTATTCAACGCACTGGAATGTGTGGCCAATGACCAAGTGATAAATACCAAGTAATATTGCAATGTCTTAGTTTAGGCCGAAATACAAACACACAGAAATCCCGCACGGTTTAACGTAAGCGACAATTAACGATAATTAAATTGAACACAAATTAAAAGTGATGCAACAAGACAAAAGCATGGCCCGTTTGGTAAACAAGGGTGGGCCGATCCAACTAACAATACGGATTAATTATCGGCCCGAAATCGACGACTCAAATATACCTGTCACCGGTGTTTAACGTCGCAACCGAATTTATATGGGTGCCGAACAATGGTTAAAGCGGTAAACACAATGGCGAAAGGCGAAAAAGGAGCAAAGTGACACGCTCTTCGAGGCGGGAGCAACGCTCGTACTCACGCTGAGTTATGGCTCGGTGTAAGGTATTATTTTCAAATTAATAGACTCGACAACTCATATGCTGTCGACCTGGGGGATGTGGAATAAATCGTCATTTTTATTATTAAAGTAAGTAGGTACAGGAGGGAGAAATCAGTTCCTCAATTTAATACTTGCGACACTAGCTTGGAGTGCGTATTAAACAGATTGCACAAAAGTTTTATAAGCTGGTTATCTTGGATGAGTCGAATATTTTAAGACGCTAAACAAATTTGTTGGTTAAGCTGGTAGCTGGATGCTGATTAATATGGTGATAACTACATTGTTACACTTTTAGTATGTACATATTTACTATCGTAACTTTTTTGGTAAACTTTCCCAAAACGAACAATTATGTTTAAATTGCCCGCGCGATCCTTTAAAGTTTTTACTTTGTATTCTGATGTGTATCCTATATTACCGTAAAATTTCATCAAAGTTGGTTCAGTAGTTTCTTCATGAACGAGTAACAAATATCCTCACAAACTTTCGCATAGTAGGTATATAATAACTGGATTGCCAGTGCCTTATCTTGCACTTATTTAGATAATTATTCTACTTATTTTTTAACTTGACTTGGTTGAAAGGAGATGTTAAACGCTCACTAAATGAGCTGGAACCATTCTGCGGGATTCGGAAAAAGCAGGCTTTTGATACAGTTCTAAAATGGAACTCTTGGACTGAATCACTCCAAAGCTCTAATCACAGTCTACAACAGGAAACCCTCATAAGACGTGGTAGCAGCTTATGTTTATTATTTAGAGCTATAAGAGGTCATTGTGAACTCTGCAAATAGACGAGAACTTTTGTAACATGACATTGGGCTGCGCAGAAGAAACGCCTTTGTACATCCTCACTGAATGCCCTTCCCTAGAAGTTACATACTATGCCCAGGTGATATGAAGAATTAATTGCTGTTCTTTTTAATAATCGATTACAGTTCTTGACTAAAAATGGCTTTAATTGTAAAAGAATGATTAGTTATTGGCCTGAAAAGACCTGAAAAGTCGGTGAAAAACAACAGAATAGAAGAATTAGATACGAATGTATGTAAATGTATTATTGAAAGTGTGTTTGAGGGGGCATACATGTAAGGGAGTCTCAGATATTTTATGTAAATTGGCAAGGCTGAAATACATGCGAACGGGCGCGGAGCGCACGCGCGTATAGTGACGCGGAGACCACCAGGCTGCTGTGTCAGCCCTGATTCACAACCCTGTCACGTAGGGTTGACGAATCATTTTTAAATCTTATATTAGTAGATATCATGTTTCTAAAGGGTATATAAAATCGGACATAGCCGAATCTCTATCTACCATAGACTTGTTAGCTCCGACTTGCTTTTTTACAGGCTCACTAATGTATCTAGCAATCCAAGATATCTGAATCGCGCCAGAATATTTGTTTTGAGACTAAACAAAGAAATCAATACATTTTTTGAAAATGAAATTTATGCAAAAAATATTATACCTACATAGGACCAACCCTAAGAATCCAAGGCGGCTGCGACAAGCGAAGCATTGTTAGACAGAGGCCGCCCAGACTCTGAATAAATACATTCATATTGCCACTTTAAATATCTGCAATCGATGCTTCTTCACAAATGCCGATACACAAAAACTTTCTTTAAACATATTTTGTAGAGATGCAAAAATTAATTAAAACAATATGGATTAAAATGAGTATGTGTAATGTGTATTCTTGGTTTGAATCAGTATAAAGTGAATAATTCCATTTAAGGTAAGATAATCTGTATAAACAGACACAAAAACGAATATAAGTAAAAAAAACATAGAAGAAATGCTTGTCACGAAAGCAGATCGTTAACAACTCACTCGTACTGCTCGTCCAAAAATCTTACAAAATAAACTATAGTGTGCACCTACAAAATGCACAGAAAATGGAAAAAACATGGCGCTAAACCGCGAAACTTTGTGTATTTAAACGCCAAATTCGAAATCTTTAAAAAAAAGGACAACAGAATTCGATCATTTAAATTTTTCCAAAACGCGAACACAATGGTCTGAGATACAGAAAGTATTCGAATTTTTGTGCTTTATTTTTAATTTATAAAAGGTATTTCGGTTCGGCAAGGGCTGTCACATCATTCCATCGCTGCTAAGTGACGCCGGACGCACGTCACTCCGTGGATACGTTTTATTTTCATATGAATCGAGCTGACTCGACTTTGTTTTTTGTTATCATAGCCTATAACTGGGTTTGTAAGAATTAATTTATACAGATCAGAATATATATTTTATAAAAACAATACAGCCTTTTAAGTAAGGCATAAAGTGCAGAAAAATTGTTGTTAATTATTAGGCCAAGCTACAGAGATTTGGAGGAGCATTTTGTGTAAAAAATTTTAGAAGAAAACCAACTGCGCCATTGTTTGGAGAATATTGTTTTACATTCAACTTTATTATTTATAACTTTGTTAATTTTATGCAAAAATAATTTTTTATTTTTTGTTTATAAAATTTAAACCATTAAAATTAAAACTATGTAATTGTAGAGAATAGAAACACGAAGAAAATGAAAGGTCGAAAGATTCGATCCGACCCTTAGTTTAGGAGAAAATCTGGAAAAATCGACCAAAGTGCAGTTTTTTCAAAAATTCATAACTCGGTTATTTTTTGAGTTGAAGCGTAGATCCTTGGGCCACTATTAGTTATTAATATAAATATAAATAGCAAGCACTGTGGCTTTCCATCTGTGGCTATTTGAATTTTTCACAAAGCAATTTTCCTGCTCGAATGCGACAGGTATGGTCCGATTTCAATTTACAAAAACGATTTCGAAAGTAGAATTCTCATACTTCAAACCTTAATCTTAGTTTTTCATTAAAATGCTGAGAAATATATTAGAAATGAAGCTATAATTCGTAGAATTGACAGAACGAACAAAAATAATTTATCAATTAATTTTTAATTTTATAATATTTTTATGTCCTGAATCGAGTTGACATTCTATTTTCAAGTACACTAAAAAATAATTATTTAAGTAATTATCAGCTTACTTTTCTATTCTGTGTCTGCAAGCAAAGAAAGAAACCACTCTGTCAAAGTTGCAGAAAGAAAAACTATACTAATATAATATGGAGCGGGCGTATTTTTGTATGTTTGTTTATATGCGAACCACTGCATCATTTGCAAAATACTTTCACTATTTGAAAAGTACATTATTCCAGAGAGACATAAGACATAAAGACATACTATCCCCGCAGTTGCTCCCGGACGAAGCCGGGGCGTGTCAATCTAGTTATATATAATGAAAAACTGCATAAAGGCACAGAATAGAATAATAGTAAAAGTAGTAAAGCGTAATTTTTATAGCAAATGACAGCACATAAATCTTTTGTGTGTAAGAGTAACGAACACCGTCACAAACTTTCGCATTTATGATATTGATAGGAATATTAGGAAGAAAATTGTATTGCTAAACATTGTTTGTGACACACGTCAACCACATTTTCAAAAACAAATAAGTACGTTAAAACCTTTTATGTCTTTACTTTTTAGTACAAAGAAATCTTCATTGACTTCTTCAATTCAAATTCTTATATAAGTAACAATCGAAGATACATATAGATTGTGTTTTTTAAAATAAACACATTGAAACAAAGCTCAATTATGGCACAATGTTAAACTTGACTGAAGAAAAAGAAATAATGGAAATGGTTCCTCGAGCTTCGCTCAGTACATTCCCTCGTGTGCTCCAGATAATAGGGAAGCTTACTCATACTCGTATAGTCGCACCATCGCATCGAGACAAACGAAAAGCAAGTAGATTGACGCGCGTCCACATGACGCTAAAAGGTCTATTGTATACGAGAGGCTCGTTACTTGGCGGACCGGTCTTTAGCACGGACAATGTGATCACTCTATACGAGTACATAGCCAGTTTATCTCTTCGCGGTGTAACAACACTCGCTCGATCAGAGATGCTTGTTGGATCTGTATTTTAAAAAGCAAACTCAAACATTGGCTTACTCCAATAATTATACAAATACTAATCCTCGTAGGTGATATATAAATACTAGTAATGAGTATATAGGTACTAATAATATTACCTACTAATTATAAAAGTACGTGCGAATGTTTGTTACTGTTTCACCCAAAAATAACTGAATGGATTTTAATGTAGTTTGTACATAACAATATCATATTTATAAAGATACATACGCGGATGAAGTCACGGGCAAATGCTAATAGTATTATAAAATAGAAAGCACACTGTCAGTCTGTAATAAAAAAAAGTTATTTATGCTTTTTTTAAATTAGTCTGAACTAAAAACAAAATATTGTTTTACAGTAGAAGATAAAGAAGATAATATTCAATTAATGCCCTCCCTTATAAGTTGCCATAGGGTCTGCCATAGGATCCTGAGAAGTCACGTACTTTTCTCGTGGCATAAAAACTACTTCAGTTCATAGTTACGTCGTGTGTTAGCCGTAAGTTAGTTGAAGTAGGGTGGGATTACAATAGATAAACTAAACTGCCAACCAAGCCATTGACTTCAATAAATACATTAAATTCTTATAATGGTTACCGGAAATTTAGATTCTAATTTTTTGAAAATAAAAGAGGAAGATGTTATGTACATATATCTTGTTACACATTGAAAGAGAATGTTAATATTCTTTAATGTTTGCGTTTTTCAATACGATCTCTATGTTAAATCAGATTGATCAGGTAAAGTGTCTAGGTTTGTATTTCGCTGACACATAGGTAATAGATAACACTGTTTAGAATTTAATTTTTGGGTTCACATAGAACGAAAAAAAGTCTACACTAAAAATACAAGTTTATAAATATAGCAAAGTATTACTAGTAAACAGCGTTTATATAGCTCTTAAATAACCGATGTCAGTGTAAGAAACACTTTAAAAAAATTCCATATAATTTTACAAAAATTTTAAGAGATACATTCTTACTGAAAACCTTTTTACACTTAAACTTTGTACTTAACTTTTTTTTAATTAAGTAGAAAAAGTACATTCTATTTACGTTTACTGGTAATTTAAAAAAATAATTCATTTAGCAAACGGCGACGTTTTCACTTTCACAATAAAATATTCAAATTTTACAATTATTCTATTCAAAATTTACAATTATTCAATTTGATAAACAAACAATAATTATGTTAATGATATGTTCATTACACATCTCGCGCATGTAAATGTTGACACATGTACGGCTATCGGGTGACGCAGAATCGCTGCCGGAGCGATATCGCATCGCGTCAATTACGCGTCCGATCTGCGATCCAAACGCGATACATGTGTATTGTATGCAATGACCCTAACTTAACGGGAAAGGTTTAAAGTAATACTACAATAATATCGGCAACCACCGTCCGTCAATACTGTCAGTCTTCGTCTACTATCTGCTGAATACAAAGCTGTCGACGTCTGGATTACATAACTCGTTTTTCCCGGTTTTCAATCAATCAGAGAGAAATAATGGTCAGTTGGAAAGAAATAAGATGATATTTTATATGTCAAGATTTATCTTTATATTATTTTTCATCTTTATAGTCAGTTTTAAGGCACACTTAATAATTTGCATCATGTTTCATTTGAGCCATGTTAAAACTGATAGACAACCCATTAAATGGGATGTCGCCCATAGATCTGTGCTACACCATGGGTCGCAGTGACGTTATCGATTACTCAAGGTAGAAAAAGGTACAGGGGGTTAAAAGAAAGGGTAAGAGATTTTGTGAAGATAATTATGGAATCTTTGGCAGAAACAGTATGACTGTGTAGTAACATGCGTCCAAGACAATTCGTGATTACCTACAGTGTCAAATACTGCGATTCCATCTCTAACGATAAAAACAAGAGCCATAACATGTCTGTGAATGTTATTAAAGGAGACATTATAGAAGATACAGTTATTATAGAAATTGCAACTCAAAATTAAAACATATATTGTACACAGAAAAAGCCTTTTTAAAATAAATGACCATATTCGAACCAAAAACGCTTTTACAAATTTCTAATTCATTGTGTTATTAATTTTAAATGTAGGCCCAATGGCGAACGCGTCCAATTGGATCACAAGGATGGTCTGTTAGATTTAGTGAAATAGTTCACTAAAGGCGACTCCACATTGAATAACTAGAAGAAAATTTATTCGAACCACTAGTCATATAAGCCATATTTTTTGTACACATAGTGTTGTGGTTATAAATAAGGTCAGAATACTCCCTATTGTGTTAAAGCGTGTGTTGCAAAACGGCAAAATTAAGTGGATTTGTAAAGGATTGTTATACAGAAACAGGGAATTTTTCTAATCGGAAATTATATATACGCAATCACTGTAAATATGACAGTTATTTAAAAGTTTCATTTTTTTTTATTCAAACGTGTACGTACATATTAAAGGAACAATTCAATGAAATAAATTCAATAAAATTATATTTCTTTCTTAAGTCAGTTGTTTAAAATGTAAATCAGAACTATATTTCTTATTTTCTATTTTCCAAAAAATATTTATATAATAATTACCAATGGTATTATAATATATAAACCGATTACAGCCAATATTAAAACCGTAAAGCAATTGTTTCGACTCGAGAAAGACAAGGATATATTTATTTAATTAACAAATGCAAGCTAATCGAGCCTAGTGAACTTATGACTTACTGATCCAAATATTCATTGGGTAGATTGTGAACTCAATGGCTAACTGATATTATGTATTAAGAAAACCTATTGGAAATGTTACATTTTCTTCTACATACTATTGTCACATTTTAGCAGATTTTTCTTATAATTATGCTGTGTAACTGATTTGGAGCATTGTTACTAGATATATATATCTCTTACTTAATACAACAAGAAACCTCACAGGTTCTGTTTATAGTTAAAAATTGGTGATAAAACCAAAAAAAATACGATAAAACCAAAATCAAAATAGATAAAAAAAAATCTGTTCAGAATTTACAAACAGAGACTATATAGCAAATTTATAGTGAAAATACGTGTTCAGTATAGACGTATCCTAATACAGTTTAGCAGACACGGAAGTAACTGGTGATACCGAAGGCCCGGTGGCGTGTAGTGGCTGCGCGTGGGCAGAACGACACAACACAGTTGACAAAATAGCCGCTTGCTTCCCTAACTATTTTAACATTTAAGGAAGCATAAATACCACTTCATCTTAGCGACAAAGAAACAGAAAACTAAGACTTATTTTTCAAATGTTATTGTATAAGAAGTTTTTCATGGAAACAATGAAAAGCATTTTCATGGAATCAATTTAAAAGTCCATTCTAATAACACAAATTCGAATAGCTCAAATTCTAAGCAATATTGAATGCGAAAAAAAATAATTTCAGATTATTTACATTTTTCTAATATAATTTAATTTAAGTATTTTTTTAGCAATTTATTAAATATAAACTAGTTATCCTAATAAAAAGAAAGTTGTGTCGGTTTAATGAAGAGTTTTATCATCAATTACATGAAAATTTAGAGAAAACTGTAAAAATTGCAATTATAGTTTTAAGAATTATATTAAAAGCTAAAACTAATCCGTTCGATGGTTTAAGGAAAATTGAGTTAACATCACGGAATATAAATAAATATATATTTGACGAGCCCATTGAATGAGTGGTTAAGATGCTTGCCTTAACACTCTGTTCTTGGGTTCCCGGGTTCGATTTCGGTAGGGTCAACTTTGAAAAATGAACTTTTCAAATTTGGCTCTGATCTGGATTTGAAAAGTAGTGGCAGGGCACACTGCGTTTTCGCAGTCATTTTGGCAGCCCGTCTGGCGGCAGTAACCACCCCCTTACAGAAGACCACCGTGAAATAACAGCACGGTGTGCTATTGTGTTTCGGTGAGTGAGTAAGGGATGCCAGAGCCCATTTCCCTATCCACTCCAAATCCCTTATCCTTAATCCTACTGCGCTTGCAATAGCTTTGGCGTTGCTTATGTTATAGGCGACGGTAGCCACCGAACCATCAAGTGGACCGTTAGCCTGTCTGCCGAACTTAATATTAAAAAAATACCAATAAATTTTAGGCCGCTATCTACAACAAGAAAATTTAATTAATATAATAATTTCAGTTTATAAAATTATTCTTAGTGAAGTTATATATGTATGTGCACATGCTTTTAAATGGAAGGTATGTTGCATTCCATGTTCAAAGACATATGTTCCCGATATCAAATATTGAAATTCTAACTGATTAAATATGCTTATAATACGCTGTTGGCATTGTACAGAAGTCGCGTCATTAGTCAGCGAGACACTGGGTCCGAACCCGACAATTTGAACGCGCCGCGTATTGCTCGCACGCCTCAGTAATTGCTGGCTGCCACCTCGCACCGCTCCTTTTATTTATTTGTATTTATAAAGCATTCGAGTCCTAATTATATTGGTGGTGAGCGTAAACCGTGATTGTTGTAATGCTTTTGGTACCGCTGAACAGTTGGCGTTACCGATTGCTGACGCGGTAATGACAGACGACGCTTCCTGCTATGTTAATTGCTAAGAGGAAGTGGATAGAACGCATCGCATTATTTATTAGATCGAGTTTTGGACGTGTTGCGTCACGTTCGGTAGCAGAGCCACTTAGGCGTCTGTCACTCAGAACCGAACCAAGCTTAAGTCCACTTCATAACGTAATACGGTAGTACGCCTGTCTCTAAGTCGTTAAAAATATTTTTACACACATATAAATGTCCAAGTTTGAATCAACTACCAGTTCGTACACAACTTGTGTTTTTTTTTACGGTATTAGTGTAAGAAATGCCACACCCCATCATCTGTCCCTAAAAGTCTTTCCAGAGACAGCTAAATATCATTCAAATGAGGTGGCAATTATTTGTCTGTCACACATAATTTAAAAAATGCAATACTAATATTATATTCTGAATTCACTTATATTTTTTATCACGAGTTTATAATCTGAACAATATAAGTTTACAATTTAATATTTTAATATGAGTTTATAATCTAATCTGAACAGTTATGGTTACGGCCTAGAAATATTTCTAGCTTCTGCTTTGCTAAGTTTCGCTTGAGCTTTTAAAATTAAAGACAGTTGTGTGTTGTCGTTAGCTTAACTCAAACCTTTGACTAACTTTAATGTTTAAACTTAAGTTTTTAAAGTAACTCCTGCATGCTATATAATGCCAGTGAAAGAGGAACTAACGAGCATTCAAAGTACTACATCGATTTTAGATAAAAAAAATCACAAAAGAACACGTGTTGCTTCTTTATAAAACCTGAAATATTAACCTCAAAATAACAAAACATGATGCAGAATATTTAGACCACATACTATTATGAAAGACCAGGTAGAAGACGATACACGCCCTGAGCGAAGAGGAAACTGTAGCTGGCAGCATATGGAAATTGGTCTTTCTATTGGTTGACAGAAATTTAGAAAGCTGACAGCTAACCATCAGAACTGAAGAAAGTACAAGAAAGGAAAAAAGAGAGAATTTGCGCTGCCCAGGATCAACGTGATGACATTGACACTTCTCGTACGTGCGTCGGTGCGGTGTCAGTGCATGAGTAAGAGGTGACATAACCTGATCTCCTTATATTTATCTTTTCCTTTAAATATTTTACCCTACTGGCTCCTTTTTCGAGACAAAATTGCATAAAGTACTCTCAATTACTCAATGTAATTAAAATCCCTGTAGGTACGATGAAACCGTCAACATAAAATATAGAAGTGTTGATTCTGGAGTCGATGCAGAATGCAAGTCGATTCGTGAGTAAACTCAAGCCAATTCCAAGCCTTGCAATTTAAGGCTCTAAATCAAGACAGACGCCTGACGTCTGCGCAGACGCACCCCTGCTACCGATAAATAACACCGCATCGAACGCAACGATTAGTTTTAACATGGGAATCTCTTATTCTTAACCGTGGAATGATCGTTTAATCGAGTTAATCGCCAATAGGCGTCAAATTGTTTCTCAGAAGCAGTACTTGGTCAAACATTCGTTTCTATTAGTGTGGTATTAACGTTTTTATAAGCGAGATAAGTTAGACAGCACTATGATGTGATTCGCGGTGAGTAAGAGAGCATTTACTAACCGGACAATCGATTCGCCCCGGTTCGCCGCGTGAAATCGAGCGCGCGTTCTCATTTCAAATCGATCGGCGTTTAGTCGACCGCCTGATTCGATTAGCACCCGCCTTTAAATTTATATAAACCATTATTTCTAAATAACGTAACCGCTCACGTTCGACTTATTGGAAACTAGTTGTTCGTGTGTACAAAAAAAATGTTACCAAAAAATGTCAGTATTTTGACAAGGCTATAAAACAAGACAGCAACACTCCATCATCTGAATTTACGGTGTCCCCCTATTCCCATTTCCTTGTTATTAATATCGACATTAATACAGTCCCAATATCCTGGCCATAAATGTCACCCACTGGCGCCTAGTCCAGGTAGAACACAAACTATAAATATACGTACAAAAACATTCAGATTCGAACACAATGAAAGGTACACCACACGGGAAAAAATATCTAAAAATTTATAACGCCTCCCACAACCCACCGCTTGCCGCCGCGCCACCGGTACAAAAATGCTGTGAGTTGTAATTTTTCTTATAAAATTTAGTGATATGTCAAACCTGTTCGACGTGCCAAATAAAAATGTACGAGGCGATGTAGAAAAAAAAACCAAAGACTTTGGGTTATTGCTAAAACAAGGGAAGGTTACCGTATCAATCAAAGCGTTGACAAAAGTGGGATTTTTTCCTCGGGCCCACGTCGTGGGATAAAAAAAGGGTCCGTGTTTATGGAAATGCAATAAAAGCGAGGCAAGCGTTGCGCGGACCCAGCCAACCTCACACGACTTTAAATAGCTTCTCTTAAATGGGATAATAAATTAAATTATTTATATTAGGACGCACATTTTTAAACACTGACATGTTCTAACAAATTCGAGTATTCACTAACTGTGAAACTATATATTACCAATATTACGCTGTCCTCGCATTGTAACTAACAATTTTTTTTCATCCTCGCCTTGTACTTGTTCCTGCATGACAGACGTCACTACTTCGACTCTCTGGATTTCCACAGTTGTATAGTTGACATTGACATCTCATCCGTCTACTTTGTGTATTACTTTTCACTGGGTCAGTCTTCAAATAATTGTTTGATAGATGATGAAAAAGAAAGTAATAAAGAACTTTTAGTAATGAGATTTAAATAATTATTAGTCACTTCTAATAATGCCGAAGGAAGCATTTTTAAGTATTCTGTATTTCCTAGAAGTCTAAATCTGTCCTAGAAATTTCGAAGGTATGTAGTGTACTCCTTTTTTATATAGAAGTCGACGATCGACTTGATGTGGCAACGCCACAGATGCTGCAAATGTACTACCAAACATAGTAGGATTAGGAAGGCCCATAGAAATAGGCTCAAGCAATCCTCACTTACTGAAACACAATAGCACACTTTTTTTATGTTTAGATCGGCAGACAGGCTTACGGTCCACTTGATGATAGGTGGCTACCGTCGCAAATAACACAAGCAACGCCACAGGTGATGTAAGTGCGGTGCCGACTACATAAGGATAAGGGATTGGAAAGGGTTAGGGAACTGTGGAATCCCTTACTCACTCACCGCAACACATAAGCACACGTGCTGTTATTTCACGATGGTCTTCTGTAAATGTATGGTTACTTCCGCAAGATTGGCTGCTCAAATGACTACGAAACACAGTGTGCCCTACCATGGCCCTACCACTACTTGCCAGATTCAGACCAGAACTTTGAAAAGTTCATTTCCAAATATGATCCAGTCGGGATCGAATCCGGAACCACTGAGACCACAAGCACCTTAACCACTCGACCACCTTGTCGAAATGTCAGGTAGTGTTTCTGTCACAGTTAGAAACTGTTGTAAAATAAATATCATACAGAATCGAATTGCAAGTTGCAATAAGCCTGAAGGTCTGAACATTGACGCGAAGGTCTCTCACGGTCAGGTAGCGCGAGAAATGTGAGTGCGTGCTGAGCACCCCGCGGAGAGGATAGTCTCGTCTGGCGTGTCACTCACTCACTGTACGTACGTTGGCCACACAACTGTAGGTTTAAAAAAACAGGTTACATTGAGATTTCATTACCCAAAAATCACTACTTCTTAAAACAAATCATTGCAGTAGGAATGACATATTAGTATGGTATTTTGAGTAAAAAATAAAATGTACCTAGTTTGATTTTGTATCACAGAAACCAAATAGTAAAATGACCAAGTAGTTGATGAAATAAAATGATTTATATTTATTTTCTCCATATAGATAAAAAATAGTATCCGACGATTTTCAAATCAAATATTCATTTTTTGTAACGACAATTTATGTAGTGATAATTGTGTAAATTAAATAGAAATTACAATATTTTTTGGATAATCGTGCAGTAAGTAGATACTCATTTTCCAAAAAAAACATCTCGTTGAATCCTTCATAAGCAATCTGCGACGAAAAAGGGCTTAATGTATCAAGTTAAATTGAAAATTTTAATGGGACCAAATAAAAGTTACTATTTCCCAGTAAACTGAAACTCACGTGCAATTTATAGTGGCTTGTCTATGCATAATAATACGAAGAAACTAGACAAGCAGACAACCAACTATAGGTGGTCAATATGAATTAATATGTCTATATTAACAGTATCACGTTTAACTAAGCTTAAATAATAAAATAATTTATAGATATACAAAAAAAATGTTATATTGACTTATCAATTAGCCACACCATTTTAACAATTAATCTACCTGTCACTACGCCAAAACAAACCCATATCAAAACATTGTCTCTAATGATTATGATTAAAATCTAAAAACTGTATATGTTCAAGATATTGTTTATGTAATTGTAAACAATAAAACCAACATAACAAGCCGTTAACAGTTCTTTTAATCGGTAATAGAGAGTGACCGCAAAACGTGAGTTCTAACCACACAATCACTAACCCGAGTGACATGATATGAGTCACTTAATTCTCTAATAAGAACCCGATGCAGTCCACACTACAGCTTTCCTGTTGAGGTAAAGTGTGGTACAAAACATAAGCGATAAGTGTGTGTTTTAATAATAACAGGATTAGACCTTAGTATCCAAAGGGTACAGACAGAGCATTGCATTAAATAAAAAAGCAGTAAACACCAATTTATTTTCTCAAAAATAATATTCATATCAATGGAAAAACTACAAAATTCAAATCTGGTATTTATTATTTTAATCTAATAAATTTTCATGATATTTAGGAGTTATATCCTTCGGCTCTTATTCCCATACCTAATTACTTAATTTCGAAATCATAATAATTGCATTGTTTTTTATTTGTACATTATTTAACATAATTAATTTTGAATTAATTTAATACGCCGTGGTAGTATGTGGTCAGAATTCTATATTTTTGTAGGAGAAATCCCAAAATCCTGTAAAGCTTGCAGGTTTAAATGAATTTGCGTTACTTCAACATGCAAAAACAAACTTGCAAATTCTGCGTCATACTACAAATTCAGTGAGGATTAACAGTGAATTCAGTTGTTATTCAGTTGTTAGAAAGTTTAATTTATAAAAATAATTACCCGCCAAATGTTCTCAAATTGCGCCATACGTACGTTTACAATTTATAGGACGGCGCGCGGTGATCGATGACCGGGGCGACTTGTCTCGCCACCAACCTACAACACGGACTACGGACACTACCGTGCCGAACTTTAAAATATCTATTGCCGTATTTCCATTGTAATTAAGACGTACATTTTAGACATTTATTTACAGTTTTCAGAATCAAGGTCTGTTACCAACAGACCTAGCTATTCTGTTAACAAGGTCAACTAGAATTTTGTGAACTTTGTTGTCCAAGTCTAAGAAAACATTTTTCCTGTCAAAAATAAGGAGAATTGTTATAATTAAGTTATATTAAAAGTTATCCTTCATCCTTATCCTCTGGAAGGCTAGAGTGTAATATATCTATACATAAGTACATATAATAAAATCGTAAATGAGCTGTGTCTGTACCTACATTAAAGATTTTTTCAAAAAAAAACGATTTGTACACATTGTACTTATGTTACTGAGGTCAAAAAAATAGTTTTAGAATTTTTATCTGTTTATCTGTGCGTTTGTGCACGCTAATCTATGAAACGGCTTAACCGATTTGAATGCGGTTTTCACTTATGTATCCTAGCAGGCTTTCCGTAACATTTGTTTCATTCCAATCAGTTCACAAACAAAAAAGTTACGCGCTATTTCATTTATCACGCGTACGAAGTCGCAGGCACAACTATGTAGTTATGAATAAAAATTGCTTTTTTAGTAAATTGTGTAGCGCCAATGTTATTTTCTTTTATATATAAATAAATAATATATGATACCTATTTTCTCTACAATAATTTTGTCTATACCATCGGGTATTTAGAAAACTTAAGCTATCAACAAATTTTAATAAGATTACAATAAGATTACATACAATATACATTAGTGCCTATAGTTAAATGTATTTTAAAACTTAGAAATATATTTGAATTAATCGACACTTCGACAGGAAACTGATACTTTTTTGCGAAGAACACAAACATTTATTTAAAATCAATATGCCTGTTAGGCCTTCTTAAAATTCGTTTTAAATTATGACATCATATCGATTATAAATCAGGCAGACAGTGTGGGACCAGCGCTCGCACGCTTAAGGCCATAGAATTCTTATTGTAATAGTTTATTTGGCACTACTTTGTCCTATGAATGCCAAATAGGAAAGTTCTATGACCGACCGTTTCTGAAGCGAGACATTCTGTTGATCAATTATGCATTAAGAGTAGTTACCAGATGTAAAATAGTAAAGTTTGTTCGGTGTATCATCTTCCAAGAACTGTTTGTAATTCCAATTGTGAACTATACAATTTTCTGAAGTAGCCATTTTTTTTTTAATTGAAATATGCTATTATTTTTTTGTAAAATATTGTTTAATATATTAAGTGCGTTTACGTTTGGCACGACTTCTGTTTAATATCATCTAATTTAATTTAAACTAGCAACCCGCTACCGGCTTGGCACGGATGCAATTTCTTTCTCCAAATTATGTACAAAAACTTTCCTCGTTTATCGCTCTTTGCATTAGTGAAAACCTTATCAAAATAAGTTGAGTGCTTTGTAATAAGTTAGCGGCGAAACAGACAGAATGAGAATTTTTTTCTAATATGTGCACAGATGCTTTCGCAGTTTTAAGAGAATTGAATTGTAACATTCCTTGTGTATTATATGTATATGACATTCCAAAAGTGACTAGTATATTTTTGTATAAAGGTAACTGAATATATACAATAATTAGGTTTAGGGTACTTCATGTCTATTTGAAAATGATTAATCTTCTCTAATACCATAGGATAACCTTAAAACTAACCTACACACCCAACATTAACGACATTCATTTATATTCCAGGAGACCAAGATACATCTTACTGGATCCAGACCTATGTATACATACATTCCAGTATACATATAATCTGGTATTATATACCCGATCGCTTCTCAGCAATCCCTGGACCATTCTGCTCGGGGACCGTTTTCTGCACCGGTTATGTTATCATGTAAATTCATTTTAAATTTTAGTTTTCCATGCCTGTGGCTCTAGCATGAGTTTACGATACTAGATACACTCGCTAGCGAAAACGTAAAACATTTATATGGAAAATTGACAATTTGACATTGACAGTTCACGATTTTCCATACAAAAGTTTTACGTTCTCGCTAGCGAGTGTAGTATTGGTGTAGTATCGTAAACTCATACTAGAGCCACTGGTCGAATTTCGAAACGAAACTATTGTATCAATGTATTAATTCCACTAACAAATTTTATTTGTTGCCTAATATTTCGTACTAACTTCGTGCCAAATACCTTCCGTTCTAAAAAAGGCATAAAGTTCGTTTTTTGGTATTATTGTGATAAAATTATTCATTTACATTTAAATGAAACTATTGCGATAAGGAAAAACACATAGAAATGAGTTTAATTCATAGGCGAGAACAGGCGCAATTATACCTATTTATAAGGACCACCGGCGGTCTCATGCATATAGACATTCATAACTCAAATTATATAACAAATGCACTAAAGATATCTAGAAATAATGTGGAATTAAATATTTATATGAATACTAACTAGATAAGTGAATACTGATGATACTACTGTATGATAAAAATAAAACTAAATTAGGACCCTACGGTAAAAATACATAGGAACGAGGAAAGGTGTATACCTATAACTTATCTTAAGAATAATATTAAAGTAAGTAATATTACAGTAACAATTATTTCAACCAAATTCTTTTAAAATAAAATAAAATAACTCGAGAGTGTTTCTTGTATTAATTAGTGATGATGCCCAAAGGGGACCGTCAGACGGCTTATACGTCAACTCGCGGGCAATTAATTCGCGTATCACTATCCGACGAAATTTCCTTAAATAAAATTTAAATAGTTTCTAATTTTGTCGTGATTTTACCTAATAAACTTTTTCTATCAAACTTTATTTTACAAAGCAAACTGAATATGTATTTCTCATTCCTAAACATTATTTTAGACAGTGTCAATGTTTTAATTTTCATTGACATCCCAAAGTAAGTGACGCACCAGGCTGTGATTAAGGTCGTATGCTTTTGATGTAAGGTCGTATGCGACAAAACGATTTTTATTAATAAAAAAACTATAATGCATTTTAAGAAATCCAACTGTAAAATTAAAATGTATGTTTATACAAATGTACATAGAAAATTTAGAGGTTATAAATTAATCCCGTTTACCCGTAAAATGTAAATCTGTGTTTTAAAAGAGGTTTCTTTGAATTTTTTTCACTATTATAAAATTTTACCAATCGTGTAATCGAATCCAACTGACAAAATGAAGTCAGACAAATATTACCAAACATAACTTTCATATGTTTTGTCATTGCTGGGAAAAATCTAAATCTCTGTCACCAAAATTTCCGATTCGTCGCCTTAATAGACTTTTATTACGAATTGCTGATATTTATATTTATAAAGAATGAGGCTTTAGAGATCGTATGTTATTCTATTAGTAACTAGCGACCTGTCCCCTGCTTCGCGAGGAAAATTTTTACATTTTTTCTCTATAAATAAGAGAACCTTCCTCGGATATCAACAAATATTAAAAAAAAAATTGCCAAGTTAGTTCAGCCATTCTTGATTTTGCGTTTATATACATATATGTAAATAGAAGATAGAAACTTCACGGTTATATAGTTTATACATCAGAATTATACCATACCTACATAGGCTATAATTTATAAAGATGCGCGAACCAAGTCATAGGCAAAACCTAGTATAATAAATATAGAATGCAAAAGCTTAAAAGCTAAAAGTATTAACATTGCAAATAGCAATGGTTTTAGTCGAAAAAAAAACGACAAATATTTCTGTAACCATATCTTGAAATTCATTGTTTCTTTTACTCGATCCTTCGACAATTATTAAACTAAACAATATCAATAACATGAACGAGCAGGTTGAACTGTACGTATTTATGTATCTAACACAAATGTACCTACGTTCCTAGTACTCGCAACGCATAGCACGCCTTTATGGTTACTGTTCATTTCTACGCAGTTTTATTGCGAGATTTTTAAGTTGTGGTCACACTAAGTTCAGAAATACCAATCGATGCAACATAATGGTACACAGGCGATATCAAAAGGTGTTTTAGAGTTTTTTGAGAGACCTAATTTGGCAATTTGCTAATATCAATGATCAAATCTCGTCCGTAATACATTTTTTACAAGTTATACGAGTAATTTTAATTTGTCATTCTTTCACAAATAAGTGCATATTTTTGTATTTTTTTTTAATTACATACTTGGCAATTTTACATTTGATTAATCGGTAATACCCCAAATTTAAATATATTTTAAATACATTTAATAATCCTAACTAATAGTTTAAATGCGAAACTACTCAACCGTTCATCATTAAATTTTGCATACACGATATTAGGGATACAAAAAGGGCATAAGATGCCTTTCATCTAGAAAAAATAATCGAGGTATCACCTAAAAATTAAATAAAATCAACGCCTGACAAAAATATATTAGCAATAAAGATTTTTGTCAGGTGTGGACTTTTTAAATTTACGAGACTTAAGAAAAAGGGGGGCGGACGAAATCACGTTCAAAAGCTAGTATTTTATGTTAAGTTGAAAGGAAAACTAATTTTAGTTGAAAATGTTTATTGAGGTTTTTTTTGCTCAATATGTATTTAGAAATTGAGAGTATTTAATAAATAATTAATTAAAAATGTCTCTCAGTGTGACCTCATCTTTATTGGCTTTTAGCTGGTAGCTCCAGCACAGGTGCGCGTTTCACCGCGGGGCTCGATCTCTTTTGTTTCCATAATTCTGTTTTATATCTATAAAATTTATTGTTATCCTTCGCGGTATAAGGAACGTGAACATAATTTGCGAGACAGAGTTACTTTGTTACTATGGTCATAAATAACTATTCTATCATCTTGATTTTTGTCACAAAGTTATGGCAGTTTCTTTACATCAAACGTTTGTGATTATGCGGCTGTGGTCAAGAGCTAGTTAGTACTGAATAGTACTTAAAAATTTGTAATACTAACATAATTATCATCAATTATTGATTAGGTAAGGTCTCTCTGTGTGTCTGTTTCTCTGGTAACTTCTTCTAAACCATTCAACAGATTTTGATACGGTTTTCACTATAAATGAGGGAATTTTGTGTATATATAATTTGCAGAAAAAATTGCATCCGTGTAAATATTATTTAATTCAACTTGCTATTACCTTATTTAGGTTGACAATTTGTATATCTATTTTAAAATTCGCTAAAATAATATCATTTTTCATTGTGTGTAGTGTATGATTCTATTTATAGTTTGGAAAAAGGCTAGACGGATGAACACTCTCTGAAATGAATGGTCGGCTAAAAATAATAATTTCATATAATATGCGATGTTCTCGAGTCGTAAAAACATTATCGTGAAGAAGATCTTTGCTTTAAACAAGAATAAGGCAAAACATGCAGTGCAACGTTTGCTACCGACGACTGTTACTACCAATTACATTTACATTTGTAATAAAATATAATGATTAATTGGTCTGTTTCCGTGCTATTTTCCTTCGCAATTATTTTACATGGGTGTAATGTAATGACTCTAATTTAAGTAGAATATTTAAAAAAAAGTGAAATAATATACACGATTTTACAGACTAACTGGTTACTTATTCAGTCGTACTTTTAACAGTTTTCCCGAGGGAACAGTACCTACCTACTCTATGTTCTTTTATAAAACGAATATTGAATAAATTATTATATTATATTGTTATATTTGATTATTTTTATATTTGTTGTTATATATTATATTTATACTATATTTATTGTTATTTATATTATATTTATTATTATTTGTATTTTTATTGTTATATTTGGACAGCGTTCGGGAAGCTCCGAGACCGCTTTTCGTCCAAAATTCCTAAGTGTCTTAAAACAAAATTTTTCGACCAATGTGTGTTGACAGTGATGCCAATGGCGCTGAAACGTGGTCTCTACTATGGACCTCGTGAGAAAGCTCAACGTCGTTTAACGAGCTACGGAGAGAGATACTCTCGGGGTTAGGTACACTGCGAGATCGAATCAGGAATCATATAATCCGTAGACGAACGAAAGTTACCGATATAACCCGTCGGATTAGTAACTTGACAGCCGACAGCCGCTGAGGCCGAAAGGTTCTCGAGTGGAGACCACGGACCAGCAAGCGCAGCGTAGGACGTGCAACAAGATGGACAGACGCAGGTCGACGGTGGATCCAGGCTGCTTCTGATAGGTCTTTTTGGAAAATTTGGGAAGATGCCTTTGTCTAGCAGTGAACGTCCTATGGCTGAGATGATGATGGTGATTTTGACAGGCGTCATATATCAGCGCGTTTTTCAACGCGGAAGAAGCTGCGAGAACCATAATTGCGGTAAATTTAATAGATAGTTGGCTATATATTATATACCTAAATGTATAACTAACTTATCCTATTGTAGCCACTTGTAGCCGAGCGCAGCTTCTGCGCGTCGGTTTAGTTTATACATAAAAAAAATCGTGGGAATATTGCAAAGAATAGTCGCCGGTATTGTAAAACAAATGAAATAAGTAAAACAAAATTTACCAAGTATGTATTGTCAAATTTACCCACTCACAGAGTATGTCAAGAGCGTCCGAGTAATTGTGATTCTAATTATTATTAATAGAAATTAAATTTTAATTCTTTGTTGTGCTCGCTCAAAGTGGCCGCCGCCGGTGCATTGTCCAATTAGACGGTTTACTTCGACAAGGTCGTGGTTTCATAATGACGCTTAATTGCTGCAACTAATTTTGACATCAAATTAATATTAATACGAACCATTTCACGTGGTCCGTGAGAATTGATTTGAATTAGAACTTTTTTTTTCAGATAAATCTCATTAAATCTCATTTAAATTGAAAATTTGACATCATATATTATTTTGATAAAACTTTACAATAATATAGATAATATATTAGAATAAAACACGTGCTATAATTAAAAAAGATTAACCGACGAGAAAGTGATCAAAAGATAAATATACCAAACAAATACTTCTTTCTAATATTAGCGCAGATGAAACAAGCGGTAATTAGAGTTAGGAAAAAGAAGATATGATTTTGATTCTGTTTTAGCAGTGCGTACCTACAATAGGTACAATAAACTGCGTAACCTTTCTAAATACAACATTCCAAAGGATTAGCAAGCGGGCAGGGTGTTCGCCACTCGTTCCCGCGGCGTGCTCATTGTCTCGCATTTCCCACAACGAAAATAAAAGTGTGAATCTTCCACTCTCGTAACGGTCTCTCCACAGTACACTGCCTCCGCAGCCACCGCTAACACATCCGGGTTGAAAATGAACATTTTATTAAAAAAATATTCCTATTATGTTCATTTCACTCGGTGTGTTGACACTTAATGAACGTATAAAGCGTATGAAGGCTAATAACGAATGTGTCAGGGGTTAATGCGAGGCGAACGTCGAAATGGAAACATAACGCTCGAGCATTACGTAATTTGGCCAACAAAAGGCAAATGTTCAGTACAATTGCAGCTAGTTTATGTCTGTGAGACGGGTATTAAGGTAAATTGTACAATTGCGCGCACGGGCCACTCGTTAACTGGCATGCACTGAGTTGACTCCGACTGGCCAGCCGAATGTCGCATTGTCTTACTTTTATGCGTGCCCGACCTTAGATAAATGTTCAACTGTAAGATTTATAGCGGTCACGCGGAGACTAGCTTACTAAAAGTTAAGGTTTTTCGAAGAAACACTCGACTTTCCTAAGAGCTTATTTGTGTGAGTTAATGCGGTGTCGTGCCCGGGCGTGCATGCTCCGCCTTTTTATTGCTGCCCCTTAACTGTAAACAACACCCATTCTAGTTGGGCCAGTCTCTTAATCCAGTGTGTTTTTTTAAATGATATTATATTAGGTAATGCTTGACTTTTAGGCACAGGCTTTCACTACCTTGGGCCACTGCCGGTACGACTTCAAAGTCTTTTCAAATTTCAAATTTTCTCAGACAGTTTAGTGGCAGGGCATACTGCGTTTCGCAGTTATTTGGGCAGCCCGTCTGACGGCAGTAAACACCCCCTTACAGAAGACCACCGTGAAATAACAGCACGTGTGCTGTTGTGTTTCGGTGAGTGAGTAAGGGATACCAGGGCCCATTTCCCTAATATCCTATTCCCTTATCCTTAATCCTATACTGTAGTCGGCAGCAAACTTGCAGCAGCTTTGGCGTTGCTTGCGTCATAGGCGACGGTAGCCACCTACCATCAAGTGGACCGTCAGCCTGTCTGCCGATCTTAACATAAAAAAAAGACAGACAAGTTTCATCATGTCTTCTCATTACAACAAGCGATCGTTATTCCTGAAAGGTTCGCAAAACAATAAGCTCATCCTACATTTGACCTTTTGCTTGATCAGCCCTCTGTTATTTGTATGTGCTAAATGCCATAATAAGACCACAATAAAATTTAAATGTAAACTTTGAATAATTGCCTGCACTATTCACGTTTCTTAGAAGGCTGAACACGCGTCCAATTTGGAATTGTTTTTGAATATCTAATGAACAATGCAGACTAAATTGTTTAAGCGACTGTTTATCAGAGTTCCCATAACTGTGTTAACCTGCCTTTGTTCTCTCATCCGAAGGTTATTTTTTAATTTTAATACGAATTAAGCTATTTTATAGCCAAGTGAATTCATTGCATATTTTATTCACGCTAACTGCGCTTAAACTATTTCACAAACAAGTTAGTACTTTGTTTTTTTACGCCTCTAAGTTGGTTTTCTGATTAATTGGTGCGGATTTTTCCAGTAAAAACTTTATAGCTAGAATTCGTTTTATATAGATGTAGTAATAAAAGATCTATGATGTCTATGAGTATTTAAACTCATCATAAATTATCTAATTAAGGCAAGGAGCAAGATTAAACGCAACCAACACTTGAAGTTTTTTGTTTTTTGTTATCATATTTATCATGGAACTTAGACAGCCTTTCTTTAATGTTTCTTACAATCGTTAATATTAATAGAGTATTTAAGAAATGTCAACAGTCTTGTTTAATATAATATTCATAATGACACTCTTAACTACATCATCATCATCATCCCTGGCTTTCCACGTTTAAAAATCTTTTAAATTTAACTACTGAGATGTAATAATTATCCTTAAGTCAAAGATTAGATTAACTGACATTCAAAACATATTTCTTGTTACTGTCTTCATCTGATCTGACGCCTAACAATTACATATATGTATATCCCATTTTCTTATCTAATCCCTCATCCTTAATCCTACTGTATTCGGCAGCGCACTTGCAACAACTGTAGTGTTGCTTGTGTTATAGGCAACGGTAGCCACCTACCATCTTGTGGACCGTCAGCCTGTCTGTCGATCTTAACATTACAACCTCGGGGTCTTCAAAACCAGGGTAAATGGGCATTTACTGGGTAAGCGTGGTCCACCTTCGGCCACATCTACACCTCACATCAGGTGAGATAGTGGTCAAGCGCTACCCTGTTTTAATAAAAAAAATAAAAAAAAAAAAAATAAAAAAAAAAAAAAAAAAAAAACCACTGTTTAGTTATTTATAACAATCCATAGTTTATATGCAAAAGTCTTAAAAGTCTTTTTATAAATAACATCTGTGAATATTGGTAAAATAATAGGAATTTTTATTTCGACACTGTAGAATGAGATTTGTGTCCAGTTTTTTAAATTTTGAAACCATAATAACCATTTCTGTAAGATTTTTTGTAATGCATTAATTTAATGCGACTACAACAAACGAATAGATACGCTTAGATTTGGATAAGTTGTTTAACATTTCTAATAGATATGCAACAATCAAGATCGACAAAATGAAGGAACTAAAATCCCTGCACATTGGTTACGCGACAGTGTTTCCAGATGGTAGGTAGGCATAAGTAAGTAACAGTTATGTAATTTTAACTTCATTTAACTCTGTAAGCTTATGTAAATGTTTAAAAGTACATAAAAATTGGTCGGATTCTTACACTCACCAATCTTCGTTTTGGCTTGATCAGCGGTCTGTTCTGTCCATTCATTTTGTAGTAGAGGCCGCACGCGTTGCAGAGGTAGTGTCCGGTGCCGTCGCGCCGCCACAGTGGCGTACTTGTCGCCCCACAGTTCACGCATTCTCGACCCTCTGTCGCATAAACATAAGTGTCAATTTTATATACACTTAGCACGAATTATATTAATGCACTCAGCATTAATAACTGCTCAAGAAGAGAACTTCTGGACGGTGAAACTTTTTAAACAGCTGCAGGGGCATTTGAAATTGTCTTCAAGAATAGTAGGTAAGCAAAAAAACACAAACATTGACTTAATGAAAAGTTAAAAGCTGAATGAAGTAATTATGTTAGCGAATTACCTGTCTCCTGGCAGGCTGAGAAAGAATGAGAGAAAAATCACATTCAGAAAATCATAATTACCAATCGTATTTCACTAGCTAACCAAGCATGCGTACAAACACTATTACATAAAATAAATCTACATCATCTTTAACTACTTTTACCAGCTGCAGTAACGGTACGTAATTGCAATTAGTTTGTAAAATACAATATTCAATTAGTTAGGGAAAGCGTAGTTTCACTTGTGGAAAAAATATCGAGATTTTTTCTGTACACGCAAATGAAAACTAAGAGAAAGTCTAAGTGGAATGATGCTTAAATAAAACATAATGCCCTTGAAAGTTATTCCAGTTTTACTTTAATTTTATTGCGTTTTTTTTTTTCGTAGAAGAAGCCGCAAGCTTACAAAGCGATGTTAAAGTTGTGGCCATTGAGGTCATTCCATAGTAAATTTATCATGCGCACGCGCCCTTAAGATTATTATTCATTTTTTTACGGTTACTTAACTGCAATTAGAATTCAAATAAATTGTTCTATTGCAAGAAATGGTAATAAAATATGGAAATATCACATAATAAATAAATAAATAAGTGAAATATTGCATTATCTCTAATTTACAAATATCGGCAAAGATCAAAATTGTTTCAGAATTTAGTACCAAAGTAGTATTCCCAACTTGAATGGTCAAATTATAATTAGATAATATTAAGATATAATCATTAATAAATATTTATTTAATTAAACTTTTTTTAAATTCACAGTATCGTTTCGTATATCGTATAAACAAAATATTAAGAAAATACCTAATCTACACAAACATTTTTCAATAAAAAAGTTAAAAAAAAGTAAAGAAACAATATCCTGAACTCGAAGCTATAAACACGAAATACCTTGAAGTCAATAGACTAACTAAAAGATGTGTATAGAATTAACATTTTTGTAATAACAAAAGCGAGTTACTTGGAAAATGAATGGTCGTTACAAAAATAGTGGAGAGCGTCTACAACAGTAAACAGAGCAGAACCGGAGCTATAAAGTAATGTACGTACATGCTAATTTTCGCAATACGTATATACCTACGTCGGTAGGTATGAGTAAAACAATTTCCAACGCAAGCCATAGCATCTCATCCATGAACATACGAAACTACATAACAAAGCGCTACATGAAACTAAATACCTCCATTAAGTCAGTTTAAATATCGATTAATTGAGATTTAAGAATCTATTAAGTTTAAAAGGAAAATGCATGCCTTTAAACTACAAATTTTTATAAACGTGCAATTTTATCTGACCCCAGGATGAGCCGCCCTCTAAGAAAAAAAACACCATTGATTATTTTATTTGTAACCAAGTAACTAAGTATTTACAGGATTGAGTGAGAGGACGGTTCAAATAAGATGCGCGCGCACCGCCCCCAATCATTCTCTAAACTCGATTACACGCAAATGATTTAGTGAGATCGAATTTAGAATCCAATCTCGTTGCGCGTTCCCAGCGCTCAAAAGGCGTACTTCGAGCTCGTTCCGTACAAAGTTCGATCGTATTTTGGACAACCAGTCAAGGTCGACATAATTTCTATCTAGCCAATACCTACCTAGTCGACTTATTAAATTAAAGAATGACATTTAACCCACAATCTCATATTATCCAAGGAAAAATTCTCAAATTACGTAATTTTTAAGACCATGAAAGAAATTTTGAAAATCATGAGCATATTTATTTATGTTAAAGTCTGCAGGTAGGCTGACAGTCCACTTGATTTTTTGTAATCTTCAAATACAAGCATTTCCAAAAGGGTATCAAAATCCAAAAAGATATGATAGCACAAAGAAAAACTACGAAACCTATCCAAGATTTGATGTCCAAAGTTGTCACAGAGATGGCAAGTTGAAATAGAGACATCATTACTTAATAATCAATGCGTATATTGCCAATTATCTAATGACCTTGCGCAAAGAAAAGCAATATGTGATTATTATAGTAAAAAAAAAACGAATGCCAAACATAAAGACTGATATCTAATGTTGTACAAGTATCCGATAGTATGATCGATCGATAAAATCACATTGATTCGACAATTTGCCTGCACTTTGTTTGAACAGGACAAGTTTATTGATCCGCAGATAATATCAACAAATTTACGTATCACACACTCGTATCACTATAATAATATGCATCTAGATCTGATTATTCAAGTCTCCAGATAGAAGCAGCGCACTGAATAAATAATGATGCCCAAGGAACATATTACGGCGAGGAAGGAGAAATTGTTCCAATATCCGATAGAGAAGGTTTGAACGGACCCAAATCAGTTTACAAGCTTTAGGCCATCCAGCCATTCATCTTTTTTTTAAAATGTAAAACCAGATCACAACCGGCAATTAAATCGCCCGGACCTTATCGAAAACTTATTGCGATCGAAACCGACGACTCACTTTTTGGACTAACCCTTTATTTTTTTGTTATTTGTGCCGGTAAAGCCTGTAATTTGTACCGAAGTTTGTAATAAATAAACACCAATAACGATTATTAGGGAAAAAAATAACAGGATATTACACAGAGAAACATGTTTTATGATAGTGTCTTTAGTTTAAGAACGTTTATATAGTTCGTATGAAACGTCTCTATTGATAAAAACAGTTGTGAAAGTGCACCGACTCGGCCTCAGGCCGCGTTACGAGATTTACAGCTTCTGCCTTTCATACTGTCTACTTTAAACGTATTATTACACTATACAGTATTTCTGATTAATTGCTATTCAACGTAATTATTCAATCCGGTCCAATTGTCACGGCAACCGTATATAAGATGAAGCAAATATGGTCTTTTAACAGTTAGCGACTTTATGCGAGAACTTTCGACGTCCGTACGTGATTTTGACATAAAATAAAGATAGTTCAGTAACAGTACCTACATGTCCAGCGAGATATATCCTTCAAACATCTGCAGAAATTTTGATGTAAAGCTACAAATCGCCTGTTTGTTCTAAATTAGAATGCGGCTCGTTTTTTATGGCCCGGAGTGACGTGCGGTCGTGACGCGGCGATGCTACGTGACCGCGATAAAAGATTTTCATCTGCCATATTTACGTTGCCGAGTGGGCGGTTTTTTTTCTCTCTCCGAGACTCTTCAGACTGGCGCACTTTTAGCAAGAGGAGAACGCGAAGTTTTCACACGCCCCTCAACTGCGTGGGGAAAACATTTGCCGAACACCGTCAGCACTCCAAAAGGCGTCAAGTGGTGTTGACCTCGCAGTCATCGATGCATTCAGAGCTCAGCTGAGCTGAGCTGAGTGAATGAAATGACTGAGTAAAAATACGAACATAGTCACGTATAACACTAATGTGGGGTAGGGTAATGTAATTTAAATGAAGGACTAATTCGATCCCGTGTACCGTGACGCTCTCTCGGCGCATCGGCCCATCAACACGTAACGGTGAGGCTATTTTGCATACAAGCCATTAAATTATTGCTCAAAACTTATTCTTTGTTGCGCCACAGAGGCTGTTATTACGGATTAATTACATGCCTGTATGCAAATAGGTATTTTTAATGGAAGTGCTTGCTCTTATGGGGCCCATCCTTTCAATGAGCATTGTTATACTTGGAAGCGTTTCTATATGTAACTTGCAATTGGAAGCACTATTAAGAGTCAATGACTTGTGAACTGTTTCAACTGTTCATAAACCGCTATATTTTTAATTACGGATACCAAGATTTTTAATAAAATCCAACTGTTGCATATTATGGGTTAAAGTAGCATGCAACGTTAAATGGTGTTAGGTTTGGCTTTAAGGTTGGTTTCATTCTGCATAATCTAATGTTATTCAGAAATAAGGCTTATTTTTCTTTGTTGTCAGAATTGCTCATTTTTTAATGTAATTTTCTTTGTGTACTCAAAATTATTGATACAGTTTTTCAGCTATATCTATGCCATGTGTGAGAAATAGTCCGATTGAAAATTAATTTTACTCAAGCAACGCCCCATTAGCAGCTGTCTGGAGTTTTGTTTTGTTTTAGTCATTTATTTTTCTATAGATATTACAAATAAAAATATAAATTTTGTGTTCTCATTAGTTTCTCGTTCAACTTTCTCATTAGTACAAAACATTTTGTGTATGCTCTTGTTATTTTGAGGGATAAAATCCAAAACGGCTCAACCAATCTTAAAGTAACTTTCATGGACAGAAAATATACTATCTTTAGCTAACGTAGTCGCTATTTCAGGATTTTAGATAGGATCTTAAGCAGATTCATGTTTGCCTTAGCAAACTGAATGTATACTAAACTAGTCAACTAATTCATTAAAATCTACTTAACGTTACGAGAGGCAAAATAAACAATGACCCCAGTATGGAATGAAGCCATTTTTCACGGGACCTGCGTCGGCCAATGCCAACGTCGCGTCGCTGCACGGACGCCGCCTGTATGTATTTGCATTCGTTATTACCATACTGAGAGATAATTACGTGTGACGCCACTGCTACGATACACGACGTATTTAATTGACGGTAGCGCAATAACACGAATTCTGTTCGTGTTTTAAACAAGTTCTAAAAACAAATTCAGTATAAACTACGTTTCTCAGTGGAAGAGACGTTGCATGCTACTGCGACCCCCTGCGGTTAAGGTCTATAGGTTTCACGTTTGGTAGGCTATCTGTCTGTCCATCACACTTTCACTTAACAAAATTTGGGGTATAATTATAATTATACTTTTATCTATAGGTATTTATTTATGGAGTTCAGTCCTTAAGAATCGATTTTCATAATAAGGCCGCCCGTATGGAAATTTTATGTACAAGCGTTAACTAAAAAGCGTTATGTTCTTCCTAAGCAGTTCTACCCAAATCCGATAGATGGCGCCGCTTCACTAATTCTATTGTAGTATAGTAAATCGCACGTTTATTACCCTCTTTTCCAATTGCAAATAAACTCCAGACATGCGTTGGAGCTGACACACACACTTCTTTATAAAATTAATATGTTATTTGAAATAACTAAAATATAAAACATTCAGCCAATTGTTAGCATTGTTAGTTATTTACTTATTATTTTACTTCCCATCACAAATTTCTACTCTTTAAATATCAGTTGTTACATTATAGGTACATAAATCTTTACACTGTGAATAAATGTAAGACATTGTGACATTCCGAATTAATGTTTAAAAGCTACATTAAAAAAAAATATCAATTAAAATAAAAAAATAAGAACGATAGGAGAAGATTTGCATTCTTTACACACTTGAGACAGTGTGTAGCGTCTGAAATTCAAACACTAAATTAGCAAAAAAACTAGTAAGATTATTCTATTATTCACCTCTTTATTTTAGAGATAATAATTAAATAATAAATAATTATTATGAAAAATCTTATTCATTCTCATCATTCCAACCATTTAGTTGATTATAGACCTTGACCTTTGACAGGAGCAATTGGAATTATAACTAAATATAGCAACAAGTTTAGTAAAATTATTTCATAATTTTAATAAGATTTACTTCTTATTCTGGGACATGTTATCACCTTATTAACCATATATCAATGGTTAATAAAGTGATAACTATAGTGATCAAGTGATACAATGACGACATATTGAGGGATCTTTTCAAGGAAAACACACTATTTTAGTAACAAGAGGTTTACGATGGGGAATAATTGTTATTATTGTTTAAAAGTTATTCAATTATATCTCCACCTTTTCTTTAGCGGTATAAGGAACTATAATTATAGTTTGCCAAAGAAATTAGCTACTGTTAGATCTTTACACTGTGAATATTCCAAGTTACACTAAACTGAACTACATGTAATTAACCTGGAGCAGTAAGTAAATACCGGTACATGACCAGCTTTTAATAAGTGTATAGGCGACTGTAAGTTCGTTCCTAGCGGCACCCTGTCGTTTACTTATTAATCTTATTAATAAAACGTTTAATTCTGACTTGTAACTATTAATATTTTCAAAGTCAATTGCGGCCAGGCTTAGTCAATAATAGATTAATGAACGTAAAAAAACAAATGGCACAAAATGACCGTTGGATGAATGGTTAAGGTAGGCTGTTGCCTACTTTGCCTTAACGTTTTGTTCAAGAGTTCCCGGGTTTAATTCCCGGCAGGGTCAACTTTGAAAAATGAACTTTTCAAATTTAGCTCTGGTCTGGATTTTGAAAGTAGTGGCAGTAGGACACACTGCGTTTCGCAGTCCTTTGGGCAGCCCCTCTGGCGATAGTAACCACTACTTTACAGAAGACCACCGTGACATAACAGCACATATGCTGTTGTGTTTCGGTGAGTGAGTAAGGGATAGGATTTCCTTTCCCCTCCTAATCTCTTATCCTTAATCCTACTGTAGTCGGCAGCGCACTTGCAGCAGCTGTGGCGTTGCTTTTGTTATAGGCGACAGTAGCCACCTACCATCAAGTGGACAGTCAGCCTGTCTGCCGATCTTAACATTAAAAAAAAATGAAAATAAAAAAATTATGATATAGTTTAGGTATTTGTGATGGATCAAAACTCAACATGAAACCTTCAGACATAGTAAAAGTTGAGAAAAAAAAATCTTATTATTAATTTGTAAAAACCAGGAAAACGGTTTTTATTAGTATAACTAAATAATGTAATTCTACATGGAAAATTAAATTAACAATAAACGCATTTATTTTTTAAAATTATTCTGTTATTAACAACTACTTCTATGATTTATTTTTAATTCATGGGCAATGATTTATTATATATTTTTATATTTCATAAAATAAAATTTAAAAAGATTATATGAAATTGATAGTTATTTACGTGCCAGGGTTTTAGCTTGCAAAATTCAGTTGAATTTACTCATTTAACTAAATAGTCAATTTGTTTTTAATTATTCTCAATTTTTTTTTTGTTGTACATAATTCATAATTGTTGCAATGAAAATAACAACAAAAAATGTTTAATACTAGATGAGCCTGCAACTTCGTACGCGTGGTATTCGGTATAGCGCGTAACTTTTTTGTTGGTAAAGCTATTGGAATGAAACAAACACTAAATGTTACGGGAAGCTTGCTACAACAGATAAGTGAAAACCGCAATTAAATTCGTTAAGCCATTTCTGAGATTAGCGTGCACAAACGCACAGACAAACAGACAAAAATTCTAAAAAAAATTTTTTTTGACTTCAGTAACATAAATACAACGTACACAAATTGTTTTTATATATATATATATATTAACCGTAGGTACAGACACGGCTCGTTTACGATTTTATTCAGGCCGCAGTGGCTTTCTTGACAACTAACACATGAATAAAAAAATATAGAAATTATGAAAAGTATGCGATAAGGGAACACAAAAGTTCTGATTTTGATTATTCAAATGATTGTTTTTTTTTAATATAATTAATCAATTTAATGTATTTTATAATTGAATTAATCATGGTTAAGTTGTTTAAAGTAAAATGCAAATACGGTAACCGCAATTGTAATCCCACTAAAGGTGTGCATGGCCGCGCCATGTCAGCAGACCGTAACAGTTTACAATAGACATCAATCTACCTTAATACGTATGCTGTACACAAAAATATTCATTATATTGTTACCAAACTGTATACTCGCTTTACAATTGTTTTCGAAATGTGATTGAAACAAAGAGCAAAATTCAAATCGGTTGATCGCAACGCTTTGCAAAACACAATATGACACGAGTCGGAGGCTTCGTAGGATATCTTCGTCATATGCCTACATTTTGCCAAAAACGTCATATCAATAAGACTTTCGACTTGAAATTCAAATCATAACAGCAAAATTATAAATATCTCTTATGGTTTTTTTTATATTACGATCCAACAGACAGGCTGACGATCCATATAATATTAAGTGACTACCGTCGCCTATAACACAAGCAATGTCACAGGTGCTGCAAATGCGCTGCCGACTACAGTAGGATTAAGGCTAAGGGATTGGGAAGGGTTGGGGAAACACAACAGCACGCGTGCTGTTATTTCACTGTGGTCTTCTTAAGGGGGTGGTTACTGTCGCCAGAGGGGCTGCCAAGTCGTTGTCCGCTTTTGTTTATTTCTATTTATTTCTAAACCACCAAATGGAATTTGATACGGTTTTCATTAATGGAAAGAGCGATAAACAGCCTATAAAGAGAAAGAAATATCATCCGTGCGAAGACGGGATCGGTAGCTAGTTACATAATAAATCTCAAATGCTTCTTGTGCAGAAATCATAACCAAAGAATAAACTTTTAAAAAAAGATGTTTTCACTATTTTCATATTTTAATCTAATGTTACATCTCCAGAACTGCATGTTCATATATTTTGACGAGCCCGCGTTGGATGAGTGGTTAGGGTGCTTGCCTTAACGCTCTGTTCTAGGGTGCCTGGGTTCGGTTCCCGACAGGGTCAACTTTGAAAAATGAACTATTCTAATTTGAATCTGGTCTGGATCTAGAAAATAGTGGCAATGCACATTGCATTTTGCAAATATTTGGACAACCCGTCTGGCGATAGTAACCACCCGCTTACAGAAGACCATCGTAAAATAACAGCACGTGTGCTGTTGTGTTTCGATGAGTGAGTAAGGGAGTCAGAGTCCATTTCCCTAACCCTTTCCAATCCCATATCCTTAATCCTACTGAAGTCGACAGCGCACTTGCAGCAGCTTTGGCGTTGCTTGTGTTACAGACGACGGTAGCCACCTACCAACAAGTGGACCGTCAGCCTGTCTGCCGATCTTAACATAACAAAAAGAAAGAATAAAAGAATTATTTACAATTATTGACTTCTTCAGGATGAGCAAAGGTTAAATTTTATCTCAAGCGGAGTTGCAGACTTAAGTACATATTTAAAACGTGTCCAAATTAATGCGGTTCTATGAACAAAATGTGTGTATGATTTCAATGGCAAAGAAATAAGAACTTATACATTTATGTATTTTCGTAATAAATATCATTGTAAATGTAAAATTTATTCAAAATTTAATTGTAATTCAAATTGTCAGTTTAAAAATTGCCATTCTGTAACCTCGGTGTCAGTAATTCGAACAAAACCTAAACGCGCTATTACATTTTTATGTATGCTAATCAAACCATTCGTATGTATGTCTCACAAACTCATAACAATAACTCTACAAAATTTTCCATAGCAAAAATAATATAATATTAAAAGAGCTGTCCGGACTTCATTCCTGCCGACCGGTGGTCCGTGGCGTACACGCGGTCGCTAATTAGTTGCGCAACAAAAAACGCGCAACATCAAAGTTGCTGCAACATCGCACGTGAGCTGCATGCAAAACTAAACGTTTGGTGACCGTTTTCATTTTCGGAAATAAGAAGATTTCCTTTTACTTGAAATCGAAATCTAAACTTAAAACAGTTTTTCTTTATTTAAATGTAAATAGAGAAGTTAACAAATACCATCTGAAATTGAGACTAATTTTCCAATTTTAAATTAGCTAACACATAAATTGTGGGTTATTATATTTATGTTAATAAATCATCATAGTACCAAACACATTGAATATTAATAAATATTAAGGTTCAATAACTTACATATTACTAAGAACTAGCGATCCGCCCACGGTAACGCCGGGTGCAACTTTCTGCAAATGATATACACAAACCTTCCTCATTTTTCGCTTTTTCCATTAGTGAAAACCGTATCAAAATATGTTGGATAGTTTAGAAGTTACTGGAGAAACAGATAGAAGCGGACAGCCACATTTTTTATATTAAGTCGGGGAAAAAGTCTTTTCGCATAAGTAGTAGGTATATACTTGTAATAAAATCTCTTTGGCTGTATCTACTATTTGTATCTGGCTGGTTTTGATGACATTAAAAAGGTTACATTTCATAAAAAGAAACAAATTAGTAAAATGTTGTTTCCAGCTATTTTTCATTTTTGTTTCTTTCTGTCTAATGAGTAAATTTGATACATTTTTAAATTTTATTACAAAAAAGGAAAAAATGCAAATCAAGCCGCAAATTTTTTTGTGATGTTTATGGATCTGCAGTGTCAGTAAGAGTAACACAAAGTTGGTTTAAGCGTTTTCATTTTGATGTCAAAGATGCACCTCGCTCTGGTCGCCCTGTTACAGATAAAATGGACACCCTTTTTGAAAATGTGGAGCAAGATCGACATGTCAGTAGTTACGACATAGCTGACGAACTGGGAATTGACCACAAAACAGTTTTGACCCATTTGAAAAAAGCTGGGCACACAAAAAAGCTCGATATTTTGGTGTCACGCGAGCTCACTGAAAGAAACCTTATGAATGGTGTACTCATTTGCGATTCTTCATTAAGACGCAATGAAATCGAACCGTTTTTGAAGAGATCGATAACTGGTGATGAAAAGTGAATCACGTACAACAAGAACGTGCGAAAAAGGTCGTGGTCAAAAGTCGGTCAAGCTTCACAGACTGTGTCAAAACCTGAGTTAACTCGCAATAAGGTGATGCTGTGTGTATGGGATTGGAAGGGCATTGTTCATTATGAGCTTTTACCGCCGGGCAGAACCATTGATTCGGATCTCTACTACCAACAACTGATGAGATTAAAGCAAGAATTTGTGAGAAAGCGGCCGAAATTTTTCAATAGAAAGGGTGTGGTCCTTCATCACGACAACACTAGACCACACACATCTTTAGTCACTCAGCAAAAATTAAGAGAGTTTGGCAGGGAGGTGTAAATGCATCCGCCATATAGCCCTAACCATGCACCTTCAGATTTCCACGTGTTTCGGTCTCTTCAGAATTCTTTAAGCAGTATCAGGTTAACATCAAGAGAGGACTGCCAAAACTGCCAAGTCCCAAAATTTCGACAGCAACGGGATCGTGTCACTACCTACAAAATGCCATAAAGTCATCGAACAAAATGGCACATACGTATAACAATACTATAATTAAATGTAAATAAATTTAAAAAGGTCTTGAGTTTTCTTATAAAATGCGAAGAAACTTTTTCTCCAGCCTATTAATGTATACCTACTCGTATGTACATTACATATAAAGATACAGTAAACTTGCTTTAATATTCTCTATTTTTTTGTATTTCATTAAACAGCTGACATAATTTAATTTTGTTTAGTATTATAATGAACCAAAATTTATTTGTTTGAGGGGTTTTTAATTTTATAAAATTAGATAATAATAAAAAGAAGTCAAAAAAGCTTAGATTATAGGTTGTTTAGGTTAGGTTAGAGGTTAGGTTACAGGTTAGGTAGGTACATGTATTTTCCATCCATCTTCCTGCTTAAATGTACAGTATAAAATACAATGTGATTATTATAATAAATTATTTAGCATATTGCTGGCAACTTTAAATATATTAAACTAGTCGCCAGATGAAGTTGGGCAAACTTCTATTTTATTTGCGCAATTATCAAATGTTTTAGAAAGTATCTCGTGTTATTGTTTACTTAAGAAATATTAATCGAAATATAGTTGTTTATTTCAAATGCCCTTTACGTGACATTCTTCGAATAACACAACTAGCTTTTAGATCACGAGTTTTTAAATGATCATACAATTTTAATTGTGAATATCTGAGTCGAATGTTAAATCACGTTTTGACCAAGGACCCGTACAGTACAATTCATTTGTACAATTATCAAGAAGAAATATGTTTTTGAACATAATTTTTTTTTAATACTAATTAATTATTATCATTTAATTTTTCTACATTAATATTATAAAGAGAAAAGATTTATATGTTTGTAATGAATAAACTCAAAAACTACTGGACCTATTTTAAAAGTTCTTTCACCTATTGAAAGCTACATTATCAGCGAGTCACATAGGCTACTCTCCCTCCTCTACACCCCTCCATACAAAATTGCCATTTTCCACGAAAAATATTTTTTAAGAGACGCGAACGAATTCGCGTGCAACAGCTAGTCTTCAATAAACGCACTGACACGCACTACTCATGTAGTAGCTAATGAAGACAAATGAACGTTTAGGGCTGCCGTTTCACTGACAATAACTATAAATATTATTGTTTAGTTGACTTATATGCTTTCACGTTCGTTACTTCTTCGATTTGCAATAGTCAAATCAGTTATGACGCATTTGACTATTGATTGCGAATGCATAAAATCAATGTAAGAAATAATATTTTGGGAGGTTTCTTATTGGACTTCTCAAATAGAGAGAAAAGGGAACGAGTATCCATTTAAGTGGAATACGATTCTGTATATTTCAGTGGGAGACGATTTTCACTTACATCACTTACTTATCATCACTACCAATAATTGTATAGATAACCATGAAGAATAAAATAAAAAACATTTCATCGAAAAAAGAATTGAATGCTTCACACAAAATAAGTACGAAAACAGTATAATCAAGTAACTACTATCGCATCCAATGAAAGTCATCTCCCAACATAAAAAGATTGCATACATTTCATCACGATCTAATAAAATCTACCGGTCTCATATGACCAGTAGGTAATAATCTTCTGTGTAATTGACATATTATTATATTTTTTACTATATTTAATTGAAAGACATATTCTTAACGAATGGATTCTTTGTGTCAATATTACCTCCGAGCAATTTATTAAACACAAACTTGGCGAAAAATGCCTTCCAGAAATAGGATTAAACTGCTAATTTCTTGTAAAGTCCGTTTTATAGAACGCTAGGAGGCTCGAGGTCAGTCGATCGGCAACAATGGAATGGGCCACATCCGGCCAAAGCACATTATCATATCGCTTCCACCAAGGAACACACTGCAGGAACGTTTAGCGCCTATAGCAGTATACACGACTAATTTAAATGTTCAATTGTACTCAATAATTTGTTTTGAAGAAAAGAGAACACAAAGAACACCTTGTAAAATAAAAAGTGCTAAAGGCCAATGTTAAAAATAAACTGATGTATTATTATCATTACTCACTTTTGTATCGGATAGGCGTAGGTAAAAAAAGTCGTCGTGGAAAACTTTTTTCCATTATGAACTTATGAAATTTCGTCAAGCAGTTCTCGTTATCATAAAGCCTTAATGCTTCCATTCCACTTAGCAATAATATTTTTTTATATGGACATATATAATATTTCTTTATACTACACAAATTGGACATATATGGCCCATAGATATAAATTAATAAGGTAAAGAATAAAGAAGACAAAGCACTTTTGTTAGAGTGTGGTGTCAACTATCTACCTACTCTGTAACTGCGGACATAGTGTGCTCTGATACTGCATACTGTAAAAATATATAATTAAACGCCTTCAAAAATAGGTTGGTGGTATATGAAAATTTTATGTTTTTTAATTTAATTATTTATTATAAAGTAAGTAATTATGGCAGGCAGTCAAATTGGTGGTAATTAGCAAACGTCGCCTAAGGCTACAAGAAAGGGTCGATGAAAGTCAACAATTTATTTAACAAACCCGTTGGATGAGTGGTTAGGGTGTTTGCCTTAACGCTCTGTTCTGGTATTCCCGAGTTCAATTCCCTTCAGAGTCAAGTTTAAAAAATGAACTTTTCAAATTTGGTTCTAGTCTGGATCTGGAAGGTAGTGGCAGGGCATACTGCGTTTCGCAGTCATTTGGGGAACCCGTCTAGCGGCAGTAACCATAACCACCCCCTTACAGAAGACCACCGTGAAATAACAGCTCGTGTGCTATTGTGTTTCGGTGAGTGAGTAAGAGATGCCAGAGCCCATTTTCCTATCCAATCCCTTATCTTACTGTAGTCAAATCTTACTGTAGCCGGCAGCGCACTTGCAGCAGCGTTTTGCGCTGCTTGTGTTATAGGCGACGGTAGTCGCCTATAGCACAAGTCGTCGCCTATAATCAAGTGGGCCGTCAGCCTCTCTGCCGATCTTAACATTTAAAAAAATTGCACTCTTAAATAAAGAGATCCTTATTGAAAGTGAATATAGTCATTTAATCAGTAAAATATTGAAATTTTCAAAACTTGTTACTCAATATATAAATAATGTCAATGCATTCGTTACGAGAACCCAACCAATATTAAAGATTTAGGTTTATTTTTTAAATATATTTAAAATCATTGATGAAATAAATGTGTGGGTGTGAATGAATAATTCCACATTACTGTATACGATTTTTATATGCATAAAATTTGAGTAAAATATACAACAAATATATCGTACGTACAAGCTTCTTGCTGTGGCTCACGGCTGCGCACTAGCTCTCAAATCACGTCTCTTTTTTAAATCCGAATTTCAAGTACAAAAATAAGCAAATGGCTTGTTAAAAAGGAGGTCGCTACAAATGCAAAAAGTAAGTATATAAACATACGAAATACCTACCTACGAATTAACCTGTGTGAACGGCTGTATAATTTCTACAGTTTCCAGAATCTACTTGTCAGAAAATAAATTAACTGTAGAGTAAAAATAACCCTGACATTAAACACAATAAATAGACAATTAATTAAGAGAATGAGCTTATAGTCACATTTTAATTATAACGCATGTCTATCGTATTGCATTTTTTACAGCAATTACTAACGACACGTACAGTCAATCGCTTTTAAAATACACCCCTTCAATGTATCTACATGCGATTCTCCATTTTAAACTGAAGCGTTAAAGACTAAAATTACCTGGACACAATAGTGAACAGTTAAATAGAGAATAGTTGTATGTATGGTATATAAAAAAGGGTAAACGACGCGTAAACATTGTGTAAATTGTATGTAAGATCACCTGAGGAACAATTAATTGGAACTAACGTTCTGAGACCAAGAAAAAATCTATGGAGACGTCACCAATCAAGTCTTTGCTGCTTCGTTTGTTTCTTAGGAAATTCACACCGTATATAAAACGGAATAATGAGAAGCTTTGAATAGCAAATGAATTTTAAGTCAGACTCTTCAGTAAGTAAGACAAAAATTGGTAAATACTTTACTAGGTCACTGTATATAACTTGGAGTTTTTAGTAGACAATTTTTTTTTTTTGGAAATGTGATTAAGTCAATTAAAACATATTTATATAAAATTGTAAATTAATTTTAATTGACTTTATTTATTGGGCATCTCTAATGTCTAATGTAAAAGTAATCTTCATGTAAGGACAAACACGAGCTTAAAATACATTATTAAAGGTTTTAAAAGGACAAAACTAAACACACTAAAATTGTATGACCCTCACAGGACGAGTTTTTAAAGTTAGCCCTGTCAGGAATTTAACCTGGAACCCCTAAGTTGAACTGCTAATGCAAGTACCAGAACCACTTGACCAATAGACTCATCTATACCTATGCATATAATAAAATCGTAAACGAGCCGTGTCTGCACATTAAATATTTTTTCAAAAAAACAATTTGTACACGTTTTACTTTACTGAGTAAAAAATTTAAATTTTTTGTCTGTTTATCTGTTTGTCTATTTGTTTGTGTGTTTGTGCACACTAATCTCAGAAACGGCTTAACCAATTTGAATGCGGTTTTCACTGATTTATTATAGCAAACTTCCTGTGACATTAAGTGCTTGTTTCATTTCAATCGGTTTACAAACAAAAAAGTTACGCGCTATATCGAATACCAGTTACCGAATCATATAGTTGGATTTAAATAATCAATTAAATTAATCAAATTAATTAAGTAATTGTAGTCATTGTTTACAAACACAGATACGATAATATTAGATTTGTCATATCTGTGTATGTTAAGTTTAGGTACAATTTTTATATGGTCTGACTGTTATGTAATTTTCACAAATCATTTAGAATTAATAAATGTTTGCATATTTAAAGGAACTAATGGAATTTATTATACTTTAAAATGATTTGGTATAGTTTCTTTGCGTCTAGCGAAAACTTAATAATTAGTATTCCATGACTAGATGATGTATTATGTAAAAAAATAGCGGGATAAGTTATGAGTCAGCGCTTTCAACTAATTTCGAAAATGTCTTGTGAATTAATAGAAATCTACTTAGACGTTTCTTCTTTAATTATGTAAAAACAATAGCAAGCGGCAATTAAGTAATGTGAGACCGTTAGACTGCTTGGTCAACATGACACTTCTTTCACATGCAATCTGGTGAACAATGGAACGCGGTAAATATTAACTGGCTGGATAATAAAAATATATATCATAAAATCAACGGTTTATTCATTACGATTTTAAGCTGTCGTGGGTTAACTATAGATTTAACTGTGGTCACCGTTTTTTTAAGATTCCATTTCCTTTTTTTTTATGCTCTTTTATGACCTTTATGGTTTCTTACATATTAATTTGTTTCATGACAATTTTTACAACTTTTTTATAAATATAATTTCTTTTTGTTGTAGTTATTCTTGTGAGATATTATTGTATTGATGTTTTTGCATGTTAAGACAACTATTGTATTTGTTAATCAGAGATATTCACAAAAGCATTATAACTTTCAGTTATCTTGAAGTTGAAAAGGGTTATTTTCATTTAATAAATCCACCACCAAGTGTGCTTGATTAGCACAATAGTCAAGCTATGATTAGTAACACCAAGTCCCAAGCATATGTAACAATCCGTTTGCGATGCCGTGAATCGAATGAAATCGACATAGAAGAACGTGTGCCGCCAACCCCCGGTGCAAGATACAACGCTTATCCGATCACATATCGAAACACAATTATTCGACGCTGTCATTTGGATATAATAAAGTATTAATCTCTCTGTTTATCGAATTAATAAATCGCAATTGTTGACGAGACAATCTCAATTGAAATTCTAATAACGAGGTCAAAGCGGTAGACGCTAAAAGACTTCTGATTTAGAGATCAAACTGCTCTCAAAGTATTCGATTTGGAATTGCGATTACGATTTTGCAAGTGAAAGTTAGTGTAAGAAAAAAAGAGTTCAGTCTCGTTTGAGTTCATTTCCTGCTGCTAGTTGATGTTTTGTGATCGGATAAACGGCTGTTCGTTTGTGTGTGTTAGTGCAGCGAGAGCAGTGCAGTGCTTTAGTCCCCGAGGACTCACCGGCGCTAGTTCGAGTCTTGTTCGGGCGCGGTTTACTCTGCTGTTGAGCCCCGCTAAACCCCTTCCCCTGGTAGTTGTAGTAGTCGCCGCCGGCGGCACTATACTGGGCGTTGTAATCCCCAGAGGGCTGGCTCGACTCCTGGGGACAGTTCTCCTGTTGCGCACCTTCACGTTGCTTCGACGGTGGCGCGCCCATCATGGGCTTGACGTCCCCGCAAAGAGGGAGTTCCTGTTGTTGCTGCATGAACGCTACGCTCATTGCAGTGGCGTGCGCGACGGCCGCCTGGTAGTCTTGTTGTCCCAATGCAGCGGCCGCTACTGAATCTGGCGTTGAGTCTTTCGGAGGCGTAGGAGGGAAGGAAAACAGGGGATGCGGATGATGGTGTTGTGCGGGTGACAAGGGTTTGTCGGATGGAGCAGCTTCTTGTTGGAAGCCGCCACCCCACGCGCCACCACCGAGGGCTTTCGACTCCAGCCATGGATGTAATGGCGTGTGAAAATGTGGCCGGCACACTTGTCCGCTACCACCGCTCAACGTTCGACCTGCACAGACAAACAAATTTATTAGTATCTTTATGGTTTTAATTTTAATGGTTTTAACACACACTTAACACACATGTATGTATGTAACATTTATGTATGTATGTATATCTATATCTATAAGTACAATGTAGATACTAACGGTTTAATTATCTCTTTCAATCTCTAATTTTTCCATGTAAAATCTCTTCAGTTTATTAGACCAAGTCTTAGCTGATATTAAATTATATAAGCCATAATATAAGTACGATTATATGTGCTAGTTCGGTCTGCTATATAGCCAACTTGGTTTTATAAAGAGAAACATTATGTGATTTTTCACTAACAAATAAACAATTAAATTGGGTAGGTATCAATTACTTTAGATGAAATTGGCTATTATCATCTATCCTTACGTAAGTTCGAAATACTTCAAATTAATATCTTTAGAAAATAAAACTATTGTTTTTTTTGTTTTTTTTTTTAATATAAATGTGCAATCAAAACACAGATTGAGTATGTACGCAAACAAAAGAACACGGTGTATCATCAGTCCTGACAACGCTATGTTCATAATTAACGAGATTTCCAGCTGGCCTACTATTTTAATTGCCTCGTGTTGTGACACGGCGCTTTTGAAATTTGGAAAAATGGCCTTTGTTTGTTCACGGACGCACTCGTTCAAACCAGAATTATACCGAATCATTGTAACATAACGACACCATTCATTATTGTTTGTCAAACACATATTAAATACCTATTATTCGTGGCTGTGTTATTCAAAAATAAAGATGTCGTGTGAATATTGTAAACGATATTTATTTACGTAAACGTTGGACGAGACAAAATTCTTTTAAATTGTTCTAATGATACTAGTTTTACTGTTTTTGTTACATAATATCAGTCGACATCTTTGTCAACAACGTGTAATGGTTACTTAAACACTCGTTAAGGTTAAGAGAATTTTGTGGAGTAAACTTCGATTATATTACCTGTATTAGAGGCATGAGTAAGTCGAAAAAAGAAGGAATAAGTCGGCAATATACCTTGTTTTTCTTATATTTGCTCGGTCATCAAGTGGACCTATCCCTACTTCTGTAATATTTCAAAATAAAATTAAAAATGTAATAGTCTTTTATTATTATTATGGTAATACCATATACTACCATATCATATGGTAAAAAATTTAAAAATATCAAACACTTGCAACCCACTCCGGGTTAGCACGAAGTTGAAATTTTCAAGAATCCTTTCTTAGAGGATGCTTAAGTTATAAAAAAAACCTACGTTCCAAGTTTCAGCTTTCTAGACTTAGGTAGTAGTTTTGGCTGTACGTTGATAGTCAGGACAAATGTTTTTATAACTAAAGATAGGTACCTATTCAAAGAAACTGCGCAAACACATCACTCCCCTATTCCCAATTCAACAAACTTTATTCCGACAATTATTATTTATAAGTGAAAGCAAACATATGTAGGTAGATATTTGATAGAAGGGTGGCCACATTAATGATATCTGGCGGCGAACTGGTCGTGGATTGGATAGCGGTTTCAAGGGGGCGAATTCCCTTCGCACTGTCCCCCTGTGACAACTGAACTGAATTGTTGGATGCCTGCGGGGCGCTGCGGGTAGTTAATCGTTGGTTACTTACTTTTACTTACCGGTACGAGTATTCAATTCGCTTATGTAACATTTTTAATGAGGGAAACATTTAAAATATCAAGTAATTGGTGATTTATACTATTCTACTTCCTAGGATAGATGTTTTTTACTCTTTCACGCAAATACAACTGAATAGTTTTTTATAAAATTTAAATATCAAAATAACAAATAAGCGATAATTTATATAGACACGCCGACAAAATCGCAGGCAAATCCTGGTTGTGCTGTAGACTGTAATATTAGCAAAATTGCTAATTCTCACCATCTCTACGTTATTTACAAGTTTACAAAAAATCTGACAACAATTAGTTTAATTTGACGAGCCCGTTGGATGGCTGCTTTACCGCTCTGTTCTAGAGTTTCCGGGTTCGATTCCCAGCAGGGTCAACTTTGAAAATAAACTTTTCAAATTTGGCTCTGGTCTGGATCTGGAAAGTAGTGGCAGGACACACTGCGTTTCGCAGTCATTTGGGCAGTCCGTAACCACCTTCCTACAGAATACCACCGTGAGATGACAGCACATGTGCTGTTGTGTTTCGATGAGTGAGTAAGGCCATTTTCCCATTTTCCTATCCAATACCTTATCCTTAATCCTACTGTAGTCGGCAGCGTACTTGCAGCAGCTGTGGCGTTGTTTGTGTCGTAGGGAACGGTGACCACCTACCATCAAGTGAACCGTTAGTCTGTCTGCCGATCTTAACATTAAAAAAAATTAAATTACACTTTATCTACTTTACACATTCACGTATTAATATTTACCTATTAATGAGGAAAATACCTATAAATGCTTGTTTATGCATAATCAATAAGATTACCGGTTAATACATTTTGGTTGAGGTTTTAAGTTTCATTTCTTTTAATTAAGATTTTTTTCTTATTAGGTAACTTTTAATTTAAAAGGTTTAATTTCCAATTATGATGTTTAATTTTAATTTAATTTCAAGTTTAATTCAGGTTTAATTTTATCAAAATATAATAGGTAAACAGCAGCAGTATAGCAATAGTAATAATAGTAAAATACTACTAATAGTAAATAGATAATATCTTACAGTTAATATTGGCATTTGCAAATACTGACATGCGGATTGAGTATGAACGGGGTCTCTATCGAAGGGAATAAAAGTTGATAGAAACTTCCTAGGTACATAAATATTATGTTACCTTAAACATTTGTACACTTCAGTTGGACAGTGGTACGTACCTAGGTATGCACCGACTTGTATATATGCAGGTACGTCGTTCATATAGAAAAGCCCGCATCGCCTCTATATCCAGGTGTCGATCGTTGTCAGAGATTATCTTAGTGATTGTTATCACAAGGGCACCCGTACATTACGGTCTACGGACACCAGAACCGAAGGGGATTGAAGCAGTGAATAACGAAAAATGTATACTAGTGAATCTAATTAAAATTAGGTACATGCATAGGTAATAGGTACGCCTCAAATGAATATTTGATAATTTTCAATTGAATAATTTATTATTTCAATAAAAAATATGTTTTATATATATAAAATTTAATATACATAAATTATTTCAATATGTTTTATTTTGGACATTTTTAGATGATAAAACATAATTTTTAAAAACAATTTTAAAAAACCAAATGAATGGCTTTAGAGGAGGATTTTGCTGTGCTCTTTATATATACGAAATAATATTACTGTGCCTATCTAGTTCAAAATATAAAATTAATTGTTTTATTTCAAAGTTTGTTAAAATGTTTAAAAAATACTTTTATTTTTCTGGATTAGTCCTAAAAAGGAGCTATTTTGGTCTATTTTTAAGTAAGTATTTTTATATTCAAAATATAGGTAAGGGGGATATATTGAGTAAAATACTTGATGTTTTGAACTTAAATCCTTAACAGGAAATTTACTACTCATAAATAGGAGTAGGTATTCATGTTAATACAATAGTTAGATGAATACGATCAAACTCCATTCAGTACGTAGCACGCAAACATTTCATACTTTTCTTAACAATATTGCAAAATGAAAAACCAAGCATAATTCCTGACATTTCTTTTTTTTTATGTTAGGATCGGCAGACAGGCTGACGTTCCACTTGGTTGTAGGTGTAGGTCATTTGTAGGTGGCTACTGTCTCCTATAACATAAGCAACGCTACAATTGCTGCAAGTGCGCTTCCAACTACAGTAGGATTAAGGATAAGGGATAGGGAAATGGGTTCTGGCATCCCTTACTCACTCACCGAAACACAACAGCACACGTGCTGTTATTTCACGGTGGTCTTCTGTAAGGGGGTGGTTTCTGCCGCCAGACGGACTGCCCAAATGACTGCGAAAGGCAGTGTGCCCTGCCACTACTTATTTCGATTACAGACGCCATTACTGTAAACAACACGAAATATAACAATAATCAATCTCAGCTAACGCAACATTAGGGCAAGTACACACAACACAACGTTTTGACAGCGCGTCTACGACAACCAGGAGCCACCCCTCGCGCGTTAGGCCGAGTTCACAATAGCCCCAACGATGGCGGAGCGATAACGCGCGTATGAATAATTCCTGTTATCGCGCCATCTCACCACATGCCCTACCTGCCCCGGTACCAAGGCATTACGAAACTCAGCTGTTTTCGTACAACACTTTAGCCCGTTGAAATGAATCCCCATGAAACGAACATTAACTCTTCACTTCGAAAAGCTTCATGGTACCGGGTGCCCATGGACGCTTTTTATTCATTAGAGGGCTGCCAGTTTCGGCCATTGTGCTAGATACGCAGTTTGTATGCCACTAAGCCTTGATTGTTTAAGGATTTCGTGTTTTACAAGCTCAGGGGTAATAGAAAACAAAAACTACTTACAGCCAAAGCTTTGAGTGCCTAAATACGGCGGAAATTGAATTAGGATGCTCGCTATCTGCACATCAATCAGTTGATAAACAAATATATGTATTAAAATGCATAAATAATTATTAAAAACGTATTAGAGATGAAAAAATTTTTTAGTGTCATAATACAAAGAACTTATATTGGTGTAACAATATATATAAAAATTCACAGAAGGCACAACAATTATAAAACAAATCAAAGCAACTCTCTAATTGAATTTTAATTCTCAATTTTAAACATTACTGAATTAAATTAGATGGTTTTCAATTTATATATTCTCTTCTAGACGATTTATATGCAAGTTATATATTTTAATACATTTTGTGAATACCCAGTACAGTTAAGTCTACGTTCTAATCTAGAATTTAAAAACATACTACCTATTTTACAGCTTTTGTTGGCTCACGATGGCTAAAACCATAACAGCTTTTGTTTAATTTATAAATTAATTTGGCTAAGTGCTAATACTAACTCCAATACTATGAATTGTTGCTGTGTTTATAACAATAGCAAATCGTAAACCAATACTGTTCGTTCCTCTGAAAACCGAAACAAAACACCGGAATGGGACGCCCGGTCGCCCGTGTGACCCACTACCCCGAGGCAGATGCAACGAGATCTTTATCACCAAGGCGCGCCACAGGGCGCTGCTAGTGTTGGTGAAATTGACGATGCACTACACCCATTTTGTTTACTCTGTGTAACGGTTTTTTTTTTATTAAACCCTTTGCTATTTTTTTATCAAATTTATTATTATTACGACGCAGCTGTTGGGGAATGAACAGAAGATATTTATTTTTCTCCATTTTGGATATCAGGATCTACGGACTTAGCACACTGCGTTCCGCAATTAAAAATGGACAACAACATCAGGTGGACCGTCAGAATGCCAACTACAATTTATCATAAAAAAAAGACTAGTGCTCCACACAGTATTGTGCGGTTGCAGCAGATACTTAATTGTTTTCGATATTATAAAATATGAATTTTCTTCAGAACTAACAGTTAACCTGAGCGAAAAGACTTGATGACGACTTGATTGGCTCTGTGGTAGTTGCTCTGTCTGCTGGGCTAGAAGTCGAGTGATCGATCCTTGTTGGAGACAAACATTTATATTGTCTAGCACCCATAGTACAAGCTCTGCTTCGTTTGGGGCTAGATGGCGCTGTGTGACATGTCCATTAAAAATAATTATACTTAATTTTTGTATACAATTAGCAACGTTCCGAAATCATTTTGGATCGTTTATTTTTCTATATAACCACTGATAATCAAAAAAATATATTAATATTAAGAAACATTCTTTTGTAAATAAAAAATATTTCATTCATTAAAATAAAATTTTATTATAAAACTGTTACAATTAACTAATTATAGCATTTAGTTTGTTTTTCATGCAAATGTTTTCTTTGTATTTAATTCATGTCCATTGTATTTTAGATTTTATGTTTTATTTTATCACCCACCCTTTAATAACGTAAAATGATCTGCCATGCTTAAAGATTTTCTAAAAATTAATATCTATGAGGATAATTACGAAAACGTAATAAAATAATCACATATATTTCTAGTTGAAAGAGTTATAATATAATTTATAATTTCTTCAAACTGTGGCAAAATTAAGAAAAAAAAGATATAAAGGTAGTTTTAAGATATAATGCCTTTATGTATATATGATTTCGCTAAAAAATGTGCGAATGATGGAAAATTATCATCGGTCATGTGAAGAAAAATGTAGGTATATCGATGAACTCTTACTATAGGCAGGCCTCTGTCACTCAGTGTGTGCCGTGATATAATTGCCTGCCGTCGTTCACATTGAATGTGAAAGGAGTGCAACTTCTGTACGCTAGTATTATTATTTATTCTGTGCTATAGGGTGAATGTGTGCAAGCTGGCTTGAACCAATTACATTTTTTTATGTAACGGTTGTCAGACAGGACGACTTGATGGTGGGCGGCTACCGTTTCCTATTAACACAACCTACGCCTCAGGTGCTGCAAATGGGCTGTCGACCTTAGCAGGAATAAGGTTATATTAAGGTGCGAATTACAATTGTATGACGCAATGTGTCCTTATTTTAACGTAGGGAAATCCTCATAGATACCCAGCAGGGTAGGGGACGCTGGAAGGTTATGCCGGACTGCTACCGGCTAAAACCCAAGGACTTTCTAGAGTAGCCGTAGATGAGCGCCACGGTAACGTCACGTAACGTTGTGACACGACATCCGCGACCAAACGCAGTTTGCCCTGCCACTATTTAAAATTCTTAGGCAATTATTGATTGATTTAACCAAATCCACCCAAGTTCTTGTGAAAAATAAATTATGTATGTTTGTTACTACATATATGTTAAATAAACCTAAAATTACCACTGAAGTAGTTGCTTAAGATAAAAGTAGGTCCGAGAATGTACATAACCTATATTTATCAATAATGCATTTGACTCCCGCCTCTCCCTTGCCCACAAAAGCATCGAGGCGTGGTCCCAACAAAAGCGGTCTTTATACATCCTGAGCCCAAGGCGAAAATTGGCCCCTTTCGATTAAAACTGCCTTGTAACTGGTGCATATGCGCAATATACCCCTAATGTGTGCATGCCCTTCTCGGCGGGACGTCTTCCGGTGACAGTTAACCATTATTTTTATTATGCGCCCCTGAATAATCAAATTGGTTTTTAAAATTAAAATGCAATTACATTAAGACAATTTCAAATAGAAGTGTTTCCAGAAAGTACTTTTTAGAATAAACATTTAAATTAATATTTTTAGTATTTAGAATTAACTTATTTTAAAAAGGTAATTAGTTGAGAAGCTATTTTATTGAAGACTAGCGACCCGGCTCCGGCTTCGCACGGATGCCATTTTTCTACAAATTATTTATACAAGCCTTCCTTGTTTATCGCTCTTTTCATTAGTGAAAACTGTAACAAAATCCTTCGAGTGGTTTGGAAGAAGTTAGGGGAGAAACAGCGACTTTTTTTTATAATATTTTTAGATTTATAGAATAGGTAGGAGATATACATATATGTATATAGATAAATGAAGACAAAAAAAATACAACTAGATTTAATAGTTATTTACAACCGTATATGGTAACTAACCTGGCTTAATGTTATAATATAAAACGATTTTTTAATTTCAGCTTTTTTATAAGGAAAAAAAAATAATTAAAAAATCGTTTTATTTCATTTAAGAATTTAGGAAAAAATATTAAAGAACCGGTGTGAATAGGTGTACTTTCGCTGTTGGCTGGTTAAGGCGACTCCAGCTCCAGCCGCAAAACTCGTTCTGTACTGAATTGACGGGACTGCTGAGGGGGAGTCGCTACTTGCAAATCTCGGAAATATCTATTTAAAAATTAAATAAAGTATAATTCAAATTTTTCTTTTGATGAGCCTTCAGATTGTGTATCTTAAAATTTATCTATTTATCTAAAAAGAATTAGCTATTTAAAATATTGATTATTAAGCAAATCGCACGGTTACAACATCGAAATTAGACCGCAAATTATTTTTTTATATATATAATTAATTAGATATAATTTAAAAAATAATTATGATGATCCCCTATCATATATCCTGCAGATGATTTGAGTATTTTTTGAATTATAATTATTATGATAATTTAAAAGGAAAACTGTTACAAATAAGTGGATTATTTTATCATTAGGGGCTGGCGTCGCCTTAACTTAAACCAATACACAACCCCAAGACAAAATATGACATAATGAGATAAAGAGAACGAAATTGTGACCCGATCGTGAGAACTTTCTCGTATCCGCGTCAAGGTCACGTGGACAGCGTCGTCCAGTCTGCCGTAGTTTTATTTGCACACCACGACATTCGCCGCATCCGCATTCGAACCGCGTCCCTGCACGTGTGACGATGCCTTTATAACCGCAGATACGCATGCCAACTTATCCCTTCCACTTATTGTCTTTAGACGTGTTATCCTTTGTTCCCGCGGTGGATCATTATGTTTTCAATCATCGACGCGTTCGTCGCTCTTGTTACTGTTGCAATAAGGATTACATTACCGTATCGCGGGCCCCCTGTGAAATGTCCGACGTGTTAGCGAATGATAAATGTAGGCGTTGATATCGCGTATCGGATCTCGCCGTTCGCACGCCGAATTAATTTTAATTTATTGATCGTCGTATCGACGCCGAGTATTTCAGTTGCCTACTAACATTGCAACGGACGCTTTAAAAGTATTTATTTATTACCTCATGAGTTTATTTATAACTGACAAAAAACGAGATAACAACTCTTTCAATTACGTAGAATGTTAAATAAATAATCCTACAAGATAATTCAAGTATGTAAAACTACTTTTTTATATCGGCAACAACTAACAAATAAGTCTAATGGTGATGACAAATTCGGTCAAGAGCAATCGAGCATCTTACTAATATTGAAAAAAGGGACATAAGGATGGGTGGATATTTATTAGGCAGAAACTCCTGAACGAATTTTGACGAAAATTTTTAATATAATAGTTTATATACATGCGAACAACACATAGGCTATATTTATAAAGATACGCTGGCGGAGTCGCTGACAAAAGGTAGATCAATAAAATGTAAATTATAATATAAAGTAAAGTCAGAGTAAGAAAAGGTTCGTCACCTGAAAGTCGAAATTTGCTTGCACCAGGACAATTATCAGTCATGCCAAAATTTCATTTCAAACGTCTGCCAGTTGTCTGCTCAGGGCCCTAATTCTCTAACGTCACTTAGCGATTCCTTACTTCGAAACCACGTCAATTACTCAAACTGTCACGATATCTGCTAAAAACTTATTCTCTATGACATGTTGCACGAAATGAACGGGGAACGGCGCGGTTTGAACTGTCAAAAATACCACGCTTTAAAACGCCGCGGAATCGTGTGTGAATTTGTTAAATCAAGTGCATTGCATAGTGTTTTTCTGCAAATTTAATTAAAATCCACACCAACGGTAAGAAATAATTGTTTATAGATTATTATATTATGTAAAACATCGTTTTACTTAACAAGATTTTAAAAAGTAAATAAACATTCAAACGGTAAACAGCTGTCAGCTGGGTTAACGTCATTACGTCATAGAGCAAAGTAATATTAAAATATAAAATGGATCCTGTGCTGGCAGTCCGATTGTCAAATAAATACAATTGTGTACTGTGGTTTCTGTGAAATCGTAAGGTTCCAAGATAACTTGTCTTGGGGCATACAGAATAGAGACATTTCAATTCATTGACAAGACAAGTTAATATATTGACGTGTTTTCGCAAGAGTAAGACTTAGCGTGTAATCATAGTTGCGATACAGAATCAGGGCCCAGTGCTTTAGTTTCAAAAGGTAATAAGAGTCTACGGCTTGATAAAGGAATTAATTTGAAAACTGACGAAGGTTTTCGTACCCCGACTGTACATGCATTTGTAGATGACTACAGCCCTTGGTATATACAAAAGGAAATCATTTTTGATCATTTTTGAACCATGAAATTTAATTTTTTTTTTTTTTTTTTATGGAATCGAGGTAGCGCTTGACCACTATCTTACCTGATGTGAGGTGCAGATGTGGCCGAAGGTGGACCACGCTTACCTAGTAAATGCCCATTTACCCTAGTTTTGAAGACCCCCGAGTTTGTAGTTCTGTGGGAACACAGACGCAGGCAATGAGTTCCACTCCTTAGCAGTTCGAACAATGAAGGTGGAACTGAAACGCTTTGTTCGTGATCGAGGTACGTCGACCACGAAGGGATGAAACCCCTGCCCACGTCTAGTGGTCCGCAAGTGGAACGGTTCCGGTTGGATTAAATCGTACAACATAGATGCACACTCTCCATAGACGATAGAAAATCGATAGGCACGCTACTTTTCGGCGATGCTGCAGGCTTTGAAGTTGATTTTTGAAAGATGAATGTTGTAAAGTTAGAAAAATTTGAATATATAAAAAAACTGTAATTCACAGTGCTTTAATACTTAAAATGTTAAATAATCTATACTCTTATTAAATAACTTCGCTAACTTCTTCCTAAACCAGCCAAACAAATTTTGATACGGTTTTCACTAATGAAAAAAGCGATAAACGAGGAAAGTTTGTGTATGTAGGTAGGTATGAATAAAAAATCATATACGTGCGAAATCGGGGCGAGTCGTTAGTTTGTTAATAATTAAATAAATGAAACGCACGAAATATTTAACATTGTGTCATTTCAATAAGTCACACTGAAAAATATAAGCTGTCAGTAGCAGTAAACATTTTTGATCGTTACTATATCTTTAGATCAAAATTAAATCGTCCTTGCTCTTACTATGTAATTAAAAATTTACTATTTCATTACTTTCAAATTAATTAATTGATTTTAATTAATCGAAACTTTTAAATTTGTTCAACTTTCTTACAATTACTTGGTAAAGAGCTAATAACAATTTTATTTTATACTTTTATTCTTATAAAATTAAATATGTGGGAAAATAAATATTTTATATCATTTTTAATTTCATTTCATTTTAATCCATATATTTCATTTTTTTTAATTCATCAATTCAAGACAAGGAAATAAAAATTCTAAGCATATACAATGGCTCCATTTATCTATGTAAGATTGAGCATACCTATTGCTATTACAACAGTAATTTTAAATTCGTTACTGATGTATGGCTACACTAGCTATTTTATGCGACTTTGTCTAATTATCTTAATAAATTATAGATTATGTTATTCTAGTTATATTACTGTAAAGTTTCATCAAAAACTGTTCAGCAGCTTTTGAGTGAAACAGTAACAAACATTCATACATTCATCCTCACAAACCTTTTGTATTAACAGGTTTTTTAAAACGTACAAATTATTCATAAATAAATTATGTTTATGGCATTTTAAAATAATGAACAGATTGCTAAAGTAAATATTTTATAGAACGATTTAATTAAGAAGAAGAGGCTAATTTTTTCCATAACTTTTCTGTGAATTTGGCCGCAATGATTTTCATACTAGCATGTTGTAGCATGTTGACTAGAAGATACTATTAGGGTGTTCTTAATATTCATATGGGCGTATCTTTAATACAATGCCGATTACGAAAAATCCCACTATGTATATTGCCTTTGATTTTAAGAAAGAATATCTTTTTAATACAATTATCGTAATCGTAATAATTCTCAATGTTTTCTTCACTTCATAAACACACCTGTTTAAATTCTGTCTTGTCTTTGATTTATTGTCAATCATTCAAAGGACGATGTGTGTGTCTTGTAAGGTAGGTACATTTATTTCTAATTCATTTCAATGTTGACATTCAAAAATATTTTACGATCGACATGCGCGCGTCCCGAATGGTAAATCAAAGTTGCGGGCGGTCACACCTCGTCATGTCCTCTGATTGGATTATAATGCTTTTATATTACGTTTCTTATTATTACCGGTGGGTGCTACCGAGCGGAGTGTGACAGGCGACGTCGGGAATAACAACTAGTGTCGGACGCGCACGGAAGAGCCGTCCATTCGTATCGACAAAGGACAATCTTCATTTTATTGTATCTATTGGAATTTAATTGGAGTAATAATTTTTGAAAATTATATTTTAAAGAATCAACTTTTTTTAAAATAAATGTCAACGTTAAAATTCATTCATTATAATTGACACTCGATACATAATATGTCAGAAGGTATCCAATAGTTTAGGCTAGCAATTCACTTCAATCACAGATATAATTTAATATGTGTTTTTAAGTCGACAGAGAGGCTCAGTCCACAAGTAACGCCATTGGTGCTTCCGACCTTAGTAGGATTAAAAATAAGGGATAGGAAGGGTTCTAGTACTTATCTCCTAACAGCACACGTGATTTTATGACATGGTAGTTTTCTGTAAGGTGTGATCTTCTGTGGTTTCTGCCGCCAGACGATTTTTCCTATTAACGACTGCGAAACCCAGTATGCCAAGCAACAAGTAAATATAACCGCCATCTGAAGAATGCCTCATGGATGTTCTTTACAATGAAATAACAATTTGTGATACAATCATCATACTATAGTAGGTAAATAATTACCGGTATTATAGTTATCAATTCCAATCTGCTTTATCATTCAGATAATCATCATAATGTGAATAACATATAGGTATAAATTTTGTTATCTATTATACATATTTTTTATATTTTTAACATATTTGCTGTTTAAACTTATATTATATAATGGCAACCTTGAATACATGTTTGGTAATCTTATAGTAGCGACAGGGCACAATGCGTTTCGCAGTTATAAAATGGGTAGTAATTGTCCCATTAAAGAAAAACACCGTGAAATAACAGTATATATCCTGACATATTTCGATGAGTTAGTGATGATGCCAGAGCCCACTTCACTATCACTTCCTAAACCCTTAGCGTTAGTTCAGACATAGCGGAAACCGAGCGGATATAAACCGCGTGGTTCTAATCCGCAAGAATTGAAAGTGTTCAGACAGGTGACTGTGAGGAGTGAGATAAGGTGACAGTTATTTCATTCCAATAATGCAAGTCGAAGAAGCAATATATGTGTATCTACTTGCTCCGTGAAAAAATAAAAAGAAAACAGCAGTATTGGGTGCATCCCATTCTTACGAGATCGACTCACCCATGGTCAGTTTATGACTTTATATCTTTATAAAGTAGGTCCTTTTTCTACTTCGAGAATGAATAATTCGGTGTTGAAACGATCCATTGCGCCAATTCCACGCAACAAGCAACTGAACGCGCCAAAGGCAGGTACCACATAGTAATAGCACAGTCTAACCATACTTACGTCATACAGTCGGGCAACGCTCAATGTTCGAGCCTGCAAACTGAAGCGAGTTCGCCGAACGACGGGTGCTCTACGCAAGTACATTCGTTGCCTGGCTGTATGACGTAAGCACAGTATGACGTAAGTATGGTTAGACTGTGGTAATAGATCCGCAAAGCGATCACGTGAATTCGTTTCCTAGCGTTCGAGTGGCGACTACCGCACGGATGCATGATCCGCGCCTTGTAGTATGAACGTTCTAGTTCAATGTCATTATGCGTATAATAAGCGGTTGATCCGCGCGGTTTGCATACGCGCGGATTCCGCCGCGTCTGAACTAGTCTGAAGGTCTCCAGCGCACATAGGTTAGGTACATCACCTATGGTGTAGCTTGGTGTTAATGTTTAAATTTAATTGTAGATACTATTAATCGCAAATATAGACAAATAAAATAATTTCGGCAAGTAACCTACTCGTATTATAATCCACTGATGAATTGTCTTTTTTTATGTGTATGGAATACTTAAATTTAAAAGCAGAATCAGCATTAAGAACTGACGGTGCATATTCATAATTAAAGTTATTCGTTTATCGGATATAGGAGTAGAGAAATTCGTTGGAACCTTTGGCTCGGCCTTCAACTAGTTTAGTGGAACGTAGTGGGTGTCTGAGTGATTTATAGCCGCGCATCGAACGCTTATGGACTTTCGATAACGCGCCACCAAAACACTGTGTGTTCTATACGTTTCATTATAAATACATTATTAATATCTCTGTTTACTGTTCTAAGTTCGACGCCAAAGCTCCTCAATCTTAAATATTGTAGAGCTATTCATGATACCTAATATTGATTTCAATTTTACTTCAAGTACAAGTAAGCAAATCAATTTTATCATATGAATTTGAATGGACAGGCAAATAAGTTGGATAAGATTTGCTCTATCTATATCGAAGTGGCGCGGTCGATCACAGAAAAGAATGTAGGTAAGGTGGAAAAACATGATAAAAGTAAGAGACAATAATGAGTAATAGGATTAAATACAATTAGCCCATGTGCTTTAATAGTATAATTCTGATGCTGAATGGGTTTTGACTGCAGTCCGCACTCTGACATCATAACATATCCAAAAAAATCTCAGAAAATCATAATGGGGCCACTCGGCCGTTGGGTGCGAGATCGGTCGAGTTGATCACAATGTTTAAACACAATATTAGCTTTTTTGCAACACCGTTGGGAACTTTTTTCTTAGGTGTTAAAATATTTTAGGTGTCATGCATTGAATTTTTTATTTTAATTTTTAGATGATCCTTCGGGAACAGTACTTTTTTTCTGTATAAAGACATACTTAAGGCGTTTAAGAGCAACAAAAAAACCACTTTCGCATTTATAATATTAGTTTAACTTCTGCAACCGGTTCATTTCGTTGTCTAATTAAACGAAATAATCATTCAAAAAAATCCTCTGCATATATTTTCCACAATAGTTTTCGCTTGAGGCAATTCTTTGCGTTTGTAGAAGCATAAAAGGGCAACATCGACATAATAGGTAATTGCATAATGAGCCTGAATGCGAACTTGTCTCCTTTAATATTTAATGATTTTTTTAAATTTTGTTTGTTTTAATGGGTCTGTATTTGTGCCAACGAATTTATAGAGTTATAATTTTGTCACTATTTTTTTTTAATACTAATACCGGGTGATTTCTTATTAATGTTAGTGAATACAGGGCGATCAATGCAAATGTCACTGAAGACAAATCCCAAACCATAAGAGATACGAGAATTTGTAACTCATTTGTAACTCCTTAAGAATCGATTTTCATATAAGGCGGTATATAAATTTTATGAGGAATAAAATTAATAAAAGCGTTACGTTATATGTTACTTTGACATTTGTGCGGCAGCTGACGCATTTATTTATGTTCCCTAATTCTACTCTCTGGGCTTATACTCGTAGAAGCAAATGTGGGACGATACGAAACAAAATTTTATATGAAAAATGTAGTCCGCGTTGAGGAACGAAACGATAGCGCGTTGTAATCTCCCGGCGCAGCGACATCTGTCGTCGAAAAATGAAGTATTTGAACTTATAAAACGTGTATACCGAAACATACCGAAACGTGTATACCGAAAGTAGCTAACATAACTTTTGTTGGAACACATGACATCTGAGTACGCATGTAACTAAATAATATATTTAATGAGATATCCAATTACATATTGACATGAGGTAAATATTATAAGAGTGATTTTGTCCCATACAATAAAGATTATTTAATTAAATTATTAATTTCATTAATATGATTTTCCCTTGCTTGTTAACTATATCTTGGTAGGATACTTGCCAACATTATTTGTAAACATTTGTAAACAAATTATTTATAACAAGGCACGAAGAACGTTCAATTGGCTGACGGTCAAAATTATGATATATAATTATTGTAGGTAACTAAAAATTATGATATTATGCTTTAATGAGAAAAAATATGTCTTTATCGGAATACTATACCTACATAGAATGTATTGCCTTACACATGTAATTTTCCTGTTAAGAGCATTTCCTTAAGGCGTATGAAGCAATTATACAGTATCTGGCAAACAGAGATGATACGAGAAATTCTTCTCAAACGACACGGTCAGAATTTCTTTGCATACAACACATGTAATTTCAAGCGCATGCAACCCGCATACATAATGCGACTGCCTCATTGGAAGCCCGGTAGGTACACTGTACTTTTTTTTCTTAAGAACCCCATCACTTCTCATTAAGTGGCGTTTCGAGAATAACTTAAAGTAGCCTGTACCTAGTCCGGACACGAATTTTATTGTTATTGCATTTTAATAAATATTTCATTGTTTAGAAACACTTGTCAATGGCTCACCCTGATAGTTCCGAGTAAAGAGGAAGGAAATTCATCTTTTGTTTTAGTTTTTAATGAGTACCTATAAAAAAATATTTCTTTTCATATTTATAAAATATGAAATAGTTAAGTTTAGTTTATTTAGTTCATTTTTTTATGTAATTTACTACGAATGGACTGATTTGTCTGAAAATAAAGATTTATTATTTATTATTTATTATTATTATTATTATTATTATTCATTTATTTATTTCCTTTCTTAATTTTAATTTTTTTACAATATATATGTATATAAAAACAATAAATATTATAAAAAACTTAAAATTAGGTGTCCACTAGTAGCGGGATTATTATTATTATTATTATTATTATTAAATAAAAATAAAAAAAATCAACGGCTGACAAAAATAAAAGAGCAATAATTGGATGAATGTTTTAACACCTAAGAAAAGGGCGTACGAAGTAGTGGGCAAAGACTAGTTTAGAGTTAATAATAATTTAGTAGTGGCAGGACACAATCTATGCAGTCCGTTTGGCGACAGTAACCGGTCTAACAGTAAACCGTTGGTGTTTCGTTTAGTGAGTTAAGGATGCTAGACCTCATTCCTCAATCACCATCTCCTTCACTTTCCTTTAACCTCATAGAGTAAGTAGGCTGCGTACAGTCGCATCTGTTATTAAACTACAATAGTCATCTACTGTCAGACAGTAGAAAAATTCGAACTTTGAACAATTCGTAGACTACGAAATATTTTATTAAAAGAGATGGAAAAAAGTATCCAAACATTCTAAGAACTGGCAGCAATCAACTCAGAATAATAGTAGAGTTCATAGATCCGTGAAAAAATGTAGACATAGCGGCCGCGACCGCGGAGCCGGGGCCACCGCGGCAGATGATATGTCACGCTACACTTGTGATCCAACAGATCAAAGAGGCCGACCTCTTTATCGCTGCTCACCGTGCCGACTGCGTACGCGCAATCGCACAGCCTTCTCATAAACCACTAGCTACATTTCACTGGACAGCTTATGTGATGGCTCCAAAAGGTAATTTGAAGCCAACGATGGATGTGCCGAATCACAATTTAATTTCAAAGATTTAATTTTTACGAGTTGTATTACGGACAAGCAGACGTCGCCTGTGGAACCCACAATGCGGTATTCTGCCGTAGCATAATACAGTGAAATTTGAATTATGTTAAAAGCACTTAAGGTACAAAATACTATGAAAAAAATTTCATGTTTTGCCGTGCTGTTCTCCGATTTGCGCCGGCCTTTAGAAGGAGAGACACATATCCAGAAGAGAATGAGAGACAACTGCGCTTTTTGTATAGAAAGTTATGTATAAAAGTCAAATATCTTTTAGGCATGTCTCTTATTTCTCATGCAGAGCGAACTTAGGTCGGTTGAAATGGCGTCGTTGGTAAAATAAATGAAAAAATACTTAAGGAGAAAATAGATAGACCTATTTGTGACTATTTGACCATTTTATAAATGGAAATGCACTGTACTGTGCCTTGAGATACGGTATAGCAAAAACCATTGATTCATGGATTATATTATCCCACATTATAGATTATGTAGGGATATAGTACATAGCAAGACATTTCGTAGACATAAGCCTGGCGGCCCATCTGGCAGCATCAACCACCATAGAAGAGTTCGTGTATGGTTGCGTTTCGGTGAATGAGTAGCTCATTTTTAGCATAAAAATAGCTACGTATAGGAGAACATGAAAAGATAGACTCGATTTACTAATTATAGCGATTACAGTTCAATACTGCAGTATATTATTTTTTTCGTGAAAATGAAAATTAATATACCTACTGTGACAATACTATTATATTTTTATAGTAGATACTCAGACTTAATAAGAACTGAAGACAGAATTATATCGTCAACATAGTGTAGCCGGTTATATAAATGTGTGTGTAAAATAGGCCAGTTATAACCTCAAATTTTATTCATTTTTATTGATAATATTGGTTTCCAAGTTTACTGGAAGGTTAGGTTACTTACGCGTGAAATGTGATTCCATCCTGCTTTTTGTTCTTTGACGACTGTTAAAATTTTACGTTCTTTCACTACACAATTCGCCATTTTCTCTAGTAAATATTTCAATTATTACAATTACTCCACGCGGTGATGTTGCTCGACTAAAGGCAAGTCGTAGTTTGATTGCATTTGTGTGCGTGTAACCGTTGTATGTACAAGACGAGGCGTAGTTTTACCGGCTTAACTCTGCCGTCCACAGGGCATTTTTAGTTTTTATTTTATTATAGTAGAAGTACTTATTATGGTGTAATATTTAAATATTACTGTTTTGATCGAGTACTAATTTTATATAATGTTTGTCAACGTTAGTAACTAGATTAAAATAATACAATAATTTCATTAGCAAATTAATAATAGCAATTAATTTGATTTTATGTTGGGTAGAACAAAATCTAGGATTAATCTGCGCTGCGTATCGAGGAATATTGATAGTTTTTTGACACTTTTAACTTTTAGAGTGTTCAGCTTCAAGCTTACGCGGTAAGGCGTAAGTAGGTAAGTACTCACTTTAAACTGTGAAAAAAGGTAATAAAAGGCTTTTTTTTCATAATAAAATTTTCTCACAATAAATTATATTCCAATAAATATTTTTGATGACGAATAAATTACAAATAATAAATGACAGGTCCATAGTCATGACATCATTGTAACTAACTGTGTGGGGGGCGACACCAATTAACATAGAATGACTTAGGTACATGCACTGCTATAGTGCCTACAGGTGTTTCGTATCATTGTAATAACTATTAAGTAATATCAAATTTATAAATTTGTTGATTTTGTTGATTAATTTTCGTATTTTGTTGGTTGGTATACTATTGAAACATTAATTTAAGGAAACAAATTTAATGTGAACATTTCTTCTAACTTAATTCGAAATGTGAATGTTTTAATAAATTACGTTATCGTTAAAGAACAAAGACAAAGAATTAAAATATCAAATTACACACTGTAAAACAATATTGATATTTTTATATATTATTTTGAAGAATTATTGAAGATAATCCTTTTTGACTCGGGTCGTCTTACTTCCTAATCTAAGGATTAAAATTTTAAAAATTTAGATGTAGGAAGTGTACACCGAAACGCAATCTATACAAAGACGTACAGCTTTTCATATTAGTAAACGATATTTTGGAAGTGAAAACTTATTTAGAAGGCGTGTTGAGCACTTTTTGTATGGGGAAAAACACTGAATTCGCTTGACCGACACCTTTTGAGATAAATGAAATAGATGTGGTGTGTGTGTGTGTGTGTGTGTTTAGGCGATAGACTAAACAGGTTATTCCAACTCTGAAAAAAAAAACCAGGTCAGTTGGTTAAGAAATAATTGAGATATATTTGAAAATAGGGAAAATCGATACCCTGGAGGGTATTTTTGGGTATTACGATCACAAATTTTCCAATAATGCAGTGTTTTTTTTGTGCAATCCTAAATAACTGTGCTCATGATTGCAGTCATAAATTCAATAGTTGATTTTGTAAGTTCTGTATAAAAAAATTAAGTTTAATTAGTTAAAAATCTTTTTTAAGCCAACTTTAACACAAAAAAGTACTGTGCCCACTTGGCAAGTTATTTTAAAAAATGGCCCATTAATCAAGATTTCAAAATGGTAAATATAGGTAATATACTAGCGACCCGCCCCCGGCTTCGCCCGGGGTGTAATTTTTATATATAAACATTCCCCATTTATCCCTCTTTCCATTAGTGAAAACCGAATTGAAATCGGTCTACCCGTTCACGCGTGATTCCGTAACCAAGGGAAATAGGGATTAATTTTTATATATAGAGATTTATGATGTGCAGTCCTAACTACTGACAGTTTTTTTTTTAACATCAAGATGAAACAAATATATACAGACACTTTCGTTCTCAACGAATACGTATGTCTCAAGAAAATATTATTAAAAATATTACAAATAGTTACCTTAGTCTTTGCCGTTTAGTTGAGATTTTTCCACCTCTATTATTATTTGTATTTTCGTTGCTATGCAAAAATTTAAAGAAAACATAAGACGACGGAGTCAATATTAACTGCATGACAATAAGATGATCACATAATAATCTACAGCGTTAGACACGACGCGAGCACAATATGAGTCGTCGAAATAATTTCCATAATTAATAACTGTGCGTCGGTCACGATGTCTATCATTAAACGTGATCTAAGTAACAACAGCTTCTCCAACATTTTCATCGTGAATGCAAGTAAATTGTTTTACAAGCAACGATTTATTGGGTTATAGGAATAGTTGTTGCGAAATTACAAGTTGGTTAAAGTTGCCGGGGTCTCTCTGACCCCACAATCTTGACAATGGCCGGGCGAGAGACCGAGTGTTCCTGCTATAATGTCTATAATGACGGCGCCGGCCGGCAGCTTGCTTACATAACCGCTCGTGACTCGCGCATTACGGTATCACGAGAAAAATACGAGTCCACAACGTGCAGGGTCGAAATGACAACGAATCATATAATCCGAAACAATACAACACTGATTAATTACGGCCACTAGGACTAAGTAACTGTAAATGTAAAAAGAAACGACATTTACACAAAATTAAAGACAAATTGACAGTGTAGCTTTCCAGATAGGTACGAACTATAGATAGGTATCGTACATTCATAAGTTATTTCAAATTCAAATGTAATATTTGCTTAGTCTCAAAGTCTGTCTGTCTCAAGTCTCAAATATGACTCTTATTAAAATAACCTTGTTGATTATTTTTTAGTTACTATAACCAAAGACTTTATTTATTTCATGCTATATAACTGTGACATTGATTCTGTACTGCATCAGCATTTATTACCATCATCATTCCAGCCAATGCTCGTCCACTGATGAATATAGGCTTCTCCCATATTTTTCTACAGTTTTCCAGATGGAGACTGAATCCAATGTTGTTCGCTCATCTTGTGGGTGGACGTCCTACGCTGAGCTTCCATGGTCTCCCCCCACTCATGAAATTTCATATCGTATATTTTGTTCAACTATTATGCATAGGACTCTGCTCTGTTTGAAGGAAGGGCACTGGGGCATACCTACTCCACCATGCTCTAGCCCACTGTGACCTGTGTGTGACAGGTCTTCTAAGATTGCTAGTCTTTTCTCCACCGTTAGAGCAACTAATCATTTTCTCATCCATACATTCTCGTCCATACGAAAAAATCAGAAGTGCTCGTCAAGACAAGGATTCGAATTTGAATAAGCCGCCCTGTCAATCAAGAGTTCTATGAATAGGTTATGAAAATAAACTTTCATACCCTACTAATTTATAATTTAAACAACTTTCCACATATCTCCGATGTCCTTTCTCAGAGGGATAGACGTCACTATACAATATATGTACCTTTATATAAATTAGTCATGTGTAGAAAAAAATGCTTACCTACTATAAGGCTATACAAAATATATATAATCATTTACCCATTCAGCTGAGCTCCCATTACAAAAATTCAAAAATAAATTGCACCAAATGGCTTTTATTATTTGTACTTGTATTATTTATTATTTTATTATTAATTGTTGTTTATAAGAATAAAATATACAATAATATTTGTACGCCACTATTAATGGCAGAATGTGTATAGGCTATTATATGTATAATTAAGTTCTTATTTTTTACTCACATTTTAAGCAAATACATATTTGTTTATTTCTCTCTTTGTTACTAGTGTAGAGTATAGTAATACTCTTCTACACCAATTCTACTAGAAAAGTAACCAAATTAAAATAAGGTCAAGAAATACAACACGGCCGGTTTCTTATTTCGTAAAAAAAATTGAGGCCAAGTCACACATTTGTAGACGTTAACAGAGTCCGCCCCTGACCACTACTTTGTCCTATAGCAAGTAACCCGTTTCACGGATCGTCAACAACCTATAACTTAATCCCACGTACAACTAACGAGTAACCTTTAAACTATTTCATAACAATAGCGTAATAGACCGACTTTTGACTACGATCACAAAGTTAATAAACTTTAAGCCATGTCGTTTAGAACCATTAAACTTAAGTAAGTTTTAAATGTGCTTACTTTTCAAAATACTACCTCGGCTCAATTGCAATTGTAAACCTCTTACCCACAATTGTTAACAAAGTAATACTTACATGAATAAAATTCTTGCTCAAATATATACATAAGTTCTGTCACAAAAGAAAACATCGTTTCTTTTCTATTGTATGTATGTTACATTTATTATAGCAGTGTGCGTTATTTTATGCGTTAATATAAGACCATTTTAATAATAACTTCATTGAAAATTGTCCCCATTGCCATAAATACAATCTAGGAAACAATCACCATCGTAGGAGCCAGATAATGTCTATGATGTACCCTACTAATAAAATCTGAAGCTTCTCTAGATTTTTCATCAAAAAATTCAGTCTTTCCGCTTCTTAAAATGTTGCTAGATGGTAATAATTTTTTCATCAGCAATTTCCTGACCTCTCTTTATGTAGCAACTTTTTGATTTTACCTACTACCCAATTCCTTTTTAATTATCGTTTAAGTAATAACCAATAAGTCCAAAGTTTGCATCTGCAAGTGCTAAAGTTCTGGATGATATTCTTTTCTCTCCTCCTCAGTCGTAGGTACAATCCTGACGGAGCGGTCGTAGTCATGGCATGTCTGACAAGTTTGTCGCAGCGTCTGCGAGTCTTCTCCATATCTCTTTATTACTGGCACTGCGAGTGAGTGAGGGAGCACTGAAATCTGATCTTTTCTCTACATATAATAAAATTATTTGTTTCCATCCTTGTTTTTCAAACAAGATTTCTTCAGATTCTTTCCTTCACTGCTTTTTGATCCCATTTTTAGTATACAAAATTACATTGACAGCCTGATATTATTATGTTTCGTATTTCGTAGTTTGGATCACAGCGATTTGGTTCTCTTTATCGCCGTCCTCCATTTTAATATCACTAGAATTTAACAAAACTTGGCACGAAAACACAATGAACATAATTTAAAATAACGACAGGTTCCAAATGTCTTCACTGACAATATTTACGTTTACATTAAAAATTCTATAGGATCTTCTAGAATCCTATAGACAATATAGTAAAGTTCAGTGAAAGAGTAAAAGTTGCTATGACAGTAATAGGTAGGGGAAGGCAGTGGATTGATGGTTTTACTACCACTAAAATTTAAAAGAAAGAAAAAAAAGTTACAAAGATAGTTAGGTAACCCTCATCTCAGCTTGTAGAAGCGAAACGGTTTTCAGTCCGCAAGGTGGTTAAAATTGTTGACCTCGGTAAAGTATGAGGATGCAACAATTCCGTCAATATTGCCTCAGTGGTAAGAGTACCTACATGATCGAGTATAGTTTGCAGGCCGGTCGGGCGCACGCCAAATAACCGTCATCAGGCGCGATGCTCGGAAACAGGTGCATTTCTTAACCATACAACTATAACTAGCTTGTAATAAGTGTAATGAAAAGATTACGTTTAAGTTCGATACGAATTTTAAAATAAATCATTACAACAATTTTAGGCAAATGAAGGCAATGAAAAAATAACTTCTTTTTTTTAAATATCCTTACATATATTTCGACAGTACCTACTCGTATTTTGCAAGAAGTTTAATATAAATGACAAATATATTTATTTAATAATAAGTAAATAATGTCATCAAATTTACATAAAAGTTTTGAGATTCTTTTTTTTAAGTTTATCAAATATTTTTGAAGGTGTTATTTTGATGTGTAGACTATATTAACGTCATGTTTAATCAAAAACTTTTCAAAATTATTGCGTGAGAGTGACAAATATCCTCACAAACTTTAGCATCTGAATCTATTTAAATACTGAAGGTCATCCTATAGTGAAAATTCTGCCATAAAATATATTACATAAAAATATTAGCTTCCTCCAGCCCGACTCCATATAAACTTAAAGTGTACCAAATTTCACACTCCTCCGTCCTTAAAAGGGGATCAAAAATTTTTGCTTCACGTATTAGGTATAAAGAGTGCAAATAATTTGCAGAAAAAAATTGCAACAGTGCGAAAGGTTGTTAGTTTATAATAATTTTGTTTTAAATACTTTGAAGTACTAACGCTACCTAATTGAGAATTTTACATATTTTTAGGGTTCCGTACGTCCGAATAAAAAAACGGAACCCTTATAGGATCACTCGTGTGTCCGTATGTCCGTCGGTCATAGTCAATTATCTCGAAATCTACTAGACCGATTAAATTGAAATTTGGTACACATATCAATTTCTGTTACCCAAACGCAGAGGTGTGATGTGAATAGATGAAATCTGTATATGTGAGGTCATTTTTGGGGGGAAGGTGGAAAATATTTTTTTTAACTGTAGGTATCGTATGACATATCAAATGGAAGGTCTTGTTGTGAAGATCTTTTTGTAATTTTAAAATAAATAGTTTCCCAGTTATTCAAGAAAATAGACGAAAATTGACCATGCCCCCCCTTACCTCCGAAACTACTGAACCTAAAATTTTGAAAAAATATAGAAATTAGTTTTCTACTTATATATTATAGGAAAACCTATAAGAAGTCCATGATATTAAAATAACATGGTAAATCACTCAATATTGCGCGGATAGGTAACATCGTACGGAACCCTCTTCACGCGAGTTCAACTCGCACTTATCCCGTTTTTTGCTGTTGCTAGACTATGTATATGTATATATTTTTTAATCAATGATCGTCGATGTAAGCTCCATTTCATATTTAATCGATCCGAAACGAACGAAGCGTATTACTCGCAGCATGTTCCGTGATCTGTCAAGTAACTGGTGTCGCAATAATATTGATTAAAATGTCCACTAAGTAAGTAATAATGTTAGTACACTGATTTATTATCTTTAGATAAACGACACATTACACTCAACTGCTTTTCGCATTGAACTGATTCGTAATATTAATTAATTAATGTATATGCAGTAACATTTACTCATTATTATTGTTGACAAACATGAAGTTAGATTAATTAATTAACATTAATCAAATTAAATTTACATTTATTACAGCGTATTACGGAAAGGATATGCAAAGTTGAGCGGTACTTATAGTTGCTACTAGCTTTTATCTGCGGTTTTATCCTTTATAAATTATAGGACATATGTTATTTCAATGTATAATCTATATTATTGTAAAATTTCATCAAAAACGGTTCAATGTTCTTTGGGCAAAAGTATGACAAACTAAGTTTCGCACTTAAATTTGTATTTGTTATAAAATATTTATATTTCTTATAAAATTTAAGGTCAAAATAATTACTTCGTACAAATATTAATTAAATAATTTATTCGTTAACGTCACATAAAACAAAAGAAGAGCCTCGAAATTGGTCATCAGTGGAAGGCACTAAATGGTAGTAAATCTGCAATAGATTCTATTCCTCCAAAAAAATCCAAACGTTACTTATACAATAACGTCTCGTACAAATAACGTCAAAAGAATGAATTTTATAATATAGGTAGTGTTAAATTTTTTTCCAAATTTTCCAAATTCGATAAAGATTTTTCCAAATTCCTTCTCAAATGGAGAAGAGGAGTTTAGAAAGTTTATATAAGTTAACTGTATGATCAAATTTGATTAAAACATAATACCTGGTACCTAAATATTAAGACACCTCGACAAAATTAACCATATGTGTGTTCCAGCTTTTTATTAACTCAAAATAAGACTATATCTATCTGTAATAATATTTTTCTGGTCTCCGCAAAAAAACTGGAAATAGATTAATTTAAAAGTTAGTAGGTATTATCTAATGGTTTAAGAAATGGTAAATAAACAAAAAAATATTATTTTCAATCAATTAATCAATCAATCAATTTATTTGTAACTTATAAAACATACATTTAACAGACACAGAGAAAAAAGAAATAAATTTTCATATTTTTTTTTACAAAATACACAAAATACGCGAACTAAATAAAAAAACTAGATATTTTTACACTCCTATAGCATCAGATACTATGAATTTGACAACAATTATACAATTTACATGTATGTAAACTAGATCAAGGCGAAAAAATACAAAGATTTTATAAATTATGTCATATTGTAATAGTATTTACGATTCTCAGTAATGCTGACCTAGGTCGACATTGAAGATAAGCAACGTAGGTACAAAGATTACATATGCTTTTGCTAATATGTAAATGTGTCTATTGTTTGAACAAAGAGGAATATATAAATGTTTGTAAAACACACTATGATTGAAGAACATTGTCTGATGTTATGTTATTGTCAAGTGTAGGCATATACCTGCGTCTGATTCTTATGCAAAACAAAATTTTCAAATATTTGACCTTAAAATTCAACCTGTATAATCACGTAGTTACAAAACCTAACAAAATATTGATATAAAATAAAAATAAATATTTCATAAATTCACATTTAAACATACATCTTTTTGTTATGTTAAGATCGGCAGACAGGCTAACGGTTCACTTGATGGTAGGTGGCTACCGTCGCCTATAACACAACGCCACAGCTGCTACAAGTGCGCTGCCGACTACAGTAGGATTAAGGATAAGGTATTGGATAGGAAAATGGGCTCTGACATCCCTTACTCACTCACCGAAACACAACAGCACATTTGTTGTTATTTCACGGTGGTATTTTGTAAAGGGGTAATTACTGCCGCCAGACGGGTTGCCAAATGACTGGGAAATGCAGTGTATCCTGCCACTACTTTCCAGATCCAGACCAGAGCCAAAATTGAAAAGCCAAATTTAATTTTCAAAGTTGATCCTGCCGGGAATCGAACCCGGGTCCCTAGAACAAAACGTTAAGGCAGGCACCCTAACCACTTATCCAACGGGATTTTGGAATTTCTAAACATAATCTAGTCGGTTTAGTAATCATCGTACATGTATAAGTATTTAATAGATTCATTATAAATTCATTACCTATATTTTATTATACACGATGTATAGGTAGTTAACGAATTCTTATTATTTCTTTATGAACCGCCCATCATATAGGGGATCGGACAAATTTTCAGAAAGTGTTTTAAATTAATCTTCATGGATATTTATTCCCATAAAAAATACTATTTTATTTATTTATAGCCTTTTAGGTACTCAAAATCATGTTTTAATATTGTTTGTTTGAAAATGCCGCCAAAACGCCACGATAGTTCATCTGAGAGCGCGTAACGTCATTTGTGGTCATATCATAACAAAACAGCTGCATTGGCATTAAGACAATGATTGCCCACAAATGACGTCACGCACTGTGATTGGTGTTTCAGTATAGATTGAAGATATTGTAAATAATAACATTTTATTTCTTCATTTAAAAATATTTAAATGAATTATATTAAATTATTATTCGATAAATAATCGTAAAAAAATATATATTTTCTTTCTAAGTACATTTTAGATTTTAATCTGATTACTGTCCGATCCCCTATTGCGATTTTACCAATTTTGTTCGTTTATGCAAATCACTATCATGAACTAATTAAAATCACTACTATACCAATTAAATTCACTATAATATCAATTTATTATATTTAACGAAAAAATAACTGACAATCAATGCAGCCGACTTTACGTAAGAGTATAATTGCGAATACTTGAAATATTTGTTAAAGCACTTAGTATCCACAGAAAACATAAAACCCTAATACACATTAAAAGTCGAAAGAAAATTCTTAACGTTTTATGTTGGCATTACATACCAAATTAATAACATGACACTCATATTAAACTGGTGCAACGAGTCTATAAAAACTTGAAGACTTATATATTTAGTTATATTGAATACAAAATGCAGTGCCGTTTGGCTTTTATGGTAAAGTACTCTATAACTATTACCTAAACGTTTCGCCCGTCGTCGTTTACTTTAGTCTAAGTCTATCTAGACTAGACCGAGGGCACATTCGCGCCGCATTTTTTATAGCTCTCGTTTAACACTAGAACTAGATAATAAAATTAGAGCCATATGAGGTCTTATTCGGATTCTTCTCTATCACTCAAAACTGTTGTGGGAATTGGTCAACAATTAATTTTATAGTATTTTTATTCCTTGTATGTGTTTAGTTAAAAAAGTGCGACTAGTGTGAATAGGCCGGATTGACCATGTGAGGGCCTAGGCAATCGTCTCAGAGTTCCTTAAAACCGTTTTCTAACTTCCTCAACTATGCAATTCTATTCAAAATTACGCTGTTTTCACTACACTACCAAAATATAGTATCACCCTATTAAAATTTTTATTATAAATATCTGAATCGTCTTAATCTCTAATCTGTTAAAATCATCGCTGTAATAAGTATTATTTTTTTCAAAACCTTGAAATAATACGTTCCGAAATTCATTACATTATGACAAAGTAGTATAAAAAAACAGGGCAATAATATTGTTATTAAAAATTTGTTACGTACAAATCTTCTCATTTAATTTTCATTCAAAATGTTTTTCTTTTTGCACTGAGCTCGGGGACCCCTAGCTGTTGCGGGTCCTTAGGCAGTTGCCTACACCGCCTAATGGTAATCTAGCCTTGCTAATGCCCTATGAGTAATATGTATATAGCCTGGCCTGATTCAGGCTACTTCTGACCGGTCCTATTGGAAAATAATAGGGGATGCAGTGGACATTCTAAGTCTGGGTTTTTTTTAATGTTAATGTCGGCAGACAGGCTGACGGTCCACTTGATGGATAGGTGACTACCGTCGCCTATAACACAAGCAACGCCAAAGCTGCTGCAAGTGCGCTGCCGACTGCAGTAGGATTAAGGATAAGAGATTAGGAGTGGATAGGGAAATGGGCTCTGGCATCCCTTACTCACTTACCGAAACACAACAGCACACGTGCTGTTATTTTGCGGTGGTCATCTGTAAGGGGGTGGTTACTGCCGCCACACGGGCTGCCCAAATGACTGCGATATACTATATTATGTCACTGTTATGCACAAGCAAGCTAGTAGTGACATATGTCTCACAGGGAGCCTTTTTAAGAAGGTATGGTCTGTTGTAAACTGTTGTAGGTATATTTCTATGGTCTTTTGAAAACTTATTCTTTGGGAGACAGGAAATAGGTCAGGAATAAATTCCATTACTCATAAATTTGTGGTAGTTTTAAACCCTGCAAAATATAAGTGTATTTGATGAAGGCGTTTATGATAAAATTTTATGACCAAAATCGATTTTAATGTAACCGTCACAGTTTTAATATAAATAAAATAGAATTACTACAATTTTTAATATAAAATAAAAGGAGCAGTAATTATGACACCAGTTTTTAAGTACGTGCGAAAATTATAATTTTATTTTCTGTTTTTAAAACCGAGGTCCGGATACTGTAGGCAACGGGAGCAAGCGACCGTGGAGTCACTTCGTGTCAAAGATTAAGCGAACCTACACTGTAACAGAAGCGACAGTTTAAGCTAAGAAAAAAATAATTTAAATCTTTGTTATTACTTAACACCTTAAAATTCAAAAGTCAAAATATATATGATTTATAATTTCTAAAATATTATACCCAAAATACACCCAGTATAGATAATATGTAAACTTAAACATAGCATAAAATATTTAAAGCTTTTATCGCGGTTATATTAAACATTTTGAATCTTCTAGAAAATAAGTTTATTTTTTATTCAGAACAAACTATAGCCATGCCTTAATGTATGTAGGTAGCAAATGAAAGCGATTCCTATCGTGTTTTGAACTCAACGAACAAAGAAAGACAAATGCACCGCTTTCTTTCACAAACGACTGTCCATTCTTCATGAGTGGCTAGTAATGAGTCTATGTCGTTGGTAGCCAGTTCAAAACAGCAGAGCATAAATCATGGTGGCCCAGGAAATCATTCATCCTCCGTAATGTGCTGCGAAAATAGGCTTCCACTTGGAACGAAACCGTGGTGGCGCACTCTGCCCTAATTTTTAAAATATACTCGTTGCTTTTAGTGAAAAAATAAATCTTAACTTGCCCACAATTTAAGGGCACCTTCTTTTGACGTCACCGCGCCAACTTTATTAGTTTGTTCTTTTTTTAGAAAAGCTACGTTAGGATTAGGCGTAGTGATAACCAGAATTATATTATTAACTAGCTGAACTCGGCCACTGCTTATATATAATACTATTTATCGTAGCGTGATGTTATATAGCCTATAGCCTTCCTCGATAAATGGACTATTCAAAACAAAAAGAATTTTTCACTTCGAACTAGTAGTTCCTGAGATTAGCGCGTTCAAACAAACTCTTCAGCTTTATAATATTAGTATAGATGAGCAGCCCAAACGAATAGGTACATTTTTTTTTACAAATTATACAAAAAACCTTCCTCGTTTATAGCTCTTTCCTTCAGTGAAAACCATATCAAAATCCGATGTGTGGTTTAGAAGGGAGTAGCGGAGAAACGGACATACGCCGAGAGCGACTTTATCTTCTATACCTATACAAATGATCAAATGGTTTTGGACTGCCAAGGAGTGGAATTCATTGCCTGGGTCTGTGTTCTAGGACTACACAGGACTACAACCTCGGGGTCTTCAAAACCAGGGTAAATGGGCATTTACTGGGTAAGCTTGGTCCACCTTCGGCCGCATCTGCACCTCACATTAGATGAAATAGTGGTCAAGCGCTACCTTGATTTTTTCAAAAAAACAATTGGTACACGTTGTACTTATGTTGCTGAGGTCAAAAAATAGTTTTTTAGATTTTTGTCTGTTTGTCGGTTTATCTGTTTGTCTGTGCGTTTATGCACGCTAATTTCAGAAACGGATTTTCACTCATGTATTGTAGTAAGCTTCCCGTAACATTTAATGTTTGTTTCATTCCAATCGGTTTACAAACAAAAAAGTTACGCGCTATACCGAATACCACGCGTCCAAAGTTGCGGGCTCAGTTAGTTTTATAATAAGTATGTATGTATAAAGTTCTGTAGATATGTCTGTCTATTACTTTTTCACATCTTACCAGATACATTAAAATTGGATCCAGTGAGTCAATTTTAACGAATTTGATTGGTAGCTTGAACATTAGAAAAAGTATCTGGGTATCTTACTATGGTTAAATACATAGGGTATAATTTAACTTGTAAATAGGTAGTTTATATAATAAATGTTATATAATTTATACGTATCACATTCAACTAAGCATTTAGTTAAAAACCTCAAACCCTCAAACCCTTAACAGCCAATTAACTTGAAATCACGACATAGTTCAACGATCATTCCCACAACATTTTTGTCATAACTGCCGTTTCTTTTGAACTTATTTAAATATACATTTTCTCCGGGGACACCTTAGTAACCACAGATCTGTGTATGACAAATAGTGACAAAACCACCAACTCATCTACCCAACAACTCTTAGAAATTGTGTCACTGTTCCTAGATTTAAAAACAAGCAAAGCATTTTAATCTCTATTGTAACGGCGTAGATGTGATTGTTGCACGAAAAACTAGGGTATGAATGGTAGTGTCATGCTTGTAAGCGAGCACATGAATTTATGTTTCTCAGCCGCATACCATCGCTACCTTCATCCATCAAGCTCGACGCGCATCACCGTCACCATGGCAACCGACCGGAAACAAAGACCCTTACTAACCTCAAAATTAAACAATAATTTTAACAACTCTCAGAAATTATGTTTAGGTATAGGTAGGTATATTATACCTAAAGGTAAAGCGAAATCTCTTCTTTTAATAAGAAATAATTCGTGGCTTGACCTCTTTGGTAATTCATTTTAATACAGGCTTAAAATACTTGTTTGTGAGATCTAACTTTTCGTGCCGTTTGTGCACTTTGTAACTTGTGACAATAATGTTTATAACTTAGTTTAACATTATATTTAATTTCAGAATTCATTTTGCAGGTTTAAATACGTAGTATAAACATCCATCAGGATTCGCCATCTAATATACTTTCGGTCTGTATTTTAAACTGTAAATTGCTTTTCCCCGCTGTTTTTCTATATTACTAAATAAAATTTGATGCGGTTTTCACGATAATTTAAAGAATTTCTTTCGATAGTTTGCTATCGAGGCATTTTGCTAAAAATAGTAACAAAAAGTTTAGTAAAGTTTTGGGATGGCTCAGCAAAATACCAACTTGCTGCACTCGACTCGGTGGATTGCAAAGCTAGGAGGCTCATTGGTGATGATACACTAATAAGAACTAAGCTGCAGAGCCTGGCACATAGACGCAAAGTTGCCTGTCTGTGTGTATATTTTATAAGATGTACTTCGGAGAGTGTGCTCGAGAGCTGCATGAGGTCATACCGCCTTCCCCTTTCTTCTATCGGACATGCAGACGTACGGCTGGTTACCATTCTCACCTTGTCGAAATCCCTCTAATTCGGACCAAGCGCTTTAAAACATCTTTTGTGATGCGCACTGCTAAGGATTGCCTGCCGACGTCTGTATTTCCGAGCTCATATAACCTAAATCTTTTCAAGGTTTGAGTTAATAAGCATCTTCTGGGTGAGCTCGCTCCATCGTCGGCCTCATCCTTCCTACATGGATAGATGCTGGTCAAGAGCAAACCCATCTTTAATAAAAAAAAAAACTATTTGAGAACTTGCTTATTATGGCATCCAATTTGAAGTAAAAACAAAATCATGTGTAAATCTGCAGCATAAAGCAAAAGTTATAGGTAGTAATCCTTAGGACCATTAATGCAAAATTCTAACAACCATAAATATGTCCCGGAAAACTTCCTAATAATAGGTCGCAAATGCGCAATTACTCATTATCGAACTAACGAAGCGAAAAAAAACTCACCGAACTCTTCACGCTTACGCTTTATTCATATACGTCCATCTCCCTCGCACAGTTCCGTTCACGAGATTTTAATATCAAATATCAATATTTGGATGCAATCAATCAAAGTTAATCACGCGAAAGATATAAAAGTAAAATGAATACATTAAGTTCTTAGTGGACGGCGTCGGGTGCATTCGAGCGATCTCTGCCGGGGGACCTTTTTATGTCGATCCATAATGACCGATTAGAAAAAAAATCTCGCTGGGAATTTGTGTACACTTCTTATTAAGTACATTGTCATGACGTAAGCAGTTTCATAATAATTAACTTACAATTAGAACAACAGCGCACGGGGCTTGGTCGAGACGTAGGTATATGATAGGTTAGTACGGGTTTTATTTTTAAGGCTAGTACCAAAGAGATGAAAATACTAAAGAGGAAATAATTTGTTAAGAGGCTCCACGCCATCGATAAGAAAAAATCACTGCTTTGTTATCCGATTCAGCTCGTTCAAACATAAATCCAATGTAACAAAAAACATATTTATGTGATACATAACTTCTTGATCTATATTTTTGACGAGGCATGGTTTATGAGAAATTAAATAAAATTTTAATGTAAGTATTGCTTTGTTACAAAAATCGATTCAACTTAGTTGTTTCAAGAAGTAACGCAATGTATATAATCACATGATAGTTTCATTTTCACTATAAATGACAAGAACAGTTTTTCATTTAATCCAATAGCTGCAGAAAAATAAAGCCTTTTTTTATATTTTTGAGTAGCGGATGCCCCTAGCGAGGGCCGGTTGTAGAGAGCCCAGTTGCCCAAAGTCATTCGCGTAGTAGAGGACGTTAATGTAAAATTTATCAATTTAATGTCTAAATTGTGTGAACCGGTATTATTAAAATACTGTTTGATAAAGTAACACAAATTCTTGTGTTATGACAAAATGTCATGACAAAATAAAACATTCGTCAATCTGAAAGTATGTATAAGTACTAATTAGGTCACCGAGTCCCGTGTTCTGTGGCAACGGCAATCGATAACGTAGAGTTAGGGCAAAGTTTAACAACAGCAAAGAACGGCTATAAAACTAAGCGTTGTTCTCTGTTCTATTTGTTTGTGTCGGGGCGCGATCGATTTTTCTAATTGTTTGTTCTACTAGGGTTGTCAGTAGACCACTTTTCACGACAAATATAGATTTAGCCAAATCAAAATATCATTTTTCAGAATTTCAATGGTTCAGATCTTACATTCAACTAATTTATATTCGCACTGATGCAATTTTTTTTTCTGCGAACTATATACACGAACCTTACTCGTTCCATAGAGAAAACCGTATTAAAATACGTTGGGTGGTTTATAGTAAGCTAGAGGAAGAACTGCCATAAGCTGACATAAGTAGGTATAGATTGTCAACGTTTCTTATGTAATATTTCAATTATTTAATTATTTGCTGATCCACTACTGTTGCATTACCAATTATAGGGGCTAGAACAATTCATCGCCGCCAATTCATCGCCGCCTTTCACCGCCGTTTAATTCGAGTATCCGCATTAGCATCACTTAAAAAAATAAATGTTACACACATTTCCAGTACAATAAATCTTGTAACACATTTGTAATAGACAGTCTATTTGCCAAAACCAATATTCCAGGTGTACTCACTCCGCTCACATTTAATTTGATAAATATTCCAGAACCTAACATAACTTTATTTTCAGTACAAATAATTAATCTTCTAACACATTTTGTAATAGACATACTTTTGCCAAAACAAGTTACTCTGTTTATTCCGAAATCACATTTATTAAAATTAATGTGATTTCAAATTAACTAAGTAATTTTCTAAAATAAAACAAAATACATCATATTTTTTGAAAATTTATGTCTTCTGGTATTTATTTATTTTTTGCTTTTTTTTATTTAATTAATTTGCTTTCTACAATACTGCGCATGATAAACAATAGAACAAAAGGAACGGCGATGAAATGGCGGAGATAAATCGGTCGGCGCTGAAATGGTTTGGCGATGAATCGGCGGTGATGAATCGTCCCATTCCGCCAGTTATAATTTTTGTATTAATTACAAAAATTATAACTGGCGGTATAAACTGGCGGTATAAATTATAAACAATGTCCAATATTTTAACTCGTCTTACATCAAACAAAAGCCTATTCAAAATTCATAGTCCTTTCTTTACAAATTATTGCGAATTAATTCTACTATTTACATATGTGACAACCCTAGGTTTTAACAATTATTCTGTTGAAGCCATAATGGGAGTGTGGGTTTTATTTTTATAATTATACCGGTGGCACAACATTTATAACTTCATACTAACAAAAACTACGACAGATCCTGGGCGTATTAAAAACCCGATTCAAAGCGGATATTGAAAAGGTAGGTATAAAAATTCCATGTCTTGATTCGAACACTGAACTCTATATAACTAGGAACGGATAAGGCTCTACTAGAAATAGATAAAAATTCAAATCGTTAAAATCTATTAACCACAGACTTATATACCAACAATAGTGGTATATAAGTCCTATTATAAAAATAGGGAATAATTCCCTATTTTTTTCACGAGATGTTAGACTTAGAATACCCATTGCATTTTTACCTTTCTTCAATCAGTTACAACTTTCTTCACTCTTTTGTCTTTCTAACTTTCTTATTCTTCATAATTCGACACAGAATTTGTGATTTTCGCTATTTTTATATCAAAATAGAAAAACTACTAAAAATTAAATCCAATACCGTAGTGTGGTATTAGAACGTAGTATTGCATCACTATTTTTTATACACTGCCCCTTTAAATGGTTGCCTGTTAAATGTATTGTGACGGCTTATAAACGGCCGCTCTAATGGATAGCGGTGCAGGTTTGGCTTAATTAATCTCGATGTGCTTCTGTTCATGGCGACTTTCGATTTTTCATAAACAATTGAAAATTTACGGTCGGTTGACCGCATTATAAAGTAGGTATTAGATTGTCATGAGAATTTTGGATATTGTTATCATAGCATGTACCTAATTAGTTCTTCGAAACAATTCCATTTTTATTTTACTAAAAGTTGCTGTGATGAAAAGTAATAAGAGACTTTTAGGTACATTTTAATTTATTAAATCCGTGTCTGTGATGTCACATTTGAGGAAACATTTTATAAGTATAAGGCGAGACTATTATTATTAAAATTAATAAAACGTGTTTGACGAGCCCATTGGTCTAGATTCTAGATAGTTAAGGTTTTCTGACTCTGACTCAGAGGTCCCGGGTTCGATTCGCGGCAGGGACAACAGGGACAGGGACAGTAGGTTTCGCCCCCTGTCCGTTTTCTAGTTATCCCATAAAACAAGCCTAATAGTACTTACTTTGGGGACCATACAATTGGTCTGTTTAGTCCTAGTAGCGATTTATTTAAATGAGTTTAATAATCGTCAAGATTTTTCTTGACCATAATTCTTCTTTTTAAGTATCCCCAAAATTTTAGGTGTACCTAACTATCAGTTTTACTTCAAGTGGATACCTACTTATAAATGCCAAATAAAAGTAGGTATACTGTTGGATAAGTACCTAAAGTTTATTTTTTATCAATTTTACCTAGGTATATTTTATTGAATGCCATCAGTTATTACCATCAGTTGACAGTTTCGTACTGTTGTATTCTTTACATTTGTTTTCTACTAGCTTTTACCCGTGACTTCGTCCGGGATCTTTATAGATTATAACCTATGTTTTATTCTGATGTATAAACTAAATTACTGCAAGGTTTCATTAAAATCAGTTCAGTAGTTTTTGAGTGAAAGAGGAACAAGTCCATCTTCACAAAATTTTGCATTTACCTAAATATTAGTAGGTACAAATGCGCATTTAAAGAGAATCTGCGCATCATATCGTATAGATAGACGACTGATTGTAACAAATAAATCTTAGGTTTACTCAAATAATTGGTATTTAAATATCTCCACTAGCAATAATATGACGCCTGGCCATTATATTTTCGCTAAAATCTGAGAGCCTAACTTGATATAAAGGCCATTATAAATAAATCCGGTATGAAATAGCAGTGTGAACACAATTCGGGGCTGGCTCACTGGTTGGCGCGAGCTATGTCTGGAAAGTTACGCCAATATTCCATTTCCGCGCGGTCGCCCGCCCGCGCGGCGCCCGTTCGCGTGCTCGCATTGGTTGACGCGTGTACTCCCGCGAACACAAGTGGCTTGCAAACAATTGAATACTCGATTCAAATATCTCAAATTAAGTTTCTCAAATGTGTTTTACGAAGCTAAGTTACCTATTGTCTACATAAAAGAAATTATCCTAATATGTCGCTCTATCTCCGATGTATGTAAATGACATTAGACGCTCTATCTCGATCTAATTTGGAAAAAAACCTTAAAATCAATAAAGCTATATTGTACCAAATAATATGTTTTAATTGAAAATATTCGAATAAGTAATTTCAAACATTTTCTGACCATTTTCGGATTCTCTGTATTATTAGTGTCATAGTAGGTAACACTTTACGTGGCTATTAACGCATTTGATACAATTTACGTATGATTGACATAATATATAGAAATTAGACGAATACTTTGTAATTATATTGTGTGACGAAGTTTGCCCTAATTTTCCTTTTTGATCAATTTAATAAACCAAACCCAAAAAAAAAACCTTGTTACCCTATGTGTTTTTGTCAACTATTCACAAGACGCAATTCCATAGTTGGTCTAAGAATCATGAAGTAGCGTGTCTTACACAGGAAATAAATTTTTAAAACATTTCAAGACATCAAAATACGTTTATTGTCAAAATATACATATTACCAATATAAATATAAATAGTTTTTCAACATCACATAAATAATAAAATCACTTGTTACATCGACTGTACAAGAAGCTAATAGGCAAAGTTGGAGCACTTCGGTGCGTATTGTTTATGATAACCTAAATCTACATGTGTTTTAGCGAGTTTGCTATATTCCATCATACTTTCACGTAATGTAATAAGTGTTGTGGAATTTACCCTGATTAGGATAGAATTTTGTTGTGATTCTGAATTACCATACTACTTTTAATTTAAAAGATTTACATATTAGTTTCTTTAGTGTAAGTTGAGTAAGTTGAAGAGTCTCTTTATCGGTCTGAGTATGTCAACTAAATAATTTAAATGTTGCAATTTAAAGATTAATTTTCAAAAAATAACCATTGACATAGGTAGGCTTGACGTGTTAGTACTAGTAGGTATGATAAAATCCGAAGGTTTGAATCAACATAGGTTACATAACTCAAAAGAGACAGATTATAAGTAGACAGTTTTTTAAATTTGTACACTGGATAGATAGGTATGATAAGATCAGTCAAATCTTAGTAAAATAAATGGAGTATTTATATGATAATTAACATTCCTCTTAAAACGAGTATATAGATTATTTCGTGTTTAAAATTTTTGTAATGCCAGTTGCTAAGTGTGCGTCCGTTTGGGTGGAGATGTCGCGGCATGCGCCAGCGCAGGCCCCGCCCCCGTACGCTAATTGCGCCAATCTGCGGGGAGTACCGCACGCACACGGCCTTATCCTCACGCACTTACACATTCATGAGATGCAACTATATTATACAATTTTGTACATAATTATGATAAAGTGCGTTTTTCTTTGTAATAAGTAGGGTTCAAATTATGGATATACGAGTCCTACTTAAATGTATTGTAAATCCATTTCTGTGCAAAATTTATTCTTAAAACCTAAAAATGAAATGTGATAATTTGTAAAACATTTTCACAAAATTTCTATTTGTTGTTGCTATAACTTTATGTGGCAAGTGTATGAAAACAAAGGAGATTTTTCGTTTAATAGAAGTGTAATTTACAACCATTTAAGTAGACATTACACCAACCTAAACTGTCTGTCTTGTACCTTGAGACAAATAAGTTAATTTAATTTCCTACCTTATTAATTATTACCTATCATTGACGGATTTTAACCGATTACTTATGACTAATTAATATATATGTTAAAAAAAGTACTAGGATATTATGCTGATATATCCTAGTACTTTTAGTAGGTAAGTAGGTACCTCTCCACCTAGCCTTCTAAATATTTTGAATTTAAAAGATTCACTGTTTTTTGTTATTGTTATGTGTGTTCAAAATAGGCAATTAGGTATTGGAAAAACTCACAATATCTTCTTTTTTACATAAATGACAATATTAATTAATACCTATGATAACCACCTAATAATTATATATAAATATAAGGCTTTTTATATTAAGGCTTATTTATGCAGAAAACAAACCTATTATAAGGTCTATAACGAAATTTAGTCTTGACCTAAGTTCAGCAGAGCCTCGTAATACCTATAGGTATTGTCAGACATCGCAAATTGTCAACCACAATTCGCAAAACGAATGCTTAGTCGTTTTAATTGATGTAGTTATGAGCCCACCGCACAGAGTTCCTGCCACATTCATTTATTTGATCCTAGCACGTTGTAATTGGAAAAATCTCATTTGCTTTCCATCTATGTAAAGTGGATAGACATTTTTAAAAAGTAATTGAAAACTCAATCAAAGTGTACCTACTTACATTACTTAGGTATTTCGAAATTTGTCTTTGAGCCGCTTAAAGGGTGCCCTTTTTGTGTACTTAAACAAAAAAGAGTTAAGAAAACAATAACTTCATTTAATTTAATATAAAAACAATATATTATTTATCTTTTATTACCTTCTAGCGAACCGACCCTGGCTTTTTTTCTGAAAATTATACTTTACACAAACCTTCCTCATTTATCAGTCTTTGCATTAGTGAAAATCTTATCAAAATTCGTTGGGTGGTTTAGAAGAAGTTAGTGAAGAAATATACATAGGCGGACAGAGATTTTATTATATGTACTAACATAGCCTTAAGTTGAATATTATGTTACTAACAAATATCAGACATGGTCGAAATAAAGAATTTTATTATTAATTATATAAATGATCATACCTACCTAGATATCGATTTTGTTGATTTTAATTCTGGAATGCTTATAAATTGACACAAATAAAATAGGTGTATTCTAACGAATCTTTTTTTATTAACTGTTTAATGAAAGAAATTAATATTTTTATATCGGTAAAATTTAAATGTCTTCTAATTGGACATTAAAAATTGATATAAGTTTCAGCATACGAAATACCTAAGTGAATACTTATTCCTAGATACAATTGACATACTTAAGGGGGTAGATTTTAATAGTATTACCATATAATATTGAATTACATTACAGACTTAGAAAACAAAAAACAATACTAACGATTTATTCTCTTTGAATTGAATATATTTTAGTGGATAATCAATTTCGTGACGTCAGTGTTATAAATTAGGAATGCGTCAAACTATATCAGGTTACAGGTTTCGAATGTTTTGTGTTTTAGTTTGAAATAACTTTATGAAAACGGAAGTACCTATTTAAATAAACTTATTTGGATAAACTTTACTAACGAGGACAGAATAAGAAAATATTTATTAATTTCTTCTAGGTATCAAAACTTCAGAAATTCAGAAAACTTCAGAAAAACATTCTTTGTTAAGTACGCTTAAGCTGTGGCTTAACATTGAATATTATGCCATAGCAATTGTTGTAAATCGAGGGCATTCATAGATCATTCATTATCAGTGAAACAGTAAATATTTATATTTTTAGAAGACATATTATGAAAAATATACCTAATTGCATACGCGAAGCCCGAACGAGTGATAAGTTCGCTCGTAAACTGCGCACGACTCAAGTGAAAACGATGCGAGTTGTCATCGCACCAAGTTTATTGCATCTTTTCGCGGTTAAAAGTACTTTTTATAACTCCTTGGGCCATTCTCGGGGCGCGGAGAACCCACCGAAATGAAATTAAAACAGTTAAAATAGTCGCAGTTAATACCTACCAAGTTTTAATTTTTAATTGGTTTAACATGGACTTAATGGTGCGCAAATTAAAAAGACTTCACTGTGTCACTGTGACCGACTCTGTCACAGTGAAGACTCAAAGACACGGGGTGTCTCGCAATTTTTTTTTTATTTATTTGCCTTCTTAAATCTATTTGTTTGCAGGAATTAACGTAAATACAATAATACACAAGCAATAATTACGATAATATTTATATACATACTTAAAATAAGTACTTTAACTAAAAATTTATTAAATACTAGCTGAGCACGCAACTTCGTGCGTTTGGTAGGAGTTTGTAACTTTTTTGTTTGTAAACCGACTGGAATGAAACAAACACTAAATGTCACGGGAAGTTTGCTGCAATAAACCGCATTCAAATTGGTTAAGCCCTTTCTGAGATTAGTGTGCACAAACGCACAAACAGACAAAAATATAAACAACAAAAATTCTAAATTTTTTACCTCCGTATCATAAATACCTACAGCGTGTACAAAATTGTTTTTCTGAAAAAATATTTAATATACAGACACGGCTCAGTTACGATTTTATTACATATATGTATGTATAGATTATTTCATATAATTTTATAGACTAACTAGCGACCAATCCTCCGGCTTCGCCCGGGGTGCAATTTTTATATATATGAACATTCCTCGTTTATCCCTCTTTCCATTAGTGAAAACCGAATTAAAATCGGTCTACCCGTTCACGCGTGATGCCGTGACCAAGGTAAATGGGGATTCATTTTTATATATAGAGAAAAGATAATAGGATTACCTACTAGTTACGAATCTGTGATAAACCAGGTTCGTGAGGGTATTTGTGCTACAGATTCAATTAATGTACAATAATCATTCAGAAACATATATCGTCAATAAGAAAAACAAAAAACGCTTTATGGACTGACGCTAATTAGAAACAATATTAGAATAACCTCCCCCGCCCGTATCGGCACGGATGCCATTTTTTCTGCAAATTATATACACAATCCTGTCTCGTTTATCGATAATTCTAATAGCGAAAACCGTTTCAAATCCGTTGAGCAGGTTAAAATAAGTTAGCGGATTAACAGACGCAGGCGGACAGCGACTTTATTTTATAACTAGCTGAACTAAGCCACGCTTCGCTGCGGCCCATACGGCGGCGGCGGGCGTGCGCATGGGGCGCGCGGTACTGGACACCGCTTATATATATCGTAGCGTGATGTTATATAGCCTATAGCCTTCCTCGATAAATAGACTATTCAAAACAAAAAGAATTTTTCAATTCGAACCAGTAGTTCCTGAGATTAGCGCGTTCAAACAAACAAACTCTTCAGCTTTATAATATTAGTATAGGTATGTATAGAATACAAATTGATATAGATTTATAAATGTGTAACGATAAATTCATAAAACACATATTAAGAAATTATCGTTTTACTTATTACTTATAGTCTTTAGGTTGACAAGAATGTGTCGCCAGAAGATATAATCATACAAGAAGCAAGTGATATCTGACACTGCGTACACGATAAGAGTGAGTTCACAACAAGACCGATTTTCGGACCGGTCGGCCACAGTCCAAACACATAAACTAACACACATAACTGCTGTGAACGCGACGAAATCAATTCCCAGTTACGATTCCGAGAAGTGACACAATTTCGTGTCGCATCACTACCGACGCACCGCTAAATAAATTTTAATCGTCCCCACATTATAGTCCAACATGCCAATCTAACCTCTAAGGACTATACTATAGACGAATTTTCGTTCGAGAACCACGCCGAGTAGTTAAATTATAAAGAAGAGCCACCTGTCTCCACGAAAGAGTTTATGGCCTCCATAAAATTTAAACCTCAAGGAAAAAACAAAAAGCAAGAGATGATTTTTTTACGGCCGAGTGAGACCCATATTAGATCGTGTTTACCTAACCTGTCACCTTACAGAATGGCGATTTTGACTGGTCGGGACCGTTGAATTAATTGTGGACTTTTTGAGAGATATCGTCTGATGAGCGATAAGATTTAGTGGAGATGAGCGGTCTACCGTCCGTCCGTGGGAGCAATTTGCTTTTAAAATAACTGACAGTTTCGGTCGCGGGCTCAGAGGACCGCGCAACGTGTTTAATTGTTATTATCCCCAGTTTCGCAAAGTGATTTGTTTATGTAAAAATATTTAAATTATTATCTCGACAACGATCTATTAGCTACCTAAAGGTTTATTAAATTATTTTAAACTACCATGTCCATATAATCTTAGATAATTGAGTGTTAAGTCTTGAGCACAGACAAAATATTCCTCATTTTCATATTGTTTTGTGGCAGTAAGCTAATCTAAACCTGCTTAAGGATCTTAAGCTTTTAAACAAATTCCTTAAATACTAAAACTAAAATTGTCCGTACTGTAAACTAGATTTTAGTTACTCTCCATTTTGTGGTGTCCCCAATAGAATACATTTTAAATGAGTTTTACTCCACTGGAAATTTGTTACCATTGAAAAATCTTTTATCGTTTTCGTTGCATAATTACAACATTTTGAGAGTGTTGAATTCACCATTTATAAAAATAAATAACGCTAGCACCAGCTATACACTTCCTGTGTGCCATAGTATGTCGCGGGAAGAGTTAAGTTGAAACTAGTAATGTCAGTTACATTCATAAATTACTTACAATATCATGTATGACTAGGTAGTTGTAAGCAGAAAATTTTATAGGCTATTTGCGTGTTTCTTTGCAGAGTTTACATCAAATTAAATTTTTTTCATCATTTTCAAAATGTATATGTTAACAATATATTGTTGTTATATGTTGTGTTTTTGATGTTGCCAATGACCAAGGTGTGTTAGAGGCGATGACACATGGCGCTGAAGGCCCATAGTTAGAGTCTCTAACTATGGGCCTCGTAAGAAAGCTCAATGTCGCTCAACGAGCTATGGAAAGGGCTATGCTTGGGGTTACACTGCGATAAACGAAAGTTACCGATATAATTCGGCGAAGTAGTAAGATGAAGTGCTAGTAAGTAGGACACATAGTACGGAGAGCCGACGGCCGCTGGGGCCGAAAGGTTCTCGAGTGGAGGTTACCGGCCGGCAAGCAGAGATTGGGACGTCCACCCATAAGGTGGAAAGACGACCCCATAAGGGCCCGGGCAAACGGATTCAGGCTGCTTCTGGTCGGTCTTTTTGGAAAATTAGAAGGAAGTACGGCTGAGATGATGATGATATGTTAACAATTTAGATTTCAGAGTTTCTGGTCTTAATATGTTAGGCAGAACTGGGCAGCCTGTCTTATGACAGTAAGAAGCATCTTCCTTAGCCCCTTACAGAAAAAAAATCTACAGAAGACCACCGCGAATTAATACAACATGAATGGTGTCATAGATTTATATAGATAAAAAAAGTCTTACCGTGTGAGCTGACCGCGGCAGAGTAGGAGGGGTGCATTTGCTGATGGTAGTACCGAGCTCGACTGTGATGGCCGCCTTCCAACGGTGAATGGAAGAAGCCATCACCATTCGTTTCGTTGACGTCACCAGCGGCGGGGCTGCCGTTGACGCGGCTCTCGTACCACCTTTGCTGGAGCGCACCCGCTCCCGCCCCCGCTCCGCCTCCCTCTCCGCTCATGTCCATGACCGCTGCTCCAATTTCACACACCATGCATCGCTTTTACACTCACACACTATAAGTCCTCTCCTCTACAAGCATTTCAACAGTCAATCTTTTGTTGGATCACGCCTGGGCACTCAGTCTCATCGTCGCCGCCAACCGCTTCACTCAGACCACCAGCTCATACTGCTCGAGTCTGCAACAATCAACAATTTTTTTCAGTCACTACAATGCAAAGTTTATTAGGCCACACTAAAATCTGTTGTCTTAAATTGGACACTCCATCAAGCGGCAATAACTTACTCATTAAAACAGATCACCATGAATATCCACCATGAACGTTGGATGGCTTGCCTTAACGCTCTGTTCTAGGGTTCCCGGGTTCGATTCCCTTCAGGGTCTCCTATCCAATCTCCTATCCATAATCCTAGTGTAGTCGGCAGCGCTCTTGCAGTAGCTGTCGCATTGCTTGTGTTATGGGCGACGGTAGCCACCTACCATCAAGTGGACCGTCAGCCTGTCTGCCGATCTTAACATTTAAAAAATGTGCTATTTTTAATTGTTATACACTTTGGATGCCCAAACCAATTTACTTATCCTCACTTCATCCCTTACGTTTTAAACTATCAGCAAGTGTTGTTTGTGTTCTTTAGGTGACAGTTGACATTGAGCACCAAGTGGACCATCAGCCTGCCGTTCTTTTTCACAAAGAATAAAAATATCTAACTACAATTCTCATAAGTAGTGATATCTATACAATTAAACTGAAAATTTTATTGTCTATATCAGAACAAGATAAGTCTGGAAAGCATATAAAAAAAAACCTTTTTTTTTTTCTTCAATTTCATTCGGACTATTGAAAGAAATTTTAAAAATAGGCAAATCGTTCCAGCCTTTTTAAGTGAAGCTCTGACCAACGAACCGAAATTCAGCTTTATTTAGGTTGAATATTATATAAATAAATATTGCACGATTATTTCTTTAAACTGGTCCATACTTTCAATGAAACACCATTATTTTTACTCTTAACATCAGACAATATTTATTACAGAAAAATGAAAACAATTGAAATTTTTGCGATATATCCATCGCACAACTAAAGTTGTTTAGATTTATGCCGAACTGCACCTATACTATTTTTGACTTATTTTGTTGAAACTCTCTGTGCATTAAAATTCGAAAGATATTGTAACAGTATTTAATGCAAAGCTTGTTATCTTATCAATGCAACATCAAAGAAAAAAAAATCTATCCGATATTTCGTCAAAAAAGAGACAAATAATTATTACGATAATAGTTGTGCGCTATCTAAAGTCGTCCCGTGATATCGATACGCTCCCAATTTGATTAGCTGATAGCGCGAATAACACTCGATACCGCTGCGATAAGCGATAACCGCACATTAAGCCTTGTTAGCCAGCCGACCCGTGATTTTTATTACCACTAAACTCACTAAAGATACTCGCAACATATCTACACTTGCATCTACGTCGCTATACAACTTATTTTTATAAGAGCCGAGCTACTGAATTTTATACAACGATATCGCTATTTGTCGGTGAGTGACGCCCCACAAAAACCCTAAGTAGTTGCAAATTAATTCATCTGGTTGATGTCGGCTGCATAAGTATGCGCAGCTTAATGAAAAGAATTCATTAGTTAAATTATCATAACAATTAAGTACGAAAATATTATTTTCAATCACACCAGTAGCGTCATAAGTAGGTATATATACATATATGATATAGTAGCTGGTAAAATTATGTAGGTATGGTTGGGCGTGTGTGTTGGGCTGGCCTTCTCGCAGTTTCGGGCGAGAGAGGGCAGCAGTTGTTCGCTTGTTGCCGTCCATTGCGGACGCGACCACGCTCGCTTCGCTTATAAACAATAATTCACTTAAAAACGCTTTTGAACCTAGCAACGCACTATAATTTTACAGGGGTGTTTTCATTGTGGTAACTGGCGCTGAGCTGAACCGTCGAACAGGTACTGTTAGTCGATCGCTCTTAATTTTGTGTGAAGAGCCAGCCAATACCGCCATCCCAAGGTACCTACATAAATTGTTTAAGACTATGCAGACATTTTTTTAAATTACGGTAAACTTACCATACTTACCAATGTAAGTTCAAAGAGTTTAGTTTTATGTATAAATTGATTAAGTAAATAAATACATATCTATTAATATTTTGAGGAAATTTGGTTTAGAGTTCAGGAAAAAAACTGCCTACTTTTGAACGCGAGCAAAACCGTGTACAAACTAGTATCTATTTGTAATCCTATTGACTGATTAGTATTAGTAATAAAAATATAGTTTATTTGATTACCTATCTTCCTTTTTAATAGTTATAAAAATAAAATTGAAACAATTTTACATTTTATAAACGACTGTTTTATGATATGTATGTTTATAGGTTTTAAATCACGAAATAGGTATCCACTTAATAAAATAATCATTTAGCAACACGATAAAGAAATCACAGCTTTGTAGCTTGCAAGGTGCAATAGGACTTAATATGATATAAATATTATTAATAATCTTCGATAAGATAAAATTAATATTTCAGCGATAAAATCATTCGATATGTAATTATACTCGTGTGAAATTTATCATTATATTTTTTTTAAATATCCAATTTAAATTAGATAAGTATTCAATTTTGTTTAGCTAATTATATTAAATTTTAAAGTCACAAATTTTTGTGCATGATGCGGCTAACTTCAAACCATGATGCGCCTAACTTCAAACGGCTGATCTCTGTAGGTACAAATATTATATGCCTAGAGCTTGAAACAAGTGATTCCCTGTTCAATTAATGAGCATAGCTAGGAGACAAAAATAAACTATTGCCGCAGGTAGATAATAAAGTTACCCAACAATAATCTAACATAAGCTAATCCTTCGTAAAGCCATCTTAAAGTTATGAGACGCTTAAGTTCTTGAGAAACTCTTCGTCAGAGCAGGTATTCTCTTTTCTTAAGAATTTTACGCATATATGTAAAAGTCGGCAGGCAGGCTGAAAGTCCACTTGATGCTAAGTGGCTGTCGTCGCCTATGAACGCAACATCCATAATCCTTCGTAGGATTATAGATAAAAAATCAAGCTCTGGCAGCCCTTACTCATTCACCGAAACCCAACAACATAACCACCGACTGCTACCAGAGGGCTGCCCAATTCTAAATTTCATTTTCTCTAAAATTTTGACTTTTTTTATGTTAAGGTCGGCAGACAGGCTGACGGTCCACTTGATGGTAGATGGCTACCGTCGCCTATAATAACACAAGCAACACCAAAGCTGCTGTAAGTGCGCTTCCGACTGCAGTAGGATAAAGGATAAGGGATTAGGAGGGGGATAGGAAAATGGGACTATTTCAAATTGAGATCAAATTTTTTATATTTATCAGATATTAATTAAGTACATACAGTTGAAAATAAACTTCATTGTTGTAAGTAAAATATCTTTTTATTGCAAAGAATGAGTAGTTGGGGAAGTTTTGAAGCTTTAATGATTTGGTGGAAGACCTGTAAGAAATAGTTTCTACTGGTAACTACTTCTAGAAAGACCTGCAGCTGAAAAAATTGTGAATCACAATGAGATCGATGGCGGGATATCTTTGATTAACGCTCTAAATTATATATAAAAAAATTTCAGGTTAAGAACTTTTGCAAATCAAAATTTCAGACATTCAAACTAAAACGGAAACAAAATATTGAAATTTATAAATATGCTTATACTTTTAAGACAGGCAGCAACATATATCAAACATAAGTACTTGAGATCACGTATTGAGATAATGTTATAAAGTGCCGACTTTGGTAATGACGCAAATAAATATATTCACTTGCCACAGAGCATAATAAGATAAGCCATTTTGACGTAATCGTGTATCCGATAGTTTAAAACAGCACGCGCTAGTTATCTCTATCTCAGAACCACTATGACCTGTGATTATTGCACGCATACAGGTGTCCAAAAACACTATTCGTCTAACTAAATTATTTATGAGAGAAAGAGGGCGGATTTTGTAAATTTATTTATACCTATGTGAAGGGTGTCTGGAACCAATGTACCTACCTATTAAAAAAATGTTTCACTATTTCTAAGGTATATTATTCGAGATGGACATTGATGACATTATATATATAATTGCATACAAGCAAAGCAGGGGCGACTCTGTGTATTACTCAATAATAGGTAAAAAAGAATTTCTCCAAAATAAACTACCCAAGAAACTTACAAAATCAAATACTTCATTCGATATTCAAAAACGCAACTAGGTATTTATATTTTTCGCAGTCATACCCACCATTACAGAAGGCCACCATTTTATAAAAGCATGTGTGCTTTGTGTTTCAATGAGTAAACAAGGGATGCCATCGCAATTTTCCCTATCGTTTCCTAAACCCTTAGGTATCCTGTAATCTTTTTAAGGTCGATAGCGCACTTGCATCAGCCGTGGCGTTGCTTGTGTTAATTTGCCACACTTGCCATCTACCATCAAATATCAGTAAGCCTATCCGACGACCTTTCATAAAAATGGAAAATTACTGGAATACCGGAATTAATTAAATAAACTGTCATCTTCTCTGTATATAAAAAAGAATCCCTATTTCCCTTGGTCACGGCATCACGCGTGAACGGGTAGACCGATTTTAATTCGGTTTTCACTAATAGAAAGAGGGATAAACGGGGAATGTTCATATATATAAAAATTGCACGCCGTGCGAAGCCGGGGGCGGGTCGCTAGTATAGGTACAATAAAATTATCATGTACCCAAGACATATATGTATATCAGTCTTAAAATATAAATCATAAATTCTTTATATATTTTAGGTAGGTATAAATCCAGTTAAATTAACAAAAAAATTATCAACGATCATATACACTATTATCAAAGCAAACAATAAATTCTTACCAATAATAGTACAGCAGACGTGTAGATCAGACAACGATTATGTGGTGATGAACTTAGATTTTACATATATCTACTTAAATATATCAATAGATATAAGAAGTCCTAATCACAACCGTTTAGACTGCTATCGGTCTATCGACTAAAAGGGGTATTTAAAGATAAAAAAATCAGGTAAGTATTTATCGCAATTTACGTAGATATATTTCGTGATTTCCTTGTTATATCTGATGATAATGTCGTTATAAAAATGGAAAAAATAATCGCGATTTTCTGTAGTCGTAAACTGGGCAGCATGTTTGGATCACTGGTCGTAGTTAGCGACAAATAAAAGTCGCAATGAAAATCAGAAGCGGAATCCTTGTTCAGGCGTGGTCGTAAAGTATCGTCAGATGACTCTGACGATTCTCTATTGCTATTGCCTTATTCTTTTTTCAAAACTTAAGAAACTAACACTTGAAACACACAAACAACGCAAACAAATCAAATGCATGATGACGCAATGATTCATAACGCAAGTTAATTTTATTGCCTACCATTTGAACACAAGAAAATCGATAATCGATATTTTTCTCCTCTACTTTATTATTGTCAATCTTCTACGTAAGAATGTCTCGATTGTAAAAAGGTTGATGTAAAAAAAATATATTAAATAATGATAACAATTACTAAAATCGATTACATAATTCTCGAATTGATTACTAGTGAAATGGGTAGACTGTCATGTGATGTCAGTAAGACAATAAATATAAAAAAAGCCTTACAATAGGTATTCATACTTAATTGTGAAAAACTAATAATTAAGAAGTAATAATTTATATCTTTTTATTAAATTAAATTTGTCCCGCACTCTTGGTCCTAAATCAATGTTTGTTTGTGGCTTCTGCTACTGAGATTACGAAAGCTCGAGATTCTTCAGGATGCTACGGAAAGCGCTTTTACGGGGGATTCCATGTGATACAGAATCCATAACTAGGAATCCGTAAGAGGACTGAAATCACCGAGGGGGCAGTGGCAGTGGGCAACCCCACATAGGTCGAAGAATCGCAAATGATTGGGGTAAGTAAAAAAATATTGTCAACTTGCTGCCGTACCACGTACCACGACTGTGTGGTGTAATACCTAGCATAGATAAAGGCTGCGACTAGGCGTACACATTAGGGATCTATGGAAGTGAAGGACCTATTTCCAACAGTAAACGTCTGACAACTTTTTTTGTCAGACGTAATCTTATTATTAAGTTGTAGTAGTAATGTCTAAAGTTCTCAAATTATTAGAAATACATCGGTTCAAAATAAAACGTAAAAATCTTATTTTTTTATGTTATAAAAATGGCAGGCAGGCTAACAGTCCACTTTTTCTAACAAAGAACACAAGTAACACCAGGGGGAGTAGGTACATGGTCGCTGCAGGAATTTGTTTACAGCTCGCTTGAATCATCCTCCCTGATTGTTCTTGAGTCCCAAGACTCCAGCAAGCACCTAGTATCAAGTAGACCTGCCTATTATTAAAAAAAAATTAAGTTTAACATGTCGTTATAAATATAAAACCCATTCTGCATTCTGGATTATAACGACCGCCTTGTATTTGCTATAGCAGACCACAAACGGGTCCCACAATCGATACCAAAGAGTGATCGATGCGTGTGCGCACGATAATACTATCTGTATATGGATCACGATCGTACCGATCACAGTGTATACGCGGTAGCCCGCGCTCTGACGATGAATCAACGCTTATTGCATATAACTCGGTTCCAATGATAAACGTTCGCATATTTTGTGGCTATATTTTAATGTTACTACTAACCACTTGTTAGATTTCTATTTTAATTTAATTTAAGGTCTGGCATGCGATTTTTAGCAGGGGGATACAAGTGCTTTTCTCACTTTGATAGGATAAGGGATGAAATGGGATTAGGAAACACAATAATACATGTGCTGTTTTATACGGATTTGTTTCTACAAAACCCGTGTCGCTTGACACTATGAAATTCAGACACTGTGGAATTGACACTATGGTAAAGAAAATACTTAAAATGTTTAACTCCTTACTTCTCACTGAATTGTTCCAACATCTTAGCTTGTAGGTATTATTTCAAAGTCTACGAAAGAGTTTTTTAAAGGATATATTTACCTAAGTATGAATGTTCTGTACCTTAAAACATTTTTTTTATTAATCATAAAAAATCCTATAAGCAAACTAAATATTCATTCAATTTGAAATAGGTAAGAATAGCATATACTAAATACGACTTTAGTATAACTATGACCATTGTTAAATTTGTTCAATATAATCTTGTTTCTATATATAAAAATGAACCCCTATTTCCCTTGGTCACGGCATCACGCGTGAACGGGTAGACCGATTTTAATTCGGTTGTCAGTAATGGAAAGAGGGATAAACGGAGAATGTTAATATATATAAAAATTGCATTACGGGCGAAGCCGGGGGCGGGTCGCTAGAAATTTGAAAATTTAATACGTTATTTATTTAATTAAATAAATAACCAATAAAATTGCATATAACTCGATTCCTAAATAAATAATGAAATAAATAATATTAAATAAATAATAAATTTGTTTAATTTAATATAATACATATACCTAAGTATTAATTTACATATGTGTAAAAAAATTAGCTCAGAAAGTACGTTTTAAAAATTAAAAGAAAAATAATTAAATATTTATAGATTCTAAATATGTATACGTCTTGTGATAACCAGATAATGGTGCATGCAGGCTTGCCTCACGTTTTTTAAGACCGAACGGCCGCCGGGAGGTCCGAGAGGAATCAATTATCTTAATTGGAGATTGGCCTAATCTTAATACCGTGAACTGATAACCAATGACGTGTTAGCACATGTGTTCGTATAACAACACTTTATCTAAATTGATGTTGTTTTAATCAGATTTGTTTTGAGCGAGCTGCTTAGAATTATTAATTATTTGGTGTTCTTACAAAATCAGATGAACAAATAAAATTGAAACACTTCATTTTCTATTCAAAACTTTTTTTAAAGTCTATTTCATAAACTTTAAAACAAATAATATCTTATTATTAAGTTGTAGTAGTAATGTCTAAAGTTCTCAAATTATTAGAAATACCTACATCGGTTCAAAATAAAACCTAAAAATCTTATTAAGCGATTAGGACTCCTAAGTTAAAACTTGTGACTTTGTAAGTGTACTTTTACTAACTTCGTAGTTCAAAATAGTTGGGAGAAAGTAAGCAAAATAAAGGAAACCATTAAATGCCGTGAGAATTATCTGTTTATAAATAGGTAAAACAGACATTTTCTCAAATGTATATTTGTGAACAGAATAGGTACAATTTTGGATTTAAATAAAGGAATCTTCTTTTTAAACTTAATATTTGAAACTAATATCAATTTATAACAATTATAATTCCATAACAATACAATCATAACTCTAACAGAATGTTTGCTCGAGCACATAACTTTAGACAGTTTCATATAAGATTTAGTAAAAATAAATATGGTAGCAATACATCACAAGTGTGACATTGACATTTCCTAATAAAATTGGTCCCTTTAAAAGGGTTATATACAGATTATACAGTGTACCGCAATAATTTTCATATTTTTTTTTTCTATTAGTCACTTCTTTTCATTAGTCACTTTGTTATTATTTTGATTGAACCAATTTTATTATGATAATGTGTAAATTTTTCTTATTTTGAATTCCATTATTGAATTGTTTATTGACTTATAGCATGGAAATAGTTCTGGGTATTTATAATTTTGTTCTCATTGACATTTGTTGATTCAAATTTCTAATAAAGCTGTGCTTTCCTATAATTTAAATTCATACTTGTAATGTTTCTTTCTGTAAGGTTGTTTATTATGTTTATTATCTTTAGTTGGTAAGCCTTTTCAAATAAATAAATAACCCTTCTGACAGTTTTATTTTTCAATAAATTATAACTTTCTAACTTAAGATATAAATGCGAAAGTGAGGAGCCCGTTGGATGAGTGGTTAGGGTGCTTGTCTTAACGCTCTGTTATAGGCTAGGGTTCCCGGGTTCGATTCCCGGCTGCGTCAACGTTGAAAAATCAACTTTTCAAATTTGGCTCTGGTCTAGATCAGGAAAGTGGTGGCAGGGCACACTGCGTTTCGCAGTCATTTGGGCAGCCCGACTGGCGGCAGTAACCACCCCCTTGCAGAAGACCACTGTGAAATAACAGCACGTGTGCTGTTGTGTTTCGGTGAGTGAGTAAGGGATGCCAGAGCCCATTTCCCTATCCCCTCCTAATCCCTTATCCTTAATCCTATTGTAGTCGGCAACGCACTTGCAGCAGTTTTGGCGTTGTTTGTGTTATAGGTGACGGTAGCCACCTATCATTAAGTGGACCGTCAGCCTGTCTGCCGATCTTAACATAAAAAACAAGTGAGTTTATTTGTTTGTCACGCTTTCCCGTCTTAACTACTCAACCGAATATCAATAAATTTTGCATACACGTTGTCAGGGGTAAGTAGGATATACAATGGTAAATACAGTTATTCTTTTTGTCCAAATTTGCATTGCATTGCATCCAAATTGTATAAGCACCTAATAGTTGTAAAAGTATTTCGGGTAGGTACATATTTACCGAAATTGGATACACAAATATCCATTTTAAAAATAATTTGTGTGAAGTAAAAATTTGCTTACCTATATAGATACCTCCCAACTAATAATGTCACAATTTAGCTTTGCTAACTATATCACTATTTTCCTAAACTCGAAATGTCTAACTTTATCCTGTTCTTTATGCATAATTACATTATATAATAATGTATAATACTGTATTAATATAGTACTGTATTTACATCTGACGCTTTACATAGAGATCCAAACCAAGAAAATGAGAACGGTACTTAACCGAAACTTACCTAATAACTTACCGCCTGTACAGGATATTGTCTACATAAGTAAATCCGCCGGACGCACCAACACAAACAAAAAAATACCATGTACATGTGGATACAGGCAATATTTGACGCACACACATGTGAATAAAATTTATTGATCGCTTATCGAGGTAGGAATATGAGAATCTCTATAGCATTCAAATTAAATGACTAACTGTCATGTAAGGTAAACAATACTGCGACGATTCTACCAATCGAAGTATTTTAAAATAGTATTTTTTATTTTGAAAAGCTGACGTTTTCCTTGGTGGTATTTGGTGACTTTTTCTATATAAAGGTCGACAGACAGGCTGACGGTCCATTTGATTGCAAGTGACCACCTTCGCCTATAACACAAGCAACGCCAAAAGCACTTGACTCTTTCTCCATAGATAAAATACTAAAGTACAGTATTTTATCTATGCTCTTTCTAATAAAATCTGCATTACCATACAGTTACCAGTTACCAGTTTACTTGAATTTTGATTGAATATTCTAGATTCACTTTAAATATTGTCTGTTCTATGCATAATGTCAACTAATCTGTTTTCTTTTATTATAAAACCTATATTTTACAAACTAGTTCTTTTTGTTAAATATTTTTTAATGATTCTAAAATAAAGGTAGCCTAAGTTACTCCTTATAACAACAGCTATCCGCTAGTGAAAGTCCTATCAAAATCGATCTAGCCGTTTCTGTGATTAGCCGGAACAAACAGACAGACAAAAATTTAAAAAAATCTGTTTTTCTTTTTAAATTACAATACCGTATATACTTTTGATATTTTCATTTAATTTTGATAATACTAACTGAGTCTTCAATTTTATTTATTATTATTACTTATAGGTAGAATTAATATTTAAATGATTATATGTAAACCCATTTTTTATAGATTTAATTAAGTAAATATATTTTTTATTATTATTATGTAATTTGCACTATTTAATTTTACAAAACATTTTTTTAATATATTTTCCGGAAAACAAACCATTCTAATATTCTTTTTTTTTTCTTTTTTTTATGTTAAGATCGGCAGACAGGCTGACGGTCCACTTGGTGGTAGGTGGCTATAACACAAGCAACGCCATAGCAAGTAGATAGGGAAATGGGCTCCGGCATCCCTTACTAACTCACCGAAACACAACAGCACGCGTGCCATTATTTCACGGTGGTCTTCTGTAAGGGGATGGTTACTGCCGCCAGATTAAAATTACTAAATTAAAAAATATCAAAGCCTAAGTTCATGAGATTATTTTATTGATTTACCTAATTTAATGGGTAGTTTTATAAATGCCAATCGCATTTTTTTTTTTTAATTCGATTTCACGTAGCATCGATCAAGTCCGCCGCGCCGCGCCGGTATCAAGGGAAAATAAATGAAATCGAATCAAACTTTGTTATTTTACTCCCGTGAAGATTAACTTTGAAACCCTCTTTGTTTTTTCAAAACGTGATCCCAATACAATTTTAGGTAGTTGCTTTAATCCATTTTGTAGAAGTTCATTATCTCACGACTATTTATATGATACAATAAGTAAGTAGGTACATAGATAGTAATCAAAATATATTGAACCACCATTCACGATAGATATAGCCTTTATCAGTCAAATAATATGATTATAATATTTTACTTTTTTCTAAGATACATGGGTATAATCTCTATATATAAAAATTAATCCATATTTCCCTTGGTCACGGCATCACGCGTGAACGGGTAGACCGATTTTTATTTCGGTTTTCACTAATGGAAAGAAGGATAAACGGGTAATATATATAAAAATTGCACCCCGGGCGAAGCCGGGGGCGGGTCGCTAGTAATATATAAATATGGCTTGGGACCCTCGTTATAGAAGCAATAGGTACATAAATATAAAAGATTTACCTACTGATTTTGTTAACCCTTGTTTTGTGTAAAGTTGTCTCATTATTAGGTTATACCTAATCATCGCTATATTATGAGCTTATTTTTAACTTGAAAATAGTTTATGAACATATTTTTTGTGTTAAAATAATAAATAGATGAACAAGCATGTTAAAAAATGATAGCCATGAACATCTGATTATATTCTGTTCAAACAAGCTTTGTGTTAGTGTTATTTTAATTAAGTAGATAATTATTTCATTATCAGGACAGGTGACAATAAAACTACTTGTCAGGTATGAACAATCCTCTGTAGGTATAGACACAATTCTCCAATACTAAGTCGAAGTAACTTTATAAGAAGAAAATATATTTAAAAAAAAATCACAATAGGCCGTGCATCAGTCTTCTAAAATTTAACTCATAATAATAATGGCAATACTGAATGATTATACATAAAATTAATAATGCTGTCAATTGAAGAAGAACGTATCATCCCACAAAAACACTACGTGGGATGACTTTACACACATCCTTCTATAGGTACAAAGTAAGTATCTATATACTTAAGTATTTTTATATCTGGGTTAATTTGTAAGTGGGTATACCTAATGAACTTTATATTTAACAAAAAAAATGTTATTTTCTCAACATCTTACTTTTGAGAAGTAAGTAAGTACCTAATAGGCTTTAGAACCAAATAATACGACATTCATTTAAGTATATTCCACAATTATTTTAAGTATCTATGTTCACTGACATTAACATTAAAATTGCTCCCATTAACAAAAAAAATTACCCTTATCCCAGTAATCGAGTAGGTAATGTAACCTAACATACTAACTATAGTACCTACCTACTAGTAAGATATTTTTGCAAGCTTATAACAGGAGTAGATATAAATAAATATAAATGTCATCTAAATGCTTTATAAATTAAAATTTAACATTTATAAATATTAATCTTTAGTTGCATCTTTTTTTTATTTTAATCAATACCTCCTAGCTGCGTGTTAATTTTTTTAAATATACATTTTATTGCTTAATAATTAATTTATATTTTCAAAATAGTTATTACCTATCTACCTTTTAGTTGATTATAGGTACGTAGGTTATTATAGGTATACTCTATGCTCAAATCTTTATATTTTTGTCTATAGGTAGGTAACTAAACTGTGGCCTTATTGTTCAATGAGTGGTTGTTAGCGTGCACCCACTTTTAACTAAACTTATCATAAATCCGTCTAATCGGGTAGGCCAATGTTTAAAATATAAAATAATCATCTAACTTCGTCTTTTCAAATTTATAATTGATATTTTTGTTTGAACTAATTTTAAATAATCAACTAATTTTAACTCTTTAAGCAATTATAAAATAAGTTTATCAGTTCAAATCATAATTTCTCTGTTTAATGCATAATAATTAATCTCGATGTGCGGATGTTAAAAGCATATAAAAATGTTTTAGACTTCTGATTATTTAAATTTTATATTACTAATTCTATCTCATTTCATTTAAACAAAAACTATTATCATTTTATTCATAAAATTTACATATAAATATTATCATTCATTCCCATAAGATTGTTCATTCCAAGCGTTTCATTTCGAAAGGCGCGTGCCTGCAATGTCTCTACCGTCGGAAAATTATTATCAACAGATTCGTAATAAGAAACGTTCCAAAATTATACTTGCTTGCATTTTCTTTCTCATTATAAGATCATTTACATATTATCTACTTATTTGTATTTAATACTTAATTTTGATTATAATCTCGAATCTTTTTAATTGTGTTATACACATTATATTCAAATGACATCTATAATGCAACAGAAATGAAAATGTGTTGTGCCGATTACCTCAGCTAAAATTTTACTTAGACTTTATTTTCAAAATTATTGCTCATCTAAAAAAATTAAAATACCCAATTATATATTTGCTTGGCTAACTAGGCGTATATGCACAATTTAAAATAAAAATTTTGCTCTTGCCGGTATTAGAAAAATTTATTAATATTAGAGTAAAAAAAAAATGGGAAAAATATTTATTAAAGTAACTACCAAACAGAACAAAAGCAATCTAAGTACCCACCTTAATTGTCCTCAACAGATGGTTATCACTTATTAGTCGATCACTATCACTATGTATCACTGTTAATGATGAGCCTTTATCAAAACACACTGTAATCATACGCTCCATTCCGTAACCGGGTCCATTTTCGTTATTTTTGTTATTGTTATAGGCGATCACAAGTCACAGTGACGAAGAACAGATTCTCCGATTGAGTCCCTAAGTTAACCACAATAGATCAGTGAAAAGTTTACGATACAATTAGAAAACAGTCCATGTAAATTGTGCGCAGGCGCATTGGCCGGCGAGAGCGAGGCCAACACATGAAGCAGCGTCGATGGGACGCAACCCGACACTAAACCAGTCCTGTGACTTTTTGTTGTGAACGCGCGCATTCGGCCTTCCTCGGCCGAACTCGGTGAATGCGACCAACTTTCAATGTACGCGGCGTTTTGATTGGTGGACGCTCGCGACGGGCGGCCGGAGTGGGTGGGACTTCAGCTTCGAATGGGAGTGTTCTCTTTTTAAATTTTCTTTTTCTCTTTTTGGGCGGACGAGTGCGGTGGTGTGCGTCAGTAGAGCGCGCGCGGCTCTTGATGGATGGCGGGAGATGGTACAATGGAAGCATTTTTGTAATTTGTTATTGATGCCACATATGATGCTAAGCTAACTTAACTATGAATTTTACATATTAAGCATGAAGATTTATTACTTTTACACAGTCTTGACACTCTTGACATCTACTAGATGTATATATACCCTTACACAGATTAAAGATTAATTTAAAAAATATGACTCCTTATATTAATTTAAAAACTATATTCATCAATATATAAAATTATTTTAGATAGTCAATAAAATATACCTACTAGGTACATTATGGACTTCTAATAGGTAAAGGAAGAAGGTATCTATACCCTATTATGTATATGTATAAAACTTGGGTAATTTTTGAACTTAAATTTATAGGTATTTTATTTGACAATCATGCTCACAAAACAATTTGTCGTGCTTTAAGTGACAATTAATTCTTTAGAAAACATGGTATGTATTGAACAAACAGACTGGAAAGTAAGATAAATTCGTTAGAGATTATCTAAAGGATCGTTAGTAGACACACCTAGGTCTTTGCCTAAAGATCAATTATTAGCTACAAATACTTACTAATAATAGTTACGTACCTACCTAATACCTAAGTAGGTAAGTAAGATGTGTATAATTAAGTAGATTCTACTTCTGAAGGTATTTTATTTGTAAGTAGGTATACATTCAAAATTACGTACCAATGAAAGCAACTTCACTTTAACTATAGTTAAAAATAATTGTAGTTTGTCGAGTTAAGTAAATTTTCTTTTTGTAACTAATTTTTAAAGAATGCTAGGCTATAGAAATAAAATGAATATGTTAATCATAGTTATAAAATAAATACCTACCTATAATTTAAGAGTTTTAATCGTTCACAAAAAAAATCCTATTCCGAATATTAGTCTTTTGGAGTTCTTTGTAAATTTTAAATCGTAGGTATATTAGATAAATTCAATATTATCAATGATATGTTCTTTTAATGAGTATTGGTACCTATTCATCATTGCAACATCTATTAACAGACTTTTCGTCGAAATAGCTACATACTTACTTTTTTTTATCAGATTATAGGTACTTATTAAAAGGCCTTTAATTTAAAAACAGCGATACTGTCTTTGTAATTTTAGTTCCTTAGAACTAATGTTTTAGTCTACTTTAGGACTATGAATGTCTTAGCACACATTAGTTCTTGGAATGTGAAACCTTGTTTTGTAGGTACCTAATTAGGTATAGGTACACAGCAGTCTGTCACATTCTATATACCTAAAGAAGAATCATAGAACATAAACACCTGTTTTTTTTTAGAAGTATCTACTTGTACTTCTATGGATTTTTAAAAATTAGAAGATGAAAGTCATTTTTCTGTTTTACTCTTAAAGAACAGTGGATGAGCTATGCCTTTTTTAAAGGGCAGATACCTATGCTAACTTGTAGGTAAGTGATTACCGTCGCTTGAAGACACAAATAAAACCGGCGGGAAGACCGTGAAATGACAGCACCTGTAATGCTGTTATCCTACCTACCCTATGGTAAAAGATACCTAATGACATATTTTACTTGAAAGAAATGTAGGTACTTAAACGCCATCTCTTGCAAACGTAACGAAACATAACAGTACACATGCTGTTATTTCGGGGTATTTCCTGTTGTGTTTCCCTCTTCAGGCCATTTGCCATCAAGTGGGCTGTAAGCTTATTTCTTACAGAATAAATAATTTCTTATTAGGTATTTACCTATTCTGTAGCCTCAAGTGGAGGCCGTAAATGCATTCCGTTAGTACCTACACTTCATAAAAAGGAGGTGCGCATTTAGAAGGTAGGCATTTTTTTTTCATTCTTCTTAGGGGTTCTTCTTATAAAGAAGGTAGAGATGAATCTATAACTGTTGATCAATTCAGTATTGTTATTATAGAAACTTTGTTGGGTTTAGGCACATTCTCGAAAAAATTTTGCTTGAAAATACCTACTAAAATCCTAGACGTGCTCCTCGTCTCAGCATTCCCTTGCCATGAGATCACAACTTTGTGCAAACATCGTACAACCTGTGTCGATTAGAAAGAAAGAAAAGAAAGAAAGCATCTTTTATTCCTCTAATAAACACAATATACATATATAAACAAATAATAATTATAAAACAAACAAATATATGAACAAGTAAGAAGAGGAAAAGGAACCCTGACTCAGTATACAGTTGTGGTGCGGACCACAACACTGATATTCTGTTAATAGGTGATAATAGGTGATAATAGGTGGACACAACCACCTATTATATTTTTTTAGCTATCAATAACTTTTTTCTTCCTCTTCTTTTCTCTATTCCATATACCTATAGAAAATAAAGTCGCTCTCTGCCTCTGTTTCTCCGCTAACTTCTTCCAAACCACCCAACAGATTTTGATATGATTTTCACTAACGGAGAGAGTAACAAATAAGAAAAAGAGCAAGGAGAATATAATAAGAGCAAGTAGGTATAGGTAGTTTTTATAGCCTTAATTTTCAAATTTATGTCTAAGAGTTAAATGGAAGTTATAGTTAATTCCGTAATACCTACTTTTTATTAAATTATTTGATAGGTTCTTCGATAAGATAAAACCACTAAGACTTCAAAGTTAAATATCTTTAAATATACAGGTTTTGCAAACAAATTGTTGTTTGCGAATGAATAAGAAGTCATTATTCTTTGTGGACACAACTGTTTAGATACCATTGTTCTAAACCTGCCTATGTCTTAAGTGCCTACATACCAATTTGTCATGTTAAAATTTAAATAGATCAAAATAAGTGGATACAGACTGCTTCTGACCGGGAGGCCTATGTGGAACAGTGAACATCCTATGGCTGAGATAATGAAACATATTGTGTTTGTCCAAATAAAAATTTATTTATTTAATTAATTTCATTTGTAGTCCAGTGAGTCGTACACTCGGCAGCAATAACGGCAAAGGGAGTTTCGAATTCTGGTCAAGTACTCGTCAAATACAAATACAGATTAGGTGTGTGAAAAATTGAAGCATTAAAGCATTGAAAATTAAAGCATCCTTCTTTAATGCACAGTTAAAAATTCTTTTGTTAGGAAGAAATCTAAAAAGAAAATAATTTATTCTGGAAAGCTTTCATATTTACAATTAGCTTTAGGCACATACCTAAAGAAGAAAAAAATATCAAAATATTATACTTCAAAATAAAAATATTAAAATATAGGTAAGTAGCTGTCTTCGCCAAGACGTTGTAAAGCAATTGATGTAAACAATTGATCTTATGTGATATTTGTGTTTATTTTAGAGTTCTCCTTATTTTTTGAAGAAAAATATCACCCAAATAAAAAATATCTTATGCTGCCCGATATACCTACCTAACTGTGAATTAACAAAAAAAAATTTTTTTTTTTTTTTGCTCTACTTTTTCGAGTTTAATGATGACGGACACTGTAAGTACTTTCAGGAGCCCCAATCATTTTTTTATTATTATTTCTTTTTTTTATGTTAAGATCGGCAGACATGCTGACGATCCACTTGATTGTAGAGGTGGCTACCGTCGCCCTATAACACAAGCAACGCCACAGTTGCTTCAAGTGCGCTGTCGACTTTCAGTAGGATTAAGGATATGGGATTGGATATATAGGGTTAGGGAAATGGGCTCTCACTTACCGAAACACAACAGCACACGTACTGTTATATCACGGTGGTTCTGTAAGGGGGTGGTTACTGCCGCCAGGAAATCAATGTAATTCCAATCTACCTATATTAATGTAATTGGATGTAATTCCAACCTACCTATAGTAAAAATAAATAGATAACGATATACCTACCACAACTCAATGGAGTAGGTCATAACCTATACGTGGGCAAATAGGAGAATCCAGAAATACTGCTTGAAACACCTACACATTTTCTGAAGTGGCAGCCCAGTCTCTGTGAATATGAATAACATTTAACCCCTTTGAAATGTAAAAGCATTACGGAATGAAAAAACAGCACTTATGTACCCTGCGATGCTGATAAAACATCTCCCGTACAAAGCGCACAAAGATACAATGCCTCTGAAAGGGTTCAAGAACGCACTTTTAAATTAACCGCCGTAAACGCCGAAACGACATAACGTACTTCAAAATCACAAGCCATTTTCAACTTTATAATGTTTATGTGAACTGCAAAGAGATATACAGGATCGCTTGCAAGTCGAAAGTCATATAAAATAATGTGACCGATGTAATGCCCCTATTTTAAATAGAGCCGTTTACATTTTTCCTTTTCATGTCATTGTCTCTGGCCGGAGAGCGCTTGCAACCGTCACGTTCCAATTTTGAAAAGTGTCGGAACAAAATGGTAGCCGCTTTGTACTGGTGCCCCCCACTCCTCATTGCTTCGAGTTTGGTAATTTAGCAGATGTTTTGATACCTTTGATGTTTGTTTGTACGTTTCTTCATATCTATGAAATTCCGAGGCTTTTAATGGATGAGTTAGATAGCCTAAAGCCAGAACATTCCAGCAATAGTCCTTAACTGATCTTGCTCTTTGCTGATCATATCATATTTCAATGTAAGCACTTTTACGCTGTTAATTATTGATTAATTATGACGAGAGTTTACAGTAGCGCAGATTTCATTTGCCGGTGGGGATAAAAATGATAAATAACTTTTGTTTGGGCCTACTCTGTAAGTAAACTTCTCCATTACCCATGTAAGTATTAGCTTTCCTATGTTTTTCTGCATAAAAAATTATCAGCTCATACTTCGATTATATGGCGCTGAAACTATTATAATATATAATTTATTTAAATATATATACCTAAATAAAAATTAATATAAAATTTCGCATACACATTATCAAGGATACCGAAAAGGACATAGTATACTTTCATCCGAAAAAATACTGTTCTCGAGGGATCATATAAAAATAAAAATAGCAACAAATATTAAATAAATTATTGCTCATATATTTTGACAGGGTATATTTGATTATTGCTATATTTGGACAACGTTCGGGAAGCTCCGAGACATCTCGTCCAAAATTGCTCAATGTCTTAAAACAAAAGTTTTCAACCAATGTGTGTTGGCGCTGAAACGTGGTCTCTAACTATGAGCCTCGTAAGATTAGCTCAATGTCGCTCAACGAGCTATGGAGAGAGCTCGGGGTTACATTGCAAGATGGAATCAGGAATGAGGAGATCCGTAGACGTACGAAAGTTACCGATATAACTCGGCAGAATGTAAGTTGAAGTGGCAATGGGCGGGACATATAGTACGGAGAGCCGACGGCCACTGGGCCACTGGCCGGGTACAGCGTTGCACATCCACCCACAAGGTGGACAGACGACCTGGTAAGGACTGCTTCTGACCGGTCCTTTTGTAAAATTATGGAGGAGGCCTTTGTCCAGCAGTGGACGTCATATGGATGACTTCGATTATAATCCTATAACATAAGAAGAAATGTAGTCTATTTGCAATTTTTATGACGATTAACAATGGGGATCTGATGAATATTAGAAGGCTTAACGCAATATCATCACCTCATATACCTATGCGAAATTCATCCTCTTACCTGGATAGAGATAGATGTCTTGTGAACGTTGCGGATGGGTTAAAAATTATATTATATCCCAAGATTGTTGTTAATTATTCCTAGTTAATTAATTCCACTTAATTTATTTCTTCTTGCATTTTTTTTTTCATCTTTTTATGTTGTAATTTGTTTTTTTATTTAAGTACATTTGTATTTTGTATAATTTGTATTTTTATTTAAGTATTTAAAAGTTTTTTATGTGGACAAACGTTGGTGAACTTAATAAAATAAAAAAATATATAAAAATGAAATAAAATATCCCACGCTGCTGAAATGAACTAAATGAACTGATTAACAAACAGCTGAGGTGTTTCCACTCAGCTGCAACAAGGATCTGTTAATAAACATCGAACTTTTTTCATCTTCCTTGAAAACACTTGTCACTAGCACGAACACTAGCTAATTACAGACAGAAGCAGACAGACATCAGTCTGATTTAGCTTACTATTATAAAAAAACAATCAAACAAGGACTCCTTTCTAAATTAAAAATATAAGTATCTATGATTACTGAATGCCAGTACAATATATATTAGACATTACATTCCTGAGAAAGAATCGCGGTTTAAAACGCAATGACATATCCGATTGGTTTGAAACATGATTTGTAATTATTCATACCGCATACCCACGTCAAAAATATCATTCAAGATACACAAGAGGAGTCATAGATCCTACACGGCCTCCCATCAGTAAAAGCTGGTAACCAAATTGGAACATCACTGCTCCGTGTTTACAACTCAACAAAACAAAAAAAGAATAACAAAGGAGCCGAATTTAAATTCCAATCGAACTTTGACACATGTCTGCCACCATAAACAATGGAAATTCAAATCATCATTGCATTCGAAAACCGCCGCTCCGCTCTGACCTAATGCGATTGCTCTATGGTTCTTCATCTATAAATAGGAGCCTTTTCTATCGCTTTTTCTTCACAAAATATGAGCCGAGATCAACCGATAAGGTATCTCGTGTTAGACGGTCTCAATATCCACAGATGTCCTTGCTTTCGTGTAATCTCTATTTCGATGTAGATATACTCGTCATTTTTTGATGCGGTTTCTTCGAAAACCTCTTTGTCCTCTAATGGGGACATTATTCTGACGTGGAGCACGCCGCCGTCATTTATGTAAACACTGATTCAGTACAGATAAGTGCGACAATCAAATTTTGTGCACGGCATGTGGATTTTCTTTTATGTTGCGCGAATACTTTTAAGTTTCATCTTATAAAGTCGAATTCAACTGTTCCTTAGTTTACAATATTTTATATGATAACTTTAATGACCAAAAAGTGTTTATAATAGTAATAGAACAATCTATTTTTAATAATTCACTTAAAATATTATTTTAAATTTAATTGGTTACTTTTATCATGTCTCTTAAATAATATTATCATTTTTGTTATGTATTACTATTATTATTTAGGTATTATTATTTAGGTTAGGTATTATTTATTTGCCTTTACTTTATTTACATGTTTAAATATTACATATGTAGGTATTTAAATAATGGCTAGAATCATAATCATAATCATAATTCACAAACATTTATTTATAATGTATGACATATGGAAACAGTTGCCTGAAAATAAATGTATTTATTTATTTTTTGGTTTTTATTTCTTAAATACTTACAGAAAATACATAGAATACTAGAAGTAGGTATTGGGGGATACGCATTCTGCAATATTTACTTGCCAACTCGTATGGTCTCAGAAAATACCTCTTTACAACAAATCATCATGAAATAAAGTTTTTCTATTTATGAGTAAGGGATGCCAGAACCTTCTATTCTCCCATCTTTCCCTTTACCCTTTATGTATACCAGGGCGCACTTGCGTTCATCTCGTATCATCTGAACCCAAGTTTAGGCTACTAAAGCGCCTATTCTAGCAAGTGAGCTGTCAGCTTGCCTGCTGCCCTTGCTCATAAAAAAGACTTTGAAAAAAGTAAATATTCTAAATACTGAAAGAATTTTCTCTTAGAATTGCTATGTTATGCGTTAGGTTTATTGTAATTTTGCTAAGAAACTAATATTTTTATAAATTTAATTGTTTTATTATTTATTTTTATTTTTTAACTAACTGGTAGGCAGTTAGGAAATTTAATACACTCCCTGTAGATATATTGCTCGAGAAGCCGTTACGAAACTAAAATTTAAATAGAAATTCACTTTTACATCTTTTGAACAAGGTTTGAACTAACAATAAAGATTTTCTTACAATCACAATGTCACGTCACGACAACTTAAAAAGTTCATGTAAAAGTTGAACCAATTTAAAACCCGACAAACGCCGTCGAGCGAACGACGTCATGATATTTCATAGCTCAATAAAGTAAGCTCTTTACGAATAGCTCGAATGTCGAATCCATTTCAAGTGTTTCATTTTAATTTCTACGAGCAGCCGGGGTTGCCAACTGCAGACAGCATACAGGGATGGTGAATCGTGAAAATATTGCACAGACAAAGAAAAAAATTCTTCTAATATCTATTTATATCATATTATAAAATAAAGTCGCTGTCCGCCTCTGCCTGTTTTTTTTTTTTTGCTTAAAGATGGATTTGCTCTTGGCCAGCATCTATCCGTGTAGGAAGATGAGGCCAATGATGGAGCGTGCTCATCCAGAAGATGCCTACTCACTCTAACCTTGAAAATATTTCGGTTGTAGGAGCTCGGAAATATAGACGCCGGCAGGGAGTTCCAATCCTTAGCAGTGAGCATTATAACAAATGTCTTAAAACACTAGGTCTGAATTAGAGGAATTTCAACAAGGTGTGAGAATGATAACCAGCCGTACGTCTGCATGTCCGATAGCAGAAAGGGGAAGGCGATATGATCTCATGCAGCTACCGAGCACACTTTATAGAATACTTATATGTACATCTTATAGAATACACACAGACAGGCAATTTGGCGTCTATGTGCCAGGCTCTGCGGCTTAGTTGCATCCTAGCTCTGCGATCCACCGAGTCAAGTGTGGCAAGTTGGTATTTTGCTGAGCCATCGCAAATGTGACAGCAATACTCCATGCAAGATCAGACTTGTGTCTTGTACAAAGAAAGGAGCTGATCTGTTTCTCTGCTAACTTCTCCTAAAGTACCGAACGGATTTTGACATCTTTTCAGCTTTCACTAATGAAAATGTTATAATTTGTAGAAAAATATTGCATCTGTATGAAACCGGGGGCCGGGTCGCTGGTATAGTTATAAAAATAAGCTATTACTCACAAGAAATTTTTAAACTTATCTTCTCATTTATATCCGAGGCATACAACTTGTAATTACTTTAAGTTAAGGCACTTCTTATTCATCTGTTTGTTATTCTGCCTTTGTATAAGGACTATAAATATTATGCAACGAAATAATAGAATATATATACATTTAAAGGCTTTTTTAAGTAAATGTCCAAATGCACTGCCGACCATAGTACGATCAAGGATAAGGATTAAGAAGGAATAGGGACTCTAGTATCCCTTGCTCACTCACCGAAACACAACAACACACATGCTGTTATTTTATTGTGTATTTATGTAAAGGCTAATAGAAATTGACCACTGCATAAACAGTTGCTTTGCAGAACCTACTTGTGTATTGTACCTATTTACTAATTAAAATATTTATTTTTTGTCTATATTTACTTTTACAAGTAATGATAGACTTATAGGATATTTTACAATATACCTATAAGAAAAAAAGTAGTGGAAAATTAATTGGAAAAACTATTCGAAAAATCTTTCATTAACAAAACTTATTAAAAAATTTAATATTTTTATTCTAAAGAGATAACATTGAGAACAAGACAATTAATTACCAAGCATTTTTGTCTGCAAGTTTTGCTACGCTATAACATTTAATTTCATTTAATATGTTTATTAATTAATCTTAAATAATTATTGAAAAAAGATCTACGTTGGTAACACCGCGAATCGCTTTAGTTTTGTTAAATTAAGCTATAAAGTGGCCATATCGGTCCGACAACAGAAGTTACACCGTCGATCACGCCATACAAATGGCACTCAGATAAGCGACACGATCGCATTTCGTTTAGAATTATTAACGGCACACACTCGAGGTGCTTAATTTAGTACAAGTTAAAGGGCTTCTTTTAGCCCCTTTAACTTGTTTTAAGCGGAGACTTCCATTTTTAACAAGCTCACGTGTAAATGTCATCTTCAAAATTGAATTTAGCAGTTTCTACTTTGAAATGGGGCCGATAAAATGTTTTAAATTATATTTGTTTTAAGTAAAACGGGCTTTGAAGTGCGGTTTAAATAATTTTTCACGTTAATTCGGATTAACTTTTGGTATATTTTCATGATAAACATTCATGATATGTGTGCTTTTAAATTAAGAAATAATCTTTGGCTTCTCTATCTTGGGAAATAATATAAATTTAACTGTAGAGTACTAAGCACTTCGCAAATAATTATCATACGTCTAGTACAGATAAACTTACATATTATGATAAATGTATTCATATCTAAGAACTTAAGTAAATGTAATAGAACATAGAACCAATTTTTTTGCATTTATCTATACTACCTAATATTATAAGATAAAAGATAAAAGATTGTAATGAATAAACTCAAAAACTACTTGACTAATTTTAAAAATCTTTCACTTATAGAAAGCTACGTTTTCATTGAGTAACATAGACTACTCATCCTACCCCTATCTCATTACATGAACAATAATGATAAATAAACTATTTTTATTTTTATTTTGGGATGGTGATGTGTAAATAACCACCATATGCGTGTTGCGGGAGCGGTTTTATGGGTATCCTGTGGTATTGCCTGAAGCTTCACACAAAATTAAGGGCGATCGAGTAATAGTACCTGCTCGATGGATGCATCCAGGTCCAGGTGTCCACCAGACGAGCAAGTTCAGCTCGGCGCCAGTCACCAACACAAATTATTGTCCACAATGAAAACACTCCTTTAAAATTATAGGGCATTGCTAGGTTCATAAAGCGTTTTTATGTAAATTATTATTTATAAGCGAAGGAAATTATTTTTAAGTAAAGTAAAAAAAGTAAATAGGAGAGAATTTTTAAGTAAATTATTATTATTATTTGTAAGCAATGGACGGCGACAAGCGAACAACTGCTGCCCTCTCTCGCCCGAAACTGATGCGAGAAGGCCAGAACAACACACACGTTAACCAAATTATTTATCAAGAAAATGTGAAACAATAAATAAGAATAAAACTACAAATCTAGACATATTTATTTAAAATCAATAAAACCTTTTCACGCACAATGTTTTATGGACATCTAGATATTTTCTGTGTTTTATTTATGGAAAAATTGTTCCATATTTACAAAAAAAAATCTATAGGTAGGTATTATATAATAGTGAGGTTGCATGACGTCATGTGTTAGTAAGTGAAAGTGCTTAACTTGCAGTGTTAAATTTCATGCATTTAACCATTTCAAATAAAGAACGTATTTTTTCACTCTCTTTATGAAGCCTTGCGAGCTATTTTATTATGATTGATCGCGTTAAATGCTTTTACCATTTAAATGGAAACTTAGCACTGTTTGCCATACAAATGTAATTGGACCAAATATCAACTAATAGGTAAGCATCATTTTTCACTGTCTTTATTTATTTATTTATTTGTGTCCAGATTTAAACATTCTAATCAATCATTACTAATATTTGCATGCATATCCAACAAACTCAGAATACAGAAAATTTGCTTTTCTGCAGGAGTGCAGGAGCGACCGCCCATAAAACCGGTAAAACCGAAATTATTCTTATTACCTACCTCTCTGTAGATAAGGTGTGCTTACATAGACCTTTTTTTAATTATGACGTCTAGCGCTTCAATAATATCAAATATTATTGAAGATTAATTCATTTGAGTGAGTAATTTAGCTTTTTATTTTGTAAATAATAATATCATTATATTGCAATAATTATTGCATTGGATAAGTCTTGTAAAAAAAAACAAGTGAAAGCAATATAACGACGTGCAAAAATACACTAGACTTGGAAAGATTTTTTCATGTTTTTACTACGTTACCTTTACTAGTTTACGGAAGCAATTTTTATTGAAAGCTTCCTTTGGTTATTTTTGTATTCTGAGCCCACAACTTTGCATTTATCTTTTCGTAGGATAGCGCTTAAGTATATACATACTTAGTTAGATTTGTGTTTAAAGCTATTTAATATATGTTATACTCCCGAGCATAGTAAATCAGTTCTGTTACTAAGTAGGTAAAAACAGAAATCCATACTAATATTATAAATATGAAAGTGACTCTGTTTGTCCATCTGTTATCTTTTTACGTCTTAACTACTGAAATTTTGCATATACATTGTCAGGATACATCCTTAAAAAGTACAGTTCCCGGGGGAAAAATAAAAATCCAAAGTTTTAAAAAGTGTTATAGTTTTTAAAAGGGGCACAGACAAAGTTGCGGGCTCAAGCTAGTAGGCTGTTAAAATGAATATACGTAGGCTAATAGTTATACAAGTTGTAATTATAAGTAGGTATCTATGATCCAAGTTTCGGAAGCTATCTGCCTTATCTGGTTCAAGTCAGCAAACAAAACAACGCAACGGACACTAAGCGTAAAACAAAATCGTTTCGACCCCACACATGCCGTCGTCCGTACACTTGGAAAAATCCCTATGGATTTTCCGCGGGGGAGGCGACGGTAGGCGAGCGGGCGAAGGGGACAGGGGAAAGGAACGTAAAAGAGAAAAGCTGCGAGTTTTTATCTCGGCGCCATAAATTTTATTCGTAGCGTGATTTAGTGCGCAGATTGCCCCCCACGTCCCGCCCGCCCCGCGCCTACGCCTCGCCTCGGTAAGGCTGCTAGTCATTGTCAAAATTATTGCACCCCTATCTACTGAAGCTTTAAATATATGTCCCCGACACGTAGTTATGCCTACAACCAGTTTCGCTGATAAAATACGAATCTTTGATATGAATTTATAAGACGGTGATATCATCACGGCAAAACAAAAGCTATCGCTTTCTATTTAGTTGGCTGAACGGCAGTTTATATGTCTGTCCGTTTGTAAATTAATAGAATTGTTTTCTACATAAGTAAACATTATCTAAGATTTCAATAACAGATTTGCACACAAAGGATAGGGGTTCGTAGTAAGGCATTAGTTAAACATACCTATACGTATGTATGTTACTACTACTACTACGAACCCCTATGGGTCATAGTAAAGCGTTGGTTAAACATTAGTAGATAATATTAATGATTATCTCATTCGCACCTTCTTATTACGTATACCTAATACTATAGGCTTAAATATGAAGCTATAAGAGAGGAGATAAGAAAAAGTAAGAGCGGAATATTTTTAAAATGGACAGTCAAGTACTTTTGACTTGAAGGGCAAGTCAAAAAATTCACAAACATATGAAAACACGAAAAAATGAAATCGACGAGTTCAAGTGAATGGATGCCAAGGCTCCATTCCCTTATCCCCTCCTAATATCTTATCCCTTATCCTATCAAAATCGGCAGAACACTTTCAACCCTTACACGTTACTTGTATTTTATAGCAGACGATATAGCCATCTACCTTCAAATCGTCAGCATGCCTGCAGGCTTTTATTTAAGAAATGTACTGATATATATTTATATTATTTAAAAGGTTGTTTGCTCGAGATTTTGATTACTTAAATTCTATATAAGCTGTCACATATGTAAAAGAAAGCATGGTGTAAGTATGTATAGTAGTATCTAAACTTACTAAAAAGCAGAAGTAGGCGTATAAGTAAGTCTCTAGAGACATAACTAATCCTGATTTTTTTTTGTTTGTTTGTTACCTACGCTTTCACGTCTTAACTACTCAACTGATCGTCATCAAAATTTGCTTACACGTTGTCAGGGTTACATAACAGGACATAGATTATTCAGACCTTTCAGAATAGAAATCCGAAGGGTTCATCTAAAAATAAATATTTCAACACTTTGCAAAAATATATACGAGCAATATAGATTGAACCAGTTTCCGCCTGCGTCTTCGTCCGCGTTTTTTTAGTCGCGATGTGATAACCTCCGATGACCCTCTATGACATGCCGCAAACCCCTCCCTCCTGGCCCTCATAGTTTCCGAGATCTCGTCGCCGACTTTTTACCAGAAAAGATAGATAGAAAAGATAAACAGATAGAATTTTTTTATAGATTGAATTAATGTTTTAACACCTAAGAAAAAGAGGTTCAGACAAAGTCTCGGGAAAAGCTAGGGAATACTTTAAATAGAGAGCGAGAGAGAAGCTGATATTGTAAGAAACTACTGCAGCTATTTCAAAAATTCTTTGACCTACTATTTGAAAGGTACATTACTCCAAATGGACATAGGCTTACATATTATTATATAATAAGTTTCCTAATCGCAACCAGGCGAAGCCGGTGAGCGTCTTTATAGTTTGTAATAAATTTCAATTTCTGTATTGAACTAACTTGTATTGAACTTATTTTCTTCAAAATATTATATACTAGCTGAGCCCGCAACTTCGTACGCATGATATTCGGTATAGCGCGTAACTTTTTTGTTTGTAAACCGATTGGAATCAAACAAACATAATGTTATGAGAAGCTTGCTACAATACATCCGTGAAACCGCATACAAATCGGTTAAGCCGTTTCTGAGATTAGCGTGCACAAACATACAGATAAAAATTCTAAAACCTATTTTTGACCTCAGCAACATAAGTATAACGCGTTTTTTTTAATCTTTAATGTACCTACAAACACGGCTCGCTTACGATTTTATTAATGTATAGATTATAATAACTAAATATTAGTGTGATCAGCTTCGCAATGCATACCTACCTTCTCTTTGTTTGTTAATATGTATTCATTCTTACGCAAACTTTGTTACACTTAGGCTTGAATAACTTTAAGTTTCCACTTGATCAAGCAACAATATAAGTTAGTCACTACAGAAAACTCACTACAGAGCCGACTCCAAGAAATAATGCAATATCGGACTGGCGCCAACTGTTAAGAGATAATCTAAAAAAAATCCTCACCGCCGCCCGTCCTAATCCTTCATTATTTTTACTATAAAGTGAATCTCAGTTATTTGTCAATAGAGAGCCACAAAGGCACCCAAATACATTCACACAGGCTGAGAGGCCGTAATACACGCCTCATAATAGCGGAGCAATTCAGAAACTGTTAAGATTATAATACGTTTTTGTTGCAACTTTGACAGCCTACTGTGATTTTTTTTATTCTTTCTGGCGCGGTTTCGTATTCCACGCGAAAGTGACATGTGACGTTTTTTTCATCACTATTTCTGCGGAATCCCCGATCACTATCACGGCTCGTATTTTGTGTAAACACGACAAATTTCGTGGCAGTAGACAAATGTGGTTATACGCAGATGCGCCAGCATTATTTTTATTGTCTATGGCGCGGGTTCGGACGCCCGGTTGATCCGGGACGGTCTACACTGTGTCTTATCTCGGATCTGGTTTTATGAAACCCTAAATTTACGACTGCGGTCGAGGGTGGGGGCCTGTATTAAGCCGACTCTCGACGCAGACACTTTTGTCACCAACAATTCATGACGAAGCACGTTCTGCGAAAAAATATTCGCTTCACATTACCGCATGAACGATTGACAATTGATTGATTAGATCGTAGATAGGTACACTAGTAGTTACATATTTAGCCTCGAAGTAAAAACAAAACGGGACATTCATAGTTGTTAGTATCTACTAATGTTTGTTATAGCTTTTTGTGTAGGTACATATCCAAGTTCATGATTGAAGCTGTATTCATACAAAGTTTCTTCAAAGTCGGTTCAGTAGATTCAGGCGTGAAAACATAACGGATACACACAACTTTGCGTTATTTTCTCATTTATATTAGGTAATTACTTATTATTAATGTTTGAACTTGCCGGTTTCTACTAGTGTTTATCTAAATTAATAGTAACAAATATTGTTATCTATGTTTGGTATGGTTAATAAAAAACATTTATTTATTTAGACTTGCAAGGTTTTGTTACTATGTCGTGCACAAACCTATATGTCGTGCACACAAACTACATAACCTATTATAAAATAAATGTCTGTTTCTATCTGTTTCTTCGCTAACTTCTATTAACCTCCACCCAACAAATTTTGCCACGGTTTTAACTAAGTATAAAGAGCGATAAACAAGGAATATTTGTGTAGGTATGTAATTTGTAGAAAAAAATTTCATCCGAGAAAAGCCGGGGGCGGGTCGATAGTATTTTCTATTAATAGCAATTATCTTTCTAAACTGTACAAATGTCACTGTGCGTTGATAGCTCAGTGAGTCAATGATTTTCTAAGAATAAATAATACAAGTTGTTTAATCCTAACATTATTAATGCGAAAGTGGGTTTGTTTCGCTTTCACGCCTTAACTACTTAACCACTCATCATGAAATTTTACATACACTTTGTCAGGGATACAGAAAAAGACATAGGGTACCTTTCATCCAGAAAACAAATGCTGTTCCTGAGCGACAATACAATAATATATGAGCAGTACCTAAATATTGATAAATGTTTTAACTCTTAAGAAAAAAGGGCGCGGACGAAGTCGGGGGCAAGGGCAAATAAATAAAAATACAATTTAAAAAATAATCTACAAGCTAACAAAGCGCCGCCACTTTCAATCCCTTTCTTTAATCGATCGAGTTATAAGCTCGTCAATAGCCGACTAAACAAAAACAGAAAACCGTTTTAACAAAGGTAAATTTTAAGATAGATTTTAAATTTAATTATATATGTGATTATATTTTATATAAAAACTACTTTTATAAGGAACTTAAACAATCACTCTGTTTAATATACATATTAAATATTTATGTACAAAATTTTCGTACATAATTATTTATTACGTATGTACCCTATTCCTCTTCGATACGCAGCTAAAGTCTTAATTGAGGCCCGCTACACCCAACACCGGGTTAGCCCAGATACAGGCAGATCCTCTATAAATTACGGGAATAAATCCCGGGAAAGAAAAATTGCCCTCTGGAGCACATAATTCTTGCCTTGTCACAAGCCCTCCTTATCTACAGCCAATACCGGATTACAATGCGATTTTTATTTTCATGCCATATATTTGTTATTTCCTATTTGAACTTTTGCATCACTAAATTTACTTCTACACCAATATAAATAAATAGAAATATATATTTGTGTTTTTTATTTAACGATTCAATATTTATGCAGACCCTGAAATAATTTTTCAAAAGCCCATTTTGTTTAATATATATTTTTATATAGACAAAAAAAAGACATTTATTTCCAACATCATTATGAAGAATAAATTTTCAATAAATAATTAGGTAAAAGTAAAAATTCTATCCTATTCCAAAGAACCTAATACATTGTAAGGAAATAAAATAAATTAGTAGTTCCCATTAACTTTTCTTATTTTCTAACCAATGATAACAGCATTTGAGATTGCAGATGCTTACCAGTGTTTCAGTGACGGTACTTCTACTGAACTTATTTATTAACTGGCTGAGTCCACAACTTCTTAGGCGTGATATTCGGTATAGCGCATAACTTTTTTGTTTATAAATCGATTGGAATGAAACAAACACATACATCAGTGAAAACCGCATTCATCGGTTAGGCCGTTTCAAAGGTTAGCGTGCACAAACGCACAGACAAACCGACAAACAGACAAAAATTCTAAAAACTATTTTATTGAGCTCGGTAACATAAGTAGGTTCTTTTTAAAATAAACTTTACGATTTTATTGTGTGTATAGATATTATATATATATAAGCTTTTGTCAGCGACTTCGTCTGCCCGGTATTAATATTTTTCCCATACAAACTTCCAGAAGTTCGGGCAGGACAAAGTCTGCTGGGTCAGCTAGTATATATATATATATACTACTGTACTGTAGAAATCCTGTTACTGTAGAAATTTTAATACTTCTGAACAAAAAAACGTGACAATTAGGTTTGCCAGTCCTCTTTTGATGCTAACCTAACAGTGCCTGAAGAGTTCTGAAGAAATCGAAACAGGTGGAAATCTGAAGGTGCAAGGTCGGGGCTATATGGCGGATGCATTAACACCTCCCAGTCAAACTCTCTTAATTTTTGCTGAGTGGCTAAAGATGTGTGTGGTCTAGCTAGAGTTGTGATGAAAGATCACGCCCTTTCTATTGATCACATCCGGCCGCTTTCTCTCATCTTCTTGCTTAACCTCATCAGTTGTTGGCAGTAGAGATCCGAATCGATGGTTCTGCCTGGCGGTAAAACCTGATACCCTTCCAATTTCACCATTCGAATTAACCCGGGTTTTTCAAATGGATCAAAACTGTTTTGTGGTCAATTCCCAGTTCTTCATCTATATCGTAACTACTGATATGCCGATCTTTCTCCACTTTTTTAAAATGGCGTCCATTTTTTCCGTAACAGGGCAACCAGAGCGAGGTTCATCTTTGACATCAAAATTCCCGGATTGAAAACACTTATAAACAAACTTTGTGCTACTGTTACTAATACTGCATTATAAACGTCACAATATTTTTTTCGAGGCTTGCGTTGCATTTTCCCTTTTTTGTAATAAAATTTTTAAATGTATCGAATTTCTTCATTAGATTCACTCACATTGACAGAAAGAAAAACAAATGAAAAAGAGCTGGAAACAACATTTTACTAATTTGTTTCTTTTTTATGTAGGTAACCTTTTTCATGTCATCAAAACCAGCCAGATACAAACAGTACAGCGAAAGAGATTTTATTACAAGTTTATACATACTAAATGTGAAAAGACTTTTTTCCCGACATAATATATATACAGATTTTTTCAAAATATCAGAAAATTAAAGATGAAAGTACGTTTTATTTTCACTAGTTCGATAGGTGCTGCGAATGTCTTGCGTCGCATTCTGTCTTCTGTTATTGAAGGCAAGTAAGTTGAGACAACAAATTATCTTAAATACATATTATTGACTACAGTCGCTTGTACAGACAGGGTGCCCTGAATTATACCGCAGAGTGAATCTCCTAGTAAGTATAAGTAAATTAAAGTAAATGATTCTCTTAGATTTTAGTCAAGCGAAGCCATAAAATATTAGTTTTACAATAAGTTGGTAATAAATTTGAACCGTGTTTCCAACAATATCGTCTAATGGACAATGACAAACGATTCCTTTTGTATTCGAATAGAGATGTCATGATTTCCATTGTAACACAACAACTGGACAAATTTAACTTAAATATGTGTAAAAAAAAAACTTTCGGCGAAATATTTTGACAGCATAATATATGGCAGGTATAAGAACCCAATAGGAAGCTAATGACGAAGTAGCTGTATGAAGTAGGTGCTTGCAAATTGCCACAGTTCTTTTTCTTTCAATTTGCTATAGGCATCTGAATGGAAAATTGTTGGTAACTGGTTGGCTAGTGGCCACAAATTAAAAATAGAAAAAAATGTCAGTTTTTGGAAAGAAGAGTTGTGTCTCAGTTTTATTAGCAGATATATTGTATAATTTAAATATATATTTTATTAATACAGTTATTAATTAATACAATTATAATTTCATTTCATACAGTCCATTCCTCAACAGAAAATAATTGGATATTCGTTAACTGAGTGTTGAGCTGTATTCATATTTTAAAATTTTAAAATGTACCTGCCTATATGTATTACTTTTATAAGACTTACGATATATTATAACGAATCGTCCCCGACTTCGTACAAAGTTGAAATTTTGGAAAATCCTTTCCATTATAAAATGAACCCATTTTCTAATTTTCTGCTTTCTAATTTTGGCTGTGCGTTGATAGTCAATCAGGACAAATGATTAATTCGTAGTTATAACTTATTATAATAATATTTAAGTTATAATTTAAGTTGATTATACACTAATAAGAACTAAGCTGCAGAGCCTGGCACATAGACGCAAAGTTGCCTGTCTGTGTGTATTCTATAAGATGTACTTCGGAGAGTGTGCTCGAGAACTGCATGAGATCATACTGCCTTCCCCTTTCTTCTATCGGACATGCAAACGTACGGCTGGTTACCATCCTCACCTTGTCGAAATCCCTCTAATTCGGACCAAGCGCTTTAAAACATCTTTTGTGATGCGCACTGCTAAGGATTGGAACTCCCTGCCGGCGTCTGTATTTCCGAGCTCATATAACCCAATTCTTTTCAAGGTTCGAGTGAATAGGCATCTTCTGGGTGAGCTCTCTCCATCTTCGGCCTCATCCTTCCTACATGGATAGATGCTGGTCAAGAGCAAACCCATCTATAATAATAATAAAAAAAAAAAAAACTAAAAGGAGATTGGGTATGTCACATCCTACAGTACCTAGTCGAAGTTTATATCATCATGTTATTATGATAAGTTCTAAATGTTAATTCTCTAATTTTATAATTATTAGGTAATTTATGTTGTGCAATTACATGCCTACTTTACTTAAATTACTTATTTGTGATTATTTCTTGCAGCTTATTAATTAAACTCGAAATCTTTAATGAAAACCAAGTATTTCTTTAAAGAGACCTTCGAATTTACAAATAAATAGGATAACTGACATATATACCTACTCTGAGGGGAAATTTATTGTAAAAGCCAAGTAAAAATAGACTTTTGCAAGTGTTACTATTTTGTTGTTTTATTTTCTATTTTTTGTGTTGCTTTTCTTTTTGTTTATTTTCAGCAACCACAATAAAAGATTTTTCTACTTAAATACCTACCTTGTAGGCTTACTACGAACTAATCCCAAATACTTAGGGAAATTAACAACCGAAAGTTATTTGCTACAAGCGATAAAAAAGATAGAATCAATCTACTCACCTCAAACTTGCCAAACTTTATTAATCGTTCAATTAAATTAAATATTCAAACATATGAAAGTTTTCTAAAATTAAAAAATAAATCATATTATTATAAAATCAAATCAAATAGGTACATAAATTTAGTCAAGAACTATAAACATATACCTACTACTAAAGAACTTTTTAAATTAAGTTTTCAATTTACCTACTTAGAAAAACCTAAGGATCTAAGAAATCCTTTCATCTTAAGTAAGTTTATTTAAGATCAGTTTATTTTTATTTTTTTTAGATAACACTGTTGTCCAACAAAAATGAAACAAGTTGACATTAGAGTAGAGGCAATGAAACTATTTGTGGAACCTTTTAAGTAGCTACAAAGGGACGACAACAATGTATCGTCCACTGTTCAAATAAATAGAATGTTACCAACGTAAATAAATAAACATTGATATTATAGCTACCGGTGTTGCCTGTTATTACTGTTGCCAATGCAACAAAAGGTGATAATAAATCGTACGACCATAGTGTGTCACCGCATTTGTTGTGCAATTAATGAAATATTTGTAAACCACTGCACTTACTTAAGTTACAAAATGAAGTGTTAGCATGATCGGTTTAGTTATAAAGTGACTAGCTTTTGCCTCCGACTTTGTACGCGGCCCTTTTTCTTATTCAGTGCTCGTATATTTTTGACGAGAGTTGAATTTTATTTTTATTTTGAGATGATCCCGCGGGAGCAGTAGGTGCTTTTTATGTCCCGCATTTGTATATCAAACTGACATGCAAAATTTCACGATGCTCGGTTGATTAGTTAAGGCGTGAAAAGCAATTGAAGCTACAAAAGAAGTGTTAGCATGATTGGTTTGTAAAGTTATAAAGTTATAAGCCCAGCCTAATGTGTCCAGTAGTTGTCGAAACAGGAGACCCAGGTTCGAATCTCGGTTGGATTTGTAAACTCGAAGTGTTTTTCGAATTTATGTATGTTTATTACTAAGTTGTTTCTAATAAATAAGAAATTTCTAATGAAATAGGTAATTATCGAGGTTGACGTCAAGCCGAAAACCCCCGATAGACCAAACCTATCAAAGAAAAAAATGTAAGTTACGCGTGGTTTAAAAACTGTAGACATTTTAATAAAAACTTGAAGTACTTTTTTGGTCCTGTTAATACATATACATAGGTATTTTTTGTTGATGTAAACTTCTGGACTATAATTTGTAGCTGTATTATTAAAAGGTACAGTGAAAACAAAAAAAATCATTCTAGTTTTGGCAGGGACCATACAAAATTTACTTAAGTAGGTATTTAGGTATGTGAATTAATTAGTATAAGAAGAATTAAGTGCAAGTTACTAATAATAAAAACTCTGCAATGTAGTAGTGGCAGGGCACACTGCGTTTGCGCAGTCATTTGGGCAGCCCGTCTGGCGGCAGTAACCACCCCCTTATAGAAGACCACCGTGAAATAACAGCACGCGTGCTGTTGTGTTTCGGTGAGTGAGTAAGGATGTCAGAGTCCATTTCCCTAACCCTTCTTACCAATCCATAATCCTTAATCCTAACTGTTGTCGGCAGTGCACTTGAATCCTGTGGCATTGCTTGTGTTATTGACGACAGTAGCCACCTACCATCTTACCATCAAGTGGATCGCCAGCCTTAACATAGAAAAAAACATGTTTCGGTGAGTGAGTAAGGGATGCCAGAGCCCATTTCCCTATTCACTCCTAATCCCTTATCCTTAATCCTACTGCAGTCGGCAGCGCACTTGCAGCAGCTTTGGCGTTGCTTGTGTTATAGACGACGGTAGCCACCTACCATCAAGTGGACCGTCAGCCTGTCTGCCGACCTTAAAAAAAATCTCACTACAGTATTGTATGCGTAAAATTTAATTACCCAGAATTTTACTATTCCGATGTATTTCACAGGATAACTTTTCTTACCTCCTTTGTAAACGTAATGTAGAGTTGTTAGAAACAAAAAAAAATGTAAGTTTCAACAAATAATTTACTCATGCATGAATTAGGTAGGTATACATTTGAAATGGCAAAACAAAAAAATACCGTCAGAGATGACGGATCGGGCCACACAGAAGTTTCTTACCCCAAGCATTGCTTTCTGCACGCCCTATTAGCATTAGATACGGATTCCCTTGTTTTCAAACAAGGCTCAATGTATCAAAACACGGACATATTTATTGCAATATGAGTAAATTTAACGATGTGAACAAAGTACCGCGTGAACGAGAACCTTCCCCACAAGCAAGATAATTCGGTCAAACTTTAACACGTTGACAAAGATGAACGCCACTTTGTTAATCGTTCGGGCGTAATGTCGTAATTGCGATTTCAATTTTATGTTCGTTTAATTGTGAGAAATTCTATCTGTTTTATTACCTCCAAATTATGATAAATTATTTAACGCATACTATATGTTATATCTATGTCTATACATATAATAAAATCATAACGAACAGACAAAAATTTTAAAAACTATTTTTTTCACCTCGGTAGCTTAAGTACAACGTGTATCAATTGTTTTTTTTTTTTTTAAACGTTTGCGATTTTATTATATAATGTATTGATAGCTGTGCCCACGACTTCGTACGAACGTATGAATTCACACAATTCGTACGAAACAAAATTGTGCGAAAACACTAATCAACCGATTGGAATGAAAGATACACTATATATTACCGGAAGCTTGCTACAATACATCAGTGGAAACCACATGAAAATCGGTTAAGCCATTTCTGAGATTAGCGTGCACAAAGACATAGTAGGAAAAAAAGGATTTTATTATAATAACATAAGGAATTCACCAGCCTAAGCTGAACCCTACTTAATATGACTGATCATATAGATCTGAAGTCAACTTAATTTGGAAACTCAAAATCTGACTATTTTCATCTTTATATAAACTTTCGAGCATCATCGTTTTACAAATGATAATATATGGTTAACTAAAGTTTCAGCCAATTCAACAGAAGAGTTATTTTGTTGCATTTTATTGAAAAAATGTTGGATGTGATACTTTAAATTTATTTGTTGTTCGTAAACCGATTGGAATAAAACAAACCCTAAATGTTACGGGAAGCTTGCTATAATATATTATTGGAAAACGCATTCAAATCGGTTAAGCCGTTTCTGAGATTAGCGCGAATAAACGCACAGACAGACAAAAATTCTAAAAACAATTTTTTGACTTCGGTAACATAAGTACAACGTGTATAAATTGTTTTTTTGTAAAAATATTTCATGTAGGTATAGACACGGCTCGTTTACGATTTTATTATATGTATAGATATATAGATAGATTAATTTAATTTAGCGATTATTATTTAGTATTACAGTTTACGTGTGCTCCCGTTTTCGCAGCATTCCAAACAATCTTACTGTTTGGAAAACACCTGAGGCGTGTTCTGAAGAAAGCAAGCGGCTTCCTTATAATCGCGAAAAAAACGCACTTCAACGCTTCGACAACCCCAACAGAATTCTGAAGGCATTGTTATATTAGACACTCAGGTCGTTGTGTGCCCGTATTATAATTATTGACTGTAGGTGTAAAAAGTCGAGTAGCGTGTGTTTCCTTCTATGGACAAGAAGAAAATTTCCACGAAAAATTAAATGTATCTATTAAATAAACATTTCTCACTGAAACTAAATAGGCTTGAACCAATAAAACGCAAATTACAACATGTATGAGGGTTAGCTGATTATCTACGAATCATTATTGATTAGACACGGTGTAAACGCTGGGGTGTAGTATGTATGTACGCAAATTATTTAGAGCCCGCACGCCGCAAAACGCTTACCAAATTGGATACGACGCGACGGGACCAAACAACACAATGCTTTGATTTTACGGGTAGCTTAATTTACTATGCAACTATATTTTCGTCTATTAGGATTAAAATGTAAGTTTCTATAATATTTTAGCTTACCTACTGAATTATGCCAGAATAAACATGAGATCCCAATTAACGCCATTAAGATAATTGTAGATTAGGTACAAGGATTTAACAAACACCACCAAGTTTGGTTAAAATTATATTTAAAATTATTTTATTTTATTTCATACTAGGTGGTGCCTGCGACTTCGTTTGCGTTGAAAAATAACTCCTGACACCTTTAACGCTGTGACGACTGTGGCGCCGCCACGACAAAAGTGGCGCCTAATTTTTTAATATTTATAACCCACCCCTCAGAAACTTGACATTTTTCCAGGTTATCCTGTATGTTGTTCCAGGTGTGCTAAATTTCATATAATATAAATCCGTTCAGTAGTTTTTACTTGAAAGAGTAACAAACATTCATATATATCCACACGTCCAATCCATCTTCATAAACTTCCGCAATTATAATTAAATCACAATTTTATACCTAACTTCATTTTTTAAAACTGATCAGTATAAATCAGAATAAAAAAATAATTATTGTTTTCTACTTACATTATTTTTAATAGAGGGAAATCTTGGATAAGACACCTTTGCAAGTACGCAAGTGCCTATATGGATTATGAAACCCAGATGAAACGCAAACATTCTTATTCATTATTCATTAAAAATCTAATTTTATTCACTGAATTTGCATAATACTTTTAGTCCAAGCTACAGAAGACTGAAAGTAGTTTTGGGCAGCCGATCTGGTGGCTGTAACCTAACCACCTCCTTAGGTTGCTGTTGCTTGCGTGTGTTAATAGACGATTGAAGTCTCATGACACTAAATAGACCGTCAGCATGTTTGTCAAACTTTACAACCGGAGTGCCAATCAACAGTCCAATAGGATGAACGCTCGACTTCCCGACAAGGTAAACCGGGGTTCGGATTCTTGTAAGCTTTGCTTTGGATTTTTCTTTTTCATGTCTTGTTAGAATTACCGATCATAACATTGAATGAAAACATTATAAGGAAGCTTGTTTGTACAAGAGGACAAGCAATTTTAGAAAACTCGCGTTGTATCATTAACATCACTACATATTATAAACTAGCTGAACCCGCAACTTCGTACACGCCCCTGTGTTCGGTAGGTATAGGGCATAACTATTTTGTTTGTAAACCGATTGGAATGAAACAAACACTAAATGTTACAGGTAACTTGCTATAATACATGAGTGAAAATCGCATTCAAATCGGTTAAGTCATTTCTGAGATTAGTGTGCAAAAATGCACAGACAAACAGACAAAAATTCTAAATACAATGTGTACAAATTGTTTTTTTGGAAAACATTTTAATGTACAGGACACGGTTCGTTTACGATTTTATTAAATGTATAGATTGAAGTCGCTGTCCGCGTCTGTCTGTTTTTCCGCTAACTTCTTCTAACCCCCTAATGGAAAGAACGATCAACAAGGAAGATTTGTGTAAATAATTTGCAGAAAAAAATTGCATTCGTGCGATGCCGGGGACGAGCCGCTTGTATATTGTAGGTAATAAACGAACGACATACACAATAATGGTCGCAAGCATAAGGCTAAGCTTATGCTGGTGTGCAGGCAGCACAGGTACATTCGACGCAGAGACGCAACTACAGATTTTCTGTGAGGCAGGTAATGCAGACACAGAACCCTGCGTATGCTGCGGCCTAGTGTGCTTTTTGTCTATCAAAAGTGTTTCTTTTATCTCAATTGCAAAATGTTAAATTCAGAATCCGATTCTGACTACGAATTAGACCATGTTATTTTATTATATAGTCTCAAAAGAAGAAAGTCATTACGGCAGAATGAATATTTGCAAAAATGCAAAACCGCGCGCCTGCCGAGCAGCATACGCAGGTTCATATATGTAGATCCCTACAATACAAAATTTGTGTGGACTGTGCCGCACAGATATGTGTCGCGCAGAAATGTCTGCACGCTAGCATACGCCTAGCCTAATCGTGCTTCAAAAGAAGACAGAACACGACGGAGCGACGTGTCGTATAGGCTACTTTTTATTTTGAAATCTCTTTGAGTTAGTTACTCTATTAGTTAGTTTTCATTATATCTATTAAATTTTCAATGGATATTGAACTCTGAGAATAGAAATTCTGTCCCACGATTAACAAAATTTCTTTTCCTGGTGGTAATAATCTATATTATCCCAGGAAAAGAAATTCCCCCTCCGCCTGTTTCTAAACTAACTTCTTTTAAACCACCTAACGGAATTTGATAGGGTGTCCACTAATGTAAAGAGCAATAAAATAAGAAGCTAAGGTGTAATTGCATGCTTACAAATGCGGAGGCGCTTGTACCAAATAAATAAAAAAAATATTAATTAATTAATCAATCAATCCTTTTCGACAGGCCCTTGAGTCCATGAGTTCATACATTAGTTTTCTACAATCAAAAATTACATGCTTTGTGTACGCAGGTACTTTATTTTATTTTCTTTCGTCGTAAACTACCAAATTAAACCTTTAATTAAAAGAACAATAATTTGCCAAATTAAAGTTTCATTATTGTAAAAAAAAGTACTACGCGAACATAACGTTCTGTGGGAGAAGTCGGGACGCGTTCGGAAGCTGATCGTTATCTGAATCACCTTGTGAGCAAGGATTTTGTGGCGATAAAATATAATTATTAATAATTCCATTGGAGACGTATTAAAGCTACTAAGTAAGAGACATTAAAACATTTAGATGTTTGTTTAAGGTTGCCACCACCGTGAATTTGAGGAAATGCTAACTCATCTGAGATTTAGTTGTTTAAACCCCTTCAAACTAATAAACTTCAAAATCCTAGATCAAAATGGGTAACATCATCTTTCATTTTTAAATATTACTAGCTGGTGCCCGTGACTTTTTCCACGTTGAAAAATAAAAGATATAGCGCCTGATGAAATGTTTTTCAAAGTTGCCTCTGGTCTGGATCTGGATAGTAGTGGCAGGGCACAATGCGTTTCGCAGTCACTTGGGCAGCCCGTCTGGCGGCAGTAACCACACCCTTACAGAAGACCACCGTGAAATAACAGCACGTGAGTGAGTAAGGGAAGCCCATTTCCCTAACGCTTCCCAATACCTTATCCTTAATCCTACTGTAGTCGGCATCGCACTTGCAGCAGCTATGCGGCGTTGCTTATGTTATAGGCAATGGTAGCCACCTACCATCAACTGGGCCGTCATGCAGCCTGTCTGACGACCTTAACATTAAAAAAAATGTGTAAAGCAATATAACTCCTGACATCTTTATTGCTGTTGTGCATTTGCCAGGCGTTGAATCTTTAATTTTTAGAGATTGCTGGGTACCCGCCCCGCAGCTTTGCCCGCCTGGAAAATATAGACTATGTCCATCCAGAATTCTATTCTAAGTAGGTATTGGCTAAAGATCGAATGAGTAGTTTAGAAGATTACCTCCTATTATACATACATACAAACCAACAAAAAAATGTACAAACTTTAGCTCTTTATACTATAAGTACAGATAATGCTTTACTTTCTTTAAGAAAGTGAAGTTAAAACAGATTTTTATTCATATTCTTTAAAGGCATTTATGCCATAAATCTGCTAAACTGGTGGTAGGTTCTAGTAAAGACTTCATGGATGGTAGACTCTCTAAAATCACAGAATATAAATAAGTCCTTGGATTAACATTTTTATAATTTTTAACTTGATTGTTAACAGTAATTTATAAATGTGTATTATGTGTTACTCAAATGCATAAACTATATAAGTGTAAAGTTTCATCAAAACCCGTTAAGTGATGATTGCTTGAAATAGTAAGTTAACAAACTTTTGCATTTATATTATCAGTTCGACGTAATAATATTATAAATTGGTTTTCAAAAAGGAGGCGATCAAAATTTTCAAAAATCATTATAATGATACAACATAATGATTTGCAACATAATGCATACCTATGTTGTAAAATTCCAACAAACGGCCGAACAGTGGGCACGATATTAATACCACTTTGCAGTAGGTAATCGTTTTTTGGATAAACAATATGAGTATAGTACGAGTCATATCTTCGAATAGGTAGACTTCGAACTACCTACCTATTTTTAATTTTCTCAATTAAAAAAGAAACTGACATAATCTACTTCCTTCTAAACTGGCAAATTTCTGCAAAATCTAAAGAATCTGGTACGGGAAGGCTGGGCAGCGTATATGCGGACAGGTAAGCGCTAAGCACCCTTATTATTTTAACTACACATGATATAATCGCGTAATATATAGGTACTTTCTTATTTATTTGATTCATATTTCCGATGTTTCGTATTGCTGAAAATTTCAAGAGTCTTATTAACATCAAACCATGCGAATATTTACTTGCCCACCAGAGTTGTCACAACATCCAGGGATTATTATCACTTGGATCTAATAACTGAATACTACGAAGATAAACTGCTAAAATTAGTTTATGTTTATTTCTGTTAGGACAGAACCACAGCGCCATCTAGGTCCAAACTAAGCAGAGCTTGTACTATGGTTGCTAGGAGTGCTAGGCAACAGATTAATATACGTAGGTAATATATCTGCTATATATACAGCAGGCAGATCTACTACCTCTGAGCCAATTAAGTGGTCTGATTTACTATATGTCTCCATCTAAGCCGGTTATCTTCCGTAAGCATTCTCCTACAAAATACTGCTATAAAATACCATCACTAATAGTATTTTTTTAATTGGGAACCATGACTATGAGCAGCCAGGTTCTGTTCACCTGTCCCCGCTTTTCCAAATCATTGTTAGGGTCGGCAGTGTACTTGCATCCCATTGGTATTGTTTGTATTTACATGCAACGGTAAACATCTACCGTCCGTCATCATACTGCCAAATGTATTATAAAAAAAAAATTGTTACTCTTAATTATATCACCTTTAAATTCTCGAGTCGACAACCTTATTCGAGCCAAGCCACGCTCATGACCAATGAATATTTTGTTAACGAGTTTCAATGATTTTAAACATAATTTTATAACTTCATATCTACCTAAATGTCTTATTAACCGGTTGAAATCGTATCGCTAGCGGAATTTTACCGTACAAATCATACAATAAACATTGAGCGCTTGGACATTAAAATTATTATATTCATTATCGTCGTTTAAGTAGTTACATTTTGCATATTTCAAATTCACTCTCATACTTAAACTTTTGAAAATACATTCTTTTTATTTTTAATCAAATCGTTTATTTCTCAAAAATATAAAAAGATCACTTTTTTGAAGTCGACTATTTATTTTACCAAGGTTCCGTACGTCTAAATAGAAAAACGAAACCCTTATAGGATCACTCGTGTGTCCGTCTGTCCGACCATTAATTATCCCCGAAACTACTGAACCTGATTTTTTTTTTTAAAATACAGAAATTAGTTTTCTACTTATTATAGGAAAACCTATAATAAGTCCATGATATTAAAATAATATGGTAAATCACTCAATATTGTGCGGATAGGTAATATCGTACGGAACCCTCTTTAGGCGAATTCAACTCGCACTTGTCTCGTTTTTTAAACCTAATATTGATATTGTGAATATTATTACATTTTCTATTAAATTGACTAATATAAAAACATTGCATTTAAATATGCATATAAATTAAATTTTCATAAATATACTATTAACTAACAGTTAAAATCTTTATTTCCTTGAATTTTGCAGTGTACCTTAAAGAGCAATTCCATAAAACATTATACTGTGAAAGTAACTGAGGTAGACAATCCTAGCTGTATTGACGTCTGTTAGGTGTCTAATATGTTTATTGGCACAAGCCTTTTACACTTAGTTTTTCAATATAGGAACCCCATTGTAGTGTAGAATCTACAGTAATACCTAAAAACACTACTGTTTTTTTTGTTCTGGTAACTGAAGATGAAATTATTGTAGAAAAATCTTTCAACTACAATGCGAAAAATACAATAAAAAATTGTGAAATATAATAATATTGTATACGCACAGCAAGATTAAAACCCGTGCATACCAATATAGTTTCCTATCCCAAAACTTAACTTGAGTTCAGGTATGTACCTACCTAATAGAGTAAAATTAATTAAGGGGAGGTCGGACCGCCCGCGCGCTACCGTCCCAACGCGGCAGGGTGCCACGTGACGACTTCATGCAGCTTCCCGGAACACGGCGAGAGGTGACGGGATTTAATGTCACCCATATACATTACCTACCTAAATACGTGATTCGATTTCAATTCAAAACAATATTGAACTTATAAACCACTAGAGACCCGCTCCCGGATTCGTACTATTACAATTTTTTTCTGAAAATTATATACACAAACCTTCCTCGTTCGTCGCTCTTTCCATTAGTGAAAACCGTATCAAAATCTGTTTAGTGGTTTAGAAGAAGTTAGAGGAGAAACTGACAAAAGCGGACAATGACCTCAAACTATAATATAGATTTAGAATAGATGAAGACCAATTAATATGGTTAATAATTAAGAGCAATCACTATAAAATAGTTAATAAAATAATAAAAATAATTAATTAGTCCTCCATGCGAGTCTAATTACAATATATAATACTTCCGTTATGTTAACTTCGAATTGACAACCGTATATTTGAAATTATGTGGAAATTTTAGTTTTTTCTATATGAATGGAATGCATTACCTTGATAAATTGTTAAGCTAAATGTTTATCCAGGCATGGTCTATCTATGTAACAAGTGCAACTAAACCTGTTAAAGGCTTTACTCGCCTTACTTTCCGAAACAATTATATATTTCCTTCAGATTAAAACTTTCAAATATGTACTAACTTTAGTCCGCTTCGTTTATAAATTATTTTCTATATGTTACTCTAATATTTAAACTAAATTATTGTAGAGTTTCATCAGAATCCTTTCAGTAGTTTTTACGTAAAGCATCCATCCTCACACACTTTCGCATTTTCCATTAATAAGAACTGTGGGTAAAAGAAATTTAGGTACGCCATAGTGCAGTGTACATAAAGACATGAAATACACTTACCGGTGCAGAGTATTCATAAAATTCAACAACATTTATCATTATCAGCCTATAGAACTTGCTTGCCATATCGTAATATGTTGTTCTATACCTATCGCTACCTAAATCTCTTATGTCACCCATGGGTCCTCACAGAGCTTTCCGCAATTTTTGTTCTCCCTTTTATGTAATTTCTTATCTTTCCGGTTAAAAATATAAATCCCCATTGTTTTAATCCTTTAAACGTTGTAAAGAGTCATTGATTGAAATACATACTTTCTTCACAGGAAAATTCGCCAGTTCACATTTATTTGAAGTTTTAGAGAATTAACATTACAATGGCGTTTTGAGATATACAAATCATTAATCATAATCAAGCAGAATAATTTTATCGATAATTTTCAGCTCTGACGAAGTCAAACTTATGTGGTTCGACCACATTTATGACCCAGTGTTGAGTCTTGCTGAAAGATAAATTCCTGTTTATGCAAATTGCCTTACCGCCCCGAGAATCGTGTTTTCGTACACGTGGGTCAATGTTCTTATATCATTTTTGCAACAATATGGGTCAATCTCTCTTTAATAGCAGCCACCCCAGAAAACCGAAATTGAAGCCAGATAAGGTCTAAGTTTAATGCTTTTTAAAATGTTTAAGATATAACGCCTAAGATTGTTCTGATTTTACCACCTTGTTTTGATTTCTTTGTAAGTGATGCCTGAGCTCATTTTCCAATTCTATGTTAATTTCTTATTCCTTATCATATTAAGTTCGGCAGCGCAGTTGCAGCACCTACGGCGTTGCTTGTGTTAAGCCATTGGTAACTGGCTACCATCAAGTTGACCGTCAGCCTGCCTGCCGACCTTTACATAAAAAGAATAATTTTTAAATTATAAGTAATGTCCAGTATTTCTCTTATAAGCTGCAATAAGTCATATTTTAAAACACCCGACATTGTTCTATTTAAACTTTCTATATCTATGTCTAAAACTTTCGTTTCCGACAGAATTTCTTGGGAGTCTTTCGTTCACTTATTTTCTTTAGTACGCATATATTTATAGTAAACTGGCTCTCGCCCGCGACATTATCTGCGCCTCTTTTTCTTAAGCGTTAAATCATTTATTCTATTTTTATTGGTCATAAATGTTTTTAGATGATACTCGGGTAACTTTTTCTTAATGAAATGTACCCTGTGTCTTTTCCTGTACCCTTGACAACGTGTATGTTGAATTTCATGCTTACCGATACAATACTTTCGGAGATTTGCGGTTTTGAACAAACAAACATTAAATTTTTATATTATAGACTAGTTGAACCCGCAACTTCGTACGCATGGTATTCGGTATAGCACATGTTTTTTTTTTTTTGTTGTAAACCGATTGGAATGAAACAAACATTAAATGTAATGAATTTTGGAAGCTTTAGGCAATACATCAGTGAAAACCGCATTCAAATCCATTTCTGAGATTAGCGTGCGTTTGTGCACGCTAATCTCAGAAAGACTAACTATAAAACATTTTTTTGTCCTCGGTAACATAAGCACAACGTGTACAAATAGCTTCTTTTTTTTAAATATTTAATGTAGGTACAGACACGGCTCGTTTACGATTTTATTTATTATATATATATATATACATATATATAGACGCCCTACTGTTTCAATTTTAATATATATTTAATTTTATTTTAACAAGCACTTAAACTTTCGCTACGTTTTCAATTGTAATTAATTCGTACGATTTATTATTTTTAATTTCAATTTTAATGTTACGTTTACGAGTTGAACATTAAAAAAGTTAATAAGATAACATCACGACACAACTAATTACACAAATGTTAACGAACAATTGTTTGTAATTTTATCATATTTTCTTCATACGAAACACAACCGAAGAATTTAATTCGAATAAAATTTTACGATTGTAGGCTCATAATAGTAACGTGTTTTACTCTTTGGAATTCCTAGATATTTATCGGTATTGTTCGGAGGCAATCTAAGAACGTTATTTGCGAATTATTAAGTCTTATGGTATTATAATTCTTTTACCTTGGACTAAATATATTTTTATGTAGGTACTTAAATATCTTATGTATCTTAATTTGTTAAATGACACATGAACTTTATTTTAAAATAATTGTATTTTATTCCTAACTATTATGAACAATTTTTTATAATCATCTTTGTTTTCCTTGTGAGTAACAGGTACAAGGCTGTAGTATCTTTAATAAATCAAGAGCAATAGACACAAGAAACTTTTTTTACTAGATAAACAACGTTTTTTTATTTATTAGTTAGTAGCGACCCGTCCCCTACTTCGCACAGATGCAATTTTTTTTTGCAAATTATATACACAAACCTTCCTTGTTTGTCGCTCTTTCCATTAATGAAATCCGTTGCGTGGTCTAAAAGAAGTTAGCGGAGAAACAGACAAAAGCGCACATAGACTTACTTAACAAGTGCGAGTTGAACTCGCGTGAAGAGGGTTCCGTACGATGTTACCTATCATGTTTTTTCATGATTTTTTTAAATCTACGCACAATATTGAGTGATTTACCATGTTATATTAATATCATTGACTTCTTATAGGTTTTCCTATAATCTATAAGTAGAAAACTAATTTCGTATTTTTGTTTAAATTTTAGGTTCAGTAGTTTCGGAGATAAGGGTTATGGTCGGACACACGGACACACGAGTGACCCTATAAGGGTTCCGTTTTATTTTTCGAAAGTACGGAACCCTAAAAAAAATTTTACACGTTGTAATTATGTTACCGAGGTCAAAAAAATTGTTTTTAGATATTTTGTCCGTTTGTTAGTGTTTATTTCATTCCAATCAGCTTCAAACCAAAAAAGTTATGCGCTAGTACGAAGTAGTGGGCTCAGCTAGTTTTATGTGTTTCTGGGGATGCCGCGCTACTGTAGTGCATCGGCGATGTTTGCAAATGCAAGAGTTGCAGATTACGAATGAGAATATCATTCCTGATGACTAGAGTACGGGACAGCCCCCGACACGCTGTTGCTGAAAAGATGGACTGCCCAACAATAAAACATTGGTTGATGTCACATATCACCCTCAGTAGAAGATAAGTGGCGTCAGTTTATATCTATCTATTTATTTTTCTTTCTATGTATAATTCTATGTATACTTAATACGCTATATATAGTTATAGCATATAATTTTAAAAAGCTATGGACCCATGTCTGAAATAAAGTTATTATTATACTACATATTTTGTTTATTTTTCTTATTTTAAAATTTTTTACAACGTTATTGGATCACGTTTTTGGATTTTTTCGTTTTGACATAAACAAAAAATTTTCTCCTGATCGTCCACCTTGGGTGCGCCTGCTGACTCATTATTCGATTATTAGCTTTATTCAATCTATCAATATAATTTAAAATTGATCGGCCTGAAATCACCATGAAAAATGCAACGCTACCTCCCGGACTACAAGTAGCGGGGCAAGGCCCAAGCTAGCGGTGGTTAGGGCTGCAGAGTGAGGAACCTCCTGACAATTCGTACTGTGTCTGTCCCTTGATCCAGCCATCTAGCGAGAGCCTCTTGAGATGTTCGCCGAAGCGACTATCGTAACGAGAATCGACGTACCACATGGCGGTCACCTCGTGAGCCGAGTCAATGTACTTGGTAAGCTTTTCTTTTTCGGCTTTCACGAGGTTTTCGTCATGCGAGACAGCGTTGTCAACAATTATCGTCTGGCGGGCGCTGAGATCGCTCAATAACCACGATATCAGGCTTATTGACGACAATAATGCTGTCCGTGTTTATGGATCGATCCCACTTTGACCATTTTCGAGAACAGGCGTAAGCTAGGTACTCTCAATATACTTACATGTATGTAGTCTTAGACGTAGGCACGTACTTGTAATACAGCACCTCAGACTCGATAAGACCGTATTGAGGGGCAAGTTTCTGATGAATGAATTATTATTATTATAGATATGGATGTAAATATAGTGTGTGTAAAAAAAATTAAAATATACACTAATGGTAAAAAAAAACTTTTTATCTGTACACAAAAAAATGACAATTTTATCATATCCATTATGGTATTTTATTTTTATTTTTGGGTTTGTACCTACTCATTCCCTTTAGCTTCCTTAACTTGGCAACATTATTTCGCAATAGTTCGTCACTCGTGGTTATAATGGGCTGGCTACCGGCTACCCACTGTGCGTCTACCTGTGCAAACCCTCATATAAAAGTGTTTACCCTTAACTCGGCCGCCATGAATCATTACCGATGCCTCTTAAATATTTCATCGGTTTTATTGTGGCTCCAATGTCAACCCCGTCTCGACGACATGACAATGAACTGTTCGCATAACCTGTTTTGTCCAAATATTAGAGGCACCTAATACATTCTATGGACCATTATGAATTAATGAAAAAATACAATCAGAAAATGTCAGTTAACAATTTTTTTCTTACGTTTCGTTCCTCTTGGCTTTGAGATGCTGGGCCCGTGGGGTCCCAATCGATTCACCTCATCAAAGACATATCCAAGCGCTTGATAGATAAAACTGATGATGACAGGGCTAGGCATTACCTCGCTCAGAGATTAAGTTTAACCTTGCCACCTCGACCAAACCCAAATTTACTTGCATCAATAATAATTCATAAATAGTAAATTTCACTTTTTATTTATTAGGTTAGTTTTTAAGTTTGTGTATTATTATTATAATTTTGTTATTATAATTATACTTAATATATAATTCTGTTGAAAATATTCGTATCAATTTCACACAAATATTTTTTCAACTATTTGCGATATTTTAAAAAAATGTGTTAAACTGTAGAATAACTATGTAAAAACAATTTGATATTTTTTATATGTGACACAAAAAGTAGACATAATAATATGGAACTTTTAATTTGTTTATATTATAAATATACGTTAACAGCGAATAAAAAAATAAAATAAATATTTAAACTGAAATATTAAACCCCAAGCTATTTCTAACTTTTAATTTTAATTGAAAGTTTTAACTTCTAATTACATTTTAATTAAAAGTTCTAACTTTTAATTATTTTTTATTTAATTTAAGTTGTTAGGTAACTGAAATTATTTTTATACAACACAAAGAAATATTTTAAAAAAAAAATCAATAATTTATTGTAATATACCTAATTTAATAATGTAATTTAAATATATTTTAACTGGGCCATTTCTAGAAGCCTGAAATAAAAGAATTATCTTTTATTTATTTTTTTCATGAATAGTAACAAATTACGTGTTTATCTAAAAAAAATACCAATTTTATAAACAATTACTTATTTAAAGGAAGTCGAATAGTATAATAGAAAAAGGATTTAATCGTATCAGCTAACCCGCGCTCACCTGGCACTGCTCCGTTGCTCTTCCCACAACGAAAAAAAAAACTTCTTATAAAGAGATAAATTATTGCATTATGGCTTTTTGAAAGAGTCCACTGCTGCTGAGAAATGACAATATTATTAAAAAGTACGCGTCTTTGTCACACTATCTTTTTGTATTCGATATATTGTCGCTATAATAAATGCTGCCCCTTTATGGGTCGAGCATTGTGCTCTCTGCCTTTGTGGACATTATTAAATATATTTTAAAGTGTTTTATTAATGGTGGGCGTCGTAAAGAGAATGTATGATTTATTATTTCGACGCGTGTGCCCGATGCCCGTGTGATTTCCTTCAATCATATGAATAACGTTACGTAACTGTAATTTTGCCTAATTGCATTAATAAACAAATACATTCACGGAGTCGTGAAAGGCTGACATGTTTAATGCATTCAGGGAAAACATTTAAATGCTAAAAAATCCTTTAGTAGCGAAATGTGTTTGCATTTTTTTTTGGATTCTTTTAAAATATTAAACTTATGAGACACCGACACCGATAACTCCTAAGATATTAACTTATGAACTGTATGGTGTAAAGAGCGATGTATATGTGTGTACAACGTGTATGAAATGCTTAAGATGGCTAACATATTCAATTTAATAATGATTAATATTATATCAAAACATTAACATCTATGCCTTACTCAAGAATCACTCTGTTGATAGATATAAACTGCTTGAAAAAGCCTACAGTAGTTCTTAAGGTCATTGCGATAGTGTAGGGTTCATCATCATTCGTTTTTCTCATTCATTATAAACCTTTTTGTTTCCTTTTTATAATGTGACCTTTTTATCTATATTACATATACACTGGCCGGCGGGATTTTAAAAGAACAACAGGTTCAAACGGGAAAAAGCAAAGAAAAGGAAAAAGGAGATTGAAAGAAGTTTTTAGAAAGACTATTCTAGAGGGACCCTCGAAGAGAAGGTGTACGAGATATTTATATATACAATAAAAAGAGATTAAGACTTTTAAAAAGGAAAAAGGAAGGCGATCATGCCGGCGATATTTACCATTATGACATCCAGCTGTTACTCCAGCTGGATGTCATAGGGCTGGAACGAATCCAGCTGTTACTCTTATTGAGTTCGACGAGATCTGAAACAAACACATGCGGACAACGACTTTATTTAAGAATAACAGTTAACACTTACGAAAATGTTTTCTGTTATCAAAATTTAATAATTAAGCCTTTATGGGAATATTTTTTTCAAACATATCCTTATCTTATTGGAAAATATTATGTATATTAAACTCATGTACGTAAAAGAGCTTGTACGTAAATGTACGTGTACGTAAATGTACATTAGCTTATTTTACAAGTGAGAAATTTCTCTCTCAGAAAATAAAATTCTTTAAAAATTATCCCAGTATTTTTATACATTTTGTAACTTGAAACGTTTACCTCGTTCGCGCCTCGATCTTTGAAATCACAAAGGCCCTTGTTTGTACTGTGTTTATCCATAGAGAGGCTCTTATTACTTCAAACAGGTAGCTACGTATTTAGCCACATTTTTTTCGACACAAACACAATAACTGAATTTAAAAAAACAGATAATCTTGTTCACCTTGAAAGCCATAAAGTTTTTGATATTCAAATTTTGGTGTTCACTTGTTTGGTGTCATTTGACAATAGCTTTAAAGTGTGAGTAAATATCTCTTTGTCAAAATGTACAAGTATGTATACCTATACTACTGTAATAAAGGTGAATATGAAGTTTGTTTGGTCAAACGCGTTAAACTCTGGAACTATCAGTCGGATTAAAACTAATTATTTTTGGATTAGATAGCCTAATTCTTAAAGAATTATGTATCATCACGCTATGAACCTTACAAACAGAGCAAAAGGAAATAATCAGAAAGAACACTAAGCCAAAAAGAAGTATTGAGATACGATACAACGCCTAGGATCAAAGACCCAAGACGACCGCCCAACGAGAAACGAACATTACCGAAATACGCCAACATGTCTTTATCAATTGAAATTAAACAGCGGAACACGGCTAATGATAATATTGTATATTTGACTGAAATCATGATAATCACATGTATTTTTTTTAATATACTAATAGCAGCCTTAGCACACTTATCATTCTGAAAACATTTGAACACATTATTATACACTAACTGAGCCCGTAACCTCGTACGCGTGGTAATCGGTATAGCGCGTAATTTTTTTCTTTGTAAACCAATTAGAATGAAACTAACACTAAATGTTACGGGAGGCTTTCAACAATACATCAGTGAAAACCGCATTCAAATCGGTTAAGCCGTTTCTGAGATTAGCGCGAACAAACGCGCAAACAGACAAAAATTCTAAAAACTATTTTTTTGACTTCGGTAACATAAGTAACAAAAAACAATTCAACGTGTATGAATTGTTTTTTTTTTTTTTAATATCACGGCTCGTTTACGATTTTATTATATGTATAGATAATATAAATCAATTCTGAATAGAGCCATTATAATTTTATACAATAACAACAAAAACAAATCAGAAAAAAAAATAAGTTCACAAAATAACAATTACAGCTATTCTTAATACCTATAGGTACTTAATAATTATAATTTTCAAAATTCAAATATTCTTTTGCTGAAGCTGTAAATTTTTATACATATACGTCCACATATTCAACCGACGAGCGGGATTCAAATCGTTTGTATCGTTTGTACAATAAAGTCTCATCACTTAGAAATTCGTTTAAGGAATAATATGCCTTTTCTACCAGAAAATTACTTGAACACAACCGGATTACTAATGGGGACCATACAAAGTTTATCATTATGACGTGGACGCTCCATGAACTTAAATATGTTAGAATTTTCTTTTATGAACACTATACACTCAAATATAAACACTGAAGGCACAGTCAAAATTTTTAAAAATCTTTGCTTGTCAGTAGAGTATGGTTCATAAATTTCATACAATTAAAGTTACAAAATTAAATAATTTGGATCAATTTGTAATTTTTATATTACAAAGTCAAACGTCAGGGAATATTAATAAATTAGGACAAAATGTAATATTATCTTGTTCAAAACACATAAAATACATATCTAATAAATTAAGAGTATTAGGTACGAGATTACCACATAATGATACATATTTATATAATATTATAGGTTGATGCATATTGTAGTGAGTGAATTCAACCCCGTATATATATACTTGAAATACTGGTTGAGTCAATCTTGGGTTACGCCTTTTATGTCCAATAAGACTTTTTAAATTAGTGAAATAAAATGTTTTAATAAATGATATCAGTTATACTAAAAACCGAACCCTTATAAGATCACTCATGTGACCGTATGTCCGACCATATCTCCTCCCTTATCTCCCATATCCCCCTTATCTCCGAAACTACTGAACCTAAAATTTAAAAAAATAATCCAGAAATTAGTTTTCTACTTATAGATTATAGGAAAATCTACAAGAAGTCCATGATATTAAAATAACATGGTAAATCACTCAATATTGTGCGGATAGGTAACATCGTACGGAACCCTCCTCACGCGAGTTCAACTCGCACTTGTCCGTTTTTTTATGTTAAATTCGGCAGACAAGCTGACGGTCCACTTGATGGTAGGTGGCTACTGTAGTCTATAACACCTTCAAAATTAGAGAAAATCACCATTATTTCTGAAAAAATATGAAATTAAACAAAAAAACTAGTCTTAACCGGGATTCGTACTTGCACTTGCCTAGTGTGCAGCAAAGTGTTCGATCCAGTGAGCTGTTCACTGCTTAAAATACTTAAAAAATACTATCATATGGTTATTATTCTGCACCTGCTAGTAAGGTTATCGCTTAAGGAATATTTAATAGTCTAATTCTTTTCTACTAAGGTCTGCATTACTGCATTCCATAATGTTACAATTTTCATATATGACCAGTGGTAAGAGTAACGAGTGGCGTATCACGATATCACGGTCTCCTTTGTGGTCAAATGCGGACCAAATGCGCTACCGACCTTAACATCGGTCCACATGCTATTATTTCATGGTGGTTTATGCTATTATTTATGTAAGGGGTTGGACACTGCTGCCAGACGAACTGCCAAGTCTATGAATGGATAACGCTATACGCGGTCATTCAAACTAATGAATTGTGCGCTTATTCTTATTAGAATATGTAACCAAAATCCATATGTACAAGAGACCAGTAACAAATTGATATCGCATTCAAGAGTCTAGACGAAATAGAAGCCCCTTTTGTATCGGAAGCAAGAAAGATCAATAAATATAAAATAATATCACGTGGTGCTTAACAAATGGACTCTACGTGCTTTGCCACCGGTGAACTTAAAATCTGTCAAAGATTATTTTATAGATGCGACTACTACAGGTAACACGATAACAACTGGTGCATTAACTGAACTTATTTTTTTTTTGTATAAATAAATAAGTAATCTTCATTCTTCATCTTCAATAATTCAATAGAACTTAAAATAATTAAACAAACACAAATAGAAAATATTACTTATATATTTTTTTGAGCTACAACGATATAAAAAGGAAGATTCGAGTTATTTTTATAAAAATGTTATAAAGATGATGACCTACCAACCGCATAAGAGCACCCGTCTGCATGACCGATTTTTGTCCCCATAAAATACAGCCATGAATCGGTTCAAATCGGTTAAAAAAAAGGTAAAAACATACATTTCTTGTATAAATTTACATAATATAGATTCGTAAATATTATTTCACTGTTTTTCATACTAATTAGTGGTCATACTAACAATCTGGCACTAACCACTACTAGAGGTACACATTGTGGCCATATTACAAAAACAAACAATGGCTTATAGTTATATAGTAGTACAAAAAGGAAGTTTCTTTGTGTTTAATTCACCAATGACTCGCCTATTTTAACCTAACTAGATGTTGTCGCGTCTGCTTGAATAATCTTTGGTTGGACTCCCGCGATTCAACAGCAGCTGGTGTGTCCGTACTCCTCAATAGTATCATTAATATTATCATTTATACCAACGCTTTTATTATAAGATATCTATAAGATTCATTTTTGAACTATACATGCATATAATCTATCTTTATCTAATTTATAAGGTTGCGCTCTCTCATACTCGCTGGTGTTGCTAGGTGACGGTAATACCATCAAATGGAGTGTCTTACCATCAGATGAGAGTAGTAACACTCTTTATAAAAAAAAATCGTAATTTTAGTTTGCATATTTATTTCGTAAATTAAAATTAATTTTATGTGTTTGTTAACCTACCTGATAATGATATAGTCAGGTAGGCTGTTAAAGAAATCGGCTAGTAAACTAGTAGGTATAATATAATATTATAAATATAATATCATAATATCATAATAGTATAATATAATAAATATAATATCATATTATAAATGCGAAAGTGCGTTTGTTTGTTTCACGCCTTGATTGCTCAACTGATCGTCATGAAATTGTGCATACACCTCGTAAGGAATACGAACGAAGTGACGGGCAAAACGTGGTTTGATAAACAAACATGGGTCCTGATAGCGTTTTCACAAAATATATATCTTGGAGACATTAGTGGCGTCGCAAACTATCTTCAGGTACAATAAGGGATCAAATTTTGTCAAATCAAATTGAATATGCCAATGTTGTTAATTTAATAGTAATTTCAAATCTATACATGGAATAAAATCGTAAACGAGTCATGTCTGTATACATTAAATATAATTTATGAAAAAAAATTGTACACGTTTTACTTATGTTACAAAAGTAAAAAAAAATAGTTCTGCTTGTCTTTGCGTTTGTTCGCGCTAATCTCAGAAACGGCTTAACCGATATGAACCCGGTTTTCACTGATGTATTGTAGCAAGCTTACCGTGATATCTAGTGCTTGTTTCATTCCAATCGATTTAAAAACAAAAAGTTATGCGCTTTACCGAATACCACGCGTACGACGTTGCGGGCTCAACTAGTTAATAATGTATACAGTAGGTAATGTTGACTTAAACATTTAGAAAATAAAATAGGAAGAATTACAAACGTTTAAATTGCTTTGCATTTAACTATTATAACGAAGTACAAATAAAAAAAATATTCTACTCTATGCAAATAGTTCCCACTATGACAATAACATTTTAAGACGCATTTAGAGGTTATCTTTAATGTTTTCCCCCTCGTCCTGCATTACCGCCGGCGGCGGCGCCAATATCGACGATTTAAACAAAAGACAACGAACTCAGCCATCAGAATGCTGAGTCGTGAACAAAATCAAACAGTTATACTCTATGTAACATTCTTATATAAATAATCACCAGACAAATAGTACAAAGGAGATGAGACCTTGAAAAAAAGGACCTAGGGTTTATATGGAATTATTATGAAGAGAGAACTATAAAGAAGCGCTTTAAGAAACGAAATCTGTGTTTAAAAAAAGAAATTAATGAAATATTACTGAGATTAAATAATACATGTATTAGATTTAGATTAAGATTAATTAGATTAATTAGAAACCTATTCTACAATATAATACAATACAATATATAATATAATATATTCTAATACAAGTACCTACCTCTTGTATTACTTAAATCAGCCATAGGTATATGCGAGATCATTTACAAACTGTTATGGGTTAGATTTTAACCCATAACATCATTTTTTGTTTAATGAAAAAATATAAATAAAATTTGTACGGCACTTCAATTTAAAAATATACAAAAGCCATTATATTCAATTTTCAAAAACCTTTTTTTTAAATCGGGTCTGTATACTATTATCTCGGATTGTACCTATACTAGCAGTAAGGGCTCCTAACATCTCAATCGCTACACAGGCGATTTTAGCAAAGTTCAATTCGTCAATTGACCTCTAATTGTATTATATTATATTATATTATATTATATTATATTATATTATATTATATTATATTATATTATATTATATTATATTATATTATATTATATTATATTATATTATATTATATTATATTATATTATATTATATTATATTATATTATATTATATTATATTATATTATATTATATTATATTATATTATATTTTGAAAAATTGTGTATTCTGAAGTCCACGTAGATAAAGTCGCCTGGCAAAGGTTAGTCATGTATTCATATTATAGGACCCAGTTAAAATACTTGGTGGTCTGACCACCGGGAGACAGCACGTGCTAAAGTTTACCCACTTATAGCCACTCAACTATACTTCCGCAACAAAGCGCGATAGCGCCCTCTAGTGAGAGTGTTGTTTTACGTACGAGGTGCGCATACGCAGCTGTTGCTAGCACGCGCTCTTAATGACGTGAAGTGCATTGTTTCAGCCAAGTGTTTGCGGCGGGTGGTCGTGGAATTAACATGTTGATTGCCTCTTAACTAGTCCCCTGTTTATTGACCCCTAATCTCTGATAGAAATTAACTCATAGAAAGCGGAAGTCGTGTAACTTTCACTGCTACTATATCTATTGCTGTAATATTATCCCTACTATGTGTTGTCCGTACTGGTTCGACATTCCAGATTTGTACAGAAGATGGCAGTTGGCTACAATGTTTGAATCGCTCTCACTAGTTCCATTCACCAGTTCCATAATGGATCTTCTGAGAAAATGATGACACGTTCCGTAGTTATAAGTTGGCAATCCATCAGGCAACAGAAACCACCCCTTTATGGAAGACCATTATGAAGTAATAGCACAGAATAAATAATAGTGCAATAATAAAGCACACACGTAGTGACAGAGGCCTGGTAATAGCATTTGTGTTGTGTTTCGTTGAGAGCACATTTTTCATATATTCCCATCATCTCCCTTCTTCTTTTGTTATGTTAAGGTCGTCAGACAGGTTGACGGTCTACTTGATGATACATGGCTACCTTCGCCTATGGCACAAGCCAAGCCGCATAGTACTACCATGGTTGCCGACCATAGTAGGATCTTTAATTGAAATTAATGAATTAATAATCTATACACATAATAAAATTGTAAACGAGCCGTGTCTGTACATTAAATATTTAAAAAAATGTACCTACACGTTATACTGGCTTATTGTGAATTCGCCACAAAGTAAATTCGCCACCAAAAAAAAAAACATTCGTGTGTTACCTATGTATTACCGAGGTCAAAAAAAAATGTTTTTAGAATTTTTGTCTGTTTATCTTTTTGTCTATTTGCCTGTGTTGCACGCTAATCTCAGACCCATTTAACCGATTTGAATGCGGTTTTCACTGATGTATTGTATCAAGCTTCCCGTAACACTTAGTTTTTGTTTAATTCGAATCGGTTTACAAACAAAAAAAGTTACACGATACCACACGTACGACGTTGCGGGCTCAGCTAGTATAGTTGAATAAAAATTCAATGACCTAAATTACGGATTTTCCATATTTAGGAAATTATCTTTTTACTTAGTTGAACCCCTTATTCCTAATTTCAATTTAAAATTAATTTACTAACTTTAATGTGGTATACCTAACTAAAAACACTAAATAAGTAAAAACGAAATTGCGCGATAGCTCTTTGTAAACAGACCCGAGGGCGGATCAACGTTTGAAGTCGCGGGCACAAAGCCTCGAGGGTAAGGGTGGACCGGGAGGGGACTGTGGAGGAAGAAGGGAGGCATAGATCCGCAGATCCTATCTGTGTGTCCAAACTGCCGCAGACAGATAACGTTATATGCTAGTGTGTAAGAGATGAATTTTAATGTTAAATTAAGTTAAGGTTCATGCTTAAATGGTCAATGCCAAATTGAATTAATTAACTTACGTTTACAAACCATAAACTCCGTTCTTTTTTTATGTTAAGGTCGTCAAACAGGTTGACGGTCCACTTGATGGCTTGATGGTTGGTGGTTACTGCCGCCAGACGGGCTGCCCAAATGACTGCGAAACGCAGTATGCCCTGCCACTAATTAAAATTGTAGATTATGCCACAAAATTCCTTTGTGGCATAGACTTCTTACTATAATACTATCATCAGTAATAATTACTAAGAAAGACGTTTCGGAATATAAAACGCCGTGTTTAAGCACAGAATATTAAATGAAATAACATTGGGGGTTTCGGTTTGTACAGAAATCAGGATGATTTTGAATTCTCCTAGTCCCATAAGTCTGTATATGGATACTCCAACTGTCGGCCTGTCATAAATTCAGTATTAATAAAAAAGGCTTTCATGAATTACTTTGCTCCTCTTGGTTAAATCTCCTCGCTGGTAGAAGTTGAATTAAACCGAAAAGTGGTTCCACATCCTTTTGCTCACTGAACTACAGGTATGAATAGGTTTTCCCTTTTGCACCTTATTCTATAAAAGTCTTTTAAGTGTTATAATAGCTGCAGGCGCTTTGGTCTTTTCTTACTGCTAAAAGTCTTACAACATTTGACTCTCTTTGAATGCGTAACCGCACGCTCTGAAGTGCAACACAATACTCGTAGATATATTGTTTTACTTTCGAAACAATAGACAAAGTATTATTCCAAGACTAGGAAGTATACTTTTTTACGAATTCAATTAACGGAAAATGAATAGAATTGTCTGAATTATACTTGGATAAAATGAATATAGACATTATCAAATTTAGCCTGAAAAATGTGCAGGGCCGACATCGCAGTCCGGGTCGATACTGAACCCCCCGCGCGCCGCAGGTGCGACGAGATAATCCAAGATGGCCGCCGAGATAGGACGTGACGTCACAGCGCAGCCCTCTCCTCCGCCTCCACCCGCGTACTCCCCGGCGCATCCTCGAGGCCTCTCGCCACCCTCCTTAGATCCTTTCAGAAATCCATTCGGTACAGTCAGCACACTAATACATAGGTCAATTAGATTTCTCCATGATCTGTTTTAATATCTAACTATTTAAATAATTAAAAATGAAGTAAGTATCTGTTTGTAAGGTCAAAATAACTGATTTTTACTAAATGTAAATTCAACAGAGGAAGCGCCCCGGCCGCTCGAGCTTGTGTATTTGGAGCCTAAAGTACACATTGTAACTTTTTTTACTTCAATCTATATCTATACTTATAATAAAATCGTAAATGAGCCCTGTCTGTACATTAAATATTGAAAAAAATAATACACGTACTGTTACTGTTACCGAAGTTAAAAAATAGTTTTTAGAATTTTTGTCTGTTTGTCTGTGCGTTTGTTCGCAATAATCTCAGAAACGGTTTAACCAATTTGAATGCGGTTTTCACTGATGTATTATAGCGAGCTTTCCATAACATTTAGTGTCTGTTTCATTCCAATCGGTTTACAAACAAAAAAGTTATGTAAAATTAAAAAATCACGTCCAAAATTTTTGCGATAAAAATGCAATAAAATAACTCTTAGGTTGAATTGGCTGAAACTTTATTTAACTATAATATATTATCATCAGTAAAACGTTGATGATTGAAAGTTTAAAGTTTAAAATAGTCAGTTTAGGTGATTTGATATCCAATCTAAGTTGACCTCAGATCTATATGATCAGTCATATTAAGTAGGATTCAGCTGAGGCTGGACACTTCATCTATTCTATAAAATAAAAAAATCGTTCTTTGCCTACTATGCCTTTGTGCACGCGAATCTCAGAAACAGTTCAACATTTTCATGTGATTTCCACTGATGTAGCAAGTGATAATATTTAGTGTAAATTTCATTCCAATCTGTTTACAAACAAAACAGTTACTTATTCCGAACACCACGCGTACTTAGTTGCGGGCTCAGCTAGTTTAAAAAAAGAAAACTAAACACAAATCTATCAAGTCACCCTTTAATCAGAACATATATTTGAACCATTTTAAACGGAAGCTTTGTAGCCCTCATATGGGATCTTAGTGTCCAATTCCGATAATGGGGTATGTTCATTCTTAACATGGAATCCATCGAGGCCGGCGGTGTACTTGCTAACATAGAGCTGTCCATCGTCACCAACATATTGGTATTGGCCCTCCACCACAATCACAGGAACGCCATTTTTACCGGCCACTAATTTGCCTCGCTGCGAAACGACCGTGTCTGTGAAAAAATATTTAAAATTGAAAAAACTGTAGTAAAAGTTATATTGTTGTATTGTGTATTGATAAAATGTATATTATTCCCACAACACTGTTTCAAAGTTGACAAGCCCGTTAACGCTCTCTTCCAGGGGTCCTGGGTTCGATTCCTGGCAGGCTCAACTGTGGAAATGAAGTTTTTGAAAGTTGACTCTGGTCTGGATCTGGAAAGTAGTTGCAAAGCACACTGCTTTTGGCAGACATTTGGACAACCCGTTTGGCGGCAGTAACCACCCCCTTACAGAAGACCACCGTGAAATAACAGCACGTGTGCTGTTGTGTTTCGTTGAATGAGTAAGGATGCCGGAGCCTATTTCCCTAACCCTTACCAATCTATAATCCTTAATCCTACTGTTGTCGGCAGTGCACTTGCAGCCTGTGGCGTTGCTTGTGTTATTGACAACGGTAGCCACCTAAATCATACCATCAAGTGGACTGTCAGCCTGTTTGGCGACCTTAACATAGGTCCCATAATCTTCCGTAACTAATCTTCAAAAACATTCCTTTATTGTATTATAGTAATATGATAAAAAATTACAGTATTTTCATATATTACTAATAATTATGAATGCGATATTTTGCAGGATGTATGGATTTTTCTAACTCTTTCACGCAATAACACAAAAGTTACAATAATGTGGTTTATAGGAAAGGATAATCTAGAACTTACAAAAATACACGGAAGTAGCTTTCACTATCGTTTCTTAAGTATCATTAAGTTATTATTTAGGTAGATATTAGATATAATTTATGTTAAACATATTGATACTACATTTAACGTAAAAGTATTAATAGTAGATCGATGGGTTAATCCTTTATTTCGCTACAAGAGGCTTCTGTGAGGTTATTTATAACTTGTCAAGGTATACAAAAATGTTATTATGCATTGTTAGCAAGTAGTTATTTCGAGAACTTACTGTCAGCGGTAATATAGCGAAGAGCATATTGGCCATGCTCATCGTGGATCTCCTCGTGAATCAGCGCCGGCAACTGCAGAAGTGATTTCTTATTGGGCACAACGCCACACATCGCAGCGCCTACGAGGATACTTAACACCACCAACTAAAAAAAAACCTTTCTATTATAGACCTATTTATTATTTTTAAAAAAATCAGTATATCGTAAAAAAATCGTGCAAACGAAACTATGGCAATGTAAATTTTAACATGTCACCAGTCCACTTCTACAAAATTTTAATTCTTGCAGGAATTCTACATCATTTTAAGAAATTACTACCATCAATGTGGTATTGATGGTATTACCATAATGAGTATTAGACTAAATATTAAACACCTAGTCTTACTTATTCTGAGACTAAATGTTGAATGACTATGGTACATTCCACGAGCCAATTGGTCGAATGAGTAAAGTTGAGCTGGGCTATTCCCACCTAATTCACGGCTGGGCTAACTTTGGAAACGAACTTGGAAATTTTGGATGTGCAGGCTTTGGAGGCTATAAAATTGGTGTGTTTAGTCTTGGGGAAAAAAATACTAAGTACTACATGAGCAGAGACTGATTTGGGTTAGTGTTTAAATTGTTAAAATAAATTTAATAATTAATTAAAGCTTAATACCTGATTAAAAACAATTTCATTGCTTATTATAATCAATAAAACTTTCAATAAGTCCAGTCCTCCAATTGAAAGGTTTCGTGCTATTAGTTGCTACTCATTATGTAAGTCTACTTACATTTTAAAGGTATATAAATAATAAATAAAATAAGCCTTTATTGCTGTTAAGTTAACAATATATCTACAGTTATTGTGCCTACATACTTATTACGACTATAATTTAATTATATATACAACACTTTACATATCGACAATAGGTCCTTCAATGGTAACAGCTTATCTTACGACAAAGGCTTCCTCTAAAAATTTCTATGTTGCTCGATTTTGGCTAATCTGGTCCACAAAGGGCCTGCTACTTGCCTTATTTCATCTTTCCAACGTTTAAACTGTCTCCCTTTACTTTTTTTGGCGCCCCTGGGGTACCACTCTGTTATTATTTTGGTCCATCTTTCTTTTGTTTCTTGCAAAAGATGTCACAGTAAGTATACTAATGAATACTTGTCTAATAAACATTTAACTGTCTAAAAGTTGTGCAGTGCAGACACCCTAACCACTCATCCAAGGGGTTCTTTTTCATAGTCTACTTAATACGATAGTCTTTTGAACACGTAGCCAGTGATCATCATTTCAAATCGCGTCCGACCAAGATTCTACCAGCGTCTCCTGTATCCTCAACCTAACACCTCTCACTACTTATCATTATCTTTTTAGGATCATCTTGTTTCCAAGAACGTGAAGGAAGAAAATTCATCTGAGAGAAATAAACATTAAAATAAAAAAGTGTTGGTGTGTTAAATAAATAAATAAAAGTAGTAACCCTCACTTTTTCCTAGTAAATAAGTAATTCCATATATACACAAATAGTTAACATAGTTTGGATTTCTATATACCTATAGAAAACTCTTTCGTATGTTAGGCGAAAAATAAATTACTCACCAATTTCATTTTGTTGTTCAAAAATCACAAAACTGCTTATGTTTAAACCCTAGCGATTTCTTTTACCAGTGCTACTGAAATGATATAACAATAATCATTTGTCATGTTTTATATATAATATACTAATTACAAATGCTGTTCAATTAGTGAAACCTGAAATTGTACAAATTGTTTTTTAAATAGTGCAATATTGTATTTTAATTATCAAACCAAACCTGTTTTCCTCTAAGTAAATTAACTTTAAATTAATATTGTCTCTGGTTAAAAACATACTCATATAATTTAACTTTTAACTTAGTAATAAACTTTAACGAGTTTTTTAAACTATAGTGTAGTTTTCTATAGTCAACAATATCAAGAGTTTAAAAAAAATCATTTTTCTTCCTCAAAAGAAACATTTTGTGTTAAGAGATTTTAAGATTTAAACAAATTGATTTAAGTATAGTTTTGCTGGCGCTACCCTAGGGTGGATAGGCGCTATGTACTCTGATCTATGTAGGGGTTATCTCCTCGGGCGATGCTCTATCTAAATCTATATTATCGCAACACGCCGCCGAATAATTATTATTAGCTACCACCATCCATCTATATTAATGTACCCAATGTAAATATTTGCGGTATATACCGCAAATACATTAGGTCACATGACAGTTAACTAAATAACATTCACGAGCAATAGATCTTGCAATTCGCAAACAAAACTCTAGTATTTTGACTTCACTAAACAAGTTTCCATCCACAGGAGAGAAAGGGATTGGAATAGATGTGGGTAAATCAAAATACATATTATTATGCTTATTGGCGAAAGCATAATCATTGTTTTTTTGAGATAAATCCTCAACGCTCCTTCAATCGGAGATTGTATGAGAAGAAAAACAATTGTAAGAGCAGTCGGTCACATCCCCAAATTATATTATTTTCATCTTTAAAATTTTCACTTTATGTAGGCATGTAATCTTAAGTCATAATTTTTTTATTAACAAATATTCCATCCAGCTAATGGTGAAAACGATCGACTTACAAAAATTTACATAAACGAATCTTTATACCTTAAGGGATTTACTGAGGCAAATGACATTTACTATAGAACTCGCTGGCGGCGGAGACAATTCAACAGGCCTAGAAATGGTGTTTTTTTTATTTTTACCATTAGAACATTACACAAAAAAATTTTTTTTATCAATACAATTTTTTAATCTGATATCAACTTATTAATAGAAGGTACAGGATTCATATGCGTGCAATAAGCCGTTTTCGAGAGAATTTTTAATAAAGGTCAAATTCTTCTTGTGTTCTAACTTTTTTTGTGGAGTTTCTATTACTTTAACGAAAATTCTAATTAATACAATTGGTTCTTCACATGTTTAAGTATAATATATATTTTTTTCAAAGCAATTGTCTTGTCTATTTCTTGTAACATTTTCATTAAACAATGGATATTTTTAGTATTTAGCGTTTGTCTCCCCCTCCATATTGATTATAAGATACTAGCTGAACTCGGCCACGCTTCACTGCGGCCCATACGGCGGCGGCGTGCGCATGGGGCGCGCGGTAATGGACACTGCTTATATATAATACTATTTATCGTAGCGTGATGTTATATAGCCTATAGCCTTCCTCGATAAATGGACTATTCAAAACAAAAAGAATTTTTCAATTCGATCCAGTAGTTCCTGAGATTAGCGCGTTCAAACAAACAAACTCTTCAGCTTTATAATATTAGTATAGATAAGGCCGTTTTTAAATTTCAAAACAAAATCAACATAAACTACTCATACTGTATCTATCTATATTCTATACCTATATACTTCTTTACATAGTATATATTAAAGTCGTTGCCCGCGTCTTTCTGTCTTTCTGTATGTTCTCTAACTGCTCCTAAATCACACAATAGATTTCGATGCGGTTTCACTAATAAAAGAGTATTAAACGAGAAACGCTAAATTTGTAAAAAAAAATCACCCGCACGAAGCCGGAAGCGAGTCGCTAGTTACAAAATAAAGTGGCTGTCCGCCTCTGTTTCTCCGCTAACTTCTTTTAAACCATCCCAACAGATTTTGATATGGTTTTCACTAATGGAAAGAGCGATAAACGAGGCAAGTATTATAATTAGCAGAAAAAATGCATGACTAGTTTACAATAAAGGAAAACAATGCATGGTTAAATACAACTTAGGTATTGCATATGTATAATTATGTTAAAATAATTTTAAATAATTTAAAATTTTTATTTAATTTAATAAAGGCGACTTACCCTGTGTATCGTAAGCACGGTAGTAGAATTCAAGCAAAATCAGGGGGATGTAGACCTGCTGGTCTAGTATAAGATAAACAATAAGGGCTAAGGTGGGTTTTGGCATCCCTTATACTCGCACACTGTAATACAACAACAAACTTATTTTTATTTCACGGTAATCTTTTGTACTAGAGGTGGTTACTGCAGCCAGTAGGCCTGCCCAGTTTTTGACAGAGGAATGAGAGAACTGAGAAAACGCTGTGTCCTGCCACTAGTACAAGTTACTTAGGTATTACCTATTTATTGTAATAAAAATGTTTTTTGTGACGAAAGCGCAAAAACATTAACAGTCGAAAAAAAAATTTCTACAGCAAAAAAGTAACCGATGCTCCTCTACATCTCAGCCGTAGAACGAGATCTAACCATATACTTCCCCAGAAATTTCTTATAGGACTGGCCAGAAGCAACCAAGTTCTAGCGTCAACCCACGGCCCTTATTAGATCGTCTGTCCACCTAGTGAGTGGACGTCTTAGGCTGAACTTGCCGGTCCGTGATTTCCAATCGAAATACTTATAAGTCTGTTTAAAGGGTTTTCCTAGAAGCAAAATTAAACCAAGTTTCTTAAAACCATTAGCTACAATAGTATCAATGTGAAGATTAAGTTGCAATCTAGAGTCCAGAATAATACCTAAGTCACGAAATTGATTAACAACTTAAATTTTGTTACCCGAGAATGGTAAGTATTTAAATAAATAAATATTTAAATAACCAAATACATAGGTAAGTACTTCAATAAGTAGTGTGATGTGAACCATGCACACCACTTTAAAAACATCAGATCACTTAATCCTCGGCTCAGACGCAGTAATCGCATAAAAGGTTAATCCTTGGAAAGCAATAATACTTCCCTCTCCCAGAACAAAAGCCTGCATCAGGAGGTACTCCTGGGCGTCGCGACGAGGATGAGGTATGCCTTATCGAGCTCATCGGGAAGCGCGGAGCGCGCCCTCGGTACGTATTCGCAGTGAACAGGAGTTTAAAGTCCTTCATGAACAAAAAAATGCTTCTCAAAAAGCTTAAAAGGTTTCATTGGGAAATTATAATTAATTGTGCCATAATGGTAATTAAGTACGAAAATATTTTGTTAAAGAAATATTATCAGATTTAAATATTTCACTTACTTAGTAATACAGTATATATGTTAGTTATAAAAATATAGCCTATTCTTTATGTCCTCGTTATTAGTTTATATTTTAAAGTTTAATTATTACCTTTTTCGGAAAAAAAATTGTATTTATCTATTTAAAATGCATATTCAATGAACGAATGCGTTACATAAGCAACAGTATGTTACTTTGTGAGCCTATATTTGTTGTAAGCAACAGATTTTGTTATGGTTTACATTAAAATTTTAATTTCTTTATCACTTAAACTCATGGGAAGTCATCTACATCTACAATCTAAACTAATATTATTAAGAGGTAGTGTTTGTGTGTAGGGCGTAATCTTCGAAACTACTCATACCCCTTAAACAATTCTTTTAGCAATAGTTAGAATGGAATTTCGTGATAATCGAATTTGCAAAGTATGTCGAAGAAAAAGACAAAGAAAACGTTTCTTTCGAACGATTCTTTAACGGTGAGAGATATATGATTGATTTCTATAGAAAAGTTATAGAGCTTGATAATGCTTACAAAAAAGTCAGCGACGGCACATGTCTGACTTTTATATTTAAGCCACAATAACTACTTTTTGTATTTGAAAAAAAAAATTAAAGTCGTTATGTGAAGTTTATTAGTCATATTATTAACAAAATTATAAATCCTTAACCAAATCAGCAAGTTTATCGTCACAAGTATTTAATACACTTGATTTTTGCTTTGTATTGCATATGTTTTTGACTTGGTTAAAGAGATAATCTCTATATATAAAAATTAATCCCCATTTCCCTTGGTCGAAGAGCATATACGGCATCACGCGTGAACGGGCAGACCGATTTTAATTCGTTTTTCACTAATGGAAAGAGGGATAAACTGGGAATGTTCATATATATAAAAATTGCACCCCGGGCGAAGCACGGGGCGCGTCACTAGTACGATATATATATTATGTAAAGCGCGACCATGAAACCACAGAGGCAGTGCGCTGCGACTGTTAGGTAATTCATTTTTACTTATACCAAGAATCAATCTGAATTCCACACGGGCGAAGCCGCGGGCACAGCTAGTATTTATATCTTAAGATATTTATATCTTGGGATGAAATCCACATGCGGGCAACGGCTAATAGGTATAGTATAAAAACGTAAATAGCGCTAGACGTATTAGTTAATAACGCAAATGTCATTAGCACGCGACTCTGTCCGCCAAATGACGAGGTTCCAAGGCTTCTAATATACCAGTTCCAAAGCCACAAACAATTTATTAGGTTTAGTCCAAACATGGGATCATGAAACAATGTAAATATATGTGGAATGTTTATAGTAAGGCGTCGTACACACGAGGCGTCGTCTGGTGGCGGAAATGGCGTCTAACCGGATATTGTATCGCGCCTTCATCTCCGGCGCGCTTCCGCTTCCGCCGCCCGCCCGCCCACAGCCTGGTGCGTCCGCCTAATTACTTGCACACACTGACATTTTGCCGCTTGTACATACAACCTATTAATTAAACGAACGTTATTGAGGCAGACTAAAAATAAATAAGAAATACTTTTTATTGTTTACAATACATTAAGATAAACAGAGACAGTCCCAGGAAGCGAATACATGTGTTGTGAATTGCTCTTAATTTCCCATAAATATATACTAAAACAATAAATTCCGTAATATGTAATAATTAAACGTAAAGAAACCAGAATATTTTACTATACCAGCATTTATTTGAAATTATTTATTTCAAATATTATTCAATTATTATTCACATAATAATTTCTATGTTGTATACATAGCGTCTCTGTCTCTGCATATTAAGTATAAAATAAAATCGCTATTCGCTTTTATATTTTTTTTCGCTAATTTTTACTAAATCCGCTAACGGATTTTGATGGGTGCAGAAAAAAAATTGCGTCCGTGCGGGACGCCTTCGTATAGAATTTATGTAATACATTCTTATACATTCCTGAGAAGATATATTTGGCTAAAATGAAATTATTTAAAAGAATCGTTAAATAAATTTTATTACAATTTAAGAGAAAGTAGATTTATCAGATGTTTATTGATAAATCGACCGAATGAACAATTTATGAGGTCACGAGGGACATGCCACATCCAATCCTCCCCTAACAGACATGAATAAAGCGCGAACAACTATGAGGACACAGCAAACAAATGTCTTGCGCAATAAACCCCACCTATTTAGCCTATTTGGCTCGTACTAACCGCAGAATGGGACAATTAAGAACGCTTAAAATACGCAATACGCATTTCTTGTCTGGACCCTCTGTAATGTGTGTCAACACTTGCCATTAACTTAAACATACCATCTGTTCAGGAATGAACTTTTATTTGCAAATACATCCCAAAGAAAGTAACCACTGACAAAGATATATTAATATACGTATATTTTTGTCTCATAGATGATTTTAATTTCGTATATATATCATCATGTATAAACTAGGTAACCACTCTCTAACTGAAGACTGCTATGAAATAACAGCACGTGTGCTACTGTGCTCGATACCTACGTCAGATAAGTATGCCAAATCTTTTTTCTTTATTGATTCTGTGCGAAGAAAGAGGCGAGTCGCTATAATTATTTATAATAAGCTGTATAACAGTAACAGTAACAAACATTATTTTCAATTACAAAAAAATAAAATTTTGGCTTTTTTAAAAGATAAAATACAATATTCATAAATTACCCTTTACTTTACGTTGAAGTAAAGTTTGCTTTGGATTGATAGAGTAGTCTTAATTCAATTAATAACAACTTAATAAAAACTCCATTCTCTGTCCCTTGCAATCTGGCTTTCGACCTGGACATAGTACGGTTACAGCTTTGGCCAAGGTTACTGATGACATTCGTTGGGCGATGGACAATAAACAGCTTACAATTCTTGTGCTACTAGATTTTAGTAATGCGTTTAATACAGTGGAATATGATATTTTACTAGCGCTGTTGCGTTCTATTAACATGGCTCAGTCATAGTACATGACAAGACGTCTGTGACATCACTGCTAAGTGAAGTCTTCGTAAAAAAATAAACAAGTCTCTTGGGGTATTCACAATTACGTAGAAATAGTTACAAGCAATGACACAAAACTATATTTAATAACTAAAGTCATTTAATCAAGAAACATGAAACCCGATCGCCTATAAATAATGCTACTAGTAGAATTATGTGACCATTAATTTAGTTGAGTTTAATTAATTGTATTTGTAAAAGACAAGCAATTAGTCAATATGTGTACGTTAATACCTCAAATAAAGAACGGATGGAACTATTTTTATACCTAGTAGGTATAGAGTTTCTATTAAGTAGTTTGTATTTTAAATATTAATTGCTGCTTTTAATTAAGGACAGATGTGAATAACTTATATTCCGTGTCGGTACTTGTTTTTTTAATATATATAATTATTCTCAACTAGCTGGTGCCCGCGGCTTCGTCCGCGTTGAAAAATAAAAAATAACGGCTGACTAAATATATGAGCAATGTAACGCCTAACAACTTTATTGCAGTCATAGCTTTGCCAGGCGTTACATGATATACTTACTAAATGCTACTAATTTCTCTCTATCGAACCAGTGTCGATTACGCAAACACGAGCGACACGGTATCTGTTTTATATAATGTTGTTGTCATCTAGAACTCATTTTCAGTTGAAATTAACAACGGAATCCTAGAGGCGTAGAAATATTAAGTTTAAAATCAACACTTTTTTAAGTAAATGTCGTCGCCTATAACACAAGCAACGCCACAGGTGCTTCAAGTGCGCTACCGACTACAATAAGAATCAAACTAAAATATTAGGATTAACAGCAGACATGCTGTTAAGTTCACGGTGGGATCGCTAAGGCAATCACCTCAACCACTCAAACAATGGCTTCTGAAACTACACTCAAAAATATACTTCCGTTGACCCAGTACCGAAAATTAATATTTATAAAAATAGACACTCGTATTACATCGATTTCTTGACATAATATTTGTAAGGTAACTCTAAGTGCCCAAGCTATTTCAGTTTTTTTTATTCGCAATTTTCTGTATTTTTTAAAAGAACTAAGCGCATTCGCAGCACCTGTGGCGGCACCTACCACCAAGTTAACCGTCAGGTTGTCTGTCGGCCTTAACGTAAAAAAAGACATAAAAAACTTCATACTGTACCGAAGCAACTAAAAGATGTTTAGACGTCGCGTCGTGCCAAAGGGATGGATTATCAAAAATACGTATATTAGCGTCTGCAAATTACTAATATTCCATACAAATAAAAATAAAATCACTGTCGTGTATAATCCCTTAAAATATATTTTTACAATGCTCTTATTTTACATTGTAAACTAATTTAGCTAGTCAAATTATCAGAAAAAATTTGTTCAGGTAAATCTTTGTAGGTATTTATTTAGAGTTAAGACTTTCTGATTTTATTGTATCTAATAATAATAATAATAAAAAAAACATATTTATTTCTCTTCTGATTCACTACTCGTGAGCAGTCATTCAAACACAATTACATCTGTTATTTAAGAGTAAACTATCCCTAAGTTAGCGTCACCCCTCGATATACTTGAAGCTCATTTTGATCCCCCATACAAGTGAGAACAATTGGTGGCAACCGACCGCCGCGAAACTGATTGCCTTTATTACATTCACAGGCGTTAACTGGTTTGAATATTCGTAAGTTTAATATTAAACTACATTCATATTATTATAAAAAAATTATTTATATGGTTGTATCGGTATTGTGTGCCGAGAACCTACCTAGATATTCAAGAGAAGGTCAGAAAAAATACTACCTATTAGTATTATTTACTAGCTTTTCCCCGCGAATCGCCAGAGTCCCTCGATGTACATTTTTCTGGATGTAAGATATCCCATGAGATGGGGTATCCGTTGATGTGTTAATCCATCGGTCCCTAAATGCGTAAAAGAAGAAAACCAACAGAAACACTTTCTTATTATCAAGAATCAAATATTTCAATTTTAATACATTCTGTATTATGTAACTAATTTTTGCCTGCGACTTCACCCGCATAAGATGTAAAAAGGTACCAGTGTCTCTTTCATTAATTAAGGGTCACGTAGTTTTAATAACAGTTTTCATCAAAACAGGTTCAGAGTTTTGCGTGGACACGTAAGGGACTGTGCTAATGCGGCCTTAAAACCACTAACGATTTTAATGGAGTAATTACTCAATGAATACTACTTACTCAATTATTCTTCATAGCTCATAGACGAGATATTCGCTTGGGGAAGAAAGTTTCTTCAGTTGTAACCACACACCGGGAGACGCTACGTTAAACGGATCCTGCTAGATAAGTGTAGTAAGCTTATAATAATACCTAATAGAATAGGTAATTGTATAAATTTATAATAGTTCACTGTCCAAAAATGTTACGATAAAAGGTGCAACTATTTATATCGGCTATAGTTGCGCGCTTTGGCGGTCCATCTGAGAGGCATATGTGCGTTGCACTAATGAATTAACGATAAATACTCTAATAATATTAAAAAAGCTATGGAAAACTCGTTTTATTATCGAAACATTAAACGCTAATGACTCGAAAAGATTTATCTCCATTCCAAACCCTTGAACAAACTCGAATGATCCCTCAAATCGTCCCGGTAGACAGTGAGAAATTCATGAATCAATCAAAGTTTCAAACAAATATCATAACTCTAACGCAACGACTGTTCTGGAAAACTTAAATTACTCTTTTTTCCGTGTCACAAGTGCGAATAATCTTCTTGACGGGCTGCGAAATTGATGGCGTTGAGAAAAAAAAAGCGGCACACTCCAAAATCCTTAGAAGTTTTTACGTCAACCGAGTTTCACTTAAAGAAGTTTCTACATCCATTCCGAAGTCGCTCCTGTGAGACAAGCTGACAAATTTTAATGAACCCAAGAGGGCTGCTAATGTCTGCGAGTTGCGTAATGGGAAAAGTTTGACGGCATCTCCGCCTCGGCTAGCATCCGCCCAAGGTGAATCCATACATAATATTTTTCGCTACCTACACTTTCCTTTAATACAATTCGTGTAGGATATTCTCTAAAATTTATTCGTCTCAGAATGAGCGTAATAACTCGGTTATAATAGGCTTCGATTCCTAGACATACCTATTCTGCCGCAATTTCTGCTTTTAAAAATTGTTTATGAAATCAAGAAAATTTATTAAGTGAATCTCGAGTATATTGTTATAAAGGTTAATTTTGTTTAATTTTTAATAGAATATCCCACATCTGAACAAAAAAAGATAACTTAGAGACTATATTTTTGTAACTCTAAAATGTAAATGACCTGCCGGGAATCGAACCCGCTAACCCTAGACCAGTGCGTTTTAAGGCAAGTACCCTAACCACTCATCCAACGGGCTTTACATATTATGTTTAATTTTGAATAGAATAATAGAATAGAATAATATTAGAATAATAATTTCCTACCCAAACTCTTTGTAAGTGACATTATATAATTATGATATACCTAGTTACTACCAAAATTTATTCAAAAGCATTTCAGAAGTTTGCCCTTCATAGAGAGCCTTTAAAATTTAGTATTGACTAGTGACGCGCACCGGCTTCCTCTTTATTACACACATTATTTCCTCTTTTTCACACGAACCTTCCTCATTTATTGCTCTTTCCATTAGTGTAAATCATTTAAAAATCCGTTGCGTGATTTAGAAGAATTATGCGGAGAAACAAGGACAGCCGAATAGCGACTTTAGAGAAAATAATATAAACAATTGATTTATTGACAAATATATAGGTACACCTGAAAATAATTAGACTAATGGATACCTGCCTGCTTTGGACAGAATTTTTATTGCTCTTCAGATTTTATTACAAGATAAAATTAGATTGTAACAAATTCCCAAGCCACAAATTGTTATGAAACTAAATACCCCTGGGTATCGCAATAAAAAGAGCAATCACATCGTACGTGTGCCATTTCTCTCATTCAAACTGTTCTAATGAATGAACTCCGCCCGGTATACATTACATTATAAATTTCCAACATCGTTCAGTGACCAGCGAAAAAATATTAGGGGCCACATGATTGGGATTTAAACGGGTAACCCCAGTTTAAGGGCGGCGAAGGCGTCGGAGTCATCCATCATACGCTTTACATATGTTTGAATAAAGCTCGTGGGAAAAGGATTTCCTCTCAGGAGTCAAAGCGATATTCTGCAATACACTAGGGTGACCAGGATGTTATGTTTACTTATTTAAATTTAACATATCGGTAATGCCTCCATAACTTCTTTGTTTATTTCCTTAACTTCATTAAACAATTAGGATCTCTAATTACAAATATTACAATTGAAGTAATTGTTAAACGAATTAGATAAAATTTCTTTGTCATAGTTAAATCAGAAAATGTAAACTTTAAAAAATCCTACAGGTTTGGCAGTGCACTTAAGCCACTTCAGCCAACGGGGTGTAAGTTAAGTCTTATAATAAGTTACTTGTGTTCTTTGGTGACGGCAGTATTTGGACCATCAAATGGATCGTCGCGTCGGCTTGCTTTTTATATTAGCCTAATAATAAAAAAAAATATTTAGGCAATAAACTTTACTTACAAAAATTACAAAATAATAAATGTATAATGTATATTATTCTTTTTCTGAAAAGCGATACAAAAACATTAATGTCTCAATTTGGAATCGCAGCGTGGTGTCTCTACTTACAAATAGCGGATTAGGGCAGTTTGGCAAACAAGGCGTCGCCGGCGTGTGCCCTCGCCCTTACACCTAATGCCATATTAATGTCTATTAGGAGCGGCGCTTTGTTCTGCATTCTGAGCTGGCGATTTATTTAGCTAATACCACTATAAGCCGACGAGTATCGCACTAGAGTCGTTAATGCGTAAACATTTCGAATCAAGTATGAAGTGATGAATGTCCGAATTAGACATTGTATAACTGATTGATAACATCAAATAAGATAATTACAATTTTGATTACACTGTCAAAATTTTACTCAAATAGCAAAAATATATAGGTATTAAGTGTCTATTTCAAAAGACCTAGATATATGTAGTTCATTTGATGGTAGGTGATTATTTACACAAGCAACATCATAGATGCCGAACTTATTAGGATAAAAGCGAATATGGAATTGGGCTTTGGTATCACTCACTTACTCACGGAAACACAGCAGCACACGAGCTGTTATTTCACAGAGGTCTTCTGTAAGAGAGTGGTTACTGCTGGCAGACGTGCGGCCTAAATGTGTGGATTAGAAAAAACTTTCACTTGCTCTACGGTGAAAGAAAAGATGGTGAGTAAACTTTTTTTAACCTTGGGATATCCTCCCGGAAACCCGGCAGCGAAGGGTACACTGCGGCGTTGTGCCGAACTCCTACAGGCTAGATGGGCGGGGTCGCTGGAACGTTGTGACACGACATCCACGAACCGATCGTAGGTACCCGAGTACACCTGCGTATCCTACAAAACTATCTATCTACAAAGAGGCCATCAGTTTATTTTCATTTCCATTTAACGATTGAAAATTGTACCATTAGGTAAGAAGAAATTATAGATTTCATGGGAAAATATTTAATGTAATTTGATAATGGGGTTTAATTATTAAAAAATCCGTTTGAAGTGCGCACTGACTCGAACAACGTATCAAGTAGGTACCTACGTGCTCTGCGCTCAATGTGTTTATTTTGCGAATGTTATCCCCATTTACAAAATCTAAAATACCTATTCACAGAAAACTACTGAAATTATGAAAATAAAGACTTTTATTAGCAAATTCTCCAAAATGTAAGGTAAAAAAGCAATGACCTGGTTTTAATTGTGTTGGTACATGTGTTGGTTATATGACAGCGACTTACATACCTAGAACTTTCTTCATTAAGAGCTAAATTAAATTGAGAGCTATTTGGAATTTTGGACACAAACACAGGCAGATTATGCTTTACTGGTTGCGATTTGATCCAATCAATATCAGAAACTGATTTAATTCGATCGTAAATTATAGCATATTAAAATCACAAGTAAATTAACATTTCATACATAGACACTTACTACATATTAGGAGTACTTATATATAAGAATCATCTTGTCCATATGATAATTTCCGGTATTTTTCAATAACATTCCATTTAGAAGCAAGCTGCAGCTATGTTGTGCTATGCTGCTCTATGTTGTGACTCCTAATAGATTCGTGATCTTCGCTCAAGAACTTTGCGGCCTCAGCGAAATTATTATAATAATTACTAATAAGAATAAATTACTACATCAATATCAATAATTATGAAATAAAGTCATTATCCGCTATTGTCTTTTTCTCCGCTATCTTCTTCTAAAACACTCAACGGATTTTGATACGGATTTCACTAATAGAAAATTAATACCTATGCGTTAAAACATTAATATCTTGAGTATGAAATAAAATATGGAAACAAAATATAATAAAGACGAAAAAAATCGTTTGTTTGTTAACAATACAAACGTAATAAAAATGAAAGCTTCATTGTGTAATTTTTTAAATACCCGTACGAAGAACCGAAACGATCATACCAAAAAGGAAATTTAGATTAACCGATCCATTTCCTTTCATGTCGGTAAAACAATGGCCGACGAACAGATACCTATATACATAAATACCTACCTTTATATGTCAGCGTATCATATTTCTCTACATGGTCGAGTATTTTAGAATTTGTAAAACCTCATTTGTTTCTGCGTAACGAATGCATTGAAATGTCTTTTTTGTTTTTGTTTAAACGTTTCCACAACCATGAAAGCGTGAAGATAAAAAAAAACCGTAAGTATTGTGGAATGGACGCCTCATTAATTTGCTCAGCATAAGTAGATGATTAATTGGAACTACTTGAGTTGAGTCATAAGTGAAACTGCAATGAAGTGCTCATTTTTATGAGTATGTGCGACGGACAAGTTGACCTTCCAGTAGACGGGATATTATCGCTCCAAGAGGACGGAACTGCTGTTTTTCGGAAGTTGTAGACGTTGTAGTTATGTTTTGTAAGGATACAAAATGTGTTTATAACTGAGGACATCAATACGGGACAGGTTTACATCAGTAAAAGTTACCGATTAAGTTTTTTGCATACACAGTTGTATTCAAAACGAAAGTGTTTGTTTGTAAATGTGCGTTAATAATTTATTTTATAATCGAAGAAAACTGATTTTAATGTCATCCTAATATGTTTATCTTTTTTTTTTTTCAACTCTTCAGAATTACCTACAGTTATACCTCGTCATGGGCTCTAAGAAGCCTTAGATTTGACTAAAGAGCATTACGCTATTATTTAGGCTCATTGCCCCTAACAACAGACAAAAGCCTTTTCAGTCTTTCATGGATAAAAAGCCTTTTCAGTCTAACGTTAAGACCGGAACTAACGTTAGACCGAACACAATTTTTACCAAAATGAGCGCCACCTAATAACCTATGGATTAAGGTGCAATCTTGTACAACAAATTTTTGTAGGTTTTCGGAGATAACCGAACTTGTTTAAAATCGGAAAAAAATATTTAAATTTATGTAAAATATGAAAAAAGAAATAAATTTAGCCGATTAAAACTTTAGTAGGTACAGAACTTAAGGTTAATTAATAAACTTTTAAAAACAAATGTAATTGTCGCTAATAAAAAATATTATTATAACGGGAAACCTTTTTTTGGGCAGTAATTTACTTTTTTCATTTTTTCTCAGAAAATATAATATTTTGTATAAATCTGCCCAATTCAAACTTTTTAAATATTCTATTAATATGCACTGTATTTTTATCTAAGTTCGATTAGGCGATGATAACAGCGTGTTATTGTTCATGTGACTTCGCATTTTGAGTGTTTTTAATTAAAATATATTTAAAAAAAAAACAGGTTACCTAAAAAAGTATATTAAAGACTAACTTCGTCGCGATTTGAGTGCAGCGTCATAACTCTACCATCACGGAGGGCCATGAAGTACAAGGCCATTGCCAGCGATCGTATCACATCGTAAACTTGGCGATAAAACAGGGGAACGCCTTATCTTGAGGGTAACACGCGCCACCATAACACCCTGTGCTGTTGGTACCTACGTAACACGACAAGAGAACGTAACATAACTTTAGCTGCTGTGAAATATTGGAAATAAAAAATGGTTAGGTTAGGTTATCGGTTTACGTAAAGCTACTTTAAAAAAAAGACAAAAGCCAACAGAGCGAATTAATCTATATCTAAATTATCTATAGATATAATAAAATCGTAATCATGCCGTGTCTGTACAACGAATATTTAAAAAAAACTATATGTGCACATTGTACTTATGTTACTGAGGTCGAAAAAATAGTTTTTAGAATTTTCGTCTGTTTGTGCGTTTGTGCACGCTAAAGGCAGAAAGGGGTTAACCAATTTATATGCGGTTTCACTGATGTATTGTAGCAAGCTTCCCGTAACATTTAGTGTTTGTTTCATTACAATATATTTATAAACAAAAAAGTTACCCGCTATACCGAATGCCACGCGGACGAAGTTGCGGGCTCAGCTAGTTGTTCCATAGGTAAATTTCTAGTCATATATCGCTTGCTGTGACAACAAACTGAGCACCCGAAAATTCTACTTAATTTGGTAAATTTAGATCAACTATGAAATTTCCCCTTGCATACAAAAATTAACTTTTCTTTAAGACATTTTTTTTATACAATCTCTGTATAAATTCAAATTAAATTTTCGATTCTTATTTTTTTTAAATAATCGAATTCTTAAGGCAGGTAACAACGTCCCTTTAAATAGTCGTCGATAGCTTAGCAAGCATAAGACTCCTCAAAAAATTTGTGTATAAATCTATCTAAATAGTTATGTGGGATAAATGTTTAGAGTCAAACTTGTTTTTCTTCTTTAATAATATTTTATTTTAATTTAAACCGGCACAACATAAAATCTTACGACTACTCTCGCCATCTTGTCTATCCATCTCCCCATATATCTATCTATCCCTTTCTTTCCTATCCATTCATACTTTTCACTCATTCTTACGTTCCGTTTCCCACATTCGGTCATCCTGCTTTCATGTCTGTCCTCAGGCATCTTCCCTCACCCATCCTTCTACTTCTCACAATACCTACCTATTAACCTACTAACTAACTGAGTAATAATCTTTAGCTGAATAATAATGTTCTTTCTTTAAAAATAAATAATTCGTTAAATCTTAGTGAACAAATAAAAAGAAACAAATTAGGCATTCAATACAATAGGTAGATAACAAGTAATTGCAACAGTTACAACCTTCATTAAACAAAATAACTGACAACTGATTATAAAAATTATAACTACTTACATACTAATTATCACACCATACATCGCATTCATAATCACATACTCGCCTAACCGTGTTATACTTCTAGACTGGCCATCTTTTCATTTGGTCTGCTGAGCTGGAGGTACAGTTGGGACCCTCTGTCGAACTGTCAACCTTCTCCACGTCATATCGATCATTTGATTGAACTCTACTTACCCGGTAGGGCCCTAGGTACTTAGCCTTCAGTTTAAGCCCTTTTCCGAATTGAGTCCTTTTAATAGCCACCAGGTCTCCCTTTTTAAACTTATAGCTTTTCTTTCTTTTCTTGTTAAAATATTTTCGATTTTCTTCTTGAACTGCCAATATTTGTTGTTTTGCCTTCTGACGTAGCTCATCTCTACAAGAGTCATAATGTCTAGCAAGTTCTTCTTGTAGCAACTCTAAAATTTCAATGTCTTCTTTACATCTCATCTTAGTACCAGTTAATAAGTCATAAGGTGTAGTATTTATACTCCTCTGAAACGTGCTATTCAGTGCTCTCTGCACTCTACTAACATGTTTATACCACACACCCGTATTTTCAATGCAAAGTTTGGTCAACATTGGGATTATTATTCTGTGGACCCTCTCAACTTGTCCGTTACCCCTAGGTACTCCTGTGGTAATCGTTACATGATGAATATTTTCCTCTTTGCAATAACCCTCAAACTCATGGCTGGTAAATGCGGTTCCTCTGTCTGTTATTATCCTTCTTGGATTCCCAAAAATCTGCTGATGAATTCGTAGCTTACTCAGCGTCTCAGCACTTGACGTGGTCCTAGTCGGAAACAACCATACAAATTTTGTGAAAGCATCAATAACAGTGAGAATGTAATTGTACTGTTTCTTGGTTTCAGTCAATGGTCCCACGTGGTCCAAGTGCAAAGTATCTAATGGGATGCTTTCTTTTCCAATTGGATTTAAAAATCCTTCCTGCTTGCCCTCTTTTCGCGTAGCCAATAAACATGGTATGCAGGCTATTACAAACTCTTCTATTTTCCTGTCTAAATCCTTTATATAATAATCTTGACTTATCAACTCCTTCATTTTTCTCTTGGAGAAATGTCCATTGCTATGAATCCTACTTATAACTTCCTTTTCTAAACTTTTAGGTATAACCAACAATTTCTCATGTCCTTTATATAAAACGTCATTATCCACTGAATAATCTTTATATGATTTTTCCCTCAATATCTCCTTGATCGCTTTTACACCATCGTCTTGGTCCTGAGCAACCTGGATATGATCTTTTAAAGACGTCACAGTTGCCACATACGGATTTCGACTAAGAGCATCGACATGTCGCATCTTTTCTCCGGCTCTATGCTCAATTTCAAAGTCAAATTCATTCAGCATTAGTACCCATCTTGCTACTTTTGCTGTGAGATCCTTTTTCTTCAGAGTTTGCTGAAATGCTTTACAATCAGTTACTAATTTGAAGTGTTTGCCATATAAATAATGACGAAACTTTTTCACACCTTCCATAATGGCCAATGCTTCCAGTTCATAACTTGAATATTTGCTTTGTGCTTCATTCGTCTTACGACTCATGTACTGAACTGGGTGCAAACCAGTATTAGGATGAAACTGCATTAAAACAGCTGATATCGCAATGTTTGAGGCATCTGTATGTAATTCTGTTTTCAATTTAGGATCAAATATTTTTAATACTGGGCCTGAACACAATTTCTCCTTTAAAATTTGAAAAGCTTCTTGTTGCTCTCTATCAAATAAAAAATCTACATCTTTCTTTAGCAAATCATTAAGTGGCTTTGCTATAACAGCGTAGTGTTCTATGTATTTCCTAAAGTAGGAAGTTAAACCCAAAAAACTTTTGAGCTGCTTACTCGTCTTTGGCTCTGGAAACCTTGCAACTGCATCTATTTTCTCTGAGGTCGGTCGTATCTCGCCACTTTTGACAATATGACCCAAGTACTCTATTTCCGACTGTAGTAACTTTGCTTTTTTCCAATTCATCTTTAGTCCATATTGTGAAGCTACTTCCAGAACTAGCTTTAATCGTTCCAACCCTTGCCTGTCGTCTTCTGCTGGAATAATAATATCGTCAATAAATATCATCATAATCTTCTGAGTCAGTAGCTCCCGGAAGATCGCGTTGACAAATCTCATGAAATATTTTGGACATATCGAAAGGCCAAATGGTGCTCGCAAGAATTCAAACTGTCCATGATGCGTGACAAAAGAGGTATACGGAATTGACCCTTCACTGACACGTAAATGAAAAAACCCATTTTTTAAATCAAGCACACTGAAAACCTTCGCCTGTGATAACCTGTCAATCAAGTCTTCAATGACCGGTAAAGGATATTCGTCTTTCACCATCTTCGCATTGAGCTGTCGGTAATCCACACATACACGAAATGTGCCATCTTTCTTCTTTACTAACACAAGTGGACTAGAGTACTCAGAAAAACTTACCCTGATAATTCCGTCCTTCAACCATTCATTAATTTGTTGTTCTACTATGCCCTGCTCCATCAATGACAAACGTCGAGGTCGTTGTGCTACGGGCACATCATCTTTTAACACAATCTTGAGTTCCAGGGGCGCCTCCCTCACTTGCACTGGATTGTAGGTATTTATAGCATGATATGCTTCCTGCTTTATAAATGGATCGCTAACATGTTCTAGTAAAGATTCTACCGTACCTGTGATGCAATTTACATTATTTAACCATTCACTTTCATCCTTAAATATGGTAACACATCCCTCATTCATTAACATAGTTACCCCTTTCAAAAACTCGTGACCTATAATTATATCGTAAGGCATACAGTCTCTAGGTATAATATGAAACGTAACACAATCATAAAACTGTCCATCTATAGTAATTGCAGTCGTAATCTTTCCCAAAGAACGCACTTGTGAACGTCCAAGTCCAGTTAATATCAAACCACCGACATTGAGCTCAACATTAAAAAATTGGGCGCACAATTCCGCCGAAATCAAGTTCACATCACTACCCGAATCTATTAACGCGCTAGAACTATGATTTTCCGCCACTATCACACTTTTAACAGGCTTGCCGACTTTATTATCGCACCGAAAGTCTTTGTTTACATTGTTACAAATCTGCATAATCTCCGATTTATTTGAAATTTGGTTTGAAGTTGACTTGTCAATGATGACATCTCCGTTTCTGTCCCAGTCACTCTTACATGCGCAATTAGTTGCCACCACATTGCTCATTTTCGACGTCTCTCCGAACATACACGAACGCTGCTTTACCGATTGAAACGCTTCGCCACCGGCACGAACCATTTGTGCCGCACCCCCTGCTGACGGTTTTACCGAATGAGGAACGCTACTACGGTCTATTCTCCCACTCCGGCCGCTTAAATCACCAACCAAAGGACATTTGGATGCAATATGGCCGTACTCATTGCAACGAAAACACTTTAGGCCATTTGGACAATTTGCAGACACATGATTCTTATCCCCACAACTGTAGCAACGCCGCATGGATATTTCTACTCTTCTTCTTACAGCTGGCTCGACTCGTACCTCTTTCTTTTTGTCGTTTTTCATCTTTTCGTAAATAGCCAATTTTTCCTTAAGCACAGGGTACGTCGTTACGCCATATAAAACAACTTTATTTGCCTGTACGTCCTCAATCCCATCCACTATGTATTGGATAGCGACATAGTCAGGAAATTTTGCCTTTTTTCCCAATTCCTTCATCGTGAGCATGTATTGGTAATAACTCTCATCCTTACGCTTTTTTCTACTCGCCATCAGCTCATGCATTTCTTTCGTATTGATTACTTCTGGAAATTCTTTTTGTACTGCCGCCTTGAGGTCTTCATACGTCTTAAACACCTTTTCCGCCTTCAACCACAGGGCTGCCGTGCTGCATAGGGATCTGCGAGCGATGATTAGTTTCTGTTGTGCGGTCCAACCAAATATCTCCGCATTATCTTCAATATCTTGCGCCCACTTGATTGAAGATTGCGATTTGTCTTCGCCACTAAATTGAGCGATACTTCCTTCAAAATTGTAAAACATGGCCGCCGCCGCTTGAGGGGCTACACCGTTATCACCACCTTTTTCCGCCATCGTTCGAAATATTCTTAAATAACGTCGTCTTAAACTCGTCTTGAACGTCTTTTGTCGTCTTCAACACCTTTTCATCAACCGCGTGCCACAAAACCACGTCGTAGTTTTATTAATGGCGCCGGCCGATCCTCGTCGTAATCGTAATGTTGTAAAAATTATGAAAGTTCGTCTTCTTCGACTCTAAACATATCCCGGACGAGCCCCCAAAAATATGTGGGATAAATGTTTAGAGTCAAACTTGTTTTTCTTCTTTAATAATATTTTATTTTAATTTAAACCGGCACAACATAAAATCTTACGACTACTCTCGCCATCTTGTCTATCCATCTCCCCATATATCTATCTATCCCTTTCTTTCCTATCCATTCATACTTTTCACTCATTCTTACGTTCCGTTTCCCACAGTTATATAAAAAAATCAATGTAAGTAGATAAGTATCCTCTATGGACACCGAAACCGCTCAATTTTAATTCAGTTTTAACTCATGGTCAGTTTTAACTCATATCCCGTTTTCGCCGGGATGCAATTTTTTATACACAAAACTTCCTCGTTTATCGAGGAAGTTTTGTGTATAAAAAATTGCATCCCGGCGAAAACGGGATATGAAATATTAAAAATAAGTTTATTAAATATGGTCGTGATTCCACAAAGCGATCTCATTACTGACGTTTCACTTTACACTTCCTGCCCATTGGTGTGCAATCTGTAGTGTGCAAATCCGTTAATCTTATTTGGCGGGGAGTCACCGCGCACGTGGCGCCACGTGGCGCTAAATCGAACTAATCTCGGGGCCATACGCGTCGGCGGACACCGCGCGTGCGCTGTCCCGATAACGCCAAGAAACGCCATTCATTCCCGCTCTTTTGTTGCAAACAATCACTTTATTTATTTATGATATTTGCTACTACACAACCTGTCGCCCTCGCAAATTTATAATACGCTGGCTTAACTCAAACTTTGTTCTCAGTTGCTACTGTTGTCTTAAATAATAATATATTATAGGTTTTCGTATAGTACGTAATTCTAGAAGTTTTCACAAACCATTTCTCTGGTTTTACTAGTGAACTTGTTTTAACTTACCTACAAGAAAATATATTTTTCACTAGCTGTGTCCGTGAATTCGTACGCGTGGTATTCGGAATAACGCGTAACTTTTTTGTTACCTGGGCTAATACCTAGGTACCTAGCTCAAAAGTTCTTGACTTGAAAATATATAAAAGTAAGTATACCGTTTTCCGTATTTACGGAAATTACGGTATTTTATGCTCCTTTGGGAGGGATAAAACACTATTGAAAAATTACCTTTCGGTCACATTATATACCTCCTATCTTGATATCCACACAGTTAATGAGAATCATTACAAGGTAAGAGATTCATTACACTTAAAATTTAACATATTTTTTTTTAATTTTTTTTTATTAAAGCGTCAAACAGTAAACCAGTAAGAGTAAACCAATAAGAGACACAGTCCTCTATCATTTTTATTTATTTGAATGACGTTTCTTGCAATAAAACTGTAACTCCATTGAGGATAATAGTGACCCCATTTTGTTTCTTTCTTATTTCTCCGCATAGAGAAATGGCTCTAGCTTCCCTTGCTATAGTTAGGTATTGAAATTGGTAATTCTGTGTCGTGTTTTCCTTACAAATTAATAGAAAATGAGATATAGTTTTTATATGTTAAGATCGGCAGACAGGCTGACGGTCCATTTGATGATAGGTGGCTGCCGTCGCCTATAATACAAGCAACGCCACAGTTGCTGCAAATGCGCTGGCGAAATAAAATAACAAATTAAATAACAAATAATTGTTTTATTTAAATATAGTTTTAAGGTATAACGATAAAATCCTTAACCCGCATTGTGCGGGACCGTCCTGTGATGCGATTTGTAATCCGATGTTATTGTCTACCTACAATAACATCAAAAAAAACCTTGAAGATGTTAGAAATGTAAGTGTTAGCGAATGGACTGTCAGGAGGAGACTTACAGAAGTCGATATACACAGTCGAAGACCAGCTAGGGGTCCTAAATTACTCCGTGGGCAACGTATTGCAAGGTTAAGATTTTCCCAAAATTGTGCGACGTGGACCGATGTAGAACGGAGCAAGGTTTTATTTTCTGATGAAGCCCGAATCTCTTTAATTGGTGAGGACCGAAGTGCTAAGAAGACGAGGAGAACGTTATGCTGAGGGTGGCAGAGCAGAGGTATGTTTTGAAGAAATTACGCCGTACGGTGAGGGCTCTCTCTGTCATGTTTTGGGCTAGCATAACTTCTAAAGATCGTACAGAGGTTATTTTCGTAGAAAATGGCTCTTTAAATGCACAACGCTACATCACGGAACTCTTACAGCGTTAGCTGTTACAGGAAATGCTGCTGTGTTTATGGACGACAATGCTCGAGCACAGCGAGCGGGCGACGTAGACGCTTACTTAAGTGAAGTCGGGATAAGCCGTTTAGATTGGCTAGCACGAAGTCCCGACCTCAATCCCATTGAGCATCTATGACTTTCTAAAACGACGTGTTACAGCTATACATCCTGCCCCACTGAACATCCGTGAGATTAAAATTGCTGTTAATTACGGCCGAATGGGACCGTATTCCCCAAGAACTCATAAAAAATCTCGACCAAAGCATGCCATCAAGAATTATTGCAGCAGTTATTTTAGTCAGAGGCCACATTCGATATTAATTTTTTATTTTATTGTTTGTAACTTTTAGGAAATAAAGGAGAAAGTCAATTGAAGTTACCTTATTTTTTTGGCAAAATGAGTAATTTCCTAAAAATCAAAATAAAAAAATTAAGGTCGACTTAATTACCAAACGAAAGTGTTTTTACATCAGTAAATAATATTTATTTTATTTTGTCGCATCAAATCCCTTTTACAACTGTTAGAACCAGTGCCGGATTAAGCCAGTGCGGGCCTGTAGCAAATTCTGTCAAGGGGCCCTTGGTTTGTTTTAGATTCTCAAGTTTAGGGTATTAAATAAAACAAAACTGTTACAAATAAACTTTTCTAGGTTTAATATGGGCAAATTTAGAGATAACACTTTCAATATCGACTTCTCTAAGCAAATCATGCTCTATATTCAACTCTATAAATCTGGCCGCTGGAAGGGTAGAAATGTGGTAGGTATCTATACCTAGCTAGTCTAAATATATCGATTACCTCTAATTAAACATTAGAACATTAACGTTAAACAGTTCGTAAAATACCTACCTAGTTATTTTTACGATTTAACGTGACGAAATCGAGTTTAAGATTTTCAAGTGGAAGTGAAGCATAGCCTAAGCGCTTCGTGACCGCGTTTAAGTCATGCAAGATATTTTACGCTCCCATCTAAATTAATATTTTTTTATTACAGTCAGACAGGCGTTGGAGCGCGGGGGCCTCAAGTTCGCGGGGCCCGTAGCATTTGCTACTCTTGCTATGTGGTTAATCCGGCACAGATTAGAACTAAAAGTACTCGAATAAATCAAAATGACCGTTTTTCTTCACTTCTGACACGCGTACTCTGTACAGGCGCATGTTTCTTAGTTTAAACAAAATTGTATATATTATGGGAATAATTAAATATGAAGAACATTGATTGGACAATAAACCATAATTTTATTATTGTGGAGTTGTGGACAACATCACAAACTATATAATTAAACTATATAGTAGTTAGCTGGTAGTTAGTAAGATCTACTAGAAAACTAGAATAGAAATCACAACATAACATTATTGGAAAATTAAAATATTACAGAACAGGAAAAATATAAAGTACTCTTCCATTCTTCCATATTAAGTAGGTAGAGCACAGAATTATAACTAAAGCAAGAGTAACCATAGACATTATTACGTTTGTGATTTGTGATTTAATGTCTATGATCCCAACATTATGAATGAGTGATTATGAGTACATATGACTGTGTTGGTTGTGTGCAAAGATAATTGTATTAGTGTATAGATGGAACAATAAAAATTGAAGATTCCTTCGATACTCGATACCCGTCTTTCTAATGGCTGCATGTCGTATGTTAAAAAGAGATAACAATAGCCGAATATGACGTCTAAAAACGCTGCTGCGCCATAAAAGAGGCAACGTCATATTTGTTTATATCATGCTGGTTAACAAGCGCGTTTAGCTTTATGTGATTTAAAATACTTAAAAATCTGAAAGTGTTATTTCATAAATCTGTTGCTTGCCAAGAATGGCTTGTACTGTTCCCGTTTGTCCAAGTAGAGTGGGTGTTTTGAAGGAGAATAATGGAAACATATCATTTCACCGGTAAGTCGCACAGCTCGCACTCATTAATTTTGGTGTTTTGTAAACAAATTTTTATAATTATTTACTAAAAATGAATCATTGTACATGCATACACAGCTCTAAGGTTGATTTATTTAAAGAAAAGCTGGTGTTTATAACTAAAATTTACAAAAACCAAAGTTAATCGGAATATTTGACATTTGTCTTGCTTTATAGTGCTGTAGTCTGATCTTGATAAGTTTATCGATATCGATAACTAATTTATTTTTAGTAGAGTGTTGACAATTTCTAGCATTCACTGCAAGTTGAAAGTAATTTTTATCAATTTATAACAGATTTCCCACCGACATCGATTTAAAAAAAAACGTGGACAAAAAATGTAAGAAAAGCCGACGATTGGAGAGCTTCGCAATATACAAGAATATGCTCGATGAACTTTGAAGATTCTTGCTTTCGCCAAGGATATCAGCGTAAAATTCTACACTCGTATGCAGTGCCGACAATATTCCTAAAATTACCACCATCGTGTAAACCAGTAAGTAATATCTATAAGTTATAAACAAGTTATGCTTCAATCTATGAAAATTATGAAAATCTTTTGAATCATTAATAACCAAAAACTATTTCTTTTCAGAAATTACCCAGAAAAGAAAACTTACTAATAAATACGTGGATACCCAAGCGTCAACATTAACTGCAAGTCTTTAAATTAAAATGTTGACGAATCACATATGAACGATATCACAGATTAAAATGAAACGATATCACAGATTATCCAATCTGTGATATCGTTTCTAAAAATAAAACTTTAAGATTATCGAGTTTTTTTTCTCTCGTAATAAAAACCTACTCCCGTTCTACCCCTTAAGGATGGATTCTAAATATTTCTACTCAAAAAATAACTATTCTTTTGAAATATTTTGGTGAAATAAATGCGAGAGGTTGCATATAACCGATTAGCAATGCGGCGAGTACGCACCCACATTTTATTTATATTGAATAACCAAACAGTACACCGAAACGCATTTAGCCATACTTTTTATCCGTCATATATTTAAAATCTATATCAACGATATCTAGTTATCAATAAAAATGCACAGCACTATTATACGCTATAACTTTAGCTTGCATTGTATAGTCAAAATGGAGACATTCACTCAACTTCGACCCGACAGATTATATATGTATGTCTCTTTCAATCTTATGACAATTTGAAGGTGTTAGAAAGAATAAAATATTGCTGCATTTTGTGATCCATCTATAGGTACAGACTAATGCAACATCTTTGGTTGTGTGTATGAATTATGAATGACATTTGTTGGTTGTCATTTGTCCTGTCACATTCACAATTCACATTCATTGTTTTTGTAATTTTTGGGTTGTTTCTTTGGGTTGTTTGTTGCGTTGTTTGGCTGAGTAAATAACACTTAAAATTTATAACTTATAATTTTATTTATTTTTCCACTTAAAAAGTTATACACTTTTTCAAAAGCAAATTAAATAAAAATGGGCGAAGAGGACGAATATGCTTGCGTTAATAAGACGAAATTAAAAATCAAGGATGATTCTGGAATTAAGAAAAAGAAGAAGAAGAAGGCTCATAAGGAAACAGAAAAGGTTATTGAAAATGAAATAAAACAACAGGTTAAGCAGATGAATGTGGACAAACGAACGAAAGCCGAAATTGCGTTTAAAAAAATGCAGGAGAAAATGGTAAGAAAGTTAAGTTTTGCAGCCTCCAGTAAAACAACATATTCTTTATAATCTACTCCATGCAATTATGTTCTACAACATAATGCAGGTTTGTAATCTAGCTGGTAGATTTCAAATACGTGTCATGATGTTCATTCACATTTCCAAAATCGCCCAAGCCATTTCAATTAAATTTTGTAAATGTCTAGTTGTTTTCAGTTTGAAAGATAGTATATAATTTATAAAGATATGTGGATGAAGTCGCGAGCCAAAGCTAGTGAACTATAATAAAACCAAGTGGTTCACTTAAAATATACAATAAACAAGTTTTAATTGTTGTTCTAGGATTATAACACTTATAAACAATTGCCTTTGATTCATAAAGAAAGATAGCAGTTCACAGAGATCATAAGACCAAAGTCTGGCTAGTAATATTTAAATTTATTAAAACACAATTTCCTTAATTTCAGCAAAAGCAAAGAATTCTTCAGAAAGCAGAAATGACTCATAAACAAAGAGTAGAGAAGTTTAACCAACACCTCGACAGCCTTACTGAACACTTTGATATACCGAAGGTATCATGGACTAAGTAAAATTACTCTATCATTATACAGTTTCAATTTATAAGAAGCATTTTGTAATTTCAAAATAATCCAAGTAAATTTTTTTATGTAAATAATTTCTTTAAACAATGGTAATAAAGGATTATATTCTATTAAAGGATTATGTTTGAAGAAATAATAAAATTGTATATAATAAGTATTTCAAATTAAACTTCTTTAATTTTCTATATTTTGTAATATTTAATTTTCTAAAAATACTATTTCATTTAAAATCCTTGATTATAACTGTCCAAGATTTCTAACTATAAATGTAGATTTATTTTAAATATAGATGTTATATTGTAGTTATCATTAAGCTTAGAAAGTATATGGGATAATAAAAACAATTAAGTATATATACTTTTGCTTTATTTAATATTAGTTCTGATTTATATATGGTAGAATTATGTTATGCCACCTTATGTGATACATTTGTCTTGATTAGTTATTCACAGTAAATTTGTTCACAAATGTAATTGTGGCTATGTGATGCAGAGTTGTTCACTGCATGATGACAAGATGATGCATGATACTCTGACAGAGTAAATATTAGTTTAACAATAATTTAGAAGACATGGCTTCTAGTTAAAATATGTGGATTAGTACTCATAAGAATTATTTTGTAGTTAGTGGTTGGACATGCAATGATAAGTACAACTGATAAATTTTAAAAGCTTTCTATATACCTAAGTGATTCTTATCCTGCTGTACTCTGAAACAATAAAAAGGAGGACGCAAATACGCCATATATAAAGTAAGGGGTACAGGATATTATATTCTGGTATTTTACTCATGCACTGAAACATACATAAATGCTGTCTTCTATAATTGTGGCTACTGCCTCCAGATCTATTGCTCAGTTTATAACTGCTTATTGCAGTATGCCCCGCTACTACTAAAAGTAATAAACAGTTGTATTATTTTACAATTACTATGAGTTTGGAATCGTTACAGCCACTTGATTCGACCACATTGTTCATTTGATCAGCCTTTTATGGGTTGCGTTTTTATTATTTTACACTTTTGGTTATATCTCCACAGTGCTTTAGCATAATAGAAATAACCTTTGATTACAGCATGTGGAGAAACTTTTTTGAGCTTGCACCTTCATAATTTATCATGAAATTTCGCCTTTGAACAGATGTATACGTAATTTTTTCTCCCAAATTATGTAAACATACCTTCCTTGTTGATCTCTCCATCAATTAGTGATCAAAATCCTTTGGGTGTTTAGAAGAAGTTAGCGGAGAAACAGACAGATTTGGACAGCGAATACAATTCATATATATAGATATATTAGATGAGTTGGATTGAATGCTACCTGGGATTTATTGATTTAATTATATCTAAATGAGTATTGCATAACTTTCAGTTTTTTGATGAGACCTAAATATGTGAATTGATTGTTGTATAAATAGATTGAATGTAGTCACATTCAAGCTCTTTGTATGAGAATCTTCATCACCATGTATACCATACAAATCCTGAACCAGTAAAGGTAGCAACCATCGGACCTGATAACGCTAAACCTGGAAAAAAGCTAAGATTAGATATTTCAAGATTACATTTCAATAAAGCTCCACCAAGAATTTATCCACAAATTAATTTATATATTTACAAGTTAGTTATTGATATGAGATTTTTTTTAAATATGACATGCTATTGTCATCCATTTTGTTAACTTGTATAGAGATATTACTATTCTAGCGACCTGCTTATTTAAAACATCTTTTATAATGCGCACTGCCAGGAATGGAACTCCCTACCTGGCGTCTGTATTTCCGAGCTCATACAAGTTTCAAAGTTGGAGTGAATAAGCATCCGAGTATAAAAAATAAAAAAAAAGGAAATGATATTTATAAGTTTCATAAATGAAAAAATATTTTTACATTATACATTCATTTATTTATTGGTTTGTTTGAACACAAAAAAGTCAATATAAAAAATTGTCAACTTATTTGAAAATATGGAATGTAAAAAATACCTTACCTACGTAAATTATTGACTCTTACTAACAATAAATATAATATTGTATTATTTATTACTAAAGTTGCACAGTTCCAAAGATACAAATTAATATTAAAATATTAAGACATAGAAAACTCGCAAATATTTGTATTGAATTTAATTTAATTTAAAAAATTACATTGCACAAACACAATAATTGTATCCTTATGAGTAAACTCAGTTCTACATAACATTCTTCTAAAATTTTATTTTAACAAAAAACTTGTGATTTTTTTTTTATGAACGGGTAAATTCATTTACGCACCATTTTAAATGGTTATTTACATATAGAAGTGATGTTATTAGTTTTCGTTATAGGGATCATTAATTTCAGCTCAATTCATCTTTTTTTTCTATGTACAAAAGCTGAATTGAGCTGAAAAAATGTAGTCCCCAGTCCTTAAAACTAGCACTTGCTGAATATAAAACATAAACTGTATATAAAATCTTAAAATCTACGTCCATTTGCTTAGGTGCTTAGTGAGATTTTGTTGTGACAAAGTTACAAATTAACATATTTAGTATTTAAAAATGAAGCATCCCTCTTGAAATAATCTCTAGGCCCAGTATTTTCCAATAATTGATAAATTGTATAATTTACCATATCGATGGCCCCAACGAATAAACGTGCAAGAGCTCTTACCCAAATTTTTTTTTTTCGTATTTTTCGTTTGCATGGCCTATTATACACCTATAATATTTTTTTTGAATATTTTAGACTTAAAATAAGGCTGTTATAGCACAGTATTCGTTTATTGTACGGGAAAAAAAATATTTACATATCACATGAATAATAAAACATGCGCTTATTGCAGATTATTTGTTTATTTGAGTTCACCAGAATAAACGTGTTAAATCAATCTGCCGCTCGTGTCTATCCTTTCCTTTGGGTAATAACTCTTGCAAGATTATTCGTGTAAAAATGCAAGCGACTTTTATCAGTAATGCCTCATTGCAGGCGGCAAAACTTTGAATATAATAATTACAGCTATTCTATTATCTTTTACTAATTTCTCTTGTTTTTTCTACTTTTGTAAAGACCCGTAACTCCTATAGAACCACTTACGAAAAAGAGAAAAATAGATCCTAATTTATGGAAAGATCGCAAAAATAAAACTCTTAAAAATTCTGGTAAAAGTTATGAAAGTGTTAGAACTAAAAAGCAAAACGTAGAAAAATCTATTGGACCACCATGCAACTGCAAACTGAAATGTTACGAAAAGATACAGCAAAATATGAGGAGTAAAATTTTTCAGAATTTTTGGGCTATCAGGGACCACGAAAGACAGTGGGATTTTATTAACCGCCATGTAAAAAAAGATAACGTCAAAAAATTACAGTTGAACGTAAAAATAATCGTACTCAAACATTAACATATCAACTACTCGATGATACTAATTCCATGATTAAAGTTTGTAAAACTATGTTTTTAAGTACCTTGTCTATTACACAGCAAGCAGTATACACAGCTATTGATAAATTGGGAGATGACAATTATTTAAAAGATTACAGAGGAACTCATAAGAATAGGCCAAGAAGAATGTCAGAAGAGACTGAGAAAAGTATAATTGACCATATAAATCTATTTGAAAAGTTGAATCACACTATACTCGTAAAGATAGCCAAAAGCAATATCTGTGTGAAACATTGAATGTCTCTAAAATGCACCGGCTATATTTAGAATGGATAGATACAAACCACCAGTACAATCAAACATGCAAAGCAACTAAACGGCAATATGAAATAATATTTAATACGAAGTTTAACCTATCCTTTCACAAATCTAAAAAAGATTTATGTGAAATATGTTCAATTTACCAAACTTCTGATGATGTTAGAAAAGAACAGTTAAAAGCTGACTATGAAAAGCACTTGAAAGAAAAACAAATGGTAAGGCAATTAAAGGAACAAGAAAAAGAAAAATTTTGTTCAGATGACAGTGTTGTAGCATGTTTTGATCTGGAAAAAGTGTTAAATATCCCCCAAAGTGAAGTAGGCATATTTCATTATAAAAGGAAGTATCCTGTATACAATTTCACGATTTATAATATCTTAGAGAAGAAAGGTTACTGCTACGTCTGGCATTGTCAGATTGCGAACAGGGGTGCGATAGAAATAGTCTTTGGTCATTTATCCAGGCACACGTTGAATTAGGAATAAAAAATATATCCTTTTATTCTGATTCATGCGCAGGGCAAAATCGTAATCGTTTCGGATTCGCCATGTTTTCTTTAGCGGCAAAGAAATACAACATAAAAATAACACATAGGTTTTTGGAGAAAGAAATACAACATAAAAATCGGAGGGCGATTCTATGCATGCTGCTATTGAGCGTTCTAAGAAAAAGCATACTATCTACACACCTGATCAAATGTATTCCTTGATAGAGAATGCCAAAGTTACCGGGCATAAGTATCAAGTAAAACAAATGACGCAAGCTGATTTCATAGATTTTAAAGAATTAATTAAAGGGAAGAATTGGTTAAAAGATATAGATGGCAATAAAATTTACTGGAGCAAAATAAAAGAAGTAGTTTTTCCTTATAATCAACCTGATACAGTTTACTTTAGATACAGTTTTGAAGACGAATTACAAGAGATGCAAGCTATTACGAGGACTAACTCAAGAAGGCGACGAGGGGAACCTATAGAAGACGCTGAAAACCTAAAACTCGCATTCACTGGAATGCTACCCATACCTCTTCCTTTATATAGAGATTTAATAAGTCTGTGTGACTCGGGAGCCATACCAAACCATTACCAGTGTTTTTACAGAAATCTAGTGCCATTAAATTCCACCTCAGTTACCAACGATAGTGACGAGGAGAATTATTAACCACTTATTAGTTTTCTGTTAGATTTTTCTTGTTTTTGTTTATATACTTGATAAGTACCTACTTCGTTCTAAATTGGATAAATAAATAGTAATTATTCTTATTAACAATATTTTTTATTGAACCTTCAACAAAAAAATATTAGCTAATTTACATTATATACCATGCACTAATAAAGTCGTATTACATAAATAATGAGTCGATCTTGTTAACACAAATATACGGGCCTTTATCTTTACAAACATGTAAAAGCAACAAAATATACAAGAATAAGTGTGTAGAAGACCAGAGCAAGGCTCAGGGAAAAAAATATATACGTGGAATAACCATGCAACATTTCACTACACTTGTTTAAGCTTCATTTATGACACGAATAAACGTGCAGTGATACAATAATGTTAACAAGTCACATATTATTCGCTAGAATAATAATTTAATACGGTTTTTCTTAAATTATGTAGTAAACCGATAATATTTTATTTATAATAAATATATGAGCTGAAAGATATTTTTTTTACCTTTAATTTGATTACACATTATATTTGTCTATTTATTATGTAATTAAAGTTATGTGATTCCAAACGTTTTTATAATCTTCCTGAAAAGTTGTCGTTTTTCGATTGCACGTTTATTCGTTGGGGCCATCGATATATTTTTATATCAAACCCATGGATTAATAGAACTCTCATGTTACAGAGAAAAGTGACGGATTCGTGAAATTTTAGAGGCCTAAATACTCTCGGGGTCCTTTAATTTACCTAAAAAATTAAGTACCTATTGGAATCATTAGAGCTATTATGAAGTTTATAGTGAATATACACACATGTGTCATTTAGTTAGTTTATCTACTATTTTATACATAATGGTATTCACTTACTGCGCCTGATAGGGACAGTAATATGTTATACTAAATTTTGCCTCCGGCTTCATCTATGAAAAATATAACCCAATTTCATCTTGAAGGCCCATCTTTAACATTGATCAAAGTATTTTTTAGAACGAATAACTAGGTCCTGTTTAATCCAAACATACTTAAGGTAAATGAAAAAAGTCTAGCTTTTCGTAGATACATTCGTAGGTCCATTTGATGGTAGGTGGCTACCGTCGCCTATAATGCTACAAGTAGCATACTACATAAATAACAAGCACATTAAGTGGTCATTTAAGTCCGTAATAGTACATACAACTAATAAATATAAAACTGCTTGTACACACTATTTGGGTGTGTACGAAGTTGTATTTTTTTTACCTATCCACATTTAAAGTGTACACATTTTTAATTTTTACTCGTGAAGCAACTGTAACCGTCTTACTACAAAAGATTAAATAAGCACTGTTTAAACACGTGCTTACGTAGACAATGTATAACTATTTAAACATTGTTAGGCGAGCGCTTAAAATGTCCTTACCACAAAACCTTGTTTAGCGCTTGTTTTTGTAGATAATGTTAAAGTACGAGAATGATATTGCATTATGGCAACCCTGGCAAACATTCATTCAGTCACTCGCCCTGAATACATGTCGTTTTCATTTTACGCAGATTTTGGTTTTCACAAACTATTATTACGGACTATAGTAATGATATAAGTAAATTATCAAATTGGAATAAGGCACAAATTACAACAAATACGTTAGATTGTTTATAAAATTTTGTTATATCAAAAAACATTGCGCTTAATGGAACGTAACTGACATGGCCGTAATTGTCAAATGTCAAGTTGGATTTGTTATTCTTATTTTCATATTCTTATTTTCATAAATTCCAATTATTATTATTAACATGGATAAAAAACGTGAGCGCGGCGTTGCGTCATCGTAATATTCGAATGGATTAATTCGCTCGCGATGTATCCTATCTCGAAAATTAGGTATACTTATAAATAATCCTAATCAATTAAATTTAAAATATCCATAGTCATTTCAAAAATCAAAAGAAATCTTTAATATTACGCAAAACGATTACAAATTTGACAACACGTCCAAGGAGAAGCCGCTAACTAGATAGACACTCGTTAATCAAGCATCTGACGGTATTTAAATTTAAATAATGCTCAAGCATTGTCTAACCCTAAACAATTCCTAGACACTCTTTTGTAGTAAAGTTTTATTTAACCACGTGTACATAGCCTGTTTAAAGTGTGTTTAATGTTTTTGTAGTAAGACGGTTATTGTGTATTGTAAACATACACCGTAAAATAAATGTATAATAATAATTGGAATTTATGAAAATAAGAATATTTCGTATGAAAATAAGAATACGAAAATAAGAATAACAAATCCAACTTGACATTTGACAATTATGCCCGTGTGTTACGTTCCATTAAGCGCAATGTTTTTTGATATAACAAAATTTTATAAACAATCTAACGTATTTGTTGTAATTTATGCCTTATTTAAATTTGATAATTTACTTATATCATTACTATAGTCCGTAATAATAGCTTGTGAAAACCAAAATCTGCGTAAAATGAAAACGACATGTATTCAGGGCGAGTGACTGAATGAATGTTTGCCAGGGTTGCCATAATGCAATATCATTCTCGTACTTTAACACTATCTACAAAAACAAGCGCTAAACAAGGTTTTGTGGTAGGGACATTTTAAACGCTCGCTAAACAATTTTTAAATAATTATACATTGTCTGAATAAGCACGTGTTTAAACAATGCTTATTTATTTTTTTGTAGTAAGACGGACACTGTTTAGTTGAAGTTTACCTCAATACACTTAATGCGATTCTATAAGAGTCAAAATGGTTTTAAGTACCTACTAATTAATTAAAATATTAATTGAATCACTACTTCAAGGCACAAAATATGCAGTCAATCCTTAAATACTGTCACTGGCACATAAAATTTAACAAAAGTTTCGGCTTTACTTATAACTTCGCCATTGACTGTTTCAATTAATTAAATTTCAATAAGGAGTTTATTATGGATATTCTAACTCCTCTAAAATTTAAATTATGTATTAAAAGGTTTATTGTGATACTGTACGTGTCTCCGCATGTAATTAAGAGAAATTTATTAAATGTTACGAAAATTTTATTACCTACACAATCTTGATACGATTGGTGTAAATGTCTTATGGATTGTGGAATTAATTGTAGAACATTCTGTTCAGATTTCAACAATCAAAGCAAAAAAGAAGAGATATGTAAAAAATAATAATTCGCCAAGACCAAGAAGTATCTGCTAACTTGGACTAAGAGCCTACATAAAGAATTATATCTACTTACACCATGAGCTTTTATAGATATTCAGAACATTGAAGCAACATTCTATTGACCCATTCACAAAGTACATTCATCCACATTACTATAATGTTTTGGATATCGTAAAACACTCCCAGTTACTTTGGTTTGAGGGTGACATGATAATATCACAGTCTAACCATACTTACGTCATACAGTCGGGCAACACTCAATGTTCGAGCCTGCAAACTGAAGCGAGTTCGCCGAACGTTGCTGCTCTACACAAGTACATTCGTTGCCTGACTGTATTACGTAGTATGGTTAGACTGTGATAATATATTCTAATAGTAATTTGCTCTGGTACTAATTGCTCAAAATAAACCAAGCCTGGTGTAAGCACTATTTAACAGGAGAAACGGTGCTTTAAAATTTGTAACATATATATCATTAAAATTTGTAACCCCAATAGGCATGATGACAATATAGAATAAATTATATTAGAGAAATATGTAAGTTGAAAATTTTCTAAAAAAAATATCTAGTTTTAATATAAACATTTCACTAAAATATAAACTGAAACACCGATCAGAGCGAAAGACTGACACGCTTTCGTAAATAATCACTATGTCCCTTGAATTGCGTAAACTTCTAATGTTCCTGAGTTAAGAAAGCGTGACGCCACAACAGACGCCATTGCTATTCTGGCATTCTGGCGTTCTGGCGCCAAGTTTAAATTGCATTATTTAAAACATCAATTTTTCCTTCAAACCCTCTATTTTTTTTAGAAATGAAATTTATTTTTAGATAATGCGTAGAACACAGTAGAGTAGTTCTTCAAAAATCAGTCATCATACGTATTGTTAATGGCAACTTCCGAATCATTTCAAATAACATTACTGATATCAATATGCTATATACGCATTTTATAAAAACAGGATCTTAATGACTTATTGAAATGAAATATACTAAGGACAGTATTTAAGGGACTAACAAAGTTTACAATGGACACTATAATATCAGATCACTTATTTTACTTACTACCGGTTCACATTGTTTTTTATTTTCTATTTATGGTGTCATGGAAGTATCTCAATTGATAATAATTACGAAAAAATTAGCTGAGGTGGTCAATCGAAGCATAAGATGTTATCGCAAATGTAAAATCATATTTTAAATGATGATTTTACATTTGATAAATGATGATTTTAATATGATCCCTTTGGAATGGTCTCATCCCATTTTTCGTAATTATTATCCATTGAAATCGACTAAAGTGGCCAATTGAACAATAATCATGTCATGTGTTAAATATAAAATCATCCTCCTCTAAATGAATTGAGATTTAGAAGTACTTCCATAGAATGATGCGAAGCTACCTTCATAAATGTTTCAAGGTCTTTTATCTTAAGACAGCAATAACATTATGACAGCTGATACTAGTGTCGCATAGCTAACGCTGAAATAAACTGCGGCGTTGCTTCGCCAGAACGAGTAACTGAAAGTGAACACCTTAACGTAGTTCTCTTTTGTGGACCAGGGGTCGCTGCCATCGTCGAAATGCATCGGACACTGATCCCTCTCTCTTTCGTATTCCTCCATTTCTACGGCGACCGCAGCACCCTCTGTATAGTTCCATGACGTTACGTCCTGTTTTAGGTCGCAATACGGGCCAAGCGCCTGCGACATCAGTACTCTAAAAATACAAGAATTTATCTTAGAGTAGTCGTACCCAATGCGGGTTTATAAATGAGTGATAGTTTTGTTGTTTTCCAATGGGAAGAAATGCTAAGACTCCTCAGACTATTGGAGCTTCTCCCACCCAAAAATGGTCTAAGGTTATACCGCCATAATTTATTGTATGCAAAAGGTTGAGAACTGGATCAGATAACTTCCCAAACGTAAGATTGCAAGTCTTGGCTTCTAATAAAACTAAGGAGTGCACGCTTAATAGAAACGTTTAACAGTTGTTCAGGATAGTGCAGAATAGAGAAATTCAAGATAAAGAGAACCTTTATTGATTAGATATAAATATGAAAAAGAAGAAATTGTAATTCCCCAATTATCTTTATTATTACCTATTTTTTTATAACTCATAGCAGCGTTAGCCTACAATAGTTATCGTTAGCCTGTCTGGGAGCAAAAAATTGTGTGTGTCAGCTCCGACGCAGGACTAGAGTTTACTCCTTAAGTACGATTGTCTTTGACTATGCAATAGGAAAAGAGGGTATATAAACGCGTCATCTATTATACTACAATAGAATTAGGTGAAGCGGCGGCGGATTTGAGTAGAAGTGCTTAGAAGAACATTTCGCTTTTTAGTTAACGCTTGTATTAATTTTACTCATTAAATTTCCACAACGGGGGTCTTACATGAAAATCTATTTTTAAGTAGTAAACTGCAAACACATCACATAATCTGTTTTATTTTGGCATGAGTATGATAATAAAATAAGTAAGGAATTCTAAATAACTTTTTAAACAGTGACTGAATTGGTGTAAGAAAAAATAACTATATTAAAAATTATCACCTATTAAGATCAGCCCGTTGATACACCCAGCATCTGTACTTAGAGAAGGGATCCAATTCGTCATATGTAATCAAATATGACTTGAGATTTTCCTTCCAATAGCCGATGCACTTCATCCTGTAATCTGGATCACTATAAATGTCTACTGGTCTGCCTAGATAGTCGACAGAAAGACAGTAGTTCTCTTTTATCTGTATAGTCTTCTGATCTGTATCGCACACCGAGAAATCGCTAATGTTGAGTTTGCAATAAAGATTCGGTCGAGGACTCAACGTGACACCTCCTAGAATTCTGGTCTCAAATTTCACTTCTCCCCTTTGTGTGAAATTGAATTTTCCAGCAACAGGACATCGGATCGGAGATGGATTCTTCTTGAGATAAAGATCGTATCGCCACTGATTCTTATTCGGAAACTGAACCCATGAGCACACAGTGTGGAAATTGCTTTGTATCATCGCTAAACCTTTGCGATATCTGCAACGAGACGACATCAAAATAAATTTGATTCAAGCGTGAACACAAATGTCTAATTTACTAATTTACACAACAAAGAGTCTTCCAAGTTCTGTAGCAAGATGGCTACATCGTACATTTTAATATTCCATACAAAGTGTAACATGGACGACAACATAAAAAAAAATCCATTTAAAAAAAATAATTTCTTTAATATTTATTTACTTGCTGTGAATTTCCTATGAAAAGTAAAATAAAAACAAATTTATTAATTGTAGTCCAGTTTTAATTTAGGTAAGAGTTAATTCTATTTAAAAGTAACTAACAACTTTATAAATAAACTATAAAATTGAGGACGTAACTTCAGAAAGGAGAACCCTGTTTCACATACAAGCCTGGACCATGACTTTACTCTGTACAGGTCTGGAAAATGGCTCTCAATTGAAAACATTAGATTGTCCGAGCCAAATCTTCGCGAAAACCGGCAATGGCCAAGTCTTGTATGTAGAAAAAAATCGTACAATAGGTGTACATTTTAAGTTATGTCAAAATGTTGAGATTTATGCATTGTTTTATAAAAAAATTAATAAGCACCTCAAAATAAATAAATTCTTTTCAATTTACTTTTAACTCAAAAATAAAATAAATTTGCTGAATGAATTACTAAAAAATTCTAATATTGAAAGAAATTTATAAAAAATTTAATAAGCACTTCAAAATAAATATATTCTTTTCAATTTACTTTTAACTCAAAAATAAAATAAATTTGCTGAATGAATTACTAAAAAATTCTAATTGTTTAGCTTCTACACAGCACTGGGTTTTAATAAAACTTCTTCTTTCGTAAGACAAGATAAGATATATTTTTAAAAGTATAGATAATACCTACCAAATGTCGCCGCCAACTTTGTTACCTAGCATTTATTTCAGATAGCGACATCTAGTTACAACTTAGTTACATAAAAATATATTACATATAGAAATTACATATGGAAGGGCCATTTCTATACATGCCGCCCACCATGAACGGACTGTTCATTGGAACCGCCCACCATGACACAATCAATCAACAAATAAGCTCATGAAGTAAAACAATGATTACCTCCTAAGGCCTAGACTATCATTGACTATCATTGAACTTAAGCTACTTAAACTAAGGTTTTACAAAATTTGGAGATTTTTAATGACTGCCTTTTGTGTGAACACCTGCAATGATTAAATTGAACAAATGACAATCTCACATCAAAATTCAAATCAGACTGCCTTTAGCGCTCACCGACGCTGTTGCTCGAGATATATGTGGTTGCTCTTTTTTAAACCTGTATCACCCATTTGACTTGCTTCACTCAGTGGACTGTATTTTATTTTAATGTCATATAGTCAAGAGGGATCAGACACCAACAGTCTTAGATTTGAGATTTTAATTGATTTTATACCTCTTGATTTTTATTTGATCTTTTCTTTTGATTGTCCCTTGATCGAACGTGCTACCAAAACTGTTTTGCAAGAACATTATTATCTTCTATATCTTCAACATACCTATTCACGATTGCACTACACAGAGGTGATTCAGGCGTCTCAGTAGTTGAAATACAGCCAGATAGAATCCAACCAAACTTCGTATTTTGTGCCAATAGTGACACTTCGGGAGGACCCTTAAGTACTTCTCCTTCCACAACATGACTATATATCTCCACACCCAGTATCATATCTATTTTATTCGGCTTATCACACTTCGGATCTGCTAACTTTAATTCAGTTAAACCCGGCCATATATCCATAGAAACGTTGTTCGGCGGAAGAAATCTGGTTAATCTTCTTAAAACGTGAGCTTCTACTTGTATTGCAAAATTGGGATTATGAATAGATTTTAATTCTATAGAAACCACATACTTAGAGGTGGATGTATTTCCTTCTACACCAGATATTAATGTATTTTTGCGAACCTTTTTCAGACCGAGCGCTTGAACCGTGGCTTCTGACACAAAGGAAGCTTCCGAACCCTGGTCTAACAAACATCTTAAGAAAAAATCACCTCTTTGAGTTTTTACTTGGGTTACAGCTGTAGGCAATAACCTGCGATTAGAAATCTCAGCGACGCAGGCCGAAACAATATTCTCATTGGTCTTATCTTGCGCTTTGGTTGTTGTGGAAACTAAGGACTCATTTAAAACTGATAAACCCTCATTATTAATGGAATTTGACTCGGAGACTTTGGGAGAGTGAAGTAACGAATGATGTTTTCGTTTACATATTCTACATCTACTAGACCGACGACACATATAAGCGATATGGTTCTTACCTAAACAATTGAAACACAGCCTACTGGTTTGGACAAAGTTATGACGGTTTTTATAATCATTTTCTATAAACATTTTACAGTTGATTAGCTTATGCTCACCTTTACAGAATGGACAAATAATACAAGAGACTGATTGAATTGCGTTAACATTTTTAATATCTGAGTCATCAGTACTAACACTATGAATATTTATCCCTTTCTGATACTTAGACTTAACTTCCAAAAATTCTAAAGACTTGAACTTATGTTCCAAAAATACTTTGAAACTATCAAGGGTGGGTAAATCATCACCCGATTCACGTGATTTAGATTCCCATTGTTTTCGTGATTCGGGGTCTAATTTTTGACACATAAGAAAGATTATAATTAAATCCCAACTCTCCGTTGACACTCCTAAGTTATTCAATGCTTGCAAACTATCACATATTGTATCAAGTAACTCCTTGATACCACTGGACGACTCAGACTGTAATAACTTATGACCAAGTAGCCGTTTAAATATATTATTAGATAAATATCTCTTATTATTGTATCGATCTTGTAATTTTTTCCAGCAACTGGCGTAACTACTGCTACTAATGGGTATGTGACGAACAAGTCTTTCCGCCTCACCAGTCAACTGGCCTTTAAGATAGTGCAATTTCTGAACGTCGTCAAGGGTGGTATTATTGTGAATAAGTGACACATATAAGTCTCTAAACGTAACCCATTCAGTGTAGTTTCCGGAAAAAATGGGTATAGATATCTTAGGTAACTTAAATGAAGCATAATGAGGATTACCATTGCTACATACTTCAGATAAGGAAACAGTTTGTTTAACATTTCTTGATAAATCACACAAAGTTTGCTTCAATTCTGTTTTATAACTAAAATAAATATCTTCAGTAAGATCATACAAATGGTTTTTATAATACGTGGATTTTCTCATTTCATCATCTGCAACCTCTGTTACAATCTCACGGTGGGTTTCATTAAACAGAACCCACTGAGACTCCAAAGCTTCTAACCGCGTTTCAATATAACTCGTTGTAATACGGTCTTTTGGTGACTTTTTAAAATTAACTAATCCTCTATTTATATTCTCATTAAGATCTACTTGTAATTTATTTAAAGTTTCCATGATATAAAATTTATACTAATAAATTAAATAAAATCATCAACTTAACATTAACTCACTTAATTACTTGACTTAACACAGAAATAATATTTTCAATTATCTATTTTGACTTAAATTATATTGACTAAAACTAATACTTCAAGTAATAAAGTCCCAACTGTGATAAATTTGTTTACAATCGAAAACACTGATGTAAATTATAAGTCCAGTTAAACATTAAAAGTTTTCTAAGTGTTTGGCACAATAATTAAAATCGGGCATGGATTCCCCGTCGTTACACTTTTTTGAAAACTATTCTAAGTTCTGAAATTAACTTGAAATTTTTATACACAAGTCCATGCACTACTCTTTAAATTTTTCTAAGTCAAATTTCTTTCTAAATTCTTCAAAGTTAAAATTACGCTTAATTCAAGGTTCACTTTTGCTTGAAATTTATTTTATAATATTGAAAGTACTCACAACACAATCCCGGATCACAACACTCACAACTCTCGCCAATTCCGAAAGATTCCGAAATTGTCGCTGCTGACGTCACTGCTGTTCCTTGTAAACTTCATTCGTCTCTTCACTTTCTGGCTGGATCTTATGCCTTCGCTTACGACACCATCGGCAGCAACCCACCACCGTGTCGGTGTTTTTACAAAAATGCTGTGCTGCTAGTTCAATCTCCAATCTCGTCCGACTCGGAGGACCATGTTTAGCTTCTACACAGCACTGGGTTTTAATAAAACTTCTTCTTTCGTAAGACAAGATAAGATATATTTTTAAAAGTATAGATAATACCTACCAAATGTCGCCGCCAACTTTGTTACCTAGCATTTATTTCAGATAGCGACATCTAGTTACAACTTAGTTACATAAAAATATATTACATATAGAAATTACATATGGAAGGGCCATTTCTATACACTAATATTGAAAGAAATTAGTACAATTAATGGTCAAAACATAAATCAAAAACATAAACATAACAGAAATCATCAACATTTTGAATGTAATTTCCCCATAGGTTGAGACACCCAAAGAGCTTCATTCATTTTTGTCATTCACATTCCTTGTAGGACAAAAGTTTTTCTTTAAAAGAAGCACATTGCACTTACCTAATGACGTTATGATGTTGTGGTACAAAATCAAAACATACATAATCCTTTTGACAACCATCTACGGTTAGACGAGCCATCATTACTCTGCTGTCTCTTTGTTCTCTAACAAAAAAATAATAACACCGAATTCATAAAAAAGTCTTACCACCATTACATAACTAAAATACATTGTGTATTAAGTTAGAGAATTAATTTCTGCAACCATGCCTTCCAAACACTTGATGAAATCGATTTAATTGTATTATCTTAATTCTTAACATGTTAGCGTTATTAAAATAGTTGATCAGTGGTAGTCCGCTAGTCCGCCTAACGTGTCGGATTATAGACTATTGCTATTTTAGGTGCAGAGGGCATAATTGCTATTTTATGCCCTCTGTAGTTTAAAACTTTACAAAAACGATTACCTTGTGTTCCGACAATAACATATAAATGTTAAGATTCTACAAGTATATACATGTATGATAAAGTATAAACATGATATGTATAAACATGTCGTGTTAATTAATGATTACATATGTAGTTACACCCAGTTCAAACACGAATCAACAAAGATGCCAAAAACAAATAACATTAATAATGTCGATATAATATTATTAATATATGTTTTTAAAGACGAGCAATTACTCTTATTGTTTCAAACTACTTCTAATTCTTTTTTAATCTCTGTTTTCCTTACATCAAAGTAATAATTAAAAGAAAAAATAGCAAAAATAAATGGATTACCAAAGGAATTAAAAAGTCATGTTTAAAAAAAAGATGTATGTATTTGTCACGCAAAATTTTAAAAACAAATAATCACTCGCAGAGACAATACAAAAAGTATATTAAAATATTAAGAAAATGTATACATACATCACAAAGGATTCAAAACCAAAAATATATTAATAATAATGATAATAAATGTAAGGCAGCTTGGCAAGTAATAAACAAGAACATAAAACCTAAGCCAGCTTCTAACCAAATTGACTTAATTCAGTTCAATAATGTTAATTATGAGAATCCTGACACCATGTGCGAAATATTCAATAATTATTTTATTGATATAATTAATGATAATAGAAAACATAGTACAGAATACACCACAGATGTAAACAATTGTGGCAATTCTATATTTCTTGCCCCTACAGATAGCTTTGAAATATTTAATATTATCAGATCCCTTAAAAATACTAATTCTGTAGGTTATGACGAGATTAACACCAAACTAATAAAGATATGTGCTCAGCAGCTATCCGAGCCTCTAAGTTATATCATTAATTTATCTTTTGAACAGGGTATATTTCCATCGGCCCTGAAAAAATCAATAGTAAAACCATTGTTTAAAAAGGGAGACCGAAAGGAAGTTTGTAACTATCGCCCTGTGACACTGATTCCAATAATCTCAAAAATCTTTGAAAAAGCAATGCTTAAACGTCTTAATGGTTTCGTCGAAAAAAATAACATATTAAGCCCAGATCAGTTTGGTTTTCGTAAAAATAGCTCCACCACTCTGGCATGTTTCAACCTAATCAAAACAATAACTCAGGGATTAAATGACAAAAAAAGTGTTGCTGCCCTGTTTCTCGATATGTCCAAAGCATTTGATTTTGTCGATCATAAAATTTTAGAATATAAACTAGAACGGTGTGGCATAAGAGGAATTACATTTAAATGGCTTAAATCATATTTATCAAATAGATATCAATGTACAGAAGTTTCAAAAATAGTACATAAGTGTAAATCTGCAGTAGGTGTTAAGATAACAAGGAGATCTAGCTTCAGAATAAATGTATCGGGAGTCCCTCAAGGCAGTATACTTGGGCCATTTTTGTTTTTAATATATATAAACGACCTTCCCAATATAACACATCATAGCACATTTCTGTACGCTGATGACACTACAATTGTATTAAAAAACAAGGATAAAAACCAACAAAAGTTGGAAATCATTTCATTACTAACAAATTTAACAGAATGGTTAGATAAAAATAACCTTCATCTAAATATTGATAAAAGTAAGATAATGCAGTTCGTAACTTATAAAACTAAATTTACACCTCTTCAAGTTATAGACAAAGGTAAAATTATTGAAGAAGTAGAAAGTATAAAATATTTAGGCGTAATGCTAGATAAACATTGTAATTGGAAATCTCATGTCGGTCTGGTCTGTGATAAAGTAGACAGATTTGTTTATGCACTACGTCGGTTAAGATTGACTGTGTCTATTGAGGCAGCAATCACTGCTTATCATGGCTACGTTTCTTCGATTTTGACATACGGTTTATTGGTATGGGGTAACTCTGTCGAAATAATAAGAGCTTTTAGGGCCCAAAAAAAATGCATCAGAGCAATATGTGGCGTGGGCTTTATGGAGAGTTGTGTGCCACTATTTAAAAAGTTACATATACTTCCCTTACCTTGCTTGTATATAAAGACGTTGTGTATATTTGTTAGAAAATATCCGAACTGTTTTGTCGAAAATAACGAAATAGGAACCAAAATAACTAGACAAGGAAATTTATTGCAAAGACCTAAATGTAGATTAGAACTATTTAATAGAAATGTTTATGTTATGGCAATTAAAACATACAATAAACTACCTAATAATATAAAAGAATTGCCGGATCCTAAATTTACAAGAACATTAACAAAATGGTTATTAGATTGTTGTTATTATGATGTTAAAGAATTTTATAATAAGAAACATTAATTCCTTTTTTATATTAATATAGTTTATAAACAATTAACCACAAATATTTGCATGCCCTTGGCGGGTAGAACATACTTTGTACTGTAACTGCTGTATACAAATTAAAATCCTCTAAACATGTGTTCGCGCAAATAAAGATTTATTTTATTTTATTTTTTATTTATTATTTATACTTCTACACTTACTGTGTAAAGTGTACTTTTTCTCTTAAGTTTTTTTTTCTATTTCGTGTTATCACAAAAACAGAGACCAAATCGTTTTATAAAACTATTTAAAATTATTAATAAGAGTTAAAATACCTGCAAACATAAATGGTTCTTCTATATCTACCCTCATCCGGATAATAAGTTTCGATTATGTGAGTTTCATTAATGAACACATCGGCGTCAATATTAGCAGTGTTTATCCAATCCCCGGTAAAATTTTGTGGCAATCTACAACCAGGTTCTACCACCTCTGCCTGAAAAAATATTCACCTCATACAATATAAGTATGCTTCAGAAGAATCAAAACTAAGTCACTTTTATCTAATAATAATAATAATATAGAAAGCAATTCAGTCATGAATTGGGCATCCATCATGAATGGCACCAATGGCAATTGGTGGAGTAAGATCCCCTTACACAAGAATACAGTGAAATAACATCATGCATGTTGCTGTATTTTGTAAGTGAGTCATGTACGAATCTCCACTCCAGTCCGTATGCATGTGTATAGGATATTTCATAATTAAGACCTTATTTTTTAAGAAAACACATTTTAAGAAAATACATATATATTCTTTCTTTCTTTAATTTCGGCTTCGGTGGAGTCAACCTAGCGAATATATGTAACAACATGTCTCCACTATGACCATCTCCACTTGAATAAGATTTAATGCCCGGGCTTCACCCAGGCGTTAAGTCTTATTTATGTTCTTTATGATTTTTGTATAACAAACATATTCGTAAATACTCAGAACAAATTAAAAATATGATGATAATATTAATTTCTTTAAATAATAGGTAAAAATGTCGAACTTGGATTATGTATTGGAAATTTGTAATCAATCTTCAACTCGAGTATGATATATCAATTTGTTGATAAAAAAAAATTAAAATTATAGCTATTTCCACTCAGAAACATACCTTCACTGGAGTCACTCGGTACCTCTCGGGTGATTTTTCCACTGTTTTCAATGGACTACACTCGGGTGTGATTGAAGCACCAATATAAAGATCGTCATCTCTGTTCTTAAGGAAACAGCGATACCTCTCATCTTTACGAGATTCTTTTGTGTTTGCTACAGCAAAAAAGTGATTCTTGTCCACAAACCAGTGTCCTGGAACAATAGTAAAAAAACATTATTTTTTACAAATTTTTTTTACAATAGCAAGGCACACTGCCTTCAAATTAACAACTGGAAAACACCACTATTAACTAACAATGTGTCGGTTGTTATTGTTATTATTGAGTAAGGGATCTAAACCATCCTATATCCTCATTTTATCTGTTACCGTCTTAGTATCTTGAAAATATCTATTGAACCACTAAATTGTAAAACTTCGATACTATGTTCGAATGCAGACACTCCAAATCTTTATTGCCCCTTATTATTTTACATTATTTAATTAATTAATAAAATCGTAAAGACTAAGTTTTACATTGCACCACAACACCACTAACAAGGTTTGTCTATGGGAACATGAGTCTCTCAATTTAATTTTAAATCATTATGTATAAGATTATTTATGCATGACAGAATAGTTTAGAGCAGCAATACTCAAAGTATGCTCCCTAGCCGAAAAGCCTTTGTAGGGACTCCACGAATATAGCGGTCATAATTAAAAAAAACTAAAAGAGTACTACAAAGTTGCAGAAGGAAAAAAAATCTATTAAATATTCAAACATAAAGTTAAAAAATTACCTAAAAATTTAGTAATGGACTGCAGATTTAATATTTAAGCTAGGAACTGTTAATAGTTAAACACTAACCGACTACTTATTTTTAATAAAGAATACACATAAACCAGTTTTGATTATTCTAGGACGCCATCAAATATTTTGCTTTCCTGAAGAGTTCCATCACCAAAAAGTTTGAGGACCACTGGTTTACAGCCAATACATTATTAGAGATCATATTATGTTTCAAGTTGATGAGCAAGTGTTTCAAAAAGAAACCTGCTTGATTGAGACAAGTTGTTAATTTACCTGAAGATTCAGCTCAAGTGCCCACATTAAGATTAATTCATTAATGCTCACACTCATTTTGCTCACTTCAATTGTGAACAATCTGAGGCCTACTACATATTTCTACAAAAATATTCCAAAGAAAAAAATTCTCATATCAAATTGGTCCTTTTAGTTTTAACATTGTTATTAAGTATAGACAATAGGAAGAGCCATTAGCCACTTCACCTATCCCTTCCTAACCCGTATCCTTAATCCTGCTAAGGATTTTCAGCACCTATGTCGTTGCTTGTGTTAATAGCCACCTCCAACAAGTGAACAGTCAGCCTGTTTGATGACTTTCACAAAAAAAAAAGAAATTAAAAAAAAGTGTACCAACCTAAACAGCTAAATTCGACAACACCATCAAAAGTGCCCGACATTCCTTTGCATTGTCTATAAGTTATGTTGAACTTTTGGTTTGTGATCAAAAACTGAGTGCCAGCTGTTTGACAGGATTTAATCTGTGCATCTGGATGATCACATTCCCCAGTAAACCTATATCGGTTTTGATATGCAAATTGCCAGACACCCTCTAGCGATGATCTGCAGTTCACCTGAAATGGATCGAATTCATCATTTACAAAAAATAAAAGTAAAATAAAAATTTATACTCCATTTAAGAAGACATCCACTGCTGGACATATACCTTCCTCATAAGTTTCCTGTATGACCAGTTAGAAGCAACCTAGATCCAGTGTGAAATCCACAGGTCTAGTTATAATTATTTCTAATTCACACATTAATTAAAAAACTACTAGCTAATATTTATAGTGTTTCATAGGTTAATGGGAGGTAATTTGACTTAGGAAATAAATAACATTCCTTCTAACTTCAACACATTGTAAATGTATAAAATGGTTTAATAGACCCGGTAAAAAGCCTAAAGATTTTTTCAGAAAAAAAATGGATCAATATTATTTCCCTATGAAGGTTTAGTATGCATTATATGAATATTTATGTTAATTAATATGTCTAGGTATACGCTCGTTTTTAGCCGCTGTTCTTACCAAAATGTGTGTTAATATTATCACTTTTGTATCTTCTTCTATATGTTATTCATAAAGTATAGATGCCAATTATTTACAAAGTTTTCATGTCTTTCTGTGCACGTAAGGCTTCATTTTTCATAACTGTATGAAAAATGACTGAATATTTAAGAAATTGTTCACATATCTAAGAGTTTTAAAAATAATTTAAAACTCATGTTTTGATAATTAATAATAAATCTCCGATGGGCAAAATATTGATGGAGACATTAATTTTGTTAAATTCTAATAGTTTTAAGTCAACAATGTAATGTTTTATCGGTGAAAAAAAATCTTTTCAAGCTGTACCGTTTTTATTTATTAAAATATTCCTTCGTTCAATACGAGTATATCCTATACTATAATATTTTATATGAAACCAACTTAATATTATTTACTTGGAAATAGGTACTATAACAACAAAATATAACTTGAGACAATCAAGTTCCTTCAACGTCAAGGAACGTTCCTGCCTTTCAAGAATTTACTCTTTAAAGAAAGTCATGTCGATGTAAGATACAAATTTCTGCATTCAATTTAGCTTTTTAAACCCGGAACTTCCTATCGTTAACTTACATGTATCAAAGAAACGAGCATAAGTGGCATCACTCTCTGAAAACTGCACACAATATCGTCTAGACGCATTCATAGTAAACAGCATACTGGGAACTTACAAATATGAATAGGCCGCCAGATACACGATCTACTAATACTAGTAAGTTTGGTAGTTTTCATGTGCTTACTCAACCCATCCACGTAAACCCTAATAACAGCTATACACAATTAAGCCTATTGTCCAATCAGTATATGATTGGCTTGATCACACACATTTTCCCTATATGATAGGTGTCATTTTGCATGACAGGTATGGCTGTCATGCAAAATGTCGTCCATACATTATTAACTGGCTTGATCATGCTGGTTGGATTGATTGAGTATAGTCTTGATTGAGTATAGCTGCCATTAGATTTAGTAAGTCGACTAAACAATGGTAACTCTTTGTGTTTACACTGGCAAACCCAAAGACATACGTTAAGGCAAGGTAAGCCACTGAATATTCATCATGAGATTAATTCCAATGTAATAGGACAAAATAGCAGATTTATAAGACAAACTTTGTATTTAAGTGGCAGGGCACACAGCGTTTGGCAGTCATTTGGACAGTCCTTCTGAAGCATTAACCACCCTCTTACAGAAATTACCACTGTGAAATAACAGCATGTGTGCTGTTGTGTTTCGGTGAGTGAGGAAGGGAAGCCAGAGCCCATCTCCCCATCCCTTCCTAATCCCCTATCCTTCTATGGTATACAGCACATGTGGCATTGCTTGTTATAGGCGACAGTAGCCACCTATAATCAAGTGGACCGATAGCTTGTCTGTCAACCTTAACATAAAAAAGGGATATTATGGCTCATGCGGTTTTCGACATATTCGGAATAAAGCAGAAACTGGATTAGACAGATCTTGTTCGGACAGAGTACAGTTGGATATAGATATATAATAATACTAGATGAAAACCCGGCTTCGCTCGGGTGTAATGCGACTCATAATATGTACACATGTAGGTACAAAATGTAGGTAGATATTTCTGTAGTTATCGGTTCTCAAGGAATATTAAAGGCAATGCGGGATAGATTTTGCTCAATGTTTGCGGCAAGACGTTTCGTTTTACACAGTCACATGAGTCACAGGTCACAGTTCTTTGTAATGGACACTGTTTTTAAAATGAATGGTGCGACGACGTAATGAGTGACGTATTTTTTAAAATGAAACGGAACGTTTATTAACCACTCAAGATGTCACAGGTGTCAGTGAGTGACGTTTCGCTAGAGTGGCCAATATGGCGACTGCGATTTGTCTATCAGCACCATTAGAATTTAACAAAATACTTGACAATCAGAATTTTGCGGATATATGTTGTCGACTCGAAATCTTAATTTTTTTATGTTTTATTATTCAGGTAAGGTTTCAGTCGAGTCTATCGTACCCCTTGACGAAATTATTAATATAGATAAAAATAGGCTGACACCACATTTGAATGTCTTTTTTTTGAGTAATAATCTTTTACCATGGATCAACTCAGGTGAGGTTATTTTTAGAGATGTAAAAACTTTAATTATAATTTATTGCTTTATAATTAAACTTAAAATAAAGTTAATAAATCATTAAAAAATTGTTTACAGCTGTTGACTGTTGAGAATGGAAGGGTTTTAATTATAATACAAGAATAAAGACATATCCATCATTGCTTCTATTAATCAATTGATTAAATAAGAAGCAACAATTAAGACTGGAAGATAAAAAGCACAGAAGTTTTTCAACAAGAAAAGCGGTGCATAAATGCAAAACTTCAAAATAATTATAATATAGACAAAATAGTATGTAACTGAAGTCTTAAACCAGTACGCTCCGCGCATGAGCTGTCAAAAACTTTGACAGACGCGGGTATAGTTCGTGCGGGGTCTCAAAACAGAGGTTTAGTAGATATATAAAATGTGTATGTATAGATAGAAAAAACTTCTTTTTGATTATGTGTACTTTTCTGTCTGAACACGATTCAGTCTAATCCAATTTCTGCCTCATCCCGAATCTTGATTATGTGTACTTTTCTGTCTGAACACGATTCAGTCTAATCCAATTTCTGCCTCATCCCGAATCAGCCGAACACCGCGTAAACCGATATAATTTCATTAGTAAACCAAAATAAATCTAGCAAGAAACTTACCGGTACATAATTTTCAGAAAAGAGGGTTATAAGTTGTTGTTGAGGGTTGAGACCCTGACAAACTCTTTCAACTGTTGGATCCTCGTTGGGTTTTATATCCACACATGAGGTTTCAGTTTTCTCCAAAACATTAACTGTACGTACGATCAACTTCACGCAATAATAACAATTGGTATAACGGAATACCATTGTATAGTTTACGTGATAGTCTGCTTTTATATTGACACAAACGCCTCTGAAAAACAATTATTCGCTTACTATATAAGTTGGGTTGTCAGATACGTTATAAATAACGGCAATTTGTTGTTTTACCTGCCAGTCATATCGCTCGCATTTATATCGGTTATTGTTTGCTTTCCATTTTCAAAAGAGAACCAAGTATTTCGTAGAACTACCGGAATTGTACATTCGCCAGAAATAGACGAAACTGCAAATAACCAAAAATCATATTGGGCGTTACCTTCCAATTGATGTATAATGTGTAAATACAAATTGTTTACTCACTTCCAACGAATAAAGTTATCAGTACAGACAGAAATATAAACTTAGTAAACATTTTTACTAAGAATTAATAAATTAATTTAAACAAAATCATCAAATAAAAACAAACACAAGCCATGCCAGAGTGAGTATAGTATCCAATATCCTCTTTCTTGGGTCTTGGAGTAATAGTGTTCTGTGCCAACAATATCCACCCATTAGAGATGGGTCTAAAATTAATAAGCTGCTAAATTAACGCTGCTAATTTTTTTTAGTATCAACACCTGTTAAATAAATTCTGAGATAGTTGTTAAATATGGTAATATCTGAGATAGTCACCAGTCACAACTCTTACGAACACAGATAAAAATAATGGCAGCAGAGCAGTGTACAGGTATTCTGCGCGGTGACACGGACGGATATATATTTTCTCCCTTTATCCCACTACTGCAGGCCGCAGCCAGGACGACGAAACAAAGGAAAGGAAAGGACGGGATGACAATGATGTTCGTTCCGTCTCTCTCTATTGAATTGTTTTCAACTTAGCAACTGCAAACTGTTAATTTTCTGTTCAGTCAGTGGTCAGTGTTCACTGTTCAGTCAGTCAGACAGATTGTTATTTAGTCGAGTTGATTTAACTAACTGCTACTAACTGTTGAATTTGGAAATGTTATATTTAATTAGTGTTAAATAAAGACTGATCTTCATTACTAGATAACTAACACGTAAATATACATAATTTACGTGTGTGTTATCTATGTCTAGGTAGTATTAAGTATACCTATTAGATAATGAGTGTTGTGAGTGACATTTTAATTGTATCGCTGTTTGTGTGGTGTTAGCTAAAATGGATATTCGACGGCAAAAAAAAAGTGAAATATGGAACTTTTTTACGGATAACAATACCGTAAAAAAATTGGAATGTGTAATTTGTGTAAAAAAACTATTTCATACGAGAGCTCAGTTTAAAAAAAAATATGATTACAAAAAAAAGCTATAAAAAAAGAAATCGATGTAAATAAATTGATTCTCATTTTACTTGTAAATACGCCAACAGAAAAAGTTGACAAACCTAATGAGAATTAATTATGTAACAATCTGTCTGTGATAAATTTAACAGTTGCTAAAAATAACTGCTAATTTTAAGTTTTAATTATTATTAGCATTAGCATTTAGCAGTATTATTAATTTTTAAAGTTTAAGCCCATCTCTACCACCCATATAGCTATAGCCATATAGCATAGTTAGTATCTTCTATCCTTCTATCTATGTAAGAGAGTACTATATTCTCTGCTATGTAGTTTGTGGCAATTTGGTGGCAATACTGCCATGCCAACTGCCAATGCCTACAAATTATAGAAGTGCAACTAAATTACTCTCTTCAGGCAGTGCTAACAGAGTACTACAGTATAAGAGTATACCATGGAATTTGTAAGGAACTCAGATAAAATAAGAATTAAATTAAAGATAGAAGCCCTGTGGAAGACAGAGTGAAGCCGATAAAATTACGCCTCGCCTTTTATACATGGTTCGTATACGATTCGTACAAACTACGTCTCGCATTAACTAACATCCGCTGACAGCGACAGCTGACAGCAGCTAACAATAAAATAAAGAAGAACCCCCGTATCACCCCGTATTGGGATATGAATTTACAAGCCAAATGGGGTAACAAAAGGGTTTTTACAGCTTGGGCCCATAACTAGTTATGTTGGAGTCTGCATCACGGAGCATAAACTCTATGATTTTAGACAATCCGTTGTTATGACAAAATTTCCCTAACAAGCTTGTCTCTTCTAGTGTCATTCATATATTGTGGACATTATTGTATAACAATAATAAATAATAAACCTAAGTTCTCGCATATGTTTTATGAGTATACCTATTAACGCATCAGCTATGTAACAGGGTCATTTGCTTGATCACAATACCCCTTGCGCAATGGCAACATACTGCGCGTAACCGGCGCAACGTGTTCAAACCCATAGATAAGTATGTGTATATTAGGTTCAAACCTATGCGTGATCAGACAAGGAAGCAATTACTCTTCGGGGATCTCTTTCTCTTTTCACAGAGCATACGCGTTTCTAGCTGGCTCACCTCCTCTAAGTATGGAACATCGGATTTAAAATATGTATAAGCTCTATGGTTGGAACATCGGATTTAAAATAATACACATTTAGGTCGCGTCACGTAAAAAGAACGCTATAAGTAAGTGGAGGAGGTGTGTTTGCGTATGGATGCATTCGCGCACGAAAGTACTAGGCCTATTATTTTTTGAACTAGCCTTTCGTATATTGGTCATTGGTAGGTACATTGAAAAATATATTAGATAGAATATATCTTTAAATAGAATTAAAAATATTTTTGATACCGTGTAGAATGTTTAATCTAATTTAAAAAAATTAAAGTAAGTGAAACTCCCTCCATTAAGTCATTGTGGGTGACGTGAAAACAAGATGAGTACGCGGTGTTGGTGCTAGAGGTGGTCATTTCATCGTCGCTGTCGTCACTTGAGCTATTATCATCATTTGAGCCAGAATCATCATCCCCTACGCGAATAATAAATGTTTCTGTCAACATGTCGACCTCATGACCTCTTTCACAATAATCGGCCTCTATTTCCTTTACCTTGGTGCATAATTTCCCCCATTTTGTTGCTCCCATTAAATTTACTTTTTCATTAACCAGGTCAGTTATGCGTGTAAGATTCCAACTTACATTATTGCTGGCAACATATTTCTTTATTTGGGACCAGGTCATTTCTATGGGATTTAGGTCCGGGTCATAGGAGGACAAATGAAGTACAGAATGGCCTGCTTCGTTTAATAAAGCATTGATACTAAACTTCTTAAATTGCTCTTTGTATTTTTTATTAAGTTGTACAACACCGGCTTTAGCATGGATTCTTCAAATTCAATTCCTTTTTGACGGAGCCAGGTTTGCATGGCTGCTTTCTTTGTATTGGACGTTGATGTAGCAACGAATTGCTTGTTGTGGTACGATGCATTGTCGACTACCACGACTGAATTAGGCGGTAAATTCGGCATCAGTTTAGTACGGAGCCACCGCTCGCAATTCTCCCAATTCAAGTTGTTGTAGTAGTCACCACTTTTTGTACCGACTTTGAATGTCAGCAAAGCATTCGGCACAAAATATGCTTCACCACCCGCTTGCACTATGACCAAGCGAGTACCTTTAGATAGAGGTTTTTTAATGCCTTTCGTGGGACCGTGTCTAAGAATGGTGAGATGCATGGGAACTGTCGACGTATGATTCATCAGATCCTTGGAATTTTAAGTCATCCTGTAACTTCCTTCGCAACTTGCTTATGGTAGGCAATTCTTTTTTGGTGACGTGGAAATTATGGATGATTCTTTTTATAACACCCTGGTAAAAGCTGTCAATGTCTATTATTGGTTTTTATTTGATCAGAAGACAGTAAGAAATGAATCTTTTGAACCCTTTACATTTCATTTCACTGTAGACTCGAAACATTTTATTGCCTCTGCGATCCGTTTCATGCATTGTTTTAAATTATCAACTACATTATTATCAGCCTCTCTCTTCATAAAACAATATAGGTACGTCATAAATATTTTTTCTCATATTTCTATGTGAAACCATTTCGTAATTAAAAACTTTTGTACGTAATGGTATTTTGAGAATGAACGCAACATGGACATAGCCCGGAAGCAAACGTCGACTGACGAACCAATAGCGCACCGACAAGCATGCGGCGCGTGACCCGCGCCACACCTCATCTCATACCGCCAAATAGTCCGATAAATCACCTAATGCGCATTTTGACCGGCAACTTTCTTTTTGCGTGACGCGACTTATAACTGTTAAAGTATTGAACTTAAATACTGGCCGATTTAAAAAGTATTGATATTTTAAAATATAGAAAAACAAGATGTGGTTTTTGACATAATAAATGTAAAAAGATTTGAAGAAAGTGTGCTTTAGCTTTTTGAGTTGAAAAAAAGATGAAATTTTAATGGAATAAAAGGTGTGTGCATCATCGCTACGATCCCGTCTTGTCACGTGACGCAGGGTTGTAGTGTGTGCATGTTGTGATTGTTAAAGATAAAAGCACCCCCCCTAGGTGGGCCATGACCTTGTCGTGGTGGGAGGGCTTACCCTTGGCAATCCGGGCGGTTGCAGGGGTCGGTGCTTTTTTCCTCACCGGCCTTTGCTCGACCGATCGGATTGGTTTTGGGGCTCCGAGCGGGCTCCGTTAAACGGAGCTCGTGGCGGAGCCCAATAGAAGTGCCTTTTTTTTTCAAACCTGGCATTGGTTGGCAGATAATGGCCATCTTCAAGATGAGCCGAATTGCCATTTAAAAAAAAAAAGAAAGATAAAAGCAGGCGGTATGCAGTTTATTTTGTTCTGTGAACCTAACTTCTAGTTTGTGTCATGGAAGTATTATATACTTATTACTTCCATGGTTTGTGTTTATATGGTGTTTATATCCAAAGATAATATAATCTAATCACTACTTATATCTTTCGTTCTGTGGATCTGTGCTTGCTTGCAAAGAGTATATTAAATTAATCACTACCTTGCTTGGTAATGGTTAACCTTGATTTGAATAAAAATAAAAACATATTTATTTATTATTTGTTTTGATTTATACATCTTGCATGAAGTGTAGTATTATAGTATATTGTTTATTATTCCTCATTAGTAACACGAGGAAAACAAACTAATAATTTGAAGGTGGGACATGTGTAACAATAGTTATTTTTTTGGGAATACACTAATATAATTCAACCTTTTTCTTTATATTATACATGAGGTGTTTTGTACGGTGTCAAAAATAACTCATTTCACGATAAGTTACCGTATCAGCCTTTTTATATTGCTCTTGTAACTAAATACATTCATATGTATATAAGAGATTTCCAAAATTTTAGGTAACTATGGGTCGCCGCAAATCTAAAAGAAAGCCACCGGCAAAACGTAAGGCGATAGAACCTTTGGATCAACAATTCAATTGCCCATTTTGCAATCACGAAAAATCTTGCGAAGTGAAAATGTAAGTAAGATTTCTTCCTATTTTCAGAATGAAATCACATTTAGCATAAACATCGATGGTCAAATCATATAAGCATTATAAAATATTCAAATATTGTCGTCCTTGTTCCACTCTGACATGCAAAATTTCTATCTACAAGCTCTATTATACAAGCGCTACTGGCCTGGAGGGTTTTCTTTACTGGTTGTATTTTCATAACATTCGAGAACCTAACCTAACCTACTTTTTAATAAAAACTAGTGTTCTGGTATAAAAGTAATATTTATCCAAGTAGGCAACCTCCAAAATTTTCAATAAACTGTCTCCAAATAATAATGTATACTTTTTACTTCGCTTGGATTTTCACATAATATTTGACCCACCTAACCTAATCTACTGTAAAAAAAGAGTGTTTTCTGGTATAAAATAATATTTATCCATGTAGGCAACCTCTAGTAGTGAAAGCAGGTGTTACGTTTATGATTTTTCCATCAAAAATTACATTGCAAAAAAAATCTGAAAAGCTGTGCACAATTTAAACACCACATTTAATTTAAACTATTCATCATAGCTATTCACAAAATAATCGAGACCACAAAACTCATTATCACCCTTCATTTGTCTATTTATATGCGAGTTTTATAAGTCATATTTTTTTATTGTGTTCTCATTCATGTATTATATCTGAAAACTTTATTATAAGAAAATTATATATTTGCAGGGACCGAGCCAGAAATACAGCCAGAATACAGTGCAGAGTATGTTTAGAAGATTTTCAAACGACAACAAATGTTTTATCTGAACCAATTGATGTTTATAACGATTGGGTGGATGCTTGTGAAAGTGCTAACTGATACTACGTTATTTTTAAGTTTTAATGTGTACTCTACTGTATTTATTGTTTTTATTAAATCATAATGAATTCTTACAATCAAATTAGGAGAGAATGAAAATTATGTAGTGCGAGAGCTGTGTTTGAGTGTATTTCCAAATTATATTCATTTGTGGTCTTAGCTTATTCTTCAAAGTTATCAATCTATTTTCACTTGCCTTTATGGAGGCCAGGGTCATGCTGCAGGACCAAATTACCATGATTATTATGATTGAGTAGACCTAATTAGCGTGATTATTTGGGAATTTTTTGGACACTCTTCAGATAAATCAATTTGGAATCTGCAACAGTTGTGTTGACATGGGGCTTGAAGGTGTGTTCTAGTATCTTCAGGAGCATAATATGCCAAATTTACAAGGTGGCCCATGTTCATACTAGCTGGTAAGTCTAGAAATGATTACAGAGTCGAGTAAATAAGGCATGGTGTACCGAAAATTTAAAACTATAATTTTATACTCTTTTTATTACAAAATGCAAAACTGATTTAATACCCCCTATATTATTTTTTATCAAAAACACAACATCTATTTCTTCAACAACTTATCAAACGCTTGATTGTTATTAAACTATAAAGTGAGTAAGGTGAATCAACTTTCAACCTTACCAATAAATTACTATTCCGGCAGAAAGAACAACAGAAAGTTTTCCATCTGTAATGCCAGTGTGGATCAAGGCTTAGACCTTGTATCTTATACTTATTTTGAGATTTGTTCATAAACCTCCCGAGAGTTCTAGTACATTTTTTTTGAAGTTTATATGGGCTGAATCATTTAGGATTATTTTGTTATTGACTTTATGACTATAGGAGAATCAAAGGTAAATGAACCTTTGTGTATCTAATTGGCACGGCTTAGGCTCATAAAACTCACTTTCCCGAAATGTGCACTTTTTCTAAAGGTACATTGTTTAGAAGGATCACTTTCTCGGAAGGTTCAAAAAATGCACTTCCCAATTGGAACACTTTCTCAAATAGAGCACATTATCTCAGAAGTTGCACTTTCCCAAAAAAAAAGAAAAAGGTGCACATTTCGGGAAAGTGAGTTTTATGAGCCTCATTGGCACGAACTATAGGACCGCAATATGACTTATTATTGGATAATTAAATTGTTTAAAAAATTATGTCAAGAATATAAAATTTGAAAATAATGTAATGACTACATTTTAATAGTAAGTATGTACTTATCTCAATAAAACACTATTCAATATTCCACAGTAATTTTATTTTCAACAGTAACTCGATATTTCCACAATTTGTTGCACTATCTGCGTTTAATAAAGTTTACACCAAGCACTTAACCAGTTGGCTTAATACTCGGTGAAAGTTAATAATAAAGATCTATACTATGATTAAAGTTTATAATAAAGATCAAAACACTACTGATCTAGTAAATTAGCTATAAGCATAGCAATTTTGTAATTTCTTTACTCTTTACACAAATGCAGTGATTATAAAAAAAAACACTAAGTACATAAATATTTTTTCCACATTTTCAATGAATGGAATGTATTAAAGCTAAGGCAATAAATTAAGAAATCTATTAAAAATTGGAAGTTTCTCTATCAGTAACTACACATCAGATTTTTTCTAATCTACCTTTCATGGAAAAGAATACACCATTAAAGAGTTTTGGTCAGCTGTTTGTTGGGTATACAAATAATACTAAACTAATTACTTACATCACATATGTTAAGGTTTTAATGCAAGTCACTTATAGCAAATTTTTTTAAGTATTGTACTCAACAATAATATACAGAAACCAAGTCAATGTAAGCTTTATTGGTGTCTAAGGTGCATTTTCGACTATATAACAACAGTATATATGCTTACCTACATATTTTTAATACTATAACTTTATATAATCATTGAAATTGACAACATTATTTCCTTAAGCTACACATAATACACGATTAAATGCTATTAACAAAAATAGGTCAGCATGAAGCCGCATCACATTTCAACAAATTGAAATAAATAAAAATCACTCCAAAAAATATAATACATTCTGTATTGAGCTATTGACTATAATAAAGCTACATGTAACACAACTTACAAACCCCTGGGATTTCTATAACCATGTCAAGGCATAAAATTCAATTTTCAACCGTAAATTATATATAACAAGAAAGCAATCTATTTACATCAACATTTCCTTAGATTTTTTAATAATATGACTGACATGGTTACCGATTCGCATACCACTTGCTCACTGTGCACAAGCTGTGTAAAAGTTATTAACGTGTCATAATAGCTCAGAATTAGGTTAACAGAATTAGATTTGCAACATTCAATACAAAACAGGATGAAGTGAAAAATCCAAAAATCGATCTGGCCCACGAAAATTACTCAAGGAATTTAACATTTTTTTAAATAGAATTCAGAATTACTTCTCAAACGTCTGTCTTATACCGCACTTAAAATTTCTTTAGTTGGTAACCCATAATAAACCACCCTTGACTTGACTTTGTCAAAGCCTACGATAAAAATAAATAAATATGCATAACTGTAGAAATTTAGCAAAAATCTATTAAGTAAAAAAAAAAAACAGATTCTTTCCTATGGAGGGGCATCTACAGAATAATTGTTACAAACCAACAACTTTGTGAATTATTTGATCTAACTTAGAAATTTTCTTACTCATTAGAAATTTTGGCTGCTTGAATTTTACATTCAACAAACTCACAATATCCTTTTTTATATAGGCAATAAAGTTTTTGACTCATACTATCACATTAAATTAATATGTTAAATATATGTGTATACAATCATTGTAACAGTGAAGCGTAATAACATATTGCTGCATAATATTTTATTAAGGTTAACAGTTAAACATTGAGATTACATTCATAAATTCATAAAAATTGAGATTAAAATTTCCCCATGTCTATGAAAGAATCGTATTGAAGATCAGAGCTATCGCAAACGGCGTTGTCATCGTCTAAAAGCGGTGTTATGTTTGGTAGAGGTTTTAAATGAGAACTTGTGTTATCAGAACTATCACTTTCACTGTCAATATATTCGTACAGTAGAGGCCGTCTGATGATTGGTGTGGCGAGATTTGATGACGATTCTACATTAATGAGGTCGTAGGAATTTGAAAGCAAAGCGTCTTCGCATTCGTGAACTGTTTCGATGTGAGATAAGCTGAGATATTCCGTGAAATGACCAGAGTCCATAGTTTCTGTAACATCATCAATGGTCAGAATAATATTTTCACTTTTAATGTTTGTATCGTCGACGACTTTTGACATTGTATTAGCTGTTGTATAAAACAATGAATCAATGTCATCAATGGGCAGTGTTACATTATCATCGAGAGTATTACCACTAACAGTATCCTCAGTGACTTTTGACGTTTTATTCGCTGCTATGTTAAGTGAAAAGGTTACATCATCATCGTGCAGTGTTACGTTAAGACTGTTCGTTTCGGTGATGACTTCTGATATTGAATTAAATTTTATGTTTAGAGATGAAGTGATAGGCACTGATATATTTTCGCTTTGAATATTGCCATCCAGGATGACATTTCCCATTGAATTCACTGACATGTCAAATGATGATGATGATGCATCATTGGACAGTGTTATGATTTCGCTTTTAACGTCAGCACTGACTACTTTTGATATTGATTTTATTGCTGCATCATGTGAAGAATCAACTTCATTAACTGGTAGTGTTAAATTTTCACTAACACTAAAATTTTCTTCAACATGTCTTTCATCTTCTGTCTTGTTAATGGTAACACCACTCATTTCTTCCAGGACTTCTGACATAGAATTCACTAAATCATTTCCACATATCGCTTTATCTGTTCTTTCGTTTTGTGAATTTCCATCTTTGGGAAGAGACGTTGAATTCTCTTCAGACAAGTATCCATCTGCGTTAAGAGTGTTGTCATCTTTATCCTGATGGGTATGTTCAAATTCGTCCACACATTTGGTCGAATCGTCGCTGCTGTCCGTCGCATTTAACTCGGTTCTATCTAATAGTGTTGTGTCGTACGTGGACATGTCATCTTCGAAGACAATCTCAACACTCCTAATTCGCATGAGGGGCATTTTCACGTGCGACACTTCGTTGCCCTTGGCGGTTGTGGTCAATTTGCGGCTAGAATTCAATGGTTCCGAGCAACACTCACTTACCTCGTCATAGTCTATTTCGTAGCTCCTGAGGTCTGAAGGGCAGGGGGTGCACTCTGTGTGTTTGAATGTAGTGTGTTTTGGTGAATTGAGTGTGGTATGCGCATCTAATCCCTAAGGTTGCAATGACTATTGTATAGTGGTTCCCAGATCGAGGGCTCCCTCCTCCTGCATCTTCGTGAGGAATTTGAACACACGGTTCTCCTCCTCGGTCTGCTTCACCATATCGACCAAAGCGAGCAGTTTCTTGATACCAATAAATATCCTGTAAGCAACGTAACCATGCTTTATTAAGGCGATAGTCAAGTTTCATTACCTCAGGAATATGATGAAAATTCAGTCCACTGATTCTAGCAGAAGCGACTGACTCCTTTGGTAATTATATTATAATACCTACAATTGCTACACAATTACTCCCTTTGCATATGTAGCCAAACATTGAATAAAGTAAAGCCATGGAGACAACGCAAATAATATAAACAAACCCAACACATGCTGAGTTTTACAAAATTTATATATCTTTGTGCTTTTTCCTCACACGTAAAAAAGTCAGACGCGGCCGGCGCTCTCTGTTTCATGGTACAAGTAAACAATCTTGAAATACTTGGTCACTTATGATGATTTCTTATGAATGTTCTTATGAACCTATTTACTACGAGTAGAATATGTGTTAATCATTTGTTTTATTTAAAAAAATGTATAAACCCCTGAAATTTTGTTTACATTCTTTCCAAAGTCTCGATGGTCTTGCTTTGCTCAATTGTTTTATTTAATTTATAAACAACTAGCTGTTGCACGCGACTTCGTCCGCGACTGTAAAACGGATAATTTTGTATGGAGGGGGGAGGGTAAAGCGCGGAGATGGGAGAAGGTGAAATTTTTTTAAAATCGATCCGGTAGTTTTTGAGTTTATTCAATTCAAACATACATACATACAATTTTTTTCTCTTTATAATATTAGTATAGAAGTCTATACTATTAGTATAGTATATTTTTAATACAGTTGCTCAAAAAGTGGCGTATTGCAGGGACGTATAGCGTTCGGAAAGTGGGCTATTACACACTCGTGCTTTTTTTTTACCTTTCCCGCACTCGTGCGTTCTCTTTCCCAACTGTCAAAATAATATCTATTAAAAAGAAAAACCAACCATGAAGTTTTTACTAAAAAGTTTTTATGATTCATGCAAATACGTATATTTCTAAAAAGAAGCTACGAATTTGTTTCAATATCAGATTTAATGATTTGATTTAATGAGTTAGGTTAGGTTTCATTTCATTTCATCTCATTAAATTTCATTTTCATTTCAAATCAACAAAAAAATTCTACTGAAGACTTGGCTGTATGGGCACATAGTTTCCTTTGCCTACCGGAATGCGTGAAGAAAAAAAATGTCTCTGCTTATATTGTACGGTTGGCGCCATTTTCCAGAAATTCTCTTTGCGAGTTTAGTTGTTTGTTTTATTAAATCGCTTCATTTTTTCGCAACTGTATTAAAAATAGTCGTTCAGTACACGTGCGGAACCGTCATTGCAACTTGTTCCGACTGTCAACCCTCGCCTTCGGCTCGGGTAGACATTTGTCGGAACTCTTTGCAATGACAGCCTTTCCGCACTTGTAATGAAATATACTATTACCACATAATTTTAAAAAGAAGAAAAAAACTCTGGAGTTGCTTGTTGTAGATTCAAATGAAACCCACTAAATTTATAGAATATATGTATACATACAAATATACATACACACACACAAATATATATGTATGTGTGTGTGTGTGTATGAGGTACAAATGGCTACGTACTTAGCTCCACGAAGGTCGTGTTGTATCTTGGCGAGATCGCGACTGGTAAAGGCATCACTCTCCTCTAGTACTGCAAGCACATGCTCCGGTTGCGACAGATTGGGTACGTGCAGCACGCCCGTAAAGGCGGACAGCACCTCCATGTCCTCCAGCACTTGCCTGCAGGACAACATATCACTTTATTCCATGAATTCCACATGAATTACGAGCAAATGGCCCTTAAGCATACATATTAGAAATAAATAAACCAGCAAATAAACCAAAACTGTAGTGTACCTCCGGCTACTAGTACAGAGAATGAGCAGCTTCCTGCCCTTGGGCGGCTGCTTCTTGAGCAGCACGAGCAATGCCTGCAGAGTGAGGTTGGAGTAGCGAGGCCCGATGGATCCGTAGTCCAGCAGTCGTTCGATGTTGTCTACCAGAATGCACGATAGGCTTGATCGGTATGCGTCGTCAAAGTACTGTAAAATGTAAACACAACCAAGTTATGAGCCAACCAGTCGAATGCTAGGTGATTCCCGTGGAATTTTGGAAGTAGGTAACTTTGATTTTTTTTTCTATCGTGATAATTAGAAAGTATCGTGTTTTTGAGATGCAGTTTGTGTTATCAATTATAATTATATATTTTATAATTTCTTTTTAAAATTTAAAAATAAAAATTATAAAAACAAAGAATTTCTTTGTATTTGCTTATTTATCTCATAAATATAAGTGCAATTTTTACATACTTTATGCGATTTTTGCTTTAGTAAAAATGTTTTTTTTTTCTTTTATGTAAAATTTAATTATAATTAACTTGAAATTTTTCTCTAAAATTTATATTTACTGAGATATATGTATATGAGAAAAATTTTGTATTTTTTTTCAAAATTTTTCACATTTTGTTTAATAAAAAAGCCTAATAGAAAAGTTCGCTAGGCCAATGTCCCGTTACCAGGTCGTTAGCCATAAACCAAATCAATATCAAATTCTCACTAAATGGAATTGTTTTTAGAGCACTGTAAAGTATTCTGAATACTTAGTTTTTACATAATAAGACATAAAATTTGGATAATAAAAAAGTAAGTCAAAACAGTATTTAACAGTATATTAATCAGAAAATAAATTTCAAAAAATATATTTATAGAAATGGCAGGAAACTTTCAAAAAAATTAAAAAATTGTGAATAACTGCAGTCCATGATTTTTCTATATGTGATAAAGCGTGAATAGAGCAAACATCAGCTTCAGTTTGATGGAATGTTTTTGGGACATCCTGTCATTAAATTTTAATAGTTGACACAATAAACAAATAATGAAATAGAAAAACAACTACCTTTCTGATCTGGAGACATTTAGCTGTCTCTGTAAATCCGATCATGTCTTCCGGAGAGCACACCTTGACAAATGGGAAGTCCGACAGTTTGGCAAGTTGTGCTGCCAAGGCGGTCTTGCCGCTGTTAGGAGGACCCTCAAGCAGTACTGACACTAAACCTGTTCATATAACAACTTGGTTACAGTGGTACAACTGATCATCCCTCTGATACAATAGCATGTGGTGGCATTGCTAATCTATACTAATATTATAAAGCTGAAGAGTATGTTTGTTTGTTTGAACGCGCTAATCTCAGGAACTATACTGGTTCGAATTGAAAAATTCTTTTTGTTTTGAATAGTCCATTTATCGAGGAAGGCTATAGGCTATATAACATCACGCTACGATAAATAGTATTATATGTAAGCAGTGTCCAATACAGCGCGCCCCATGCGCACGCCGCCGCCGTATGGGCCGAAGCGAAGCGTAGCCGTGTTCAGCTAGTAAAACAATAAAGTTTATTCTGGACTTAATCTTTACAGTCATTAAATGGACTACGACAGTAGTAAACATAATTAAATTAACTACTTTAAAAATAAACTGTTTCAAATCTTACAATTAGTATTGAATAATGTATTTTTTAGTTTTAATACCTTTCGGAATAAAATTTGAGGATAATACTTTTAAAGTATCTAATCTGATAACTTCAAACGAGCAATTTTTGTACATAAATTTATTTCGTATATTTCTAAAACAGCTCTAACGATTTGGATGAAATTTTGTATGTAGACAATGTTTTACTTTTTAAGTCTACCTATAATAGTTGTATATCTTGTGAAAACGCAATTTTACAAAAAAAAAGTTTTTATAACTATTTATCAAAGGACCATCTGGCAAATAGTACTTGTATTGTTGCCAATGGATGATAATCAACAGTTTCCTCAAAATTTTGTGAGATGGCGCCATATGAATATGAATATGTTCTTCTTACATCCAATAATAATCGAGCGCATTATAACTTTTCTTTCAATAACGTCCATAATACTAATGTGCGACATGTGAGTGAGTGTCGGTCAGCCTTCTAAACAATAGCAGAGACAACATAAGGTGTGCATTATACTATGTTTAAAACATACATATACGTAATAAATTACATCAGAAAACACACCAAAGTATATCGATTTAATTATATAATTAGAGTTACAATTCCAAATACTCATAACTTTGCAAAAATTATAAGTGTTAGAAGTTGTAACCACAATTACATAATTAAATGGTGTTTTCTGTAGTAATTTACTGTCATGTAGTATATACGTACCGCTAGCCTCCGTGGCGCGTGCCTGCTGTATATAGAGTTGACCATCCTCTAGCAGCGAGGAGACAGGTGTTCCCCAGTTCGTAATGCCACGGGCCAGGAAATGTTCCAACGCTTCCGCCGCCGTTCCGAAAGCCTATCGCACACAGAGAGAACACCTTTAAGTCAAGTTTTTACCAGGGCACAATTTGTCCGGCGACAAATAACAAGGCAAATTGTCCTGCAAAGTCATAGAGACGCAAATATCCGGCGATGTGTCTCTGTGACCCGTCCGTCCCCTTAGTGAAATGCCGCCTAAGTCTAATCTATACATAAGGCGAAACCAAAAATAGCAACAGGATTACTACCCTATTTGGAGAATTATTTTTAAAATATTGGCTCATATTTTGTGTAAGTCCTCTCAATTGCATCCGTTCGAAGTTGGGGGCGCAACTGTCTAGTTTTAATATATAAAAAATCACGTGTCACGATGTTCGTTCACGCAAATCTCTGCAACCGTAAAATCGATTCAATGAAATTTTGTAAATGTGTATGGTTGGTACCAGCTTTGAAAGATAAAATTTATAGACACGCGAACGAAGTAGTGGCTATTTTTCAAAAATTATAAAATAATAAATATCAAAGTTGTGAGTTATTGGTTAAAGAAAAAAGGTGTAAGTATAGACGGTAGAGTACAGAAAAATAAAGTGGGTAAAGCTCGTTATGAAATGCTTACCGGCTTGATATCATTTTCGAGTGCGTGCAAGAAGTCAGTCCTTTCTACCATGAGCTTCTCCATGGCTTCCGGATCGACTTCCACCTTGCTGGAGGCCTTGATCAGGCGATTCATAGCGGTTGACTGAGCTGCTCGCACTAGACCCTCTAACTCCGCACCAGAGAAGTTCTTCGTGAGGGCTGCTAGCTCCTGAAAAAAAAAAAAAATTACATTTAACTATGCCGTTATACTTTCTCGAGAACAAATGTCTTTCTCATGTAAGCAATGTTAATTGGTTTTCTAGATGAGGCAAGACATAATATGGTTTAACTAATTAAGTTAAATTCAAGTGTAGGAATAATTGGTCCAAAATTTCAAATACATATATAAAATATTGACTTCCTAACACTTTACATAAATAAAAACAACCTTAATAAGAGCGAAGCAAGGTTTTTAATAAGTTTTTCGAAAGCGATAGTGAAAATTGTAGCTAAACATTTGAAAAGCGATATAATCTCCGCAAAATTGCTAATGCACAGGAAACCTATGTCATAAGATCCATGTGACGTCATCAGCAACTAAAATATCGCCGGCCAATGTTACTAACGGTACTGAGTGTGGTTACGTAATTACGTCACTAAAATGGCGGACAGTCGCATTAGCAGTTTACGGCGTACCTTGTACTTTTAGTTTCAGTATACTATAATTATTATGATTTTGAGTATGCAGTACATTTTCTAATTTGCATGCGATTATTGGAGGTAATGCGTATTTCTTTAAAGCTTTTTCAACTTCTCTTTAATTCTTATTGAACTACACGCTGAAGTGAGATTATTTCTAAGGCGGTTTTTAAAATTGACATACTGTGGTAATATACATAAAAAAAAGAATAATTTTTATACTGTTTTCATTCTGTTTTATCAATGGATAATTGCTTCAATAATATTAAATGTAAAAAGAAGCCTTTTCACGTTTATTTTGGAAGGTTACTTTTTACTTTATTTCATTTTAAGAACATAATGGCGCGTATTCTTGTAACAATGGAAAATGCATATTATATAGTTCACTTATAACGTTTGTTTAGTGCTGTCGTTCAAATATCGAAGGATTCTACTGGTTATTCAAACTATTGGACCTTGTTATCGACATCAGGGGCCATCTTCTTGTAGTCCTTCATTCGCTTCGTGTGAATGTCGAGAATCTGCACGCGGCCTTTCTCATCCGGCAGGCCGATTTCCATCTGCACCTCGAGACGTCCTGGCCGCATTAAGGCCTCGTCGATCATGTCTTTTCTGTTAGTCATTCCGATCACCAGGATGTTGTTCAGCTGATCCACGCCTGCATAACATACAAATGCCATCTGTATCACCCCATATTATTAAATATATATTACGTCCCACAGCTTGGCTCGGTCTCCCCTCGAAGTAAAGATCAATAATCACACAGATTTCCCTAACATGTTTTTCTTCACCATTTAAATTAGAAAATAGTTTTAATTTTTCAAAACATTTTGTTACTTTCGTTCTGGGGAATTAAAAATTTAAATATTGATAAATATATTTTGGTATAAACGCAACATACTACCTAAGTTTATTTTACTTATTTCAAAAATAAATCTATAAACGATACCGCTATTATCACAAACACGTAATATAATCAGGGCCTAGAAGGCCCCAATTATATTTAACAGTAAAAGAATATAAAAAAATAAACAGATCCATTGTGCAAATAGCAGTTGAAAAATATTTAATATTCAATTTAGAGTAGAAAGAGCTCAAAATCTAGAGTAGAAGAGCATGATTGTGAGATGAAAAAAATGTGCCCAGAATAAGATGTTTTCAGCCCTTTAACCTGGTAGGTTTTAATAACTAACTTGTCTTTTAAATAATCTTAATGAACAAATTACCGTCAATCTTTGATAGAAGCTGATTGACGACAGTATCGTGGACACCCGTATTTCCTCCTACTGATCCTCTCGCTTTGCAAATAGCATCGATTTCATCGAATATAATTATGTGAAGACCACTGTTCGGTCCGCACTGCAAAAGAGAAACATTATAGATTTACTACGAAGTGTGTAACATTGTAAAAACTTTGAATAAACATTCGTCACAAGCTGACCCTCTTCTCTTCCTCCTCGGCGTCTGCGAACAATCGTCGAACATTGGCCTCGCTCTCGCCAACATATTTGTCCAAGATTTGGGGACCGTTTACGATCTTCGGCTCGCGAGCATTTAACATTTTACCGATTTGTCGAGCCATCAAAGTTTTACCGGTACCCGGAGGCCCAAAGAGCAATATACCTTTTACGTGTTTACAGCCTGAAAAGATTTACCCCCATTAGACCATCACACATTTAAAGATATTTATTTGTTCCGAACTAATCGACTTTGTAATTGATTGTATTCCAATTTCATCGTACTACTAATCTACTGCACTTTCTAAGTAATAATATATTAGTCACTCATTCTATTACTTATAGGTAAACACAAATCATAACTTTTTAGATTGAAACAGAAACAGTCCAGTTGTATTGGCTCTCAGCCATAGATACAGATCTGTGATCTATCTGTATAAAATATTATGTTTCACTGATAGTTACATGTATTTTCAGTGTGAGAAGATACACTGCAGATTGGCAGAATATTTCAGGTCTATGAAGATTCTCACACAGTAGCAGCAGATAGTTTTCCTATAATAATATAGTTAAAGAAAGGGATATAGTCATTTCTAGTTCTTTATTAATTTATTACTTGCTCAATTCACTAGCTCAATTCAATTCACTTTGTATGTGAACATCCCTTTTTAATTTTAACATTTTATGGGTTAAACATGACTGATAAGACTGACTGAAGATGTGTTTGGTGTATAATGAGTCTAGAAAAATTTAATTCTCAATTTTAAGTAACAGTATTATGTCGCGTTATGAATACAGCCTATCTGGGATAGATCTGGAAAGATAACCAAGTAGGCATTTCATCATCACCATCACCTCAGCCGTAGGACATCCATTGCTGAACACAAGCCTTCCCCAAGAAGCAGCCTGGATCCACCCATGGCCCTTTTCAGATTGTCTGTCCATCATGTGGGTCGACGTCCAACGTCGCGCTTGCCAGTCTGTGGCCTCCACTCGAAACTCCACCACTGGGGTCTTCCGACCCCAGCGGCCGTCGGCTCTCCATACTATGCATCCTGCACACTGCCACTTCATCTAACTGAAGTAGGGCAGTTAATTCAAAACAAATCTTATGCAGCTGAATTTCAAAGAAATCTATTTATACCTAATTGTTCCACCACTTCTGGTGGGAACACTCGTGAAGCGAAAGCTCGTCGAAAGATGGCGTTGAACTCATTATCCAGACCACCAATTCCCATCTTACCAAAGTCCCAGTCAGGATTTATTATGGATTGTCTGGGTTGCATTCTGTGTCAATAAAAGAAAATTATATTTTAATACCAACAAGGAGTTAGTATGCATTTCCCTTTAAGAAATTGTAAAAGTCGAAATAACACGTACAATTTTGTTATAATATTAGGTCCATAAACCTATGAAACTGCCGTTTTTAATATCGATAATTTTAGTTCTCCTTAGAATTCCAAATTCAAATTAATTTTATATATAGCTACGTCATTTCTTATAAAAAATCAGTTGTTCATTTGTTTTCCCGTCGTTCCATTTTTCTTTCATATCGCCGTTTCTGTGACCATGTAAAAATCGAAACTGCGTGTTATTTTTGAATACGAGTTCCGTCGTGGCACCAACGTAGAACAAAAGACACGCAATATCAAGAGTGTATGGACCAGGTACCGCAATTGATCGCATGGTACGTTTTTGGTGTGATTGCTTCCATTTTGGAATGATGAGCCCCGTGGCTGACCGGAGACGAAAGTCAATAACAATGAAATGAAAGCCATAGTGGAAGCAGATTTATCTCAAACCTTGTCGGAATTAGCAGCAGCATTTATTTACCTCAAATTGGAAAAATAAAAAAGCGTGGAAAGTGGGTACCGTATGAACTCACTGAAAAACAACAAAATCGCGTCGAAGCTTGTCTTAACTTGCTGAATAGGTACAAATGAGGAGATTCTAAATCGGATAGTAACTGCGCTGGCAAACTTGATAGGATAATGACTAGAGGTGCAAGGATTATGAAAATATCCTGGTCTGATTAGTTTATGACAGTGGAAGGCAATGTTTCAAACAATTACAATACTTACTTAGTTGTAAGTTTTATATAAGGACAAATAAGTTATTATTTAAATTATTAGGGACTAAGTCAAAGTTATAATGAGGACGGAAATTTTTCCAGTGGCGCTTATCAAGAGATAAGCGTCAGAGGGCGTCTATCGGCTGCTAACAATGATGAATCGTTAAACCTTTTGTTGGTTTTCAGCATCGATAGAAAGAAAGAAATTTCGAAAATTATTTTCTCTTAAAGAATGTATTTATACTTTAAATTTCATTTGAGTTTATAATGGGGATTTTACTTTTTAGTTGAATTGTTTTAAAAAAAATTGGTACGAATACATAAAAAAAAATTTAAAACCCCTGTAATTCGTGCCATAAACAAAGTTTCATATAAAATTCAACCCCAAATGAGTTCTTAAATTGTAAATATTCGGTCTTCTACATTACACAAACTAACATCTGAGTAACAATCGAAAACGTTCGTCGCGTTAGACAACGTTAGTAAACGTTAGACACCAGGGAGGCAGCCAACGCAAATCGAGTCAAAAGAAGCTGCTTGTGAGAGTATGGTGGATTTGTGCCGACATTGTTCTTAAAACCTGGCAGAAGAATTGCTGTGAAGAATTGCAAATGATTGTCAATTGCTCTAGTCCACTCCTTCTTCACGACAACGCTCGTCCACAGACCACACAACAAATCGTCTCAAAACTACAGGAGTTACAATGGGAAATTCTCCATCACCCACCATATCAGACCTTGCACCAACTGATTACCATTTTTTTCGGAATCGGGATAACTTTTTACAGGGGAAAAAACTCAAATCCGATGAGTCATCGATTCCCGTCCCCGGGATTTCTATAGCAGAGGCATTAATAAACTTTCATTAAAATGACAAAGGTGCAGCAACAACAATGGCCAATACTTCATACCAATAACTTTTTTTTTATTAAATAAATTATTTTATGTTTTTTTTTCTATCTATATAAAAGGGCAATTTCATAGGTAAACATCTAATATACAATGTGTCGACAAAAAAAGTGTGCTCAGATGAAGAGATAAGAAAGTTCACAGAATTTTATCATATAATTTTTTATGGCCTTTTAATTTATGGCGCTTTCATTCTTAAAATATTTCACCAATTTAAGTAAATAAATGTGTAACATGTAGCATATTACTTCCTTTTTATTTCAAATTAAACGCATGCCAAATTCATAACATTAACATTTTAAAATTAATAAAAAAAAATACAAAAATTCGAAAAAAAAAAAAAAAACTTTTTTATATCTTCGTAAACAATCCAGCAATACACTCGTCTTTCTTTACTTATTTTCACAGAGCAGATAACCTATAGAACCGAAATGTCATTCATTTAGTTCGAAAACAATCATCTTATCCTGTCCCTATGGCGAATCCTGCGCTCCGATTTGTCAATGGCAGCATCATGGATCACATTAAAGTTGGACACCAAATATTACTAGGTATCGGTTTCGATGTTTATTTAAGGCACACTTAATTATCGTAGAACTGAATAATAAATGTCATTATTTATGTACTAAAATAGTGATATTCTTTTATTGATTATAATAATTTACTTATCAATGCAGTTAATGTACAATATTTATCCTTGTATATTGGATTCAATGTATATTGTAGATTGTGTTCAATTGTTTTCAATTTACAGAACATTAACCGATACAGATAAATTTGATTTCTCATAAAACTTACTTCCAACCTAAACACCAGTCTCTTTCAATTTTCTAATAAATCTAACAAGTTACGATTCACCTAACGTTACGATGATTCGATTCATCAGTGTTATGAGAGAGTTATGAGAATACAGTAATTAGCAAGAAAAAGTCAGAAAGGTCGTGTGGGGTGAAATGCCTCCAAATCAAAAATTATATTGCTTGAAATGGAGAGATTGAGGGGGCCAAAACACTAAATTGGTATTGGATTGCTTAAATAAATTAAAAAAAAATTAAAGATTGAAGTGATGTATATACCTATATATACGTTTTTAGTAATATGTACAAGTGCTTTCCTTAACATCATCTTTATCATTTGACAAGGACTCCATATGGTGATGCGATATCCTTTTTACTTATTTATACTATTTATCTTATCTTTATTTTTTGTACAATTAGTAATGGTAGGTCACACACACACTGCATTCCGCAGACAAAGTGGGCACACGCCCGTATGGCGGCAGTAACAACCTCCTTACAGTAGAACCATTGTGAAATATAAACTTGTGTGTTGTTTTGTTTCAGTGAGCGAATAAGATATGCCAGAGCATATTCTCCTATTCTCTTCTTATCCCTGATCCTTTATTGTATCCAGGTTGTCAGCACACTTGTAACCCCTATGGCGTTGCTTGTGTTTACGGACGACGGTAGCTACCTACCATGTAGATCGTCAGCCTGTGGATGTGGATCATCAGTCAGCCAACATCACTCAAACATTGCGATTGTCTATAAGCGATGACCCATCTGAAGGGGCGTTTATCTATTCGTCGAATATTAATTAAAAAACAAGAACACACACATACAAACATACCCTTTAGCTTTCCCAACCAAGTTAAGTGACGAGTTCTCTGCCTTGTCAAACTGTATGAGCGCATCTGGGAGTAATCTGCCCATACGCACTCGGCGTGGTACCGCGTTAGCGCCCGCGGCCAATGCCTGAACATCTACCGCTATACGCAAAAATAAACAATCAAAAATTAAGCAAAACCACCAATGGAATGCCTTAATAAACTATGGCATTTGAAAGATACCTTCTAAATTTTTTACATTTAGAGAAAGCACTTTCTTGTCTTGGAAGGCAAAAGCCAACTGTTGTCCGACAGTGAAGATTTGATTGGAGAACTGGATGAGGAAGTCTCTTGCCATTTGTTCCGAGTCATAGGGTTCCTGGGATATGCTAAAACATCACACATTAATAATTTTTCTCATCACACAATTAAAACAATTATAAGTAATTATCTACACTACAATAAATAAATTTATCTACACTACAAAAGTCTATAGTACATTTTGTTTGATTGGCCTGTTTGATTTTCGCTCGTACAAAACAGCTAACCGTAAACAGACTTACTTATATTTGTAAGTAATAAATACTACTCATTGTAATTTACTAATTCTTATCCTGTAAATATTTAGAGATTTATCGCGAACGAAGTTGCTAATAAGAAATAGCCGAGTATTTTAAAATTAAGTTTGACTAGAACCCTGTGGCGTAGCTACACTTTCAGCGCCCTGGAGCAAAATTTTTCAAGCACCCTCTCTCATTTTTTGAATGATCGATTGTAAAATTGTAACTTTGCGAACTTGTAACTAAACATTGCATGCATATAGCTAATAAAAGTATTATTATCAAGAAAAAAAAATGCTGAAAGATTACAGATTCATTATCATTATTTATTAAAACTGAAAAAAAAATCATACACAAACCCCCAGATGAGAGAGGCGTTTGAAAAATTTTGCTCCAGGACGCTAAAAGTAAAGCTCATAATACGCTTTCTTTACTTTGAAATTGATTTTAGTTTCGTTTTCCACTACCCTTTCTGGAATACATGTAATTACCGGCTATTTGTTTCATTTGTAGATATCTGTTCGAAACTAAAATGTTCCCAAAAGTAAATTATGAATATTTATAATTAGGTCGGCATTTTTGATTGGTTATTGACAAAAATTTAAGAAAATAAAAATGCGCCCCCCAGGCCCGCTCTCCGACGCCTACGCCCCTGCTAGAACCGCTATACCACGCCTTAGGTATGTATGTGCGCGGTGAGGCGGGGTGTAGGGCAGGACGCTCCGTTCGGACAATCCAACACAAGAGATAAAATAAGTTGTCGTTTGAACATAAATACATATTAATAGACGAGATTGCAAATTAGGGCAAAATATTAATTGTACCTTACATGCTCTAATATAAAATAACTCACGTTTTCTTTAACATGAAGTCTGCTTCTAAGGTAACATTGCACAAACATTCCGCATTTTGTGGCCTAAATATTTTTACATCAATAGTCTGAAAAGTAAAATAAAATTGAATAAACATTAATTAATAGTAATTATATAAATATATATAATTATATAATTACTACATGTTGTTATTTCATGGTGGGCTTCTGTTAGGTGATTACTGCAGCCAGATGGCTACCCAAATGACTGCGAAACCTAGTGTGCCCTGCCACAAATTTTCTATTATTATTATGGTGCTCATTATTCTTCTGCCCACTTACTTACTCACTTTCCTGCCCAATTGGGCTGAGTGTAACGTGGCATTAAATAATGAAGTAATTAAAAAAAAAAAAACAACCAAAAAGCAAAAGACATATTTTTTTAAATAACTGAAATGGACCCTATTTGCTTTTTAATGGTTAAATACGTTTTCAAAATGATTAAGTATTATATCCTACTTTAAAACGTTGTTAATGAAGTTAAATAAAATATTTTGTGAAATGGATCTTACCAATTTGGATATTTTGGGAAAGATATCTTATGTGAATTAGCTATTTTAAGAAAGAGATCTAATAAGTCCGATATACTCAAATTAATGCATATCTATCTAGAAAAAAAAACTATTTTTTAATTTAATAGACACAAATTATATACCTGGCCAATAGAGAGTGTTGCCCATTTTCTTTGTGGAGCAGAGAAACCAACTGTTCCTCTCTCAACGCCTGCATAAAACTTGATGCTGAATACAAAATGGCCAGCTCCTGTTGATATGTCAACATGCCTAAAAAAAATTAGCTTATTAAGTACAGTATCAACAAGGAGTTGACAAAAAAAGGAAGAGATTCAGCAAATTAATAGAATTAACATATTTATATTGCAGGAAGCACAAGTTATTCTATGGATACAGATGGATTTTTTTAAATGTCACAATAGACAGGGTGGTCCACTTGATGGTAGGTAGCTACTGTTGCCTATAATACAAACAATGTCACAGCTGCTGTAAGTGCGCTGCTGACATAGTATAGTAAGGGCAATGGGCTCTGGCAACCTTTACTTACTCCACCGAAACACATCAGTAAACATGCTGTTATTTCACAGTGGTTTTCTGTATGGGGGTGGTTAGTGCTACCAGATGGACTGCCCAAATAACTGTAAAACGCAATCATTACTTTTCTGATCCAAAAATAACTTACATATAATACAGTTATATTCTCTACACAAAAATTACTTACTTAACATCACTGGGGAAGTCGTCTGGATTGATCAGAGCACAATTGGTAACAGCCAATTCGTCCGAAGGACATTTAACTGCCTTCATACGCTGTAGATAAAAGGATTAAATTATACATACAGTTAATTTCTTTTTTTAAATTTTGTAAGTAAAATAGAACCATGTACATAATTGACAAGAGTGCGGACTGCAGATTAGGGAATAACATGGAAGGCTCATAGATATGAGACAATATGAATTTAAAAAATGATATGAAATTTAAAAAAATATTAATACTATCTATTATTATGTAAGAAAGACTCATAAATATAAGATAATTATAATAAGCAATTAAGTTATAGTACATCAATGTTTCTTTAAAATTTATATTATTACATTAGTCACAAAGATTAATTTAATTAAAAAATAATGAATCGATATCTACGTAATATAATATATAATTGAGGAGTTATTTGATAACAAAGTAATAATAAAAATTGATTCTATACTTACAATTGAAGACATATTTCTATAATTTTAAACAATTTGTCTATTGAACTTATATTATAAGCTGTTTTTGTTTGACACAAATGATTCACGTCGAATCGAATATTGATTTGACAGCATCCAACCCTGCCGTCAGCATTCAGCAACGAATGACTCAGAATGACTGCAATGTAAAAAATTTGTGGTTGAAAACGATCAATAGATATATGTAGTGTTGCTATAAAAAATATTATGATATTGAGAAAAATTAACGTGTTATTTCAATACAAGGAAAGAGTTGAGAAGATCATAGTAATAGAGTAGCGATATTTCATTATCACTCAATCCATAACGGTAATCGCCATAATTATCTTTATAAAATTATTTGTTTTTAATTATTCATAAAATTAAAGGAAACTACTCTATGTCCATAAACATGTTTCGTTGTTTACGGGGATGTTTATTATAATTTTATAATTATGATTTCATCACGACAATGTATTTTCGTTGACTCAATGAGTATTTAATGGATGTACATTGTACATACCCAATTCAACGTTTCCTTTTTCTTTTTAATTTACAAAAGAAATACAATCGCAGTTAAGTTCTCCATATCGTGCATTCACAAGGCTATCGCTATTCATCCTGTTGATGTAAGTTCTGAATTAAAGAACAATGAGCGTTTGCGTTACGCTCACGGAATTTCGAATAAGGATTAACAACAGGAAAAAGAATACGTAAAACGAATGTAGGTATGTGACTTTAAATAATTAAGGTGGTTTCATGAACTACGCCACAAACACGCCACAAACCTATCATACCAAAAACAATGCTACACAAGCGCCATTCGGGCCAATTTATGAACAAATATTTAATGAATGTAGTTTAATGAGACCCACATAAGTTCGTCTTCAATAACCCCTATTCTCCAGTTATTATTCTGAGACTCTCCATGATTAGGATATTAGCAAAAGCAAATTTTCTTACATAGATGCAGCCAGGCACGTATCCAGACTTTTGGTTCGGGGGGGGGGGACAAACATTGAAACAACCATGTGAACTGTGTAAAAATCGCTGTAATCACTGTACTTTACTTTAATTTTTCTGAAAAATCTTTCACAGGTTTTTAGAGAAATCAAGAAACTACTTTTTTCCATCGCAGCTATGAATGTAGACGCAGTTTGGGCAACAGTTCTGTTTGTGCAGGATAGTTCTCTCAGTGTAATGGCAATAGGTTTGAGTAACTCACTTTTTTATTCCTTTCTGAATGAATGACATCTATCGTTTTTTTTTTTCAGTCAGATTTCGGGGGGGATAAATCCCAACTATCCCCCCCTCTGTATACGTGCTTGGATGCAGCATGCAGCTTTCTTTCTTATAATATGGATGCAGCATTCCCTACATAAACACAGAATACTATATACTCACACGAAAACGACCCTACTCTAGAGTGTTCGGGACTCTATAGTCTGTGTATTGCCATCGCTAATATGGCCGAACTAAACTTTTTCGACATTTGAAGAAAGCAAAAGCCAAGCAAAGTATAGTTTACATTACAAAGTGTAATAGTGGATATATTAAATATAGACCCAAGCTACTTTATGTATAAACTTAAAAAACAGTGTTATTTATAAAACTTCGCAACGTTTGCCGAAGAAATGTCAGGTGTCTCCGTTTAGTGTCTTAACCTAATTTGATAGAAAATGGAGTTACCGCAGCCTCCTCAAGGTACTTGTGAATATTAATATAATTATACCATTTACGTGATATACGTATAATTAATGACGGTAAATAGTGTTCACTTAAAAACCTTCAATTCTTTTAGATCAAGACCTGCGCAATATAATCGACAAACTGGCACAGTTTGTCGCTCGCAATGGACCTGAGTTTGAGAAGATGACCAAGAACAAACAAAAAAACAATCCCAAGTTCAGTTTCCTCTATGGCGGGGAATACTTCAACTACTATCAGTACAAAGTCACAACAGAACAAGCAAGTAAGCATAATTAAAAACTGACAAATGGATGATGATAGTCCGCGGTCGCGCCCGATCGCTGATTGCCTGTTGTTATAACCGACTCAAGTGAACCTCCGCTGTTTATAGTTCTAAAGCAATCGGCCGGTGGCCAGGTGGCTCCAGCTTCCGGGGCTTATATGGCACAGAACAGGCAATATGTAATGCCCCAACAGGCCGGCGGGACACCCGCTCAATTAGGTTTGGCGGCTTCAATGGCGGTGGCGCCTGCGCTGCAGCAGTGGCTGGCAGCCAACTCTGGTCCGCCCGGGGCACCTCCACAACAAGACCTAGAACACGTCAATGCACAGATCAACATGTACAAAGAGCAAATTGTACAATCTGAAAACAATCTTAGCGCTCAACACACAGTAAGTCCTTCATATCAATATTCAAAAATCAAAGGTAATGAATTAGTTATTTTACATAATAAAATTTGACATTCAACATTAATTTTCTTTTGGTTTATTATTAGGTGAATTTTTAGGTTTATTTTTTAATCACATTCTTGATAACACTAGGAAGGAATTTAATATACCTAGTAAGAGCTATTGGCTTGGGGGCTGAGTAGTAAACTAATTTACTATAATGAGTAAAATGAGGGACTGAATAGTATAATTAACACTGTTGTTTACAACTGTGTTTCTAATTATACATACTCTAATTATAAAAATCTTAAAAATTTTTTGCTAGATTTGACATAGTAGGGTAATTGCGCTGGTTTGCCGTCCAGTTCCACTATTCGTCCATCTGACTGAGCTGTATCAAATTCGTGTGTAAAATTTGAACACAAACCTACCTTCCCGCGCAAGTTTGGACTTATTGCGATCTATAATGTCTAAGCAACAGTTCTACCAAGATGAAAATGTGGTTTACTTAGTAACGACTTCAAAAAAATTAAAGTCAGTAGCCGCTTCGCATCCATCTCTTGCAGACGTCATCGCACTAGGAAAAAAAAGTGGGGACGGAAAAAGTTCATGATAAGTTTTAATTATTATTTTAGCTAGATTACGTATTATTTTTGGCATATATGTCTATTTATAATCATAATAAAAACAATTTTAAGTGTTTTCTATGGTTTTTTTATGGAAGTCTTAGACAAATTAGGTGGACTAATACTAGCATACCAATTTTGCAAAATATTTAGTTTTCGTCCACGTGGACGGAAACCCAAACAGCTAAGTGAATATTTGTAATAGTTATTTTACTTCAACGGACCTATAAAATACTAAATATTTTCTCCCAATATGATCTTTATTGCTATTAGATTAGACATTTTAGTTTCCGTCCACGCCTTTGTCTGTGTAGCGCAAATAAAAAAATATTTAAAGGTCGTGGACGAAAACTAAAAATAGCTTTAAATGTTGTTTTAATTTTCGTCCATAGACGTATTATTTGTGGGTAGACAAAAACTAAACTTCCTAACATTTGTATTTAATTACCCATACCAGTTTTCTTTCCCGTATCTTCCTCACATTTGTAAGGGCAATGTGTTTTAAGTAGGTACCCACTATATGAATAATTCTCCTTATGGAGTAGGGTCAATTATTCACAACATAAATGAGGGTAGGTCAGGCATCGTATTCTTCTTAATTTTGTCTTCAGTCAGACAGATGCAGTATTTTTTTTTTGTTTTATTATCTACTTACGGAACTTACCCTAAAAACAATCAGGTGGTATCAGAGCATACCACCTGATTGATTGGTGTTTGGGCAGATCTGAATCAGGATGGATGTGGGGAGACGTATTTTTTGAATACGTCACTAATGAGTTTAATAACTGCTAGAATGCAATAATATCCAATAACCTGTCCTCTTGCTCGTAGACAGACACAAATCCCATATGTCACTGATGCTCACACAGTATGTGAACACTTAATTCGTTATATCAATAACATTTTATTAATTTATGTTGTAAGTAACGACCGCGTTTTGTACAACAAGATTTCCTTGTACAATAAGATTATATTTTTAATTGTTTTAGTTGGTCACCATAAACGGTTAAGTCATTGTAATACGAATGTTTAAGACTGAAAAAGATTTATTTTTGTTAATGTGTTTAATTATAGCTAATAAAAGTAATAATACCTAAACGGTAGAGAGAAATTTTCAATAACACGAAGAAATTACCATAAATAAGTATACATAATTGGTTTTTAACTTAATACTTCAACTACACTCCTTTTTCTACATAGTGGTCGAAAACTAGCTGACACTAGGACGAAAACCAGTTTTTTTGGACGAAAACCAGCGAAATCCTTACTTTTGAAAAAAATATTTTTTATAAAAAAAGGCGTGTAAATGATTTACTGTCACGTAATATTAACCTAAAGAAGACTATATAAGCAACAAAAATAAATATGATACATTTAAGTAAGAGTACTTCAAGATATTCATTTCGCATCACAAACCTGGCAACTCCGATAATCGGACGAAAACCAGCGCAATGACCCTATATAAAAATTGCTTTTTGTTTCTGCACTCACTAGTGCAATTAAAAGTCCAACTCATTTTTCTGTAATGCAATTTTTGTAGAAATATTAAATGAATTTGATATTGAATCCTTAAATATTAAATGAATTTGATATGTTAATCATTAAATACAATGCTTAATTAAACAATACGTGCAATACTTATCACAAAAATATAATTTTATTATTACAAATGAATGTTGATTCTAGTATTTCAAAGTAAACCACATTATTTTTATTGGATTAACTTGGAAATTCTCGAGATCCTGTTGGTTATCATGCATGATTTCTTTGATGTCTCGTTGAGGGATATTTTGCCTAATCTAATACAAAGGACTAGTAAAATTACTTCCAAGAGTGGGAACACTTGCCCAAACCCATTTGTGCTTTTTCAAATGTGTTTTCGATGTTTTAGACTGTGTTCAATGGTTCAACGTCAGTCAGGTCTGTGGACAGTCACACTGCCTCTATTAAACTCAAGTTCAGTTTGAGTCTTGTGACGGTTATCACTCCATATCATTATTGAATTCCCTCTAATAAAATTGACTGTTTCCACCATGACACACGAAGCAAAGTCTCATTTTGATGTTTAAATAAATGACGTCAATGGTTAGGGGTTACTCTACTCTGCATGCCCAAAAAGATTTTTTTCTTTCAAAGTTTTCATTCTCTATTCAAGTACATTACACTAATATTCTTCACATCAAAGAGACGAGAATAGGCTTTATTGTCTGTAACAGAGCAATTCCTTTAAAAACAAGCCATGTCGGTCTTACTCTGGTCTTCACATGTACTGGCTCCCTGTTTCCCTAAATGCACCATTTAGTATTAGTAATGTAAAATTACATTAGTCAGTAGTAATGTTAAATTACTACTGACTAGAACAAAAGCATAATAATCGTAACAACTATTTTAAGAATGGAGCTTAAGTACTTAATGGTTAATTATGCCGGTGATTAAAATTGTCAGCTTTTACCAGCGACTTGCAGTTACACCTTACAAGCTTTACAGTAATATAGTTTATACATTATTTGTTATTCTAATGTAGCTATTATATTACTGTAAAGTTTCATCACAATCTGTTCAGTAGTTACTGCATGAATTAGTAACAAACATCTATCTATACATTGTCACAAACTTTCACATTATAATATTATTAGGATATAATATTATTAGTTATAATAATATTATACTTATAATATTATTAGGATTAATTTGTTCTTACACTTAGTGCATTTATAAATACTCTACAATCTTTCTTTACAAGTTTTGAAATATTCCTTCTTTTGTGGAAACAACACGTGAATAAGCGATAAAGGGCGTTTATTTTTCAAGAACACATAAAGATGCAAAATTCTCAATGTCTCTGAGACTTTTACTGAGACTATTTTTTATAGAGTGAATAGAGCTAACACCAGTTTCAGTTTTAGTAAAGGTTCATGGGACACCCTGTATATTTTTCTACTAAATATATTTATGCAATACTATGCTATACTAAAGGACAATTTTCTACCTGTGGAAATGAGTATAAATTTGCCTCATTAGTTCAAAGGTAACAAATTTATTTTACACCATGATTGCATGTCAGGGAATGTTCAAAGTTTATCCTAGAAATGAATTTATTTTGTAATTTAAACAGAGTGTTTATTAAATCCATTACAACTAAATCTATAATTTCTTTGAAACTCTAATAAAATTAATATGTCATTTAAAGTATCGTGCAATTTGACTTCATATTGTGCAATTTGACTTCAAAGAAATATTAACTAGAAATAGGAAATAGAAATAGCAGCTCAGTAATTACTCTTTGATCGCCATATCAACAATTAAGTTAGGAAATAGAAAATGGTTGTCTTAAAAGTTTTTGGTTTTGAACAGTTTTAATATTTTGTGAAACATTTTGACAATGTAGAACAGTGGGCCATATTATGGTAATGCCATCTCCCATCCAAAATAAGTTCAGAATTTTTAAACCATTACACTTATATCATCTAGTGTGGAAATCTACAGAAAATCGTTAAAAACGCTTCACGTAATTAATGGACGCCCCCTTAGTGAGGGAAACTAAGTTAAAAACTACAAATAAAATGACAACACGTTATTGTAGGTACTGATACAGCAACAGCAGGCTAAGATCAATGAGTTGGTGAGCAAAGCGCAAGTGGAGACTATACGGGCAATGGCTGAAGAGAACAATATCAACCTGACTGAATTGGACAATGTTTTGCAGCCCATTATTGACACATGCACCAAGGACAGCATATCTGCAGGTAAACCTCTCTCTGTGGATATTTTTTAGACACAAATGGTCACATATCCTATTGAAGTGTTCAAACAAAACAAAAAAACAAACAACTTTATTATATAAATTTTATTCTACATATTTTGGATTTACTTTTCAAAATCTTTAAAAGGCAATCTTTAAATTCTGTCTAAAGAAGTTTTTATGAGGACAATGCTAAAGTTGGAAGGCAATATACCCCAAGGTATATGTCTTCGCTATGTAGAGCGCATTATTTAAAACTAGCTGGTGCAAGTTCGTCCACATTGAAAAATAAAAGATATTAAAGTCTGACAAAATACGTAAAGCAATACATTGACGCCTGACATTATACTTTTGCCGAACATTCAATTTTTATATTTAGATAGCTGGTGCCCACGGCTTCGCCCGTGTGAAACTGAATATTTAGCCTGTGTCCATCCTGAAATTCTATTCTAACTATTGGTGAAAGATATTTTTTTAAATTGGATGAGCAGTTTTGAAGATTACTTCTACAAACAAACAAACATACTCGTTATACAGTTACAACCATTGCTTGTATGTGTCAATTTAGGTTAGGATTGTTTATATCATTTGTGTGGTTATATGTGATTGTGTGGAGCAAATAAATGCATTATTATTATTATTTAAAAAAATACAACTTTACCTCTTTATATTTTAAAATTACAAGTTAGTTTTCCAAAAAAATTTAATTTTGTTTTTCTAACATATTAAAAATCTTTTTTAAAATGGCCAGCCCTGCCGCTGGTGAGAACTGAGCATCACCGAAAAGAACCAAATACCAAACCGAAAAGAACGAAACCGCGTAGCATAGCTACTGAAGAATAATTCGGTCGGTTGTCATTTGTGATTCGAATAAATTGCTCCACAGTTTTAATACGTGACACTCTGATGTTTCGCAGCCAAGACAACCTTCCATTATCTTTGAGCAATAGCAACTGACGATAGATAAATTAGGTTTTCAAAGGATTAAAACCACCCTTAAATTCTATGGAACATGAATAGACAATAAAAACATTACTGTTGTTCTTTGCAGGCAAGGGTTGGATATTACAGCATTCAACATCACACAAAGCGGGCAAAGTGATATCTCAGCACCTTCTTCGAAAGGTGACACAGACTGGTGCGGTGTTTACACAGAAGTTACACATCATATATCTCGTTAATGATGTGTTACATCATTGGTTAGTACCATTACAATAGATATTGAATCATTTGGGATATTTCTGTCACTCAATTAAATATTTAGGTTGAATTATGTGGTATCATTGATGTTGGACAAACAGGGGAAATTATCTCTATGCCCTAAAATAAGTAAACTTTCCATTAGTTTTTGTCTATTTTTTAAAATATAACAGTTCTGTTACATGAAAGTAAACGCTGTTAGCAATCTTACAGTATTGCGATAATTAAAAAAAGTATTAATAAAATCACTATTGGATGACATGCCCTGAAATACTTTTTAATATTTCAACATTCCCATTTTTTTTATTTATAAATTAATTGTACATTGTATATTTTCGATTCATATAGCTTGAACAGGTTGAAAATTAGTGTATAACCCTCGCAAATTGGTAATGCACAGGAACCTTGTCACATTAACATCCGCAACTACAAACAAACTCTATGTTGCTAAGTGTCGACACACACGGTCAGTAGAACTGGTGTACATAGAAAAACTGGTCATGAGTGGTTTTAACTGACGACATTTTCGGGCGCACCTTAAACCGTTTTAACTGATCAGTTAAACTGGCAATAACGGCGTTAAAGGTACTAAATGTCGGTGGCAAGACAGATTAGCAATTTGCGGGGCTTACACATATTATTTTGAACTTAAGAATTTTAAAAGTTCACATTGTCATTGTACTCTCGGACAATTGTATTTTAATTTATATGGCAACATCATTTATATAAACATCATTTATAATAACAAAACTAATAACATAACATATTATTCTGATCTTAATAGAAATAGATTATTTTATATCTATGAATTTTCACAATTTTCAAACATTACAAAACAACAAGTTATATATAAAATTTATAATGTATTTTGTAATTTTGAATATTTTGCTGCTATATCTTAATGGTTTCTTGACTTATGTTTGACCGTGACAATATTAAGCACAGTGTTTTCTATAGTGACCTATAGGTGTCTTTGATACTGTTATTCCTAATTACAGTGCACGCAAAAACGCTGAAGATCTCAAGAAAAATTTGGAAAACGTGGTGGTTCCCATGTTTTGCAATGCCAGTATAGGTAACATATTTATAATAATGCCCTCGAGTCATAGGTACTTTTTGCGCAAATCTCATCTATTCGTTAACATTAGTACATTTTATAGATGACCACCGTCTGCGGTTTGTGTCAGGTAATTTGCTTGCTGCCTCCGTAGCCCGAAACTCCAGTTTCATTCTCTCGCTGTTTCAGCTGTCACCGAAGAGCAGGAGGCCAAGCTTAACAAGCTTCTGCGACTCTGGGAGTCCAAGTCCAACTATTTCGACACATCGGTCATTGAGAAAATGAAAAGCCCAACCACATCGTACCAGGAATATCAGAACAACTTAATTGCGCAGCATTCCAATGCGATATCGCATTTAACGCAACAAACAAAAACCATGTTTGAAAAGTGAGTATGGTATAAAGAACATAGCTCTGTGAATGAAAACAATCTAAAATTTTATTCTTCAATTTACAGCTATCAGTCGCAACATCAAGCATTTGTATCCCACACTATGCAGCAAATACAACAATTGGAAATACAAAAGCGTGCAATAGAGGTCCAGAATCAGGAGAACAATGACAGTTCGCAGAACTCTTTTCAGAGCAATTTTGGCGATCAGAACTTCCTAAAAGTCGGCAGCTATGATCAGAATTTCAATTCGAACAATAAAAGCTATGGGAGTGAGAGCGGAGATAACTATGCTTCAAATAATAGCATAAGTGGCAATGAGAACAGTTACGATAGTCAGACGTTCGATCAAATAACGCATAAGGATGATAATCAACCTATAGAAGAAATACCGGAGCTTCCAAACGTGAACTTCTCCCAACCGCCACCCGGTTTTGAACCGAGTGAAACTTTAAACGCATTCCAGAATGGTCTTCCAGATCTTAGCAAGCCTCCGCCCGGCTTCCCACCGTTCCCTGAAATGAGCAGCGATGACTTGATGCCCTCTGTACCTTACTTTGAACTTCCAGCTGGATTAATGGTGCCTCTTATAATGGTTAGTACTATATTATTTTTTGTTGTTTAACTATGTAAATATAACTCAGATAAATCACAGTTCGGGACTATTTGAAACATCAAAATTATCAATTGTTATAATTTCATATATTCATTGGAGGGCTTCATAGTTTACCAATATGAATATAAATTCATGTTTTAATATTTTAATACGAGCGGATAGGAAGTAGAACCAAAAGTTTAGATTTTTCTTTTTTAAAGAATGTACATTCTTTTAGGACTACAGTCTAGTCGCAATTTTAGCAATTATGAGCAATTTTAATTTAACCTAGATTTACTTATTGTCTCTATTAAGAGGAAGACACTTTTTATGTGTTCTTTAAAAGTTTGTCATTATACTAATTCAAAAGATTTTGTCTTTTTCAATCATCTAACTATATTTTTGTGATATTGAGAAACTGAACAGCTTCAACATTCACATAATGATAAGTCTTTGTTAATGAGCCACTGTCTATTTTTTAATAACTATACTCAGGGGGTCTACATTGAACACTCTATGAGGGTCGTCGTTATGAATGTATCAGGGTGCATTTACAATGCACTTTGTATTTTATTCTGAAATCTTTGAATCATTAGAATGTTGCTATGTTTGGTACAGCCCCATAGCTGCATCCCATATAAGAATTTGTTTATACAATCGTATTTTATTATGAACAGACAATGAAGAATATTTTCCCAGTAACCACAAGTATACATAATATTACAAATAAATGAAATTTAAAACAAATTAGTACATCTGGCAGCAGTAATCACCATCTTACGGAAGACCACAGTGAAATAACAGCATGTGTGCTCTTGACTTTCGATGAGTGAATAAGGGATGGTCTAGCTTTTTTCCTTTATCCCTAAAAGATTAGGGAATCATTCTAATATCTTAAGTATAAGAGGTTAGGAGGGAATAGCCCTTTCTAATCCTTATCCCACTAAGGTCGGCAGTGCACTTGCAACACCAATGGAGTTACTTATTTTAATAGCCACCTGACATCAACTGGATCGTCAGCCTGCGAAAATATAAATTATAAGTTCATTTAAGTTTGCCACTATAAAGCTTGTCGGTAATAGGGTTATTTGCCTATTTTTAAAAAAAAATTATTCTACATATTTTTATTCATCAACTTTAAGCTATAATTTTTTTGTTTTGCATAAATAGTAATTGGATAACAATGATATCAAAAAAAAGAATTTTGCCGCCTAAACACCGTCACGTGGACTATATGACGTCATATTACTCAAACAAGGACTGATAAGGAGACTGGAAAAACGATCACCAATGAATTTTGTTTTGTTAAATGTGTTTTTTTTTATCATTGTTATCCCTTTATTATTTATGCAAAAATATGGCTTAAAATTGATCAATAATTAAGTTTAAACGCTTTTTGAGAAATAGGCAAATACCCTATTAGGACCGGTGAATATTGGAGGACGGCATGGGGAAGTATTTAAATTTTATCATAGTATTTTGTACCTTAAGTGCTTTTAATATAGTTAAAATTTCATTGTATTATGCTTCGACGAAATCCCGCAGCACACCGATTGTGCCCCTGTCCTTATATTTGGTATCGAATATTTTAATAAAACATTTGTTGGCAATAGCTGGAGGAGGATAGATACAGGCCACTGGACCCGGCGATGATACGCCTACCGCCACCCGCTCCGCCCAACGAGCGACTGCTGGCTGCCGTCGACGCCTTCTACGCCGCCCCCAACCACGAGCACCCCCGAGACAAGTCAGTCCACACTCATTGCTTCCTATCCACAGAGCTATGTGCTTCATATCTAATCCAAGATTGCTCTCACGCAAGTTTCGTTCTCGAGATGTCTTTCTTCCACATTCCACTGTCTTTAAAATGTACGTGGCTACTTTGCTCTTGTTTGTTCATCTAATTGTCAAGGCAAGCCTCAAATAATAATACTTTATTCAAAATCCTCACAGACAAAGAAAAAGTAAAAATACAAAAAGTTTACGAGACAACTGCTATAACAAGGTGGTATACAAATCAGACACTATTTAGTTGGACCTAATGTTAGTTAATTTAATTATTTAGTAACTATTTAATCTACATAATAACCTATAGTATTTTCACTGTATGATGATGCGTGACAGTTCTCACTTCTTCATGTCACGCATAGTGTTTTCAACTAATAAAAAATACTGTCAAAAAAATAACACTGAAACAAACAAATGTATGAAAAAAAAAATCTATTCGAAAAACACAAAAGGAATTATCACTTTTATAATTATTTTATTATTATTATAGGTAAATGTAATAAAAAAAACATATATTTTAAAGGTGTAAAATGCGTGGAACGGAACTTGTGTCAACAGGGATTGACACTAGGGATATTCACTTATATTCGATATATCGAAAGTACTCTAGGTTTGCCATAGGATATTCGGAGATTTAACAAATATTTTTTCTATTCTATATATTTATAAAAACATCGTAATTTGATAATAAAATTCAAGCTGACTAATAATAACAATAAAAGTAAATTTTGTTCTGAGTCTGATACGAGTTGTCAAGTTTCAAGTTCTGACAGTAATGAATAAATAAATAAATATTTTAAGCAGACTGCATTATATTCTGTAATTTATTTAACATAGCCTGTTTTTTTAAGATTTAAGAATTTATTTCTATATCTGAAAATCTAAAATCGGTAGTTCGATTCCATTCGCTTTGCCAACTGATTCGATATTTTCAAACAATCGATTAAATGTCGTTAGGTTGCATCACTAAAATTGTCAGTTACGAACTGTCACCCATATCATCACACAGTGAAAATACTATAAATTAACATTTAGGTAACCCTAACATTAGTGTTTCACAAATTAAATTCGTAATTATGGTTAAGGCCAGTTTAGTTAGCCATTTTATTAGCTGTGCCCGCGTGGAATTCAGATTCAATTCTCGGTATTAGTAAAAATGATTAACCTACATCACAGTCGTAGCTTAGTGCAGTCTTGACTTTTCACTGCCTCTGTCGTTTCACGGCGCGGTCGCGCTTTACATATATAATATATCCTATTATCTTTTTAATCATACGTCCAAAACATATGCAGTAAAAAGCAAAATTCAATAGTATTAAATACTTGTGATGGTAAACATGAGATCTTGATAAGGATTCATAATTTTGTTGATAATATGACCAATAAACATCACCTAACGATTATTATTATTTTTAATACGAAAAGTAGTTTGTGGCTTAAATAAAAAGTTGACATATGCTGTATCGAGCTCTTTTTGTATGCATTATCGAGCTCTACAACTTTTCTATAGAAATCAATCATGTATCTCTCACCGTTAAACAGCGTTCGAAAGAAACGTTTTCGTTCGACCGTTTTTTCGTTGACTTATTTTACAAAATCGATTACCACAAAAAAGGCTTTTCATTGTACGGGATAATATGTAGCCTGTGTCCATCCTGAAATTCTATTCTAACTATTGATGAAAGAAATTTTTAAATCGGATGAGTTGATTCAAAGATTACCCCCATACAAACTTTACTTCTTTATAATATTAGTATGGATAACTTGTCCAACATTTCGATTTCATTGTTTTTTATAACTTGTCAAAATTTCTGCCAATCGCTACTTGTCGAAGATTAATTTAAATTTTTTCTTTATAAAATCAAACAATAATAATTTATCCTTTATCTCGTAATTATGTATAATTATCAACAACAAATAGACTTGATTGTTTATACATATAATTTATTGACGATAAATTTGAAGTAGGATTTATCTTTTCACTCAATTCGGAAAACAGCGATTTAATGATGTTTGAACCTGTTTTTTGTTTAGAAAAGGATTGCTTGCTTGTGATAAAGCATTGAAATATGGAGGGTAATTTTATGCAAACATAAAAAAGTACAACTAGAAACGTTCAATTAACTGATTCATGGCGGATGATGCCTCAGGGGCATCATAAATATTTTTTTAATACAGTTGCTCAAAAAGTGACGTATTGCAGGGACGTATAGCGTTCGGGATGTGGGCTATTACACACTCGTGCTTTTTTTTTACCTTTCCCGCACTCGTGCGTTCTCTTTCCCAACTGTCAAAATAATGACTATTAAAAAGAAAAACCAACCATGAAGTTTTTACTAAAAAGTTTTTATGATTCATGCAAATACGTATATTTCTAAAAAGAAGCTACAAATTTGTTTCAATATCAGATTTAATGATTTGATTTAATGAATTAGGTTAGGTTTCATTTCATTTCATCTCATTAAATTTCATTTTCATTTCAAATCAATAAAAAAATTCTACTGAAGACTTGGCTGTATGGGCATAGTTTCCTTTGCCTACCAGAATGGTTGAAGAAAAAAATCTCTGCTTATATTGTACGGTTGGCGCCATTTTCCAGAAATTTTCTTTGCGAGTTTAGTTGTTTGTTTTATTAAATTGCTTCATTTTTTCGCAACTGTATTAAAAATAGTCGTTCAGTACACGTGCGGAACCGTCATTGCAACTTGTTCCGACTGTCAACCCTCGCCTTCGGCTGCGCCTCGGCTCGGGTAGACATTTGTCGGAACTCTTTGCAATGACAGCCTTTCCGCACTTGTAATGAAATATACTATTTCCATATGGCGGATGATGCCCCAGGGGCATCATATTTAGTTTTGTTGAATCTTTGTGAAATTGTCCCTTGAAAGCTTAAACTAGTATTTTTCCGAGAAATCATGTCTATAGTCTTCGTTTGTGAATTATTACCTTATTATGGATTTTTCTAAGATTTCAGTGGTTTTACTTTTTTACAAGGTTACTTTTATAATAACTAGATACTTATTTTAAATAAATAAACGATAAAATAAACGATTATTATAAATAAACGAAAATTTTACGTTCATGGCTGATGATGCCCGAGAGGCATCACTATCGTCTATGGCGGATGATGCCCCTCCGCCATCATGAAAAATTTGTTAGCCGCCACGAGCGTAAGTTTGTATAAAAGGCCGCCACATTGAATCGGTTAAAGTGACCATTGATTTGATTTCTTTAATGTATTTCAGAAATATATTGGAAAATATATTGTATAAATGGGCATCTGAATATGTAATACTAGTTTTAAATTAATACAATTGCGGAGTATGCGAAAGTATATTATTTTTACTAAATTTCTTAACCAATTTTTTTTTGTGATTTATTGAAACAAAAAAGATGCTTATTTCTTTAAAAAAGAAATAAAATTGTTATGCTGTTTTTCAACATTTTGGAAGTATTATCTTTTTTACTTATACTAAGAGTTTTATACAGACTAGCCCTGAATTTCCTTTGTCATCTTAAAAGTTTCTTAGCACAGTCCGATGTACATACTCCTTCTATCTTTTTAGGTCGGGCTTTATAGTGAACTTCGGAACATCAATTATAACTTGTAGAAAGTTTAATTTTTAAATGTAATTTTTTAAGTTATGTATTATTATAGGTTACAAATGAGTGTTACAAAATAGGTGTTTTATTGGCAAAAGATAGTCCACATCCTTTTTGCGTCCAGTTATCAAATCAAGTGACATTTCACCATTCAAGTAGTTCAAATATTAAAAAAAGTTTTATACACAAATTTACACACAGTAATTAATTAAACTTTTATGGAAACTTTCTTTCAGCGAGGGATGGGAAAAGTTAGGTCTGTACGAATATTATAAAGCAAAGAATGCAGCCAGAAAATTAAAAGAAGAAGACATAGCCCAGGGTAGAAGGGAGAAGTCAAAGTCGCCAAGCCCCATTCCCAAAGACCTTCAGAAGCAACCCACACCTCCAGGCAGAAGATATAGGTTTGAATTAGATTATTTTTATTTTGTGATGACTGTATTTTAGATGAAAATACAATTTTTGTTTGTATTTTACATCGCATTATGTATTGTAATGGCTGTGGATGTAACTGATTTGCCACAACTTAATGGTGTACATAAATTTGATACTGATCACGTAATTAAACGTTGTACTTTTGTAATAGATAACGAAAGGTGTTCTCCATACAAATGAGAATGACCATAATTCTGTGGTGTACTCAAATTATTTGCAGTAAATTTCCTTTAATAAATTAGATTAATAGATAACTCAAACTGGATGGTACAGGATGACATTATTTAAATCGTAAACACTGGCACAAACCATAGATATTCACATGAAAAAAGTCAAATTTATTTTCCCAGAGTGTTTTGTGTGCTATGTTTATTTAACTGATTATGTTAAATGTAATAATTGCAGATCCAAAAGTAGAACGCCTGAGAAAGCCACAACGCCCCCGCCAAAAGTTCGATCAAAATCACCTTCACCAAAACGAAAACCTTGGAGGAGAGATCGAGATAAAGACAGTAAATAATTATCTTTCTTTCCCCATATTGCTGTTGTAGGTGTTTCGTAGTAAGGAATGCCAGAGCCCATCCTAATCTCATGCCATTCAAAATCCTGTCAAAGTCGACCATTTATGTGACAGGTATGATCTCTCCTCAATGTGAGGAGGTATTTTGCAAAAAATTTCATACAAGTGATCATCATTTCTAATTTACAAATAGAATAGTACTGTGGAAAGGTAAACTATGTGTAGTCAAAAACTGGGCAGCCCATCTGGCGGCAGATCACTGTGAAATGAATGTGTATTGTAGTGTTTCAGTGCCAAAGCCCATTCCCCTTTCTTCTCCTTATCCTTTATCATATCAAGGTCGGCAGCGAACTTGTAACCCCTATATCTTGGCTTGTGCCTGAATAAATAACACACATGAAATCAAAGACTTAATCTTATATCTTAAAACAGAAATCTTTATACTGGGATCACAATATTTGTATTGTATACCTAATAAATGTGGATTTCATTAGTCTTTGGACTATAATGCTGCATTTGGATTATTAGGTTACAGAGGGACAGTGTCTGCTGGGACCGCTATTATTTTTATAAAAATGCTCATAGAAGCGGAACTGTGTAAATGTAACTACAATCGTCCAGCGAAACGCGAATGGAGCTGAATAAGTGTAGTTTCGAACTTTTATGCCCAACTGTTTGACAAAAAGTATAGTGTATTGTAATAATCATCTAGGTCGCCGCCGGTCGCGGTCCCGCTCTCGGTCGCGCAGTCGCTCTCGGGAGAGGGAGCGACACCGAGACTCGCCGAGGAATCGACGTGTCGAACGATCCAGGTCTCCGACCCCACCCAGTTTTCTGTTCGTATATTTCCTTTATTTGCTACTACTTTGTGCTGGGGGTGTATTATTAACTCTAATTTCAAGCCAGACAAACCACAAATCAGGCGCTTATATAATATATACAATAACAATGATTGTGTCAACAAATAATTGACTTCTTAGGAAAGAGATGGGTTGGTAAACAGGTTGTTATACTTTTCGTTTGAAAAACAGATGGCTGAAGGACGATCTCTCTTCGGATACTAGACCATCATGAAACCACCCATTAGTCGAGTGATCAAGGTGCTTGCCTTAACGTTTTCACTCAGGGGTCCCGGGTTCGATTCCCGGCAGTATGAACGTTTAAAAGTTTACTCTTATCTATTTGTGCAGGGTTTCGCCCTCTGTCCATTGTATGTATCGTTATCCCATAATACAAGCCTATATAATTTCCTAGAGCGATTCCTATACTTTCATTTGTAGTTGTTGAGTTATTGCTGCTATCAAATTAAAAAAAATTAAATCTGACTTCGAACCCCAAGTCGGATTAGCACTTTCAAACTCTTCAGCTTTATACTATTTGTGTAGAATAGATATTAGAATATTTATTTGGCGGTTTTTTTATAGCAAATTACACCTAATTATGAGGAGAAAATGTCCATTTTTTTTTTGTTTTTATAAAATCAAAATACCATTAACTAATTGATTAAATAACGATATTTTAAAAACTACTTAAGTTAGAATCGTCATTTCTGTTAAGATTTCTTAAGGAATTACTAATGATTATATTATATACTGGCTGGGATTAAGAGATAGTAATACACCCCAAATCGGTGAAATACGGCCAAAGAAATATGTAACACGTCAAGATAAAAATGAAGATAAAATGGGCTACTCTTTTCTTTAATCTATTTTAGTATCCTGTGGCTCCTACACTCAGATGGGTTTAAAACCCAATTACAAATGAAATTTTGTCACATATTTCTTGGATGGTCACACCACCAGCTATTCAATAATCTCTGTTTATGTTGTTAGTATAAGTTCCTTTTTCTATACTTATTTTTATGTGTTTAACGAAATATGTCATTTAAAAATAAAATTGAAACAAAGTAAAGCATAATCTCCATTATAATTAATCGCTTTGCAGAGTTACTGTATCAACTTCTTAGTATTTATTACATTCGCATACTTGATGTCTGTAACTTGTTGTGCAATGACATTTTGTTAATGAATATCTCCTATCCCAAGGTTGTGCAGATCGATTAAAACATAGCTGATTCATTCAACAAACTTCGAATAACTGCTGGTCATATATTTAATGCATTACTTTTTTATTTTTCTTAATCATTTTTTTATATTTCTTTTTGTTTTCCTTGTATTTTTTAGATGTGCCCGTTTATTAATGTACTCACTGTATTATTGTGTTTAAATAGTTTAGTTTGCAAGTGGTATTCACCTGTAATTGATAGCCAACACGTGTTTGTACGTTGTTGGTGGATGTTTTTAAAAATTAAAATAAAATAAAAAATTAGGATTTTTACATACCAAATCAATAGTACTGTAACATACCAAATCAAATCTTCTATATAAACTTGCTACCCAGCTACCCTCGCGCTCAAAATAATGATTGCATACACCAAAACAAGGATTGAATAAATATATTGTAGTAAAATCTTAGTATTATATAACAAAACGACATTCACGGTTAGTACAGAGTGCAGTAATACAGATGACTGTAATTTCTAACAAATTATATATGTTATTGAATCTCCAGATTCAATAACATATATAATAAAAATAAAAATGTATAAAGTAAAGTTAACCACATTAGCAATAATTTTGGTTGAGCATTTTGGAACAGTTATTGAATTTCTGATTTAGTAGTTTAATGTATAATAGTAATAATTACTAATAGCACTCTCTAGCTTTCAATTAAGTGCTATGGTTTTTTTTAAATTAAAATTTGGCAAGCAAACCGCTGCTGACCTCGTTAAGTTAAATGAAAAGGGATGAGGTGGGGATAGAAAAATGTGTTTTACTGCCACCAGGTAGACTACTCGTTTGTGACTGCAGTGTGCAGTGTGCTCTGCCAATACAGAACCATACGATGAACTATAGACGAAGCCCAGCACATCCACACTTGTCAATGGCTTGATTGGATGCCAACGCAATACTGTTTGACCAAATGGCTCGTCTTATATAATGCTCTGATACAGTTGTTTTACACTTTTTAATTTTTACAGCAATGCATCCTTTGGGAGTACATCCGCTGGTCTGGATTCAAGTAACAAAGGGCATCAATTGCTTCAAAAGATGGGATGGAGCGCAGGAGGGCTTGGCGCTTCGGGACAAGGGATAGCGGAGCCAATCAGTGGGGGCACCGTCAGGGACAGACAAGATCAGTACAAAGGTATTATTGCATACTCCACCTACACGTTACTTACATTCTCCGTTACTTTCTTTGTTCTGCTAGTTGCACAAATCAAAGGCAAAAGTAATAATTATTTTATCAAATTGCTGTTGTGGTGTTTCTCAATTAAAAGGACTTATGTCCAACAATGCATACTTGTGGACTGGTGTTATGTTATTTAGATTTTTAATGTGATAATAACTGAATAATATTGTGAACTAACCTTATTTATTTTATGTTTTGTTTTTCTTACATTAGTATGTCATGTCATCTGACATAAATATACATAATCTGTCTACAAAAATACAGCCATAAAGTGATTTTTGCTGCTAAATTTAACAGTTTTTTTATGGAGGCACCTCGAATATTTATTGGGTTAAAAAGTAGAATATGTTTTAATGAATAATTTATAAGCGAAAGTACCGTAAAAATCTGTTCGTCCGTCTTGAAGATATGCCTGAATAAAGAAACTAACAGACACACTTTAGCAACAGCCTATATGTTACTAAACTTAAATGGTTAAGTTCTCAATATGTAATGTTCAATAGGAATATTGTGATAAATAAAATTATTTACAGAATTTTAATGGCTAATTCTGATACTCATGTCAAAATGACCAGAAACTATCAGACCTAAGTTACAGTAATGAAATATACTTAATGTTTAGTTTTAGAAGATTTAGTGGTCACCTCAATTGGATACCGGTTATATGTATTGTTCCTCAGCCCATAAACAGTCTCCCGTTGCATCTATGTAAAAATATATTAAAATTAAATTAAAACATTTAAATAAATCTATTTAAAAATGTTAATTAAAATTCTTTTTGATGTTTAAATATCTTTGGATTGACTGATGGGATTTACGAAATTGTAAATACACCCCCATTGTTTAAAGATCGACAGACAGGCTGGCGATCCACTTGATGGTAGGTGGCTACCGTTGCCTATAAAAACAAGCAACGGTTCAGGTAGGATATAGTACAATAGGATAAGATTAAAAAGTCATAAGGCACTAAAGTGCATTTATTCTTTTTTTTTTTCTTTTTCAAAAAACACTACCCAAGAGACGTGGCTCCAAAGTGTGCACTAAGTCACACACACAAAACACTGGCGTGTGTTTTGTTGGATAAAATTATTAATAATTTTAATAGAAATATTAATAAATAAAACTACACATGCATTCAAAGTAGCAACAGCACAACTGATTGCAGTGAAAATAAATTTACCCCTAGATATCAATAGGCTTGCCGTATCTAATGTCTTAATGTTTAATTTCTAGGTGTTGGTGTGAACCTGAACGATCCTTATGAAAACTTTAGGAAGAACAAAGGTGCAGCATTTGTAACGCGAATGAAAGAAAGAGCATTGGAGCGGTCTTCGTGATCGCCACTCACACTTGTAAATGTGTATAATGATGAATGCCGTTGGGTTATGAAAGAATTTTGTCAAAATCAACCTTATTAATAAAATAATTTTAATATTAAATGGAATTATTCATTTCATAATTTTTGCCAAATTGTATTTATTCCAAATAATAAATCTCTTATTAAATAAATATTAAATGCTAAACTGATTCTCTGTTTTCCACTGGCCTCCCTCAACGTTTGGAATTCGTGTGATCAATTGGCTAGCATAACATTAATATAGGTACAATTACAAGCAGTTATTGAAAGAAAATTGATATAAAGGACCACGCAAAAAATAATATGGGTCCTCAGTCCCCACCCACCAACAGACGTGGCACTAGTTTCAATATTATAACGTCCCATGAAAAGACAACCATTAAATATCAAAAAATGATTGTGTTCTTAAAAAAAATTGCAAAAGCTACCGTTTGTTTAAAACAAAAATAACTAATATGGAATATTTTATATATCTATTCAGTTTTTTATTTTATAAATAAAATAATAAACCCGATAACGCACAGACAAACGATGTGAACACAGTGGAAATAGGTACCTACCTACTATCCACAACAGCTGTGATAGGTCGTGCGCGTACACAGACGACGAAAGGGCGGGCGGGCCAGAGAGCGGAAACGTTTCGCAAACTTATATTCTTTATAGCTTTTTTCTAGTTGGATTGTGTTCCGAATGTCCTTTTTACAATTAACCGTATGAAAAAAAAACCACTGAAAATACATTTAAAAAAAAATTCAAATTCGATATGCATGGAAACCCCATACTTAGAGCGGATCCGTCATAGTAAAAAAGCATCGCTTCCAAAATGTTACGAACGAGGTTCGTTTGAAAGCTGTTGGTGGGTGGGGACGATTTTTTTGCGTGTTTCTTAAGTTTAAATAATTAAGTTTCTCATCAACAACACATTTTATTGGAAAGATAACATTCGTTTTCATTTATAAATCTTCTACGACTTTCTTTCTTTTTGTGTGACGTCAGTCAAAGTAGGTGGCTTTGGAGTGGGTAACCACTCTAAGAGTGAGTGTGAGACCTCGTATCGTAAGAGACGAAATTTCAACCATTTTTCGCCAAACATTTTATTTTATGTAAGAGTCGTCAGTCTGTCTGCAACGCGACAGGTGCTACTAAAACGTAGTGATTATATACTCTGGGTGCTACATACGGGGTTTCCATTGCAAAAAGGTAATGAGCGATATAGTCTGGCGGAAAAATCTCAAAAAGGGCCTGCTTTCAACAGTTAACGGCAAATAGTGAAACTTTTTGCCACCGGGTCTTTTTAGACTAATTCGACCCTGCTGAACACGATTCTGCCCGGTGTCAACCCCTCCCCCGCTCCCCCCCCCCCCTTTCCGTCCCAAATGTATCCCGATTTGCGGTTTTTTCAATTTTTTTCGGAATCTATTAGAGATAAAAGAAAACTGTCCATGACAAAATTAATCTGCATTAAATTCTCTATAAAATTCGTGTATAAATGATTTGATAGACTTAATAACTTAAGAAATAATGTGTGTCAAACTATGTAAATTTTTATTTTTTTTCAATATTTTTGTATTTGCAGTTAATTTATCGAAAAACAAACGAAGCTGTTATAAAGTAGTTAATGAGTGAATTATTCTTTATACATTTAACTACAAAACAAGACCTTACTTATCCTCGTACGAGTATTCGTTCACGATTTATAGGTCGTAGCGTAGAAGTCCCGCTGCCCGCCGCGCGTCGCGAAGATACATAATATATAAGTGGTATGAAAGACTATACTTAAATATCATAAAATTTATTATATAAATTATAATTCATTAATAATTTAGTGCTTCAGTGTTTATAATTGAGTGTTATACATATTGATCCATTATTGAGTTATGTAGCAATGTTTCATATTAAACACACCATTAAAATTAAGCTATGCTCGAAACACGCATGTACCTATTTAAAATAAGTAGGCACTTTTTATAAACATTTCCTCATCATAATAATATCAGCCAAATGGTCTCCACTGCTGGGCTTAAAATTTTATATAAGAAAAAAAATTAAATTTTATATAAACATCTGTGGATGATGGGAGGAACCAGTGCTGAGAAAAAGTATATCCCTATCCATAAGATTGCAAACAATGTTAGCAAACAGGAAAAAGAAAATTTCCCAGCCCTGCACGCTTTGACAGGGGCTGACATAACGTCTTATATAAGCCGAATGGGCAAATCAGAGGCTTTAAAGGTTTTTTCTCACTACGGTCAGCTCCTCTCTCTTTTAGGAGTATCCCCATTGACCAAGGAAATGCTCGCGGATGTAGAAAAGTTCATGGTTCCACTGCATAAAATTAAATCTCCTATAAACACAACAGACGAAGCAAGGCATGTACTCTTTTCCAGAGCTACCACACCGGAGACTCTTCCACCGACTTCAGATGCAGCTCCACTACATATATACATTACCAAACTTTCATCTGGAGAAACGCACAAGTTGGAAAGATGGGCGTTAGGATGTCAATAAGCTGATACCAGTACTTAAAACTTTAGAAGCAGTACCAAAAGCTTGCAAGGATCTCCTTACATGCGGTTGTAGGGCAGGTTGCAAAACTGCGGCTTGTATTTGTCGTAGGGAAGTCAAGCAGCCTTGCGCACCTGGCTGCTTTTGTAAAGGGATTTGTGCCAACAAAAGACAAGAAATAAATTAATATCACTTGATTTTAGTTATATTTCATGCAGAGTTATCATTCAGTCAAAAAATTACCGCGAATTGATTATTGAAAAAGCCTACTTAAAGGAATTGTCGAATTTTAGTTTGGATAAATAATCCATATTTTGTGTTTTATTGACCGATTCCCGGTACTTTCTTAAGATAGTAGTAAATTATGCAGACTGTATTGAAAAACTTATCTAATTATCGTATTTAATTAGCTATCAAAGATGCTCCAAATCTGTTATCTTTATATAGAAGTTTGATATATAGAGTCTCTGATTTGCTCATTCGGCTTATATAAGACGTTATGTCAGCCCCTGTCAAAGCGTGCAGGGCTGGGAAATTTTCTTTTCCTGTTTGCAATCTCATGGATAGGGATATACTTTTTCTCAGCACTGGTTCCTGCCATCATCCACAGATGTTTATTTAAAATTTAATTTTTTTCTTATATAAAATTTTAAGCCCAGCAGTGGAGACCATTTGGCTGATATTATTATGATGAGGAAATGTTTATAAAAAGTGCCTACTTATTTTAAATAGGTACATGCGTGTTTCGAGCATAGCTTAATTTTAATGGTGTGTTTAATATGAAACATTGCTACATAACTCAATAATGGATCAATATGTAAAACACTCAATTATAAACACTGAAGCACTAAATTATTAATGAATTATAATTTATATAATAAATATGATATTTAAGTATAGTCTTTCATACCACCTATATATTATGTATCTTCACGACGCGCGGCGGGCAGCGGGACTTCTACGCTACGACCTATAAATCGTGAACGAATACTCGTACGAGGATAAGTAAGGTCTTGTTTTGTAGGTAAATGTATAAAGAATAATTCACTCATTAACTACTTTATAACAGCTTCGTTTGTTTTTCGATAAATTAACTGCAAATACAAAAATGTTGAAAAAAATAAAAATTTACATAGTTTGGACACACATTATTTCTTAAGTTATTATGTCTATCAAATCATTTATACACTATAAAGACTTGCTGCGTTACCTATATTATTTATTTTGTTCATTTTAATTTTAAGGAAAATGGTCATTTTTAGTGAGTTGTGCTGTGCATACAGAAAACAAAGGAAACAAAAAAAATTGTTTAGTAAAATAATTTATTCAGCCAATAAAAAAGAATGTTTTTGTTAAAGTATTAATTCAGTGCTTATAAGTACCTTATAATTCAAAATCATCCTCATAATTGTCTTTGAATTCAGATAACTTATCTAAACATTCCTTATATTCCGCTACTTCTAAACCTTCCTCTTTGAACTTGTGAAGTTTCGCGAATTTTATTCTGCTGACTTCTCTGTGTAGTCTCTCAATTGTATCAGACAGGAATGTCCCGTTATGGTAACCAGCAATTACGGGACAACTTTTCATATTCTCATTTCTAACTGTATCAGTCACAAACCCATGAGTATTTAGTTTTTCTGAAAATATCTTTGGATAAGGTGACTTTAGCTGAAAAGGCTTCTCGCAGATTGTTAGACTTGTGGCTGACAAAAAATTTGTTGCTTGAAAGTAAAGTTCAAACATTTCTTTTACACTATTGCACCTATAAGCGGGAAGGTTTTTCTGTTCTTTTGCTTCCTTCGGAGGAGCTTTCAAATAGCTTTCAGGAATCCCTCTAATTGTTATCGTTTGGAAAATTTTGTCAGTAGCAATTTTACAGCTGGGTGTAATAGATGTATATATGGGTTTTGTGGTTTCATTTAAATATTCTATTAGATATTGCGATTCATTCATTGCTAACGGCATACCAAGAGATGCTGCAACCATTTTTCTTCCATACCCAGTCATGTCAGCACACACATCTGATATTGTATAAAAATTGTTTTTGCATCTATATTTTTGTCCCAAAGTGTCTATAGCTGATGACAATAATGCAGACGAATGGTAATAAAGTTCTGGATTATAATTTAGATGTTCAAAGGTCCTGGCATTTCCTGGCTTTCTCCACCCTCTTTCTCCAGTACAAATAGGTATAAACATTGTACAATATTCCGATAATGTTTCTAAAGAAAGTGCTATATTCACTAATCTCACTGAATCCTTCAAATTGGATGTATCTCTTTCTTCTGGCGTAATTGGATTGTTATCAGAAAAGCTTGATGCTATTATTGGATATGTCAAAATAGTTTTATTGTAATCATCTATCAAGTCTTGTATGCAGCATACTGCTAGTCCCGCAAACCCATCGGTGCAGTCAAAATTAACCTGAAACCCTTGTAAGCTATCACACTCTTCCACATACTTTCTAATATTGTCATTAAATACTTCTCCATAGTCACTCTTCCATAAAGTTCTTCCAGTTAGGGATACTTCAAATTCCTAAAACAAAAACATTATAAATTAGCATTTCAAGAAGAAACAGTATCAAGAATACATAATGAAAGATTAGAGTGATACATAAATAGAAAATCAATTTATTAAAAACATTATTTACATTATTAACTCCATGTTGATACTGTTTCACAATATTAACTGATCTAGAGTGTAGTCTTGGGTAAAAGAAGTCTGTCCAGGTTTCAGCAATTTGTTCAAAGTTATAATTCTTTTGCTCTACAACTGATGCACCATCTCTATCTATATCTTCTAAATATTCATTCTTTTCCGTCTGTGGTTCTTCAATTTTTTCAATTTTGTCCCAATAGTAACATTCGTCCTGATCATGTTCTTCAGGCAATCCACCACTTGTGGACAAAGTATTTAAAGATCCTTTGAGATCAGATATAAGCAGTCGCGGTGTGTAGGTCGTTTCTCCTCTTACTGTCTGGCCCTCGCGGTATAAAATATCGTGATTACATTCTGATTCAACTGTGCCGGAATAATCGAAACTTAGCTCTTGTGTATTCCAGAAATGAGCTCCCACGTAATTTGAATAGTGACCAAATTGTAGAGTGAGTATTTCACGTGTAGACATTCCGATTGATTTGTTCTAACATTAACGATTAACAAACAAATATAGATATAATAACACCAAATGATGGAATAACACGTGAAGTTATGACTATATTATATTAAATAAACATAAACAACGCTGCATCGATAAGTATGTGTATATTAGGCAACGCTGACTGAACGCAGAACATATATATATATTTATAATATACATACTAACTACATAGAGTATCTTTTTATATAGGAGACTAACTATACTCTCTCAAATATGCTTTCAAAAATTACGTGACAATGACATGCCTGCTGTCAGTTTGCTACATTTAAATAAAAACATGATAAAAACCAAAGATGTTGCATTAGTCTGTACCTATAGATGGATCACAAAATGCAGCAATATTTTATTCTTTCTAACACCTTCAAATTGTCATAAGATTGAAAGAGACATACATATATAATCTGTCGGGTCGAAGTTGAGTGAATGTCTCCATTTTGACTATACAATGCAAGCTAAAGTTATAGCGTATAATAGTGCTGTGCATTTTTATTGATAACTAGATATCGTTGATATAGATTTTAAATATATGACGGATAAAAAGTATGGCTAAATGCATTTCGGTGTACTGTTTGGTTATTCAATATAAATAAAATGTGGGTGCGTACTGGTACTCGCCGCATTGCTAATCGGTTGTATGAGATTGTATGCAACCTCTCGCATTTATATAGTTATTTTTTGAGTAGAAATATTTAGAATCCATCCTTAAGGGGTAGAACGGGAGTAGGTTTTTATTACGAGAGAAAAAAAACTCGATAATCTTAAAGTTTTATTTTTAGAAACGATATCACAGATTGGATAATCTGTGATATCGTTTCATTTTAATCTGTGATATCGTTCATCTGTGATTCGTCAACATTTTAATTTAAAGACTTGCAGTTAATGTTGACGCTTGGGTATCCACGTATTTATTAGTAAGTTTTCTTTTTCTGGGTAATTTCTGAAAAGAAATAGTTTTTGGTTATTAATGATTCAAAAGATTTTCATAATTTTCATAGATTGAAGCATAACTTCTTTATAACTTATAGATATTACTTACTGGTTTACACGATGGTGGTAATTTTGGGAATATTGTCGGCACTGCATACGAGTGTAGAATTTTACGCTGATATCCTTGGCGAAAGCAAGAATCTTCAAAGTTCATCGAGCATATTCTTGTATATTGCGAAGCTCTCCAATCGTCGGCTTTTCTTACATTTTTTGTCCACGTTTTTTTTTAAATCGATGTCGGTGGGAAATCTGTTATAAATTGATAAAAATTACTTTCAACCTGCAGTGAATGCTAGAAATTGTCAACACTCTACTAAAAATAAATTTGTTATCGATATCGATAAACTTATCAAGATCAGACTACAGCACTATAAAGCAAGACAAATGTCAAATATTCCGATTAACTTTAGTTTTTGTAAATTTTAGTTATAAATACCAGCTTTTCTTTAAATAAATCAACCTTAGAGCTGTGTATGCATGTACAATGATTCATTTTTAGTAAATAATTATAAAAATTTGTTTACAAAACACCAAAATTGATGAGTGCGAGCTGTGCGACTTACCGGTGAAATGATATATTTCCATTATTCTCCTTCCAAACACCCACTCTACTTGGACAAACGGGAACAGTACAAGCCATTCTTGGCAAGCAACAGATTTATGAAATCACAATTTCAGATTTTTAAGTATTTTAAATCACATAAAGCTAAACGCGCTTGTTAACCAGCATGATATAAACAAATATGACGTTGCCTCTTTTATGGCGCGCAGCGTTTTAAGACGTCATATTCGGCTATTGTTATCTCTTTTTAACATACGACATGCAGCCATTAGAAAGACGGGTATCGAGTATCGAAGGAATCTTCAATTTTTATTGTTCCATCTATACACTAATACAATTATCTTTGATAAAAACCATTAAAAACACAGTATAGTTACTACACTCAAGACCACAGAGTACTTTAATAATATGTGCTCCAGACTACGTTAGTATCTACTATTAGTTTGTGGCTCAAGACAAATTTTACAGATGAAACTTTTCAGTTGAAAATGATGTCGTTTTTTCGGAATTTGACAACAAATAAGGAAAAATCTGTATTTCGCTACAAAAAAATTACAGCTTACTTGAAACAGAATAAGTTATGTTTTCACCAAATTTCGTAAAAAATAATAATATATTAAACGAGAAAAAAATATCGGTTTTTCCGAATTTCCCGGAAAACTTGAATTTGTGAAAAAATGTTACTTATAAAAGTTGTACCTAGATCTTATTATTATCAACAACTTTGCTTGTCCACTTTTTTCGATAGGAGGTCAACTTTCGTTGTAAATCGCGAAAAACCGTGAAATACCACTTTAGATATAATATAATATTTTCACCCCGTTCCACCCTTCCATTTTGTCGATTCCACGCCTGAGACAAAGATGCCAACAAGGTTTTAGTCCTGTCAATTTAGCACCAATAACACGCATATCATAGTAATTGTAAACGCGAAAGTTTGTGATGATGTTTGTATAGGTTTTTGTTACTCAATCACGTCAAATCAATACAGTATAATAATTATTATATCTTAGGATAGCGCAAGGAATATTTTTTATCCCGGTAAAGTCGTAATAACTCTATTTGTGCTAATTCAGACTTTTTATGTTTGTATAATTTTTATGTTATACCAATGTTAGTAAAATAAATAAACATGAATAGAATTTTTTTATTTTATTTTACTTCCTAATCAAGAAAATCAAATCCTATCCCAATTTTTTAACCCTACTACAATAATTAGAGATGTACATTGTAACAAGCCTCGCAGCAGTCGCAACGTCCGCTTTCGACGAGACCTCGCATGTGTGCGTTGCCTAAGTCGTTACAATACGGTCTAACTAATGTGTGCGCGCTATGTTCTAACTGCTCTTCTATGAGTCTTTCCCTTTCGCTCAGTTTGCTGTGTGAGACAGGAAGCATTTTAGCCACGCGCACCGATGAGTTCGAGCCGCCGACTAGTTCAACCTTAACAAGACTTATTAGTCACGAGGTCTTTTTTTTTATGCAAGGGTTTTGAATAAAGCTATTAGTCTATTCGCGTTAAGAATGTAGTGAGTAGTGAGTCATCAGTGCAACGGTAGGGTAAAGGTATATTCAAAGTGGAGTTAAAAATCAAACAAATTATATTTTAAAATATTAAGTTTAATGGATAAAAAATTTCACTGGCGATATTAATGTGTTAGTTTCCTTTTGTTCACTAATAATTTTATAAACTATTCCCTCGGACACACCGCATGCAGTTGCTGTTTTTAGTAGGTACTGTACCTACTTTCCACATTCACACTTAAATCACACTGTTTAAAGTATTTAAAAACATTGTAAATTACTCGTCATTCTCCACTATGAATTATGGCACCACTTTTATTCTTAATTCTTACGAATGGGTAAGGTAACTATTCATTTTTTTAAATATTAAAATTGAAGGTACCTACCTATTCATAAACGATACAACCGTTTCGTTCATAGGTCTGTCTTCTAATTTCTAATTGTGAACTTGACTTTCTAATTTTTGAGCGACTTGATTGGTTAAAAGACGTGGCAAGGCTGGTGGACAACGATGACTCACTGCATTCTTAAAGAGTATTGACTATAATTCTAACATACCCAAGTACTGATTACTCGAAGCTAAAAAGCGAGCCGAGCAGGATATGCAGTAGAGAGGCCGTGTGTCCCTTCCTAATAGGGTGACAATAACATTTTTGCTATGTGAGTCAAATTTAAATCTAATAAATTTAAACGTTGCCTTATAGATAACTAGCTAGTGAAAGCCTTAAATAGTTTTTAAGAAATTTTGCAATAATTTCAGCCATGGATTGTAATCGTGTTATGAATTGTCCCGCGTAAATGTTTTTTGTTTTCTTTTTCTTTGAATTTCTGGTCCCTGGCAGAATATCAGTGTTGTGGTCCGCACCACAACTGTATACTGAGTCAGGGTTCCTTTTCCTTTTGTAATTATTATTTGTTCATATATGTATATTGTGTTTATTAGAGGAATAAAAGATGCTTTCTTTCTTTCTTTATATACTTACATAATTGTAGTAGTTTCTTATAAACATAAATAAATAAATACAAGGGTATCGAATATTTTTATTAGAAATGGATGATTACTGAGGAATGTGTGGATCGATTGCGATAAAAATAATACAAACAGTATCAGGTGTCAATTTTTTTTTATTGATGTTAATTTTATTATATTTTGGTGGTGTAAATTTACGACATTGTAGATATCCTCGTAATTTAAATATTTTCTCATACCTTTGAGATTCAATTAAACTATATGAATAAACCTTCCTTCATTATATGTGCACATATATTCTTTAAAAACATTCTCCAATCCATTATAAAATAGTGTAGGTATTATATAAAAACATTCACTACATGAAAATACAAATCAAATCACTATCCCACTATATTTTCTTTTCGATCTCGCAATACATTCTAATTTTTTACACGTCAAATTAAAACCAATTCTATTTTTTTTCTTTCGATATTTGAAAAACAACCTATTAAATTATTTTAAGTATTTAAGTTCAATTGATTCAACAGTTAATGCTATTATTACAGAATTATTTATTACGGCACATTTAACAAAATAATCAATTGTACATAATCACATCCACCAACGCTACAAACTTTTATTTTTATTTTTCAGGGCTTTCTTCAAAACATACAAGCATAGTCGTTATTCGAATCTCTTTAATTAATATTTTTTGTGTGAGAGGCAGAGCATACTGCGTTTCGCAGTGATTTGGCAGCCCATCCAGAGTATTAAATGTTCTGTGCCATCCGGTGGTAGTGTGGTATATTATATCTAACACTGAATTGGCAAAACGGCAACACTGAATTGCCAAAACGGCAACACTGAATTTTGGCTCGTACTTCCGGTGGCCTTGGAGCGTGCGGCAGCCAACAGCCAACGCTAATTATCATTCGTTGGCCTTCGTTGGCTTTGGCTTGGTGTGTACGCACCTATAGGCACACTTATTCTATTTAGAGAACCATATAGATAACACAATCATATATGAACGCGGGAACGACCGAGAGCCTACAGCCTCGAACGAACTACCCCGAGCCTGCAGCCAACGCTCAGCCCTATTGCCATACGGAAAAAAACACGGGAGGCGCGCTCGGCGCGCTGCTCTACTACTCATTGTCTTTGTATCTCTTCGAGAGCGGGGCAATTTAAAATTACCGCCCGAGTCATTAGGTGGCGCTAGATTTAAAAATATAATAGGTTAGGGCAAAAGTTTCTTCGCATTTTATATGAAAACTCAAGACATTTTTTTTCAAACTTTATTTACGTCTTGTAGGTGTTTTTAATGTTAAGATCGGCAGACGGCCTGACGGTCCACTTGAAGATAGGGGGCTACCGTCGCCTATAACACAAGCAACGCCAAAGTTGCTGCAAGTGCGCTGCCGACTACAATAGGATTAAGGATAAAGGATTGGGAAGGGATAGGGAAATGGGCCCTGATATGATCCCGTTGCTGTAGAAATTTTGGGATTTGTGATAAAAAAAAACGCGACAAGTAGTTTTGGCAGCCCTCTCTTGATGTTATCCTGACCTTGCTTAAAGAATTCTGAAGGAGCAAGGTCAGGGCTATATGGCGGATGCATTAAGACTTCTCAGCCAAACTCTCTTAATTTTTGCTGAGTGGCTAAAGATATGTGTGGTCTAGCGTTGTCGTTATGAAAGACACCCGATCAATTCCGGCCGCTTTCTCTCAACTTCTTAATCTCATCAGTTGTTGGCTTTTTCAAAAATGGCGTCCATTTTATCCGCAACAGGGCGACTAGAGGCCAGAGCGAGGCGCATCTTTGACATCAAAATTCCTGGATTGAAAATTACGTTTCCTCATGTCGAAAATAAAAATACTTACATACAAACTCAACTGTCCCATTTCCTAGGGGGCATCCATGTAGTTAATGCTTATGTCCTAATGCGATTGTAGCCATTTATCATCAAATGACCCTGTTCATTTCATATCTATTCCGATCAAATATACTTGAACATTATCAAGTAATAATGGTTCAGACCAGAGTGCTATTTTTTTAAATTAAATCTATTGTACATATTTGCACACAGCGCAGCACCTAGAGTACACCGATTTTGAACTGATATAACATAGGTACTAATACTATTCAATTAATTAAAATCCAAATTAATGTCTTACTGTAGGTCACAGCTTTAAATATTAAATTAAGAAATATAAAATAACAAATAATACATCATTTATAATAAATATACTGTAATGATAATATAAATATTGTCAATTTGAATTTTTTTCATTTTGACGAGGCCTTCGAAATATTCTTATAATAAATTATGTATCAAGATAGTAATAAATAGAAAAAACTAATTCCTAAGATCTCAATTTCTGTATAGAATTCTTGATACTAAGATTATAAATGGGAAAGTGAGTTTGTTCGTTACTCTTTTACGCCTTAACTTCTTAACCATCATGAAATCTTGCACACACGGTCTCAGAGGGATACAGAAAGACATAGGGAATTTTTCATCCACAAAAAAGTACTGCTTCCAAGAGATCTAAAAATAAAATAAAAAAATCCATACGCTTGACAAAAGTACGTGATATTGCTCACATACATATTTTTGTCAGCTGATAATGTTTTAAAAGGGCGAGAAGGTCGCAGCCAAAAGCTAGTCTAATAGTGTTGGACGAGCCCTGCTTGCTTTTTAGTGGTCATTAGGCTAAAAGTAAAAGGTAGACAAAAAGCAAGATTAAAAAATGCAAAAGGTAAAATGAAAAATGTAGGTATAAATAAAACCAAATGTTATTCTCAATTCACTTTTGTTACGAAAATTTATTAAAACCATATTCGACTTAAACTTATGAAATATCCACTAAACAAATTAATTTCTACTCTTAATTACCACTTAGTTAATATAAACGTCGAAATACTGGCAGTGAAAAAAATACAGCACATATCTGCACCAGATATATTATTGTACATTTTAATATTTAAACACTGATTGGATTATAAAATTGTAAGTATTGGTTTCAGTTTAACTAAACCGTTTATCAGACCTGAATTCTAATTTTTTTCTTCTGTGTACAATGCCATGATGAATGTAAAACTCAACAAAAACGTAAAAAATAAAATTGAAATTCCATATTTTTACTTACAACATTAGGAATATAAATCCACCATCATGAACCTAGAGACTAAATCTAGCGGTTTTTTTAATAAAAAAAAACTTTTTACAGCTAAAATTAATAAATTGATTAGGTACTATATAATTATATTATACCTAAACGTCAAATGAATGTTTGTTTTAATGGCGCGATGAATTTAAAACAGTATTTCACATTTATAGGCTGTTAATAAAATGTTGTTTTAAACTCCAAGACGTGTATCGAAGAAACAAAATAATAGGATTCTTCTTACGTCACAACTGTACAATAACTAAAAATCCACATTTCAAACAAGTGACCACTTATCGTACATATTTATAATACAATTGCACACATCTTACATCAGTATACGACAAGCACCTAAATTAATTTCGTAATACAAAAACTATTACTAATAGTCTATTCATTTTTCTGAACTAAGCATTATTAAAATTACTTATCCTTAACACAAAACGATTTAAGTATAAAAAAGGTGTTAAAAATTAAGTTTTGTTTACTGTTTCATTATAATAATGATACCACAATATGAAAGTATAAAAATGGTAAAAAACCCGCTAGTATATATTATATAAGTAGTCATGACGAGTAATACAGCAGGTACATATATCACAGATCTAATCTGATTGGTTTAAAGAGCTATAATATAGATTACATTATCATCTAGTCGATAGCGCCTATTTAAAATTTCATCTATTTGAAACGATACCCGCCTATATTACTCTAATGAACAGTGGAATTAAAAAAACGAAACTGCACAGGCATTTCCGGTTGACATTATTTAATTGAAAAGAATTTTTAGGAAACATTGTAATTCTAATTGCTATCACAACCAAAAAAATAATATAGTAGGTGTTCCAATTGTTCAAATAATTCATAAATTAATTGTAAAATTTGTACAAATTAAATGGAACGCTACCACCAATTTCATTTTTATTAGAATATCTCAAGACACATGTGTTTATTTTTTATTATTATTAAAGATGGGTTTGCTCTTGGCCAGCATCTATCCGTGTAGGAAAGATGAGGCCGACAATGGAGCGAGCTCACCCAGAAGATATTAGACACGTTAAGAATTTAAAATGACAAGACAGAACACTGGTGTTGTGTTGCTAGTTTTATATAATGGAAACCACCTAATATTGAAAAATAATAATAATAATAATAATTAAAAAATATATTATCTGATACTTAAAAGGCTAAGAAATTTTATATAAATATTTTTTTAAGTACACTGGTTTTCAATCGGTATTATTGCACTGAGAGAATTATATATTTTATATTTATAATGATAAAAGAAACTATGTACATTAATGAGAAAAGCGGCCTATTTAAATTTTAGTTAATCAGCTTTGGGACCAATTGTTTATATCTCTCGCAAAAGAGGACAAGAGTAACATTTTAAAAGAAAAGAAAGCACTCAATACGCAACCCAAAAGTAACAATATGAATGAAGAATGTAAACAACAATTATCTATGTTAGGTACTACAATAGGTGAGATATTGATGTTTGTTAATATTTTCATAGATTTCAAACATCCAAGTTAAAAAACCTTTCACTTTCAACATTGGAATCAGTATCTGAAGGAGATTAATTTTCTGCTGTATTAATTATGATGTGATTTTAACTTCGATTTCTTAATTTATTTTCTAATAACTGTGAAAACCAAACTAAATATTTAACCAAAAAATCTTCTAACATACAATGGTACATTGGTTATACTGGGCTTGCCAGTAAATCATCCAAACTTTTGTTTGTTTATAAAATCCCTTCCTTAGTTTTAAAATGTTACAAACTATAGAGTTAGCTTTTATAATAATTTGAGTAGGCAAAGAAAAATTATTAAGAGCAACAAGGGACAAATTTAACTTTTTTTAAATTGAATAGAAAACAATATATACAATACGACAGGCATACTTGTTGAGATCTGCCAAGAAAATGACATACGAGTAGGTGGTAGTGTTCCCTTAATTCGACATCAATGGAATGGTTATAATCTAAAGTAGGTAGTATAAAAACACATAAAAATTACTACTTGTCCTTTTCCAGACATTTTTGTCTAATTTGAATTAATTTTACACGTCTAGTTGTACATGTTACCGTAAAAGCTCGAATTCTAAGATAAATCCTAAGATTTACTGGTCGGTAATTTTAAACTTTACTACTATTCACTCAGTAAAAATCAGGTTTTATTTCATAGACAGGATAAATGTTGACAAAATTACATGTCTAGACGACGCGGTCTCTGAAATTACCATAATCTGTTTCGTCACCAGATTCATAATTCTGATCTATACGAAAAAATGAAATTATCTGATGACACCGGAATCTGACGAATGTGTCCTAAATCGTCTGGACATATTTTTATTGATATTAAATGTTAAGTAAAGAGAAAAAAATTCAGTTGGCTTAGCCAACGTAAGCATTTGATAAAAAAAAAATGGAAGATGTAGTCAGTGTGCATACTGAATTCGCTGCTTTTTTTTGGATTTTCGGTTTTTAATGCCACACATACACCCTAAAAACAGTAAAATGCTTACTTGAATCATGAAAATACACTTCAATGATTTTTTAAATTATATTACTTTCATGTTTTCAAAAGAAATGGTTTTATACGCTACTGAAAAATATCCAAAAACACATTAAAGCCACAAAGGCCGCGAGAGACAAAGTTAATTCCAATACAGAGAAAGCTTCAAAATTGGTTTGAGATCAGTTCAGAAAAATCCACCAACACCCCAACAAAACAATAATATTTGGGAGGATGCCATATTCAATAAGGATATGTGCATAAGGAAAATCGACCCTTACGAAGAAGGAACAAATAAAAAACGTATTGCACGACACCAACTACCAATTGTGGGTGAGATTCATCTTTTTGAAAATGTTCACAGGTCACGACACTTGAGATAAGCAGAAATAATCATCAAACTTTAATTTAAAACGCAGCTAGATTCTAAGCTAGCTTAAGCTAAGCGAAGTGGGTTCATACAGGAAACGAACTATGTAGTGATCATCAGGCCCAAGTTTTGAGTTTAGGCCCGTAATACATCCTTCATCAGGATACATAAACTTATATGAGAATAGAGGTTAAAGAGAACCAACTCTATAATATACAGTGTCAGTGGGCTACCTTTAATAAGAGGCGGTATAGTAGCATTTTATTTACGGTGGTTTCATGAACTACACAACTTCATACTTTCATATCAAACACCCATGCTACACAAGCGCCATTCTGGCCAATTTACGAACCACACTTTTTATGGTTGTAGCTTGACAGTTTTTCATTTTAATATCCATATAAGTTAGTCCTCCTCGCCTCTATTCTCCATGGTATAAGTATAATTATTAAGTAATAATTCATTCATTCATTCCTGTGTAAACTGGGCTGTGATTTTTTATAATTGTAAAAAAGTAATTTTTTTTTTACTATCGATTCGTGTAACATCCACTAAAATTCCACGCGAGGCGCACTACACTACGCTTCGCTCTCAGTGGGCCTGCGCTTAAATCACTGGATAATACATTTTATTAAAGCAACATTTAAATGTCAAATTAAATTTACACAGTAAATTAAAGTAAAACCTAAAATTTACCAATTAACTCTCTTTTACAGTAACTTATACAAAGTTCCCTGTGCACATTGGACGACAATGTGTTTATTTCCTATCAAAAGAATAAATTATTATACTGTGCCAATGCGAACAGGGAAAATTACATTTTATTAAAGAATAAAATCAACATTGTTTGTGAACCAATTGTTTATTGAGATTTTATCTAAAAACGAACTAGTTCAGACACAATGCCACTGCACGTTTTAAAATTAAACCAGGTCAGCTTTGCCTGTTTCAAACAAATTAACATATTACATGATTCATACATACTTGAAGACAGGAAATATTCAAATATTTGAAATTTTTTATTTTACATAGCGAAATGTCACAAGTGCTATTATTGTAACATAAAAATATACTAGGCGACATAACATAGATACAAATAGGGCGGTGGGAACTTTTCAATATACCCGATATTATATTATTTGCCGTTGCACCAACACTTTTCATCTATATACTAATAAATAAAAACGAAGTGTCCCTTTGTAATGTCATAATAACTGCTTTTTACTAAGTGTACATAAAAGTAGATACAGTACATAAAAAAAATTAAAACTTACGTCCGTCTGTTCCAGCTAATCTCGAAAACGGCTGGACCGATTTTAACGAGACTTTCATTGGCAGATAGCGGATGTTATAAGGAGTAACTTAGGCTACTTTTATTTTAGAATCGTGGCCGGGCTCAGCTAGTTCTAAGTAAATTTGATTTGTTTTTCATGGTACCTCTTATTTCAGTCTACCTGACTTGTACTGCACTAGTTATGTAGGTATGTGCTCATGGTAAGTCCATGTAGTACAATTGAAAGCGACATTTCCATTTTGGACTCGGAAATGACTAGATTTAAAATGGAGCGATTCAATGGTGTTGTAACATATTATTTTTGTCTTGTTTTTATGTTAAGGTCTGCAAACAGGCTGACGTGCGCAGCCGATTACAGTAGGATTAAAGATAAGGGATTGGAAAGGGACAGGGAAATGTGCTCTGACATCCCTTACTCACTCACCGAAACACAAGAGCACGCGTGCTGTTATTTTACGGTGGTCTTCTGTAAACGGGTGGTTACTGCCGCCATATGAGCTGCCCGAATGACTGCGAAGCACAGTATACTCAGCCACTAGATGTTAGAGCAGCTCACACCCGATATTAGAGCAGGTGATTTATTTAAAAACTCTACAATCACACCTCAGAGGAGTATAAATAGTCCAGTGTCGTCCATTTTCTCTAGGGGACTACCACAGTGTCTATAAAAAATTGAATAAATAAATAGAGGTGAAAACTTGTAATTTTCTAATTTTAAAATTATAAATATCAAAATTTACACGTTTCCATGCGTCACCAATCCGAGTGTACGGTTCACTTACGTTCACTCCTCAACAAAAACTTTAAAGTCTATAATAAAGCTATTATATATATACATGAAAGTTATACATATACAGGTCCGCTATGATAAATTAATACAACCACCAACAAAAACAGATATTTTTTCTTTTATATGATGATATTTTCGGTTTATTTGGTTTGATTAGTATAAAAAATACTATAAAACACTATAAATCACACAACTGAAGAAGTGTAGATACAACAGCAGGTTTAATTATTTGTACTGAGAATATGGCTGAAAACCAACCACCTAATAATAACACTACAACCGCACTTATTTTCCAATCTAAACATTCGTTATCTCAACTATATTTCACAATTAAGCGATAGTGAATTAACCGCTAATTAATAATAACCTACATAAAACTAATTTTAACATAAGTAGAAAAATGAAACAAACACGCACACTGCCCGCGCGAGACCCACGACAAACCTATTCAATTGTGCAGTGAAAGATACGTAACGAGTGGTAGATCTGATCGCAATAGAATTGTAAATACACTTATCTGGTACAGACTTCTCATAAATTTTACATTCGAAACACAGCACAAATCACAATAAAACAATGTTACTTCTAAAAATTGAGATTAGTTTGAAAACGCCAATGCAATAATGGTCACTAGTACTGCTACGCTACCAAAATCATTTCACGCGTTGGTTGTATTAGATGAGGGCCACTCTATTCACGAGTGGTGTCTTCCTTCTGTTAGCGTGCGATTGTCGCGCCACGGGTTGGTATATGAAGTTCGTTTTTGCTCTTTTCGCTGGCTGCACTGAACACCAAACATATATACGTGAGAGCGGGATATAGGGCATGGTTTCAACATTGTGTATTTTTTTATGTTAAGTTCGAAATACATGCCGACGGTCCACTTGATGGTATGTGACTACCGGCGCATATAACACAAGCATCGCCCAGGTGCTGCAAGGGCACTGCCGACCATAGTATGATTAAGGACAAGAAAAAGAGAAATAAGCTTTGGCATCCCTTACTCACTCACCGAAACATAACAGCACTGCAGTCAGATGGGCCGCCCAAATGACTGTGAAACGGAATGTGCCTTGCCACAACTTTACGACAGAGGGTTAACGCAAGCACTCTAACCACTCATGCAATGGGCTCGTCAGGCATAATATTAAGGTCAATGAGCACAATCGAAGGAACACAATCAATTTATTAGAAATTCACAAAAAAAATTCAAATGTGCTGTTGTGTTTTGTAGCGTTACCAAACGAAAACATTATTCTTTCAGACCCTAAGTGTTGCTGAGTGTCTTCCTTCACCATCAAAAGTACTTTCAGAATGTCTGGACACCCTTTGTCATAAAAAAAAAATACTTGTACATATAAAGTTGTCTGTGAAACCTACTTGTATAGTTATCTGCGAGTGACATTTCAAACTTAACAGGTTCAGGATCGTCAATCTCCTCATATGAATGTTCCAGCACCTGGAAACGTGATTGGCACTATGAAAAAAATATTTGAAGTTTTTGTAAATGTACACTTCTAAAGCAAGGCCATGGAGACAACGCAAACAAATTTTTAGGGGATCATAATATTTTTTAATAACAAATACGTATTTAACACGTATTTTCACTAGTAGCTCAACCATTTATAAAAATGGATAATAAAAATCATAAAAAGATGATCAAGTGTTGTCAAGTACGCTTTCCTGTACCATGAAACAGAGAGCGCCGGCCGCTTCTGACGTGTGAGGAAAAAGGACAGAGATACATATGTGTTGTAAAACTAAGTACGGGTCGGGTTTGATTACATTGTTTGCGTTATCTCCATGGCTTTACTTTACATCAAAATTCCAAAAGACATTCGTTACCATTCATTTAATTCAATTTTTATTAATTTGACCATTGATTGTTCAAACGTTATAAGCTGATGGTAGGTGTACTTTAAAAGCTAAACGTACTCATAATGCTAAACGTGACATTGCCAATACAATACTTGTTTTTGCTAGGCTCTTAAATTTGTATTGTACCTATTGTTTAAACAAGCGAAATGAATAATCTATTATCAGTCAATTGCTGTCTTGGAACAAGGCGGTGAATATATATTTTTTATATATAAATTTATTTTCACATTAGTTTACATGTGAGTAATTACTAATGAGTATTTTCTTTATAAGTTCATTTCTAAATATTTCATTTAGAACTAAAAATTACAGAATATTAGTAAAACAGTTGTAATGTCAAAGTTGAGTGAATCTTAGTTAAGGTAATAGCATAGATAAAATACTACTTAACCAGTATAGATGGTCAACTTCCATATAACGATCTGAAGCCAATTTCATATTGGGATTTCCACTCCCTAGATGTCACTAAGAGTCTCGAATTTAACATTAATGTGTATTTTGTTAAAAATTATAACCAATAAATTCAATCACGCAGTTATAGTACCTTATTATCGTGGTAATAACTAGAGGGCGACGTTGCTGAGAGGTACTTTTATCATTAATCTGTGACTTTTATGTATGATATTATTGCCCTATTTTTTAGAACAGAACCTATACCGTTCATACGGCCCTTTTATCGTTGTTCGTGCCCACTTTTTTTATATTTTAAATAAATTTTAGTAGTGCCATCTCTTGTACATGAGAATTGACTGAATGGTCGACTGCAGCGACTCTAGCGGATTTTTAATGACAACAAATAAGCGACAAACTACACAGGCGGCATCTAGATATAAGCGAAATTTGATAGGGTACGGATTCAATGTACGTGAGTGACCATCTATACTGGTTAAGTAGTATTTTATCTATGGTAATAGTTAGGGCATGACAATGGACGTTTCAGGAGAATGAATGAATGAAATAGGATATAGACGGAATTACCTCGATGTCACTCATTTCGTCCGTTGATTGGGCGTCATCTGTGATGTAGGAAGTGACATGGTCGCGTCCGCCGGCCAGCAGTCGATACGTGCCTCCTACCATCTCCTCCACCTCTTCCACTTCTAGCATCTCTTGCTCTCCGTCGGAGGCCTCCTATACACACATTAATCTTTTCATTCTAAATTACTTTGTATATATTTCAATATCAACTAAAGATGGTGTATTGACACAAATGCATTTGGTAGTGGGTTAATCTTTTATTTTATACCCTAAGAACGTATAAAGCAACAGTAGTCTCTGTCACACTCATAAGTGGGTCGGTGAATGAAAGAGACACAGTGTATTCATTTCCAAATGCAATTTGATGTCATTATCATGCACCTGTTCAGACACAATGCACCAGCTTTAGTTAACTTTATTATGTATAGTTAAGATTATTAATGACGTGTTTAAGATTCTAGTTACAAAAATAAAATGTAAAGTATATTTAAAGAATCGAGCATATTGTGACCTCTAACTGTCATTAATAAAATAAAATAATACTACATAAGAGGTATTTAGAGGTTACTACATATTAAAATGTCAGATTGTCTCATAATTTAAACATAAATTAGACGGAAGGACAAAAGAATGGCCATTGGTATGTATTATCCATTACAGCCAATGCAAAACTAGTATACCTGTTCGCCCAACGGGTCATCGTCCACCTCGTCCTTGACGTCAGCGTCGATGTCGAGGTCGGCGTCAGTGTCCACGTCATCGTCAGCGTCGTGCTCACCGCCACCGCTATACTTCATTTCTCCGCGTTCCAGTGCTTCTAAGCTCTCTGTCACGTTCAAAAGGATTAGGTACTCTGTGGTTGGTTCCAAAGTTGCCACATTGGCATTTTTATGGTAGCATGTTTTTTAAGAAAGTAGAAGTTAATAGACTTTTTGCAATTTTTAATCTTTGTTATTTTAGTTTCAATGCATCAATTTTAGACCAAGGCACGTCTGATGAGAACATTGATATTTCCTATCTTTCCATATGGAGTGGAAGGATACATATTTCCATTCACGGACATTACGAGCAATTTCAATAAAAGACAAAGAATAGACGCTTTCGAAATGTTGTGCTGGAGACGGATGTTAAAAACCGAAACGCGGCTTCCTACTGTATTGTAGGTCTGCAATGTATATTAACATATTTTGAGCACATAGTAAGAGGTGGCTACAACATGGAAAAGCTGGTCGTTGTTGTCAATATCGAAGGCAAAAGATTATGAGGTTGATCGTCAACAAAATAGATAAGACAGTTCAAGTGAAGAAAGCCACTCTGCCAGGCGGTCATCGACAGGGGCCGATGCAGGCGAATGGTGCGGTCGGACTTTGGGACCACGATCCTCAGTAATGAGGGACCGACCGGAGATAGTTCTATTCTTTCAATAATGAATTAGCTTAATCATAATGTGTTTAATTATGTAAGTAAAGGAAAGTAATAGTTTTAATTGATGAATGATGAATGAGCTTGATAGATGAGGATGAGGAATATTTAGGATTTTCTCCTTTGACAGACTAATTAGAATCTCTCCTAATATTAAAAAATTTGAGATATTTTGATGGTTCTTACTTAATTGCATGCAAACAAAATAGGTTTGAATGAAGGTTGATTACGGCCGGCACAGTTCTATTTAGGTATTAGGGTAATACATTTCATTGTTCCGAACTTATTTAAGACTGTGCGTATGGAAACAGACAGAAAAGAAAAAAAAAATCAAGTATAAGTAACATAATACAAAGTAACATAATATATTTCTTTATCAAATGAATTACCAGGATAAACCATCGCTTTCTTTATTGCTTGAGGATCTTTCCGTGACCATTTCTGTACTTCCTCATCCATTTTGCCTATTTTGGACGGGTTCATCGCCCATAAACATCCTGAAAATTAATAAAATTCATGGTCAGGTAATTAATAAATTTCAATGATTAGTCATAATCATATCAGTGTATTTCACATACCTTTCCTTTGACTGCCATTCGTAGATGGTTTTTCAATTTTTTCAAAACATTTGTTCAAACTAAGATTGTGCCTCACGGAGTTTTTCCAACCGTTTGGTGCAGTTTTAAAATATGGAAAATGTTGACTGAAATAAAAACAGAGGTTACTTTCTTACTGACACGTTTATAACGGAGTATTTGTTCAAAAATAATATCTAAAATGTATTATTTCAAATATCTTTATAATAATACAGGTGGGCCGAGTACAAGATTTGCAGAGTAATCAAATATCAAGTATAATTAGATTGCCAATTTAATGGCGCTAAAACATATAAATCTACTTTAAAATCCATTTTCTTACGTCTAAGTCAGATCTATTTTAAAAAATTGTTTATGAGATTTACAAAACTTGTACTCTGAGAATCTCTACTTAGAATTAATACTAAATATTGGAATTTATTGAAATTAGGAAAACATTTCTATTAGGTCGAGGAAAAAGTCTTTTCGCATTTAGTATGTATGAACTTGTAATAAAATATCTTTGGCTGTACTATTTGTATCTGGCTGGTTAAATTTCAAAAAAAGAAAAAAAAAATAGTAAAATTTTGTTATCAGCTACTTTTCATATGTTTTTCCTTCTGTCAAAATGAGTAAATAATGCAGAAATTCGATACATTTTAAAATCTGCAATGGAAAAAATGCAAGGCAAGCCGCGAAAAAAATGGTGACGTTTATGGACTTAATGCAGTGTCAGTAAGAGTAGCACAAAGTTGGTTTAAGCATTTTCAATCCGGGATTTTGATGTCAAAGATACAAAATGGCACATAAATACTGTAATTAAATGTAAATAAACTTAAAAAAAAAAGTCTTGAGTTTTAATATGTAAAATGCGAAGAAACCTTTTCCCCAATCTAATATTTAACTCTAGCTAATGTTGCAGAACTTTAGCTAATGTCAAACGTTTTGCAATGCTTATAAATTTCTCTTGCCACAAATTAACATTAAAAACTTTATTCCACAGTTAAAAGGGACATGTGTAATTAATAAAAAAATTGATGTTTACATTTTTTTATAATTATGCGTTTATTGTCACAATTGTAACAAAAAATTGAACATGAAATTAATTGAACTTACCACATGAAATTGTAAATTTCCGAAACAGGCAAACTGCCCGTCCTTGAATTTTTCAACGCCATAGCTATTAGGCAAGAATATGAATAGGCAGGTTTAGGAAATTCGCCTGTACATATTTTGCTTATTGTATTCATATATTTATTCTGAGGAACAGAGTCAACCGCGAATCCCGGCCTCATCGACGTCTTTATGATTTGTCTAGTATTATTTAACGACGAATTGTCGATTAGTATAGTCGTTTGATTTTTATTACCATTTGCTAAAATTGTTCTAGATTGTTGTGCATCCAATATGTGTATATTACCGGATATTATCGTTTTGCCACTGAGTTGTTGAGTCACTTTGGGGGTTGTATTTAAAACTGAACAGTTCTTATTATTAAGTTTTATTATTTCCGGTTGCGAAGTTTTTATCCTAACAGCTTGAGAAACAGGAGTGCTGTTGCTCTTCGCTTTGTCTAAATCTTTCAGTAGATCCTTTACAACAGCTTTATCGTGCTTTCGTACGTAGATGACCATCTGAGTTGCTTCTTCTAAGGGCTTGCTCGGTTTCACTTCCTTCGCTTCTGGTAGATCTTCCGGTTCATTGAATCGTTCTATTTTTACTTTTATTGTGTTTGGTGAAAAGGTTAAATGGCTTTTTTCTTCTTTGGGACTTGATAGTGTTAAATTGTCTACATCGTTGCCGGCGGCGGATGTTAACAACAAATTGGAAGCCTCTTCTTTGACAATACTTTTGACTGGCGTGCACGGGGCCGGCATCACCGAGTTAGGATTCACCATCACGGCGTTAGCTTCTGATCCGTATAAGTCTAGATTATGTACGAAACTAGAAGAGGTGTTCACCCACATGGATGCATTATCGTTATCCATATCTAACAGTGGTGGCATTTCAGAAAAATTCAAACCCAGCGAATCCTGAAATGAAAATTGTCTTCATAAACCATACAAAATTACAAACCTAAGTAATTCCGTCTGTCTGTTTTTTTATGGCTAAAACACAAAATCGATTATGGTGAAATATGGCATGGCGATAATTTAAAACTATAGGTAGAATATATACTACCGTGTTTTGGTGTGAATTCAACATCTACGACTATTAAATAATATACAGAACGAATATAACTTACAGAAAAATCTGTTATACTGCTGAGATCTGTTGCCATTTCATTTTTTATCTCCATGTCTAACATTTCTTGGAGTGAGTCAGTTACATAAAAGTCCATGTTTGAGCTTTCCTGTAAAAAAATGTCATTTATAAATTTTATTCATATTTATTAAAAAAGCTCCTATCCATTTCAACCACTTTTTTTAATATTAAGGTCGTCATACAGGCTGACAGTTCGCTTGATGGTAGGTGGCACAAGCAACGCAACAAGTGCTGCAAGTGTGCTGCTGACCATAGTAGGATTAAGGATAATGAAAGGGATAGGGTAATGGGCTCTGGTATCCCTTACTCACTCATCGAAACACAAGAGCACACATGCTGTTTTATGGTGTTATTTCGGTGGTCTTACTGTCCAAATGATAACTAAACGCAGTGTGCATTGCCATTACTTGTCATCTCCAGACCAGAGAAATGACATAGTTCTCAACTATGAAATGTTCATTTGCAAAGAAGGCCCTGCCGGGAATCGAACCCGGATTACTGTTACTACAATGGAATATTATTCAAAAGTGCTGTTCATTTACATGTTTAGTTAATTCCGATGTAAAACTAAACTCAATCTAGACCCAAAACTTCGTTCCTTGTCTGAGCATATTTTAAAATACTTGTGAAAAAAAAAATGGCGCGAAAACTATTACATACAATACAAATATTGGTTTTAAATGTGGGTAACAATGAGCGAGTAAATTCATCAGAACATGGGGGACCGAAAGGCAGCCAGGCAGCACAATGGATTGGAACCGCTCTACAAGCCGTAGTGTACGTAATCGTAAACCTGTTTTAGACTTGTGGTATGCACAACCCCGACAGGGAAGGAGTAAACTGCATGAATGCTGCTTTGTTTACACTCAATGAGAGGTTGTAGTTTCACTTGAACAAAGCAACTTTGTTTATACATGTTATAAAGAAATTAACAAAAATATAGAGAAACATCCCTCGAAATTTCATCGTTTCCTTTCAATATTTTGTCGCTTCTCATTGTTAACTGTAGACCTTACTCAAGATATAATTTGTTATCATTTCACCGACGGGACCGGATCGGGTGTCTACCTATTAGATGTTAATGTAAAAAAAAGGAACGGAACCCGCGCAGTGCGAAGGCCTTCAAGATTTGGGATGGTAGCATTTTTTGTCGAACTTTTACTCGACGGCATGGCTACACACTATAAATAAACTTATATTCCGGTATGGAATGCTATAAAAATAACTTCACTTTCATCTTTTAATGACAGGACATATGGTAATAAGTGCGTAATCAAAACACGATTACTCTGTAGGTATTTATTACGTATATTTACTAATACTATTGGGTGATATAGATATTATTTTAGTTCTTGTCTTGAGTGCATCGACTGATAAATTTTGACGTCTGATAGCGAACCCAAACAATTATTTGTTTTTTAATAACTAAAGCAATATGTAGGTACTTACTTTTAACTAAATAAAAATATAGGTAAATAGTAAAAATGAAAAGCTCGTTGCTCGTTCCCGCCAAAATTTACTGACGGATCGGTCGGTGGGGTTGCAGGGCGTTTGAGGTTCATTGTATATTTGTGTGTGTGTGTGTGTGTAAGGGACAAATTTACCGACAAGGGTGAGAAAAAGAGACAAGAGATATTGAAAGAGGGTGAAACGACCCCTAATGACATTGCAGCCGTCTCGCCATGTGTAGATTGTTTCCGTAGTCATTATTAGCCCTATAATAATTGGTACTATCATGTTAATTTAGGTATAAGCCTACAGAGAACTATATAATTTAAACAGGATTTCATTCTCAAAAGTAATAAAAAATTAACACATCGTAGGTATTTTTTTTATTTTTCAAACAAAAAAAATGTATACCTAAGTCATTGTCCATTCGTGTTACAGAGGGCCATGAACTGTCTTTATTTATCTACATGTAGAGTTCGTCTCCTACGGTCATTTTATAAAATTTGAGCCATAAAGTTTTACAATGTACCTATTTTCTTTTTAGGAGTTAATATAATATTTTTTTTTAATTTTCTGTACGTGCAAACGTACACGTGAAGTTAAAAATCTATTCAACATTAGTTGTGCCCGCGATTTCGTAAACGTGGTAGGTATTCGGAATTATAGCGTAATTTTTTCGTTTGTAAACCGATTGGAATGAAGCAAACACTAGTTAAATGTTACGGGAAGCTTGCTACCATACATAATAATATGCAAGTGAAAACCGCATTCAAATCGGTTAAGACGTTTCTGAAATTAGCGTGCACAAACGCAGAGACAAACAACGATTTTATTATATTATAGGTATTAATTTAACAATATCGCGTTTTGTTTTAAAATTCTATGGCTCTTATGTTTTCAGATAATTAGAGGACGTGAGATTATTCCAGATATTAACGTAATTTTAGATAACTTCAGTGTAAGCAGCCACTTAGATATAGATGGGGAGAATATCTAGAGGCGCCGCGAGGTGCCTGTCTGTTCGTCGTCAGCCGTCGTGTCCTCGAACCTGACCGCGCGCGTTCGCCTTGAACTCGCCCGTAGTACCCGCCGTTCGATCGTGGTCGGCTCTTGCGCCGCGCCGGCCGCCGAGATGTTCATTGGTAGATATATAAACCGCACAAAAAAATAGTTTCGAAAAAAAAATATGATCGAAACTTTTGTTGGATTCATTTATTTGTAGAAATAATAATTTAAACAAAAATAACTAGTCGTTTATAGTCGGCGACAGGGTTTGCGACGATTGTGAAAGTCCGTTTGTCTGTCTGTTAGTCTGTTACCTTTTCACGGCTTAACTACTCAACCAGTCATCATGAAAGTTTACATACACATGTCTGGGATACAGGAAAGGACATAGATAGCGTACTTTTAATTTTAAAAAAATGTACTGTTCTCGAGCATCATTTGAAAGGAAACAACGCCTGGGAAAAGTATACAGCATTAAAGATGGCATGTGTTGTTATTTTGTCGCAAAATAGCAGCTAGTTGTTTTATACTACTTTTTTAAAAAGGATCTTTTTCCAAATATTTATTGTTATAATTATAGAGGTTACACAGCACAATTATGTAATTCAATTTTTAAATAAAATATGCCATTTCTTCCTTGATAAGTAAAGTTCACAGGAACCATAACTTCAACGAGAGGTAATTCGTCGAAGGGATTTTCGTTGTGGTTCTCCCTCTGCGTGCGCAACTTTGGCGCGAAAACTGGAGGGGCACAGGGGTTACCTACCGTATTCTATTGATTACCGACACAGAGCGCCTTCCCCTTTGCCGACTGTCTGCTTTCTCCTTTAGGTTGGAATGAGAGGATATTGCAACAGATAGTAATTTATTTTATATAATAATATTTTCTTTATTTCACGTACAAAAATAAATAAACGATTTGAATTAATACAAGTTGTAGTACATGACTTTAAAAATATATATATTTTATTAAGTAATGTATCTTACCTACATACATACGGGTTACTAGATTTAGGGCACAAATTAGGGACACATAACTATACTTAAAATGCATGTAATTCGGAAATTTAAACTTTTATGAGAATAGTCATCATCATATCCCCAATAATCTTCCAATAGGAGCGGTGTGAAGCAGCCTGGAACCACCATTCTTAGCCGCTTCTCGAGTGGAGGCCATGGACCGTCAAGCGCAGCGTAGGACGTCCACTCACAAGGTGGACGATGACCTGAGCCGCGGGTCGACGGTGGAGCCAGGCTGCTTCTGATTGTTCCTTTTGGAACATTAGGGGGAGGCCTTTGTCCAGCAGTGGACGTCCTAAGGTTGAGATGATGATCTTATATTAAAAAAAAATGATTGGACAATGAGGTTTAGCTTAGTGTTTTTGATGTCTATTCTATAAAGTAGACTTATGCCCAACATATTACGTAAACTATATTAGCCCACTTGCAAAGTTATAATACTTTTACTGTTACATATATTAGCATTCATATTTAGTAACTAAGTAAATAGTAAAACTCTAAAAAATGATTGTGTGCGAAGATAAGTGATGAAGGTAGGTATATACGGGTGAATGACCCCCATAAATTAGTCACCAAACGACCTATGAATAGACGGCCTTACTACGTGGAAACTTATAGGTACCATTTTCGCGGGAAACAGTCTGTAAATTATAACAGTCTGTAATTATCTAAATATTTAGTAATTTATCTAATTTTATATTAAATCAATCTTATTTTAACATTACTAACTTGTTGTCATTAACAGAAATAAAATAGGTACCTAAAAATTTTTTTGTACATTAGGTAGGTATAAAAAACAAATTATGTTTTATAGTTCGATGGTTTTACGTAACTTTTAGAGTAAAAATGTAGGTAGTAGCTTCCAATTACAAATTAAATGAGTTTATTTTTCATTATACTACATATATTTTGTAGATAGGTGGCGTTGTTGATTACTCATTATCTTATTATGAAAGAGTAATAATCATTTCAAATATGTTCTCATTCTGGCATCAAGGTTGACATCAAAATGCAATGTACGCAGTTTACATCTACTTAGGTATACGTAACGAAAGAGTTTAATTATTAAATTAGCTGAGCAAATTTTCGACGAAATTATTATACCTATTATATGACATAAAAATGCAATAATTTAACTGGAAAGTTATTTTAACATTTACATTATACAATAGAAGGCATTAAGGTAAGGTGACCATTTATGTTGAATGCCATCAAAACGACCGAATACGATGAGGTTGAAGCCAGTGAAACGCGCGCACACATTGATAGCTGTGTGCACATTGCAACTGCTCCCTTGGCCTGTTCACATTGACTGCACAACACACACACACATACACAAGATGCAACGTTCGTGTAAACATATACCTACCTACCTACCTATACAATGCGCTGATGCAGGCCTCATGCATTGTTCAACTTTTGAAATTCTTAAAACTGCCCTGAATGGCAGTCGTGGGAAAATGTGTGTAGGTATCATGTCCATTTAAATTACTTATGTAATAAATATGAATTATTTTGAAAAATATTACCTAATAATATAATATTCATGTTTATGTAGGTATTATAAATACTTCCAACAAATAAATGTATACATTAACCATGTGTGCTTATATGTACCTACATAATTTTTAATTTTCATTAATATGTTTAGTCCTTTTAATGGATATAAACTTACCTAAGAGATGTTTTCCCACTACATAACTAGGTACCATTATTTTAATGTGAACATATGCATATATAGTTACTTATAAGCAAAATCACAAAAAGGCAGACACTGAAATTAACAATTAATCTGGCTATTTCATGCCATGTACCTACATTTATGCCATGCCTATATTTTGAAGTAGAGATAAGGTAACCAAATATGATGTGATTTGGTTCTAAGACTACACATATAGCCATATACTTACAAATTAGTCTACCATTTGCCATGTCATATCATGTAGTTAAAATAGACCCAAAACCTATCTAAAATTTTGAGTTAGATTTTTCCATAGATTATGTTGCACTTAAAAAGGTGGGAGCAGAGTAGATTCTCCGAGAATGAAAAAACATCAAAGTGTTAAAAATGTCAGCCCATTTATATTATATTTATGTAAAATAAGTACTACGGTGTGTAAATAAACATTTTTCAACTGAATTGTATGAAGATCATGGATGCAAATAATTTCCCGCCTATTCATTACCGGTTGGAAGTTCCCGTATTTAGAATGAAATATACATGTAAATAAACATACTATTAAATGAAAATCTTCGAAAACTAAGACATGTATGCGAAAGTAAAGACTTAAAGGCGACTAAAGATCTAAAAACATAGGTATACAAACCACAAAAATATGAATGACATTAAAAAGAGCGGGACATGTAATCTAATTGGACTCTCCCATTGAGTATTCCTTGTTTTCATTTAATTCTCTAAATGTACACTATAAAGATGGAATTCCGAACACTCACCGAATATTTACTAAGATAAATATCCTTATGCTCGATAGAATAATCCTCAATTTCACACATTTAAGTTTTTAAAAGTCATAAAATTGACAGGTAAAACACCACTCACTCCATAAAAACCACAATACGATTTACTATTATGCGAAGAAAACGTACACAAAGAACAGAATCATTCCTATTGGACGTTTAAAGCCACGTGACCATTTTGACATTCTATCATTGGCGCAAAATTCGATACGGATGTACGTCTCGACTCAATAACAATTCTTTTTAATTAAAATTAAGTTTTAATTTCGTAATTTTAACAAATTTATTTTATCTGCAAAAAATATTTTTGTATTCTAGACATTATGAAATATATTTGCTAATATCTGCAATTTTCCATAAACTTCAAGTCCATAGGCGGCAATAAACACTGCACAACATGGCGGTTTGTTTACACCGGCGTAGTAAGGCGGGAAGTGTTTAAGTAAAGGATTTAAGTTTTTAGTATGAAAAGTTTAAAAGAAAATCATGTATAAACTCAAAGGATCGTATTTATTCCAGATAATTGATAATTAAACTACACTTTAATTATTCAATAAACACATTATGAGCACGTGGGCGATACCAATTTTCGGAAAAGTGGCGCCACCTAGATAACATTTTCTAAATTAGTTTGCCATATGGCGGGAATTACGAAAATAAAGGTACACACAACATAAAACAGTTACTGAATTTAAAAAATCGTATGAAGTCAAATACAAATACATAAAAATAAAGAAATAACGGTAACAACACTAATTACTCCCTCCCTACAATTGAATCAATATCATTTGGAGTATATAGTTTTAAATTATTCCATTAAAAAATATTGTTTTTATTTTGTTAGTTATATAGGTACATTTATTTTAAAATAAGCTGGGATTAAACAATAACCAAACACATGACCCATAAATTAACATTAAAATTATTACCATTAACAGGAAGATTACTTTATAAATGAATTGTCAAAAAAAAAAAAATATTCTGCCTAGTTATTTACGTCAATATTATATTTTTTTGCATAAATTAAACCTTAAATAAAAAACTGAGGCGGAATACAAGGAATCATTTAGCTTATTTTAAACAACTTTATTAAAATTTAGACAAGTTATGATTTAGATGTGTTCTCGACGATTTATAAGTCAGTCTCTTCCTTTTCATCAGAGTATCATTCTTGAAATTTGTTATATCGCTTGACTGCGTAACAAATTCGATTTGCTTAGGCATTACGTTTACACTAAACCGAGTTGTGAAGCCACTATCAGAGGTCGATGCGGTGGGAAGGAAAGGCAGTACTTTAGGCTTCATTAATTGACTCTTCAATTTCTTTTTAACAGGTGAAACATTTAAACACACGCTCTCTTCCAAGTAACTAGACGGATTAAATCTCTTTCTCTTTCTGGTCTCTTCGACAATAAACTTAGTTGTGGACACTGCTTCAGATGTTGTTACCTTCATTTCAGTCCTTTTCTTTAGTTGATCCAGAGTTGCCAATGAGAGCTGTGGTAATTCTGTTGTTTTAGAAATCTAGAAACAAATTAAACATTAAAATCAAATTATGAATTTTCTAATGGTGATTGCAATAAAAAGAACAGATACTAGAAATGCTTTGAACAAATTTTTTTTAATTAGTAGTGAATATCTGCCGATGTTTATAGAGATGAGCTACAAGAGGACAAGTGTTCTGCTGACCCTGATAAGACTGGACCAGCGCAGACGAGTAACTTTTGTCCGCGGAAGAAAAAATCACCTTGTGTGCGTTATTGGATGCAGTTGTAAGCAATCTATTTTTTCCACGCTTCGGGGATTTTTTGTCTTCTGTGAAAAAAGTCCCTCGTCTGCACAGGCCTTAAGGGTGCCCTAATGAGGATAAGGAAACCTACACTTAATTTCGGTAACATCAGTAATATATGGATTCGCTGCGTGAATGCTAATTATAGAATTTGGTAGAAGCAATATTTTCATAAAACACTAGCGACTCCTGCTTCGCCCGGGGTGGAATTTTTATATATAAGAACATTCCCCGTTTATCCCTATTTCCATAAGTGAAAACCGAATTAAAATCGGTCTACCCGTTCACGCGTAATGCCGTGAACAAGGGAAATGGGGGATTCATTTTTATATATAGAGATTATTGATAAATTAATTGACATCGATAACGTCAATATTTAGCGTACTAACATCTCAAATCCAGATACCTCCAAAAAGTATACTGAAATCATTTTTGCTTGAAGAAATATGTATTAAGGGATGCCAGAGCCCATTTTCCTAACCAAACCCTTAACCTGTCTGCTGATCTTAATATTTAAAAAAAAGTAGTTAAATCAATTATTATACAAGTGTTACTTATCATTCTTAATTTCCTCTCGGTGAAAATTAAACATAAAAAAGCAACAATCATATCTGAAAAACTTCATGGTAGCTTAAATCAGCCCAACATTATGAGTAAAGATTTTTTCATGACAGACCTACTCTGACTGTCAACAAAGTTTGTAGTAGTCTACGTCAAATTTTACGGTTTTTTGATCTATTTGAATATAATCCATTTATTGCGATTATTATATTTAAAGGTGAAAAACATTTATCAATTTGTTGATTGTCGATTACTAGATTCATCAAATTATGGAAAAATATTTAATTTCTATAATGATTTCAATTCAACAAGTAAAATGGTTGTCGCGTTCTATTTGAAGGTTTATATTATACTCGTTAAGTTTAATTGTTAAAACGTATTGTAAAATTGGCAAAACCACAAAAAACAAACTTCTTTGTTTCCATTTTTGAAAGATAACTTTGAAATCTATGCTCAGAGTAAAATATATAATGAAAGATATTTCTGATGCACTATGAAAATCCAGTAGACGATAACAAAATAATAGAAAATATGAAAGGAATGTCTGTTATAATTTGATATCGCATGCCATAGTCTTCAATTCGCTGTTATACAATCGTGTAGCTAAGTCTTCCACAATGGGTGATGAAAAAGAATGGTAATTAGGACAAATTTTGCTGTGGCAATAAAGGTATTAAATATTGCTGTATAATTAAAGATATTGTCCACACTTTTAATTATACAGCACAACATCTGCAAACTTATAATTATGATTTCTTCAAGCGCAAATTATTATGGTATACTTATGAAAGTTTTTGAAATATTGTTATGACACTATATATTGACATGTATTTATGGCAATAATTGGAATAATTTACAGTGTTTTGCACTTTAGCAGTAAAGTACAAAAATCAAAAAACAGCGTTTTACTTCTTGTGATAGATAAAAGGTCTAAAATACTCTGATCACCTTGGATTTTATATTATCAAAATCGTCATCTCGTTGTTTTCTTTTTTTACTTTTCTTTATTTTGGTTCCTGTAACAAATACATTAATTTAAAACACACACTCTAATATAACACACACATACATTCATAAATTACAATATACTAATGAATTTTTGAATACCTGACGAAGCCTCCATTTGTACATTGTCTTCATTTTGCGTTGTATCATATATTTGTTCTGGTTCCTCAATGCCGACAGAGTCTAAAAAGTTTTAAACAATTTATAACAAAGAAATCAAGGGAAACAAGAGAGTTATTCTCATACAAACATTTGAACTAAATCTCAAGCAATATGCGTTACAGAATAACTACCAGAACCTAAAAAAAGTACATTGGTTGAAAATCTGTGCAACTCGGTAAAGGTATTACCTTTTAGCACTATTCGGAAACCTTATCGACACTGTTTGGATGTATTTGTTTGATATTATACTCATAATAATTCTAAACGACGTATGTATGAGTATGTAATTTGGTTGGATTGTTTCTCATACCAATGTATGAACATACTAATTCTATAGAATTACAGTGCTCTTTACGAAGATATGAGATACACTACCTACTTAACGAAGATAATAATATATTCTTAAATTTGGATGCCAAAGTCGACACACGAATTAACAGATGACCAACAGATGGCTCTGAACAATTTGTGAATACGGAACTTTCAATTTTGTGAAGAATATTCCTGTAAGAATAATTTAAAAGATAATTTAAATACAAAACTTGTACCTTCAATTCTGGTATTCTTATGTTTCTTCCTGTGTTTGATTTCTGAAAATTCATTTATGTTTGATGGTCCAGCCTCTTGTAGTAAATCTGTAAAAAATTTACTTCAGTAATTAATTGTGTTACTTAGAAACTTATAAGGAAGTTTAAAAGTGATATGTATGGATGGTTGAAGAACCATTCAACTAAGAAAATGGTCGGCAGGTAGGCTGAAGGTCCACTTGTTAAAGCTAGCAACCATCATAGTAATAAAAATCGAAGAATCACCAGGGTGGATGCAAGTTAGTTGTCCTCTACCCTCATAGGGTTGAGGTTAAGAGAAGAAAATAGCCATTTTGTTTTTATTGTCTTTTAAAATAGTCAAATATAAATAAAAATACATAACGTTTTAACAAAACAAAAGAGACAGAAATGAGCTGTTTCTGGTAGAATATCTCAACTATTCATAAAATAAACAATATTATATGATAAATCGAACCGACAACTATTAAGCAGTTTGGTGGGTTCAGAAACTGTATAACTTCTATGTGTTGCTTTATTTAAAAAGTTTTATAAGTGTTTTTTATTTTTTAAGCCCATCTATACTAATAATATTATAAAGAGAAAAGATTTGTATGCAGGTATGTATGTATGTTTGTAATGAATAAACTTAAAAACTACTGGACCGATTTTAAAAATTCTTTCACCTACAGAAAGTTACATTATAGGCTACTCACCCTCCCCCCATCTCCCCCTCCATACAAATGTATGTTTGTAATGAATAAACTCAGACTAGTGGACCGATTTTAAAAATTCTTTCACCTATAGAAAGCTACATTATCAGCGAGTAACATAGGCTGCTCGCTCTCCCCACTTTACCCCCCCCACTCGATACAAAATTGCCGTTTTCCACGAATTATATTTTATAAAGAGACGTGGACGAAGTCGAGTGCAACAGCTAGTCTTTAATATTAAGATTTTCTTGCCTTTAATCCTAGCAGTGGACTTCCAACCTTTTGCATTGCTTGTGTCTTTAGACAATGGTAGTCATCGACATCCAGCCTACTGTTTTATCATCATAGAGAATTAATATAGTAATAAACCGCTCACTCACCCTCTATAAGCAACTTTTTAATTCGGTCATCCAATGCTTGTATTTTCGACTTCTTTTTATGTTTTTTAGAAACATCAGAATTAATATCAGCCGTAATTGATTCTGAAACTAAAGAAAACACTGAATATTTATTTCATTTTTAAATATGTCATAATTTCACTGTCCAAATAATAATTAGTTACTTACCTATAGTCTCGTTATCTTGTATAGGCTGCTCTAAACTCGTCTTCGATTTCTTCTTTTTGAGTTGATCCAAGCATTCTTTTTCTTTTAACACTGGAAATAACATTTAGTAATTTAGCATAATTTTAAAGAGAATGATAGTGGGTTGGTATTTTATAATATTCAATAATAGCAATCTATTTATTGAAGAAATTGTGATATGGTTCAAAGAGCACTAAAAATAACAAATTTGTTTCCATTTGAAATTACTTGATTGATTATGCCCCACGACAATGAATATTATATACATTCTTAATTTGATTTACAGACTTCAAATTTGGCTCTGGTCTGGATCTGGAAAGTAGTGGCAGGGCACACTGCGTTTCGCAGTCATTTGGGCAGCCCGTCTGGTGGCAGTAACCACCCCCTTACAGAAGACCACCGTGAAATAACAGCACTGTACTTATTTTTGAAATATATTTGGAAGATGTTTTCAACAAATATCAAACAGCACAAAAATATTACCTTCGTCTACGGATGGCACAGATTTTTTTCTTTTCTTTGCAGGACTCGTCACTAAATTGTTCTGGTTGGTTTCTGGAATGTTAACTGAAAACGAAACCACAATAAAAAATATAATATTAGTCACACACATGAAACTGTTTCAATCATCAACAGCCTATTATGTGTCTCCACTGCAGGGGCACATGTCTACCATCTCAACAGGGGCGTATGGGCTATATGGTCCACCAAGCTGGTCCAATGCGGGTTGGCGAACTTACATGCGCCTTAGAATGTCTTCTTTGGCGTCTGCAGGTTTCCTCGCGATGTTTTCTTTCATCGTTTGAGAGCAGTCAGTAAATTGCATTAAGTTTTTTTAGGAAAAAATATCAATCCATGAACAATGAATATCGTCTTCATCCACAGATAACCAAGACTTTTTTTCTTTGTATCACTGTGTGAAAAGTAGTAGTAGTACGACTCCGTGACGGCTGTTAAATATAAAGAAGAAGATTTACGACGTTCTTAGAACGTTTATTTAAAAGCTAAAAGAATAAACTTTTTAATTAATGCAAAATAATCAGTTTCATTATTCATGTACTTCGACTTTTTTTTATAGAATCAGTCTGTGAAATATCAAAGTAGGACTTTGGGACTGCGAAATTGAAAAATTAGAGTTGTCTTAGTAATTAAGAAATTAGGGTGCCTTTTGTTAGCAGTGTTTATTTAATATTATATATAAAAAAAAATCTTTTTAATCATAAAACAATTTGTAAGATAATAGAACAGTTTACAACTATGACCTTAGTCTATACTATAATATATTAAAAGACAACTAATTACCGTCATCTACAGATGATTCCGATTTTTTCTTTTTTTTCTTTGTACTACTCTGAGAAGTGTCGAGGTAGGGCTCTGCGACAGTTGCTAGAAAGAGAAGGTTTTTAGTAATCCCAACACTGTCGTTAACAGATTTTATATAATGTTTAAAAAATGAACTTTTTTGTATGAATAGACGATGAATATTACCGTCATCTACAGATGATTCAGATATTTTCTTTTTTTTCTTTGAACTACTCTGGGAAATGTCGAAGTAAGACTCTGCAACAGTTGCTAAAAAGAAAAATAAAGGTTTTTAGTAATCCCAACATTGTCGTTAACAGATTTTACATAATGTTTAAAAATGAACATTTTTGCTTTATATTATAGGTATGAATAGACGACGAATATTACCGTCATCTACAGATGTTTGAGATTTTTTCTTTTTTTTCTTTGAATTACTCTGGGAAATATCGAAGTAGGACACTGTGACAGCTGCTAGAAAGAAAAATAAAGGTTTATAGTAATCTCATTACTTTTAGTGGCAGGTTTTGTTAAATATTTAAAAACAAACTTTTTTATTTCACAATAATATAAGAATACACAATGAGTTACCGTTATCTATAGATGATTCAGAGTTTTTCTTTTTCTTCTTTGAATTACTCTGGGAAATATCGAAGTGGGACTCTGCGACAGCTGCTAGAAAGAAAAATAAAGGTTTATAGTAATCACATTACTTTTAGTGGCAGGTTTTGTTAAATATTTAAAAACAACTTTTTTATTTCACAATAATATATGAATACACAATGAGTTACCGTCATCTATAGATGATTCAGAGTTTTTCTTTTTCTTCTTTGAATTACTCTGGGAAATATCGATGTAGGACTCTGCAACAGTTGCTAAAAAAAAATAAAGGTTTTTAGTAATCCCAAGACTGTAGTTAACAGATTTTACATAATGTTTAAAAATGAACATTTTTGCCTTATATTATTAGGTATGAATAGACGACGAATATTACCGTCATCTATGGATTTTTGAGATTTTTTCTTTTTTTTCTTTGAATTACTCAGGGAAATGTCGAAGAAGGACCCTGCGACAGTTGCTAGAAAGAAAAATAAAGGTTTATAGTAATCATATTACTTTTAGTGGCAGGTTTTGTAAAATATTTAAAAATATTTTATTTTATTCTATATCTATGAATACACAATGAGTTACCGTCATCTATAGATGATTCAGAGTTTTTCTTTTTCTTCTTTGAATTACTCTGGGAAATATCGATGTAGGACTCTGTGACAGTTGCTAAAAAAACATAAAAGGTTAAAGTAATCGCATCACTTTTGTTGGGAGGTTTTGTTTAATATTTAAAAATTGACTTTTTTATTTTATAATATTATATAAACACACTGAATATTACCGTCATCTACAGATGATTCAGACTTTTTCTTTTTCTTCTTTGAATTACTCTTGGAAGTGTCGGAGTAGGACTCTGCGACAGTTGCTAAAAAGAAAAAAAAAATTAAAGTAATCACATTACTTTTAGTGGGAGATTTTGTAAATATTTAAAAATAAACTTTTTTATTTTATAATCTATGAATGCACAATGTTACCGTCATCTATAGATGATTCAGACTTTTTCAATTTCTTTGAATTGCTCTGGGAAGTGTCGGAGTAGGACTCTGGGACAGTTACTAGAAAGAAAAATAAAGGTTTTTAGTAATCCCAATATTGTCGTTAAAAGATTTTATTTAATGTTTAAAAATGAACTTTCTTAGTTTATAATGTCTATATGAATAGACGACGAATATTACCGTTATCTAGAGATGATTCAGATTTTTTCTTTTTGTTCTTTGAACTACTCTGGGAACTGTCGAGGTAAGACTCTGCGACAGTTGCTACAAAGAAAAATAAAGGTTTAGAGTAATCATATTACTTTTAGAGGCAGATTTTGTAAATATTTAAAAGAAAACTTATTTATTTTATAATCTATGAATGCTTAATGAGTTACCGTCATCTATAGATGATTCAGACTTTTTCTTCTTTGAATTACTCTGGGAAGTGTCGAAGTAGGAGTCTGCAACAGTTACTAGAAAGAAAAATAAAGGTTTTTAGTAATCCCAACATTGTCGTTAACAGATTTTACATAATGTTTAAAAATGAACATTTATGCTTTATACACTCGCGGACTAAGAAAACGGGTCGATGACAAAATCCTCTGTATCTTGCAAATTAATAATGATACATGCATGAAACTTATTCTATATTAAAGAGAATTTTATTATCGTATGATGTGAAACCTTAAATGTTATACAACGCAATTGGAAATATTTAAAAAAGAAAGAAACCTCGAATTCGGTAATAAATTCACATTACGCATATTTTATTTTGCTTGTTTTCTCACTTTTGTTTTCAATCTGTCATTCAAAATGATAAAAGGCAGTATTTGTCGTCTTTCACGGTCATTATTGAAATACTTCCATGTCGCTAACACGAGAAGAATGTACACGTATCGTCACTATGATAGAAGAAGGCAGAAGTCAGAGAAGTACAGCGACAGTAACAGGCGTGTCACTTTCTACGGTGCAGAGAGTCGTCCAACGTTTCCGTGAAACTGGGCAGAACGTTAGAAGACCAGGAACCGGCAGAACGAGATGTACTACGGCTCGAGAGGATCGATTTATTGTTACGACCGTGCTCCGAAATCGGCACCTCACGGCAATTGAAGTAACAAATCAACTTCGAGAAACCCGAAGAGATCACGTAAGCGAACGGACTGTTAGGCGGCGGCTCCAAGAAGCTAATTTGACTCCACATAGACCCGCAAAGGGCCCAAAAATTGTAAGGCAACATCGATTAGCAAGAATACGTTACGTCCGCGAACATGCTCATTGGGAAAACGAAGAATGGGCAAGAGTAATGTTTTCTGAGGAATCCAGATTTATGCTCTATACAAATGATGGGCGGCGAAGAGTTTACCGACGGCCAGGGGAACGTTTTATTCAAGCTTGTTTTCAGGAGAAAGTATCGTTCGGCGGTGGATCTGTTATGGTTTGGGCTGGAATCTCTTTAGAGAGTCGCACGGAGTTAGTGTTCATAGAAAATGGTACGCTAACTAGTGTAAGATATGTAGAAGAGATCCTTAATGAGAATGTTGGCCCATACTTAATTAATTTGGGTGAAAATTCCATATTTACGCATGACAACGCTAGGCCACATACAGCTCAAATTGTAGATGAGTACTTTCAGGACGTTGGCATCAATTGCATGGACTGGCTCTCGAGAAGCCCGGACTTAAATCCGATTGAGCACGTTTGGGTCGAGCTTGGAAGGCGTATAAGAAATCGGAACCCCGCCCCGGCTACACTTAGAGACCTGAAACATGCGTTAGTGGAAGAATGGACCAATATCCCGCTACATCGCATAAGAAACTTAATAAACAGCATGCCCAATCGCCTGGCAGCTGTAAGAAGAGCCCGCGGAGGCAATACGAAGTATTAATTTCTGTTTGAAGTTCATTTTTATGTGGTATGTGAGGTAAAGTCTTTTAATTTTTCAACGCAAAAATGGTCGATTTTTTGTTTCTTATGTAATTTTAATAAATAAACAGATTAACTTTTCTAACATTTGCTTTTCATTTATTAACTATAAAATTATCTACAACATACAGTTTCATACATGCCGCTAGCTCTGTTATTTTAGGAGATATTCTAGTTTTTCGTACCGACCCTTATTCTTAGTCCGCGAGCATATTATAGGTATGAATAGACGACGAATATTACCGTCATCTACGGATGTTTGAGATTTTTTCTTTTTTTTCTTTGAATTACTCTGGGAAATATCGAAGTGGGACTCTGCGACAGCTGCTAGAAAGAAAAATAAAGGTTTATAGTAATCACATTACTTTTAGTGGCAGGTTTTGTTAAATATTTAAAAACAAACTTTTTTATTTCGCAATAATATATGAATACACAATGAGTTACCGTCATCTATAGATGATTCAGAGTTTTTCTTCTTCGAATTACTCTTGGAAGTTTCGGAGTAGCACTCTGCGACAGTTACTAACAACATAAAGAAAACACATCATTTTTGTTATCAGGATTTATCATATTTTAATGGACATTGAATATCACGGTCATCTAGACATGTCGTTAATATAACTACATTTTATTAGTACGTTTTAACCATTATTTTCAAAAATTGTTACCTTCGAAGTCATCCACTATTTCTTTCTTTGAAGTGTCGAGTTTGGATTCTGTGAAATGCAAAAAAATAGTAATCGCACAAATTATGTTATCATACAAATTACTCACTAAATAATAATGACACCTCCCACCTTTACATGAATCTAATTTCTTCTTAGAACTACCCAGTGAAATGTATGGGTCCATGTGAGAAAACATTAGTTCATAGTTTTAGTAATCACATTAGGTAATTGACATTTGTTTATCTGAACATTTGGGGAGATGATTGAATGTTAGTGTTTGCCACAAAGATCTATATATCATACTTTATTTCTATCATAAAATAAAGTCGTTGTATGCATTCATCAGCCAACGGATTACAGTTTTCGCCAATAGAGAGTGATAATTCAGGAAGATTTGTGTATATAATTCGCAGAAAATCTAAAATGCATTCGTTGGAAGCCAGGGGCGGGTCACTAGCAAATGATATGAATTTATTATTAATCATGATATACAGGTGTCTCTGACTTTTTTATACAACACTGCGAAATGTCAGCGAAGGATTCAGTGACTGTTACTAGACAAAGTTTTTTAGTAGTGATTTTTTCTTTAAACTATAATGTGTTTTACACTGATCACGTAGAATAATGTCCATTGTTTAATAATTCTAAACTTAAAAATAAATAAGCAGTTAAGCATATTAGTATATAAATACCGTTGTCTATCCATTTATCCATTTTCTTCGTCGTATCAGTACTGTTCAGTGAAATGTTTGGATTCAAATCTGAAATAAAAAATACAAAAAAAAAATACAATGAATAAAAAAATACATATTATATTAAGTATAATAGTAATGGAGGTTATAATATATTTATAATAAATTGTAGTACCTTTATCAAGAATTGATATTGAATTTTTCTTTTTTTTCTTAGAAGCACCCAGCGATATGTCGTGTTTGGACTCGGTGACAATTTCTAGAGAAGAAAAAAAAATTTAGTTAAAATTACACGGGCATACTCCAGTTCCTTTCTTTCAAAATATAATACCTTTATACATAAACAAAATCAAACCCTAAATTAGGAAAACCTCTGTTGGAGATTAGTGACACTATACAGGTACTGTGAAGCTATTTTAGTGTGTGTGTGTGTGTGTGTCTTGTGTGTGTTTGAGAAAGCAAAAATGAAAGAGAATCGAGGAGTTTATAGAACAATGGTCTGTAACCATAGACAAGAATAATGTCAAAAAATCGGAATACATTTTAGTTGTCTTACTGTTAGTGCTTGAATCTCTTTATAAAGTTCCTGAGTGTTGCATTTAAATGTTTTACTAAGAAGTACTTTCAGTATTGCCATTTAAATTCACTGTATCTGAAGTTATAAACAATGGCGAATTCCCATAGAAATTTTTGTTGACTTCATTTTTTTGCGTCTATGTATGAAATATATTGAAAAGTGTAGAGTTTTGATTCCTGAATTGATTGGTCTTTGGTTTAATACTAAATAAAGTCTGCAATTAAAGATATCCTCGTTTGAAGTTTTTGAGGTTTACGTATTTTTAGATTAAATTGGTACAGAACTAAATATTTTTACGTATATATAACATATGACATTTAGTTGTGTGTTCGATTTTTATTATTTTAAAAGGTAAATATATTTCCAAAATAAACTAATGTTGTGAAAAAGTATTTGCTTAAAAGTTGTGAAGTTAAGCCACAGAGTGCACAAAGAAAACTAAGTCATTACAAATACTAGACTAATGACGATTTATTCATTGTTTAATTTAATATTTATAATAATTTCCAGACGTAGATATGGCATTAATGTAACTTGAAAAAACTTTATATGTTAATCATTTGTCAGTAGCAAATCTCAAGAATTTAAGATTTTACATTAAATATGAATAGTGTTGAGGTACAATATAAGAAGTTTGGGCTTAGACCACTACTGAATTCATAGCAAGCAGCAAAAAAGGTCTTGTGGCAAATGTTTAGCTTAGAGGCAAGAAAAATAAACTGTGTTAAATGTCTTTGAAACAAACACCCCCAGATACTCGCGATCTTCGTCAATACATTCTTTTCTACGTAACCTTGCCCCTTATTCTTTATAGATCAGACTTAGCACTGGATCTGCATCCAATCGGTGTTGTTTGTTTCTGCAGCTGAGGTCACTAACAAAGTGTCTATTAAGTAATACAATAATAAAATATTATACCTTTATCAAGATAGGATCCCGAGATTTTATTTTCTTTCTTAGAACTACCCAATGGAGTGTCTGGTTTTGATTCCATGACAGTTTCTGAACAAGGACATAATAAAAAAAATGTTATCACGAGACATAAGTTCAGCGTATGTCCTACAAGGGCTACAAGTTTTAGAGATTAAGTTATCTCTATTGATTGAATGAAAAGGTGAGTGTACAGCATGTATGCATTGCGGAGTAACGGTTAGGATGTGTTATAAAAGTTATAAAATATAATAACTCTTGCATTTATCCTATACCATATTGTAGAAGCTTAAACCCTTAATGAGGGCATAGTCTATTTTAAGCTATAAACGCGGGAAAAAATTGATTAGAAATGATTTCTCATTATAAAAACCGATGGCGCTAGTTGTACTAAAATTCGTTGAAGTAGCTTGTTATATTTGCAGCAAAATAAAAAAAAACTAATTATTTATTTAATGTTATAGCAACCATATTTGACTTTCTGTATAGCTGTTACCCGCGTCTTATTGAAGATTACATTCGACATTGAAATAAGAATGCAGGGTGCTGGCGGTTAGGTGCAACATTTTCTCATTGTTTAGATCAAGTTATACTGTTTAAATTAAATTGCCCATCTCAAAAATATGTGGAAAAACTACACCAAGAAATCCAACATATTCTCAAGAGTCCAATTCTATAGCGCTTTTAGGATGCTGACGGCGTTGGCCTCGTTTTTTCTCTCAAAACGGCATCATTGCTAGAGAACACGGAATAGTGCCAACAGTACTCTTGTAAACAGGTGCTGACAGACACTGTTCTCCTATTTTTATATATTTTACTTAAGTGCTGATAAAATAAATATATCGCAGTGTACAATAATGTAAAACAATAACTAAAATAAAGGATTATTACTATTAGTAATAAATAATAATTATTATACATAAAATATATAATAATAATTATTAGTAGTGTTATTTAAAGCATTATTATATCATATTCTTATTATTAGTATTTATAACATAAATACTATTAATAGTAATACCTATTTGAAAAATAAGTTCTAATGGGCTCATCTTTCATTGACTACTGAATACATTTCATTGAATTATAAATTAATTTATTAAGGTCATACCTTCACGTGAGACAGATGTATTTTTCATATTTTCCTTTACCGATGAAGAATTGTCCATCGAAACATTATCAAGTTCAGTAGACGGAAAACCCAAGAAATCTGGTAATAAAAATGACGTTTTTATAATATCCGATGTCCCAAGACTCGGTTTGGATAATTCAACCTCTCATTTTTGGGCATACGAGAAAGCAACATGACAATAATATGTTTATGACACCATCAAATTTCCAATTATCATGATGTAGCATCATAATTATTATTATTATTATAATTTCTAATCTATACTTATAAATTTTTTGTCCTGATTAGAAAGCTGATTTTTGGAACATAGGTTTGTTTTATAACATGAAAGGATTTTTGAAAATTTTAATTCCGTGTGAAGCGGGGGGGCGCGGGCGGGTCGCTAGTTTTATATAAATATTCGTGTTTGTTATTCGCTTCTCTACTCACACATATTAGAATCTGGCGTGGGAGTGAGTGAGTGATAAAAAGCTGAGCACTCCAACATTATTTACATTTATATACAATATATTTTTTAACTAAAAACATAATGTATGTAAATTATGTCGTTAATTAAAAAAAAATAGTTCAAGTCAAAGGAAATAAGTAAAAATAACAATAATAATAAGTCTTGAAAATAAGCCTTGTTAGTATATAAACAAACATAAAATACAATGCTTTGTTCATTCATTCAGTCAATAGAGATATTTAAAAATAAACCTACCGTTCATGCTTTTTAGAGATTCAAGTTGAAGATACTCACTTAGAGATACAGGGGATTCAGAAGAAGTTTTCTTATTGAGCTTCTTAGAGATGTTTACTGATAATTCTTCAATTGATGATACAGCTGAAATTAAGTCATACAATTTGTATACTCTACTAAACGGTTCGCTCCGTTGCAATCATTATTAATATATAGAGATTTTTCATCTGTAATAATGTACACACCTTTCATATTTTGAAAGATTTTTTTCTAATAAGAGAATTTATTTGAAAAATTCTTCAATTCTTCATTGTTCCGGAGATTACTCTTCACAATTATGAAGTATTAACATGTATAGTAGGCATTTATTAACTAGTAACAGGACATTTTTATATTTGTATCAATTTTTCTTGAAGTTTTAAGATAATGTCAAAAAATGTTTGCATGAACTTTGCATAACTTCAAGTTTAAGTTTTGTTTATTTTAATTTATTTAAAATTATTTTAACTTATATTTTACCAGTTAACCCGGCAGTTGTTAGCCCAGCAATTTCATATAAAATTACCATCCAAATATTCGATTTTTTACGATTCGACTTTCCAAAAAAGATTCTTTCATACAAACCTTGCCCTGACAACTATGAACACAAGAAAAAAAAAACATAAAAATCAGTCGTGCTGTTCTCAAGTGATGTTTTTAATGATTTTTTAATAAGTATAGATATTAAACGCTATGTTTAAAGATATGATAGTATTGCATGTTATTAAAAAAAATTGCTGGGACTGTTTTGGAATTGACAAATTTCGATTTATCCCATTTTTTGAACTATTTCAGATAAAAATAGTAGTTTATATATAACATACATGCGAAATATATGTAGTTTTTATATATTATATTAAAACTACAGCCATTATTCTCAAGTGACCCTGGTAGGTGTATAAAAAATAACAGCAGACACAGAACAAACACACCAAAACTGTCTTTTTTTAATTATATAAAAACACATTCAATAAACACCAATATCGCTTTGGCAAACTGTGTTACGGATCCAAACAGGTTATAATCATTACCTTACAGAATGCAATCGTGAATTAACAGCATATGTGCTATTGTGTTAGGGGCGCGTGAGTTAGGAATGGTAGGACCACTTCTATTCTCTCACAACGTTTTCTAATATTTATATGACTATCACACTTTAGTTACAATAAAAGCTAGTTCGGAGAAAGCTAAAAAAAAAACTCTCAGGAGACAAGGTACGACATTTTTCATTTTCAATCTTAATATTTTATTTTCCCAATACATACGAAAAAAATTACCCGTTTCTGAACCATCGACGATCGACTGTCTCTTCTTATCAACTTTGAATGAAACTTCTACTGGAGAGCTGTCAAAATCTCCATCCGATGCACCTGTAAATATTATTTTTATGATATCTTAGGAGAATATAATATGAAGAATTAGCTAATTACTGGACTATGATCCGTAGCTTATATTTATGAACTTTTCTAGGCGATAATAAATCGGCAAAGGTATTAGCCACATTCGTCACAGTGATAAAAATGTCAGGCGTTATTTAGGTATATTTTTCATTTTCAACGCAGACGTAATCGCAGGCACCAGATAGTTTTTAATATAATATGTTACATTATTTTATTATCTTGATATTAAATGAACGAAAAACGTCCGACATGCTACGAATGTGGTGAAAAAGGTCACATTAGGTTGGACTGTCCAAGGAAGAAGAGAACAAGGTTCTCAGAGATGGAGACCCAAGTTGGAGAAGGGCAAGCAGCACGGTGGACTGAGCCATTGCGGAAATTCAATTTTGCAACGGAAGATCGAAGCGGAAAAGGTAATGGTAATGCTGATGCTCTATCGAGAAGACCTTGTCCTGAAGATTGTAAACACTGTAGGAAACAAGAATCTCAAGAGTCAGTAAAAATTATCCGGACCCAAGGACTAGACGATGATTGGTGTGGAGAAAGTATGAGAAAGGCTCAAGAGCAAGATAACGACTTGCGACTGATTTTGGATTGGATGAAAAGAGGGACTAAGTCTGACTGGGTAGACGTATCAGCCTCCAGTCCTGTCACAAAGAGTTATTGGGCTCAATGGGATAGTTTGACCCTGGAAGACGGAATTTTGAGCAGGAAATGGGAGTCTAATAGCGGACATCAGGTTACGGTACAGGTTGTAGTTCCTCGAAGCAAGGTATCTCCTCTACTACGCCATATCCATGACGGGGTGTCTGGTGGTCATCTTGGAGTGAGGAAAACAATGTTAAAAGTGCGTCAGAGGTTCTACTGGATCCATTGCCGAGAAGACGTCGAAGATTGGTGCCGTAAATGCAACGCATGCGCTTCAGTCAAGGGACCGCAGACAAGAAATAGATGAAAACCAAAGGTCGTACACATTGATCGTTTGACAAAATATCACAGCACGAATGATGATCGGGACGATCAGAACTAAGAGGGGGGTAATGTTATGACTCACCATGGAAAGTTCTAGAAAAGCGTCTTCGCATATCAACAAATCTGGACAGTTCTACCTTAGAAGTCGCCCCACTCTCCGGTTATTGACAAGGGAAATTGGTCCTTATGCACACAACATAGAGCTCACATTCAACAGAAATAATGTTCCCGAACTTTCAATGACCTTGTTTACAATACGTGTTACTTGTTTACTTACTTGTTTACCTACTTGAATTTATTTGTTTGTTTGTACTAAATTCGAGAAAGATCTAGACGATTGACAGCGGATATAAATAGGTGAAGTGGCGAGCTAGCGGGACAGTGAATATATGTAACAATTGAAAACAAATGATAATAATACACACATTTATAGAGCTGAAAGGGTCAGAGTAATCTTATATAATATATAAAAATCTCGTGTCAGGTTGTATGTTCGCGATAAACTCTGAAACTACTGAACCTACTTTGATCAAACTTCGTTAGTAGGTATCTGTTATTTGGTCCAACTTTAAAGACAAGATAGAATCCAATTTAGTAAGTTAAGTTAACTTTAAATCTTAATAAGATAAGCATCACTAATGAAAGATTAATTGTGTCTGAAAGGTTGCTTATTTATATCTACAAACATAAGGGATCGTACAAGAAACTAAAAAGCGACTCCCAATGTGGCTATTAGATAATAATTAAGAGCTTATTTAAATTGCTTTTTCTACATTTTGTTTGTCAGTTCATCGTACTTACAAGTAAATGTTTCCATTGTAGCAGACCGATTCCGTTTCATCTCATTCTTCCTGCAGCTTTTATTCAATGATAATTCCTTAGTGTCAATAGTGTTTTCTAAAAGATATAATAATACAAGTAAACATCATTAAATGAAGACTGGCAATATGGCGTTGTTCAGTTAGCGTAAAGCAAATAAATTTAAATTAATGTCTTTTTATAGCTTTGGCCCTGAACTTCGTCTGCATTCCTTTTTCATAGATATTAATTAAAAAATTCATTCAATATTTATTGCTTATTATATGAGTAACATAGGCTACTCGCCCTAAACCACTTCCTCTCCTCCATACAAAATTGCCCTTTTTCACGAATAATTTCCGTATCTCTCAGACATCCCGCTTACTATTTATTTGATCGCCAAAGAAGTCTTACTTCTGACAAGCGTACTCTGTACACGTGCATGGTTTTTTTTTCCTTGATGAAAGGAACCCTATGTCTTGTTCTGTATCCCTGATAAGGTGTATGCAAAATTTCATTATCATCAGTTGAGTCGTTTATAAAATTAGTGACGATTTGAAGACTACATTAGGTAACAAGGACTTTTATTTGCTATTTAATAATTAAAACTTTGTGTTTTTAAATAAATCGGCTTTTCAACTGTCTCTTATCTGTGTATCAATTCGCCATTAAATAAGTTCAGAACTAAAATGAACCCTGATTGTGAAATAAAAGTCTCCCACACATAGTCTCTATCTCAACTTTCATTCACATCTATTGCACGTGATTTAGTAAAAACATAATCAAAAAGTAATTTTTGATCCCAACAGGGATAAAAGGAGAAAATTCTAAATTTCAATTTAGGATTCCAAAATTTTGGGGAAGGCTGCGCTTTAACGCCTCAAGCGGACGAAGCTGCGGCCAATAGCTAGCTAACAATAACTTACCGCTTTCTTTTTGAACATCAGTTTTAGACACCGAACTCCTTAGAGGTATGAAATTGACCGAATCAGTCTTCTCCGGTTTTATATCTTTATCGTCAATGTCATTGCTACTGTCAGAAAACAAAAGTTGTAAGTCAATAGAATCTGACGAATCTTGTTTACGGTTAGTGACATCCTTGTGTGAAGCTTCTTCTTTAAAAATGCTTTCTTCGTTATCTCCGGATTTATTCCTTTTTCTTGTATCAGTTAAATTTAGTTGATCAATTATCAGATCAACACTTTTCTTTTTCTTTTTTTTATCTAAGTTTAAGGAAATATTATGTGAAAGTTTCTTTTGGTTATGCGTATTAAGATCACTTAGCATGGCGTCGTAATTCTGCTTTATTTCTTCATTTTCGCTACTCATTGAATCATCACTGGCATCTATAACCGCCCGTAAGGCATCTGTAGCCTGTAAGGGGTCAACTGATTCATTTCTAACATCTATGGACTTATTCATTTCTATTTCTATTTCTTCTATTTCCATTTTTTCAGTACAAGTGTGTTTTTTATTATCCAAAGACAAAGGATCGACATTGACTGTACTCTCACTAAAGACATGAGTAATTTCCTTTTCAATGGGAGCACTCTCATCAAAGGATTCAGATAGTTTTCTAGGCTTCATTTTCTTTGAAACATCATCTGAAGAAGTCTTAACAATAGCATCGCTAGACGATTCTAATCTCAAACGATTTCCCTTAATAGGTTTGATGTTTTCATCGTTTTCAGTTTCTAAGCGTTGCCTCTTATATTTCTTCTGTTTATTGGATTCATTAGAATCATTGAGTTTATGACGAGATTCATACATTTCTCTTGAAGCCCTCTTTTGTTCTTCAAGTTTGCGAACATTAAACTTTTTCTTAGATTTTGCACTCATAGAAAGTTCTTCGTCATTCATAGATAAATCGTCACCCGTTCCACTCAGTAACTCAGTATGATCATCATCTGATGTCACAACAAAGGAGTCTTTTTCATAATCACTGTCGTTTGAAAAATCTTCATCTGATGTCAACGTTTCGCCCTTTTCTATAATTTCATTTTCTTCCTGATAAATTCTATCTTCGTCGTCAAGGCTATCGCCAGATTCATAGTTTTCACTAGCTTCACTAGCTTCATCATCAATCAGGCTATTTTGATATTTTTTAGATTCTTCATCTGTATCAGAACTATCTTGTTCAAGAGCCTTGATAATTTTTTTGTTTTTGTTTTTAATGTTTTTATTCTTAGTTTCTGGCTTCTTCACTTTAACTTTGATATCAGATACAACTGGTGTACTGGTTTCTAAGCCAATCTTTTGAGACATTTTATTTTTTACGGGTGTACCAGTAAGTGATTTCATGTTTTCCTTATCTTCTGTAGAATCTGGAACATTAATAGATTTTTGTGAACATTCAACATTATCGTTTTCATTCATTTGAGAGAGATTGATGGTGCTTTTATTTTTTTCTGGATGTTCCTGTTGCGTTAGAGATTTACTTGTGTTTGTTACTGAGTTGTTAAAGCCTTGTTCTGGGTGTTTTCTTGGGGTATATGTTAGGGAACTTTCATTTATTCCGTAAATATTATCTTTAAGAGTGCTCTTATTTTCGAATGATGTATTTGTTAAGTTTTCAAGAAGAGATGTATTTTTAGGTATGCTATCATCAATGTCCATTGGTTCACAAGTGTCATTATTTCTAGAAGGGCTAAGAGAAGAATTTTTATGGACAACAGGCACACATTGGTCCTCATTGTTCATTTCATAATTTGTTTTCTCTTCACAATTACTATCAATATTTGAGTCTGGTTTTTCAATAACTACTGCAACTTTTACATCGTAAACTCTGTTTACGGGAAATAATTTAGACGTTTCGTCAGACTTACGATTATCTTGGTCACCGCCTTGTTTAGATGAAATCGAAGATTGAATATTTGTAAGAGGATTCTCCTCCTTTACATTTTCTTTTACTGAGGATTCGAAATTCATATTGTCATTTGTCTCGTCATGTGATTTATCAGTTAATATCGCATTTTTGGTAGGATGATTAAGTTTTGATTCTTTGCAAGAATTTCCGAAAAACTCCGAACTATTGCACTTTTCATTGAAAAAAGTGTTAGAACCGTTTTCTTCTGTTTTGTTTAATTTAATTTTTTTACCCTTTTTTACATTTTTCTTTGCACTCTCATTATCACTTAAAAAATGTACATTTTCAATGTTACACATCATTCCAGTCCATGAACTGGTTCGATTTCTATTTTGTTTGTTATGATCTAGAGCAGAAAGACTTTTATTAAGATAGGTCTTTGTTCTGTTTTCCATTTTATTGAAGTCTTCTTTTGCTAAACTTATAATTTGTTCAATAGTCAATCTGTCTTTATCTTCTACTTTTATTTCTGTTTCTTCATTTTTCTGAGAATCCTCTCGACTAGTTGGTTCTAGAGGACTTGACTCATCAACTTCTAGAGAAGGTTGATTTTTAAGTTTTGAATCCGAATTGTGGTCCACATTTGGTTTTTCAAGGTCCACCAAAGATTTTTTTTCTTCATCAGTTTTTTCTTTATTGGCTAGTCTAGGACTTCTGCGAGTAGTAGTTGTGGGGCTCTGTTGAGAAGCTTTTGGTGATTTTTGTGGATCACTTTCCTCTAAAATTACATCGCAAACTTCGAAATCCTTTGCCGGTTTGCCAGAGATATCTACTGAAATATACAACAAAGTAAAATTAAAAGTGAAATTTTTGTTCTCAAGAAAATATTCTTCTTTAATTCATAGTTTGTTATGTAAACATGTTAAGTTATGGATATACAATTATCGCTTAATGGCGATTTATTCTTCAACAAAGCTACAACGTTTAATTCATAATTACAAGAAAATATAGCTCGTGGTCGAAACCCGCATACCATTCGTCTTTGCTTTGAATACACCCTAGTATTATTATCCTTTCATTACTAATTTGAAAATATATAAAATCCAGACCATACCCTTAATAGCATAAGAATACAAAAGCGGTATGTACAAGTAGAGTGACATGTCAAGCCACATAAACAAGCATTATAATTTTGTGTTATATTTATATGTGAATTTGACTGCACTGGTTATCAATAACTAGTCAAAAATCTAATTTTATATTACTAGTTATGTGCGGTTTCACTTATTATTGAGAAAAATCATATTGCTACTTTGAGTATACCTTAAACATTTATTGTATGTATCATTAATGTTTATTCACATAGGTATTTGGTTTCAATTAACAAACGAGCCATGTGGAAATTAAATTTTATAATAAAATTATTTAGGGATACCATGAAGGGATGAAAAAAAAAATCAATTTTTCTTTATATAAAAAGGTCCTCAGACAGAGTGACAGTTCCACTCGATGGTAGGCTACTGTCAACATTAACACAAGCATGCCACAGGTGGTGCAAGTATGCTGCCGACTACAGTAGGGTTAAAGATAAGGGATTATGGCAATCGAATATAGCTTTTGAAATTAGACTAACCTTGGGTTTCTTCAGTTTTGGAATTCCTCCTGCTACGCCTTGTTGATGTTGTTGATGTAATTGATACATTAGATTCTGTGTCACTACCTGTAATATTATATTTCTTATACAATCACTTGTTGAGTAAGCAGCTACATATTACATTTATACATATTAAAAGTTACAACATTCGAACTTTTTTTTTTATGTCAAGATCGACAGACACGCTGAGGGTGCACTTGATGATAGGTGGCTACTGTTGCCTATAACACAAGCAACACCACCGGTGTTGTAAGTGCACTGCCAAAAATAGTAGAATAGTGTAATTGGCTCTGGCATCCTTTTCTCACTTAACAAAACACAACAGCACACATTCTGTTACTTCACAGTAGCTTTCTGTAAGGGGGGTGCTTTCTGGCACCCCAAGGGCTGCCCAAATGACTGCGAAACGCAGTGTGCCCTGCCAATACTAAAGTTTTGAATTATAAAATTAGCATTTGAAATAAAGAGACTAGAAGATATTTGAATAGACTGACCGGCTATTGAACTCCTCCTTGCTGCTCGTTTTGCCCTAGGTGATTCGTATGTCTGTGGTGTTTCTAACACCAAACTAGTGTTAGATCTTATCCTTGTACTCCGTCTAGCTGGTGTGAGTGGTCTTTCATCAACTGATCTCCGTTTGGATCTAGGACTGTTTACAGTCGCTGAAATGAATGATTTATCAGCATGCTATAATATGGATCTGACTGGTTTTATTGAAAATTTGGGGGAGGCCTATGTCCTGTAGTGGATGTCCTTTGAGTAAGATGATGAGCTAACTGGAAGCCTTTTCATATTTTTTAAGAAAGAGTGTAAGAGAAATAAGTTTTTATTATAAATTAGTGGTCACAGCAGACAGACATTGTCCCACCCGAACCCAATCTCAGCGCCATCTGTCAGGTCAAATTGTGAATCTAAACCATTCAGGGGCTTACTCAAACACACACAACAAAAATTCATTAAAATCGGTACAGCTGTTTAGGGAGTTCAGCACATACACACAGACAGAAGAAATTTAATATAAAGATGTGTATTTATTTAGATTTATTTATTCGGTATATATTAACAGGTTCTTATAGTGATAGTAACTGTCATTCTATAATGACACTCCCAGACATCTGACCCAACACCAGAGTCACCCTCCATTTTATGTAAGTATATATACTTTATAAATCTTATAAAAGTAGTGGTATAAAGATTTTATAATTGATTTTATTTTATTTATAAGTTTTTAAACCAGAAATTGTTGCATGCATAATTTAGAGTAAAACAATTTATGAAAACATTTCTTATCCAAAATAATACAAAAAAAATGAAGAAAAAACTTCTCACTTAGATTGTGTAATTAAAGATCATAAAAATATAAGATAGATCTGTCTCTTTGATCGTTGGGTAGTAATTAGAAATAGTTTTGATGTTGAGACCTGTAGATGGCTTTCCCGACTATTGCTTTTTTAAGATCCAACCCTGGATATAAATGCAAGGGTTATATGCAGGATTTGGGAGTGTATGTAATATTATCTGCTATTTTTAATATGGTCGTTAATATTTAATTATTACAAATACCTGTCATAAAATAAAGTCATCTTTAGAAAACCTGGTTGGTAGTCAAAGCGAAAAACATAATGTGCTGCATCAATGGCATTGTCCATTACCTAATGCAAAAATTGGTACTTTGCTGTGTTACAACAGTGTTTAGTCAATCATTCATACATTGGATTGCAAGAAGTAGCAGAGATGACAAAAATCCAATTGATATCAATATAGTATAAATTATTAAATCAATATAGTTCAAATAGTTAATTTGCAACAATTGAAATATGCATATTACAATGAATTTTTAAAGTTATGAAGTTTAATTATTTTAAAACAATATGTACAATTATTAACAATTTTATATAATTAATTGTTGTAATTTTAAAGACTATTATTTGTGCTCTTTGAGACACCTATTCTGTGGTCTTAGTTCTTTCCTTAATATGAAAATAAACATAAAATGCATTTTATTAAAAGCTTACAATAGCTTTGTTTATAAGAAACATAGATACATACCATTTTCCTCAATAAGATCAAGTTGTGGTTCTGCAGCTAATCTGCCAGCCCTCTTCTTGACTGGAGTTAGAGGTTTCGATGTTGGTTTGATGTTGTCAATTGGATAACGGCTCAAAGCAACTACTGGAACTATTTGTATAGAATAAATTCAATGATGTCAAATTTAAATTAATTTACATAAATTATAAATTATTTTAATTTAGGCTCAATGTAGTTTAATCTGTTTTTGAAAATTTAGTACTTTTTGTTTAATGAGTAATCACTGTGATATTAAAGGACAAATTTAATTTAAAAAATATCAGCAAGTATAAAAAGAAATTGCCAAAATTGTTTATAATCCTGAAAGTTCATCTCTGATAAGGATTTGAAGGCACTGGCCATTACAAAATAATTTCATGTATCCATGATACTTGTTTTGCAATTGATGTTATTGATGAAAAAAAAATCTATATGCACATACAACATTAAACTTCCATTAGATGTTTAATTTCTGAAAAATTTCTTTAGCATAATACAGCAATAAAAAATGTTAAATTTTCATTTATTAGTGCACAAATATATTTTGCAACCTCTGGCAATGTACAGGCTAAAGGTAACATTGCATCTACTATGTTATCTGTTTTTCTTTCACACATTACATATAACATCTGGATATTATCCATAAATTATCCTAAGAATGCTCCTTATTCCTATGATAACATGTTTTGTTTTCTCGATAGTTAAGTGTTTAGATTAAATGTACCTACTAAAACTTATTGCAAATAATTATCTACCAGGTAGATAGTACAGTTAAGTATTAGTGATCTATGGATGTCCACTTGTAAATTATTGCGAAAACTTTAGAGTAAAATTATAAAATTCGAAGCAACTTGGAACGAATCCGCTGACCCGCATCACTTGATTGAGTGAGTGATGGATGTACATCATCGTAGTATTCGGATACCATTCCGTGGATCCATTTGTGACGTACATTCATACGTTGCTTGTGGGAGTGGAGCACGAGCGGAACTGAATGGGTAGGTCCGGATGGATACGAATCCGCGGACCTGCATCACTTGTGTGAGCGATGGATCCATTTGTGACATACATTCATACGTTGCGGGTGGGAGTGGAGCACGAGCGGAACTGATTAGGAATGAAAACGATACATCAATGTATTATATTTGTTGCATCTTGTATGCGATTCAGTTAGTTATAACTTTGATTGATGAATTGTAACGTTTTTATTATTGTAATTTTTAACTTGTCTGTTATTTTACCAAATAAGTGTATTTTTGTTTATGATTAATTTATGATAGGTGCTTTTTCTAATATAAGACTGATTTGAGCCATAACATGTATAATAAACCATTATCATAAGACCTGTTACATTATTTAAATTCCCTAAACTTATACACATTTCAGCGATGAAAGTTTCAAAGCAATAACCTCATATTTAAATCTATGTAAGTAATCGTTTTTTAATCGTTATTAGGAAGTCAGCCTTAATAAGTTGGGTTAATGTATGGGTGTTATTATAGAGAAGTATAAATATAATTTTATGTTCCGCTCTTGTACTCCGCCCGCAATCCGACTCCGCTGGAGATGGACCTACATACAGCCGCACCGCACCGGACTCATATAGGTCCGAAGGACTGGATACCTGGATGTACATCTCCAGAGCTGGATGCATATCCGGATCCAACTCCGAATTATACGCGGACTTACCCATCTCTAGTTTCAATTCTATTTCGCAACCTCTAATAAGAAGAAATGGGATTATAATAAGAGGTTCACGTGTTCATTTTTTTTATTATTTACGGAAAAAACCTAAGTAATACAGCTTTTTTGTCTGACCGTTGCAAGACCATGCTTTTGTAAAATTAGATAGGTATATTTACAAAAATGCGTACTTACGTTTTCTAGGCGAATTTTCTTCCATTGTTTGACATGAAATAATTTCTCAATTTCACTTTACACTAATGATCTTCTTTAAAATTAAAGAAAACGAAACGAAGGCACACGTGCTAAACGTGTATGTATGCGTCGACGAGATAAATTTCAAATTTGACAATTTTTTAGTTCAATCAAATGGAATGGAAGTGGGTAAAAACAGCTGTTAGGACGCGGCAAAACTGTCAAATCTAAACCGACGCTCACCGTTATTCATACTGGCAACACATTTAATTAATTGTGATATAATATTATTGGTAGTATTATATATACTATTAACAATAATATTTTATATTTCATAAAATTATCACAGAGCTAGAAATAAAAGTAATTTCGTATTTTCAGTAAAAGATTCTACATATAGAATAGAACATAGAACCCTGGACTACCCAAATTATATTACGTATTACATTATTTAGTTATGTAGGTAGTATTATGAAGTCTTAATTTTAGTTTTCTTACGCTACACGCAGAAACAAACGAGGAATTCACTTTACCATTTTATAACCAGATTTACAAAACTTGCAGACATAGAATTACAGAATGAATAATAATAGAAACTGTCACGATAAAACGTCGCGACTCGAAGGAAGTCGTCGACGCCGACGTAACGATAAATTTGACATTTCCATACAATGTCCAAGTTTTCGATCAACGTTAAAACGATTGCATAAAGCAAACTTGGCTAGGACTCGACCTCTACAGACACAAAATAATATTTCTATCGCATCAATCACGTTAAATTACTTTCGTTTTTATTTTCTATTTTGCGAGTATCCACCGCGATGTTGAATTTAATTTTTATCTAAATAACTTTTATAAATACATCTGTGTAGGTACATCATACGAAACAATAAAATTAATACTATGTTAAGATAAGTAAGTATCTACCTACTACAATTTTACCTACTATTGGGTTTCGTGTTGTACAATAGTTTTCATAACCACAATACAATAGCGGTAAGATGTAACCAAATTGGTGTTGGGAAAGCAAATGTTGTAAACATGAACTATCCAAGGGTCAATCAAATCAAAATTATTCGCTATGAACTATTTTGAAAACAATTTGTGATGGTTTAAAGAAATTAATTAATTATTTAGTGCGTGAATGAACTATTTAATATTTTTGGAAGGTGGATAAAAATGAATGACAAGCCCGTTGGATGAGTTCTATGGTTCCCGGGTTCGATTCCCGGCATGGCCAACTTTGAAAATGAACTTTTCAAAGTTGGCTCTGGTCTGGATCTGGAAAGTAGTGGCAGGGCACACTGAGTTTCGCAGGTATTTGGGTAGCCACCTACCATCAAGTGGACCGTCAACCTGTCTGCCGATCTTAACATAAAAAAGTCAAGGAGCTGATAGCTTAAGATCATTTAAAATGTTTTTAGCCATGTTTGTCATAGATTCGACGAAATGTGGTTCTTAAAAAAATTCTTATTTTCTTTAAATACTGAAATTATTTTCCCTTTATTTGGTTAGAAAATTCTAATTCAAATAAAAATTTCGATATGCAGATATCGCAATAAGTGTGGGGGCGTACCACTAAAGAACGAGCAACGAAACAACGGGCAATAATTTAAAACCAATGGTTTGAATAGTTCATGGTATGTTTTTTTTTTAATTGCCATAAACAAAACCAAAGATATTTGCCAATAGATAACCAGTTACATAACCAGATCCAGATAACATGGCTTAAAACTTTCTAAGGTGGGGTGGTTTAAAACATTCTAACAAAATGGAGCCGAGACGAGCGGAGAACCAACCAATAGGATTCATCTCATCTTCGCTCAGCTTCGTTGGAGACGGTTGAGCGGAGCGGATTGTGTTTTTCTAACGGAAAACTCCGCGTGCAACGGAGGCGATAGGAAATGTATGCGGAGTCGAGCTTCGATGTGAGCGGCGTGTATCAGCCTGCACCCACCTGTGAATATTGAAGTGGCCACCACTGTTACCAACCCTACTGTTTTGACAGTAGATTTGTCGTTTTTTACACTGGTACTTCTGTTTCGTTACTAATGTTACTGTTTTCAATTAGCGTTTAACATCCACTTTTACACTATGCAAATATTTTTTGATAACCACTTAATGCAAAAGTTATTTAATGTAGCCCTAGCCCTGTGGCACGAGATGGAAGTACCTACTTTGAAAAATTGTGCATACCACATAGTAGCGCCACCGTCAAAAGTTTATATTCAGCTATAAATATTATGAAAATCAAATTACGAAACAGAATAACGATTACAATTATCAATGAAGCATTTATTTAATTTGTAAATAATTTAGATTATTAAATAATAAATTTTTAATAACAAGTATGGAATAAAAAACGGGACAAGTGCGAGTTGAACTCGCGTGAAGAGGGTTCCGTACGTTGTTTGTTACCCTATCATGTTTTTTAAATCTACACACAATATTGAGTGATTTACCATGTTATTTTCTTATTGAATTTGAGTTGTCTGACATAAAATAAATAGGTGAATAGGTAAATAAAATGCCGTAGTTCATGAAACCACCGTAAATAAAATGCTACTACGGTGCCTCCTATTTAGTGATAGTCCACATTCCACACTTTCTCATGAGAGTCAGTCCTTCTTACCTTTGTTCTCCGTGGTGGGAAGCAATGAAGTCCTAAAAGTACACTCAAAGATTTTCAACTGTATAGATCGGGCAAGACTAAAAAATCCGTAATGTGACATTTAGAACCACGTGGTATAAAATCATCATTTTACAAGGCTATGGCCGTCCTGATTACGGCGATCAGGATCAATATTTTTGTAGGTTAATTTTCCCAATGCCCTCTCTATATATTCTATATATTTAATCTTTTTTGGTAGCACCCATATATTAGTAAGTATATTGTAAACACATATATTTACATGTTATAGTTAATATTATCTTCTTCATACCTTCTCTGTATTTATAGAATCGGTGCTTCCACGGGACGATCCAATGAATATCGTGGCGCGAATATCTTTAACGATTTTTTTATGTTAAGTGCGACAGACAGTAGGTAGGCACAAGCAACGCCACAGGTGTTGCAAGTGCGCTGTCGATTATAGTAGAATAAGGATAAGCAGCCCTGGATTTGTCAATAGGCCGTATAGGCCACGGCCTATGGGCGGCAGCGGCCTAGGGGCGGCGGATTTTAGATGGTTTTCGCACGCTTTCGGAAGCCACCAAATTCTTACGCGATGATAAATGCAATAATAATAATTACCTAATAAAGGCCTAAGTATCTACCTAGGCCACGAGGAAGAGGCGGCACAAAGTGAAGGGGCCTATACTCAAGAAAAGTATAAATCCGGCACTGAGGATAAGGGATAGGAAATGGGCTCTGGCATCGCACATACCTATTCACCGAAATACAACAGCACACAATATTGTTATTTAATGACAGTCTTTTGTAAGGGGGTTTACATATCCGATTTAACTACGATTGGCATTTCGATATTAGTAATAATTATTATCGATTTGAAAGGTAAACGGTGTAATTGGTAGGTATGTTTCAACACATTGAAGAATATTCCGGCAGTTTTTTTGTTTTTATTTTGTTTTTTAATTATAGTCATATAGAACTTTTTAACTTGATCCATTAAGTATTAATCTTTTGGTTATTAACTGTCGAAAGTTAATACCTAATTGAATTATAGATGAGTTTGGATTTGGAAATATGAATTTTATGAAGCAGGTGATGTATGTTGATTGTGCTCTTATTCTCAAAATGGGTAGGTAAAAGCCAAAATGAGTAGATAATGCATTCGCTAATAAGATCTAGAATAAAAAGAGCAGGTTACTTATTTTGAATGACAGAAAATATTGTTTGCCTTTTTAATCAATATGCCTTGCAAAATCCAGTGTACCTACACTACACTAGCGAAATACCCTGGAAACATGCAAACTTTATCAGTCACGATTTTTGAAGCACGTATAACATATGAAAGCAAAGTAGGTTACCGACGATTCATTTGATCATATTATGTAGCTTACTGCAACATTATGGGCTTTGCACAAGTGAGCTGTTTATTTTGAGTGTTCAAAGAGTAAGGGACAAGACAAAGAGGAATATATTCTAAGGTGCTAAAACAATAACGCATCTGTTGTTATTTGGTGAGTCTTCAGCAAGAGTACGTTTACTGCCACCTCCAATGCAAATTGTGAATATACATTTAAATAAAAAAAAAGCTAATTTAGTTTTGAATATCATTTTACTTAGAGCATTTACGGTGAGTTTTTTTACCATTAGTTTCACAGAGGCGACAGTGGAGAGCGCGAGACTCCGCCTCGCTTTAGGGTTAAGTGGGTCCGCACTTAAAAAGACATCAAGGGTACAGAAATGGCATTATATCTTCCTGATGACCCTCTTCGGAAATTACACTCAACGATGTTAACCCCATTTCTCTCTGGGGACGTCCGTCTGGGCCGTCCCTAGAGAAGAACGGATTGTTGATTAATATCGCCTTTTAGATACATCACTGCTATGTCGTTCTCAGAAGATTTGTGCAACCGGTACAGACTATCTACATAGGATTTCTGCTTTGGGAACATATGTTTAAAGGTGTTCCCGGGGCTTCAAACATCTTGAAATTTTACAAAATAAAAATCTTCTCCATGAGAACATACATACATATGCCAAGTCTCATACCTATGTATTTAATAAACATCTATTTTTTATGGAGAAGTCGTTTTGAAAATTAAACATGACTTAATACTAACCTTCTTGGCAGTGTTTATGAGCGCCAATTTTGGCGATATTTATGCGAACATTTAACTATTTTCTATGTATTATATTATATAGGTGTACTAGCGGCCCGCCCCCGGCTTCGCTCGTGGTGCAATTTTTATATATATATGAACATTCCCCGTTTATCCCTCTTTCCATTAGTGAAAATCGAATTAAAATCGGTCTACCCGTTCACGCGTGATGCCGTGACCAAGGGAAATAGGGATTCATTTTTATATATATAGAAGATAAGATATATATATTTTTATATTATTAAGGTTGGCAGGCAGGCAGACAGTCTACATGATGGTATGTGGCTACCGTCGGCGTCGTCTAAGGACACAAGCAACACCAGAGGGGTTCATATGTGATGCCGACCTTTTTTTTTACGTTGAGTAATCCATCATGGATACCCAGCAGCGAAGGGGGACGCTGTGGGTTATGCCGGATTCCTTCCTACCAGCTAAAACCCAACGACCTTCTAGCGCGGCCGTAGATGGGCGCGGTCGCAGGAACGTTTTTACACAACTTCGGCAACCCGCCACGGCTGTTCAGCGCGGGGCTACGGTCCCTGTCGGATCCTCGGCATACCGTACGCCACTTAATATTAACTTATTAATATTAACTTTGAAAAGGTTGTTACTCATAAATAATTGATTTTAATTTTAAGCTGGTAAATTATAAACGCATATTTCTCCTTACACAGGAAATCGTCTCTAAAATTAAATTACCTGAAACGAAGTAAATATGATGTCAAATTTTTATTGTTAAGTATTAATTCCATACAAATTCTAAAGGATATGTGGAAAGGTATCCTCATTGGTAGGACAGGTGGAAAAAAAATCGTTTATTTTTACCAGTGGGGATACCTTAGTAGGAATAGGTGGAACGGGCGAAGTGAGTTTGACCTATCCTTATTTTAGCCATATACAGGCTGAAATTTTTTAAATGTACATGGAAGTACTCTAAATGCTGGAAATTAAATCATTTATATTTTAAAATAAAGCAATTTTTAAAAATGTATTCAAAGTTTGTTGAAAATACGCTTCCACACCCGGCAATCGAAATGGCTAAAATCTAAAATCTAACACCTTTTACTTCCGGCATCAATCGATAGGATCAATCATAAACATCAAACCTCTCTAACAAACAAGATAAATGAATTGAAAGGAAAAATATGAAATTATTTTAATAAATAAATAATGTCCAAGACAATTAATTTGTTAATTAATAACTTAAGTAGTCCGACTGAATTTATAAGTTTAAATTTCATGGTTTTCCCGGGTGTGGCAAAAGTATTTTCAAAAATCTTTGAATGAAGTTTTGCTTCTTTTAATAAATAAAGAAATGTTACCTTTGAGTAAAAATTGCTATCCCCAGTATTTAGAGTATACTTTCCCTCCTTCTTCTTCTCTCAGTGCCATCTCCTATGAGAGGTCAGCTATCATCATGGCTATCCTAAACCTCGAGGCGGCGGCTCGAAACAGCGATCTGGTACTTCGTCCATACCACTCACTGAGAATCTAGAGCCAGGAAGTACGTCGTCTGCCCGGCTTGCGTCTACCCTGTATTTTCGCCTGCATAATCAGTTGCAGCAGATCATACTTCTCGCCGGGTCAAAGTATTCCAGTTTTCTGTCTTTTATGGTTCTCAGTATTTCGGCCTTCTTTTTCATTCTTCGCAGAACCGTCTCGTTTTTCACATGATCTATCCAGGACACTTGTAGCATGGGCCTGTATACCCACATCTGAAAAGCCTCCAAGCGCCTGGTCATTGCATTGGTGAGTGTCCAAGCATCGACCCCGTATAACAATACAGAGAAAATGAATGACCAGGTGCATACGTGTCACAACATTGAGGGAACGTTTGCAGAGAAGGTGGCTCAACTTCATCAAAGAGCTGCGTGCCTGTTCTATACGACATCTTATTTCAATACTGTGATTCTCTTGATCATTCACAATACAGCCAAGGTATCTGATGCAATTAACCCTTTCCAATGATTGAGCACCCACATAGAGAGGAGCTGTGCTGTTATAATTGTGTCTGCCCACCGTCACTTTCCCTCCGGGCGTGGTTAAAAAAATTCCACCTATATACTAGTTACTACCTTAGAATACTGTGTATATAGATAGCTTAAAAATTAATAACGACTACTTACCTCAAACCCTAGTTTTTATTTGAAACTAGCGGCCCGCCCCTGGCTTCGCCCGGCGTGCAATTTTTATATACCCTAAAACATTCCCCGTTTTTCCCTCTTTGCGTTAGCGAAAACCGAATTAAAATCGGTCTACCCGTTCACGCGTGATGCCGTGACCAGGAGAAATGGGGATTCATTTTTATATATAAGATTTCGCAGCAAAAGTATTACTACCTATACGGTCTTGACAAATAACTAAATGTGTTTCGCTCATATTTCTCTAAATAAACATGTTTAATTTTATTGAAAAACCGGAACGTAGGTACGCACTTAGGTACATTAATCACGACATGGCCCGGAGAACACTCGTAAAAAATGTCTTCTTTGTTTTGAGGAACAAAACTTTTTTCGTAGACAAAGCGAGGACGATGACAATAGATGGGAGGTACGCTGTGGGCAACTGGGATCAACGATTTTCATAGAACAAAACACGGTACCTCAGTTATGTTTTCACCGAATATGTTATGAATTTGTGGAGACTATATTGTTCTTCATTTGTTTTGTTTAATTGTTCTGTTTTTACTTCGTTGTTTCAAGATACTTAGGTACAGTGTGGATTTACGTAAAATTTTTAATGAGCCATATTTGTTATGCCACAATAGTACAATAATTAGTACACGCGGCGGGCGTGTACATTAAATGATATTGCGTGTCTTTTCGCCCTGGTCCCCAAAAGGTGCAATTTTTAGTGGGCTCAATTTACTAGTAGCAGGGCACACTGCACAATCACATCCCCTTACAGAAGACCACAATGAAACAATAGGTACCATGTGTGCTGTTTCGGCATCCCCATATCCTTAATCCTACTATAATCGGCAGCAATTGTGGCGCAGGTTATGTTATAGGCGACGTTAACCACCTATCATCAAGTGGACCGTTAGCCTGATAAAAGCAAAACAAGGCAAGCCTCTTTCACATGGAGTCTTCTAGTGCGAGGCCAATGTTCCTGCGATCTCTCGATCGCTAGTGTTGACTCTTTGCTACTGCGGAAAATATTCTGACGTAGGGGATTCCAGCAGCAGATTACCAGGGCAGTGGACATCCGTCCGGAGGCCTCACTTACAGAGGCACCAGCCCCTGGAGATGGTCTTGTGAGTTGTTATAAGCTGCGCCAATGTGAGATTCACTATAACATTGATAGATTAATCAGGATATAGTATCAAATCCAGATCAGGCCTTCATTTCGTTTTTTTTTATCAATTTAATGTGTTGGTGTGTTAGAAGTTGTAGACGGTCTATTGGTAAAAAAATTCTGAGGAGACCTTCATGCGAGGATGAGTAATCCCACAATAGATCGTGCCATACTTGAGTGTTTCGTATTTGCCTCACTGCAGCATATATACTTCAGGTAAAATGGTAGCAGTAATTATCCCTTTACAAATGTGCTGTCAAGCTCCGGATGCCTATGTTCATCACCCGTTACTCCATTGGGTTTAGCAGAGTACTATTGTTCCTTGTATTCTTACGGTAGCCCCTTATGATGGCCCGTCAGTCTGCCTGCCTACTGTTGCCATAAAAAAAACATAGGTAATAATGTTCATTAGTTATACTTTTATTAAATATGTCCATAAAGCGTCGTAGTAGGTATTTACTAATTGTCATAATGCCACTGTATGCAACAGGTATAAGGAAGTGTTTATTTGTGCTAAACCTCTTACATTAATTTCACGTTATGGATTTATGAAATTTTTAAAGGAAATTTAATTTTAATATTTCACATGCTTTTTCGATCATTGAACATACCATGGATTAGCGGAAAAAGAAGGTGTACTGCTTTCAGATATTACTTCAAAGAAAATCTTTACAAAAGATTACTGAAAATTGAAAAACTGTTAATCTACATGTCCCACAAAACCCTATCTTTTTCTCTCATGTCTCTTATACTTACAATATAAAATGGATGTTTGTATATACAATAATTTTAAACTTCAAGATCGTTTGACCGATCACCATGAAAGTTATCACATCTACGAGTAAATATATTTTCATGGAAAATATTTTTATGTTGTCGAATTCTATTGCGGGTCGAAACCGTCGAGCTAGGCTAGTTAAACATAAATAAATTAAAATTAATTTAATATAATTATTTTCAACCGTCATATTTATTAGTAGTCAAACATAGAATTAACTGTAAATTACGGTCGATTTCATATTTCATAATACATAGAAACAAATGGGTAAATAAAAGAAAAACAAAATCGTGCTACTTACTACAACAATCCATTTGTCAAATTTAAAGGTATATTTAAAGAAGTAGGCTTCACTTCGGATTGAATTTAATCCTTTCCATTAGATAAATGGACAATGTTTGTACCAACTTATAAAGGTATTAGATTTTACGATCAACTGAATGTCCGAAACTCCAGTCATCCGAGTTAAATGATCAAACTTTACATTTTCACTGAACGAATCCTTTACTATGTTAAAGTATAAGGGCTGTTCCAAAAGTTTTTAGTGAAATGAATAATAGTTAGAATATCAAAAAAGTTTAATTACAGTTTTTCAAAATATTCCCCTCCAACCAATATGTGACTGTTGCTAACCCAGGAGCAGACTCCCCAAAGGCAGCTTTCGTGGGATTTCTTGAAGGTTAACCCGCGTTTATAATCACGAAAAGCTTCCCACGAGACGTGCATTGTTGCAAACAAAGAAGAACGACCTTAGAACGACAGATAATTTTTAAAAATATTTAAAAAAATTACCATTATAGCCAGCTAATGATTTTGACCAAGGAGGTTTGTATTGAAAGGAGGTTTGTATTTAAAATAATTTCAGGAAAAAAAAAAGTTATATTTACTCTGTGGCTAACAATTTTTGGAACAGCCCTCGTAGTTTTTATATTTCGTATCTATGTTCACAAGGTATACATTCAATTGAGACCATTCTAATGAGCTCAAACACTCTAAATCTGCTGTAAGTTGCTGAGGAGTTGGATATCTCGCAAAATACTTGATGCTGCAGCATCAGGTCAAGGTTACTATGTCATGGAAATACCACCGAAGTAATAGTATCTATGTTATCTCGTAAAATGGTAATCGAATTTGCAAAGTTGCTACGGTCGAACGAAAATGTTTCGTTCGAACGCTACTTTTAGGATGAGAGATATATGATTGATTATAGCTAGTCTATACTAATCCTAATAACATTATAAAGAGAAAAGATTTATATGTAAATTAAATATGTATGTATGTATGCATTTTTGTATGTTTGTAATGAATAAACACAAAAACTACTGGACCGATTTAAAAATTCTTTCACCTATAGAAAGCTACATTATCAGAGAGTGACATAGGCTACATACGTGTACTGTTCGCTTGCACTCTGCTCTCCGCGTCCATCGATTACCAGCTGCTCTCTTTTTTGTTTGTAAACCGATTGGAATGAAATAAGCACTAAATGTTACGGGAAGCTTGCTACAATACATCAGTGAAAACTGAACTCAAATCGGTTAAGCCGTTTCTGATATTAGCGTGCACATACGTACAGACAAACAGACAAAAATTCTAAAATTAAAACTCGGCAACATAAGTACGACGTGTACAAATTGTTATTTTGAAAACACGGCTCGTTTACAATTTTGTTATATGTGTAAATATAGATGACACTCACATAAAAAAGTTTTCTTTGTAGTACAATAAGGGTATTTATTGGTTGTTGTACTCAATCATAGTATATTAACATCTATAAAACTGTTCATGCACGTAATAGTTGATCCAATAAACACATTTGTATTTATTGGGCCATTAGAAATATTTAATTAGGCCTTCTAGCTAACTTATCAGTAAAGTGTTACACAAAAGCATAGATAAATATTTAACGCCGCTTAGCGAAAGTAATGGTTCCATATAAATCAGGGGCTCTTGACGCTGTCGCATCGCATTGCCTCTGAGAATATTGTGTACAGCGACGGAACCTGTTATGTGCGAAGCTTTATTTATTTGCAAATATTTGTATACTCAGTGAGATCATTTTGAAATAGTATCTCAGTTCATCCTCGCATTTTTCAGGCCTGAACTGAAGGCGAAGGGATTTTCACAAGTACGTTTCTTATAATATCGTCTATCCTAACAAGTATTATGAATGCGAAAGTGAGTTTGTTACGCTTTCACGCTTTAATTGCTTAATCGGTCATTATGAAATTTTGGATACAGGGATACACGTTGTCAGGGGTATAGGAGAGGACATAGGGTAGGTATGATGGTATAATGGTATTTTTCCCTGTATGAAAGGCATTTCATACAGAAAAAAGTACTGTCCCCGAGGTATCATTTAAAAATAAAAATAAAGAATTCAACGCCTGAGAAAAAATTTGACCAGCCCATCGGATGAGTTGTTAGGATGCTTGCCTTAACGCTCTGTTAGTTCAAGGGTTCCCGGGATCGATTCCCGGCAGGGTCAACTTTGAAAAATGAACTTTTCAAATTGTCTCTGGTCTGGATGTGAAAAGTAGTGGCAGGGCACACTGCGTTTCGCAGTCATTTGGGCAGCCCGTCTGGCGGCAGTAACAACCCCCTTACAGAAGACCACCGTGAAATAACAGCACGTGTGTTGTTCGTATTTCGGTGAGTGAAGTAAGAGATGCCAGAGCCAATTTCCCTATCCCTTCTCAATCCCTTATCCTTAATCCTATTGTAGTCGGCAACGCATTTGCAGCAGCTCTGGCGTTGCTTGTGTTATAGGCGAAGGTAGCCACCTACGATCAAATGGACCGTCAGTCTCGTCTGCCGATCTTAACATAAAAAAATACATAATTGAATAAAGAAAAAGGGGCGTGACGAACTTGCGGACAACAGCTAGTTGGTTATAGATATAAACATAAATAAAATACGATGAGTTAATAATGCGAATTTGTTTTTATGAACACTATATATACCTTATCTCTTTATAATATTAGTATAGAAGTATAGATCAATGATTGTGAGAATAATGATTATAATTTTTTTAACGGATATGAGAAGGTTCTGGATTTTAGATCTAGGTAGGACTACATAAATGTTATGTAATATTGGCTTACACATAAATTATTCCTAATGGTCCCAAATTTTCTTTGAAATAAAGACGGAGAGCCTGTACTAATACTAAAACAATGAGTTGAATTCAACGCCATTAAGGTTTTCAATAAGATTCGAGCGATTTCGCCTACATATCGGTGAAGGTTGGCCATGTCTGTACCGCGAAATAAACAGACACTCCACGCGTGTTCACTGGCGCTGTATAAATGTAATTTCCTGGAATCAATATTTTGTGTTTGTTAGAAATAGATTTTTTCGAGTACAAGTAAAACTGCCGCTCAGTGACTCCATTGTTGAATCATGACGAAAAATGAATAGCAAATTACATTATAATTTGATAAGAGGTTGTAATACTGTTGCTGTTATTTAAAAGTAGAGATTTTTCTTGGATGAGTGATTAGGGTGCTGGCCTTAAAGTTCTGTTCTAGGGTTCCTGGGTTCAAATCCGGGAAGGGTCAACTTTAAAAAATTAACTTTTCAAATTTGTCTCTGGTCTGGATCTGGAAAGTAGTGGCAGGACACACTGCGTTTCGCAGTCATTTGTGCAGCCCGTCTGGCGGCAGTAACCACACCCTTACAGAAAACCTCCGTGAAATAACAGCACGTATGCTGTTGTGTTTCGGTGAGTGAGTAAGGGATACCAGAGCCCATTTCCCTATCCACTACAAATGCCTTATCCTACTGCAGTCGGCAGCGCACTTGCAGCAGCTTTGGCGTTGCTTGTGTTATAGGCGACGGTAGCCAGGTGACTTGATGATAGGTATCATCAAGTGGACTGTCAGCCTGTCTGCCGACCTTAACACAAAAAAATAAAAAATAAAAAGAAATTAAGATTAATTAGAACATTAAGTAAGATTTTGAAGTCCTGTTCTAACTTTTAATATACTTACTCCATTTCGACACTTTTAACAAAACATAGGAAAAAATTGTTTGCACACTTCTTGTTTATGGTCAGAAAATGACTATATACTTTAAAATTTAAAGGTAGAAGAAGCACTAAAAGGCTTAAAGACTAGACTTAGATTCACAACTTGTTTTGTTTTCAATTAAAAATTTGTAATCCAATTGGAAGTTTGTGCTAAATAAATGTTAAATTTGCAGCGAAGTTCTGCAGTGGTTCGTGTAAGCCACTTAATAAATGAAGCTCGTTCTCTCCGCACCTAGAGTGGAGGCATTCAAATTAAATAACACGAGAGACTGCGCTGTACATTGTACTTACAGAATATCGGGTCCGCCGCCACCGGATACAAGACGTCTGCAATCGTACCGCACGGCGTTTGTATTTGTGTCAGGTACATTTGTAGCTACGACCTCTGTATCAAGTTATGATTAAGGAATCAACACTTCTATATAGGTACTTATATCTACACCAAAGGTTCCCAACCTTTTATAGACTACCGCCCCCTTTACAAGAAAAAAAATTCCAACGCCCTCTTTTTACATAATAGTTTAATTATACAAATTTTATAATTATCTATTAATAATCACAAATAAAAAATTAATTTCTCTCTCTCTTTCTCCCTCTTATCGTGCTCCTCGTAGTCATGGCAGAGAGTCGTGATTATTAATTAATTAAAAATACAATAAAAATGTTGTAATAAAAACATTTAATTCAGACAAAGACCATACAAAGTGTTAGAACAAAAATATAACTCAACCAACAAATGCAAGATAATACACAAATCTGGAGCACCCCGCACTGGGACACTGCACATAGGCAAAGACAAGACGATTAATCAAAATTAGTAAAAAAAATATTAATAAAAAACCAAAATTCAATAAGAAACATAAATATCAATGAGATGCCTCCTTTCCTGGTGAATTTTTAACAATTTGTTAATGTCGGGTTTCAATTTAGATAACGTTAGACGCAAATTACCACACTCAGTAATCTGCAGTCTGTTCCTTTTCTTAGACTTATAACGCCCCCCATTTGCCTTTGGATCCGCTACCGCCCACACGAAAAGCTCCAGCGCCCACTACGGGGCGGTACCGTCACCGTTGGGGACCTATATCTACACTAATATTATAAAGAGAAAAGATTTGATTTTTGCGTGTTTGTATATTTATTTGTAAGTATAAACCAAAAAACTACTTAACCGATTTAAAAAATTCTTTCACCTATAGGAAGCTACTTAGTGACTAATATAGTGACCAGTAGTGAGAGATAATATGTATGACAATGATGGAATACTGTACAGGAAATTGATCATTGATGCAATTTTTTAATCGCACCTGGAGGGAAATATCTACCTAGGTGTAAATGCTGAAAAAAGCAAATTTTCAATGGTACAAGATAAATCAATTTTATTCAAAGAGTCCATCGGATTACTTATGTTAGTAATTAACAATTATCTTTGGTGAAATTTATTTATTAAAATGGTTTCATGATTTATTCTTACTTTTAATCCATACTGATATTATAAATGTGAAAGTAACTCCAGTCTGTCTCTCTGTCTGTCTGTTACTTTTTCACGTCTTAACTACTCAACTGATCATCATTAAATTTTACATACACGTTGTTAGGGATGCAGGAAAAGACATAGGATACCATTCATCCAGAAAAAATATTATTCCCGAGGGATTATCTAACATCTGGCAAAGCTATTACTGTAATAAAGATGTTAGGCGTTACATTGCTCATAGGCGAAGCCGCGGGCACCAGATGTTTTTTAGAGACATTTTATGCTTATGCTGTTACTTTTTCGGATTTTAGCCGGTTCGATTCCCGGGTGCAGCAAGCGTATATTCAAAAATCTTTGAATGCAGGATTTCTTCTTTTAAAAAATAACGGAATATTTCTTTTGAGTAAAATTGGCTATATCCAGCATTTAGAGTATACAACCAGGTGCAGTTAAAAAATCCTCCTTGTTTATAATAACAAGATATTTAAAAGAATCACATTGCTTTATTTAGAAACCAAAATAAGTAATTTGTAAATAAACAGTAATTTGTAGAAGCTTCAAATTGTTAATATTTACAATGTTTATGAAGTGCTTATTGTGCGAGATTGTGAAGTAAGAATACTCGTGATCACGAAACGAACACTTTTCTTCCAAAATAATAGCGGCTCCAAGCAAATGATGTGAGAATTTACGAGCGAAGAGGAGCGGCACCCTTCTATATTGGCGTGCTTCCTGATTTACGCCTCTGTTATTTGGCTTGCTGATGGATTTTTGATAACAATTTCTCTTTAATTTTTTCATGTCTACATTCGATATACTTCTAATGTACAACTATGATCACAGAACATCTTATTGAGATCAGATCACAGATCAGGCCATTTAGAAAATTTTAAACCATTGTCTGTTTACATTTTTTACAATTTTGATTTAAATTTAAAAAGTTTTGAATTAAAACAATTATTAAATAAAATTAATCAGTGGCAGTAGGGCCCAATGCGTTTCGTAGTTATTTGGGCAGTCCGTCAGGCGGCAGTAACCACCTCCTTTCAGAAATACATTAACAGCATGTGTGCTGTTGTGTTTCGGTAAGATAAGAGCTCATTTTCTGATACCTTCCTAATGCCTTATCCTTAATGATACTATAGTTGACAGCGTACTTGCAGCACCTGTGGTGATGCTTGTATTAAATTTAATTCTTAAATTTAACTCTCTTATATTCGCTCTGTCTCTCTCACAACTAGACTCTAAAGCGCTGGACAACCATCTCCTTGGAAAATTCTGGTCTTTTCTGTTTCCAGTGTGAGTACTCGTACTGGAAACACAGTATGGAAACATACCGGAAACATTCTAGAAATTTTCTTGTTCGAAAGAAATTCTAGTAATTTAAGTTAATTGTTATCGCTTATAATTATTAATTAATAGAAAATGAGGCCCAATCCACTGAATGAGGCTTTCAAGCTGAATACGAAATTGTAAACACTGATTTATGTGCCTCTTTTAAAATTTTAATTAGTTTCCCGTAATGTGGTTATATAATTGAGGTACACTCGAATTATATAATAATTGAGGTATCTACGTGTGTGATACCTCAAACGAAAGGCTAATTATTTAGAATGTTATAAAGGCTTGAACAATCAACAGCTACTACACAGTTACTTTATTGTAATAAAATAGCTAAATATATCATATTATTTTTTTATTGTGCTTAAATTTTTTTGTTTACACACTGATGCTTTTTAAAATATTCTAAACTAGCGAAACACTTGATTTGCATAGATGTCCAATTTTTCATATATATTTTTTCAATTTTCTAAACATTTTTTTTATAGCAACACATTTTTATTTATGTAGATTATTTAAGCTATTCCCTGCATTTATTATGTAAACTGCACTGCTTGCATTTATTATGTAAACAACTTGTACAATATTTTTTATAAAAACAATTACGTTTAAAAAAATACATTTTTCATTAAAAAAACCTTATTCTTTGTCCTGTTAGGGGTGGCAGTGCACTTGTACTTCCCGATTATTGCTTAATTATGTATTAAATTCGACAGCAGCCAGCTGTCACCAACCGGACCATCAACCCATATTATTATAAAGACAGGTTAACGGTCCGGTTGATGTTTACACTATTTTGTGCATAAGAATGCACTTATGCACTTATGCACTTATGCACTTATGCACTTATGCACTTGTGCATAAGATGCTACTTTGACTTTTATTGGCGTAGGCTGTGCCTCCTTTAATTGCGGCGTCATCTGCCATGTTATTTTTTCCTGTTCCTTGTTGTGTGTTTTTTTCGGTGCCTGCCTCGTTGGAGGCCATGTAATAATAAATAAATAAATAAATAAATAAGAATTAAACGTAGGTACTCAAAGGGAGTGTTCAAAAACAGTTGCAGTGTGCTTTAGACAGAAGCAATCCCATCAACATGCCAATACCGATCAAACACTTAGTGAACTGTAATCGTGCATGCAATGACAAATGACCGCCCGTTTTATGTCTCTCGTACAGTCTACCGCACAACCTTGCTTTTGAATACCACAATTTGGATTTATGACGAGAAGTCTGAAATTTGTTATATGTGGTTGAAACATGCTTCAACTAACGGACTCGAACACGAAATTTTGATATAACCTGAGAAAGGGTGTAGGCAAAAAAAAATAGTTATGTTAGTTGCGTTCGGTAAATACAGATGTCATTACGTTTTATAATTTCAAACAGATGTCGCTGCGCAGCGCTGCTATTATAAGCCCAGAGAATAGAATTAGGGAACATAAATATATGCTTTAGCTGTCCCACAAATGTCGACAGATTTTTAGTTAACGCTTGTACATATTAATTTTACTTCTCTTAAAATTTCCATACTCGGGGCATTATATGAAAATCGATTTTTAAGGATTAAATTAAAAAAATAAACAATAAAACGAAACTTACTATTTATGTATTGTTAACGCAATTAAATTTGGGTCCAGATGGCAAGGTAGCAAGGTAACCCTTAATGAGGTGAAGCGCGTTGGGACCCCACGGGCCCAGCATCTCAAAACCAAGAGGATCGAAAGAGTAAGACATACTTATATGATCGCCAACCTTCATTAGTTGGAAAGGTACCCCAAGAAGAAGAAGTAATAAATATTTTTAATAATAATAGTAATAAGGTAATCATAAGATACCTAACAGGTTATCATTGGATCACGTTGTGCATTTATCTATCTTTATGTTGGTAATAAGTATTAATTGCTTATTGGACTGTACACAATGTATATGTTTAGCATATCGTACAATTGATCCAGGTCAGTGTAAGATTGGTTCCGTCCTGAGTTTCCTATAACCGACACATTCTGCGGAAACTTAGACGAGCTTCGAACAAGTTTGCTCTTTGCTACTTCTATGTAATTTGTTTGTTCCCATCTCCGACGTTTCATTAGGACCGCAGGGGCGCTGTATCAAATTTATGTGGGAAAATGTTGGAAAGTTTTACGCTCAATGCACTTTTGTGCGATGGAAAATGAAACATACGGCTTATAGATATGAGTGAAAGATGCCAACAGAAGCGAATTATGCAAAATATGTTGGCAAAGAGCTCTATTCTAATCAAAGAAAAGAATGGAAATGTAAGTATTTTGATCAGTTATTTGACGCCTACTGCTAGAAATAGATCGTCAAAGAGAGAGCCGGATCTATTATTTGAGAAAATGAGAAAAAAAATATAAAACGTACCCTTTCATTTGTTTCAATTATTTTTTCTGCAAATTATATACACAAATCTTTCTAGTCTATCGCTCTAGACTAGAAAGATTAGTAAAAAGGGATGCAATTTTATTCTGAAAATTATAGAAAAATGTTAGAAAAACCGCATGATAATCCGATGTTAGTCGAGAAACAGACAGAAGCGAGCGGACAAAGACTTTGTTTTATACCAGCTGAGCCTGCAACTTCGTACGCGTGGTACCTATTCGGTATAGCGCGTAACTTTTTTTGTTTTTAAACTGATTGGAATGAAACAAAACTAAATATTACGGGAACCTTGTTATAGTACATAAGTGAAAACCACATTCAAATCGGTTGAGTAGTTTCAGAGATTAACGTGCACAAACGTAAAGACAAAGAGATAAAAATTATACAAACAATTTTTTTGACCTCGGTAACATAAGTGCAAAGTGTACAAATTGTTTTTTCTTTTCAATATTGAATGTGCAGACACGGTTCGTTTACGATTTTATTATATATGACTTTATTTCCTTAAAAACTCTCATTACTAAAATAAAATTTTATGAGGTATAAGTATTGATGATTCAATGTGAAAATATATTAGTTTTTCATGTTACATTTAAATAGAGTCTAAAATTTTATAGAGTCTACAAATTCATCTCTTATAATAGAATGATATAGGATATGTATTTCTATATCAAGAACTGTAAATGATTGCGCGACAAGTCACAAATTCATTGGTGCTCGCTACAATCAAGTTTACCTATAAACCTAATTTTAGAAATTCAAGTAAAATATTAGAGATTGAACATAGTCGGCGAAGTTTGTGCCATCCCGCAATTTGCGTACGATATGCGGGCGCAATCTACCCCTTTTATGTGAGAACTTTACTCATAAATTAAAATGCGAACGCCTCAAGGTAAATACGCAACGGGTTAGCTTAGATACACACACCTAACCTATTCGTGTCATCTAAATTAATTGAATTTAACTATTTTAATTAAATTTTATTCATCACTTTTTTTTCTAATAAAAGATAGCAAGGGTTTTCGCTGTGGGGGGTTATAGATAGATCGTTTAAATGGGTCTTCGCCCGCGCGGTACACGGGCGCGGGGGTATGACAAAGGGGACCGAGAGAGGTGCGGGCGGTCACTTGTGCTCCGGCATCCCGTACTCATCACATGCCGTCATTTCACGGCAGTCTTATGTATGGTTACCTACTGCTAGACGGTTTACCCAGTTTATAATTGCGAAACGCAGTGTGCAGGCAGGGCTACTAAATAAATAATAATCTAATAATAAATAACAGATTATAAGATACTCGTGTGTGGCTACTAACCAGACTTTAATAAAATAAATTTGGACAAATATGAAAAAAAAAATTTTTTTTTAGTAACACACAGTAGGTACTACTGAAATTAAACAAATTCACGACAAAATTCTTCTGAATATATTGACTTTCATAAGGTTGAAGAAGACACCTGACCGCTGCGGTGTTAAATGTGAAAAATTAATTCTTAATTATTAAAATTTGAGTATTGTCAGTTGAATTTTGGTTATTTCCATATACAGGTGACCAGGAAAAAGCTTGTATTCCTCTCGGGGTAAGAAACTATGACAACATTGGAGTAATTTAACTCGAGTCATGTATGGGTCAAAAATTAACAATTTTGAAGAAAATCCAGATTGAAAATACTTTAGAAAATATCCGGATTATTGATATTGGAAGAATGTAAAAAAAAAATTACTTTTGTATCATTTAATAGTTAACTAAATAAGTAACACACTAAAATTAAAATGTATTTTGTTTTCATCTTTTTCTGTGCAAACATAAGTTAGTTACTAAATTTAATTTTATTTTCACACAAATGTGATTATCATCGAATAAATGTATGAAAATTGTCGTAAGAAACATTTACAAAACTTCCTTCTGTTCTCAGTTGTCTAACAAGGTAAAATAATAAAGCAAAACTGCAACAATTGGGATGTCCAGAAACGATTATGTACAAAAAAGCGGAGCGTTTCAGAGAAATTTGTTAATTAAATTTGTAGCCACATTTTGATGACTACAAAATGTGTGGAACTTGTTTAAAAAGCATTCCAATTACTCACTAGAATTTTGATAATTATGCAAACATTGAAAATAATTTAATAATATAATAATTTTTTTTTAATTGAATTAAAAAAATAACCCGTCAACTATTACAAATGCACCGTAGAAAGCTAGTCTTACCACAGAATAAGTAATAGGCATACATTAATTTTTCGCTCACGCCCAAGTAGCACGGCAATGTGTAGACAGTCATTAGCCTGCAAGTTTGAAAGCAATAAGTAATACGAGTCCTGTAAACTGTGTTACCAGCTAGTAGGTAAGTGCTCATTCCAAAGTACTTCACAACTAGATCGCGAGACGGAGGTGAGTTAATTAGGTATTAATTAGAGAGTAGGAGTTTCGTATCTACAGGGGAATTGCGCTCGACACTTGAACCTCACGAATTCATTAGTTAATTCGTTTATGTCGTTCATTTCTACCATTCCCATTGAAAGAAACCAAATAATTTGTGTTGGCTAATAAAATTATAATTTACTATCAATTGGCAGCGAGTTCGTCCGCTTCCCTCGGGAACAGTATTTTTTTCTGAATGAAAGTTAGGTATGTCCTTTTAATAACGGAAAATGTAATTTCGTTCCAAGGAAAATATAACGGAGGTACTTTTAGCAACTGCGCTGTTGAAGATATAGGATGAATTTGGATCATGATGTATCCATACCATGCGAGCACTAATTGATCAAGGCTCACAAATTTCCTTTATTTCGGAAAATGCGTCCCAGCAGTTAAAATTGCCACGTAAACATAGCAAGGGATATCAATAGTTGGAGTCACAAAGGAAAATAGGTGCAAAGGAATCATTAATATCATGTTATCATCAGCCGATAACGCATTTTCTCTAACAGACGTAACTATTGAAAACAACTTTATCAATCGATTACCTAATCACTGATTTAGCAAGCCGCATTAGCATCATATAACAAATATCAAGTTGGTTGATGATGACTTTTACAATAGTAGTCGTGTAGACGTCTTACTGGGAGCAGATGTCTACTCGTAAACAGCTTGAAGCACAGCAAATCCGCTTAGGATGGGTACTAAGCTGTAACGTCAAAGTAGCGGCTCTATACCTAGAGAGCATACATAAATTTTGGTCAGTGGAGGACATATTCGAAAATTCGGAAATATCAGACGAAGACGATAAATGTATAAAGCAGTATGAAGCAGAAATAACCTGAAGAACAATTAAGATGTTGTTCTGGTTGGATTTCCGATGAAAAAAGGTTATCAAGAAAAATTAGGGTAGATAATGGAAAAGAAAAGCATTAGCACAATTTAATCAAATCGAAAAGAAAGTTACAAAAGATCAAACCTTAAAGCATAAATATAAATAAGTTTGAATGAATACTATGAACTTGGTCATATATTACCTTGTACTATCAAACAAATGTCCACCTGTTATTTACTACAATGGGAAGATTCCACAACTACATAACTCCGAGTAGGTTTTAAGGCTTCAAACAAAACATCCACATCACGTAGTCTTATTGACTTAATGTATAGCGGACCTAATTTGCAAAAGGACTAGTTTTCACTAATACTTATTTGGCGCCATTATTAAATAGCATATGTTGCAGACATAGAAAAAATGTTTAGAGCAATCAGTGTTCACGAATCAGACCAATTTTTACAGAAAATAATTTGACACAATAATATGGATAAAATGACTGTTACTACAAACAATGTCGAAGAAATATTTTTAATTTAAGACCAAAGATTTTCAACTGTATAGATCGGGCAAGACGAAAGAATCCGTAATGTGACAATTAGAACCACGTTGTACAAAATCGCTCAGTCCATCGTCAACTTTACAAGGCTAAACTACGCCATGGCCATCCTGATTACAGTGATCAGGATCAATATTTTTGTAGCAAAAATTTCCCAATGTCCTCTTTATATTTTATATTCTATATATTTAATATTTTTAAGACAAATATAAAAATATATTTTATGCCTGGCAAAATGGCAGTGAATATTTCAGAATTTAGGTGTTTGTCTTGTGAGTAGTTGTGAGTCAATACAAATAATATTTGATTTACTTCCAAACAACAAATTAATTTAAGCGAGTTGCTAATGTCATAAAACCACAGAATGATGTTAAAGTTTTAAAATTAGATTCTTTAAATTTAAAACGGTACGTTTACAATTCTGTAATTTAATAGATTCAGAGCTGTGTAATAGGAATAGCTCCAGTGGGGAGATGAAAGTGCATTCTGTTTTCGGAAGCGTGAAATTCAGTTAAAATTCCCAACTAAAGTTGCACTCGTGCTGAAGGGTACTTAATAAATGAGACTCTTTCTCTTTTGTCAAAAACTGACTGCATTTTTGGGTAGGTAATTGTATATTCCTTACATTGTTTATACTTAAAAAAGTCTTACTTTATAACCGAAAAGTCTGTCATCCACGTGGTGCATTGAAATCCTTACTTTATTAATATTATAAATGTGAAAGTAACTCTCTGTCTGTTACCTTTTCACGCCTAAACCACTTTTCACGCCTAACCATCATGAAATTTTGCATACACGTTGTCAAGGGTGCAGGGAAGGACATAGGGTACCTTTCATCCAGAAAAAAGTACTTTTACCGAGAGATCATCGAACGCCTGGCAAAGCTATAACTGCAATAAAGATTTTAGGCGTTATATTGCTCAGATATTTAGTCAGACGTTGCCGACTAATTGTTAATTGTTTACACAATATCAACATTTTGAAACCGTATATTTGAATCGTATAATGACAAATATGTTCCTTATTAAAGTATTCTAATCCCAATATATCTATTTCGTTTATAGCCGTTTAATAATATCAATAATTTGTTTTTACACGAGTGGCTTATGTTATGTATGTTAAGAAAATTATTTTTTAAAATTTTTATGTTAAGATCGGCAGACAGGCTGACGGTCCACTTGATGGTAGGTGGTTACCGTCGCCTATAACACAAGCAACGCAAAACTTGCTGCAAATGCGCAGCAGACTAAAGTAGGGTTAAGTATAAGGAATTAGGAGGAGGATAGGGAAATGGGCTCTGGCATCCCTTACTCACTCACAGAAACACAACTGCACACGTGCTGTTATTTCACGGAGGTCTTCTGTAAGGGTGTGGTTACTGCCGCCAGCCTGGCTGCCCAAATGACTGCGAAACGCAGTGTGCGCTGTGACTACTAAAGTACTAACGACGAATACATGACGAGATGTAGGCAAAAGCTAGCATGGAATACACACTAGCTTTACCTGTATATGGAATATAAAATACAAAGGTACAATAAATGTGTTTATTCTCAGTAACTTTTAAGCTCGCGAAAAAAATGGATACATTTTCAGTCCCTCCTGAAAGGTATTCCACGAATACTCAAATAAAATACAAAGGTTACCAACTAAGTAAAGTTCTCGTGTTTCACGAGTGTTATTGATATGTAGAAATCGTATGTCGGCCCAGCAGTCGTATCTTTACAAAGAAACTATTGTGTTTCGAACAATGTGCCGTTCGTAGCCATAATTCTATTTTGAACTGTAACTTACCCTTACCTATACTTGTACTTCTCTATTACCTTACATGAACAATTTGGACACTTGTTAGTAATTTAAAATAACTTTTTGACTATATTAATAATATAAAGAGGTAAAGTTTGTTTGTTTGTATGTAGGAGATAATCTTTGAAACTGCTATTCCGATTTAAAAAAATCTTTCAATAGTTAGAATAGAATAAAATTTCAGGATGGACTTCCACGCGGGGAAGTCGAGGACACCAGCTATGTAAAAATAAAGATAAAGATCTAAAAATAAGACGGAATTGAGTTTAGCAATATTAACAATTTATCATTATCATTAACAGCCGATACTAATAATAACCCAACTAACAATTGTTGAACAAAGGCATGCCTCACAAATCATAAAAAGACGACTATGTCGCCGTCACTACGTCTAGTATTAGTATATATTCTGTGCCGTCACTAGAAGCCGTAAATTATGTAAACAAACAAAATTGCTACACGACCAATTAGTCAAGAAACGTATCTAGTGCACACTTCGACGCAATTTAATTTGACTGGGTTTAAAGAAGCGAACGTAAACATTTGGTTACGTTAACATAGTACCTAATTGAAAAAAATAATAATTGAGAAAATAAAATATAAAAATGCAATTTTGATGCGTTTCCACGTAAGTATATGGCTTTCAATAAAAATATGCAATTTTCCACATTCAATTCCAGTTCAATAAGAACACGAGTGCTCTTTCTGTAAAATGAAACGATACGCTTTTCAGGCGTATTGAGAGCGGTACGCTTGGAATATTATTTTAAAAAAAAATTGTTTTGGCACACCACACCACACAATTACATTATTTGATTCAACAGTGACTGTTGTTTAAAAATATTTTCTACTTTATTAAAAACTAAAAAGAGTATATTTTTAAGTAAAGTATAAACGACTTATTTTATGACCTACATCCTTACATATCATAAAATAAAGTCCCCCGTCGCGCCTGTCTGTCTGTATGTGTGTTTGCGATAATCTCAAAAACTACTCAAAACATATAATATCTTCTTAGATTAGTTACATATAGGTACCATAACTACATTTTACTAAACACTAATTAACATTTTGAAACCTGAGATTTGGCAAAAATATACGGAATCTGGAAACAACGTTCGGCCAATACAGGCCGACGAAGGCGCGGCGTGGACTTTAATGGCTTCGCCTATCTATCTCACTCTAACATACGCGTATAGGTACTATGCTGTTTCTCTTTTGCATCGACAGACAAACTGACGATTAGTATATATTAAATCTATAATATCAAGAATAAACTGTGTATTAAATATGGATTTACCTAGGCAATCTTGGCATACAGATACCTAAGCCATTTCACTGATTTTACATAATAGTGTATGTTGTACTCGGACGGACCAGAGGCAACAGCTATTGTACGGTCAACGAAAGAATGCGATCCTGACAGGTCGTGATCGAACGGACGACATAACTTTGAAGTGGCATTGAATTTAAGAAATAAAAAAAAATGTTTATTTCCCATAGTAACGGATAATTATCTTTAAAAATATATAATTATGTTAATGTTATATTATTTGCGCTAAATTTAATGTTAAATAAATAAGAAAACAATATTTTTTTAAAAACCATACTACGCTGTTACAAGGATAGATCAACTGTTTATTTTTATTGTGATGTGCCAAAAATAGCAGGTAAAAGAAATGTTATTTGTAGTTATAAATAACGTTATTTGTCTCGGAAAATCGCGTGATAAAATAGATGAATTGGCTCTGGAATACGGTCATCGCGTTCTCATAATCCCGCCCTATCATTGCCAGTACAATGCGATTGAGCTAGTCTGGGCTCAAATAAAAGGTTATGCAGCCCGCCAGAACATTTCTCCGCCATTCGGCACAAAAAAGATGATGAGCCAATAGGAAAAGTCACAAAAGATGACAAAAGACGAAAAAACGAAAAATCTTATTTTCGAAAATTGATAATGATATAATAGGGTACACCCATTTTTAAAAAGTGTCTCGATTAGATTCTGTAGTGCTAATGAACCACTAAAAAATCACCAAATTTTTATTCAATCGATAAGTTTAATAAAAATGGATTTAAAATGTACATTTTCAAATTTCGTGCGTAATTTGACGAAAACGCTGGAAACCATTTTGCTCTGTGGTCATGAAGTCAGTTGGCTGTGTAAACAAATGCGCCGGTAATTGACATGACACTGACTGACACTTTTTTGTTTACACAACCGTATGACGTAAACATGGCGGCTACTATTTCATTGTGTTTAAGAACAGACTAAAAATTCTGGAAACTTTGAATTTAATTTTAAAATTTATTTTGTTATTTTACGAACATATGTAATATTTACATAGATTTTAAGTTGTTACTAACATAATATGATCCTTGTTGGTCCAAATAAATAAATTATTATTATTATTAAAACTAACATTTTCCGACTGCTTTTTGCCTAAGCTATCTCAAAAATATACTTTTAGATTTTTTTTCATATAGACTAAAATACCCTATTGTACATGTAGGCGATGATGTTAACGAAGACAACATTCTCTCAAGTGAATCGGAATCGAATTAAGTTTGCCAGTAGCAACTCTTTTTCAAGATATTTTTATATTTTTTTAGTAAATATTTCTGAATATTATTATCGCATTTTTATTTTCTTTATTACTTTAGTTACATTCAGAAATTAGAATCCAGACAAACAAGTAGGTAATGAAACCTTAAGTTACTTTTTATTGAGTCAGTTTTTATTTTTTTTTGAGTTTAAGTGAACAACAGTGTTAATTTTTTCCCATCACTAGTCATGACTATCTGAGAGACACCAGGATCGCATTCTTTCGTTGACCGCACTGTAGTTTGTCTACTTTTTACCGACGTCCAAGAAAACCGCAGACATTGAAAAAATAATAGGAACCACTGCAAGTTTCTATGTCGATTAAATAAGCCATACCAATCACTTGGATATATCGTTAAAACTTGTACAAGGAAGTGTACAAGGAAGGAAGTTTACTTAGAGTTAGAATGCAAGGTAAAGTAAATGTTGGTAAAATATTTCAAGCGCACTTAGTACATATCAGAGACCCGTATCTCGAAACTTTAAACGAAGAAAGTCGCAGCAAAAGTTTTAAAAGTTAACAAGATGAATTAAAGCCGAACTATTAACAACTATATAGTCACTGAAAGTCGTAGCTCGAAGTTCACTGAATGGTAAGCCCTTGAATGGTCACTGAATGAACTTCGAGGGAATGTCGTTGGTACTTAAACGGGCAAAGGGTAGGTATTTTTATGGAATCTTTTATAAAATAAGTTAGTGAGTCTAAAGGTACAGATTCGCATCTCCAACTCAATAACCTTGAGCTATCCACAGATTCTGCTAGCTTATTTTTAACTCCTTATTGTTAATATGAACATTGCGAAACCCAATTAAAAAGGCTACGTTGTGGTTAAAAAGGCTGAGTTTAAAATGAGTTGTATATTGGCATCAAGTTCACTTAAGTTCATCAAGGGATAATACAACCAAAAGCGCTTTGTGACTACGACCGGAAGTGGGTCAAGCTTCCGAACGACCCATTGGTCTAGTTTTTAAGAGGCTTGCCCGAGTGCTCTAAGAGGTATCGGGTTCGATTCCCAATTCGTAATTTTGATAAACTTTTACTGGCTCTGGTTCGGGTGTGCATAGGTTGCAAATATCAGCCGCGGTTGTTTAGTGGAGGCTCAAAACCTTTTCGCATGGAATTATAGACATACTTGATGATGAAAGATCCATCGCGGAATCAACCTTAATTCCTTTGTAAGATATATACGCGTCAAATGTAAATATAGCCGGTAGTGTCGGTTTGTGGAAGCCAACAAACGGCGACGGGCACAGGGGAACAGTTTCATTTCCTTTCGCACATATTCACGAGGCGACGAACAATATCTCGGCAACAATGGATTCGTAATTTGGATGAGATGGTGCCCGCGGGACAATGCGTCAAGTGACTCATTATTGTGGAAAACTGTTCCGAAAGAAAAAAATCTTTCTCCTCCACAACGCACATTGTGATCTGTGTGTGTGTAAATGGATGCGATGTACTTGATAAAGTATGAATAAAAAGGAATAAAGTCTTTCTCTAAAAAAAAAAATTAAAGTACGTATTTTAATTTTTTTTTTTGCATATTTATAGCGCATACAAATGTACACCGAAACGAGTCGAATCGGTCGCGGAATGAATTCAAAAGGTACCTAAACAAAGAGTCGAATGGTTACCAAGTTTGGTACAGAATATCCCATCGTTCACAGCACATACGGTGTTACATTCCTCAGAGATTGTTTGTGACAAAAATGTATAAAATGCATGCAGGCAAGGGCACACCTTTGTAATGTATTGTCAAAACTTATAATAATTTATTATTTTAAAGTCATTGATATTTTTAAATTGTATGAAACAACATGTTAAAGACAACTGCAATATATAATTGCACAGACATTAACTGATGTAGGTACTGTTTTAGGTTAAATGTTGTTGCCTATACCACAAGTAACGCCACAGGCGCTACAAATGCGTTACTCATGATAGTAGAATTAAGGGTAACTGATTAGGAAGGGATAGGAAAATGGGCTCTGACATCCCTTAGTCACACACCGAAACGCAACAGCACACATATTGTTATTATGCGGTGGTCTTCAGTAAGGGGGTGGTTACTGCTCCTAAACGGACTGCCCACTGCGAAATGCAGTGTGCCGTGCCACTACTTTCCAAATAATTTAAAAAGTTCAATTACAAAATTGGGGCTGCCAACTACCTTAACGATTCCACCAATGGGCTTGTCACTTCAGGGATAACAGCGCTGGTTGTACAATTATTACTAAGTACGTGTTGATATTTATAGTACATATATATGTAACTAACTTTTTATTTTACAATTATTGTTTGTTGTCATGAATAAAATAAAATAAATAAAAATAAATCCCAGACGAATCAGATTCGACGCCACGTCAAGTTGCATCACGATATATATGTGAAAACACTACAAAAATATTGTTCGCTCTGACAACACTAGAAAAATGTTCTAACGTAGGTTTGCCTTTCGGCGTGGTCGATGCTTTCGGCGCTGACAAGTGTACGATCACCTTTAGCGTACATTGCCGATTCTAAGCCCTTTTCCATAGCTATCTGATGATGTTACATATCTTTGTGTAACGCAGACATACTTAGTTATATTTGGGCGGTATATAAAACATATAATTTTTTTATATATAATTTATTCAGATTTTTTGTTAAAATGTAAGTTGTCTGTAGGTCTATAAGGTACCATTATAGTCTATGTTAAATTTCACGCCTTTCTCTATGACTGTTTAAGTTCCAACAGCTCTCAACTCTCTCTACTCTGTGTGACATAAATAAAGACAGTTCGTTGTACTCTAAAACTTTTATTAATAAATTAAATCCACTAGTGCAACAGGTCAAGGGCCCAGTATAGCCCTGATAAATATAGTGAAAGTTTGTAAAAATAAAAGAACAGTGAAAATTCGTAAAAAAAATAAAAGAACAGTAAAAATATCGCACGCCGGTGAAACATAACCTCAAAGTGACTGTCGGTTTTACGGATCGAAATATCATTAAACATTCTTCAAATATCGTGTCAAAATGTCGTCAAGCAATCCTCTGGTAATGATCGAAAAGCTTACTGGTCGGGAAAACTATTCCACATGGAGATTCGCAGTTAAATCATATCTCCAACATGAGGACTTGTGGGACTGTGTCGAACATGTGCCCGGTGAACATATCGATTTAAAACGCGACATCAAAGCAAAATCAAAGATAATCTTGCTGGTGGACTCCGTAAATTACGTTCACATACAAGATGCAAAGTCTGCAAAAGAAGTGTGGGACTGCTTGGCAAACGCATTTGACGACTCGGGGCTTACACGCCGCGTGGGTTTACTTCGAGACCTATGTACAACAAATCTTACTGGATGTCTAAACGTAGAAGAATATGTGAGTAAAATTATGACCACGGCTCACAAGCTCCGTAACATCGGTTTTAAAGTAGATGAAGAGTGGCTGGGGACCCTTCTACTCTCTGGTCTACCTGAAACATACAAGCCCATGATCATAGCAATCGAAAGCTCTGGTATGAAAATAAGCGCAGACTCTGTTAAGTCGAAAATTCTACAAGATGTTAAAATGTGTGAAAATGACACATCTGCATTTGCTGCCAACTATAACCACAGGAATAAGGGTAACAAGAAACAACCTGGAAGAGGGCCTCGTTGCTATAAATGTAATAAATATGGCCATATTGCTGCCGAGTGTAAGTCAAAATGTACAAAAAAGAATCAAGAGAGTTCAAGTTATGCTGCAGCTTTTATAGCCTCAACAGATAGCCTTGAACAGGTTCCATGGTACATAGACTCAGGCGCTTCAGTACATATGACCAAACATAGAAATATATTGCAACATGAGAAAGAGCCACCTATTAAAACAATAAAGGTAGCAAATGACAAGTTATTATCAGTTCACGGTGCTGGTCAGTTAACATTAGATGTGTGCAATAATAAAGGTCAGTACAACAAAATTCTGTTTCAAAATGTTTTGTATGTACCTGAACTAGCAGCAAATCTACTATCAGTCAGTCAGATTATAAAAAATGGAGGTCAAGTAAAATTCAACAATAAAGGCTGTTTGATATTCAATAAAAACAATGTGGTTGTTGCAACGGCAAGCTCAGTCAACAATATGTACAGGCTAGATACAAAAAGTGAACATGCATACTTATCCGCTGTTGACAAGCAAGACATGTACCTCTGGCATCAACGCATGGGCCACTTGAATTTTGAAAGTCTGGAGAAACTAGTAGATAACACAGAAGGTGTACAATTATCGAAGAAAGATAATAAAGTAACATGTGTCACATGTTTACAAGGAAAACAAACACGCTTACCTCTAAAGCAAAGTGAAACCAATTCTACAAAGACACTTCAGCTGGTGCACTCCGACATCTGTGGTCCGATGGAGACAAGCTCGCTGGGCGGTGCTAAATACTTCATGACTTTAATTGATGACTATTCAAAGAAAGTGTTTGTTTATTTTCTTCACAAGAAATCTGATGCACTAGAAAAATTCAAAGAATTCAAGTGCCAAGCGGAGAAACAACTGGAATGCAGTATAAAGTGTCTTCGTTCTGACAACGGTCTTGAATATGTGAATGCTAATTTTTCTGAGTTCTTAAAAACTGCTGGAATAGTTCATCAAACCAGCACTCCATACACTCCAGAGCAAAATGGAGTAGCCGAGCGTATGAACAGAACACTAGTTGAAAAAGCAAAGTGCTTGTTAATTAACGCCAAATTATCTAAAGGATACTGGGCTGAATCGGTACACACTGCTGCTTATCTAATCAACAGATCTCCAACTCGGTCACTTAATTACAAAACACCAGAAGAGCTCTGGTCTGGAAGCAAACCAAATATTAGTCACTTAAGAGTATTTGGGTGTCAGGCAATGATTCATCTTCCCAAAGAAAAAAGAAGAAAGTGGGACCCAAAAGCACAAAAAGCAATCTTCATTGGCTATTGTGATCATACGAAAGGATTTAGATTTATAATTCCTGGCTCCAAAACGGTAATCAAAACTAGAGATGCAGTCTTTCTTGAAACTACAGTAGAGAGAAATTATGTTTCAGACGTTTTGATACAGGACAGCTCAACGTGTGACTCATCATCTGAACCATCTGATAATTCTACACCCGAGAGCTCTAATGACACATTACAATCTGGGAGTACTGACTACTATTCTGAACAAGATCACAGTACAGATAGTGACTACTCACCAAACCGGAAAATTGAAATACCCTCTCACTCCAACATAACAATGAGACCAAGAAAAAGAGAATTATTCTCAAAACAGAAAGATGATCAAGAACAAGGTTACCTATGTTGTAGTGAAGATACTCCTGTACCACTAAACTATAATGAGGCCATCACATCACCTGAGTCTGAAAATTGGAAATGTTCAATAGAAAAAGAACTAGAATCTCATAAGCAAAATGGAACATGGGTATTGGTAGAAAAGCCCCAAAATGCAAAGCCAATCGGAAGCAAATGGGTTTTTCGAGTCAAAGATGAACCAACAGGCCCTCGTTACAAAGCTCGCCTGTGTGCAAAAGGTTATGCACAAAAGGAGGGCATTGATTATGATGAAACATTCTCACCAACAGTCAGGTATGACTCCATTCGAGTTTTATTATCTATTGCAGCTCAAGAAAAGTTAGAAATAATTCAATTCGATGTAACTACTGCTTTTCTGTATGGCGAGTTAAAAGAAAACATTCTGATGACAGCACCTGAGGGACTAAACTGCAAGCCTAATATGGTATGTAAACTTGTAAAATCATTATATGGCTTAAAACAGGCACCTAGATGCTGGAACACTAAATTTAGCTCAGTTCTCAATAAGTTTGGTTTTGAGAAAAGCAAAGCGGATCAGTGTGTTTATACTGGAACAATAAATGATCTCAAATGTTACCTGTGTCTTTATGTCGACGACGGACTTCTGTTCTGTAAAAATAAATCTGCAATGATGGAAGTAATTCATGAATTACAAACAAACTTTGAAATAAAAGTATTCTCTGAGGTAACAAATTTTGTTGGGATGCAAATTGAGAAAAATAATAATTTTATTCTTATTCATCAGACCAAATACATTAATCAGTTGTTAAGGAAATTCAACATGCAGGATGCCAACCCTAACTATGTACCTGCTGATCCGAATGTGAAGTTGAAGAAGCCTGATAATGCAACCAAGAAAAATTATCCTTACCGAGAAGCAGTCGGATCACTGATACATGCAGCCACGGTGAGCAGACCTGATATAATGCTTGCTGTGAACCAGGTGAGTCGATACATACATTCCTATGATGACTCCCACTGGAACGCTATAAAGAAAATATTCAAATACCTGAAAGAGACAAAAAGCTATGGAATATGTTACACATCTAACTCTGACAGTACTGATTTAACTGGATACAGCGATTCAGATTTTGCCAATGACTTGGAAAAGAGACGCTCGATAACAGGCTATGTTTTCCTCAAAAGTGGAGCAGCTGTCACTTGGTCATCTCAACGTCAGCCTACTGTGGCTCTATCCACAACAGAGGCAGAGTTCATGGCTGCTTGTGCAGCAACCAAAGAAGCTATGTGGCTTAGACAGTTACTCAGTGATGTAGGTGAATTTAGTCAAAAATCCGTGTGCATAAATATTGACAATCAGAGTGCAATAAATGTGATTAAAAACAGTGAATTTCATAAGCGGTGTAAACACATTGATATTAAGTACAATTTTATAAGGGAAAAATACTACGAAAATATAATTAGTCTGAACTATGTACACACTAACAGTCAGCTCGCTGATATGTTTACAAAAGCCTTGCCCAAAGACAAATTTATATTTATGAGAAATAATATTGGAATGTCAAAACTTGTTAATTAATTTGTACTTGTGTAGTATAGTTATTCGCTATGTTGTAGAGCATTAAATTTTCATTGTTAAAGTACAATATAAAACTTTCGTTGCTATGTACAACTGATGAAAGGCTTGAATTTGGTAGTAGTGTTAAAATGTAAGTTGTCTGTAGGTCTATAAGGTACCATTATAGTCTATGTTAAATTTCACGCCTTTCTCTATGACTGTTTAAGTTCCAACAGCTCTCAACTCTCTCTACTCTGTGTGACATAAATAAAGACAGTTCGTTGTACTCTAAAACTTTTATTAATAAATTAAATCCACTAGTGCAACATTTTTAAATTGATATAAGTTATCACAAAAATGTAAATTGATATAAGTTATCACAAAAATATGAAGTGTGTGAATTATGAAAGTACATACTTTCCTTTAATTTTAATTTAAATTTTTACATAATATTTAGAACTTTGAAGGCTCTTACCAAAAATATTATCTGGTTAATTCGGAGCTCCTGCGGGACTTTTAGTGGATATTATAGGGATATGCTCACTGACCTCGAGATGGTTCCGTATGAGATGACTTCACCCAGAGCGTATGTTTATCAACTCTTTTATCGCTTTCTAGAGTCAGGTTTTTAGCTGTTTAGCCAATCGATAATTATCTTGTCTCGCGACACAGAACCAGTAAAGGTTACAGTGAATATGACTGTAATTCCAATATTCGGATTGAAGCGGGATTAGGTATAAGAAAGGCACACAGCGTGCGTGCCGTCCTTCTATAAAGCGATTTGGATGCTCTGAAGAAGTACTCGGGCGTCTTCTCTCAGCGAAGCGGTAGTGGTACTTGGAAGAGTTTGAGCGCGTGCGTCCCCAAATATCGCGGAAAAAGTTATTTTCATAGAATGCGTTCATATATCGTACGACGGCGAATGATTCATTGTAAATGAAATGACGGAACGACCAAAGCTCGCGGGCATGAGCGGCGCGCGCTTTTAAATCGTCCCCACGAGCTATTATTTTGTTTTCGTTTCGTGGACTTTTTGACTTATTTTCTTTATCGGCTTCTAAAGGAATGATGATACATAGTCTTCCTTAAGAATTTGGCATTCGAATGCAAAATTTTTAAGTCCGTCTGTCCCAACGTTTTAACGCATTCAACCAAACAGACAAACTCTTCAGCTTTAGTATACCTATTGGTATAGATAAGAGTTCTTCAACAGACAAACAGGCCTGTATTTTTGTTTCTTCAAACAGGCACTGTACTTTGTCGCACTGTACTTGATATTAAAAGTTATAGTAGGTATTTTTATGCGGAACATAAATATTTTCTCATTTGCGCTGCACTTTTAGAGTCGGACGACCACAGACTGTTGTTAAAGTAACTGGGCCGAAACGTTTCATTAAAGTTTTACACAGAGACAATTCAACATTGCGCGCCAGTTATTGTTTTGTTGTGACAACACAAGCCGCAGGTAATCTCCGGCGGGGCAAACACGTCGCTTGTAATTAGCCCTCTCGCCTCACCGCGACAAAGGGGAACTTTTTGATACTATTCCTGCGTTCGTTAGCCATGCGTACTACGACGCTACGACGACTACGAGCTACGATATTCTAAATACGTGCTGCGTAGCTGAGCGTAAATCTCATGAACTTTTAATAATTAGAATAAAATGTTTTGTAACACAAATTGTACGTTTGCGTATTTGATGTTTTATTTCTTTCACTAGAGACTAATCATTAGTAATATTGAAGTTTTGATAAGTCTCGAATTATAGGCGTCCGCTCGATCAAGCAGCCGGGCCGCTCCACTGTGAATTTGTATGAAACTGTTCGTGTCGAATCCACAATCGACAGTTCCTTCTTTAAAAAAAGGCCGCATCCAGTTACTTCTGCGTTTGCGTCTACGTAATAAGAGTACGAGTAACAGAGTCGTACTGGCCAACAACACGTCATCTTTGAATACCTACATTTTAAAAGTTACTAATGGAGGTAGCGATCAATTATCGATCGATCGATGGTTGACTGACCGCTATTCATCGATCAGCCAAAGGTACCACTCCAAACCATCGACGGCCGACCGTTTGGTGTGGTAACACCCCACGGAGCATATACAAAGAGGAGATGGCCTAAACAACTGTGCACTGATTTCAAACTAGGTCCTGACGTCATTTTTTGTGGGCGTGGTCTTGGTCAGTCTGCTGTCGGCACTGGTCACGGTGTGGCGGCGCTTGTTTGTTGTAGACTACAGTCAATTTTCATTGGCAATTTAAGATAATTGGGCGGGGTCTAACTTCCTCCTTGCCCCGCGCAGTAGTCACGCGCCGTTCTATAGAAAAATTCAATAACAACATCTCCTCTTTGTATATGCTCCGTGTAACACCCTGACTAAGACATGCATGCATACCCCGCTTAAATTTATTTTGTAGTAAAATTATAACTAAATACATCAAAAAAGTCTAAGCAACACATACTATTTCAAATTATTAATCAATTATTATATCATTTCTTACCAAGTAGGTAATACCTATGTAAACTTTTTTGATCTAGAGGACATACTGGCTGGTTGTAAAAAAAATTCAAGTATCATTTGTTTTTTTTTTTCACAAATTCAAAAGTGAATGCATTTGTCCGAATTTTATAGCGTTTTCTTTGCTTATTAAAATTTAGTGATCTGTATCAATTTTATGATTTAAACAATAATTTGAAAAAAGTTTTGAACAAATTTGGATTTTGAGACATTTTTTACGTCATGGAGCTGCATGGAGCGACATCATTTGAACGCAGATGAAATGCAAAGAGCTGTAGGGATGTTGCAAGCGGGAAGAAGTCAATCTCAGGTATCTCGGTATTTTGGTGTCAACAGAAGCGTTATTTGCCGTCTTCATCAGCGTTACACTAACACGGGAGATCCTGCTGAGTAGCACCCAGGTCGAGAAAGGTGTACAACCACACGGCAAGATCGATACATTCAACTGACTGCAAGACGTCAGCCGATGTTAACCGCCCGAGAGATAGGTTTAAGGCTACAAAATTCAAGTGGTGTTGTTGTTAGTTGCCAAACTGTGCGAAATCGACTGCATGAGTATGGCCTACGAGCACGACGGCCAATTAGGGGCTCATCGATACGTCACGGGAATCGCGCTCGTTGAAATGAATGGTGTAGGGAACACATTACATGGACCCGGGAACAATGGGAAAAATTTTTATTTTGCGATGAGTCTCGATCTGGGTTCAAGCCTGATACTAGAAGGGTAAGAGTGTACCGTCGTCCTGGAAATACTGAAAGACTGAGGTGCGTTCAGGAAGTGCATCCATACAACGGCTCAACAGTTATGGTATGGGCGGGTATTATGAAGAACAGACGAACTGAGCTCGTTTTTGTAAATGGTAACATGAACGCTGTAAATTACGTTGAGGATGTTCTAAGGCCTTATGTTCGTCCATTCGCGCAAACGCTTGGCTCCGATTTCACGTTGATTAAAATTATAAAAAAAAAACAATTGAGGTTTAATATCAAAAAAGCATTAAAAATTAATATAAATAAGAAAACATTAAGGATTTAATGCGAAAACACATTGTAAAATTGAAATTTGTATGTGTTGCTTAGACTTTTTTGATGTGTTTATATTATAAGTAAAAAATGAAGAAAGTATAATCTTTATTTTCTAATCTGAGGACAAAATGTTCAGAATAGCACACAAATTAGATTTTTTTTAAGGGTTTAGCTTTCAATCTCGCAAAAATATTCTAAAATGGGAGTCCATTTGTTTCGAGTGCTTCAAATTGAATTTTTTCATCAGTGCAATAGAATCATGTAGATTTAGTGATGCGGTAGGAAACGCGGGTCGTTTGTTTACGCGCACATGTAATACAATGTAAAAAAACGAACATTTTTTAGTTTTTGTAAACTTTTTGTTCGAAAGTAATGAAGAATTTTTATGATTTTTATGTGTTATGTATTTGAAATATAGATGGATCCAGGTAATTTCATTTGGATAAATAGTACTGTCCCCAAGGGATCGTCCAAAAATAAAAATTTAACTCCTGACAAAAACTTATGAGCAATATTAAGATATAAGGACTCGGACGAATTCGTTGGCTAAAGTTAGTTTTTAATAATTTAATTACCTAATTCATATATTTTTTACACTAAAACATATTAATTGCTGGCTGTGTCCGCGACTTCGTAGGCGTTGAAAAATGAAAATATAACGCCGACATATTTATCTTGTAACGACGGTGATGTCAATTTTTTAAAATATTTGACGATCCCTCGCGGGAAACTAAAGTTTTTCCACGATAAAAGTATACTATATGTTAATCTAGGCAATAAACAATATGTGTGCCAAACATCCAAATCCGTTCAGTCGTTTTTCCGAAACAAACATCCAAAAATACCTATAAACATACAAATTTTCGCATTTATAATATACTAGCGACCCGCCCCGGCTTCGCCCGGGGTGCAATTTTTATATATGGATATAATATAAACATTCCCCGTTTATCCCTCTTTCCATTAGTGAAAACCGAATTAAAATCGGTCTACCCTTTCACACGTGATGCCGTGACCAAGGGAAATGGAGATTCATTTTTATATATATAGATAGATTAAAACAATAAAATTGATTATAACAGTTAAATAAAAATATTTGTCATGCAAGGTCATACTTTGTACTGTAACTGTACATGTAAAATTTGGCATGTACATACTGTACTTGAATTATGATCCCGTAGACATGTGTTTGTGTAAATGAAGATATAATTGAACATATCGGAAGACTCAGAGGCGCAAGTCCGACTGATAATCATCATCTATCATGTCAACATTTGATTTCTTCTCACACAGACTAACACTGCTTTATTGTTATAAATATACTAGAGGTAATTTCTTTAAGAATTTAAGTTCAATTCCAAATCTAAATATAAAATTATGGTATCAAAATAAATCAGACAATTTATTAAATGTGGTGATATAACAGTGTGGGCGAGACAACCCATTTATTCGCTTGTGATAGTTCTCGGGTGGACACTGATTAACTAGCCACTCGTATTAAGGGTTGGGGAGTAATATTCATAGTTCTAATTGATTACACACCACACTAATACTGAGCTGCATATTCCATGGTTAGTCGTAACAATAGAAAGTTTAACTCTCATTATAAAAGAACGCCATTCAGGGCTGGTCAGCAAAGTTTTTCAAATACAAATGCAAAGATGCATTTCAAATTTAAAAAAAAAATATTTTTTCAGACCATTTCTTTGCTTGGGTTCATTCGGATTAGTGACCATATTTCATGTATATGAAGGACAAATCCATACTAACATTATAAATGTGAAAGTAACTCTGTCTGTTACCTTTTCAAACCTAAACTGCTTAACCGATCATTATGAAATTTCGCTTAACGTTGTCAAGAATGCAGGAAAGGTCATAGGGTACCTTTCATCCAAAAAAATACTGTTCCGGAGGGATCATCTAACGCCTGGCAAAGCTATAACTACAATAAAGATGTTAGGCGTTACATTGCGTTACACGCGGTCGAATCCGCGGGCACCAGCTGGTTTAGAGTAAATTTTTATTTTGTTTATAAAATAAACATTTATTCTTTGACGAAGTCGCGGGTTGAAAGTAATTTTCGAAAATACTAAACTGGTACCAAAAAGTATTGACGACATATGTATTGAAACAATAAACGACATCTGTGGAAAGGTCTAATAAATTTGTTATCATATCAGTGGTATATCAACATGACATGAAGGCGGAGACCGCGGCTGGTTTATGTGTCACATGCAAGGACCGTATTGATTAGCAAAGAGCCTTTAACAATACATACGATGGACAGAAAGGCGGAAGAAATTGATCAGTTCTTTTGTACTCTGGGTGAGTTCACTAGACTAGGTTTATTTGAAATTTCATATAAATGTTGGAATTATAATTGTGATTTGCTATAGTTACACTATCTAATTAGAATGTTTTCATTATCTGTAATTATTTATTGATATTTGACGCATTAACAATAGATAAATTTCGTAGTCACAAATTGGACAGAACGATTGGCGACAGTGACCGACCATCCTTCTTACAGAAGACCACCTTCTACACCCTTCTTACGGATATCGCTATTATGGACAGGAAAAGCAACATCGCAGCAACGCGAGGAGCAGAGTGATGAATAGCGCGAGGATCATAGTTTGGCAGGGGGGTTACAGAAGACCACCGTGAAATAACAGCTGTTTATTTCGGCGAGTGACTAATGGATGTCAGAGCTCATTTTCTCTGTCCTATACTGACTAATCCTCGTACTAATGTCGGCATCACATCTGGCATTGTTTCAATTAATTGGCAACGGTAGCCAACTACTATACTGGACCGCAAGCCTGTCTGACGACTTTCACAAAAAAATTGCCTCAATTAATGCCATTAAGATAGGATAGAATTTTATTATTAAAAGGAAAAAGTACATATATAATATTGTTATATGCTGAGAAGCAGCCTATAAAAATCAAAGTATAATAATAGATACCTAACAATATAAAGCTCGGTACGTAAACGACAAAGCGTGACGTAGCCCGTCGCCGAGGCCCCACTATAGTTTGATTGTTTGACGCCTAGTTTTTACTCTATTGTTGCAGACTATGGAGCGGTCTGAAGTGCTGGCAGCTTTCTCAACGGCGTCAAGGGTTATGCGTCGTCGCTACGTTCCACCGTGAATGAGAAAAAAGTACTTTTGACACGTTCCCGCTGACATTTTTTCATCGAACAGTATAGGTATCGTCTAGAAATTGCGAGCGTCATAATTGAAAGTTTCATATACTTACATATTTTTTTATTCTTTACTTTAGGCCTAAACAACTAGTAGGGGAAAGTACGAATACAAGAATAATGACTGCGAAAGTATTAATAAGTACGCATTTATATTAACTAGTGAGTGGTCGCTCACTGGTAGAATTATCTTTTAAAAATGGGAAAATAGAAACTGATACCATATTTTTGTGTTAGCACTAAAATTCATCAATATCTACTAATAAAAAAAAGAAACTGACCTTATTTATATGGGTCGAGATTCAAGAATCGAAAAAGCATTTTATTAGCTCAGATTAAATAAGAACTAAAGATAGATATCTGTAGACGGCAGAGTGAAGCCGGTAAAATTACGCCTCGTCGTGCACATCCACGGTTACACGCACACAAAAGTATCAAACTGCGCCTCGCTTTATTAAAATATTTACTAGTGAAAATGCCGAATTGCGTAGGAAAATTTTTTCAATAAAAATTGCAGTAGGTAATAGTTTGTAACACGAAACTTGAACATTGTGTTGACTTTATGTTTTTTGTTCGTTCGTTACGTAATAATAAAAGTAAAAAGCAAGCTTACAAGAAATTGAAACGCAAAAGTTTTAAAATAAATACACAAAAAAATATGACCCAGTAATTTTATTTAACCGACGAATAATGATGTTCTACGAATTATTATTGCAACACCGGCCTACGCACATATGTTTATAAAACCGGCTTCACTTTGTGGTCCGCAAAATTCTGTCTTTAGTTCTTATTTGTTCTGAATTTATTAGTATAAAATAGTTATTGGTGGTGTTGTTTGAGCAACTGAAATATGTCACCGTTTTTCTTCACAAGATCTTCTATGTGTATTTCTGCCGTGCTCCATCTTTTGCTTGGCGAAACTCTATAAAACATAAACTTATTATGATAATTATAGAGTTATGCGTAATATAACTATGTGCCAAGAAATCAATAATCCAATTGAGAAGAAACGAAATCGGAGGTGTAAAGGAGAGCAATCAGTTTTGTATGGAGATCAGGCCAACAGATTATTTCTATTTCCGTATTAACGGTTGAAACTTGCACCATGTTTAATGTTGAAACTTGTTGAAGATATAGTGTAATTTGGTAATAATGTTTATATAGATAGATAACATAGATATTTAAGTTTGAAGTTATTAAAATCTGAATTGCGCACTGATTCGAACAACGTATCGAGTACGTGCTTCGCGCTCAGTGTGTTAATTTTCGAATGTTATCCCCATTTACAAAATCTCAAATATTCACAGTAAATTATTGAAATTAAGGAAGATATTTATTACCAAATTCCCCAAAGTGTAAGTTAAAAAAAAACAGTGGCCTGGTTTTGATTGATGTCCTTTGCCACGAATCGAATCCGAGATAAATTTTTGAATAATGTACGTGTCATTGCCTGATATGAGATTGTTCATGTAACCTATACATATATTTTTGGAGTTTACTCCTTAAGAATCCATTTTCATATAAGGCCCCCGAGATAGAAATTAATACAAGCGTTAACTAAAAAGCGTTGTGTTATCTGTAATTTGGACATTTGTGCGACAGCTGACGCATGTATTTATGTTCCCTAATTCTATTTATTCTCTGGACTTATAAAAGCAAACGTCGAAATCTTGCATGAAAAGTGTAGTCCGCGTTGAGGAACGAAACGATAACGCGTTATAACCTGCCGGTGCAGCGACATCTGTCGTAAAGAAAATGAACTATTTGAACTTATGAAACGTAGTGACATCTGTGTATACCGAACGTAACTAATATAACTTTCTTTTGAACATGTGACATCTGAGTATGCAGAATGTAACTAAATAATATATAGTAATTAGTTATCCAGTCATCTATTGATACGAGGAAAATTTTATACGTTTAAATTAAAGGAGTAAACTCCAGTCGTGCGTTGGAGCTGACACACACACACACACACACACACACACAAACACACTTTTTTTAATGTAAAGGTCATCAGCCAGGCTGACGCTTCACTTGATGATTAACACAAGCAACGCCATAAGTGTTTTGCCACTTACAAAATAATTGCTGCATTCAAATGTATGCCAGTAGTCTCTTAATTGAATTATATTATTTTATTATAGGAACTAAATATTGATTAACAAATGACCCAATGAACTTTTAACAATCTAGTTTTGCCGACATGAATATTTAATTTCAATAACACACTATTGAATAAAATATGAAGGTTGTATCAATCATACCTGTGAATTTTCACTGACTGAACAATTACTGATGAATACAAATACAAAAAACATTAACAAATAAATTTGACTGTTTTATATTTTACGTGGACATGCATATTAACATTTGTTCCGAATATTTTAAACGCGCGGAAAGCAATTCGTATAAAAACGTCTCTTTTTCAATACGCCAGACTTTTTCAAACGGAAAATGTTTTTGGAATATGAATTTCGGTTGGCATGCATTTTTTATCCCTTGCGTTTCATTTTGCTGAGTACAATATGACGCACAGGTACCAGTCACCAGGTTGGCTTCGTAGCAATATTCTTAATAATCTGACATTTCATATAATAAAATCTGTTTATTATGTGAATTGTATGAAACTTTATTTAAGATATCTTTTTGAATAAGTTTAAACACAATTTTACACAGATTGTAATTGTAAGGACGTCGTCTTCTGCAAAACACTGTAGGAAGATCTTAGAAACAGCACTTATGTACGGAGGATATAGCATAAGGGATAAGAAAGATCCTAATCAACTTGGGCGTCAGTAAACCAGTCACGGACGTAAACACAATCACCAGGTGGTTACTGTCGCCAGTCGGATTTAGTTGCTCTAGTACCATTGGACTGTACCATTAATAGTACTAGTGATACGACTTAGTTGCTCTAGTACCATTGCACTGTTGCTATTAATAGTACTAGTGATATACTAGTACATGAACAGCCTTGTGCACTGTTCTTCCTCTTCTTCCTTTAGCAAAAGTTGATGAAGGGTGGAATTATATAATTGCTCAATCTGCTATAATAGGAAAACAAAAATGTTTTAAAAAATTTCTCTCTTATATGGAAAAATATTGGATGCCTAAGAAATCAACCTGGTGCTGTTTCGGATTAAGACACAGAACTACGAATGTGTGTGAAGGGTGGAATAGCAGTTATAATAGCTGTTTTACGAGGAAACCAACTACCTTAATACACTGTTTGAAAATTTTGAAGGACGATGCACAATTTTATACTGTGAACACTTTATCCAATGAACCCCAGAAGAAACGCACAAAAAATGTGAACGGACGTAATTCATATATTCAGTTTATGCAAATGGCGCTCATAAACGGAGATATTGATGTCCCTTTGTTTTTAGAAACATTAAGATATATATATATATATATATATATATATATATATATATATATATATATATATATATATATATATATATATATATATATATATATATATATATATATATATGAATTTTTTTAATTTATTATTTATTAATACAATAATGTTTCATTTGACTTAACATTGGTGTAAACAAAAATTCATTAGAGTTTTACCGTACACCATGTGCCGATTACAGAAAATTTAAATAAACTTTCAGTTGACGCCGACATACAGTTCAGACTCTTCAATTACTTTAAGATAATATCTTATTTTGTGTCATATTCTGAATTGATAAACATTGTTTAGAAACATTGTTTTATATTTTTTTTTTGGTTGTAAGAATACTTGGTAATTGTTATTTTTATTTTTCTGTGGCTACGCATGTAACGTTCAGCAAGTAAAGTATGGGTATTTTAACAAACTTCTTTTTAAAGGTACTGCATCGCGATATCAAGTAGTATCACTAGTACTATTAATGGTACAGTCCAATGGTACTAGAGCAACTACATCCGCCATTCGAGTCGCTTATAACTGCGGGCCGCAACGAACCTTACAGTTCTTACATTGACCAAAAGAAACACCGAAGACTAAGATCGACAAGGCAAGCATACGAAGCATGTTTAGGCATGTTGAAGAAGTATTTTTTTTAATATTATTTTGCAGTTAAAATTACAATTAATAATATTATTTCATTTGCCTTTAATGTATCTCTTTATTACATAGTTCCTAATCCCTTATCTCTATGGTCTGCAGCTCATTTTCAGCATCTGTCGCATTGCTTGTATTATGGGCGACGGTAATCAATTCTACTTATCAATTGAACCGCCAGCCTGTCTGACGACTTTAACGTCATCATCACCCCCACCACCACCATCATCACGATCACCACCACCATCACCACCTTCAATCGTCATCATCATCATTATTATCACAGTCATAATCATCATCACCCGGCGTTTCGGCCATGAAGAAGATTACTATACCATTAGTAGTAGCAGGGTACAGTCATTGAGCAGCCAGCCTGGCGGCAGTAACCAATCTCTTACCAAGACTACTATGAGACAAAAGCACGTATTTTGACGAGCCCATTGGATGAGTGGTAAGGGTGCTTACCTTAACGCTCTGTCGTAGGGTTCCCGGGTTCGATTCCCGTCAGGGTCAACTTTGAAAAATGAACTTTTCAAATTTGTCTCTGGTCTCGATATAGAAACTAGTTGCAGGGCACACTGCATTTCGCAGTCATTTGGGCAGCCCGTCTGGCGGCAGTAACCACTCTCTTACAGATCATCGTGAAATAACAGCACGTGTGCTGTTGTGTTTCGGTGTACGGTGTAATGAAGTAAGGGATGCCAGAACCCATTCCCCCAAACTAGTCAACAGAACAGGTGGGAATAGAGGATCCTCTCCTAATCCCTTATCCTTAATCCTATTAAGGCCGGGAGCGCATTAGCAGTACCTATGGCGTTGTGTCTGTTAACAGGCTATGATAGCCTGTTGGTAGAGCATAAGACTCTTAATCTCAGGGTCGTGGGTTCGAGCCCCACGCTGGGCGCCAATGTAGCATAGCCGCCTTATGGTGGCATAATAATATGCAATGGGCAGAGGAAGAAAACAAAATATAATAAAATAAAGATGGGCGCCAGCTAATTACCTAATAAATATAAAAAAAAGTAATTAAGCAATTTGAAAATATATATTTGACATAAAAAATAAATTACAATAAAATTAAATCAGGGCGAGTGGGTTCTAAAAATGCCCTGTGCGTGAAGTAAAAATTATATATATAAACCCTCATTGAATCACAATTTTCACTTTATATATTTAATGTAAGTAATTTAACTGAAAACGGGAAAATTTGGACGAGCTCGGCAATAAAGTTAAAATCAGCTGGAGTTGGCTCGGCTTGACTTCATCCGGTGTCGTAGGAAAAATCCAATCTCAAAAAAACTTGGTAGCATCTACGTCTCCCAGAAGCTACAGGTACAAGCCGAATATTGTTATTCCACGCTCGAATAACTAACAGTTACGGAGAATCCTTATTACTCCTGAACTTGTTATTCCCGGACTTGATATTCCCGGACTTGATCCCTGGAATATTGTTTAGAAATATCTAAGCACATATTCATATGGAATGATGTGCCTGACCAGTGGGAACCTAAAAATCAATATACAAGGTCCCTAACCGTTATTAATTTAGTCAATAAATGGTCAGGCAAAAACAAGAACAAATAATATAAGAAAACAAGTAATTGTAAAGATAAAACGTACTCAAATTAAATTTATGAATTTAATTTGAGAATTCACACAATCTAGAATGATAACAAAATGGCCGGCGAAAGCAAGCCTAATTTAGTATAAAAAGAAACACAGAATTTAATACTAATACTATTACAAATAAGATGAAATACGTACCCAAGAAATGAATGGGGAAAGTTATTCAATATATTTATTCCTTATAATAAATATATACATATTTATATTTATAATGAAAATACAAAAAAAAATATATACCTACTAGAAACGAAAACCAACACGGTCAAAAGCAGAATGGCTTGTCCGTGACGGAGACAAAATTTTGTGACAACGAAAATTTTGAATTGAGTATCGAACCAAGGTTTGTCAAAATAAAAAAAGAAACTGATTAAAAAATAGATAAATAACGTGAAGGAGTAATTGAAAATCATATATGTAATTAATATATTTATTTATAATAAATAAAATAAAAGCAGTACCTTACGGTACAAGCCATCACCTATCAAGTGGACAGTCATCTAGTCTGTCGACTTGAAAAAAAAAAAAAACATTTGAAAAGAATTCAGTTCCGAAATGACATTTCCATTCAATATCCTACCTATTATAGAAAAAGAGACTTAGTTACTTCGAGGTGCCTATAAAATGAAATATGTTTTCATATTTTTAGCAGAGTGAAGTGATTGACGCCATTCATCCGAGCTTCAGCGAGCACTGTCAAAACTCTCCCGCTAAAATGGCTCTTTATTTATCAACAGCAGAGCTCCTTATAGTATCACGTTGGGAAAAAATGAATGTTGAATATAGAGACGTAATATGTTCGTCAATATGTGGAACGCGGAGCCACCCCGTCTGATATGAAAGGAATATGTTAGGAAATAGGTTTGCGGTAGATTGATGGAGGGCTTTTTCTGTCACGACAACACGACGCCGTATACAGATGAGGCTTGAACGTTTTTGATTTTTTCGTTCGAACGTTACTCCCGACAGAATTTTGGAGAGCCATGATGTTTGTTCGAGACACCCTCTCCATTGTTTGCGGACCTTTGTTCTTTATGTATATTTTTGAATATGCTTAGGTAATTTCGAATTCTGACATTACGAAATATTTAAAAAACATTAAATCTTTTTATTCATAAGTCTTTATAGAAAATAAAAAAAATATATATAAAATATTTACATCAAATACAAACGCTAGTTTAGAGAGAGGACTTTTTCAAATGGATCAAAACTGTTTTGTGATCAATTCCCAGTTCTTCAGCTATATCGTAACTATTGATATGCGATCTTGCGATCTGAGAGCGACCATAGCAAGGTGCATCTTTGACATCAAAATTCCCGGATTGAAAACGCTTAAACCAACTTTGTGCCACTTTTACTGACACTGCATTAGGCCCATAAACGTCAATAATTTTTTCGCGGCTTGCGTTGCATTTTATCCTTTTTTGTAATAAAATTTTAAAATCATCGAATTTCTTCATTAGATTTTTTCATTTTGAGATAAAGAAAAACAAATGAAAAATAGCTGCAAACATTTTACTAATTTATTTCTTTCTTTGAAATGTAATCTTTTTAATGTCATAAAGACCAGCCAGATATAAATAGTACAGCCAAAGATATTTTATTACAAGTTTATACATACTAAATGCGAAAAGACTTTTCCCCGACCTAATATTGCGAATAAATATTCTAATTAAATTTTCTTTTAAAATGTTTATGTTCTATTTTTTTTTTCACTGAGCTCGGGGATCCTTAGCCAATGCACCTAGGCTTGCACCCCATAATAGATAATCTGGCCCTGCTGTCAGTGTCGGCTCAACAAAACAATTAATTAAAATAAACAATTAAGAAATTAGTAGCCAGGGAAGCATAAAAAAAGAAAACGTTTGTATTTTGTTGCTGAATATTGATGACTTTTCATTCTATCGAAGATTGAGTTATTATTTCAGAATACAGAATAACCAGGAACCTCTTTATATGAAGATTGCATTCCGTTCATTGCGTCCAAAGACGAGATGCAAAACGGAAAATGTAAATAGACTACTTGTATACAAAATGTAATTTTGCTATTTCTTCTAAAATAACTCTAAAGACTGTATTTCTATTATTCTTCTATTATTCCAAAATTTTAAAATTAGTCCTTTAAACTGAAAAACGGCATAATTTAAAAATATCAATAATCAACTAATCGTTAACAACTCTAAAGAAAGACTAAAAAGTGAATAATTCTAAAGAGAATTTATAGTTCTTTTGAGTAACTAAAGAGTTCCTTAGGAGATTTTTCAAAGTAAAGATTAGCAGGCAAGCTGACGATCCACTTGATTTTAGATGGGGCTACACAAGCGAAGCAGCGAGCAGCGTTTCGCAGTCATTTTGGCAGCCCTGAGACGGCAATTACCACCCCCTACAGAAGACCATCGTGGAATAACAGCATGTGTGCTATTATTCCACGATGGTCGGTGTTTCGGTGAATGAATAAGAGATGCGAGAGCCCATTATTTCAAGGTGGTCTTCCGTAAGAAGAGGTTATTGCACCTAAACAGACAGCCCAGTTTATGACTGCAGAGCGCATAAACTGCAGAGACTGCACTCCTGACTACCACTACTATCTCTTTTGCTCTAAAGTAATAAATCTGTTATTGTCATATTTATACCTACTGTATTGAACTGTGAGTACATAGAGATAACATTTTTGCTACGTTTCACATCGTAACATAAATTATTTTTATATAGAAAAAGCGTACTCTATCGATGCCATTATGCATGAAAGAAAGAATTTTCATTCTGATTGAACAATTACACAGTAGGGATAGATGTCCATGCACCCTATTGGTAAAGGTAAATGAAAAAAAAAAACTATTTATCCCCTAGCAGTGGGGAAAAGTAGAACTGGCGATGTTTGTTTTCCTTTCTGTAGAAAAGGAAATATTTTTCTATAAAATATTTCTTTCACTACAATATTTCGAGTGTTAAGTTTAAAGATACTGATAAATATTAGGACTAAGGAGTAAATATCTCCTTTTAACATTAAGATGTAGAGCCATTTATATGACTTTCATAAATTTTATAATGGGTCATACAAATAGCTTTTCCATTCATTTCTTTCTATTTAATAAAGATTTGAAAAACTCTATTCTTTCTATTGTTGGGCCGAACTTACTAAGGATTGCTGAAAATATAATTTCATTTACCATAGTATCAAAATTTTACTATGTAATTTTATTTCAAAATGTACTAATTACTTAGTACATTATGCATTAGGACTTACCACATCATTGGAAATGTACCACCACAAATAAAACTATTTTTTTCATATAAAATATAGCAAATTTATTTATATTTTTATAAATAAAAGTATATTTTATCGGTTTTTTTAGAAAGGAAATAATATTATATACATAACCCTCTAGGTGAGAGCGAAAGTGACATTCTCATTGATTTCCCACTAATTAGATCATAAGAACTATCACTCTTCATTTGCAAACAGAATTTGCATACTTTCTAAAGTTATGTTATGTTAGCATTAGGAAATAAATCAATATAAACACCCTTCCTTTGTAAAGAAGGGCTAAAAATTGAATAAGGTTCACGTCTGAATTACAGAAAGCGCTGGAGTAATTCCCCGTAGGTATTCTAATGCGGCGATATCTTTATTGAGCATATTTTTCGATTTGCTCGCGTGTTGGCCCAGTCAATGTGATTTATGATTAAAGTGGTGCAGCCATTTGTATGAGAGTCGAGCGAGGTATAGCTCGCTTTATGTAAAATGTATATATACCTCAGCTACATGTCATTTATCAGGGGCCTTTTGATGGGCTGCGATCCATGAATTTGTGCGTTTATCTCACATTGATTTATGGTTGCTAATTTAATCCTTTCCAATACAAATTTAGACACTTTTTTGTTCACGCACACGCGATCGCTTTGATTTGTATAGCAAATAGCTTTACTGACAGGTTATACTTTAATCTTGCATGCAACTTTTTCATGTTAATATGTGACCGACAGGTAAAAAGGCATATTAAATGTGTTGCCTATTCTTAGTTGGATGGCAGTAGTGGAGTCCATTTTCCAAACAAAAAGAAACATGGTAAGTGATAAGAGGCAACATAAGGACAGGGGAATAAGCACTAAGAATCCCATAATCATATCAACATCAACAGCCACTGCAGGGACATAGGCCTACCCTCTCAACAAGGGCGTATGGGCTACATAGTCCACCACGCTGGCCCTGTGCAGGTTGGTGGACTTCACATGGACCTTGGAATTTCTTTTTTGGCGTATACAGGCTTCTTCGCGATGGTTCATCGTTTGAGAGCAGTAAATAAATGCACTTAAGTTTTTAGAAAAAAACCCATCCCCGGCATGACCGGGGATCGAACTCGAATCTCTCGACATGATAGGCCTCGTCTTTCCCACTGCGCCACCGACGCTTTACGCATATACTGAAACATAAAATACTTTCACGAGGAATTGTCTAACGTGGTAGTTAAAACCTATCACTCATACGACGAACAACAGTTTAAAAAGTCGAGTATCGAATCTGTAAAAAGATTCAGAAACTTCAGAAGCTTCTCGGCAGTAACCACCCCCTTGAAATTGAAAACCACCGTGAAACAACAGCACGTGTGCTGTTGTGTTTCGGTAAGTGAGTAAGCATACATGAGCGCCTTTCAGTATTCTTTCCTAATCGTTTATTCTTAATCCAAGTTCGGCAGCGCACTTGTAGCGCATATGGCATTGATTGTGTTATAGGTGACGGTAGCCACCTACCATCAAGTAGATCGTCAGCCTATCTGACAAACATAAAAAAAAACTTAATTTCTTCGTCTCTCATACAGAATTTAAGAAGTCACGTTTCATTGTATAACCACTCTGAATCACATTCTAAGATAATAGATAACTATGTAATAGTGATTCATCAAAAAACGAAATTCAAACATTTATTACAAACTAGCTGAGCACTATATCGAATACGCGTGGTATTCGGTATAGTGCGTAACTTTTTTTGTTTGTAAACTGATTGGAACGCGAAGCTTGCTACATCAGTGAAAACCGCATTCAAAACGGTTAAGACCTTTATGAGATTAGCGTGCACAAACGGACAAAAACAGATATAAACTCTAAAAACTATTTTTTGACCTCAGTACAAAGTGTAGGTGTAATTTTTTACACGACTCGTTTACGATTTTATTATATGTAGTATAAGAATTTTTAGGATTTTTTCCTTATCGTTTTCCTGATTTTTCAATGTGACACACTGAAAAGTCTGAGTTTAAAAGAAGATAAATTTTGTTTACTAGCTATTGCGTCGACTTCTAACTCGTCAGACATTTCAAATTGACACGAGGTCGCAGGACATATTTATATTTCGATAATAAGGATAGACTTTGATAGGAAACCCTAGAACGTGAGCACATATCAATATGATAGTTTGTTGAACGTGCACATAAAATGAGGCCAAACACAGCTTTCAACAGATTGAAAGCAAACTTCTCTTCCCCGCAATAGCACTTCGATATTTTTTCCTGCATCCTTTCTCTGTATATTTTTAGAGTGCACACGGCAAACAGTAAATATAATAAAGAAGCCATGTTGTTTCTACGCCCGAGTCGTATTGTTAAATGAACAAAACTGGCTGTTATTTCATACCACTAGCTCCATTTCCTCTATTGCCTTCACGGGAAACATTGAAAAACTCCACAGCGCTTTAAAACTATGCCAAGCACGCCACATTTCCTTAATGGTCGTTATATTTCTTTTTTAAATAAACACATATAAACATTGGTGGCTCCTAAATCCAGACATAAAATATAAGACAAAGGAAAATTTTCATGTCCATGGAAATTTAAAATAAGTGGTCTGAATCAAAAGTAAAAATAAAAAGTTTTCACAAAAATTTAAATCAATTAAGAAATGTTACAGTATTTATGCTTTTTTAGATTAAAAAATATGAAACAACTCAATTAAATTATGAAAATATGCAATAAACTTACATTGAGTTAATTTAAAATAAGCAAGTTATATATATATATATCGAAAGTGAAGCAACGAGAACGTTCTTCATATATATGGTTCTAGTTTCAAAACTCACTAAATTGATCTCGATATCAAACGCGGAATCAAGCTTCATTGTCTACGTTTATTGTTGTTGTATGAGGCTTTGTCTTGTATTGTCTTTCTTTGTTTGTTGTATAAGGTTCGGACTCCACCAAAGCAGAGATGTGTTGTACATATCTCCGCTTGATACGAGTAAAGATGCGTACGGGCGTACGGACGCGGACGTCTCCAAACACATCTCAGCTGCGCGCCGTCTTGTAAGTCATAATTTACCATACAAATATGACACATTTCTCCGCTTCGGTATACCGAAGCGGAAAGGAGCGGAGATGAATAAGTAACGAACCCTATTGGTTGTTTCTAACACATGTTCGCTCCGCTCGTCTCGTCTTCGCTTTGGTGGCGTCTGAGCCTTAAGCTCGATATAATCAAAAAGCGATAAAAGACCCTACAGCGAACTGATGATACTATCACAGTTTCATATGAACGTTTGAAATGTACTAAAAGGAAATGTAGCAGTCTCGTAGTAGCACGATAATACAGCTCCTTTTTGTTAACAAATTTCTATGTGGGAACAAAGTTGAGTACATAGTGTTTCACCTCTAACTTACTCTTACAGTAGATTATAATAATGTGAAAAGAGAAGCGAATTTATTAGCATCGGCACATGCCTTTATTTCTATTAAGCCTAATATCATTAATATTAAGCCTTCATTTATATTAAGACAAATATCAGTACAGCCAAAGAGATTTTATTACAAGTTTATACATACATTTATATGCGAAAGGACTTTTTCTCCGACCTAATATTTTTTCACGACTAGACTTCCGAAATTCTTCCGCGGTCCCCCACCTTAAAACGACCTTTTATTTTCGTCGCGATTTTTATTAATTGCTCCACCTGGCAATCTCCTCACTACCTAGTATTACCTAATAATCCAGTCAAATTGGATCAAAAAGGGGCTTAAACGAAAATCGTTTTCACTGGTAGTCTACATTTTGGTTTTCGGGATTCGCACCCTGTTGCGTCATCCGCCATCTTGAATATGAGGGTGAATTTTTGTTTATTGAATAACTCGCTTATTTTCAATTTTACATGAAAAATGGTTATTACCAATTGCTATTAAAATGACGCAACAGGGTGCGAGTCCCGAAAACTGAAATGTAGACTGCCAGTGACCCCCACCCCCAACGATTTACGAAGAAAAATTGCTACTCGGATTTATTCGTGTCAAATCCTAATTAGACTGATAATTATAATATTGTACATTAAAATTGTACCTCCCTGTCACCATGGAAAGGTCTGTAATTATATGACAATTGTTTGTGGCTGTTTATTATAGCTACTGTATACTTTTTTACTCTGTGACGCAATACATTATTATTTCTTGTTGCATTTATTTGTGTTAATAAAGAACTAACTAAAAGAGAGATTATTTTGTTGACCAAGCTTTCACTAGTGAGCGTTGTCAGACATGGAAAGCGTTGTGACGCTTTTTAGGTTTAACGACAAAAAGCAAAAGTCCCACATACCCGTGTGTATATAAGCAGTCCAGTGAGCTGTGTTAATCCCTACACCCGTATCTTTTGAAGATTTCCTTCCTCGTAAAAATCATTATCTCACCGCTTGCTTAAATTACTATTTTCACTCCTACACGCTTCTGAATTCTAAGTTAACGCAGTCTAGCATACGCATGTTGATTGTGGTTGAGTTACAAGTATTTCAGCTTAAGCACGAAGTTTCGAGGTTGCTACCTGCGGTTATTGTATAAGTTTGAGATATGGCTGTCTGTACATATATGTTACTCGTTTGTAATCGTAATTTATTAAGAAACCATTATTTTTGTATAAAGTTCGGTAGGCAAGCTGACGGTCCACTTGGTGATAAGTGACTACAGTCGTCTATTAACACTAGCAACATCATTTGTGCTCCACATAGTTGGCATTAATCAATTAATTTTTTAATCAATTAATTAATTTAATTAATTTTAATCAGATTACATTAATCATGATTACAGTAATCATAATTAAAAAAGTAATTATTAACTTGATTATAAACCTAATACATCCATCAATGTTATTAATTCTACGTAAAAGAAATGATGTTAAATAAAGACACAGATTTCTTAAAATATTTTTGTTAATCATTCAAAAAACATATAGGGAATTCTAATTTTGAAGAATATTTTCAATCAACTAACCTCCGATCTTTACGTTTCTAATTTCTTGTTTGTTCAAATTACATTTCTTAACTACTCTTTTTTCAAACAAGTCGTCAGATAATCTGTGTGATCTAGGCTTATTTAGCATAGTCCATAGACTAGTAGAAATTGGAATAAGGAATGTTTACATTTTGAATTGGTTGCTTTATTTATATTGTACATTTTAGTTGGCCATATTATATTTTCTTTACGGCGAGTCAATAACAACTTTGATGCATACATATTTTGCGTATTGCTTAAGTTGTTAGTGTTGGTCTTCCAATAAATTAAATAAATAAATAAGTAGTTAATAAATAGTTAACGATTAATGATTATGATTGATAATCTTAATCATTTTAAATGTGATTATGATTAATTAATCTTAATCATTTTTTTATTATGGTTTTTAATCATTAATTTTTAATCGTTAATCAGATTAACTTTGGGCCAACACTGGTGCTCCATAAGCACTTCCGCTTCCGCTTATTTACTCACTGAAACACAACAGCACGTGCTGTTATTTAATGTTGTCTTCTGTAACGAGGTGGTTACTGATGACAGATGGCATGTCTAATTTAAGACTGCACAAGTGCATATGCCCTGCATCTCTAACTAAGTTGTCCAGCTACGGCTGAGATGACGATGATGATGATGACATGTCCTGTCACTGTTAAAATTATTACCTGAAATTAATACAGTGTTCTAATCTGTTTTTTTTTTCTAGTCTCTCACTGAATCAATTTTTTTGGCGAGCAGTGGTATTATACGTATGTGAAGGCACGTGACCTCGGTCTTTTAACTTACATTCAAAAGCCTATTTTAGCTTTCAATTTATTTTTATATCATTCGTTGCTTTCGCGTTCCCCTTTGGCTCTCACTCATCACGGAATGAAGGACACGATGTTTAATTAAATCATTTCCCCCTTTTAATTATATTCTGATCCAATAAAACTGTGCAGGAGTTTTCAATGATATTTTAATGGGATTCAGCACAAGATTTTCGTTAGTCCAAGGAAAAAAAATATAAGGTCAAATAATATATACGGCATATATTGAAAAATCAAAAAAATATTTTTAATATTTTAAAACAATGTAACCCTGTCAACAAACCTCGAGGCAAATCCACGGGAAAAAAGAAGAGAGCTCGCGAATATACGTGCTCCAACGATCTCTATATGATGAGGTCGCGTGATTCATTAAGACAGTATATAATAAAAGTTGCTGCATCGGAGCTGTAAGATACTTGAAAATTGGTGCTATTTAAATATAGTAAATGGGATTTTAAATATATTAAATTCACCTCCCCATTCAGCGTTTGTAGTCCGTGAATTTTTGACAAAAATCACTATCCTTGAACACTCTCCTTATTCGCCAGGTTTTGCCTCCTCTGACTTTTTTCTTTTTCCAAAATGCAAAATGGTGGTGTCCCCACCACTGGGAGGACGTGGAAACAATAAAACAAGAAACGACGAGGAAACTAAAAAGCTTGATTGCCGAGGACTTTCAGGGGTGCTTTGAACAGTGGAAAAGAAGATGGGACAACTGCCTAGCGACGAATGGAGAGTATTTTGATGGAGACAAAATTAATGTAGATGAAATTTTGTAATTTAAAGTTTTTATGACCCTAGTTGTCATATTTATTGGACACATTATGTACCTATTTATTAACTAACCGAAATCAAATAAATATGAATAGGACTGCTGTACTTTTTAATTACTAAGTAAAATCTAAATGATTCGAGGGTGCCGAGATGGGATTAAACCATAATTTTTATAACATGTATTACATACATACATACATGTCTTACCTATAATATGTATTTGTTTTCTTTGTGTTTAACAGCGGCTGGCAGGGTGATGCTTTACCTACCTGATGGTGGCCATCGTCGCCAATAGACACCAGCAACACCAGAAGGGATGCATGTACGCTGTCTATTTATGTATGTAAAAATACACACATATATACATGCATAAGTACATTTTATTTATAATACACAGATACGTACATAGCATATAAATAGGATATACACTTTTCATTAATGGGTTTCTTATTATTTTACAGAGGCTAACAGCGCTTTTACTTAAATACATACTGGAAATATAATAAATTTTACATCGTACGATTTTTTTTATTTTTTTTTATTATAGATGGGTTTGCTCTTGACCAGCATCTATCCATGTAGGAAGGATGAGGCCGAAGATGGAGCGAGCTCACCCAGAAGATGCCTATTCACTCGAACCTTGAAAAGATTTGGGTTATATGAGCTCGGAAATACAGACGCCGGCAGGGAGTTCCAATCCTTAGCAGTGCGCATCACAAAAGATGTTTTAAAGTGCTTGGTCCGAATTAGAGGGATTTCGACAAGGTGAGGATGGTAACCAGCCGTACGTCTGCATGTCCGATAGAAGAAAGGGGAAGGCGGTATGATCTCATGCAGCTCTCGAGCACACTCTCCGAAGTACATCTTATAGAATACACACAGACAGGCAACTTTGCGTCTATGTGCCAGGCTCTGCAGCTTAGTTCTTATTAGTGTATCATCGCCAATGAGCCTCCTAGCTCTGCGATCCACCGAGTCGAGTGCAGCAAGTTGGTATTTTGCTGAGCCATCCCAAAGGTGACAGCAATACTCCATCCAGATACGATACTGGCAAACTATAGCCGTTAATATCTCTATGCACGCATAAAACCTTCTCAATAAGGTTTTTGAATTCATTATATTCATAGCGATTTTGAACTATTGGGGAACACAAAATAAGGTTTTTTTCTATGTTTGTAGGACCTTGTCTTCATCTTGTGTGGGTTAGAATACACATAAAATAAGTCCATGAATAATCAATGAACAAGCCTTTCGTGAATTGTATGCCATAAAAGTGAACTCTGATCTCATTATAAAGTTGTGTACCTTATACATAAATCTTTAGAATTATTAATATCCACAATTACACATTATGATATGTTATGGATTATTATGTAATTTTGATAAGTTTCTCCGAAGAAACGGTGTTTCAACTAATGATTAGTTTCTTTAAAACTTTTAACCTATCAGAGTAGATCGTTTTAACCGTGCTTACATTTTTTTTAATTTTTTTATGTTAAGATCGGCAGACAGGCTGACGGTCCACTTGATGGTAGGTGGCTACCGTCGCCTATAACACAAGCAACGGCAAAACTGCTGCAAGTGCGCTGTCGACTACGATAGGAAGGGAAAGGAGATAGGGAAATGGGCTCTGGCATCCCTTACTCACTCACCGAAACACAACAGCACGCGTGCTGTTATTTCACGGTGGTCTTCTGTAAGGGGGTGGTTGCTGTCGCCAGACGGGTTGCCCAAATGACTGCGAAAACGCAGTGTGCCTTGCCACTACTTTCCCTGATATTACTTCTGTTCATAGACGACGTTAGCTATATACTCTGAAGTTTATCACACGTCTGTCTTTCGTCTTTTCTCTAATTCTATTATTTTCTAATTCTGGAACGGCGATCTGCCCTCGAGTTGGCAAAGATGCAATTTTTTCTGCAAATGATATACACAAACTTTCCTCTTTTATCCCTCTTTCCATTAGTGAAAACCTTTCAAATTTTGTTGGATGGCTTAGAAGAAGTTAGCGTAGAAACAGATAATGGCGGACAACGTTTTTTTTATATGTGAAGGTCGTCTTGCTGGTAGGTGGCAAACATCCCCTTTAACACAGGCATTACAAGTACACTGCCGACCATAGCAATATTTAAGGATAAGGGATTAGAAAGGGACTAGGAAATGGGCTTTGGTATCCCTTACATATTTAATTTCACGGTGGTCTTCTCTGTTTGGGTGGTTACTGCCGCCAGACAGATGACTGCTTCTGCAATATGTTAGATATTTTATAATATCTATATCTATCTAATATATAAAATTCTTTTGTCACAGTGTTTGTAACAAAACTCCTCCGAAACGGCTGGACCGATTTTTATGATATTTTTTTTGTATATTTGGTAGGTATGAGAATAGGTCGTAAAGTATTTTTCACCCTCCTACCCCCACCCCTACATTTTTAATCGCAATTTTAGTATTTTTGTATGAACAATTTCCAAATAATTTAACCATCGTTGATTGACGTGAAGTGTCGCGTCTTTGAAAATAAAATTGGACCGATAGATGGCGCCACAATCGGGTTACAGAATTATTTTCGGGTTCGGGCAGGACAACGTCTGCTGGGTAAGCTAGTACTAATATATAAAGCTGAAGAGTTGGTTTGTTTAGCGTGTTCAAACAAGCTAATCTCAGGAACTACTGGTTCGAATTGAAAAATTCTTTTTGTGTTGAATGGTACATTAATTGAGGAAGACTATAGGCTATATAACGCTACGACCAATAGTATTATATATAAGCAGTGTGCAATACCGCACGCGCACGCCGCCGCCTTAATAAGCGAAGCGTGGCCGAGTTCAGATAGATTATTGTATTATATAAATACAGACATAAGATGTGGGGTATGACTGCACACAAAATTTAACATGGAAAATGTGTTTATATATATTATATACATTTGAAATGTTGACGCGAACACAAAGAGGTTAACAAGCGTGATGCCAAGGCTTGATATAATGCAAACGTTTCACCACTCGTCGTTGGTTCCCATCGAAGTTGCGATCGCATTTACATAATCCTCACCTATTTATATTGCCGCTTTGACAAAGGAATTTCAATAATCCATAGCGACCTTTCTTAACAGGTCAGGTTGGACGTGAGGTTGATGCAAGGCACGTAGTGAACTTTCAGCGTAGAATCGCCGCCTCCTGCTAAAGTTAACCGGCCAGTTGCGTCGTTCGCTACCTAACAATGCATTCACAAAGGATACGACTCACTTGTCACAGGTTCCTTTTTTGATGCTCTGTTTGCAAAAGGTTGTGGTTGTTGTTCCTGTTGAACTTCAAAAGGTTGGCCTCCCCTCCTCTTGTTGCTGAACACAATTTTAGATACAACGAAATTTAACGAGCGTAGAATCTCACATTGTTATAATTTTAAGTCTCATAATTAAAAAAAGTTTTATAACAGTAATTTATTTATCTAATTATATAAACTATTATAAGTATTTATAAATTGTAAATAAAATGAAATTAAAATCGACAAGAGACCTTCATAGTTTCTTTTTCAAATAAGGGCCGGCGCACATTTGAGGACGGCACGGAAATTTTTTTTATTTTATTTTTATTTTGAACCTTAAGAACTTTAAATATAATTCAAATTTTATTCTGTTATGCTACTGCGAAATGTTGAAGCATGGCGATTGTACAGAGGCAGCTCGTTTACGATTTTATTATATGCATAGATATAGAATTGCAATATTATTTATTTTATTTACATTTCAGACAACATGATACTAATTTACATAAATCATATAACATAAAACATAATTTAGTATGTATAAATCTAACCTAATTAAATATATTTACAAGTTTAATAATCTAATCTAAATATAAATCTATATATTCTATAAACTAATATAAATACTTATAAATAATTTAAATAAATAAAATATAAATATTGTTATATTAAAATTACTTAAGGTACAAAATTTTATGAAAAAAATTAAAATATTTTGCCGTGCCGTCCTCCAATTTGGGACGGCCCTAAATCACCAATTAAAAAAATGTATATAAATATATGTATAATGTGCAACGCTTTATGTAATTTTAGGCTGTAGAAATAAAACCAAATTTCGTCGCTCTGAAAAGAGAGGAACATTTTTTTATTAAGTACACGAAATAAATTTTCAATTTCTATTATACAAATATTGACCTAAAATAATTATAAATCTTACTTGAAAAGAGAAACAATATTTAAGCTTTTATTTCAAAATCTTAATTACTTATTTCAACTTTATTACGATTATTGATAAAATATTACCTTATTCACACGACTCGTTAAACTTCAATCATACGTTTTTTTCCCGATGTAGGTAGCAACTCTTAACGTTATGCTTTTAACTTCATACCTAATAAAAAGTTAAAACGCGGCAAGTTTAAACTAAATGAAGTGGATATGAAACCAAACAAAGTAAACTTCATTTACATATGATATTCAATGTACAACGAAAACAATCAGAGAAGCACAGTAATTTATATTACATCCTTTCGTTAAAAAGGCAAATACTTAACTCTTTATTTACCAGGTTTTATCTACATTTCACAATTTTTTTACCTAAATGTAAATGTGTATAACCTTTGTTTTAATGGTGAAAACTATTTTAATTGACATTGTTGTCAGAAGTAGTAAGTTTGTCAGAAGAAATGGAGTTTCAAGGGAAAATAAACGTAAACACCTTGTCATAGAAACAATAAATTCATTTTTGAGCCTTCATAGTAACTTTTCTTATTCATTCCGGAAACTTTTAGAGTGCTCCACATATGAAAAACTTATAAATTATGAGCAAACATTAGTGAGCAAACCGATCTTATGTAAGTAGGTATATAAAAAAAAATATTACAAAAAAAAATACATAAAAAGTTATTAAATAAAAATAAAAATGGGGGTAAATTCTAAAAGAAAATAAATGTATAATACAAACAAGAAACATTGACAAAAAACACACTTTATTTTAAACACGTTTTATTTTAATGCCTTATACCGTACGGTATAACGCAATATAAATTCTTCTACTTATGTACATTATAGGTTTCTAAAATCCGATTAAAACTTTTAAGCGAAATACTTTAATGTAGACTCGCTAGTGCATCAAACACATTTCCGTGCAGTATAATTTTACGAAGAGAAATCACTCAATATGAAAATGAAGTGATTTCTGATGAATCTACACGCGGTCGTCGTATAGTTGTGCCGGTGGCTTCGTTGGGTCCTTCGTTCGTGCCGTGTTACACACTCAGATCACGTACACCGAACTTCTAATACTCGGAGCTTGCTCCGTAAAACTTTCCAGATATTTGTCAGCGAACTCCAGCTGACGTTATATACACGGAATCCGCTTTAATCCGGTAAAAACCGGGTTCAGAACTATTTTAAACTTACTTTTAAATTTGGAATTGTTTACCATGCTGTTACCGTCAATTTTATAAAAGAAAGTGTGTGTGTGTGTGTCAGCTTCGATCCGACGCACGACTGAAGTTTACTCCCACTGACGATTCAATAGGAAAAGAGGGTAAATAAACGCAATTAGGTGAAGCGGAGACATCTATCGGATTTGGTAAGAACAGCTTGGTGAACTCCAAAAATATAACACTATTGATGGTGCCATCTATTTTACTGCAATATAATTAGGTGAAACTTCTTCCAAATCTCCCAACGGATTTTAATACGATTTTCACCAATGGAAAGAGCGTTAAACAAGGAAGGTTTGAACATAATTATAATTTACACAAAAAATTAATTCCGTAAACAAAGTAATATAAGTAAACCAATTGACAGGTCCTCAAACCACAGTAGACATTAGCGACCATAGCAAACCCCTTTACAGAGGACCAGCGTGAAATATGCAGCATGTGTGCTGCTGTGTTTTGGTGAGTGAGTAAGGGATACCAGAGCCTTTTTCCCTATCTGTTTTATTAGATAAAGGTAAGGGATACCCTTACCTTTAATCCTACTAAGATCGGCTACGTATTTGCAGCATTTGTGGCGATTGAATGTTAGATCGTACAAAGTTAAACTTTGTCTAATCTAACTTTGTAAAACTAGTCTGTATTTTAATTACTGTTTCACTATAAAACTTACATATTGTCTTAAAGTATAAGGGTATTTCTCATGAAATTCCAAAATTTTAGATGTTATATAAATTTCTTTTTTTTTTATAAACTTTGATATTTTTTTTGCAGAAATCAAATAAGTGGCTTTCGGAGATCTATTTAGAAGTATTGGTCTTCCATATTTTTGTATATTTTCGACAAAAATGAGGTTTTAAAAAATAAGCAAATGAGGGAATGATTAACAAAGTGAGGGAATGATTTATTATTATATTATAATAAACAGCATCTACAAATAAAGGAGATTATGTAATTTTAATTATATCAAACAATGAAATATCATATTCTAAAGAAAATGAACTCAACTTATGTACTTATAGTTAACATAAATATATATAAACTCGAAAAATTAAAAAAATACACTATTATAGAGGTAACAAATGTTTTTATCTTTATATTTTTTACTATTTATTTTTAAACTTTGTACTTGTGGGAAAATCCACAACTTAAAACGCCTTCATATTTGTTTATTAAGCATTAATTATAATTATTACTATTAATCTGTATTATTCTTTTCTTGTATTAGTTTTTTGGTCTTTGAGATCAATTAATTATTCAGTCTTAATTTTAACATCATTTGTAGACTCATCTAACTCTGAAATAACATAATTCCTCCTGTTAACTAATTTTGGCGTCTTTATTTTCTGTATCACAGCTTCCCAGCTATATAATTGCTCATCTTTAATATTAGGCCATCTCCAAAACTTCACACCTTTCTTCATACACCTAACCATTAAACCATCTTCAAAAATTGATAAATCTTCTCCGGGATACTTTGCCGTGCCCCATTTTATCAGGACATAATCTCCAGTGGTAGCAATCTTATCATTGTCTGAGACAACAGTAAATCCATCATTTTCTAAATCAATTGTATAATTTTCTTTGAACATTCCAGTAAGATCTTGAATGCGCGAAGAAGACGCTAAAACAGTTGGTGATTATCCTTTATTATTATATCCAATTCCATTGACTTTTGAGAAGCTTTGTGCCTCTTAGCTTCTCCAAAAACTATTTTTTTCTTCACACTCTCAGGAACGTTTACATTCTTTAGGAGTGCATTTACTTTAGTTGCAGGCGATTCTGGGTCAGTTTTTTCTTTTTACAGTCTCAAACACCTTCTTGTATTTTTCAATTAACCTCACAGCATTCAACAGTCTTTTTTCAATCTTTGCATACAAAATAGCTCGTCGCCTTCGCATCTGTCGTCTATTTCGAGCAGCAACATCTTCTCTAATTTGCTGATAATGGACTTGGTGGGGGTGTATCATCAATTATTCTTTGTAAATTTTGGTGTGCTATAGCTTTTTTATTCCTATACACCATTCTTTCCATTGTTTAGATGGAAAAATTCTACTAAATTCTACTATTTTCTTTACATTGTTTTCGCTTTTGTCTGAGTTCTCTAGCATTCATTTTAATAACTGATTTTACCTGACCCTTCTCTTTTTTTATTAAATATTTTAATCTTTCTTTTTCCCGTAGTTTTTCCAAAGATTCAGTATTGTTTTTCATTTTTTCTAGCCTTCTTCTATCATATTCTTTCTTTTTAAATTTTTTTTCTGCTTCACTCAATTCTTTGGTAGTGCCATTTTTCTTCCGCATAAATGATGTACCTCTTCTAAATTAAATTAACATGAAATACAAGTTGCAAGAAATCAATAAAAAATCTATAAGAACTGTAGAATACTGTATAAATCATTCCCTCATACAGCCGTCATTCCCTCACTTCTAAATGTAATGAGGGAATGACTGTGAGGGAATGACGAATTTTAACTAAAGCTACAAAAACACCGGCACATAACCTCAACTTGATTGCAACATTTTGAATATGGATTTTACTCCCAAAAACGCATAAAAATAACAAATTATGTACATATATACTAAAATGCTTAATACAAACATGTTACGTGAGGTAATGATCGCCATAAATGTAACTCTTAACAATTTTGTACATATTATGTTTTTGCACAAACTCACCTACAGTTGAGAAGAAATCGCCATTTTGAATCATTTGAGAGTGTTGCCAGGTACTATAAACTTAAGGTTGCGTTCCTAAATATCGTTCCATACGTTCAGAAATCGAATATTCGTAATAGGGTGAGGGAATGATTTTTTTTTGTCGGGACATATTTAAAATCGAATTATCGTTTTTATAAATTCGTCGTTGTAAGATAGAAGCTTTTATAGACAATAACAAACATCTTTCTAATGTATTAGCATACTTTTATTATTAAGAATATTGACATATTTGAAATGAGTAGGAATTTTAGTATTGTTTTTGAACTAAGGGACAAGGTGAGGGAATGACTTTCACGGTAACAAAGTAGCCATATCTTTTTTTTCTTTAGAGGTAATACGTTTTCATTTTAAAGAATAGTGGTATAGACAGCGAGCATTGAAATAAAATAAAGACTTATGTAGTTAAATGCATATGACTCGACACTAGTGACTCGGGAATCAAATTTCGAAATTTGATGAGAAATACCCATAATTACATTAGTAGTATATTAGCAATTTTCTAATGGATATCGGATATCAATAATTTTCATTTTATATGAAGTCTTTTACGAATTAGGTACATAGATACAGTATTCCGTTACTTGTGACGTATATATATAGTTCAAATGAAATAACATCTAACAAAATACCTGAATGGTAAGTATTATTAAACCGTTTTCTGGAATTGTGCCAGGCTAACGCCCGGAGCCCGTGGGCAACAATGTGCCATTGCCAAACGTACCTACCTGATCGATGCCCGCAGGAATTTATTCACGGATTTTGAATATTCGCTAATCTATTATTATTGTTCTGTTCTGCAATAGCCAATCACATTATAGCCAAATGTACATTACGCTAAATCAGTTCTCGAAATGAGGGTATTATACAAATTGTTGTTTATACACAAACAAACTAGAAAAGTATTTTTCGAAAAAGACTTCAAACAGACTTTTGTGCACACTCATAAATAGAATTATTATATGGCAACATTCTCAATCGGGAATCATAAATTTAATAAAAATGGATTTTTTAGATCTTTCAACAGAATAAAAATGAGATTCTTTTTAGTATTTGTAACATCAGTTTTAAAGTCTCCGCAAATGATGTACACAAACTTTCTTCTTTTATCGCTCTTTCCATTAGAGAAGACAGGCCGAAGTTCCACTATATGGTAATGAGTCACCGTTATCCCTCGGGATAAGGATTACCTCGGGATTACCGTAGGATAAGGGCTAATCCCTCATCCTTAATATCTGGAATTCCTTCCTCATTAATCGCAACATAGCAGGTCAAGCCGGTTGATGTAAGGCTTTGCTTACTGCCGCTAGACGGGCTGCCCAAATGACTGCGAAACGAAGTGTGCCATGTCACTACTTCTATAATACGAGTATAATAAAATCGTAAACGAGCCATGTCTGTTCTGTACATTAAAGATTTTTTCAAAAGAACAACTTGTACACATATTTTTGTTAATGAGGTAAAAAAAAATCTTTTTTAGAATTTTTGTCTGTTTGTCTATGCGTTTGTATTGTAGCAAGCTTCCCGTAACATGTAATCTTTCTTTTGTTCCAATCGGTTTACAAACAAAAAAGTTACGATATACCTAGCGTACGAAGTCGCGGGCACGGCTACTCTATAATACATTTGTTTAGATAAAGATATTATTTATCTATATCACGGGAACACAAAGAAGTTTAACAAGCGCGATGCCAAGCCACGATGATTTTTAAAATAAGTATATAATTTTCATTATTTATTTTCAGACAACTCAGTCCAAATGGTTCCAATTAAAAATACTTTATATGTATGAAGCAATACTGAAATACTTATAATGTTCGTTGATGCCAATATTATCTTTCCTGAATATTTAAAACGTTCACTCAACTTGACATGTCATTATATTATTGTTAATATGAATGGACGTACGTTTGTGTAGACAAAAGCGCGCCTATTAAAATATTAATGACTGAAAGCATGTTTAATTTGCGATGAAAATCAAATTTACCTACGCATGTGCCCAGTCATTTGTAACGACATGAATCTGCAAAAGGTTTTATGTATTATTGTACGATTTTATGAGCATGGTAATAAGGTGGTGAATATTTATTAAATACGATATATAAATTAATAAATAAAATAATTAATATAATATAAATTAAATTAACGAGCCCGTTGGATTAGTGGTTAAGGTGATTGTCTTAACACTCTGTTCTAGGGTTCCCGGGTTCGATTCCCGGCAGGGTCAACTTTGAAAAATTAACTTTTCAAATTTGGCTCTGATCTAGAGCTGGAAAGTAGTGCCCACATTGCGTTTCGCAGTCATTTGGGCAGCCCGTCTGGCGGCAGTAACCACCCCCTTACAGAAGACCACCGTGAAATAACAGCACGTGTGCTGTTGTGTTTCGGTGAATGTGTAAGGGATGCCAGAGCCCATTTCTCAATTCCCTCCTAATCCCTTATCCTTAATCCTACTGTAGGCGGCAGCGCACTTGCAGCAGCTTTGGTGTTGCTTGTGTTATAGGTGACGGTAGCCACCTACCATCAAGTGGACCGTCAGCCTGTCTGCCGATCTTAACATAAAAAATACTAGCCATGGAAGTATTATAATATATGTAGTATATAATACTTCCATGATACTAGCTGAGCCCGCAATTCCGTACGCGTGGCATTCGGTATAGCGCCTAACTTTTGCTTGTAAACCGATTGGAATGAAACAAACATTAAATGTTACGTGAAGCTTGCTGCAATATATGAGTGAAAACCGCATTCAAATCGGTTAAGCTGTTTCAGAGATTAGCGTGCACAAACGTACAGACAGACAAAAATTTTAAAAACAATTTTTTTTTTGACCTCGGTAACATTTGTAACGTATACAAATTGTTTTTTGAAAAAATCTTTAATTTACAGACGCGGCTCGCTTACGATTTTATTATATGTATAGACTAGCAGGTGCCCGCGACTTCGTTCGCGTTGAAATATAAAAATATTACCTGACATCTATATTGCTGTAACACTCTTGTCAGTTTTTATTCTTAGATGACCCCTCGGGAACAGTACTTTATTTCTGGATGAAAAGTATGCTATATCATTTTCTATTTCTCTGACAATGTGTGTGGAAAATGTCATGATAATTGGTTGAGTAGTTATGGCGTGAAAAGATAACAGACAGACAGACAGCCATAGTTACTTTCACATTCATAATATTAAATAATATGAATTACAAGTGGTAATGTTCAAGAGGCTAGATAGTCCTGTGGTTTTGGTGGATTAATCTATATCTGTGTCTATATACTCGTATATAAAATAAAGTCGTCTGTCTGTTCTAACTTCTTCTAAACCACGAAACGGGTTTTGATGCGGTTTTCACTAATGGAAAGAGCGATAAACGAGAAAACTGTGTATAAAATTTGCAGAAATAAATTGCACCCATGCGAAGCCAGGGGCCGGGTCGCTAGTAAAGAACACAAGAGAGTATAAGAATTATTACTTAAAAAAGAATCCAGCCAATTTACGATTGCGGGTAGGTAATGAGTAAACGAAATCCTCCCTTTGTTGTTTCGTAGTTGAACGAAATTTCTTAATCTTCTTGGCCAACAATCGGAAAAGACGTCTTAATTCCTTCTTTTCTTTTAATCGGCTTTTAATTTTAAACGACTTTCAAATAAATTAAGATCAATAAATGTTTGATTACGTTTTAAAGGTTAAAACCGTTCTTTGAATTCGTTTAAAGTATACGCAATTATAATACTCATTTGGTTTTTTTAAATAAATTACTCTGTGTAAGGCAATCACTGCAATCCTATTTTCTTTAACACCCCATTTCATATTATAAGTTGATAATAAACACGAAAATAATATGTAAAATGGAGAGAAATCAAAAAAAGTTTTTGACATAATAAGCGCTTCCCAAATTCAAAATGAATAAAGAGTTGAAAAGAAAAAAGAAAAATAATTTTATGTAACAGTATTTATGGCCAGACCTTCCTCCTTTATCTATATCTTCGGTTATTATTGACGGAATTTTAAATTGAAAGTTTTTCAGTAATTTCTTAGAACTCTATGCGCCTCTGTGAATTTTCTATAGCTGGTTCTTATTTACAAATAAGTAAATGGAAAGAAAATATATGATAACAGAGTTATCTAAAAGAATATTATTTATATGTATACTAGCGACACACACGCGGCTACGCACGAATGCGATTTAATAGTGGCAGGGCACACTGCGTTTCGCAGTCATTTGGGCAGCCCGTCTGGCGGCAGTAACCACACCCTTACCACCGTGAAAGACCAACATGTATGCTGTTTTCCTATCCCTTATCCTTAATCCTACTATGGTCTGCAGCACATCACCTATGGCGTTAAAAGCTTGGTGATATATTGGTGACTAGCAGTGCCCGTGACTTCGTCGGCGTGGTATTTCGGTATAACTTTGGTGTTTATAAACCGATTGAAATGAAACAAACACTATATTATAGGAAGTATGCCACAATACATCGGTGAAAACCACATTGAAATCGGCTAAGCCGATTCTGAAATTAGCTTGCACAAACTTACAGACAAATTTAGAAATTCTAAAATATATTTTCTGACAATAACAAGAATAAAAATATAAGTACATCGTGTACAATGAAGTTTACTCCCGGTATAGAAATTTTATGAGGAGTAAAATTATTACAAGCGTTAAGCAAAAAGCGCTTTTTTTTCGGGACCACCTAGTGCCCATGGCTTACTCAGTACAACTTTAGCCTTGCTAATGCGAAGTAATGACGGATTTATAAGATAAGTTACCCTTATCTTTTACTGAACCGTGAATTTTAGAAAGTATTTTTATCTTTTCAACAAAGATTATACATTTAGCAGAGAATAAAATACAGCAATTAAAATGTTAACCTGAAATCTAGCTAAGTATTTGGGTTAAGTGTAAAAGCTTCTCACTTGTGTACTATAGACGGATCCGCTCGAGTCTTTATGATAAAACTTTTAGTTGACCGGCATCCAATTTGCAAAAGTACAACCGAATGACAAAGCAGGTTCAGTGGGATCAGATGATAGATGAAAGGCTGTTAGTGGACCGGGCTCTCCGTAAAAGAGATCAGCGGACGGCACGCGTTTCTGAGTTGCCAGCATTTGTGTGCCCGAGGATTTACACAGTTTATCTCTTGTTCCCTTTGTGTCTTGTTTGGCTTTCAAATAGGCCTCCAGTCGGATATAGAGGCCATTTGAACGAGAACAAACTGACGTTTCGATGTGGCACGTTACTGATGCTTGTTTATTTTTTATTTTTCACATACACATGCTTTTATTTTCTGGTAAGGCTCTATTTAAACCGGATGTCATTTAATAACCGATAGCCGTAACGACGCCTGTAAAAGAGACCTTTGTAACACAATATTTTGTAAAACACAAATTATTAAGCATGTTTTATATGTATTATAAAACAATGTCATATAACATTTGCACGTGAGTCACCGCATCACGTGTATATGAAGACAATTGTAGACATGTTAGATAATATCAGAGGCGGATTAAAATGTCGAGTGCGCCCTAGGTAAGCACCTCATCGGCGCCCCTCTATTATAAATTTTAACTAGTACTTATATACTAATTAGCTGTCCCCCGTGGTTTCATCCACATTATGCACCATCCCGTGGAAATTTTGGGATATAATATGTAAATCTACATACCAAGTTTCATCACAAACGATTCAGTAGTTTGTGTACGAAGAAGTAACACACACAGTCACAGCACACAATAGTATTAGTATAGCGAATTTATTTTGTGAGCAATTTTTCAATATTGTGGGTAGTTTTTATTTATTTATCTACTTACGTGTGTAATAAATGTTTATATCGGTCGATATTTGTCTGGGTCAAAGGAGCGGAACGAAGGAAGGATATAAATAAGCTGGCTCGTTGGCGATTTCGGGCAGTCGTGACGTAGTGATTATATACTCTTTGGTCGTGACTAAATCTTCGTCGAGTAGAGTCGCTAATGAAATATGGTTTTTAATAAACGGAGTGTGAATTAGTTTCATTAAGAGTGTCAGTCAAATAGCGTGAATATTTGTAATTTCAGAGTAATAAATGTGTGTAACCTAGAATACAAGTGAATTATAATGTCATTCAAGTTAATTATTCTAATATTGAGTTTTATTCAAAGCATTCTATCCTTCTGAATTCTATTAATTTGTAGCGAATTTACGTCTGAAGTCTCTAAAAATTCAAATGTTTCGTGTTGGCGCGCATTTTCATCGGGAAATGCGATCCCGAAATTTATTCAGATATATCTCGACAACCGTTCTTCGTATTGAGACTTTTTTAAATAATTTAATATTTATCTTGACTAATAAAAACTACCATTGAATTTTGCTGTATTTAAAATGGTATGCAAGATATTCGTCAAAATCAGAAGGTTCAGGACATTAGAGGAAAATTCGCTATAAATAAACATATTATGTAATAATGAAATTAAATAAATATAGTTAATTATATAGAATTAACCAATCTTTTATATGTTAATTTTAATTTTATGTTAATTATTTTCTTTGTTTAAAACTTATATGCGCGCCCTCTTGTAACCACGTGCCTCTAGGCACGTGCCTAGTTTGCCTTAGGGATAATTCGCCTCTAGGTAACATTGTTATATAGCACTGTTATTTTAATGTGTACGTACATACTTGTTTCATGTTACAATGATATATAATATTATAACATGTTGTTTAATTTGGACGTAGAGTGGTCTCGAAAAATTTTTGGCATTGGTAGTGATAGAACACACTGCGGTCCGCAGTCCTAAACTGAGCAGCCTCTTTGGTGGCTATAATTTATAACCATGACGACTTAGGAAACACCATGATAATTTCCAATAAATCAAGACTATGATAAATGATAATTTAAATAACCATGATAAATGATAAATTGGGTTAGAGTGTTAAGAGATGCCAGGATCCTAATTTCTTTGATCCTTTAGGTATATATTAAAATCAGTAGCGCACTTTCAGCCCCTATGGCCGATGATTTTATTTTTACAGTTAAAAAACAACATATCCAGCGATTCCAGCGTCTCTAAAAAATTATTATAATTTCTATAGCCCCAATTAAGTATTAACTTGTAAAACCAGTTAAGGTTGTCTCAGTAACCTTTATTACATAAATAATCAAGACAATTGTTATCAAAAACGTGTGCACAACGTATTTGTAGCGTTCGAACTTAACCCTACAAAAATATTCAGTATCGCAAATAAATTTCTAGGCTTATTTAAAATCCTATTGAATATTACTCAAAGAAAATTCTATACATTTGTAACTGACAGGGCATTCAGAAGTTGTCAAAATGTTCGACTTACCTACAGTTAGTTAGTTCTCGTGTTGAAGTCACTAGAATAGTTTTCCTTTAGACGGAGCTGGCTCTGTCGATGTCTGCTTGCACAGTAAAGCATTACAGTTGAAATCCGTCGAGGAAAGTAGAAAAGTTCATTGAATTACCTCTGAACTGGTTACTGAAATTCGTATCGTATTGCTTTGATATCGTCTCGAATTTACCGGAACGAATTGTATAATATAACAACATGTACTCGCATATCTATATTATGCACTAGCGACTTTGTACACGTTTCGGTTCATTTTTTGAAAATCCCAAGGAACCTAACATTTTTTTACGGTAAAAAGTCCAGGAAAAAACTCTATATGTTAATTCAGGTAATAAATTATCTGTGTGCCAAATTTCATCTAAATCCTTTCAGCCGTTTTTGCATGATTGAGTAAAAATAAGATTCGAACATACAAACTTTCGTATTTATAATATAAATTATTAGGATTTATGTATACTAGTAAGGATAGATTATTTTATTGGAATTATTTAAATTATTTTTTTATGTAAAGGTTCATCGACAGGCTTACTGTTCATTGTTCTGGGGTTCCCGGGTTCGCTTCCCGGCTGTTCAGAGACATCATCGCACTTTAATCCCACTTGTGTTGTTTGTGTTTATAGGTGAAGGTTGCAGCTCACCATCAAGTATATCTATATCCTGCCTGAATTTTTATTTTTAATTTTTAAATGCGCTCTCGGGAAGAACACTTTTTCCTGAGTAAAATATACCCTATGATGATCAGTCGAGTAGTTAAGGCGTGAAAGTGTAACAATCAAAGAAACAAACATGCAACTCAAATTCGCATTTATAATATATTAGTTCGAAAAGTTAATTTATCGTTTGACAATAACTAAAAGCCGGTAAGAGTTAGTCGTTTAAAATTATTATTCTATTGCAGGTGTTACAAATGATTCCAGAATAGCTTATGGAGAGAAGCGTTTTGTGTAATAAAATTCTTGAATTGATGATGCTTTCAAAATAATTGAACCATAAAGATGAACGAAGAGGGTCTATAAGATTCACTGTTAACATAACTAGGTAGATGGTAGGTATATATGATACAAGGGTAATTCGGTTATAGCTAGATGAAAGCGATAGGAGAGGTAAATTAGCTGCTAATGCAATAATCAAAGGGGCCCTGGGTGCTTGTTAAGATGTTAATACATTAGTTTAAATTTAATGTAAAGTTTCGTTTTATTACTTTTAATAGGACGGTAAAAATAATTTTAATTTTATAGAAATGTTTTAATCTGAATAAATATTTGATAATTCCATTTAGATTACTCCATATATCAATTATATATTACTAATTATTAAAATACTTTATATGTATGTATATCACGTGGCAATTCATACTTACCCATTACTTACCTATATATTGCTACTACGCTACACTAACACCAATAGTAATTAATCTACACACATAACAAAAATTCATTTACAAATTAATGAAAAAAAAGTACAAAAAGGAAAATTATATATTTAAAGTAGCAGTCCCAGCAGGCGCTGTCCAGCCCGAATCCGATAATCTGATGAAGCCACCAATCGGGTCCAATTGAGAATCTTAACATACACAAAAATCATCACGGAAAGAAGAAATATATATGTATATATAATATAAAAGATTATTATCGAATTTATGATTTTAAAAATGTGTGTGTGTCAGCTCCGACGTACACCATGGAGTTCGATTCATATGAAAGGTTATTTATGTATATATATATATGTATTTAAATGACGGACACGTTATATTTATAAATCTTTTATAACCTTAAATATTATATAATAGTGTAATATTTAGTTAAAAGTATTATTTTTTGTTTGTATAGTTCCATTGGCGTCAATAACGCCAATAGTATGTTTTTTATATGTTTAAATTAATGTTGTCTTCTCATCTCCCAATCTTTTCGATAGAAACAAAACTCCCACAAATTTCTGTATAATGTTTACTTAGCCTTTTATATCAATTTCTGTCTATAATATCACAAAACATCAGCAATCTGTATGTATATTAAGTTTAAAGTTACCACTCAACTGATGGTGATTGACTGATGACGATTTTATCATTATGACATTTTGGTATGCAGCTATTCATGTGCGTGAAACCACAGACAAAAGCTTATATAATTTGTAATTTTAAATTAATATTTATTAAAAAAATAGTATTTCTATCAACTTTAATAATAAATTTAGTGTGTTGTTGCTCTTAATCAGAGCTACGTAAAGTAATTAGCGAGGCTCCTTACACTTCTTGATTGCTTTTGACGCCTCCACTCGACATGCTCGCTACATAGTATTATATTAAAAGAGCATTTTATTAAAGTACCTACTTCATAACTTGTACGTGATACGCTCTTATTGATCCTCCAAAGCTTTGTAACAGGTTACATTAGCTTTAATGGCTTATCTTCAAAATTCCTACTAAACAGAGAAACGTACAGATATTTTCAGTTACTTAGAGTGAGTGAAAATATGAAATCTTTGCAATAGAGAATATGCACCTTTTTTTATATTTTCATACAATAGGTTATATCGTTATATAACCGTAAAAAAATATTCAGCGCCAAAAAACAGAAATTTGGTAACAAAAAAAAAAGTTCAAATTAACTAAAATAACACCTTAAACACCCGCCCTTTTGGCGCGCTTGTCGTGACGTCAAAGTCTACAATACAATCAAATGTTAAAAATCACAAACATCTACACGCTTGTTGACATTTCATAGACGTTGACGTCACATTCCATAGACTTTGACGTCACATTCGATCTGACCGTTTCAAGTATTTCGAATTTCCCACATTTTTATGCACTTTTTAATAATTATTTTCTTAACGAAAAAGAAATAAATATTAAAAAATATTTACATAGACATAATTCTAAAGCAAAAATGTTGATAAAAAAATATATTTAAGCCTTTTTTGAATTAGAGGCATATTCCCTATTATTCTGTGAAAGTCGTGGTATTACTACAACGGTTTCCAAAATCTATATTTTTTTACGTAATTGGCTACCGATTTTTTTTAAATATATAGATAACCCGCGCGCGGGTTCCGAGGAAATTTTAGGAATCTAGATGTAACGTCCTTCCAATGTAGACCAGAAAATATTTTTTTTTTTTTTTGTAAATTTGATGAATGGATAAACTACAGAAAAAAACTAAAATAAAAAAAAATTAAAAACCTAATTAAACAATTCGTTTAGAAGTTACGGTGCGTAAAAATATGCTAAAAGTAAAAAATGCAGCGGTCTCTTAGCCTTACATACACTTCGTCTATCTATTAGTATCTGTAGTTACCTACAATTTTTATTTTTTCCTTAGTTTACAAAATTAGTTTTTGTTTAAAAAATTGTATATATTCAAATCTTAAGATAAAGTCCACGCAAACGAAGTCGTGGGCATTGACTAGTGTTACTATAAAGTTGGAAAAAATATTTTACTCTAATTAAAAAGAGAAACTACAAAGCGTGGCAATTTACAAAAGTGAAAACTCGTTGAGTAAAAATGATCGTTGTAAAAGTCAACAAGTACACCGAACCGAGGCGGACTGTCGGATCATTGCGAAAAGCTGGTGTACTGTACACTGACTACAGCTTCTACGGTAATGAAATTTCACTGTTCCATTTTTGCATAAGGTTTTTTTAAATATTTAAGTATAGCGTAAATAAAATCTGGTCAACATTATTAAATAACATATTTATATAATTCTTATACCTTTGACTACCTTGCTTTCTGTATAAACTTTCAGGTTTTGTTTAAATTGAAGTATTAAGACCAGAATCTTCTTCTTTCAGTGCCTTTCGTTACTGCATATTAGAGAATAGACCGGTCTGACCGGTCTGACACCGGTCCATTTTCTAATGTTTCTAACTCATGATATTTCCTTCTTCCTGGCCTCCTCATTGCCTGTATTTTTCCTATCATGATGGTATGATTTTGTTTCATATAATATCACTTATTATATGAAACAATAATAATAATAATATATAATAGCTTTGTAAATAAAATAATTTAATTTGATTTCCGTTAATTAAAACCATCCAACAAGCTTTTACGCTGTTTACTTATGTACCACTGATTACCCGTGAGAATATGCTTTATTACTTAGAAAGATAGGTTGAATTTACATAGGCAAATACCGCACGTTACAACATTTTAAAATTCGAATAAACAGTTTCACAGGAGTTAACAGGAGTTTAACAGGAATGGGGCTTCTGTTGGGGCCAGAATCTTTTGTTGTTTTGATACAAGATACTCTTCTAGAGTTTTTCCGTTCACTGGTAAAGACAAAAGTTTAGTATCTTGTTCTCATAAATTTATAGTATCTTTTTTCTTTATGTAGTCGCTATTGACGAAGCAATATTATTTTATGTTTATACTAATAAGGAAGGATATACGTTGCAAATCCTTGCGTAGCATAAATTGAAGTTGCTGCCTGCGTCTGTCTGTCTATATCAGAGATCGCCAAATGGTGGACCGCGGTCTCTAGAGACAGCTAACTTTTCGCGCAGTTACTTACCACGGGAGAGACAATTTTTAACTCGGTAACTTTTCACATAGCTATAATTTTTTTTTACAAGTAACGGTCCACGTTATGCCGCGAGACTTGGCTATATGAAAAGTTACTGCAGATTGAATCGCAGACAAAGATGCTGAGACGAATAAAAAAACAGAATTTGGATTCATTTCGCCTAATTGCTTGCTGGTATCAGGTATAATAAAAAAGATATATTGCTCTCGCGTTCATAACCGAATTACTTTTCGTGATTTCATTACCTAATTACATATTCACGTATTTTGATACAAAATTCGGTACAATTTTGACATTTGTATAGGTTTTTTTTATTAAAGTCGACAGACAGGCTGACGGTCCACTTGATGGTAGGTGACTACCGTAGCCTTGCGTTGTTGCAAAAGTGCCTGTAAGTGCGCTGAGGACCAAGAATGAGGGATTAGGAAGGAATAGTGCAACGGGCTTTGGTATCCCTTACTCACTCACTGAAACACAATAGCTGTTATTTCACGGTGGTCTTTTGTGAGGGAGTGGTTATTACCGTCAGACGTGCTGCCTAAATGACTGCAAAACGCAGTGTGCCCTGTCTCGGCTGCCTCTACTTTCTAGATCCAGACCAGAGCCAATTTTTAAAAGTTCTTTTCCAAAGTTGGACCTGCCGGGAATCGATTTGTGGCCTCTGAGACAGAGCGCTAAGGTAAGCGCCTTAATGTGGCGCCTTAACCATTCATCCAATGGTTTTATCAAAATTGATTTAAGTACCTTACTTTAATTTTTTTCGTATTTTATTGATCAATATTGATTTTATTTATTATGTGTTGCTTAATTGAATCAAATCAAATGAAATCATTTATTTTGCCTAAAAACAGGTTAAAAATGTTAATGTACTTAAAACATAAACTCTTATTTACTGTTGATTTTATCCCTCCCTCGAGTCACCCCAATAAAGTCGAATGAACTGTATAAACGTGTTTATTTCTTTAAATCTCCTGCCTTAATTTAACAACATTATTGTATAATTGTATAAATATTTTATATTTTACACAATAAAATAATTGTATAAAATATCCAACAACGTTTTGCGTGGAAAGGCGAGCAAAAGTTCATGCAATATTAACTAGTATTTAATATTATTAATTAATGCAATAGTACACATACGCAATGGTATTCACGGTGATCGTCTGTAAGGGTCTGTATTGCTGTCTGTATTGCTTATTTTACAAAAAAGGGCCATTAGAGTAAGTAATTCTTTTATGGGCCGGTGTATACGGTTTTATAATAAACTTCCTGAAATAATAAGAGCCTTACGTATAGGTAAATAAATTTTAAAATTTAATCAAAACCAACCTCTGTTCAAAAGGTTATTATAAAATCGCTGATTATATAATTAAGCGATAATGAAGCCTGGATTTAACGATACCGAGCTCATACTATGTTTAGTATTGTATATGTATACTGTAATTTGTGTATAATAATTGTAATTATAATTGTTTTATATATATTATTATAAAGATGACAAAAAGAATTATATCCTGAGTTTATTTCGGGGTTTCTTTTCAGGATCGTCATCATTTTGGGTATTTTTTTTTCTGAAACCTTGGTAAAATATGTAATCGACTTCAAACAAATGATCTTGTTATCCTATTTTTGAGAAATACACGATTTGATTTGATTGGTTCTAACTTTGTAACTACAGAACTCAGTGTGCCTCGCCTAACTACGAGTATTTTATGTCAGAAATTCCGCTTATTCAAATACAGGGAGTATAATAATTAAACATAATGTTTTTTTTTAAATCTTAAATATTATTCTTTATTATTAATATTATAAATTTTTACACTGTTATTTATTTTTAAACAACGTAGGATGTCTATCCACAAGGTGGACAGACGATCTAATGAGATACGCGGATCGAAGGTGGATCAAGGCTGCTGCTGACCGGTCCTATTGGAAATATATGGGGGAGACCTATGTACGGCAGTGCAAGTGCACTGCCGGACACGACCTACAGAGCCTACGACTGGTATGATGATGATAAATTAAAATAATATTAAATAAGTAAAAAAAATGAGAGTTAAATCAGTATGATAGAAAGCAAAATCATGCTACGCCTTAAATTTCTAAAAATAACATTACACTGCAATAGGCAGTTATTTTTAATTGTTAATTTTAAGCTCTGGTCCATTCTAAAATAAAATAAATGTTTTTGAAATATCTAAATATTATTATATTGTGAAATTATTATAATGTAATACTAATATTCAATAAAGGAGGCGGAATAATTTATCAATATAGTGTGAAGATGTACACTGAAGCTTCACTGTCAAATACTAGTCACGACACATTATTTGACACAACATTGCAAATATTATTTTTAGCATTATCAACACTTACAAATAGTATAACGCTTCTATGGGTAGTTATGAACAGTTATGACTTTATGACAATGTGTCTTTACATGTGCACACCCTCACATCCATGTATTCCTTGACAGTTCGAGAAATTATATTTCTTAACAAAAAGGTGAGGAGTAAATAAAATTTTTTTTATTTAGTAAGTGAGTCAAGTAGAGGTAAGTAAGGTATCCTAAGTAGAGCCTTAGTCAACCAAGTTATTCTAAGTCATTATTCATTTTTAGCCTATAATCATCCACTGTGCGGAGGGCCCAAGCATTCTTCCATGCACTTCAGGTCATCTGGCAGGTGGTCGTCTCATGTTACTTTTCTTCCATGCCTTTCAGTCTAAGAATCGTCTAGGTACTCCAACGCCCATCCGGTACCAACTAATTAAATTAAAGTAATAATTATTTAATTGAAATTTAAATAAATTTAACTATAAATTAACATTAAAGGATAATATTAAGGGTTATATAATATATGTACACGGTTATTGTTTTAATTTAAGAGATTGTTGTCTTTTGGATTTTCATAACAGATAATACAATGCGATCCTCATTATTTCGGATACCTGCTATGCCGTTTCAATCGGTCTGAGAAGCTTGTTATTTTACCGAACGAATTGGAAATTTCATGCCAGGTTCATTCGTTTGTACAAAGTAAGAGTTAAAATCGTATTAAAATGTTATCAATTTTAATGTCTGCAGCGCATTCAGACTGCAATAATATAAGTGTCAACTGATTGTATTTTACCTGCAAATGTGTGTCTAATTTGCAGGTAAAGTGATTTCATTATTTTTGGATGAATGAAGCATAATGATTTCTTAAAAAAAAACACTGACAAAAATCACGACAATTTATGGATATTTTAATAATGAACAGTTTACGTTGGATGAGCCTGATAGTTTAATAAATTTCAAAACGGAATGTAGTTTCGCAAATTGCTTAAATACGTATAGTTATCCTTTAAATATAGCGAAACATGAAGCTACAAAACGTTTTAATTAAATACGCAACATTGGTGTAAAGTAGCCTTTCACGAGACAGCTGATGAGGGATCCGTCGCATTGGATTTTAAATTGAACTTTAAATTAATTTAAATGAAAATTCTACCAAATTGCAATATAGCGATAATGTCAATAGTCTAGTTGGAAAATATTGATATTTTCATTGCGTAATGAGAGGCTATGGATTTCAATCTATATGTCTTTTTGATACGTTAGGTAGTGATTAGCTGAGTTGGTTAATGTTCTATACAATCATGATTTGCCGACCCTGATTTGACATGAATAGACCAAGTAAGAGATACATTCTGTCATTCTAAAGACTTGTTAAAAAACAAATATTACTTCACCATATATTTTTGTAAAAGAGTGGTTACTGCGAGCCATCAGGTCGACGGCGGATCCAGGCTATATCTGATCGGTCCTTTTGGAGAATTAGGAGGGATGCCTTTGTTCAGTAGTGGACGCCCTACAGCAGAGATGATGTACTGGTGGGCTTCGGCACGGTGTTCCATGCGGAGTATGCTGTATACTCTCCTTAGGTATGTAGAAATCGCAAGAAATAGAAAGGAGACAGAGATCGGCACAGTAACTTTCGGTCTTCGTTTGATCAGAGAGAAGGGGGGTCCGGCTCTACTGGGTACGCGCCTGTATGGGGGATCGGAGGGACGAGAAGGCCGACAATTTAGCTAAAACAGCGGCGACCAAATTAAAAGTCCACAAAAATTATGATAAATGCCATTTATCTTACGTTAAGGGGCAGATAAGAAAAGATACCGTCGTCCTATGGAGGGAAATTTACAACGAAGGGGCCACTACTGTGGGTACAGATTTTGTTGGATGCACAGACTGTGTACAGCACGGCATGAGAGCTTAAACTTAAGCTGTCACCAATTCTGGTGCAAGTCTTTACCGGTCATGGCGGCTTTAAAAAGGTTTCCAGCCCGAACTGCATTATGCTAGTATGGCGTAGCGGAAACCGTTCCACATTGATTGTGGACTGCCCCTGGTTCGCGCGTGCAAGGTTCGTGCTGGAAAATGACATAGACACAAACCTGACCATAGAAAATTTACATAAGATTTTTTTAGAATAATGTGAAAAAGTAGCATTGGCGTTGATTATAGTACGGTCATTCTATGAATGCGTTTTTGACATTTCTTTATGTCCATTGCATAAAGTTCATTTTCGAATAAACGATACAGAAAATGTATGGAATTGACACCTGTCAGAACAGCACTCTTATAATGGCCGGAGTATAGGTTAAATAAAACAAAGTAAAATTATTCACTTAATTGTATACAAACAATAACATCAATAAATATAAAATAAAATAAGTAGATAACATAAGATGAATCTCTTGCAAGAGGATATGGAATGCTCCCCCACCTAAAGACTTAAATGTATATTAAATTAAAAGTACAAATTTAATATGATACCTATGTTATAATATAAATGTAGTTATAGTTAAAATGAGACCTTACAGAAGACCATCACCTTACAGAAGACCATCGTGAAATAACAGCACGTCTGCTGTTGTGTTTTGGTGAGTGAGTAAGGGATGCCAGAGCTCATTTCCCTATCCCCTCCTAATCCCGCATCCTTAATCCTACTGTAGTCGGCAGCGCATTTGCAGCAGCTTTGGCGTTGCTTGTTGCCACCTACCATTAAGTGGACTGTCAGTCTGTCTGCCGATCTTAACATAAAAAAAGAGAGACGTAAAATATGTTTATAGAAAGCGAAATATACTGCCCACGGGGTTACGGGGTGGTGTAACCCCCGGGAGGAAATCTATTAAAAAAAACACATCATTTGTAATAGAAAAATTACCTCACACCACTATACCAATAAATAGAGTCGGTACAACACAACCAAAGAGCTTTGAACAAGTTGACCAAGAAAGGGGTGAAATCAAGATCAATAAACACTGCGACATGAAAAAGGTGTGTCTAATGGTACCGTTAACAGTTGCGTTATTTTTCATTATTTCTACTTTCTGCTAACTTCAATGCTGTTTGGGCTTGTTTTAAAACACACGTTACAAATCCTGATGAATTCCAATGTTAGCCTGCTTTGCAGATGGCTAGATTAATTGCCAAATCATGTCTAGAAATGTCCAGAAAATTTAGAAACATTTGCAGTTATTTATTTTCAGCGAATAAAAGTTTTAGGAGTAACCCATACAATAATCCACGCTAATGCTACCAACATATATGCTGTCTTGAAGACGACGACAAGAAGAATTTCGCGGATACGACCATGCTGAGCCAATAATAAGAGTAGTATAAAGAAAAAACTTCCATAAAATAAAGGCACTTGTTGTTTTCGGTGACTTTTATTCACCGACTTTACCTTATATGACTTAATTAGGAAAAGGTAAAAAATGGGGAGGAATGGAACGTGCCATCCATACGCCTTTAACATTAATATATTTAAATAGTTGAAAGAAAGTAGTGAATAACAGTCACTACTTTTCATTTCCACAACTTTTCTTTTGATAATTTAAGTTTGGCGTGTTGTTCCTATATATATGCTCAGACTTACCTACTTTTTATTTCGACAGGATTTTAATTATTTTTTTCAAAATTGATACAAAAAATTTAACTGTTCTAGTAATAATCACGTAAGAAGTAAATGTTCTGAAATTTGAGGCAGCGTGCCCAAAATGCTGGCGGCATTGCCTCGTTGAATGGCGATGCCGCTTACCTACTTGTTTTATTAATAATCCTGACATCTGGATAATTAAAATTGTTTTAGATAATTTTAGCACGTTTCTTAGGATGTTGGAATAAAAAAAATAATTTATTCGATTCAGTGGTCGAGAAAATTGAGAGATTTTATTTTAAAAGGAACTGGTATAGCGGTAGCTGTCGATCTCGTCACCGAGTTTTCTTGTTTGCTTCCTTTAATGAGATTCAGTTTGTTGTTTGCAATTCATTCCTTTTGTTGTGGATGTCTCCGTTCTGTTCCTCTCAGTCGGTCTGTTCTACAAGAGATATTTGCAACTGCAAGAAATTGTTTCCAATTTAATGTGCTCCTAGGTGCGTTATGCGGTTTTCACGCACGTTTGCTCAATTTATTTCGCTATAATGGACTCGGTTGTAACGGCCAGTGACAGCTGGACTGTCACTTTAGTATGGATCATATTGAAGTGAAACATTTTGCGGTATTGAAAGCACTCAGATGAGAACTGTTATAAATTTCAGGGAAAATACAAAATAATACAATCCGGCACAAATCGAACAATAAACGATTTTCAAATAAAAAATTAGTTATTTGATATGTTCGGCGATTAAATATATATTAAATTAACACTGCGATAATAAACGGAAAATATCATCTTGTTAAACCTGCAAACTTTTTTTGAAACGAAATAAACTATAGTAGGGAACTAAACAGAATTTCAAAAAAGATTATTTATTTCTATGACATGTACTTTTACCTAAAAATGTAGGATTTTCTTTGTTTTGTATTTATTTGTTAATATTAGTATCAGTGGTAGTGGGATCCACAGTCAAAAATGACAACCAACCTCCTTACGGAAGATCGTAATCAACACTATCATCATCAGCCTGTGTCTCTCCACTGTTGGGTATAGGTCTTTCTCATGACTCGCCTCCACGCACGGTCCTCTGCCCTTCGCATTCAACCGCTTCCTGCGATGCCTTTCAGGTCGTACACCTAGACCGCAGGGCGTCTCACGATGCCTCTATTCGTGTAGAAACCGATTAAGAATAATCTCCTTCTTAAGGCTCCTGGTTAGCAGGAGATTGGTTTCAGCGTCTTCTGTGAAACTTTATATATACTGCGATCATCAAACCGCCTGCCAATCGTAGTGATTATGGCACTATCCTCCCATGCTGAGAACCATGCAGAAGCACACCGTAAAATCAACTTGTGTTTCGGTGAGTGAATAAGGCCGACTCAATTTCGTGTTAATTAACTGTTTTGTGTTACTCCTGTATCGCTTTAATTAAGTGAAGTAACTTAATCGTAAAAATCACGGAATGTTCCACAACATACAAATTCATAAACACAAGATGCTGCCGACAACATAAGATAAAAATTGATAAAATAAAATTGATAACATAAGATGCTAAAAATTGAAATGAATAAAAAAAAAATCATGCTGTTACGAGGGGCACACTGAAATGATCGGGAATAAGAAAAACCACATGCACGGTATAGCTAAATTGTATTTTATTGTTTTTCGAAGTATTCTCCGTTCAACTTAATGCACTTTTCCATTCGTGCAAACCAATCATTAAAACAGTAATTCCAGTCTGAAGTTGATGTTGACAAAATGGCGGATTTGTACGCTTCCATAGCTGTTTCGGGGTCTTCAAACCGTTGACCGCGTAATAAATCTTTCATTCTAGGGAATGTAAAGAAATTGTTTGGGCTCAGGTCAGGACTGTACGGAGGATGGCTCATCAGCTCAACGTTTTCTTGCTTCAAAAAATCATTTGTCTTCCGAGCCGTATGGGAGCTCGCATTATCGTGATGTAAGATGATGCGACGTTTCGGGTTATTTTTTCGGAGTTCGGCTATCATTTCTGGCAAACAAACCGTGATATACCACTCGGCGGTAACCGTTCTGCGTTCCTGTAAAGGAATTGTAGCAACATGCCCCTTTTTGACAAACGTAGCGACCATTTTCTTTGACACGCTGCGGGAGCGAACCACTTCGTTGGCTTGACCTCGTCTTCGAAGACCCAAACTGCTGACTGATGTTTTCTTTCGGGTTCGTATGAATAAATCCATGATTCGTCACCTGAGGCGATATTATAAACGGCATTTGACTTCCCTCCGTTGAAGCGTTGCAGAGTATTCCGGCACCAATCTACGCGAGCCGCCTTTTGCTCTTCGGGCAAATTGTGGGGAACCCAGCGGGAAACTAGCTTTCTTACACACAGCTCATTATGTAATATCGACTGAATTACAGTCATTCCGATACTGATAACAGCCCGAATCTGCTCTTATGTCACATGACGGTCATCTAATATAATAGTTCGCACAGCTGCGATGTTTTTAGGCGTGACCGCTGTTCTTGGTCGACCTGCAGAAGAAACAGTGCTGAGCGACACACGACCGCGTCGGAACTCTGCATACCAGCGGTATATTGTCGTTTGACTCGGTGCTTCAACATTATAAATCGAAACAAGTTCGCTGAGACATTTATCTTGAGATAAGCCGCGACGAAATTGTGATAAATTATGACACGGAAATGTTCACGCGTGAGCTCCATTTCTGTTAACGACGTGTTAACTTTAAACCAACATAGTTTTTGTTTTTAATAAATTTTTTTAATTGTTTGAATGTCATTAAGATTCTAAGAGACCAGTATTCAAATTGTAAAAAAGGTTTTATTGTAACTCAATCCGAAATATTCTATTCTCGATCATTTCAGTGTGCCCCTTGTATTACTTTGTTATATAATATTTAACAAGGTAATACAGGGTTTATTTGCGAACATTGTCCAAAATTTTGTATTGAAATCTCCAAAAGTACTTTGCCGATTACACTATGATACAAGTACAACACCATGAAATTTTGTGTACAAGTTGTCAGGGGTACAGGAAAAGGACGTAGATTACTTTTCACCTAGGAAAATAGTAGCTTTAAATATTCCCGAGGAATCATCTTAAAATAAAAATAAAAATTCAAGGCCCGACAAAAATATGAAGCCCATAATACAGCAATAGAAATTGAAATGTTTCATCGCTTAAGAAAAAGGGATGTGAACGAAATCACGGGCAAAGCTAGTCTATTATAAAAACAAGATGCGATTGAATTGTATCTGGTGAACAACTGCACTTAAATGAAAAATTCTTTCAGCATTTGAAAGGTATTTTACAATATTACTTTTTCTAAGTGCCCGAACTGCACTCAGGTGATGTCAGGGCGCGTTATAAGTAAATGAAATGAAGGAACTAGATATCAGACAGGCAGAGTATCCATTTGATGGTAGGTAGGTGGCTACCGTCGCCTATAAGACATGCAACGCCACAGGTGCTACAATTGTGCTGTCGAACTGTAGTAGGATTAAAGATAAGGGATTGGGAAGGGATAGGCAAATGGACTCTGGCATCTTTCACTCATTCACTGAAACACAACAGCACTCATGTTGTTATTTCACGGTAGTCTTCTATAAACCTATATACTAATTGTAGCGGTCAAAATTTCTCAGTCGATAAATTCGATGGTTAAGGCCCAGATTGCATATTTTAAACATATTACGGTTAAGAAAGTTTGTAGCACGAAATGAAACTACATACACTTACGTCGCAGCCAAAATGTTTTAATGTTCGTACCAATATTTTTCAATTAAACGTCGCGTGTTCCAATTTAACGTTTGTGTCGTAGAATTTTGCAAACTCACGGCAAAATTTTCATTTCACAATATTTTAAGTGAAGTTTTCAGCTGTTTTCCTAGTTAAAAATGAGGAAGATGGTAGAGACAACAACATAAAACGCTGACAAATTCACTTTTAGAAGGAACTATTTAACTCATTTCACTCAATCGCTTAGTATTTTATTTTAATCAAAGGGATGTAGAAAAAAATTTCTTTTAATAAATTACAAACAATCTAATGTTAAAAACTATTCAATCAGTGTATGATTCCCCTATCCTCTCCTTATCCTAAATCATTTTATCCCATCAGGATAGGCAGCGCATTTGATGTGGTTGCTATAGTACCATTGGACTGTACCATTACTGGTACTAGTGATACTACTTGGGTATCGCTATTGCCACTAAAGGTGATACGACGTAGTTGCTCTAGTATCTAGCATTCAATTGTACTATTAATTTCTAAATTATCTTCCTCCTGGCGTTTTTTTGTTATAAGCGACGATGGTAGCCACCTACCTTTTTTTAACGTTACGCGGGCGTAGGTGAGCGGGGTCGCGGGAACATTATGACACGACATTCGCGATCCGCCACGATTGTCCAGTGTTGCGCTTCTGTCGGAACCTCGGGGAATCTCACGACGGGTAGTAGTCTCCTTTTTAAGAATATCGCCCTAGGTCCCAGTCAAGGGGGAAGGTGGTGGCGAACATAGGCTGGTAGCCACCTACCTACCATTAGATAGATGGACTGTTAGCCAACCTTCTTACCTTTATAGAAAATGTATAAAAGTTCTTTAAAATAATGTGAATTTTTAAATACAAATTTCGTCTTGAATCACAGACAAACATGAGATTCTTAATACAGAAAAACATTGTATAATTTTGTAAAGAATTTTTGCGCTTTGTTAAGATATGGTATCGTTTTTGTAAATAGAGAATCGTATCGTTTTTGTTCGACGTATAGCTGTTGGGCGAGCCGGTGCTGGTACCGATTGCAATTCACTAAATGTTTCCAGTACGTTTTACGGTCATGGCCCGCCCGCCGCTATTGTTGCCGCTCAACAGGAATTTCATCTTTCAGATGGGTATTAATTTACGGGATTACCTAATAAAACTTTTTGATTCCGATAACAATTTTAAAATATATATTACTCTGCTTGCATAATTTCACATAGCAAAATCATCGTCATCATGTAGCCGTAGGAAGTCCACTGCTGAAAATAGGCCTCCCTCGTAATTTTCTAATGGGATCGGTCAACTGCAGTCTGGATCCACCTTCGACCCGCGGTCCTTATCAGATCGTCTGTTCACCTTGTGGTTGAACGTCCTACGCTGCGGTTGCCGGTCCGTGGCCTCCACTCGAGAATCTATGTATGTCCTTCCCACTGCCACTTCCGCCGGGTTATGTCGGTAACTTTCGGTAACAGTGTAATCCCGAGCATAGCCTTCTCCATAGCTCGTTGAGCGACGTTGAGCTTTCTTACGAGACTTACAGTTAGAGACCACGTTTCAGCGCCATATGCATCATTGGCAACACACATTGGTCGAAAACTTTTCATTTAAGACACTAAGGAATTTGGATGAGAAGATGTTTTGGAGCTTCCCGAACGCTGCGAATTCGACTATTCGAGCAGCATGCGACGATTGACCTCCTTCTTGAAGTTGGCTCTACCTAATTGGACTGTTTGTTAACAACTTCGAAAGTTGTTATACGTAATAAGCTCAATATACATTTACGTAGATTTAGTTTATTACGTCTTCCGATACTTGAACTACTTTTTTTTTTAATATGACGAAGCCTTTCTTTTATAAATGTAGTAAATAGATATAGCGTTTAAATAGCTTTGAGTATTGTTTGTGCACTATAAGACCTTGCGTATGTTGTGCCTTTTATGTAGCCATAGCTAGGAACGAGAAGTTGACCATTTCTATATTTAATATTGATTAAATATAGACTCACAAAAAATAAAAATTTTAAGCAGTTTGGTTTCACGAAGGTATTGAAATCTTGAAAAATATATTTGAGGTATGTTTTGCGAAGGAGATATTTTTTTGCAATTTGTCCAAAGCTGTATGATTGACACTTTAATGACGAAATTGTACCACTATGGAATTAGAAATAATCTTCTGATTTTAGCTTCTAATCTTCTGAATTCTTATCTGAGTCATAGAATTCAGAGAGTTGATGTAAATGGTAAGAAATTTCTAGCGCCTGTAAAGGCGCCTCCAAGACTCGATTCTTGGCTTATTTTTGTTTTTAGTTTATATTAATGCTTTACCCTTTTCTGTGAACAAACACGATGTTTTATTTTTCACTGATAACACTTTATTGATATTTAAGATTGTACAACTGTGGTGCTATGACGAAATATTTAATGCACTTTCAAATGTAAAGCATTGGTTTAGTAAAAATAATCTCCTTCTTAAGGCTAAGAAAACTAAACTTGTTAAATTCAGTACCTTTAATTTTAAAAATATTGAAACGAAAAATTGGAACCTGTAGAATCGCAGTGTTTTTAGGTATTACTGTGGATTGTAAACTACAATGGGGCCTCCATATTAAAAAAACTAAGTAAAAGGTTTAGCTCTGCGGCTTTATAGACACCTAACAGATGTCAATAGAGCTATTAGAATTGTCTATTTCTGTTACTTTCACAGTATAATGTGTTATGGGATTCTTCTTTGGGGTAACGCTGCGGACATCAATACTATCTTCATTCTACAAAAAAGGGCCATTAGAGCCATCTACCAACTAGATCCGCAGTCTTTCCTCCGAGAAAGTTCAAATAAATATTTTAACTGAGAAATTTCAACTGTTACTTGTCAGCATATTTATGAAAATGTAATTTATATGCATAAAATGACTAATATTTAGTAATTTTAATAAAAAATGTAATATTCACAATACCAGTACTAGGTTTAAAAATGATATTTATTTAGATTAAATGCGAATAAGTATTCGCGAAGTAATTCTTTTATGGGTCAATTTATACGGTTTTTTAATAAACTTCCTGAGATAATCAAAGCCTTGCGTATAAATAAATTTAAAATTTAATCATAACGAAACTTTGTTCGAAAGGTTATTATAAAATCGCTGATTTTATTTAACTAAGCTATAATGAAACTTGGATTTAAACGATTCTGAGCTCATACTATGTTTAGTATTATATGTACTGTGATATTTGTATACCTAATAATAATCGTCGTAATAATTGTAATTGTTACATATTTTATTTTAAAGTTGACAAAAATAATGGTATCCTGAGTTTCTTTCGGGGTTTCTTCTCAGGCTCGTCATCATCTTGGCAATTTTTTTCCGAAACCATAGTAAAATATATAATCGATTTCAAAAAGTGATTTTGTTATCTTATTTTTGAGAAATAAACGATTTGATTTGATTTAAAAAAAACTTATTATTATAAATTACTATGTATGTACTTTAAAAATTAAACTTAAAGTTTAAGCTAATCCAGATGCTTGGTAGAATGTCTCCATAAACCACGCTTCCTTACGACATAAATTTAAGCAACTACACTCAAAATTAGAGGACAATCGTCAACATAACGACCATTATAAATATCATTTTCTTACGCGGAAAAAATCTTTTAATGCGTGTCTAAATCATTTTTATTAAGTTGAAAAGGTTGAATTTATGTGGGAGGTCCGAAGCGACCGGCTGTAATTTGTGAAGCGACGCTGGAAAATTAGGGGTAGTTCACACTGATAAAGATTGGTAACAAATGTTTTATTGCATCCGTAGGTTAAATGCTATCTATCTGTAGATACCTACTTTATTTGATTTTAGTTATTATTACGTATTTTTGAATGTATTTAAACTCTCTGCCACCTTCCTATAAGTATTGAGAAATAACAGAAAGTGTGTTGGTTGGTAAGTATGTATTGATAGATAGAGTGATCCCATCTGGTCTCTTATCAATAGGACCAAAAATAATGATATCTACCAATAGGACAGTCTGTAGGAGGCCGCAGCTTTCTTGGACCCCCTGATGTTATTTTAGTTTCTAGGCGAAACTATCAGGGAAATTGATAGTCATATGAACTATCAAAACTTCCCTGATAAAAAAATAGCATTGTTGCAAATTCAGGCTGGGTCACTAAATTACCTGTAACCTAATTTTGTAAGTTATCAGAACAACTACATTGTGGCAGTGAATAAACTACAATTAATATTAAAATGATATTATTAAGTAAATTAAACATAAAATTTAAATTAAATAAATGTCTCAGCACAAAATTTACCAAAGAAAACCCTGCTTTAGCAGAGCACGTTAGGCAGCAGGTGGCAGCAACAAAAAGGAGCTTGTTATAGTAGATATCTATCTTTTCAGCGATGATCGCTGATGTTAAACAGACGCTAATGTTTAATACTTATTTTTTTTGTAAATATATTTGCCTAATTTGTGGACCATTGCAATCAAACCATCTCGTAATCGTAGTAAATTTGTTGTAAAAAAAGTTGACGTAATTAAAAAAAAATTAAAATGGTTTCCTATCAATAATGTTAATGCTATCAATAAATATAAATGCGAATTTGTGAGGATGGGTGGATTTCTGTTTTGATGAAACTATGTAGTAATTAACGTAGATAATTACATAAGTAATATCTTTATATATATAAAAATGAATCCCTATTTCCCTTGGTCACGGCATCACGCGTGAACGGGTAGACCGATTTTAATTCGGTTTTCACCAATAGAAAGAGGGATAAACGGGGAATGTTCTTATATATAAAAATTGCACCTCGGGCGAAGCCGGGGGCGGGTCGCTAGTAATTTAGATTAGTATTAGTAGTAAAGATAAGTGGAAGAACTTGCGGGCAAAAGCAAGTAATAACTCCAACCGTTATGTTAGAGAAAGCAAAAGCTCATAATTTTAGAACTAACATCACTAAACTATTTCTGAGAAATTAATATTAATATTATCGATATTATTTATTATAAGAGCTTCCTATAGAAAAATTTAAGAATATATTGTATAAGTGGCTTTTTTTTATACATTAAATAACTAGAAAGGTACGAGTATTGTGACATTTTATAATTTAATTTGTTAATTTTAGTAAATAAATTAAATGTACGCCCCTACTATGGCAGTATGTGGTAGGTATGGGACATTTTGTTTCATTAGGATTTTACTCACAATAGATTTAATTCTATTCACATTTTACGTATTGTCATTGTATTTCTTTTATTTTTCTTTCTTAGGACAGATTATGTTTGTAATTTGAATTATTTTTTGTTGAAAAAAAAAAATTCAATTAATGATAATAACTGTCTTATTGTCTGGTGATCTTTGCCGGCGTTTTAAGAAATACATTTACTGGCGGGGCAGGTTCTATACCTGCTACTAGACCAGAATAAAATAACAGCAGATGTGCTGTTTGTTCCATTGCACGCGTATGAAGAGGCCATCCCACTACGTTTTACCACCAAACAATCGTTTTCATTTCAGCGGTATATTTCACCGGTACCTATATCGTTGGTAAAGTTAGATATCAACCATATACTGTCGAAAATGTATCATTATAACAAGCCATTTTCATTCTGCTACCTGCTCTCTAAGGTGCTAAAACAGAATTCTCTTTTGTGTATTTTCTCTTGACATATAGTTTTTATTTATTAATATTAATTGTATGTTAATCACTGCCACAAAGTAAAAGAGGACTGGCTGCTTACATCTTTCCTGTAGAAAGATGTTTTATAAAAACTATTGTTTTCATATATTTTATTAAATGTATTTGAGCAGTTACATAAAAATAAGCTGATTTTCTAATAAAAACGATTGTAAACATAAGTCTTTATTCGTGTGTTTCATATCGTGTGTTCTTTTGCAACAAGATGTAATTTTGTAAAAGCATTTTTATTAGTGCACTTTCGAAATGACTTTTCATGGAGAAACTAGAACTGTTTCATTGGGTTCCAACAAGGAGACAATTTTAAAAGGAAAATGTAACACTGTAGGTATAAACATTGTTTTTTTTTAATTCTTAGGTACTTCGCATTTTGGAAAGAGAAAATAATAGGTTGGGGAAAAGTTTCTTCGCATTTTATATGAAAACTAAAGACTTTTTTCCAAAGTTAATTTACATTTAACTACAGTATATATGTGCCATTTTGTTCGATGATTTTTTGCCATCTTGTAGGTAGTGACAATCGAACATAACAATCGAACCACCTGCTCTTTAGCAGAAGACCAATAACTTTTGTCCAAAAGAAGATTCTTATGGGCTGATGATGAATCCAAAAACAGTCAAAACCGAAATTTAAATGAAGTCATTTATTACGATTTATTAGTGATAAATAAAGGTCAGTCTGTAAGGGTTAAGGTTAATTTAGTCTGCAGAATATACGAGCTTTAATATTGTAAGCACCTGTAATTTGTTTCACTAATGGCCGTCGAGGGATAATACTTGAATATCGAATACAATTGCGAGATTATAAAACGGGGCCAATGTTTCAACTGTATTAATCCGCTTAACCGTTCGTATTCTTGTTTTACCGGAAATATTATGACTATTATTATGTGGCCATTATAATTTGTGGTGGTTGAGATATATTTAAAATTTGGTGTCTAGTTTTATAAGAAAACGTTTCTTAAATTTAAAACTAAAAGAAATTTGCAAATTCCAAGCCGGAAGCTTAACACAGTAAACCTCGAATTGGAATATAATGGCCGCCTTGTTGAAAAAACATAACATACCTGCAACACAGACCTTTTTTAGATTTGAAAAAAAAAAAGTAATTTAACTAAGTTATTCTACTACCGGTTCGGACAGCTGTTCCTATGGGGAACAATCCGCTAACAAAGTATTGCCATGTATTGCTCCTTTTAAATAAATATTTCCAATAAATTAAAAATAAAATAAGCACAAAAAATTTCTGCAAATTGTTTAATTTTTTTAATTAAAATCAATTGCCTACGCTTGCCTTTTTAATTCATAGAATAGGCTATGATTATGTCTAAAGTCCTCTAGAACATATAAAACATAAATAAATATTTCAAGCCATAAATATAGAACATAAACATTGAAGCATAAAAGCCAAATTTGACATAAAGTACACAAATAATAACGGTTTGTTTAATTACTAGAGGTATAAGTTTTATATTTACTAATTTGTATTTATATTTCGGTAGAATAAAAATTATGGTAGAAATAGGAATAAAATTGTTAACTGATATAATTATGTAATAACTGAAAGACAGGAAAATCATATCATGTCATTGCCTTGTATCCCAGCCCTCTTCCTTTTATTACGATTGAAATGTTCTTATAAATTGAGCAATGAGAGACTTAGGTACTTGATCGAAAATAGAACTCGAGATAATTTAGCCGAAAAGGTTGGAACAATATGTAGTCGTTTACATTTTCTATTTTGTGTTGTATGAGGTCAAAATCAAAAGAAGAAAATGTAGTGCTCCAAGAATTTATACAAGAAAAAGAATGCGTTTTGCGTATTCGTTTTGCCTTCCATATTTATCAAGAACATTTTATGAAAATTAAAATTTAATAATTAATAATAATATTGGAGTTCATCGCTAGATGAACTTACTTCCCTGGGAAGAATTTTGATTTTTATGTTTTATTTTATGTGTTTATAGCTTTTTCAAGAAGAAAAGACTAGAAACAGAAAAATGATAAATTTTTGGAAATCTCTGTACAAAATCGCATTCACCTAAATTCTACGATGATTAGTGGCAGTATGCGAGATCAACAATTATCATATCGTACGATATGTCTGTGTAAATATAATTCAATGTAAGATAATATTTTCAAGATTAACTTGTTGCTTCTTTTTATCTCTTCATTATTTATTTAAATTCAGCCAGATTTTTTTTTGAAATTATCGTTTGGTCTCTATCTCGAAATTACCATAATTAAAAATGCCATCAAAGTCATACTCTTCTTATGTTATATCATCTTGTGTTGTTCTTGAGCGCTGACAAGCGTTTAAAACGTTTGTTTTGGTTTTAATTCGTTTATTTTAAGTGCGCTGCTGATTTTATTAGGGTTAAGGATAAGGATAAATAAATAGGGAATCCTAACTAATACTATAAATGCGAAAGGAGTTTGTTTGTTTTATTGTTTACGGCTTCACGCCTTTGCCACTACTTAACCGACCATCGTGAAATTTTGCATACACTTTATTAGGGAATACTTTTAAATACTTTCTGTAGAAACGGAATATTTTCTGCAGAAAGTGACATAGGTATCTTTCATCCAGAAAAAGTACTGTTCCTGAGGGATCATCTAAAAATATAAAAAATTCAACACGTGACAGAAAAATTATCAATTGTCAGTGATCTTATCACTTTCCCCGTATTAATAACTAAGGGCGACATTACACATGCCGTTAACGGCATGAGCAAGTATACTGTGCATTTATTTGCAAGTAAATTTGCATGCACTTTGCTTTCACGTACACCTGTAAGTAACTAACGAGAATTATAAACCAGCCAGTACCCAACGCAAACGATGACATCCTGCACACAACATATTAAAGTTAATAATAAAGTAATAAGTTAACAATAATAAAGTCGATTATGGAAAAAAATCGAAATGAATTAAATCGTGCCATAATATTACTTAACAATAGGAAAAAGACAGATTAAAGAATGAATTATTAGTAGAAGGAAACATCATGAACTCTTATTATTTGTAGTTGTTTGATTGCAACAATACAATAAGTCAAAAAAGAGGACGAATCTAGGAGAAAATACTTAGGCATAAGAAAATACTTATTACTTACTGTAATAGCACGTGTGCTTATTTTGTGACGGTATTCTGCGAAGAGATGGTTAGCCAGTTCTTGACCGCGAAACGCCGTGTGCTTTGCCACTATATTCACAGTGAACGCTTCTTATTAATATAAATAAATACCAGAAACGGATTGAAACTCACTATAATATTCTTCAACCTAAGTTGCAGTGCAGGTTTTATTTTACACATGAAACCTTAAGAATAAAATAAATTAATTTCTTTGTTTACCTTTTTGTGTATATATGTATATTACTTACAACATTCCTTCTTACAACACTCATATTAAAAAATATGAGTGTTCAATTCTGTTCTGTTCCGACAATTCTGTTTCACATCAAATATGTAAAAGTAGTTACCTAATTGAGAGGGAAATAAATTACTCAACGAAAGTTAGATCCATTAACGTTATTAACAAGTTTGTGTTAAAAAATATTACAAAAAGATTTTCCATAACCTTTCATTTTTGTTGCCGCTAACTGCTGAAGTTTCGGCCGTTACACTCAATAAATACGCTTTCGTATCGTTACTTTACTTAAAGTTACTCCATCACTGTTCACAGTAGGAATAACGTTAATATTATCCTACATATAAAAATTGTAACATCATATAAAAAGTTCAACGCTTATGTTCGAGGGCCGATCAAAAAATATCTGAAATATTTGAATTTAGTACGTTATATTATTATATACATGTTTAATAATTAAATTTTTGGGATAGTTTGGATGCGTAATTGTTTTTTTGATACACAAATTATTCAGATATGTTTCATAGCGGCGATTTTTAAAAATTTGGTGTGGGTGTTGATGAACACATAAGGAAGATGTTTCCTTATGTTAAGGACGCCGGACAGGTTGACTGTTACCTGATGGTAAGTGGCTACCGTCGCCTATAACACACACAACTCCACAGATGCTACAATTACATACTCGTAGTAGCATTAATGATGATAACTGCAAAACGTAATGTGCCCTGCCACTACTTGGAACCAGGTCAACTATAAAAAAGTGTGTGTGTCCGAAGAACGACTGTTGTCTTTAAATATGCAATAGGAAAAGAGAGTAAATAAACGCGATATTATTATAGTACAATAGAATTAGGTGAAGCGGCGACATCTATCGGATTTGGGTAGAACTGTTAAGAAGAACATAATGCTCTTTCGCTTGTATTAATTTTACTCCTCATAAAATTTCTATATCGGGGGGCCTTATATGAAAATTGATTCTTAAGGAGTAAACTTCAAAGTTGACCCTGAGGGATATTGAACCCGGCATCCGTGAGACAGAGCGTTAAAGCAAGCATCTTAACCACTCGACCAAGGGTAGATGATTTTTTGACAAAAAAATCCGACGTCATTGATTTCTTAGCCATCTTATTCGCCAGGCTTGACTCCATTTGAGATTTTTCAGTTCCCAATGATGAAGAAACAATTATGGAAAGATATTTCTCGATCATAGTCGTAATAAAGGACAAATCTCTAAAAGAGTTAAAGTTCATTACAGAAATGATTCTAACATTAAAGAAGACATTAATAGAAGTGTGCTCGATCCGACGGTGATTAAAAGAAAAATCCGTACTATTCATACTAATATTATAAATACAAAAGTAATTCTGTCTGTCTGTCTGTTACCTTTTCACACCTAAACCGCTGAATCGATCATCATGAAATTTTGTATACGCGTTGTTAGGGATGCAGGGAAAGACATAGGGCACCTTTCACGCAGAAAAAAAATACTGTTCCCGAGGGACCATCTAACGCCTGGCAAAGCTATAACTACAGTAAAGATGTTGGGCATTACATTGCTCATATATTTAGTAAGGCGTTGATTTTTATTTATCAACGCGGGCGAAGCCGCGAGCATCAGCTAGTATAAAATATTGAGGAATTTAAATTTTTTTAAATACCTGTAGTAAGTCTGTATAATAGTTATATTTATTGAAATTTTGTCATTTTTTTATATTATTAAAGGTGGCAGACAGGCTGACGGTCCACTTGATGGTGGGTAGCTACCGTCGCCTATGGACACAAGCCACACCAGGGGGGTACGTGTGCGCTGCCGACCTTGCAGGAATTTGTTTACTGCTCGCTTGAAGAAGCCCATATTGTAGCTAGATGGAAACACCTTAGAAGGGAGACTGTAAATAAATATTAAGTTATATAAAAATGATTAAAGATATGATTTATCAAAATAAATATTAAGTTATGTAAAAAAGAATAAATATTAAATATATAAAAAAGAATGCCAAGAATTTGGACGTAACTGAAATAATGGATAAAATGAAATTAGGATAGAACCAGGTGAATTTCCTTTATATTATTAATAGCGGAAAATAGAATTTAACGTAAGGAATTTAGTAACCCGAGCGCGGATATTTTCCAGGTATGCCCGAAATTTGATACAATTTAGTAAATGGGGAATTTTGTCAAAGAAACAGACTCTTTGGCATAACTCAGATAACAGGAAAGTCATTTTTATGAAACAGGATCTAATCGTCCTTAACATAGTAAAAGTCAACGATGGTCTTCTACGTCTTTGTTTTGTCTATATTTATTTCGGAAGACTTAAAATAATGCACATTTATTTCGATAATGCCTCATGAAGTTAAGTGAAGCATTTCTGTCTTACCTATCACGGTTTTGTCCCTAACATAGATTATAACGGATAAGTTTAACATTCTTCTATAAGGCTGAAGATCTACTATACTTGACGACAAACAGTTGCTGCTGTAATTTTTCTTCTGTCATGTCGAGTTGAAGAACGAGGAATGGGTTTTAACTTTCATTTCTTGCGAACTGAACCGACTGCTTAGATTATTCATCACGGAATAAAATATGCCCTGCGAAAACTAAAAGTTATATTATGAAGTTAATATAAATATATTTCAAATGTAGCTCCATTTTTTTTTCTGTTTCAGTTTCGAAATCTGGATGGAAAGTGTATATGTCGTACCAAGTTTCATTAAAATCAGTTTAACAAACAAAGCTTGGTTGAGTAATAATTGAGTTATAATAACTATTAGTCGTAAAGCTCAACACGAGTTGCTCTACTTTTGTATATTACTTGAAAGAAATATTAGATTTTAATCATATATTATACAGGCTTTGCTAGAAAATAATATTCCTCTCTATGTTACAACGAGAAGTAAGGCTATATATGAGTAAAAACTCAGGGCTTTTTATTAAATTTTAAAATGTTGATCTAAATCTTGGGGTACTAAGGAGGAAAAGCAATAAATCTCGAAAGTATATTCTCTGTAATTAAAGTTGGTACCTACGTCACAAGGCAATAAATTAACTTTCTCTTGGACGGAGAAACAACAAAATGCAATAAAGGCTTGCAAAATTTTGTGTCTTTTAAAATAAATTATCTTTTACTCAAAAATTAATAACATCATAAATTTATTCGTATATTTTCTATCGTATCCAATTTTCCTGCGAACTGAAAGCTATAGAATAAATATATATACTCATTATATTAATAAAAGATGTTTTGTATTTAAACTGGCATATAGAAACATCTTCTATAGCAATAGAGGACAAGGTAGCAAAAGGTGGTATTTCTTTGAACTGTTTTGTAACGAATCCCAATGACGATATGAGGGCATCGTGGCACCACTATATTATAGTATGTAATTTTACCATATGGCAACAATGGTAACATAACATAACATAACATAACGTAACATAACGTAACGCACCGCAACACAACGCAACACATAATAAAACATAACATAACATATTATGGTAACATGTCATCCTTGGGATGTAACAAGCAGCCTTATGAATTTTATTGCGTGGCCACATCTCGGTGGCCAACTACCGCAGCTGTATGTAGTTAGATCCGATGGACGTAATTGAATTACAAATCGTCGAGTGCACGCAGTCGGTTCCGTTGTGAATGGTTGTGGTTTCTGCGCGCCAGTGTTGGCGGCTTCGATCCGACGTACACCGGATAGCGCCCCATATCTCGACACAACTTTTGATTATCCCGCGCTTTATTTGTGCCAATTTGTACCCGCAAATTGTGAACGTGCACAGTGTGAACTTCCGTTCGCATATAAAATTAAGCAAATTCATAAAAAAAATAATTCAATTACAGAAGTAATTCCTATTGTTTATTACATAAATGCAGTAGCTATAAGAGGGACTTCATAATAGGAGCGTGTGGATATGAAACTACAAGTCACACATCAAAATTAAGTCCAATGGGATGTTCACGTAGTTTTTTTTTTTAAATAATATTTTGTCAAAAGTTAACCGTTTTTGAGATATTTTAAAATTTTAAGTTTTTTTTCAGAAAAACGTGACTTTAAATCAGGTTGTTTTTTCTTTTCTTAGCAATCCAGCCCAGTGTTTTTGTTGTTTTTTTAAATATGTTTAGTTTTAACTATTTTGTTAATAAAACTAGAAATTTCTGCAACAAAATAACAAAATGATTCAAAAATTTCTGAAACTTATAATTTTAGAGCTATCGCTCTTTAAAAAATATATATGAAACTGTATGTGCAAATAATAATAAAAACGTCTTCATTTTTCTAGCTATCAAAAATGGTATAAATGTCTGTGAAAATGTTTACGGTTCTTTAAGAGACCATGACAAAGGTATTCAAGTAGTGGTATTTTAAAGAAAAAAATTATGATTTTTCGATCTGAATAAACGTCTAATTGAGTAGAGGTGCTGGTTTAGTGTGCTTTCGTTATTTGTGCGTAGTACATGCGTTTTTGTGCAAATAAAATCAGTGAAATCGCCAATTTGCTTGTATTTTGGACTGTTATTGTCTTATTACATGTGACCCGGCAGTAACTTGGACTTTGATCTCTGCTTGAATGACAACATTTTTTGTTCATTATTCAATAATGGTTTTTTAGACTATTAAACATAGTTGTAGCTAACAGTGCGATTTCATAAGCATACTATAAGCTCATAATTAACTGAAGCATATTAGCTAGCCGAAACACAATCAGCCCTTTTCTATATCTCCTTTACGTCCTTAGGGATGCGTTTATAAAATATTCATGAGTTCGTGTTTCGATTACCGACCAGTACAAACTGATCTGAACTAGTTAATTAGTTCTCGTCATAATTGATAGAGCCATTCGTGGGATCTGCCGCTCTGAGGTTCCGCATGCTGAATGTTGGAAATACGAGTATTTGCTTAATGACAGCTTTAACGAGCACCGCCTGACCGAAAATCAATCAACTAGAATTTCAAACAAAATGGTTTCGAATTTTCGATTGTAATGGATTTTGGTGAAAGTCAAATAGGTAAGGCAGAATCGTTGCACTTTAGTAAATCAATAAGTAGATAAGGTAAATGTGCAACATGAAAACTGTTCACTAATTTTCGTTATGTATATTTCTATAAAAATTACTTCCATACAAAACTACTGAGGCCAAACCTAAAAGAATATACTAAACACATTAATTTATGTAATCCAGCAATTATCAATGACTGTATCTTATCGACTATCTTATCTTATTCGATAAAGTAATCACTTACTTTATCGGACACTAGCGACCCGCCCCCGGCTTCGCACTGATTCGTCGTTTTGAACAAATTTTATACACAAACCTTCCTCGTTTATCGTTCTTTCTATCAGAGAAATTATCAAAATCCATTGGGTGATTTAGAAGTAGAAGAAGTAGATAGAGGCGGACAGCTACTTTATTTTATGATATGTATACTGTATAGTATACCTCCTACAGGGTGACCCGGAAATTGCTCGTATTCCTCTCGGGGAACGAAACTATGATTATTATATTGGAGTAATTTAGGTAACCCTAGTCATATACGGGTCGAAAATTAACAATTTTCGAAAAAATCGAGTTTGAAAAAATTTCAGAGCTTATCCGGATTGATTGGTATTGAAAGAGTGTAAAAAAATTACTAGTAACATAAAAATTACTAGATATTAACTGGAAATTTTGTACCAATTAATAGCTAACTAAATAAACTTAAGATATATTCCATATTTGTATTATTTTTTAATCTTTACAATTTTTATTATTATCTTAACATAAATGTGATTATCATCGAATAATGTATGTATGAAACTTGTAGTAAAAACATTTATATAATTTCCTTGTGTTCTTAGCTGTCTAACAAAGTAAAATAATAAAGCAAAACTGCAACAATTGCCAAGTCCAGAAACGATAATGTACAAAAGAGCGGAGCGTTTCAGAGAAATGTTAGGTAACTACATTTTAGACACATTTTCATACCATCTACAAAATGTATGAAATTTGTTTAAAAAGCATACAAAACTAACAGCTACGGGCACTTTTAAACACCTTCATTTATGGTGCCCTTGTCGTGACAATTATTATATTATTAACAATTAAATGTTTTTTTTTAAATGGCAATTCGGGTCATCTTGAAAATGGCCATTGTCTGCCAATGTCATGTCAATGTCGGGTTAAGGATGATTTATATTACACCGGGCCGGGCGCTCACCGGGTTTTTCTCAACGTGCCCCGGCCGGGTTTGCTATTTGTCACCGTGCCGCCGACGGGCCGCCACCGGGCGTTGCCCGTGCCTTGTCATTTCCAAGTACTATTATACTATTTTGTATTAATATTACTATACTAGCTATGCCCGCGACTTCGTATGCGTGGTATTCGGAAAAACGTGAACTTTTTTGTTTTTAAACAGATTTTTTTTTGTTTTTCAACGAAAATGTGAATTTCGAAATTTCGTCGTGAACGAAAAATTCGTCTCCCTGAGACCTCTTAAATGAGTACCAACACGGGGGGTCTGCGACGCACCGCTCCCGAGATAATTTTGAAAAAGTCCAAAAATGCGAATTTCGAAATTTCGTCTTCACCGAAAAATTCCTCTCCCCGAGACCTCTTAAATGAGTACCAACACGGAGGGTCTGCGACGCACCGCTCCCGAGATATTTTTGAAATTCTTTTTTTTGAAAAAATATTTAAGCAGAAATATATTATACCTACCAGAAATATATTAACATATATTATTTAAAAAATATTATACTTCGAGGCAGTCAGCCTCGGGTTAATTAATTAATTAATTAATTTATAATTTTAACAATTTAAAAAAGAAACTAAATATACATTAAATGATACCACCAAAAAAACTAATAGGTACTATACCCCGAGCGGGCCTCGCGAAGCTGTCTCCGAGCGCACTGTGAAAACAAACATTTTATGAAATTTCGAGATTGGAGCGCTCCGGCCGTGCCCCGGCCGTGCTCCGGCCGGGGCACGGACACGGCCCGGTGTAATATGAATTGATCCATACAAAAGCATACTAACAATATCTTCACCGGGCTCCGGCCGGGGCACGGACGGGGCACGGCCCGGTGTAATATAAATCATCCTTTATCGTCTGCTGCGCTCCGCCACGAGCTCCGTTGAACGGAGCCCCTTCGGAGCCCACGTCGTGTAGGCCTTCTTTGTCCCCTAAACCAATCCGGCGGGACGAGCAAAGGCCGATGCGGGTAACAAGCACCGACCCCTGCGTCCCGCCGGATTGCCAAGGATAAGCCCCCCTACCACGACAAGGTCATGGCCCACCTAGGGGGGGGCAATCAAATGTTAAAAATCACAAATCAAACAACTACGCGCTTGTTGACACTGTCATTATAGACCTTGACGTCACATTGGATCTGACCGTTTCAAGTAATTTGAATTTCCCACTATTTTTTAATTATTTTCATAACGAAAAAGAAATAATATCAGAAAATATTTACATAGACAACTTAAAAATTCACGCAATAGTTCTGCGCTTACGTGGCGACAAATTGAGGCTAATATGCAGTTTAGTAAAATATTTTACGCCCTCCACGGTTGTATTGGGAAAATTTATGGACACTAAAGTTTTCATACGCTTTTATGGTTTAGGAAGATTACGCCAGCAGTGACGGCCGCCCGATGTTTATAAGAACCCTCGCCTTTCTTTAGGACGCGCGAAATTGCGTCTCTTTTCTAAACAAAGTCTTTGTGCTTGTAAAACGATCCATAAATATACCGTTTACCATGAAAAGGGCATATAAAGGATGTATTAAATAATTTACATGTACCTAATACATTGTTTGTATACCTACTTTCCAATTAATATGGATTGCAGGTAGTTACAAAAAGTTGAAACTTCACTTCGAGACTGAATAAAGTTGTAAAGCGCGGTGGCGGGTGGTTTCGACTCTCTCGCTTTCCGCTCAATAAACGCTTGCAACTCAAGTTTCGGCACAGCCGCACTGCTCGGACAATAATAACTTTCAAACATTATGGCAGTGGTAATTCCACGTATAGCTTCCTACTCATTTGCGCTTAAATTCCAGCGTGCTGGCCACACGTGCTTCTGATTATTCGTTGAATCGTTTGCGACAAATCTGGGATAGACATGAATTTATTAATTTTAATAAATTTGTGTACCCCAAATTTGTTATATAAAACTCATACAAAATAATTATGATAAAATATTTAAAAAAAATTGCATTAGCAAAACGTAGATACTCTGACATCAGCAATCTTAGGCCGTCTTTCCACCTGCAAGAAAACTTCCGCGAGAAATGTCCGACAGTCTGTCCGACAGCAGCTTGCAAGTGCAAGTGTAAGTGTGAGAGCTGTCGCGACAGCTCTTGCTACGTAGTTTTCTTGCAGGTGGAAAGGTGGCCTTATACTACGCACCCCTACTGGCGGTTAGAATCATTCCTTTAAGGCTAGATTCGAAGTCGACCTATTTATTTCAGTGGCAAATAATTTAAAAAAAATATTTTGGAAAAAAATATATTTTATTTTTATTATTTAATAATTTATTATTCGGGTTACTCAGACCCAACCCGAAATCTACAAAACCTATTGTTAGTATACATACATAACATAAACATACAGACATTATACTGATATATTAGCTTTTTTATCATTTAAGAGTTACTTCTCTCCACATGCATCATCAAGCAATGATTCATGTAAATTGTGTAAAGAGAGTCAAGCCTACTTCTGCTATAATAGCCATGATGTGATTGGGGCTGGCTCTCACTCTGCAGAGCAGAGACGTGCACCGCTTGCATATGATGGTAAAAAAAAGCAGTTTACCTTGCCTCCGCGAACATTCTCGATCCACTGCAGAATCGAGGCAGCCCCAACAATAGTTATAACAATGTGTTTAATAATGATTTTACGGTCCTAAACCAAAACACAGTATTTATAATTTCACCCTATAGTAAAATATTCCTAAAACAGAAAATGTTGATTGTTTTTCGAGTCGAAATTAAAATATATCACACTTTTACGCACGAAAAAATTTCAAAAAATAAGTAATTATGTTTAAAAGAATATTTTATGGCTACTTTTTTCTCAAAACGGTTTTTATTTTATTTTTTCTCATGAGATATTGTTTAAAAAAACACCAAGCGCGCTCTTCTTTCTCTTTACTTCAGTAGGCCGCTAGGCGCCTTTAAAGCAGGACTTGTGTCATTTTCAGCGTTGTGTCAGCGTTCCCAATTTTAATTCATTGAAAACATCTGTTGTTTACAATATAATATTGTTATTACGTATTCGTAAGCAGTTACGTAATAATAATTACGTAATATTGTTGTAGGTGTGTTGTAGGTTCTATCAATAACTGTATATATTAGTTTTAACGACTCCAGTGCGCGCGGGGTAAGGAACCGCGAAATGCCCGGCCTAGACAACCGTGAAATAACAATAATACTTTTGATGTGTGAGCTAAGTACGTAAGTGCCCTAATCCCACTGCAAAATTAATTTTACCACATATCCTGAGAGGGTCTATAACCTTTTGCTTGTGTTCATAGGCGATTGTAATAATTTACTATCAAATAGTAGGGTTGTGTTCATTAGCGACTGTTGTGACCTGTTATCAAGTAAATATCGTCTGGCTGCATACACATTAGCATAGAAAGTTTAAAAAGCATACAAAACTAAAATGTAAAAAATTTCAGCATAACGAAAACTTCAGCATTTATTCATAATATAATAATGATTTGAGTATAAGCTTAACAGCAAGCAATACGCTTGGCTAAGTATTCCATAAGACATGACCACGCATCTGATTTATGCGTGTTCATTATTCTTACTTAAAGCCACGACGTAAACACACGGTTCACTTGTGTTGTGACAAAAGACAGAAAATAAAAGAGTCTCGAAACCTTTTCAGGGAAGCAGAAGCATTTTTATCTCAAAAAGCGAAATATTTGTTTTGAGTTCGTCAGTTACCAGAGGGAATGTGGAAGTCTTGGCAACACAAATAGTAATAAGCCCGAGAAGTCGCTCAAACTCCAGCCGGAGCTTTCGGAGACTTGGCAAATATTACGACAAAGCGACACAAACTTAGATATTGTTTGTTGGACATTCGTCTACGGTGGATTTTGCCGGTTGTTAGGTACTCGGCGCCTTATTACTTAAACTGGCTGTGGTTTATGTATTTCAAATTGAACGAGACAACCTATCCGCTAAACTTTCTTATTACTTTACGGTGTGTTTAGGCAGCCGAGTAATGGTAAGAGCACAAACTGTTGGCTCGTACCTTTTACAATTTATTTGCTTTGCTTTCATTCCCTTGTTAACGCTTGCAGCCACGGTGAGCAGATGTTGCAAACCTAGTGCAGACAGTTACCGTAATATAGCCGTAATATATAGTGTTTGTATTTGGCTGATATCTGTAAATGTACCTCCTTCAGGAATAAAAGTTGCTTTGTTTCTTTCTAACACTTAGTAAATATTTACAGATGATAAATTTGCACTGCGTAAATAGTTGGCGTCTCTTTGTTAGTAAATAAACTTATTTAATCTGTTTAATACTTTTTTTTATTTTCCCCTTTAGTACCTACCAAACAGTGTTGCAGAGAGACTAATACTTCGTTGGCAATAAAGGTGAGGTTGAAATCAAGATAAGGCTTTTACATTTCGTGTGTTTAGAAGTAGATAGTTACACGCTTTGATAATTACGAAAAACACTATGAGGAAATCTGCATTTTTAAGATTATTAGAACTTGATATTATAAGGGTAGTTCTTCAGAGACAAAATTTTCGATTTCTATGGGTATATTTCTGTAACCAACTAACAAAACGGCATTTTAATTTTTTTTTTGTACAGTTTAGCTTTATCCCTAACTGGCACAAATGATATTTTTGAAATAATTGCTGTCTAGGTACAAAATAAAAATATTTGAAGTTTGTTCTTCTGATTCATATGGTGCGTCCGTTTGCCATTTTCCGGAACAAAATGGTCCATGTCACATTTTCCCTTTGATATATCAATATTAATTACAATTTAATCGAAAGGAAATGAATTGTCCTCTTACAAAAAAAATGTATATTAGTTATAACTACATTCGTGTGTTCATAAATAAGTAAATAAGAAGTGTCCGGCGTATAATACTGATTCATGTGGCGGAAGCTGCGCTTGACCGTACTTAGTCGGGTAATAATAATGAGAGTCTGGCTTTCCATGCGGGGGAAGTTAGTCATGCAACGGACAAGCTAGAAGGTGAACGTGCGGCTGGTTAGCTTAGATCCCGGTGTTACGAAGGTAAATGTCTGATTCATCTGTGCTTGGTTCAGGTAGCATACTGATTACAATGCCTACTATATAAAATTTATTTTATTGTTTTAAAACTTTAATCTGAGCTTCGTGTGATGCTTTTGGGTTACAGATTCGTGTAGAAAAATGACAATACTGAAGTCTGTATGTATGATGAGTTATGCATGATTTTAGGCAAAAATCTGATTCATCTGTGCCTGATTTATATGGTCAGAACCCCATATGAATCATAAAATAAATTTGTTTTCACCTCTCCAGCACGAAAGGAGCGCTTTTGTCTCCTTGTCCAATTTTTTACCGTGTACAAGTCAGTAGTTCAAAGTCTTATTTATTACATTTACTTAGCTATAACCTTTTGAATAATTCAAAAATCACAGGAGTATAAATTTATTCGATAAATGACACATTTTATCTCACACATTAATTTTCCTTAATAAAAAGATTCAGATACAGTCCAACATGACATTGACCTTCCCAATGACGACAGCTTTTGGATGGAGACTTCGGCAATCGATCAAAACTTATAACTCCAAAATTCATCAGAGATATCCTATCGACCCTACATCAGAAAAGCGTGGATGATCGCTTAGATTCTGACGATGAGGAAATTGTTATCTATAAAAAGCCTTAATATGATAAACGAACAAAAGAGTTTTACGCTATTGGTGAAGATATGATTATTCCATCTTCCTCCAAAAATTCAAGATCTCACAAAATAGAAAAAGGCTTTAAGGATGATATTGAAAGTATCTCCGTCCCTTGCAAAAAGCCAAGGAAACATTTCTTTTAGTACCTTCTTAACTTTGACTTCATAACTTATTAGTTAACCATACCTACTAATAAATATGTATCTTTGAAAGTTAAGACAGTGATGTCAAAAATGCCATTAATTTAAAGTTGATCTCATTGTTGTTACTTTATTGTTAGTAATAAATACAGTAATGTGATTATTTATTCTAATTAATAATTAAGACTGCTTAACTAAGACTGATGTCAAAAGTGTCATTATTAGAATAAGTTTGTACTTCTGAATTATGAAAAGTTATAGCAAAGTCAATTAAGTATAATAATTTAGATTATTGTTGTTGTTAAAACATAATTATTTTCTTAATAGAGCCCATCTACATAAAGTTTTTAATTTTTATTTCTGTTTCTGATTCATCTGTAACAAATTCTGATTCATATGGGCATAAAATATTTGAACCTCGATATCTTGAAAACTACTTTATAAAAACGAGTCCCTCATTCAAATATATCCCTTTGGTATACCTATTTTCATATGAACTTGTGTTACAGAGCTAAAAGTGAAATTAAATTTTGGCCATATGAATCAGTCGAAGAATGAAATTTCGAAGAAATACCCATAAACGGTGGAACAATGTACGGTGTAAACTTAACACCACAGGTGGTGATATATAATGATGGTTAGATGTTTAAAACACGTCCTAAGAGTGTTCCGGAAAGAAATGGCCAACAGATTATTGGGCATCCCAATTTTCTGTCAATGCTCATAAGCTTCGGATTGTAACACAATGTATGCTACTATTTCCTTTTGTCTCCAGTCAACTCCTGCATAATTTATCCTTGTTCCGCACGCGCCATCGAAGTACTTCGATATATTGAATATAGAAGTACTTCGATATATTGAATACATCTAAGTACACTATCGGGATAAAAATATTCCAATAACTTATACGAGACCTGATGTTAACTGCATGCCAACATTCATGCAAATCCGTTCAACGGTTTACGCGTGATGAAGTAACAAATGTTTTTTACATAAATATAAACAAAGTTTACACCTTAAATTCTGAGATGAATATTTTAGATTAATAAAAATATTGTGATTGAAAAAAGTAACTTAATTATGTAAAATATTATTTGTTAATTTTAAGAAATGGATAAAATTTGTAAGCCCGCTGAGCCCGCAACTTCGTATACGTGGTATACGGTATAGCGCGTAATTTTTTGTTTGTACACCGATAGAAATGAAGCAAACACTAAATGTTATAAGAAGCTTGCTACATTAGTGAAAACCGCGTTGAAATTGGTTAAGCCATTTCAGAAATTAGCGTGCACAAACGGACAGACTGACAAACAGACAAAAATTCTAAAAATTATATTTTGACCTCGGTAACATAAGTACAACGTGTACAATTTTTTTTAATTAAAAAAAAAAAATCGATTATACGATTTATATTGCGCCTACTCATATATTGCGCAAATAGTTGTATTATTTTTATTTGTATATTTGTATTATTTTTATTTGTAGAAATAACGACCAGGAATAGAAAATTCACAGAGGCGCAGAAAGTTCTCAGAAAATTAGTGTCGCTTGTCAGCTCAGTGAGAAAGAAAACCTTCAACTTAAAATTCCATCAAAAATAAACTGCAAAAACATTAGCTTATATGCAAGTAAGCGTCGATTTATATACGCCGGGAAGCATTAGGATTCCGGGTGAGTAGATATCAGGAAATGATTGAATTCCCCCGTTAAAGCGGCGAGAGAGAGCTCATCAAAATCACGTTAGATATCAGGTGCACTGGCGATCGATGACATACGTACCGAACATGCACCGATCTAACTCTGAATTCACTCTTGCTTATTTATGAGTATTTACATGTAAAAAAAATACCCTTGGGAAAATACAGTACAATTTATCTAATTATATTACGAAAGTTTTTATTTTAAATAGGCATGTTATTTTTAACTATTATGTGTGCTTCTGTGGGCTTCTAATTGACTTTCTTTGTTTTATAAATTTGTGTTATTTTTAGCTAACTGTGTAACTGTTTTTATAAATATCTGTTATCTTCAGCTAATTGTGTAAGTAACTATTCTTATGAATTTGTGTCATCGTCAGCTAACTGTGTACCTAAGTAACTGTTTTTTATGTTATTCAGAAGAAAACATGTGAAGTATTGTAAACAAGTTGTGGTTCGTTTTGTTGAGTGTATATTTTCGGAGGACAGACTTGCGTCCGGGAATAATATAGATACCTAATATTAAATTTTAATTTATATATGTCATACAGATAAACGTAAAATGCTAAAGCCGCGTTTTCACTACGTGTTCTGAACAGTTCTGAGCGAGCAATCGTTCGTTCGTGCGTAAATGAAAACATTTGAGCGAGCGAACGTGTTTGTTCAATGATGATCGGCTGGACGCGGCGAACGATTGCTCGCTCACTCATTGGTTCAGTGTAAACGACGCATGTGGCGAGCGAGCTGTTGATCTGTGCATTCGCTCGGCGTTGTACGTGCTCGGTGGCTCTCCGATCTTTACTTGAACATTGTGAATAAAGATCCTCGCGATAGAATGGAATCAAGAAAAAACGTTGCAACTGATTGAAAATTATCGGATTCGCCAGCGAACTGTTCGGTACGATTTTTTGTTCTGAACAATTGTTTGTTTTCTCATCATCAAAAATCATCAAAAAAAATACAGCTAGAACGCTAAGCGAAAACAAAGTACCTACGCGTGTGAGCGATGTTGATGCGACGTGTTGAGGGCAAACATTAAGGACCAGCCGAAATATGCATGCCCTTGTCAATTTAAATTACACGACGGACGGAACCGCGCGACACAGCTAATAATAAAAATAAATTTGCGGTTTCGTTCGCGCTAATTAAAGTGTTCGAGTATTGTTCCACAGGAACGCATACCAAAATAAAAAGTATCTCATGCAGGATACGCTTGGTCTACGTGCTGAGTTTCTTCTAGTGCGTGTAGTTGAGTCGCAAAAATGCTGTAGATTCATTTGCACCATTGACCCGCACCAATAATGGTGCAAATGAAACTAATATGTATCGTTTCCATCATTAATAAAAATACAAGTGCTTTCCCCCTATTCCATATGTGCCTGAAATATTACTTACTTACTTAGCAGGTCCCAGGTAAAATGTAAAGTTTGTAAAATTTGACACCTGTACAAATACATTAGTTTTGGTAAGCAAATAGAAATATTCAATTCAACAGTCTGTACATTTCGCTTGTATTCTGTCCGATAAAGGGCCTAGAGTCTTGGTAATAGATTTAGGTGTTACTGGTACCACATGAAATGGTGAAATCGTTTGCGCCAGTCTGCAGTACCTACCTATCTCGAACCTATTCAGTCCGTCGTGTTACGTCGGGTAATATCGCACCTTAAATAATTGGACGATGCAAATGTTCTCTCGAGTAGGTACTTTCCCAGCCATTTTTATTACGACAGCTGAAGATTTAATATCCTTTGAATTTAATTTAAATTCACCTTCCACTAAGTAGCTCCATTCATAAGTTGAGACACTTTTATTAGGTGTAGGTATTATTTAAAAATTTAATATACCTTGACTTCTCGACTTTTATGGCTGCCTCACTTAATTTTAAAACATTAAAATGGAAACGCGCGAGTCAATTGGCTTTTCTTTTTAGTCCAATTTAAAGCAATTGGTTTTCATAAAAACTCATTAAGATTAAGATCATGGTCAATAAAAATTTTATGATGATTATTCTTCAATTAAAATGTTACACAAACAATTTACTGAGAATGGTACATAGATGGCGCTAAACAAATTAGAGCATCACTGTTATATAATTTATATATCGTTACATTTGAAAAAAAAGTATTTAAATTGTTTCACATAATTTATGAGAGTAATTCGTTCAAAATATGCAGTGACAGTGCAGTCAACAGGCAATTTGACGATCCACTTGATGGTAGGTGGCTACCGTCGCCTAATAACAAAAGCAACGATTTAGGTGCTGCAAGTGTGCTTCCTATCTTAGAAGGATAAAAAATAAGGGATAAGTAAGGAATAGGGAACAGCAATTAAAACACAAATTGCTGTTATTTCACAGTGGTTTTCTGTATCACCAGAAGCTGTCGCAAGATTGGAAATATGCGTCTAATTAAAAAAGTGTTAATTTTCTTATGAACATAACCTATTGCTTTAGAATTATATGTCTATGTAAATATTTTTTAATATTATTTCTTTTTCATTAAGAAATAGTGCAAAAAATAGTGGGAAATTCAAAATACTTGAAACGCATCGCTATTGGTCACATCGAATGTGACGTCAAAGTCTATAATGAAAGTGTCAACAAGCGCCTAGTGTGATTTTTTAACATTTGATTGTTATTGTGGACTGTGACGTCACGACAAGCGAACGTAAGGGGCGGGTGTTTAAAGTGCTCGTATAATTTAAATATTTTTTTATTACTAAATTTTAGTTTATGATTATATAACGATATAAGCTATCGTATAAAAATATTAAAAAAATTTTTTTTTAATATTTATATTACACTTGAATTTTTATTACACTTGCTTCTTGTATCGAAACATGAATCTGATGTGATTAAGAACAAATGATCAAGGACACGCGGAGTCCTCCCGATCCACAGTGAACGTGTTGGAGCCTATGCCTAAATAGCCTATGCCTTCTACTACTGACGAGAGGCCTGTGATCTGCAGTAGGACCATGTAGGACGTAGGTATCATATGTGGTATAGATAATGTGTATATGTATTTATATCTCTATTAATAGTAATTTTTAATAATTCAATTATCTCCTAGTTCAAATAGGTAAGTATAAGCACAATATTCCATCGGTACTTATGAATCTGTATTTCCCTAATGTTTAGGAGGTATTCCCAGCAATAGTTTGCGGTTCAATTCAGTGAACTGACCAAAAGCTAACCCAAGCGTTGAATCGAATTTCGCCTTAGACTTTGCCAAGCGTATTCAACTCTAATAGCCTGGCAAATGTATCAAATCAACATTATTAGAATAACTTTTGTTCGCGTCAATACTTGTTACAAGATCATATTATTAGACGTTATAAATGGATTTAATGATCTAATAAATGTTAGCTAAGAAGGAATTTTGTGTGTAATCCGCTAACATAGGATTTTTCCTGCATATGTATATATTTTTGAATTCATCGAAATAAATCTCTCCGGTGGAATATCTTAAAACTTAATGTTTATAAAATGAATTTAAAATGACAAGATGCCAAATTTAATTATTCGAAATTTTAATTATTAGACTCATATCCTCATCATTACTAAACAATGCCACATGTAAAGAGTATGTATTTCTCAGTTGCTCAAATAATATTATGACAAATTGGAATATGCTTGTTGACCATGACTTTCGTCTTGTCTAAATTCATTCAGTCCTACGCGGCGAGAGGTGACGTTGAGGCTATCCAATATCCGTTCTTCCAGCGAAGCATCCCTTCATTCATCTTCCTGTGTTCTTCCAGCGACTGTGCCAGAATGACTACCTATATCATGAGATGTTCGCCGTTGACATTAATTCCTTGCTTTTTCCAGTCCAGCGTCTTGAATACGCGTTGAATCCAAGGCGTTGGCAAACAGTTTCGGGTATTTCACAGCCATCTTGTCGAATTTCGCTTCGCAGTTGGATCGGTTTCGTCTGTTGGCCCTGTACTTGCACGGCCATCGTCGCGAGTTGTTGCAAGAATACCAGAACGGACCAGGTTTCGACCGAGTTGAAGGCTTTCTAGTAGTCCGCAAAGGCTACGTATAGATTCTGATTATACTCGTTATTTTTCTGTGTAATCCGACTAAGCGTGTGTATGTGGTCTATGGTGCTGAAGCCCGAACGAAACGCAGCCTGCTCCGGAGGCTGAGGCTTATAACATGATTGAGTGAGATCGGTCTGTAGTTCTTGAGGAGAGTTTTGTCTCCTTTTTTAAAGAACAGAACGACCATACTCTCACTTCATGACTCCGATGTGATTCCGCTGTGTATAACGGAGTTGAAGAGTTTCTGAAGTTCCTTCAGGACCACAGCCTCACCAGCCTTTAGAAGCTGTGTCGTGATTCCATCGTTTTACCACTGTTCCTTCTTAGTTTGGGCTCTGGTAAAACTGAACTCTCTAAGCACACATAACGCTTCTATTTCACTACCACGTTCGTGAGTAGTTACTGCGCCAAACTGGTTTGCACAATCATCACTTATTGAAGAATAAAATTTTATAATTTGAAAATACGCGCGTAAATCCTAACTCGAATTTAAAACAATTACGCGCTCTTCCTTCTTCATGTTGCGTTGACTGACTATGATTCGAAGATTTGGAAATAATTGAGCTCTGTTCTCAACCTCTAATTGAATTAGAGATTGGCATACACTACCCCTCTGACTATTTGTACCTAGGTCATGGATGTCTATTTGTATGTTTCCTTTTTACGTCTGCTGAACAAATTTAGATAACCTTGACTTAGGCACCAGTAGAACAGGTCTGAAAGGGGGGGGGTATCCATAGTTAGCCTAGGGCTCTCAGAACTCTAAATCGGGCACTGACTAAGTACCCTTCCCGACTGCATTACAGCTAGCTCTTGGATAGTGAAATCTGTTGTAACGTAGTATATTTATATTTATAGTTTCTTTTATATATTTAGCCATTTATTTATATTTACGTTGTATATTTTATTCATTTCATTACCTATTCAACCTTTTTTTTGTTTATTTGTTCTATTTCTTTATTTATTTTTAATTTCTATTAATTTTCTATGTTAAATCTTAAAAGTATAATGTTCATAGACTAGGGGTTTTTGCCTTCGCCCTCTAGAGTCTCATTTAATTAATTCTTTATATACATATATTTCCTACCTATTTTTTTGTGTTATTAAATTTTAATTATTATCAAATTTGTGTTTAATTTAGTAGGTAAACACTGGCGCCCAATCTATATTTTCTTTCGTTCAATTGCTAACACTTCCCATGTTTAGCTGGGCTGGGAAAGAGTTACACTGTTCACCCCTTTAAGATTGACTTTCTCTTATCTATTTTCAGTATCAAAACAAAGAGATAATTGTGTTTATAAAATCGTCTTAATGAAATTCACAGAGGCGATAGAGCTGTATTTAAATATAAGAACAAGAAGATAGGTATTTCTAGGTGTCAATTTATTTTATAGTTGGTTGAACGAGGGGCTGGCGCGCGCCTAACGCCTTCCGCCTTGCTCCTAATCGCAGATAAATTAATTATATCGGCAGCCATCATCCATCACTGTCGTAATTTTAAGATAAAACTCCATAATGCTCGCAGGTTGTTCTCGACGGCATCGACCGCCTCGTTCTAACTCGTTATTATATTAACTTTTCATTAGTTTTAATAACTTTAGGCGTTAATGTTCAAACAAACTTACTTGCAATTGGTATTCAATTGGGAATAAAAGAACCGAAAAGTCACTACCATAAGAGCATGGTTTTGTGTATTTCAATATAAATAAACAAGCATGTATTGAAGTAAAAATCACTCGATGTCCTTTTTTATGTTCGGTAAACTAGATGGTAGGTGTAAGTACACAAGGATTAGGGATAAGGAATAGGAAAGTGGGCTCTGGCTCTGGCACGTAGAATTACTCACTGTAACACGACAGCAAAAATGCTGTTATTTCACGGTGGCCTCCTGTAATGGGGTGGTTATTGCTACCAAACGGGATGCCCAAATGACTGAGAAAAGCAGTGTGCCTTGCCACTACTTGCAAGACCCAAACCAGAACCAACATTGAAATTTCATCAAACCCGGACCCTAAAATAGCACCCCACACGACCAATGGACTCGTCAAATTAAAAATGATCTTTTATTTTTTAAATAAATGTCTGTCTGCAGTCAAAACAAATTTTGTTTAAGTTTGTATATCATACTCAAAATTCTTTTAGATCTGTTTATTTCTATTATAATTCTTTCTTTAGTGATTTAGCGTTCTTTCTTTCATCTTTAGTGAATTCAACCTAACTAACGTATAGTCACACCAGTGTGGGACAGAAGAACCTACTGGTGTGACAGTGAGACTGAACCCTAAAAACCAGAAATCACGGTTTTCCCGGGGCATCGGATCGGATAACCTAAGGGGGTCCTTACTGTTACCGATCGTCATGCCAACAGTACAGCTTGTATCGCTTCTTCATCGAAGCAGCTTCTCCATTTGTGAAAGTAGGGTACTAACTTACCTATCCAAAAACGGATGCAGACTCACTGTCCAAGACGGACTGTTAATTTCTCAGTTTTTGAGATACTAATGATAGAATTATGTTTTCCACTAATATTTTATTCACTCACCGACAATGCTCTTCGACAAATTCCAACAAAAGTTCGTTAAAATGAAAAACAAAAGAGTTTTAAATCATTTAATAAAATAAGTGATGTATCATTTTTTTATAAAGAACACATTTTAAGAGCAGTCATTTGCTAATCTTTTAAAAAAGTCTATACATATATATAATAAAAATAACAACTATTAGATTAAAATTAAATTACTGGCTTTGAACAATGCAAAATTTGAGTGAAAATATTATTGCCAAGCAAAAACACAACCGTTCCTCAGGAACATTTCCAACAACAAATTCTATTTATTATCAAGTGCACGCGCACTTTGATTGCGACACAAATTATATGAGACGCACTAATACATGAGAGGATTCACAATTGATTTATATATCGCGATATATTTATATCATATCCCGATATATTTAAATAGTTCGATATGTACGCAGTGAAAATAATACTCGTATCTAAAAATGTGTACTTAAGAGCCAGCGCCAAATTTAGGTCTATAATTTGAACTTACGTTATGTTTAAACTTCACAACTATAAATTCAAATTATAAAACAAAAATTGGTGGTTGTATTTACGCCTAAATCCTCAAATGTAACTTTATTACCATTCTGCTTTCGAAAATTATATTATCCCTTAAGAACTCGCATCTTATAGTAAGGCCATTTGCTACTCAACACGCAACTTCACAACATTTAGAACATCGGAAGTGTAGACATAAAACTTTCATATGTAAAGCCTTCATTAAAACATAATTAAAGAAAATATGTACTATTTTAAAAAACAGTTTTTTTAAATCTATATTCAAATATCAGATTTATTTTATATATAATTTTCTGTACTTCTTTATTTATTTATTTTCAATAAAAGAAAACTTTTTACAATATTTTAAGTACTGGCAACGAAAGCTTATTACAGACGATGGAATAGAAAAAAATCGGCCCCACAGTTTTACTGCTCAATTTAAAATGTATAAAGGCATTTTAAAAAATACGCTGGAAATTATTATTATGTTACCATTAGTTACATAAAAATTATAATAATCTCGAGAAAAATTATATGATTCCACACAAAACCTAGGTTGAATTCGTTACGGGTATGAAACATTGCTATCCACGAATAACCACATTAAATTAAATTAAATTTATTTTAAACGATTTTAACTGTATTTCAACTAAAATCCAACGAATTTTCACGAGATTCGATCATCTGTAAGGAGCCTAATAATTAAAACGTATTATGAATTATATTATGAAAAAAAAAAAAAAAAAAAGAAAAAAAAAAAAAAATTTCTTTATACAAATCCTATTAACTCGGCACCGTAAATTCACAAATATCAAAATATATACCAAATACCTTTTCATATCAATTTACTATGTCGTCATTGATTAATAAAATATAACGTTACATTATATGTTCTGTTCGTACTATAGTCATAAATATAAAATAAAAGTGTGTGTCAGCTTCGACGCACAAGTGGAGTTTATTCCTTAAGTACGATTGTCTTTGACTATGTAATAGGAAAAGAGGGTAAACTAACGCGCCATCTATTATACTAAAATAGAATTAGGTGAAGCGGCGAACTTAACGCTTGTATTAATTTTACTCCTCATAAAATTTCCACACCGGGGGCCTTATATGAAAATCGATTCTTAACGAGTAAACTCCAAAAATATATATACATATATTATAGAGAGATGATAAATTAGCCTTCGCATGTGTGTAAGAATTGCTATTTTATAAAGATATAGTAACTTAATATAATAATTAAAAAATAAAAATTAAGTCCATGAAATTTTTTGTGTCCAAACACAAGTGTACAAATATATTGTTTTTTATTTTATGCTGTCATAAAATAATAAACAATATATAGGCAAACAGGCTGACAGTTCACTCCATGGAAGGTGGCTACCGTCCCCTATTAACACAGGTAACGCCATAGGCATTGCAAGTGCGCTAACGACCTTAGTAGGATAAAGGTTCCTTTAGATAGGTAAATGGTAATCATCCGTACTGCTAATAGGATCACACATGCAATGGTGATATAATTTTTTTTCTGAAATAGCTACTTTAACGTAAACAGATTCAACGTGTGAATGTAATTAGTGCCGTTTTTGTGTTACGTTAGAAGCATCTCGTATTATGGCACTCAAGACGTAGAATTGTATACTGTAAAATCCACTTCGGCGTGAAACGTATAAAATTAACTACAATTATGAAATAACTGTACAAATTGTATCAGGTACCTACGTATAAATGTTGATTACATAAAAACTGAATGTTTAAATAAATAAATTGTACATATTACAATGACAATACGTTACGGCACAATTTAGAGATCATTTTGATTCACAGTTGCATTAAAAAAAGAAATAAGTCCAACGTTGAAAATGTCCTGAAAGGAAATATGTTAATTTTTAAAAGTACCTATTAACTTTTCCCTTTTTACGTGATTAAAAATCTCATTCAACGGTCATTGGAAGAAAATAATATTTAGATGAGTTTAAAAAAAAAAAAAACTAATTCCAGGCCAAAAATTAAAAATATAAAAACAAGATTTGTTTGAAATTATAGCAGTAATTCAGGTTGTATTTTATTTAAGATAATTGATTTTCATTGGTTTATGTCTATTTATGAGTTTTGATATATTTTAAGCAGTAAGAACAACCATTTGTTTTAATTATTGAGTGCTATTAAAAACACACATTTTTGCTATTGGACTTGGTAGCTCCTAATTTGTGTCGTATACGTACTGTGATAAACATGGAATGAAACATAATTAAATTAATTGTTTTTCTTTTTTAATGCAAAGAGAAATATGTCTTTCATTAGTCATAGTTGAAAAGCTCGTTTACTTCAATATTAGTGTAAATAATTTCGTAAGCAAATTACATTCTCAGTCCTAAATGAAATTTAAAAAAAATCCGAATTAATTGCTTAAGCAATGGTATAGTTGACAAGCAATGGTATAGTTGACACAATTTTAACAATGGCAATCGATTACTTACTAACTGTGTACAAAAAGGGTGTAACACAAGGCCTTATAAAAAAAAAGTAATCAAAATTGAGCCGATTTATACAATAATTCTAATGCAATTCTAATGTTAGTAGTGATCGGAATGTTGTGATACACAGTTGAATGGTTCAACCTACCACGATTTTACAAGAATCCAAGCAATAAAATTAATCAAACCCATATTGTTCTTCTAACGTCCAGATCAGACACAAAATACGATAAAAAAAATCGTATAACACATACACTTTTTAGATACTAATTTATTAAGTGAATCCGAAGCAAAAAGACAAAAACAAGCTCGGTAATGATAACATAGTTTATTACTAGGTATGCAAGTAAAATTTAAAGTCAGCGTCATTCAAAAACAACACCAAAATTAGCTCCACGCGTTTCGATCACTGAATTATAGAATGCAAAATATACAGTTATTGATAAATAATAGATTTTATGTGATTATAAGATTCTAACTTAAGCCGACTGCCATTATTATAAACGTTTTACAAATAAGTACTTATCTCAGGCAAAAATGTCACAAATCGAATGATCAATTGATTTATTAAAACTTTATTAAATTTATTATTAAAATGAGGGATAAATCAATTAATCAATTGATTTATCCCTCATTTTTAACAAAAAATGTTGTTTAGAATTTTGAATTGGATATATTTTTTATATTTAAGAACTTTTAAACTCTAAATCAAATTTAGTCACACTGCGAATTTAATCTCTTACAACAAAAAAAGCGAAGCTATAGACAAATTAAACGTTTCTAAGAGCAGATTTAGATTTGTGACACTTTTGTAAAAACATGATGATATTAATCCGCAAAAATACAATAGCACCTACACTGACTATTGTCAGTTATTTCGGTAACGAAAAATAACAATATTACGGCAAGCAAAGATAAGAAACATCTTTCACGTGTAGTCGTAATAAAACTGTTACACCAAAAATAATATTTTAAAGATTGTACTGAAAACAGTAATTACTTACATCACTCTTTATGATACACACGCTGTATACGCCTCGAACACTGAAAAAAGACTTAGGTAATAATAAGATTTCGTACACCCCAATCATTTCAATCTTCGAAAAATTCTTTGACATTTTATTACTAGAAACGATACACAAAGATCCACAAGGGATACTCGCCCATCAAAACACGTTTCAAACCAATTTATCGTCGTCTTGTTACAGTGGAAATAACTGCCACCTATTCAATTACCTGATCCATTGACAGTTCGTTCATGCTTACTTCCCGACTCGATTCCGTATTTGAATTTTTTAATCGAATTCAGATTTGATTATTCACCACAAAGTATCGACTATTTCAACTCTTTTTAAAATTTCCATACCAACGATATTCTAAGTTCTAATCTGAACGACCGGCAACATGGACGAAACATATTTTAGACCGTATAGGATTAAATTGTTTCTATAAAAAATCCTCTACAGCTCAAATAATCCATAGTATAAATAATTATACAAATTGAAACTAATTATAGATCCAAACGGAAGGAGTCTCTGTGGGTTTGCGACTTCGTATGAACTATGTTAACTTTCACCTAAATTATATTCCATCTATGTTTTGTTCTAGAAAGCGTATTTAAACTTAAAACGTCACTGATAAGAGAATTTAATTCGACAGTAGCGTTTTCGAACTCTCTTCCGAAATTTGAAAGTTCGGGACCGGAATGTCAGGGTAAAGCGACGAGGCAGACTCTGATGAGTCCGCGTTTTTGTTTCAACCGTACAGGTTGTCGGTTGTGCTATCCATTTGAGGAGAGTTCGTCTTTGAGCCACTGCGGCACCGGCCGTCCGAGACGTATCAACAATTTGGACAACGCCGTGTTATGGGGAGTGTAATAACGTTTCAAAAACTTGGCCGAGTGCACATCCATGGGTGGATACACGCGACCCTTCGACTTGCCAAGACATTTGGTCTTCTCGTTGCTCGTCATTTGACAGAAGAAACCTTTTTTCACATCGTATCTGTAACAAATAATTATGCCATAAGCTTCTCCGTCAAAAGCTATAATTGTGACTATCGTTACTAGTAGACAATTTAAAGTAAGTCTGTCAAGCATTGATTTCTTCTTTACCGATACAAAAATGAAGATGTGGTTGAAGGTTACCGATGATATTAAAATTAATAAAATAATACAAGCGTATCCAAAACTAAGGGTTTCATTAGAAAGATCACAAATTACATGTCATGTAATTTGTGAGCTAATTTTTCCAATACTCATTCGTTTTACATATATTTGTGTTTTGCTTAAATTTAAAGTCCTATGGTACGAATAATGTTGCTTCTTTTAATTTCCCACTCTGCAGATGTCAGTATCCGTCATGGGAGCGAGTGAGCAGTGAAAGCTTGAAAACTCAACATAATTGATACAAAGAAGGCCTTCGTAAGTAAATTGATTTTTCTCTAAAAAGTTCTCTTCAACATACATATATTGACTGTCTTTTAACTTACCAATGAAAGTACTGTCGTAATCGATTTAGGACTCTTGAAAATTATTGAATGCTCTTAAAAAAGAGAAAAAATTTAAATGTATGTTTCAGTTTTTTATTGCATCTAAGAAAAAGCGTTCATTTGTAATGCTTCAGTTTTAAAAATTTGTAAGAATAAGTGTCTACATGACACTCATTTTTGATGAATTTCGTGATATGATGAATTTATCTTCGACCCAAATCTCAGAATACAAATGTTACTCTAAAAAGAAAATAATTACACAGAATTGCATGTTTGCAATGAAATAAGTAGCTTATAGCGATGAAAACAAATACTAAAATTAAATAGCAAATTGTGTTGCACACAGTCGGAACAGGAAAGTTAAATATCAATATAGGGCAATATAGGCAGAACTAAGTTTAGAATTGCTTGTAACTTGATATTGATTTTATGTGTATCAATCAATCATAGGTATTTGTTTGTTTCAGTTTCAAGAGTTAAGATGTAAACTCATTAAACTAGTGCTTTGAGGTTGCTAATATTGTAAATGACTCAATATTTATCATTTGAAGGAGAGTAGTTTTCTAGCAAAAAATACCTATTTTTCTAGCATTGGATTGGATTTACATGAGAGAAAATAAATCATTTTTTAATGCTACGGTTGGTAGGGTTCTTCTTATTAATGATAATCTATCAACTGCATTGTATTTTTTACTTTATCGTAAAAAATACCACGCAGTTGGCGACTAATTTCAGCATCGGTTTAAAGGGACATTAAAAAGTTGGTTGTTGTATAGATATAATTATTATTTGTCTGGTTTTTTTTACTTTGCAAGTTATTCTGTACATAGAGAAAGAAAAAAAAAACAACTTTCATCTAGTGAATATTTAAGTTCTTCAGCAAAAAATAGAAAACTATTATAAGGCGCAAATCGTAGAATCCTGGCTTCTTTTTTAAAAGTCATAATATTTAGAAAACTCATAAAAAAGCTGCATAGTTCGAAGATTTTTTTATGTTTGGTATTTAGAACGCTAGTTTGTTAATAATGCAATGTAATCTACACTGACCTGAGAAGTTTAGAATAGTCGACGAGTGGTGTTATCTTGAGGAACTTCTGCAGCGCGGTCATGACGAGTGCGGGCTCGGAGCGGAGTTGAGCGCCGTCAATGAGATGCAACTGGTGGGAGCTGTACTCCGACAACCACTTTTCCAGGTAGTGGCTGTACTTGCCAGGGTTCAGACAACGGTTCCTATGCAAAACGCTTCCTTTAAAGTTATTGTAGCTTATATGTAGAATACACCCATCGTTACTCACGATTAGCAGTGGTATGAACATGTGAGTGTTGAACATGTTTAAATAAGATATACTGTATAACATGAAATATTTTCAACATTATCAACGCGTGAAATATAAATATTTAATATAAATAGGATAAAATTAACTATTGATTATTCTTTTGATATCTCAATTTGCATACTCTAAACTGTTATATTCTCGCTATTAAAAAGGTTTGTGAGCCAGAATACAACTCAAAAGTCAACCGCGTCATGGTGTTATCAGTAATTAAATAACTATAAAACTATTTGCTATGTGATAAAAAAAAATCAAAAAAAAACAACTGATTAAAAATTTCTTAATTAAAAGTGTTTACTATTCGAAATATTTTAAAGTAAGAGGTTACTTCAGATCTACATTTAACAATTAAATATATCACCCAAGATGTAGGGAATTATCCCTACATAGTACATTAGTAATAAATACTATTTATGTCGTACGGATTTTAGCACATTCTGAACAGTAAAGTATTTTTTCAAGTTGAAATATCTTAGTTTGCTATAACAACAGTAGAATTCGCATAAAAAATAAGTTTCCCTTTAAAATAAGCACACCAAGTATTTTCAGAGTAAGCGTTTGTGCAAATAACGTTCGAAGGTGTTATCTAAAAATTAACCTTAAGTGTAACTCAATTTAAGCCTTTTGTTGTTGTATTAAAAATGGTGAATATTGAAACTAGAGGAAACAAGAGTAAATTCCAGATTTAAATCTAGAACCTATATTATGAACGCTTCCTAACTCAATACCTAACTAGTAAGCATTATCGTCATGATTGACGGGCAAAACGATGTTAACATGCCCTGTATCGACTCCGTATACAGAAATAGGTTCATGTATGTGTTCCGGTGAAAGTTTATAAACATAGTTCACGAGTTAACAAGTACCAATTTATAAAATCGACAGAATTGAACTAAACGCGTGTTAGATACTTTTATACCAAAACTGTACGACTGAATTGATATTAAGTTAACACCAGAGCTGGGCAAAAACATGCTTTGCTTTGCTTTAATTAACATACAAATTACAAAATATCTACTATTTCGTATGTATTTGAAATATAAAATACAAAATACAGTATTTTAACTATTTTTATTTAAAATACAAATTACAAAATACAGTCGGGTGTTAGGTAATGTAAATAGAATAGAACTAATCCAGCCCATCCAGACGTAATGTGGAGTGAATTTATATCACCCATCGTGACATTCGTACTAATAAACTTAATTAATACACAGAAGTTTCGTGAAATAACTGTTTAAGAGAAATTACAATTTTAATAGTGTGATACTAAATTTTGAAGAACAGTACATTTTAATTACAAGTAATTCAAATACTGCCCAACACTGGTTATCACTATGTTGCAGCGCAGATGGCATGATGGAATGCTCTATACAAACATAATTCTAAAAATGGAAGATTTCGTATTTAAATATTGTCAAAAATAAGTAATATAACCTATTAAGTATTGTCAAAAATATAATTATAAAATAATCTTAACATATAAAAATGAATCCCTATTTCCCTTGGTCACGGCATCACGCGTGAACGGGTAAACCGATTTTAATTCGGTTTTGATTAATGGAAAGAGGGATAAACGGGGAATGTTCATATGTATAAAAATTGCATCCCGGGCGAAGCCAGGGGCGGAACGCTAGTATGTTAATAAAAATAACCTGCGCACTAAATTATCCCAATGACTACTGAGAAGTTATTACCTGAGGTCCCTGAGAGGTTTGGGTGCCGAGTCGTTTGCGGTGATGACTGCTTGGAAGGTGTAATTGTTTGCTACGGGGTCGCCGTGAGAACGAATGTGTTGATACCATGAGTATGCCCTGTAATACAAACGTAGCATGAGAAATTCTAAGACAAAGAAGTAATTTTCATAATTTTTTTTTTAATGTTACGATCGGCAGACAGGCAACGCCAAAGCTGGTGCAAATGCGCTGCCGACTACATTAGGATTAAGGATGATGTATTAAAAGTGGATAGGGAAATAAAAATCAATTACTCGTAAACTCAATTACAAATTCACATAATTGCTGTTAAAATAAGCCCTAATGAGATCCTCTACACAGGTTTCGTTTGTACGTCTATAATTGGGACAACCGTAGATATTTATTGTATGAGGGTTGTAAACCACGAACTCACGATTTTAGAAAAAAGCATAGAAGTTGTCCCCTTTTTCATTCATATCAGAAAATATTTCCGTAATTAGCTATGAATGACAAAATCTCTTGAAATAAATTTGAAGTGGTTAAATAATAATGAAGATCAATAGAGACTGAAAAATTGTGGTAATAGTCTATAGAAAATTGATTTTTCTGCATTGAATTTCTATTTTACTGAAGGCTGAAAAAAATTTATAGATTATTCCAAAATTGTTTCCATAGTAACCTAAGTATTCACAACATTGTTTCCCAATTAAAAAACTGCAAGACAGTTTAAATACCATTTTCGATTTAATTAGGTACCTACTACACTGTATGCTTATCAGATATCCAAGAGCTTAAAGCTGTTTAATTTATAACAACTATAAATGATTTTATGATATATTAAATATTAATACTTTTTTTAAATAAATTATATTTTAAAATAATGTATCACGGAACACCAATTAATAGAATATTCTATTATAGCGGCTTTATATCTACGAAAATGTGTATTTTATCCAGTGAAAATTGAGACAATGATAAATTATAAAGAGCGAAACGTATGAAAGTTATTATTATGCTTCATGTCAACGTTCACAGTTCACGTTAAAGAAACCCAATTAAATTGCGATCAAGGTTTAATCGATTCGTTCCGTTTAAATGTGACAAAGGAAGCTAACGTACGTATATAACGGCATAATATTTTTAATTCCGACTGTTTGACTACCAAAGCATCATTTAGGTCACCATATTCCTAAAAGCTTTTTAGAGATTAATAGTTATGTATGGACGCTATAGACAGCATTTAAAAGACGATAGTATCACGGTTTTTTTACTCATTGTGTCTCTTAGATGGGGTATTTTAAAAGTTAGCTTTTGATAGAAAGAGAAGCTGTGACTATTTCTTAGACGAGCACTTTCTTTAAACAAAGAAAGTATATTCAACAAAGAAGCAAAGTGGTGATACCTCATAATTTGTGAAAGAAAACAGGAAGATATCAAAATGTCAAAATAACAGTTTTTTACTGAATACGGCACTTAACAATTTTAATTTTTTTTGTCTATCTGTCTGTTTGTTCCGGCTAATCTCCGAAACGGCTGGACCGATCTTGTCGCAACTTTCACTAGCAGGTAGCTAATGTTATAGAGAGTAAATTGGGCTGCATTTATTTTAGAAAAAAAAAATACACATATACATGCATTGACCAGTACTGCGCGCACTCCACGCGCAGGCACTCTCGGTTTTTTAATATAAAGTGATGCATGCAGGCTGTACGGTGCGGTGCAGTAAACATAAAGAGAGATGCTAAGTGCTGTCTCTCTTATTGCGAGGGTAATGCAAAAGGTGAGAGAATAGGGTAATGGCATCCTTTATTCACGAACCGAAACACAAAAACAAACATGCTGTTATTTCACAGTTAAGGGGGCGCTTACTGTCGCTAGACATGCTGCACAATTTATGACTACGGAGTGCTGTGTGCTCTGCTATTATAACTCTTTTGTTTATTTTTTCATAAACGCGAGACAAGATATTAAGATTGAGAATTTTAATTTCTCTAAATTATACAATAGGTAATAAGAAAACTACAAAGTACAAAGGAATCGCAATGTATGTAAGCCAAGCGTAAATTAAAACCTCTTGCGGTCCCATTTCGCACTTAAAGTTGGCAATTGGGAAAACATTTCTCCAATTGTACTACTTCACTTCATACTATGGGTAATTATGTAGACTCAATTATACACAACTAGTTGTGCCATTAAGGCAACCTGTATAAACGTAAATAAATCCCTTTATATATACATATATTTTGACTAAATAAAGCTGTATTTTATTGCGTATAGTTAGTGTCTAATTTCGTTTTTCAAATTATCCTTCTTAGCAAAACGTGCTTAAAAGCAATGAAAATTGAATCTGTGTAAAATAAATCGAATGTTTGAATTTTCATTAAGCTTTTAATTACTCAGTCAACAGAACTTTAATTGTTCAAGTCAATAAGCTCTTGAAATCAAGTTTAAACATTTATTTACATGTCTGTCATTGTTAAGGTCAGACAGTTGGAATTTCGAAGTAAATTCATCGCCCCGTTTCTATGTTCCGAGATCTTACCGTTGATAACGTTTAAAACTTTATCTATACTTTCAAACTAATCATTATGTTAATTTATTCATTATTAATTTAATTTAATCTTTAACCAATAATGACACAATTATGATATCATTATAAGTTCGTTAAATAATTCTTGCTCTTTTCGCGTTTCTCTTTACATTGAAACACAAGGTGTTCGCCGCGTGTTTGCTCGTTTTAAATTCCGATTGCTGTCGTGTGTACAAGTTTAATATAAAATGCAACTCCTTCAAAATATAAATTTCCAAAAGTCCCTAGGTCTTTAAAGAGTCCCAGGAATTCCTACATTGTAAATATTCCACGATTCCAGCCTTTTGTGCAGTTGTGACATTAGGAAAATACTCATAGTGAGCGCTACAATGTTTTACTTTTATTTTATATGAACATTTTCAAAATTTTCTTCATTCTACAATATTTAAAATTTCCAATAAACTTCCACAGGAAGTACAACGCTTGTTATCAAACTTTATAAAAATAAAAAAACAAAATGTGGATGTACTTACACTTAGAGATAAGTGTGTGTCATATGCGTAAAGTGCATATTTCATGAAGTTTTTGTAAATATACACATGTATTGTAAATTAACTATTATACATAGTTGTTATCTTTATCATGACTCTTCCTTAAATTCAATTCAAGTATATAATTTTATTTATTCTTGAGATTAATTTTTAAATTAGATACTGACCCTACATACTGAGGCTAAACACATTACATTCAGGTAATGGAAACTTTGAAAAGTGTTTTTTTTTTTAATGTAAAGGTCTAGAGACAGGCTGATGGTCCAATTGATGCTATGTGGCCACCACCGCCTATAACACAAGTAACGTCATAAGTGCTCCAAATGCGCTGCCGACTACAGTAGGACTAAGGATAAGGGATTGGAAAGGAATAGAGAAATGGGCTCTGGTATCCCTTACTCACCGAAGCGCAACGCAACACATGCTGTTAATTCACGGTGGTCTTTTCTAAGAGGGCGGTTACGGTAGCTGGATTGGTTGTCTAATGACTGCGAAACTCAGTGTGACCTGCCACTACTTTCCAACTTTAAAAATTTCATTTCCAAAGTTATCCAGCCGGGAATCGAAACCCTAGATCAATGCGTTAAGGCAAGTACGCTAACCACTCATCCAAAGGTCTCGTCAAAATCAAGTCTTTAGAACTTCTTAGCACACAACAGCACGTAACAACCGGAGACCCCTGAGATAGAGCGTTAAGGCAAGCACCCTAATCGCTCACTCAACAGGCACGTCAAAATCCAAAGTTAGTTGAAGTAGTCAGGATCTTACCTTTTAGAAGGTGATAGAAGAATAGCAATGATTTTAGCGTTGGGCAATAATGCGTGGGCCCGACGCGGCACCAGCTCTCCATCGAAGTAAGTTGCGGACTTCTCGAACGTTATCTGCGTACTGTTGCTTAGACCCGGTGGAAAGAAATCCAAGTACCTTCGGGACAAATCAATAAAGCAGAACATTTTTCAATTTGAAACAAGGAAGCTTTCATGAAAATATTCAATACCATAGTGATAAGAACAGAAACCGCGACTTGTGGTGCGAGGTTAATTCTCAAAAGAGGAAATTTTTGATCAATATCTTCTGCGAATCTTCAAACGAAATCCTCGTTCATTCAACATTTAGATAAATATCAAATGGTATATAAAGAAAATATGTTACATTGACACCAGAATAAATTTGATTGCATATATGCGTGTATCTTAAATAAATATACCTAATATTTATTTGAATGAATACTGAACGGTTAATTTTGTTTTAAAAAGTATAAACTAGGTAAAATAAGGTGACAATTACTTTAATTTTGTAAGCACGATACAATAAAATATTTAGAAATCAATATATTTCAATCTCGCAAAATACGAAATAAAGATTAAGTTCAAATTAAGAACATCGTTAATTTAATTTTTTATTGCATAAGTATGAAATAAACAGTTATATTAACATTCCTAGCTGAGCCCGCAACATTGTGCGCGTGGTATTCGGTATAGCGCGTAACTTTTTTATTTGTAAACCGATTGGAATAAAACAAACACTAAATGTAACGGGAATCTTGCTACAATACATCTGTGAAAACTGCATTCAAATCGGTTAAGCCGTTTCTGAGATTAGCGTGTACAAACGCACAGACAAAAATTCTAAAAACTATTTTTTTTATCTCGGTAACATTAGTACAATGTTTTTTTTTAAATATTAAATGTACAGACACGGCTCTTTTACGATTTTATTATATGTACGATTACTCATATAATTCATGCAGATAACGTCACACACTGTACGAATAATAGTATGTTTATGTGCATTAAAATAATCATAACTAGTAATTTGATTTAATTTATTAACTGTGAAACAGTTAATATCAGTAAATTGTCCATAAAGAAAAATATTGACTTACCAATCCAACCCTTTCAAATAGTTATTGTTGTTGAAGAACTGCAACTCTTCGTATGTGGTGGGGCTTGGCTGGTTCGGCACTAGTGCGGGATGCATCGACAGGAAAGTGTATAGCGCTGTGCTGCCTGTCTTTTGCGGTCCGATCACCAACATCTTGGGCAGAGTACCGCACCACTTGTTCTTGGACCAAATGCGACGGTGACGTATGTCGTCGCATGGATTCTATTTTGACGAAACATTTTATTTTTACATAACGGTGTATACGAAAATAAAAATCAGTGTTTTTTTTTTAAAGTAACGTTTGACAACGTGTTTTTTTTTAAGTAACGTTGAAGTTGAAGTGTGTTCTATTTAATAGTATAAATAGAATAATAGTATATTATACTATTAAATAGTATATATTTAATAGTATATTAATACTAGGATAAAAATGATGCAAAATTTAAAAATTGTATAAAATAAATAAGTAACTATTTATTTACTTTTTCGCTTATGTTTTTTTTTTCATAATAAAGAACTACTTTTTAAGATTACTCGCTTCAAGTTGTTTGAATTTTGCAGTAAGGCAGGGGCACCAGTGAGCAAAATTGTGATCATTGGCAACTCGTTTTCATTAAATTTGTGATGATACCTATGTATACTCGTACTTGTTGCGATACGTTATATACTAACAATAATAGTCATAATGTTTTAGTAACTAAATTAACGTAATGATAGCCTTCAATGTATGTAGGTCTGTAAGGCTATTAAAAAGTTTACTAATTGAACCTCAACATCTAGGAATTATACATAGCATTTTTTGAAACAATTGATTTGTGTAAAATTTATCAGGTTGCAATGTCGTAAGTTGTATGTATTGGCGAACAAATCAAATGAGACTTATTAAGTTAAAAATTGTAAATTATATATTTATTCATATCTTATCTTATATTTTTTAAAGATAAGCAGACGACAAAAGTTGAAAGAAACGAAATAAAAAACAATTGTTTTCAGACTAGGAGTAAAAGAATTCGACAAAATTAAATGTCAAGAATTCCTTTAATGAAAAACCCTTTTAACTTGATTGAGTGACAAAATTTATTGTGACGGTTAAATTTATTGTGACGGTTATGAGAAGAAAAAAAATTATTATCATTTGAATTTTTGACTTTTTGATAATGCTTACCTGAGCTTTTAAATGTGAAATGTAAATAACAATACTAATAAGTAAAAAAAATGCAAATAGATTATTCGCAAGCTGAATTAATTTGGCAGAAATACAATTATTGAATAAATATTTTCAATAACATACATGCAAATTTTCATTATTTAATATTGATCGACCTTCTCTGTAGAGTATGGTAAATTTTGTATCAACTGTGTTTATAGTAACCCTTCACATTTTTCATGTAATTTATTTATATAAATGAACGATAGTTTTGTTATAAAAATATCTTCCATCTTCGCATATTTCTTTATCGTGAAACACAATACATGTTTCTTTGTGTGGAACGTGACAAGGAAGAGTCGCGTACAAATCATCTAAAAAATCACACGATAAAATATTCTTTATACTTAAAGTAACGGTTAGTGCGGAAAATACCTGCTCGTGTTTAGTACGAAATAAATACTTCCTTAAAATACGTTATTTTTTCAAGTTGTGTACGTTATGATTCTATTTCAAAGCAAAAAAAAAAAAAAAAAAACTGACAGGAAAGCAATGATTCAACGTGGCACTAACATTTCTATTTAATTTACAGAACGTGTTTCGTTGGAATCTAAATATTTTCGTTATTACGAAATAGTTATCTAGGTTTATCATACCTAGATAGCTAGGTAATTAACGTGAAAAGATGTTATCTGTTTTCACATTAATTTAGAACATATCAAATTTAACAGAATACCGTTGGATGAGTGGTTAGGGTGTTTGCCTTAACGCTCTGTTCCAAAGGTTCGATTCCCGGCAGGATCAACTTTGGAAATGAACTTTTCAAAGTTGGCTCTGGTTTGCATGTGGAAAGTAGTGGTAGGGTACACTACGTTTCGCAATCATTTAGGCAACCCGTCTGAAGGCAGTAACCCTTACAGAAGACCACCGTGAAATAACAGTATGTATGCTGTTATTTCACGGTGTTATAGGCGACGGTAGCCACCTACCATCAAGTGGACCGTTAGACTGTCTGTCTACCTTAACATAAAAAAAACCTTATTTATTTATTCCTTATTTACTTAAACCATAAGATGAACCAAGTGAGATGAAATTTTAAGTTGTCTAGATTTGCCAAAGTAATATATTCTAACAATAAGTAACTTTTCTCTTCTAAGGGTGACAGAATGATTGAAATATCGAAATTTGCCAAAAATATTCCACAACTGTCCATGATAACGTTTTATTGGAAGTTAGGGCTTGCTTAATTTTTTGTTCACCCGAGGTATACTCGGGTGTCTAAACAAAAATAGGTCAAAGTCGGCAAAGCCTTGACGTATTCATGGGCGTCTAGGGATTTGCACAACACGAGCCAAGTGTAGCTAGACATTTCTCTCTATACACACGAATACATCATTGAAAGTGAGAAAAAACTTAGATTCGAGTGTAGATTTGCTTACACAGTTTGAAACTGTTTCACTAAGCTACTACTGCAAAGTGTGAAGAAGGCTTGTTGAATCTACGGCAGACGACAGTTCAAATTGCCATACCTTGGAATTTCGTGTATATGTTACCGAAAATGTATAAATATATGCAATTCTGAGCTTAATTAGGAAATGTGTCAAAATGTTATACGCACATTTCCTGTGAAATCTATATTTTTCCTAGGAAATATATATCAACTAATGGTTTTCTGTGAATAAGAGGCGTTAGTAAATAAGTATATTAAGTCTTATAACACATTTTGTAATAAGTCATTTTGTAACAGACAGTATTTTTGCAAAACCAGTATTTCGGGTGTGCTCGTTTCGCTGCGCTCCGCTCGCATTTAAATTTATAAAAATTCCAGAACCTAACCTGTTTCCAGTAAAAATAAGTCTTGTAACACATGTAAATAGCACTGAAATTGCTTGACGATGAATCGTCCCATCCCGCCCCGCTGTACCCGCAGATGGCATGCTGAATGTCCAATTGCTTTTTAGGAAATGTATAGATTTCCTAAGAAAAGTGCATATTACAAAGTATTACCATACATTTCCTATCAATTTTATGAATTGTACATTTTCCTAGGAATTGTATACAATGACGGATTACATGCTTTTCCGTTAACATATACGTAGGCCGCTAGGAAATATTAAAAATTAAAATATGGTTACCAGGAAACATTAAAAATATGTTCCCAAGTTTCGTTTGAGAAATCTGCCTGTAAGTTATATGTCTATCTTCAATGATTACTTTCTTTACAGCGGTTATGTTTTCTGGAGTGACCACATCGCGCGGCCGACCTGACTGTGGATCATCGTCCAGGTTAAAGTCCTTACGTTCGAATTGTTTGTACCACCGATACACACACTGCTACGGCTTGGTGCTGTTTCATGAAACACATACTGCATCTCACTGACACATTCATCAGCAGTTAAACCGCGCTTAAAATTGTACATGATTATCACACGAAAGTCGCGAGGCGTCAACTTCAACATCTTGGAGCTAAGATATTTAAATCAAAATATAGGAAACGCACGAGATGTTTTTGTTGCCAATAAACATGTTAAGACATGCACTATGAAATGCAGTTCGACTAACGCGTATGAACAAGTCTCAAAATTTTCCTAGCGGCCAATGTGTGTAGATTAGAAAGAACTTTTTGTCTTAACGACGAAAAAAATCGGGTGAAACTGGATTGTACGACAAGCAAACTTCTAAGGTATATGTATTTCGCAGTATGCGACCGTAGCATGGTAAAGTAATGGCATGCATTCGCATGAAAAAAAAGCTGAAAGCTGTAAAGTGTCAAAATGCATCATAAGTATATGCGTCATAAAGAAAACTATACCCAGCACTGCTATTTCATAAAACAGATTTTGTATTATATAATTAATTTATTTGGATTATATAATTAATATGGATACAGTTGCTCAACTGATTATTTATATGACTAAAATAAATTCCACACGTTTAAATTTAACCAATAATTCGCAAGTTCCTTTTCATATTGCCATGATATTTTATTTATCAGAGGAACCAATAAAATGTGAAAATTGGCGCCGTAAATTATGTTTCGGGTTGAATTATATGAAATATATCGCGAATGGAGAATCGAAATGTGGCCATTGGTTGATTTGCTGCAATAACGAGCAGCGATGCTGATCAGTTGACGTTATGTTGGAAAACATTTACCTATTTTGAAAACGAGCTTACTATCAATTTGGGTTTCAAATTTTTTTTATTATAATTTTCTTATTTTTTAATAATATTTTTTTTATTCCACGTGAAACTATACAGTTTTTAAAATGTTACATCTTTATATATCCCAAAATCTTCCAGATCTAACGAAAATCTAACCAAAATCTAACACACAAATTGTATGTAATTAAAGTTAATTTTCAAAATTGTACAAAATAGTAAATTAAAGGGACACAACTTGGAAGGTGTTAAGATTTTAAAATAGTACAAACCCGAGGATTTTTGGGGGACGATATAATCGTAAATACTTGTACTCACCCCCCACAACGGATTGAGCTCGTCCGGTCTCAGCTGGAAGTACTTTTCGGCGAGGGCGAGTGGCGGAGCCGAAGAGAGCCGCACGTTGGTCCAACAGCGAAGGAACTTCACCACAGACTCAAAGGTGTACAGCGCGAGGCGGTCGTTGCCGTAATTTGACATGTGCGTCATGAATATGTTGATCTGAACAGAGGAATGTCTCATGCATATCATCGCTCGTTATAATGATACAGTCGCATATTGATATCACTGTGATGTTTTTAATAAATGGATGTCAAAGCTGTTTTCTTAATGTAGGCTATATTAAGTCCGTGCCTTTTGTCCTATCACAGTCATCAACGCAATCCCATTCGGCTTATGTCGCTTGTGTGTCTCGAAGACATGAGATAAAGTGGACAGTTAGCCTGTGTACGCAGTTCATTATAAAAAGAAGTTGGAAAAATTGTCATGTTCACCAATCAATAATAGTTCTACTTACGAGAAAAATAAAGAATAGATTTCTATTACAACTATAGAACAAGATAACTATAGTACAGAAGTAGCAAAAAATGGTAGTATAATTTTACCACACGTAAAGTTCTTATCAGATACTTATTTTATTCTTCTTTTCGGGTCTTTGCTTGGGGTTCCTACGGATACATACTTCCAAAATTGTTGGTAAATCGTATACGAAAGTAATAGCTCGTAGTGTTAATGGAGTGTGAAAACGACAGCGGCACTTTAAATTTGGTAAATTGGTTGTAAATTTGGTCGTACAGGTTTTGTAAATCAATATGTTAACATACTAATTCTACATTATTGGAATGTTAGGTGCACACGAAAAAGGAGCGTTCTCGTACATATCAAAATATATATTCAATAGCCAATGTGGAATACAGAAGACAAAAAACTGATTGGTTCTGGTCAAGTATTGATAGCAGCAACACGTTATTTTTGTATTCGAAGCATTGTGTTAATGGACTTTTATACTATTTTCCCCAAGGAATTTTTATTGCATTCCCCTAATGAGCTGCCGTTTCGAGCTCTATTATTGGAATAATAAGAATGCGGCTTGGAAGTAGGTGTAGTAAAAGCTATTTATATTCGAGTTATATAATATAAACGATGTTGTAGTTGTAGGGCAACATGTGATTATGGGATATTAGAGTCCACACTCCTTTCCCATCTTGTCTCCTATCCTTATCCTATTAGGATCTTGTGTTTCGAGGTGATGAAGAGCTACATACCATCATAGATCGTCAGACTAAAAAATCCCTTTATCATTGAAAAACCTAAACATTTAAATTATGGTTTTTTAAAATATATAAATCAAATGAGTTGTGGTAGTTTTTGTTAACTGCAAATAAACTATTGTGCGTGCGATTGTGTAGGTGAACCATTGTGGTTAGGTCTTGTCTAGAATTTCACATATCATAAAAATCAATGGTGTTACAGTTAAAAAGATATGTTATTTATACATCTAAATCGGTTTTAGAGTATGGCACAACCTTGGAGACTTACTTCGGCTAACCTACATATAATTACAATAATAATTCACACATAGATGAAAAGTGTAAGGAAGAAATGTCACATATTGCTACGGCGCATCAACGACAATGACTAGATTTTTGTTTGCTAATTGCCATAGTTCAAATGCGCCTCTTGAGCGCTTATAACGTATGTACTTTAACACCATTAATACAAATAAATTATGTCAAATAAAAAAAGTCTCTTTAAAGGTATGTAAAATGTAAATCAACTGACCGGGTTATTGATGACTGTCTGAAAGAGCTCCCCGCCTTGAATGGAGCGGTCGAGCCGCTGCCTTCCGCCCGGATACCGTTCGAGCAGCAATGTGTGCGTGAAAAGACCGCACGTCTGTCGAGGCAGCACCATCACGCCGCGGTGACGGAACCCGCGACGCAACCTGACAGAATTTTATGAAGATTTCAAAATTAAATACACTCTAACTGAGGAACCCAATATCCAATAGGACATAATAACATTAATTGAAAATCGATCAAGTGCAGTCTCATAAAATGCATTATTTTGATCGGTTTATCGTACTGTTACGTGCGGGGTGAGTCTCAATGTCGTGTAAGGGCGAAATGAAATATTTTACAAATCAAGATGACTTTCAAAATCACTAAACTTGTCCGATGAAACTGTTAAACTTGCCAAAAAGTCGTCAATGATTCCCTTAATGTGTCGCCGATTCATTGTCGCAGGTAACTTCGAAAAAGCTCCGAAGATTCGCTTTCGAATCGCTGTTATCGCACAATTAACTAAAACTTGACCGGCCGCCTCTTATTTATACTTGGCGCCAAACGCCTCGATGAATTTTGAATTTACTAGAAATATAAACAAGATTGTAAACAAGCCATTGAAATTCGGGAATGCTATTTCTGTTGAAATGTAAACTCTATGTTGTAAACATAAGGACCAATTTCCTTTGACACTAATTAGAAATGCGGGTAGCTACCATCGATAGGGTGGGACGTTCGAGACTTTCGGCCGGCGCGGACGCTTTTACCAGAACGTTCCATAGTTAGTCGTAACAGTATAATTAAATTTAAAATAGCTACATTTGCAATTGAATAAAAATTTTATATGCGACAAGTATCTAGTGATTGGCAGTCTCGAGATTATATTCAAATAATGCATAAACAATTGCGAAGTAATGCATTTTTTTAAATATATCTAACGTAGCAGTTGTTGGTATTAAAGAAAAATAGGACTGGCTAGTTGTAATTTAAATTCAGTCATAGAATGTGTCAATGTTTGACAATTCTTTATTCCTGTTATGTCTACCTAATTAAATAATATTTTACAAGTTATGTTTTATTTTTTGCCTAAAATCCTTCATTTGTTAATCATTTTAAGCGCTCTTTGTTTTAATTTTCACTCGTTTCGACGAACTCACGGCGTGAAGCAAGAAGAATGTATAATATTTAAAATTACAAATGATAATTTGTAAATGTGAACAATATTTCCATTCACAATTGTAACATAAAAACATTCGGCAACAACATTTTTTCATAAAACTTGTTATTTATTATGATGATTTGTTAATCTGTAGTATTAATACGTATATTCCTATGTAGAATTAACAGTTGATTATGTAGAATTAACTTATAATAATTATGTAGTATTAACTTATTGGTACTAACAATTGAATAGGCTGTTAATCCATCTCTTCTTCTCTTTCGTTTGTTAATGGTCTTTAAGTTTTCATTAACATTTTCTCTGACCTTGTTTCTGTGATAATTATTTGTAAATTGACCCTTCTATACTTTCGTAAGAAAGCTTATTCCTATAAGAAGTTAATTTATTAGTTACAAGATAAATACTTATTATTTGTTGGTTTTTCTTCGAGTTTTTCATTTGTATAGCTTACCTTCAAGTACATTTTATCCTATAATTATACGTATTAGACACGGGGGTGCCAAGTGATTATATGTCCTTTTTCATGTTCTATATATTACTGAATACATTTAATTATATTTAAGGAAAAATCGTTAAATATTTACAAAAATGTATTTTTTGACATTTCTTTTGTGTTTATTTACACCGTTACCTTAGTAACTCTATGTCGGTTTTCAGACCATGATGTCAAATTTTCGTTTACAAACTCTTTGGAGGAGGTCGAATAGCTGACACCTATGGTATAAAAATTTAAATTACAAAGATTATCGTAAAAAGAACTCATTTTATTCTCCCGAGGTTTCTTTAAGGATCTCCCCGAATATTGGGCATTCGAGAATCAGCTTTCAAGTATTCTGCAATCAGTTTTCAAGTATTCTACAATCAGCTTTCAAGTATAAAGCTACCGGATATATTTAATAGTAATATATAAGCTTTTACTACCGGGTCCCCTCTATCCCCAAGTAGTGAGACTGGAAGTGCTACCTTGTCTCCGGTGTTCCTCGAAACAGTTTGTGCTCCTCAGTCCACGAGTGTAGTGGAGGAAAGGAAGTGCTACCTTGCTTCCGGTGTTCCTCGAAACAGTTTGTGCTCCTCAGTCCATGAGTGTAGATGAGGAAAGGAAGTGCTACCTTGTCCCCGGTGTTCCTCGAAACAGTTTGTGCTCCTCAGTCCACGAGTGTAGTGGAGGAAAGGAAGTGCTACCTTGCTTCCGGTGTTCCTCGAAACAGTTTGTGCTCCTCAGTCCACGAGTGTAGTGGAGGAAAGGAAGTGCTACCTTGCTTCCGGTGTTCCTCGAAACAGTTTGTGCTGCTCAGTCCATGAGTGTAGATGAGGAAAGGAAGTGCTACCTTGCTCCCGGTGTTCCTTGTAACAGTTTGTGCCCCTCAGTCCACCAGCGTAGTGGAGGGAAGGAAATACTAACTTATCTCCGGTCTTCTTTCAAACCGTATATGGGAGATAGTGTACTCCCACAGTGTTACCTCGAAGTGTAGTTACAAGAAAGTAATAGTGACCTTCGAAGTGTTTTTTTACAAGAAAGTGATAGTCGGTCTTGTAAGCGTTTCAAACCGTAGTGGACAGTGATAGTGACCTGACGGTGCTCCGGCTGCGGGTACTGCAGGGCCTCTGCCAGCCTACTAGGATTTTCCTACAAGAGTCCAGTCATGGGGTAACGTAGACATTTATTAAGTGACACGTTATCTATTAGTTCTAAATAGTTTATTCCTGTAGACTCCACACCACCCACACTACTTTCCCACATACTTCACAATTTTCTCTTCTGCTGTAAAAATAATTAATTTGTAACCCCTTGTGTTTAATAAATTGTGTAGAAAGAATCCCTCTTTATTTTCGTTTGCATACCCTATCAACTGAGCTGCCGAGCAAACGGGACGGGAGGATTCTCAAAAAGAGCTCACACTCTTTCTACTCCCGTTCTGTGACAAATCGAGTAAAGTTATCTAAATTACTTATTAATGTTTTGATTAAAATAATTAGACATAATTATTGTCTACATCACAATTCATTTTTTATTACTTTTAGTATCTATCTAGCAGTTTTTTCTAAAAATCTGCTTAAAATACTGCTACTGCTTAAGAAGGTGTATTTATAATCTGTGTATAATATAAAAGAAGGCACTATCCCTGTCTGTCTGTTGTTGAATTACTTAATTTAATTTAGATGAGGCCAATGTTTTATAGTTATCTTCCGCATTTGCACGTAAATGCATTTAAAGAAAACGAGTTTATTATAACAATTTTACAAATTATAAGTAGTAGCTGGTTACGAAAGTACAATCATTACATAGAAACGGATGTGTGACGGAAATTATTCTGTTTGACAAAGCACGAATCGTGTGCAACGGTGCACATTTATTGCATCTGCACAATGTCGCAGAGAATATTAACACAATATATCGTGCAGTGTGTTCCTCTCGACAAACACGACATTGATGCACTGACTGGAAGCGACGACGTTGATGTCTGAATTTTGTCACTGCAAACGCGAGGCGACCACTTTTTAATTCACACCATATTTCACCGAATTAATTTGAGATTACAACGAAATCAAGTCCACAAACTTTTAAAGAGCTGTTATGGTATTTGGAGAAATGAAAATAATTTTAAAATTTTATAGCCATCTTTCGTTCACGGTTATATTTTTTGTTCATTGCACATGAAGAAGGTTGTTTATATTGGGCCGGCGAAAAGTCTTTTCGCATATGGTATGTATAAACTTGGAATAAAATATCTTTGGCTGTACTATTTGTATCGGGCTTGTTTTGATGACATTAAAAAGGTAACATTTTTTAAAAATAAACAAATTAGTAAAATGTTGTTTCCTGCTATTTTTCTTTTTGTCAAAATGAGTGAATCTAATGAAAAAATTCGATACATTTTAAAATGTTATTACAAAAAAGGATAAATGCAACGCAAGCCGCGAAAAAAAAATGTGACGTTTATGAACCTAATGCAGTGTCCGTAAGAGTAGCACAAAGTTGGTTTAAGCGTTTTCAATCCGGGAATTTTGATGTCAAAGATGCACCTCACTCTGATCGCTGAAAGAAACCTTATGAATCATGTACTCACTTGCGATTCTTTATTGAGACGTAATGATACCGAACCGTTTTTAAAGAGATTGATAACTGGGGATGTAAAGTGGATCCCGTACGACAAGAACGTGCAAAATGGTCGTTCAGGATTCACAGACTGTGCCAAAACCCGGATTAACTCGTAACAAGGTGATGCCGTGTTTATGGTGAGATTGGAAGGGCATTGTTCATTGTGAGCTTTTGTCGCCCGCCGGCAGAATCATCAATTGAGATCTCTACTGCCAAAAACTGATGGGATGAAAGTAAGAAGTTGAGAGAAAGCGGCCGGAATTGATCAACAGAAAGAGTGTAGTCTTTCATCACAACAACGCTAGACAACACACATCTAAATTAAGAGTTTCTTAATTTTCGCCACTCAGCAAAAATTAAGAGTGTTGGCTGGGAGATGTTAATGTATCCGTCATATAGCCCTGACCTTGCACCTTCAGATTTCCATCTGTTTCGGTCTCTTCAGAATTCTTTAGGCAGTGTCAGGTTAATATCAAGATAAGTACAGCCAAACCTACTTGTCGCATTTTTTTTGATTAGGATTTTATCTCGAACAGCGATAGAAATTTCTTTGAAGCAGATAATTTTCTACAGCAACGGGATCACTACCTACAAGATGGCAAAACATCATCGACCGAAATGGCACATATATACTGTAATTAAATGTAAATAAACTTTATATAAAATGCGAAGAAACTTTTTCCCTGACCTATTATGTAATAATTTTTCTACCTCGCTTTATACCATGCATTAATGTATTATACCTGACCTCGGATCTGTTTGTTGTTGATATCATTTGTAAAAAGTGAGGTTGAGGAAGGAGAATAAAATTTGTTTAATTGGTTAAAAAACTACTTTCAATGAAACAGTTAATAGAACATCGTACGCTATATCACAAGTATGTGTAGCAGTATCTAAAATTGTAAAATTCGCTGCAGCCAGCCGATCCGTAGGTGAAAGAAGCAAAAAGAACAATATACCACACTCATAAAAAAAATCTTTGTGTACTCTACTACCCGAAAATGTACGAACTCGACGAATACGTGTTTGAACGGGTTAAACTTGTTTACTACGAATTGTCACTATTGTATTTATTTAGTTCGATTCGTCGAACACATCCAATATTCAGAGGTCAATTTTTCGAAACAGCAGTACAAAGCAATAAATGGTGTCTTCTCCGCCGTCTCCCATTTATTACTTACTATAAAATATAGGAACGATGATTCCAATCCATATTAATATTATGAGATCTGTCTGTCTGGTCAGTTTTTAAAACCCCTGAACCGATATTGATGAACTTCAATTAGTTTATTGTTTATCACAATGGTAAGAGTAATATATACCTGTCAGACACAGCAATCTCGAACAGCGATAGAAATTTCTTTGAAGCAGATACAGTTTGAATACTACGAACGGGCCTTAGAATACTAAAATAACCAGAAAAAACGATCATGTATAGTCAGGAAAGATATTGTAAGTAATTTGGAATAGTTTTCCAACTGGCCAGTTACTCTGTGCCTTCATGCGCTTTATATTAAGTATATTTTATTTAAAAAGGCTGGTGTCGTTCAGTGTACCACAGGACTTTCGAAGAAATGGGATCAGATTACTTAATGTGCAAGGTATAAGTGGTTCATTAGGAATTTAAATAGTGCTTTTTATTTTTCACACATCATCAATAATTGTCAACAGAAATATGTAATCCGTCTTGTTTTTGAAATAGGGCACGCTTTTTCTTCTGGTTTATTTTTATTCTGAGGATAGGCCATATTTTTTCAGATCCACTTCTTAAAGTTGGATATTCGAATGTGTCAGACGTTTTGTAACCAAGATAAGTAACCATAGATTAAAACTCTAAACGTATAATTTTTACTGTGTTTTTAAAAATTGTTAATCTCTAAGTACCTACGACCTGAGAGATAAATTCTAAATATTCTATTTTCAACCATAAAATCGTCAAAATTATTTATGATACTACAACAAATTTTTGATTAGATTAAAACAAGATTAAAACTTTTGGCTTCGCACGGAGCGGAATGCAATTTATTTCTGCAAATTAAATACACAAACCTTCCACGTTTTTCGCTCTTTCTATTTGGGAAAACTGTATCAAAATCCGTTGGTTGGTTGGTTAAGAAGTTATTAGCCGAAAAACAGACAAAAGCGAACAGCGACTTAATATTTCTAATACCGTTAATTGTTTACCGATGAATCAGAAATAGATTTAATTTCAATTCAATAATGAATTCTCACTATGGAGAAGACATTGGATACAATTATCCAACCACGTAGTCTCCATAGTGAGAATTGATATTTAGTGTTATAGGTACAAATAGAAAAGAACGATTTTGAATTATTCCTCCTATGTCCAATATAAAGATAAATAAGACATCAATATATGAATAATCAATAATTTATGTGCCGGTTAAGAATCTTGTTTAAAGATAAGAAATATGTAGACTCAATAATAAAACAGAATATCTGATGTCCTTAAAATTACTTCCGAGCCCTAACATGAAACGTTTCTGATATCTGATGTCCTTATGTCATATATTGATTTCCACGCGAACACAGCAACATAAATACATCAATACTAAACGGCACACTAGAATATCTTATTAGAGCAAGCCATTCGATATTCCGGCCGCATCGTAAAGTATGCGGTCAAAGAGAATTTACTAAAACCGCCGACAGAGCTGTTACGACACTATGAAATGATACTGGCAGTGTAATAACCAATTTGAAATCTAAACTCATGCAAATAAGCCTATGCTTTATTTGGGTTCAGTGAATAAACAGTGAATAACAATGAGTTTTTAATTTCTAGTTTAAATACAAAGCGCTAAAAACAATATAAAAGTATAATTTTATCAAACAAAGTGACGTGAAATAGGGGATCGGACGGTAATCAGATTAAAATCTAAAATGTACTTAGAAAGAAAATATATAATTTTTTACGATTATTTATCGAATAATAATTTAATATAATTCATTTAAATATTTTTAAATGAAGAAATAAAATTTTATTATTTACAATATTTTTAATTTATACTGAAACACTAAACACAGTGCGTGACGTCATTTGTGGGCAATCATTGTCTTATGCCAATGCAGCTGTTTTGTTATGATATGACTACAAATGACGTTACGCGCTCTCAGATGAACTATCGTGGCGTTTTGGCGGCATTTTCAAACAAACAATATCAAAACGTGATTTTGAGTACCTAAAAGGCTATAAATAAATAAAATAGTATTTTTATGGGAATAAATATCCATGAAGATTAATTTAAAACACTTTCTGAAAATTTGTCCGATCCCCTATTAAACCATTATGTACGAGTAAGACAAAGTTCGCCACTATCGTCAGTTATTTTATTAGTTCAGAAGTTTTGAAAGTAGAACTAGGACCAGGTTTATCTGCGTGTTAATATTAATATTTGTATGTTTCTATGCATGAGAAAATAATGCAAGAGCCTATTCTCTCAACATTTATCCTAGCAACGTCAGCAACGCACCCCATCTGGCGTTGCTTAAGTAATAGACAACAGAAGCCACTTACTAACAAGTGGATTGACAATCTGTCCGCTGATTTCTGCACAGGAGAATGTGGCAATTATGAGTGATTGAGAAACAAATAACCGAAAATCATCACAAACTAACACATTTATAATATTTGTAAGTATAATATATAGATTTGATCTAATTGAGAACGATTTTTAGAATTAATCTGGCTTGGCTATGAGCTAGTGTAGGTTGGGCATCATCTAGACAGCCCAGCGAGCAGTCTGTCTGGCTGGTTGCAGTATAAAAAATTAATTAACAAAAAAAATAAGCTTATTTTTTACATAACTTAAGCTTGAAAATATAATAGATTATTGTTGAAATCATTACCAAAAGTCATAAGATTTCACTATACTGATTTCACGTCTCACCTGGCTGGTCTCAAGTGCGGATACTCCTCGGTACTGGTGACCTTCACGTCCCAGACCTTCCGCCACGCTTCGTAGAGGGGCTCGTGCACCGGATACACGCCCGAGTGATGGGGCGACACGGAGTAACTCGAGTTCACAGGTATACCGTGTTCGAGGGCGAATTGTTTGTTCACCATCATCTCGCTTTCCAATTGCGACACGTTGTTGTACAAGTGCGGCTGTTGGTGGTTCCACATGTGGCAAAACCTGCATATGCCAAAGTATGCTTTATATCACTTACGAAAAGTTCATAATTGAATGCCGTTCTTTCACGCTAAATGCGCGCGGGGGTGATCGCTAAGCTGTATCCAAAGAGTTACATAAAAGTCACGGTCCCTGTGTGCTAGCTCTTAATAGGTCTTATGACTTTATGGCCGCTCTGAAGTAAGTCCCAGGTTCGTCGTAAAATCACGTGTTAGGTAACAGCTATAATAGCGGGACGTAAAGACACGTAAATGCATCGCCTTAGATTTAGATGGGTTATAAAACTTGAAGCGTAGGTATTAAATATGACATTTTTTTTATTATATGAGCTGTTGGATGAGTGGTTAGGGTTAACACTCTAGTCTCATGGGTCCCGGGTTCGATTCCCGGCGAGGTCAACTATGGAAATGAACTTTTCAAAGTTGTCTCTGGCCTGGACTTGGAAAGCAGCGACAGGGCATACTGCATTACGCAGTCATTTGGGCAGCCTGTTTGGCGGCAGTAATCACCACCTTACAGAAAACGAGGGTGAAATAACAGCATATGTGCTGTTGTGTTTTGGTGAGTGATTGAGGCATGCCAGAGCCCATTACCCTTCCTTCCCTTAATCCTACTATGGTCTGCAGCGCACTCGCAGCATCTTTGGTGTTGCTTGTATTATAAGTGATGGCAACCACCCACCATCAAATGGAATGTCAGCCTGTCTGTCGACTTTAAGATTTAAAAAAAGTATTGAAAATATAATATATTTTTGAAAAATTTTATTACTTTTAAAATTATTATCTATCCTTCAAGGCAGTAAGATTGGGATCCTAGATTTACGATTTAACTTTTGCAACTTTTGAAATGTCTATCAAAAGTTGCAAAAAATGAGTGGGTAAATAATTTTAATTTTTTTTTAGAGAATCAACAAGACGTAGGCGCTCAACATTGGTGAAATCGCAAACGCGGCCTAACGCGTTCGAACGAATTGCACTTTAGATACGAGGGTTGCTACTTATGTATTGAGCCCACTAATGAAAAAACAAATACTGATGATTGAAATTGGTCTTATTGTTTTACAAAGTACTCTTCGTGATGATCGATACACTTTTGCATCGAAATGGAACCAATTTTCGAAGCACTTTTTCCACTCCGATTGAGGTAAAAAACCACGTTTTTTATTACACGTGGTTTTTGAACACCCACTCATTTTATTCGTCATGTTTAGGAACAAAAAGAAGTTATTAGGTGCCAAGTCGGGGCTGTACGGAGGATGACCCATCAATTCAACGTATTGGCCGTACAAAAATTCGTTTGTTTAGGCGATGTGTGATAGCTCGCATTGTCATGATAAAGAATGATTTTGTTCGAATTTTTCGGATTTCTCCGAAGACTTCTGGCAAACAAATGGTCGTGTTACATCATTCAGAATTGACCATCCTACGATTCTCCAATGGCACTATCGCCACATGACCGGTAATTCCGAAGAAACGGGTAATCATTTGCTTCGATGTGCTTTTTCCGCGAACAAATTTGTTGGTTTTTGCTCGTTGTGGAAGACCCATAGAGTCGATTGCTGTTTTGTTTCAGGCTCATATACATAGATCTATGATTTGAAGATGTTATACACAGCATTTGATGCACCTCGATTGTATTTTTTCAACGTTTCCTTGCACCAATCAACGCAAGCTTACTTTTAAGCATTTGTCAAATTATGCGAAATTCAACCAGAACAAATTTTTTTTTTACGGACAAACGTTAATGCAATATCTTATTGATGCTAGTCATCCTAATGTGCAGAGTTGCCTCTAACTCGTAATATGTTAGTTCATGCACAGCTTCGATATTTTCTAGCCCAACAACCGATTTTAAACGACCTTCTTTGGGCAAATCCTGGAGGGAAGGTCTACCACGAACAAAGTCATTATACCAGCGTTTTACAGTGGCACAGGATGGAGCACCATCACCAAAAGTTGAAGTAAGTTGATCCACGACAAAAGTCGTAAAAAAACATGGCATGAAATTTCATTTTTTTCAAGTAACTGGTAACAACTCAAAACACGTTCAAATAATAAATGTTGTAATTGAGGTTATGTTAAAAAAGTCAAGCTTTTTAATAGTAATGCCAGCTGGTACTTAAAACGCCCAGTGTTGCCAAGGCTCAATACATAAGTAGCAACCTATGTACTTACATATTTAACTCAGGGTTATCATAAAAAAAAAAACTATAATTCTTTCGTTAATTAAGTTGGAAATTTCATTAATTTTTTTTTAAATATTTCTCATTATCCAGAAAACAATGTATTAAATTGTTGTATTATGTAATTTTTTAAATGTTTTTTTTATTTTAAAAATTGAAAGGTTTTTTCGATGTGTCTAAATATTAAATTTTCCGTTTATTAAATATTTAACCCTTTGAAATTGTAGGTAATTGCGAGAGATAGTTTTCTTAGTTCCTTCTGGCCTTCTAAAGGTTGTTTAATAAGTAAATAAAAAAGATTTTTACCAGTAAAATAATTGGCGTGCGTCAAAATGTACGAATATAGAACATTATAATGAATGAATGAATAATTTACCAGTTGAAGTGTTCGGTGTTTCGTAAGAGCGCGTCGTCACCCCTGTTCTCGAGAGCGGTGCCGTGATGGAAATATTTGGCGCTGAAGCCAAGATTGAACCGAAACCCTGGCACTAGTCTCTGGAGGGCCGCTTGAGAGGCAAGCAGTGCGGCCACGTCCTCTTCGTGGAGACGAGTGCCTAATTGAATAAAAAATCTTATTATGTTAAGGATTTATTTTTATCTTTACTTGTCATTAGTACAAACTTATATTAAAATTAAAATAAAATTCTAACAAGAAAAAATGCTATTTATGTTTTACAGATTAATTTATCATAATGAGTAAGCAGATTGTTCAAAATTCTTAATTCGATTAGAGAGGCATACTGCCTACTAATACATAAAAAGTCTACTTTGCAGATTATCTGAAATATAAAATGACTATTATGAACCTAAACTATATTTTTTAAAAAGCATAACGCGTTACTGTCAAACAGATCTGTGTTACTAAACGGGGCAAATATGTACTTGTTCGTAAGGTTTTGATTGAGTTTATATGGTATTGTTTCGTACTCGTCCCATGACAACTCATCCCAAAGAAAAATTCTTTGTTCATCCTAAATTATATTCTAACTCAAACCATTACAACATTTTTAATTTATTTTCTTCATTCAACTTACTCATACGAAACCAAAAAAAAGCATGTATAGACTTTATCTCACAATATTGTAGATTTTTACATATTATATTTCTACTTTTGACATTGTATTTCATAACGGATTATAACTCATTTAATAACTGTAAATCTGCGTTTATTGTAAACAAGAGTCAACATAAGATTTGATTATTAAAATTTTATTTAATGTAGGGTGACCGTAATTTTAACGTAGGTAATTTTAATTCATTTTTAAAGCACAAAATTTTCTCACGCAAAAATTAGGATATATTATTCTCTTATTTGTTCCGTTAAAGCGAACTCAGAAAATTAAAATAAGCGATTTTATTTGATTCGATTAATTAAATATTCCATTGTTTATTCTAGTGATGGGCGCGTAGGTAATCGCCTAGTAATCGCATTATGTAAGATGACCCCTTAATATTTATATTAATTTTAGAGTAACAGTGTTATAAACAAAACGTTCCCAGTTATCTTATGAATAAGCAAAATGTGGAGAAAACTCCCTACTATTCCTAGTAACAGTTTTTAGTAATTATGGGGCAAATGTCTGATTGTAAAGTTGTACGCAAATTAAAATAGCTGCATATGCGTTACAAAAGACTATGTTTCTTTCAATGTGTGAATGATAGGAGTCAATCCCACACACTCTTAGTATCGAGTCAATTAATATTAATTACTTGAAATTACAAAGCACATGTATACATTTTCACTCAATCTCCATGAACAAGTTAGATAAACACGAGCATAATACCCATGTTAATTTAAACCACAACATATTAATGTCCACGAGTAATATCTATGCAGATAACGCAATGGTTTCAATACACGTGTAAACATTAATTTAAACGCTTCCACGCCACTAAACACGTGCAAGTATTTGGTCTAGTCTGGTTAATTTATGTTTAAGTGTCATATGGGTATTGGTTTCCATATTAATTGTTAAGAGGAAGTATAAAAAGGTTGGATATTTTCGCTAAGCAACGGTAATAGCGGTAGCAGCTAAACAGATTATATGGATTTGCAGAGGATTATCATTTAATTGCTACTATAAGAATGATGGTCGATATCTACAGTATGGTGCAAATGTTTGCGACGGTCTTTAATCCATTTAAATAAATTTAAAGCTTTTTGAAATACAAATTTATCTTCTATAAATATAAAAATGAATCTATAATATAAAAACGGGTAGACCGATTATAATTCGGTTTTCACTAATGGAAAGAGGGATAAACGGGGCATGTTCATATATATAAAAATTGCACCACAGACGAAGCCGGGGGCGGGTCGCTAGTATTATATAATAACAGCTTGTACCAGCTACTATGCCTACTGTAACTTTTTCTATGGGCTCGAAAATATGATATGAAATATTCGAAAATACCAAGAATACCCACCATAGGTTCCTTGAGAATAGAAGCCAAGAAATTTTTCTACCTCTATCCTTGACAGATGAGGAATTGAAAAGGTATTCACGAGGGCTGTGATACCGACTGGATGACGAACACGAGAAGTGGAGTGATTTAGGGAAGGACTTACGCGCAGAAAGACTTATACAAGTACTTTCTTTAAGTATTCCGTCAGCATGAATAGTTGAATTAGGTTTTTTTATTACATTTTATGAATTTACTATACTGTCTCCTTTGAGTAGTAAAATTTTTCCTCTCTGGCTTAAAAACACTTCTACCTAGTAAACAAATCATTGATGGAGTCCATAGGCCACTTCAAATGCTTGAGTAAAAGGGGCAGTAAGGATGTTGAAAATTTTAAAAATTATTAAGACCCGAACTTCCTCTTATAAACTTCAATAAGAAAAAGAATTAAAGAAAGGAAACCATGACACAGAAAGCAACTGGAGAACAAATGAGTTTTCATCACGTTAATGTTTGTTTATTTGAGGATTAAAAATGCATTTAAGGTCGTAACTCACCCCTCTCGCCGACAAAAATGTCATCGATGTCCACCAGAATCCACCTCTCCAAGCTGAGGCTCAACTGTCCATGACTGAGGTAGCTCAACGCGTCCAGGAATAGTATTCTGTGCAGCCAGAATTGAAGGCCGGAGCCAAAAAGGACTCTTTGGACACGGTCCAATCGCCCATGATCCTGTATCACTGTTGCTAGAGGCATCCTTTCTTCTACGAAACAAAACAATAAGAAAATCATCAATTTGTTTTACAAACACGTCTTACAACTTTTTTTACGTAATACCAGCTTTTTGCTGCAGCCTTGTTTGTAGGTACAGTATAGATACATAAGAACAGGCGAAAAATAAATCAATCCGTTAAAAATTTTTCGAGACATAACGAAGTATTGCATTAAATTGCTATAATAACGCATTTTGTATGAAAACTCAAGGCTTTTTTTCTTTTTCAAAGTTTAATTACATTTAATTTACATTATATAATTTAAGTGTCATTTTTTTTCGATGACTTTTTGCCATCTTGTAGGTTTTTTCGACATGATCCTCTTGCTGTAGAAATTTTGGGACTTCTGATCAACAAAACGCGACAAGTAGTTTTGGCAGTCCTCTCTTGATGTTAACCTAACATTGCCTAAAGAATTCTGAAGAGACCGAAACAGGTAGAAGGTGCAAACATTGGCGGATGCATTAACACCTCCCAGCCAAATTCTCTTAATTTTTGCTGAAAATAAATAAAATAAAATAAAATAAAATAAAATAAAATAAAATAAATCTTTATTTGCGCGAACACATGTTTACAGGATTTTAATTTGTATACAGCAGTTACAGCACAAAGTATGTTCTACCCGCCAAGGGCATGCAAATATTTGTGTTTAATTGTTTGTAAACTAAGTATATTAATATTAATAAAAGAATTAATGTTTTTTATTATAAAATTCTTTAACATCATAATAACAACAATCTAATAGCCATTTTGTTAATGTTCTTGTAAATTTAGGATCCGGCAATTCTTTTATATTATTAGGTAGTTTATTGTATGTTTTTATTGCCATAACATAAACATTTCTATTAAATAGTTCTAATCTACATTTTGGTCTTTGCAATAAATTACCTTGCCTAGTTATTTTGGTTCCTATTTCGTTATTTTCGACAAAACAGTTCGGATATTTTCTAACAAATATACACAACGTCTTTATATACAAGCAAGGTAAGGGAAGTATATGTAACTTTTTAAATAGTGGCACACAACTCTCCATAAAGCCCACGCCACATATTGCTCTGATGCATTTCTTTTGGGCCCTAAAAGCTCTTATTATTTCGACAGAGTTACCCCATACCAATAAACCGTATGTCAAAACCGAAGAAACGTAGCCATGATAAGCAGTGACCGCCGCCTCAATGGACACAGTTAATCTTAACCGACGTAGTGCATAAACAAATCTGTCTACTTTATCACAGACCAGACCGACATGAGATTTCCAATTACAATGTTTATCTAGCATTACGCCTAAATATTTTATACTTTCTACTTCTTCAATAATTTTACCTTTGTCTATAACTTGAAGAGGTGTAGATTTAGTTTTATAAGTTACGAACTGCATTATCTTACTTTTATCAATATTTAGATGAAGGTTATTTTTATCTAACCATTCTGTTAAATTTGTTAGTAATGAAATGATTTCCAACTTTTGTTCGTTTTTATCCTTGTTTTTTAATACAATTGTAGTGTCATCAGCGTACAGAAATGGCTAAAGATGTGTGTAGCCTAGCGTTGTCTGGCCTTCCGTCAATTCCGACCTTTCTCTCAACTTTTTGCTTTAATCATCTCATCAGTTGTTGGCAGTAAAGATCCGAGTCGATGGTTCTGCCCGGTAGTAAAAGCTCATAATAAACAATGCCTTTTTCACACGTTCTTGTCGTACGTGATCCACTTTTCATCCCCAGTTATCAATCTCTTCAAAAAAGGTTCGGTTTCATTATGTCTCAATAAATAATAGCAAATGAGTACACGATTCATAAGTTTTCTTTCAGTGAGCTCGTGTGCAACCCAAATATCGAGCTTTTATGTGTACCAAGCTTTTTCAAAAGTTTGTGTTTTTTGATCAATTCCCAGTTCTTCAGCTATGTCGTAACTATTGATATGCCGATCTTGCTCTACTTTTTCAAAAAACAGCCAAAGACAGCCAAAGAGATTTTATTACAAGTTTATACACACTACATATATGCGAAAAGACTCTTTCCCCGACCTAATATTTCAAAGTTTCTTTGAAAGAAAAAACTCAATTTGTACAATTTGAAATGCAGACAGATCGCATCGTCTTTTCTTGTGAATAATTTAGTAAGAAGCTTTCTATGTTCGCATATCTTTAGTGATTCACGATAGATAAGATTTATTAGGAAAATAAAGTTTTGTAGTATCTGGAGTCGTTTTCAAACTCAATTTCATTACAATTTCTTGAGTATTAACGTTATCGGGGATTTTGTATAGATTCTAATGTGAAAAGAAGTAGAAAGGATAAAAGTACCTACATAAAAATCTATTGTAGTAAATATTCACTACATTAACTACATTTCGGTCTCGCTTTGCGACTCTACTGGAGCAAACAGAACTGGGCGAATTTTCATGCGTCTTTTGTTCATAAATTGACATTATTAAAAATGTACATAAACATTTTTTTTGTATTTTTTTTTAATAATTTATTAGAAAAAAGTTCCATTTTAAGTTGTTTTCAGAGCAACTGCGCTAAAAAAAATTAATAGAAAAATTTGCAGTGGTAAAATTCATGAAATTACAACTTTTTAAACCACTTAAGTAAGAACAGTGGCGTAAATAGCCTTTTCTCAAACATGCTCGGAAATGTAGGCATTCTTGTACTAATGTTTTTACGAACTAAAGCATTTCTCAAAAAAGTAATCAATTTAGGTTATTTTCAACGATATGAGAATTGAATATATGTAAATTGAATATATTTCCTGTTTCAGTTATAATTTTTTACGTAACATGTGCTTGAATGAAACCTTCAACTTTAAGTAAATTTAAAGTAACTGGAAATTTCAAATCCAACACTTTAAGTAAATGTAAAATATATTTAATTTATTCCTTTGTTAATAACTATAAAACAATATTTATTTTCAAATTATGCAAGAACACTAATTTTTAGGAGACTCGGGCCTTAAACACAAAAAAAGCTAGGAGATAAATACAATCCGTATTATATTCAAAAGTGAATGAACGAGAACTTATATATTCTTATTTTTTGTACAATGATTGGTCTGTGTTGTTGTTAATTCTGTGGGTTTCTCTCTAATTAATGTTATGACAGGGCATGATTGGTTTTAATTAACATTATTGGAATAGCGCGTTCAGCCTCCAGCAAATGCGCTATGTTCAACCACACCTGTTCATACTAAGCTCGTTTTCAGTTAATAATTACAAATATTATATTGCAAGGTACACATAACTTTGGTATGCATACATACATAATGTAGTCTTGCCATAAATATTGTTACAAGGAAAAGATTTTTTTTATATTGCACAAAACATTTATTACTATAGTGAGCGTTAGTTTATACATTACAATAGCATTTAAAAAATATGAAACTCATTCAAAATGATCTCCATTGATTGGAGATATATATCATCTTTTATAAAATGATATATATATATATCAGTCAGTATATGTATATCATCTTTTATTTCTAACACGCAACCTGGAGTCGTGGGGAGCTCAACTCCCCACGACTCCAGGTCAAAGAGACATCAATTGAAAGATTTTTCTCCATGGGAAAATTCTTCACTGTCAATCTTCTGGATTGTTTTAGGAACTCCAAATTACATGGCGTTTAGAGCAGCTATAATCTCTAAAACTAACCATAAATCATAATCCAACGAATTAAGATTGAGACAAGATGACGGCCAGTTTTCAGCTCAGATGAAATCAGAAACTTTTGTTTCCTACCACGCTTCTGTAGATTGAGCTTTATGACTCAGTACTGAGAATTGCTGAAAAGACCATTCTTGGTTATGGAGCAACGTGTCAAGAGGCTTAACCACCTTCTCAAGAATCGTATCTTGATACACCTGTGCCGATGTTTTAACATCTTTTTGACAATAATACTTCCCTCCTTGATAGCTAACACCCCACCGAACCATCACTGAAGTCGGATATTGCCCACGTTGTACTCTGTCGACTAATTGGAGCTTTGAGCATAAACTCGGTCATTCTCTTTGTTAAAATGTTGTCTCATCAGTAAAAAAAATTCTCGTCAGTGAATTTTTTTCTGACCTTCCTTTGGGTACCGCTCAAGTTCTTTTGATTTTCCACCCTATTCATTTCGGTTAAATATTGACCAGTGTGTCTTTTATAAGCTGCAAGTCCTAAGTCATCTGTTAAAATACACCACACGGTTCTAGGTGCCATATTCATTTCGGGTGATAACTTTTTTTGCTTTCGGAGAGGATTCTTTCGAACTCTTTCCTTCACTGCTTTGATCGCCTTTTTAGTACGAATACTATGTGGACGGCCAGATCTTTTTCTGTCACAAAAAGAGGAGGGTTCATTGTACGTATCAATAGCCGGTTCACAAACCTTCGACTAATACCAAGCGGATGGAGAGTTCCAAAAATTGCATTTGGCTCCATAGCTACTTTCTGCAATACTATCACAGCACTTCGATTCTCTTTATCACCCCACTCCATTTTAATATCACAATAATATGTAACACAGATTGGCGCAAAAATGAGAAATACATATTCATATAAAAAAGGCAGGCTGCAAATTCAAATATTTTTTTAAATTTTAACATTATTTATGGCCAGACTAAGTACAACTTCAAGTAAGGGTCTTTACGCGTAGAAGCTGATTGTTACCATTAATGTTGCGGATATGAACTATTTTAGTTTATTTTTTTAGGAAGGAATGAGGAATTCTGCGTCAGCAGCCTTCAGCAACAGCCTTGAGATGATTCTCAATCAGCTTACTCCGAAGTCACAGGAAACAATGTAAAAGTTTCACCAATTCTATTATCGTCCACAAACTTGAGATATTTTCTTTCACCTTTAAATTATTCAACAAACTAAACATGCTTGGCAAACGCATTAAAACATTATCAAACATAATTCTAACTAAAAAAAGGACACTTTATCCTCACCATTACTTCCATAGTCGTTTCTTTTTAACGCCCAAGCAACCGGTTCATATGTAGAACTGTTTGCACGGAACACTGTCCAATGATCGCCGGGTAGTGCGCCCCATGAAGTTTCCCCGGCGCGCGCTAGTCTTAGCACCGGTGAAGCGGGGTTTAATGTTGCATCCTAGGAAATAAATAACACTTTTAATCTAAATACATTCCTATATCATTAGAGCACAAAGGCTCCACTTACAAATTTGATTTTCATAATATAGGTAAACTTTATGCCTTCTGAATTTGAACATTAAATTTATATAAATAAAAAATAGCTGAACGCCATTTCAGTTGTGACAGTATATTGTTTAGAGTTGAGTAGAATACTTGACTGTTTAATCTTACAATCCTGTTAAAAAAATTGGCAAGACCATAGCAAGTCGATAAATTTCTTAGTAATTACATTGGGATATCTGACGCAACAAAACAGTCGACCGTGCCAAATACAATGAGACAACATTATACAAAAAAAGCAGAAAACTGACAACTTTATGCCAATTTTTTATTTTCAGAGTTATGACACACTTTTCAGGTCATCGGTCAACCCAGTTGAGGAGGCTTCAATACGTTTTACTGCAAGAGATGTGTTTTCAAGAACCTTACTTTGTCGTATCCGCTTTAATGTGCAGTTTTCAAAGTGCCTCTCTCGAACCAACAATAAAATTATGCCATAGAGCTAAAATACTTGAAAATTTATAAAAAAAAAGTAATACTTCACTAGCTTTACCACCTCGGCTTCGCTAGCGACATCTATTAAGTATATTGAGTAAGTGAAGTTACCCACTGAAGAGTATGTTTGTAAAAACTAAGACAGACTTTATCTTTGTGCCTAGATTCATCCAAATCCATTAACTATCTAGCCGTGATTAAGTAACAAACATCAAAATAACAAAGAAATATTATTACTACAAACCGTTGATAATACTAGTAAAAACAATAAACTTATATTTTTCTTTGTCGGGTTTGTCCAGTATATTAGCATTATTTGCGATGTTTTGGACAAAGGAGACATTGACCAATTCAGCCAAATAAATAATTTGAATACACGAAAATGTTTCCTAACGATGCCTAAGTCAACAAGGGACGAAAGCGGAGACACTTGACGTGTTGTTATATGAGAGAGCCTTGCTATACTTTGACAACAGAATATACCTCGCTCTTACCTTAAGCCTCAGATTGGTATGCATGAAGAGTGGGAATCCTTTCAATTGCGCTCCGACTAATGTCTCCTCGCCGGGCGTCGCGAAGCCGACAACTCCTACGGAATATTCGCGACAGTATTTGTCGAGAAGTTCTCGGTTCCACTTATCCATATTCGCGTATTTAGATAGCGACTCGAACACAATCACACCGTAGCGGCCCTTGTCCAACGTCGTGAGCACTGGCAAACTCTTGCCAGCAACCTCTACTTTGTACCTGAGAAAACAGTACATTATGTAAGTTGTCTGTTTTTGGTTTATTGTTCGTTTCATTTCAATATTTTGTTTGGCAAATTAACATTGGTAAAAAGTAATCTTTTAAGTTTACTCTTTTTATTGCAACTTTATTCAAAAAATAAATAGAAATTAAAAAAAAGATTGTCTCAAGTAATTTAACAGCGTGTTCTATTGCAATTATAATTTAATATAAAAAAATATTTCTTGTCAAAATGTTAAAATAAAGAAAGGGCTTTAAATGATGCTTTACTATTCACAGACAAGGACGTGATTTTTTTTTTAGAAATTCACGTTAATTGTTAATTACACATGTAAATTTCAATTTGGTAAATATGCTCGGCGCCTAGACTAAACATTTTAATTAATTTAATTTTTTATTAGAAAAAGGAGGAAAATTATTAATATAGAATCTTCGTCATCATTGCAGGGACAATTTATTGTAGCATTTTTTTTATAAAGTACCTAACCTAAAACTGTATATTCAAAGCCAATATCCATTGTACCATCAAAACTAAATTAAAATTTAAACTAAATAAACAAGCTGGTATTTTTCTGCAACAATTGACACTACTTTTAATACAGTAACGTTTACTTTAGTCCAACAATGTATGCAATGTATGTATGTTTTTGTGTTTTAGTAGGCATTTACCTCATCCCCAACCCACAGCATACATGCTTTTCTTTCTTTTTCGCTTTAAAAGATATATTTTGGTGAAGCTCACCAAGTACCTGCTGTTTGTCTGCTGTTAAAAATTAGCAATTAACACTACCTTAATTGCAAAGCCAGGCACATTGTTACTTTTTAAAAGAAGCGTCGTTAGTAACGACTAATATTTTTGTAGTAGGTACAAACAGCGACACAACTGCACATTAAAGATGCAATTGAGAGAAATTATCCCTGTTTGAAAGGGTTACTTATAAATATCACTAAAGTTATTTTTGTGTTTGAGTTTATATGTGCTGACCTAGCAATTTAAAATAATTGCAAAGAATGAAAAATTTAAATAAAATAACAATAACAAATAACTGTTTTATTTAAATGTGGTTATAGATAGGTAGTCGATAAAATTCTTAAACCGCATTCTGCGAGACCGTCCCGTGATGCGAGTTGTAATATCGCTTTGCAATAGTTAGTAAAATCGTCCAGCAAAACGTTAAATGCGTCCGATGTCCCGCATGCCTAAACGAGTATAATAATTTTAATTTACCATTAGATTTTCAAGTATGGATGTGTATATTTGCGCTATGTGTGTGAATGAATAGACATATGGACATCGGAAAAATAGTTACTTACTTAAAACGTTATGGGCAAAACATAGGCAAAATAGACAAGTTAATTTGCGAATTAACTAAAGATTTAAAAAACAAAAAGGTATTTTTTTATCCGTGGTTTCTACGAGAAATACACTATGAAGTTAAAAAACATAACGTGTCGCTTCACTTCGACTCTGCTTGTGTGTGTTGAGCCTATCATTGTAAAGCTAATAAAATTTTATAGTAAGAAATAAGATGTCTGAATGTCATCGCATTAAGGTAAAACGAAAACAAACGACACTACCCGAATTTGCCCGATTTGATAATAAAATTATCCGACGAAATTAAGTTATGTTATGTTACTCAGCCACTGGCTAGGATTCATAAATTGTCATCGTCAAATGTGAGTCTCCTTCCTGCGATATGACAGATAAAATTGTGTGTAATTAAGACTGTTGCTGTTTGTACATGTCTTTATTTATTACACTAATTGTTGTACGCAACTTAATCTGCGTATCTTTATAAAATATAAGATATGAATATAATTAAACAAAAACTTATATTATAAACTAAACAAAAATATGCGCTACGTCCACGTTACGTCCTACGCATGTCAGTATAAATTCTTTGGCGATCAAATATATAGTAAGCGGTAGAGATAGAGAAAGAAATAGACAAAACTAAAATAAAATAAGTATTTTAAATTATTAATAGTATTTAATTTTGCAGAAACGTTACAAGGAGTGTCACATGATCGTTACACTGAAGCGTTACACAAGGAAATGTATTCCAAAACAAAATAAATTTGTTTTTTATACACTGTTATGTGTTGATAATCATACTGTGTATACGGAATGCAGGTGAGCAGTGAGCCTTCAATATAGGATCAATATCGCACTGCAAAGAGCCGGTCTGCGCTTAAACAAGGGCGAATCCGCATAGCACCGATCTTGGTTTTAATTAATTTCCGATTTCCGATGCTAACTATCATGACTTCTCTACAATTATACCGAACAATGTTTTTTACAAGCAACAATTCAATTCCAAGATAGAGTCATACAGTTTATTGAAAGAACTAGTAACTCTAATGAGTTAAATCAAAAACTATAGCTTTTATGAGGCGTCACTCGCGTGGAAAGTTCAGAAGTATGCCCTAGGCTCCTATGACATCATGAAAATCAATTATACGCGAGAGGTAACAAAAATATTCTTTATTGGAATGTAGAATTTTCAAATATAAATTATGTAATACAAGCACTAAATAACAATAAACCATCAGTACCAAGCAGCTCCATTAGTCAAATAAAATCATTACCATTACATAATTGCTGTTTATACTCATTTTTAATTTATATAATCAATGAACCTTGGATATAGTTAAAATATAAAAATATATTTGAAAGTATTGTTTCGGTTACATGACAGGTGATATTGAGGGCGGAATAAAAAATTCAAATCATTATCCTGTAAAGATACGACTGGAACAACGACAGAGGCGACCCTCATCACAATAGCGTACAGTTTTAATAGCGGCAGAAGTGCCCTTTTGTCCTCAAACATTGAAAAGCGGTCGAAGTAAATTGGCAATATTGAAGATTGAATTGTTCAAACATTCACTCTCAAGATACTTTCCAATTTTCAATCAAAAGCGGCCATTTTTCCGATATTGGTGAAATGTGTAACCAAGCAGACCATTCGATCGGAATACAGGTCGCTCGATACCCGGAAGTTAGAAAATGCACCCACTGATAGCATGTAGAAGAGGTAACTGCCGTGAAAGTATATAGCGACCGCGTCCATTTTGCGCAAGTTAAGGCCCCGTTTCAATTTGGCATCGGGAGTGCACTACAGATCGAGCTTTGGGCACAGCGACTGCAGCTTGCAAATGGCATTAACCTGAGCTAGTGGCTGTTTGCTCAAAATCTAATGTACGCCGTACACTCGTTAATATCTTTCAGATATAGCATAAACAGAGTGAAAAATCGATATCACTAGCCATAAAGACCTCTTGCTAGTATGTATCTAATTACACTAATTAGTGTTCTGCTATTAAAACGTGAATATGCTCGATTTAAATTAGAACTCGCAAAACGGCCTACTTTGGCAGAGGTTAATTCGTGATAAGGGAGCTAGTAGGTTCAATTAAAGGGGGCAATGTCAAGGCGAATTCCCCGGGCGACCTACCGCCCCACAGATAACAGCAGTTATCGTAAAGAATGTGACTAATGTCGGCGGCGATGTTGTTAATGGAAACATTTGGTAAAATTTTGGCTCAATTTAAATCAATAAGCTTGCGTTGGCTATTGTGTAAAATTTAGTAGCTTACAAGGCTGAAGCGAGTGATATGGTTAAGTAGTGCAATACTAATTATTATGTTTTAAATAATTCTTTCGGCTATAAATACTATAAAAGTATCAGTATCTCTTCAGTACAACACTCATGACGGAGCGATTGCGGTTATGGAATGTTTGAATATGACAAGTTGGTCGCGGCTTCCGCGAGTCTTCTCCATCTCTCTAATAATAATAATAATAATAACTAATAGTAATAACTGGCACTACGAGTATACTCTCAGTGAGGGAGGACTTTGTGGCTGATTTGATGATATCTGTCCATCTTGTGGGTTATCGGCCGCGAGAGCGCTGCCCCTCCACTCTTCCCTGTATCGCTAGTCGTTCCAAAGAGCTCTCGTTGCGAATGTTATGTCCAAACATCTAAGAATTCGCACTTGACGAAAGTTTTGTGTGATGCCAAACTCTTAGTGCAATTTGCAGTCCATTTTATCTTCAGCAAGGGCCTCCAGAACCACATTTCAAGGGCATCTATCTTTTTGCGAAATTTCTGACGGATCGTCCATCTTTCACCTCCATACAAGAAAATAGGAAATATTAAGCATTATGTACATTAAACGAACTTTGACATTTTTGGTCTTATGACGATCTTTTCATATTTTCGTGAGCCTGGTCGTGTCATAGAACAGGGTCTTTTGATATCACCTTCGCAACTTCCAGATTTGTGATTGTGGATCCCAGGTAGATGAAACTCTGCTTAGCACAAGATTCCATATTTTGAGAAGGTATTGGTTGTATCCACCATGCTAAACCACTGCGCAATGGCAGGAATTCTTAAGTCTACAAAAATTGGTAATCTTTTGGGATGTGCAGGTTACCTTACGATTTTTACACCACCATTTAAGCAATGACGTGAAATTCGACACGTGAAATTGAAAAAGACTGGAAATGCATGGAAATGCCGGCGATGAATACTATTAAGAAACGTCAACATGCACAATATATAATTACAAAAGTTCATTCGAGCTAGATGAATAAACTATATATTGTTTTTAATAACATAAATCTATTTATCGCTTTCGCAACTGATAAATTAGAAGGTGGCTTTTCTTTATAAACTCAAAAAGTAGCGCCAAAACTGTCGACAGCAATTGGCAAAGGCTGGATTGTTGATGTGCTTATAAAACAAATAATGTAGCAGGCGTAGTTGAGATTGCTTAACATGTGGTACAATGAAGTTTATTAAGACAACAGCGCTAATGTTGCTTCTTAATTTAGTGTATGTTTCATTTTATGCAGTAGTACGTGCATACAAGAAGTTTAAAGTGCATGATAAGGTCGCAGAGCGACCGCGAGTGAGGCCTTAATGGAGGCTGCGACTGCGACATTCTAACTAACGATTGTTTACTAAATGGCAGTTGAGTGAGAATGTTTTGAAATAGGAACAACTTTGCACAGCTTTGAGGTTAATTAGGAAATATTTTGGTGGATGACTTTTCTGTAATTCATAATTAGCTGCCATCAATTTTACAATACATTTTAATCGGCTGGCATGAAATTCCTTTTAGAGTAAATCTACTTAAAAGAATACTAGCTTGCTAAGACACTCTAATCCTATCGACTGCCATTACCTTTACATCTTGTGTTGACTCTGAAAGACGAGAGGCGATAAGCCCCGTCCGCATCACGATACTGGATATCCATTAACTCTCTATTAAAAAGGCGATTTGCTCACTCGCACACTATAAAGCTGGGGCTTTACGACAGGCGTTAGCAATAAACAGGGGCATTTACATTACAAAGGAGGTCAAACGGGAGTAGCAATCAGGCGACGAAACAACTTGAACGCATGTGACGAAACGTCGCACGCTGGATTGTCGGGATAATTATTAAGGGAAACTGCAAATTTCTCGTAAAGTAATTAAGTCGTTTTGACACAAACGAGCGCTAATGGAGAATGGGGTGGCGAGATAGGGAGCGGGGCGTTGGCGTCGCGGCGTTGCCTCTAATGGCACTACTAACTAACTAACTGTCACCGCAACGACTTGCCGTGAGGTGACTCGCGTACTATATTCTGGAAACATGCGTGTTTCCTACGATACAAGATAAAATAAAATTGAAATAACCTATTCCGATTCATATTTACAAAACGTCAAGGTCTTAATTGCAATGTGTTCACACAAAGCTCTGTGTTGTTACTAATTGAATGGTAATAAGGCCGCACTAATGATTCTCGGGCTAGTTGTTAATTTAGGGTTATGCAAATGCAAAACAGGAACAAGTGTGGCAAACTTTGGTACAATTATTACATGTTATAAATTCAGAAGCTGGTTTTAATTAACCAAGTAGTATTTTGAGAAAATTATTGTATTAGGATTTGTAAATTTTCCAATAATTACGCTTTTCTTTGGACATAATTAAGATTTTCGGATCATAGGATTTCAGTACGTAAGGATTAATATGGTACTATTTCTAATTAAGGGTGTATGTAGTAATTCAAGAATTTTTAGAATATTAGAAGAAGATTGTAAGAAAATCGTTAATATTATTGGCACGTTTTCACATCTTCTCCATTGAAATATTTATTTCAATTAATGTTCATGCATATAGTAGGTAATATTAATTTTGAAGCCTTTGCTTAAATTTTTTTAATGTTACTTGGAAAGGAACACTTAATTTATTTTGAAAAACCAAAATTACACCAGTCTGATCTGTACTCTGAGATTTTAGGTCAATAAGAAACAAAATATCGCAAGTGACGTGAGTCGAATTTTGTTGTGTAAAATGATTAATATTCAAATTGTCTGTCTGTTATCTTTTCACGCCTAAACCGCTGAACCGATCATCATGAAATTTTTCATACACCTTGTCAGGGATGCAGGAAAGAACATAGGATACCTTTTATCCAGAAATAAAGTTCCCGAGGGATCATCTAACGCCTGGCAAAGCTATAATTGCAATAAGCTAAATAAGCTATAATGCGGAAGAAGCCGCGGGCACCAGCTAGTAGCTTATAAAAAACACCAAAAGTAATGTCACCATGCCATTATTCTTTCTGAAGATGAAATTTATTCACAATTTTTTAACAATGGACCTTTGTCACATAGTATCATTTCGATTAAAAACCGATTAACAAAGTTTCTCAGATGTTGGAGTTTCCTCTAGAGGTTAATTTCGAAATATAAACTTAATCTTGCAGTTTAATGCGCCACAGCACTTTCAAATTATTCACAAACAGGGACCATTTATAGAACAAACACGTCTCTATTTTATGTGGAAGTGCGACGGACAGACTGACAAATATTTAGATAGAGAGTGTCGCGTAAAGAGAATTAAGAGTTTTGAGTAATTTTGAGTTTATTCCCCAATTATGACTTTGGCATCCCTTAAGGCTGATGTACATTTATCCAGACCAGATCAACATTGGAATCCAGTGAGACTGGATTGGCAGGACAGTGGACCCACATTGTATAGATCAGTTCAGTAGCATGTTGACGTTGTGGAAGTGACCACACCTTCTTGTAAAACATGAGTATTGCGGTTTGTAAAACAAAGGCGCCAAAAATATTGTCTAAGAAAATTGACAATATTTTTAATATAAATTAGTTTATCGGTTGGGGTTATCTGGGAATTAGTTGAAATAACTGTAAAAATTTAATACAATACATCCAGTGATATTTCGAACATTTTACAAATAGACTCAGTTGATTTTTGGAAATATGCCGAAATACGTGCAGAAATTGAGCGACATTTGGAACAATCGCAAGACTATAAGCTTATTGAAATATTTCAACTGTTTTTTTTTTCTTTTTTTTTTTATTATAATGAAATTGCCAAATGTTTTATACTCGATAGATATATCTGTATATTCGAAACACGATGATAATGTCCTGTTGAAAAAGCTATGTTATTTGAGACGATTCCACTCAAAACCCATTTTATTTCCCTCCTTTGGGATTGAAACTTATTGGATTGAACTAGGTACTCGAAATCAGTCTTTACTCACGCATCGAAACACAACAGCACACGTGCTGTTATTTAATAAACACGCGCATTAGGCACTTGAAACTGCACAAACTCTGTGATAACGAAGTGTTATGTTAACTGACTCTGTTGAGAGCATTATTATTATATACCATTGGAAACTTTTTCTACATGTTTAAAAACACATTTAAAATTATAATTCAGAGGTAAGTAAGTAAACTCAACTAATTTAATTATGTTTCGTTTGTTTTATATTGCTTCAGAAGCAATAACTTTCTTTTTAACAAACTACAAGAACAAAGATTGAACTAAAGGCACTTGAGAAAGTTCAAAGGCAAGCAGTAAAAATTAAATGCTTGTAAGCATAAACAAATTTTAAACTTACCACGAAAAGTCTGGCAAAAAAGCTTTTTCGTGAGACGCCTAATTGCGAACAGTGTCGTAGTTGAAGAACTTTAACGGACGGATATTTTTTTAGGTAAATGATAAATCTTTGTCATTATTGGCGTTCTAAGGAGTTCTAATGTTCGATTATTTATTGTTACATTTAAAAAAAAACATATCACTTTCATGTTTGTATTGTGTATAAATTTTGTGTCAAAATGAGTAAAAATTTAGTCGGCCATCGAAAGGCTTCCAAATTGTATAATTTACAATACGTCCATGTTTGTAAATTCTACTAAATTATTATTTCGAGCTGTTTATAATAATACTGCTACCATTTTTATGTAAAGGACGTCGGGCAAGCTGACGATCCACTTAAAGTTAGTGGCTACCGTCACCTATTAAACATAAGCAAGGTCATAAGTGAAGTGCTGACATTATTTTTTATAATATTGTTACGACTAACTATGGAAAGTTATGGAAAAAGCGTTCGCGTCGACCGAAAGTCTCGAACGTCCCACCCTATCGATGGTAGCCACGTCCCTTTCCGATTAGTGTCAAAGGAAATTGGTCCTTATGTTTACAAAAAACATAGAGTTTACATTTCAACAGAAATAACATTCCCCAACTTTCAATGGTATTTTTACAATCTATTTACATTTTCTAGTAAATTCGAAATACATCGGAGCGTTTGGCGCCAAGTATAAATAAGAGTGCGGGTGGTCAAGAAAGTGAGTTAGGTGACAACCAGCGATACGAAAGCGACTCTTCGTAACTTTTGCGAAGTTATCTGCAGTTATCTGCGACGGTGAACCGGCGGCGACAAATTAAGGTAATAAATTATGACTTTTGGCAAGTTTAACGGTTTCATCGGACAAGTTTGGTGATTTTGGCAGTGATCTTGGTTTGTGAAAATAAATAGTTCCTTTCGCCCTTACACGGCATTTTAATCCACCCTACACGTAACAATATTAAGGATGGCAGGTAGGCTGACGGTTCACTTGATGGTAGGTGGCTACCGTCGCCTAAGGATACGAGCAACACCATGAGTACACAAGCAGACCCGGCAGGAATTTGTTGCTCGAAGAAGCTTATTCTATAGCTAGTTGGAAACACATCAGAAGGGAGATGATTGTTCCAAAGCTCTCGCATCTGCGGGATAAAGTTCTTACTCATCTGGGCTGTGCGCAGCGGCACCTTATCCAAGTAATGAGGATGAACAACCCCGTCTATGGCGTTATGGTGGTAAGCACTCTGCGAAACGCAGACTATTTTGCCGCTACTATTTGATGATGATTCATGATCATCATCATTACCAAGATCCAGATAGTTAATAAATTCATCCAGGCAATTTTTTAATAATTTTGTATACGTATATTTATTCAATAAATCAATCATTAAGGCAATCACCGCGAGGACTTTCTGCGTGTGTGAGATGAGAAGACTAGCTATTTTCGAAGGAATATGAAGTCTTACTTAGCAGCAGTGCGCCAAGCGTTGTGGTCTATAGCTCATATCTCACAGAACCGAAACTCACACAGAGTGATAAATCACATAGAAAGGCTGATACAAGAGTTATTCTGCTTCGTTTTAAGTGTGAACGAATGTTCCAAAAATACGAAAAAATATTTCGAACAGCTCGAGTAAAAAATTGTTCGACGGCAGATATAAAACAGGATAGACACAAGACAGTCTGCGAGGGAGACGGGGAAGTCGGTATATTATGGATACACAATAACAGGTTCCTACCTACCCCAACCCTCTCGGTTCCGTACGTCAACCCGACCGCATATTAGCTGTCAACGAGCAAAACCGATCGCAGAATACAGGAAAAAGTAAGAAAAAGTCGCAATAAACTGTCGTCGAAACGATTTGGTGAAACTTTATTTTCTTTGGCAACATATTTCGTACGATCCGTATCGAGTTATACCTACCTACCAAGGCAAAATAAATTTTTATTTTCTTTTTACTCAGACAACAACTTTTCAAAAAACTACATTTTTCCGCAATATCTACTGTATTAAAACTTTAATTTAAGCTTGTCCGCTTCCCTATTCCTACGTCTATTCTTTATCCTACTAATGTTGTTTGTGTTAATAGGCGACGGAAGCCACCTACTATCAAGTCAATTGTCATCCTGTCTGTCGAACCTAAAGGTGCTCCCTCACCGGGAGCATTCACCTGTAATGTGACGTTTCAGATCCGATTCTGTGCATTGTATTACAATACTTTAAGTTTATATTATAGCTGAGTGTGATTTTAGTAGAAATTATTTTTCAAGAAAAATAGGTACTTTACAACATTACTTTTTTGTATATCCGTCTGTCTGTACATATTCGTTGTCAGCTCTTACCGTGAGTCAGACACTTGTAGACTTCCCTTCTTGTAGATTTTAAATGAGAATTATTTCAAAATAGGGAAAGTGCTTTACTGACAGACGAGAATTCGCCTTTTGTAACATTACATCTTCGATTTAGCATTTAGTTTAGTTGATTCCACAGTGTCAGAGGTAAGACATTTTACAATTATTGTATCAGATGATCAAAGGACCGTTAATGGAGATTAGTATTAATAATTGTTTGCCAGTTGTCTTGGATTGTCATCAGATCGTCCATAAAACACACTATTATGGAATCCTACTCGATTGCTCACATTCAGGCCACCACGGTTAAAGTGGAAGATCGCGCGGGCCACATTACGTTGTCTGCTGTCTACTGCCCGCCCAGGCATAAAATCACGGAAAACATGTTTGCGGACTACTTTAAAACTCTCGGTCGCCGCTTCATTGCTGGGGGGGACTGGAATGCCAAGAACACGTTTTGGGGATCCCGCTGCACCGTGACAAGAGGAAGGGAATTAAAACATTGTATAGAGAAAAATCATCTACATCCACTCTCATCTGGTGACCCTACATACTGGCCCTCCGATCCTGGTAGACTACCAGACCTGCTGGACTTTTTTGTGACTTGCGGCATTAATGTTCTGCGCGTTCTGGCGTTCATTGCGGATGTTCTGACCATACTCCTGTGATCATGACTGTGAGCACTACTGTCATCCTTCGTGAGCATCCAGAAACTTTGCATAACTCAAGGACTGACTGGGAGGGTTTCCGCGCTTACTTGGACGAACGTATTAATCTGAGAATGGCTCTGTCGACGAGTCGGGACGTTGACGAGGCGTGCCTTTATCTTACAAATCTGTTACAAGTAGCTGCTTGGAGAAATACACCTGCTCTAAGACCGAAATCGACAACCCGAGCCCAACCTCTTTTCTTGAAGGAAAAAATTCTGGAAAAACGCCGACTAAGAAGAGTATGGCATCAATCCCGACATCAGTCTGATAAAGCGAGACTTAACCGTGCTATGAGGGAACTTAAGACTCTTCTTAGAGACATTGCCAATGACGACGTGAAGAGAAATATTGAACTTTTGTCTGCTTCCGGCAAGGGTGAGCGCTCTCTCTGGAAAGCCACACGGAATATGAATAAACCTCAGGAGTCATCACCACCAATAAGGTCTCACAATCAGGCCTGGGCAAGAACAGACCTCGAGAAGGCAGAGGCTTTTGCAGCTCATTTGGCCTCTGTATTTCAGCCCAATGACAGCCTGTTGGATGAATCAGAGACGGACGTCATTTTGGGTCAGGACCTGCAAATGTGTTTACCCTTGAGCCCAACGTCCCCAAAGGAAATATGGAGGGAAATTCGAATGCTAGATTCGGTAAAGGCCCCAGGTTATGATCTCATCACCCCAAGGATCCTAAAGGAACTGCCAAGGAAGTGTGTCACTTTTCTGGCCTGTCTGTTCAACGCCATTTTCAGATTGAGTCATTTCCCATCGCCATGGAAGATATCCGAGGTAATCATGATCCACAAAGCTGGAAAACCTCTCCACGAGGCTTCATCGTACCGCCCAATAAGCCTTTTGCCGGTACTATCCAAACTTTGGGAAAGAATATTCCTGGTTCGGCTCAAAACTTTCATGGACCACTTTGATATTATTCCCGATCATCAATTTGGCTTTAGGAAGTCGCACTCGACCATTGAACAGGTTCACCGGGTTTATCATGCAGTCAGGCAGGGACTTGAACGCAAAATGTACTGCTCCGCGGCTTTCTTAGACGTTCAGCAGGCGTTCGATCGCAAAATTAAGTCGACTCTGCCTCACATTATATACCAGATGATTGAGTCTTACCTATCGGACAGATCTTTTTGGGTTAAACATGGAGACGCTAGGTCCAATCTTCATAAAATAAATGCTGGTGTACCCCAGGGTTCGGTGCTTGGCCCTGTGTTGTACAATATCTTTACCTTTGACCTACCGGTATTGGAAAACGTCACTGTTGCAACCTATGCCGACGATATTGCTTACATTGCTTGTGATTCGAGTTCTGTTGCGGCTAGCGAAAAGTTACAGGTGGTCTTAGACAAAATGGACGATTGGTTACGCAAGTGGCGCATACGAGTGAGCGCACAGAAATCGAATCATATCACCTTCACCTTACGGAGGGAGGACTGTCCCCCGGTCAGGCTTGGAACAGAAACTCTACCGCACACAAACCATGTGAAGTACCTCGGATTTATGCTCGATAGACGTCTCACTTGGAAATATCACATCAAGGCAAAGAGAGATGCTATCAATCAGAAGTTTAAAAGCCTGTACTGGCTGTTGGGAAGGAATTCTGTGCTATCAGTGGACAACAAAATGCTTATTTACAAGTCTGTAATTAAGCCCATCTGGACTTACGGCATCCAGCTTTGGGCAGTCGCAAGTAAAAGCAACATACTCTGCCTTCAGCGTGCACAAAATTGTGCCTTAAGGACGATAGTGAATGCACCCTGGTACACTAGGAATGACGAAATTCACGAGTATCTCAACATGCCCACCATCAACTCAGAAATAAACCGGTTTAAGAAGTCTTACATGGATCGGTTAACATGTCACCAAAATCCCCTTGCTGCAGAGCTAATCAATCCTGTAGACAATGTCAGGAGACTGAAGCGAGGCACTATCGTTTAAGGGAATCAAGGCACTGGCCTTTTCTCTGTAAAGTCACAATAATTCCCGAAACACATCCAATTATGGTCTGGCGACCGATCGTGGATATAAAAAAAAGAAAAAAAAAAAAAAAAAAAAAAAAAAAAAAAAAGTTGTCTTGGAAAATGTTCGACAGAAGCGCCCGAAAAGTAGGATCCTCCTTCACTAACAGATTGCTCCAGTCCACTTCGCCAGACCAACAATCGAATATTTGACTATGGAGGGTGTGGAATTAGTGAGTCATCATGCTCCTTATTGTACCTATTTGGCACCATGTGATTTCAATTTATTCCCTCAATTTATTCCCAAAAATAAAAAAAAAACTTAGATTAAAGCGCTTTATGAGTCGGCTTTTCGAACGCTTTCACTGCATCCTGAGATGCAGTGAAAGCGTTCGAAAAGCCGTGAAAGAGACCCCCAAAGATGAGTGGGCCCACTGTTTACAAAGGAATTGAGATTACTTCGAAAAACAATAAGAATACAAACAACTTCTTACATTATTAGTTTTCGACTAAAAATTTTCAGTGTTACCCTCGTACAGGCTCCGCGATGCAGTCAATTAGAAGTGTTGCGCATTGATATTACAAGTTGTATCAAATGTTACAGGTTGTGCACTCTAATGCTCGGTTCTCCTCCCTCACTGATGTAATGCTAGAATCTGTGACGTTACATTACAGGCGAATACTCCCGGTGAAGGAGCACCTTTACATAAAAAAATATTATGTATATTTTAATATTTATTTACCTTTTTTTTTTCAAATACGTCACAATTTGGCGTAATGAACTTCATTATTTAAAAACTGATAACAATTAATTTAAATAAGTATATTTTTAGGCCGGGCGTGTTGATAATGTTTGCTTGATATTGGTGACGTATTATTTTGGAAGGAGATCTAATTAATTAAGTTAACGAAAATCAAATTAATTATTATCAGTTTAAAATCATAACCATAACAATAGTTTCAATTTGACAAACATATTTTCAACTGTTAATAACTTTTTAAAGTGTTAATAGTTTTTCTGATGTTGGTATGACGCTGTTATTTCTATTAATGATCCTTCAACATGTTAGACACCAAATTAATTTCCGTTACTGTAATTATGTTGCTAATTTTTAACTTTGTTGTAGGTACTGGTATTACAAGAAATTTGGTTGATTCTAATTGTCCTAAAGCATTATAACAACGCTTTTTATCTCCGTTGTATTTAACTGATATGCAAATAAGGACTACTTACACGCATATAATTAAATAAATAGAAGATCAAAAGCTTACCGTATACGATTTGCGACAAGAAGCTCGGCGATATCGCGTCCAAGTCGCGAGTAAGCAGACTCAACAATCACTAACACTTTGGGGTCAATTCTTAGCCGAGCATCGGAGCGATGGTCTCGCGCCGCTTGCTGCTGAGAAGCAAGCAAGGAGCACTGTGACAGCGGCCTCGGCACGCGATCCCGCCACACCAAACTGTTAAACAATGAAATTAAGATAATTTAAAATAAGTTCAGATTTTGTGTCAGTGTAAACATTCGCGTTGTTTTGCATCCGAAGAAAACTGATTAGCTAACACATAATATAATTTATAAGGAAATCAATCAATTGCTGCCAAAGTTGAGCGCGGCGTTTCGCATCAGAGCCACATCAAAGCGCCATTGAGGTTTATCTCAAAAGCGTAAAATAAATAAAGGCGGAATTTGTGGAAATATTTATCCGGAGGGCGGGCGGTGCGACGGCCCTGTGAGCCCAGCCTTATACTTGCGGTCTCTTTGCTTTAATGAAACCTCCGCCCGACTCAACCGAGAGGAAACTTTAACGGCGAGCTGAAAAGAAACACCGGCCAAAGCCGCGTCTTATTAGATTCTCCGATATATGTATACACGGGCAAATAAGAAAGCTGTTCGGTGCTTCGGTGCACTATTGTTTTACAACTCACGAGTACATCTTAAAAGTACTTTAACTAAACAAATAACGAATTCGTATCAATGCTTTAAGAATATTATATTTAATTAAAGTATATATGTGCACATTTTGTTCGATGACTTTGTGCCATCTTGTAGGTAGTGACATGATCCCGTTGCTGTAGAAATTTTGGGACTTCTGATCAAAAAACGCAACGAGTAGTTTTGGCGGTCCTCTATTGATGTTAACCTGACACTGCTTAAAGAATTCTGAAGAGACCGAAACAGGTGGAAATCTGAAAGTGTAAGGTCAGGACTATATGGCGGATGCATTAACACCTCCCAGCCATTAATTTTTGCTGAGTGGCTAAAGATGTATGTGATCTAGCGTTGTCGTGAAGAAAGACACACTTTTTCTATTGATCAATTCCGGCCGCTTTCTCTCAACTTCTTGCTTTAATCTTATCAGTTGTTGGCAGTAGAGATTAGAATTGATGGTTCTGCTCGGCGGTACTAAGCTCATAATGAACAATGGCTTTCCAATCCCACCATACACACAGCATCACCTCATTGCGAGTTAACCCGGGTTTTGGCACAGTGTGAAGCACGGCACGGCCGACCTTTGACCACGACCTTTTTCGCACGTTGTTGTCGTACGTGATCCACTTTTCATCACCCGTTATCAATCTCTCCAAAAACGGTTCGATTTCATTACGTCTCAATAAAGAATCGCAAATGCTTCATAAGGTTTCTTTAAGTGCGCTTGTGTGGCACTCAAATATCGAGCTTTTTTGTGTACCCAGCCTTTTTTCAAATGAGTCTAAACTGTTTTGTGGTCAATTTCCAGTTCTTCAGTTATGTCGTAACTACTGATATGCCGATCTTGCTCCACTTTTTCAAAAATCGCGTCAATTTTATCGGTAACAGGGAGACCAGAGCGAGGTGCATCTTTGACATCAAAATTCCCGGATTGAAATCGCTTAAAGCAATTTTGTGCTACTCTTACTGACACTACATTAGGTCCACAAATGTCACAAAGATTTTACGCGGCCTGCGTTGCATTTTTCCTTTTTTGTAATAAAATTTTAAAATATATCAAATTTCTTCATTACATTCACTCATTTTGACAGAAATATATGCGAAAAGACTTTTTCCTCCACCTAATATGACAGGCGCACAATACATGGCGTTCCGCGGTCACAAACTGGTCAGCATTAACCCTAAGAAATAACAATGTTAAACAAGTCTAGGCCCTTTGTCATTCACTCATCAAAATATAAGTAATCTTTGGAGGTTCTAGTGTTAAATAATAAAAAGATTTCTATAACTTTAAACTATGGTATTGTTCCGACTAACCATGGAACATTCTGGAAAAAGCACTCGCGTCGGTCGAAAATCTCGAAGGTTTCCTACTATCGAAAGTAGTCACACCACTTCCCGGTTAGTGTCAAAGGAAATTGATCCTTATGTTCACAACATAGAGTTCACAATCAACAGAAAGAGCAATCGCTAGCAGCGACTGAAGCAAATTTCTGTAAGGCTGCTTTGATAAAGAAGCAGTCACCGTTTCAGTCAACTCACATTACTCGTGGCTTTCTGGAATGCCCTGTTACAACTTCCTCCTGCTACGCATCTCCAATTGATCCGTTTGCTTCGCCAGGCGATCCAACGGCCTTGCTGCTGTAGGCCTAGGCCAGCAAGAGCGATGAGCACAAATGTCCTGAATAAGTTGAATTGACCAGATATATCCGAGGCAGGGCTCGTCACTGGTGCCATCCCCTGCAGGCTCCTTTGGAATTGCTCCATTTGATTGTTGAAATGAAGTGATAGTGCGTTAAGAATCTTGTATGGCCTCCATATTGAATTGTTCAAGAAAGATAACGAATTTGTGAATTAATTTGCAATCCTGGTGTGATATCACAATACAGGAATAAAACCGATGCTGGCAGGCACAAACACACTTAATTCATAGTTATATTATACATTATTTATAATTAAAATAAAACTAAATATGAGAGCTCAATAAAAACAATAGTAACAAATGTAAAGCTTACTTAATTTTCGAAAAAAACATATTAAGGAATTCGCCACTTTTCGATATAAATGAGATATTTATTTGTGAATTAATAAAATAAATAAATTAAAAGTTCTAATATACTTTTAGCATTAAAATTTTTCATGTCAAGATGGATAACATTAAAATTTTGAAAACAAACTGTAACCTTCCTGTGCAAAATATATTTCAAACATTACATCAAAATTAATCAAAACATAAGTTTTGCTATAAATTCTTCTGACTCTGTATAACTTGCCATCCCTACTCTCTCTTCTCGCTCAAGTAATTTTAAGCCGATAAAATAAAATACTTTCGTCCGACATCCGCCCTAATTACATAAAATCACGCTATAAATTACTCCAAAATATTCGCCCCCTTGAGCTTAATAGCTGTGAAAATCTGACAAACAAAGAGCGACAAAAACGGCAAAATGTTCCCCGGAAGCCGTGCCTTGTGTTAACTGCCATTAATGCATAAACAAATCCCTCCCGATACTGAACTGAAACAAAGACTGTATTATATTATAACTAGAGCGGCAATAATGTTACTTTCTTCGTAGTGTTCGTTTAGCACGTATTTCTTGTTACAAAGACTTGGTAAAACGGAAAGCAGCCGGAAAATGGGAGTTTTTCTGTACGGATACTTTACGACTAACACAAAAGAGATAAGAATGAGTTTATTCAAACATTTTACCATATCTGACGTGTACGTAGAGCTACAAGTTAGTCGAAACTTTTCAAACAAAACGCGGTAAAGGGAGATAAAACATGGACTCTCTTGCATATTGACATGCTTACGAGGCATATATTGGAAATATGTATACTTCTCGGTTGTTGTATTATATAACTCAAAGTAAACTTGAACAATAACTTAAAAATTAGTTTAATTGGTAGCGCTGTCGAAAAAGTGCCTATCAATATCAGACTCCGAGCGATCGATTATGGTTTATGGAATTAATTTCTACAAGACTGATTTAAAAAAATCCATAATTCACTAATTAATAGTAAGTAAGAATTACTAATAATAGTCAAATGGGCAGAGCGTCTGGCAGCAGTAATCACCCCCTTACACCCCCTATCCTTTCCTAATTCCTTATCCTTAATCTCACTAAAGTCGGCAATGCACTTGCAGCATAGGTGACGGTACTACCTACCATTAAGTGGATCCTCAGCCTGTGCTTACCTTTACTCGTACATAAAAAAATATTTAAGAAGCATTCCATAGATAAAAATGTTAGCTCCTACAGTTTTTAGTTGAGAATTTTTTAAATAAAATATTTCTTAAAGATTTTATTAGCTGGACACGCGTTAACTTTGGTTTTACAGCAGTTACTCATTAGTCTTTTGCCGAATTCGTCAAATTTTTAGAGTACTAGGCATTTTTATCTACATAAGTACAAAATTATCTAAATAAGTTAGTAACGACGAGCTTTAGAGTACAAAAAGATCTTGATTTTTTTTTTAAATTCACTTTAGAAAGTATTACGAATGAAGAGGGTTCCGTACGATGTTACCTATCATGTTTTTTTAAATCTACGCACAATATTGAGTGATTTACCATGTTATTTTAATATCATGGACTTTTTATAGGTTTTATATCTATAAGTAGAAAACTAATTTCTGTATTTTTTTCAAAATTTTAGGTTCAGTAGTTTCGGAATAGGGTTTCGGAAATGGTCGGACAGACGGACACACGACCTATAAAGGTTCCGTTTTTTTATTCGGATGTACGGAACCCTAATAAAAAAGGTAATATAGATATGGTATCTTAAAACGGATCAACTTATCTCTATAACAAATGTTGCATCAAAACCGGTTCAGTGGTTTAGCATTGTTGAGAAAGTAACAGTCGAACATATAGATTACTTGTATAGGATTTTCGTATTTTCTAATTATTTCCTTCGTATGAAGAGGTAGGTTCTTATGTACATGCACTAGAGAATTAGGCTGTAGTTTGAAATCTAATACTGAGGCTTGTGTTAAAGACATACAAATAATTTGGCTAAAAAGTAAGGTATAAAATTCTACTTTTAAATGTATTTTGTTGGCTGAGAATGGACATTCTTTGGTTCTTTCTAACAAGGTTGATGTTGACTTTTCTCACGGATGCCTTAAACAGACAACTTGCAAGCAGGGGACTTGTGCAACATGATTCAGTAAGAAAACATGTAAAGAAAACGACAAACGCATTTTATTAAAACGTTTTTAATTTTAGTTAAGTTAAGAATTCACACCCTTTTTGTATTGTACCTACTAACGCACATTTTATGTAGTTGTTTATTTTGTGACTAATAGCGACGTTGCTTGATTTTTGTTGATGAATCACATATAATTAAATACATAAAACAGAACTACTCAAAATGTTTTAATGAAATTAATGTGAGTATAGTTAATAATAATATTTTATCAATAAATAATAATTACCCATACATGTTATGTGGCTTACAAATTTGTGTACTTCAGTGGCTTCTCATTTTATGACTCATTTTGAGTGTTGTTCAAAATAGGCCGCACTTGAAAATTTTTAGAACTGGCCAGAAAGTTTTCTGGCCAGAAGACAGAAATGAAAAAAAAAATATAAATTTCGAATTTTAAATTGTCGATGTAATTTCATTCAGTTGACATTTGTTTTTACAACATTGTGTTCATTTAAAAAGTGTGTGTCTTGAGTAATTTGACGAAAGGAAAATTTCGCTCTATGAAATTCGATCATGTTTAGGCATTGGTATGAGTCAAGTGCATAAACTCTTACACGAACATCTAGGCGTGAGGTAGCTTTACTCTAGAGGGATACCCCATAATTTGTCAGAAAATAAAAAATGCCATCGCTTAGATTGATGCCGGGAAATGATTGAAAAATATAACGGAAGTGATTGAAAAATGAAAAGGCAATCTGCACAATGGGCATTTCCTTTCGAGGATTCACCAACAAAAGTGAAGAAGGGAAGAAGCGAAGGGGAGGGGATGATTGTCTCATTCTTTGGACGGACGGGATATTTTGCAGCCATTGCGATAGAGCATGAATGGACCGTTATTGCAGACTGGTATATCAGTAATTGTTTGCCAGTTGTCTTGGAAAATGTTCGACAGAAGCGCCCAAGAAGTAGGATTCTCCTTCACCACGACAATTCTCCGTCCACTCCGCCAGACATAGAATCGAATATTTGACTATTGGAAGGTGTGGAATCCCCCTCATAGTCCCGACTTGGCTCCATGTGATTTCTATTTATTCCCAAAAAGAATAAGATAAATTTAGAGGAATTAGCTTTATGAGCCCTGAAGATTCAGTAAAAGCGTTCGAAAATGCCGTGAAAGAGCTATATATAAGCTAGCTGTATATATATCTAGCTTGTATTTTTATCTTGTTACTTGTAGGTACTTAATTTTGCAGCAAAGAAGGATGCTATAGAAGTTTCGTTGCACGGTAATAAACGCTTCAAGCCACAATAATGCCATACTATACAGCGGGGTACTTAGGAAGTACTACACTAGAAAGTAAAACTTTTTACAATATATTTATTATTTTTTCGTTTGTTTGCCTAGGAAATTTCAATTGTAAGCAATAATGAAATTGGTAATAAAAATACTGTACGATTCGGGACATACGTCATAACTCAAACTGAACACGGCAGAAGAAAGGAATCTTTGCAACTGTTCTACTGTTTTGATTCTGTAGCAATATCTACCTGTAACAATCAAGTGGACCGTCATGCATCAGCAAGCCTGACGCCCACTAAATAAAAAACATATGCGATGTTTTTTTTTATAAAATAAGATACTTTTTTTGAAACCATACCATACCTTCTAATTTTACAAGTATCACTTGCGTTCTCATAAATAAACGATTACATTTTATTATTATTATCTGACTACAATGGATTTTAAATGTAATGATGTCACGTCCATCAAATCAAGTATGTTAATAGGGGAGCTTTTACAAATAGAACTAATGAAACAAAAATGTGGCGACAGCGAAAATATAAATTAAGCTCACGATAGTAAATCGTAAGGTTAATCTATTAGCACGTAATAATGTCCAAAAAGCAATAAACACCGTCGCCTAATCGCTGTATAATAATGAATCTGGCCGAGTGCGATAATTTCGAATTAATTTCATTATGGTTACGTGGTTTGTTCCGATAGCAAAATTGTAATCATTAGTATTGATTATAATTAACTAACTAATGTTGAATATATTTCTAAATACATGCTAATATTGCTTATGCAAATATACATATTTATACTTTTTAAAGGCATAAAATGCGCTATAATAACTACACTTAATACAATTTATATAATATCTTGGAATAATAATATTGTCGATGCCAATATATTATACGAGGACCACCAAACCACGAGAAATGCGAAAAAGGTTATTTCAAAATATTAAATCACGATTCCCGTCCGTGACGAGATCGCAGATGCTGGTTTGGTGGGTAACAATACAAAAATAATCCAAATGCATCCCACGACGTTCTCTAAAACAGATACATAAATAACATTCATAATATAATAATAATAAACGATTACAATATTTCTTTATTAATTCTTTTAACTCATACGATTTGTGTTCCTTACTCATCCCAAAGCAAAATAAGAATGGCAAGAAAAGATAAATGGAATATATATTAAATGATGAGCTCCAATTTAAAATAAGATTTCAATAAACTGCAAACCGCTCCGGAATATCTTGATGATCAAATATTTATATACTAACTGGTGTCCGTGACTTCGTCGGCGTTGAAAAATAAAAAAAAAACATATCTGGGATTTTTATCGTTGTGACGACCGTGGCGCTCAATTTTTTATATTTTTAGACGATGATCCCTCGGGATTGATATTTTTCCGGGATAAAAGTATCCCGTATGTTAATGAGTCAAATTTCATCTAAGCCGTTTTTGCGTAAAAGAGTAACAAACATCTACATTCGTACTCCATCCTCACAAACTCGAATTTTTATAATATTAATAGGATTTAATGATTAGAAAACTGTTTTCTAAATATAAAGTTCGACAGATAGGCTTACAGTCCACTTGATAGATGGCTACCGTCACCTATTAACACAAGCATGTGACAAACGTTAAAGGATGAAGAAGAGATAGGTGACTATTTCATGGTAGTCTTCGATATCGTTACTATTGGCAGAGTAGGGCCGGCCGGCGCGGCGCGGCAGCCGGACAATTTATAGCTGGGAAACGCAGCGTTTCCTGCCACTATTAAAACGATTATAGAATAGATAACGATGACTGATGATAAATGACGCGTTCAGGCTACAAAAAGTTCGAAGCAATTCCTGATATTTGGTCTAATAAGGACAGCCCGTACAATAACAATAGTACCCAATGTTGCATCGTTAAAATGTGAACAATACAAACCTCGTGATTGGCACGGTGACGTAGTATGAGTAGAAGAGTATGGTGAGGACGGATAACATCATGACGCCAGCGACGCATTTTCGAACGTTCACGTGACTGGCCAACCAGAAGCAACATCGTGGCGCACACGTCTTGTGCGCGTGCGCATACTCCCCGCCACACTCGAGCAATGGCGTTCGCGCGTATCTACCTTCACTCGTCATCATTAACAAATACACACCACTAATATTTACACAAAATAACACTTAGGCCTCTAAAAATTGTACAAAGTCCCTATCTGGGCACCCTGACGGCTGCGTTTGTCCTTGGTGGTGACGGTTTCTGTCTCCACTTGCCGTGTTTCCACATTTCATAGTGCCGGGTTGGTGTGCAAAAACGCGCGTGCGCGAACAGCTTGGTAGCGCGAGCGCCGCGATTGACGGCCATCTCGAGCCGACAAACGCGCCCGTTTCCGGTTTAAAATGGCCGCCGACACATAATGGCGGGTTGTGATCATCACGGCGATGTCGTCCACTACTGATGATAGAGCTCACGGCATGCGTGTACGCCTAAAAGCGGCTCTCTTTTCCCAGATCATCTGTTTTATCTGAAACAAAAAATAAAAATAATTATAATTATAGTCTGACACAAAAATAGCTAACTGAACGAGAATAAAGAACTAATAAGAAATCTCTAACGAGTATAAGTGTGTGTGTGCGATTCTCTGCATGGTTCTTCTAAACTAGGAATCACTATCATTTGGAGTTTCTTACGGACGGTCATACGTATAGTTTTAACTTTGAACAGAATCAATTTTCATCGATGGCTATAATTCTGCGATATGACATCTAAATAATTTTCTGAAAAAGAACAATAGATCAATTTTTTATAATAAAGTATATCTTTAAAAAATCATAAAATATGATAAAATGGAAAAAAATTAAATTAATTGATTTTGGAAAATCCTGGAATCTAATATATAAAAAATATCCAATTAAGGTAGGTATAGGTGCGGACGATTGAAGTAAATTAAATGTCAATTAGTCAATTTTTGCCGTAAGAAGCCGAAGCGGGTCACTATAGTAGGTATATTTATAAAAACAAATAACAAATGTAAATGGAGGAAACGACACATTACAAGTAGTTTATCTATTGAATCGCCTAGTGATTGATTGCAAGGAGCGTAGTAATTTATTGTGGTCTTCGTGTTGCCCATAACAGCTTATAAAGTAAACAACATGTATGTTAGATAATATAATGTTTATTAAGTGAGTATTCCAAACATACATTGTACAAATTAACTATTTATATTTAGTTTGTTAGAGATACAAAAATAACATTTATATTTAAACGCTAGAATAATGCTAAATCTGAAGTTTTATCGTAAATCCTAAACCGAAACTTTGACGTAAGTAAATGTAAGAAATTATATATGCACCGGAATTAGGTACTAATCTTTACTATAGAAACAGATGAGTATATAATATGTATGTTAACATTTATGAGATTGATAGAAAATATATATAAAACTTTAATGAACGCTGAAATGCAAACTTGAATGCTAGCTCGAAATTATAAAAAAAAAGAAATCATTTTTCTTTTTCATGACAATTTGGCTGCTTTTACATTTTTTTTTAATTTTAAAAAGGGTATCAGACAGGTCGACAAAGGTCGACAAGGTAGTTACTGTCGTCTAAGGACACGAGTAAAACCAGGGATGTAAAGGTACGTTTACCGACGATGCACGATGATACAATAAGATTCTAATATATTATTATTAAATCTAAGATTTTTAATATAAGGAAATATTGGTAATGTCCTTTGTAACAAAAGAAGGTTTAGAACTCTTTAATTACTATATGGTTCTCGGTTTTCACATGTGCATATATATATATATATGTGTGTGTGTGTGTGTGTGTGTGTGTGTGTGTGTGTGTGTGTGTGAATATATGTACATGCAACTCTTATTTATTGTACCTAGACTAGCGACCCGCTCCCGGCTTCGTGCAATTTTTATATATATATACGAACATTCCGCGTTTATCCCTCTTTCCATTAGTGAAAACCGAATTAAAATCGGTGCACCCGCTCACGCCTGATGCCGTGACCAAGGGAAATGGGGATTTATTTTTATATATAGAAGATAATTTTTATATATAGAAGATAAAATAAAATAGAATTTATTTATAAAAACAAGACAATTCTGTAAAGACCTCAAATTTATATCTGACTAGCTGCTGCACGCGACTTCTCTTTATAAAATATTATTATTCGTGGAAAACGGCAATTAGGTATGGCGGGGGGTGAAATGGGGAGAGGGTGAATAGCCCATGTTACTCGCTAATAATGTAGCTTTCTATAGGTAAAAGAATTGTTAAAATCGGTCCAGTGGTCTTTGAGTTTATTCATTACAAACATACGTTTGTATGGAGGGGGGTAAAGGGGTAATGGGGGAGGGCGAGTAGCCTATAGCCTATGTTACTCGCTAATAATTTGGCTTTCTATAGGTGAAAGAATTTTTAAAATCGGTCCAGTAGTTTTTTAGTTTATTAATCATTACGAACATACAAAAACACATAACATAAAAATCTTGTCTCATTATAATATTAGTATACAAGTATATGTAGATGTAAGTTGGGAGTTGTCGTCGGCTGACTAATATTAAGGAGAGGCATTTTGTAATAAATAATTGCGTGTAAAATATATTTTATCAATTTATCGTAGCGATCTCCGAGTTCGTTGAATCGTGAACACATCGTCCGGTCTCTCCTATAAATTGGACCTTCGCTTTATTCAAACGAGGGATTTACATTGAAACACTTCTTTGCGGGCCTAAAACAAATCCATTCAACCGTAAAATTGGATGAGGAATCCTCAAAATTTCCAAAATAAATTTTGATTAAAAAGTTAAGTAATGAAAGCGCAACCCGATCTAGAGGACAATGGAACCTTTCTATTTAAAATTCACGTTGAACCACATTCCCGCAATCAAAGTATGAATGTAATGAGAGAGATGAATACACCCGGACTAAATGATGGTTACACCTTTCAATGTGAAATGTTTATTTATATTTAATGAGGCTCGGTCTGTTCAAAAAACATATTTTATTGAGTGAAAGCACGTTTTACTTATTCATATACAATTTATAAGCACCAGTCAGTCTAACTTGAGCCTAAAAGCCTTAAAATGTGAAGTTAATGGTCATTATAAGTAAATTTACTGAATCAAAACAAATTCATGCAAAATGAAACTAATTTTTAATGTTCGCGTTTCATATAGACTTGTATTTATAAGTTTAAGGGGTGTGCTATAATCTGTAAATCCAGCGTAAACTGGAATTATCAAAAAACCTAATAATTATAAAGAACATTCATAATCATAAGAAACAACTAATATGTGTCTTGTGACAAAAGTTACATATTTTTCTAATTTACGTTAGAAAAGATAAATTTTCTAACGTAAATTATATTTTTCAAAACGTAAGGGTTTATAAAAGGGATTTCATCCAGTTGGTTTACAGCAAAATTAGACTGTTGTTAAAATTATTTTAACCTATTTATTGATACTAGTGTTCGCTCACTATGATCATTTCGAAGGTGGAGAAAAAACTTACCAATTGCAATTTTTTTTTATTGAAACACTTTAGCTCGTCAATAGCTATTGATTAAACAAAACAAAAAACAGAATACAAGCAAACGAGAAAATAGGTCCTGAACTGTCTTGTCTTTACCTATTTATATATTCTAAATAATGTAAATGAGGATCCTAACCATATTCTCAGATAGCTTTGACTGTCAGTATATGTATAATCTGAATCATTGTTGCGTGACTCAGATGCTGTTTTATATTAGTCATTTATTTCCAGTAATTATAACAATATTTTTAGCAATATTACCTAATTTATAATAATTCATCTATAGTGTACTATTCTATTTTCAAATTGTTTTTAAATATTAATTCAGTCTATGCATGTAAACCTACAGACTTTTTAAGGAAATAAATATATTTTTTACACCAAACAAAATGAACTGAGACGATCGAAATAAACGGTAACATTATAATCAATGATAAAATGTGTTTCAATTTTCATTGTAAGCTGACCGACTATCAATCTTAAATAATACACTTCAGTTGTTCTTCGATATTAAGTGTTCGCACGCACTGTACGTTTTAGCAAATAAAATGCTGGCCATTGAATAACTAAATGGAAGGCGAGGCAGTGAGAGCTCGTTCTGAGCCGGCCGACACGCGGTGGTTTAGGAGAAACGCGTACGGAATCCGTGAACGCGCGACCCTTTGAATATTAACTAGCCGATGACCCGCTCGTAACCGGGCCACGAATACACCGGACCATCCGAGAGGTTAATTCGAATAGCCTATTACCGGGACTTCTTCACTAAGCCTTATCAATTTACGAATACTGCAAACATTTCCAAAAGGAAAAACGGCAAATAGAATTAAAAAAAAAAAAGAAACAGAGTACGCAGTTAGGAATAAATTTGACGGAAAAAAGAATAATTAACAGTAATGAGTACAAGACAAAGAAAAAGTAAAGTTGTTAATTATGAGGGAGAGAAACGACTAAATGGGAAGTTCCATCTAGCGAGTTGCCACTGCAGCGGTGATAAGCCTCGTCGAACAGAACTTCTAGGGACTCTTAGTGGAGAAAATACGAGCATTCAAGACAATATCCACGACTACGATCCAAGTCGCATAATAGTCGTTCCAACTTAATAACTACCTATCTACCATCGAGGTACCCATCTTTAGGTATATTACAATACCTAGGTACAAACTACTAATTGCAGGAGAGCTGCCAGTTCTTCTGTTGTGTATTTAACAACGGGGTACGTATTTAATAATGGCTATACATGTCTAATACAATAGTTATAACGTGCTTAAAATATATGCACAAAATTAATCTCTCGGAAAATAACGTTCCTAAGTTCATATAAATATGATTACATAAAAATAAAAAACGCCGCATCTAGCCATGGATATAGGGAAACATAAAAGAGAACAAACTAAAAAGAAACACACAAGAAATAAACAAGAAAATTATTCCAGTAAAAGCACCCTTTCCCAAACAGAACTCTATAAAACAAACTAAGTGGCCATATAACAGCCTTAGGAGCATTTTCAGTTAGTGCTACAAATGAACTACATAAGATAAAGATACTTAATCGCATTACGTCGAGAGAGCATAATGGCAAATTGGCCGGTCCGAATGGAATTTACGAACTAGAAATCACTGAAGAAGCACCGAAGTTATTGTCTGTCACTATCACGTAAAGTAAAACAGTAGCAAATATCAATTGAGTGTATTTCTTAGGCTATATGTCCCATGTCCGAGTTTAATTTAAGATGTCTATAATTTATACAGCTTAAGAAAAATGTAAAATTACAAAATATTCTGATGGCTTGGTTAGAGCAGGAAACATACCATAAACACGTTTTCAACTTTTATAAAATACTAATAGATTGTTGTGCGAATTGTAAACAGATCCTTGAAGTATATTATGTGGTATGTTGTTCAATTAAGTATTAAATAGCACAACTGCCAGCCCGGTAAAATTATATTAGTTCAAAAGACAGTGCTCCTACGACAGATGAATTGATCCGGACCAAGTTAATATAACTTTGCTCGTTCAACACACTTCGTCTTCGCGACCGGTTCGGAAACCCGCATAACGCTGACATTCACACGAAACTCACGTAAGGTGTGAATCACACTTTTTAATTATTTGAATGTGTAAGTGGCGCCTAGTCATGATCTCGTCAGGGGCGCCTCTACTTTAAGCACAAACAGACTTTATTTAATTTCAAATTCATTTATTTTCAGGTAACTAGACCCATATTTTACATTTCTACACATTAGTTATATCTAAACAGTACCTAATTAAATAAAATAAAAGCGAATTTTTACATATATCTATTATATCCTAATGATGTCGTCCGATATGGTCTGGTCTGTCCTCCTGGTCCTCCGCTAACTCCTTCTAAACCACACATCAGATTTTGATACGGTTTTCAATATGGAAAGAGTCGATAAATGACGAAGGTTTGTACCTATATAATTTTTAGAAAGAATAATTGTAACCATGCCAAGTGGGAGAGGATGGTTAGTAAGAAAATAAAATTATCTATACATATAATAAAATCGTAAACGACGAGCCGTGTCTGTATATTACCTAAATATTAAAAAAAAAAAAACAATTTCTACACGTTGTACTTATATTCCCCAGGCTAAAAAAATAATTTTTAGAATTTTTAACTCATGCGTTTCTCGCTAATCTCAGAAGCGGCTTAACCGATTTGAATGCGGTTTTTACTTATGTATTGTCGCAAGCTTCCTGTAACATTTAGTGTATGTTTCTATACTGAAGGCTATACTGAATACCAAGTTGCGAATTGCGAACTTGGCGGGCTCAGCTAGTATTTCATAAAATTAATTTGTTTATGAATGTGGTGCTACTATCTGTGAATATGGTACATGGTAGATCGACAGGCAGGGTGACGGTCCACTTGATCTTATGTCATATTGTTGTTCAGATGTTGGTAGTTACAATAAATTGTTTTACGATATAGTCCCACTGTCATTTTGTTAAACTACTTCGGATAAGGCAACAAACAAGTTCAAATACATGTGTATAATTTATGTACTTGATGATAAATGTGTCATAACATTGTGTACAAAAAGTTAATGAATATTTGTCGTTGAGCGCATTATCTGTATTGTTTATAATTTCAAACAAAGTGGTTATGTGGTAAAGGAGGCGGAACGTCGCATCGCAGCGTCATTAGAGCACAAGGCGAAGGCCGCAATTCGCCCGCATATTTGGTCAAGATTAATTGCCCCTAAACATCATCTGTCAACCCAGAGGACATTCCGAGGACATTTTGTTTGCCATACAAATAGCGAGCCACATCTGTCATATAACCCATTATTATCTTGTACTGTCTTGGTACATGTGCGATATATGCGACAAGGACAAGGAAGTTATTAAAAAAACATTAACCATAATTTTACATAGAGCATGATTATTGGATGTAGAATAATAAGAATATGTGTCATACCTGTTAATCGTACATATTTCTTGCTTTTAAATTCTGCAACGTATTTTATACAGTTTTCATTATCACAAAAAACTTTTCATCCGGTAATTTTATATTCAAATTCAAAAGTAGGTATGTAGGTGCCACGGCTCACGTTGGCTAAATTTCATATTTAGATGCAAAAAAGGTGAACAAGATTAGGTCGTATATTATACTGAATTTGATGCATTAAGGAATTGGAGATGCAAAGATTCTGCAGTACAATGTTTGTCATCAAATGATAAAATGGTACCTATGTATAAATCATACTAGTATAAACAGAACTTGAAATAATGTTACTTCCACAAAAAAAATCGCATAATGTTAATGTCATTATAAGGATTAACAGTTCCAAACAACGCAGTAGTACCAGGTAGTTTCATTTGTTAAATGCAAGCTGCAGTACGAACAACAATCGAGTACTAATTGTGATTCCACTAATTTGCATTGCCGCGTCGACTTACCGTGTGCCAATGGCTGCCAAGCTCGCTCGATTTTGGATTACTAAACAAATTACCCATTCCGTTTCAGTCTTCTATTCTATACCATAAAGTAAACCGCAAATCGGAGCTGCTTAATGTGAACACAAGCTCCGTTTAATTTTATTGTTCGAGCAAACTTTCGCTCTTTGATAATGAAATATTACGACAGCTTTAAAGAGCATTCCACAATGCATTACATTGAATTTAATCCTTGAAATTCTGACTCTAGAATATAGACTAGCGCTCTTTTGCTACAGAGCGATGATTGAATTATTGTATTATTTCTTGCTCGTAAGTTTTTATATTGTAATCATTTTATGGAGTCAATCAACATCGATACACTTTCCCTTCTATTTTTTCTTTTCCAAACTATTTACGCTATTTTTCTTTAGTTCTTTTTGTAAGTCAGATTAATATCCAGGCAGTAATCATTACAGCTCCGCCTGAAATCATACCCCTTACAGATTTCAACACCCATCATTCAGACAAATTTTCTCCATTGTTTTTCCCTTTGATGTGATCATAATTTTCGTTAACAACTGTAAACTTTGTGAATAAGTAGGTATTTTATTACTAAATATTATAAAACTACGTCATAGTTATCAAATAGATATAATCTCTCGGAGAATGTTTATATTAATTTGAATCTCAATTAAATTAACTATAGGTACTTAGCGTATGCCAGCAGTGGCATGGTAGGCACTGCACTTGCATACCCCTTAACTTTTTTTCTATTTATAGGCAATTGTCTACCTAACCTACTTTTATCATAAAAAAAGTTTGGGTATTTAAACCTTACTTTGATCATTTATACATATTATATTTTAATCATTTGTACGGTATAAAGTTTGTCATTAGGTTTATCACTACTAATTCTTTAATCCTTACTTCCTTAATCATTCATAGTTGTGGACGTTGAAGTTATAATTCAAATGTTCACTCTGTATTTTTAACATAACTGCATTTGGTTGTTTGCTTGCATTAAATTACGCGAGTGGCACTGGCTTTACACGATTAGAGCAAATTTATGCAAGACATTATCCCAGAGCAGCGGCGTCGCATAACAACGCCTCCAGTGTCCGAGCGGCACCGTTTCGCCGCCGCCTCCTTTATGAAAACCCTCACTGTGATATATGGGTATGTTCACAAACGTTATTGCTTCACTGAACATATTTCACACACGTTATTCCTATACAGGAAGAACATTATATAAAAGACGTTCATTTACCAGAGGAACAACAAGTGCCTCTTGTGAGAGGATCTGTTATCAATTGGTGTATTTTGAGAGCAATGTTATAAGTTCGCAATCTTATTTTGCACCGAGTGCATCGGAAACGAAGGAAAGGACTTTGTTGTGAGTGAAGCCATTCTGTCGTAAAGGTTTATCAGTTGTAAAATAAGATTTGCTTGAAATTAAGTTAAAATGTGGGTATTTTTCGCTAATGAGCGAGGAGCCCTCGGCACGGGACGCGGCCGCGTGATAATCCTCCCGACCATTAGGCCCGGCCACTCGCTCGCAAATCGTCCGCATATTTTGGCCAAGATTAATTGTTCTCGAATATCATCTATCACGGTGAGCTCTCTCGTGACGGTCGTCAGCAGTGCGTACGACGTTTTATTTGAGCCACAATGGGTCACGAGAGCAGAGTACACTTGATGGTAGTTACATTTTTTTAGTATCACTGTTTGTAAAATAAGTTTCTCACGATAGTTGTTCTTTTAAGACGAATCTTAGAGCGGTTTTTACCTATTCTTAAAAGGCATTTTCTTAGCTAACTTTTCGAGCCGATGAGAATAAGGTTTGAGTATTTGCCTTAACGAAAAAATTTATTAGAAGGCGGAAAAATGAACCTTCTGAACGGAAACCAAAGTATTTCTCCGGCTCTTGCGTGATCTTGTAGCATCCTCACTCGAAGACCATTTCTGTCCCCACTGATTAGCTCCACCGTTCGGATGCAACTCTTCGTGAGAGTTGCTTAGACTTAGTTCTCGACTAAACGTTTCGCGCTCGCCCGTTATTTGGGCTTAATGCTTGTTGTACGCCCTTAAGTCCTCGTACAACGAGCATTAAGCTAAGATTGAAACTGAAGAATTAGGTGTTGTTTATCACGCACGCCATTTAGATTATTCACAAAAGACTATATAGTGTCCACTTATTATGAATTAAGAGTATTTTCTGCGTGTCCGTCTGTAATGCACTGCAAACTAAATAGTAGTCACTATATTGTCTTATGTATGGAATAAAACGTGTAAAAATAAATAGGATAATATAAGAATCAAAATTATTGTCTGCCCCAAAAACCACTAAAAAATGTTTTGTAATGTGCGCATAGTATTATCTATTTAGTAGCGTACAACTTGAATATAAAGGTAGAATAAAAAATATATTTTAATTTAGCACATTTAGCTTGGCGTTTTAATTAATGAAAGTGATTTAGGGCTGTTACATTTTACATCTGAAAATGTCGTATCAATTTGTATTCGGAACACTAAAATTTTGTACAAAAACATTTTTTCTTTAAAATTAGGACGATTATAGAGTCGCTCAGAACGCAAATCCGTAGTTATTTTCCTCGCTGAGTTTATTGCGCGACGGACAAGAACAAATTGAGTCAATCTTTTTGCTAGAGACGAAACACCGAAACGCGTCTGCATTTTCGACATTTTCAACGTGTAAAGTTCGAATATCAATCAAGCCGACCTTTTTTCAATAACGCTACCACAGGGATCTTTCCGAACCAATTTTTCGGGTAATTTCCCTCTTAGATCCTGGGTGTCCATTGGCTTTTACTGACGTCGAGTTTGTTTCCGCCCATCGGAACGATTTATCAGGGGTAGCCATTTCCGTAGGATATACCACGACAAATATCTTCCCGAACGAGAATTTTGTATTGATATAGAATCGTAAAACTACAGTAAGAAGGGAACAAGTTAAATCGACTGTATTAAATTAATAAACTAATAAAAAAAACTTTTCGTGTAAAGTCCAAGAACTACGACTACATTGACCCTGTCAGCGGGCTTGAAGTCCGCGTGCTGTAGAAATAATTATGAATAGAGTTTCATTGTTTTGTAAAAGATAAGTAGCGAAGTAGATATCTTGGAAAGTTAATTTGCAGAACCAATAAATGGTAGAAGGTTCTCAAGGGGCGGCTATGTAAGTACTTATTGATGGACATTATTACTCCCGGGGTGTATTACGATCTCTAAATCCATGAATATTCACGTTTTCAACAAAATGTGTTTTCAACAGCATATTTATTTTACAAAAATATGTTTTAGTTAGTAGAACTAGTTTTGTAAAGTAAAACATGATTTTTATTAATTTATGGTACGGTATAATCACATATCTTGTAAATAAAAATGAAAACGCTTGTATTACATATGTACACAAAATTTAATTTACTTTAAAAAACTAACCTTACGTGTTTGTTTTGTGTTTAATAAACGGACAGTTAAATTTTCGCTGTAAACGGAGTGCTGGGAATTCCCACGAGGTAGAACAAACATATCTGGTGCTCTTATTAGCTATGGAAAGGCCTATGGAGTATACCGATAATGGTAACGATGATGAACGTTGATGCATTTAGACAAAGCTTTTAAAAATTGAAACTTCTTAGAACAGAACGAAAGATGATATTTAAATATTTTGATTGCAGTTGTAAAACTAGCGCTTTCGCGGGTCCAATTGTTAAAACTATCTTTAGCTATACTCGTAAAACGATCATATGGCGGCAAAAGGGGAGTTGATTAAAGAGCTCTTGGTTACAGCGTCGCCTCGCGACAATGAATATTCAGTGCATAAGTAAAATGTAGCCGCAATCTTAGTGCCGTTGCGACTGCAATGCCCGCCCATATTTCATCTTAAATGGCAAGAGCAACGTGCCCTCTAAGAAACTTTTTTTTTGTAATTTCCCTCCTCGTACACCGCGGCAAATTTCTTATGTGGCCCTGGGGAAGAATCGCTAGTGGGCGGACCAGCTTTTTATAGTTTTCATACTAAAGTACCAGAAATAATGCCGGTTCTAAATTATAGTCAACTACGAAGCACGCGGGAATCTTGATCGGAAAAACCCATGCAAAAATTTATAAAAAATAACCATACATTTTATTTACACGCGCTATATAATATACTTACTTGATAATTTGCATTTCATTTTAAATTATTTAATAGAGATTAATAATTGAAAGAAAAAAATACCGATACCGAAATATTTCATTTTTATCTAATGTCTGTACCATATGTTTAGGTATTACAAAAATAATATACAACAAAGTCGTTATAGGAAGTCTATCTGTTTGGTTAGTTATTGCGCGGATTTTGATCACCATAATTTAAGATATTTTTTTACATAGATACTATTCATAAAATCTTTTATTAAATAATATAACATACATTTTTTAAACTTAAGTTCATCAGAAACTGGCATCCCTTACTCACTCACCGATACACAACAGCACACATGCCGTTATTTTGTTTCATCGTGGTCTTTATTAAGGAGGCGGTTACTGCCGCCACACGGGCTGCCCAAATGACTACGATTTAGTATACGATTATCTACGATACGATGCTACTATTTGGCAGTTCCTGTGACCTGAGCCTACTATGAAAAGTTCATTTCGGCCTGCAAAATTGGCCCGACCGGGAAGGGGTCGAAACCTAGACCCCTTAGACAGAGCGTTAAAGCAAGCACATTAACCACTCGACCAAGGGTTATGCATACTAAATCTTAATTATCTTGATGAGCATTTATGTAGATTAAAAACGACCATTTATTCAACTGAACCCGCTAAAAGCAGAGGCGGATCGCTAGTGTTGTGCGTGTTCAAATAACAAAGAACCTATATTCCCAACAGTAATATTACCCGATACAAATGTAATGTGATGATGACTCATTAAAAAGACCGATGTGGAAAACACAAACATTGCGTGTGTAATAAGTTACCATGACGTAGTGATAGAAATCAAAGCAAAATATTTTATACGACAACACACGTTTTTCGGCGTTAACAGAATTAATGAATCACAAACTTACCCGGTTACTGAAAACGTTTCATTTGTGTGTTTGCTAAACAAATTTACAAAGCGTATTTATTTATTATCTATAATAATCGTATTACAAATGTATACAACGTCTACTAATATGATAGGTTCTAACGAGTACTAAATAGTTTGTTTATAAACAGTTCTAAATGTTAAATAACAAAGAGGAAGCAACACTTATTGTCACACATTACGTACGCGGGCGGTAGCTGTCGCGTCTCGAGCGCGATTGACGCGTGCTAGTCCGCGAGCGGTTCAGAGTCGACTGGCAGATAGTGGGAGTGCGGGAGCGAACGGCGGCGATAAGAGAGTTGTGTTATTGGGCGGGCGCTACGATTGCTACGAGCTACGAAGTCGAAAAATTTATTCGGTAAAGGAAAAATTAGGCTCGCCTCGACCACGACAGTCCATCCATTGGAAGCCGTCGCGATACAGCTCACGATCCGACCAGATTAATACTAAGCACGCCAATAAATATTGATGCCTAGCTCCTTTGTCTCGCACGGAGGATTCGTTTCTTTTATTAATGGTACACTCACGTTTGCCTGACAAATCGCTTACGTTATGATTGCGATTGTGCTCGAAGGTCTCGCCGTTTTTAATAAATGAATAAACGTAATACCTACATACCAAAACCAAATCTATTTTTGTATTCTATTATGTATACAACGTGATATGACATTATTTTTGCATTTGAATTCTACAAATAACTCTCGCATTTAGAAATCGTCACATGTTTAATTATTTTAATATTATATTACTATCAGGTTTGTCGAAAAAATTTAGTATCATAAATGAAATGAAAATGATTTAAATATATATATATATATATATATATATATATATATATATATATATATATATAATTTAAAATTCATTTTTTCAAATTATTAATCAATTATTATATCATTTCTTACCAAGTAGGTAATACCTATGTAAACTTTTTTGATCTAGAGGACATACTGGCTGGTTGTAAAAAAAATTTGAGTATCATTTTTTTTTTTTTTTTCACAAATTCAAAAGCGAATATGCATTAGTCCGAATTTTATAGCGTTTTCTTTGCTTATTAAAATTTAGTAGTTTGTATCAATTTTATGATTTAAACAATAATTTGAAAAAAGTTTTGAACAAATTTGGATTTTGAGACATTTTTTAGGTCATGGAGCGACGTCATTTGAATGCAGATGAAATGCAAAGAGCTGTAGGGATGTTGCAAGCGGGAAGAAGTCAATCTCAGGTATCTCGGTATTTTGGTGTCAACAGAAGCGTTATTTGCCGTCTTCATCAGCGTTACACTAACACGGGAGATCCTGCTGAGCAGCACCCAGGCCGAGAAAGGTGTACAACCACACGGCAAGATCGATACATACAACTGACTGCAAGACGCCAGCCGATGTTAACCGCCCGAGAGATAGGTAAAGGCTAGAAAATTTAAGTGGTGTTGTTGTTAGCTGCCAAACTGTGCGAAAACGACTGCATGAGTATGGCCTACGAGCACGACGGCCAATTAGGTGCCCACCGATTCGTCACGGGAATCGCGCTCGTCGAAATGAATGGTGTAGGGAACACATTACATGGACCCGGGAACAATGGGATAAAATTTTATTTTGCGATGAGTCTCGATTTGGGTTCAAGCCTGATACTAGAAGGGTAAGAGTGTACCGTCGTCCTGGAAATACTGAAAGACTGAGGTGCGTTCAGGAAGTGCATCCATACAAAGGCTCAACAGTTATAGTATGGGCGGGTATTATGAAGAACAGACGAACTGAGCTCGTTTTTGTAAATGGTAACATGAACGCTGTAAATTACATTGAGGATGTTCTAAGGCCTTATGTTCGTCTATTCGCACAAACGCTTGGCTCCGATTTCACGTTGATGCATGACAATGCGCGTTCGCATACAGCTTTGCACACGCGGGAGTACGTGGCAAAGGAAAACATCCTGGCATTGCCTTGACCTGCACAATGGCCAGACCTCAACCCCATCGAGCATGCATGGGACATGCTCCAGAGACGTGTTTTAAAGGACTCGGATGGAGTGACAACAACCCAACAACTGATGGACTTACTAAAATTTAATTAGGAACAATTGCCGCAGGATTATACCTACTATCTATAAATTAATCACTTTTTACATAAAAAAGAATAAAGGCTTCGATCAGTCATCATCATTATCATTTGAGTCGTAATGCGACCCTTTGAATAAAAAAATCAATGCTTAGTTAATTATTGATGAAATTTGGAAGAACGTTTCAAGAGCGGTAATTATAAAAATAAAAATTATTATTATCCATCAACAACTTGCTCTATAATCACGGCCAGGATTATTGTTGCCAATAAGCCAACATAACGACATAACGAAAACCTCGTAAATAACGAGAAGAATAAATTAAATGAGTACTTAGAAATGGCTTATAGGATAACGGACACGTGGGATGTCGATTCGACAATCATTGTCCCGATAGTCGATTCTGCGAACGGCCTTATAGCGAGACAGATACAAAAAGCGGTACTTCTTGACAGGCACGAATTGTCAGGAGGTTCCTAACTCCTCACCACCGGTAGCTTTGACCATGCTCCGCTGCCTGCGGTTCACTAGTTTTAAGTTTTTTTATAATATTTATTGATTTCTTTTATAATTATACTGTTAATTTTTTTTTAATTAAGATGACAAAATAAAATATGTATATAATAATAATAATAATAAAATATTTATTTGTTCCAGCAAATTACATTGAGTCAATATTATACAGGTGAGGTTCGATGCGAGTGCGTACGATAGTGAGTCTAGAAATAGCACGTCTTGAGAGTTTCTCAATTAATAATAATAATCAATCGTCGCCACATCGGTAAACACAATTTATATCGTTTTGCTGGATAATTGTATACATATGTACATATTTTGTCTGTATCGCAAGTTGAACAGTATTTAATGAAGCACGTGTTTCGATTTCACGTGTAAACAATCGATATGGGCAGACATTAGCGAATTAACTGAATATCGTCGAATTTATCGCTATTTGCTGCACCGTATTGGGGACAAACTCATTTACCTAAAATATTATGTAAACACATTGCAACTGTTCGGCACAACTGTAACTGAATTACAATATACAGAAATACATGTAGGTAACGAGGTATTGACGTCAATTATGTTGGTATTAATGGTAGCCTCTAGGTATTATGAGGTAAATTGTAGCCGTTGTATTTTTTGATTTTTTTTTTCATTAATTTATGATAAAGGCAGAATATGAATTATTATTCATATCTCTTTAGGAATGAGAAAGGCTCACGGTCCACTTTTTAGTAAGTGGCCAACGTCGCTTAAAAATTCAAGTATCACGGGAGGTGCAAGCGCGCTTTCCATTCTGATAAAAGTTAAAGAATATTGTAAGTTTAAGGCTTCTAAAAATTAGTGGTTTTGAATAATTTACAGAAAATAAATATTTTTTTATAGTTATTAACAAATGAAATATATTTTAGATTTCCTTAAAGTGTTGGATTTGAATGTCCAAAACACTTTTTTAATTTTATTTTGATGCACATTTTAATAGCTCTATTAGGCGTTAAACATGCCTATATTTAGGTTAAACGCGTTGAAGGTGTCATTCAAGCACATGCAAGATAAAAATTATAACAAAAACACGAAATACAATTCAGTTTACATTTATTCCCATATCGTTGACAATAATCTAAACTGGTTACTTTTTTTATAAATTATTCGTTTTCTTATTTAAAGAGGTTTTAAAAAGTTGTAATTTCATGAATTTTACCACTGCAAATATTGCGACTTTTTTTAGCGCAGTCGCTCTTAAGACCACTTAAAAATGAATAATATTTTCTAATAAACTAATAAAAAAAATTACAAAATTAAAAATTTACGTACTTTTTTAATAACTGCAATTTATAAAGAAAAGACGCGTAAAAAATCGCTCAGTTCTGTTTGCCTTAAGACCGAAGCCTTAAGACAATGGGCCATGTCATCTCTACTAGCACACGTGTTATTATTTCATGATTGTATACGAGGTTGGTTGTTGATGCGGAATTAGGTTTTTTTTAATTTTTATTAAAGATGGGTTTGCTCTTGGCCAGCATCTATCCCATGTAAGAAAGAGGAGACCGACGCGACGATGGAGCGAGCTCACAGTTTAGACAGAAAGACAGGCAGGTAAGAGCAACATTTAAAATAAAGTGTAAATTTTAAATGAAGAAATAAGTAGGTTAGTCAACTCTGCTTGGCGGTATAGTAGGTATAGTGCCGCTACAAAATGTTAGTACGCTTAGACAACAAGAAAGAAGCTATTAGGTCGGTAAAAGTCTTTTCGCATATAGTATGTATAATACTTGTAATAAAATCCCTTTGGCTGTTGGTGTATATGGCTGGTTTTGATGACATTAAATCGGTTACATTTTAAAAAAATGAAACAAATTAGTAAAATTTTGTTTACATCTATTTTTCGTTTGTTTTTCTTTCCGTCAAAATGAGTGAATCTAATGAAGAAATTCCATACATTGTAAAATACAAAAAAGGAAAAAATTCAACGTAAGTCGCGAAGTTTTTTTGTGACGTTTATGGACCTAATGCAGTGTCAGTAAGAGTAGCACAAAGTTGATAACTGGTGATGAAAAGTGGATCACGTACGACAAGAAAGTGCGAAAAAGATAGTGGTCAAAGGTCGGTCAGGTTTCACAGACTGTGCCAAAACCCGGGTTAACTCGCAAAAAGGTGACGTTGTGTGCATGGTGGGATTGGAAGGGCATTGTTCATTGTGAGCTTTTACCGCCGGGCAGAACCTCGATTCGGATCTCTATTGCCAACAACTAATGAGATTAAAGCAAGAAGTTGAGAGAATTGATCAATAGAAAGGGTGTGGTCTTTTATCACGACAACGCATACCTACATCTTTAGCCACTCAGCAAAAATTAAGAGTTTGGCTGGGAGGTGATAATGCATCCGCCATATAGCCCTGACCTTGCAACCTTCAGATTTTCACCTGTTTCGACCTGTTTCAGAATTCTTTAGGCAGTGTCAGGTTAACATCAAGAGAGGACTACCATGTCACTACCTGCAAGATGGCAAAAAGTCATCGAACAAAACAAAACGTAATTAAATGTAAATAAACTAAAAAAAAAGTATTGAGTTTTCATATAAAATGCGAAGAAACTTTTTCCCCAACCTATTATACGCAAACTTTACAACTAAAATAAAACTTAAAAAATAAGACGCCTTTAATTTTATGAATTAAGGAAGCTTTATGTGATTGAGATGATTACAAAATCCGAATAAAGAAATTAGTCATAAAATGAGCAGCTCATTTGGCGGCAGTAACTACCTCCTTACAGACGACCAACGTGAAATAATAGCGTGTTCACTGGCGTGTTTCGGTGAGTAAGTAAGGGATGCCAGGACCCTTTTCGCTATATCCACCTTATTCTTCTTTATCCAACAAAGTAACTCCACTTGTATCTACACTTGGTGATATACTTACGTTTATAGGTGATGGAGCCACTTACCATCAAGCCTGCCCGACACTGCCATACAAAAATACTAGATTTAAATTTGCTAACGTTAGGACCTTGGTTGAAAAAACTTTTTATCTTGGAACACGTCCGCAATTGAACTGATTTAATAAATTTATAATTGTAATAATGCTCAATGATACATTCTACAATCTTATCTAAACGGGGATGTTGATCGCGTGTTTATTCATTCACGCTATCATACTTGGAGCCGGGCACCGACTTCGCGCACGCAACGCGTTACATAAACTTACTTAATTCTCTTTTCTCCCAGTGATTTCATACGCGATGAGAAATTGTATGCTAGGTACGAGAATGTTAATTTGATTGATTTGATGCAGTCTTAATATAACAAATCATTTCATAGAAAGTGAAATATTTCTACAATAAGCTCTTTTTTAATGTAAAAGTCGTCAGATAGGGTGACTGTTCACTTGATGGTATGCGACTACTGTCGCCTATTAACACAAGCAATCCCATAAGTGCTGCAAGTGCGCTGTCGACCTTAGTGCGATAAGGAATTAGGAATGGATAAGAAAATGGGCACTGGCATCTCTTACTCACTTAGCGAAACACAACAGCATACATGCTGTTATTTTAGGGTGATCCTTTGTAAGGAGTTGGTTACTGCCGTGAGACGAGCTGCTCAAATGACTGCGAAACGCAGTGTGCTGTGGTGCTATGTCACTACTAAAGTTTATCTTGAATTAACAATCAACTACTATTTGTAAAGCTTTTAGCAAGAGCGCCATAGTGAAAATATTGAATAATGTCCGCTACACTTCGCTGTGTCGATTACATTTCTTGAAAAATTTATGAGAAGAGATAAGCGAGACGAAATCTAAATTATCGCTTTGTACAAAATGCAATACAGAATTATAAGCAAAACATGATGAAAGAAAATATTAAAATGAAAGAGAGAAATATACAAACGAATAATCGAGAGAGTCAAAATCTATACGGTATTCTTCTTAAACAAAGCTCCAATCCTTATTCAAGCCTTACAAATTATATGAAACAGAGGCGATACAAAAATTTAGAAACACATACCTAATATAATGACTGATGATAATGTCATGATTTAGACTGACGAGTTGCTTGAGATTTATGCTGAATATTAGTTTATTGTATTCAGTGGTTGTATCATAAATAAAATGTATGTTTAGTAGAAAGAAGCATTAACGAGGTTTCCATTCAGATTCATCCCCATAGAATACGAATTCCGAACTGATGGTTATTGTCAATATTTTTATTTTTTAAATTCTTATTTCTATATAAATAAGTTTATAGTGATGAAAAAGGTTGAAGAAAAAACTTAATGGAAATGAACAACAAAATATAAAATGCAATTATTGGAAGCCGTAGTTCCAATAAAGGGGCAGATGTGAACACAACAGCATAACTAGTTCGAAACTTTCTCATGTTAACTCATTAACAATAGTTAACATAATATTGGAACTAAAGTTTGTGCGTAACGTCATGACCCTTTAATACGTTTGTCGCAAGTTACACACTGTGTTGAAAGTCCGCTCCATTGCATCCAAAGTGTGAAGTTTCTTCAGACAACAAAGGCGTCTTTCAGTCACCTTTCGCGAGGTGTAGCTTCTGTTCTCATTTATGAAAAGCTTTCAAGTTTGGAGCTTGCGATAGAAAATCCTATTCAAATCGTCCTCCCTTTTAAGCGGGCCTCTACATAAATCAGCTATACCTACTGTATTAGGCTCACGGTTCACATAGATTTTGTATGGTTGTTCAGGTGCATCTCATTTACTAAAACCGCAAGCACGATTGCTAACATGCAAATTGTATGTAAATTATTTCATACCGATGCTGCGTATGAGGAAAATATAGTTTCATAAAAATCTCTTGTAAGTTTCAACAAAGCTAGTGTTTCCTTTTACAATGTGCCAGTCTGCGATGGGCAAGGTGCATAAGCCATGAAGCGTGCATTTCAAGGGGCCAATAAGCGGCTCAGCCGTCGTTCCCGAAGCCCGGCTGAACCTTCGTCCAACAGAGAATAGAAAAGCTTTGGGCATGCATGAATACGTATTATGTGATATACATTTATACGCTCCCGTGAGAGTTGCATTTCTGAAACCAGAACATCTATGATTTATTTACTTTAGTTTTATAATCTACTAGCTAGAGCCCGCGACTTCGTTCGCGTTGAAAAATGAAAAATATAACGCCTGACAAAATATGTAAAGCAATAAACACACACACACACACACACACACACACACACACAAATCCTTTTAATTATTTTACTGTTTCAATTTAAATTGAATCTTCGTCTATTGTGAAATTTTGGCTTTTGCGATTCAAGCTATGCTTAGTGTAAAATTCGCCGAATAATTCTATTGTTCCAAGTAATTATATTACTTTAATGAATGAATAATGAATGAATAAATAAAATAAAAATAATATAATGCCCACCCTACATTGACGCCTAACTTTTGTCAAGCGTTAGCGTTAACTTTATTTTTAAATAGCCGGTGCCTGCGGCTTCGCCCGCGTGGAATTATTAATCTTTATAAACTTACCTCTTTATAATATTAGTACAGATATAAATAAAAAATGAATAAATAAATGTGTTGCCAGTGCAAAACTCGAGAACGGTTGGACCATAGCTTCTTCTTATAAGCTTATATTTATTGGCTTTAGACGAATTGACATTTTTTATGTTCTGATATTTTAAAATCAATCTCTAACATACAAATAAATAATCTTAGACTCTTAGACAATTGTCACTTTGAATTATGTAACAGACTGAAACTTTAAAGGCGAATGAATATGACCAAAAATTCAACAAGAGTATGTAGCTGAAACTTTTTTCATAAATGTGCAAAAGGATAGTGGAGCGAGTGAGTGAACAGCTGACGACTAGCTCGGGGCGTCGGACTGCTGTACTCTAGACTTGCTGGCAGATGTGTTAAAAGGGGGAAATGGGGATATCTTACCCCTTTTGTGAGATTTTATCATTTGGCTCCAGGCGATACGGATAAAAGGACACTTAACTGTTTCACTCGGAATATTCTTATTGATGTCCATGCTGTCTGAAGAGTTATGCTTTAATATTTCAGTCATTGTTACTGGAAACTAATGAAGCAGCGTTTGTATAAAAACTGAAAATTTAAAAAATGCTTTGAGAGTGGAAAACTTTAGTCAATATTTAAAATGTAATTAATTTTTTTAATTTATTTACAAAATGGGCGTATTTCAAATGTTCATTTTAGAAAGTGATTATTCTAGCAAGTCAACTAAGAGCGAACATAAACTACTTATTGCTAATAATACGAGTAGGTATTATAGTTTACATAATATTCCAGGCAGTTTAAACTTCGTTGCAAACTGACTGGGTGAAATCACGAAAAAATTCATACTACCAGACTCATGACAAAATATTAGACACCTTCATTAAATAAATGCTGTGTCGAGAGGAAATTCATTTTAAACCATTTGCGGGTACCACAAACTAGTTTCTAATTCCTGTGGACAATTTTCTATTCAACGGGTAGACCACGTAGGTGGTTGATTTTAACAAATATCAATAACATTGTAATAACTCTCACACATTAACAAAAGTTATGTCCGATAAGTAACGAGAGAAAGAGCGGAAAACTCATTTAGATTCGTTATTATTGCTAGAAACGGATTGTCATGTCTAAACTAAATCAAACTTTATTCTCAGCGGGAAAAGGCGCGGGCGTTGTCTACCAGTTAATGCCGTATTGAAACAAACTATAAAACATTTTCTAACTTTCATTACAATAGTGTTCGTAAATTAAGGAAACCACTACACCACTCAACAACTTTAGCCATTTAAAATAATATAAAATTAATATATATTCAGGGGCATTTTCACAATCATATTCTGTCGCCAACTTACAAAGTCGGAATAAGTTCAGAAATAGTTGAGAAGTTCAGAACAAATAAAAAAATATACACCATATGTTCAAATCCCATTCAGGCGAACATATTCTTAAATTTAGATGTCTATACATACCTATAATAAAATAAACGAGCCGTGTCTGATAAAGATTAAAAAAAAAAAATTATGTACGTATGTTACCGAGATCAAAAAGATAGTTTTTAGAATTATTGTCTCTATGTTTGTGCACGCTAATGCCAGCTTAACCGATTTGAATGCGGTTTTCCCTCTTGTATTGCAGAAAGCTTCCAGTAACATTTAGTCTTTGTTTCATTGCAATCGGTTTTCAAACAATAAAGTTACGCGCTATACGTTTTGCGCAACGAAAGTTGAGGGTTTTTAATATTAATAGAAATAAAAAGCTTCTTACTTGCGTAGTCAGTAGAAGATAAATGCTAATCTTCTAAAAATAGGATATAAGTGGCAGGGCACACTATGTTTTCGCAGTCATTTGGGCAGTCCGTCTGGCGGCAGTAACTACCCCCTTACAAAAAACCACCGTGAAATAACAGCACGTGTGCTGTTATGTTTCGGTAAGTGAGTAAGGGATGCCAGAGCCCATTTCCCTATCTCCTCCTTGTACCTTATCCTTAATCCTACTATAGTCGGCAGCGCACTTGCAGCACCTGTGGCGTTGCTTGTGTTATAGGCGACGGTAGCCACCTACTATCAAGTGGACCGTCAGCCTGTCTGCCGAACTTAACATAGAAAAAAATAGAACAAGAGCAAATACATAGTTTATAATAGTATAAAACAAAGTCGCTGTCCGCATCTGTCTGTTTCTCAGCTTAAATCTTTTAAACCAAGCAACGGATTCTAACACAGTTTTCACTAATGGAAAGAACGATAGGTAAACGAGGAAGGTCGCCAGTGAAGTATAAAAGGAAATAATTAAAGATAATACTGTGTTTATAGGGAAAAAAAACTCATCGCAGCAGCCGTGAAAATAACACAAAATCGCAAAATATGTAGACGCAACAATTTTTCACTTTTAATTATGTTTAACTATTAAAACCACCATTTATCTCTATAAGTGTATCAGGCATTTTATTCGTGTGTTTTCGCTATTAAAGTCACTCAAGCAAAGCATCATTATGAAGATACGCGTGGTTAAGTAAATGGAGAAAGTGAATGCTGTCAGGTGAAATCAATATCAGTATTTCAACTTTTTAAGTGGGTGCGCAGAACAATTCTCAATTAGTAGATATACATAGTTCAAATTAAATTACGTATTTACACTTTTTAATAGAATTTGAATTTAAAGAGGGAGCAATATCGAAGAAATTTCTTATAAATGATAGATCTTACACGTTGTTTGTACACAATACTAAGTACCCGTGGACGAGTGATTAGAGTGCTTGCCTTAACACTCTGTTCTAGGGTTCCCGGGTTCAATTCCCGGCAGGGTCTGGAAAGTAGTGGCAGGGCACAATGCGTTTCACAGTTATTTGCGCAGCCGTCTGGCGGCAATAACCACCCCCTTACAGAAGACCACCGTGAAATAACTGCACGTGTGCCGTTGTGTTTCGGTGAGTGAGTAAGGGATGCCAGAGCCCATTTCCCTATCCCCTCCTAACCCCTTATCCTTAATCCTACTGTAGTCGGTAGCGCACTTGCAGCACCTGTGGCGTTGCTTATGTTATTATGTTATAGGCGACGGTAGCCAACTACCATCAAGTGGACCGTCAGCCTGTCTGTCGATCTTAACATTTAAAACAAACTTTACTAAATTGTTTTTTTTTTGTGAGATAAAGCATCCTATTATCTTATTAGTGGACAAATTAAATGTTTGTGAGAATAAAGAAAGGTAAAACTTTTACCTCTTCAATGATTAATAATAAGTACAATAAGTACAAACCTTTGAGAAGTTTTATCCAAGTCGATAAAGAATCTGATCTGATCTAGGCGTGTATTGCAATATAATTTAAGAATATGAAAAAAACCATTTCCGAATTCCTTGGGAGTCCATTCCTTTGGGAGTAGATTATAAAATAACAGTTAGTGTTAACATAGTAAAAGTTTAAAATAAAATTTAACTGTTGATATCAATACGAGTCATAAAATATATGACGTGGAGCATTAGACGCAAATCTTGAACAGACGTCGCCACTTAAAATAAGTTGGCACGATTTCAAGTGCCGCCAACTTGAATGCGAAGTATTCAGTTCATCAAAACCAGATGTTTCCTAGACCTATGTAAACATGGACATTTGTAGGGAGGATATGATTATACATTGCAAACTTGACGTTTGTTTACCTTTCCCTAAACACGTCCACAGCAGTACAACACGTCTGTCTGTAAGTAATGAGGCTTTATGTAAACAATCTACATATTTAGAGTACATAGTTTCCTATCCTATCTTTTATGAATTAATATTATGTTGGTAGATAAGAGGCTTTAAAAAAACAAAAACAATTTTATACCCCATACTAATAACATCCCATCTTTTTCTTGCTCGTTCCATGTTTATGTGGCCTGTTGAAAAGAAATCTTTGTTTACTTCATTTGCACCTATAAAAAAGATGAACAACATTACACCTATTAATAAAGTAAATAATTTTCATATCAAAGAAAGATAACGTTTCAGAAGTAATTTTATTTGTTCTTGTTTATGTAACTGTTTATGTAACTGACGAGATATCGTCGACCTTATGTTCCGTTTGCTATTGTTCAAAGAGTCATGTCACAGTATATTAATGGTCATGTGATGCCCGCAAGTAAAGAAGTTGTCTTATGTATATATCAGATATGGAACTAATTCAAAATAACATATATTACAGTATATAATCAAATCGTTGTCTGTGCGAGTTGTTTGTGCACGCTAAACTCCGAAACGTCTTCATTAATATTTAGTTTTTCTTTTTTCATTCCAATCGGTTTACAAACAAAAAAGTCACGTTCTATTCTGAATACCACGCGTACGAAGTCACGGGCACAGCTAGTTACATAATATGATCATAGAGGTGAGTCAACTGAGGCTGACGATTACGTTTAGTAGTAAAGGTGGCTACCGTCGCTTAAACATTTACTACAAACTTTTACTGTACACGAGACGTCCTTGTATTTAAATTAGCTCGGTCATGCTCTGTCGCGAGCAGCGCTAACAGAAATCAGTATTTTAATTCGAGAGAGAGGGTTCAGCGACATTAACCGTTTTAATGTTATAAACAAACAGATATTGGCACGTGCCCAAGTGGGTTGTGGCGCCGGCGCTACCGCCAAAACTAGCGTCCTATTTGAAATGCTACTACTGCTCATCGGTATCAGTCCACCTCAAGCTTCGAGTAATTTATATAGAGATGACCAGGACGCTTTATTAATACTGCATGCCATATACTTCCCGCTTTAACTAATTAGGTTTCAAACAATTTGCAAGTCCAACGGCATTCGCGTGTTTGAATTTTAAGTGTTCATAGAGGCCATTTCATACACTCGTCATTTTTTAATCCATGTTTTTAATTTTATAGAAATTTGTGATACCTTGTGAAACAGACTTCATAAAAGTCATACCTAAGTAAGACATTATGAAACTGAGAACATCATATTATTTTAATACCTTTTCTAAAGGGACTTCAAAAAAGATGTCTTATTATTTTAAAATAAAAAACAAGATGGCAGGCAGGCTCACCGTCCGTTGTGGTCCTTTTGATGATCGGTGGCTACCGTCGTCTAGGAACACATGAAACGCCACAGTGCATGGATGCTGGCGTTTTGTCGACCCGGTTAGGATCTACTGTTAGCGAAACAGATGTACAATTAATTTGAATTACACCTTACGATTAGGAGAATAAGCAGTGATTTATAACTAGGCTGACGGTCCACTTGATGGTAGGTGGTTAGCGTCGCCTAGAGACACAAGCAAACCCTGCAGGAATTTAGTTACAGCTCGCTTGAAGAAGCCCATATTGTAGCTAAATGGAAACACCTTACATAGGAAATTGTTCCAAAGTTCGCGCGTCCGTGGGATAAAGTTTCTAATCATCCAGACTGTGCATCTTATCCAAGTAATGTGGATGAACTTCGCAGCTATGGTGCGCAGTGCGGAGGTAAAAGTTTGAGGTAATATATAGAAAAAGGTTTTAAAAATAACGAAAAGCAACCTAAAAACAACACAATATAGGCATAAACTTCTAGTTACTAGGTCCAATGAATTTATATAAATATATTTAACCACTAGACTATACCTAGTACTGACAGGGTTCACTGGGTTTCGTAGTCATAAACTAGGTGGCCAATCTGGCGGCAGTAACCACCCTTTTACAAGAGACAACTACAATATAACATAACATATAACAAGGGAATTTCGGTGAGTGAATAAGGAATCCCAGAGTTCCTTATCCCTTCCTAATCCCTTATCCTTAATCCTACTAAGGTCGGCAACGCACTTGCAGCACCTGTGGAGTTGCCTGTCAGCATGTCTGACGACGTTAATTTTGATTCAAGTTCGGTGGAGAGGCTTTCGACTTCTGAGATCACGCATCTATCTATACAATCGGCGTTTTTACGAATTGTTTATTATTTTATGTAACGTAGACAGTTAAATATCAGGCCAATTGTAATATGACGTTCATTCTTCATTGTTATTTCAATCCATCGATGTTTAAATCTGTCACTGATCGTGCGCATCATTCATAGAGGCGCTCTGTCCAATTAGACATGTTTTATGATAAGGATCTTATCGCGTGTGCGTTTCTAATATTTAATGTGACTATTAAATATGGTTATTGTGAGGGTTTAGCGGTCAGTGTATATACACAAAGCTCTACGGCTATATGTATATCATCGGGCACCTGTTTATAAACTTGCCGAGATTATTCTCGGTTTTAATTAAATCGCGTAAGTGGCTTAGCTCACAAGTTGCGCAGTTATAGAGGTCCCATTATCTGCGTGAAATTTGACTCACAAACCACAATCTCTCTCCCCGGCGGGTCGACATAACTCGACCCAAGTTGAAAGCTTCAATTACGTGGAGTGAGTCGTTCACGCAGGTGACTCCTTAATTACAGGGTCGAAATTGAGCTGCCCATTCGGCTGACATGTTTGCAAGCGGATTATCGTGTCGCCATTTATTTAATATCTATTCTTGGACATCTATTAATTTATTATTGTTAGCAGATATGACATAGTTATCTTGTTAACATGCCTTATCAAAATACCACAGTTGAAACATAAATTTAATCTAATTAGTGCAATATTGTATCACTCATTAGCAAGTTACATAGTTACAAAGGCATCAACAGAAAATCAAAAGTATATTTTCGTTAACGATTTATAAAACAGTGTTATCTGCAAATACTCGAGAGGCGTGAAAAGGAAATATTTCGTCAAAACGATGACAAACAGATTTTTACTGTTCGTAAAAATCTCGTATGCGATTTTCCTCCTATAATAGCAAAAATACACCCGCCCTCACATTTGCTATTCCGCCTACGTCGGCCTGTTTGAACAGACAATTGACTCTCAGCAATAACGTTTCGCTTTACATGAGTTGCTTTTATTTTTCCTAACTGTCGGCACTCATGTATAACTTGTGCGATACTTTCACACGTAAAGTACGTGCCTACTTAGATACAGAATAAATTATAGTGGATATGTTCAATTTTTTTTAAGAATGATCAAAAAGTAAACAAATAAAGGCGTCGCCAGGGTCAGTTTAGGGATGGGATTTGTTCAATAGGCATATTCATAGAGTTAACTCAGTGAATAACTCATTTAGAACTACACAGTTTGAATTTCTTATTTTTGGAATTGTTATTTAACACAATAAAACAACATTAACATAGTTTAATGTCTTAGCAGTAAAATAATATTTTAGTTAGAATGTTATTTTACCATTTCATTTAACTGTCTAAGCTTTAAATTAATTTTATACTTTATTCTTACTTTTCATAAAAAATTAAAATAACATTTAGATAAAAATTGTATTCCTATATGACAATACCAAGACAGTAATTTATAAATATTTCGTGTTGACCGTTTCGAATTTTAGAAATTTTCTCTGTGCCTTCGATAAGATGGATTTAAATTGAATACAATCACTGTCCATAGCTTTGTTCTTTAAAATATAGAAATACAGAAGACAACCGTGAAAAAAATTTTTTATTTCACTGATATACATCGATGCTGATATACCACTGTGATTTCAATATGTCACTCTGATCACCTGAATGTATCATTATGGTTGTAAATAAATGTGTCGATCCCAGACTTTTCCTCACATGCCGTTTAGGTATAGTGCGACGAATAAACGTTATTACTAAAAATATAAATCAATTGGCAGTATTGCCGAGAAATCACGATCCGATGTTCAAGCGGAATTCGAAGACATTAAATTATATAAACACGTTCTATATCCAACAGTCCTTCATAAATAAAAAAAAAATGTCAAGAGATTATTGCATGGGGGCTCTTTTACGCATACTAGTTTATATATCTAGCTAGATGATAAAAATACAAATCACCTTAGATTTCTGAATATAAGTACTTTATGTATTAAAAACTAATTGTTCCTTAAGAGCAATTAATGGCGGTTCATAATTATAGAATCAGTATTACGAACCCGATGTATCATAATAACATACAGTGATTTAAATGTAAAATATCACATGGGTATTATTACTTGAACGAATTGTAGGAGTAGTAATTACACATGAAATTTAATTATATTGACGATTAATGAAGCCTTGAAAATATTTCTTTTTTTTTTTAAAATAATTTGTTGTAGTATAAAAGAAATTGATTTGGTTTCACTATTATTTAGAGAACTTCTTAAGAGAGGCTTATTTATTTTGTATAATACTTACATTTTAATTTAATTTGTAAATAATAAATAAAAGCCATTTCCTTATCGCCTCCTAATCCCTTATCCAATCCTACTGTAGTCGGCAGCGCACTTGCAGCAGCTGTGGTGTTGCTTGTGTTATAGGCGACGGTAGCCACCTACCATCAAGTGGACCGTTAGCCTGTCTGTCGACCTTAATATAAAAAAAAGTAGATATTTTGAATTTTTTGGTCCTGTAAATCGTATGTGGCATACGAATTAAAATCTTATCTTGGCTTATGTTGGGCTAGAGCTGAAGGGGAGTTTGAGTACTAATATAAAATATAATTACATAATATTATTTATTTCTTCATTTGCCTCTCTCAAAGTACATGAATGATGTACGATTTAGTGCTAAAAATAATGTCGAGAAATAAACAGTTAAGCATCTAATCTATAAATATAAAAATCACTCCAGAAAAAAAAATGGAGCAACGATCCCAATTCGAACACAACGTGAAGCAAGTTTACTACATTCTAAATTTTCCAACAAATTAAAAAGATTGTAGCACCGAAGCCGTGTTATTTCGGGCGTCCATCCTTCGTGAATCCAATTTGCGGGCCCGACGTCTCTTCGTAATGGGATTTAGTCCAAGCTCTAAAAAGGCTATTCACACATCTCAACTAACACCTAATTTGTCAATAGCCACTTGTGAAATACGAAACAGTGGACAACAGTGTAAAAGGGTTAATAAAAAAAAAACCAGAATATTTGATTTTCGAGTTTAATTATGTAATTGTTTTTTGATACATGATAAAATCTTATTGTTAAATACATTATAAAGATGTGTTATTTTAAGACGATTTTTCAAGAATCAACTTCAAGGTAAGAATGCCATACCAAAGAATATGTAGGTATTAAATTTTGTATTAAGAAAATAATTGACCACTGATGATTTTCTTAAATTTCCGCCGTTTCCGTAAACCATAGTAACCAAAAAGGACAGAATTGTGGAAAAACAATTCGTTCTAGTTGCACCACGATAGTGCTTTCCTCCCACACCTCGCCACTTTTTTTCGATTTTTTGACAAAAATCAAACGACATTAATGCCTTCGTCTTTATTCGTCAGTGTTAGACCCGTGCGACCTTTTCTTGTTCACACAGATGAAGAAAACTATGAAAAGAAGACGTTTTGCGACCAAAGGCGAGAATAAGTGGTACCTATCGATTTTCTGAACGAAAATACGAGCCCAATCCAAAATGTCCCAAAAAAAAAATCCAAATCCAAATGAGCCCAATCCAAATCCAGAAATGTTTCGAAGGTAGAAAAATACGTTGGAACTTCCAACTTGGAAGTAATCTTTTGATATTTTTTAACAACCCAAGTATTCAAGCCGATTACACAAAGATTTTTGAAATCTTTGAAAGATACTATGGTGTATTTGATTTTTTTTTAAATATTTTCTTTTTGCTTCCAAGACAAGGTATTTCAGGGTTTTCGCAATATACATATTACAGATGACTAAAAATACCTACCTGTATACCTATACCACATACTTTAAAATTGAATAGGGTACAATAAAATTCTTTATTGTTAATAAAACACAAGATTTGATTGCGTTCATTTACGAAAAAAAAAATCTGATTTCAGAGGCGTTTTAATTACAGTCCGGAAATGAAATGTGGACGTTATACCGGAACAAACAAATGAAGAGGAAAATTTTCGACTGGGATCTGCATGAAAAATAAAATAAGTATGTTTCTGCGTAATACACCTATCTAATTAAGCCGAGCCCAATCAGCACAGAGATGTGCGAAAATCGAGAATTGCTTCGTGTGCTAATTTCAGTTTTTAAGTTTATTACGTCAACTTATGATTTAACAAATGAAGTAAGAGTGTAGTGAAGTAGGTATATTATCAAACCACGCAAATATGACCTAAAGGGCCTAAATTGTGGCCTAAAGAAGGTTATTCCTAAACAGAGATTATATCTTACAATGTTGCGATAGTAAAGAGATCAATGTCATATTATATAGTTGATACTTTTGAAAAGAAAATAAGCGAAAACAATTTTAGGATTAATGCCTTTTGTTCGCGTTAAGAAGACAAATATTATCATTTAATTAATATGATTACTTTTTTTCATAATTTTTACTTAAAAAACTTAAGCTCTGTTAACCTAGCTTAAATTAAGTCGTATTTGTGGATGCATATTAGATTTGTGTCGTATTTGTGAACAAATTTGAAAATCATTAATTTTCATCGCGTCTAAATTGGTTATGAGTCAAAATTTATGGTCAGGAACAATAGAAGATAATCCGAATAATGTACTGTAACTGATTGCAATGTAGTGTAGGACTATTCTTGAAATTATACCTGTGTTTTGTAATTTAATTTTCCACTCAAACTGGAAAATAAAATTCAGTTAATAATGAACGCAAATGAAACTTTAATTCGAGCCGTTCTCGAGAAACAAAATTAGGCACCTAAGTAACATTTTTGTTTATACAAATATGTTTTAGTAGCAATGCTGACGAGACATCTGGAGACGTTATTAAATATTTTGAGTGAGCAAATGTCTCAGGGTAGGTAATTTTAAGTGACAAACGAGCGGTTGAGCGCCGCGCACCGGCTGCGTCTTCTGCTTAGGAGTCCGTCACGTGCGCTCAGTAAATAAAATACGTTCGAGTAAGCCCGAAGCCGAGTTACCTCGCCCGCCCACATCCAAACACAGAATGACAAATCTCATTCCGTATGTAAATTTCGAGGGTCTCCAAGCTTGTGCACCCTTTACGAGGTTTATTAAGTATAATAAGGAATTATACATTTCGCCCTACACTTGAACAAAACTCGAGTTAAACGCAAAATGATGAAGTCGATAAAAACCAACATTTCTACATTACGAGTTGTTCCGTTCGAAACTCCACGCGCAGTTTAGGTAAAATTGAAGTGCTCCATCACGCGTAATGATAAGCCACGATAATAAAAGGGAAATTGTACGTTTTCCGCATTTTACGCGGGCATCGGTATGGATAAGATCCTGTTTCCGCGAGGCGGAACTTGGAGTCAATCGAACAGTATGGACGCACGCCGAATCACAATTACACTTAGATTAGTCCAATGACTGTGGGAACAATTTCGTGATTTTTTTTAAAATTTGTTTTTTAATGTAAAGGCTGTCAAAAAGGGTGACAGTCCACTTGATGACTACCGCCGTCTATTAACACAAGCAACACCACAAGTGCTGCAAGTACGCTGCTGCCGACGTTAGTAGGGTTTTATAACTGCGAAATACATTGTGCCACAACTACTAAATTCATGTTAGAAAATTTAATAATATATATGTTTAATAACTTATTATTTAACAATAGTTCTACGAGATCAACATTACAAGCGTAGTCTTTTTCATAGCATAGTTTGTGTACTATAAAACATACCTAATGTAAAAACTCTAGTCGTTGAAAACATATTTATTCTTTCAACTCGCGGCGTTCACTCACAGACACAGTACAGTAAAGGATAATTCACACTGACACCAAAACTGGAATATATGCAGCACGGTTTTAAAGATACTTAAAACGCAATTATAGTTAAAATAGTTACGACTGCACTGTATTATAATAATAACTTTAACACACGAACCACGACATGGACTTATTCAATTTGCATTTCGATGCGATTTGCGAGTATTTTTTCCCAGACAACATTGAAATTACAAAGTACGAAATATAACAGATTATTCCATTCCGCATCTGAAGCTGAACTTTTCATGGCATTAACCACGAGGGCAGGAATCTTATTACAGGGAAGCTGCGAAAACTCGACCGCTGATTGTACATAAACACAAATTTTCACAATGCTATTGTTTTTATATTCATCGTCTAATTAACTGTTCATTATACAATGGATATACAATGGTGTTCATTACACATAATTTTAGGCGGATAAACCAAATTTACACATTTTGAATTATTTGTACAGCGTAGGTATACAAGTTTATTTAAAAAAATAGACAACTAAAGGAAACGTTTAAAACAGCTAACAATTTTAAGCTGGATATTCACTATGACATAATAACATTTTACATCCCGAAATAATTATATCTCTCGGTTGTTACAGGCGTTGTTTTATGTCTGCCACGTCGTCGTCTTAGTCGCATATTAGCTCAAAACGTAGGTACATTATTATTTTGATAGCCTCGAGAGTTAATGGACCAAAAATGTTGGAGAATTGATTCATCATATGTGATAATCTCTATTTTATATTTCGGTGGTTCACGTACATTACACATTGGATACCCCCTCTTTGCTTTTTAGTTTCTCTACAATATTTTTTTTAAGATAGCTATGAAATGGAGCACACGACACTAACTTGTAGTTCTAGTGTATCTACAGCTACGAGACCATTATGTATGATCAAATCTCAACTTTCTAAACTTTCTAGATGGTCAGTCAGGAAAATCAATTTTATGAGTATAGATGAACAAATAAACGATGGTAAATTAAATATTGTGTTAACAAAGGGCGATATGTGGCAGTAAAAGAGAGTTTTATGATTTTGAAGAAATATTTTCAATACGTTTCGATACGTTTACAATGTAAAAATACATTGCATATTAAGTCGGGGAAAAAGTCTTTTCGCATATAGTATGATGTATAAACTTGTAATAAAATCTCTTTGGCTGTACTATTTGTATCTGGCTGGTTTTGATCACATTAAAATGATTTCAAAGAAAGAAAGAAATAAATTAGTAAAATCTTGTTTCCAGCTATTTTTCATTTGTTTTTCTTTCTGTCAAAATGAATGAATCTAATGAAGGAATTTGATACATTTTAAAATTTTATTACAAAAAAGTAAGAAATGCAACGCAAGCCGCGAAAAAATTTGTGCCACATGAGCTCACTGAAAGAAACCTTATGAATCGTGTACTCATTTGCGATTCTTTATTGAGACGTAATGAAACCGAAACGTTTTTGATTGATAACTGGTGATGAAAAGTGGATCACGTACGACAAGAATGTGCGAAAAAAGTCGTCAGGCTTCGCAGATTGTGCCAAAATCCGGGTTAACTCGTAATAAGGTGATTCTGCGTGTATGGTGGGATTGGAACGCCATTGTTCATTATGAGCTTTTACCGCCTGGCAGAACCATCGATTCGGATCTCTACTGCCAAACACTGATGAGATTAAAGCAAAAAGTTGAGCGAAAGCGGTCGGAATTGATCATTAGAAAGGGTGTGGTCTTTCATCACGACAATGCTAGACCACTCACATCTATTGCCACTCAGAAAAAATTAAAAGAGTTTGGCTGGGAGATGTCAATGCATCCGCCATGTAGCCCTGACCTTGCACCTTCAGATTTCTACCGTTTCGGTCTTTTCAGAATTCTTTATGCAGTGTAGGTTAACATCAAGAGAAGACTGCCAAAACACCTGTCGCGTTTTTTTTATCAAAAGTCCCAAAATTTCTACAGCAACGGAATAATGTCACGACCTACAAGATGGCAAAAAGTCATCGAACAAAATGACACATACATATATACTATAATTAAATGTAAATAAACTTTATAAAAATTTCTTGAGTTTTCTTATAAAATGCGAAGAAACATTTTCCCCAACCTATTATTACTATAATATTATATCTCGTAGTGACTAGCCGACCTTATGGCGCAGTGATGTCGGTTATGGTGGCGGGTAGTCGAGTCGAGAACAAAGGTCCTCATGCATTAGCGCGTAGAAGCTTAATGTTTGCCCTGCGTTACTTTGTGTTTACCTCAACACTTTGTCACTACGCTAAACGTTTACCTGTTGAGCTTTTTACATAACATTTCGAAACTCGACCGTTTCTAAAAGAGCTTTAAAATTAAATATGATCACCTTACCAAATTACTGAGTCGTCAGATTTCGTAAACTGATACTCATCGAAATTGTTTACAGAGACCGATTCATTTACCTTGAATTTAATTAGAAACCTTTGATATCATAAAATTAGGTAATTTCATGTACCAAGTAATCAAACAGCTATAAAGGTAACTCGGTCTTATTGATGTGCAAAATCGAGTGACATCGAGTTTTGTATATTCGTCTAGATCTAGATAGATTGTGATGAAAGATAGTTGTATTTCGAAGCAACCCTCGATAAACGGGGAATACGATAGGCATAAACATGGAATAAAGTGACATAAGCGAGCCAGAAAGAGGAAATCGTAGCAGCAGACGAACCATCATCCGTCGGATTGGCCCGTAACGCGGGTCCCATATCCGCCGCGAAATGGAACGTGATTCCACTTCCAATATTGTTCGTAAAATAGAGTCTTGTATACCTACTGTCTGTACATTGGTACTATGTATAGGTAAAGATTTGGTTAGTACATTTTTATTGTTATCTCTAAAATAGATAATCAAATATATACTCGTATTTTAGAATTTAGATATTATTTTATCTATTTTAGAATAACCAATAAAACCAAGCGCACTAATCGACAGGCGCCAGTCGATTTTAATTTTACGCAATTATTATGTTTTTAATAAAAAAATATAGATAAAAATAAGATATCCTGTATCTTACTAGTTCTCGGCGAATTACGCTTTAATTCATTTCCAATTTACTTTTGTCATGCTTAAAAGTCGGTAGGTAAGAAGAGCTGATGGTCCATTTTGTCTATTTAACCTTCTGTTAATTTGCTACAGACTACATACAAGAAAGCAACATTAATGGAGCGATCCTGAAAGTAAAACAGAGCAGGGATAAAGTTGGGATAGAGGAATGAACTACGGCATCTGTTACTCAAGCACGTACGTATGGTTACTTTACGGTGAGCTCAGTTAAACTGAAAAACGAAATATGTCCATAAATTACTAAATTTATTACAGCCTTTTGTAAAACTTAAATAAGGCTCTTGAGGCATTCAGTCAACACTAACATTATACAAATTCCATCTCTGTTAATTCTTTCATGGCTAAAAGCTGGTTCAATAGATTTTCATGAATTCGTTACAACACTCTTAAGTAATAAATCCATTTCCCTATCTCAAGCTTTTATCCTCAATCCCACTATGGTCGGCAGCCCACTTGGTACACTTGTGGTTTTGCTTGTGTTATAGGCGATTGTAGCCACCTGCATCAAGTGGACCGTCAGCCTGTCTGTCGACCTTAACATTGAAAAAAAATCTATAATTTGGAAATCACTGATTTTTCTTACAATATTATAAACGTTCTCCGTTTAGTAAATATGTGGATAAAAACTAGTTCACCACGTGTCTGGAGCCGTCACTTCGCGGGAGAAGTCGCACTCGAATTAAATTCCTGCTTTTCTCGCCAATGCGACGAACGTTTGGAAATCCGACACAAATTTAATGTGAGCCATGGACGTACAAAAAAAGTAAGTCCGTGATGTGAGCTCACTAAACCTGGAGAAATGTCTAAAATTGGTTTTAGTGTATCTTTTTAATGTTAATTACTCGTTTTAACGGGCGAGGGTTAAGTCAAATTTTATTACGACGCTTCGTGCAGTTGAAACAATTGTGGAGTGGAAATTCATGTTATAGTTGCAGTGAAGGGAGAGGACAGGAGAGTGCATTAAGATAAAGCGCGTTGGGCGGTAGCCAGCGTCTCAAGTGTCCGGTTATTGCCAACGTCGACGTCAGTGCCTCGCCAATACTCGACATCCACTCTTCATTATTACTCTAAAATATAGTTAATTCATATAGTAATTATCTATTATAATATTCAAGATATATAACTAGTCCTTGCCTGGGACTCCTCTCGCGGCATAATATCGAAGACACGGCTTCAACAATTTATCACCAAAACTACGAAATTCGATTCCTGTTCTGATTTATGTAGTTAAAAGTTACATTAGGAACTAAAGTAATCGTTTTATTCAATGTAATTTAATGAATACATTTGAAAATAATTCACTCCACCATTAGCAATAGGCTCTGAGAGGCAGCTAGCTCTATTTCTATGGTAACACTGAACATTTGTGTAGCTTTCATTAAGAAGTTTTGACGTGGAGTGATTAAGAGTCTCTCAGCAACTTCGGTCAGAATTGTTACTAAGTAATTTGAACTTCCATTAAAAAACACTCAAATGTTTTATTGTATTTTAATGTACAGAAAGCTGAATTATTGATTCGGCGATTGCGATATACTTTAAGACGATGCAGTTAAGTTTCTCTGGATCAACCCCAATATCAATAAACGAAGCTCCCGAAAGCGCAATAAACCGTCGAACCATCTCACTGAACGACATTGAATCGCAAGTCAGCAGTTTCTTTGAGCGCATCAGTTGAAAGACAATAATGAATTCAGGCCCGACGAGGATGGAGGTGGCCGAGGGCGGGGAGTGCTTCACAGTACTCGTGCGCTCTTTGCACTGCCACTCTAATAAACCATTTAATGACAGAGCGCCGACTGACGATCGAAGAGGAGAAAAATCCAATCACGAACTTTCTATTACTTAGCTGAAGACTTAAATTGCCGTACCAACCTAATAGCATTTAAAAGGCGTTTTTAGTATGCCGCGCAAGTTCATTTTGGTACAAAACATACAAAAATTGTATGATAATATTATAGTAGACGCATTTTCAACTGAGTCGTCGAGCAATAAACGTCAATGACGATAGGAATAGATGCAACGGAATGCACATTGCTATCGATAAGTGGTACGAAAACCAGCCGCAGTGGACGGACAGATTCGATATAATAGACTAGCAAATATTGGACAACTAATGATGTACTCAAACTTTACTGCCTATTGTTACATTTTTTCCATAAAGCCAGTTTTTACAAGGTTGACAACCTTGTAAAAACTGGCTTTACCATTTGAATTATTTTTTGTATGGGAAATATAATATATTTTTTAATTTATCAAAAAACTCGAGATATCTCAAAATATGGCTTATACATATATGGCTATTTTATATACTAAAGGTCAACCGTCGACTTTGTCTTTTCAGGGCCACAATACGATCTAGATTGTTTCTTTAGATTACATCGAAACAAACATTTATCAAAATAAAGATAATAATCTGGTTTGTTTTTGTAATTATAAAAATCAAATTAGTTTAACATGTTACAAACTTTTATTTTCACATGGCGAAAAATTACATATATCGTATCAGGTTATCGACATGCGTCTCTGCACATCCCTATACCACTCCAAAAGATCTGTAAGTGCGAGCGAGATAGACTAATAAAAATGATTTATTACCTGACGACTCAGTTGATAATGCGTCCATGATAGTGATTTTTTGACGTTTGGTTATCTACTGCATTCGACGGTGTGATTCGAAGAAATTGTCACCACCTAACGGAAGACAGTAGCTATGACATGGTGTTTATGTCCTGTTATAGGATTCTACATATTATCCTGTTTATAAAATGATATGGTTTTTAAAAAAATACAAATTGTATTCAAACTCAATTTCGTACGGACGCGCTCGTGGTACACTTCTTTTAATAAAATTCTAATGTCACAATAAAATAATGTTTTTGTCTACGTATCCCAACGTCAATGTCTATCAAAATATGTTAATAAAACTGGCACATTTGTCCACATTGTACACGTATAACAGGGATTGCCTTCGTTACATAAGATTCCAAGAACTTTTATTACGTAGACATGTCAGTTCACGAAATACGTTTCCTGTCTTATAAACATATTCCAGAGAAAAGCGTTCACGTGACGTGAGCAGACGCGCGAAATCAAAAAGTATTTACGCTTATTTATTTTAAGCCGACAGTAGAGAAAGAATAGAAAAGGAAATATTTCAAATATTAAAATGGAACTCGCTGAAACCCGCTCTACTTATATTTGGAATAATAAAGAAAGAAAGAATAAAGATTACATCAGTAGGTAATACATAAACCAAAAAATATGAATCTTTTATTTTGTGATGATGTTTAAGATGTTTACTATTCAATCATTCGTAAATCGTTGAACAGATTTGAATGAAACATAACACAGAAAAAGACCATGTTTTGGATTAACATATTAGGATTACTTTTTGTTACTGTAATGAGTTTCTATGGAACAAAAGTTCAACGCTCAGCGAGAAATCCCAAATAGATTCATCATTCACTAACATAGTTTAAGCGTGCTCAAAACTTTTTAAATACAATGGATTCATAGCATACTAATGTCATAATTATAATCATAACTTGAAAAATAGCCCTGTCTTATTTGATGAAACAGAACAGCTTTTGATGAAAGTTAGTGTGGATATAAATAGTTTCGATTCCAGGAAAAAGTAACACTTACGGCCAAAAGATGTGACCGGTAAAATGCAATATGTTTACATGAGATAAATAATATGTATCTGTGTGTATTACACAGTGTAGTAGACGAGTGCGTTGTTGTGCCATAAATCGTGACTTGGCATCGAGTTAGCTTGCTAATGTGCAATCAAATAGCGTCGGTGACTACTAGTTAACTATGCGTGCGCTCTATGAATTCAAATCGAGTCTGTAATTGCCACAACAACGTTTCCAACACAATAGTTAATAATCCATTTACACTTCTCTTAGTGATCGGTGCAAATAATTACAAGCATTTGGAATTTAAGGTAGCGGGACCAGACATTGTTTGGCTCATTATTTATTTGTCTATAATGGTTTTATATTAATCACACACACAGCATACTCGATACCTCGCATTCAAGTCAATTTCAAATTAAATTGGAAAACACGAGTAATATTTTTTTAATTATAATCCCTTAATATTTTAAGTAAGAAATAATAATTTAATGTGGGGTTATGGCAGTTCAGTCGTTTTTTTTTTGCTATCGAGTGTACATTAAAACATTATCAGCAGCTCCCTACACAGCAGATGCTTGTTAGAACACCGGCTTGCAATCTGTACAATCTTTTGGATTTCATAATGTAGAATATTGCTTACTCTATTGATGAATTTAAAGGAAAACTTAGAGCCACATGAGTTTGAAAGAAGACTAGCATAACTTCTTACCGCTCGCACTACTTATAAGGAGGAAGAGCCTAATTGTGCTCAGCCTTTAGTTTTAATATTTTATGTAATATGCACGCACTAAGGCTCAATCAAAGTACACTTAAAATTTAAAAGAAAATGTTTTGTGCGTGTTAGATATCATTATAAAATTTATCCAACAGCTGAAGACCCGCTCTCTGATTGTAAGGAAGTCACACCAAATCCTTGTATTGCTAGGAATTAAAATGTATTTGAAGATTGCTTCGTTTTTACACACACGCTCAGAGGTTCTGAACCGACCGGGATTTAGAATATGAGTCTGATTCATAAAATAATAATTTGTATGTATACACCCTATTATCGCATCTATTGGCCGGTTTTTAAAGTCCTTCCAAAATTTATTGACACAATGGTTGTGTAAAAAATTTTCGACACTCGTGCAACACTGGTAGTGTAAATTTGAAATTTAACGGCTTACAACTTTTCGTGGATTAAGACGGAATCTCCCGCTTATATTTGTCAAATGATTAAACATAAACAAGGACTCGCTCAAAGGGTGGGAAATGTCTCCACTTAACCACCGCGACCCGGATTTCATGGCAAATATTTATTTTAATTACATCTCAGCAGCTTTTAAGCCTAACTTAAACGCGTCTACCATTTCTCAAAACAAAAATGATAAATAAACATTGTTTTTGCAGTGACCTAAATACTTTAATATAATATTATACTATAACTAAACTTCTTTTCACTGTCATGATCTAGTTAGACCTTAATATGGCATCAATGATCGCTCTCTTACAGAACACCCTGACATTACAGTGCGTGTGCTGTTGTGTTTCGATGAGTGAATATAAAGATAAGGGATTTCATCTCTTACCCTTCATCCAATCAAAGCCAGCAGAGAGCTTGCATTCTCCTATATTTGTTTTCTCCTTTAACTATTTTTCTTAACAAGATCCCCCTATTTATATTATTAAATACATTTAAAACTTGTAATTTATAAGTTTCACAGATTCCTTGTAAATGTTGCTTTGTTTTTAATGACAGTTTCATTTCTATCTAACAAGCTAGATAATAAAGACTAATTGATGGCTGGGTACAATACGAGTTAAAAACAAATACGACCCATCAACATTACAAACTTAGTAAGCGTCAGCTGACGTTGCATGAAATGGAGACGATGATTTAGAAAAAAAGGAATCCACCGAAATAATCCTACGACTGTACAAGCAATTTCACAAATGTCAAGACAGACGAAAGAACCATATTTCGTTATGTCAAGGAGATAAAAAAATATCTCTCTTTTATAAATAGTTCTGTTTGGTGGAAATAATAAATACCGCAATGTTTAACTTTTGGCAAATAATGTCTTTGCGTTCTCATATTGTAATTGCAGTTAATGAGTGCGTTTTTGGACTTTTATTTGATTACTTACCTACCTTGCCTTTATAAATTATAACGAGTTTTCATAGTAGAATTGAGTAATACTCAATTTGTTTGACGATATCTTATTTCAGCTAGCCATTTACCAACGAGAATTTCAACGCCTAAAAATAAAATTTACTTTACATGACTGGATTATATATTATTTATTAAGTAAAAATTAAAAATCATCTAATGAACCCATATAAAGCAAAAACTTGGTTCAATTTACACAATAAAAAAAGTTCATCAGAATTATCAGTAGACGTTATCAGTATCATTTCGCAGGACGATAATTTTACGAAATTTTTGTAGCGTATTTTAGTACTGAGTGTTATTATTAAAGAGACAAATATATTATTTTTTATATTCATCAAAGATAATAATGTAAAAGATAACAATGGATTGGATATTTATCTCTGTATTATAAATTATATCTAGCAAATACATGAGCTGAAAAGTCCCGGGCCTAACATATAGATGGCACTAATTTTATTGCATTCATCTCCTTTTCAGTTAGTACTAACATTCAAAAGACAGCTATTCAATTTCATGATATTCTATTCATTAGTTTGTGAGTTATTGTGCTAAGAGTGACCCTACTTTTGTTATTTTCAAAACAATGGATCAAAAACAATTTCGTGTTTTAATTTTACACTACTTCTTGATGGGAAAAAATACCGTTCAAGCGAAGCAATGGCTTGAAAAGTGTTATGGAGACTCCGCTCTATCAGAAACAACAATAAAACGTTGTTTTGCTGACTTCAAACGTGGTCGTAGAGACACCGATGATGCAGAACGCAGTGGACGTCCAAATGAGGCGGTGAAAACCAGAAAACATTAAAAAATCCACAAAATCGTTTTGAATGATGAAAAGTAAAGTTGCGTGAGTTAGCTGACATCCGTAAATATATCAAAAGAACGTGTTGGCTTTATATTGCATGAGCATTTGACTATGAGAAAGCTCTGTTCAAAGTGGGTTTCCTCACTGTTGACCAAAAAAAGAACGTGTTGATGACTCTGAACAGTGTTTGGCCGTGTTTAATGTAAAAAACCGGAATTTTTGCGTCGATATGTGACAATGGATGAAACATGGATTCATCACTTCACTCCGAAATCAAAACGATCGTCATCTGAGTGGACAGCAACTGATGAACCTCGTCCAAAGCACCCGAAAGCACAACAATCGGCTGGAAATTCGTGCGTGGTGTAATATTCATCGACTAACTTGAGAAGGCAAATACCATCAACAGTGAATATTATTAGCGTTATTGGAGCGTTTGAAGGCCGAAATTGCAAAAAAACGACCGCATATGGCAAAGAAAAAAAATTTGTTTCATCAAGACAACGCACCATGTCACAAGTCAATCAAAACAATGGTAAATTGAATTGAACTTCGAATTGCACACACATCGACCGTATTCGCCAGATTTGGCTCCCAGCGACTACTGACTGTTTGCAGACCTCAAAAAAATGCACGCCGGTAAAAAAATTCACATGAATGAAGAGGTTATCGCTGAAACTGAGACCTATTTTGAGGCAAAAGATAAATCGTTCTACAAAAGTGGTATTGAAATGTTAAAGCGGTGCGGCGCTGGAATGATTGCGTTGCTCTTGATGGAGATTACGTTGATGAATAAAGCTAATTTAAAAAAAAAACCGTGTTTTCTTTGTTAGGCCCGGCACTTTTCAGCCCATGTGTTATTATCTAATGTTTGTTATTGATTTCTAATGTTTGTTACAGTTATCTTTTTGCAGACTGGCTGGAAACAACAAATTCTTGCAGCTATCGTGTTTTAATATAACTAGATACAAAGACCTCTAATTGGACGAGAAAAAAGGGTAATTAGAACACCTAATGAATCAGAGCAATGGCAAACGATACCTCCAATCTGTGACTTAAGGATTAATAAAATTAATTACGTAAGTAAATTACAGCGACAAGGTAGCGGCATCGGGTGATGGCGCCTGCGACGGACGGGCCGTCGCAGGGCCGAGAAAAGTTGAATTGAGAAAACAGTACTGCGCATAAATTCTGGGCACGTCCGGCGATATAAAATTATAACATCGCACAGCGTAGCGGAGACGGCGACGACGTCGCGCTGTGGCCTCCGCAAATTTATTAAATAAATTAATTGAACCAAAAACGAAGGATGGCTTGAATACTGAATGAAACGGAACAGGGTGTCACTAACAACGTTTCTACGGAAATACATTCAAATGTAGGTACCAAACAATTTAATTAAACGAACTTATAGAACAGAAAACAGAATTGAACTTTATTGAACAGAAAAAAGAACAGACATGCCTACTTATATACACATGGCCACAATACAAATGTATGTTGTTGATAGTGCTTAAGTTTAGAATTGTTGATATTAGAATTTAATAAAAGGTTTATGAAGTGTTGCGCATGTATATTTTTAAAGGAATTGTTTGGTGTTATTTTTGGTTAAAAAGAAAAAATGTGTCATCAGTCATTATATTTTTTTAATAAAATACAACATGTAATATATTTTTGTTAGAAAATAGTTAATAAATTCATTTGTACATACAGTCCATTGTCTCATTACTCTCCAGGAAGCGATAAGGAAATGGACTCTCCCATTCCTTACTCACTCACCAACATAGCAGACAAGCTGTTAATTCTCTATGATCTTCTGTAGGTTGCTGCCGCCAGACTCGTCTCCCTATTTACGATAGCGAAATATTTTTTTACATAATAATTACACAAATTAAACTTGTTAAATATAATAAGTACATAATTTATTTTTCGAATTAGTGTCTCAGTGACATGATTAAATTATTGTTAGTGTTATAAATGAAATATTGTGGATTTATAAGCTCGGTGCCTAAAATTAAAGATACCACTGCTGTATCATACCTAAGACGCGAATTTCACTAAGAAGCAAATAGTCTAACCATCAATGCCTAAACTTATGATTGCCTAGAAATTATTTCGTCTACAAACAGAAATGCCTCTAACGCCATTCTAATATCAACACATGATGCGTATTTAGTGCAAAACTTTTTTGTTGTACACAAGCTTGTTTTTCAATAGGAATTATGATTAAGTGGTTAGATTACAACATGAATGCTTTTCTTTTAAGCAATAACTTTTATTTATTTTGTAAATGTTAAAATTTGACAATAAATTCAATGTATCCAAATAATTTAATCTTTTTTAATATAATTATTCCAGCCTTTATGGACTTTCACCTATTTTCGATTACTTCTAATAATTAGAAAGTAAGCAAACCCGAATTTAATAACAGTTGACCGTTTTAGGCATTCTGGTTTTTAGTCACAAGACATCCACGTTTTAGTCATTGGGCGATATAGGTATAAATATACAGTAGTGGCATCTCACATTTTAGGTACCTACTGCTCAGAACAGAATCAGAGATTGTTTTGGTCCCTTTATTGCAGCTCAAAAAAGCTCCAAAAATAACAGTTAATCTTAAAGAAGAACCGACCAATGTCACAAGCGACTTTGCTAATGGAAAACATTACAAACTTTCAACTCGAGTTAAATCAATAATTTCCTTGTTCGACACAGCAGAGTAGAATCTAACGAGCCAAACACGCTTTGTGCTGGCTTATTTTGTAAATATTATTTAGCAGATATTAAGGTCTAAGGTCGAATCGATAGTATTAATTGAAATAATAAGAGTTAATTACACCTACATTGAGATATATGTATGTTCACAGATTTTTTTAATAATATCTATTGAGATAATATGATTTAAGTTTTAAAAAGTACCTACATATGGTTGAATACATACCCTAAGAAAAGTATTTTGTATGAGATAATAGAAAACTGGATTTAAACGATAATGAGCTCATACTATTTTTAGTATTATATAATCTTACTATGATAATAGTTGTAAGGAATGTAATTGTTACATATTTTATTTTGGCTTTTTTTTTATTTATTTTTTAATGTTAAAATCGGCAGACAGGCAGACGGTCCATTTGATGGTAGGTGGCTATCGTCGCCTATAACACAAGCAACGCCAAAGCTGCTGCAAGTGCGGTGCTGACTGCAGTAGGATTAAGAATAAGGGATTAGGAGTGGATAGGGAAATGGGCTCTGGCATCCCTTACTCACTCACGGAAACACAACAGCACACGTGCTGTTATTTCACGGTGGTCTTCTTTAAGGGGGTGGTTACTGCCGCCAGACGGGCTGCCTAAATGGCTGCGAAAACGCAGTGTGCCCTGCCACTACTTTACAAATCCAGACCAGAGCCAAATTTGAAAAGTTGATTTTTCAAAGTTGACCCTGCCGGGAATCGAACCCGGGAACCCTAGAACAGAGTGTTAAGGCAAGCACCCTAACCACTCATCCAGCGGGGCTCGTCAAAAGAATAGTATCTTAAGTTTCTTTCGGGATTTCTTCTTCAGTCTTTATCTTGGATTTTTTTCCGAAATTCTGGTGAAAATAGATTACGATTTAAAGTATTTTTTTAAACCTATTTTATAAAAATTATAAAAGTAAATATATCTCAAATTCAATAAAAAAAAATCAAATAATATTTTAAACTGCCATTTCTGTTCCATTCGAGAAATACAGTGTTTTGATCGTTATTGAAAAATGTTTATTCTTAAACAAGATTTAGTCACAAAAAGCCATTTATAAAGAAAGCGTGTGTGCATTCACTTTTCCAATAAAACCGGTCCGACGGAGTGCATAACGTGCTTAGATTACTTATAGCCTCCGGGACCGGCGACTAAACAATATTTGTTAGTTCGGGACACTAGATTAATTTTTCCTCAGGCGTTTAGACTTTCGAGCTTAAATCCACCAAACAACGTTATTAATAAACTCTTGGCATCGCGTAGGAAATTAGTTGTAGTTACGCCATTTTTAATTTCGAAGCGAAAGAATTTTCCTTTTCACTTTTTAATATTGTTCTTTCTCATTTGAATGAAGCCTCTTATTAAAAAGAGAACAGTTAAGAAATTTCCATTACTGAGGCTAGACAATTAACAAGTGTACCGTTCGGTGTTGTCGGATTGCCGAGAGCATAATGTTTTACTACTTTTTCTCTCTACATTTCCTTCCAAAGAAAAAATAAACAGATTGTGTAATTTATTCGCCGCGGATGAACTGCGAGTTTCACAAGTATATCTTTATAGCTTGACTCTTTACTTCCAAAGTTATCTTTTTCCCTAAATATGTAACGTCATACGAAATTCGCGAAGTAAACAAATTATTGAAATTCATAATAAACCGAGGTAATTTTGTATGCGATTTCGCTTCAAAATCTTCCTTGAAAGCAAAATGCTACGCTTGTCAGCTACAAGTATGTGGAACAACCTGGAAGCACACGGGAAACTATGTATGTGAACACGACCTCATTTGCATTCGTCTGTTGGATTGAGAATATGTTCAAGAAATTTGTTATAAATTTTATACACTGCGATTTATTTTTGGAGAAATATTACGAGTTATGTACGCGAGGATGAATATTAATTGAAACATAAAATACTGATAACTTTAAATTAATTTAATTATTTTTAATCACAATTAATTAATTATTAGTATTAATTAATTATTAAAATTGTAGTTGTTGTGTGAAACTGTGTACTGTTTGTGCAGAAAGAACAGCAAACAAGCAAAAGTAATCATTAAACAGTTAACATCGTCAATGGAGTCACAATTATTTTGTAACTAGTAGAAAAAAAGAGTAAGTTGTACTAGTAAGTTGGTAACAGATTTTGTTGCGGTTTTTCTTTTCTCATCTAATTTTATTCCCCAGTGAATTCCGGCTTTCACTGGGGAAACCCTTAATTGTTTGGACATTGATTAAAATTTTTAATAAGAGTAAGATTACATATGTAAACATTTTTTCCACTAATCGCTTTCAACATTTCTTTAAGTACCAAAGTCCCGTTACGTAAGTAGAAGGCAAAAATCTCTTGAAATGAAATACATTAATAAAGGAAGCAGGTGCAGTAAGATGTGCAGTCTTAGAGTTTAATATCACAACGGGAATAACTTGCATACCTACTTAGTTTAACTTTTATTGCATTGTGGAAATTCAGAGCAGTTTGTCACAGTAAAATATTCTTATATTTAATCTAGAGTACTTTTACAGATAAGCTGAAATACTCGAAATTACATCGCGCAAATATTAATAAGTTACTTAAAAGAGGAACACTTCAGTACACCCACTTAATATTTGAACTTAACATAAGTAAGCTCTGACACATTTCAGAACCCCATTTTCTTAAAGAAGTTAGACTAAGCATTATGTGAAATATAAAAGATAAAAAAGTACTCTTTTTCTCTATATAAAATGAATTTCTTGGCATAGATAACAAATTATTAAGTTGATATTCGATTAAGACATGGTTAAAAAAATTAAAGTTTTCCAGCATGGATACGTATATACCTACCATTTTTCTTTCAAAACAAATATTTTGTATCGACATGACTGGTCGTGTTCATGTGATTCACACTGTCCACGCGCTCTGTCCAAATTTTTCTAAAATCTCTTTATCTCTTTTACATACCTGCTGCATATAAAGTTATATTAGAAAATTGAAATGAATCGTATTTCAACATTCGGAACAGTGTTGCAATAAGAGTTCTTTTTTTTAATAAAAAGCATTGGAATTTATTTAAATATATTCTAGGTGAGCCCACAACTTCGTGGGCGCGGTATCCGGTATAGCGTGTAACTTTTTTGTCTGTAAAACGATTGAAATGAAACAAACACTAAATGTTACAGGAAACTTACTACAATAATCAGTGAAAACCGCATACAAATCGGTTAAGCCGTTTCTGAGATTAGCGTGCACAAACGAACAGACAAAAAACTATTTTTTTTTATCTCGGTTACACAAGTAGGTACAATGTTTTTTTTTTTTTTTTTTTTTTTTGAAAAATATTTAATGTACAGGCTCGTTTACGATTTTATTATATGTATAGGTTATTTACGATTACAAGAGTATTTATCCAGTCCAAAAAAAAATTCAAGATCAAATATTTTTGTCATGTAACAATATAATGTAAAAATCCCTCAAAGCAAATCTAAATTCGGCGAGCACTTACCACAGTCATGCCTGAATATCGTAGCGTTTGCCTCGCATTTTCTATTTGAATAGCTGTAATACTTGTGGCCAGTGAAAACTCGGTAGGTCGAGCGAACTATGCCGTTCTTCCTACCAACAGTGATTTATTTTATATATAGTGGCAGGACTAGGTACTGTGTAACTTCCCATCTATATGCGTGTATCTATCTTGTTCAAATCAAATTATTTTTGCTCAAAATCTTACTACAGTATAGTATAATTACTACACTTCAAAAGATACACACAATTACTATAGGATTTTGTAGTATATTTTGAAACTGCAAGTATATGTCCAATAAGAAATGAAATTTTCAAAAGCACTCAATCTCATCAAAACCATATAACTAAAAACGAAACTACAAAACAAAATTTGTTACTCTTATAGAAAAAATTTTCAAGCAATTATCAATCATGTAAGTAAATAATTAATTAGTTACACGATTGTTTGATCATTTTGCTTTCGAAAATATCAAAAATATCTTTAATATTACATACATCAATTTGAAATTTTCTGTCTCTTTTCGGTCTTCTCCTTAATAAGTGTTCTAAATGAACAGCAGGACACACTCTACAACCTATATGGCGGCAATAACCGACCTATCCACAGAAGACCATCGCGTATGACAACGCATGCGCTACTACGTTAATGAGTCAACACAATAGACACGATCCTTGAACGTATAAAATTATCGTCGACATAAAACATAATAATGCCATTTTAAACAATACTCCGCCAACAATAGCGCAGAGTGTGGACTTTGTTGAAACAATACGAGAACGTTGCATTATGAACACATGTGCCTTGGACATATTAACGCTGTGCTCGGATCGCTTGTGGAGCCAGCTGCCGCAATCCAGGTCTTAACGAAAGGTAATTTAGTGGATTTCGTTATTTGCGACCACTTATATTACCAACACATCCGCTCAACACAATAAAACCTTAGGAAGAATTCGAAAGATCAAATGTGCACATTTTTGCATTTTGAAAGTTGACTCGAAAGTGACGTTTTTTCTTCTATCACTGCTGGTAATATAAAAGAAAAATTCGTATATATATAATAAACAAATTTAAAAAATAATCCAACATACTGCTAGCTGACACAAAAAAAAAATTAAGTTGTATTGTAAACATTGTAGTCCACTAATTTTAGCCCGTAGGTGTATGTATATTCCTATTGTTTACTTATCACCGAGAAATAGTATATCTGTTTTAATCGAGGATAATAATAATATGGTCTATCTCTTTGCCAAGTTTCATGCAAATCCATTCTGAGGTTATGCGTGATTGAGCAATGAACATTCAAACAGCCCGTTGAAATTTGACTAGGCCGTTGAGGAGAAATCCATTTACAGATTTCCTACCGCTGGCTAGGCGGTAGGGGTGAGGGTGCTTGCCTTAAAACTCTGTTCTAGGGTTCCGGGTTCGATTCCCGGCAACTTTGAAAATGAACTTTTCAAATTTGGCTCTGGTCTGGATCTAGAAAGTAGTGGCAGGGCACACTGCGTTTCGCAGTCATTTGGACAGCCTGGCGGCAGTAACCACCCGTGGAATAACAACACGTGTGCTGTTGTGTTTCGGTGAGTGAGTAAGGAATGCCAGAGTCCATTTCCCTAACCCTTCAACAACCCCTTATCTTTAATCCTACTGTAGTCGGCAGCGCACTTGTAGCATCTGTGGCGTTGCTTGTGTTATAGGTGACGGTAGCCACCTACCATGAAATGGACCGTCGGCCTGTCTGCCGATGTACAAACTTTGGCATTTATATCACAGTAGAATTGGTAAGAAGGGTAAGATAATATTTGAAAGTTTACGAAGACGTCAGCATGTTTATTACTCAATCATCCCTAAACCGTTAATAGGATTTAAAAGAAACCTTAAGTTAATGGATTTAAGTCAAACATTCAAAATATTTTAAATGAAATTTGGTATATTATATAATAGTAATGTGTCATGTGTCTTCTACGATCGCTTGTCTGATGATGTTTAGAGTAATTGTGATATTTATTAAAAAAACGTAAAATGAATCGTATTCGAACCTTAGTTTTTAGTAACGGCAGCCGAGTGTACGATAAACAGTGTTATCACTGCTTAAAGATAATTAATAATTAACTACGCTCAAAGACGAACAAATAAAAATATTTGAAATGCCACAAAAGTTCTTTTTTTTTTCTCTAATTATATAAGATATATTCTTTGTTACACCTACAGAGAAACGTTGGCGTCTTAATAAGTTACGTAGTTACCTCTGTCAAGGATAAATACTACCCACATTTCACGACATATAAATTACATACGTATAGTCCTTATGTCGCCCCTCCCGCATTTTAGATGTTTTAGTATTTTAGATTGGATCAGATTTAACCTTTAATATCCAATATTAAACATTGAGATACCTTTAGAGAGTCGTTAATTCCAATTTGTATGGACTACGGGTGTCTGTTTAGTGAATCGTCGGAGAACAGTTAGCGGTTCTGTCGGGGGTTATTGTGAATATTGGAGGCGATTTAATTTTGGGGCAGGATGTAAATAACTAAACACAATAGTGGGGGGTATGGAGCGCCAGTGTTCGGAGAGGCGTGACACATTAATTCATAAGGTAGAACAATTGCGCCGGGCAGCTTCGTTAGGCCGGCAGCGACACGTGTAATAAGTGAATAAGATAAAGTAACGCCCGCTGAGCGTGTGCCCCGGTAGACCTGCGCGAACAAAAGGTCTTCCAACAGGAATGAACAATAACACGTACACGGCCACTGTCCTCAGCCGCCTTTGTCTACGCCGCTCCTATAATTTCTTAATAATATTACAGAAATTATTTTTAATAGAGAGTACTTGCCAGTTCGTTTGCGTTGAATTCAGAATTAATCGACGGTTAACATGTATCATATTCATTGGGCTAAACATCTATTTAAAAGTTTTAAACTGATTTATAAATTTAAATCGGCAATAGGGACCTCAATATTAAAGATGTCACGTCGCTGTTAATATTATAGTTTTTATACCTATGCCTTATTAATATTATAGTTTATTTCTTCATATTATCCTATTCGTTGTTATTTCTACATATTATTATCTATACATATTATTATAATAAAATCGTAAACGAGCCGTGTCTGTACATTAAATATTTTTTCAAAAGAAAAAAAAAACCATTTGTGGGGTACAAATGTTTTTTTTTTCTTATGTTACAGAAGTCAAAAAATAATTCTTGTTAGAATTTTTGTCTGTTTGAAGTCGCGGGTAAACGTTGGCAATGTACAAAGGTAGGCGGACGAAGTAACGAACCCTCTATGATACCTATATATTTATTAGGTAAGTGAAAAAGTCTTTTCGCATATATGTATAGTAGGGTATGCATAAACTTGTAATGAAATCTCTTTGGCTGTACTTTTTGCATCTGGCTGGTTTTGAAGACATTAAAAAGGTTACATTTCAAAAAAAGAAACAAATTAATAGAATGTTGTTACCGGCTATTTTTCATTTGTTTTTCTTTCTGTGAAAGAAATTAAAACTATGAAGAAATTCTTTCTGTGAAGAATTTAAAAAAATTTCTGTGAAAGAATTTCTAACGAAGAAATTAGACACATTTTAAAGTTTTATTACAAAAAAGGAAAAAATGCAACGCAAACCGCGAAAAAAATTTGTGACGTTTATGGACCTAATGCAGTGTCAGTAAGAGTAGCTTAAGTTGGTTTAAGCGTTTTCAATCTGGGAATTTTGATGTCAAAGATGCACCTCGCTCTGTTCGCCCTGTTACGGATAAAATAGACGTCAATTTTGAAAAAGTGGAGCAAGATCGGCATATCAGTAGTTAAGCCATAGCTGAAGAACTGGGAATTGTCCAAAAACAGTTTTGACCCATTTGAAAAAAGCTGAGTACACAAAAAAGCTCGATATTTGGGTGCCACACAAGCTCACTGAAAGAAACCTTATGAATCGTGTACTCTTTTGCGATACTTTATTGAGACGTAATGAAACCGAACCGTTTTTGAAGAGATTGATAACTGGTGATAAAAAGTGGATTACGTACGACAAGAACGCGCGAAAAAGGTCGTGATCAAAGGTCGGTCAGGTTTCACAGAATGTGCCAAAACCGCAATAAGGTGATGCTGTGTGTATGGTGGGATTGAAAGGGCATCGTTTATTATGAACTTTTACCGCCGGACAGAACCATCGATTCGGATCTCTACTGCCAACACAACTTTAGCTACTCAGCAAAAATTAAGAGAGTTTGGCTGGGAGGTGTTAATGCACATTTCCACCTGTTTCGATCTCTTCAGAATTCTTTAGGCAGGGTCAGGTTAACATCAAGATAGGACTGCCAAAACTACTTGTCGCTTTTTTGATCAGAAGTCCCAAAATTTCTACAGCAACGGGATTATGTCACTACCTACAAGATGGAATAAAGTTATCGAACAAAATGGCACATATATATACTGTATTTAAATGTAAATAAACTTTCAAATTAATGTCTTAAGTTTTCATATAAAATGCGAAGAAACTTTTTCCCCAACCTATTAATAATTTGGCTTTGTTCTCTTTGAAATTTACTAATTTGCTTTCATCATCTCAGGCGTAGAACGTCCACTGCTGGATAAAGGCCTCCCCACTCATATTGGCTAATTAAGTAGGCAATTTTGTATTATTTTTTTTATTCGAGATCTCGTGGTCTTCGAACTTACTGTATTAATTTACTGATAATAATGTGTATAGTAATAAATTTAAAAAAGTACTTTTTAACATTACTTTCGATTTAACAATACTTACCTATATAACTTTGAAATGAGAAAATTTATCCTTTGTAATTAATCACCCGCGATTGACTTCTCTTTAATGAAAAGGGTTGAATATAATTGAAAGCAAGTATGTTTAAGCTCCGTAAAAGCTAATCCGTGAATGAAGCCTAAAGCAATGAGTCCTAAGGGAAACCGAAGATAATCTCGTCTCTTTTGAATTAACTCCCATAGATGTTAAAATAAAGACAACTTCCTTAAAAGTTGAAAAAGGGTGGCTGAAGCCCGAACTCGGGGATTTCGTGCCAAATATTTATTTAAATGACGCTTCCGTCTTTAAGCATCGAAATAAAATATCAGAGAAAACCTCCATTTCAATTTCAACCTTAATCGAACTGGGAATTATGGCCCCTTCAGCACAATATTACAATTGACAAAGATGAAAATTTGATAATAAAAAATTAAATGTTAGTAAAATAGTTTTTTTTTTTTTTTTAAAGTAACTAACTTGACAAGCCCATTGGCGGTCTGTCTCGGGGTTTCCGGCAGGGTCAACTTTGGAAATGAACTTTTCTGTCTGGATTTGGAAAGTAGTGATAGAGCACACTACGTTTCGCAGAAATTTGGGCAGCCCGTCTGGCGCCCAATGATCCATTTATTTTAATCTTTTATCCATTTGTTTTAACTTTATTATCTAGCAAAAGATATAACTTACGCTGATTACCTAATAAAAATAATAACTGCCCGAAAACCGAGTTCGATTCCCGGTCATGCCACGTAAGAATGGTTTTTTTTTTTCTAAAAACGCAAGTGCATTTTACTGATTGCTCTCAAACGTTGAAGGAAATCAAGTTCACCAACCCGAACTGGACCAGCTTGGTGGACAATATAGCCCATACGCCCTTGTTGAGAAGGTAGGCCTGTGCCACTGCAGTGGGGACATATAATAGGCTGTTGATGATGATATTATGGTCTAAGTATAAGCTAAGTCCAACATTGAAAAGATCTCTTAACATTATAGTTACCTGTTCAACTCGCTTGGTCAGTACAACACATCTGTAACAAAACAAGAAAAAAAAACATGAATGAGAATTCATAAAGTAAACGGAGGACATTGAGGTTTTAAAGAGTAGGCGCTTATCGGCAACCGCAAGCCACGGGAGGCATATACACAAACGCTCCGGGCTTATCTCGAGCGCGGGGGCACGGGGCTCGGGGCGAGGCACATGCTACAATATCGAGCCTATCTCTCTACTAATGGCCTACATGTGAAAGGTGAATAGCTCCATCCCATCGCGGAAAGCGAGGAATAAACCTCTTCTCAGACGAGGATGGATGACGGTTTATTTAGTTGTCTGCCTCCCGAGCTATAATAGCGCGCAGATTGAGGAAATAAAAAGTTCCACTTACGAACCAGCCTGTGTAATCGCATACACTTCGAGAAAGAATTTCTTACAAGGTGAACAATTTTTAACGAATTACTTATTTATGCATAATTAACATGCAGCGGACTTGGCATGGGAACTCGCATCGCATTTCATAATCGAACGTCATCAAAAAATAGAAGACATAAAATTGTAAGAGATTCAGAACCTCTGATCTACACTGTACTTCCAATTAAATGTATATCGAAATTGGTTTATTTAATTTTGTCTACGACATCCTAATATTATAAGAACAAAAAAGATATGTAAGCTAAAAACAATTTTACGCTTATAAAATATGTATCTAACAATCATAGCAATAATCACAGTAATAAATTTGAACTAAAGTAACTAAATTGTTAATAAAACAATAATAAAACATATAAAACATATAACAATAATAAACTAATAATAAAACATTTTTAAGGATTATATTTCCATGGATGCAATTCAAGCAACATATATTTGCGGATGCTCCGGCTGGACTTTAGGACCAGTTAGATCAACCGGCTTGATGAACATGGAATCTATACTAATATTATAAAGTTGAAGGCTATATAGGCTATATAACATCACGCTACGATAAATAGTATTATATATAAGCAGCGTCCAGTACCGCGCGCCCCATGGGCACGCCGCCGCGCCGGCGCCGCCGTATGAGCCGCAGCGAAGCGTGGCCGAGTTCAGCTAGTTATACGTAAAAACAATGCAGCATTTTATAAAACACACAACCAGCAGCAAATTTCATTCTATTTTATACCTACTATATATTTATATTATATACCTACTAGGTAATTGCTTTGTCTATTTTTTTTATTTCTCTTGATATAACAAATAAATAGCATTCAGTTTTAAGCAGCGACCCTAAACTTGTACACTAACTTGTAACATAAATTAAGCATAGAAATTATTTTATTTAATAGTGGCACATTTTAGTTTGTAAAACCTTGCATACATTTACTTCATACGCAGCTCCCATATAAAATGAAAGGGTAAACCCAAAAAACGATGTTAAAAGCAAACCAAACAACATATAAAACTAGAACCATTGTCTGAAAGGCAATTTTAGACGTGCAAACAATATTTTAGACAAAGCAAAAAGCCAGAACATGCGCCGTCATCAATTAAATCGTCCGCTACCGCACAGAACGCGTCACCGATGTCCATTACGATGAAACATGTTGGTCTAATTAATGGACACACTCTATTATTGTGCGGAAACCATGAGTTGTACACAATACCGTATTATAGGTATATAATATCTACCAAGCCGGCTAAACTAAGCAATGTAATGCATGCACATTCATCTTGAAGCCAAAATAAAAACAATAACATGTATTTTTACTATTAAATCTAGCGAACCGCCCCCGGCTTCGCACGGATGCAATTTTTTATGCAAATTATCTACTTGAACCTTCCTCGTTTATCGCTCTTTCTGTTAGTTAAAACCTTATTAAAATCCGTTGGGTGGTTTAGAAGCAGTTGGCCGAGAAATAGACACAGGCGTCTTTATTTTAGAAAATGTTGTTACCATTGTTACTTTCAATCAAAGTTACTATGTAATCTCAGTGGTGCTTATAATTTTGTTGGGTTAGGTAACTTTTGGACTTACAGCCGACTGGACTGGACTGTCGATGAGAAAATTATGAGATAATTTGTAGGGCGATTGTCGAGTTAATCTATATCTACATTTAATAAAACCGTAAACAAGCCGTGTTCTGTAACATTAAATATTTTTTCAAAAAGATTGTTACCGAAGTTAATAAAAATAGTTTTCAAATTTTTGTCTGTTTATCTGTTGGTCTATGCGTTTGTGCACGCTAATCTCAGAAACAGCTTAACCTATTTGAATGTGGTTTTCACTGATGCATTGTAGCAACATTCCGGTAACATTTAGTGTTTGTTAATAACAAACAAAAAAGGTTTATTTATTTTATTAGCTGCGGGCTCAGCTAATAAAATAAATAAAAATCTTATTAACAACTGTGTTAAGGGATTCACTGAGGCAAATGACATTTACTATAGAACTCGCTGGCGGCGGAGACAATTCAACGGGCCTAGAAATGGTGTTTTTTTGATTTTACCATTAGAACATTACACAAAAAAAAATTTTATCAATACAATTTTTTAATCTGATATCAACTTATTAATAGGTACAGGATTCATATGCGTGCAATAAGCCGTTTTCGAGAGAATTTTCAATAAAGGTCAAATTCTTCTTGTGTTCTAACTTTTTTTTGTGGAGTTTCTATTACTTTAACGAAAATTCTAATTAATACAATTGGTTCTTCACATGTTTGAGTATAATATATTTTTTTTTCAAAGCAATTGTCTTGTCTATTTCTTGTAACATTTTCATTAAACAATGGATATTTTTAGTATTTAGCGTTTGTCTCCCCCTTAATGTACGTCAAACCTTGCCACCTCACTGCCGTCCAAAGGCAAAAATATCCAGGTCCAATTAATTATACCATTACCAAAAGGGTTCAGTCGGCTGTGCATTCAAATGCTACCTACCCAACCTATTTTTGTGCCGCGATTCTAGTTCTTAAAAACACATCAAGTTATTTAGGAGGTCATAAATAATAACAGTTTACTTAAAATGTACGACACAATACACGAGCACAAAAAGGCCTATGAATTACGAATACATTAGGGTAATAACACAATTAAAGAGTTCATTATTTTCTACCAGCAAATTAAACATCTAACAGTTAAAATGTTTTCGTCTACACTGGTTTACAAAAAGCCACTTCGTGATTCCTAATGTTTCTAATATATTGAGGTTCACTAATATTTTAAGACCAAATAATGAATATAATTTACTCATAAAACTTAAACTTGAAAAATTGAAGCTTGCAAAAAACTTACAAAGAATGTAAAAAAGCTTCTGTAAACAGAAGGTTTGTTAATACGATTGTACACAGCTAACAGTTGTCTCCGAACAATCAACACAATTGTTTTATGATTTTTTTTAATAAATTCATAATCTATTTTCAGGACAAAATAATCCATCAACGTGGTTAGCGCCCTCTAAAGAAATTTTTCGGGAAAACATGAACGAATAGTTTCTCTTTATTTGTAAGTCCGAATAAAAAACGGAACCCTTATAGGATCACTCGTGTGTCCGTCTGTCCGTCGCTCACAGTCAATTATCTCGGAATCTACTAGACTGATAAGTTGAAATTTAGTACACATATCAATTTCTGTGACCCAAACGCAGAGGTGTGACGTGAATAGATGAAATCTGTATATGGAAGGTCATTTTTGGGGGAAGGTGGAAAATAAAAAAATAATAAGTTGAAAACTGCATCGTGTGACATATCAAATGGATGGTCTTGTTGGGAAGATCTTAAATGTATTTCTTTGTAATTTTAAAATAAATAGTTTCCAAGTTATTCAAGAAAATAGAGGAAAATTGAACTAAAATTTTGAAAAAAATACAGAAATTAGTTTCATACTTATAGATTATAGTAAAACCTATAAGAAGTCGATGATATTAAAATAACATGGTAAATCACTCAATATTGTGCGGATAGGTAACATCGTACGGAACCCTCTTCACGCGAGTTCAGCTCGCACTTGTCCCGTTTTTTTTTAATATAGAAACGGACAACGTAAAATATGCAGCGTGGTACATATTTCGTTGAATGTTTTTGCAATAAGAAACGAAAAGAAATATTCAAAAATATTGAAAGTAAAATATGAACAAGAAAAATATTGAAATATATAAAGAAGGATATTATTACCTTATCAGAGAAATTTTGAGACAAAATGTTATTTGTGTTCGTGTTTTCCATTTTAACTGCTGGTGTGATAATATAGGCAAGACAAAACAATATCCTCGTACATTATAATAAATAATGTACGAGGACAGTTGTAAAGTAACAAAGCGAATACACAAAATTTTCCACAAAGTGAACAACGAAAAATGTTATGCAGTTATGTCATAGACTACAAGAAATGCAATTCATCCCACATGCCGCCGGGAGCACGTGGTTAACATATGGCATCTGTCGCAATCGCAGAGTTTTGCGGTCGTACTCGTTTTATTGCCGCGCTATCCATCTTATCCGGAAACTCGGCTGCTTCGAGCAACAGGAAACGTGCTTGCGTATTATGATTCATGTAGCATCACCTAATCGGAAACTTTTATGCTCGCATCATCGATGGAAAACTTTTGTTTTTTTTTATTAATAGTCCCTTAAAGATTATAAGACAAAAAAAATGGGACACATTATCATTGGATATTCGAAGCTTTCGATCAAACCGTTTCTTTATTCAACACAAGTTGATACCCGTAACTTTGTCTCTGTCGTTTACTATATACATTAACACTTCGAGGGTATGCCTCGGCGCAATATTTTGTTACAATATTTTGAGTGTTATTTTTGAATACATATTAATAAAGAGTATGAATCATGTGGTAGGTTGGCCGTGTGATTGAAGACGACAAGGGCAGGGCCATTGGCGCGCGAGGCGTGAGGTGTGGCGACGGTCCGACGCCACCTGAGCTTAGAGGAGTCGCAGCCTAATGGCCTGTCGCGAGGCCATCCGCGCCGGTGATTGATCGACACACCCTCATGACATGTGTACACACATTCGCCTAACATTCTACAGGCCGTCAATGCGATACTCAACGATATCGGTTGTAATTCATCACTAATATGTAGGCTATCTGTTGAAAGCCAGGCCATAAATTATAAATGCAGATTAAACATAAGGTATTTTCTTTAATTAACTTACAATAAAGATAAACAATAAACATGATAATCAAAATGTCCAACTGCATTTATTTCCTATCTCTAAATAATATAATTCAATAAACTTCATTTAAGACAATTTATTCCAGGAGGTTAAATGATAGAGAAAAGACGGGTTTTATACCGAAGTTGACAGAACAAAATTGGCCCGCTTATGTTATGGCTTACAATTGCTTAAACATAATGTCTTAGATCTTGCAGAGCCCATAGCAATTGGGCTACGTCTAGTTAGAATCCCTGATTAATATAAAATACAAAAGAAAAATGTAAGTCGTAGATGTGGTAATTTGATTAAAACTTCACATATAAAGGATTTCACACGAGCCGACACGTTACACATTTTAGTAAGTAAATCACTTATCTAATCTACGAGATAAACCGATAGACATAGATTTATTATCTTATCACTTGTAATCTTTTCAGAAATGCGTTAGCAAGCAGTACTTCCACACTAAATTCTATTAGCGCTCCAGTATATCGCCTGTGGAGCTAACATCGCGGGAGGTGATTCCTATCACCGTTTTGGCACGTCATTAGTCTTCGTTCGATAAATTGCAAGATGGGTTTGCGCTTATTCAGAGTTTTAGATTATCTAACTCATTTAAGAATTTAATTTCGTTTTTTGCTTTAAAATGTAGAAAATCGAATTCATTGAAAAATATTTTAAACATAAATTTTCAACTACTTAGATCCTAACGTAGAACTTTGCTTATAAACTTAATTCACTATCTTGAGACACTCATTTATGAAAATTTATTAAACCGTGGCGTAGTTAGTCGTCGAAGTTGTTTGCTTCTGATACAGAAATTTCAGTCTAATCACAACTGAATAAGGTTTAAACCTTTGAGCCAGAACCAAATGCAGCTATACTCTAAGATTAGGATAGAAGCTACTCTTTTCCGTTTGAACCGAGTTTCAAAGTTATAGGCACTCAGAGGCAAGTTTTGTTATAAAAATAAACATTTCCCTTTTACGGGAAAAAATAAAAGATGATAATTGAGTATACGCAATTTAAATAAACCAATTCTTCGGGACTTAATGACCAAAGATAAAAAGCGTTTCACTGTTGGGCGGCAAACAAAACTGAAGACGCCTTCTAAAATAACAAGCTCGAGTTGTTCGAGTAGAAGTGATCAATTTTCTCAACAATTTCACCGTCATCTTGAATCTTTTCAGAGGCACAAAACATTAGCCAATTCAGCGCACAGGGTCCGTTTCTGATAATAGAGCCTGTTGGCTGGGTGGGACGCAGTCAACGCAAACATAAGCCATTAGCGGAACATTGTTAGCATCTTTTCAGCTACCTCCTTTTTGCGTACTTTTGTTGGATATCTTCGAACACCTTTAAATAAATAATACGCCATGTCAGGGATCCCAAACACTTAACACGCATTGTTAATGGCCGCGAAATTTATCTCACCTGTCAAGAAATAAAACCTCGAGCTAGGTAAATCCTATTTCGTTTCTATGAAGAAAATTTGAGAAAACCAACGATCTAATTATAGTTACCTACATTTAATGGAATTAAAACACATACTTAGTTATAAGATGTTATAAGATATTTATAGCGAACAACTTTGTATAATTATGTTTATCATGAAAAGTAGGAAAATTACTCCTCATAGTTTCAGTTTTACTTTATTTTTTAATTATTAATATTCTATAACTAGGAATCCGCCCCTGGCTTCCCACGGATTTGAAGTTATCAAAAATTCTTATAAAATAAAGCTATGTTCCCATCTTTCTAAACTTAGTTATTTTTGGCTTTGCGTTGATAGTCAATCAAAAATACTTAACATAACAGACCATTTTAAGATTTAAAAAAAAATTGATTTTGACTATCTTACAAAGAATAAAAGAAAAATTTCTGTCGTTCTCGTATAACATTAAATTGTACAGATTTTTTAAATTTTATTTGAAATAATAAAGCTGTAAACAACAGATTTAGATTCACGTTGCAATAAAGGTGTGTAGCAAGGTTCAGCTGGAACAGATAAGTTTGTGAGCCACAAGCTCGTTCGCGTGCAACCGAAGGACGTTACACCGGCGCGCGAAGCCCAGTGATTCTCCACGGAACAAAGCTGCTCTGATCTAATCAACGCAACAATACACCTCGGATAACTTCACAATTGAGCTTGAAAATAAACCGCCATCCGTGCCAGCCGACGTACCCGATATTTTAAATTACAAACAATATTACGTGACACGGTTACGATCGAAACCATTGTTACGGGGCTGTGTATCCGACAGGCTTTTATATAACTCGTGCCTCTCCACACTCTTCTAACCCATTATTATAAAAGACAGGTAAGCAGGCGGTAGGCGCACAATATCACTTTTATTGTATGCGACTGCTATATATACCTAAGTAAGCCTATAGATTTAAGTGTAAATAATGGTAACACTTAAGTAAAGAGGCCCTTAAAGTCAACTCTCAACCCAAATTCCGTGCCGTACACGCTAAGTAATGATATTGGAAATCAAAAACTGTAATTACATAATTTTCACCATTCTTTAGGAAATTCTAGTTTAGGTCCTCGAAAATTATTAACTACGCAGTCTTCTTGGAATTTTATAACCAAATAATACTTATAAAAAATTTGAAGATAGAAAAACACAACAGTGTTTACACAATTCAATTGATATAATTATAAAAAGTATAGGATATAAGTAATAGTTAATAGGATTTTTAATAAAATGTTTTATAACCAAAAAAATTAATATTTTCATTATCTTTTATCTTTTTAATACCAAACCTCCTAAAATATAAGCAACAAAGCGCCAGGGAAGGACTTACGACTTTAGGCACTTACTCGTAGGTTGAACCTACGAGTAAGTGCTCATGTCAGTGAAAACCAATTCCTTTCTAGAGGTCCCTAAATAGCTCTTAGGCGTTCCCAACTTATGTGAATTATGATAAAAATGAGGACACTCCTTGAACTTGTGGCAAAATGGAAATAAAAAATTCTGATAGGGGTTTTGTTTGGATCGTGGATTTTCAGGATACAAAACAGAAGAGAACTTTATGTACATGCGGTACGAAAATTAAGAAAACCGCTAACGCTTTTCTACGACGTCCAATTTATAAATAGTCACTATTATATTCTTAGAAATTTAAAATTATTTAAAAGATAATGTAAAGTCTTGAATGGCTTTTGGAATGGTACAGCTAAGTGTTACCAACAACATAATACCTGTAAGCCATGAATTATGCAAATTATGGCAGTTACCGTCGCTTCAGATGCGGGAGAGACTAGTAACCGTCGGAATTGGCTTGCATTACGGAAACGATGGGCATTATGCGAATGATTTACCTGTGATGACTTAATCATTGATTTACCGAATTTACGTTTGATCCAGTTTCATCAAATTAATAAAATATTTCAAGATTTATATAATTATTATGTATCTATGTTTTGTAGAAACTAAAAACAAAACAATACTCTCTTCTATCTACATTTATAGAATCGTCTGTCCTGGCTTACTATCAACGCCCAGCCAAAACTACGAAGTCGAAATTTGGAACATAGGTATATTTTATAACGCAAGCATCCGCTAAGAAAGGATTTTTGAAAATTTTAACTCCATTGTGAAGCCGAGGGCGGGTCGTTAATCTAAAATAAAATCAAACAATCGCTACATAGACTTGGTGAATTATGGAAGTAAAAAAAAAGTTAATGGGAACAAAGGCGTGGAGAAATTAGCTCTGGCTTCTATCATGATAGTTTTTTTAATCTTCTGCAAGAGAGTGATAACTAGCACAAGACGACGACACGGTAAATGAGCCTTTGTGAGAGTATAAAGCTTAAAAATAAGATTAATAGCTCAAAATTAAGCTATATAAACTTTTAACTGGCATTAGTGGGAATGAAGGACATACTTTTTGTAGTAAAATAAGTTCTTATCTTTCTTAACAATAATGTATGTGCTAAAAGAATGACCAATTTATGTCTTATACATGATGCTGTAGGACTACTTGCTTCTTGGTAAATTTCATAATTAACTGGAAATATAATTAATTAAATATATATACATATATTAATTCCCTAGTTCTTTCATATTAAGCAAAGCTGTAACGAAAGTTTCTTTTAATATTCTTCACATTTCCCTAATTGCACTCTGTTAATATTTACAAATGACTATTGACTAAACTATTATGTAGGTACAATATAATTATATTTATTGTACTTTGTAACTCTTGAGAGTTGACAAAAATAATTAGAACCTTTAACTCATACTATAAAGGTATAAAAAAGTTTTGAATACAGCTACTTTCATAACTTTTGCTGAAATTTTATTTTTATTGAAAATTTTCTATTTATCTTCCCAAAGAATATCAAAGCACTAAATATACATATTTAACTGGTTTAACACATTTTGAATTCGCCTTATACACGTGGTATGTCTTGTATGTTTTATTTATTAATTTTTTGTCCAAATTTTAGTACAAAATTTGATTAGATGTGAAATAATTCTATTTACATATTTATATTATAAAATGTAATCACTGTCAGTTTCGCCGCTAATTTATTCTAAACCACTCAACGAATTTTGATACGATTTTCACTAATGGAAAGAGTGATAAACTAGTTAGTTTTGTGTATATAATTTGCATAAAAAACCGAGGCGGGTCGCTAGTAAATAAATGAAATAAAACTTCAGAATTAGGTGAACATAAAGATTCCAACTTTACTTGCGTGATTGTAATTAATAAAATAAGATTCTGGAACCGTTATTAAATCTTGCAAACTTCATAGTGAAGATATAGTATAAAAATTTGTTATTATACTAGCGACTCGCTCCCGGCTTGGCAGGGATCCCATTTATTTCTGCCAATTTTATACAAAAACCTTCGTCGTTTATCGCTCTTTCCATTAGTGAAAACCATATAAAATCCGATAGTAAAAAAGAAGATAGCGAAGGAAGCAGACAGAAGCGGACAGCGGCTTTATTTTATACTAGCTGAACTCGGCCACGCTTCGCTGCAGTCCATACGGCGGGGGCGGCCGGCGTGCGCATGGGGCGCGCGGTACTGGACACTGCTTATTATAATACTATTTATCGTCGCGTGATGTTATATAGCCTACAGCCTTCCTCGATAAATGGACTATTCAAAACAAAAATAATTTTTCAATTCGAACCAGTAGTTCCTAAGATTAGCGCGTTCAAACAAACAAACAAACTCTTCAATTTTATAATATTAGTATGGATAATCATGTTGTATAGAATAGATAATAGACACTATACTTTATATATCTAACGAGAATCATTTGAAAGATGTATTAGTTGCTGACCAATTTTGTTAAATATTCAACACGCTGAGCTGTTTTGAACAACAAAGAACAATTTCTAGCCGTGATTTTAATCGAAGCGAGAATTATGGGTTGGCCGAATGTGGGCAACAGCCGTGAAAGATAAAGCGTGTCCTCTCAGAGACAAAGGCTTGATTGCGTTAATCAATATGCAAAAGCTGACAACGCAACGTCAAAACAATGGGGTGGATAAAGTAAACCAGTTATAAAGATAACACAGCAGTGATTAATTTTCATAACATTTGGGTTAATACACGATGACCTACATTTAATTCAATATGATTTAAATTAATTAAACCCATGCATGATTGAATATTGTAATTTGGTTTAAAAAAATTAATAAACTCTGAGCGCGTCAATTTACATGAATTTCTGAACATGATAGTGATTCACCTAAGAATAATACAAACAAAACAAAAATAGATCAGGATAGATCAATTCTATATCTATTTTTTTTGCTGTTTAAAAATTATTGTTTATAATGTATGTGAAGTCCTATTTTTAGCAACTATTTTCCCAAAATTTTACATCAAGTCACTTTTGGTCATCTATTTACCTAATCCCTTATTCTTAATCCTACTGTAGTCGGCAGCGCACTTGCAGCAGCTTTGACGTTGTTTGTGTTATAGGCGACGGTAGCCACCTACCATCAAGTGGACCGTCAGCCTGTCTGCCGATCTTAACATAAAAAAAATCTTTTATTAGTTGAAATCAATATTTATAATTTTAATCCAACAATAGCGTAAAAGACATTAATGTTGCAATTTGTGCTTTATATTTTGTGCTATTTCTACAAATTCAGACCATTCGTTGAAAAAACAATACGTGTGAAATATCTTAACATGTATGAAAATAGATAAATATTATTATAAAACACTAGTGTCTCTTTTATATATATTTTTAAAAACGGGACAAGTGCGAGTTGAACTCGCGTGAGTTGAATCCGCACAATATTGAGTGATTTACCATGTTATTTTAATATCATGGACTTCTTATAGGTTTTCCTATAATTTATAAGTAGAAAACTAATTTCTGTACTTTTTTTTTAATTTTAGGTTCAGTAGTTTCGGAGATAGGGGGGGGGGGTGGCGGACACACGAGTGATCCTATAAGGGTTCCGTTTTTTATAAGGACGTACGGAACCCTAAAAATACACTACTAATGCTCGCAGCAAATACTGCTACGATCATTACGCGCGTAGCGCGCAGGAATACATATTTTGACTTGCGTTACAAATGTAAGAATGGTTAAATTCATTTTGTTGCGACTCTCGTTGCTTAGTATAGAGCACAATAACAAGTGGAAGTGCTTTTTGAATTTCTCCCAATAATAATTGATTGCATATTAGATATAATCTGTGTGATAAATTTGTTTTCTATCAATGACTATCTTTTAAGTCCGTAGTCCTAACGTAATTCTAGGTGCAAATAATATTAATACAAAAAAACTAGACATTCGTAAGTTACTTATTTACGAGTATGTAGTGGCAAGACATAGCTAGTGTTGTTTCGGTGAGTGAGTAAGGAATGACAGAGATATACTATTCCTTTGAAATCCCTTACCTATCCTTAATTCTACTAAGGTCAGCAACGCACTCGTAGCACCTGTGGCGTTTGCTTATGATAATAGACGACGCGACGGTAGCCATCTCCCATTAAGTGGATCATTGGCCTGCCTGCTGACCTTTATATAAAAAAGATATTATTGGCATCTCTAGCTACAGTTCACTCTAAAGGTTGACACACCTTTTAATGTGCGAAACTCTCACCACGCGCGGGTTTTCTTGTAGTTCGAAAATTTATGATTAAATTTAATGAGGGTAGCCTTTGAACTAATTTTATTTTTAATATTGTAGTTTACACTAACCTAAAGTAATAATATGAAGATGAAAGAATTGATTTTTTGGATGTTTGTCTAAATAATAGATAAACACAAAAACTATTTAACCGATTTAAAAAAAAAAAAACACTTATAGAAAGCTACATTATCAGCGAGTAACATAGGATGAATTTTATTTTCAAAAAAATTAGAGATCCCTATTAAAATTACATTAATGTAACACAAGGTACCAAAAAATTGCCTATAAAAAGTCGTTATTTGGCGTGCGCAGGTATCGATGATGCATAAAATAATGTCCATGTTTATAGTACTCATTATTACCCATAAAAAAGTTCGCGAGATACATATAATATATTGTCACAATATCCATTTTTTATTGAAATTAGTTAATCAAAACACGGGTGGAAACAACAGATGATTTGATAACATTCGTATCATGATATTAATCTTTATCCAACTAAACAATTTCATAATCAAGGTTGATTATGTACACGTAAATACTTTTTAAATTATTCGAATCGAACCTTTCGTTTAGAAGTTACGACGGGTATAGTAGTGGCAGGGCACACTGCCTTTCGCAGTCATTTGGGCAGCCCGTTTGGCGGCAGTAACCACCCCCTTACAGAAGACCACCGTGAAACCTACAAATACTGTTGTGTTTCGGACTAAGGAATGCGAGAGCCAATTTCCATAACCCTTTCAAATTCCATATCCTTCATCCTACTGTAGTCAATAGCGCACTTGCAGCAGCTGTGGCGTTGCTTGTGTTATAGGTGACGGTAGTCACCTACCAACAAGTGGATCATCAAGCCTGTCTGCCGATCTTAACATTAAAAAAATGCTAAAAGTAAAAAAAAGTGACAAGTGCGAGTTAAACTCGCGTGAAGAGGATTCCGTACGATGTTAGCTATCCGTACAATATTGAGTGATTTACCATGTTATTTTAATATCATGGACTTCTTAATCTATAAGTGAAAACTAATTTCTGTATTTTTTTTCAGAATTTTAGGTTCAGTAATTTCGGAGATGGGGGGGGGGGGGGAATGGTCGGCACACGAGTAAAGGGTTCCGTTTTTTTATTCGGACGTACGGAACCCTAAAAAGGCTCGGTGTGAGCGAACAGCCCTATGTACGCTTAGTCAATTAGTTAAAGTTTTTAATTTTTGTTTAGTTTATAATATTAAGTAGTTCTTTAGAAAAAATATATAATTGTTATTCAAATAATAATAAAATAGTTTGAATTTTGCAATGTACACGATATCGAGTCCCCCGATCTGTAAGCTATCCGACGTCACAAGCAGGTCGAGTGAGACAGACAAGCATGCAAGATAATGCATACTGTGGCGAAACAAAGCGACGGCGACCGATTTAATCAACAATTCAATGCGAAGATCCCTTGTAAGCACCTACTTGGTCCACAACGCATACAGTAAAGAGGGACGTGATATTAATTCAAAATCCACGGGCAACTAATAAATTATTGATAGAAGTAATAAATTTAACGCAATCGAGCTTCGAATATTTAATTTGTTCTTGTGTTAGATAACTCATAAATTTTAAACGTCTATTTATGAGAGGTGCCTGTCATGATTTTATAGTAAGTAAGTTGTTTGGAATATTTCACAACAGCATCTACAGCCAATTGAGACATTACACATGTTACACGATAACGAGCGGGCGCGACTTGTTAAGACGGCAAACCCTTAGCAAACAAAATTACAAGACGGTGGATGACGGGGACCTCAATAAAATGGAAACTGTTGAAATATACGCAAATTCGAATTGTTGTACACAAATATATTCATTTCTTGTTAGAATTAAAGGGGATTAAACTAAAGGGTGGACCCGTTTAGTTTGTTATCCTTTCAAATATAATCGCAAGATGTTATATTGGGATCGCATGATAAAATTAATCGCTTGATTTTTCATTGAACACGGGGGGTTTCAATTCAGTGGCGTAGCGTAGTAGGGGCGGGGGCGGCGACAAAATTTCACAATAAATAAAATAAAATAAAATTAAAATAATTACTTATATATTTTTCTATGTATTTATTTTTGCATCACTAAAACTCGAGGTAAGAGTTGTACAAAAATAGGTAAAAATGTATGGGCTTTTGTTTTGAATCAGAGTTTGGCTCAGGAACCGACGTGTGAGAGCATTAAAGTATCCGGTCCCATGCAAAATTTGAAATATAAAAAAAATAGCTAATATATTTGCCGGATGCCAGGATTGTAAAAAAATACATAAGTTAGAAGTTATTAAGAAAAGCAATATAATCTTTGTTTGGTCATTTTGGCGGCACTGTTTGAGCCAGGGATGACAAACTTATTTTTCTAAAGGGCCATTTAAAAGATTTACATGTGTTAACGGGCCAGATTCAAAATTTAAAACTAAACACATTTTATTTATTTAGTTTAATTAATTCAATAGTCATACAAAGGTAATAGAAGGAGTAAAGTAAATTATCTTGAGCTTGAGGATCCAGACACTTGAGGTCTTATATTTTTGATAAGCTCATTGATGTTAGGTGTCTTATTTGAGGTAGTTATTTTCAGGATAGTTTTGAAATGTTCATCAGTAAGCATTGAGCGATGTTTGTCCTTATTTATGTTCATAAAGGCGTGGGGAAAGCTTAAAAAGGGTTCAAGACACGCGGTGGAGTGCAAGAGGCGATGCCGTAAATATGACATGGCATCATTACAAAGACATTCTCGTCACTTTGGAAAAACTGACAGAGACAGGTGAAAGCTTAAACACTAGGACAGATGCAGGAGCTTTACTAGAAATGATGCAGTCATTTTCCTTTCTTTGTTTCTTGGGCCTGTGGCAACCGGTGCTACAGGAAGTGAATGATGTACAAAAATATTTGCAAACAAAGGGACTTGACATAAGATTGTGCGCTCAGAAAGAAAGTAAATGCTTTGCAGATGATAATGACAGAGAAACGAGAGGAATGGGCAAATGGCACTGTAAGTTATGCAAAAAATATGTGTGAAGAACTCGGAATTTCCATAGAACCTCAGAGGCGCATAACAAGAAGGCATATTTTTGATGACGGAACTAGAGATGCTAACTTGTCTTGTGAAAATGAGTTGAGACGAAAGCTGTTTTCTTCGTTAGATAGAATCATTGTAGAAGTTCGTGAGCGTTTTCAGCAGCTACAGAATTTAACGGATAAGCTTGCTTATTATTAACGCCGGCTATATTATTAGATCCAGACGACACTAAATGTAATCTACGCATCTGTCGAAATTGACGAGCAGGATTTCAAGCTGGAACGACTTCGACTGCAGACTTTCGTTGCTGCTACAGGCAACGAAAATAAATTAATTAATGCAGACTCACTTGAATTATTTAAATTTATTGTGAAATCCAAGCTGGAAGATACTTTGCCTAATATTTTAATAATGCTACGAATATTTTTCACAGTTGCCATAAGCAATGCCAGCTGTGAGAGAAGTTTTTCAAAATTGAAGTTGATTAAAAATTATTTAAGATCAACAATGAGTACTTTAAGACTAACCAATTTGGCTATCTTGTCTATTGAGCAAGAGGTGTGTGATGCTATAGACATTGATGGTGCAATAAAAGACTTTGCTCTTAAAAAAAGTAGATGTATAAATTTTTAATTACAGACGGAACTTTGCTTTTTATTCTCATAAATACTTATATATTTTTCAATAAAAATATAAATATTACATAATAGTATAGTTCTAGTTTTTATCAAAAATTGATTTCCATTTTATATTCAATTCACTAATTATTTAATCTTGTCGATCGTCAGTTGTACCTAATTTTAAGTGATAAGTATTGTACCTGTTATAACAATGTATCGTAAGTGGTTGAAGTAAAAGAATTTTAATAATAATAAACGTGATTGTAGGACTTAGATAAGCATTTTTATTTAAAATGTAACCTGTATAATGCAAAATAATGATGCTGTTCTTGGCGAAAAGTTCTCTAAAATTAATGTATGTAATGTATAGACTATAAATTCAATTTCCAAATTGATTTTATTCATTATTTTTTTCATTCAATATTCAAAATTAAAATAAATAAATAAATAAGATGGCGGCAAAATTGTCTTCCGCCCCGGGCGGCCGACACCCACGCTACGCCACTGTTGCTACTAGCACCAACTCACTCGTTCGTCTTTTTAAAAGTCACACAATAAAACGTCATTCTGATAGAGAATCAGAAAAGCATAGAATATACGAATTTGTTTTAATAAGCTGGCAGATAATTTTATGGTTATCATCACAGATAAACACAAGCATCAGTGGAGATTGGCAATTGGGCAATTAAGCCTGAGTGGCCAATTCATGACTGTGAAATAGGAACCCAAAAAAGTTTGCTAATCTGAATCCAATTAAATAGTCATATTCAAATTTGTATAAATGACTTTCAACTTTTTCTTCGAGATCCAGATCAGAGCCAATTTTCAAAATTGGCTCTGATCTGGATCTGGCAAGTAGTGGCAGGGCACAATATGTTTTGCAGTCATTTGGGCAGCAGAGCACTTACAGCATTTGTGGTGTTGATTGTGTTATAGGCGACGGTAGCCACCTACAATCAAGTGGACCGTCAGCCTGTCTGACAACCTTTACATAAAAAAAATTATAAAGACTTGTTTCATACTATGCAAGTGACCTTGGGTAACTGGGCTCCTTACACTGGAAAATATCATTAAAAACTTTGTTTTTAAAACAACTGAATTAAATGAAAATTGTTCATCTCATTTATAGTGTAAATGATTATAGATACATTGCAATACTTCTTGAAACAACCAAGTTGAATCGATTTTTATAACAAAGCAAGACATTCAAATTTTATTTATTTTCTCTTAAACCATTACACTTTAAACAAAAATTACAAGAAGTAATGTCACATTTTTATTTTTGTTTTATTTTTGGCTTTATGTCTGAATGAGCTGAATAGGAAAACAAAGCAGTGATATTCTTATTGATAGTGTGGAGCCTCTTAACAAAGCAGCCCTTGTATACTTTTCAGGTGCTAACTCTTTTCAATATTCATCAGCATTCCTCAAATATTAACCCCAAAAAAATGTACATCCTCTCAATTACTATAAAAACTGTGACCATTATTCCAAACAGAAGTGCCAAAGGTTCATAAATTATAACTGCTAAGTTAAATACCAACAAGGCTAAGAAGTAAAAGTACATATTTTTTGGAATTTCTGATTGAGTAGATACTTATTTTTGTGCAAATGTATGAGGACTAGACTGGAGACTTTTTCTCAATTGCACTCTTTGTTCCTATTTGCTTTGTACTATTTGCTTGTTGTTTCTTTCTTTTTTTATTCTTTTTATATCTTTATAGTACTTACAAATAAAGATTTTAATAATTATATTAATCAAATTTTTCATCTGTAGTTCACAGGTTAATGATGAAAGATTTAGTGAGTTGGAGGCAGTGATTTGCTGAAAATTAGGTTTAGTTGGTGAAATTAATTGTTTTGTTTAGAGTTTATCTTAACATAGGTGTTAAGTTTATCTTAGCTACATGAAAATAGGAGAATGAAGTGAAGCATCCCTTACTCATATACAGTAACTCATGGAGTATGAGTTTTGTTTCACTGTGGTCTTCCATGGTTATATAAACAATATTAATATATATTTATTTACTTACGGACTGAGGATGTATCTGGATAGACCACTCATATGTAGAAAACATGTGACATGAGATCAAATTAAATATAAAGGGATTGTATTGGTCATTAGGCAGAAACTCCAAACTATCCATCAACAACCAAATCTTAATCTACAAGACTGTTCTACAACCCATTAACTATATCAGTTTCAGCTTTGAAGTCTGCATGTGCCTCAAACATTTCAATAATTCAGAGGGAACAGAACAATATCCTGAAAAAGACATCCAGTATGCAAAGTTTTATGGCTTATAAAATAAAACTCAGATTTTTTTAATACCTTGGGTATGGCAAGCTCTGAAAAATATAAATGCAGGTTAGAAAGACACTCGAACAAACTAGCTTGACAGTTAACAATAAGCGACTAATAAACATACTCAAGATGCATAAAATCCTACAAATGGATGGACTGTAATAGGCATTCTGCTATGTAATGTGTGCCTAAAGGTATATATTTCTAGCAGCCAAAAAATCTTCCATTACATTGGCTCAGAGTCTATTAGATTGTTGTAAAACATGAAAATTAAAAAATATATTTATCAATCATTTTAATCCACATTCATGTGATAGTATCACAGTGATACTTATAGGCTCTCCAATGCTATTTCATAAATACAACCTCTATGTTGATTCTTCCTCTACCACAAATATTCTAATTACAATATAAATAAAAAAATTACTTATTCACTGTGAAAATATTTAATTAAAATTCAGACTTCAGCTAATTTAAAAGAAAACTCTTTAAAAAAAGACTATCAAAATAACAGATAGAAACAAAAATTAAACATGCCTGTTATTAGTGTTAAAAAACATTATTTGTTATTGTACAATATTCTTATGAGTATTTATTTTTTAAAGAAATTATTTTATTAAAGTTCGGATAAATAAATTACGCTTTTATCATTTATATGTGACAATGATCAACAATTACTTCTGTAGAAAGTAAACAATAACCAAAATCTAGTAAGAAAATAAAACTATCAAATAAATAAAGAAAATAAAACAATGGGACTCTTTCAAGGTAAATAAACACATTTAGCTACACCCCAACCCAAAACTCAAAAAGTTTGTGTAACTAAATAAGTAAGCACAAAGGTAAAACTACACTTCTTACCTAAAATATCCAAAGATACAGGTTCACAAAGCTATAAATACAACACTAATATCACTTTAATTTGACATACATAATCCAAACCGGTACTCTCATAACTATTTCTATGGTCAATTCATTTAAATTTTAATGTATTAATCACCTTTTGTAGCTTTTTTCGTTCAGTAATTTAACTAGCAATCACAAAACATACGCAATCTTAGTATAGGAAAATACGACAACCCGATCCCGATACGACAAACGACAACGACAACCAAGACACAGAGTCAAACGTCACTCAACTAACACGTTAAGTTACTTTGTTGCAAACTGAAAAACAGAAATGTTCAGATAATCTTGAGTATGTACTAATGGGTCGGCGAAATAATAACATTTATTAAAACACTTGACAATTTGGAACAAAAGAATTTGTCTCAAAATCAATTTTACATTGAAGAAATTAAATCTTGTTACAAGTGATTGGTTCTGTATATTTTCTGTTTAGTGTTTAATTTGTTACGTGGCATACTAAACTCCTGTATAAACTGTTTTGGATATTAATTGTAATACTTACAATAACGCTGAGACTGTGATGTGTTTGCATACCAATTTATTGTATTGTACTAATCTATTGAAATATAAAATATGTGTTCTGTGTTACAAACATGGAACTCTTCGTTAGTCTATGACGAATATGTCATATTGAATGTCAACGTCTTTATCTCATGACAAAGACATATGTCATTTGTCATTGTTCGGGGACCACGTGTGTCGGCCATGGCCAATTGGCCATGGACGTACAAAAAAAGTCGGACAAAGTCTCGCTAACAAAACGCTGTGTCACTCAGAGTCATAGAGGTAATATACCTAGATGAGGTGAGGCAGCCAGAAATACATATGCTCCGTGAAGAGAGAAAGAGATATCCGGAGAGTAGTCGCTTCCTAGTCTAATCACGCATGCGCTGTAAAAGATTCGATCCGGTACTATACTGACCTTCCCGCATTCAACTATCAAATTTTTTTGGTTATTCTATGTAGCTTTGTTTTTGTACAAATAAAATAATCTAATTTTAGCTTTTTTTCTTACCAATTAATATGAGAAAATTAACGGCTAATGCCGCGATACATGCGTGTTAAGAAAAGATTATTTCAATATTAATCTCTCTATTATTTTTCAATTAACTCGTGAAGATAAATGGAATTAAATTTTCGAAAAATAAGTGTATACATTTAAACTATTTTAGTTCTATCATTATTTTGATTTTACTATTTGAAACATGTATCACGTCACTAATAATTGACGTTCTCATATTTTATTAAGTGTATAAATGTTTTGAGTATCATTTATAATAATCTCACTCAAATGCTCAAACTAATTATAATAAAAGGTGAAAAGCAAGTTAGTAATCTGAAAGTATACTATATAGTAGTTGTGAAAGCTACGACCTTCATTCAAAAAAGTTGATTTCTTCTTTGACAAAAGAATCCTTTTTTTTTCATTTAGTATATTAAATAATGAGGATATAATAACTAGCGCATGCGGCAAGGCAAGGACAGTGTTACTCTCCGAAGCTTTATGTCTCTATTCTGTTTACCGTTACTATGCTCCCACTGACAGGCAGTCCTATGTATAATAATTCACCTCCTCTAGATATACTACCTCTATGGATATGATCGTATCAATATTATTTAGTCTGTTTTCCTTCAGTGTGCTATATGAATAATTTTTGATTATAATTATATTTTGTGCGTCTGTGGTTCTACCAATCAAAATCTTGCTTGACAATCATAGTTGACAACTTGACATTGACAATTTAAAGTTAATATAAAATTCGTATAAAATCAAATAACCAATAAAAATATTTATTGTATTGCATAAATAAAAGCCCAGCCAGTCAGTGTTTATTAATAATATTAGTGCTTTTAAATTACTGTTTTGCTCATTTATATGTGGTCACAAAGATGAATTTATCTAAAGTTTATACTTTTGTTAGAAATGCTGTGGTAATTTGCCACCGTACACCATATATCAATATATCTGCAGTCGCTACATGTAAAAGAAGTATTAATACTACAAAACCAACCTATGATTTAATGGAATTTTTCGATGATAAAAAACACTGGGGTCAATCAGCAGTAAAAGTTGGTAGAGGGTGGAAGTTAGATGAGTTAAGATTGAAATCCAATACTGATCTACACAAGTTGTGGTATGTGTTATTGAAAGAACGAAATATGTTATATACTATGGAGCACGAGTGTAATGAGGAGATGCGATTATTTCCCAATCCAGAAAGAATTGATAAAGTACAGGATTCAATGAATAATATCGAGACTGTTGTCAGAGAGCGCAACACTGCTTACTATAAACTAGAAACTGGAGAAACTGGTGAACGACCCATCGATGATATTATCAATTTGATCGGTTTACCTGAAAAGTATGAGAGGAAAGAATACATAATGCCTAAATTTATGAACACTAAGTGGGTAAAGAGCTACATTGATCATGGTTTTATAAGTAGTTACGCTGTTAGAAAGTTCCTTAGGTATTATAAGGAGAAACAGTACAATGAGGAACGGAAAGCTCGTAATAGGCAGTACAATCATGTTCAACAGCTGCTTAAGAGATTCCCAAATATGGATATAGACAAATTGAAAGCTGAATATCCTAACGTTGACATTGAGAAGGCAATGCGTACACGTAAGGCTAGAGGTCACTGTATGCCTAAATATTAAATTATTTACATACATGTATAAAGATGTTTCATTTATTAATTTTAATGATTAATGAAATTTACAATTAATTACTAATTTTCAACATGATTTGCAATACTCCTATTCTGGTGTTTGTTGTCCCTGTTAATTATATTTATTAATATAATTACATAAATTAAATCTATACATATGTTTACAATAATAATGATAAATGTCTTATGTACCAAGAAAATATTATTTCACCACACCTTTTAATGCATTTTTTTACCTCCATTTAATTAAGGCCAAAAATGTAATAGTGTCAGATAAGTTAACAAACTAAGCTAATCTCATGAATTATATGTTTTTATCCATTTATGGTTTTAATGCATCAAATATATCGTATATATTCATAACGTTTAGGAGTTTTATCATGAATTATTGGGCGTACTAATTAATTCGGTCCGTTTTCAACAGATGGTTCTAAAACATAAAAAATTTAAATAGTAATAGCTGATTGCCGTGGTTTTAGACAGATTGGACATCTGCCAATAACATCCAGTTTGTATTGTTTTGAGTTTCATACAAAACGTTTTTTGTTACGCTGTTGAAAATGTCAGATTTTTGATAACAAAACAGCTTTTGCGGGAGGTTTTAACTTTTTGTTTTAATTGGAGAAAAAGTGCAGCTGAAGCTCATCATATGCTTGTGGAAGTTTACGGTGCCACTTATTTTATTTTAGGAACTTGTCTTACATAATCCATGCCAGTCCCATCTTTTAGGTTATCCCATCATCTCATATTATTATACTAGGCTGGAGTGATAAGTCTGGTAAAAATCTATTTTGGATTAAAATGATCGCTAATTGCATGGAACTTCTTGAACCTTTTGAAGGACTAAATTAAAATTTTCAGCCAGTACCACCGCCGCCGCCGGTTAGTTTTTTTTGTGACAGTCATTAAAAAAAAATTGAACAAATTTTTGCAAAGATGATCACGGAAACGAAAAAAAACTTGATAAATATTATGGGACTGCTCCGTCGATTAAAATGATTCATAAGTGGTTTATTGATTTTCGCTGTGGTCGTACAACCACAAGTGATACTGTGCGTCCAAGCAGGGCCGTCTTTACCCGGGGGTACAAGGGGTGGGGTGCACCCGGGCGCGGAGCGCCCGGGGGCGCCTGCCAAGCGCTGAGTATTTAGATATTACATTGAACTTAACGCCATTGCATAGTTTCATATGCTTGTTACGACAAATACGTATGCGCAAAATTAAATATAAAAAAAAAATAGTCATCAACAATAATAATTGTTTTACTTTTATTAAAGCGCCTACACACGGCCCTAAAATTGGTGGCAATATCGGGGAAGTGGTGGGGAGCGCCCCAGATCGCTCCCTTGATAGCCTCATGCATGTGTAGACAAATCGTAATCAGTTTCCTCCTAACTCTGAAATCGGGTCGATCGAACCTCACCATTTAGGGGCGATTATCGTCTAGGGAGCGTTGTCGCATAGTGTGTAGCGAAATCGGTGCCGATTTCACCGCAGTGTGTCTGCGAGGGCAGCGGCGACAAGATGTATTTTTGTGTTTTTAACTTGTATTCCGTGCGAAGACATGGCTAAGGAAAAGAAGTGAGAAGCCTGGACGAAAGTCAATGATCTCTTCAAGGAGTTCTTCAACACATTCTATATCCATTCTTAAAAAGTTTTGAGCTGCTTCCAAATGTCTCTCTCCCTTCTAAGGTGTTTCCATCTAGCCATAATATGGGCTTCTTCAAACTAGCAGTAAACAAATTCCTGCAAGGTCGGCAGCGCACATGCACCCCCCCTGATGTTGCTTGTGTCCTTAGGCGACGGTAGCCACCTACCATCAAGTGGACCGTCAGCCTGTCTGCCATCTTTAATAATAATATTAAAAAAAAAGTTCATGGCGTTTCATCAACCAGTTCTTCCTTTTTCGTCTTTGACTTGGTTGCACTGTAAAAAGTACCAGAGTGATGCCTATTCTCTGATGTTTTGAGAGTGTCGTCGGCATCTTGATAGACGAGCGCTTTGTTGCACGATCGGTTTCACACTTAGTGGCAGGGACGTGTGTAGAGTAACGGCCGATTTCATCCCCACTACCACTCTCCCGACATTACCACCGATTTTAGGGCCGTGTGTAGGCGCTTTAACAATTTTATTAAATGCAACACGCGCGCGGCAAAATCTCTAATCCAAAGATAGTGTATAACCTTTGACACATTGCCGCCCGGTCGCCCGCACTTGAAGCAAAATTATCTATAATTCAATAAAGTGTAAGTTCATTTGAAATGGGCGGGAGGCGGGGCGCGGCACCTGTGCGTCTGTCATTGGCGAGTAATTGCGCCCTTTTACTGACGTCCGGGTGGCTGAGGGCGCAGGCTGAGCCCCGCACCCCGGCGCCGAATAGACTTAAGACGGCACTGCGTCCAAGACGCCCAGTTGAGGTCACTACTCCAGAGATTATCGCTAAAATCCACGATATAGTGTTGAACGACCGAAGAGTAAAAGTGAGGGGAGATAGTCGTGATAGTAGGCATCAGACGAACGTGTGCGCAATATCTTACACCAACATTTAGATATGTTGGTGTAAGACTTATGCGTGTGACCACTTCGGAGTCGGGTTTGGCGTTGTTTTAACGAGATAAAACTGAATTTTTGTGTCGTTTTATAACAGTAGACGAAACATTATGGATCCACCACCATACCCCAGAAACCAAACAACAATCGAAACAGTGGATTGCTACCGGCGAACCAGCTCCGAAGAAGACCAAGGTAGTTTTATCGGCCAATAAAGTGATGGCTTAACACAATTTTACGTGAAAAACGACCACATTTGGCTAAGAAAATCCTCTTCCACTAAGACAACGCACGAGTGCACACCTGCGTGATTGCCATGGCAATACTTCATGAGTCCACTATGAGATGCTTTCTCACGCACCGTATTCGCCAGATTTAGTCCCTTGTGACTATTTTCTGTTTCCGAATTAAAAAAAATGGCTTGGTGGGAAAAGATTTCGCTCCAACGAAGAGGTTATGCACGAAACCAATGCCTATTTTGAAGGGTTGCCTAAGTCGTATTTTATGGAAGGGATCGAAAAGCTAGAGAAACGTTGGGTGAAGTGCATTGAGCTACACGGAGACTACAATGAAAAATAAATAATAATAATTTCATTTAAGGTGGCGCTGTACGAGCGTGGGAACTCAGTAATAGGTACTTGGGAGAATTTGTTGTCTCAACTTATTATAGTGCGAATAACCGAAGACAGAATGCGACGCAACACATTCGCGCCACTTATTCAACTCGGGAAAATAATAAAACATACGCTAGCAATTCCAATATTTTAGAAAAACCTTTATAGATGGTAGCTATTGATATCCCAATTTCAAATGTACATTATAGGTAGGATGTTTCCATCGAAGAACATTTTTCGATTTTAGTCAGTAATTACAAGAATTCAACCCGCGAAAATGTCACAGATTCTGTACATTTTAGAAATTAATTATACTAGATATAAAATTAATTTCAGTTTTTTGTTGCGATTCAAGCCTTCATATTATGTCCTAGAAATGTCATGTTTTTTTATGTATTGCTACGACCTATAATTAATGAGTAATCATGGAATTACGTAGTATGGAATAAGTAAGCTGTTCGAGTTGGAAAGTGCCCTCTTAATTTTACTCCTTGTTTAATTTTTACCAGACTCACGCCCAATAAATTTTATAGTAGGTATATTATAAAACAGAACAATATAAAAATTACTACTCAAAGTAGTTTTAGCCGAACTTGGACTTGTGACTTATTGTTCAAAATGTAAAGATGCCTCATTCGATTTTCAAATTTACTTTCAAAGACCGAAAACAATTTTTACCAAAAAGAGCGTAACTTAACTATGAATTAAAGCGCAATACAGCAATGAGGAGATCCGTAGAAGAACGAAAGTTACCAATATAACCTGGCAGATTAGTAAGTTGAAGTGGCAGTGGGCAGGACACATAGTATGGAGAGTCGACGGCCGCTGAGCCGGAAGGTTCTGGAATGGAGGTCACGGACCGGCAAGTCACGGACGGTGGATCCAGGCTGTCTCTGAAATGTCCTTTAGGAAAATTAGGAGGGAGGCCTTTGTCCAGCAGTGGACGTCCTACGGCTGAAATGATGATTAATTATTTTCGTTGAATGTAAAGTTGGCAGATGGTTTATGTGGTTGTAACTTTTAATTATATAGATTCGACGACTTGATTGGCTCAGCGGTAGTACCACTGCCTACTGTATCAGAATTCACGGGTTCGATTTCCGTTCAAACCAAACATTTGAATGATGTATAAATATTGTCAGTTCTTGGTCTCTGAATGTTTTCTATATATATATTTACGTATATAAATAAGTTGTCTCATACAGCAAAAAAAAAAAAAACTCTGCCTTTGCTGGTCCCAAGCCCAGATGAGAAAAGAGGAGGGTTGGCTGTGAACGACGAAACAACCGGAGTGTATTAAGATCCACACTCCAAGACAGCTGTAAAATTCGTCAACGCCGAGCATTGGGCGGCGGTAACTAACCCTAACCAGGTTACCAGAAACCTTAAGGAACTAAAAAGCCTTTAAAAGACTGGGTGCAGGAACATGGGTAATCCCTGCAGCTACCTACCCACCTTCTTTTAAAATATGAAATGTCGAATGTGAACGAAAGCGATTTGCCATGCTCTCCGGCTAGCCCCCGGCGCTTCCAGATAACCGGGTCTGGAAGTGAGAAATATGTTACCGAAGACCAAAAAAGGGTGGATACCCAGGCCCTTTCGTCGGTTCATGCTACTGGAAATACTAGTCAAAAACGTTTTATACAACAGGTTTTCCATCCTAACCTATTTACGAGAAATCGAAGCTCATCACTGGGAAGTATAACCCAGCTAAACACGCCCACACCAATGTTGTTGGACAAGGCGCCTGAGGCAACTAGTCCAACACCTCCAGACTGGCAGAGAGTACCTGTGGCCAGGAATCACAAAAGAAAAAAATTATCCCAATCGCCATCTCCTGAGGGAATAACTACTAGCAACCGCTTCAGTGAACTGATGGTTGACCCCACAGAAACTCTTACTAAGCCAAAAGAAAAACAACCTAGCAAACCACCACCTATTATCCTTTATGGAATAGATGATATCAACAAGCTAACTGAATTTCTTGAAATAGCAGTGGATAAGAATTGCTTCACTCTAAAAGTCGTAAACAGGAACCAACTAAGAATATCTAGTACAGATGTAGCAACGTACAAAAACATAATTACGAGTGTTAGAAACAAAGGGCTAATAGGTCATACTTTTAACTTAAAGGACCAACGCTGCTACAGAGTGGTCATTAAACACCTGCACCATACAACACCACATGCTGCTATTAAAGAAGAAATAGAAAAGACCGGAAACGAAGTTTATGGAGAAATTATAAACGCAAGGTTCGGACCAGATAAAAAGCCGACATCTACTTTTTTTGTAAATATTGTTCCAGGGCCAAACAATAAGACAGTGAAAGAAATAAAGTACATCTACCATCAGTCAGTTTTAATCGAGGACCCTAAAAAGAGGACAGCACTACCGCAATGTCAGAGATGTCAACAATATGGTCACTCAAAGAACTATTGTATGAGACCATATCGTTGCGTTAAGTGTGCTCAGGGACATAAAACTGCAGATTGTCCTAAGAAAGATCGAACTACACCAGCTAAATGTGCCCTTTGCCAAGGCGAACACCCAGCTAACTACAAAGGCTGTGAGGTGTACAAAGAAATACTAGCAAGAAGATTCCCCAAGACGCAGAACCAGAAAACGATAAAACCAGACCAGATACTTACCACCTATAATGCCACAGAACAACTACGAGAAAAAAGAGATAGAATCCTATATTCTGAAATTCTAAAAAAGAAAACGGAAGAACCGCCACCTAATACCAGCACAACAAACAAAATAGAAGAACTGCTTTTAAAACAGTCAGAAAAGTTTGAAATACTCTTACAACAGATGAGTACCATCCTAGGTCTCATAACCACTCTCATCACTAAACTATCAAAATGATTGCTCTCAGAGTGGCCACTTGGAACATCAACGGGCTAGCTCCAAATAAGTCTGAACTAGAACTTCTAATTGCAAACCACAAATTGGATGTCGTTCTCATCTCTGAAGCTCACTGCACAGACAGAAGTAATGTTAAAATTAAAGGATGTAATACTTACGTCACCAATCATCCTGATGGCACCGGACATGCGGGAACAGCTATAGTAATACGAAGTTCAATCAAACATCACGCTCTACCGCAATATGGAACAAACCACATCCAAGCAACCACGGTAACAGTCGAGAGTAAATGTGGAAATCTTAACTTATCTGCAGTATACTGCCCGCCAAGGCACAAGATCGACAGCTCAATGTTCGCTCATTACTTTTCAACATTGGGAAGTCGATTCATCGCGGGAGGCGATTGGAATGCCAAGCACACATACTGGGGCTCAAGACTAACAACAACCAGAGGCAGACAGCTCAAGCTAAGTCTTGACATAAATAATTTAACCCCAATCTCCACTGGCGAACCAACATACTGGCCACATGATCCGAAAAAGAAACCTGACCTCTTAGATTTCTTTATCACCAAGGGATTATCAAAACATTATTTGAAGGCTGAATCATGTCTGGATAGTAGCTCTGATCATACTCTGGTTCTACTAACTGTTAGCACTACAATTGTACATTATGAGGTACCAGAGAGTCTTTATAACAACTTCACTGACTGGAAAGGCTTTAGTGATTATGTCGAAGAGAACATCGAACTTAACGTCTCACTGAAAACGACTGAAGAGATAGAAGAGGCAACTCTATACATAACAAACCTCATACAAAAAGCATGCTGGATTAATACTCCAGTCATAAAGAAAAGGCACTTTGTAGAGAACTTGCCACTCGAAATAAAACAGATGGTGCTGGAGAAGAGAAGATTGCGCAGAATTTGGCATCAGTCTCGCCAAAGATGTGACAAAACTGCATTAAACAGAGCCATTAAGAAGCTTAAGGACATGCTAAATAATGCCAATAATGACACACTCCAGCATAAACTAGAAAATCTTACTGCCACAACTTCGACTGACTACTCACTCTGGAAATTTACGAGAAATATGACAAGACCGCAACAAACAAAATTTGCGATTAGGACTGATCAAGGATGGGCTAGAACTGCTAAGGATAAAGCCAATATATTCGCTGACTATCTTGGCAGAGTTTTCATCCCAAACAAGTGTAACTGCACAGACTTTGAAGAAGTGGTTGATGATGCTCTCCAACAGGACTTTCAACTGTCTCCTCCACCGCAACCGATAACTGTGCAAGAACTGGTGAGAACTATAAGGAATCTTCCAAAGAACAAAGCTCCAGGATTTGATCTGATAACTAAGGATGTCCTCACTCAGCTTCCACGAAAGGCATTAGTTTTTATTACTGTCCTGTTTAATGGAATAATCCGAGTGCAACACTTTCCGAATATTTGGAAGCTATCAATAATCGCAATGATCCATAAGTCAGGAAAACCCCCGGAGGATGTAACATCATATAGACCAATTAGTCTTCTACCAATCTTGTCTAAGGTGTTTGAGAAGACGCTACTTCGTAGAATGGCACCAATACTGATCGAGAATGAAATTATACCAAAACATCAGTTTGGCTTCAGACGTGAGCACTCTACGATAGAGCAAGTACACCGCGTGACTGAAAGAATACGAAGGTCCCTTGAATCAAAGGAGTACTGCTCAGCAGTATTCTTGGATATCCGTCAAGCCTTTGATAAAGTATGGCATAAAGGGCTACTTTTTAAAATAAGAAGATCTCTGCCTGACAGCTACTATCTGCTAGTGAAGTCTTACCTGTCTGATCGTATGTTCCAAGTACATGAAGGCGGTGAATCATCTGCAATCCACGACATAAGAGCTGGTGTGCCACAGGGCTCCGTACTTGGGCCAGTCTTGTATACAATATACACATCAGACTTACCAGAAGAGCGTGGAGTTACGATTGCCACATTTGCTGATGATACGGCATTGCTGGCCAGCAACATAGACCCTCAAAGAGCTACTGTAATACTGCAAAAGAGCCTATGCAAGGTGAGCGATTGGCTTGAGAAATGGCGTATCGAGGCAAGTGCCTCCAAATCAGTTCACATCACCTTTACACTGAGAAAGGGAGATTGTACTGCAGTGAGATTGGGTAACAATATTCTGCCTCAAAGTGACTCCGTTCGATACCTTGGATTCTATTTGGACAGGAGACTGACCTGGAAAAGACACATCAAAACCAAGCGAGACGAGCTAAATATGCGATTTAGGACCATAAACTGGCTGATGGCACGCAACTCAAAACTGTCAATAGACAATAAGCTCTTGATCTATAAAATGATCCTAAAACCAGCATGGATGTATGGAATTCAACTGTGGGGAAGTGCCTGTGACTCCAGTATATTGATCTTGCAAAGGCTACAGAATGGCATATTGCGAACAATATCAAAAGTACCATGGTTCGTAACTAATGTTGAGATCCATGAAGCGCTGAATGTCAAAACAGTTAAGGAGGAGATCAAACTATCGGCCTGTAACTACAAAAAACGGCTCCAAAATCACCCAAATGAGCTAGCCAAACAACTAATTGCAATGACTTACGACAAACGCCTAAAACGCCACGATATCCAAGGTTTGGATGCTAGGTGGTGAAATCTAAGGGGTATCTCCTGATGGGGAGATCCTCGAACAGACGTAAAGCACGCAACAAATTTGCTTAAAGTTTGAGAGAGACTGATTGCAGATGAAAGCTTATAATAAAAAAAAAAAAAAAAAAAAAATACAGCAAAAAAACTTTTTAGTTTAGGGCTAGATGGCGCTGTATGACATGTCCTATAATAAATAAAAAAGGTTGGTGCAGTTATCTAATTGTATTACTTGAAAATAAAATAAATGTCGTTTGTAAGATCAGTGTGGCATGTGTATAATTAACATTCAGGACGCAAAAATAAACAGTTAAAAAATATCAAAAATTTTATTCAGATATTACAAAAACAACAATCGGTAGGTAGGTATCAAAACAATAATTTTTATGCAATAAAAATCACGAACTTAACAATCCCATTTTCCCAAAGATCTCGAGAGACTTTGGAAAATGTTTTTTATTTTTCATGTCAATAAACAGCGCCATCAGTTCTTTAATTAACCTGAATATGGATCTATATATTTTAATAAATTCTTCTGTAACAAAATAAGGGCTATATTTAGTACTTGAGCTGTCTGGTAATTCAATATCCACACTTGAGGCCACATTATCGTCTTGTTCATTTAATTTCTCTAATTCATCCTGAACTGACTGAAAACTGTAAGCATCTAAATATGCCGCTAATGTAACGTATAGGATATGAACGATTGTATGTTGACTGACGTCATTGTGATTATTAAAGCTATCATCAAATTTCATGAAAATATTTCCTTCTCCATGATTCGATGCGTCTAAAAATTCCGATTTATTACATATTTTTTCTAAGAAACTCAGAACGTTTTTAGTTTCTTTTGGTTGAAGGGCTAATGATTTAGAGAGTTTAATTTCAGTGTCTCCTTTGGGGAATTTACGCCACTGTTTGTTTTGCAAGAAGTTTGTTAGAACATTTATTATGTTGTCCTCTTCCGTAGCTAGCAGCATTTTAAGATGCAGGCTACCCACTAAATACTGCATGTATGTGGGATTTATTTTCTCTATAATACTGATTATTGATTTATGAGGTAAATCTGAAAGGAAACAAAGAATAGGTATTAAGAAGTTGTTTACTACTCAAATTACCATTACCCATGGCACTGTTTACATTTAAGACACTTTACAGCTGAAACTAGCTCAGGTGCTATTGCTGTAAATAAAAGCTGTACTAGTAACTAGTGTAGCTTAGGGTTTTTTTATTATGTTAAGATCGGCAGACAGGCTGACGATCAATTTGATGGTAGGTGGCTACCATCGCCTATAATACAACTAACGCCACAGCTGCTGCAAGTGCGCTGCAGTAGGATTAAGGATAAGGGATTGGATAAGAAAATGGGCTCTGGCATCCCCTACTCACTCACCAAAACACAACAGCACACGTGCTGTTATTTCACAGCGGTCTTCTGTAAGGGGGCGGTTATTACCGCCAGACGGGCTGCCCAAATGACTGCGAGAAACAGTTGAAAAGTTCATTTTTCAAAGTTGACCCTGCCGGGAATCGAACCCGGGAAGCCTAGAACAGATCGTTAAGGCAAGCACCCTAACCACTCATCCAACAGGCTCGTCGAGAGGGAAATGTCGAACAATATTGAGCCTACATGATTCAGAAAGCTCAACGTCGTTCAACGAGCTATGGAGAGGGCTAAGCTTGGGGTTAAACTGCGAGATCGAATGAGAATAGAAGAGATTCGTAAAGGAACAAAAGTTACCAACATAACCCAGTGAATTAGTAAGTTGAAGTGGCTGTGGGCAGGACACATAATGCGAAGAGACGACGCCCGCTGGGGCCGGAAGGTTCTCGAGTGAAGGCCACGGACCGGCAAGCGCAACGTAAGATGTCCATCCACAAGGTGGACAGACGACCTGATCGACGGAGGATCCAAGCTGCTTCTAACTGGACCTTTTGGAGAATTAGGGGGGAGGCCTTTGTCCAGTAGGGGATGTCCTACGGCTGAGATGATGGTGATGATACCCATAAGGACTGTGACTATCTTCTAAACATGGTACATATTATCAACCTACCTTTTATATATTTCAACATTACCTTTTATAATCTTATAAAATTCCTTTGCTAATGTCGTCGAGTATTTTCCAAAGTTAGGATAATCACAGTTTGAATTTTTTTCACAGAAGTAATATGTTTGTACCGTAATAGTAAGCCAGGACTGAAAAGAAAAAATAAAATAAAAGTAATTAAGGTATGTGGGTAATAAAATAAAAGTAATTATTATTATTATATGTGGGTGGCTTAACACTAATCTCCTTACCCTGAACACCACTAAAACTAATTTTTAGTTTTTCTATTGATAAAAGAACACAGCCGGGTAGTGACTTTACAGTGGGGATTCACAGGCGTGGAGGCCCCCGTACAAATTGCTCTTGCAGCTATATTAATAAGGTTTCAACGGTTAGATATTTGGGTGTTATAATTGATCAAAGACTATCATGGCACTCCCATTTCGAACAGATTATGGTCAGGGCTAGGAAACTGATGTGGATTTTTAAAACACTTCGCCATGTTGCAAACAAAGAGCTTCTAAATAAAATATATATAGCCTTAGTTCAATCAGTTCTGTGTTATTGTATTCCAATATGGGGCGGAGCCTCTAAAATTAAATTTTTAGAATTGGAAAGGGTGCAAAGATCATTACTTAAAGTGATGCACTTTTTGCGACATAGATTCCCCACTACCGAACTTTATAATTATTGTGACGTCCTAAATGTAAGAAAATTATATATCTTAACTGCTACACTTAAACTACATAAATCCTTAAATTATAACCCTAATTTAAATAAAAGGGAAAGAAATGATATAGTTGTTCAAACAATAATTGTAAAAACTGCCTTTGCTCAAAGACAATATATTACCCAAACCATTCCAAACTTCTTATTTATACAACATATTAAATAAAAAACTTAATATTTATCCTATGACACATATAATTGCAAAAAGACCCTGACTGATTGGCTCAAGATCCTAAATTATAATGAAACCGAATCTTTATTAAAGACTATTACTTTAACTAAATTAAACATTTATTATCAAAACATTAATTTGATTATGAAGGGGGACTTATGTAAAAGCTACACTTAACTCATATAGATAATGCTACTTCACATACACATTCACACACAAATATACATTCATACACACATACTCATTCACACACTCATACAAACATACACTTTATTGTATTCTTTGGATTTTAGTATGGTGTTGGAGAAGCGAGGTTCTCCTGATACAAGTATCTTATACTTAATAGGAGGCCCCCTACACCTCTTTTTGTACCTATGTTTAAGAGTATGAATAAATTACTTTGTATTTTTTGTATTATTTTTGTATGTGATTAGTAGGTACCTAAGAATTTCATGGTTTGGATAAAAAAATTTTTTTCAAATTACTTATATAAAAATATACATATTTTTAAAAGAAATTTATTAGTAGCAGACAAGAACAATGGATGGCTTTGTACGTCGTTCAGATCTATCCATTGTTTTCTCTCTTCCAAACAAGGATTTCATGTTTTCTAAAAACTCGCTTTTTGGAATATTATTTGTGTTTATTATTTCATGTACTATTTTCAAGCGAAATAGGTAAAAGATCCACTTTACGAGTTTTCTTTACAAACTAAAAAGAGAAGAAATAACTATTTTAGCACCAGCTACTGCCATTTTTCAGCAGACAGTTTGTGGTTTTCTGCAGTATGTCAAAGAAGTTTACAGTTTAAAAAAAAAAGTAAATCAACTTTTATTCATTGAAACTAAGCCCAAAAAGTTTGCATGAGAACAGTAAGTACTTACTGTCATAATCTTGATATGTTCCTCCGGATACTGGAGATGTATTAAGTAGGCAAACAATTTTAAAATTTGTCTACAGTTTACATTAACTGTACCAGTGTAAAGTACGTGTGACCACAAGATTTGTGCCATCAGTGGTTTATGAGATCTCAGCAAATGACCTCCTGAATTGTTTGCGTATCTGTGAACGGAGAAGGGCTTACTTGCAATAATAGAAAACAATTCAATCGTTACGAAATAGAAAGCGGGTTTAAGTAAATTAATACAAGTTTAAAAATTATTGTAACCTTGAATGCCACATCGCCAAATCAAATTGCAACAACTCAATAACACTTTCTAAAACTGCCATAATTCTTTTTATTCTCTCGACCCTATTTAGAGTCTCAAATATTTCCAAAGTACCCTTCTGCCAATGTAGACCTTTGACACTCTGTTTCAATTCATCGGGAATGTGATCGCTTTGATTAACCAACGGCTCATCCTTGCTATCTGAACTTATTTCATATTCCAGCCTTGTCAAACAATATTTAACAATTCCTTTGTCAGAGTCATACAGTTTTCTGTTTGTAAATGTCTTCTCTTTGTGGTCCATTGGTGATGTGAGAAACTTGTCATAGCATTTTCTTATGTTTTTAAAAGCACACGGAGGATGTGTGCTAAAGTTTAATGCTAAGATTAGTTGACACTTTTCAATGAGATGTATAATTGAATGTCCTTGACAACTATTTTCATGAGCATTCTGAAAAAAAAAAAAAAAAAAGAAGCAAATGATTATCATAAATTAAAAAGGGCGCTAGTACAAAACTTCATAGGGGAACTGATGTTTGTATATGCTCATAACTGACATAATGTCACCATGAATGCCTTTTTATTGTTTAAGTTATTTTAGTCATATGCAGTTAAACTACTAAGAAAAGCTGTTACTATATTGAGTACAATCTGTCATACTCTGCAGTAGAACTACTTTTACCTTTTTGTCCAATTTGTTCTATAAATAGTACTATTTATAGATTTCTATAAATCTAATAAATAGTAGAACTAGTTGGACTAACCCCAATATTCATAACTAGCTGAACTCGGCCACGCTTCGCTGCGGCCCATATGGCGGCGACGTGCCCATGGGGCGCGCGGTACTGGACACCGCTTATATATAAAATACTATTTATCGTAGCGTTATGTTATATATCCTATAGCCTTCCTCGATAAATGGACTATTCAATACAAAAAGAATTTTTCAATTCGAACCAGTAGTTCCTGAGATTATCGTGTTCAACAAACAAACAAACTCTTCAGCTTTATATATTAGTACAGATGTGAATGGACAGTTGATATGTCACATGGAGAAACACATGGTGGTAGCAGTAATGCTGCCAATCACACATAAATAATTGAGGAAATAATTTCATTAAGAAACATTTAGGATAAGGTTAATTTGTGTTTTACGGATCAAAGTTACACATAGCATTTATTCTTGGCTTTAAGCATTTCATATTAATGAACAAATGTCATTTGATAATTATATTAGTTTAATTAGTTATATACTTCTTCTGTTATCTCAATTAATTGGGTTATAAAGTCTTATTTTATAATTTTGGAACAAAAATCATATTATAAGCTAAGTTTGTAGGTTCATAACTTCCCCACCAGAGGAGTTTTGATGAGTAAGCATTCATATAAAAATGAAAAAATCTTGAAGCTATTGCGTTGAACTACAGATAGTCATATCGTGAGTATAAGTCTGTGCTCTGAATGAAACCATCTACATATAAAGAGGTAAAGACAAAACAGTTCAATACCTTTTCATCTATTTGTCAATTTTTTTTAATAGTAGTTATTGCGGAGCTTAAACGACATTATTAATTATAATAAATTGGTAACAGATTTCCCTCAATTCCTAAATATTATGGTCAAATTTCAATCAGTTTGGTGAACAAGAGTATAGTTAATTACCATAATTATTTCTACTACATTCATAAGCATATAAGCGTTCAGATATTGTGACGGTTTAATAGACATTTGACAAACTTCTAAAGCTTCATTCCACATATTTTTACTTATTTCTATTCTGAACGCTTCTTCTGCGCAATGTGGCACCTCCTTTGTGATAATCTGAAACCATGATCAATTAAGTAAAATATCCATCCAAAATCACTTAAGTTACACAAAATTTTTAAGTTATAGATTTAAAGACTTGACATTGCTTTTAAAAGATTGAAAATAAAAACATTAACTTGTTTTGTTAGTGGAGTAAGAATAAGAAATATTTTTATATTTGTAGGAAAATGCCTTCTAAGATATTAGTTTTCAATAAAAAAAAGTAATTTTAATATATTTAGGTGCTCACTTGATGGTAGACGGACACCATGCTAGCGCTCATACCAAAGCTAGATGCTCTATAAACCAATAAGGAAATGGGTTCTGAAGTTTCTAGAATTTCAGATGCACAGAAACCAAACAAAACTGTAATGGGTGGTAACAGAATTGCTTAGTTTGACATAGTATGCCTTGCTACTACAAAAAGTTATAGTTTTATAAAATACATTTAAAATAACATTTAAATACAGTAAATTAGAAAAAATAAAAATTAAATTAATTCAAAGGCAAGGTATAAGCAATCCAAGAAAACTTGTATCTATAATCAAAGGTTTATTACTATAAATAATACAATCTCTCACCCCAGTATTACCCTTGTGTTTGCAGTGTGCATTCCTGCATTCAGGCAAATAAATAATCTGGAATCTCATTATATCAAAATAAGATTTGCACGAGACTTGCTCGCATGCTGTAATGAAGTTTTTTCTCTTTTTTGCTCTCCGTATTTTTAGGATCTCATTATCTTCATCATACTCAGTGCAGAGTCTTTTGGAACATTTTTCCTCAGATTCATTTGCACGTTTATTAACAGGATTTAATTTCGCTCTTTTAGCCGGCATGCTCATTATTGGAGGTAGGTACTACTAATGCCTAAAAAAACTTTTTTCCTCGTTTAAAACTTCAACGGTAAGTAAGTATAGTAAATATTGATGTAAGTAATAATAAGTAGAAATATATGAGCAAGAAATAATACAAATTAGATCATTGAAATTTGAAACATAACGCTAAAACTCCAAATAAATAAACGAATTTGTAACGAATAGTCAAATAATTAAAACTTCAAACTCTTCAAAAAGGCACTGTACACTGTACTGCTCTAGTATATATTATATTTATCTATGGTACTGCTGTACTGTCACTGTCAGTACTTTAATGTACTTTGTGTTGTACTGTAAGAATAGTACTTATTACTTCCATGACTGTAAGCTGTTGTAAATAACCTGTCCTGTAACCAACTGTAACAATATGACCATAGATAAGTATGTGAATATGACAATACCATGGAAGTAATAAGTACTATATAATACTTCCATGGACAATACCATGGAAGTAAGACAATACAAACAAACAACACCCAGAGTACCACACACCAACGTAAATAATGAATTAGGTACATTCATCACAGACCCATTAAGTAGATATATTTACATTTTAAATATAGGAGGTATCGGTGCTGGTGGAAATACCTAAACTTAAAGCCACAGAAGGTGAACAATTTGAATATGGTGAATGCACATCGAGATTGCATTTAAGTATACAACACAGAAAACGCTCCAAAGAGAAACAAACATGTTCGACGAAGAGCCTAAACATATCAAGTAGGTACCTAAGTTAATTTACTAAAAGTGGAGTTTTTACGAGCTTTCTTTCTTCGTTACACGATGAAACCACCGAAGTGAATACATATTTAAAAGCGAATACAAGCTGGAGTCATTGCTGTCTAGCGTCATTAACGACTGTGTACAATTTTAAAATACAAAAAAAAAAAATGGCGTCTCGCGTTTTCAAACACTGTAAAAGTTGTTCCTAGAGAGATAAAAAGAGAAAATGGAATATCGTTTCACAGGTAAATATTGATTAATATATTGTTTTCTATTTATTTGCTGAAAAATATAATTTTAGGAGGAAAATTTTGTACATTTAATTAATGTGGTTCATATTGAAATGTATGAACTATACATACATTTCATTAATATTAAATAAATAAATTTCATTATATTTTATTATGCACAAGCCGCCTTCCTTAATTCTATTGCAGTATAATAGATGGCGCCATCGATAGCGTCATATTTTTGGAGTTCCCCAAGCAGTTCTACCCAAATCCGATAGATGTCGCCGCTTTACCACAGAATAAAAATTCATATCTAAATACTTTTAGTATTATATTTACCAAAGATAATTGTATTAGTGTATAGATGGAACAATAAAAATTGAAGATTCCTTCGATACTCGATACCCGTCTTTCTAATGGCTGCATGTCGTATGTTAAAAAGAGATAACAATAGCCGAATATGACGTCTAAAAACGCTGCGCGCCATAAAAGAGGCAACGTCATATTTGTTTATATCATGCTGGTTAACAAGCGCGTTTAGCTTTATGTGATTTAAAATACTTAAAAATCTGAAAGTATGATTTCATAAATCTGTTGCTTGCCAAGAATGGCTTGTACTGTTCCCGTTTGTCCAAGTAGAGTGGGTGTTTTGAAGGAGAATAATGGAAACATATCATTTCACCGGTAAGTCGCACAGCTCGCACTCATTAATTTTGGTGTTTTGTAAACAAATTTTTATAATTATTTACTAAAAATGAATCATTGTACATGCATACACAGCTCTAAGGTTGATTTATTTAAAGAAAAGCTGGTGTTTATAACTAAAATTTACAAAAACCAAAGTTAATCGGAATATTTGACATTTGTCTTGCTTTATGGTGCTGTAGTCTGATCTTGATAAGTTTATCGATATCGATAACTAATTTATTTTTAGTAGAGTGTTGACAATTTCTAGCATTCACTGCAGGTTGAAAGTAATTTTTATCAATTTATAACAGATTTCCCACCGACATCGATTTAAAAAAAAAACGTGGACAAAAAATGTAAGAAAAGCCGACGATTGGAGAGCTTTGCAATATACGAGAATATGCTCGATGAACTTTGAAGATTCTTGCTTTCGCCAAGGATATCAGCGTAAAATTCTACACTCGTATGCAGTGCCGACAATATTCCTAAAATTACCACCATCGTGTAAACCAGTAAGTAATATCTATAAGTTATAAAGAAGTTATGCTTCAATCTATGAAAATTATGAAAATCTTTTGAATCATTAATAACCTAAAACTATTTCTTTTCAGAAATTACCCAGAAAAAGAAAACTTACTAATAAATACGTGGATACCCAAGCGTCAACATTAACTGCAAGTCTTTAAATTAAAATGTTGACGAATCACAGATGAACGATATCACAGATTAAAATGAAACGATATCACAGATTATCCAATCTCTGATATCTTTTCTAAAAATAAAACTTTAAGATTATCGAGTTTTTTTCTCTCGTAATAAAAACCTACTCCCGTTCTACCCCTTAAGGATGGATTCTAAATATTTCTACCCAAAAAATAACTATTCTTTTGAAATATTTTGGTGAAATAAATGCGAGAGGTTGCATACAATCTCATACAACCGATTAGCAATGCGGCGAGTACCAGTACGCACCCACATTTTATTTATATTGAATAACCAAACAGTACACCGAAACGCATTTGGCCATACTTTTTATCCGTCATATATTTAAAATCTATATCAACGATATCTAGTTATCAATAAAAATGCACAGCACTATTATACGCTATAACTTTAGCTTGCATTGTATAGTCAAAATGGAGACATTCACTCAACTTCGACCCGACATATGTATGTCTCTTTCAATCTTATGACAATTTGAAGGTGTTAGAAAGAATAAAATATTGCTGCATTTTGTGATCCATCTATAGGTACAGACTAATGCAACATCTTTGATATTTACCCTCTTTTCCTATTACATAGTCAAAGATATTCGTAATTAAGGCGAAAACTCCAGTCATGCGTCGGAGCTGACAGACACACTAATATTTATCTATTTAAACACTGAAATTTTACAAAATTTTTGTAATATGTGGTAAAACGGCTCCGTCCGCGTACGTAACTAAGTTTTGTAACTAGCTACGAACTGGGATATATTTTTTTTGGTTTGTAACCAGGTTACAAATGAATAATTCAAATTTGATGGTTTTGTTTGCCTGCGTAACTAGGTTACAAAACTAGAATTTTTATTTCCTTCCACGTAGCTGCGTTACGAAAAAATTATTATTTTACCTTATGTCCTTTTATCCGCCTAATAGTCGATCCTATGATTATGGCATAATTAAAACGATCTTGTCACAATAAGTGAAGATCTTTATTGATCAGAAAACACGCTTAACTAAAACAAAACGTAAAACTACTTTTCAATATTTCATTTAGTTTGTTCATAAACTAAAATGAGAATGGACATATAAATTTCTAAACAATGTCCCACTGTTATTTTTTCTTCGTACAAATCCTGTATATCGTGCAAGCTATTTCCATATCTATTTCTTCATAGTTTTTGCTTTTCTTGCTGCTCTGAACACAGCCACTCATATTAACTTTGACATCTTTTACTAGAACATCCAGTAGATGTGGAATGGTGGGATTTTTACGACCTATGTATCGATTGAGCCTGGAATGCCAGCCTTCAACGCTATTGGTTGTTCGAAATGGCTCTTGTTCGCAACACCAAAAACGAACAAGTTCTTCTTTCATCCATTGAGTGAAATAACGGTTAAATTTAGCAACATCGTTTTAATTATGCCATAATCATAGGATCGACTATTAGGCGGTTATATAAAAGGACATAAGGTAAAATAATAATTTTTTCGTAACGCAGCTACGTAGAAGGAAATAAAAATTCTAGGTTTGTAACCTAGTTACGCAGGCAAACAAAACCATCAAATTTGAACTATTCATTCGTAACCTGGTTACAAACCAAAAAAACAATTCCCAGTTCGTAGCTAGTTACAAAACTTAGTTACGTACGCGGACGGAGCCTAAAAAATGATTAGCCCCAAGTATATGACATGACGTGGTGTGGTCCGCCATTATGTGTCACTGACAGTCGTCCGTTGTCGTCCTGCTCCCGTTGTATGCTATGTTCATGTTCCTTATAGACTGGCGGAAAATTTGGACAGACAGAACCACCGTTAACGGCATTTAGTGAACTTGTTTGTCAGCGGGATTTTTATACTAATTTTATTTGACCCCGCTGAACACTATTCTTCCCGGTGTCAACCCCTACTGTCATTGACATTCATTTATTACTTTAGTCACTCATTTTGAAAGTATGTAAGTTTTTGTTTTATTGCTAATTTTCTCAGATTATGAAACAAGGGCGCGTCCCATCGCAATATACTCGCTTGAGTGCCGTAATTTGTTCCAGGTTATTTATAAAAACATGAATATCTCGGAAATTAGGAACGCTAAGCTTTGTGAAAAAAAAAGTATTTAAAAGACAATTAAATGCCTCTAAAATAAAAGTAATAAAATTTATTTGCCATTAAGTATTTTATTTGTAAACATTTACTTACTTACTTAAAAAAAATCAACTTAAAACAAAAAAGGAGAACATCATTTATCTTCGATTTTATAATTTTCTCATATTTCAGTAAGTAAATACTTCGTGTTGCCTCCGCGTGCTGTCAATTCTGCGGTCATGCGGTTTGGCATGGCGTATACGCCAAGTTTCTGATCCGATCAGAATCTCCCAGATCAATTTTGAGCTCTCGACGCGTCACCGGAGAGGGGTTTCGTTGACTCACACATCGTCCGAGCTCCGGGCTGCGTGCTGGCCACTCCATGCGGCTTGAACTTCACATCTTGAAGTTGAGTCATTCTCTATTTGACCAGTATGAGATGGCCATTTTATTTATGAAAACAGCATTCTCACTCAAGTTGATCATAAATGGACTAACGTGTTCGTTTAAAATTTCTTCTACGTCTTGCTGGTAAAAGAGCCGTTTTCTATAAGCACCAGCTCTGTGCAACTCTGAAGAAATCCCAATCCCAACCTAGACAAGTACGGATACACCGCCATTAGCTACTTTCTCTTCGATGCATGCTTGCTTGAATTGCTTCTATGGTATATATACGTATTTCTTTTCTTCCGTCGTGCTTGTAAGTAAAGCATAAATTTAGATTCGTCTGAGAAGATGACTCTTGTCCAGTCTTCAACGGTTCAATCTAAGTAATCACGTGCATATTTTTGTCTTGAAATACAATGACCACGCTCCAGTTTTAGGGCCGTTTGCGGGTCTAAATGGTTTTGAATTAGCTTCCGTAAGTCGTCGTCTTACAATCCATGTACAATTAATTTTGAAAATATAAATTTATATTACGAGTAGGTGTACTTAAGATAAAATTTGATTAAAATCCGTTCAGTAGTTCAGTGCTTGAAAGAATAAAAGCATTATAAATGCTTTCATTTATCCTCATAACTTTATTTGTTATATTAGTAAGATGAGATTCGAGACAGAAATGTACGCCTACTTAACAGTTCCCATACACACATTGCATGTTTTCTTAATCGATAAATATATATAATTAAGGTAATCAATTTAATCTTTGATTATTTCCCAGTTTAGTCCTATTCAGTTTTTCAGTTTTCATTATTAGTATTTAGTTTGAATGGTGTTGAAGTTGAAAGGTAGACAAAGTAAACGTTGGGAAAACGACATAAAAAAGATAGCTGGCCCAGAATGGACACGCACTGCAAAGGATAGGAGAAAATGGAAAGCTTTAGAGGAGGCCTTTGTCGAAGGACAAGCTGTAAAAGAAAAACCTGCTGCCGATACAATTTGTTAAAAAAAATAATCAAATTGTTAAATAGATTAGGTTACATTTTACACATTATTTATACATTAATAAAGGCTAATTTTATTTTTTACTAGCGGCCCGTCCCGGCTTCCCACGGGTAGTAATTTATTTTTCAAACATTTTTGAGTTTATTCGTGGAAAACGGCAATTTTGTATAAAGGGCGTAGATAGGGAGGGGGGAGGGTGAGTAGCCAATGTTACTTGCTGATAATGTAGTTCTCTATAGGTGACTGCCAATTAACTACTAACTGGTTGTTATTAAAAAGTAACGGAATTTTTGGAATTATCTTTCTTAAAATTAGTTGATACTAAAGAGTCGATCAGGCTTAAATGAACAATGTACAGGATCTTGTTTTTAAAATGATTTTATCCAGATATAATTTGTTCTTATGAACCTCTACCTTCGTATTAAGCAAGGTGTCAGTTGTGCCATGACTGATGAGAAGTTGAGATCAGCCATATTAGCGATTGCAGTCCTATCGCCTATTCATAAATGCAACGCCGAGTTACAAGTGGGCAGCCGTTCTTAATTGGATGAAAGGTAAGGGAATTTGGCTCTGGCATCACTTATTCACTGAAACATGACAGTGAGTACTTACTCGTTACTTCAAGGTGATCTTCTTTAAGACGGTGGTTACTGTTGCCAGACTGCTCGGTTCGACTATGACCTGCTACTACTTAACAACAAAAACAACAAATACTAGAATCAACAACAAGCAAAGAAACGAATGCATGGAATATGTTCGCATGTTGCAGTAGGCTTCTAACGAAATCAATAAATTAATTTCTTTAAATTGTACATTACCTGTATCATTAACAAGAAACCTTCATTTTTTTAAATTATAATCTGATAAGACCAAAATTTTAAATAAAAATTTGAAATGAAAAGTTCTTTTACATAATATATAATTTAAATTTTAAAATATTTCTTAAATAATTTGGACGGACCAATCTTTAGTTAGAAAATTAGGCTATACCTACTAATTAATCCGATATTATGTATTTGGGTACCTACCTGAAAAAAATTATTGAAAATTGCTGAAATTTATTCAAAGTAGTGCTACTACTTATGTATCACGGTAACACTTGCTTGGTACAATGACATGCGAACTTAAAAAGTAAAAATTGTTCACAAGAAGTTGAGCGCAATCGCTGTTAGTTATTGCAATAAGAAACGGGTAAAAAATGTAGAAATTCAAATTAGATACTTCTACATTTTTCTATGTTAACGACTGTATGTCACTCCTAATTAGAAACTTATGTATCCACGCAGGGTATCGAAACTTTCGGCGGCGTAGTACCACTCTATCGATATTGAAAAATTATTGATTCATAGTTTGCTGCAACCGTAGTGAACGAGTGCGCGATTGCACCTTGTTCTTTCTTAGATAACGGCAACAGTATAAAACCACAAACACTTGTGCCACAAGTGTCAGTTCCGCAGGGATCATTGTTGCAAGCCACTAACTTTTATTCACACTAAAATGGCTTTTGTAATTAAGGTACTTTCAAACTTTTATAAATTTATCAATTTTGACAGTTCTATCAAACCAAATATATCTACAATCAGTCTGTAAATACACAAAGGAATTGGCTTAAATATTTGTATTTTATAATATTTTTTGTATTTGTAATATTTTAAATTTAGTTAAATTTACAGTAGTCACTGGAGAGTAAAATTTTTAATAATAATAATAATTCTTTATTTGCTATGACCATGGGTATAGTAAATACCAGATGACATCCTGTTATTACTCCAACAAGTTCAACCAAATATTCGGGGTGCAAATGTAAATTATCTGATGAAAATAAATTAAATGGTTTATAGAAAATCAATTGAAATATTTGTTTCCTGAGACGCAGATAAAATGGGCATCTGGGTCAGAGACCCTATATTACTCGTAGCCCACTTTGACCAAACCATAGATTGAGGCATGTTTATAACCAGACATTAAGTTTAAACAAATTAATTTGTATTAGAAACTACAAAACTTGTTCATGTCGATACAAAATCTTTCAATGGAACACTTTCTTTATGGCCAGTTCATGTTTTCATTGTCATTGTGATTGAGTAATAGTTTATAAGTAGCACCTGACCGTGAAGGTCCTTGAAATGTATGTCTGTTTTTATAGTGAATTTTGTTTTAACTTTTTTTCAGACAGCACTTTTACTGGTGGCGGTGTCCGTTGTTCTTTGCGGTACACCACCGGGTGGTTATTCGTACAACAGATTCAGTGGTCCCGTTAGTGGTCAAATCGTAGAAGTAAAAGTACCGGCAGCCGAAGGAATCCCTGCGCAGCAGCACGCCGATTATGGCTACGATCATGCTACTGGTCAAATTCATCCCGACACATCCAAATACGCTCATTTAAAAACTGTTGATTATGTGGTATGTACTTCAGAAATTTAATTATTATTAATTACGATGGCAGCGCCTATCGTAATTTAAGCTGCAACAATCCAATACTTCTGGATTATTGGATACTGGATACCGAGTATTATAAAGAGGTAGATTGTCTAGATCTACCTATTCGGATCTACCTACCTAAACGGATACTATAACAAACGTACCTATTTGAATCTGGTGCAGCGGCTCCATGAGAATGAACTCTATTTGGCGCGCAGTACGATTCGTAATAAAAACTTGGGATAGGAATTAAGTGGAACAACTGCTCTCATCAATTCAATCGTTATCTTTTGAACGATTTATTCTTATAAAGCAAAAAGGAGATAAAGAGTTTGAGTTGTAATGTAAGTAAGTACATTAAGTTTGCAAAACTAGGTATAACCAAACTAGTCTGACTTTTCATTTGAATTTGTGAGTTTGATTTTATTATCTACTAATTAGTTTATTGTAAACTACCCGCCCAGTTTGAACTTTTGCAATTAAACGCATTTTAATTTAAATTAATTGCCTGCGTAATTCATCAACTGCAAGTGCTCGAAAATAGATTTTCTTAATTATCCATTTGAGCACAACCATCGAACAATATTTATAAATATAATTAATAATTATTTTGTTTTATTAATACAAGTATATTGGAACAAATCGCCTAAATTGATAGAGAAAACCGAATCAATACCTGGAATGTAGACTAAATCTACAAACAAACAGACGTGAATCTAGAGATTTTCATAGCTACTCAGTGTTAAGATATATCTTTTAATTTATGTTTATTTGAATTTATTTTTTAGTTATTAGAGTTTTATTGTTTTATAAGTAATTTAAGAATTTTCTTTAGGCTGCCTTTGACTGAATTACTTTTTAAAACTTCATTAGTTCGTACAAGTGTTCAGGCCGCTCGCTGTAATAAAAACGAAATGCTTTTCAGGCCAAGCCCGATTACCACTACGCATACGGAGTTGAAGACCCTCACACCGGGAACCTACAGAACCACAAAGAGTCCAGAGACGGTGACGTAGTCCGTGGCGAATATTCGCTAGTAGAACCCGATGGTTCCGTGCGTCTCGTGAGATACACAGCAGATCCCAAAAACGGTTTCCAAGTAAGCACTTCATATACATAATCCTTAAACCTCGTATACCGAGGTAATATATTTTTTTACTTAATTTTTTCTTGTAGATATATATTTTTATAGTACACTAAGTTTATATAAGTAGGGATTTTTCTGCGTTATTTCTGCATTCTGAAAAACAACTTATTCTCTTTACGTAGTTTCATTTTAATTTAATTTTATATATTTTTATGTCTTTGTCCCGCGACGGGACGACAGATGTTCCTTTAAGGGGACTGGTATTTTATTTCCTAGAAGTTCATTGTGACTGAGAAACGTATAATATTTTTCATTAAATGATGTATATTAAATCATATGTAGGTGTAATTCAAATATTAAAGTTGTGAGCAAAACGAAATTGCCATCCTAAAAATGTTGAACACCTGTCAGAGTTCATCAGTTGCAATACTTAATTACGATGCACGCTGGATATTCAACGCTGGATCTCCAGAAAAAATAATGCTACTTAAACTGCTGAAATGAGTCATGATAGTCCAACATGTAAGTAATTATATAAAAAAAAAACAAAAAACAAATCAAAACTAAACAAATAAAACATATTAGGATCGAGAATGCAGTCTCACGTATGCTTATTCCCAGTATTCCCAGTAACTCCCCTATAGTTGTTCCATAGGAATACACGGCAGTGGGAATACAAGCCAGTAACAAATATAGATAAACTACACCAATTGACAACTTTCCTTCAATTAATTTCGGTTTGTTACCGCCGCGGTTGACTGGTCAGTAACAACGCTCGAACTAATAAAGTTGTAATGTTATTTCTCTACTTAAAAGTAATTGGACGTTACGTTGTCGCGATTGCGTTAATACAATTAAGTAAGCATATATAAATCTGTTATGTTGTGTTTATTAATGGCAATCCACTTTTTTCTCTAGGCGGTCGTGCACAAGAAAGCGGGCGGTCAGGCCCAGCAACCCGTTCATTACGGGCACGCACAACAACAGCAAGACGACGACGACTCGAGGGAATTCTAGTCTTTGTTATCGCGTAACTTTATACTTAGATTTAAACTTGTTTTGTTGACTATTTATTACATTAATAAATAAAATAAAATAAAATAAATACTTCAATTTTTATTGAGTAAGCTATTAAGTAATTACAAAAAGATCTTATGTAAATTCAAAAAATAATTGTCTGCATAATGGTACACTAACTACCTATTTTGGAATAATTTTCTTTAGTAGTTCAATGGAAAATGGGACGACGATTGTGTGAGTTTTCTCTCCGGCGATCATGTGCAGAGATTGTAAGAATCTTAACTGAAAACAACACAATCTAAATAAATCCACATATAAGAAACCAGCGGAACCAGCAGCCATCATCTTGCGTGAACCCGAAAAAAAAAACTTAACACCATATCGGGTTCAATTGTGAACTTTGCAAGGATCCATTCAAACACACACAAAAAATTTCATCAAAATCGATCTAGCGGTTTAGGAGGATTATAATTACTAGGTACTGTGTTCATATAATCTTTTGATATGTTTATTATCCCATAGGCTACGTAATATTACAGGGAATATAAAGTGTAGGATTGTTAACTTAGGGAATGGCATATTCGTGCATTTATATTAATCCAAATAAGGAGCTTAAATGAACAAGCAATTAAAAAGGAGAAACCCCGTTTCACATACAAGCCTGGGCTATGACTGTACAGGACTGAAAATTGGCCTGCAATTAGGACACTGAAAAAGATTGCATGAGCCCAATCTTCACAATTATAAGCAATGGCCAAGTTTTGTAACTAAATCGTACAATATGCACATTTGAGGTTATGTTGTGGATGTTGTGACATTTTATTTCATATAATTACAGTATAATATGCCATTTATTATACAAAAAATAGTCGTAGTCGCAGCGTAGAACATACAAATCCTGGGACCAAAACTCAAAGCAGACACAGAATATAAAAAAGTAATAAGCTAATAAGTTGGTAAATATCTTCATAACTATTATGATTATTGCATTTTATTTACGTTCCGCTTATCGATGTACCGTTTATGCTAATTAACAAGTATTTTTTATAGAAAAAATCTTAAGTAAATTATTTTGAATTCGATGTTCAAACATACTAAAGAGTTGTAGAATACACCAAGACACAGACTAATAGCAAGATGCGTTTATGGAAAAACAAATTCACGTACTTTTTGCATTTGGCAATTGTGAATGAGGTTAAGTTTTAACTGAGCTAATCTAAAAAAAAAGAGATTGTTTTTTGTAAATATATTAGGGGTTGTACTTTCATAGCCCAAAACGGGGGTTCTCCTTTATAACAATATAACCTATATTACCTTATATTTAATTTATATTTATAATATTGTTAGAGGAACCCATTGATGCTCTCTGTTTTAGGGGTCCCGGGTTCGATTCCCGGCAGGACCATCTTTGGAATTGAATATTTTAAAGTTGACTGGCAAATAGTGGCAGGGCACACTGCGTTTCGCAGTCATTTGGGCAGATGGTCTGGCGGTAGTGAGCACGCGTTTACAGAACACCATCGTGAGATAAAAGCTTGTGTGCTTTTGTATTTCTGTCTTCCTGAATCCTACTAAGATCCGCAGCGCACTTGCAAGACCTGTGGCCTTGCTTATGTTAATATGTGACGGTAGCCACCTACCATCAAGTGGACGTCAGCGTGTAGAGATGTTGTTATCTCTATGATTTTGCAATGAGATTGAAACAGCTTATATATTTTCAGTAATTTTTCGTTAGTACAGACACCAACTGAATCAAATATGAGGACGAGCCCGTTGGATGAGTGGTTAGGGTGCGTGCCTTAACGCTCTGTTCTAGGGTTCCCGGGTTCGATTCCCGGCAGGGTCAACTTTGAAAAATCAACTTTTAAAATTTGGCTCTGGTCTGGATTTGGAAAGTAGTGGCAGGGCACACTGCGTTTCGCAATCATTTGGGCAGCCCGTCTGGCGGCAGTAACCACCCCCTTACAGAAGACCACCGTGAAATAACAGCACGTGTGCTGTTGTGTTTCGGTGAGTGAGTGAGGGATGCCAGGGCCCATTTCCCTATCCACTCCTAATCCCCTATCCTGAATCCTATTGCAGTTGGCAGCGCACTTGCAGCAGCTTTGACGTTGCTTGTGTTATAGGCGACGGTAGCCACCTACCATCAAGTGGACCGTCAGCCTGTCTGCCGACCTGACATAGAAAAAAAAAAAAGGAATATTATTTTCAATATCTTCAGTTGATTCAAGCCAATTGACTTCATGTTTAACATTATGCTTATCGTGCACTTATAAACCATAATTATAAAATTAAGTTGTATAAAGTAGTATAAACAAATTTCCTACTTGCATGCAAAGAGGATTATCAACGAGCAACTCTGTGGCCTTTTGGAGGCTTCTTGTTGATTCGATCTCCGCTTTTGCGACTATGATCTTCGCGTTAGCTAATCTTGAAGACTCTGCCTCAGCTGCCATAGCCTTTTGTAGTTGTATCGGGAGGTATATGTCTTTACTGTTTAGATAACATCAAGTTATTATAACTCAGTAATATATTTATCATGGTTAATAAGAATTGTTTTTTGAAAAAAAAAAAAAAAATTATGTACAGACATGTCTCGTTTTATGTACCTATACATGTATAGATGTATAGATAAATAATGCAGCGCACTTGCACTAACCCCCTGGCATAGCTTGTGTTATAGGCGACGGTAACCATGTCAAATTAAATTGATTATTAGGCTATTAAAAAAATAAAATTAAAACACATTATTTAATTTCACTGGGTTTAATAGCATAATAATATGTAGGAACTGTTTTATTGGCTCGTAACGCCTATGGTCTCCAAGAAACTAACACATAATCATTTTGAAAAACGTATAAATTTAAATCACTTTAGAAATTCTTCAATGCGTTACGATTATCTTTTTGTTTTACTAATAACAAGACTTACATTTCAACTCTCCGCACATGAACACCCCATTGACACGTTAATTGTTTCATAAGATCGAACACCTGAGTGCCGACACCCGGACGATTTGTCAGAACTTCGGAAAGTTTTCTGGTTCCGAGTGCGTGGCGCAAAGTGGTTGCCGCCAGAAGTTGTGTTGACAATCTGGAGACATTCCAACTAACTTCATGCGATGTACGACGAAGTTTCGTAAGCCGCAACACGAGAGGGCTCAATTTGAAGACACGGTATAGGTAAATATTAACTCCAGTTATAACAATCATTTATAGCAGAATAAATTAATTTTCTTACTTATAATTAGCTACGTTTATCACCGCCCACACAGGATCGTAGATATTGTAATAGATGACAGCATCCACTGTGACTGTTAATGAATCCTTCGTCAATACCTGTCAATTGTAGTGAATTGTATTAAGAGGGCACTTTCCAACTAGAACAGCTTACTTATTCCATACTACGTAATTCCATGATTACTCATTAATTATAGGTCGTAACAATACATAAAAAAATTCTGGGACATAATATGAAGGTTTGAATCGCAACAAAAAACTGAAATTAATTTTATATCTAGTATAATTAATTTCTAAAATGTACAGAATTTGTGACATTTTCGCGGGTTTAATTCTTGTAATTAGGTACTGAATAAAATCCAAAAATGTTTTTCCATGGAAACATCCTACCTATAATGTATATTTGAAATTGGGATGTCAATAGCTACCATCTATAAAGTTTTTTTTAAAATATTGGAATTGCTGGCTTATGTTTTTTTATTTTCGCGAGTTGAATAAGTGGCGCGAATGTGTTGCGTCGCATTCTATCTTCGGTTATTCGCATAATAGTAAGTTGAGACAACAAATTCTCCCAAATACCGATTACTGAGTTCCCACGCTCGTACAGCGTCACTTTAATTATAGTAAACCTGTCCATTTGCGTTTTTTTATTAAATTATATAAAACCTATGTTACTGTAAAGTTTCATCAAACTATGTACCTTTCTACCGTTAAGTTTTGCGTGAAAGATATTCCTACATACATGAAATGTAATCCCATTCTATTTCCTCGCAAATCAAACGAAACTTAAATTTTTCTATATTTTGCGGTCTGAATTGATCTTTAACTAAATCCATATCTTTTTGAAATGAATACATATTTAGGTTAAAAAGCATCCCTGTAATCTAAACAAACAACTATTGATTTTTTGTTATATATTTGTTATTTACTTACTTTTAATTTCATTAGTAATGGTGTCTATAATTTTAATTTAACTACTTTATTAATTAGGTAAGTGTTTTACTTCTACAAACTAACAATCATTCTCTTGCATTAAAAAATTAACCAATTTCAGTTGATCAATTTTCGTAATAATCTAATACGCGTTTATTTTTATAATGAACTAGCTGGTGTCCGCGACTTCGTCCGCGTTGAAAAATAAAAGATATATCGCCTGACATGACTGACGAACTTTTGCCAAGTGTTGTATCTTTTATTTTTAAATAGTTTGTACCTGCGGCTTCGCCCGCGTGGAATATTTTGCTCTTGAAATTCTATTCCAACTATTGGTGTAAGAATTTTTAAAATCACATGAGTATAGTTTCGTAGATTATCTCTTAAACACACAAACTTTACCTCTTTATAACAGTACTATAGATTTAAAACGGTCTAGGTATTGTTTTTAGGGTTCCGTACGTCCGAATAAAAAAACGGAACCCTTATAGGATCATTCGTGTGTCTGACCATTCCCTCCCTTATCTCTGAAACTACTGAACCTAAAATTTTGAAAAGAAAATACAGAAATGAGTTTTCTACTTATAGATTATAGCAAAACCTATAAGAAGTCCATGATATTAAAATAACATGGTAAATCACTCAATATTGTACGGATAGCTAACATCGTACGGAACCCTCTTCATGCGAGTTCAACTTGTCCGGTTTTTTTTTTAATTAATTTTTAATCCTAAAATCGACGCAATGGTTTATATCTGTTTTAGGACTTCCCCAAATTTCACCATACCTAATTCTCATTTCGATGAAACTTATTACACAACAGAAGTAAGTGCAAGATTAATTATTTAGCAACAACAATTATTATAGTCGGCTACTTACTTAATTTTGTGAACCACTTTCTTAATAAGTTAATTATTAAAACTTTACTCAATAACTTTACTCAATATTTAACTTACCTCTTGAGGAGGAACAGCATAACACATAATTCTTAGATCGGTAAACTTAACAAGATCGACACATGGCAGGTAACAAATTAATCCTGGTCCGTACGGACTGTCGCCGTACACTTTTCCATTACGCAATATAACCGCTCGTTCAAACTGACGTATAACCTAGTAAAAAGTTAACTATATACGTTACATTGGCTTTCATAACAATATATCTATATATATTATAAAATAAAATCGCTGTTCGTCTCTGTCTGTTTCTCTGCTAACTTCTTTTAAACCACCTAACGGATTTTGATAAGGTTTTCACCGATGGAAAGAGCAATGAATGAGGAAGGTTTGGGTATATAATTTGCAGATACATTTTAGCCATGCTCTGCTAGTAAATTAAGAATAAATTGTAAAATGAAGAATCCTATTGGATTCTTTGTTTGATGCAAAATCTCACTCTTTGTGCATCCACATTATCCTCTATCCCGTTTTTTTTTAATTTACTTAAACCTTTTAAAACCGCACGTATAAACTTGCTAATGCTTTTAAATATTCACGAGATTCAGTTCCACTTCAGGGATTCTGCATTTCCATTTTTGCTGCGGTTAACATTAAATGTGGGTTACACTGCTTTTTCTTGTTTTGAAATTAAAATAATGTGTAGAATATATTTTTGTATGGAAGATATCGACCAGTTTGTAAGTGTAACATGTTATCTACGATTATTACACGTTGAATTTAAATGCAGTGACAATCGAATTATATTTTTACTTTTATTCACTTTATTCGTCAGAAAAGCAACTGCGACTTTAAAACTAATAAAGATAAGTAATAAAAAGTTAAGCTATTATACTTACGAAAAAAATACAAATTAAAGATATCGGAAATGCTATAATCACTATTACAATTGACATGAACACCATGAATTTTTCTATGAACTTATCTTTATCTGAGGAAAAAAATATTAATTAAAACTTAAATTTAAGTAGATTGCATAACTCTTTTACAAACTTAGTCGAGACAGTCCTTTGGGAATAATCATTTTCTACTTAGGACTACGAGATAAATTGAAGTGTTAGGTTTGTGACTATAAATTCGCCTGCTTGATTAATTGAATTGGCAGGAAGGGTGACGGTCTATTTGATGGTAGGTGGGTATCGTTGCCTGTTAGCGACGATATATTATATATATGAAATGTGAATATTGTGAATAATAGATTGTGTGAATATAACTTCTTCACAACGAACGCAAACATAATCCACACAATCTATGGTTTGTTATTATACTTAGATTAACATACCACAGGTAGATTAGGCAAGCCAGTGCTAAAGTTTTTCTTTAAGTGTGCGGATATTCTTCCGGAATTTTCTAAGAAATCTAAACTAATGTAACCAAGTTCAAATCTAAACTCAGATTCAACTCAGAAACTCGGATAACCCTAATGGTAAACAATATATCTAACCTGGCCTAATCTTAATAATAAATACCTTTGTCAAAGTTAACACTTGCAAGTCTTCTGTTAAAATTATCGAGAGAAGATCTAATATCAACAATTCTCCCCTTTTCAGTATCGTAGTCTCTTATTTCGCAATTCTCTGATGAAATTTGTTCCTTAGAAATACTACTAGACGGCTGCATTGTTTTGATTTGATATATTTAATTGAAAATTGATTTAAAAATCTATCAACAATATTGACATTAAGAAACATCGTTCAATTTTGATGTCTTTTTTATTCTAAAAGGAGGTCAGATGAAATAAGGGATACTTACACATTAATATACATGTAGGTGCAAACTTCCTATTACGAATCACAATATTTTACAAAATCCTTATTTAACTAAGTTAAGGTCTTAAATGTTCCAACTAATCTATGTGTGTGTCTCAGGAATATCCAGTGGAAATGGGAAAAATATCGAAGTACTCTGTTGTGAAGCAATGAAGTTTAAAGTTTGCAAGTATCTCAGCTGTAACAAAGAGTTTTGTATTAGTAGGATTAGAAATCTGGTCAGAACACGATTTCTAAGAGGTATAACATATCTAGTATTAGCATTTTATAACTATAAACTTTTATAAAAATTTAGAAAAATAGGCGAATAAAATATTTAATAAAACGGAAAATTAATCCTGTATTGTGTCAAACCAAAGTTCTTGATATACTTATAACAAAAAATAAGTTAAAAATAAAACTGTAATTACAAGCATAGCTTGAGGATTTTTCATCATAATCTGCGAAGCTTCCTTAAGATTTTCAGCCGTCTTTATTTCGCCTTCAGCTTCGATTATTTTAGCTTTAGCTAATCGAGTGCCTTCAGCTTCCGCTGCCATTGCTTTTTGTAAATCAAACGGTAAGATTATATCCTTACTAGAAAAAAGTTAATTTACATTATTACCCGCAGCAGCAGCCTATGTCCATGAAGTAATCCAAACAAAACAGTATACAATTCCTTGAAGAATTGGTCTAACCAACATAAGACAAAATATTAATTTCCATATGAAATTTCGGTTCTGTTATTTTAAACTCCTGTAACGTTACACCATAATATGGTGGTAGTAGTAGGACACCATGATAAAAACAAAGCTACCATAAACTGAGGTGATGTGATTCGGAAATTTGAAGCGATGGGTCAGGACAATGTTTTAGTACAATACAAGTATTAAAAGTAACGCTGTAATTAAATGGTCTGGTACTTCTTTCCACAGTGTATCATTAGCATGATGAAATGATATTAGCATCTTTGATACTATGTCGCAGAAGTCTTACCTTTTAAAAGTTTTCTTATAGAAGTTCTTTTAAGTGACTGTTTTATGTTACTTTTCTACAAAGTTGCAACTATATGTCAAACTCGAAATATTGTTACGTGCGGGGTGAGTTAAACTGCCATGTGAGGGCGAAACGAACTATTTATTTTCACAAACCAAGATGACTTCCAAAATCACTAAACTTGTCCGATGAAACAGATAAACTTGCTAAAAGTCGTCAATGATTCCCTTAATGTGTCCCCAGTTCACTGTCGAAGGTAACTTGGCAAAAGCTCCCACAAGCCGCTTTCGAATCACTTGTTATCGCACAACGAGCTCATCTCACCCCCCTACTCTCTCATTTTTACTTGGCGCTAAACGCCTCGATGTATTTCAAGTTTCTCGAAAATCTAAACAACACCGTAAACAAGCCATTGAAATTCGGGAATGCTATTTCTGTTGAAATGTAAACTCTTTGTTGTAAACATAAGGATCAATTTCCTTTGACACTAGTCGGTAAGGAGCGAGGCTACCATCGATAGGGTCGGACGTTCGACACTTTCGGCGGGCGCGAACGCTTTTCCAGGACGTTCCATAGTTAATCGTAACAATATGTTTAAAATAAAATTAACCAACGAATTCGCCGTTATATTGATAGTATCAATAGATACTTTTATCTTTTATTATGTGATCTAAGTGGATTGAGATTGTCAATTATTATCATTAAAGACGCCACTTCTGGATGTAGGGCCTCCGTCATAGTCGCCATAGTTTTATCCAGTAATTCTCCGTGACAATTTACTAAGCAATTCTTGCTATTACCTACTTGTAATATTTATTTACTAAGTAAGTTTCTGGAGTTGTCGTTTCTACGAGCTTTTCTGCTGTCTCTGTACCCCTTGTATGATACCTATTCTATGAGCTGCTTTTAATTCCCCAATGGATTTCCTCGTTACGCGTTCCATTTAGTTTACAATACCTATACATTTTCACCCAACATTAAGTGTATTCTACTATCAAAAGGAATATTGAAATGAGGCGCAATATATAGCTTTATGTAAAGCAATGCCTCATTAGAACAAGTACGAGGTTTATCTTAATTGATTTAATGTTTGCCATACTGGAGATTGAAATGCCACTCACATAAACGTTTCAATGGCTTGTGTTGTGATCACTAGATGTGTAACTGTCAATTGCGAGGCAATATATCTTTCTATATTTAAAAATGAATCCCGATTTCAATTGGTCACGGCATCACGCGTGAACGGGTAGACCGATTTTAATTAGGTTTTCACTAATGGAAAGAGGGATAAACGGGGAATGTTCACATATATAAAAATTGTACCCCGGACAAAGCCGGGGGCGGGTCGCTAGTTTTCAATATAATCGTGCCTATGAATACGGTCCGAAGTTCGGAATAATCTGTAATCAATTTGGTCCATCTCAATATATAAAAAGGAATCCCTATTTTCTTTGGTCACGGCATCACGGGTGAATGGGTAGACTGATTTTAATTCGGTTTTCACTAATGGAAAGAGGGATAAACGGGGAATGTTCATATTTATAAAAATTGCACCACAGGCGAAGCCGGGGGCGGGTCGCTAGTTTTCAATATAATCGTGCCTATGAATACGGTCCGAAGTTCGGAATAATCTGTAATCAATTTGGTCCAAACTGCCAATATTACTTACATTTCAACTCGTTCCACTTCAACGCCCCATTCAATTGATCCTTTATCTATCACTTTTCTCACCGACCGGCTAATAGTATCTCTACTTGATAGCAATTCTGTTAGGGTATATTGTCCTAATATATTTCTTAAGGTTGCAACTGCTAGGAGTTCCGTAGCTTCCCTATAAATTATATGTTAGTTATTTACTTTAATGTTAAATTCACACGATATTGTGCAGCCAGTCAATCATAACAACCCGAAATTTCCCATAGTCTCATCAACAGAGAATAAAACCTTAAAAAATAATAGATTCAGCTCTACTACTGGTTCCCTCTACCTGCATCGTGCAGTTCATAATTTAGTTTCAATTGAATATTATAAATAGTTTTACTTGTGATATTGTACATTGAGCAGGCAATTGAGCGGATTTGAAACATGAAAATAAACGACAGCGTCAATTGTAACCGTCACGGAATCTTTTGTAATCAACTGAAAATAATAAAAGAATTAAGTTTGTTTACTGCTTCAGTAGAAGGGTTATTAAATTATTTTAAATTGAAATTATATTAATGTTATGATAACATATTAAGAGACGTAGGTACGTTATATGAAAATTACCATACCGTTTGAAATTCGTTAGGCTTATTCTGGTAAATTTAGATTTGTTTTAGACCGCCAATCACATAACCTACATATTTTTGGCTAATGCAAATTCTCTAAAATGTACTCATAAATTTTCTTAAAAAATAAATCTTTTTTTTTAAATTTATGGATTTTCATGTAGCACCAACAAATGATGATTTTCAATAAGATGTCTTTGTTTTTTGTTTCTTTGTGTTGTAGGCTACGGTACCATCTAGTAGACCGTCAACCTGTCTGACGAACATTATGTATAAAAAAGCACGTGGTTGATTAGTAAAACACTACATAATTTTTTGAGAATAGGCCAAGAATATTTGTATGAAGCGAACTCTGTGGCGTGATCCCTTAATAAAGATTTTTATCTACATCATACTAGAAAGCTTTATTAAAAATGAGACCTTAAGGCCATTTAAGATAGAGTATAAGTAAAGGTGGTGTTACATGTTCGAGAAGTTATTCCTTTTAAATAAGTATTTGTGTATTTGGTATACTTTATAACTCAAACTTACGTACTTGTGGTTTACAATAAAGATTTTTCTAATAATTACTTCTGGTTACGTGCAACACCAGGAAAATGAAACATAATTAGACACAAATAAATATTAAATATTGTTCATATTAATATTAATATTGTTTCGCTCACATTTGAACGGTGATTTTATTTTAAGTTGACTTAGTTTTGTGTGGGAAAGTGCGACGCGGGGTTTCTTTGCTCTGTGAATCTTCCCCATGGACCGCCCACGTGGATGTTAACGACGTATACAAATGTATAATGTTATACCTCTTGTGGTTGTAGATTAAAAGATTGTGTCCTGAGATCAATCAGAATTACAGTGTCTGTACAAGGCACTGTCCATATTATCCCGGGACCAGCTGGTGAGTCACCTCTTACTCTTCCAAATCGTAGAATCACTGCTCTCTTGTATTGTTTTACTACCTTTACAAAAAATGTAGAGCTATAGCTCATTGGATAAACCGCGTGGCCATTGGGGTCGCCCTTGGCCTGGCATTTGGAATCCAGCAAAGGGATAAAGCTGAAGAGATTGTTCCTAATTATTTCTTTTTGATTGAACACGCTATAATCTGGAACTACAAGTCGGATAAATGTTCTACTTATACAATTTCGGATAAATGATCTATTGGTTATCTTTAAGTAACCAATCTATTTTAAGTTTAGGTAAGTTTCAATGGCAAATAAGGAACGCCAGGGGGATGGCCCGTGCACAATCCCCCTGGCGTTGCTCATCAACGGTAGCCATTAAGTGTACCTACCGTCTACGACTAGCCTCTTTTTAATAATAAAAATACATTTAAATAAGTAGAAATAAATCAGAATGAAACAATATAAAATACAAGTCAAGTATCATAGGATGCATGAAGTAAACATATTCTAATTCCTCAGTAGCTACAGTCACACGGGAACATCAGGAGGAGAACACATGGGAACACTTGCATCAAATGATACAATATTTATTGCAATAAAATAATATGGTTAATGTTACCTACTAAAAAACTTACCCTAAAACAGCAAATCAAGATAATTGGAAAAATAAAAATCGCCAACAAGGCTAGTATTCTAAAAACTTTTTCTTTTCGGGTTTCCTTTTGAATTTCTAGAAAACATTAAAATTATCTTTATCTTTACAATAACAGCTTTAGGTAAATTGATTAAGGAAATGTAATGTCCTCAAGATTTTTTTCTGGGCTTACAGCATGTAAAAGCTTATTTTATGTTAAGATGGACAGACAGGCTGACGGGCCACTTGATGGTAGGTGGCTACCGTCGCCTATAACTCAAGCAATGCCAAAGCTGCTGCAAGTGCGCTGCCGACTACAGTAGGATTAGGATAAGGGACTAGGGGGGGATATGGAAATGGGCTCTGGCATCCCTTACTTCACTCATCAAAACATAATAGCACACGTGCTGTTATTTCACGGTGGTCTTCTGTAAGGGCGTGGTTACTGTCGCCAGACGGGCTGACCAAATGACTGCGAAAACGCAGTATGCCCTGCCACTACTTTCCAAAATCCAGACCAGAGCCAAATTTGAAAAGTTGACCCAGTCGGAAATCGAACCCGGGAACCCAAGAACAGAGCATTAAGGCAAGCACCATAACCACTCATCCAACGGGCTCGTCAACTTATGCCCATTTTGGTTATGAATCGTAAAAAAAATCTAATGTGAATAATAATATTGTAAGTACCTATGATTACAATAATTAAATTGCAATAAAAGCTTAAAAATTACCTAATAAAAACTTAAAAACTCACCTAATAAATAAAAAAATACAATAAAAAGGAATTTACCATTTACAAATTTTGGTCCCGGTGACAAGGTACCCAAAATGCTGGCTGCATTACCTTTCTGGATTGCTAAACTTAATCTCTGACAGAGGTAATTCCCAGCCCAGTTATGGCCAGTTTTGGCTATCAAGGCGCACTGGGACAGCATCTCAAAGCCAAGAGGAACGAAAGAGTAACTAGTACTTATGTTTTTATGTATAATGTTGTAATGTGTGTGCGTTTGCGCTACTTCGTGACTTTTTTACGTTCATCTATATATTGTGTTTACCAAATATTGTGTTAATGCGTGGCATTTCTGGCTTATTTCAGACAGCACACAAAGCCGTTTTTTGGATTTCAAATGTTCATATAATTTTGAATAATCTACTTGCTACATTTTACGTACCAGTTAAATTGATATCCGACTTTCGAAATTCCGGGTAAATGTAACTAATTCGCTCCATAATGTTTCCAATCAATTAAAAGCATATCAATTTCTTATTAAATAACAGTATTTGATAAGTAAATAAAAGTAATACAATCAGAAAATGATAATAGTGACAATCAACAATCTAGCAAGTTTGACTTCTATCATGCATCATAAAGAAAATGCCTATATAGCCCCACGCTATGAAATATTCATAGAAAAGTTATTGTTCATACATATTATAAGTGATCTGTGATCAATACACTATGACAGCTGGATATTTACTACGCCCGCTTAAAGTAATCCATGTAGTTTTCTGTTTCAGTTCAATTCAGTTCAATTTCAGTATCTAAATACTTATTCTGTTATTATTTAATATTGGCGAAATCTAATGTAGGTATCAATCATTGATCTATTGTTATTCCCTTCTCTCTCTAGATTCTAATGTGTACGTTATTAGATATCATATTTATGCATTTTATATAGATCAGAAAGTTGTCAGAAAGTTAAATCACCCTAGCTCCGGAGAGCAAACAAAGATTCTTTGTACTTTGAAACAAAAAGCGTCGATATAAAGGGGTATGTCGGTATTATGTCGATGACAGGCGTGCATTTAATTGTATATATTGTATTACAAACAACCGGCGTTCATACATTATCTTGGGGGTACATATAATTACCCCAAGATTCATAAACCCAAAGGAAATTGAAACAAGGAATCATAATAATAGTATAATAAAAATGACTAGATTAACACTTATTAAATAGAAGAACATATTTGTACAATTTTTTACTATCCACAATCCGAATATAATATTAATTTTATACAATTGAGTCATAGATAAAGCAATAATATTGAGTTATCTCGCAACTCTCGCTTGAACCAGTTGCCAGTATTGGGTCCATTGGGACTACACTATAAATCTTGTGTTATTTAAAGCACCTATGGTTCCAAATATAAGACAACTTTGATTGTTCTTCTTCTTTTGGTCCTCCACTATCTCTCGCTAGAGAGTAGTTATATTCTATGTCCACTATTCACAACTGCCACTGTAAGACAATGAAGATCAATAGTAACTAAGCTACCAAAGTTTGAAACAACTTTGGATAGTCTTGCCAAAACTATTACCAAGTACCACTACTTATTTTACTACCAATCAAACTAAGAATATAATAATATCGTGTCATAAATACTAGTGGTTTTTAGGCACATAATTACATATGCAAGAATACTAAGTTTAACTTTTAGCTGGACTTAAGTACTTTGGATATAAATAAACTGTATCTAGTTCACCAGTTAGCTTAGTTTCAAACGAGAACAAGTTAAACAAAATTGTACATCAGACGACGATTATCGGGATGGGACGATTCATCGCGGCCGATTCATCGCCGGCCATTTCATCGTCGTTCGTTGTGCTCAATTGTTTGCACAGTATTATAGAAAGCAAAAGAATTGCTACCAGATGTTTATCGTCAGAAAAGACGTAAATTTTCACGTATTTTAGTTTTATTTTAGCAAATTACAAAGTTAGTTTGAAATCACATTGATTTTAATAAATGTGACTTGGGAATAACGGAATAGGTAAAAAGACTCTCTATTACAAAATTTGTTTCAAGACTTATTTGTACTGAAAACAAAGTTAGTTTAGGTTCTGGAATTTTTATGAAATTAAATGTGAGCGGAGCGAGTGCCTACACAGTGAATACTGGTTTTGGCAAATACACTGTCTATTACAAAATGTGTTGCAAGACTTATTGAACTATGTGTGTGATATTTTTTTTAAGCGATGCTGATGCTAAATAATTAAACAGCGATGAAATGCTGATGTCGATTCGGCGATGAAGCGGCCAGCGATGAAATGGCGGCGCTGAAAGGGCGACGATGAATCGGCGGCGGTGAATTATCTTAGACCCCTGTATGTAATGCTTCATGAAGGTTTTAAGGTTTATTCTTGTCCACAGAAACAGACTATGCCTTCAGCGAATAGTGAACCGTTAAAGCAATAGTGATTTGTTTATAAAACATAAGTCTTCTAAAAACATGCTTTATAATTAATTTCTTACTTTTCCTCTAACAATGTGCAATTGTTTTTTGTGATAGAACTGCAGCAGTGTCTCTATTTATACAGGGAAAGCGTGCGAAGTGCTTGGAACAGGCGCACTCAAAAACGTCCTTAGGAAGTCCATAGGAAATGGAAATATTATTGTAGAATTTTTTTCAGCGGATATGGTATTCAGTGATTGAAGGTACCGCAACTGAAATATAAAAACATTTTACATATTTGGTTAAAATATTTAAACAATTTAAGCCTAAAATATATTCAAATACAGAGTTAGTTTTAAACGTTAAGGCTCCGGTCTCGCTTTGCAACTCTACCTTAGCAAACAGAACTAAGCGCACTTTCACGCGTCTTTTTTGTTATGAATTGCAATTATTAAAAAGTACATAAAAAAATTTTTTTTGTATTTTTTTTCATTAATTTATTAAAAAATAGGTCATTACTAAGTGGTTTTAAGAGCGACTGCATTAAAAAAAAATTTCAACAGAAAAATATATGTATTTGCAGCGGTAAAATTCATGAAACTACAACTTTTTAAACCACTTTAAATAAGAAAACTAAACCGTTTATCAAAAAAGTAACCAGTTTAGATTATTGCTAACGATATGAGAATAAATGTAAACTGAATATATTTCGTATTTTTGTTATAATTTTTACGTAGCATGTGCTTGAATGAGACCTTCAACGCGTTCAAACTAAATAGAGGCATTTTTAACGCCCAATAGAGCTATTAAAATGTGCATCAAAATAAAATTAAAAAAATATTTTTGAAATTTCAAATCCTTCACTTTCAATAAATGTAAAATATATTTCATTTATTCTTTTGTTAGTAACTGCAAAAAAAACATTTATTTTCTGTAAATTATGCAAGAACACTAATTTTTAGGAGACTCGAGCCTTAAGAGTAATTTATTATCTGCTCTTATTTATCAGTTCAATTAATTTTAAAAATATGGTCTAGTTACCATATTAATTACCACTCCCAACATCGTATCGAAAGTTATATCGTAGGTTTTAAAATTCAAAATTTCCACTGAAAATTATTTAACTTCATCTATTGTCCATTATTTGATTGTCGATGGCTGGTTTTTATGCTGAAATGTTAAAGTAATAAGACAGATCCCGTCAAAGATTTGTTTTTATAGGATAATTTGAAGAGCTCTTTGGTCGAGTGGTTAAAGTGCTTGCTTTAATGCTCTCTGTTAGGGGTCTCGGGTTCGATTCCTGACAGGGCCAAGTTTCCAAACACTTTTCATAGTCGGCCTTGGTCTGGATTTGGGAGGGTACATTGCGTTTCGCAGTCATTTGGGCAGCCCGTCTGGCGGCAGTAACCACCCACTGCAGAAAAGCACCGTGTACTCAATAAGAGCATATGTGTTGTTGTTGTGTTTGGGTAAGTATACAGCAGCCAGAGTCTATTCCTCTATCTATTCTTAATCCCTTATCCTCCATCATACTGTGGTCGGAACCTGTGACATTGCTCGTGTTATTGGCGATGGTAGCTACCAACCATCGAGTGAACCGTCAGTCTGTCTGACGACCTTAAGACAAGGACTAAAAACAGACCGAACATAATTTTTACCAAAATGAGCGCAACCTAATAACCTACGAATTAAGGTGCAATATTCCACAATAAATTTTTGTAACTTCTCGGAAATAATCGAATAGATTTAAAATTGGAGTGTTTTTCTTTAATATTGTATAAAAATGAAAAATGAAATAATAGCCGATTAAAACTTTAGTAAAGAACTTTAGTCAATTAATAAGCTTAAAAAATAATATAATCCTCGCTGAAAATTTTTAGTACTGTGAGGAGAAAGCTTTTTTGGGCAGTAATTTACTATTTTTTTTTCTCAGAAAATATATTTTTTTTGTATAAATCCGTCCGATTCAAACTTTTTCAAATAATTACAGTTTATTATGCTCTGTATTTTTATCGAAGTTTCTGTTTTACTCTAACAAGTCAAATTAGACGACGAAATTTTTTATGTCAAGTCCTCACCTTGACATAAATTTTTATTATTATTTGTGTATCTGAATTATTGCCACATATATTTTTGTGCAAACATGATTTACGTCAATATGGTGGTATATTGACTATTCGAACGGTAGGTCATGGTGACGCATAAGCTTTTGTGTGTCGGTTGATTTGTAAGAGTGCCAGAGCCCATTCCTATATTCCTTCCTCATCCTCTATTTCATTAAAATTCGATATTACTAGCTTTTTGCACTTGCTTGTTATGTTAAGCAAGTAGCCCTTTGCCGGCAATTCTTTTCGCGTTCTTCGGGAACAGTATTTTTTTTGTAGATGAGTGGTGTCCTACCGAAGTCTTTTTCTGTACCACGTGCATGCCAAATTTTACTATGATCGGTTGAATAGTTAAGGCGTGAAATATAAAAAAAAAACTATTAAAAACTAAGAAAACGCTTTTTTCTATTTTTTAAGTTACCATAAGTGGTCCGTCAACCTACATGCCGGTTGACGGAAGTTGCATGTTCCCTTACCATAATACAATATTTGGGATTTCATTTCTGGTACATTTTTACAAGTTTTAATCTTTTTTGCTCATGTCACAGTGTTTCTAACAAAACTCCTCCGCAAAGGCTTGATCGATTCTTATGAAATTTTGTGTGTATATTTAGTAGGTATGAGAATAGATCGTAAAATATTTTTCACCTTTCTACCCCCACACCCATTTATTAATCGCGATTTTAGTATTTTTGTATGAACAATGTCCAAAAAAATTTACCGTCGTTCATTGACGTGAAGTGTCGCGTCATTTTGACACATGGTTTGAAAATATCTATGGACCCGATAGGTGGCGCCACAATCGGGTTAGAGAATTATTTTCTGGTTCGCCTATTAGACGGCATAAAACTAATACCCCGGAATCACAGGGTTTACGGCCATGAACACACTACAGCACATTTATTGTTATTTAATTAATGAATAATGTAACAAATATATATCTTACTTGAAGTGCCATGGGGTTATCAATCATCACTAGCGAAGCTTCCCTCAATGCTTTCGATGCCTTAATTTCCCCTTCGGCTGCGATGATTTTAGCTCGAGCCTCTCTGTCTGCTTCTGCTTCAGCTGCCATTGCTCGTTGCAGCTGAACTGGCAGTCTCACGTCTTTTCTAATATAAGACATTTTTTTTTAAAAAGTAATAGCAGTTAAATATTTTTTATGTAATAACTCTAGGAAACATTAGAACTTTTATTTTATGCGTTTCAGAATATTAATTCACAAACCATTCTTTATTCAACTTTTATAATTATTTCTAGTTGTATTTAGGAGATAGTATAATGGTTTCAGGAAATTTTTTAACGAAAATAAAGTCTAATTTTTGACATAAAGGAGAAAAAAGTTACAGCTCACAATGCGTTTTGAAATTAATTAACACTTGGGTATGTGTTTGTTTGCAGTATACTTCGAGCTAAAAATAGCCATCGCTCTATTAATAACTTTCGAAAATTAGCTAGAATAAATAAATATTGATTATAGCATTTTACTACAAAAATAGGCGACTAAACATGGACCTATTTTATATATTAGCTACAAGAATATATACAACCCTTCCAGGTTTATAGCTCTTTCCATTAGAAAAAACCGTATCAAAATCCGTTTTCTAGTTTAGAGGAATTTAGCGGAGAAACAGAAAGAGGCGGACAGATCGTAGATTCTTTTCTATGGTCTTCTTTTTTATGATCGGTCTCTTCTCTTTTCTAGCACCTGACAACCCAAGAGTTGCAACAGACTAAGAGGTGGCAACCTATTTATTATTTCAGTTATTTAGGTTTTTTTTAAGATCGGCAGACCGGCTGACGGTCCACTTGATGGTAGGTGGCTACCGTCGCCTATAACACAAGCAACGCCAAAACTGCTGCAAGTGCGCTGCCGACTACAATAGGATTAAGGATAAGGGATTGGGAAGGGATAGGGAAATGGGCTCTGGCATCGCTTACTTCACTCACCGAAACACAACAGCACACGTGCTTTTATTTCACGGTGGTCTTCTGTAAGGGGGTGGTTACTGCCGCCAGACGGGCTGCCCAAATGACTGCGAAACGCAGTGTGCCCTGCCACTATTTTGTGCCCTGCCACTACTTTAAAAAGGTACCAAAAATAATTATAGTAAAGGTACTTGCGGCAAAATTTTGCTAGACAACCCTGTAGCGTTGTATGACCCCACGTGTAACATTTTATTTAAATTACACTTCGGATCAATCTTACACTATAAGAGAGATGGATGTAGAAATTCATAGATTTTTTTTATTACCTACTTAATGAAAAATCCTCTTTCGTAATAACGTGTAAAATATAAATGGACTTCTATGTTAATAATATAATTATATTAGCCTCAACTACCACTATTACTATTAGTTCAATAGAGTCTATTAATACCATTTCACTAAAAGTTTTATAAAATTTATTATAGTTTAGATATTATGCCAATTTATAACACTTCACAGTGGATAGAATTGAAATTAAAATCAATCTAAGTAGTACAGGTCAAAAGTATAATAGAAATATACAATAAATATATAATAGAATAAATATATAATAGAAAGTATAATAGAATTCTATAGAATTCTTAGCCTTAAAAACGATAAAAAGTAGTTATTTAAAAGTTCATGACGACATAACACAGTATTGTAGTAGGAATTAGTAAAAAGAAAAGTATTAATCAGAAAGAAATGTTACATTTCAACTCGTTCAACTTCCACGCCCCAAGGGTCAGTGGCCTCGTCGAGATTAGCCTGCATCATGTGGCTGATGGCCTCACGATCTGATAGTAACTGGGCTAGGTCCCTCATGCCGAGCACGTTTCGTAAGGTCGTTGCCGCTAGGAGTCTTGTTGATGCACTACAATGATAAAAAAAAATAGAAACATACCTTAATGTTGAGATTATAATAAATTAACCTTTTGATTTCACAAAAAAACCAATGTATTCTATATAGCATTTATTAAATCAAATAGAAATCGCAAATTCTCTGTAAAAATCTGTACTTAGATAAATCTGTCTGCGAAGTTTATGCGATATTGTACTTATATCCAATTTTTCAATGGATATAAGTACAATGTATGTTGTCTACTAGCTGAGCCCGCAACTTCGTACGCGTGGTATTCGATATAGCGCGTAACCTTTTTGTTTTTAAACCGATTGGAATGGAACAAACGCTAAATGTTACGGGAAGTTCGGTGCAATACATTCGTGAAAAACGCATTCAAATCAGTTAAGGGGGCGTACAAAGCATTTTTTTTTCTAATTTCGCCTGCTGGCCCCATAATTGAATGGACACGATACCAACACATCAGAATTCCTTTTATTAGCCATATATTTACATAATCTTGTTAAAATAACATGAAACAATTTATATGCAGTCTATATACAACACACTTATAAAGCTTCGTTCAGATTTACCAGCACGTAGCGTGCTCATCAGGTAACGTGGCAGACACCGTACAGACGGCGGCACAGACGTGCTTACCATGTTCCGCAATTTTTCGATAGAAGAACTAATTAGTAATTTGAGAAATTTACCAAGGCAAGGCGGGAGTAATCAGTCTACCGCTTTTGATGTTAGAGATAAACTATGTCTACTTATTTTGTCAATGTCTCCTTATTTTGTTAAATCCTTGATGGTTGTTAATTGATTATATTATTTATGTATGTGACTGATGAATATACTAGTTGATGATTATTAATATTATGATGATTCCCATTTCTAAATATCTTTTATATTTAGAATATTTTAATACTATAAAAATTATGGCAAACAATGTGTATTAAACATTAATGATTTTAATATCAATGATTAGTTTACTAAAATTACTAAATTTGTTTCACAATTATAAGATTTTACTGCAAAAAACGGATTCTGAGTTTATAAAAATTCAAGGTATGATTTGTTTTGACTATAAATAATGTTAGGATTTGAATTCATGTTAAAATATCGAATTTAAAAAAAAATCTTTTTTATTAAATACGTTTTGCTTATCTTGATAGTCCCGGGACTTTGAAACTGTCGGGAGCCCCAAACGCAATAAAGATATACCTAATTACCTATCCTTACATATATAAAACAAAGTCCGCCGCCTCGTTTGTCTGTACGTATGTTCGCGATAATTTCAAAAATTACTGAATGGATTTTCATGTGCTTTTCATTCATCAACAGAATGAATGCTGAAGAATCTATAGTTGTATAATTCGTTAAGGTTTTATCTTTGAGTTTCCAAGGGTTTGCAAATTGGAGCATACATGCACAAGTGTATCACCAAGCAGTTCTACCCAAATAAGAGCCTGATTTTTAGTGTTAACTGTACCTACCTATAATCAGCAACTTTGACAACGGCGTTTAATGGCTCTTTGATTCTGTAGTACACTACGGCGTCCACGGCGACGGTTACTGAATCTCTCGTTAACACCTATAAAAGTAGGTTAAAAGTATATTATTTCTGTTAACCATTTTTACTTTTATTTGCATTTAAGTGTAGGTCTATAATCACAACAACATTGTGGATATACCTACACTAATAAATACATAATTTACGTGTGTATTGTGTATTAATAATGTAAATAATAATGTCTGTTACATTACATGTTTACATTTATGCATTTCACTGCCCACTACTTGAATAATTTATTATACATAGATAATTCACCACTTTTTACATTCAGTTATTACACAGTACTCAAATAAGTTATTGTAAGGAAACAACTTATTTGAGAGGAAAATTATAAATATAAATTATAAATATGGTCTCGTACTTTGGGGTAACTCAACTGATGCTTTGAATGCATTTAAAACACAAAAAAGAGCATCAGAGCTATTTGCAATATGAACGCAATGGAAAGTTGTAGACCAGTTTAAAAAAAATTACGTATTATATTTATTTGAAGTAGGCTTATTTGTAACTAAAAACTACAAATTTAAAACTTACGAAGAAGTACTTCCCAATATGAATTTAAGGAATAAACACAAATTGTATATACCCCCGCAAAGACTAGAAGTATGTAAAAAAAAATCTTATTACATGGCCATAAAAGTCTTTAACCATTTGCCAGATAATATAAAAATGTTGCCTTTCCCTACTTACAAGAAACGGCTTTTTGAGATTCTCTTAACCAAATGCTATTATTCTATTAACGATTTTTTTAAAGATAAATTGTAAAGGTTTTAATAAAACTCAATTTTATTTAATCGAAATACCATGCTAGTATTACAGGTATCTGCAGCTATTACATTTTATTACTTTCAGTTGCTAGTATCCAAAAAAAATACTTGGTGATTGAAAAAAGTTGTGAGTAATTATAACAATAAGTCGACAACTACAAACGAAAGTACAGATATGGGCGAGAAGCAAAGCGTGACTTGAAATTTAAGGAATTTTGAAAGTTAAAATAATAATAATGAAATGATAGTGTGGGTTCGATGTGTCAACAAAGGAATGGTACAAGAAAACTAATCCGTCAAAAACTCATTGTTCGAGATCTGTAGTTTGAAGATATCAAGATTTGCACACCGAATATTTATCGGTTGGTCATGAAGGAACAAGAAAACTAAATGTCATCTGTGGTATCAGTTACCCATGGTCATCGCAAATAAATTTTTATTATTATTATTATTCATTATTATTAAATAATATTTGCATTTTTATCCAAATAAACAATTTCTTGAATTAACAGAAAAAATGACGAAATTTACGAAAAGGTCCAATTAGGTAGAGCCAAATTTGAGAAGGAGGTGAACCGATGATTCTAGTTCGGATGGGCAGCGTTCGGAAAGCTCTGACACATCTTCTCGCTCAAAATTCCTCGGTGCCTAAAGTTTTCGACCCACATTGGTCGCCGTGTTGCCCGTGATGGCGTTGAAATGTGGTCTTTAACTATGGACCTCGTAAGAAAACTCAACGTCGCTCAACGAGTTATGGAGAGGGCTATGCTCGGGGTACAGGAGGAGGATCAGCAAGTTGAAGTGGCAGTGAGCAGGACACAGAGTACGGAGAGCCGACGGCCACTGGGGCTGGAAGGTTCTCGAGTGGAGGTCACGGACCGGCAAACGCAGCGTGACGTCCAACCACAGCGTCAAACCGGTTGCTTCTGCGGTCCTATTGGAAAATTATGGAGGATTCCTATGTCCTACGGCTGAGATGATGATGAATGATAAGGTTGGGTATTATAGGAACGACCCATGTAGGAACAACCGGATAATTTAACAATGGTCTGTGTTCGTATAATTTCTGTAGCACTGGTCTTGTGTTCTACATTTTGACTGCTTGTGCCTTTGCATGAGGTACAGGAAAAGTTAAAAAACAGTATCCTGTTTAAAAACAGAAAATATTAGCTGTTGCGTGCAGCGTCGCTCTTTCATATAAAGATAAATTTTAATTGGAAGATGAAATATTCAAATTGTTATATAATATCTTAGGGAAATAGCTTAAAAAGTTTTAGAAATATCCTTTGATTAAACAATTACCTATATAACACTAATAGAGATCTATACGTGCTTATCAGTAATCGATTTTTTCGCTATTTTATTGCATTTCAAGATAAATGCAAGTTACATAGAAATGAAAATGAAAATACATAGTCTCAGTAAAATAAAATACAGTATCAATCTTAGATAAATTAAATGAATTAACGCGACGTGCTTATTTAATTGGCATTCGTGCAGTACAGGGAGACAGGCGCTTGGCAACCATACACGCTTCCCACGACATTTGAACCAGCAAATGTCATCCCATTCGTGGATAGGTATAACGTCAGAGGCGTCTCGGTTAACTTGTCTCTCCTCAGTTTAGCTACTGCATTACCTATAATCCGTTAATAAGATATGTTTAAAATATTTATTTATGAATATAATTTTTGTTATTTATCACTAGCGACTCGCGCCGGCTTTCCACGGATGCGTTTTACGATTAATGATAATGAGAAAATGCGTTTCAAGAAAAACACCAATGGATTTGGTCTGGTTGGTTTTAACGCCACCAAAACGCAAACGTGTTTGTTCTCAGCAAAAAGGGGCTTCGACTTGGCTCCAACTTTTCGAGGTGCATCCGTATCTGTGGCCAATGATCTCTAATCTCAACTTCGGCATTGCTATCGAATCCAAAGCTCAAACAGTGGCCAAAAAGCTGGGCATCCTAAATAGAATAAAGCGATGCTTTACACCTAGACTTAGTACAAGGCACAAGTCCGATCTTACATGGAGTAATGCTGTCATCTTTGGGATGGTTCAGCAAAATATCAACTTGCCGCACTCGACTCGGTGCGTGGATCGGTGGATCGCAGAGCTAGGAGGCTCATTGGCGGCGGTACGCTAATAAAAACTAAGCTGCAGAGCTTGGCACATAGACGCAAAATCGCCTCTCTGTGTGTATTCTATAATATGTACTTCAGAGAGTGTGTACATTCAGACGCACGGCTTTATAATGCGTACTGCGAAGAATTGGAACCCCGAGAAAATTTGGATTGTATGTTTCCGAGCTAATAGGTACAATCCAAATCTTTTCAAAGTTCAAGTGAATAGGCACCGTGGTGACCTCGCTCCATCGTCGGACTCATCTTTCCTACACGGCTAGATGCTGGCCAAGAACCAACCCATCTTTAAATAAAAAAAGAGTTGTAAACTATTAAGTAGGTTTATTTTATAAAGTTTATTTATTTATTGTTTACACAAACTTTCCTCTATCCGTTTTCGATAACCGCGGTTTAGATGAAGTAAGTGGAGAAACACAGAGACGCGGACAGTTCTTTGTTTTATTTTATTTATTGGTAACTGTATAGGTTATAGTAGAAAATGTAATTTAAAAAAATATTATTTATAAATGTGTACCTACTTATATAGGTAGACGGTATATTTTTTTCCATATAAAATATAATGTATTTTACAAATAATACAAATACAATTAATAAAACATTTATTATTATATTATTTATTAAAATAAAAAGCAAATCATGCAAGTAAATATTCAGTCATAAATTGGCAAGTAACCAGAATAACGTAAATTGTATAAGACAGAGATAATTCATAAATTTATGATAATTCAATGTGGTTTGAATTGGGTTAGCACGCACGAAACTACGGGTTTGGAGAGTCTTTATTACAAATTAACTAGAATCAGAGAATTCAACTGATTTTACTGCCAAAGCATTAATCGACAGGAATGGCCTGCCGGCAGACGAACGAGGTCAAATCTGCTAGTCGTCTGCTGGCGGCTATACATTGTTTTAGACATTTCAAAATAAACGCTACTCTATGAAATATTTACTTCAATTTTTCTTTTTAGATCTCTTGAATAAAATGTAATTAATAATTATTGAAGAGCAGCCTACACCAACTGAACCATAATTATCACAATAAATATAAATTTTAATTGAAGATATTTAATAATAACATGAAAATATTCTGCAATAAAAATAAGATTGAGCATAATAACGAAGTTAACAAAGTTTCTCTCAAAAATAGTATTTCATTATTTATTTATTTATTTAGAATAGATATAGCAGCGACAATATCAGTGTTTAGTTACAAAAATAGACATTTGTAAAATATAAATCCAACAGATACGCCTTTACAGGTGAATACATCAATTATCAAAAAGTAGCACAAAGTAGAAATTTAAATTTAAATAGTTTAAAAACATAAAACAAAAAGAAAAGAGAAGAAATGTAGAATACATGACTTCCTTACCATATTAAACAATTAAACAAATTACAAATTAAATGAGAACAAACAATAAAAATTACACGAAATGCATTCATACACCCAAGCACAAGGAGAGCCAGCCGCCACCGCACACCTTATTTATCAATTATAATCATTACATATTATCAAATATAGTCGCCTCTGTCTGTTTCTCCACTAACTTCTAAGCCACAACAGATTTTGATACGGGTTTCACTAATAGAAAGAGCGAGTAACGAGGAAGGTTTGTGTATAATTGTAAAAAATCGCATCGGCGCCAATCCGAGGGTCGCTAGAATTAAAAATAAACTATAATAAAAGCGGAATAATTTGTAAATACTTGTAAAAATGTCTAACAAAGTTTTAAATAGAATGCCTAGATTTTTCTTATTCTGACATTAGTGAGAATATTAACAGCAATCCTTTATTTTTTTATCTTTTAGTATAACTTTATTTACAAGAGCAACGATAATTAAAATTTAAATATTATATTTACAGTATGAATAACTATGAATATATATAAAACTTTTATAAAAAGAAAATATAATTACAATAATAATCTTAATTATTTACAAATAGTGTATAAAAGTAAGCTTCGGTCCCTTGGGCAGGGTCCCAAGCATGCTGGCTTTATTACTTCGTTGTATTGCAAGATTAATTTGCTGACCGAGGTAATAGCCCGCTCTGGAATCGCCAGACGTCAACCAAACGTTTTGATAAAATGTTAAAAAAAATTTAAGCGCGTTGGGAACCAGAGATTCGACAACGAAGAGAATTTTGCGCTTCTTGGCTGCATTTGATGCAGCACCTTTAATTTTTTTATCCATATTTGTTTTGACTAAAAAAATATATCCATCGATTTATATATTAAACAATTCTAGTATACATAATGTATCTTTAGTGCATCAAAACCTTTATGGCACAATTAGACAAAACCTTTAAACAAATCGTGTATTGTTTTAAAGAACAATGTAATGTTAAAACATTCTTAATTTTAATCTCTGTTTAAAAATAGCTAAACAGTTGGCTGTGGAGTTACGCTAAGACAATTGAATTACGCAGAACGATTGTTTTGCGTGTCGTAAAGCTTTGATTGATAGTTTATTGCTCCGTCAATTAATCTACAATTTCGGGGCTGACAATTGGGTTAACTGTTTTAAGGTACTTCTAATTTTTGGTGCTTATCCGTTTCACGAGCCCGTTGGATGAGTGGTTATGGTACTTGCTTTAACGCTCTGTTTTAGGGTTCCCGGGTTCGATTCCCGTCGGGGTCAACTTTGAAAATGAACATTTCAAAGTTGCCTCTGGTCTGGATCTGGAAAGTAGTGGCATCTGGCAGGGCATACTGTGTTTCGCAGTCATTTGGCCAGCGCGTCTGGCGGCAGTAATTACCCGCTTGCAGAAGACCACCGTGAAATAACAGCACGTGTGCTGTTGTGTTTCTGTGAGTGAGTAAGGGATGCCAGAGTACATTTCCCTATTTCTTCCTAATCCCCTATCCTTAATCCTACTATAGTTGGTAGCGCAATTGCAACATCTGTGGCGTTGTTGTGTTATAGGCGACGGGAGCCTCCTACCATCAAGAGGACCGTCATCCTGTCCGCCGATGTTAACATATTTTTTTTTATATGTTCGTGTGCCTACATTATATACGTACTAAAAAAATATAAATAAGTGCATTAAAGCCTTTGCCATGGATAATATTATGATTTTTTTCTATCAGTTTCAGTGTATTAGCATTGTAAGTTAGTATTAAGTAGATTCATAGAAAACTGTAAAATGACAGCAGGTTCTTTCATTTTCGATAGGTGCTGTTTTGTTCTGGACATAAGTCAGAGTACAATATTTTATCCTCATATTTTCTCTTTTGTCGTACCTACTTTATTCTTTTTTGAGTGATCAACAGATCTACTGGATCCTCTGGTTGTACAGATATACAGGTGAATATCAAATCTTATGGTCTGCCTGAATGTCTTTTTTTTTATTTTTTTTTTATGTTATGTCGACAGACAGGCTGACGGTCCACTTGATGGTAGGTGGACCGTCATCCCTTACTTACTCACCGAAACACAACAGCATGTATATGCTGTTATTTCACGGTGGTTCGGTGTCCAAATTCGTATAAAAAAGTTTATGGCCGAGTATAAATTGAATTGTCTACGCAGCTCTATTTGTCAGAGGGCTAATAGAAGAGTTGATATTGCTGCTATGCATGTAGGAGAAGTATATTGGTGTTATGTATGAGTGTCCAATTTGACTCCTAACCCTCTTTTAAAACAATCATGTTAATGTGAATGTTTGAATCAATAACAATCACTAATTAAAAATTAAAGTTTTTGATGACTCAACTAGGTTATATGAGTGTTATTGAGTTGTTACAAAAAATCTCAATTATTTAAGTTGGTCTTTCGCACCGCAGAAGATGGGTGTAATATAATAAATTAATATAATAATTAATAGGGATATTGTTTAAATAATGTGCACAAATTTAGTTATTTATGATAGTTAGAAGTTATCATACATAGTTAGATAATTTCAAAATGTTTTAATCAAAACCATAAAGGATTTGATCAATAAATAACTATAACTGATGAATAAATAAATCAACAATTAATTATTAACAGAATGGAACGCTCTTTCAAATCGACACATGTGTTTAATTTTATCATCAATCTTGCATTGAAACTCAAATTTGCAATCATGTTTATTTGTAAATCGCCTATCCAAGAAGGGATTGTTAATTATTTAGAAAATTGTTCACAATAACATTTTTAGACAAATTCGAAAAACATTTTTAGAAATATTATTTTTTAGGGTATTTTTATTGCTGAAAGACAATATTTTAGTCATATACATATTTTATTTACTGATTTTAGAATGTTATTAAATTTTAAGAAACAGATAAAATCTTTTATAATATCGAAAATCATATAAATATTAGTTAATATTGGCTTACTAATTATGAATATGAAATTTGTGTGGATGGATGTATCGTTTCACGAAAAAACTACTGAACGATTTTTGATGAAGCTTAGATCACAATCCAAATAATTCATAGGCTATAATTAATAAAAATACGCGGATACATAATTTACATTACTTTTAATAAAAGAATATTGTATAAAAATAAAATGGTATTAGCAAATTTAATATCAAAATTTGAATCTAAAAGAAAAATATAAAATTTTACCTCTTGTGGTGGCACATCAAAAGAGACAGTTCTTAAATCCACTTTTCTGTATGTGTCTATGCAGGGTAGCACGAAAAATAATCCGGGACCTCTCACCCCACCTTTCCTTACTCTTCCTAACCGAAAGATGACAGCTCGTTCAAATTCTTGAACTACCTAAAAATTTAATCTCTCTTAGGACAGTTGTAATATAAGTGCACAAGGGTCATTTATGGAAAGTCTAAACTAACATAAAAAAGCTGAAGAGTTTGTTTGGTTGTTTTAACGCGCCAAACTCCTGAACTACCAGTAGGATTAAAAAAACGATTTGCGTTTGATAGCCTAATTTTTGAGGAAGGTTATAGGCTTTTTTCATCACGCTATGACACTTAGAAGCTAAACAAAAAAAAAAGAACGCTAAGCGAAAACGCGTCGCAGTTAATTGGGCAGCCCTTCTGGGGGCAGTTACCACCCCCTTACAGTAGGCCACCGTGAAATAACAGCATGAGTGCTGTTGTGTTTCGGTGAATGAGTAAGGGATGCCAGAGTCCATTTGCCTAACCCTTCCTTATCCCTTATCCTTAATACTATTATAGTCGCCTTGTGCTATAGACGACGTTAGCCACATACCATCAAGTGGACCGTCAGCCTTTCTGCCAACCTTAACATAAAAAAAGAGTAAAAGTGCGGTGTGAGCGATTTGATGCGACTCGTCGAGTGAGGGGTCAATGAGAATCGAGCATTACAAAAAGAGTCGAGGGAAGTTACATTTAATTAATTAATTAAGTTAATTAATGTGAAACCGCGGTATATAGCTAGTTCTAAATAAAAAGCATAAAGCAGGGCTCTAACTATGCTGGGAGCATTATGTTCGCTGTATTTAGATTTTATACGAGCTGAGCCCGCAACTTCTTACGCGTGGTATTCGGTATGGAGCGTAACTTTTTTGTTTGTAAAAGTTGTAAATGTACCTTAGTTGTAAAGTTACATTTACAATATAATGGGAAGCTTGTTACAATACATCAGTGAACCGTATTCAGGTGAACATTATGCAGGTTCTGAGATTAGTATGCATAAACGCACAGACGAAAGTAATTCTAAAAAAAAAACAGTTTTTTTGACCTCGATAACATAAGCACAACGTGTACGAATTATTTTTTTTGAAAAAATATTTAATTATATGTACACGGCTCGTTTACGATTTTATTATATGTAGGTGTGTAATAGATTTTAATTTTATTTAAGCAATACTGACCTTAAAACACTCGAATAACGAGAAGGGGAATGTTATGATGACAAGTAACAGAGAAAGGAATGTAGCGAACCTCTCCACACACCCCACTGCTTCAGGATTTGCTATTGCAGAAACAAAAAAAATTACTATTATTAACTGAACATATTATGTCGCATTATATAATAAGGTTCGACCTAGGCTGTCACCTAACGTTTCTACTTACGCATTTGTATTGTGATAGCACAAGAAGTTCCCGTATCGGAATCTAAAATTATCACACCGTCAAAATTAGTCCTGGATTATCTTTTGAATTATTTCTAAACGCATTCAGCGTTCATATTTACTTACGGCTCGGTATATTATCTCGTCTTGTGCTTACAGTCCGAAGTTCTGTTCGCATTTTGAATAAAACTAACTAGGCAACGCAAATACTATTTTATATTTACTGTAATAAAGTAAGAAACGCTCATAACAGTGTTTAACACGGCTTACAATCACACACTGCGCTGACATCCGAACTAACTTACTGACAGAAGAACCGGCCTATTTACACGACCCAAAAACAACGCTGATCCCAACTAAAAATATCAATTACAATGCGATGTTAAACAACAATACGAAAGAGTATAAATCAACGTCTTCGGGAACAGTAAAAGTATTTACGTATTTCGAGGTAGCACTCCACTTCTCCCGAATCCTTGTCATGGCATCCGAAGTCCATATAGCAGAATTGATAACGTAATTTGTAACGCATATATTTACTTTTTACCAATAAAATTGCGATGTCTTCAAACCGGTGGCTATATTGATACTAAGGTGAGGAGCGCGGAAGATCAGATTGTTGGTAAAAATAAATAAATAAACGCACTTTCAGCCATATCGACGGGCGGCGCGGGCGCACACAAGATGCGGTGCTCCAAATTGGCCAATTTAAGGTATTTTGGAAGCAGCTACACGTAACCACTAGCCCGGCTGCCGTGTATAATTTGCGAGAGGATGTTTATGTAAATACTTTGGAGATCAGTGTTTGTTATTCAAATAATTCGTTAATGTCTGCAGAAGATTTAGGGAATTCTATTCAAAGTCGTCTGACTTAAACATTCTTTCCACTTCTTGAAAATCGTAAATGTATTAATTGTAGGTACATTCGTAATACTCGTAGTTGAGTAAAATGATGAACTGTTTGTAAATTTAATATAATGGAACCGATTCTTTGGATATCACCTAAATTATCTAGTACCTACAAGAAGAAAATTGTCTTTGGAAGAATACTTTGGTTCATTTTTTGAAATTATAATGTCTTTTTTGTAATAATTACAAAAGAAACAAACAATAAACAACAACAACTATCACTTCTTGTGTAACATATTGTGGTTCTAGTAACAAAATAAGGCCTATTTCGTAGAACCTTTTGAGCCTTAAAAGCGTTCTATAGGCTTTTAAAGGATTATTGTTTTTTTTTTTTGTTTGTAAAGGTCGTTAGGCTGGCGGTCCACTTGAAATTAGGTGGCCACCGTCGCCTATAACAGAAGTAATGCCACAGGTACTGCAAGTGTGCTACAGTAAGGAAATGAGCTCTGGCATCCCTTACTCACTTGCCGAAACACTACAGCAGACGTGCAGTTATTTCACGATGGTCTTCTCTAACCCTTTACGGAAGACCACCTTGAAATAACAACATGGCCAGACGGACTGCCAAAATGACTACTACTAAAATGCAGTATGTTCATTGTGTTTTTGATCATCAATGTTCACCGCGGAAACACCAAAATATGCATCCATAAATTTTCTAAATCTAAAACGAAAAGTAGGTTACGCTTCAATGTCAATGTCTATGTATAATGGTGGTCTTTGATCTGACTTAGACACGCGTCTTCGTTGTTTATTAACATTTTTGTCGTAGTTATGCAATGAGCTTCTGGGTTAAATTGCTTTGACGGAAAAATCTGGATGTTTGCCGATTCACTGACAACTTTATTTTATATAATTGAGAGTAATGTTCGAGTAGCATGTAATAAATTCGAATTTTTACTACCCATCTGAGTAATTCTCTAAATACTCTATGGTTAATATCGCAATATTGTAGCTTATACACAGAAATTGTCATTACGTATTGTTACCTAACTTTGTGCGATGTTGTAACCGAAAACATGGATCTTGTTTGAGTTGATTATCTCGTGGGGACTTTAGCTATTGTCTATTTTCTTCTTACCTCGAGTAAATACTTAAAAAATCTCACGGTTCGTGCTTTATTACAAAATCACAGCGTATCGTCAGCTTCTCTGTCGACTTCTGCTAATCATTTAAAAATATATTTCTTCTGTCATTTATATATATTTTTAAATATATATAAAACGTTAATAAATAATATAGCAGTGAGAGCCTAGTGGCTCGAAAACTAGAATACCAAAACAGTAGACGCAGGTTTGAATTTCAGTCGGGCTTGCACTTCTGAGTGTTTTTAGATTTTATTTGTGGATTATAAATTTTATTTAACTCTAATGGGAAATTTAGTTATCAAATCTGATTATTGGATGACTAGCAATGTTAATTCGTCTCAATATATCATGGGTTAGAGTGGTGGACTAAGGCCAGAACTACTTACATTGAGGAGAAGCGCCGGCCTAGCAGTGGTGTGTATGATATATTTTTTAATGTTAAGATCAGCAGACAGGCTGACGTGGACCGTCACTTGATGGTAGGTGACTACTATCGCCTATAAGACAAGCAACGCCACAGGTGCTGCAAGTGCACTGCCAACTATAGTAGAATTAAGGATAAGTTATAGGGAAACGGGCTCTGGCATCCTTTACTAGCAGCACAGCGGAAACACAACAGCATACGTGCTTTTATTTGACGGTGGTCTTCTGTAAGGAGGTGGTTACTGCTGCCAAACTGCTGGGTTTCCCAAATGTCTGCGAAACGTAGCGTGTTCTGCCACTACTAAAAATATGTAAATATAGGTAACATATGAACCAGTATGTACAAAAATTATGAAATAAAATGTAAAGAACCCATTGGTCGAATGGTTAACGACCAAGGGGTGACAAAAAGAATGGTATTCTAAGTTTCTTTCGAGGTTTCTGACAGATGGTATTCTCTAAATGATGGTATTCTGGTATTCTGACAGGTTCTGATCAGAATGGTATTCTGAGTTTCTTCTTAAGAACGTCATCGTCTTGGCTATTTTTATTCCGAAACCCTAATAAAATATATAATCGTCTTCAAAAAAGTGATCATGTTATCACTTATTAACGATTTGATTTATTTTGATTTGGGTATCTCAGGGGTCCTAGGTTCAATTCCCGACAGGGCCAACATGGAAATGAACTTCTCAAAATTGATTCTGGTCTGGATGTCCAGAGTGTCGTCCCTTGTCCGTTGTGTGTTTATCTCATAACACAAAAGTACACAGTTGGTTTAAAGGGCATGCAATTGTTGTGTTTAATCTTGGTGATTTTTGAAATTTAATTTTTGCTCCTTGAAAGTTAAAAGGTCAATCATTAGAATGAAGTGTAATCGCAAAACAATTTGCAAAACACATTGATCGGTATTTTTACATACTAACTATTGGAAATGCTAGGTACTTTTCTAACAAAATTTTAGTCAAAGCTTTTCTTACATTTGTACTTTAGTTTATAAAAATATGTATGTCTAAAAAGATTTAAGAAATATTTGTATTAAGAGAACCGCTTCTTATACAGTTAGTTTTGATTTAACAAGTTTTGAAATAAAAATACAATTTTGAAGAATAGTTGACACAGATTTATAAAGGAAAGAAAGAACACTAGAGTGTCAGGTGCCAACTCTTTTTTAGGTACATTTTTGTACATAATTTCTCATAGTTTTTTTTCCAAGGGTATCAACTTATGTAATTGTGGTTGGGCCTAAAGGTTGTAGGATGTAGTGTGATCTTAGAAACCGGTAGGGCCGTTCACTCTGCGGTCGGATGTCATTTAGAGAAGTTATTCCGACCTTTACAATGTCCTTCAAGCTAAACCCTTCAACAAATTCAGACTGTATCTCTAAACAAATTTAAACAAATTCAAGACTGCATTTCTTATACATATAAATAGTAATGTTACATAAATCGTTGGATTAATTTTGTTTGAACATTTTCAGTGGTTTACAACCACTGTAAATGTAGGTACAATATAGTTTAACGTTCCGTAGATAAGCACCTCTTAGCAGAAGATCACTGATGGAATAATAGCATTAACGCTATTGTGTTTCTGTGCTCGAGTAAAGGATGTCAGAGCCCATCGTTCAACGCCCCATCTTGTTAAATACTTTATAGTATCAGGGTAGGCAGCGCACTTACACGTTGTCATCTACTATCAAAGGGGTTGTCGGCCTGTCTGCTGCCACTTAAAGTAATAAAAAAAAGCATGTATTTAAACTTATTACCTCCAACAGACATATTTTGAACCTATTATCAATAACAGCAAGTAAGCAAGCCATCGGATACAATATATTTTGTACGCTTGGATAAGAAAATTTTCAATACTTTTAGAATTTTCAAAATATGTTAAAAGAGAAACCTATTTAACAGAATATTAACATACAAACACTATTTAACATATCTGTAAGTTGTCTATTTATTTTTTCTTTTAAGATATACGATAATTAAGGATCTGGGCAGTTGTTTTCCCTTCTGAATTTCTGTAGAACCCTCCATAACGTCTAAATTATCGGTATTTTCTTTCCAGAAACTAAAACAATTACTCCTAAAGTCATTAGTTACAATTTGCAATTAAATTCGAAGACGCAGAAATAATAAATTAAATAATATCTCTTTTTAAAATGTTAATTTTAAAATAAAAATAGGGATTTAATATATTTTTTTTGTTATAATTACTTTTAGAAGTTCTATGGTTTTATTTTTATGGGACAAATAATCATCTAGCAGTAACCCATTCCATGCCCAATTGTGATAATCAGTTCTTAGATTTATCGTTGGATACATTCGTTAAGCCGGTGCCTAGTTATGTGTTTCCCGATAAGTAAGTAATCACTTTTACGTTCCCATATAACAGTTATTGATCCAATTATTGTGAAGGTATTTGGTTTAGTTATTTCTTGAGATTCGGTAATTTTTTATATGGCAAAATAATTAATTTGATTGGTAAATATTTGATACCTGTGAGGCACTCATACGTCGCCTTCCATCCGTCTAAGCGAGATAGTTAGGATTTTATAACTGGTATTACCAAGTTACATGTAATCGGGTACGTGTTATGTTTTTTATCGGATATTAAGTGTCGAAGTAGTATTTTATGACTTTTTAAATTTTATCTAGCGTAACTTGATTGATTTCCGACGAAACTATCATTTAAATCCTACGCTCTTGCGTGTAGACAGGCCAGTGATAAAAATGGTGACTAAGAATCTAATACCTCTTTCGAATACCATTCTAATTTTTTCTCTGCTTGACCATTTGAGTAATCAGAAACAGCACAGAGTATCTGCTGACAGTACTAGCCCCTTAAAGAAGTGTGAAATAACCGTACGTGTGCTTTGTTTTGCAGCTTGAGTAAGAGATTTTATAGCTTATTTCTCATAGATAAGGTCCATGATTGTTGTTCTTTATCTATCATCAAAAATATACACTGATGGGATAAAAAAGGATAAAATATCCACGGATGCATCTAAGATGACCATTATAGTCAGTGAATCGAAATAAAACCAAATTTCTAATCTTTTGAAATCATTTTTCTTAATCTTTTGAAATAAGGAAATCCTCAAATTATAAGAGTAATTCTAGAGAAAATAGAGAGAGTTTGTAATAAGTATGACATAACATATACACGAACATTCGATGTATTTATTATCCTCTATAAGAATTACCTAACATTTGACGAAGCTCCATTGTTATTATCGTATAAATGAAAATGAAAGGGCCCAACTTGTTTCTGGAACAGGCTGCCTATATCTTTCAAGTCAATCTCTGCACGCCTATGATGTTCCTACATGTTCAATTACCTACTAACCGATTGCAGTAGTATAAAATGAAACGGCTAGTTTTTCTGTATAATTTATACAAAATAAAAACTAGCCCTTTATAATGTTTTTTAATTACAACTATTAGTAGAGACAGGGTACACTTGGATCAGCTCTCATGAACTTGGTAGTCTGATTGGCGGAAATCACAGAAGATAACTGTAAAATAACAGCATCTGTTTCGGTATGCGACTAAGATATGCTAGAATCCATTCACCTATGTCTATCCACTTAGTCTTTTTAAGCTTGTGTCCGCGACTTCATCTGCGCCTGTTTTTCTTAAGGCGACTCCAGCCGCAAAACTCGTTCTGTACTGAATTGAAGGGACTGCTGAGGGGGAGTCACTACTTCCAAATCTCGGAAATATCTATTTAAAAATTAAATAAAGTATAATTCAAATTTTTCTTTTGATGAGCCTTCAGATTTATCTTAAGAATTAGCTATTTAAAATATTGATTATTAAGCAAATCGCACGGTTACAAGTTACAACATGGATATTAGACCGCAAATTAGTAATTTTTTTATATATATAATTAAATATAATTTAAAAAATAATTATGATGACTCCCTTTCATATATATTTGAGTATTTTTTAAATTACAATCATTATTTATTTATTTATTTATTTATTTATTTTCTATTTATTTATTTATTTATGATAATTTAAAAGGAAAACGGTTACAAATAAGTGGATTTTTTTATCATTATGGGCTGACGTCGCCTTAAGTGTTTATTCAATTAAAATTGAAAAAAAGCAATAAAAATTGAATAAAGAACATTTATTCAATTTTTATTGCTTAAATATTTTTCTCAAGCATTCAATTTTTTATTTATTAAAAAAAAAATGATCCCTCGGGAAGTATTTTTTCTTGTTAAAAAGCTCTTTTCTGCCTATGCTCTTTTCTGTATCTCTGACAGCTACGATGCAAAATTTCATGATGATCAGTTGAATAGTTTAAGCGTGAAAGCGTTACGAACCAACAAATAAACAAACCGTTTAAGCATTTATAATGTTAGGATTATACACGATCTCTAACAAATGAACCGTCGATTAATTAAGATTTTTTAGGTTGATACGCCAGTAACTGATGAATTTCAAACGATATTATCACATTAAATACAGAGTGTTAAAGTAATCCGCGATTTATTTCTAAATTAAAATTTGTTCGCTTCGTTTGGCTAACCTGTCCCTTTCCCGCGACATCGTCCGCGTATCTTTTATAAATTATAGTTCATTTATTATTCTGATGTTTAAACTATTTGAGTAACAAAAATCCACAAATCCACCCTCACAACATATTTTATTTATAATAAAAGTTTATGCCTGCGTCTTCATTCGCGTATCTTTATAAACTATAGCCTTTTCATTACGATATATAACTATTTTGCTGTAAAGATTCTTTAAAAGGAGTTCACAAATTTTCTCATTTATAATATTAAAAAGATTAGAATGTACGAAAGAAAGAAAGAAATGGCGTACAAATATCAATTACTTGTGAAAATTAATAATTTTAATGTTAAAATACGAGTATCAAGGGTATCTAAAGCTATAAGTAGGTATATTTAAATAGTAAATCCATCGGTCTAATGATTACTACAAAATAACTAGCGCACCAGAATTTACATGTAATTCAGAATTCAAGGAAATATTTGTAAAATAACATGTGGCTGTATGTCTTAAATGAAATTTTGCTTTACGATATTCAGTGGCCACGCAATAAAACCGTCATAAAGCTCTGGAATAAGCGAACTGAATTTGCCCTAATGCGCCTCGATCTAGCCACGAATGCACCACGCGCTTCGAATGCACACCTACGCGCCAATTGAGCGCAAATTTCGACACAACGAATGCAACATTGGCCATTTATTTTGATATATTCTCTTACTGATGAATCGTTTACGAGAGGCGTAGGTAGGCGTATTTTTGATAATTTTAAAGACTTTAACGCTCATTGTATTCTGTAGTGCATTTATTTGTGGGAACCAAATTACATATTTAAATAGGTACTTAAGTCGACAGCAACGCATTGTATATAAACTTGATGAATATTTTATATAGTAGTAGCAGGGCACTACGTTCTGCATTGACAAACGAGATAAATCAGCGTGAAATAGGACATGTGCTGTTGTGTTTTATTGAGTGAGTGATCCCATGGCCCATTTTCCTGTAAACTCTTTGTACTTTATTCTTTGTGTTATCAAGCCCTATGATTTTGTTTGTTTTATTAGACGACCACGGTTCCTACCCAACCTACCAACAAGTGAACCGTTATCAGCTTGCCCGCAGCCCGAAAAAAAAAAGCTTATTTTGCGGCTGGTCAGAGCTCAATATGACTTAGAAGTATGTAAATATTGATCTAATATCATCATAATAGTCTCAGCCATAGGACGTCCACTGCTAGAATAAGGCCTCCCCCCCAATTTTCCAAAAGGAGCGGTCAAAAGCAGCCTGGATCCACCGTCTACCAGCGACCCTTATCAGGTCGTCTGTCAACATTGTGCGTGAACGTCCTACTCTGCACTTGCTGTTCCTTGGCCTTCACTCGAAAACCTTTCGGCCCAGTGGCCGTCGGCCGTCGTACTATGTGTCCTGCCCGCTACTATATTTTATACATATAATTAAATCGCAAACGAACTGTGTCTGTACATTAAATATTATAGATTATAAAATTTTTCTTTGTTTGTTAATCTGTTTGTCTGTGCGTGTGTGCATGTTAATCTCATAAATAGCTCCACCGATTTGAATGCGATTTTGAAAAAGTTTCGAGCTATACCTAATACTATACATAGATTTCTTGAAACCTATGAAGTGATATGGGAGTATGGCTATCGCTATGTGTTTTAATTTAAGATTTTCATATGCCTAAGTATTCATTGACTGCCTCTTTCATATCTGCTCTGAGTGAGATATTTTCATACCCGACTGTACCTACACACGATTACATACACGACACATGATTTACGATTAGTTTGAAGTTCTATCAAATCATAAATGTTCCCGTCGTACTGGGGCCATAATAAATCTTTTCTTTGATTTGTTAGTGAATGTATTAAGTCGTAATTAACAGTCTTATTTTCGAGTACAATACCTGAAATTATGTCGCAACTGCATTAAGAGTGAACTTTTCTCCTAAGCTGAATTTATTTTTTATTTGAAAGCATAATATGTTAGACAAGAAGTCTAACGTATGTTTTCAAATAATGGTAAATGATTATTGTCACACATGAACTTAAACTACACCCGTGTAGATTCAGCCTATAATGACTTAGTTTCTTTAGTAATAGAAAAACCTTTGTCTCTTCGAATTAATGCGGATAATAACAGTCACTTACCCAACAGTAAATTTTTTTTTGTGCAAAGTTTGGCAGTCCATGTGATGTTTACTTGACGGTCGCCTATTAACATACTTACTAGATGCTTCAAGTGCGTTTAGTATTTTCAGGGATTAAGCAGGGATAAGTGGGCAAATGGGCTCTGGCATCTCTTACACACTCACCGAAACAGAACAGTAATTTATGTCCGCAATACGCAGTGCGCACTGCCATTTCTAAGTATAATGAGGAAAACTGGCTTAGATGGCTTAACCTTAGAAGACATGCGAAACTCTGTTAACCCGCAATAAGCCATACTTTATCACAAAGAATATATTGGTTATGATAGATACAGAAAAAATAAAAATAAAAATGGAACTTCTACTGAAATTTTATTGTGCCCTTTGTATTATAAATTATATAATTATTATACTAGCGACCAGCCCCCGGCTTCGTCCGGCGTGCAATTTTTATATATATGAACATTCCCCGTTTATCCCTCTTTCCATTAGTGATAACCGAATTAAAGTCGGTCTACCCGTTCACGCGTGATGTCGTGACCAAGAGAAATGGGGATTCATTTTTATATATAGAGATTGTATTCTAAGTTGCGTTTTAATTATCAAAAAATATGAGTAATTACGGTTTCATTTATGAAACTTAAAAATGGTTCATACTGTAGGCATGTTATTCGCAGGTGCATTAGGTGCATAGTATGGTGGGGTCCTATATTTATAAGCGGTCGTTGCAGCGGGGTCTGCGCGAGAGTACGATTTAAAGTGTGTGTCACCGAGTGCATCAATATACCGAAAATGCGAGTAAGTTTTTGTTTTCAAACATAAGTTTTTTTTATTAAAAATATATAAGTATAAATAATCGTGTATTATAGCTGAGGACTTTTTGAATAAATACAAAAATAAGTAATGGTTCAGAAAAATAATTAGTTTAGAAAACTAAAAAAATTATGCCAGTTCGGTTTTGCCATTTGAAAAAATATGAAAAAAAAAATACGAACTGAATATTGAAATAAAAAAAAAGAATTAAAATTTAAGCTAGCACTTTAAACAAATTTTCACAATAACTAAATCAAAATAAATGTGGGGCGTTTTTATTAACGGACATAAATATATTTTTATTTCATTTAAGACCATTGTCGGAATATTTCTTTTTAAGTAACACGTTCAAGTCATTCATTCTTCATTCATTCATTCAAGTCGTATTGCTATCCTCATCCAATGACTTTGGATAGGACAGTCAAATCTTAAAGGTATCGATCTCAAGATTATAACTTACTTTTAATTTTTATTTTAAAATGATTAATTTTTATTATTGGAGGTTTCGCAAAAGCTTATCTTCGACAAGGTCGGAAAATAGATTCGTAATTTTAATTTTCTTTTAAACTTTTTTCATTTCGGATTTTGGACTTCTATATTTTATTATTGTTCCATTTCGTTACATATCTCGATTAATTATTTTGGAATAAAAGTTTAGCTCCTTTGCCAAACGAACCTCATTGACCTAAAGGTTGAAAATATTTAATCTTTTATACATCTAATTTTACCTAAATTCTTATTGTCAACTGATGCTTATACACTTTTTTATAGTATATACATGAAATATAATAATAATAAAGACAAGAATAATTTTATTTATTTCGGGTTCGGACAGGACAATGTCTGCTGTGTTCGCTAATTTATATATAAATTTAGAAAAACGCTCAGAGATGCAGGCCGAATGCTTTATAGGCAGCCAAGCGAGCGTCTCACTTGTCTGTCACTGTTATTACTAATTGAACGATTGAAAAAGGTTTATCTTCCAATTTTATTATTTGGAGATATAACAAAAAAAAATTGGATAACAAATAATTTTATATAACTAACTAGCGGTCCCACCTATCTGGTCCAATTATGAATCTAAATACATACAAGAAATTTCATCACACGGACAGAAGAAATTTATATATAGAATTATATTTATATACATATAATTTTTACGCAGTTCGATGTAAAAACTAAATGAGACTTAGATCGTTTTGTGTAACTGTAGGTACTATTAAACTTTGAAATTCTCAATGATTCGAAGGTGCCAAGATAAGAAGGTGCCGAGATGGGAATACATCTTGTTTTGAGCATGCTAGATAGAATGTTTTTTTTTTCATGAAAATATTGATTTTAAATTATTTAGCACATAGACTGGGCTGACTGGGTTTAGCAGCCAGTCTATGTGCTAAATAGACTGGTCTATGTACTAAATAAACTAAATAGACGGTTCACTTGATGGTAGGTGGCTACCGTCAGTTATAATACAAGTAACGCCACTGCTGTTGCAAGTACGCTGCCGAACATAGGGAAATAGGCTCTGGCATCCCTTACTCACTCATCGAAACATAACAGCACACATGCTGTTTTTTATTGGTGGTGTTCTCTAAGGGGCTGTTGACTCTAAGGTTGCTTCCTGCTGATGACGGGCTGCCCAAATGACTCCGAAAAATAGTTTGCCAATGAATTATTTCGTATTTTATTTTATGTAATTAATATAGTATATTGTGTTATATATGTGTTACTTGCAGATTTTACTAATATTATCGTGTCTGAGCGCAGCGCTCTCGAAACCAATAGAGTACGCTTTGCCAGGGCCTTTGTATGCTCATGCGCCAGTTGCGGTGCACGCTCCGGTCGCTGTCGCAGAGCCTGTTGTAAGTACTTGCAATTTCTCTTCTTATAATATAGGAGATCAATCAGTTTTTTATGAAGATCAGGCCATCAGTGTAATGGTATTTTCGTTTTAACGGTTGAAACTTGTAGCATTAGATATGTAGAAATTATAGATTTTAATGGGAAAATATCTTGTTATTTGGTAATGGGGTTTCATAGATATTTAAGTTTGAAAATATTAAAAAATCCAATTGTTCCAATTAAGTATATATATTTTTTTAATGTTCAGACAGGCTGACGGTCCACTTGATGGTAGTAGGTGGTTACTGTCGCCTATAACACAAGCAACGCCAAAGCTGCTGCAAGTGCGCTGCCGACTGCAGTAGGATTAGGAGGGGGATAGGAAAATAGGCTCTGGCATCCCCTACTCACTCACCGGAACACAACAGCACACGTGCTGTTATTTCACGGTGGTCTTCTGTAAGGGGGTGACGGGCTGCCCAAGTGACTGCGAAAACGCAGTGTGCCCTGAATCACTCAATTTCTCTGTCAATTTAAAATAAAAATAAAAAACTAGTAAAATAGTAAAACCAAGTCTTTATACTAACGTATAGATCTCTATCTACTATCTGCTGGTATAAGTTTTTGTCGACTACGACAATTTCCCAAGTGAACGTGGCCGGTGACTAGGCATATGTATTGCAACAAAAAGCGTTGCATATGGTAATGGCGTAGCGCATTTCATCAGTCAGATTTCCGACTTGTCCACTTTTTATCGAGTTTACAAAATGGGTGTGTCACGCTGGTGAATGCTAGATAAGTGAAATGGTATTTAGAAAAAACTTGTAACTATTTTGTGAAAGGAACATTTTTTAAATAGTAGATTAGATTGGCTATTTTGCACATGGATTCATCAAACAAGATTTTATGATTATTTTATATTATAAAAGGCTACCGTCGGTTAAGGGGGCGTACAAAGCAAAATGTTTTTCTAATTCACCCGCGTGGCCCCATAATTGAATGGACACGAAGCCAACACAACAGTGTTCCTTTTATTAGCCATATATTTACACAATCTTGTTAAAATAACATAGTCTTCCCGTCTCAGTGGAGCGATTGTGACTGATCATGTGAAATAATGCACATTGAAGTATACTTGACATAAGAATATTAATTACTCGTAAACTGTAATGTCAAATGAAAAATTAACCCACAATTTTTTAGGTTTGTTATATGTGTCATTTTGAAAATAAAACAGAAAACAATAAAAATGAGGGTAACTTGGTGATTTTATTCTATCGAGAAAATTTCATTCTATAATATTTTCTGGCCAAATTTCACTTTTATTTTTAACTAGGTTATTTATAATGTAATTAATCCATATATAAATATTTTCCTATTTGGACCTTATATGTATACTTAGATAAAATTCAAATCTTAAGTACAGAAGCAAAACTAGGGAAGATGCAGGTGCGCCGCGAACCCCATAGGCCTTTGGGCTCTGACCTGTAAACACCTATTTGTAGGGAAAAAAATCATAAATAAATAAGGGACCTATTCTTCTCAGGCTTATCCGAAATATGCATTCAACTATGGAGTCAAAGATCCGCACACAGGTGACTTTAAGTCACAGCAAGAGGAACGTGACGGTGATGTCGTGAAAGGTGAGAATCATAATTATTATTTTTTAGCAAAGTATGTACTTTTATATATCAATTTTATTTTAGTCTTTTATTTTATTTGATGGTCTGGGATAATTTTAGATCAGTCAATCGGTCACATTATCTTGTACAACTGTTTCTCATTTCGTCTCTACAGGTAGAACTTTCAGGCTGACGGTCCACTTGATGATAGGTGGTTACCGTCGCCTATAACACAAGTAACACCAAAGCTGCTGCAAGTGTGCTGCCGATTACAGTAGGATTAAAGATAAGGGATTAGGAGGGGATAGGGAAATGGGCTCTGGCATCCCTTACTTACTCACCGAAACACAACAGCACACCTGCTGTTATTTCACGGTGGTTTTCGGTAAGGGGGTGGTTACTGCCGCCAGACAGGCTGCCCAAATGACTGCGAAACGCAGTGTGCCCTGCCACTACTTTTGTTTATTGTCATGTTCATTTTTTTGTATTAAATATTATCTTTAGCTATGTAAATATATGTATATGCACAGTTTTATTTTTTAATAGAAAAAATACGCTAAAATTGAAATAGTAACAAAATACCGTTAGAATTATCAGTAGGACTTTATGGACACTACATAAATATATTCATTAGCTGAGCCCGCAACTTCACACGTGTGGTATTCGGTATAGCATTTACCTTTTTTGTTTTTAAGCCGATTGGAATGATAAAAAAAAAACACTAAAGGCTACGGGAAACTTGCTACAATACATCAGTGAAAACCGTATTCAAATCGGTTAAGCTGTTTCTGAGAAAGTGTGCACAAACGCACAAACAACGTAGATCAAATTAGTTTAAATTTTTTTTTTCTTTACATATTCAATATTTAATGATATACTCAATAAATTTAAATAAAAAAAATCTTCTATTCACTAACCAATTAATCAAGTCTATGTTTAAAACATTTAAATAAGTGATAACCATTACTGATCTCGAAGAAATGCGTCTTAAATAGGTACATTTTTTTAGTAGCTTATGGTTTTGTAAGTGAAGTATAAATTATTTTCACAGGAAGCTACTCGTTAGTAGAGCCAGATGGGTCGACGCGTACTGTGGCATACTCGGCGGACGACCATAACGGGTTCAATGCAGTTGTCCACAAGACTGGACATGCCGTACACGCAGGGGTATGAATTAATATGATTTAAAATGATAGATTGATTCTAATAACAATGAGATAGAAATTTATTGCTGTACTTTTCTGAGTAGAGATTGCCATAATAGTAGAGATTGCCATGCCTATGCCATAATAACACTTTATGGCATAGGCACATTCACCCAATAGACGAGTCAAGTCGAGTGTTTAAGGTAGAACTTACGTTCTGACTCAGTGGTTCCGGATTCGACTCCCGGCAGAGCTAACTTTGAAAATGATTTTTTTAAATCTGGTCTGGGTGTGCAGGTTTATAGTAATAAAACATTTGATTTTGTGTATTATGTTATACAAAAAGTTATTTTTATTACTAGCGACCCGCCCCCGGCTTCGCACGTGGTTAAATTTTTTAAAAATCCTTTCTTAGCGAATGGTTACGTCATAAAATAAATCTAATTTCCAAATTTTCAGCTTTCTAGATACTTAGTCAGGACAAAGGATTTTATAGTATATATTATAAAAAAGTACAATATAAAAATTACTACTCAAAGTAGTTTTATCCCTAGCAATTTAGCCGAACTTGTGACTTATTGTTCAAAAGATCTGTAAGTCAATTTGCGGGCAATTAATTCGCGTATCTAAGCGACTTGACGTAACAAAATGTATAGATTCGATTTTCAAATTTACTTTCAAAGTTAACTTCAGACCGAAAACAATTTTTACCAACATGAGCGTAACTTAATCAACTATGAATTAAGGCGCAATACAGCAACGAAAATATCCGTAGACGAACGAAAGTTACCAATATAACCTGGCGGATTAGTAAGTTGAAGTGGCAGTGGGCAGGACCGAGGGCAGGACACATAGTACGGAGAGCCGATGGCTGTTGGGACCGGAAGGTTCTCGAGTGGTGGCCACGGACCGGCAAGCACAGCGTAGGACGTCCACTCACAAGGTGGAAAGACGACCTGATGAGGGCCGCGGGTTGATGGTGGTCCCAGGCTGCTTTTGATTGGTCCTTTTGGAAAATTAGGGGGAAGGCCTTGGCCAGCAGTGAACGTCCTACGGCTGAGATGGTGATGATGATGATGATGTCATGTATAAAATTTCTACATAATACTTAATATTTATTAAGATAGGTTACTCTTGTCTTGGTATTGGCACGCGTAAACCACCAATTTGCTAATTCAATTCTCCTAAATTTTGTTCTGATTACTGAACCGAACTGAAAATTTAAGTAGGCATAGTGAAGATGAAATTTCAGTGTGAGAAATTTTTAAAGACTTTAATAAAATGTTCTATTGAATGAATGCAATAAGAATTAGAATTTTTGACATTAATCTAAACTTTCTAAACCAAGTAAGTAGTAACTGCTTTTCAAAATTCAGAAAAACGAGAAAATTAATAAAAAGAATGCGGTAAGTATGGCAAAAGTGTAGTTTTAGTATTGAGGTCAGCGAGACATGATTAATGCAGATGTACTTTTCTTGATTGCTGTGAAGACATAGGTAATGAGGTGACAAGTTGAATCTTGTTAGGGGCACGAACATTACACAAACTCGATTTCACCGCGAGCAATGGTGCGCCTACGCCTGTGGGCTGCGCTTACGCAAATTATCAGTAGGTACTAATGATTTTCTACGAGTACTGCGACATATTCTTATAAGGAAACTAGCCGGTTCGTGAGGCTTAGGTCAACGTTATTTACCTGTGCCTTTTTAAGGAACACTTTTGGTCATCTTTCAATATTTGTTATTTGTTAGGAAATTGTAATTCGTTTTGTAAGTGGATTTGTAAAATTAAATTTATCAGGAGCCTTATAGTCATATTTTGTATTGTGCTTGAAATAATATTGATGTCTTCATCTCAGAAGTAGGACACAGGTCTCCACCATAATTTTCTAGTAGCCTGGATCCAGCCGGTCAGAAGTAGCCTGAATCCAGCCGATTGTTGTATAATATAATGTTATTGTAAATATTGTTACTCTCAGAATAGAGAAAGACTGAATTTCCAATTTTCTGTTCTAAGATAAGTCATTTTATTATATACCTTGTCACTAGTTATATTTAATTTCAATGTTATAATCCTTTAGTTTGGACTTTTCCTTTTCTTCCATCAAACTTCCTCTTGATGGATACTATCGCCTATAATGCAAAGATACCAAGCAGTGCAAGACGGGATATGCTGCCTTGCATCATGCAAGGCATCATGCTTGGGATGGAAATGGCGGGATAGGCTATAGTATAATAAAATGGGCTCTGGCATCGCTTACTAATGCAATGAACTAATATGTAACGTACTAATATGTAACGTAATCATTGCAACATTAGTTCACTGCGATGAATCATTGTGTACTTTGTGTGTACTACTGTTATTTACTGTGGTCTTCTGTAAGCTTGTGGTTACTGCTGCTATAACGCTCTTTGTTATATTAAATAAAAAATTTATTTTCTTAAAATAATGTGTAACAATATTCTTAAACTGATGTTTAAATGATATAGTCCATGTTAAAACCATGTTTAAATGCCATGTTTTTTTCTCTCACATTTTCGGCATCGCTGATATAACAATGAAAGTATTTATAAATTTCCTAATAGAGTGAAATGATCTCGACCACAATAAGCGACCTTGAACTGCATTTATACGGTTTATGATTTTAGAGAAATTAGTGTTGCCGATGAAATTGTGACATTTTAATATTGCAGAACTAAAATGCCTAAAAAATTGTTTACTTATTGACAAATAGAATCGACCTTGCCCTACATCAATGAGGCGAGGTGAAGGTCTAGTTAGAAGGAAATAATAAAAAAAATAGGGAAAATTGTACCGAAATATTTGTTAGTTAAATTGCTAATTGTTTTGTTTGTTTATTTATAAAAGTTTTTTTTTTGTTACAAAATATAATTAAAAAAATTAAAAATAATAGAAATAAATAAAAAGCTATTCAACTTTCTTCATTAGAGTACGTACACCCTACAAATTCAACAATCGTAATTCATACTTATTGATCATAAATATTTTGCTCATTGCAAAAGATGACGGAGAATTATAAAATCTGGTCTTTTTAGTCTATTCTGGTATAATTAGGTTTATTTTATGAAAAGGTCGGCAAATGCGCTGGCGACGTTGATAGAATGAAGGATCCTACCTACCACCAAAACTACCTAGAATATGGTACGACTAAAATACTTTAAAACGTTTTTTGAAGTGGGCGAAACCTCTTTTATGGTGCATTATTAATGTGCACGCGATGTGTTCTGTTTTGAAATAATTATTTTAATAATTAACTTAATTTTTTAAAATTTATACATATTTTATAATTGTAGTGTTCTTGTAATGCAATGATATTAAAGTATTGCATTGTTATGTAGTACATATATTATCTGCATACAAGTTGTACTTATTAACTTAATCTTTTTTTTTAGTATTTCTAGCTATGGCCATTTGACGGCAAATGGCTACCGTCGTTTATAACCTACGATCAACAATACACCTAGATTAAAGGTCTCATACAAAATCAAAGCGAAAAACAGTCCGTGTTGATCTTGTGTTGATTATACTTAAAGCTATATCTGTTTATATCTGTTAAATTAACTTAAAATATACCTTAAGTATAAACGCTTTTTAACAGTTTTTAAACGCACACTGTGGCATTTTAACGCGTCCGAACGGTGGCTTTGGTTGAACCATACCTACTGTCGCAAATAAGAGCACACGCTTATTTTGTGCTCTTATTTCTCGGGCCGTTTTCAGAGCTATCACCATTAATCTAGTTGTATTGTTGATCGAAGATAACCTACGATCATTGATCGAAGTTTATAACACAAGCAAAGCTATAGGTTCTAGAAATGCGCTGTCGATAATAGGATTAAGGATGAGGGATTAGGAAGGCATAGAGAAATGGGTTCTGGAATCTCTTACTCACACACTTAAACACCAAAGTACACACTATTATTTCACAGTGGTATTCTCTCAGAGCCACCCCCTTACTGCTGCCAGACTGGATGCTCATTTCCAAAGTAGACTCTTTTTTTTAACGTTGTGGGAAATCCTTGTTGGGAAACTTTGGGATACCTGACAGTGTATAGGATACTGGAGGGTTAGGCTGAACTCCTACCAGCTATAACCCAACGTAGCGCTGCCGTACAAGGTCGCGGAAAAGTTACGACACGACATCCGCGAACAATCCAAAGTCGACCCTACTGAGAATTGAACCCGGGACACCTGAAACAGAGTGCCAAGGCAACCTTAACCACTTGATTAATGGGCTCGTCAATGTTTTTATTTTTGCTTTTGTAGTGACTGCTTGTCGTCATAATATTCATAAGTAGTTAAAATTTGATATCAACTTTTTTTCTATTTTTAACTTTTTTAGTAGCAAATATAATTTGTATAGAAATTTAAAACAATAATATCATTTAAACACCACAATATTTAGTGCAAAAAAGATTTTTTTTGTACGTTAAGATCGGCAGACAGGCTGACGGTCCACGTGATGGTAGGTGGCGTCACCTAAGGATCACACAAGCAACGCCAAATCTGCTGCAAGTGCGCTACCGACTAAAGTAGGATTAAGGATAAGGGATTAGGAGGGGATAGGAAAATTGGTTCTGGCATCCCTTACTCACTCACCGAAACACAACAGCACACGTGCTGTTATTTCACGGTGGTCTTCTGAACGGGGTGGTTACTGCAGCCAAACAGGCTGCTCAAATGACTGCAAAAACGCAGTGTGCCCTGCCACTACTTTTCAAATCCAGCCCAGAGCCAAATTTGAAAAGTTGATTTTTCAAAGTTGACCCTACCGGGATTCGAACCCGGGAACCCTAGAACAGAACGTTAAGGCAAGCACCCTAACCACTCATCCAACGGGCTCGTCATTTTTTAAATTATGAATTGCTAAGAATACGTCTAAATCCTTGTATTACTTTTTAATTATTATTTAATGCCTTCCATTTTTTTTCACAGCACGTAGCGGTAGCACCGGTGGCTCATTACGCGGCTGCACCGGCTCTTCACATATCGCCTTACGCATTACATTGAAATAATATCACCACATATATTGCTTTTTTAACCAATATTTTCATAGTTTATTTAAACTGTTAAGTATCTTCACGAATTAAATGTCTGTGTCGTTAAGATCCCATAAATTATGTAAAAATGTAGTTTTCTTCGGTTTATAATTATCGCTCTTTGTATTTCTGTTTTATATTTATCGTGTGTCCCCATTTAAAAAACATTCTCACTTATAAATAAAAATAATTTTATTAACTATTAGTAATACGAGTTTACCTTACTCATGCAGTTATTTTAAATGAGTTAAGATTTATATATGTAACGTATATATAATGTTATTTTATTATAAATTATTCACTTGAAAGTCTATAGGTTTCATTTACTTTTCTTTTATAGATTTTTTTTCACAATTTTATTTTTATTCGATTATATGACACTCTAATTATGCCATTATTAAATAGCATCTGAAGTACAACTATGAGTTTATGTTATTATAGTATATATTTTTAAATATTAAGTTCGTCAATTATCTGCCTAGTATTTATGTTGTGAAATTAACGGAGTCCTTTGTACCATAATTGTCATATAAAATATTTTTTAAGTAAATTATATTCATATGATAAAATCGTTCTTGAATTTTATTTGTGTGTTATTTCTTTTAGCTCCTTTTCTATTCTTATCCTTTTCTTTTCTTTTTTTAAAAAACCAATAAATTAGCTTCTCTTCGCATGGATGCTTTTTTAAGTAAATTATACACACAGACCATCCTCGTTTGTTGCTCCTTCCATTTAGTCTAAACCGTTAATGAAATTAGCGGAGAAACAGAGACGAGGAAGGAGACTTTATTTATAATATGTATAATATATATCTCATACTATTAGTCTCTATTCATTAAAAATATTTCTGAACATGAAAGTATTCTGAATAAAATATTGGGGCTGTTAAGAAATTATTTATAATGATAATAATGTGTCTTTATATCAGACTATAGTCCATAATTATTGTACATAAACATACAAAAATATAAACTTTATAACATTTGTGTGATGTACAAACTGGATATCGCGAAAAAACAAGCAGTATCTTCCAGAGAAAGTGCGAGTCTATTCATATATATAGATGTTTTCTATGCGAAAGTAATCGGTATAATAAATGCGAAAATTTAGAATAAATCTTTAGGTCTGAACGTATTCAGTAGTTAGCGCGAGCATAGTTGAGTGTAAAACTTAGGAAGCGTAAGACTCCTAAGTTTACTTTAACTCTCCCATCTCTAACTATGGGACGTTCTGGAAAAAGTGTTTGCGCCGGCCGAAAGTCTCGAAGGTTCCACCCTATCGATGGTAGCCACGTCCCTTCCCGACCAGTATCAAAGGAAATGGTTACAACATAGAGTTTACATTCCAACAGAATCAGCATTCCCGAACTTTCAATGGTTTGTTTACAATTTTGTTTACATTTTCTGGTAAATTCGAAATACATCGAGGCGTTTGGCGCCAAGTATAAATAAGAGTGCGGCCGGTCAAGAGTAGTTAGTGGTGAGACAACCAGCGGCACGAAAGCGACTCTTCGGAGCTTATGTTATAGTATACTATATATAGTATAATTATAACATTTAATCAAAAGAATATTAAAAATTCTATTATATATAGCTGTATCTGATAGCTGTATCTAGAGACTTCGTCCGTGTTGAAAAATAAAAAATATTTAACTATCGATGGCGCCATTTACCTATTATATTACAATAGAATTAGGCGAAGCAGCGACATCTATCGGATTTTAGAACTGCTTCGTGAACTCAAAAAATATAACACTATTGATGGCGCCATCTACTATACTAAAATAGAATTAGGTGAAGTGGCGACATCTATCGGATTTAGGTAGAACTGCTTGGTGATACACCTGTGCATAGTACGTATGCTCCAATTTGCATATCCTCGGGAACCTATGGATAAAACTTTAACGAATTCCTTAGAAATCACTCTGTTAGAGTAAAACCGCATGAAAATCCAGTCAGTAGTTTTTGAGATTATCGCGAACACACGGTATACAGACAGAAGCGGCGGGGAACTTCGTTTTATAATATTAAGGATAAGGATATTTATATGATAAAAATTATTTCTAAAATAAATTTTGTCGCCTTGATTATAAGTGACATCAACGACAAATAGAATGTATTGATGTTACGTGCTTTTGGATAAAAGCACCTGATAGAGATTTATTTTTATTTTTAAAGAAATAATGCTCAGTATTGTGATAATGGTTCACGCCGTCTTATAGGAGTTCAATCAAGGCGAGCAGAGAATAATAATTGAACAATAAATTACATGAAAGCATCATATGAAACTTTAATTGAAAATTATATATGTGCATATGTTAGTGGTGTACGTACATGTCTTATAAAAATGAATAATGATTCTAATATTTCTTTCTCGATGACAGCGTTTTTTATTACTCTAATACTAATAGTTGATATTGTAACTACTCGTTTCACCCATGACTAAATATCATAGGTGTTAACACAAAGCTTCACCAAATTAGAAGACGTAGATAGATACGGTGGATTACTAATTAGTTTATTTATGACAATATAAAATAATGAAGCAGGCATGCTCCACCATTAGAGGTGATGCCTCCGCCTCCACTTTCATGAATGTACTGTACTGTATAAAGCTAGTTTAAGCTATATATAAGCTGTTCTCATAAATATTTAAGTGATAAGAATTGCTAGTTCTAATGTAAACTTAGCACAAACTTAAGACAGTATTTGTACACACTTATTATTGTTCTCATATAAATTTCAATCGCAAAAAATAATTTAATTATTTAAATTCTAATTTCAAGAAATATGAACTGCTTCACATCGTTGTTGTCTAAACACGTCTACCATAGACAATCCAGTAATCGAGAATAACTAGACAAATGTAACGGGGCAATATATTTAGTTAATAAAAATGTAGATGGATATGATAATGACTCATCTGATTAACACCATGTTATTCAAACTGACAACCCACTTCTTGATTGTGGCTACACTTGCAACAAAAGAACATCAAATACTGCGACAAGTAGTATTTGCTGACATTTGACATAATAAATGGATGAAAATAATTCAAATTATATAATGTAGAGTCCACGTCATAAACTAATTGTGTGTAACCTGCTAAAAATTAATAAGTGTCTTTTGTAGGGCACCGTACTTATATTTAATAATATACATACCAAAAAACAAAAGGAAATTAAGGGAACTTTACCATTGTTCAAATACCAGTGTATATCAGTGTTTAATGTAAGAAAATAATATCAAAAAAGGCCATTACTCGTGTAATGTTTATTTGACTTAATAGTCGCACAAGCTTTTCCTCAATGTTAGGAGGTATTGGCTATAATCGAGCAACGGTTTGGCAGGATTTCGCTAGTCTTGTCGCCTCGCTAATTAATCAAACATTGTTAGAATTTTCGGTCACGTAGGCTTCTCGCGTTACGAAACACACCGTCGTTGTCAAACCAAAATCTGCTATGTGCACATTTTTGAGATTCCAACATTTTGACCTTAGTTGATAGTTCACTGCCTTATCTATCGTATAAAAAAACTGTTAAATGCTTATGAGCACTATTTGTCGAACTATGACCTCATTCTATGTGCAGCTGCTAGAATCTTTTATGTACAAAATTAACTCTAATATAAATATAATAAATGAATGAACGAGGAAATGCTGCCAGCGTACTTGGTACAATGCCACAGGGTCCATTTTTGTATTATTAGTTTTAATCCATTTAGTGTTAATTTATTTATAAATGAATTATTAGATTTTCATGTTTAAAAGACCAATAAATTAACACCCTAAGTTCTCTAAGTTAACCTCTAAGTATATGTACAACCCTATGTTTCAAATAAAATACTTTAAAAATTTAATAAACCTTCATGTAAAATTTTGCAACAAAAAAGTTTTTTGTTAATATCTCAAAAGAATACTTTTTGCACATACATAACAGATTTTGGTTTGACAAAGATGACACGTTATATTTCACGTCACAGTATTATTAGTGAGACTTTAATTCAAAGGGAGTACATACTTTTACTTAAAAAAAAGCAATTCAAATTTTTTTTAAAAGCTACACAATCTAGAACTTTACCCAAGTTAGAACCGTTCACTTATCTGTCTTTGTACCTTTACTCTGTCGAATAGGATCAAGAGACATATAGGTACTACATCTGCTGAGATCTCTTTTTTAATTTGGAACTAGCGACCGACAAGCGAACATTACCGAGAAGAGTCGAAATATATATGTTGATGTCAATTTAAAATATCATCATCTCAACCGTAGCACGTCCACTGCTGGACATAATTATGCCTCCCTCATAATTTTCCAAAAGGACCAGCCAGAAGTAGCCTAGATCCACCGTTGACCCGCGGCGCGGCTCGTAATCAGATCGTCTGTCCACTTTGTGGGTTCTACGCTGCTATTGCCGTTTTTAGCCTCCAGTCGAGAGCCTTCCTTCGCCAGCGGCCGTCGCTACCCATTACCACTTCAACTTACTGACCCGCAGATTTATGTCAGTTTGTCTATGGTTCTCCTAATTCCTGATACCTGCGATCTTGTAGCTCTCTAAGCGATGAGCAACGTTGAGTTTTCTTACGAGGCCCATAGTTAATTTATTTTTAGTTAGGTACAATTTAATATATACGGCGAGTATAATAATAAAGATCAATAAACTCTCCTTCCATATTATGTTAACATAATTTACAAGCCATTAAAGTTTTAATTTATTCGCTATAAATACCATATATGAATACAGAAACAAGTCTGCGACACTGCTGCGATGTGGCCTACGTCATTTATCTATTGGGCGAGTCTAGTGACCCTGCAGTGTAAATACCATAGATACGATTTTACTGTTTACTTATAGCTGATAATAATTATTCATTTTTAAAAAGTGCTTAATTTTAATTGCAATAAATTACAATTCATCATAAATGAAATAAATCTTAATAATTTATATAAGAATAATTGTAAAATAAGGTCGCTGTCTGTTTCTCTGCTATTATCTACCTAATGGATTTTAAAACGGTTTTCACTAATGGGAGGAGCGACAAACTTGGAAGATTTGCCTACCTATATAATTTTCAGGATTATAAGAATTATATAATGGCTATTATAAGAATAAAGAACAAGTAAATATATGTTTGGAACTTGAATCCAGAAATTTGCTAAAAATAATTTCTCATTTTGTAGGGTATATTGTAGCCAGTCTACCGATTGCATCAACCCTCTTACAGAAGACCAACTGTAAAATTAATATCCATACTAATCCATACTATATTATAATATTATAAATGTGAAAGTAACTCTGTCTGTCTGTTTGTATGTCTGTTACCATTTCACGTCAACCCGCTGATCCGATCATCATGAAATTTTGCATACACGTTGTTAGGGACGCAGGAAAGGACATCTTATCTTTCATCCAGAAAAAAGTCTATTCCCGAGGGATCATCTAACGCCTGGCAAAGCTGTAACTGTAATAAAGATATTAGGGGTTATATTGCTCATATATTTAGTCAGGCGTTATTGATGGAAATACGAGGGCTATAATGCTATGTCGAAGACTTTCGTAGTGTCCAAATAATAACATCTGAATATAATTCACTACAATACTTTTACTCTTTTTACATTTAGACATCACATCAATCAATTTATAATTCTATATTAGAATCTAGTGATTGATACGTGCGTCAGATTATTTTAGGCCATTATCAAATATACAACCTCCAAGTTATTTTTTAATTTTTCAACGCGGGGGAAGCCGCGGGCACCAGCTAGTAACATATATAACTGCAATGCGGTGGGCGACAAAGATGTCTCGGGTCGGAATAAAACGCCAAATTGATCAATTTACAATGTCACGCCTTTTATTTAAAAGCAAACATTTATTTAATTTTCGACTTCCAAGGGAGAACTTACTAATAAATTGCTATACTTGGAACACATATTTGGAAAGGAAGTCATCGAATTCGAGCAAAGTGCTAAATGTTATCATTTTATGAATGAGAATTGTTAAGATATCTTTTATTTTCTTTGTAGTAAATACAGTTAAGTACGTAATACAGGAGAGATTTTTTTTAAATATTATAATTTATTTAGAAGAGAACTTTGTTTTACATACTTTAGTGTAGAAATGCACTATTTAGAATATTTTCGGCTATTAGCTTGCCAATGTGTTTTAATCATAAAAAAAGAAATATTATCATTAAAAGCCGACAGTCGAGCTGCAGTCTATTCCCCGTATTTTTTATTATGTCTTCGGACCACTAAATCCGGAGTTTCATCTCCTGGTTCGTGGCCGTCACTCGAGAATCATTCTTCCCAAAGGTTGTCTATTCTGCGAATTCTATAGCTTGCCCACTGTGTCGGAGATTTTTAGTCTACTGCGAATATCCTTATCGCGGATTCTGTCTAGAAGGGATTCTACTACTATAATCGATTATCACAATAAGAACACTGTAGTTGTAACTGTAAAAACTACTGCCTAAAATTAAAATAATTAATTAATTAAACAAATTAATTAAATGAAAATTATTGGTACTGTTAACTATTATTGCTATATATATATTCTATTACCTTCTCAATAATTCCATCAATTTTAATCTCTTTTTCTCCTTTCCTCATTCATAGTTTATTAAAATGAAACCCACCATAATTTTTAAGTAGGAGTAAGCAATAGGTGGGCGTCATGTGCTGAACAAAAGGAACATTGATAGCAAAATCTGGTGTCGAATGTGTTTGGTCTTTTGCGGTATATAGGTATTTCAAGAACGCTGTCGACTTTGATATAAGATAAAGTATAAGGGATAAGAGGCTATTGGAGAATGGGCGCTGGCAATGCTGGCATCCCTAACTCACATCGAAACATGACACCACACGTAGAACTGTTATTCACGGTGGTCTTCTGTGCGGTAATGTAGCTGCACGAATACCGAATACTAGTAGCTACGGAATACTAAACGATAGATAAACTACTAATAGAGATTATAATTTTCCACCCACACAGCATCTTATCTTTCAAAAAAACGTCACCGCTCTTCACTGTTGAATTTGCAAAAGAGTATCAAGGTTTCGATTCACTATGGGGGTGGTTATGGGGGTGACCGGTCTATTTGTTCGGCACGCTCATATGTAAGGCCAATAATTATTTGTAATACAATAGCCTACTTAAAGTAATGTCTTTACTGCTGCGTTACTCCAGAGTAACAGCCAGCCCCTGGATCCATTTCCTCACATTTTTGTGTATTTATGTTATGAATTAATTTTGTTGCTTATATTGGTGTTTTATATGTTTGTATATTGGATATTATATTCTTGTTTCTTTCTTTCTTTCTTTCAGGTGGATAAATAGAAATGATATCATAATATCGGCGATTTATGAAATCAGTAAAAGACAGTTGGATCCCCCGAATTTTACATGTCCATATCTAAATATGCAAACCAAATCGTCTGCCATTCGTCATTCACCAAAAACGTTTTATAGCTTTCAACGCTAACACGTGGTAAACCTTATCCAGCCGTACCTAATGGTATGACATCAGTCCACAGCGGATATGGGCGAAATTGCCTCTCCCACAACTTTTACGATACGTGTCGGTTTTTTTGCCAACTAAAAACAACTAAAAGCTGTTGCTTGCGCTGAGGAACATTCATGCTAACGAAGCCCGTGTCCCAATCAACACACTTCCTCAGTCCATTTACTCTATTCTAGTGATCACTGTTACTGTACAAGGCTTTATGTGATAAAATATGGAGATTAAGGTGAGTTTCCGTTTTTCATGTGTCTGCACGTTAAGAATAGTTATTTGTTTGTTGTGATAGAATTGCATGCTGGTCCTATTTAGGCGTTACAAGTTACTGAATTAACTCGTCACTGTTCTGTGTACAAATATTAGCAATATTGTTTTCTGTTTGAATTTTCGTAGTTAGAAAGGAAAATAATATTATTTACCCAATTATAAAAAAAAAACTAAGTATTTGATTTTATTTTTTAAAGTTGAAATGTAGCGGGCACTGTAAGTAAGATCTTTAAGTAGATGGCTAGCGTCGCCTTTAAACGCTAGCAAAACCGGAGGAACGGATATGATAAGGAATAAGGGACAAAGTGGGAACAGTACAATACAATACTGTTTAACAGTTTTCTAGAGAAGATGCTTGATTATCTTCTATAAAGGGGTGATGGATTGCCTAGGTTAACTTGATTAGTTTTAGACTGCGGAATACAGTATGACCTGTGATACTACTATATAAGTGAAGAACCTTATGTAAGTAGGTAAGATTTAATTAAAATGTAACTTAAACCTATAAATATGTTAATATATATTCACGATCTCCGTTCACGTTAATCTCCGAAACCGCCCAACTGTATTCAATATTTTTTGTGAATCTGTATGATTGGTTCCAGCTTGAAAGACAGGAAATAATTTATAAAGATACGCGGACGTAATCACGAGAAAAATCTAGTATTTTATATAAGTATAACTACAATTAAATGGATCATTGATAACTAGTACGAATAACATAAAAAATAAATATTTTTAATTTTTTTAAGACATTAAACTGTTATTTTATATATTTTATGCATTTTAGTAATTTGATTATATTTTATTCTATATTAATATGCTATACACATATTAGTAAATAAGTGTATTTAACCACTAAGACTATGAGTGGTTTCCGAGGAAAGTAAAAAAATGTATGTATAAATAAATAAAGGCTCTTTCTACAATAGATAGTGCTTTTTAACTATTTATCGCATAAACTCTTAGTTTAGTTGCACCAAATACAAAGAAAACAGTTTTGAATGTACACTAAACTATAATGAAATGATTAAATTTAAAGTAAAGTGCACTATTGATTAATGAGTGTTCACTATTTTTTAACGACTTCAAATACTTATCTGGAATAGTGTATATTTGTATCTTGTACTTACTAAATTGTATTAAAATCCATTCATTTTTTATTTGTCATTTATTTAAACCTCGTCAGACAAATTGACGGTCCACTTTACGCTGAAAATGTGCTACTGACCTTAAGAGGTTTAAGGATAAAGGATTAGGAGGGGATAGAGAATTGGGCTCTGGCATACTTTATGTTTCTTGGTATCCCTTGGTGGTTACTGTGGAATTGTGGAACGCAGTTATATGTTGTATATAGTATAAGTAATTTCTTAGTAAGTATTCTACGGATAAATTACGACATAAGCAATGTTGCCACTATTTTATTAAACTCGTTCAAAACCCATTCAAAATCTATAAGGGCATAGTTGATAAGGTGCTAAGTCAGTTTTTTTAACATAACTTGGGTTGTCAATTTAATAAACGACACGGTGTTTTTATCTCGAAATACAAACGACATGGGATCATACCGACATAAGAGTAATATCGGTCATTATTCAAACGAAGCGGTGTTAATAAAAAGTTGTGCTATCAGTCGAGCACAGGTTGGGGCCGATGGACTTGTTATTGATTTATATTACATACTTTTAAGATTTATTCTTTATTTAACTTAGGGAGCAAATGACTTAATTTATATAGATGTTTTATATATGATGTCGTAACTTGGGCCTTACCCTCGCGTTGACTTTTAAACTTACTAAGAGTTAGTTTGGTTTTAAGTTCACAATCATAATAATTATATAGTAGATACCACATATTTACTATCCATTACCTGGTCTCAAAAGGTGACCACCGCAAAATCCTGCGAATAATTGGCCAAGAACGCAACCTCATGCTCAAAGTGAAAAGGTGAAAAGTTTCCTACCTGGGTCATATTCTTAGACATGAGAGATACAACCTGCTTAAAAGCTAGTGATGATGGGCAAAGTAGCTGGAAAGAAGAAAGTTGAGCGAAGGAAGAACTCATGGCTGAAGAACATCAGGGAGTGGACCGGGACAGCTAATGCAGTGGAGCTGTTCCAGCGAATAAAAGACAAAGAGGACTTTTCCAGGCTGATCGCCAACCTTCACTAGTTGAAGAGACACCACAAGAAGAAGAAGAAGAAGAGGACACATTTTCAAGAAACTTGATGTTTCTTTTGTAAACGTCGTCATTAACATAAGGAACACCACATATGCTGAAAATGCGTTGATGACCTAATTAGAATTAAGGATAAGGGATCAGAAAAGGATAGTGCAACAGGCTCTGGTATTCTTACTCACTCAGCGAAACTCAAGAGCACAATCATGCTGTTATTTCACGGTGGTCTTTCTTGAGGGGTTGGTTACTGCCGCCAGACTGTTAGGAATGCAATAGAGCATTTCATTCTATGTAATGTTTTTTTTTTCTGCGACCGCAGCCAAAAAGTCAACTTGCATGCAAGCAAGTGGACTTGCTGCCGCACTTTATCATAAAAAAACACAGTTAATATGAAAATGAACTAAATTTAACATACACATTTCCTTTCAGATTTTTTTCGTCCTGATCATGTCTTGGATGGGCCAAGCGCGAATTTTAATTTCGCCACGTGACTCCCGGCTTAGTTTAGCAGAACCAATGCCAAGTTATTTTTATACTAATATTAATGGTATGGATTACTTTCAAATTGTTCCTAATGTAATTAGTAAATAGAAGCTATTCTGGATCCGACATCTCCCCGTCAAACATGCTTTTTCAGATCATTAGTTCAGCAAATATTTCCTCAAATATTTTTGCTCATCGCTTTTTCTAAGGCGTTCAATAAATTATTGTTTTTATTTAGATCCTTAGTTCTTAAAGAGCTTGAACGTAGAGTTGGCATGACAAAAAAATGGGGGTGACAAAAAAAAACAATCAAATCTCACTTATTTCATTTAGATAAACTCCCCTTCGTGGTTGGAACTCGGCAGCAACGCAAATTTTCATAGTTAGATCTAATCTTCACATTTTTTTGTCGAGTTTTGGGAATATGGTAGAAATGTAACTGCAGGGGGTCCACTGGAACCAGCTAAATTAAAGTGGTCTATGAGAAAACAAGTCTGGGAACCTCTGATTTAAACCGACATACAATTGAGAGTAGACTTAAATGTTAACTGTTTACATCCACAAGTGACAATATTTACCACTAGATAACATGTCACATCTACATATATCTAGACATATTATTAAGTAAAGTCGCTGTTCGCAACTATCTCTTTCTCCGCTAACTTCTAAACCACCAAACTGATTTTGATTCTGTTTTCACTGATGAAACAAGCGATAAATGCGGAAGGTTCGTGTAGATATATAATTTACAGATCGTATGCGTGCGATACGGGTGCGATTTGCCATAGTACATTAGGTATAACGAAATGTCGCTGCTCGCTTCTCTGTTAAATTCTTCTAAACCACAGAACGCATTTTGATATGCTTTTTGCCAATATAAAGAGCGATAAATGAGGAAGGTTTGTTTAGTGTAGATAGGTATATAATTTGCAGTACAAAATTACATCCATTCGGAGTCGGGGGAGAGTCGCTAGTATAATAATATTGTAGAACTATACACTGCACAAATCTTGCGTGAATATCTGACAGACACAAATTCATAGGAAACCTTAATTTATCTCACAGAAGCTTTGTTTTTGACTGTGCATTTAAAGGTTGGCTACGGTCGCTTAGAAATATTTACAAGCTACTTCAGGGTTAAAAGAGCCTCTTGCATTAGAAAAATAGTCCCAGGCATCTCTTACGATCCGAAACATAACAGCAAAAGTGCCGTTATTGAAATAACGTTATATATGTATGTCCTCACAAAAGGCTGTCGCTGCCATATTTGGTGAGAAGGAAGTGTTTGCAAATAAAATTAAGTCGTTGAAATAATTTTGAGAATTGTTTATTTTTTCTAAGGTTATCCAGACACGTACTCCTTTGGCTATGATGTATCAGATGCCAACACTGGCAATGCTCAGTTCAGAACAGAAGAGCGATATCCAAATGGGACAGTAGTTGGAAGTTATGGCTATGTTGATGCTTTTGGGAAACCACAACGCTACCGATACGTTGCTGATAATAGAGGATATAGGTAAGGAAACATATTAGTATATTTTAAAGAATAAGAAAGAAAGAAACAATTTATTAAGTAATTAATCTTGACAAAGATATGACGATTAGATGAGTGGTTAGGGAGCTTACCTTAACGCTCTGTTCTAGGGTTCACGGGTTCGATTCCCAGCAGGGTCAACTTGGAAAAATGAACTTTTTAAATTTGACACTGGTCTGGATCTGGAAAGTAGTGGCAGGGCACACTGCGTTTCGCAGTCATTTGGGCAGCCCATCTGGCGGCAGTAACCACCCCCTTACAGAAGACCATCGTGAAATAACAGCACGTGTGCTGTTGTGTTTCGGTGAGTAAGTAAGGTATGCAGAACCCATTTCCCTAATCCTTTCCAATCCCACATCCTTAATTCTACTGTAGTCGACAGCGCATTTGCAGCAGCTATGGCGTTATAGGCGACGGTAGCCACCTAGTGGACCGTCAGCCTGTCTGCCAAAATTAATTTTAAAATGAGTCCCACACTAAAAGCCGTGAAAGCCACTATTTATTATTTATATATTTATTATCTCACTATTTATTTATTTGTAAAGTATTTGTAAAATAAATGTAAGTTTACTTGTAAATTAAGAATAAAATTTAATAAATAAAAATTTAATAAATTAATAATTTAATTTAATTTAATTTAAATAATAATAAAATTTAATTTAATAATAAATAAAATTTAAAAACCGCGTAGTATATCTGTATGTGTATATATTGTGTGTATCAATTTGGACCCTAATTTTTTATTTACCTATTTACCCAAATCTACCACACTTTTTTATTATTATGTTATAATTACCGCGGAATTTGCAAGTAAAAAAGATAAATTGGATTAAATAACGTTTTTTTTTTCAGAGTCATGCGCGAGTCTACAAACCCCTATAGGAACCAAATGCATCAAAGTACAACTTCTGTTTCAACGGAAGCATCTGTAACATGGACTAGACCGAAGAGGAAGAAGAATAGAGATATAATTCGAAAATTTGAATATCAGCCGAACAAATATAACCTTCCATATTATTACTCGAACCTCTAACAGTATGGGATTACTGGAAATCATTCCATGAATGTTCCGCATTTTTATGGTGTGTGTATAATTTCGTATTAATTTCTAATTGAATTTAAATCGTTGGTACAGTTTATTATTTATTAATAAAAACCCTTATTTATAGCAGTACACCAAAAAGTTTTTCATTTTTAGTATTAATAAAACTGTCAAATTCTTGTCGATTGACAGATAAAGTCAGATTTGACTTGTTTACATCTATACGCGAACAATTATAAGTATGTGTTCAAAAACAATGTTTATAATATATTGTCTTTTGTTAGTGGCGATTGTTATAAATTGTAAGTTATATAAGTAATAGTATTATGTTCATATAATAGGTATCTGTAGTCTGCATTAGTAATATGAATATGTATAGTAATATGATCGTATTTTGTACAATCTACATGGTTATCTAGAAAGGTAAATGCTTTTAAATGTGTATTAGGTTATCCATTGGATAAAAAGTCACCGAACGCCAAAGACAAGGAAGATAAAAACGAAAAACATTTTCCAAATGGTACCGTGGTTGGTGAATATTCTTATTCAGACAGCGAAGGAAACCCTATTTACGTCAGATATTTCGCAGACGATGGAAGTTATGGGTTTGTAGTACTAATGTATTTTATAAAACAGAAAAATCTTAACAAGCAAAGTATATGGAAGTTATATATATACTTTTTGTTCGCTTAGTTAATTTTAAAAATCATTAACTAACGAAATTAGCTATTAATTTATTAATTATTAATTAATGAACTTGGAGTAAATAATTTGTTTATATGCAAATTTACTCTTACTCGATTAGGATTGACTGGACAAGACTAGAATATATGGACTCGCATGTATCAACAGGCTCGGGATGTCTTAATATTTCCTAGAATTAAGTATAATTGTAAACTTATAATTAAATTTACTTAAAATTAAAATAAAAAAGTTTTTTGTAGCTTATAACTGAAGCATCAATACAGTATTTAAAATTCATATTTGAATAAAATTTACACAGCTTGGAACCAAGTCTGATTCGCGCGGATCCCGCAACACCTGATGGTCATCCACGTCCGGATACCGTAACAGCCGAACGGACGCGGAGGGCTGCGTTGGTGCCGTCGTGTCCTTTCGGAATCCGCCGCGTGCCCTTTTCCTCTTTGAATGCAAACGCCAGCAATACCACGTTCTATTCCACAATTTTTTATACAAATAAAATTACGTCAAACATACGTTGTAACACGACTAATTGAAATAAAACTGCATCACGTAAATCACCATATTCGTCACTCTGAGTGTGCTGGGTGGTGCTGGAGGGGTTCCAACGGATTTCAGACAGGCGTTTTCGTCCGCTACGATGCGCTTCGGCGCGGACGACGCGCGCCGTTCGGTGTAAATCGTACCTTATTCCCCTTAGAACATTTTATCATAACTCTAACTTGTAATTTCTTACGCAGTGTCGAGCTTAAGAGTGTTAAAATACTCAATGAGAATTCTTCAGTACCAAGCACGATAGCTGGCAATGCATCTTTCAATATATTGAAGTCTACTGGATCCACACTAGAATCTTTACCAGATATAGTTAATGCGTTAAATCCAAGTATTGCAAACAGATATAAAATAGAAGGCCCCTTTCAAGGCGTTGGTAAATATAATCGTTATAATAAAAAGAATGTTGACTATGATATTTTTTTACCGACTGAAATAAACGCTCCCAAGAAATGTAGCAATGACAAGGTCCACATATATCAGGATAAAAAAAATAAGGAGAGAATGATTCGAAGTGCACTGGAGAACTATGACGTAATGAAAATTTGTGAAAAGTTGTAATAATAGATTTTTTTAATATCAATTCTGTTAAAATTGGTCATTTTAATGTAATAATTATAAGCTTTTATTAATATATTTTTTAATTTTTAGCATCTAAATCCAATAAAAAATCTATCGTAATTTGTTTCTATTGTCGAGTTTGCTTCGTTCCGGTTACGCAGTTCTTGTCACAGTTGATGGCAAAATGTGAGGTGCCACACGAGGCAAGATTTAATATAAAAAGAAAAAACGTTACTCTTACCCCATGCAGTGGTTGAAGCTGCCAAATTTTTAGCGATAAATTATCCTTATTTATGTAATGTTAAATGTTATGGTAAATCGAATGATCCTAGCTCAGGCTCATTTGCAGAATTCTTAAGACTTAAAGCAGCTTTACCAGCACAGGGGCCTTAGTCAAAGTAACATAACGATAACGATAACGAAGTTCGAAAACAATAAAATGTATGGGATTGACATATGCCGTCCCTAAATCACGTGATACATCCCATACATTTTATTCTTGCGAACTTCTTTATCGTTATCGTTATCGTTATGTTCTTCCGTTATGCCCCAGGTTCTTCTAGTCGCTCAGCTATCACTGTCATATTTTGCGTTGGCTATTCTTTACTATTCTATGTTTATTGGTTATTTTTTGTTTATAAAATCCTTAAAACGTTTATTAAACTTATTTTAAAAATAAATCTATAATTTAATAAATTTAGTATTATAAAGGGCCTACAAATTGCTTCTTATTTCTACACAAATTACATTTATGTAACGTAATAAAAACAGTGATACAAAGCGCATCTATTTGTAAATTGCATAATATCTATTTGTATGCTGTCGCTCACCCTTCGTTCGATCCAGATCTAAGTATGCCTGTACACTGCCAATGCTATCCGGTAAACTTATAAAGCGACCATAACCATGAAAACTCACTTAACTATGTAATATCTTGATATCTGTCTTACCGCTTAATTAGTTACAAAATTAATTCTTTGAAGGAGTGTTAAATTGAGTCAGAAAAAAAAATTGGCCAATAAAAGGTGAGTTTTTTTTATAATTTCAATTTACGTTAAAAAGAATCTCATAGTAAAGCAAGTGAACTCAATTGTTATTCCACATGTTTGCATTATGCTAATAACGTTATTCACAGCTCATTGATAGCGAAAGTACGCGTTGCTCTTCTTAATAGTAACATCGTGTTACATGCTTCCGGAATAGTGATGAAAATATTTGTAGTGTGAATTCTAATAAAGTAGATTATAATGTAGTACTTAGATTGATCATTGGGAAGTCGCTCATACATTAGAATTTTGTATAGGCCTAATCTTACATTAATAGTCCTTGAAATTTGACCACAATTCAGTCTAAGAATATTTGTAGACATTTTTGTAAAGATAAAGACAGGCTGACGGTCCACTTGATACAAGGTGGCTAAAGTTACCTACGCCATGGGTGCTCTAAGGGCATTGCCGATTTTAGTGGGATCTTTAATAGGATAAGGGATTTAGGAAAGGATGAAATAAGTTTGGTATCCCTTACTCACACAAAAACACCACCCATTTTTACCTATCCCCCCCCCTAATTTCTGTCTGCCGATCTTAACATAAAAAAAAATTTAGTTATTCTGTATGAAAGAAAGAAAGAAACATTTTTTGGCGTTTAAAAAAAGAGAAACATATTGTATAAACACAAAAACATTATAAATAAACACCAAAAGGACACAACTCAGCTTAGGCTGCACAACATTATTACAGCGTTGATTTTCAGTTGTGTCTTTGCCGATGTCTCGTGACGCGCACTGGGACTACGCCAGCAGTGCGGTGCAAGTATTTATTACAAATATATTTATATTATTAAATTATTAAATAATAAAATAGTAACACTATACGACAAAAGGGAGCCGCGATCACGTTTTACCATCGATAAGGCAATGATATAGGCATACGGAAGTAGTCTTTTAAAAAAATAAGTAAAGTGAGGTGTTTACTGCCCCCAGATGGACTGCCCCATTTAAGGATTCATATTACATCGTGCTGTGACTCTAGCATGAGTTTACGATACTACACTCGCTAGCGAGAGCGTAAAACATTTATATGGAAAATTGATAATTTGACATTGACAGTTCACGATTTTCCATACAAAAGTTTTACGTTCTCGCTAGCGAGTGTAGTATTGGTGTAGTATCGTAAACTCATACTAGAGCCTCTGCTAACGGGCCGTGCGCTCACCGCGTTTTTCTCAAAAGCCGGGGCACGGCCAGGAACACAGTCTAACCTAACTTACGTCATACAGTCGGGCAACGCTCAATGTTCGAGCCTGCAAACTGAAGCGAGTTCGCCGAACGTTGCTCTACGCAAATACATTCGTTGCCTGACTGTATGACGTAAGTATGGTTAGACTGTGGCCAGGAAGTATGAATTGGTTCATACAAAAGCATACTATGAATATCTTGGTATGTAATATAAATCCACCTTTATTCTATTGAAGACTATAGTGTGTTTGCTCACCTAAATACGGTAAATACTCGAAGAACTTTCGAACAAACGAATTCTGTTCGAGCGAAGCAAAAAAACTATACGAAAATCTGAACAGCGTCTATTCGAAATTCAATGTATTGTACAATAATAATCACCAGACAAATGGTTAGCTTCGAACATTTCTCTGCAGTTACAATCCATGCCGAAATAGCAAAATAGCATTTAGATGTAGTTTTCTTATTATGATCGTTTATGGCATGGTCCAATTTAAAATGTCATTCTTGCACTACAAGTTGTGCAAGGGCGCAAATCGAAGAGCAATTGCGTCGTGACAGTGTAATAAATCAGAGTTCTCTAAGGTTGTCCGTATACATATTAGGTTTTATTTAAATGGCAACCACTCATTAATTGTCTATAAAAATGAGTGCGTAGTAGTAGTTGTAGTAGTGGCAGTATTAGGTAAAATTTTCTCATTGTTAAAAATACATGACTTTTTATATTAAGCCAAGACGATGTAGCAAATATGACGCAAACATCAACAATAAAGTTGTTATACCGTCACAGGTGAGGGATAATAGTTGATTTGACAACAAATCCATTGTAGTAAGTACAATGTGTTGTATAATATGAGTATAACCATGCACGGATATACTTGTTGCTGTTCGTCATGTTGAAATTGCACAATTTGCAAAGTGTCAAAAAAAATTCTTTCAAAAACTGCAATAATAGGGAATATGCACATTTTAAAAAAATATTTTCTTAAACTATAATTTATATCGTTATATAATCGTAAATAATTATTCAGCACCGAAAAACAAAATTTAGTAACAAAAATTAACTAACAGCTACGGGCACTTTAAACACCCGCTTGTCGTGACGTCACAGTCTAAAATAACAATCAAATGTTAAAAATCACAAATCAAACATCTACGCTCTTGTTGACACTGTCATTATAGACTTTGAGGTCACATTCAATTTGACCATTTCAAGTATTTTGGGTTTCCCACTACTTTTTGCACTTTTTAATAAAGAAAGAACGAAAAAGAAATAATATTAAAAATATTTACATATATACATAATTCTAAAGCAATAATGTTCATAAAAAAAAAATTAACCCTTCTTTTTAATTAGACCCTTATTCCCTATTGTAAACTGTTGAGGAATGGACTGTATGAAATGAAATTATAATGAGTAAGTATTAATAATATATATTTAAATTATACAATGTATCTGCTAATAAAACTGACACGGAACTCTTCGTTTCAACAACTGACATATTTTTAATTATTTTTTTATTATTTGTGGTCAACCAACCAGTTGCCAACATAAACATTACATAACATAACAAGACTTGTTATTATAATTTTAAGATTACAGAAATAATTCCGAATTCAGAACTATTAGATATTGATACAGTTTCTATTTATTCCTGTGTTTAGAGAATAAATTGTAACTACAAGATAACTATCACAGTATGTGTTTATATGGCAAAAATATATATAACCACATGTAAAAATACAATTTCTGTTTTATGCAAAAATTCTTTGATTTACTGGATCGCCCCAATAAATATTTTTCCATTAATTTGAAAGAAATAAAAATTTAAAATTGAAATGAGTATATCAGAAACCATCTAAGTGTTGCAAACTACCACCAGAAACCAATCTGAAATAAACGAATAAACTGGTGAAACCGGAATAAACGACTGCACAATGGAGTAAAAAAAAGTATTAAAAACCGTTGTGTTTGCTGAAAAAAAGGTTTTGATTCCCAAATCATAATAAATTGGCATGTAACTGCTATACGGAATACAATACCAATTATTATTGATAGGACCTCAATTAAATTTCGTGCATCACATTCCGATGCGGACGAAGAAGAAATGATACCGAGTTGCTGACAAAAATATCACACCAGACCAGAAACAGTACAGTTCATTAGAGCGTGTTATTGTTATACAATTACTAATGTTTAAAATGACTCATTCAATGTTCAAAAAAGTTATTGACGAGACAAGGGAATATTAGATAAAACATCATTAATTTCAACAAAGTGACGAGATATAGAAAAGTCTAAAGGTAGCACATGTCCACTTCTACTAAACGGCGTTATTACGGATTGAATAATAGATGCAAACAACGTAACGATTACGAGCGCAATGCATTATCAATACCAATTATATTACTTGTTTGTTATTTTTAAACGTAGCAATTCGAATCTTACTTTATTATCATTCGGTACGATAAGCTATAGTAGGTACAATAATTAATACTACATTGCCGCTTAAAACATTATATAATTCGTAGTGTCTTTAAGATTTACTAAATACGTATAATTATAATACAAAAACCACGTTTTCTCTAATTTTATTCGTTAAACCACGTTAAATCTAATTCATTCATACTAAATTTCAAAATCAAGTCAAACAATCAAAGTCGGTCTTTTCATTGTTGAAGGTCGTATCCGCTTTGAAATGTTTTGGTGACATCGGCTGCCAGCTGTTTCCATCCTCTCCTATCCACAGATTTCCTCGTAGGGGTCGTAACAGATAGGCCTGTAAGGACAGCAACCTTACACAATGCACGAGACCTCTCGCGATCCACTCTTCCAATCACAACAGCTTCTCCAGGTTATCGGATTCCCTATTTAGTTTCAAAATAAGATATTAACTTCTCGGAGATATTTAGTTCATAGTTTCGAATGGCTTTGTAAATTTATTGAAGTTGTATATATCTTCACATAAAACATATTGAGGCTTTAGGCTTTTGTTCGATGTTAAATATCTAGACAATCATCATCATCATCATATGTCTCTCCACTGCTGAGTGTAGGCTTCTCACAAGGCTCGTCACCATGCATGTTCCTCTGTCTTTCGCATTCAACCGCTTCCTGCGAAGCTTTTCAGATCGTCTGTCCACCTGGCCGCAGGGCGTCCTACGCTGTGCTTTCTAATTCATGGCCTCCATTCGACCATTACACCACATCGGTTATCCGCTCTGCGACAGATGTGAGCGGCCCATTGCCATTTAACTCTTAGTATTGTCGACGACAACCTTGGTTCTTCGGCAAATTTCAGATCTCATCCTATCCATCAAAGAAACTCCGAGCATAGCCGCCGAGAGGCCACGTCTCGGCACCATACGTCATCATTGGCAGGATACACTGATCTAGTCAATGGACTTCTATATCTAATAACTTAATAATCTAGAACTAATAATTTTATAAACGATTCTAGCTTACAAAATTCTACAAAAGCTTACAAAATTACAAGTTTTATCATCTTTTCAATTCATTTTTCATTTTTGAGCCATGCTACATAATATGCCTTGTGACACATCGCCAAAACATAATTCATACGAGCCTCAAATTAGAAACACGACCTTCTTGTTCCATGCGAAACTAGTGGAACGACCAACAAAAAATTGATAAGGTGGAATTATGAAATTAAAAGCTTTCTAATAACTTTTACATAAGGTTTATATTAAAGTGTAATACCTATTATGCTCATTAAAAATTATATAGTAAAATTAATTTTAAAGGGAAGAAGGCATCGCTTTTATTTTTTTAATGATAAATGACGTAACAAAGATCTTATTCTGCTCAGTCAGACATAAATAAAGAATTTATATATTTACAACCATTTTATAAAACTCTTCGTAATTACGGTGTGTCAGACGTATTTTGAGTTTTCAAAACCGAATTAAAGTTAGTGCGATTATAAATACCAATAGAATGTAATATTCAAAGCGTATTAACTCCGTCCATAGAACTTTGAGATAAAGGCATAATCCATATCTAATATATTCTCGTGTGTTGTAACAAAACTCCTCCGAAGGCTGGATCGATTTTTATGATTTTTTTTTTGTATATTTGGTAGGTATGAGAACAGATCGTAAAGTATTTTTCACCCTCCCATGCCCAACTCCCCATTTTTTTATTCGCTATTTTAGTATTATTGTATGAACAATATCCAAATAATTTAACCGACATTGATTGACGTGACGTGTCGCGTCACTTTGACATATAGTTTCAAAATAACATTGGACCCGATAGGTGGCACCACAATCGGGTTACAGAATTATTTTCGGGTTCGGGCAGCACAACGTCTGACAAATTTCAATTTTATTTATATACTAGCTGGTGAAATGTACATCATAGTATATATACGGTATTATAACATTTTTTTTTTTAATTTTTAAATTTGTTCGGGCTAATCTCAGAAATAGGTGGACCGATTTTGACTGGACTCACTGGTAGACAGCTGATGTTATAGGGAGTAATATCAGGTATTCCCTATAACATCAGCAGGTTTTTATTTTAGAAAAATAATATTATTATATATATAAGCAATGTCCAGTAACGGGCACGTCACCTCCATACAAGCCACAACGAAGCATGGCCGGGTTCAGCTAGTCTAGAAAGGTCAAAAACAAGCAGGACATAAACTGAACATAAATGGAAATTTAATACGGTTTGGCACATCGGAGTTAGAAGATCTAAAAAAGATTAAAAATCCGTTATGATCCATAATTTTTGGATCGACGGAGTTAATACATTTTTTCCGTTACTCCTTAATGTGAAAGTACTCTCTGCCTTTCTGACAGCCTTTTTGTTTTCATGACTAAACCGCTCAATCAGTTTTAATGAGATTTGGTAAGGCGTGGAGTTGCCTTAAAAAATAAGTGATAAAATTCACCGAAAAAACTGTGTTAGTAACTCCTAGGACCATTTCAGAATAAGTGCGTTCACGCTTCACTGACAATCTATCAGTTAGACGTTGCATGCATCTGTTGATAACTGCGCACATTATTGGATGTAATTTTATGAGTAGGTAAGCGTGAATTGTGATATAATTCCTAGAAACGAGATCGTAATTTCATCACTGCATATTAAGTAAAGTGCATATTAGTTATTGTAAACGTACAATATTTGTGTTAGAGCTTTTAGGACTTCTTGACATTACTAAGTACACTACCAACTAGTATAAAATTGGACATCAACCTAAGACTGCATTAGTTCAGGAAAATTTACAACAACAACAAATTTGAGTCCCTCAGGAGCATTTTTCATAAAGTTTCTAGAAGATATGAAATATCGATGGGTGAAAGGAATATTCGATCCCAACCTGTGTAAGTATGAAAAATAAAACAAAAATAGGTGTTTTTTCCAAATTATACAAAAATGGCAAGAGTTGAAAAAAAAAAGTTTCAGGCGAACATTGTAGAGAATTTGTTTAACATAAAAATGTTTAGATATTTTTTTCGGGCTAAAATTAAAGTTATCAGAGTTAGGGAGATTAGAAGATAGAACGGTTAACTCCTATCAACTCTTATCTTCCAACTTTCCTAAATCTGTTAATTTAAATTTTTGCATAAAAAGTAACCTGAAGATTTTTTTTCTAAAATTATTCTCTACAAATTTGTTTGAAATTTTTTTCTGTTACCATTTGGAAATAAAACACCTATTTTTATTTTTGTCTACCCATCGATAGAGTGGAATCAAAAATGTCTACCTATCGATATTACATATCTTTAAGAAGCTTATTAAAAATGGCCCTAAGGGATTCAATTTTTGATTGGTTATTAAATTTTCCTGGACTGCTCTTTCTGTGACGTCAGTTTCTTCTATGTCTTCAAATAAGGCTTAAATAACTTCATAGAAAAGAGCAGAAAGAAGAGTAGAAGGTTACATTTAAGTATATTAAAAATATTTGAAACTACTTATAGAGTATAGAATTTATTTTTATTTATATAAACAAATAATAAAGAATTTAAATATAACATATTCTCATAAAACTGTATGACAGACTGTGGAATAAAAAAAATTGATGTGTGCCAAGCCCCCGCCTTCGCACGGAGTTAAAATTTTAAAAAATACTTTTTTAGCGGATGCTTACATTATAAAATAAACTCATGTTCCAACCTTTCTAGACTTAGTAGTCTTGGCTGTGTGATGATAATCAGTTAAGACAAACGATTTTATAAGTATAGATTACATATAAGTTTATACATATAAGTATTTAAGTATTTAAAATCTAAGTAATCTAAATATCATCATCCAAGTACTTCCCTCCATGACTATGTCCTCAGGGTAGCTAAAGACAATGTAAACTTACACAAAAAATTGAATTTGCTTAGGTATTTGTGTTCATGAAAGAAGGTCACGTCATTGCTTATGGATCACTGCAATGCCTTCATTCATCCGTAAAAGTTGCAGCATAAAGGGTGGTGTAAGCGATCAGGATAAGGCAGTGGGATCTTGTATCATTACATATGAAACGAAACACAAAATCGCATCTTCTGTTTATTTTACGATGGTCTTTTGTAAGGATGTTCTCAATATTGCCGTACCAACTGAATTTCTAAACATAAAAATGTAAACGAGTCATACAATAATCACGCTTTAAATCTGAACTAATATTATAAACGAAAAGTGAGTTTGTTTGTTTGTTAGGCTTTCGCGCCTTAATTTAAAGTATATTTTATTTTAAGTATATAAAGTATATGAAAATTTAATTTATACGCATAAAAATATTAGTCAATTTAATAAAAAAAAATGTAATATAAACAATATACATAAATACTAGGTTTGAAAATGAAATTGATAAACATAAAACGCGACTCCACAAGATAAGGAATTCTTTTATGGGTCAGTGTATACGCTTTTATAATAAACTTCCTGAGATAATAAGAGTCTTCTTTTATGTTAAGATCGGCCAGTCAGGCTGACGGTCCACTTGATGGTAGGTGGCTACCGAATACCAAAATATGTACTACAAAATGATAAAATGAAATTTTTGTCTCTTTTTGTATAATTATATTTTTTAATTAATTAATGAATACAGTACAATGATCAGTTTATTATCCGTGTTCGTCATATTCGTCATTCCAAATGCCTTATGTGTCTAATAAATATTTAATGAATGAATTATTTGACAAACACTTTATAAAATATTTCTACAAATCGCATTGTTTTCTTTTAAATTATTTCTTTATATTAAATAGGCTTGAATGATGATGAAATAAACGACTTCCATCATTTTTCTACAAATTTAGAATTCCCTTACCTGATAAGAGTTCGTAACAGTTTCTTTACTTGTTAAGGTGTTGAATCTGTACAAAGTGTAGCACCCCACGAATGTTCCACCACCCGATTACATATCTTCATATAAATACTCTGATTAGTTTCACTCCACACATTCGACATACAGCCTTTGTATCGCCGCCCGGTCTTATTTCTCTATAAAAAACCGGTGAGCGCCTAGTGTTTTAGTTTTCTTGTGTGGTTGAGGATTTCAAGAAAGGAAAATGGCCTGTAAGGTGAGATAAATCATTTAGAAGGAACTAGTTAGCTGTTGATTATTTTACCTTTAAATATATATATTAGAAAAATTAAGTGTAAACAATTACTTGATATGAATGATTTTTTTAAAGTAATTTCTATTCAATGAGAAACTCGCTTATGTTTGTCTTAGAATTACATAATGTTTGCCGTAAGTATAAATAATATTTTTGTTAAATAATCAACTAAATATTGCATAAAACGTTTTACAAATTTATGTATTAAAAACACATTGATTTTAGCAGCGGACATTATTCATTTGTAAATATTTATTTTAAAATAATAAAAAATGTATATGTGTGGTAATTCCAACATTCACCTTATTGATGTTTTAATTTTTTTCAATTTTTTTTTTAATATTATCACAAAAAATTAAATTCAAATATTTATGGCCAAGGTTATATAATATAGGCATAAATAAATATGAATCGTTAAATGTGTTGCCAAGCGCAAAACTCGAGATCGGCTGGACTCCTATTTTTTTTAATATTCTTTGAAGTCTGACGAAGGTTCTTTGAAGAGAAAAATTAGAAGCATTGCCAGAAAAAAACATAAAAGTCCCATTTTTCTTTTTCCCATTCAAGTTCCTAGCTAGCTGACAATTCAAATATTTCAATCAAACATTGTATCTAGTCGTATTTGATTTTGTTTACATCAATCAAAGTCGACGTGTTTAGTTATCAATACTAAAATGGTTTGTCGTGACTGACTATTAACGTACAGCCAAAAGTACTAAGTCTAGTAAGCTGAAATTTGGAATGTAAGTTTATTTTATAATGTAAGCATTCGTTAAGAAAGGATTTTTGAAAATTTCAACTCCATGCGAACTCGCTAGTATAAAAAAAATCTCTTTACTATAAAATCTTATATAGGTACTTATATGTAAACTGAGAAGGTATAATAGAGGCAATCATTCTAATCATTCTTTTAATATACTGCTGTAATACTCTACTGTACTAATACATATTATAGACACTATAGTGAGAATGGAAATGTTAACAAACCCATTGGCAATGAGCAGAAAGAAAATCCTCCACGTAATAATTACATGGAATCTTCTGAAAGTGTTCGTGGGAACATAATCGTTAAAAACTTGTCTTTGTTTCGCCCTTACTCATTAATGTTAATGGTAATTGATATTATTTATTAGTATTGGATGTATGCAAAAAAGTTGGAATCGATCGTGAGTTGTGAATCAACTAAGAGTCATTGAGAATTATTTCTTTTAGGAACATACACAATGGAGGTGATTATAGCATTCTAAGATTGCGTAATAGAAAAAAATATATGTCACAAGTTTATGTTTATCGTTGTCGTTTATTTGTTGTGAGTAAGAGCAGGGCAGTAACCACACTGCGTCCACGCAATTTCTGCCCAGTTTACAACTGGGCAGAAATAGGCCTCCACAGAGAACCAAGGTGAAAGAAAAACCTTTTGTCATGAAGACAAAATGAGAGTCTTCAGACTCTCATTTTGTCTTCATGACATCAGGGTCGACAGCGGACATGCAATCATCTGTCTTATGCTAATAATATTATAAATTTTATATGTTTGGGTGTTTATTACTCAATCACGCAAAAACGGCCAAATGGATTTGGATTAAAATTGGCTAACAGATAATTTATTACCTGGATTAACATATAGTATATTTTTATCCTGGGAAAAGGTTAGGTTCTTGTGGGATTTAAAAAAAAAAAACAACTATAGCATGTACGAAGTCGCGCGCACAGTTAGTAGGCTATATAATTACACCACTTGTACCTATGCTTAAGTATATGAATAAATTATTTTGTATTATTTTGTATGTTATGGCAACCAGCAATAAATTTATCTTGTATATAGGCAACGCAAGTCATCTAACGTCAAAGATACTTATGCCTAGTTGGCGTCCTTCTGTGGTAGAAAATTCCGTGAATAAACTCTGTGTCTTTGGAAAACCATTGAATGGTACCGACATAGTTGAAACAGCAATAGCCAAGCCACAAAACATTATTGGGAACGGTTTTTAGTACCTAGTATAAGTGTCATGTACATTGATTAATTATTAAAATTATCATATACCTAAAACTAAAATCAAGTGATAGAATCTGGACATAATGAAATCATAATTAGTAATTGAAGATATTTTTGGAGCACTACCAAAAACCAGTCATCTAATTAAAAGTATGAACGAGAACATAATCAACTGTTTTTCAAATGTTCAAGGAAGCTTTAAGAAAAATTGGAAAAATTGCCGGAAAAACATGAAAACTCCTTTTTTGTTTTTACAATCTAAAGCTTCTAGCTGAGAAGTACACTCAGAAGCCGCAGCGCAACGGCTTTTGACAGAACAACAGATAGACGTCATCTAGTTCTATATAGATTTCAACAGAATTGTTAAAATTGAACCGAGAAGGGACTAAATAATACTTGTATTAGAATAAATAAAAAGAATTGAATTGAGAAAGTAAGAATAGTAGGTAATTTAATAGAAAAATGGAATAATTAAAATCGCCTACAAATCTTACGTAGTGCCGCCTCTTGGAAGAAGCTCATATTAAAAAACTATTTTCTTTAAGAAAATATTGATATAATGAAAAAAAAAAGTTTCGATATTTTTCGAACGAAATAGAAAATAGAATAAGACAAGAGGTACAAAAAAAATGAAAAGTGGAATATCATTCAAACAGTGACAATAAAAAAAATAGTACAAAAATTGCTAACAGTAATTTTTGATAAATAATAATAAAAACCATATAATTTTAGCTTGCAGTCGTCACCGTGATGCTGTTCGCGTGTGCGAACGGTCGCCTCTTTACATACATCCGTCCGGCTGATCTTCAACCAGCTTCCACAATTGTACACCAAGAACCACCCAAGTTACAACTACAACACCATATATCCGAAGACGAACACGTCGACTATTACGTAAGTCTTATTTCAGATATTTTCTTCTGCTGGTAACAAATTTTGAAATAAATTGCCTCCGGTTTCATGGGATTTATCAAAAAACTTAACTGTATGTAATCTCTCGAATTTGTTTACATTGTTTGATAAAAAAAATTATTTCACGTTAAAAAGTAAAAAAATATTACAATAATTTCAAATATCCAACCAGGGAAGGTCATATTTTTAAAAACGTAATAAAAATAGAAAAATAGTTTGCAAAAATGTACACGAAATAAAAAACTTTCGCAAAAGAATCCTTTCTATTAAAATATTATAAAATAAAATAGTATTCAAACAAAACAGGCTAATATAAATTTTGAAATAACATCCTATGTGTTGTGAAGCACAAAACTCTGGATCGGTTGGACGAATTCGGCTATTTTTATTATCAAATATACCTTGAAGTTCCAGGAAGGTTGTTATGAAGAGAAAAATTGGAAAAACGGCAAGAAAAATGCGTCCGTGCGAAGCACATATAATAAAATCGTAAACGAGCCGTGCCTGTACATTAAAGAGTTTTTCAAAAAACAATTTCTACACGTTGTAACTTGTACTTATGTTACTGAAGTAAAAAAAAAAAATTTTTTTAGAATTTTGTCTGTTTGTCTGTGTGTTTGTGCACGCTAATCTCTGAAACGGCTTAACCGATGTGAATGTGGTTTTCGCTGATGTATTTTATTTATTTTTTATTTAATTTAATGGAAATACCAATAGCACAGCAAAATTGACTAAGTCGCACAAACAAATTATATAAACACAATTTACATTTGCTTGCCAATTACAGGTACCTACAGTTATATATTGCATATTATTGTATTGTTGTTGATGTATTATTGTATTTAGTGTTTGTTTCTTTCCAATCGGTGCTATACCGAATAGCACGCGTACGAAGTTGCGGGCTCAGCTAGTGTATAATAAGATACAATGATCACGCCTTTGTTCTCGTAATGGCGATAGTTTTGTTTTATAAATACATTCGAATGAATTTTATCACACAGTGTTAGATAGTATAAAAAATTAGAATTTAATTATTCTATATATTTCACTTGGTTTGACAAGATATTTTAACCTCTATAAATATCGAATGTCACAGCACAACCCGCTGGTTTGTGTTACGCGTCAATTGCACTTTCATTTCGCTTTCCACGGTCAATGATAAATCGCCGTCTCTATTTCTCGCAATATTTATAATATTACTAGCGACCCGCCCCGGTTTCGCCCGGGATGCAATTTTTATATATATGAACATTCTCCGTTTATCTCTCTTTCTATTAGTGACAACCGAATTAAAATCTGTCTACCCGTTCAATCGTGATGCCGTGACCAAGGGAAATGGGGATTCATTTTTATATATAGAGATTTGATAAAAGCCTGGGTCGTTATAGTATGTTTTAATATTTAAATTGTAACTGCTTTTATACATTTCATTATAACACAATAAATAAATTACGTGAAACTAAGATTTTAAAAATTAACTAGTTGTGATGTTTTTACATAACTCAGTATAAAATAACCGAGTGATATAAGTTTGAATAATAAAATGTAAAATCTACAGTTTTAAACTAATGACGATAGAAACTTCTCAAAAGTAAATTGAAAAATGCATATAAAATTCATGGCACTATTTACTCTTAGTTTTATAAATGAGTATGTATTAATTTAGAAATAGCAGGCACACTGCGTTTTGCAGTTGTTTAAGACCACCTTGAAATAACAGCATGTTTGCTTTGTGTTTCGGTAAGTGAGTAAGCAAGAGATGCTAGAGCCGTTTGCCCTATCCCTTCCAAATCTCTTGTCCTTAATCCTACCACTACTATGGTCGGCAGCGCACTTTAAGCTACCTGTGGCGTTGCTTGTGTTAAGCGACAGTAGCAACCCACCATCAAGTAGACTGCCTGACAGCTTGTCTGCTGACCTTTACATAAGAAAAAAAGCATTTTTATCATTAAAACGTTTTACGTTTTTTTATTAATCTTCTATGCTACCTAGAGTAGTTTGCTTTTTCCCATAGTTTTTTCAGAAACAGCTGGACTATTAACAAATTAACTCAAAGACTCGGCAGTAGCAATTAAGCCGTTGATGAGTGGTTAGGGTGCCTGCCTTAACACTCTGTTCTAGGGTTCCCGGGTTCGATTCCCGCCAGAGTCAACTTTGAAAATAAAATTTTCAAATTTGGCTCTGGTCTGGATCTGGAAAGTAGTGGCAGAGCACACTGCGTTTCGCAGTCATGAGGAGCCCGTACCACCCCTTTACAGAATAGCACTGTGAAATAACAGCACGTGTGCTGTTGTGTTTCGGTGAGTGGGTAAGGGATGCCAGAGCCCATTTTCATATCCAATCCCTTATCCTTAATCCTTCTGTAGTCGGCAGCGCACTTGCAGTAGCTGTGGCGTTGTTTGTGTTATAGGCGACAGTAGCCACCTACCATCAAGTGGACCGTCAGCCTGTCTGCCGATCTTAACATACAAAAATCTCCTGTTAACTGTCAATAATATTTTGTGAGAAAGTATAAGAAATAAAAAAAATCCTATAACTTCCCGGTTAAATATTTATGTCGATGTGCAAATACATATGTTTGTAGAGAAACGCAAACAGAGAACAAAATGGAAAGTGGATCCTCAAATTAATTGTGTGGTTTATGTTAATGAGCCTAGACAGAAACTTATAATTTATGACGGTCAATCCTCTTAATGTATTAACACCAAATGAGAAATTTAACAGTTCTTTGAACTTGAATCAAATAATCTTTGAGGGTTATAATCACAAAAATGAACACAAAAATCTCAAAAACAAAATTACATACAGAATTTTTTATTGAAATGATATTTAATCTCCAATATTAAATGTAGATTTTTATGTTGTGAGTAAGAGCAGAGTAAGAGTAGACAAAATTTTAAATATACAAATCTAATAATTGGTACAAATACCAATTATTAGTATGCTGCAACAAGACAAAGACAAGACAAGAGTTTGTTAAAAACTCTTACAATTTTCCAGTGAACATAAAGAATGTATAAATTAAATAGCGGAAAGCAATCGCGTCATAATTAAGTACATTACTTACTTAAGTGAGTGAACAGGAATTGAAGGTGACAAAATAACACTTCCCGTTTAATGTTTTCTGAAAGCTCCTACACTTTTGGTATAAGTTATAAGAAGGAACGCTATGAACCTTATTTTAAATAAATTTCCAACTAACATATCAACTGTCTTAATTTTTATGTTATGGTCGTCAGACAGGCTTGATGGTAGGTGGCTACCGTCGCCTATAATACAAACAACGCCACAGGTGCGGCAAGTGTGTGTGAACGATAAGGAATTAGTAAGGGACAGGAAAATAGGCTCTGGCATCCCTTACTTACCTACTCACCGAAACACAACAGCACACATACTGTAAGGAGATGGTTACTGCCGCCAGACGGGCTGTCCAAATAACTGCAAACGCAGGTATCCTGCTACTAGGTACTAAAAAAAACATATTTTAAAAATTATTGCACATAAAATAATTTGCAATGATGAACTTTTAAATGTTAATAAATCTTAATTTATTTTATTATATACTTTTTCTAAGGAAATTTATCCTTAGAAAAAGTATAAAATAAAATCTATATTTAATTAGAACCATTTATATAAAATTTCTGTGTATTATTGACTTTCTTTATAATAAAATTAAAAGTATTGTAAATTTACATAAATAGCTTTAAAAGAGAAAAACAAAATAAATTAATATTGTAGTAGAAGACAAATTCTTATTTATTTTTTTATTAAAATTTGAATTCGGTATATTTTATAAACGTATCCGCTAAACGCTCTTAAAATGTACCATAGCGGAAGAGTGATGTAAGTGCACGTGGCTCGATTAAATAATATCTTGCATTGTTAACCATTGTCGAGGAACAGAACTTTAAATTTACAGTTGAAACCAAGCGTGTTACCTATGCCGTTACATAACATTGTTTTTTTTTTGTTACAGGCTTATCCGAAGTACGTTTTCAAGTATGGAGTAAACGATTTTCACACTGGCGACATTAAAACTCATCATGAAAGCCGCGATGGGGATGTTGTTAAAGGTGATCAATTTTTGACTATTACCATCAAAATCACCATCATCAGCCTGCATACATTACATACATATATTATTACGTCCGACTACAGCTTACAAACAAACCACCGTTCGACAGGACTTCGCGCGTCTTTGGAAATTGCTTATTTTCTAGAACAAGCTGATTTTCTAACTTTTTCCTCACTTTAATAGAAATGATCATTTATTTCCGGTCCATACATGAAATTTCAATTATTTCTGCATTTATATACATAACAGCTGGACTATTAACAAATTAACTCAAAGACTCGGCAGTAGCAAGCCGTTGATGAGTGGTTAGGGTGCCTGCCTTAACGCTCTGTTCTAGGGTTCCCGGGTTCGATTCCCGCCAGGGTCAACTTTGAAAATAAACTTTTCAAATTTGGCTCTGGTCTGGATCTGGAAAGTAGTGGCATGGCACACTGCGTTTCGCAGCCTGAACCACCACCGTGATTCTTACAGAATACCACCTTACAGAATACCACCGTGAAATAACAGCACGTGTCCTGTTTTGTTAAGCATCCCTTACCCACTCACCGAACCGAAACCGTATCAAAATCCGTTGGGCGGTTTAGAAGAAGTTAGCGGAGAAACAGACAGTAGCGGACAGCGACTTTATTTTACAGAAAGGAATAGACTTTTATTTCTTTATAATATTAATAACCACCTTACAGATAACCACTGTGAAATAACAGCACGTGTGCTGTTGTGTTTCGGTGAATGAGTAAGTGATGCTTAATCCCTTATTCTTAATCCTACTAGGCACATTGCACAAGTGCACCTGCAGCATTTTTGGTGTTGCTTGTGTTTTATGCGACGGTAGCAGGTACCTACCATCAAGTGGCCGGTCAGCCTGTCCGTCGACCTTAACATAAAAAAACTTAAGCATTACTAAGTATTTAATAATTTGTATGGCTTGCTAGATAAAATGACATTGTCTTCGACGTTAATAACAGAAAAACTGTACATAGGAAAATGGTATAAAAGCTAAGACTAGATGGGAAAAGGAGTATGAGCTCTGTCGTCAGACACACAAGTGCTGTAGTATTATTATTTTTATCTATTGATATATAAAAGATTAACTTAATTAAGTTACATGCATTTCGAATGCCATGTAGGCCACGTCAAAATGAATAAAGGTGAATGCGCGATATTATTGGAGTGTAGGACTGAGTATTCTTGCTGGAGAGTTTTAAAATTCACATTTTATCAATACTTACCATTTTTAAACAGTATTTTGCCGTCAGACAATAACCACTGCACTTAAAACAAATTTGCATAACACCAACAGTAACAAAATTATTATTATTACTGAAAATTATTACCCCTATTTTGTTTTGACTAGTATATATTGTGTTGCGTTTAGTTAAATAAATCAAATTGAGTAATAATTTCCATTTAATAATTTCCGGTTAATGTGGAGTGCGCTTTGGCCGTGGTTAGCAGCCGAAAGGCTATTTCAAAATGGACATAATGCTATATGGACTTTATTCTATATGGACGTTTCGCTACATAAACGTTTTGTGTCAGTGGACCGATTGCGATGTGGAGCATATGCTCGTAAATTCCTGTGCCCATTTAATGACTACGGACCATTGTATCAATGTCTTCTTATGCAGTTTAGTAATTAAGTGTAGTTCTTATAATGTAAAGATTGACAGTGTTATTACAAAAAAGATAAACATACATTGAACATGTGTCTAAAAAAATGTTTATTACAAAAGCGCGTTTAAACAGTTAGAGTTAGGCACGGTTTAAATAATACTTTTCATATTTATAACATGTCAATACTTGTCGAAGACTCAAAGTTAGTCTACTGCTTTGTCTCTAATTTTCGCAAGTTGTATTTAGTGGTGTGGTTATGATTATGAGGAAATATCGGGTTGTTTTACCTTTTATTCTTGAACCCAATTTTCTTCACGTTCACGAATTTTTATTTTAATATTGCAATTGTCCATTTTTTTCCATAATTTTTATTTATATTATACTCATTTGACAATGAGTAATGACGATTGACAAGTCTTGATAAACACATTCCATTCTTTCAACCGATCACTGTTCTATGTGTACAATGTACTCATTATATACGTAAGTTTTGGTTCCAAAACATACTTATGGCGGTGTATTTAGAGCAATAATTAATTTATAATCACACACGTCACTGTTTTATTTATATATAGATAATTTTAAAATATTTTCTGCGTAGGATATTCTATTAGCACATAACAAATTTGCATAGAAAGGAACGTTTCGGATTGAACCAAATGAAGTTGAACGAACGTTTTGTAATGTTGCTATTTTATTGTTACTATTTGCTATTTTATAATTTTAAAATAGCAACATTTGGTTGCCTATAGGTTGCCCAGCGATGTTTTGGTAAGTCAAAGGACAAACACTATTTTGTAATAGCGAAGGTTAAACATTATTTGAGGCAGGGTTTAAACTGTGAAATTGTATACAAATGTCATTAGACGCTGTTTGACAAAACACGTGTTGAGACATAGTTTAGTATTTTTTTTTGTAATAACACTGTGAGTGTTTATCTTTTGAGTGTTTTCTTGCTTAGCTTTATTAAAAGTATTAAATCCTATTTAATTCTACATAAAATATTCTCCCTTTCCGAAACTCCTTCTATCGTTGCGGAGGTTAACTTATTAAAATGGTAAAATTTATTTGTACAGATTCTTTGCTCTCGAACTTTAGATTGTTTGCAGAGATTTCTTTTTTCAAAGTTCTTCGTTTATTTTATCGTATATTTTTAGTTATATCTGATCTTTCCCACTGCCACTTCAACTAAATGATCCGCCGGATTATTACCTACACTGTTATTTAATGATTATCGCGTATTATTCCAATTTTTTTTTATAAAATTTCAGGTCAATACACAGTAGTGGAGCCTGATGGTTCTCTTCGTACCGTTGACTACACAGCTGATAAGCACTCGGGATTCAATGCAGTCGTACATAAAACTGCGCCCATCTCACAACACGAAGCTGCTCATCTCTAAATCCTAAGGCCTTTCGTTTATGCCCATTTATGCCCAAGTGGTGTCTACTGTATAGATTCAATGTAAATCTTAAACGTAGCTAGCTATTTATGCAATACATTGATTTTTTATAAATTCCTTAAATTCAAATTATTATCTAAGTTAATTATTTATTTGAGTAGTCGGTTTTACTAATTTTCATCAAATTACTATCATTAAATTGTAAAATAAGTTATAAAATTGTTGTTTAGTTTTAAATATTATTTTATTACAACAGGATCTCTATTCATGTTGTTTTTTGTTGTTTTGTTTTTTATTGTAATTTATTGAAATTATTATCACGAGAGGTACCTGAAATTATAAATTAATGTTGCTTATTGTTATAATAACTAAACTAAGTTATTTGCTAATATTTATTTTTAAGACTACAATAATTGACATATTTTGATGATTGAGCAAAATGAGTCAATAAAAAGGCTTTCTGAAAGTATTGTGGTATTTATTACCTATGCCGAATTTCTAAATTATCTTTGAAAATTCTACTTTCTAGAGTTTATGTAAACGAATCTATGGTGGTTTACTGACATGTTTTTCATTTGTTTCAAAAATATTTATAGTTAGCAAAAGCAATTTAGGAAATTGAAATTATTTCAATTTTACTTAATTTTCCTCTAAGCCGAATTAGTTCTCAAGATAATATTATCCAGGACATGTGGAACTAATAAACGTGCTAGAACGTTATACATTATTTCGACGATTAAACGTAACTAACTTAGTCGGCAACTTTTCTTCAAGATATCAAAGATATCAAGATTAAGATATATTTTTTTATTTAAGAGATTTTTTATTATTATTTATTTTTATCGCTATGCCGCAAGGGGTGTTAAAACACCACCCCAAAGCAGTTTATTGTTTTCTTCTTCTGAAAATTATATATTAAAACCTTCCACGTTTAAAGCTCTTTCCACTGGTGCAAACCGCATCAAAATCGGTTGTGTGGTTTAGGAGGGGTTAGAGAACATACATACAAATAGACGAGTACAGCGATTTCAATTCATATTTTTGCCGACTAGCTTTTGCCCACTACTTCGTTCGCGCCTCTTATTCTTAGTCACTGAAACATTTTTTCCATCTTTATTGCTCATATATTTTTATCAGGGGCATAAATCTTTATATTTTTATGACCCTCGGGAACATTAATACCTATGTCCTTTTCAGCCTGTCCCTTACAACGAGTATGCAAGATTTCATGGTGATCGATAGAGTACTTTCGGAGATTTACAGTTTTGAATAAACGAACATTATTTATAGATAGACTACATAAGCCATAAATATATTTATTCGCTCTGAATTGGCCTAATTGGTTTTAATAAGCAATTTTTACTTTAAGAAGCTATATTTAATTGACAACCAAAATTTTGCTGCAAGTGACCTGGATTCGAAATGGAACCTATGGCCGACTAGTCGGCAGCCAAACATATTTTACTGAAACTTAGTCTTATGTAAATTATCTAATTCCTACAGTTAGGACGAACGAAGAGATTTACGTGTATACGTCTAAGTAAAAAAGTATGATATGTTCAAAAATCTTCTATTTTTAAAGAGGTTGAGTCTTGTTTAGAAGTTACTATGAGCAATTGAGATGCCAATCAAAATGAATGATATACTAATAAAATTGTCTGTGATTTTTGTTGTATAGACTATTATTATAATAGCTTTGAGCTATTATTCGTATTCGCTAAGAACTTTTTAATCGGACTTGAATTTCATTACTAAAACTTTGAACATCACCATTAGATATATATTTTTATATTTACATTTTACTACTTAAGAAAACAGATACATTTTTTAAGTAAAATATAATTGGAACAAAATAATTTGGAACACACTGAAATTTAAACACAACGTTATAGTGTGTTTAATTAAATAACATGAGTCTCTAATCCAAAATAGTTAATAAAGTTCACACAGAACTGACATTCTAATTCAAAAGTAGGGTTTGTAATCAAAGCATTTTCATAGTACCAATGATAATACAACCGGGTATTCTAGGGCGGAGTGATAAGTCTGGTAAAAATCTATTTTGGATTAAAATTATCGCAAATTGCATGGAACCTCCTTGTTCACAACTCTTTTGAAGAACTAAATTAAAATTTTCAGCCATTAACGCCGGTTAGTTTTTTTGTGACAGCCATTAAAGAAAAATAATTAAACAAATTTTTGCAAAGATGGAGAAGAGTGAATTTCGTCTCTTGATTGAACATTATTTTTTGCGCAAAAAAAAAAACTGTTACGGAAACGAAAAAAAAAACTTGATAAATATTATGGGGACTCTGCTCCGTCGATTAAAATGATTCATAAGTGCTTTACTGATTTCGCTGTGGTCGTACAACCACAAGTGATGCTGTGTGTCCAGGACGCCCAGTTGATATAGTGTTGAACGACCGAAGAGTAAAAGTGAGGGAGATAGTCGAGATAGTAGGCATCTCAGATGAACGTGTGCGCAATATCTTACACCAACATTTAGATATGAAGAAGCTCTGCGCTCGATGGGTGCCGCAATTACTGACTGTTGATCAAAAACGTATGCGTGTGACCACTTCGGAGGCGGGTTTGGCGTTGTTTCAACGAGATTTATAATAGTAGACGAAACATGGATCTACCACCATACCCCAGAAACCAAACAACACTCGAAACAGTGTACTGCTACCGGCGAACCAGCGAACCGGCGAAAAGCAGCTTTATCGGCCAAGCAATGAAGTAATCCATATTGACTACCGAGTTATCCACTACGAAATTTCTATATAAAAAATTAAATTCTTTTTCGAATCCTTTTTATTTCAAACCTCTAACTTCTATAGTTTAAGAGAAATTGCAATTTTAAAATTGCAATTTTTGTGGTATTTAGTATTGAAGGTATTTGCTGTTAATTGAAGGTATTGTTGATTGAAGGTATGTTTATTGACATTCCAGATATCTTAACATTTCTCAAAGGTAGGTACTTAGCGAAAATTTAAAGCATTCAAGAACAGAATCACCTTTATTGTAAAATAATATGTCAAAGTAACTAAGTTTAGTTATTTTACTCGTAGTTTATTTAAAAAAAAAATGTGTTTAATATCGTCGGTTGTTGAAGTCCATAAATCACTGTGGTCACACCATACGCGAATAGGAACAATGAAAACACTGATACAATCAAGACATGCGGGTATGAAGACAGAATGCAGACCTTGTCCAAATTATAGTGTCCATGGTTTCTTTATTATTCTTGGCCCTTTGTTATAATTTTTGTCGTGAACTTGAAGAAATATTTTCAAGATCATTCGTCTTGTATATCGGGTAGACGATTTTGAGACGAATCTAAAATAACAAGTATCGACTAAATTAAATAAAAAGATCCAAGATTTAAATGTTATGGATTTGCAAAGCTTGTTTATTGCAAATTGATTTGGTAATTTATTGAAATCGAAAAATTGTGGTATTTTGCATGTACTAATCGGCCAACTGATTATAATTATTTACTCTTTAAATACTTAATGAATCCTATCCCCATAATGTGTCGTATACGACTTATTCGACATTATGACACTATACGACACATCATAGGGATAGGACTCACTGTGTTCCTTTGCAGAAAACTGTCGTAAAATAAAGTATTAAACATACTCGTAGATCTAGGTAGTAAAGTAAATGCAATGCCCATCGATCCTTGTTAAGGGATTTACACTGGTTGGCATTAAAAAAAAATTGAAAATCGGTAAATTGAATATTTATATTCTTATAGAAATCGTAGCCTGATACAATATTGCAATATTTATTGAAGGTACTTTTTGGTAAAGTCTTATTTTTATAGTTTTTTTGTTGTTGTAAATGTTTGAGAACTGGAAAAGTTGGGTTGGGGCCAATTTTGTTCACAATGAAACATGTTTACTAATTTGTCTATAAAAAAATATTCAACTAAAATGGCCGAATATCAAGACCTAAGAAAAAACAATTACATTGTTACATTAGGTTACAATAACGTATTTAAAATCGAAATTCCAACATCCAGTATTGGATAATGTAGCTATTCGAGCATCTACTTGTAAAAAATTGAACAAAAAAACGGGAAGGGTTTTTTTAAACAGGAACTACTTTCTACCTTCATGCAAATACAATTCCGGTAGCAGTTTGTTTATGTTTGATTAGACCGTTGTTCCTCAGGATGTACTAACCTTACAAGATACAGCAACCGTGACTATTTCGGTATGAATAAACGGTCATTAGAAACGGTTTGTTAGTGTTTGACTATTGTAATAGATAAAATGTTTACATTAACTTAAGTTAATTTGATTATTAGATCAAACATAGTTAACAAAAACATATAAAATTTTAGCAAACATGACCGGTTTATAACTGCTTTTCATAACTATTTTTTTGTATTTTATTTTTTATTATTATATAATTGGATTTGCTCTTGGCCAGCATCAGATAAGGGCGACGATTCACTCGAATTTAAAAAATATTTGGGTTGTATGAGCTGGGAAATACAGACGGCGGCAGGCAATTACAAAAGATGTTTTAAATCGCTTGATCAGAAAAAAGAGGGATTTTTACAAGATGAGAATATCTCTGAATGTCCGATAGAGGAAAGGGAAAGGCTGTATGATCTCATGCAGCCCCCGTACACGCTCTCCGAAGTAGATCTTATAGAAGACACACAAATAGGTGACTTTGCATCTATGTGCTAGACTCTCCAGCTCAGTTCTTATTAGTGTACCGCCGCCAATAAGCCTTAGCTTTGTGATCCACCGAGTCGAATGCAGTAAGTTTGCTGAGCCATCCCAAAGCCATTAACACAAGCAACGTCACATGTGCTGTCAGTGTGCAGTCAACCTTAGTAGGATAACCTTAGAGGACCTTAAAGATAAGGCATTAAGAAGGGATTGGAAAATGGGCTCTGGCATCGTTTACTCACTCACCGAAACACAACAGTATACAATGCTGTTAACACAACAGTATACCCTTCTGTATCTATAAAAGACCATCGTGTGTAAGGCTGCCATGTTTTAGACTACGAAACACAGTGTGGCCTGCGCTATTAAATACTTATTATTAATAATTTATTATTAGTGAGTATGAAATCTCGTATGTACCAAAATAAATTTAGAAAAAATATGTGTCTTACGTAAAAAAATTGAATTAAAAAAGCCTTACTTAGAATACTTGGTGAGTTTAGCCCAGAATTCCTCTTTTATTTGCTTCATGGCTATATGTGGGTATAATCCTACGCAACGAAAACTTACGTGTTAATGTCAGTTCACACGCAAATCAGAGCTCTAGGTAAAATTACTCTTGAACAATGTAGGTTAAGTTGAAAAACAAATATTGCCAAACTTAACTCGTAGTGTAGATGACGCATAGACATAGACTCTCGATTTTCAAGTAATTATACTTATCTTTCTAGTTATTAATTTTTGAAGAAATGGGAAACATTAATATACAAGAACTTGCTCAGTCATATCCGAATTTCGGATATAATTAGCACATTTTGCTTTATCAATGTAATTTTAATAAAAATAGCTAATACTGCTAATAGTGCTGAATGCAAAAAAAAACCCTATGGAACTCTAGGCTGTCGAAACTAGAATGGGATAAACATGGTGGGCTATAGTCCACATTCTAAACCCTCGTAGTGGACTCCGAACATTGAGGAGAGGGCTGTGCCCAGTAGTGGGATATAATATCATAATATAAATATATACCATTCTTACAGATTTGTAGATAAGAGATTGAGAACAAACCTTTCAATTAGTAAATAGGCAATTAAATAGGTCAAAGTTAACCTTTAATGGAATGTTTCTGCAATCTAACCTGTTAGGCAGACGCCTTAATCAGTGAATCAGAGAGTAATTTTCTTTTGGGAAATTAACTACAGTTTTTAATCTAGCGGAGTCACTATATATGGCAAAAGATACACTTATTTATAAGGCTTTGTAATATTACGTCGTGAATTTGAATTCTTATAATTACTTTTAGTGTCTAGTTTTGGCATTATGAAACCACAATGGATAGCTAGATTCTATGTTTTTTTTTGCAAAACCACTGGAGACTTAGTGCAATATTAGGAAGATTTTATTTTTATATTCTTTGAAAAAATATTATCTTATAACTTTTCATACTTTGTTGTATCCAGCGGTTTCCCTGGTGTTTAAATTTTGATTCCGCAGCCGTTGACACTGCACACAACGCTTATCGTGGTTCTTAATTATAATTTTTCAAATGGGTTAATGCGTTATGATTACTACTACGTTTTTATTAGGTGGTAAAGTAATTTTAGATAAATATACAAGAATAAACAGATCATATAAAAAGGGAAAAAAATCCAAACTGATTATTCTAGACGAAATCGCTCTTATTTTACCCTCCATCAAAAGTAAAAAAAATAATGATAACTATGACGTTTAATGAATGTTAATACTTTTATTTCAGGGCATAAAAGGTACAGTATCTCCCCTTATTTATAGCATCTGCTATTAACAAAATCCTTATAGGATATCTCCGTGGCCTGATTCCATATACCTCTAACAGGATCCTAGCTAACTAAATTCATAGGTAGCTTCAGATAGCTTGGAGATATAAACAAATATATTTTACCTCCTCATAAGTAAAGCTTCGTAAGTAGCTATAACACATCTCATACACTCTTTGATGTCATAAATTCGTTGTTGCAATCTAATCTACATGAGACGTGCTATTGTGCCGTGCGAAACTTTTCTCAATTAAAACTCTACAACGTCGGCGCCCGCGCACCTGTGAAAACTACGTTTTCGGAAGCTACCTCGCCCCGCCCGCCAAGGCTGGCACTCACCAACAAATAAGGCCACATATAAATGCCTGTGAACCCTCCATTGTGCTATTCGGGGTGCAGACGTTCCGCAAGACAGAGTGTGTTTGAATCCTTTTGTTTCGTAATAATGCATAGTTATCAATGTGTATTGTTGGTGATTGTCAGTGCAGTCCATGCAAAGAGAAGTGCAGTGTTCGATCCAGCATATGGACCAGGATATTCAGGATACTATGTGAGACAATATAGTGATTATAATAATTCTTAGAAATGTTGTACTAGGAAGTTCATAAGTTAGTAATCGGTTGTCCTGCAACGATCTACCAGTTTTATAGGAGACAGCAGATCTAATCCCACTGGACTTTCATCATTTCAGCCTCAGCATGACTTAACCCAGTTCAAATTTTCTATTGAATGCTGGTTACGATAGGCACCACATGTCATGTCTAACTTTGTTGTAATCATTTAATGCTTAATTTAAAGAAACGACGTTGAAGGGCAAGTGTGAAGAGTCGGCCTCCCACAAACATAGGCTTCGGCAATAGAATCTTATATAAGTACAGAATTAGACGTAATTCAAATAACTTTGAATTCAATATTGAAATAAAATGAATCTACTCGTCAATTGGGAAACTGTAGTTGAAAACATTGTGTGGATTCTTTAAAAAAATTTATCCGAAGTACTTCACTAATATATATATGTTTATTTAATTATTTATTTCAACATCATAAATACATACATCATTACAGGACAATTTAATTCAATTTAGTAAAGTCTTAAAGGGATGAGTTTAAAATTTAAAAAGTCCTAACATTTTTTAGATATTAAAAAATACTATTTGCTTATGCATTTGTTATTTTGTAGGATCGCCCGAGATATGCTTTTAATTATGGTGTAGCTGACCACACAACTGGCGATGTTAAATCACAGCATGAAACCAGAGACGGCGACGTTGTCAAAGGTATAGTTGCTATAGTCGTAAGTTTTCCTAACCTTAGAAATACGCAAGTGCTATTGGATTTTACTTTTCCTAAACAAATACAATTAACCCTAATTATATTCCTAAAACTTAGATTACTTTAAAAAATAAGAGAAACCAAATAGATTTTTTCGCCTATCTGTAAAAATAGCCAAACAAAGGTATCTATTATGGTTACTTATATAATAATAGATAGTGCATCGAATACTAATGATTCGTGTTCTTATTAGAATAATGATTTTAATATTTTATAATGTAAGTACTTGTACATATGTGACGTAGAGTTTGTAAAGTTAAAAACAAAAACAAGCCTCATACTACTGTATTCTGTTATCTCATTTATCGTAGGTTGCTGCAAAGGCATTCATTGTTCGCAAGTCTATGTTGCTATTAGCATTTGTTAACAGTTTAGATCTTTAACAACAGTGAGAAATTATGAATAGAAATTTGGTAAATGTATACCGAATTATTAGCACTTCTTACATCGTTCATTTTAAATTAATTTAATAAAAACTTATTTGGCTGTATGAGTAAAATGTATAATGATAAATTATATCAAATACGTAAAAGAACAATGTTTTATCATAAACTTTACTCTTAAATCAATAAAAGCCTCTAGCTTGCAAACGTCTTTAAAATGATGAGGGTATAAGTAATTATAGTTAGAATTAGTCAGCACACTTCATTTTAAAGCCAAAATTTCATCATCCATATAAAAAATTTCACATACATAGTTTTGTGATTGCCTATCAAAAAATCACTTCTCTATTTAGCTATTTTTGTTTTATTTTCTTTTAATAAACTTTCTAATTTTTACTTCATATTAGATTTTTTTTATGTTAAGATCGGCAGACGGTCCACTTGATGGTAGGTGGCTACCGTCGCCTATAACACAAGCAACGCCTAAGCTGCTGCAAGTGCGCTGCCGACTGCAGTAGGATTAAGGATAAGGGATTAGGAGTGGATAGGGAAATGGGGCTCTGGCATCCCTTACTCACTCACCGAAACACAACAGCACACGTGCTGTTATTTCACGGTGGTCTTCTGTAAGGGGGTGGTTACTGCCGCCAGACGGGCTGCCCAATTGACTGCGAAACGCAGTGTGCCCTGCCACTACTTTCCAAATCCAAAACAGAGCCAAATTTGAAAAGTTGATTTTTCAAAGTTGACCCTGCCGGGAATCGAACCCGGGAACCCTAGAACAAAGCGTTAAGGCAAGCACCCTAACCACTCATCCAACGGGCTCGTCAAAATTAATTTGTATTATGATATATTATGTGTCAAGTGCAATGCCGACTAGAGTGGGATTAAGGATAATGGATTAGGAGGGGAATAGGGAAATGGTTTCTGGCATCCTTTACTTACTCACCGAAACACAAGAGCACATGTGCTGTTATTTCAGGGTGGTCTTCTGTAAGGGGATAGTTACTGCCACCAGACGGGCTGCCCAAATGACTGCAAAACGCAGTCTGCCCTGCCACTACTTTCCAGATCCAGACCAGAGCCAAATTTGAAAAGTTTATTTTCAAAGTTGATCCTGTCGGGAATCGAACCTGGGAACTCTAGAACAGAGCGTTAAGGCAAGCACCCTAACCATTCATCTAACCGTTCAGTATCCGCGGGCTCTTCAATTTCATTATTATATTATTGATAATCATTTTTTATATAGAATAAAGAAAAAACTACCAGGCGACAGTCTTTCGCTTTTCATCGGCCAAATTACACAACTATCTACTGACAAAATCATTAGATGTTAATTTTACACTTTAATTTCAGGTCAATATTCTTTAGTAGAACCCGACGGTTCAGTGAGGACAGTGGACTACACCGCTGATCCGGTCCACGGATTTAACGCCGTCGTATCCAAGTCAGGGCCGAATGTACACGCCCCAGCCCCTGCACCCATACAACCAGTGAAAATTGTGCCGCAAGTCAAACCTGTCATACAATACGTACCGAAACCAATACCTGTGCCAGTGGAAATTCCCAACAACGTATTTGCAAAGCCCCTTTATTCATCACCGGATCCATTCTGTAAGCATTTTAATAGAATTGTTTATCGCATAAAGACAAGGTTAACCTTAGTTTAGTAATGGTAGAGTCCACTGTGTTTAAACGGCAGTGATCACCACCATTACATAAGAGCGTGTGTGCTGCGTTTCAATGGTGAGTAAGAGATTCCAGAACCCAGTCTCTTATTCTCTACTTGTCCTCAAAGTAACTTCTACTACGTCTTTAAGTGAGAATAGCCTATCATCAACTGGACGGTTAGCCTGCCTGTTTAATCCTGACTAATATTATAAATGCGAAAGTACGTTTGTTTGTTGTATCACGAAATCATGAAATTTTTCAAACACATTGTCAGGCATACAAAAAAAGGATACAAAAAAGGATATACATACATAGGTTATATTTTATCCAGAAAAACAAAACTCTTCCCGAGGGATCATTATAAAATCAACAACTGACAAAAATACATATATCTGTACTAATATTATAAAGAGGTAAAGTTTGTATGTTTTTTTGTTTTTATGTAAGAGGCAAGTAATTTTCCTAACTACTCATCCGATTTAAAAAACTCTTTCCCCCATAGTTAGAATAGAATTTCAGCATGAACATAGGCTATATATTCCACGCGGGCAAAGCCGCAGGCGCCAACTATCTAAAAATAAAGATTCAACGTCTGGAAAATGTACAACAGCAATAAAGACGTCAACAAAGACGAGGTTCTTTTAACACCTAAGAAAAGAGTCGCGGACGAAGCCGTGAGAAAAAGTTAATTTTTCAATAAGATAAAGAGGTGGTGTGACAAATATTAAAACATAAAATTCGTGAAAATTATATTTTTCTAATTATATAGGAGTATGTCTAAAATCGACCAGACTTAGAGATTAACTATGAAAGATTGTGGCATAACCAGAATTCCAAAAGCAATGCGGCGCGGCGTACGTACATACCTACATACATAATGTGTCAATCTATACTAATATTATAAAGCTGAAGAGTTTGTTTGTTTGTTTGAACGCGCTAATCTCAGGAACTACTGGTTCGAATTGAAAATTTTGTTTTGAATAGTCCATTTATCGAGAAAGGCTATAGGCTATATAACATCACGCTACGATAAATAGTATTATATATAAGCAGTTTCCAGTACCGTGCGCCCCATGCGCACGCCGCCGCCGCGTATGGGCCGCAGCGAAGCGTGACCGAGTTCAGCTAGTTATAAATATTTGCAAGAACAAGTATATTAAGAATAACAGGCAACATTAGACCCAATAGAGCCACAATGCTGCCTCTTATTACAAAATAATATATCTAAGTAAAATTTTGTTGCTCTCTTATTAAAACCTATTATAAATTATGAAAAAAATTGCAAAAATTTTTTAGTGCAAGAAATAAAGTTTCCCCTATTGTTTGTTTTCTAAAGAATGTTTTCTTTTTTTTTTCTTTCTAGTATACTCCAAGGTTGGACCGCCTCAATTTGATGAATATGATGGATTTGACTTCGATGGACCTTATTATCCTCAACCATTTCCAGGCCATTTCTATTGATTTAGATTTTAAAAAGCGATAATACGATTTTAGATGTGATCAAATTGCCTTTTGTGTAAAGTGTTTTTGTAAATATTGAAATTAACTGTGGAACATTTTCTTAAAGACGAAATTGAACTTTGTAGTTGTTTTTATAATAATATTCTTAAATTAAAAATTACATAAACATCTATATACATGTAAATATTTCATTGTCATGTGGTTTCCTCTTTTTCATTTCATCCCATTTTTTATGAAAAGATAAATTTAAAAAATCTTTGAATTTCTGTTTTTTTTACTAAAGAGTATTCTTAAATTTGCAAAATCAAATCCCACAGTGAAATGATAACTATACCCTACAAAAGTTTGAAACTTACTTATTAGTCAACTGAAGAGAAAACATGCTGTTTAGTGATACACATCATCAATTTGTCTATGGTAATTTTATGAGCATAACAAGTAAGAAATTAAAAAATGTTTTTTGTTTATAAATAGAGTACAATTATTTATTGTATTTTTCTTAATAAATATGTTAGAAAATTTGTGTGTTATTTAATCAAGAAATATACAAAATGTATATAAAAAATATACAATAACAATACCATGAAATTAAAAAAAAAATATCAGTAGCCTTACGGTCAAAAAAGGTGATTAACTTGGCGATAGTACCAACGTAAAATTTGTAAGTGTTCTGATATTTATCGTCAAGCCAATCTCCAATCCCCACATGAAGGTAGCCAGCTTACCGTTGAGTGGACTGTCAGCTTGTCTGTGGAAATTTCCATACATAAGTATTAACTTATTATACATTTCTCTTACAAGTAATAATTTGAAGTTTTAATTATGCTAATTGTGAATATGTTTTGAAATGAACTCAGGTAGAACTGTAGTACAGTCACCGGTAAGAAGGAATACCTAAAATGACTATTTCTGACTTCTTGTCTAATAAACGTAAATTATTATTATTTTGTTACAATCTATTTGAGAATAGAATGGGATATTATTAACAATTGATAAATATTTTGTTATTATTCTTATAAAATTTGGGAGGTTTTCTTGCCTCCATTGCGTTTTGTGATCCAATCATCTAAATTTAATAAAACACTCTGCTCCATATTGTGTGCACATAATTATATATTTTTTTTCGTATACAACATTTTATGAAATAAATTAAACACTATCAAAAACACATCATTTTCTTCTCGTCTTTTTACTTCAACTCATTTTTTCTAACTATGACATCTTCTATATTTCTTGTTACGAACATTCTAATTTTAACTTTTTAAGTCAACCAGTATTCAAGTTCAAAATACATGTTAGGTAAATTATTATGATATGATGTTTTATTTATATAATAATAACTAGTAAAACAATGTTAAAATCTAAAATGATATATATGTACACAATTAAAAACTCACAAGTCAAAATTTTAATTATTACTAAAATAAATATAATGCTCACCTATGGCTATCGAAAAATACTTAACTTATTTACGACAAAATTAACCATACTTAATTTATTAAAATTTCTGCCTTCACACCAAATAAAAGTATTCTGTTTGTAGGTTATATTGCAAATGGGAGAATTAATATCACATTTTTTCTGAGAGGACTGGGAGGTTAATAAAAATGGAGAAGACCTGAAAGCTCAGGTCAATTAATAAAACACGAAGCGATTTTTAACTAATCATCAAGTAAATAAGATCTGCAATTTTGCGACGGTTGATAGTCCTGATACTGACTTAATGCGTCCAGATTTGCGAACGCATTCTAAATTACTTCTAATTACTTCTTAATTTATTAGTTTAAGGTTGTTAATAAACACCTTAGAGGAAAGTATCAACTAATCTCCTAACAAAACATCTGTTCAAGTCAATTGCTGCTTTTTCGAAGATTTATCCGAAAAAAATAATCTTTATATACCTACTCAAAAGCTACAATTTTTCAGCGCCCTTTATAGCCTTGTTAAAGCAACAGAACTGTAGCGCTAATTTATGAAGGCATAGGTACCTACTGTGGCATGCTGACGTTCCTAATTTTTAATTTTTTTTGAGGGCCAAATATATATTAAAGTGCCATCTGACAATAGTGTTGGGTACTGTTTGGTCGTTCCGATTGTTGAAGCACATAATCAAGAAATACTAGAAGTCTTACAATTTTCTGATAGATGGAGCCTCGTTTACAAAGGAAATATTTCAATTATAATTCAAAGAACAACTTAGAGCCTTAAAAGTAATTAGAAGTTTCAATTTTATTTTTTTATTATATAGGGTGGCAGGCAGCGTTACGGTCAACGTTATGATAGTTGGCTACCATCGCCTATAACACAAGCAACGCCACAGACTCTGTCAATGCGCTGTCAACCATAGTAGGATTAATGATGGAAGGGACAGGGAAATGGGCTCTGGTATCCCTTTACTCATTCATCGGAACAAAACAACACACATTCTGTCATTTCAGAGTGATCTTCTTTAATGGGGTGGTTACTGCCGCCAGATGGGCCTGCGTGTGCCCGGTCACTAACAGTTATTTAAAATTTTCTTCCACAATGTATAATGTCTAATAACATTAGGCAGTTGCCCATTAAATTATCAAATATGGTGATAGATGGATTAAAATGATACTACGGTGTTTCCTTGCTTCTGTTTTTCGCTTTTTCCGAACAGCTAAATATTGCTCTTTATTTTATTCATTTATTTATTTATTTTATTTACATTTTAGATAACATGATCCATTTTTAGTTCTTATTTAATTGCTCCGAGCTTCATTAAAATATATAACTAAATTAAAATAGGCAGGTACAAGCAAAAAGAAAGAGAAGGTATCACAATTGAATAGCGTATTGAGAGCAATGTGAAGAATGTACAATGTTCAATAACGCATTGTGTTTCGTGACTGATTATAATAAATTGCGGAATGCACTGAGAACAAACGCTCATCTCATCTTCCTTTTTAACACTTCGTTACATTTAAAAGACGATTCACAAAATTGTTACTGCAATACAGTAAAAACTGACTACGATTTTTACCTTTGCTCTTGGGAACAAAATAATATAATAATAATAATATGATAAATATCAACAAACCTGTAAACACATTCAAAAAGTACCTATTCTATGCCCTATTTTACACATTTAATTGTGTTGTGTACTAGCATCTAAACTAGGCCGAGCCTGTATCTTAGACGCCAGTTTTTTTCACTGACAAAAAAAATGTTTTATCTATACTAATAAATTATAAAGCTGAATAGTTTGCTTGTTTGAACGCGCAAATCTCAGGAACTACTGGTTTGAATTAAAAAAATCTTTTTGTTTTGAATAGTCCATTTATCGAGGAAAGCTATAGGCTATATAACATCACGCTACGATAAATAGTATTATTATATAAGCAGTGTCCAGATCCGCGCGACCCATGCGCACGCCGCCGCCTGCCGCCGCCGTATGGGCCGCAGCGAAGCAGCGTGGACGAGTTCAGCTAGTGTTTTATATGTTTCGTTGAGTTTACAAATTTGAGGGTAATATAAAAAACTTAACAAAATAAAGATAAATTATAAGAGAAAAAAGTACCCTCAGAAGTTACAATATAGTTAGATTACACTACTGAAATTGTGAATATACATACCAACATGCGTACATTATTACATTACGGTTAATCCATTTCTGAGATTAGTATGCACAAACGCACAGACAAAAATACAAAATTTTTACAATCGATTTTTCTAAGTAAATTTATTAAAGCAGTTGTGACTATAAAATTGCAATTACGTGTAATGTTTTTTAAACCACTCAAGGAGGTCGTGACCTATTCTGATGAGTCGAGCAAGAATAAAACTGCGATAAACATCGATTCTCATTGTATTCTGAAGAATGTGAAGAAGATCATACCGGTTTTTCCATTGGTGTATGAATGTCGATAGTGAATCACTCTTATCAAAAATAACAGGCTTAGTTGGTTATTTAGGGTTTAAGACCATCTTATAATGAATTTTAATGTATTATAAAGTAATACACTTTCAAAAAGTGAAATAATTTCAAATAGGTGCAGAGTTTTCGGATATAAAGTAACCGTTTGTATATAAGTATGTAAATAAAAAGGTATTTAATTGATGTGCTATGACAGAATCATCGAAAACGAATTCTTCCTAATGCCTTGCCCCTAATCCTATTAAATTCCGTAGCGCACTTGTAACACATGTCATGGCTTGTGTTATAGGCGACGGTAGCCACCGTCAGCTTGTCTGATGACTTTTACATGAAAAAATACCTCAAGAAAAGATTTAAATGTCTTCAAATTAGTATTGAAAACAGGGAGAACGTCTGTAGCAGTACCCATACGTTTGCAGAAATTACGGGAGAGACTTCGCCTTCGTATCCTCTTTCAGGCGGTTTGTATTTTACCACGATTCCCAAAAACCATCTTTTATTAAATTGAAAAATAAATTTAGCAAAAATTGGCAATAATTAGTATAATTGGCACTTTTTAGCTATGGGGTTGAAAATCAAAACCAGCAATCTGACGATTTATGCAAATCGAGTTTAAAAACGGCAATCTGTGTGCCGTTACCATAGAAGTAGAAATTAAGGACAAAGTCATAAATCTTAAAAGTACATTGTTTTTATATTTTTATTGATAATATATTTTTGCTTAAATAAATAAATGTTTTAATTTCGATTTGTTAAGGTTTCAAAATATTGTGCAATAAATTTTTTTTAAACCCATAAGTTGGATCATTAAGAGTAATAGGTGTTCCTGTAATTGGGCCATTTAGTATAATCATTTTTAAATTTGAAATACTTCCATTATTTTCGGGCTTTTCTCTTTTCTCATAATGTATATATTAAAGTCAAGAACTTATTGTGATGAGTTAGTATTTAAATGTTAAATTAAATATAACGTTTTTACTTCTTATATAAAATTTATTGGGAAATATCAATTTTGAGGTTCTAATTGTAGACAACTCTATTATTCAACTATGGCTAGAATCGTATTCAGCAATGTTTAAAACTCAATATCAATCCAAAAATTCATTAAATTCTACTAAAAGATAAATCTCAAACGAATATTACTAAATGATCATTTAATTTGATTTTAGAGTGAAATATTTTTTCTTAATTAACCCTAATTAGTGAAACTTCAGATGGCTGTTTTTTATTTTAATACTTATGCCTTATTGATAAATATAAATAATTTGATAAATTTTTATTATTTATTGATAAAAATAAATAATAAATTTTTTATAAAAAATAAAACATTAGGTACTAGTGACTATGCAGTTTATCAACCCTGAGTCTAACTCCGACATTGTTTTATAAATCTTTTTATTTTAGAATTATTTTACTTCTTAAATTCTTGCTAGCCGTTCGCAACGGTTTTGCCTCCAATAAATTGCATTACAATTCAACCTCTCAATTTCTGCTTGAGAATCATTTGATCAAATTTTTTGAAATTAATTTGAAAGTGTATATCTGTATAAATAATATGTCGTATTTAATTTTATATACATAGATTTCATTAGCTGTTCCCTATTAAGTTAAAGAATAATTAATTTTATGAAGGTTTATTTCAATCGTTTTATTACTATAATTATGACTTATTAGTTCAGCAATTTGATTAAGTATCCTCCGTAATGTCGCGATGTTTGCCTTGACTTTAATGTGAGATGATATATAATTATTTTGCACCTACCAATATTTTTTATCACGAAGTTTAGACACGATGTTATTAATTGCTGAAGCTACACCAACCAAACAGTCAAAGTTTGTAAAAATAGATTTGACTTTATGTTCAGTTTTCGTTATTTTCATGATTTCTAAGTTATCGAAATATCGAAAGTCAAAAATCATAATATATAAGTGTTTTTCATTTGTTTTGTTTGCCTGTTTCTGGTTTCAAAATATCTCATTTATTGTATTGTTTCTTGTTTGTTGGCATGTCAATAAATAAATATATGAAAAATATAGCAATAACTTGTTTTGTTACATTTTTTAAGATTAAATTTCGTACGATTATTAGATCTAATCGGTGCCTTGAACATTGTAAATGGTTTTTCATAAGAAACGACAATCATAAACTGAGTCGAACGCCTGGCTGATAAGTGATTCTTAAGGGATGCCTTACCTTATTATCATCTTTATCAGTGTGTGAAAATGTATACAGCTTAAGGATGTTATAAAGTCAGGGCCTTTACTTGTTATTTTAGTCTAGCAAGCTTACTTGTTGCCAATTTAGCCTGGTAATTCTGTGATCTTCTGTTAGAATCTCGACCCCAAGAATACAGCACCTTGTAGATAGCACATTTTTTTTAAATATAGAGCTTCAGTAAATTTGGATGACTTTGGATAAATTAAATTATGGCTCTCTCCAAATTAGTTCATCCAGTTTAAAGTAAGTATAAAATTAAATAAGCAACTATTAGATTAATAGCTTTTGACAGAACGGCGTCTGTTTGGTTAAAATAAATTTAAAAAAAAACATTTCACAATGCTATCTTATCACAGTATTGGCAATTATGTTCATTAATTTAATTTGTTGCAATGCAACATTTCGAATAACATTGACAACATTGGCTTACATAAATCAAGTACGCAATGTGTAGAGCAATTATAAAATGTCCTCATTGTCATTACATCACTTTAACAATCGAAAATCCCGGCTAAAGTCTAAACAATATTATTTTGTCTGGCATTAAAAGTATGAGAACCAACAGACCTTTAAAAAAATGTTTGTACGACATCCATCGACAATTCGTCTCAGTGAGGCCGTATAAGAAAGGTATTGATTTAGTCATGAGTCCGTTTGTGGCACAGATCCCAACAGTGATTGTGTTTGGTATAATTAAGACGTTATGTAATTTTCCGTATGTGTTTACAATCTAATAAAAAAGTGAATTTTGTTAAGTGACCTAGTTATATCCAAGTTAATTGCACAGAAGTAATTCATAAAAAATATTTACTAGTTTCATAAATCACTAGACCGACTCGTCGCAGCTTCGTCCGGATGAAATTGATGCAGTTAGTATAGGTACATAATACATAACCTACGTCCAATTGGAACAATGAAGCTTTCAAAAAGTGAAATAATTTTTCAAATAGGTGCAGTTTCAATGAGTACTTCAATGAGCAACTACTGGAAATTTTCTACACTTTTCTGTTCTTCACGTTCGAATGCCGGACTAATTTCTATACCTATAACTAATAATCCCATAGGATAGGACGCTGTCGAACTTTTGAAATAACATGTTCTGTGTCAAAACTAATTTTCTCCTTTACTGTACCATACTCAAGTTCTCCTGTCGCGGCCGTCAACGCAACAAAATATACGCCAACCAATAAAACAATATGTTACCTTTGCGTGTTAGCTGACGAAAGTACGCGACGTGAGACCGACTATTCTCAGAGACGGAGACCAGCGCGCTGCTGATAGCACAGAATGGGTCTCCCCCACGTGGATAACAATCTAATTCTATTCTAATCCTAATCCTAATAATATTATAAATGCGAAAGTTTGTATCTTTGGATGTTTGTTCCTTAATAACGCAAAAAATGGTGAACGGATTAGATGAAATTTGGATGAGTCAACTTTGAAAAATCAACTTTTCAAATTTGGCTCTGGTCTGGATTTGGAAAGTGGCAGAGCCTACTGCGTTTCGCAGTCATTTAGGCAGCCCGTCTGGCGAAATAACACAGAAGACCACCGTGAAATAACAGTACGTGTGCTGTTGTGTTTCGGTGAGTGAGTAAGGGATGCCAGAGCCCATTTCCCTATCCACTCCTAATCCCTTATCCTTAATCCTGCAGCGCACTTGCAGCAGCTTAGGCGTTGCTTGTGTTATAGGCGACGGTAGCCACGTACCATCAAGTGGACCGTCCGCCTGTCTGCCGACTTTAGCATAAAAAAACACAGATAGTTTATTACTTCAATTGACTTTTTATCCTGGAAAAGGTTGGGTTCCCGAGGGATTGTCTAATAATGTCAGGCGTTATCTATACATCCATATAATAAAATCGTAAACGAGCCTTGCCTGTACATTAAATATTTTTTCAAAAAACAATTTGTACACGTTGTACTTATGTTACCGAGGTAAAAAAAAATAGTTTTTAGAATTTTTGTCTGCGCTTTTGAGAACGTTTAATCTCATAAGCGGTTTAACCGATTTGAATGCGGTGTTTATTGATGTATTGTAGCAATCCTCCCGTAACATTTAGTGTTTGTTTCATTCCAATCGGTTTGCAAACAAAAAAAGTTACGCGCTAAACGGTTTACCGAATACCACAGCATGTACGAAGTTGCGGGCTCAGCTAATATCTCATATATTTTCATTTTTCAAGACGTATGAAGTCGACGTATGAACAGTATTTCCATCCGTATAGTACATAGGGCTAGTTAATTTTGGATTAGAAGGAATTTTATGCAATGCATTCGTAGGTTACGTAGCCAACATAAAAAAACTCGGAAAATCTCCTTTCTTTTTCTCTCTCTCCTTATTAATTTACACGGTAAAATTAAAGCGTTAATTTTACATGGACTTTGTTTTATACAACGAATTCGTTTCGAGAGCCAATTTCAGTTAGAACAATGGTATACTTTTTATCTTTGTAATCGGAAGAATCTTTTGATTCGATGTCACGTAACTAAAGTGCTTCTTTATCGAGCTTCCTCGACATCCACTTCCTACTCGGATCTCTTAGATTCCTCTCCGATGTTAATAGTAATTGTAGAATGGCTCAAGTTTACCGAAGCAATTACGATGATACAGATCGATCAAATTACGCTTTGTTGATGTTCAAAAGCAACATTATCTCGAAGTGAAGGTACGCCATTCAGTATTTGTTCGAACACGAATCATTGTTCACCAACTAATAACTACCTACTTAGCTAATTACATTTGCTGCGTTTTTTTTAAATTGGCTACAACATTTTTCATTAATTCCAAATTTAAATAATAACCTTTGCACGCTTCAATTACATTTAACGCGTGTTTAATATATTGGCACACATTAAAACTGACAGCCGCTGTTGGATGCTCGGTGCCGGAATTAAAAACACTGAAGTTTATATCAATGATTTATTAATTGTTTTCCTAGATAGAGTTGTTATGACTATAATATTAATATTATATCTTTATTAATTTTCGATTGAATGCAATTCTGATACAGGGTAGTAACAGTTGTATGTACGTACTTCGAGAGTTGAAAATTGTACTGAAACCTTTCTAATAGAGGACCCTCCTACAGGGCTCCAATAAAGATGTGACAAGTGTCCTTTACAGGAAAAGTGTGAATTTTCGAAAGGGTATACGCGCCAATATCGTCACTATTCTCAGTGCTGGTATTTAAATAACACAAGTTAACATTGGTCCAGTATCAGCTGGGCTGCCCTTGACTTTTAAAGATTGCCTCCTGACGCTTCCGACGAGCGACAATAATAGGTTCGTGACGTCCGACTGTCCGCTGCAAGACTAAAAAGTCGCCACAGCACTGGAACAACAACAACACTGAGTTAAGTAAGTGCGCTGGCCTTTTAAACATTACTCAACCATATTTGGTTTAGTTATTTGTAATATGTCGTCCGCCGTTGATAGTGGCGCAAAGTGCTCATTCGGTGCAAGTAGGCGAAGTCTACAAGTCATCGTTAAATGCTTTTCTTGATTAATAACTTTGAACCAAATTGTTGCTGCGAAGCAATGCTTCCATTCATTTCATTGGTGATTGCTTGCAATGTGTACTTGGGTTTATTCAATATATTTATTTACTTTTGAGCAAGGAAATAGAGTCTTCAACTTCGACTTGTTAGCATATCTTTACTATGTTAGCATAAGGACTAGAGCTGGGCTGTCAATATAACGTCTGACATTATACTTCTGCCAAGCGGTGGATCTTAATTTTTAGATAATTGGTGCCCGCAGCATCGCCTGCGTCGCCTGCATGGAATATATAGCCTATATTCATCCTGAAATAGTATTTAATAATAATAATAATAATCTCAAGAGGCTCTCGCTAGATGGCTGGATCAAGGGGCAGATACAGAGGGCGGTACTTCTTGACACGGCGCGAATTGTCAGGATGTTCCTCACTCTGCAGCCCTAACCACCGGTAGCTTGGGCCTTACCCCGCTATCTGTGGAATCCTAGTTTTAAGTTTTTTATAATATTTATTGTTTTTATATACTTATATTGTAAAAAATTTAGAATTAAGAAAAGAAATAAATAAATGTATAATAATAATAATAATCGTTAATTTGACATAACCATATTTAACAGCAAACATCATTACCAGGGGTGCCCACACTAGGCTTGGTCTGTATCGCGGGGAACCAGTTGAAAAAGCCCGAACGAAACAAAACAAAACAAAGTAAGACATAACTTTATACAAATTAAATTTAAATTTAAGACATGACAAATAGTTGGGCTACTTAGCTAGGAAATTCTCTGTCTCTGCGTAGTTTAAAGAGAGAAGCACCTCAAAGATTAGTTATTTTTTGCTTCATATATAGTGCAATTGAAGTGTTTGAGAAAGGCATTATATATTGAAGCTCTTATGTAAAAAATTTCTTTTTTAAATCGGACGAGTACTTTCGAAGATTGAAACCCCTACATACGAACAAAAATACAAACTTTATACCAATTAAAAAATTTCTGATAACATCTCAAAATATCACAGGAGATGGGTGCTCAGCTGGACTCGGCCCAGAACCTTCATACATTCGCCTAAGTACATTCCTTATTTATCAACCAAAAAAAAAAAAAAAAAAACTTCGTGGGATGTGAATAAGGATCTTAACATGTGAATCGATCAAGTACCTCACCGACATTATTAAGCATTTAACAACACAATAGCAACTCGAGTCCGGGTCATGTTAGAGAACGGAAGAATTAAAATTTTTTACTCATGACAAATACTTAAGTTCCCACATTACGGTATCAAAGTTACCCAATAATATTTTTAATGGTTATTGGACTAGCTGAATGCTGAAATAAGTGTAACCTTTATATCAGAACTTGTTTTACAATATCTAGTGCATTTGTGTTGCGAAATGCGAGTTTTATTGATGCATTAGACATTAACCGATTTTGCTTACAAATAATGACCATTTAAAATGTATATTTAAATGTCAATTTGGTTGAAGAGTGTTGTCAAGTTTGAAGCTTGCTTGATACGAAGAATCATGTTGATATTAAAAGTGGTTACTTGCCTTCATTCTATTATGCAGGTGTGCATCAATAAAAATGTTATCACGACTTACAATGCATACTTATAAAGTGAATTAATGTACTGGAGCCACTAAAATGGTACTTTTTAGGCTTAAAATTTTTTAACTAGGTTTACTTAATTTTTTGATGAGCCCGTTGGATAATTGGTTAGGGTGCTTGCCTTAACGCTCTGTTCTAGGGCTTCCGGGTTCGATTCCCGGCAGGGTCAACTTTGAAATTGAACTTTTCAAATTTGGCTTGTTTGGATCTGGAAAGTAATGGCAGGGCACACTGCGTTTCGCAGTCATTTGGGCAGCTCGTCTGGCGGCAGTAACCACCCTCTTACAGAAGACCACTGTGAAATAACTGCACATGTGCTGTTGTGTTTCGGTGAGTGAGTAAGGGATGCTAGAGCCCATTTCCCTATCCCATCCTAATACTTCATTCGCAATACCAACAAATTTGGCACGTTACAAAATATTTGACCCTTTTTTGAATTGGACGCATAATATTTCCTATATATTGCATTTGAAAAATTTACACGTATAACGACACAGTATCCACTTGTGGGGCTAATAAAGTGGTGGTCAAAGTTTGATAATTTTGTAAATGTATCCTACTACAACATTTTAAATGCGAAAGGATTAACATATAGGATACTTTTTATCGTGGAATTTCCCGAGGGATAGTCTAAAAATATAAAAAATTGGGCCGTGGTGGATGGCGCCACCGTCGTCGTCACAGCTATGTCAGGTATTTTCTCAGGTGTTATATGTTTTATTTTACAACGCGGTCCAAGTCGCGGGCGCCAGCTAGTGTATATATATATGACCTCTTAAAAATATATTTTAAATTATTATCAATTGATTCGATTAAATAACTTAATTTTTATCATTTTACCATTAAAGCTCTATCAGCCTGCCTATCGACTTTTACATAAAAAATGTAGAGACATTTGTAATTTATAATTCTATTTTACTAACTGTTGTGAAGACAGTTAGTAAACTGTGTCAATAAAAAATATATCGATATAACGTGCAGCATTTTATCGCTCTAAATGTAGAGCAGCAGCTTGAAGTGTGAATCGTGAAGCTGCCGGCCCTGAGCCGTGATAGACGGCAGACGAGTCCGCAATTACAACTTATCCTCGCCGACTGTACTTTTCGTGATGTAGGTATAGGGCTACCTCTACATAAATCATAAATTAAATTACTATGAAGAGTGCAATAAATAATAAATAAGTTACCTCAAATTCAATGTAAACAAAACGCTGTAGTATAATTAATAGTTGAACGTTTGACGTATAGTATTTACGATAAAATATTGCTATGAATAAAGATCTGTTAGTAGTATTTTTTACTTCTATGAATACAACGATAAAAATGTTATTTCATAATCGAAAATTTATCACCACGCATGGATTGGTAGAATTTTCCCATTTTTTTTCTATTATCTATACGCAGTATTTACCAAATACTCTAACAAAATATTTATTTTAATTTAAAATTTCCTATTATACATATCATCATCAACAACAACCTATTATATGTCGCCACAGCAGGGGCACAGGCCTATGGGCTATATGGTTCACCACGCTGAGCAAATGCGGGTTGGTAGACTTCACATGCGCCTCAGAATTTTTTCTTCGGATTATGCTGGTTTCCTCGCAATGTTTTCCTTCACCATATGAGAGTAGTCAATAAATGTACTTAAGTTTAAAAAAAAAACCATTCGAACATGGCATGACCGAGGATCGAACTAGGACCTCTCGATATGACAGGTTGCGTCTTTCCCGCTGCGCAGCCGACGCTCCTTATTTATACATAAATTAAAAAAAATTAATAATATTTATACATAAATAAAAAAAAACAGTTGCTGCTTTGAAAAACAAAACATTATTGAAACAAGTTACTAATAGAAAAAACTCAGTCCGAGAGGGTCGTGGCGTGAGGCAAGTACACTTGTCCTTATTTAGCTCATATTGTTATTTAAAAGTTAAGAAAAAACTCAAACTTGTCTCTTTTGATGACCTCACATTGTAGGGCAGAGATATCACGCTCGCCCGTCAGTCCGGTGTCTCTTTTAATGGCCTCGGATCAAAAGCATTGAAAATAAATAAATAAATAATTGATTGGACAAATAATGAGATAGTTTTAACCAGAGTAGGTATCGAAAATTTACGACATACATTGGTTTAAATACTTAAAGGACGAGGCAGACGTGGAGAGGGTATTTTTTCTTATCCAACTAACGCAGTCTTCTGATCGCTTCTCTTAGCAATTCCTGGACCGTTTCTGGCCCTGGTGGTTCGCTCCACACCGATGGTATAAATAGTTTCAAGTAGAGTCGCTTAGGCAAAGCTAATAGTATGAATTTTAGTTATCAAGTACTGTGTTTGTAAGGTGTAGTCTTACGACACCTTACAATGTCGTATGGCCTCGGACCAAAAGTATTAGGCCAAGATAAAAAGATTTTAGTTGAAGGAACTTGAGGAATACATTGTATTAATCGGTCATCGCAATATTAGACCTAACGGAAATATTAACTACAGTAAAGCTCACTTATCAGGATTATCTATTGTTTGGGACTCGTTGTTTTTTCTTATACGATATTGGCAGGACACCATTTGGTTGAAAGAATAGAATTCAGAAAAGAATTTAGAGTACCTTTTATCAAATGTAAATAAGTAGCTGTAAAGCTTCTCAGCTATGTAGAAATTTAAAAAATCGCAGGCTAAAGTAAGACTTAAGAAAAGTATTATTTCTAATACAATTTTTGGGTAGATATTAATTACATTTCATTTTTGGTTGCTTGTTGGTTACAAACAAATTTAAAGACTAGATTTAAATTTGTTTGTCTTTGTCGACAAATAGGAGCAGATTTTCAAAAATCAGTAAAGAAAATCGTGAAAAATCCCTCGTTTCTAATACTCTGTTTTACACTATAGCATATACCAAAATGTTACGAAACACCTTACATTCACTTTTAAATTTGACAGCTCTGAGAAAATGCATTGCGTATTTTATTGATTTAGGGCATAAAATATATCGAATTTCGCTTTAAACTTTCCGTAGTGTGTATTACATTAGACATTTCCAGATGGCTGTTTTAAATGTATACGTATTTATTTCAAGTCAATTACAAAAGTTACACTTGAAGACCTTGCCGACAAATATCAAGATTAATTATTGCACAATAAAATTGTGCATAATAGATGCATATAATTGTCTATGTAAGTGATATTTAAATTTTCGTCAGAACCGATATGTGTCCTTGACATTTTTTCTATATTTTTTTTACTTATTCCTTTTATTGACTCTGTTTACATATAAGGTCAATTTGTTCTATTTGATGGTAGATGACTACCATCGCATATTACCATGAATACCATGACAAGTAAAGTCATAGAATGTTGCAAGTGAGCTGCCAAAATTGGCACCCCTTACTTACTCACCGAAATACAATTGCATATGCGCTCTAATTTCAGCATGTGTGTGGTTTTGTTTCGGTGAGTGAGTAAGGGATATCAGAGCCTTATTTCTTCCTAATACCTTATCCTTAACTCTACTATGGTTGAGAGCGCACTTGCAGTGTTTCTTGTACCCACAAGTGGACCGACAGCCTGTCTGACGACCTTAAAATAAAAATAAATATACCTATAAAAATATTTTGAAAGTGAATAATTCAGTTACTATTCCTGTAACCAGATAAACTTCCCATTGCTTGAATTTTTTTTATTTATCTACCTGATAACAAAATATCGGTGTTCCTCTAAAATATTAAAGTACAGAAAACTGTCTAAATGACAGTTTCATATTATTTATTAATTATAGCGTCCCGCCCCCGGCATCGCCGGGGTTGCAATTTTTATATATCTGAACATTCCCTGTTTATCTCTCTTTCCATTAGTGAAAACCGAATTAAAATCGGTCTACCCGTTCACGCGCGATGCCGTGACCAAGGGAAACAGGAATTCATTTTTATATATAGAGATTTAAACCTTATTAAAATTGAAAGATGTTGACTTTAATAATAAATTTATTATTAGTTTAAAATAAATCAAATCTTCATAGAGACAATTAAATAATTTTTAAATAAGTAAATAGTAATAAATAATTGTAACTAGTCGGATGTAGTTGCATATTTTGAGTTATGTGTTAAGGCCAGAAATAAACCTGCCAATGAAACTAAAACGACACGTTATTTATTAACAGAATTTACTGCATTGCTTGAAGTGTGTACACCGTAATAACAGTGTGAAAATTATTGTCCACTTTCCGATCTTATTATTATTATTATTTTATATTATATTTTTATTTGTAATGTTCCTAGGATACTCAGTAGATAATTCTACTAAGAATTGGCATTAATTAGCTTATTGAAACCAATAACGCAAAACACTTGAGGGATACAGACAGATTTGACAGAATTATGTACATTTTACAAAAGCATCATAAATATTCATAATGTTCCTTAGCTACTGCATTATTTGAATCGCCTAGAAAGTAGTTGATTCCTATTTTACAATAAAAAGAACGAACAAAACAAAACTAACAAGTAACATCTACATGTACATAGATCCCGTATACAGTTCGCGTATGTTGCTTCCTCCATTACTTGCTCCAGTCCATCGTGTACAAAAAACAAGACTTCTCCTTCCCTACTCATGTATCGAAAAGCACACGTGGTGCTATTATATACGTATAACTATGACTTAAGTTCTTTTTTATATAACTTTTAGTCTTATTCGTTACTTGTAAGTGGTAAAATGGGAGATAAATATTATTTTGCAAATAGTGTAGGCGTTCTTTAGATTAAATAATATTTGTAGACATTTAAATGTTGTTTAAGTATACGAGAATGCACCTCATGTAGGCGTATCTCTAGACAAATAAAACTGTCGAACAGTGATCGATCACATGCGGCTATGTTTTTTAGATAACTTTAATTTATGTATTAGATTAGGCACAATTAAAAACAGTATTGCACCGTGAAGCTAACCTTGGCTATGACAGATTTATTGAAGATGATTTAAGAGCGTGCAGCGCGATCGAAAATCTTCGAGTTGGAGTAGCGGTGACGGAACGCACACAAAAATAACTTTACAGATTAGGCTCAACACAGAGTAAAACATATTTTTACTAATTTTTCTTTAGGAAAAATTAATGTAATAAATGATAATAGAATGTAATATATGTAAATAATAATTAGTTATTATTATAATATAACGTAATATTCAGCTGATCACTGTGTTTTGTTCATTTCTTATACATAATTTTACCTATGTATACTTACCTGCATATCTGGAAAAGAATAAATAAAGTATGAAAGAAGAAATGAAAAACTGCAAAAAATAATAAAAAGTTTTTATTATTAAATTTGTGATGTTTGGTTGTCGTGGTATTATCGTTATTTGTTAATTGTCGTTTATTTTTGACCTTATCTTTCGAGTGCTTTCAATATATAATCAGGCTCCTTAATTGCCATTTTTCTATCCAGTCTTTTTTCGTATGAAATATTTACGTATTGAATTTTTCCACTGTCTTGATTATCCGAGGATGTTTGAATTTCTGCTATTGGTAGCCTGAAATAAAATTAAACACTAAAAACGACAGAGAGCAAATTGTAAACACCGTTAGTTTATAATAAACATAACTGACGAATATTATGAAAGGAACATTGAATTTAAAATAAAACACTTAAAAGTTGATAGTTTATAACCTCTCCGTTCCGAAATTGCCTACGAACATGCACTGTTCAGTACTTGGGCCTATCAATGAACAGTTTTACAAATTTACTGCGCGGTTTCAGTTTACAGTTTCGTTATAAACGGCTGTTATCAAAAGCAAAAAACCTAATCTAACCTAACCAATAAATGTTTGATTAGCTAAGAAACCTATTTGGTGACCAAGTACTAGACTAGGTCAACCAAAAAAAGTTGCTGACCAAATAAATATTTTGCTGAAAAAATATATATTCCTATTACAAACTAACATATGCAATGTTACCGGATAATAGCCTAATTGACAAAATTTGGAAATTAGTTTAAAACTATGGCTTAGCATCTATTTCACCCCAAAAATATATTATTTTAAGCAAAATAGGTCTTTTACATTAGTATTTTGAGTTTTTAGAAATGAACTTGAAATTGACCGCGAAAAAGGCCAAGACTGTCATAGCGTCTTGAATGACGTCACACCTCGCGAAACAGCCGTGTTTGTTTATGACAGTCAATTGTGTTTTTAATAAATAATGAATTCCTCGTATTATAAATACTGTATAGTGCCCCAATATAAAAGTTCAACGATAAAAACGCCAAACAAATTATTCATATACGTTCCAAACAATAAACAATAACAAATTGATGAAGTTAAGGTTATTACAGCTCTCAACAGCCACTATCAATACCTCGTTGTGAATCTTCAATGCCAGAGATCTAGATTCACAACAAAGAGATTCGAAGAGCACTACGGAGTCTTGACGTGAACAAAGCTAGTGGACCTGATGGCATACCTGCAAGGGTCCTGAAGGAATGTGGTCCTGAATTGTCTCCTGTACTTACACGCTTGTACCATCTCTCTCTCAGGACGAATACCGTGCCGGCATTTTGGAAGCTTGCCAATGTTCAACCAGTGCCTAAAAAGGGTAACCGTGCCAACCCCTGTAATTATCGACCAATCGCCATCACTTCTGTACTCTGTAAGGTTATGGAGAGAGTACTGAATAGTAAGCTGCTGACATATCTTGAAGTTAACGACCTGCTCAGTGATCGCCAATATGGATTTCGCCAGGGACGTTCAACCGGAGGTCTTCTTGTATATGTCACGCAATACTGGAGTGAAGCCATCGAGAAACATGGCGAGGCTCTCGCTGGGTCACTCGACATATCGAAGGTCTTTGAGAGGGTTTGGCATGCACGTTTACTGGGCAAGCTTCCTACATACGGCATCCCCTCCGGTCTCTTTGTAGCTGGATTTCTGATTTCCTGAATGAACGGTCAATTCGAGTAGTCATTGATGGCTGCTCCTAGGACCTCATGGCAATTGATGCCGGTATTCCTCAGGGATCTGTTCTCTCTGCAACTCTTTTCCTGCTTCATATTAATGACTTACTTCTTCCAGGAGTAGTTGTATACGCAGATGACAATACGGTCATAGAGAGATATTTGTCCAGGATTCGTTGGGGGGCAATGGTTGAGCGAATTAACTGAACCTTAAATCTTGTATGCCAATGGGGTGACAAGAATCTGGCTGATTTTAACGCCACCAAAACGCAAGCGTATTTGGTCTCTGCAAAAAGGAGCCCTTTCGACTTGGCTCCAACTTTCCGATGTGCATCCGTACCTGTGGCCAATGATCTTGAGCTTCTTGGTATGAAGTTGTGCTCAAATCTCAACTTCGGTAATTCTATCGAGTCCAAAGCCCAAACAGCGGCCAAAAAGTAGGGCATCCCAAATAGAGTGAAGCGATGCTTCACACTTGGACAGCTCCTCTCTTTATACAAGGCACAAGTCCGATCTTGCATGGAGTATTGCTGTCACCTTTGGGATGGCCCATCAAAATACCAACTTGCCGCACTCGACTCGGTGGATCGCAGAGCTAGGAGGCCCATTGGCGATGATACACTAATAAGAACTAAGCTGCAGAGCCTAGCACATAGACGCAAAGTTGCCTGTGTATTCTATAAGATGTACTTCGAAGAGTGTGCTCGAGAGCTGCATGAGATCATACTGCCTTCCCCTTTCTTCTATCGGACATACAGACGTACGGCTGGTTACCATCCTCACCTTGTCGAAATCCCTCTAATTCGGACCAAGCGCTTTAAAACATCTTTTGTGATGCGCACTGCTAAGGATTGGAACTCCCTGCCGGCGTCTGTATTTCCGAGCTCATATAACCCAAATCTTTTCAAGGTTCGAATGGGCTCTTCTGGGTGAGCTCGCTCCATCGTCGGTCTCATCCTTCCTACATGGATAGATGCTGGTCAAGAGCAAACTCATCTTTAATAAAAAAATAAAAATAAATAAAACTTTGTATTCGCTTACCACAAAGTCAGCGGTTTTGAGTCAATGTCAAATTAGAAAATAAACGTAATCACCATTTATTAATATTGTCAAGTTAAGTTTTTACTATCGTATTAATTGTATTTTTATATATTTATTGTCCTGATATCAGTGGCAAAAGAAATTTATCGTGTGATTTGGTAAAATAGCTTGAAATTTACCAACGCGCCACCATTTAATTGTAATTTAACAGGTGAAGTTGAATATATACAGATATAAACAAACAATTTTTTTACATTTTCTTGGCTTCTCAGCTCAATATTACAACATATTTTATATTGAAAATACTTTTTTTTTATTTAGAACAAACTTTAAAGTAAGAATACTTTCAAAAAGTAAATCTTTAAATGTTTTAAAAATTTTAGGTTGTAAAAGCATTCTAGTCACAAAAGTTATAAGATTGTGTCGACAAGTGTCGACGTGTATTTAACAACATGGTGGAACACATTTTTTGTTTCCACCGGTTCTCAAATTTTTATATAAAATACCATTTTCCATGGCGCTCATCAATGAGGGTTTGGCTCAGTTCATATCAGTTGTACCTAGTATATGGTTAAATGAAAATTCTGTCCAGTTTTGGTCAAGGGCAAGAAAAACCGGCGATCTTGAGACGGCTGATTCCACAGTAGGCAAATGCCACTCTCTGACTGGTAACTGCTAATTAAGTAAGACTTTGTTTGTTCTTCACATAATACTTAGATAGAAGTTTTACCATTGTGGAATTCCGATGAACAATAGTCGGTGTTCACTGCAAAAAATTGTCCAAGCATAACGGCGTCAATTTTGGGCAATATACTGCTGTTTGTTTTGTTAAATCCTGATTCCATGGCGAATTATACCTGTCTTTCAAGATTAAACTAAAAACGAACTGTATTAATTTAAAAATAATTGCTGAAAACTCGAAATAACCTGTTCACTTTATACGAAAATGACAGCCACAACGTTTCGCGAGGTGTGACATCACGCTTCCATGCGCTTCTCTGATTGGTGTTTAATGTCACATAATTAAACGCCTCATTTTGTCGATTTTATTTTCCAAAAATATTATTAATCTTTTATTATTTTAATAGAAAAGTTGTTTTTTGTTTACTAATTATCATGGTTAATCATTAGAAATTCTAAGCCATCCGATTTATTCTCAGTGGAAACAAGCCTGTATTTACCTGTATGCATTTGCATGTTCTGCGTTCGCACTACTCTGTACGGAATTCGACTCAACTGCAATATTTTATTTTGCATGTCCAGATTTTCTTATTTGCCTGAAAGTGTAACCAATGACATGATTAATTTTATTAAGTATGCAAATTAGAAAAAAAAAACAGACAATTACGTTCTCCGATAAAAATACTTCCAAATAGAAGTCTACTTACCACATTATAGCAGCATTCTTAGGATAAATTTTTTATTTAGTCACTTAGATAATGATTATTTTTCTGTTTACCCATCCTTCACTTTCAAAAAACACTTAAACATGTGTAAAATGTAAATACAAAATTTATAACACAGCTGACTTGACATTGACCTCATGGCGTCATGTCATACGACAAATAAGTGCGCCTAGTGATTTTATTAGAGCAATTTTTTTTGTTTGGAAAACCATCAGGCGTTTGGGTTAAATATTGAAAAGTCTTAATATTTTCATATTTATAATTTTATAATGAATATTAAGAAGGGGGGGATCTGCGGAATATCAATACAAACATTTTCATCTGAGAATTAGTGCTTCATGCGTAAAATTTAAGAAGTATTCGAAGAAATAAATTTTTAGAAGTCGTTCCGTTTAAGTATTTTTTATTAATTTTAAATGTATTTGTTTCAAATTTCAACAAGGCGGTGACCTTGTGCAAGGATCAGGCTAACCTACAAAAGTTACTTTAATGTATTTAACTAATTCAGCGCATAGTACTAGTCACTTAAAAATGAGTAAATTTCCAGAATTTTGTGCAGTATCCTCTTAAGGTACACGAATATTGTTACGAAAAATTTATAATTATTATAAAAGATGACGTTAAGACGTATAAGTGATTATTTTAAGAATCATACTGTATTTGCAGCCAATTAGATATGTTTTTTATAATGACCTCAGGAGCAGGAGGCTGGCGGTTTAATTTCCTGATAAGTAGCGTCATATTAACTCATCATAAATAGAATAGATAAAATAACTCTGGTAGGATAGGGGGTCAAGAACAAAGTGAAGTTTGAAGAATGGTTCTCGCACTGTAAGGGGTTAATTACTACTAGGTACTCCAGCCAGAAGGATTAACATATTTATTGCCAATACATTTGTTTAATTTCCAATTTTTTTAAGTTTAATTAATTAATAGATATGTAAACCAAAATATACATTATTCTACATATTAGGTCCCCCGTATTCTCTAGTCGGCTAGGGCTGTTGTTTTCTTTGATGCAAGTGACAATTATTTCTATTCCATTTATATGGAATTTCAGAAATCCCTTAGGGTCAACTTACATTGGAAGCGGCGCGCACTTTTTAAGTTAGCAATAGATAATATAGAACTTATTTACTACACTGTGAGTGCATAGAAATTAATACACTGAATATAGAAAGTGCAGGCCCGACTGAGACTCGAACCTGCGTCTAACATCAATGAATTTATAATATAATTCTATTATAATTTAATTATTAAGCATCTCCAATATTTTTAAATTCCAGAGAAGCGTAACTAAAATGTGAATTATAATTAAATATATTTTTTATTTACAGCATTTTTATTAATTATTCGCCATAATCTGCATTTTTTACTGTCTACAAACACGTAACAATAACAGGAAGGAACTATTATCATAAATAATTACTTAGTTGATATGTTGGCTGAGTCGTTATTAAGAAAAATACAACCTCTAATTAATTGTCAGAGCGACTCACACAATAACTTGGTGCAGAAAAAATAAGTTGATGACATTTAAGGTAATAAAATGTGAAGCAAAACAAGTGTAGGTACTTGTAAGTCTAGATACTCTGCGATTATTCTCAATGTAATATCACAGAATATATACTAGGTAATATGTAAAATTAAATTTATTTATATACATCAGCTATAGACTTCGAAACGGAGAGATCAATTCATATGGATAAGGTTTATATGGATCAGAAAAATAATTCTGAAAAGTGTTGTCCTAATTCGTACAGATTATTCATAGAGCAAAATATGGATGAATATACGAGTATATTCTTATCCAATAGTTCTGATAAATATGCCTCCGAATTTAACGCGGTTTGCAATTTCCTTCTTGTTTGGTTTCGTGACGCAGTTTCGAGACTTTAAGTTGCGACATCTGTCAGACATCTTCGAAGTCGTCAACGGTTTATAATTTTTTAATTGGTAGCCTAAGAAAATCTAACTCAACTTCTTGAGTGAAAAAAAAAATTACTTTAAATTGTCAAACGTTAGATCTGAAGAAATTCTAATTTTTGTTAGAAATTACGACTATTGATTATAAGATTAAATTAACTATTACCTATATGTATAAACTTATTAATTACTGTAGTCAGATTAAATTGATGAATAATATCACTTGTTATGACTTATTAAACTTGTAACACTTAACTTGTAACTGATGTCTATCTTTATCACTTACATACAACAAACACCTAAATTATATAATAAAATATTTCGATTTAATTATAAGTTTTTAAAACTTATAATTATTATTGCTAATGTTGATGAATTCTGAACATATCAAACCACAAATTTTATAGTTTCTATTGAAAAACGTTTATTTCTTTTTTTTATTTTAATACTAGCGGAGCCCGCAACTTCGTACGCATTTTTGTTTGTAAACCGATTGGTATGTAACATACACTAAATGTTACGGGAAGCCTGCTATAGTAAGTAACATTAGTGATTCAAACCGGTTAAGCCGTTTTCTGAGATTAGCGTACACAAACGCACAGACAAATCGGCAAAAATTCTAAAAACTATTTTTTCGACCTCGGTAACATAAGTACAAGGTGGACAAATTGTTTTAATTTTTTATATGTATAGATGTTAGATACATTTCCATTTGATACATATAATTAAGATACGTAGTTACACAAATTAAATACATTACTAATTATATGTATATTGTAATTTAGAACAGAGGAAATGTTATCTTCATTCCTATCTTCGTTACAATTAAATTAAAACCGCTCTATTATTCTTCCGATGTACCTACCTCTACCTTGATATTATACTACGTGGTTTGTATTCCATCCTACTTTAATCTGATTGCGATGTGGCATAATATGAATACTTATACCAGTTGACCTTCAAGTCTGCACACCTTTTTGTTCTATGGATATTTTAGTGTTGGGATGTGTATTGTTAATAATAAACATAATATACATATACATTTTATTCTTATTTTCACTTTTAATGGAAAATTACTCTTACTTTACTCTACATAATTATTAATTACTCTACATATTTATTAATAAATTTGAGCAAATTGATTCAGTAGTGCACAAATATTTGATTTTGTTTTCAAATTCACTTTGATACTATTGGTGTTTGATTTTTTAGGGTTCCGTAGGTCCGAATAAAATACGGAACCCTTATAGGATCACTCGTGTGTCCGTCTGTCCGTCGGTCACAGTCAATTATCTCGGAATCTACTAGACCGATTAAGATGAGATTTGGTACACATATCAATTTCTGTGACCCAAACGCAGAGGTGTAACGTGAATAGATGAAATTGTATATGGGAGGTCATTTTTGGGGGGCAAAATGGAAAATTAAAAAAAAAAAAATTTTTGAAAAGCATCGTGTGACATCAAATTGAAAGTCTTGTTTTGAAGATCTTAAATGAATTTTTTTGTAATTAAAAAAAAATAGTTTCCAAGTTATTCAAGAAAATAGACGAAAATTGACCATCTCCGGAACTACTGAACCTAAAATTTTGAAAAAATACAGAAATTAGGTTTCTACATATAGATTATAAGAAAACCTATAAGAAGTCCATGATATTAAAATAACATGGTAAATCACTCAATATTATGCGGATAGGTAACATCGTACGGAACCCTCTTCACACGAGTTCAACTCGCACTTGTCCCGTTTTTTTTTTATTCGGCTTCGTATGGGCGCACATTATTTGCACATACATCTCTGCTTAGCGAAAGCAGTAACAAAAGAATGCGGCTTAGAAGCGAAGTTAACTGAGATGAGAAACAGACCTAGGCAGACAGCGATAATATGTTAATATGATAATATAGATGATTGTGAGACAGTAATTCGATCATTTATTGTAAGAGACTGATACTTATTTCATACTAGCTGAGCCCGCAACTTCGTACGCGTGGTATTGGGTACAGCGCGTAACTATTTTGTTTGTAAACCGATTGGAATGAAATAAACACTAAATTTTATGGCAAGCTTGCTATAATACATCACTGAAAACTGCATTAAAATCGGTTAAGCCGTTTCTGAGATTAGCGTGCACAAACGTACAGACAAACAGATAAAATATATATATAAAAAAAAAACTATTTTTTTGACCTCGGTAACATAAGTTTTTTTTTTTAATATTTAATGTACAGACACGGTACGTTTACGATTTTATTATAATATTTAAGTAAGTATATATATTTAATTGAAACTTCACCGAAAATGCGAAAATTCCTCATTGGCAGTGTTTACGAACGAGGTTTACTCTATGTAGATGGCGCTGTAAGGAATGTAATAATAAATTGTAAATTCAGGGTAGCAGTGTATTCCTCTCTCTTTCTCTCATTCTCTTTTCGTCGGTCCCTCATTATTGAGGATCGTGGTTACGAAATCCGAGTTTTTTTTTAACATAAAAAAACCACGCTGCACCATCTGCTTCTATCGGCCTTTGTCTATGCTCTCTCTCACCGCCTGGCAAAGTGTATTAGAAGATGTGCTATCCTTTAGTTGATTCTTTCATCTCATGGGCGATCGGCCTTGCAATCGACATTGCCAACAACGACCAGTTTTTCAGATTGTCGCCACCTCTCTTAAAAAGTGTACGTAATAGTATAAAATATAAAATAAATGCAAGTTCAAGATACTGTTTGTTTAATTTAATAATAAATCAACGTATATTAGTATCTAAGCCACCCAACGGTTTCATTTCAAGGTAAAAACCTTAATACCTAGGCACAATGCGCTACAATTTGTCAATTTTATCTACTTACATCTATGATGCATACTCGTGTTATAAAATACTAGCTGGAGTCCGCGACTTCGTTCGCGTGGAATATTTATCCTGAAATTCTATTCTTACAATAGTTAGAATTCTTTCACCAATAATAGGTTAAACAATTTTTTATTGAGGGAGACACAAGACATGTAAATGAGCCCCCTGCGGCCTATTTGCAGAATAAATTTTTGAATTTTGAATTTTTGAATTTTAAATCTGATGTTAACATACAAACATACAAGTTTTACCTCTTCATAATTTTGGTATAGATAAAGTCTTCTTATCTCTCTTTCCCCGCTATCTTCTTCTAAATCACCCAACGGATGTTGATACGGTTTTCATATGGTTGTCAATACTTTAAAAAAAAAGTTATCATAGCTTAGCTGTACCCGAGACTTCGTGCTTGTGATATTCGATTTTTTTTTAATGTAAACACATTGGAACGAAATAAACACTACGGATAGCAAGCTACATTATATAAGTAAAAACCTCATTCAAATCGGTTAAGCCATTTCTGAGATTAGCCTCACACACGGTCAAAAATTTTAAAAACTATTTTTTTATTTTCTAAATTTCAATACTACAACAGACATAAATTGTTTTTTTTTTTTTAATATTTAATGTACAGACAAGGCACGTTACGATTTTATTATATGTATTGATAGGAAGGTTACATAGATAACACATTCAAACAGTATTATTGATTGGTTATACTGTTTGTAATCAAAGGCTAACAGTAAAGTGCTAATGCACCTAATCTTTGTGTCCCAGACAAACGCCTACAGTAATTTTGTCATAGTTAGCTAAATAATTACAATAAGTACATAAAAATTTCAACAAACCTATGTTTTGTTAATATTTTTCATTAAGTGGAACTACGAGTACTTTCTTACATATTACGTCCAAATCTTAGAAATGAAATGTATCAGAGTGAGCTGTATAAATATTGTATACAAATAACATAAAATCCGCCGCGGTAATTCGTTTTAAGTTTTAAGTGTATCTACTTCTAAAGGGGCCGCTAAAGTAAGCACTATTATGAGGCTTATGGATAACCATACAACGGACTGGGAACGAAACCCTGCACACCCTGGCCAGAGACAACTTTGAATAGTGCATTTCTAAAGTTGACCCTGCTCGTATTCAAACCCGGGACCCCTGAGTCACAGAGTTATTGCAAACATTACCACTCCACTAATGGGCTTCTCATATAAAGAGATTAACACTCATACGTATAAAAACAGTGAACCTCAGAATACAGAACAAATTAGAAGTAAGTGTCAATTATAATTGTATGGCGTGTACTGAGTCCACAAACATAATGAATATGTTTTGTAACACATTTTATAAATGGCGCTGAAATTGCTTGGCGATGAAATTGCTTGGCGATGAATCATCCAATCCCGCCCCGCTGTACCCACTGACGCCATCCCGAATGTAATAAATTTTAATTCGGTTTTCACTAATGGAAAGAGGGGTAAACGGGGAATGTTCTTATATATAAAAATTGCATCCCGGGGAAATCGGGGGCGGGTTCTTATATATTTTAGGAATTGTATACAATGACGGATTACACTTTACATAAAAAATGTAAGTTATTTACTACTTCTGAATAAATACGAGTAGAGTACGACTTTTTAATATAAAACCGTGTAAGTGTTACACCTAAACTGTTATCCTGATCGAGGCAAAATTTCTTCAGTATTTATTATGCTATTTGAGATAGCTGGAAATTTGAGTAAGGTAAAGAATACTATTATGACACGACAAACGACATCTATGTACATACTCTTACAGAGACTCGTAACATTTTATAACATGTATATTGTATATGTATTCTGCATTGTAGTACCAAGGGGATTTTTACAATAATTATTGCTTAAATTTAGTTGAAGAAGATAAAATCTTCTTACTACTAAGATTCCGACTAAATGCTGTAAGTACATCGGTTACCGCTACAAGTACAGCTATAAGTGTATTTTACAATAATATGTGTATATATTAGCAGGTTTTAATCACTTACCGTTTTTAGATTTTCTTCATTTTATTTATTTTACTTTGTCTCCCATTTAGTTAAATACCATTGAATATTTCCATACATAGTCCACGCCTTACATTAAAATTAGTCTTGTCTGACGGCGATAAGCTAATTTGTAACAAAAAAAAACTTAAACGAGAAACAAAGCTGAATATGGTTTCGCATTGAGACTTGTAAGACTTGATTTTAAATAAGATAATTAAATGTCATTATTGTCCACATACCACGTCTAGATAACGTCTCATTGAGTGTACGTGAAACAAATAATGTAGGTAGTTTTTTGTTACGCTAATGTTTTCAATTGGAAATATAAGTGTTATTAATTGAGCTGTGCCTGCAACTTCGTACGGCAGGGATCTTTATCGTTGTGACGACGTTGGCGCCGCAACTGTTGGAATTTTTTTATATTTTTAGACGATCCCTCGGGAACCCAACATTTTTGCAGGATAAAAAGCTATTTGTTAATATAGGTAATAAAGTATCTGTGTACAAAATTTCGTCCAAATCCTTTCAACCGTTTTTGCGTAATTGGGAAACAAACATCGAAACATATACACTTTCGCACCTATAATATTATTAGGATTAGGATTAGGCTAATTCGTAATATTGTATTAATATGAAATAACTGACTGTGAAAATATGCAAAAAAAAATTGCAAAGAGTAATTCCATTTAACAATTTGAAAAATCGATAGCTCATAAACAAATTTATAAATAAAAACAGTAATTACAATTAATTACAATAAATCCCATTCAGAATATGAACCTGAATGTATCAAAACAATAGAATCTAGGATATTTTTTTAATTTAAATGCGGGTTGCATAAGAATGTCTATTTCTATTAAGCTACACAATAAAATAAAAACCACATTTTATTTGATTCAATATATATGAGTTAATTCTTTGTTTATTTAAACACGTTAACGTCACAATCTAATATAATCCTTAATCTTGACTTAAAGGCTATAATAACTTGACACATACAAGGTTCATACTGAAAGTTTTTAGAAACTCGAAAACTAAATAATGTAGGAAGCTATTCGTATTCGTATTCTTATTGTTTTTCGAAGTAGTCTCCATTTGTTTTTTTTTTTTGTTGGCTCATTTGCAATCAGTCAAGAAGACCATCCCCTTGTAACTACCGTCTCATGCGATGGAACCACTGACTGAAGCAGTGGGCCCATTCTTCTTAGGGATCTCTTTCACGGCATTTTCGAACGCGTTTACTGCATCTTCAGGGCTCATAAAGCGAATTCTTTTAAGTTTATCTTGTATTTTTGGGAATAAATAGAAATCATAATGGTGCCACGCAGGGACTATATGACTCACTAATTCCTCACCATTCATATTCGAATATTCGATTGTTCGTCTGGCGGAGTAGGCTGGAGTATTATCGTGGTGAAGGAGGATCCTACTTCTTGAATATTTACTAATATATCAGTCTGCAATAACGGCCCTTTGATCCTCTAACGCAATGGTTGCAAAATGGCCCATCCGTCCAATCTTCAAAAGGAGACACCCATTGTGTAGATTGCCTTTTGGTTTTCGGTTTTTAACAATATAACCAGGTTTCCTCTCCTGTTACCCTGTCAAATACAGCATTTGACAAACTTCCGTTATATTTTCCAATCATTTGGCGGAACCAATTTAAGCAATATTTCGATTATTGAAATTTTCGATTTTCTATCAAATTATGGGGTATCCATCTAGCGGAAAGCTTCCTCACACCTAGATGTACGTGTAAGAGTTTGTCATTTGTCGCCGTGGATGGCGTCCTTTACAATCATTAGTGAGATTGCTAGGACAACGCTTAAACTCAACTGAACCAGTTATAAACAGTGACACTGGATGGGACTTCGTCGTGAAATGCAAATCGAAATCTATCATAATTTTGTTGTTGATTAAGATGGCAACGAAAGACACAATAAACCACAGAGCGAAAATTTTCTTTCGTCAAAGTTTATCGTACTGTACACACTTTTTAAGTGAACCCAAATTTGCAAAAACAAATGTCAACTGAATGAAATTATATCGACAGCTTCTTAAAGAGTTCTTAATTCGAAATTCATTTCTGTCTTTACTTTCTGGCCATTTCTAAAAATTCACTTTCTTACTTACTTTCTTTACTTTCTGGCCTAGGTACTTAACATGACATTAGAATTTATATAGCTGCCTTTTGCTTATGTTACCGTGTTAACTTTGAAAAATCTGTAATATTATAAAGAGGTAAAGTTTATAAGTTTTGATGTTAGAAGTAGTTTCCGAATAATTTCATCAATATTTATACTAATATAATAAAACCGAAGAGTTTGTGTGCAATTTTAATCAGATATTACTGATGGCTTATTAAAATGATGACGATGATGAATTACTTGACGCAGTAGACTGCAACAGACTGAGCCTTCTCAATATATCACCCTAGATGTGTTTTGTTTTATATTTATTGAGACTTGCACAAACGTTACGGACATCGACTATAAATTGGAATTATAATGTTACGGACTAACAATGGAACTTTCTGAAAAAAGCGTTCGTGCCGGCAGAAAGTCCCGAACGTTCTATCCTAGCGATGGTAGCCACGCCCCTTTCCGACTAGTGTCAAAGGAATTTGGTCTTTAGTTTACAAAACAGAGTTTATATTTCAACAGAAATAGCATTCCAGAACTCTCAATGGCTTGTTTACAATCTTGTTTACATTTTCTAGAAAATTCGAAATATATCGAGGCGTTTGGCGCCAAATATGTATAAAGCGGCCGGCTGAGATGAGTGAGTGGTGAGATAACCAGCCATAAGAAAGCGACTCTTCGGAGCTTTTGCGAAATTATCTGCGACAGTGAACCGGCGACACATTAAGGGGATCATTGATGACTTTTGGCAAGTTTGACGGTGTCATTGGATAAGTTTGGTGATATTGGCAGTCATCTTGGTTTGTGAAAATAAATCGTTCGTTTCGCCCTTATACGGCATTTGAACTCACCTCGCACGAATTCAAAATTATTTGAATTTCATTGAGTGTACCGTTAGTCTGCCTGCCACACTTTATAATAAAATATATAAAAGAGACATATTAATTCAGAAAGAATGCAAAATATAATCTAAACAAAACAATGGTTCATGTAGTAACCTCACTAACCACCTAAGTCTACAGTGGCCTGTCATAGAAGAAAAATGCACATACAAAAAGTCTACTCATGACAAATGTCGCCTTATTTAAATAAAGTAACATTTGCATTAAACATTGTTTGTTATTAAACGAGATTATTTAACTAACTCATTAGATTCTATAGTTTACTCTTGGAATATCTGTATCAATATCAGCATATCTAATATTAGCTGTTGCACGCGACTTCGTCCGAATCTCTTTATAAAATATTACTCGCTGATAATAATATACATATATAGCTTTATAGGTGAAAGAATTTTTAAAATCGGTCCAGTCGTTTTTGAGTTTATTCATTACAAACACACATCCATACATATATAGAAATCTTTTCTCTTTATAATATTAGTATAGATTTTATTTATCTAATATTATGCGAAAGTGAGTATGTTTGTTTGTTACGCTTTCAAGTTTTAACTACTGAACCGATTAACATGAAATTTTACATACACCAACGACCCGACGATTCCATAGGATGAGTTTATGTTCTGTTCTAGGGTTCCCGGGTTCGATTGCTGGCAGGGTCAACTTTGGAAATGGGTTTTTTAAAGTTAGCTCTAGTCTGGATCTAGAAAGCAGTGGCAGGGCATTTCGCAGTAATTTGGGTAGTTCGTCTGGGAGGCAGTAACCACCCTCTTACAGAAGACCACCATGAAATAACATGACGTATGCTGTTGTGTTTCGGTGAGTGAGTAAGGGATGCCAGAGCCCATTTCCCTATCCCCTCCTAATCCCTTGTCCTTAATCCTACTGTAGTCGGCAGCGCACTTGCAGTAGCTTTAGCCTTGCTTATGTTATAGGCGACGGTAGCCACCTACCATCAAGTGGATCGTCAGCCTGTCTGCCGACCTTAACATAAAAATAAACACATTGTCAGGGGTGCATATATATAGATTAGAACCACTTGACACATTCCTGAAATTAGCTTATATTGTGAGATATTTTTTCAAAGTATTTTACTTCACTGTTCAGAAATCTTGATAATTTTTAAAGCACACAGTTAAGAGGTAAAATGACATAGAACTAGAGGGTCGAGTAGGTAGAATCTGCATCTCGCCTTTAGGAAGCCAATCGTTGGTCTCATCAAAATACATATCTGTTTTAATATTATTAAAGATGTTTAAAAGAACTTTTATATCTACTATTTATCATAATATAAAATAATGTCTTGCCATGTTTTTCCGCGGATCCAACATTCGGAATTTTTGGTAATTAATTGAAAATTTTAATTTAAAATGAAAACGTTTAAAAATATCACCTTAGTAGGACTAAAACCTAGAGTCCTATGCTATGAAGTGAATACTGTATTTGTACTTAAGGAATTGAATGAAACCCTGATTTTGAATAAACAAAATATTTCCGCTACTTCAAATAGTCTATGTTACATTGAAGTAACTCAGCTTGATTAATTACTAATATTAGCTTTACTACTCCGCCATAGTGGGCAGTTAATACATAATTTTTCGGACCATGACATTAGTGCAAATTAATACTCGTTTAGATATCCTGATCTATTATTTAAAATACCGCACGCGCATAATTGGTGTACACTTCGTAATACTGTATTGGGTAAAATTAATAGTACAGGTAAAATTATGTGTCGAGGCTTTGAGAGTGGTTGATGCAATGTGTGGGATGGTACGAAATGATTTTCAATTATAGATTCCGTGTTTTTCTCTTGGATTCGAGAGCACGTATAAGTGTTTAACATTCATTGTTACGTCACGACTTTATTTTCATTTTTAGTTGGTCCTGTAAGTGTGTTTGTTAATAGTAATACTCATACGTATTAAGAACACCATTAATAATTATTAATAAAAATAATTATATATTTTAAATTTATACCTATTTGCATGTGTTAAATTAGTGTAAATTGTTTTAGTTTGTCACTGTTAATTTTTGTATGCGACTTCGTCCGTGTCCCCTTTTAAGTTAAAATATTTATTCAATCTTTATTTTTGAACTTTGAATTTTTAGTTTATTTTATTCCTCTGGAAGGAACAGTCCTTGTTTTTGTATGTCCTTTTCTGTATGCCTGACATGACAACGTGTATGCAAAGGGTCGGTTGAGCAGTAAAGGCGAACAAACACGCTTTCTTATTTTTAATATTTTATTATTATCTATGTAATATATCGTATATTTTTAGGGTTCCCTACGTCCGAATAAAAAAACGGTACCCTTATAATAGGATCACTCGTGTGTCGGTCTGTCACAGTCAATTATCTCGGAATCTACTAGACCGATTAAGTTGAAATTTGGTACATATATCAACTTCTGTAACCCAAACACAGAGGTGTGACGTGAATGGATGAAATCTGTATATGGGAAGTCATTTTTAGGGGTAAAGTGGAAAATTAAAATCTCAGAAACTACTCAACCTAAAATTTTGAAAAAAATACAGAAATTAGTTTTCTACTTTCAGATTATAGGAAAACCTATAAGAAGTCCATGATATTAAAATAACATGGTAAATCACTCAATATTGTGCGGATAGGTAACATCGTACGGAACCCTCTTCACGCGAGTTCAACTCGCACTTGTCCCGTTTTTTTAGTTAAATTAACTGAATTTATTTAAATATTATTACATTTTTTTCAGCATTGTGTCAAATACTGAAAGGATTTGAAACAAATCTGTTTATGTATATATATTTTTATATTTAAAAGGACGGGGGAAAGGTCCTCTGTATCATTGGCCTCCATACTTGATCACAGGTAGGCGTGAATAGTCGGGCGAGGAGAACAAAACTCAACGTTAGGTCACGCATTGTAATTCTAAAGAAATCGTCATAATTGGCACAAAATAAATCCGCTAGTTAATCACACTAAATCAGATGACACTCCACCAAACACGTAGCTCAAGTCTTTTGGTGTAACCCGATTGCCTTTCGCCAAGCCTCTGCGCTAGCGCTCGGTGTTGTGTCCGAGTCAACGACAGTGACATTCCGATCCCGCTGTTCAGTTGACAACTGACAGTTGTCATTGCTGTCTCGTTAATCAAACGCGCCGCCATTAATTTTTGTTTACCGTACAAGCAGAAATTCTTTTATGTTAAAAAATGTGGCAGGCGGCTTACTTGACTGCAGGTGGCTATCGTCACTTAAGGACATAAATGACACCAATGAAAATGATATGCAGCCGACTCTGCAACCTTGGGAAATTTATTAAAGGCTGTTTTTATTTAAATTACGATAACAGGCGATTACTTAGCGAGAAGCTGAATTTCGATTCAGTTACGGTAGTTTATCTTCGTAACAGTAACACAAGTTACACAAGTAGCATGCGAGATAGAAGGGATAAAAACAAGGATAATGAATTCACTCTGGTAACTACGACGTGTTATTTCTCGATAGTTTTCTGTGAAGAGATAGTAACTGTTGCCAGACAAGCTGCGCTGTTTATTGCTGCGAAACACTACAATTACAATTTTGCACATAATTTTAGTTTACGTTAGACATAATAATTGAATAGCCCAATATAACATTAAGTATATTTTCAATTATTTGATACTCGTTACTGTTTACGTAAAAATGTACCTAATTACCCATATTTTAGTCTCTACCAGAACACATTAAACTTATATTTTGTTATCACAATATTTACATTATCATCATATAATATAAACTCTATTTCCACGCGTCAAGTAAAGTGTGAAGATATCGTAACATTACTTTTGCAATTACATAGTTAACTAGATATGGAAGCTGTCTGTTGTATAAATCATTCGATAATTCGCTCTAACTGCTGTTCGATCTATTTTCCATCATGTTACTGCCGAGTTAATATCGAATTGCCTCATGTCTTCATTTGAAAGGAATGCATGACCGCGTATACAATTTTAATACGGTAAACTGCTGCTACTAATTTCGACAAATTGCGTTTCCTCTACTTCTGGACAGGTTGGAGAGACTCTTGTTTCTAAAATAACCATTTATGTAAAGTTTCAGTCGATTAAAAAATTAACGTAGAATTAATAATAATAAAAAGATAAAAAAAGTTAAACAAACACGCTCATTGAACGAAATGAGTATATTTGAACTGGATCATTATAGATAAAGTTAAATATAAATGTGATAACAATTTAAAAATATATTTTTAAAATAATAATAATTAATAAAAGAGAGAAATAAAATAAATAAGTGAGCGTGTCAGCTCCGACGCAGCTTTTAAACTTATAAAATTAAATGTATAAAATTTCCCACGTATCAATAGATAACTGGATACCTAATAACATTATATTATTTAATGTTCCAACAAAAGTTATATTAATTACGTTCAGTATACAGAGATGTCACTACGTTTTATAAGTTCAAATAGTTCATTTTTCGACGACAGATGTCGCTCCATCGGCACGTTACAACGCGCTATCGTTTCGTTCTTCAACGCGGACCACACTTATAAGCCCAGAGAATAGAATCCTAGAATCAAGTAATCCTAAGGGCATCAAGTAAGCTGATGCACGTGTTAGGGAACATAATACATGCATCAGCTGTTGCACAAATTTCAAAGTGACAGATGACTTGTATTAATTTTATTCCTGGACTTGACTGCTTTCGACTTGACGGACCTGTTTTGGAAAATTTAAAGGAAAAAAATTATTGTACTTGACTTGACTGACTAGTTTCGGGATCTGCTACTTTTGATTTTAATTTGAATTTTGAGTTTTTTATATTGCTATTTTTACAAGTGACACTGGCAAAATCATCGGAGAAGAGTTGATGGAGCCATAACCAAAATAATAAGAAGAAGAATTTTATTTCTCATAAAATTTCCATACCGGGGACCTTATATGTAAAAATCGGTTCTTAGGGAGTAAACTCCAATATGAAAAAATGACAAAAATTGCAGAATATCGTAAATACTCTATACATTGTTATTATTTAGAATATATAAACATATTTTCTAATCATTTTTTAAATAAATTATTATAATGACAATAGGGAATATGCCTCTAATTAAAAAAAGGCTTATATTTTTTTTAACATTTTTGCTTTAGAATTATGTCTATGAAAAAATTTTTTAATATTGTGTATTTCTTTTTCATTAAGAAAATAATTATTAAAAAGTGCAAAAAAATGTGGGAAATTCAAAATACTTGAAACGGTTAGTTCGAATGTGACGTCAAAGTCAATGAATTGTCAACAGGCGTATAGATGATAGATGTTTGTGATTTTTAACATTTGATTGTTATTGTAGACTGTGACGTCCCGACAAGCGCACCAAAAGGGCGGGTGTTTAAAGTGCCCGTAGGCTTTTAGTTAATTTTAACATTTTTTCTTTGTTACTAAATTTCTGTTTATTTGGGCTGAATATTTTTTACAGTTATATAACGATATAACCTATCTTATGAAAATATTAAAAAAAATGTGCATAGTCCCTATTCCTTCACTTCTGCTCGGACAACCATTGAGCCGGGAGACACTTGATAAATTATTGATTCACTGAAATAACAATCAATATTAAGATAATAGGTAATCAAAATGTTAATATTTTGTATGTAAATCAAAGAATCCATATTGTATTTCAAATTTTTAATATATGTATTAATATTATCCTAGCGTTTTGGTATGTATGTACTTATAATTTGAGCAATAAGGTGAAATTAGATATCTGAGCACTTTGGTCTCAATGTCCAAGTAATAAGCCTTATTATTGCACAGTATAATTCGGACGCACTAAATAAATGTACAAATAATCGGCAATAGACAGCGGTAAACAAATTATACATACGCAGGTAGGAATCCCTGTCGGGCCTTTATCGATTTAATTTGTCGATTATAATTAGAGAACATCGATTAGAATTATGATTGATTATATGATCTAATGGTGATTAATTACCTGTCAGCTATCGTTTTGAACTGTTCGTACCTCCTCACATTGAAAAAAACCTTAAGACCTATATTTTTATCATTTTCTACCATACGAAAATCTGCGAATGGCTTCATCTATATCTATACATCTCTCTCTATATATAAAAATAAATCCCCATTTCCCTTGGTCACGGCATCACGCGTGAACGGGTAGACCGATTTTAATTCGGTTTCACTAATGGAAAGAGGGATAAACGGGGAATGTTCATATATATATATATATATAAATTGCACCCCGGGCGAAGTCGGGGGCGGGTCGCTAGTGTACAATAAATGGGAGCACTTTCTGTACCTACATTAAATATTAAAAAGAAAAAACAATTTGTACACGCTGCAGGTACTTAAGTTACCGAGGATAAAATCTGTGTTTAGAATTTTTGTCTGTTTGTCTGTGCGTTTGTGCACGATAATCTCAGAAACGGCTTAACCGATTTGAATGCGGTTTTCACTGATGTATTGTAGCAAGCTTTCCGTAATTTTAATGTTTGTTTCATTCGAATCGGATTACAAATAAAAAGTTACACACTATACCGAATACCACGCGTGCGAAGTTGCGGGCTCAGCTAGTATATAAAAAAAAAGCAAAAATAAATGCCATTAGATTAAATGAGATGAGTTAATTACCCCTTTATGTAAATGTTTCTCATTTCCACGAAAATTTGCTCATTTGTTTAAGTTATTATTACCATTTATTGTTTTAAATTTGAAGACAATAACACTTAGTTATTTTTGTTTCTAAAAGACTCGTAATTGCTTTTATTAACAAAGAAAATCCGCATAATTTGCATAACAAAACATGTTTACTTGCCCGAGTAAAATGTACAGTCATGTTATTACTAATATTGATTTCAAGAAAAAACGCATTTTTGCAACTGTTTATTTATTGGTTCTATTTCACAATAGGTCTATTGAAATGGAACAATGTAAGCATGATATGGGTGTTTTAGTTTTGATTTATTCGATATGAATTGTGTTCTGTCAAATACAATTGATTGATACAATGGAAATGTGTGTTAACAAGATACATCTAGTGTCAGATCTAGACGTCTGATGACGACGGAGTCGTATTAGCAGACAATTAACAAAATATTCGTTTAAACTGTTCAATAGGTACCCATAAATGTGATTTTTAAGCCACTTGTTTTTGGTATTAAAGAATAAATATTTTAATATTCATTTTATTAATAAGCCAGACTCTTGAAGAGAGTGTTTACGGTATCATTTTAGAGAGATAATTGTCACTTGGTACGTATTTTCTTATTGCAAGCCTATGTATGATAAATGATTTGGAGAATGTTTTTGGTTTTATTTATTTAAGGTTTGTATACAAAATGCCAATAATGTTAATGCTTGGACAAATTTAATATCAGTTTCACTTTATTTTTGTGAAATCGTATATATACTCACATATAAGTAGACATATTTTTATACTAGCGCAACTTCGTACGCGTGGTATTCGGTATAGCAGTATATTCGGTATAGCGGTATAGCTAACTTTTTTATTTGTAAACCGATTCGAATGAAACAAACGCTAAAGTTACGGGAAGCTTGCTACAATACATCAGTGAAAACCGCATTCAAATCGGTTAAGCTGTTTCTGAGATTAGGATATACAAACGCACTGACAAACAGACAAAAATTCTAAAAACTATTTTTTGAACCGATTAGTGTCAAGGGAAATTGGTCCTTATGTTTATAACGTAGAGTTTACATTTCAATAGAAATAGCATTCCCGAACTTTTAGTGGCTTGTTTACGACCTTGTTTATATTTCTAGTAAATTCGAAATACATCGAGGCGTTTGGCGTCTATTATAAATAAGAGTGCAGCCGGCCAAGAGAGTTAGTGGTGCGACTCTTCGGAGCTTTTGCGGAATTATCTGCGACAGTGAACCGGCGACACATTAATCATTAACGACTTTTGGCAAGTTTAACGGTTTCATCGGACAAGCTTAGTGATTTTGGAAGTCATCTTGGTTTGTGAAAATAAATCGTTCATTTCGCCCTTACACGGCATTTTAACTCACCCCGCATGTAACAATATGTTTAGATATAGATAAGTATATGTATATTAATGAATTTATATTAATAATTTTTGCAAACTATTTTTTTTTTTTGGATTTTCGAACTTCAGTTTTCAAACTGCAGATTTTTTTTATTAAAAAAAAAAATCATTAATTATAAAATAATTATGTTAAAATGAATAAAAATGAAAAAGAAATAAAAGGATGAATAGAAAGAAATCTTGTAGAAATAAAAGCTTACACAATCGTTTCAATTTTTTTTTTGTGCAACTCTAAGAAAATAAGTAACTAATGTGTTACAACGGCTTAGTTAAACATTTTCACTTTTGTAACGTCAATGGATTAGAAAAGCAAACAATAAATGACCTAAAATTATGTTCACACCGCTTGTGAATCATCGTTCATAGTGAAATGTATTTAAAAACTAATGAATAGTTCGTACAACAAGCGAGTGACGAATAAAAATAATCCATTGTTTATTCATACTAATTGTATTGGCGTTGTTTATTTTGAACAGAAATGTAGTAAACTATTCAATTTTTATTTACAACTTCGAGAAATCAGTAAACATTTATGTAGCATTCCTTGTAATATTTTTGTGAGAAACTCGAAGATAATATGACAAGAAATTTACTGCTACTGGTTTTAAAAATAATAACACGTTTAAGGCGACGACATGAATGTTTTTCAATAATTACTTAATAATATAGACTCTGCTGACTGAAAAAAATATATTGAAGTGGTAATAGCTATTGTAATTTCAGTCATTGAATTTTGTAGACCCTAATAGGACAGCTCTTCTAGTGAATCATAGCAGAAGATGATCGGTAAGTAAGGGATACTAGAGCCCATTTCCCTATCTACACCCTATCTTTTATTTTTTACCCTATTCAAGGTCGGCGTACTTGCCTCGGTACTTTGTTAGAGGCGAAAGTAACCACATATTATCAATTGAACTATGATTTCAAGGTTGAGTAGATTACCTTGTAATTAATCTTATTAATCTACTACAAAGATACATAGGTACTGATTGCTAAAACAATGGAAAATTAAGTGTGAATGTATCTCTGATTTCCGTCTTTCCTTCCTTTGATAGGCACTTCCTTTCTTTGATTCTTTTCCTAAAACTTTGAACAGAGTTTAATGTTGTGATTTAATGAAATAAATCTGGAAAGTGTTACGTGTTCCTGGTGTAGAGGCTGGGCACACTGCGTTTTGCAATCACAAATTGAACTATCGTTTGGCGGCAGTAGGTAATGATAATTTCTTTACAGAACTCCACCATGTAATGAACTTGGTGTTTTGAGGTCGGAATGCCGGTTTGCCAAAACCTGCTTCCCAACATTTAACATCAATCCAGCATTGATGTGGTGAATTTTGTAATAAGATTACAGTTATTTAAAATAAATGAAGTAGGTAAAAATAATGAAAAGAGTTGGCCTAGGAAATATGAGAATCAATATTTTTATAAATCTATAGCAATACTATGGGGGGGGGGGGGAGGAGAGAAAGAGCTCTCTACTACTACTACTACTACTACTATCTATTTTTAAAGGTAAATTAATTGTATTACTCCAGAAATAATTATTCTAGGTGTGCATAATTGCAGAGGTGCGAAGCAAGGGCGCGTCGGTTTAGTTTTTTTTATATGTTAAGGTCGACAGACAGGCTGACGGTCCACTTGGTATGTGATTACCGTCTCCTATAACACAAACAATGCCAAAGGTACTTTGGCATTGTTTGTGCCAAAGTCCAAAGGTGCGCTGCCGACTATAGTGGGACTTATGTAAACGGATGGTTACTGCCGCCAGACGGGCTGCGAAACGCAGTGTGCTCTGCCACTACTTTTTAGATCCAGACCACAGCGAACTTTGAAAAGTTAATTTCCAAAGATAACCATGCCGGGAATCGAACCCTGGACCGCTGGAACAGAGTATTAAGGCAAGCACCCCAACCACTCAATCAATGGACTCGTCATAGTGGATGTTAATAACATAGTTTAAAATGGGTTATAATCAAGTCTACAGGTACATGTATTTAATTTCTGAGGCATAAAACTGATTACTAATTATATACTACTCCAAAACAGCATTTCCAAAACAGCAGTTTAAGGGGCCATATGCCATTCCGGCCTACCACACTTACGTCCTAAAACAGAATAGGACATAATAATATGTTGTTATTTCATGGTGGTCTTTTGTAAGGCAGTCTGTTACGGCGGGTGATCATGACTCTAATTTATTGGAACATATTTTGCGGTATATCAAAGGAGAATAGGCTTAGACCACCAGCGGCGGCTTGGAGTGTATTTGATCACGGTACTGCAACCACTTGCGGCATTCAGTAATCACTCCTAAATACCCATTAGGTGGAATGTTTGCGGCGCGATACAAAGATGCTTATATAAAACTCACCGTCATGAGCGCTTGGGGAGAAAAATATAGATGCATCACATACTCGAAGGGTAGTTAAATTCCTCGAGTGGGCAAGCGTAGCAGGAGACAGAGAGATTGGAACGGATGTGGGTAAATCAGAATTTGCTTCATGACTTAGTCCTTCCATCGCTTTTCGTTATCGGTCTACTAGGCGTGTACTTTACCCTTACGTTGTGGACAATTGGACATACCACTCATTATCATGAAGCGCTTTGCGTCTTCTTTTATGATGGCGCACAGCGAAGGAGTATAATTCTCTCACTTCTTTAGTGTTACTTGAAATTTACAACTTGAGACTTTTCAAGAACCTCATATTCACTCATCATCAGGTGAGATTAAGGTCAATGCTTTCCCGTATAAAAAAATACTAACTAGTGAAACCACAGTCACTATTCTCCTAGATGGGCTGTCCAGTTAATGGAATGTGGAACAACAGAAAATGCATTAGGTAAATACTTTTTTGGCTAACTACGTAGTAGACAGAAATTGACTTTCCTGAGTTTAACGTAATATTATATACAGTAGGTTTCAATAATATAATTATTAAAATAATAATAACGCTAACAGTATAACTATAAGTTCAATGTGAATTTCTTCAAAGGACACCTAAAAGTCATTCACAAGTCTTAGAAGAATACTGGTCGGTTTTTTCACAAGACGTAGATAACTCATATTTAAACAACTTTCAATTTTACCTGCCGTAGTACATGCTTGCGTTAGTAATTAGTTCTCCCAAACAACATTTAGTCGTGGAACTGGAAAATGATTTCTGATTATTTCAATTTGTTCCGCTATGCATGCACCGTGCTGATCTTTGAGCAACACTTTATTAGTAGGCAAAAGCTACTCGATGCTCTCACAATAAGGGCACACTGATTACTAAACAAGCTGTTGAGCTAGAGCTGGGAATTCAAATTTAATTCAAACCTTTCTTTCAATCTACACTTAGCTGAAATTATACTTAATGTTTTAACTTAGGTCGATATACTAACAACACGGTTGCACTTTATAATTTAGATTTATAATTTTATTAGAGATGAAAATTGAGATAAAGCGTACAGTGAGTCAGCTTGACAGCATTTGTCTTTATACTCGTATTATATTGATATTAGACAATCATTTTGTTTCATTTTATTCGGAAAACAGTCCAATAAGGTAGAGCTAACTTCAAGAAGGAGGTCAATCGTCAAATCCAGCTTGGATGAACAGCGTTCGGGAAACTACGAGGTATTTTCTCGTCAAAAATTCCTCAATGTCTTAAGTTTTCGACCAATATGTGTTGCCAGTGATGACATATGGAATCTCTTACTATGGGCCTCGTAAGAAAGCTCAAAGTTGCTTGATGAGCTACGGAGAAGACTATGCTCGGGGTTACACTGTGAGATCGAATTAAAGGAGTTCTGTATACGAAAGAAAGTTACCGACATAACCCTCCGGATTAGTAAGATGAAGTGACGGTGGGCAGGATACATAGTACTGAAAGCTAACGGCCGCTCGAGTAGACGACACGTACTGGCAATCGCAGCGTAGGAGGAGGACGTCCACCCATAAGATGGACTGATGACATGATAACGGCCGCGAGTCGACGGTGGATCCAGACTACTTCTGACCGGTCTTTTTGGAAAATTAGAGGGGAGACCTTTGTCCAGGAGTGGACGTCACGTCCTGCGGCTGACATGATGACGATGATTGTAAATAAATAATTTGAATTTTAATGTCCTATCGCATCTGATCATGATTTCGGTAATTTAATACTATGATGTACTTAATCGTCAGACAGGCTGACATTACACTTGATGGTGGGTGGTTACCATCACCTATTAAAAGATATAACTATACAGGTGTTGCCAGTGCGCTGCCAACCTTAGTACGATTAGGGGATAAGGGATTAGGAAGGGATAGGGAAACGTTAGAAGCGATAATTACAAGAATAACTTCAAAAGTAACACGTTTTATTAGCACCATATCCGATTTTTTCTTTTTTTCTTTTATGTTAAGATCGGCAGACAGGCTGACGGTTCACTTGATGGTAGGCTACCGTCGCCTATAAAACAAGCAACGCCAAAGCTGCTGCAAGTGTGCTGCCGACTACAGTAGATTAAGGATAAGGGATTACGAGGGGGATTTAGGATTTAAGATTAATAATGAAATACTCATTTTGTTTCGGTTTATGCTATAAACTGTACCAATTTGTGTCCAATAGGGTAGTAAGTTCGTAGTATTTAATAACAATAATCCACTTTAAAACGCGGCGTAGTAATCAAGCTTTGGACGCGAATGAATAATGATACAGTTCTGACAATCGCCTATGGACTCTATGACGAAATAGCTTATCACTTGATGAGGAAAAATGTGACATGTGATCGCGACAATTAGCACTGTTTAATGTTTAAAGAAATTTCGGCTTATCTGTGATTTCTTCTTCAAAACTGTATTTTAGTAATAATACCTATTAGATAATAAAATTACGTAATTTTTAATACATATATTTTATCTATACTCTATCTATCTATCTATAATAATATGTTTGTAATGAATAAACTCAAAAACTTTTTTTAATGTTTTAAGATCGGCAGACAAGCTAACGGTCCACTTGATGGTAGGTGGCTACCGTCGCCTATAACACAAGCTACGCCAAAGCTGCTGCAAGTGCGCTGCCGACTACAATAGGATTAAGGATAAGGGATTGGGAAGGGATAAGGAAATGGGATCTGGCATCCCTTGTTCACTCACCGAAACACAACAGCACACGTGCTGTTATTTCACGGTGGTCTTCTGTAAGGGTGTGGTTACTGCCGCCATACGGGCTGCCCAAATGACTGCGAAACGCAGTGTGCCCTGCCACTATTTTCCAGATCCAGACCGGAGACAAATTTGAAAAGTTCATTTTTCAAAGTTGACCCTGCCGGAAATCGAACCACGGAAACCTAAATAGAGCGTTAAGGCAAGCAACCAGTCATCCAATGGGCTCGTCATCTGCACTGACCGATTGTAGAAATTTCTTTCACCAATAGGAAACCACATTATCAGCGAATAACATAGGTTACTCTCCATCCCCCTTCTCTATACAAAATTGCCGTTTTCCACGAACAAACTCAAAGACTACAGAAAAAGAAGAAGAAGAAGAATCTTGAAGAAGAAAAATCTTGAAGAAGAATCTTATCTAGATATTCATCAATGCAGACCATTTTAAAAAAATACAGAAACATCTTATTTGTAAATATCGTTGTAAATATTTAAAGAAAAACCGAGAAAAAGAGTCGCCTTAATGGGATCATTTTAATGAGTTACCTTGATCTTAAAAAATCACAAAATCTATAGCCAGTGTAATATTAAAAAAATAATGATAATGAAATAATGGACATATATGTAGGTACCTCATCATCATTACTCAGCCGTAGGACGTTCACTGCTGGACAAAGGCCAACTCCCCCCCTAATATTCCAAAAGGACCGGTCAGAAGCAGCCTGGCGGTAAGTACCTATGCATGCGAAATTAATTGTATCTGAATTATTGTAATAAAAACATTATTATTACACATAACAATGTTGTGCCTGATTTATGCCTGATTTAGCTGCTACTGGAGCTACTGAGTTGCAATGTCTGCACTTTTAACTGTTTTCGTAGTTAAATTATGACATAATTGAATTTGCATTCGATATGTAACTCTGATAGTGTGCTCTGATTCTTTAATAAAGCCGTTTGTAATCGGACCGCTTCGCGTTTTCGTCAAAATAAATCTTTTTATTCCATATATGTGCACACGTAACATGCGACGGCGCATGCAACATTTAAATCGTAGAATTGAGATTAAAATGCTTTCGTCATAATTATAAACATTTGTTATATATAATTTTATTAAGCTAATAACAATGCAACGCGCTGAGTAATTATGAATTATTAAAACATACATTTTTTTTTATTGTCAACTATTCTTATAACAATTTTTATGTTGTTATACCATACATTTCAGTGGTTTATCAATGAAAATGTAACAGACTGACAGAATTACTTTGGCATTTATTAACATTAGTATCGATAAATGACAATACGTCGACAAAAGGGCGTATAACTTCGTGGCTACCAGTTAGGGTACGTTCAGATGGAAAAATTTTAACGGGCGTTTTCAAATTGTGCGTGTAGACATCCTTTTATTTACTTACAACCGATCACATGAGCGCGCGTTAACGCGAGTCAGCGAGGGTTAACGCGGCACCCGCGGCACCCAGAGAAAAAGTCGAGACCCAGGCGATCGCGCGTTGACGCGCGCTTTGATAGATATGTAACGTCCGTTGGTTGTACACTGAGCGCGCGTTTCCATCGCGATTGATGAAATCAGGAAAAGGACAGGGATTTGGGATATAGCTTCAGAATCCTATGAAAACAAAATTTTGAAACGATGTGTTTGGGAATAATAGGGAATGTTATGCACATTTTTTAAAATATAGGTTATATGATTATTAACCGTAAAAAATATTCAGCCCAAAAAATATTCAGCGCCAAAAAACAGAAATTTAGTAACAAAAAAAAAAATGTTAAACACCCGCCCTTTTGGCGCGTTTGTCGTGGCGTCACAGTCTAAAATAACAATCAAATGTTAAAAATCACAAATCAAACATCTACGCGCTTGTTGATTTAGACTTATAGACTTGTTAAAAATCGCTGTCATTATAGAATTAGACGTCACATTCGATCTGACCGTTTCAAGTATTTCCCCACTACTTTTTTGCACTTTTTAATTATTTTCTTAACGAAAAAGAAATAATTTTAAAAAATGTTTACCTTTAGACATAATTCTAAAGCAAAAATGTTAATGAAAAAGAAATGTTTAAGCCTTTTTTGAATTAAACGCATATTCCCTATTGGTTTTAATCTTCAGCGAAGAACCCAATGTGTGCGTTTTCCTTGTCCATATTTTTCTTTGCAACCAAAGAACCACAAAATAATAGCCTCTTCCACATCTATTTTCTAAGCTCTATTGAAACAGACTGACGAGTTCTCGTAAAGAGCGTTAGCGCATGTCATCAGAACTCTTTTTAAATTTGATCGCGCGTTGACGTGCGTTACATGTGAACTTAGCCTTAGAGTGCATTGTAAGGCGCCGAGAAAAAAATGTGGGCGGAATAGTGACACGTTAAAGTTCCCCAAATAAACGAGTCAGCATTAAATGGGAGGCACAAATTTGACAGTCATTATAAGCTGTCCTATTATCATACAATGAGCCCCCGTATCGCACGGTTGTTAACTCGAAGGTTGCGGCGACATCTCGAACGAGTCTTGTAGTTATTCGATTAAAAACTATATAAGCCTCTGTCTTTGATAAATTATTTATTGAAAGCAATCTTGATGGTATTTGGCCGTGGCTTTTCTGTGTTTGGTGGTCTTGCGACACCTATTGAGAACGAAGATCAGATACTGCTGCACAATTGTCAACTTATATGAGATTGTTGAAGGGAAGTATTATGATCTTCACGGCTTTACGGAAGCAGTATTAGATAAATTGATTAATAGCTTCTATCAAGCGAGTTTTAACAGTTAATTTATTTAAATAGACGTAATATGTAAATAGTTTTATGTTAATATACATATATGACATCATATATAATATCACGTAGGTACCTACCTATATCTTTTATTTCTATAATCTATTCTATATACATATATACATATTACAATATTAATTGCCTATTCGCAATTAATATTATAATATGTATATATTATAATATTAACTTTTTCTAAACAACCTAACGAATTTTGATACGGTTTTCAATAATTAAAAGAACGATAAAAGAGAAAGGTTTGTGTATATAACTTGTATGGATGCAATTGTATCCCTTGCGAAGTATCGACCCCCCTTGCGAGGCGGGTCGATATTTTGATTATAAATGGACCACCAAGTGTACCAAGTGTATTACTGTGTATTTACGCTGAAATTGTCAATCTGCCTGCCCCATATAAAAATATATATACATATTACATAGAACTTATGTTATTATGTTTTTTTTTAAATTTATTATTTTACCTAGCCGCTCAACTTTGTACGCGTGGTATTCGGTATAGCACGTAACTTTATTGTTTGTAAACCTATTGGAATTAAACAAACACTAAATGTTACGGGGAGTTTGCTAGAATATATCAGTGAAAACCGCATCCGCATTTAGCTGTTTATGAGATTAGCGTGCATACACGCACAGACAAACAGACAATAATTCTAAAAACTTTTTTTTATCTCGGTAACATAATATGAGTAGAATGTGTACAATTTTTTTTAATATTTAATGTATAGACACGTCTCGTTTACTATTTATTATTTATTTGAAATGTTAACTTTGAAACTTAAGACGGATTGAGTGATGATGAAAATTTAAAAAGTAAATTATCTAGATGCAGCGGTACATTCTACATAAATTACATGCTATTATTGACCACAGATCTTCTCAGTGTGAAGAACTATTGTTTATAGTCTACTACATTTCTTTTCTTCTTCCTTGTCGAATCCCTCTTGGCGGAGTGGTCGTGGTCAATGGTCATATATACACATACTTATCTATGGTGGTCATTACTTCCGAGTGGTCGCACCACACACCGCCGCTTCGTGCCCTCGATTCTGCCCTGCACGACTAGACGCTCAATTGACGGTTCATCACGCCTAGATATAGTATGCCCGAAAATTGTGAACCTGAACGACGGGGACAGTCGTTGTGTGATATTAAGTTCTTCTAATATGGATATAATTTAATTAGTATTTAAATAAACACGTCAATTGCTTCTCTAATAAGTGGGTAGGTACTTGTTTTTTTTTTGTTGTTACCAATTTTCGATATAACTTGTATAATTATCGCAGCCCACATTCAGCCTACCCTAGTGGCTTTATGATAGCATTACGTCATTCGTTTTAATTAAATTATTATCGTCCGTGAAAACCTCCTCAATATAATTATAACATAAATCACGAATGCACCGATGTCAACCCAGGTCAACCGGCAAAACAAGCAGAATGTAGTTATTTATAACACGCCTACTTATAACACGTACCATTTTAAAAAGCACCTTCCTGTCTTACCGTTACAGCTCCAATTCTCAACGTCAACAGGTATAAGTCACAGAATACTAAGGTCACGTTCGATTGGCTGGTGTGTACAATTTCGGTAGGTGTCAAAATGATTGACTATCTCCGTAGGAGGGCGCCAAAACCATAAACGGAGAACGCTTCATCAAATAAATAGTTTACCGTGCATCATGCCGTGCATATGCCTCATGTGACATTGAAGATTCTGGGGCCTTAGACAAAGTAGCATTCGCTCCGTAGCGATGCGATATCGAAGTTCGTTATCGTCTCAGAGACAAAGAAATCATGACAAGGTATCACGTGTTTATCACGTGTTACAGTGTCGATTCCTTTGTCTCTGAGACGATAACGAACTTCGATATCGCATCGCTACGGAGCGAATGCTACTTTGTCTAAGGCCCCTGTTCTGTATTTGTATCAAGCTAAAATGTATTTTAAATACAATAATATCTTTTGTTCGACTTTTGGGCACTTTCTCTATATAGGAAACTATACTAGCCGTAGTTCTGTGTCCTACGAATTGGTGGGAATACAAATGTCTATGAAGATTTTAATTCAAATGTCTTCTAGAACATACGAGTATGTTTCTCAAGACGTTATTCTCGGTTAAAGCAATTGTTCTTTATTTTTAATCAACACATGAAACCAAAAGAAGTAGATGTACAGCACGCCCGACCAGGGTTCATACCTACACAGCTTTTTCAAGGAAAAAAACAACTACGTTAATTTTATAATTTTTTATAATGTATATAATAATTGTAATTTTTTTTTAATGTAACTACAGTCGACTGAAGATTATAAATGTTATTATAATTTATAATCTAATATAAATCAACATAAATTATTTACCTAATTCAATAAATGGATATTGATAATAGCTAATCAACTGTTGACCTAAACGTCACTAACTTTATTTTTAGAAACAATTTACAATGCAGAGGCTGTCAACTTTATCATTGATTCTAGCATGACACTGAAATTAAAATCATTCATAATAATAAAATAGTTGATTTCATGTGCGTTTGTGCACGTTAATCTCAGAAACGGCTTAACCGATTTGAATGCGGTTACATTTAGTGTTTGTTTCGGTTACAAACAAAAAGCTATATTCCGAATACCACGCGTACGAAGTCGCGGACACAGCTAGTCAATAATAACTTTTCTCGTAATAAGTACCTAAATTGTATTAAATATTATTGTTGTTTATTTTATAACTTGTGAAAGATGTGTTAAAGTTGACTCAAAGGATAATATGTAAAAATTGCATTAATTAAAATTAGTAACTTTTTCACATTACTTAAAAATTAAACATTAAAACATTACTCAATATGTAGTTTTGAGTCCTACAAATAGCCAATGCAACATTTCCTCTTGCCCAAACCCAAACAATTGTAGGAACCGCGCTGTGATTCGATGACATTTTTGAACGAGGAACAACAAATAAAGCCTCAAGGGAGAATTATCTTTTAACCTTGAGTGAATTGTTTCACACTCCTCTTGTCTGGTACTTTGACATAAGAAACTGGTTATAACTTCTTATATGGGAGTGCACAAGACGAGTAGTCGATGAAATAACAAGTGAGGAAGTTATAAAAACCGGAGCAGTTTTTTATACATTACAGTTTTGGATTTCGTTTAATGTCGAACCAATTAGTGCAGAATTTATTAAAATCTTCAACTATTTTGCGAAAATATCGAAGGCTTTCATTAAATTTCTTGTAGTGAAATATCAGAGATTTTGCTTAAAAAGCAAAATCAATCTAAAAAAAACTTATCTTTATTATGTTATTTAACCTTAACATTCGACAAATGAGTTTTCGTATTTTATATTTGTCCAATAATGTACCATGATTATGGTCCAATAAATATAATGATAGATACACCACTTAATAGTTCCCTAACCCTTCCCAATCCTTATCATAAATCCTACTGTAGTCGACAGCGCAAGCACCTGTGGCATTGCTTGTGTTAAGTATAGACGACGGTTGCCACCTACCATCAAGTGTATCATCAAGTGTATCGTAACTACAAAAACAAGTTGATTCAGATTTAAAGTAAAAATTTAAATAATCACTTAAATTGTTAATAAGTTAAAAAATGTGTAACAAATAAAAGTTGATGACTTTTTTTACTTTTTTTGTCTTAATTGTCCCATTTTACACACCTTTCCCTTGCTGTTCTAGAAAATAAATTCAGGTAAATTAAATTGTACGGTAATAATTAACAGTGACTAATATTATTAAGAATAAATAATGACTAGTAACTATAACAATATCTAAATAGTAATAAAACAAAGAAGTATTTACTTCTTTTAAACCACGCAACGAAATTTGATACGGTTTTCATTAATAGAAAAAGCGATAAATAAGGATTTTTTTTAATGTTAAGATCGGCAGACAGGCTGACGGTCCACTTGCTGGTAGGTGGCTACCGTCGCCTATAACACAAGCAACGCCAAAGCTGCTGCAAGTGCGCTACCTACTACAATAGGATTAAGGATAAGGGATTGGGAAGGGATAGGATGGTTTATTTATATGAAATTGCATCCGTACAATAAGAATTAATTATTCTGGTGATACAATCAAAATTACATCAATGCAGAAGGATAGAAAAGCTTCGTCCACCAAACCAAGTGGTATGCAGTCTTTATATTAATGCAGCATTACAAAGTTCACTATCGCAGTTGAAATGTTGACAGTTACAAATATGTCGTTTGTCACTAACACCTACGCTTTATTTCTGCACGATAACAGTATGTGTGTCCATTAATTTTCGAAATAAAATTGAGTCATAAAAGTCAAAATAAATTCACAAATGTTCCCGGGTCGCATTTAAAATGCCAACGTTTTAAATTCAGATGTATGAAGCAAAAAAGTACGGTTGGTCGGTACAATTCTTCTCTGAGCAAAATAATACTCATCACGCACCATTTTTATCGGTATTTGAAACCGAAATATGATCCATTTGGGTTATAACTACATCTTTTTATAAATAATTTCAATTAAAAAAAAATAACAAGGAAATACTCTATTTGAGAGAAGTGGTATCGGATGGGATTGACGAATCAATTTTTCTGGTAGTTGAGGTGCTAAACTAACAGACAAATTACTACCAGAAAATTAAGACAATTTTTACTTTTCTGTGTTTTTTTCTTTACTGCTTCCACTCGATTAGCGAATATTATAAGTAGTGAATACAAATTTTCTATTAGTTAGGAAAGGTTATTATTTGTCTGTATAGCGCATAACATTGATAAATACTACCGGCACGTGTAAGGTGTAAAATTAATTAACTTAATATGGTGGTGTAAACTGCGCTATTACGTATGTAAGCTACACCTAATTCGATAACCAATAAATTATCAAACTTACTTATATGGAAAACTCTACTTGTTTATGTTTAGCTACGTGTTATGAATGCGATACGGAAATAAAATAAAAAAATAATAACAATAATTGTTTCTAGACTGGCCAGGAAATAATGGATAATCAGATAACCACACCAGGGTGCTTGCTGAACTCAATAATATCAAGATTAAAATCAATGTTTTTTTTTGTCCGCCAACATCACCCGAGCAGCTACTGTGACCGAAAGGAAAGCAAATAAATAAAGCACGTTTTAGTGTGTTGCATCAAATGGGGCCTTCTTTGAACGCGACCAAATAAAGGTTAATTAAAAATTGTGTGTTGAAAATAGTGATATTAGTCTCTAAATCTACATTTGTAGTAAACGCGTACCTCTCGCGTATCATAAACAATGTCACCTGAAAGAGAGACCGGTACCAAAGCGAAAATAATGTCCATAAAGATGAGGTAGTCCACATTGACTCCTATTGCAGTTTCGTCTGCTGCGACGGATGTGTGGCCATTTGAATGGGCTTGTAATTTTTTAGTAGACCCCGACATTAGAATCCTAAAATCAACACGCCGGAATCAAATATAACGCTGCTATTTAACCAGACAGATATTTTTTTAATTTATTTCCCAGTAGAAGAACAGACTTAGGTATAATATAAAAAAATGTAACAATTTTATTAGCGAGATAAAATAAAATATCACGCAGAAATACAGCATATCAACAGGATTTGTTGATATCAGAAGAGGTAAAAAAATTTTTTTTAGACATTTCATATTTTTAATAAAAATACTGGAAATTAAATTGAATAATTTGATAATCAATACAAATCATTGACCACGTGAAATAAAGTAATAGTAACGTTACATTGAGTTTGATCTCTTTTAGAATTATATCATTAATATTAGAGGGGTCACAGAAGCCCATCGATCACATCGGACCAGGAAATGGAACCCCAGGCACTGTAACACAGTAACTTTCACTCTTATTTTCGCGATGGTTCGTCGCTAGAACGGTTTTTTATATTCTAAAAGCCTTATCTGCTTGCTAAGATGATAGATAATGACTACAATATTTACCGGTTATAATTATTAAATCGGTGGAAAGAGATAATGAATTTCGTTCAAATGAAATGTTAGTGTATAAATAGGTAAAGAAATAAAATCTTAGTACCTCTTCTCCTCTATTTCTCAACCTATTTTTTATTTTGATTGTTCTAAGAAAAATAATTCAATGATTTTTGAAGTTTACTCCTTAAGAATAGTTTTTCATATAAGGTCCAAGGTATGGAAATTTTATGTCCCCGGTAAAATTGATACTATACAAGTTTTAACTAAAAAGGGTTATGTTCTTCTAAACAGTTCTATCCAAATCCGATAGATGTCGCCGCTTCACCTAATTCTATTGTAGTAGGTATAGTAGATGGCGCGTTTATTTACCTTCTTTTCCTATCGCATAGACAAAGACAATCGTACTCCAGTCATTCGTCGTAACTGACACATACACTTTTTTAATTTAGGTATTAGAAACCCTATCTTCGATATGATTATGGTCAAATTTTGACTAATGACCGCAGACTAATATTAATAATTAGCCATCAAAAAAACACTGTTGAAAATTCGAAAGTTATATGGCCAGGAAATGGCTAGTATTTGTGCGACCTTATTTATCCCGACCTTAATAGGTTATAGGATAAGGGACAAAAAGAAGGATAGACCCTATTATTCTTACAACAAAATTTTGTACAGCTGCAAATGTTATTTGACGATCTGTCGCCGTGAAAAACAGATTAACAAACACTGCAACTTTTGTATTTATTAGTAGTTATTTATGTATATTAAACACTTATTATGCACATCAATGAAAGATCGAGCCTTTAGGCTTGGATTTAAATCGGTTTCATATCAGTGCTCTTTATTGGTAATCTTTGTATTAACTTGACTCTCTCGAAACCTTGGTATAAGTAATACAATAAAAATCATATTATTATGACTGTTTGTTGTTGATCAGGTTATGATCAGCAGATTGGGCAGATAAAATGTGATACTGATACTTTTTGTAATTGAATTTCCTTAGTTAATAAGCATGGTTAACATTTTATGCAGTTTAAGCGTATAAACGTCTTCCGTTAATGTAACGGCAATTATCGAGATTTCAATCATTTCATACAATCTTGAATTAGTAAGTTTTTGTAAAACTAATACTTAAGTATCTGCTGCACGTATTTTTCATATTAGACAAAGTATGCAGTGTAACAGGCCAATAACAGGCCATTTTGGCGAGAGTTACCGCCCGCTTAAAGAAGACCACCATGAAATTACAGCACTGGTGAGGTTGTGGTTTTTGTTATTGTGGTTAAAATAAGTAACCTAAGCTAATTATTATAAGCTGTAAGTAACGCTGTAGCTCATCATAAGCTGTTTACGAATTCGTCATTCGTTCAAATTGAAATTACACATTTTACACACATTTATATTTTTACACAAATTGCTGGGTGAATTGAAACAAATACTAAATATTACGGGAAGCTTGCTACAATATATCAGTGTAAACCGCATTTAAATCGATTAAGCCGTATCTGAGATCAAACGCACAAACAAACAAAAATTCTAAAAACTATTTTTTCACTTTACCTCGGTAACATAAGTACGTGTAGATTTTTTTTCTTTTTTTTTTTGAAAAAATATTTAAGGACGTATTCACAAATATCAATGGGTTTTCAGTACCATTTATATATCCAGGAAGCACAACTGCAAAGATACCATGGTATAAAATAAAAGGTAATGTATTCATCTCTAAAGATAGCTAATAAAAACTGGGCAGCCCAATACAAAATTTTCACATAAATACATTTTTACCATCTCAAGAATCGCTAAAAATATCGAAAAATGGGTTCTGGATAGGTACATAAATAGCTAAATCCGCTGCATATTTTAACATGAAAATAATAAGAAATTGTAGCTTATACAGTCTTCTATACGTCTAGCTTATTATTTTGTACTCAAATAAATTACTTTTTCATTTCTGAGAAAGAATAGACACTAAAAAACGCACTATATTTTCTCCATACATTTTTCTAAGGGATCGCACCTCGTGCTTTCATGACCGGTGCTTTCATGACCCGGTCATGAAAGCACGGGTGTATCGCCTTTTTTTTTAATAATTAGAACGACAAAGTTCCAAAGTACATCGTGCGGCTTCAATGTGTGTGTGGGCACGTTGCTGTAGTGTGATGGCGCAGTTAGCTGAATTCGAGCGCGTCAAAAATGTAATTACGTCCTTAATGTACAGACACTACAGGTTTACGATTTTATTATGGGTATGTATAGATTATCAGGGGCCTTAGACAAAGTAGCATTCGCTCCGAAGCGATGCGATATCGAAGTTCGTTATCGTCTCAGAGACAAAGAAATCATGACAAGGTATCACGTGTTTATCACGTGTTACAGTGTCGATTCCTTTGTTCCTCGATATCGCATCGCTACGGAGCTACAATATATCAGTAAAAACCGCATATAAATCGGTTAAGCCGTTCCTGAGATTAGCGTGCATAAACGCACAGACAGACATAAATTTTAAAAATTATTTTTTTAATCGCGGTAACATAAATACAATGTGTACAAATTGTTTTTTTTTTTTTTTAATATATATATAACGTACAGACACGGCTCGTTTACGGTTTTATTTCATGTATATATTCATATTTCAACATATTATATAGACTGTACTGGAGTAATCCAGTGCGATGTGGTAGTTCCTTAATTATAAATTAAATTATTTATACAAGAAATTATAAACTAAAATTAATTGTTATAAGATATAACAAATAGTCCCACTATTTGTTATTTCTTATTTATAGGCACAATAGGCACAGACATATAGGTATCATATGACCAGAAATGGCTATATGTCTTCCTTTTCCCTCATAGTTTTAAAGATAGCAGGCTTTGCAAAAGGTTTAACGGTACTCAAAAGGCTGTTCACGCACAATACGTATTATCCAGTGTACCAACTAGTATTTACAAGTGACCTATGAAGTAACAGTAAAAGCAATGATCCGTTAGGTAAACTGCCTAACGTGTTTCCATCAAAAGCTATTTTACCAATTTTCAATATTTTGCAAGCATTGATGTTAAGAAAGATACAACGCAAAACAAATCTATGCCCAATAAAATTAGCCACAGTGAATATAGAGCCAATACTCTAACTTTTTTTATAATTTGAATTAATAAAGCTTAATATTTTTTGTAATTTTTTTGCTCTTTTTTGTCTATTTTATTAAAAAATTTAGAAAATTAAATAAATTAATATTCGCCTTATTAGCCAGTTTAAGAATAAAACAATAATATGTATGTCTGTTGGCAATAATGATTGTGTCCCCAATTAAGAATTTCGAAATATGCACTGATTTGAAAAGTACGAGTATCAATATCAATACATATTGCAAGTATTATTGATCTAGCAAGTATTATTGCTAGTATCAAGCTGTTGAGACGAACAGCATCGCTGTAATGAATTTTTAAAATTATTTCCCTTATCTAGCATGCAAGAAAACACTGTCGATAAAAACCTTGTTTAAAACCTTTTTTAAATTATATTATTTATAGATGTTTATGGTCACATAGTTATATTAAATTAAAAACTGAAGCTTTACTTATTATTTGCATGAGTTTGTAATTAAGTCAACATTAAGTCAGTACTTATTTACCAATTAATTTAATATTAAAAATTCATTTTAATATCAAAAAGGGTTAGACCATAGTTAACGATTCCTGTTAATGCTATATATGTATTTTTACTGATTGGTTAATTGTCGTATGAGTAGGTAATTAAAAAATCTCTATATATAAAAATGAATCCCTATTTTCCTTGGTCACGGCATCACGCGTGAACGAGTAGACAGATTTTAATTCAGTTTTCACTAATGGAAAGAGGGATAAACGGGGAATGTTTATATATATAAAAATTACACCCCGGACGAAGCCGGGGGCGGGTCGCTAGCAATTAATAAATCAAACAACTTACTAATAGGCATGGTACGCGTATTACTCAAAAACCTATGTCTTTCAGAATCAAGAGAAAACAGTATTAATTTTGTAAATTTGTAATGCTAGACTAGACTAGACTGGCCTACCTGCTCAATTTTCACCCCATTCAATACTAAAAAATTGACGAAATTTAATAAGACTAAAACAATGCAAGTAATGCAAGCAGCATATCTAATTGTCATAAATAAAGCAAAAAAAAAAAAACATCCTTGTAAGTATGTATATAGGATAATGAGAATCTTTGAACTGGTTCATAAAGTGATGCAAACAAGGCCTCTCATATTACAGACTAAGCGAGTATCAACATGTTTTTTTATTGAAAAAATTCCCACAATTAAGTGCATTTTATATCTGATGAACAACGGGTGGTGTAGGCTTGGTTTGTAGGCAATTTCGCTTCGACGATGCAATTATTAAACAATTGTTTATTGTAAAGTTTATCCTTGAGAATGTTCTTTTATTTCAAAACTCTCTATCACTTTAAGATTTCTTTTGTTCATTCTGTGGTCAAAAGACTGTAAAGAAAACAACAGTAAAGCGGAGCATAAGCCAAAGAAAGACTGAACTCAAAATAAGTTCTACATTCATTTGCTCTTACTGTACACTAAAGAATCTGTACGTACAATGGAAATAACAATCTATGATTCCAAGTCCAACTGAACCAATTAATAATAGTCATCAAATTAATTTCAACTATTAACAATAGCATTTAACTACTAACAATGAAGATTGTGTATGAATTAAAATTACTTATTAATTAATTAATTAATAAGTAATTAAATTTCAATACTCAATTTTGCTATCCTGATAATATTGTAAATGCTAAAGTTCCTGAGGATGTATGGATAGTTGGTACAGTTTCTCGAAGTGGAATGATTGAGATGTTTGTTATTCTTTCATGCAAATCTACTGAACGGATTTTGTTAAATATAATTTGTACTACATCAGGAACAACATATAGTGTGTATTTTATAGTGATGGGGTATACACTGTCTTTCGCGGTTATAAATTGGATGCCCATCGGCGACAGTAACCACTGTTAGAGAAGACCACCGTGAAACAACATGTCTGCTGGTTTCAGTGAGTAAGGGATGCCAGAGCCCATTTCCCTATCCGTTCCTACACCCATATCCTTTACTACTTTTACTAGTGAAAGCCCCAATAAAATCTGGAGCGTACTTTAGAAGCGTGAAGCGGATAAACAGACAGATGGAGAACGTTATTTTATACTAATTAATCAGTTATTTAGTTTTTTATAATGAAAGGCATAAAAAACGTTAGCCTAGTTGACGGTTCACTTGAAGGTAGGCGGCTACCTACAAACAGAGCAAATACCACGACAGATGTATCTGCGCTGCTGACCTTGATAGGATGAAGGACAAATGTACAAGGTTGGTGTTGTCTACTGGAAACACATGTGTTGCCATTTCACGGTACGATTGCCTGCCACTATGGAAATGTTTTATCATCTTCGTATAACTATAATCTAGTTATCTTTTAGCGATATTACCCTTACTAATATTATAAATACGATAGTGAGCTTGTTTGTTTGTTATGTCTTAACTATAAAATAGACAAGAAAGGAGCATAGAAAGGAACATTTGAAGGTACCTTTCACCCAAAAAAGATAAAAAAGGTTCGCAGTTATTAGGGCAGTCCATCTGGCGGCAGTAACCAGTAACCACCCCCTTACAGAAGACCACCGTGAAATAACAACACGTGTGCTGTTGTGTTTCGATAAGTGAGTAAGGGATGCCAAAGCTCATTTCCCTAACCCTTCCCCATTCCTCATCCTTAATCCTACTGATGTAGTCAGCAGCGCATTTGTAGCATCTGTAGCGTTGCTTGTGTTATAGGCGGCGCGGCGGTAACCACCTACCATCAAGTTAGCCTGTCTGCCCATCTTAAAAAATACCGAGTAAAGAAAAAAATACCGAGGGATTAACTAAAAATAAAAAAAATTCAAGACCTCAGAAAAAGGGACGCAGGGAAATCGCGGGCAAAGGCTAGTTATTTATAAGTTCACAAGCATACGCTTTTTTATTTAAAAAACGTTTTCTGTCATTAAATTGCAACTGTATTATATAAAATAGCTTATTGTTGTACCGAAAGATGAATAGCCTCCGTTGTACAGAAAGTTTACGAACAGATTTCCAGTCCATAGTAATTGTCGTTTAATGCACTATGACCTTAATCGGTGATGTATTATTCAATCCGCCCGATTCATGTAATTTTGCGTTTGTCTCTTAATTTTGTAATAACGAGCTTATCCTCGGTATCGGTCATCAGACGTAGCTGTGCGCGAGCGCAGTCCGACGAGCAGTTGATGTTAGTGCGTCGCGAGGAAGACACATCCGCTAGTCGCACTTAGCGTGGTTACCGCGTTCAGCTTGTGAATAGTGAATTATTCAGGACATGTGCCTTTAACAACTTCAACCTTATTAACGTGACACAGCTTTGGTATTCACCGAAGGACGGATTTTGGTTCGTAAAATAATTCTATACTTTTCTTCTGTACTTAAGGTTAACTTCGCAGATGTCTTATTTATATTTTATTTTAAAAAATGAAGTCTTTTGAAATTATATTTAATTACTCCATAAACCGTGCCAATGTTGACACGCAATTCGTACGAAAATTCGTACAAATTAACATTATTACAGTAATAATAAAATCCACACTTGTACAATTTGAGTTATGTAAGGATGTATTATAATAATAAAGCTTTCTCTGCTTAACAAATTGTATAAGTAAAAAATGAACGCGAGATCGTTGGCCGTGACGTTATATTACTATGTCCGACATTCATTACAACTTCTTCAATTATTAAGTAATTTAGTAATAGAAATGAAATGGCAAATATTTCTCATGTTACTATTAATTAATTTAGCTCTTAATTACTATCCAAGGTTACAGTAAAAAAGTGACACATTAAAGAAGGAAAATTTTGCAAATTCATAAGGTTCTAAAGCCTTAAGGCTATAAAAATAGAAGGAAGGGTATAAAAATAAAAGGAAATCTTCGGCATGCCAATTAGAGAATGTAGGTATTATTCCCTTCGCACGTATGTAGTCAACCACAAATTTCATTTCCTTATTTTTTTATTTTAATTCGATAAAATGGATCCATGAATTTTGAAAACATTCAGTCACATTATTAGGAAGTAAATAAATAAAGGACCGTTAATTTTTTTTTCGTTTATAGTATTTTTTTCCTTTTCTTTCTGCCTTAAATTCTTAAAAGATCTTTTAACTTAGATTTAACTTTAATGCATTTTTTAATAAATTTAACATTTCGCTTGCAGTTCGAGTACGCTTTTTTATAATTATTCTTTTTTTCTGTTCTCTATTGTATATATTTTAAGACAAAAATATTTTGTACAATAAAATATTTTTGTATACCTTTGAATACCTATGAAAGTATGAATTATTATTGATTATTTATTTATTTATTTACTTTATATCAACCATCGAGGGTCATAATAATAACAATAAAATTTAAAATTAAGTTATTGTTAAATTAAATTAACAATAAATAAAATATGTACATAATAATAAAATAAAATCTTACACACTAAACAATAAACAAATCATGACTTGGTGGTCAATACATGAATCATAGAGCAATGATTCAAGTACTGACCATCTAATCTCCCAGCCAAGGCTTGAAGGATTATTAAACATTCAACGATAATAATAAAAAATAAAAAAAATATTTGTGACATTTTTATTCTTATTAAAACAACAATACTCAGTAATATTTTTTATTTAAATATTTTTATTTTGTAAACACAAAATAGACAAATAGGATTTGAAATTTAAGTAAGTAAGTATATCTAATTGTTACCAGTAAAATTGCAGACAACCAAGTTTCAACAACAACCAACTTAAGACTCAATTAATTAGATATTAGCATCGAACAATTATTACCTTTGAATAATTGAATTAATTAGTAATAACTACTTGCACTCTATCCTTCCTGGCATACTATAAATTAAAGTGCTGGCCGCATCTGTCTGTCTATATGTCCACTAACACCTCTAAAATCACGCAGCAAATTTTGATACGGTTTTCACCATCAGTTACATATTTTTTTATAGAAGGGTTATATAAAAAAAACTTTGCATCTGGGCGAAGCTGGGGGGCGGATCGCTAGTTAATTATAATAATAAACGAAGTATCCCGTGCAAGTTTATTTGATTTAAACTATCAAGTTGCACTTGCAACGCTGCTCATGTAATTCGAAAAACATAGTAAGTTTTACCAAAGAGATACATCGTTGCATTAATTGTCGTTACATTTTAATTCCGTAATGTAAAGTAAGAACATCTGGTTTTTACGGAATGTACCTACCTATATACATAAATTACACGTTAAGAACTGTAAATGGAAATGTCAGTAGGTTTATGAATGCAGGTCTAAAATATTTTAACAAAACTCAAAATATTTTATACAAAAAGCCAGGGGAGAGGCGGACGACAAAAATTGAAAAATGTCCCATTTTTGCTACAGAGTTGACTCAGGTGGTGACAACTCAGTAATAACAGTTTTAAATTTTAATTCTTGATTAAACTTACTTATACTTATTACATTACGTTATATAGAACAGTTAAAATGTACGCACATCTTATGCTCAGTTGTAGAACACACCATTATTGTGATGAGTAATATATTTTTTATCATACTGTTTTAATTTGTATAAATCTAATTTATACAAATTAAAACAGGCATTGTATCAAAATAGCATCGATGTTAAAATAGGCATTGGTTTCGTGCATGACCTCTTCGTTGGAGCCAAATCGGGAAAGATTTGACCAAGCCATCTTCAAAAGAGTTGTGAACAAGGAGGTTCCATGCAATTTGCGATAATTTTAATCCAAAATAGATTTTTACCAGACTTATCACTCCGCCTTAGTATTAATCGAATTATTGTATGTTGTTTATAGCACAGATATAATTTGTTCAACAAACTCCAATCGAAGTAGGTAACATTCAACTTTAATAGATGACCACAAAGTCCGTATAATTTTCTCATTTTATGTGACGTGATAAAATAGACTTAATTTTTAGTATCATTTGAATATTTAGAGTCAAATGAGTTCAGTAGTCCATGTCATGAGTGTAGCTATAAAATTATATAAGATCAGTCACAATCACAATAATACTAACTTAGTACTGCTTTGGCGGACAATTGTTTTTAAGACTTCCCAAGAGAATATCTTTTGCTAGTGCATTATTTGAGTGTTCAGAGGGGATGATTTTTAATAGTTGTTGTCGGTGGCGGTAAATTTAGGCTTTCGGCCTGATAACACTTTGTTTCATTAATGTAATGTTTTATTAGGTTATAGGTACTTAAACATGTCAATAAAACTATCGTCTATTCAAATAATCGGGGACGTTAACATTGTACGCAGTGCTTTAATGAGATGCATTGCAGTATGAAATATACTCCGAAATAAACTATTAATCATTTGACCACACACCCAATCTGTTTCCTTAATTGACTTAAATGTTGCTGGACTTGATAACTCACGCCTGTTGCAATATTGGGTTTCAGTTGAATCACTTCCTCTACTGTAGTATTCCACACCTACATATTAACAAGTAGGTAAATAAAATGTCGTTTATTTATAAAGAAATAGCTATTTTAAAGGACATCACCCAGCCTCCATACATTTTTGGGCTAATTTTGAAAGTGCCGGCCAACAAAATTAAACTTATTATTATAATAGAACACAATATTTTAAACATTTTTCAATATGACAACAAAGTTCTAGCTATTATATTTATATGTAAAAAGTTAACTAAAAAAACATAATTACGTAGTTATACTTGAAGTAACACAAAAGGATCTGCAGGTAAAAGAACGATCATGATCAGCTTTAAATCATGATCAGCAGTAAATGGTCAAAGCTACTTTTAATGTGCCATAAGGACATTATTAATAAAACAATAACGACCGTTAGTAATCTTTCTTGTTGTTTCATTATTTATACCAGAATATCATCTCGGAGAAAACGCTTAGAACCTTTGCGCCATAGTAAAAAATGTTTGGATCGTTATACTAAATAATAATAATGTGTAAAATATAGCTGGCCACCAAAAAAAAAATTAGCCCAGAATGGGTGATGTCCTTTATGTTTAAACAATTAGTAATTATTATGATCTTTTAAATACATGTAAATTTCCCAATTGCTACATCCATGTTTCATTACCCGACACATTTTATTTGTGTAAATATGAACCTATATAGTTATATGAAAAAATGTAAAATATTTTATAACTAAAAATATATAACAAGTATTATATAAATATTTTTTTTTTGCTTTTAAATAAAAGCACTTGATCGTACACATCGTACTGTTTTTGCTAGTAAATAATTTAGATTTTTATATTTATTTATTTATTTATTTAAACTTTATTGGACAATCGTACAAAAGGCGAACTTAATGCCTTAAGGCATCTACCAGTCAACCATTGGGTAGATCAGAAAGAATGACGGAGGTGCAATTGAATAATGCAGAAGAGTAATGATAATATAAATTCTAAAAATACTCACATAAACATAATACATACTTATATACATACAACACAATATACATACAAATATACAGAACAGAAAAGAAAAAAAAATAAAGAAAATGACACTATCAACTCTGAGACAGCGAAAGATAATGATCCCGAAGCATCTTTTTAAAGGAGATTTTGTTGGGGGCTTTCCTAATGTCGGTGGGTAGCGTATTCCAGAGCCTTATTGCTTGGGCACAGAAGGAATCAGATAAAAAGCCAGTGCGGCAAGAAAGGACACGAAGAGAAGAGTTATCGGCAGAGCGAAGGTGACGGCTATGAGTATCACTCTGAAACTGAAATTTACATTTCAGATATTCAGGAACAAATGGATCGTATAAAATAGAGAAAAGTGTACAGAGCATTCTTATGTATCTGCGCTGCCGGATGGGCAGCCAATTGAGCTGTGAACGATAAGATGAAATATGGTCATACTTACGTAGACCAAATATGAAACGAATACAGTTGTTGAGAAGGCTATCCAATTTATTAAGAAGATCCTGGTTAAGATCGGAGTAACACACATCAGCGTAATCTAATACAGGTAAGACAAGTGTCTGCACCAGCACAGTGTTGGTACTAACCGGCAGAAAATTCTTAAAACGATAAAGGCATCGCAGAGTGTAAGTGACTTTCCGACACACCTCCACCACCGGAGGACGCCAAGAAAGAGAACTGTCGATGAGTAGCCCCAGATCTTTGACAGATGTTAGAAGTTTACACGCTTTTATAAGAAATGTATTAGAAGATTGACTAGCTCGTTGGATGAGTGATTGGAGTGCTTGACTCAACGCTCTGTTCTAGGGTTCCCGGGTTTGATTCCCGGCAGGATAAAAAAAATAGTATGTTGACTCCAGTTGAAAAGTAGTGGCAAGACACAATGCATTTCGTAGTCATTTGGACAGCCCGTTTGGCGGCAGTATCCAGCCCTCTACAGAAGACTACCGTGAAGTAACAGCACGTGAGCTGTAGTGTTTCGGTGAGTGAGTAAGGGATGCCAGAGCCCATTTCCCTAACCCTTCCAATCTCTTATTCTCAATCCTACTGTAGTCGACTGCACACTTGCAGCACCTGTGGAGTTGCTGTTATAGGCCACGGTAGGCACTTTTTTTTATAACCATCAAGTGGACTGTCAGATTGTCTGCCAATCTTAACATAAAAAAAACAATATAAGTAATGAAGTCATTTTAAAAGTCTTCAACAGATTTGGTAGTGGCTGGGTACTTTGCATTCCGCAGTCGGTAACCGTCTGTGAAATATGTCATCGTGAAATAAATCTATCCGCTTTTTATCATTTATCCAATTAAGGTACCTGTATGTGAAGCTTGTTTTAATAGTCGACGGTAACCTTTTGTCATATTTCTAAATTAGAATACAAATTTCTTTTCTTATAGAAGCCATAAAGGTTAGTTGTTACTCATAATTTGCTGTAAAGGAAACGCTTCATAGATGGTACACCCAGACGTACCAAAGAACCGAACGAGTACCCGTAGTACGCCCAGGTGAACTTGCAAGGTGGGCTACGGGTAAGTAGCTCATTAAGTGGACCGTAAGTGGTGTTTATGCAAACCAAATTTTAGTACTACGAGTACAAATAATTTCATTCAGTGGATCGAGTTTTCTGTCAAGTCTTATACGCCCAAGAGGTGGATCGCTACCTACGATGCCTTCCATGGGCGTCTGCCTTCCATCTGACCTTGACCAACAACTTAAAAGAAATTTAAAAAAGTTACTCTTATATTACAGAAGATTGAATAATAATTTATAAACAATCAAAGTATTGTTCAGTGCTGAAACAACAATTTTTTTTAACATTGCAAATTTTAGCCCTTCACTAAGATGAAGATTAACTAGAATTATAATTAAATATACCTAATCAAAAGTGTGATAATCAAACAGTCCAATTAGGTAGAGTCAACTTCGAAAAGGATGTCAATCGTTGAATCCAGCTCGGATGGGCAGCTTTTGGGAAGCTCCGAGATATCTTCTCGTCCAACATTAAAACAAAAGCTTTCGAACTGCTAGTGATGACATAAAATATGGCGTTGTAAGTCTCGTAAGAAAGCTCAACGTCGCTCAATGAGCTATGGAGAGCGCTATGTTCGGGCTTACACTGCAAGATCGAATCAATAATGAGGAGATCCGTAGACGAACGAAAGTTAACGATATAACCCGGCGGATTAGTAATATAAGTTGAAGTGGCAGTGGGCAGGACCCATAGTACGGAGAGCCGATGGCCGCTGGGGCCAGAAGGTTCTCGAGTGGAGGCCACGGACTGACAAATGCAGCGTAGGGCGTCCACGCACAAAGTGGACAGACGACCTGATGAGGACCGCGAGTCGACGGTGGATCCAGGTTTCTCCTTCTGACCGATCCTTTTGGAAAATTAGGGGGGAGGCCTTTGCCTAACAGTGGACGGTCCTAGGTCTGAGATTTTTTATTCAAACATAAATTTAATACTAAATTATTTATTATTATTATTATTTATTATTACATGGCCTCCAACGAGGCAGGCACCGAACAAAAACACACAGCAAGGGACAAAAAAGAATAACATGGCAGATCCGCAATTAAAGGAGGCACAGCCTACGCCAATAAAAAGTCAAAGTATCATCCCAGCAATAAAATTAGAAAAAAATATATAAATATATATATGTAATTATATTATTAAATAAATAAATGCGTGTTCACACCCACATTAAGAACAGCTATTTAAAAAAATACAAATACGTCTCCATCATAAAATCATTCTGCATACTTTAAAAGGCAACAGTTAGTTTAATGTTTTACAAGAGAATTAGATTCCTAGTTAGCGTGTAATTGATGTCAATAATTAGTCAGTAATTAACGAAAAAAAATACATTTTTATCGCAAATACCTATACATGTAATGCTTATGTCCATTTAGATACCAATATTCTATGCACTTAAATGGGATTTTGTGCAACACTTCCACTGGAAAATTAGGAGTCAATAATAGGGAATATGCACATTTTTTTTATATTTTCATACGATAGGTTATATCGTTATATAACCGTAAAAAAATATTCAGCGCCAAAAAACAGAAATTTGGTAACAAAAAAATAAAGTTAAAATTAACTAACACTGTAAACACCCGCCCTTTTGGCGTGCTTGTCGTGACGTCAAAGTCTACAATACAATCAAATGTTCTTCTTCTTCTTTATAAAAATGGCAATTCGGCATCTTGAAAATGGCCATTGTCTGCCAATGTCATGTCAATGTCGGGTTATGACCAAAGAGAATTTGATTTCTCGTCTGCTGCGCTCCGCTACGAGCTCCGTTGAACGGAGCCCGCTCGGAGCCCACGTCGTGTGGGCCTTCTTTGTCCCCTAAACCAATCCAATCAAATATTAAAAATCACAAACATCTACACGCGGGTTGACATTTCATAGACGTTGACGTCACATTCCATAGACTTTGACGTCACATTCGATCTGACCGTTTCAAGTATTTTGAATTTCCCACATTTTTAAGCACTTTTTAATAATTATTTTCTTAACGAAAAAGAAATAATATTAAAAAATATTTACATAGACATAATTCTAAAGCAAAAATGTTGATAAAAAAATATATTTAAGCCTTTTTTGAATTAGACGCATATTCCCTATTACTAATTGGATTGATAGCGAAATAATTACAACTTTAAATTAGTATTGGCATTGATTCTAAATTCTTCACTACTGTTGATTCAAATAAGTAGGTACTTTATAAATTTGGAAAAAAATACGCCGATAAATTCCTAACTAGCAAAACGGAAATAACGAAACCCATCGACGATATTTATGTGCGTGTGAACTAGACTTTCAGGTTTCTACACAATAATACGAACACAACAGAAAATGAAGCAACATTTCCTCGTGTCAAAAAACACAGGAAGTAGTACCTCAGTTTTTTTCATGCTAAATTTATTTCCGGAGTTTTTTTCGGGATTGTAATCATCTTGTCTAGCTTTTTTTCTTAAACTATGATAAAAATAGACTGACGATTAAAAGTGTTTCTTTGAAACCTATTTATTTAATGAGTTACTGATTTTCTGTTTCGTTAGTTTTAAGGCCATGGACAGTCTAAAATCTATATAAATAAAAATGGATCTTCGAAAAGATATTTTTAACTTCCGTTGGATCTTCCGTTGGAGCTTTATTCCCTTTTCCGACAGGACACAGGTAAAGATAAGCGGGTATAAGCGGATCTCGTTGACTTAATAAAAATAAGAGTTGGATTCGTTCAGTCTGGATGTGATAATCATAAAATCGTCAGCTCAATCGTCTTTCTGATTCCTTTTTTAAAAAATCTAAATCTCTTTTATTATATATATATTCCGTACACCTTCTCTTTAAGGCTCTCTCTTCAGAATCCTCTCTCATGAAAAAACCCTGTATATCCTCCTTTTTTCTTTTCTTCAATCCTGTTGTTCTTCTACTATTTGAAATCTCGCCGGCCAGTGTATATGTAATATAAGTAAATAAAAAGGTCACATAATGAATGAGAAAAGCGAATGATGATGAACCCTACAGTTTTTAGATAATATATTAAGTCCTTCAACGAGCTATGTAGGCTATACTCGGGGTTACACTGCGTGATCAAACCAGGATTTTTTTTTTGTCAAAAGGAGCTAACGAATTTTACAGTAATAGAAATAAATTTGTTCTTCCTATAAGATTCCCCATTAAAAGAAAAAAAGAAAAGATTATTTTTTCTTTTTTCATAAACATTGATTATTTTTGTAAAAATGTATATCTATGTGATAGTCCTGAAAAGTATTCGTTATCAGTAAGAAACAATGCGATACGAAGTAATAAACTTGGGTCCGTCCAGTAACGCCACCATAGAAGAGTATTCTAAGATGCGGCTTATTGAAAGGGGTAATATTTCCATGAATAAGAGATGTCCGAGCCTCATCTACACTCATCTGGCTTGTCCGTTATCCTATATCCGCAATATTATAGAATTCGATGCTGTTACTGTCACTGCGATCATAATTAACGTCGGTCAGTTACCTATAATATATGATCCATATCTATGTAGTCAATAAGCGATGTTTTATCTAATAGCATTGTTATGGTCAGCCCCACATTAACAAATATCAGTCATCAGTATTTAAAATTTTAATTAAAAACCATTTTGGCCTCGATATGTATCTTTAATGTAATTTATTAACAGCACGGATGCCATCAGTTTTGAGTTGACACATATTGTATCGTTTATGTGGCATTTCTAAATAAACCACATTATATAACTTGGTATTATGTGACCGTAAATCATATTATTTACGGTCACATAATGTGAGGTTATGATTAATTTCAAACACTTTATAAAAAGCTGTCTGTTTCCCTATTTGGACTCTACTCGATTTGGCGTACCACATGCATTGCGAGGCCCCATACATCTGGCATGAATTATTATTAAACGCACACTTAGTCAATAATAGACCGGTTACAGTATCAAATGGAGCAAGAAACATCCGCGAGCATGCGAACTGTATTACAAAAAATACCTCCGTTTTTGTGTCCACTTTTACCAAGTTGTTATTAGATGATATCGAATCGCGTCCGTCGGCGTTGCGCGTCGCTGGTCACGAACCTGTCTTCATCAACAATTACTTCGCTAATTATCCTTTTATGAACAACATAATAGAAGCTTGGCTTTTTGTTTCGACGTTGTTTACATTTTAATTTTGTATGCTTGAAAAACTATGCGTTCATTCATATTTTCTGTTAAAAAGAAGCAGATATTTTATCTTTTAACACAATGATTTTAAAAGTAAGGATACGCCCAACGTATCCTTCTTATAGACTAGACTACTATTTAGTGTAGTGTAATTACACTAAATATACTTACTTACACCAAATTTATAAGAAAAATAATAATACAAAAAAATATATATAAGAATGACGTCAATACGTTTATTTTAATTTGCGTGCGGCACATGGCCGCTATTATGAACAATTGAACATTGACTTTAGAATGAAATGCTTTAAAATTAATTATTTAACAAGTAACAAGATTACTTACCGATGATATGATATTCTCTGTTCCTTCGTATCATAGTTTTGCAGCCTTTTACTACGCAACTATGCATTTGTATAATAATAGTACAAAACTTCTCTCAAACACAATCTTGGCAGACGACGACTGCCGTTAGCTGGCCCTAAACTGGGATTTTAGGACCAATGCGCTGGAGCCATTCGCCGCCGTTGCGTTGGCCCGGTCCTTACGCTAGTCTGTATCTATACATATAATAAAATCGTAAACGAGCCGTGTCTGTAGATTAAATATTGTTTCAAAAAACAATTTATGCACTTTGTATTTATGTTACCGAAGTCAAAAACAGTAGTTTTTGTCTGCTTGTCTGTGCGTTTGTTCGCGCTAATCTCAGAAACGGCTCAACCGATTTGAATGCGGTTTTCACTGATGTATTACAGTAAGCTTCTCGTAACATTTAGTGTTTGTTTTATTCCAATCGGTTTACAAAAAAAAAAGTTATGTAAATTTAAAAGTCACGTCCAACATTTTTTCGATATAAATAAAATAACTCTTTGGTTGATCGGTGTTCCAATTTAAGTTGACCTCAGATCTATTACGATCTCATATTATATATATTAGGGTTCAGCTTAGGTTGTTGACGCCTAATATATAATAAAATCGTTTTGTGCACGCTAATCTCAGAAACGGCTTACCCGATTTTGATGTGGTGTCTATTGATGTATTGTAGCAAGCTTTCGGTAATATTTAGAGTTTGTTTCATTCCAATCGGTATACAAACAAAAAAGTTACGCTTTATTCCGAATACCACTCGTACGAAGTCGCCGGCACGGCACGTAACGAGCCGTTTCTATCCATTAAAGATTTTAAAAAAATGTACACTTTGTACTTGTGTTACCGAGGTCAAAAAGACAGTTTTTAGAATTTTTGTCTGTTTGTCTGTGCGTTTGCGTGCGTCCTCAACAAAAATTAAGAGAGTTTGGTTGGGAGGTGTTAATGCATCCAACATATAGCCCTGACCTTGCACCTTCAGATTTCCACCTGTTTCGGTCTCTTCAGAATTATTTAGGCAGTGTCAGGTTAACATCAAGAGAGGACTGCCAAAACTACTTGTCGCGTGTTTTTGAGCACAAGATACCAAAATTGGCACATATATACTGTAATTAAATGTAAATAACCTTAAAATAAAAATTCTTGAGTTTTCATATAAATGCGAAGAAACTTTTCCCCCGACCTATTATAATAATGAGTGTTTGATATGTCTATACATTGATTAGGCGAGTAAGTACCGGTAATTGATTTAGAAAATTAAGATTACGAACCATACCTTTGTCGATGCTAAAATTATAACCTTCATAGTTCCCCATTATTTTCCAATTCTATTCTTTTTTTATGTTAAGATCGGCAGACAGACTGATGGTCCACTTGATGGTGTGGTTACCGTCGCCTAATATACAAGCAATGATTAAGGATAAGGGATGGGAAATGGGCTCTGGCACCCCTTACTCACTCACCGAAACACAACAGCACACGTGGTGTTATTTTACGGTGGTCTTCTGTATGGGGGTGGTTACTGCTGCCAACCGGGCTGCCCAAATGACTGCGAAACGCAGTGTGCCCTGCCACTACTTTCCAGATCCAGACCAGAGCCAAATTTGAAAAGTTCATTTTTTTTTTCAAAGTTCATCCTGCCGGGAATCGGACCCGGGAACCATAGAACAGAGCATTAAGGCAAGCACCCTAACCACTCATCCAATGGGCTCGACATAAAAAAGTCATCTCACAGAAATAGCGGCCTTGTGGCAACGAGAAACAGTTAATCGTTAACAATATAGACGAACCTCTTAAGCAGTTGCTGTGATCTTCTTGAGCACAAGCAGAACGAGAAAAGGACAACTGTGCTAGAGTATCTGATATCTTGATTACGAGAGTAATCCATGTATTTCTTGCAACTGCTTGACCGCAAAACAAAACCCAATGTCGCCATGCTGCCCACCGTTTTGAGCTTTCATGACCACCATTAGTAAAGTAGTTGAAAGCAGATTGCTTTAAGCTGCATACCTATGCCGAGCGAACGTTTTTGGCCGCTCTGACTAAAATCTAAATAAATATCGATATTAGTTCTTTGGATTTCGTTACCGAGAGAAAAAGGATCCTTTATTTTAATGCCTGAATAAGAAAATGTGTGTGCTAAGATTGAATAGAATCCATTCAACAGCGTGATTTAATAATGAACATCTTCACAAACTTTATATATCTTATATATTGATATATATAATATAATATGTTTGGAGCTCAATAAAACTGACAATATTGTTTGCTTAATTACATTTACTTGTATGAAATAAATTGTATAAATTTAAAGTAAGATAGCCCATGTTATTTTGAGACTGTATGGCATAGGATTTCTTAGTTCAAGTTCATTATTCATTTTTTTTCCTCTATAAAGAGGTAATATCATGTTATCACATTAGTAGAGTATGAACTAAAGTGAGGATTCATTGTGACTTTTAAAATTAGCTTCAAATACTCGCATGACTACATTATTTCGTGTCTTGTCATTGGTGCTAGTGAATTGTTTCTAAAATTGTTAACCATACTGATCTAATCGAGATACTAGATCAGATTAATATAGATAGAACTATAAAGTCAATAAATATTTAAGTACGGGTTGTAACAGTGCCATTGTCCAAAGATTTCAAAAACTTAATTCAGATACTATTGAGTACCGCTGTAAGTTGAGAGTTTTATATAAGGAACTAGCTGCTGCCCGCGACTTCATCCGTGTTGAAAAATAAAAAATATACATCATGCTGATATCAGGCGTTTGATTTTTTTTTAGATGATCCCTCGGGAACAGTACTTTTTTCTAGGCATCCTATATCCTTTCTTGTATCCCTGATATGTGTATGCAAAATTTAATGCTGATCGGTTGAGCAGTAAAGGCGTAAAATGTAACAGACAGACAGAATTACTTTCACATTATATAATATGCATATGTAAGAATAGTTCCTTCAACTCTATAAAAAATCTGTGAAGAATACTCGTACCTGCAATAAAATTTTAATTTTGTAAGTACAGTATTTTTTGTGGTTCAAAATCGTACTATAAAACCGACAAACAACAATTGTTTGTAAACCAAAATAATGTATTCGATCTGTCTTCTTTACTTACATACAGGAGGGTTTGGCATGTTATGTTGATACCCGCTTTAAGACTGATTTATTAGTTACACTTGGTTACGATGAAGATTTTAACAATCACATTTCTTTTTTTAACTTAATTGAGTTATTTTTTTACTAATTAACTCTGCATGTAAATAGACATGAACAGCACTTCATTAAAAGTAAAATAAGTGTTCTTTCTTAATATTAATCAGATTTATGTAATACGTGTAATTGGTTACGTTTGTAACCGTTTTCTTAATTTTTTTTTAAATAAGTAATTGTGTTAATTGTATTTATTTTATAATAAGCGTAAACATTTTTTATTTATTTAATAGCATAATAATTTTCAGCAATAAAGATCGCATATGAAAGACGAAAAATACAAGCAAAATAGTCGAATTAAATCAAATAAGGCAGAGCATTAATAAAACCAATACTATGTCGTCAAGGGTACACACACTGTCTTCGATTCCTCGAGTACTTCCCGGTACTTATTATGGTATTGATTGGAAAGTGTTGCCCTGCAACATATCTACCATTGTACCTACGGATATGTATATGAGTATGTACTTATATAAAATGCAAATTTTATTTTTATAATAGTACTAGCTGAACTCGGCCACGCTTCGCTGCGGCCCATACGGCGGTGGAGTACGCGTGGGGCGCGCGGTACTGGACACTGCTTATATATAATACTATTGATCGTAGCGTAATGTTATATAGCCTATAGCCTTCTTCGATAAATGGACTATTCAATACAAAATAAATTTTTCAACTCGAACCTGTAGTTCCTGAGATTAGCGCGTTCAAACAAACAAAACAAACGAACAAGTCTACAACTTCGAGATTTCAATTCATTAATTTTTTGGGGTGGGTACAAAATGGACATTAGACTTTTCGTCTTGTCCATATTCATCTTCGGGCCCATCCTTTGAGAAACTCGGTTGAGGTCTCCGAGCAAAAGATAAATTCTATATTTATTTTTATGCAATTTGCTATACTAAATGATAATTTTTAATTATATGCAATTAATTAATTAAATAAAATACTTAAGAGTGAAACACTAAGATACTTACGTATGTGTAATTTTAGCATAATTACTAGATACTTAAAACCGTTAGTTGATATTGTTATTTTCTAACTGAGTCTTAGGATATTAAAGAATATTTCAACGTATAAATCTGTGAGCACAAAACGTGGGTATAATATTACAGTAGTGATTCAAAACCGCGTATTTTATTTGTAACTTTATTCGATTTTTCACGCTAAATACGCCAGTACGAAGCTGCGTTCGAAATGCGATACGCTACTGCTAACAATTAATGTAGCAATGGCAAGTAAACCGTAGCATACCGATGGTAATATTGGTAATCGGTCACGTGATGTTGGTCACGTGCCATTTATTGTAAAGATTAAACTTTGAGAGTATTGCTGCTATTAGCAGTAACCGAGAACAAAATACAATTTTTAATGGCTGCAAAATGCGGAGTGAACTCTCGGCCTACACATCTTTTTTTTTATCTTTTTTCATCGTAATCTGTCACAAATTATGGAAATTCCCTTATGACTAAATTAATACTAAATTAATAATAATTAAAATGAATACATTTCTAAAACATTTGAAGTTATATCAATACGTACAATAGCTTCTTAAAAAGGGTATTTCAGTGTTTCGTTAACGAAATATATAAATACCTTAGAAGTAGAGTATACTGATGTAATGTGAGTATATTAACAGAAAATCTATAATTTACTTGCAACTACTACACTTAAAACAATAACATTAGATAGAACTGACTGCCCACATTTATTATAAAACTCGTATTATTATAAATTTTAATATTCAATGCGTTTTAAACTCTGCATAGAACAACCATTGTCGTTGTATTGTATACGATTGCATATGATAATCATGTCAACCGTAAAAATCCCATTGCCGGATTTAGGCCTCATAATGGATGTAGAATCGAATGAAACCGTCTTCATTATATATAATTTTTCTTCCAAATCAGTGGAAAATTTGATTTAATATTCTGTTTAGTGATTTTCTTAGAAAAATACTGTTAATATCTTTATTGTCTTTTTATAACTAAATATTTCTTATATTTCGTTAGGCGTATTTCACGTTAGGAGCCGATATCGCAGTTTCGACTCCCAGTTGGCTCAGCATTTCTAAGTTTTCGATTTCATGTGCCATTAGAAATACTTAGTGATCACTTGCTCTAACGAAGACAAAAAATATTCAAACGAGACAAGGTGTCATAGTGTTTTCAATCTTTTAAGATACGCGAAGTTCAGCACATGTCGGCAGGACAGCCAGGTAATTTTGCCATTTATTTTACTGGCATTCGTATTATCCGTGAAGGCCTTTTTTATGAGAAAGCCTTGACTTTCCCTGTGAATAAATAATTTTAGTAACATACATTTTTTGTTTCTTCGTTGTCCATTACTCAACAGACACAAACAAAACTCAATAAATCTCAAGTAATAGGTACTATGACAGTTAAGAGAATAACTATAATAATACAAAACAAAGCAACTATGTCAGAAGTTCTTAAAAAATAACCTTATTTCAAGTAGGTAAACGTATTATTAAATACGTTCAATAGCGATGTGTCTATTGCTTCATTTTTTTAGAGCTATTTATAATACAAATCACGTTACTAGTTCAACCGTCTTTCGTCAGTCATTGATGTCCAATAGAAGCGGCCAAAATGTCTGCGTTATTTTGCAACTTACCTACATAGTTTCTTTTTATCTTTCTAAATGGCTTACGATGTTGTGGTTATTGTTGTTTAGAATATATATGTATCTATTACGTTATTGAGCTGCGATTGTATTTGCAGACATTATTGTGTCTACTAGAGATTAGCTCGAGCTCAATCAGCGAATAGTTACACAAATTTTTGGCGATTATATGTGTGTAATAATACTCCGTAGGTAGTGTGTACAGGAAATTCTTTAATTCTAAAATTACCCTAATTATATACAGTATTTACAATGGCATACCGATAGGTATTAGGTATGCGACGACGACGTGTGTCTGTTGCCTGAGATAGCAAAACCTGCGGTGTCTGCGCAGCCATGCGACAATATATATATGGGCCGCGAAGATATTTTGCCTTTTTGCGCCCTGACGCTGGGGAGACACCTCGTTGATTAACCATTCAACATCGTCGAAATTCAGAAGCGTTGGCTGTGACGGCTGCTGCTGGCTCCCATTCTTGATCCGTTGTGAATCCAGCGATAGTGGTCAAATAAATATGAAAAACTAGGCTGATGAACAGATTTTTAGAGCTATTCCAATATATCCATTAATGGGTTGTTTATATATTTATTTCCACACCTTCACTTGGTACGGTACCTACAAATTCATGGTTGTGAGGTAAAGATGCGAGCTACTTGCATATTCAACCACTCTGATTCTTATCTGCTATACCTACATACTAATTTAATTTAAGTCAAATAATATGATTATAAGTTGAAATAATAAGTAGCAGTATGTTTATCTGTTATGCTTATCTGCAATACAAAGTCACTTTATAGCCATTATATAAGAAAAAAAAATTGTAACCTTCATAATAATTACGTATTTTCTCTATAGTGAAAATTTGTAATAAATTATACATGATAAAATTATCACAACTTAACGTTCAGCCCGTGAAGTTCAACAGCGAAGTCGTTATACATACGAACTCTTCAGACACGATTATTCAGATAGGATAGCAAATTGTTATGTCCCAATTTAATAGAAGTCTTGTTTAAACAGAAGATTCACTCTCTTCGAATAGTGTCCTCTGAAATAGTCTACCGAATAAATACTTGTTAAAATCGCTTCAGCTGAATGGTGATTTTTTGAGACAAAACAAGAGATAAATGACAAATAGCATTGCCATAAAATGAGCTAAAGGAAATACTTATTTGTATTTAAATGACTTTAATTTATTTATTTAAATGTATTAATAAATTCTGATAAATAAATTTTAATTCTGATAATTAATAATAAAGTAAGTTGATCAAAAGGTTATTTTGTTATTATTATTATTATGTTTATTATTCCAATTTTCAACATACTGTGAAATCCATAAGTGTGAAGATTGATAAAAAAAAATCTTCGAAGACATACCCTCGTATTGAGAAGGCTTATCCCTGAAATAGGACGTAACAGACATTTTGCATATATGTTTATATACATAGGTAGAGGTATAAACAGCTGTAGAAAACCCAGGTGTTCTGCTGTCTCTACGTTCTGTTCTTGTCAGTTGATAAAAATTGATTTATTACAAGTTGGTTTTGTAATTGAGTTCCGCGTTTATTACTGTAGTTATTAGGCTTCGTATATATCATGTAACATGGTTTCTTAATTATCACATAGCGTACGGCGTCCAATATAGGAAACTAAGTCTGGTTTGTCCACTGATAGTTCATTAATTTTAAACCATAATTCATTGAGGAGTCTGTTCTAGGTTTCCCAGGTTCGATTTCTGGCAGGTTTAACTTTGGAAATGAACTTTTCAAAATTGGCTCTGGTCTGGATCTGGCAAGTAGTGACAGGGTATACTGTGTTTCGCAGTCATTTGGGCAGCCCGTCTGGCGGCAGTAACCACCCCCTTACAAAAGACCACCGTGAAATAACAGCATGTGCGCTGTTGTGTTTCGATGAGTGAGTAAGGGATGCCAGAGCCCATTTCCCAAAGGCTTCCCAATCCCTTATCCTTAATCCTACTGTAGTCGGCAGCGCTCTTGGAGTACTTATAGCGTTGCTTGTGTTATAGGCGGCGATAGCCACCTACCATCAAGTGGACCGTCAGCCTGTCTGCCGACCTTAACTTAAAAAAAAACATAATTCATAGGGAAATAACATTCACTGGGATATAACATAGGAAAATAATATTTCTTTTTATTTTATTTTTTGTAAAATCTCAAGTGCCGTACATCATAAAATTATGTGAATTTTTGATCTAAATCGCACAACAATATTATAATCTAAACACAAACAAATTTTACAACCGTTTGCAAAATAGATCACATATCTTTTATGGATTTTGAATATGACATATTATCACCAGCATTTTAATATTAAGTATCGTTAATAGTATTAGCCAGGTCTTAATACTTCTATAGCAGAATACATTCTGGCAGATTTTCGTTCCTTTATAATTTGTTTGCATAATGATGGATTTCGTTGCGTCAGAATGGGATTCTTCAACAATCCTACTTGGATCTTTTACCCACCAAGCTTGCCTATGTAAGCATCTCTCCTTGTGTTCCTAAGCTATCACCAGATGAGGGCTTGCACGTCACTTTGTACATAAAAATTTTAAAGTACTTATTATTTAGTTTACAGTAAGCGATTAGTTAACAACCGTGTACAGCAGTCATTTAGAAAGGCTTTCTGGTGGCAGTAAGTAACCGAAATTTTAATCACATATTACCATAAAAATCTATTTATTTACACAAAAGTCATAAAGTATGTAATTGAAATACATAAAATACTAAACTTCAAATAATAACAAATTTAAATTGAGTAGACTTTTGTGAATATATATATTTTTTTTTCAATTTCAATACAAAAACATGTCACATTTTTTCTTTTTATATGCTTAAGTGATCTATAGACGAATAAGTAATGCTTAAGTAATCTTGCTGCTTCTATCGTTTATAGTTATTCTTACATTCTAAGTAGTAGGCCAAAGTTGTATTATGTGTTTTGAAGTAAAACCAGTCTTAACCAGTCGTCTTTTGAAGTAAACCAGCTAAAAATACAATGACTGATCAAGTACTAGCATAAATTATTGGCGTGATTTGTGAAAACTCATGAAATTTGTTAAAACAAAACAACTTAGTTTCTTACTTACTTAGTACTTAGTTATTTACTTACTGAAAATTGTGTAAAGTGAATAATGTTTTTTTTTTAATTAAAAAAGAACATCCACTAATTCCTTTTCAATAGTTCAAGAAGAAACAATAGTCAAATAATGACTATTGTTTCCGAAATATTAAAAATGCCGTACCCTTTGGCTCTTAAGAATCGCAACAAAGTTGTGCTTAGTATTTATTTTAGTTCTAGTTGTAATTTAAATCAAAAAAATATTTAAACATCACTACTTTCGTTAAAACTAAGTTTTTTTTTACATAAAATTTTGTTAAGCCATAAATTTTCAATAAATGGCGAATATTATTTGCCCTTCCTATTTTGTTAATATTTTTATTTTGGTTACTTTGAGCATTTTTTTTCGTTTAGAAATTTTATCACACTGAAATTGGAGCTGTAAAATATAAATTAAGTTGTTAGCTGTGAAAACACCCAAGTATGTATTCCTAACGGATCTGTATATTATAGTGTTTAATGGCAAATTGTTATTACTTACCTTGAAACAACTTAGCAGAAATCAGTACGCGTCATTCAGTTAATCGAAAATCTAACAAAATAACTTTGCTAGAGGGTTAATCGTGACCGGCGTCTTACGAGAGACATCGAAGTGTAGGTAAACCTCTTGTAAACGCGTAAATAAATACCCTTGGAATGGATTCCAGGACTTAATTTCTTTTGCGAGTATTACACAATTTCTTAGAACCTCGTCGATGCAAACAAATCGGACAAAATTATCTGTCACCATCAAATTTAATCTTTTATAATTTTATCATCTAATCCCTGTCTCTTTATCCTTTGTGATTCACTTATTATCTATTGGGTCTCTGTCTTTCCTTCCCCTAATTGCTATACAGATTTCGAGACCATAACCGTCTCATAGGGCTGAATGTCATTTATAAGAATCTCAAAGTAGTTTTAGTGTATTTGTAGGCGGACGTAAAGAATTTGTGGTGCCATTATATTCTTATATAATGTTAAACGATCCAACATCGACCTCCAAAGCGGCTGTAACCAAGTGTTTACTCGTATTCGCTAAATTACAACATTGCGCGGAAAATCATCTTCAAACTCGTCCATCATGTCTTGACATTGTTTCGATTGTAACTTAAGTGGGTAACACGAGATTACTTAACCGTCAACGTATAACAACTTGTTCTAATTCTGTCGTTGCACACAAAATGCTTCGTGTACCCATTATATGCTAATTGGAAGACGACACGCAAAATTGCTTAAACCTAGAAAGCAATTTTTAAAAGTTTAATGCTATGCATCCCAATGCAACAATCGTTATAACACAAGAGATTTACGACTCTCATCCGGCATGTTACAATATAATTTGACCACTCGAACGCTGAATGATAAAAATATTATGACACAAATCTGACATCACAGAACAGAATCGAATTAGACGATGTCAATGCTGGCTTTTACGTAATGAGCGAGTCGTGTCGTGTGCTTTGACGAAACTAGAGTCAATGAATATTATATGGAGCGTGTCTCCATCATCATCTTCGGAGACAAAGCGATGGTCATACAGACCAGGAACAAAAACGAAGATCATACTTGCGAAACAAGTCAATGCATTATGTAATAACCGCTGCGATGAAATGAGGGATGAACGCGGTACGCATTCGAAGTTGCACGTTGCATCCAACTACTACGTGAGGCTTAAAATTTATTCGTAATTGCTACTGCCAGCCACTAACGCACATGCTTTCTTATTTTAGACGTTTATCACAGGTTTAACAATTACATTTGGCGATAAAGTTGATTTTATTATAAATAACCTCACAGTAAGCGAAAGGTGTTGAATGAAATGTTATTCAATTTACCTATATTTGAACAATATCGGTCATTATTTTTGACAAAATATTCGCCTTATTTACTTTTTATTATATTACTTCTACTTACCACTCATCCAACGGGCTCGTCATCATTCAGACTATAATGATGACGAGCCCTTTGGATGAGTGGTTAGGGTGCTTGCCTTAACGCTCTGTTCTAGGGTTCCCGGGTTCGATTCCCGGCAGGGTCCACTTTGAAAAATCAACTTTTCAAATTTGGCTCTGGTCTGGATTTTAGTGGCAGGGCAAACTGCGTCTTCGCAGTCATTTGGGCAGCCCGTATGGCGGCAGTAACCACCCCCTTACAGAAGACCACCGCGAAATAACAGCACGTGTGCTGTTGTGTTTCGGTGAGTGAGTAAGGAATGCCAGAGCCCATTTCCCTATCCACGCCAAATCCCTTATCCTTAATCCTACTGCAGTCGGCAGCGCACTTGGCTTTGGCGTTGCTTGTGTTATAGGCGACGGTAGCCACTACCATCAAATGGACCGTCAGCCTGTCTGCCGAACTTAACATATAAAAAATATATATAGTAACTACATTCTCCATGAAGTCCACCTTTTAATAACAACAAGTTATCTTTTGTGTTTCGGGCGATACCCAGAGTTTATCCCATTCAGTATCGTGATTTATTCTCATAAAAAAACGACATGCATGTACCAAACTAAGTGTATACAATGAAATAGTTTATAAAGGATATTTGTTGTTTCATATGTAGGTCAATGGAGTCCAGCAGTGGATGTACTACGGCTGAGATGATAATGTAGCTCAAAGATACAACAGCAAATTTTCACTCGAAGTCATCAAGATGGACTTCATTATTTATTTGGTAATTGTATTTATAAACACCCTCAAATTCAAATTCAAACCATTTATTTGCCTGTACATGGATGCATAATCAGATCTTACAATAATAACATCCCAGCATGTACTACCACGTTTGGTGTGCAAAATATAAATCATAAATAGGTATATCATTAAAAAAATGTTAGTAAGTTAATCATAATTAAAATAATCTAGAGTCAATTAATAATAGTTACAAACATAAAAGTTAGAGAACATAAAAGTTATTTGAAATTGAGGTAATCATTCACATTATGAAAACATTTATCAAGCAAAAAGGCGAACAAGAATGTATATCTCGTTATAGATGTTTCTTTATTTACAACCTTAGTTCCCAAAGTGGTCCAGGTGGACTCCGACTCCCAGGGATCCAAGGGAGACTCGACGGGGGTCTACGTTGGCGTGACAAAAAAAAAACAGCTAAATATTGCAAGTGGTCTATGAGAAAAAAAGTCTGGGAACCTCTATTTACACAATACGTTATTTATTTTATACTAGCTCTAGCCCGCAACTTCCTTTGCGATTTTTTATAGATTATAGCTTATGTGTCATTCTAATTATTAGTAGGCATATTAAATAGATAGGCCCATTTCCCTATCTACTCCTAATCCCTTATTCTTAATCCTACTGCAGTCGGCAGCGCACTTGCAGCAGCTTAGGCGTTGCTTGTGTTATAGGTAACGGTAGCCACCTACCATCAAGTGGACCGTCAGCCTGTCTGCCGACCTTAACATAAAAAATATATATATAAATTATTAGCAGTAGCAATAGTTACTGTAAAGTTTAATAATGAGAGAGAATAGACGTACGCGAAAAACTTCTTACGGCCGCCATGGGGCACCAGCTTAGTAGCCGCGTACTTGGGACCGCGCGGTCGCCGCACGGCTTGCTGTCGAAATAATTCGTATCATATATAAACGCGTCCTAAGTACTTTAGCATATACATATAACACTACTTAGTAGGATTACTTATTTTTTCGTCTTTATAATAAGTTTCATATTTAAATTCTCAGCTGAAAATTGATAATTAATAAATTGTGATTTAAATTTAAAAATATCCTTTTATTTACAATGTCTTATTTGGGAGGGTTTTCGTAGGATACTCGTATAACGAGAATAGCTTTTTATTTACTGTTTGTTCACTTAATTAATATTTGGATATCTTCGTTTACACGTTATTTTACCAACATGCAACGCCTTTACTATAAACTTACTAAAACGCAATTCAATTTTCAATCTTGATATCAGCTGCTCTCACGGCACTTGCGTTGAAATATTAATTGTTTCTAGACGTGTCTATGAAATATAATACATTTTGTAATGGGGAGAATATCTCCTCGTTGACTTTATGTTAAGTGAAACGAGCGTCTCGTCAAATTAGTCGATTGACAGGCCATAGTTACAACGTCACAACGTACCACGAAATTAAAAATTTAATAGTAAACATTGCGTGACCGGGCACAACAGGCCACGCGTAACTTATGATCTGCGACCTACATCACCTAGGAGAAACGTTGTGTAATTTTATTTAAGAAGAGCAAGTTCCCATCACGATCGCAGACAAGATAATTTCGCTACGTGTTAGGCAAATATTAATAGCGTAAGCAAACTGATTATGGCGAGACATATTTCACTCGGTCATTTTTTTAATTAAACAAAATATTATGGTAGGTGGCTATTATCGCCTATAAACACTAGTAGGTAACACCATAGAGGTTACAAGATAACCTTTATATGTTACAGGATGAGCGATAAGGATAGGGAAATGGACCTCATCGAAATGTAGCAAACATGTTTCACATGGTGGTCTTTTTTAAGTATGTGTCTGCTTTAAACATTTTAAGATTAAGAAATGCACAGTATTCCCTGATACCTTTTTTTTACAAGAGGAAACCGTCATGGACCTGGGGACAGACCGGTGGATTATGTCGGTCTCCTGTCCCGAGATAGTAGTGGGGTAGACCTACCGACTAAACCTCTTGGCGTCCTCCTCATCCGTCGGACGAACACTCTTCCGCAGCTCCATCGCGGAGGTCCGCAACCGGACATGGCGCACCCGAACTGTGCCTCTCAGGATGAAGCGGGCGGTAGAGTCCCCATCTACCGCCCTAGTCCTGTCAGGGGTCCAAGTGGCGGGCGTGCTTCAGCCGCCTGCGTCCTGTTCGTCGACGACGGAGGGGATGGGACAGGACGTCATCCTCCCGCTCTCTCTCCGCCGCCTCTTTCTGCGAAATGACACCTTCGCAGAAGGATTGATACGCTCGCCAAGCGGCTCTGCTGCCGACCATAGCTTTCACTACGACCGGCAGAGAGAAGTCAAAGTTCGTTGCAGTAAAAGGCAGCTCTTGAATTAGACCATAATGCCTGCTAAAAGATGAAAATACATATACAATCCCAATAATAATAATAATCTTCGAAGTTTTGATACATTTTTTACGATGAATTATTAGAAATGGTCTCATTCATAATTCTCAAGTTTCAATACATTTTATCGTAAGCGATTGTGGTTTGCAGCAACCGCGTGAATATTATGCAACTAATTTGACCGTGAACTCTGTGTGGCCGCGGGCGGGTGAGCGCAGGCGCGACGAACGATCTATCCGCATGTGTGCTTGCTATACTCGTATAATGTTTAGCGGCCAGTAGTAAATTGTAAACGCATTTAACGATTGTTTTCCCGCTATTGTTTCAAATCTCATTGTTTAGTGCATTCTGCATACGTGTAAGAAGTTCAAGGATGTAATTAAGATTTGAGATATTTTCTAAATAATATTTGGAACTTTACGAACGTTACGACACAGTTGCTGCATGAGCGCTACCGTTCTTAGTAAGATATGGGATTAGGTAGGAACAGGGAAATGGGCTCTAGCATCCCTTACTCAGCACAAGTGCTATTATTTCACTGTGGTCTTCTATAAGTGTTAACGATATGTCAGTTCCTTCATATTAGTTGACCATATAGACGTCACGTGAGTTAAGACCGCGATGGTAAATGGTTGACCGTCATTATTCTTCATATATGTATATGCCCAAAGACAATATATTCGACTCTATGTACAACACAAACAAATATCTACTAGAAACATTAATAATATTTATGTACTGCCTCTCCAATATAAACTTGAAAACGTTTTTTAAGTACCTATTGACTGTGCCGTAACAATCCCTTGTTACTGGGTGTCGTCGCAAAAGTAGGTATTAACTAATGCTAGTTTTAACTCTACTTTACCTACTTATTTCTTTCAGCTGTTACATAAAATTTTAGTATATTCAGACGACTGCTTAAGCCTGCTTACTGAACGAAGCTTGTAGCTGCTACTTAGAAAAAGGTAACTTCAAGTGTGGTTTTATTTATTCCCTTAGCACGAATAAGGGTTTAATCTTTCATGCAAATTAAATTAAATTAAAAAAAATTGATAAACATATCAATGAAAATTGATAACATATCAATGAATTATCCTAATAACATTTGGGATAATCGATGCTTTCCTATCTAGAAATTTTTTTGTAGTTTTTTTCTTTTAAACTCAATTATTTTTTACTAGTTGAGCCTTCAAATTCGTATGCGTGGTGTTAGATATAGCGCGTAACTTTTTTGTTTGTAATCTGTTTCGAATGAAACAAACACTGAATGTTACAGGAAGCTTGCTACAATACATAAGTGAAAACCGTATTCAAATCAGTTAAGCCGTTTCTGAGATTAGCGTGCACAGACAAAAATTCTAAAAACTATATTTTAACTTCGGTAACATAAGTACAACGTATACAAAATTGTTTTTTGAAAAAAAATATTTAATGTGCAGACACGGCTCTTTTACGATTACATACATATATGTATTTTTATTATATGTATTGATCTTACAAGTAGATTAAATTATTCGTATTAACAACACTCGAAGAGTGTATGAGACCTTTTTTCAATGTAATTCCAATTTACCACGAACAAACATTGAACTGCATAAAGAAACTCATTTACCAAACATTTTTTTTAACTATAGATCATATAGGGACTGGTTTTGTAAACTTTTTTTAGTATTATAGTAAAAAATAATTGAGATTCATAAAAATAAATTTTTATTGTAAACTTTACTAAACTGGAATCACGTAGAACTTAAAAGTTCATTAAAAAGCTCGCTGTCAACTTTTATACCATTTCTGGGTATATTTTTAATTCGAAAATGTACTCTCATTTTAATACCTAACGGATCTGTTTAATATTATTACGATTACCTGTTTATTTATTAAATTCAAGTTAAATTCAAGTACTTTTATTGCTTTCTGGATATTTTATTGCTTACATTTTATGTTGTTGTCGTCGAAGTTTAAGAACAAAACACGGTGTCATTGCCACAGTAAAAAGAGCTAACATAAAATGAAATATGAGTTTAATGACATTGAATTTTTATGTGTCTATTTTTTGCCAGTTCCCTAAGAACCGTGCCTTTAAGATTTTAACGAGTTTCCTTTGCTGCACGTTTTCGAGAAGACGATTACATATAATAGTCGTACACCATAATTACTTCCTTCTTGTTTTTTTATTTTATTAATTACATATTTACACACATGAGTTGAAACAATGACTTGTTACAGGAACAATAACATCTAATTTATAAAGTAATTTTTCAAGTGTTTCATTGTTTTTATTTGCACAGTGGGCTAATGTCTCAAATAAATATTATTCAGGTATGTAGATGAAGGCCAATTTAGCATAAATACTGTCTGATGACCCTTTTAATGGTAAGTCGCTATTGTTGAGTAGGAACACAACGAGGCTTCTTTAGGTTAAGTACAGAAATAAGATGAAAGCCGAGGCTTTTGCGTTCTATATTCCGTGGTCTATCACAAACTTGACTCTTCCGCAAAATTTTTAATTGGATTTAATATTTAGTAATTAAAGAAAGAGTATACAGTAAAAACTTTACTTTATGAATTTTACAAGAAAGTTACAAAGTTAAACAACAGACACTTATAAAATAGGTTTTGACTAGTGAAGTAAAATATATGTTAGTTATTATTTAACCACCCAAGTGTACGTCACGTAAGGTGATGGCAGCTAACATCTACTAAACGGCGGTGAGCAAAAAAAAAAATTAAAATTTTAGGAGAAATTATTAATTTGTATACGTAATTTTATAATTATACACTATGAAGGGGAATATGTGGGTAATGACATATTATGTCAATTGTCAACTCCTGTTTATTATATCACGTAAAATACAAAAACTCTTCGAAAAGTGAACTTTTTTTATGTTTATATCGGCAGACAGGCTAACGGTCCACTTGTTGGTAGGTGGCTACCGTCGCCTATAACACAAACAAGTGCTGAAAGTTCGCTGCCGACTACAGTAGAATTGAGGATAAGGGATTGGATAGTAAAATGGGCTCTGGCATCCCTTATTCACTCACCGAAACACAACAGCACACGTGCTATTATGTCACGGTGGTATTCTGTAAGGAGGTGGTTACTGCCGCCAGACGGGCTGCCCATGAAGGCGAAACGCAGTGTGCCTGCCACTACTTAAAACATTGTAGAATGTTGCTGATTTATTCCAATATATTATTATACTACTAATCGTAAATCACAAGACATAATACTTAAAATGCTTGTGTTGCAAATGTTGTGATCATAAATTACGTAGAGAGAATGCGTAGATGACATTGGATGACATCATTAAACTGAGAACAAGTTAACCTCGACTTTTCTAATGACAGTTACAGGTAGGTATATTTAAAGATTCGAGAGTTACCAATAATTGCATAGTGAATTACTATGCACTATTAAATAAGTACATATACATAAAATTTTGTAGTAGTCCAGTCATTGAAGGTAAAATACTGCGATGCTGTATTATTCTGCTAAACAGCACCGATTTGCATAAAAATTTGGATTCAGGTTCTACTTACCCTCTACTTCAAGGTTGAGCCTGTGCCGGAGGTTGCTTTTATCTTGGGAATGGATGCCACCCCTTTTCGTGCATGAGAAATGTCTCAATAAGTCCGGAAATATACTCGTATATATAGATTGACTAATTCTAAGCAACTTTTATTCTATAATGTTTTGGCAAAATTATCCTATAGTCATTGACTAAACTATAGGAAAACTCATAAGTGGAGTATATTTAGAGCAAACTACGGAAAATTATGAGAGTAACCCTTTATAGTATGCCAGTCATAATAGTCATAAATAGAGCAACTCGTCTGGCGGCAGTAACCACAGTAATCTCTTATAGAAAACCATCGTGAAATAATAGCACGTATGGTGAGTAAGGGGTACTTAGAGCCCATTTCCTTATTCGTCCCTAATCGCTTATCCTTAATCCTACTAAGAACGGCAGCGCACATACAGCAACTGGGTGGTAACTTGTGTTAATAAGCGACCTACCATCTAGTCGACCGTCAGCCTGTCTGACGAATATCTTTATAAAAAATGGTTTTTTTCTCATTTAATAAAATCATTTTAAAATATACACGTTCGTATACATTTTTCAATAATTCATAAAAAGATGAATTCTGTTCATAGAACTAGTTAAATTCATGTTTTACTTAATGTAAAAAAGTTACTTACGGTCGTGTTATGGCGCTGAAATTGCAATGTTGCCATTACGAAAACTATACACAATAATTTTATTTTCGCTTGCACTATCTTGCTTTTATCAAAATTTATTAGTGACTGGGAATTTCCATTTCGAAATTTTTTATTGAATTTAAAAATAAATAGCAACATTCGTATATAAATTGTCCAGTTAGCTTTATCCTTTTGGTCAAGGGTACTAGTCGTGTTACAAGTTATGCAATGGAAACAAATTAATTCTGAAGGCGAAATCTCATCTTCCGGATTAAATATAACATACCTAAATATTTCCTAATCAAAAAGTAAGATTAGCTAAATGTGATTCGACAATGATATGGCTTCAAAGCCATCATTTGAACGGAAACTGAATAGTTTTAAATTAATTATACAAACTTGAAATACTTTTAATTATACATATGTACCCATATTAATGACCACCAAATTAATACTAATTTTAATCGGTAAATATAAAGCACTGATTAGATCTTAAATGCTTGTTAACAGCCTTAAGGAAATTTGAACTCTCAACAGCTTCAGTAGGAAAAAAATATTACCAATTTCTTAAACTATTTCTGACAGGCCTTTCCGCGATTATAATTGATTACTTTATCGCCACCTACTCAAAAAAATTGGAAGCAGTAATTATATTTTATGCAACAAATTAATGATCTGCAATTACCGATAAAGCTGTTAGTAAACATTGCATGTTTTTGTCTTTCATCGTTGTCATGTCAAACAGGAGTGTTACTGGAAATAGAATAGATAGAAATCTTGACATGAGGTTGAACGAGTTAATAAATTAACCGTAACAATATACCTACCTACCTACCTATTAGTCGTAGTAATTTTCTTTGTTTATGATAATTTGCATTACAAAGAAGATCATGTATTACTAAGAAAAACACAGACAGGTAATAGGACACAAGTAAAAATATTATTATATATAATTTGTATTTTAGGCCATCTTATACAGACGGCCGGATAGAAGACTTTTTTTATTTGATTGCACGAAAAGATAATATTATTTATAATTTAATCATAAATTATTTACATTCTAAAATTAATTAGTCAATCTACACTGCAATTACAATTAAGAATCATTGTTATCCTTACATAGCATCAATTGAAGTCGCTGCCCGTTTCTGTCTGTGTGTCTGTCTGTATATCCGCTAACTCCTCCTAAACTACGCAACGGATTCTGATGCACTTTTCACTACATTAATGGAACCTATAAACGAGGAAGGTGTATGTATATAATTTGCAGAAAAAATTGCACTCGTGCGAAGTTGGGAGCGGGTCGCTAGGTGTGACGTGAATAGATGAAATCTGTATATGGGAGGTAATTTTTCGGGGGAAGTTGGAAAATTAAAAAAATAAATTAAAATCTGCATCGTGTGACATATCAAATGGCAGGTCTTGTTGTGAAGATCTTAAATGTATTTTTTTGTAATTTTAAAATAAATAGTTTCTAAGTTATTCATGAAAATAGACGAAAATTGACCATTCACCCCCCCCCCCCCCTATCTCCGAAACTACTGAACCTAAAATTTTGAAAAAATATACAGAAATTAGTTTTCTACATATAGATTATAGGAAAACCTATAAGAAGTCCATGATATTAAAATAACATGGTAAATCACTCAATATTGTGCGGATAGGTAACATCGTACGGAACCCTCTTCACGCGAGTTCAACTCGCACTTGCCCCGTTTTTTCTTTAATTCCTGTATTGAAGAATATATTTTTTTTAAATAAAAAATGTAATTAGTATTGCATTAATTGCATAATTTCTAGGTCGGCTGAAAGAGGGCTTTAATACATATAGGTTTGTAGCTGACGAGTCCCTTGATCAACTTTTTAAAGTGCTTGCTTTAAAGCGTCGAACCTGGGTCCTTTGGAATAAACTTTGGAAATAAACTTTTCATAGTTGACTCTGGTCTGGATCTGACAAGTAGTGGCAGGGCACATCGCGTTGAGCCCAGTGCGGGCCGCTCGACGATCGAGGCCATTCGCCCCTCCATAGAGAGATGGCTGGTAAAGAGGCGCGGAGCCCTCACGTTCCACCTGGTGCAGGCACTCTCGGGCACTTGCTTCGGGCGTTATCTTCATCGAGTGGCCGTGAGAGAGCCAACCGAGGAATGCCACCACTGTGGATGCGCGGTTGACACTGCGCAGCACACATTGGCTGACTGCCTCGAATAGGCAGAGCAGCGCGCTGCTCTGTCCCTCGTCGTGGGCGTTGACCTCTCGCTGTCGGCCGTCGTGTAAGCGATGGTCGGCAGTGACCTTGCGTGGCAGTCGATGCTCACGTTATGTCGCGCAAGGAAGCGGCGGAGAGGCAACATGAAGAGGATCCCCTCTCCCAGCCGATCCGCCGGAGGAGGCTCGGGCACAGGCGGCTGACCTATTTCCGCCACCTTCCCTCTTGACCAGGTCCTGGGCGGTAGTCTAAGGAGAGACTACCGACCGTTGTGAGGTCCCCTAGATGGCCGGGGTACTTCCGCATTCGGGTACGCCGAGGAACCGCGCTAGAAAGTCGTTGGGTTTAGCCAGTAGGAGTCCGGCAAAACCCACAGCGTCCCCTTCGTTGCCGATTCATGATCCATGATGGATTTATCAACGTAAAAAAAAAGGGCACACCACATCACTGTCAGGAAAATCATATAATAGATACAGGTGAAACTTCTGGTACAAACATACTGTATTTATTTCATTACCGTTTTAATAATTTTGCATCAATCAATTTAATTGAGTCATTACTTTTCGTTTAACTGTAATTTGTAGTTTAAATGTAATATACTGTGTAATAATATAATATTTACTAGATCGCGAATATAAGAATTTTAACTATCAGTTGATTATTGCTTATTTTAATTTTCTTACATGAAATCTCGAAGATTGTTAAAATTAATACAAATATTGTACTCGAAATTCAATGCCGTACAGTCAACAAAAGGACTAGTCTGTATACTTTGTATAAAAACAATACTTCTTTGACGCTAAAATCACATTTGAAGATAAGATAAAATAAGTCACTACCAATATTAATCTTGAATGAAATTTGATGCCGTATTAATGAACAAAAAGTAGTAAACTCTATAATATATGCGTGGATATAACATTGAAAGATTGGATAAAATAAGTCACTACCGATATTAAATTTGGTTTATGCCGTATTAGTTAACAAATAAATAGAAGTTATGTTGTATTGTACATTAAGGGCCTAAATTATTGTTATTTCGGGCTACAAGTGGCCTAAATTAAAATATGTCTTGCCATGAAAGCAGCATAGACTTTTTCGAGTACATATTATATGATAATAGCTGACGTCAAAATGTTATTATTATAGGAAAATGTGGTTGCTTTATAGTTTTTTTAATGTTTTCTTCAAATCCCACAATTTTTGTCAAGAAATAGTCAAAACCAATTATTTTCACTGCACTATAGTACAACCCTCGACTTTACATGAATAAATTTGACAACAGTCATGCGTTCGATTTAAAGTGTATGTACCAACTAGATGTTAGAAATAAAGACAACAGACAACAGTTATAAATATCTATGTATACCTAATCGTATAACCAAGCTAATAATTTCTGTCTTCGTAATGAAGAGGAATATTTATAGCCTGAGATAGTTTGGCCCTGGGTTATGGTAATGCTGACAAATTTTCATAGCAATGTGTGCAAATGAATTTTGAGAATGAAATATGAAAAGGGAACGGAGAAAAGGTGTGTCAGCTAGTCGAGCCTTCCTAGTTGCTGGTCAGACCAGTTGATTACGTACGGTTACGTATTGCTTATCTAGTGTGTCACATATGTGTTAATTCAATTACATTACTGAATACAACATTGCTTTTAAGACATATCTAGATTTTTTTTAAATAATTTAATTTAATCCGGGTTCGATTCCCGGCATGGTCAACTTTGAAAAATGAACTTTTCAAAGGACACGGCCAATCTCCATCGACCAATCTTCCATACATCGCGGGGCCCAGAATTTGATGACTCGTTACAAGTTCCAAATTAGTATCATTTGGTAAGTGAAAATATCAGATTTATGCTATTTTAGTTTCAATTTGATTGTCAGTTGCATAATCAAGATACATATAGGGAATCAAATAAGTATATGGTTAGGTTATGTTAGAGATTGTGTTACTTTAACAATATATTTTGCAATTATCATTTTAGTATTGTTTAGACGACAAATTTTAAACTCTAGGTAGATTTCCATTAGATTATAATGTCTTTATAATTACATAAAAGACACTAAACTAAACATAGACATAAACAAAGACATGACTTTGTCTTTTTTTAAAGCTTATTTCATTACGGCTCGAGCACTGAACACTATATACTCACAAGATCTCTACACAAAACACAACATTTAAAATATAGTTTTCTGTATTTAGCAAATAAAATATATTTTTATGATTTTAGTTTAATAAAGGATGTTTTCCGCCATTTACTTTCTCTGTAAAAGGTCGGCCCAAAAGTTGGCAATCCCCTTTGGCTCTGGTCTCGATCTAGAAAGTAGACACTGCGTTTCGCAGTCATTTGGGCAGCCCGTCTGGCGGCAGTAACATCCCCTTACAGAAGACCACCGTGAAATAACAGCGCCTGTGCTGTTGTATTTCGGTGAGTGAGTAAGGGATACCAGAGCACATTTCCCTATCGCCTCCTAATCTCTTATCCTTAATCCTACTGTAGTCGGCAGCGCACTTGCAGCAGCTTTGGCGTTGCTTGTGATATAGGCGACGGTAGCCACTTACCATCAAGTGGACCGTCAGCTTGTCTGCCGATCTTAACATAAAAAAAAGCAACTGTATGCTTCATTTGCAGTATAATTAAACAGTACGTAGGTATTTTGAATTAATCTTTTTGATAATTTTAAAAGTATTTTTTCCTAAATACATTTAAAAAAACCAACTTGTATTTTCAGTAAAATTTACGTCAATGTTAAAAAAAAAGTAATTTTTAATTAAAGAAAAATAAACAGAAAATTAAAATTAAAAGTTATTAAAATTTCAAATCGTCTGCATCAAGAGAAAATCTATTATAATAAATAAACTATTCTTAAAACTTCGTACCTGATGTAATATAGTATACCTACCATACATTAACAATGGTAACATATAATTAAACCATATGTTTAACATATTATTTTTAATTTTTATTTTATTACACGTAAAATGAGGCACATATTATTACATTTACTCGGCATTTAGATTACATTACGCCAATCATTCGAGTGACACAGTATATATATACGAGCAATTAACATTGATAGTTGATTTCCATTCGTATGTCACTATCCGCTTTGTGGGCACCGTTTAATGATACCCACTGATTTCATGCTAATGAAGTCAGACTTAACGCTTTGGAACATATTGATTGGCTATTTATTGTAATAAATATACCTATTTATTGAGCTTTTACGTGCTACTTCTAGTTTATTACCAATCGTTGTTACGTAAACTGCTTCTGATGAGAACACCTATCATGACAGTTGAATAAAGCGATAGCTTCAGCAGATGTCTGATGTGCCCATGGGGCCAATGCCAACGTGTAAAGTTACGACAGATTTAATGATTGACATTTAGCATCTCAGCAATTCATAACGTTTTTATTAAAGAAATTGCCGCTAGCGTAAATTTCAAAATTAATTTCATATTTGTAATGAGAATTCCAAGTAATAATTAAACATTGTCAGCAAAAACAGACTCTCAATAATATACCTATATTTATACCCGTGTCTATACTTTTGTCCCTTGTGATTACCACTGATCTTCATTTAAAAAAAAACCGTAATATTCTAGTTTGTATAGCCTGTTTGTCCCCAATTAAATTTGTAATTATTTACTCAAGACTTTTTCCGACCCGTACTGTAATACCTAATACTTCATTGGGACAATGCCAGGAGAAGTCCTTTTGTATATTCTTATAATTAAATTCAACGATTAAAATACTTTCTCCTTAAGAGTTATTGGTTCTTATTCTAAAAGTTTATTTAAGAGTTATTAATATAAATTAATAACAAGGACTTAAATTTTGATTATGAGTTGATTGTGTGATATAAAATAAAATTTTTATTCAGTTGAATAAAAATGTCTCACGTGATATTAATATGTGAATTTACATAAAAACAATCTTACAGAAAACCAACATAATAATATGATTCCAAAGCTCCTCTTGTAGCCCCACCTAGACTTTTATCTTTTATCTATACCTACTTCTTTACTATTTGTATAATATGTAATATGTATGTATAAAAACTACTGTACCGATTTTAAAAATTCTTTCACTTATAGAAAGTTACATTATCAGCGAGTAACATAGGCTACTCACCCTTACTCCATCTTCCCCCCTTTACCCCCTCCATATAAAATTGCCGTTTTCGACGAATAAACTCAAAAATTATTGAACTGATTTTAAAATTCTTTCACCTATAGAAAGTTAGATTACCACCGAGCAACATAGGCTACTCACCCTCACCCCATCTCCTTCTTTTACCCCCCTTCCATATAAAATTTGAAAATAAAAAATTGCTTATGTCCTTGCATATATAAGATACATTATCCCAAAATGTGTAAAAAATAAATGTCCACCCGTGCGAAGCCAGGATGGGCCGCTTGTAGTAAATAAGTTGGTGTGGTCCGACAACCGGTCTACCATTTTATTTTTAATTTTTAATTTGGTTTAAAATAGGGCCGGCGCTGACTGCCAACGAAGCGCGGCACGGCACTTTTCCTAAACATATTTTTATCCTTATTGCAATGACTTTAGCACTCACACTTATTGCCGCGGTGTGCCGAAGCATCCCGAGGCATCATGTGACATGACGCGGAAAGCTATAGGACCTCTTAAAGGAGTGTGAGTGTTAAAATCATGCAATAAGTTTGAATGAAAATAATATATTTAACCCTCGGTTAGGCGCGTGGTACATTGTAACGTTGTTAGGCGCGTGGTCTACAATCGTAGACCATTTTAGTTTTATTTAATAACATACTGTTTTTACATTTTGAAGATCAATGTCAATTAAGTTACGAACCTTGGACTGTTATCTATAACAAATACCAATTTTGAGATTAATATGTAGGCTTGTTTCGTGTAGATCAATACAAGTACTAGTATTTGTAAATTTTTAGACGTTTATTAGCATTTTAATAGTTATTACTAAAACAGCAACTTATTTCCTATCTTAGCAGTAATTTTTATTTTTTACAATATAAACATGAACTAAGTTATCAGATATTTTCAAAATCAAATAAAAAAAAATACAAAAACAATTAGTTGTAGGCAGCTGAAAACTGCACATTTTCATTCATTCAAACATTCAATGCAGCTGTCTCTCATGTGATCCTTGCAAGTAAACCTGCCGCATTTTACGCAAGACCTTCTAGAAGACTTGTTTGCACTTCGAGGACAAATTTGACAACGTCCGACGTAACTCAGTGGTCTTGTAGGTAGTGCCTGTGGAACGGTTGCGATACCCAGTAGCGATTGAGCTCGCCGTCGCATATCACGTGGCAATTGAAGAATTGTTGACCGAACTTCAATTTGTGGCCTTATCAGTTCCCAAGCGCATTTCTCGAGAAATTCTAGTCGTCTCAATTTTTCCACAGGGTGATTTGCCTTATATACGCAAAGGGCGTTTATGCCAGATATGTTCAGTAAATCATAAAACACCACCATCGGCCAACGGTGCGTATTTCGTGCGACGTCATAATTTTGACATAACTGATCCACCAAATCGACTCCTACTTTTGTGTGATTGTAATCAGTAACCATTACTGGTTTCCTCTGATTACCGGTTTCGTCATCAATTGCATCGTCATGGTGCATCGACGATAACAATACTACTGTCCTATTCTTCTTTGGACAGTATGAAACCAGAGTGCAATCATTTTGGAAACCGAAGAGAGATGAAAGTACTTCTCGATCCTTTTTGGGCAGGAAGTCTTGAGGAACTTCCCGTCTATTTTTTCGTACAGTTCCCAGGTATGTAAGTTTTTTCTTCAGCAATTTCTTTACAAGTGATAGACTTGTGAACCAATTGTCCCCAGTAATATTGCGATTGGTACCCGCAACTGGTTCCACTAATCGCAAAGTGATGTCTTCAGCGGTATTGCTATGTTTGTATGGACCTTCAGGTTGAATACCCACATAAACTTCTAAATTGAAGGTGTAACAGGTTTTTGCATCTACCAGTGCGAAAGTCTTCAGACCATATTTGGCTGGTTTGCTTGGTATAAATTGTTTGAACGCACATCGTCCTCTAAATGCTAATAATTGTTCATCTATAGTCAGGAACTCACTGGCAATGAAATTGCTTTGAAAATTGACCAAAAAAATTTCGAAAATTTCTCTAATAGGCGCCAATTATTTTTCGGCTATCTCTTGTTCTAACGTCATCGAATCTTAGACATCTTATAAGAAATCTAAACCTCTTTTCACTCATTGCTAGGTAACATGATTCTATACCGTTTCCTCTGGAATTATCCCAAATCTTTCGTATATTTTTTCTTGAACTTCTCAGAGTTCCAATCAAGAATAAAATACCAATGAAGGCACGAATTTCTGTCTCGTCAGTGCTTCTAGCGTCTCGCTCTCTTTGGTACTTGCTTCGGATTTTTTCAATGTAAATATTTGTTGAAACTGTTATTATTCTAATAACAGTTTCGTTTAAAAATAAATTCAAGCAATCGATTTCTGTTGTAGCATAACGTGCATCTCCTTTCGTGCCTGGCAACAGTTTAATAATATTGTGAGAACGAACACGAACTTGTAAATTACCTCTAGTTTGCTTCCATTTAGTAATTTTATCTTTTCCAAGATAAAAATTTGTGAGATGCTCTTTATTGGTGTTTATATCTTCATTGTCAGATATTTCGTGTTCTGACATTCCTAACTCAGATTCTGTGTCGTGATCACTCTGTTCAACTATCTCCACGCCAGCAGTGTCTTCTAATTCGTCTTCGTCAACGTCGTCAATTGGGCTCTCTTCCCCACTCGATATCTCGTCGAACCACCTTTTCCACACTTCGGGATCCGTGCTACTCTGAAGACGCATTTTTTTTGGATTAGACATGATGAAAATAAAGCACTATAACGTAAAAATCGTAACACTTTTGGGCGCGTGGTCTACGGGTGTAGACCGCGGCAATCTCAGAGCGCACAAAAGTCACAACTGTCTCGATGAACTGCAACCGACACACTGATTCGACGAAGTGATTCATTACAAACAGCTACTGAGACGCGCGCCTCTGTATTGTTGAAATTAAAAGAACTAGCTTTGTTTAAAAACATGTGGTCTACGGTCGTAGACCACGCGCGTAACGAAGGGTTAAGGGCTTCACTTGGGCAAATGACATTTACATTAGAACTCGCTGGCGGGCGGCGGAGACAATTCAACAGGCCTAGAAATTGTGTTTTTTGTTTTCACCATTAGAATACACAAAAAAAATTATACAATTTTTTAAACTGCAATTAACTTATTAAAAGGTACCTGATTCATATGCGCGCAATAAGCCGTTTTCGAGAGAATTTTCAATAAAAGTCAAATTCTTCTTGCGTTCTAACTTTCTTTGTTGAGTTTCTATTACTTTAACGAAAATTCTAATGAATACAATTGGTTCGTCACATGTTAAAGTATAATATATATTTTTTTCAAAGAAATTGTCTTGTCTATTTCTTGTAACATCTTCATTAAACAATGTATATTTTTTAGTATTTAGCGTTTGTCTCCACCTTAAGAAAAAATCCTTTGCTGCGTGCCGAGCCACGCCAGCGCCGGCCCTTAGGCGTTATACAGGATTTGAGATAGTTACTAGATGTCGCTACATCGAGAAAATTAAAAGGGAAGTAAGTACATCTTTTTTATATTAGTTCACGGAGGGCACAAATTGTGGAATCAATTATACATTCTACAATTATACATGTAGTAGATATTTTATACATTTATTATGCTTAAAAAAATTTAATTTAATCATGCATTTTATATGAGTATAGTACTTTTTTTGCCCATATAATTTTTCATTTTAAAAAAATGTTGACCAATCAAGACTAGCATAAAAGTTATTTTCGTGTTGAAGGCGATAGCTGTAAGATAAAATTTAATTTACCACAAGGAATGCAAATGTGACAAAGTGTGAAGCCATCTTAATAGGGAAAGACAACGTGTCTCGGTGATTGTCCGGCTATTAACAACTTTAATAGAGTGCAGCTGCAGTGCAGGTCTCGTCGCGATCCATTGGCTAATTTCTCGACTGAGTGGGCGGAACATTTACATTACCTGTCCTAACTAATGTCGCCTCTTTGTTATTTGACACATTGTCAAGGCACCGAGCCAAGCAGACCTTGTGGTTAATGCACGCATAATTGATTGCAAGTCGCTGGTGGTTTATGCACCATTATTTACATAGGCATAACCCTCCCAGGGATCGAAAGTGTGATGTACAGTAAATACAATCGTCATGAAATTACACTCATAATGAAATTATATGAGTATGTCCGCATGCTGCCCTCATTTTTGGGATATAAACCACAAAGACATAAGGTGTTCTTGCTCACCTTTTGGTAAAGGAGGCGCTTATTGATCATTGACGGTACAAATAAGTATATTGTTTCAGATAATATATATATTTAATGTCTATTGCAAAATAATGTACTAAGGTAATAATAAGAATAATACTTTATTTTTTAAGCCAAGTATACATTCGAACAAGAACTTATGATTTGCAACAAAGCTAGGTAGTATAACTTAAAAATACATTGTTGACTTGATAATGTATTTTACTCGAGAAGACTATATCGAGAAGATCGTACAATAAATAATCTTTAAATAATCGCATAATACCTTCTTACCTATAATACCTATAATAACGAGTCGTGTCTTTACATTAAATATTTTAAAAAAATGAACACCTTGTATTTATGTTACCGAGGTCAAAAAGAATTTTTTTGTCTGTTTGTCTGTGCGTTTGTGCACGCTAATCTTAGAAACGACTTAACCAATTTAAATGCGGTTTTCACTGATGTATCGTAGCAAGCTTCCTGTAACATTTAGTGTTTGTTTCAGTTTACAAATAAAATAGTTACCCACTATACCGAATTCCACGCGTACTCAGCTAGTTATTACTAAAATGCGTAATACCGCGATCAATTTAAACCACCATTATACACATCATTATTCTTAATTACTCTATTCATCAAGTAAGTGTAGTAGGTACATTATTTTAAATGACCAAGGGACTTTTGTGTAAAAAAAATATGGCAAGGATTTTTCGAGTATAAAATTAATCTGTATACAACTTTTTGAATATGTGAATATTGAATAGTATTCCTATAAAGCGTTATATTGGCTAATCGAGCTTCTTGTATTTATTTCTTGTAGACTACTTTTTTTTTTCCTTTTATATCTAATCTGCTACTTGACAATCTGACAATAGGCCAATACGTTCTGTGAAGATTTCTGATCGTTTTTAGTCAAGAAACTCGTCCATTAGTCCTTGTTTGCGGCAGAACCTTTTTTATGTTAAGATCGGCAGACAGGCTGACGGTCCACTTGATGGTAGATGGATACCGTCGCCTATAACGCCACAGCAGCTGCAAGTGCTGAGTACAGTGCTGCTACAGTAGGATTAAGGATAAGGAATTAAGAGGGGTATAGGAAAATGGATGAATACTCTGTCGTTTCAAGCGAGTAAATTTGAGGCTCCCTGAGTCGTGAAGTTGAGCTGCCAGTTCGTTGTGTTTGAATAATCTATTCTGATAACTCTTACCGTATAGCTCAGTTTCAGTTATTTTTAGTTTGATATCTGCATATACATGAATTTATTACTAACATACCTGGGTATATTCGTCGGTTGGCGTTGCTCTAATTGTTTTGTCTCTAAACTTTTCCAATATTTCAATGTTGCTGGCACTGGCTAATCCCCACAGCTGGATCCCATATTTCCATATTGATTTTTTTGTATACAACCATTTTGCTATTATGTGTGCGGCCAATCAGCAATTGCAAATAGCGAATTTTGGTAGCTAGTTGCTTTCGTTTTGTCCAGATGTGTTTCTGCCAAGTTAGTCGGCGGTCCAGATGCAATCCCAGATAACATCGTTCTCCTGTGGAACTAGGTTGTTGTATAATAGTCAAATAAAATATATGCAATAATTTCCTACAGCTACCACGATGTGAGAAAATATAGTTACTTATACATCGAAGTATAGATAAAGTGATGAATTATTAATTCTTAACACCAAGATCAGTGGAATGTTGTGTAATTCATTGATAAACATTAGTGAACAGTGAGCTATTCAGTAATATAGGAATTACAAACAGCAAACTAAACGCTGCAATTAATAACTCTGCACGATAACAATACTTACGCATTGAAACGAGTTTATCATGCCTTTAAGATGAATATTGTGTGATAGATGTGTCAGTTTAATGCAGCAATATATAACTACCTACTACTATACTATTAAAATAAATTTGCAAAGCAATGCTTTATAAGGTAAATATAACTAAGTACAACTCTTAACCATTGTAAAAATAGGGTTGATTAAAATTGCTAACTTCAAATGATATTTCTAGATGCAAATTCTCTTCTAACATAATATACATATAGATATAGGCTATGTTTGTAGACATAATACAAATAGAAATATAACATACTAGCTCTTGATGACTGCTTCGTCCGTTTATCTTTATGTGTAAATAATATAACTTATCTTATACAGCTGGTGCCCACGACTTCATCTGCGTTGTTTTGTAGCAAGTTTCCTATAACCACATTTAGTGTTTGTTTCATTCCAATCGGTTTACAAACAAAAAAGCTATACCGAATATCACGCGTACGAAGTTGCGGGCTCAGTTAGTAAAAATATAACACTATTTGATGGCGCCATCTACAATAGAATATACTACAATAGAATTAGGTGTAAGATAATTTATAATTTAAATAATCTCAAAATTGTTGAATAATCCGACTTATTTTTTTTCAAATTATGAATAAAGTGAAAGTAATGTATTCTCTTAAACTGTGGTTATAATTTTCATACATATAATTATATCAAATCAATGGCAATTATGCATATTAAAGTGAAAATATGCGTAAACAATGAGACAACTGAAATTCATTTACTTAACGGATTCGAGATTATTCAACGTCACACATTCAGCGCTTCGTAAAGAAACTATTACTGACATTTATTTTATTTCTACATTAAAAATCATTTTCGTTTTTATTTTAATGTTTAATTTTGTATGCAAAACACATCAGAAGATATATTTTATAAAAAAAAGTAAGTAGTACTTAAGGAATTGCAAAAACTAAAAAAATACTTATGGCTGGAAAAGAGCCTTTCGTTACACTGTACGTACACTGCTTCTTTGAAGTGGATTGAAAATTCTTTGGGTCTTCCAGAACTTCAATGATAATATTGACGCAGAACGAAGACGTTTAATATGATAAAAATAAGGCCGAAAAAAACAATTAATAAGGCAATATTACACGTTGTACCAAAACGATTTTCACATCTGATTTTAACCAAAGGGAACTTGATTGCGTAGCGCATAAGAGTTGTTTTATTTACTTCGACTTTTTCCGAAGTGACTGAATTAGCGAGTCTCTTTTCTAACCGCGCGAGTATTTACATAAACCCGTATTTGGGTTTAACTTCATCATTATTTGTCTCGAACATTTTTCATATGACTGATTGTAATCACAATCAGTCCAATAATTCACTGTAAGTCTAACCTATTATAAAATTATAAGTAACAACGGCATACAGCACACAATGCACCCCCCTGGGTGTCCTTTTGTTATTATTTTTTCGAAGAAAAAAATGCTTAAGTTACATGTACCTATCCATTGTTAGAGTCTAAAATCTGTTCTCCCCATCTTATCCCTTCTTATTTTTTGTTCTATTTACGTCAGCAAAGCATTGGCCACCACTATGGTTTTGACATCAAATTTCGACAACAGAATATTGTTGATAATTAATCTGTTTAGAGCAGGTCTAGAGGTGCTTCATGTTTCGAATATGAGTAATGAAAGCGCTGATGCTACACAGATAGAAATTAGATAGAAAATAATCAAAATTGAATATAAAATTAAAAATAATTACTTATAATATAATAAATAAATGAATAGTCCAAAAAAATTAATATATTAATTAAAACTTTTGTGTTTGTTGCCAAAAGATTTTTTTAGTTTCAATAATTAAAAACTCAACACCATGCTTGATGGCTTCAACCCAGTCTCCCAAAGGGTGGCTCTAAAGATGAATATGGACAAGACGAAAGTTATGTCTAATGTCGATGTTGTGCCCACCCCTGTAACAGTTGGAAATTCAACTCTTGAAGTTTTTGATGATTTGGGACAAACAGTCCAATCGACGAATTCAGCTCAGATGGGCAGCGTTCGGAAAGCTTCGAGAGATCTTCTCGTCCAAAATTCCTCATTGTCTTAAAAAAAGTTTTCGACCAATCAGTTTGCAAAAACTAAAACAAAGAAAGATAGAATAGGGGAAGAAGCAAGAAAACTACTACAGGAAAGAAAAAAGCTTTTGCAACATCGGAAAAATAATATTAAAGAAATAGAGCGGATCAGTAAGGAAATTAGTAACAGTATAAGAAATTATAAAAAAACATTAAGACTAAGTATAATTAAAAAGGAAATAGAAAAAACAGGAGGAATAAAGAAAGCTCTCAAGCAACTAAACGATCATGCCCAATGGATACCAAATATAATGACTAAAAACTCTCATGAAAAAGACAAGGTAACGAGAAGTAGAACACAAATCTTAGAAACAGCAACAGACTTCTACAGTAAATTATACTCTTCCCAAGTTTCACACAACAACTATCAGTCAATGGGATGCCCACACAGAGAAGAAGATCCTACTCCCAAAATACTCTTATGTGAAGTGAGGAATGCCATCCTCTCACAAAAAAATAACAAAGCTCCAGGTGACGACAAAATTGTTAACGAACTTCTAAAAGAGACTATCAACATAATAGAACAACCAATAACCGATGTTTTTAATGAAATTGTGCTCCACGAAGAAATACCTACTCAATGGACAAAATCAACAATAGTCCTCATACACAAAAAAGGCGACAAAACCAAGATAGATAATTATAGACCTATTAGTCTAATGTCAAATCTCTATAAAATATTCTCGAAAATTCTACTTGGGAGGCTAACTAACATCTTAGACAAACAACAACCTAAAGAACAGGCCGGCTTTCGAAACGGTTTTTCCACCATTGACCATATACACGTTGTCAAGCAAGTGATGGAGAAATTTAACGAATATAACAAAATATACTATATTGCGTTTGTGGATTACAACAAGGCATTTGATTCCTTAGATCACAATTTTATATACGAAGCCTTGTATAGTCAAGGGGTCGACAAGAAGTTTATAAGGATCATAAAAAATATATACAAGAACTGCACATCTAAAATACAATTAGAGAAAGTGGGCCAGGAATTCAAAATAGGGAAAGGTGTAAGACAAGGAGATCCATTATCCCCCAAGCTCTTTACAGCAGTCTTAGAGGAAATTTTTAGAAACCTCAATTGGTACAAGGGTTTAAATATTAATGGATCAAAACTAAATCATCTTCGTTTCGCCGATGACCTTGTACTCTTTGCAGAAGACCCAGTGACCTTACAGACAATGTTAGTAGAACTAACTACGGATAGTGCAAAAGCAGGACTCACCATGAATGTGACAAAAACAAAGGCGTTAACTAATGGCACTAAAGTAAAAATACTAGTAGGTGATCAAGAAGTAGAATACGTGGATGAATACATATATCTGGGTCACGTAATATCACCTAAATTACAGATGTCATTAGAGTTACAGCGTAGAGTAAATAACACATGGTCAAGATACTGGATGTTAAGGGAGGTAATGAAAAGCAAGTCTATACCAATAACACATAAAAAGAATGTTTTTGATGCCTGCATTCTACCAGTACTTACCTATGGATGCCAAACATGGTCATTCACAAACCAAATCATGCAGAAACTAAAAGTATGCCAACAAGGAATTGAAAGGAGCATGTTGAGAATTAAACTGAAAGACAAGTGGCGACTAACCCAAATTAGAGAACGAACAAAAGTCACAGATGTGATCAGTAGAGTAAAAATGCTAAAGTGGCGGTGGACTGGTCACATGATGAGATCGGGAAGAGACAAATGGACGAGAGACGTCACCGAGTGGTATCCCAGAGATAGAAAGCGTCGGAAGGGTAGACCAGTAAGACGATGGGAAGACGATTTACCCAAAGACTGGAGGAGAGCTGCTCGGGATAGAATTATATGGAAGAGCCTGGAGGAGGCCTATGTCAAGGGACAGCCTGACTTACAGATTGCCGATGTGAATGTTTAAAGTTAACTTGAAAGTGTATATATGTAAAGTCAGTGAATAAAGGCTATTTTTATTTATTTATTTATTTATTATTGAAAATTTACGAGTGATACAGTTAAGCAATCGTTAAACTGACAAAAACTAATTTATTTATTTTTGCTGAATTTTTGACAGTCTTCATTTGACAGATTGTGCCTGCCAGTGTTAATATCATTTACCAGAAAAAAAGGTTTTATAAATAGTTTTTAAAAGGACTTATCAAACAGCCCCCGTATTTAAAATTTTTACAATTTCTTTTTTTTTTTAAAGAAATTGTAAAAGAAAGAAACGAGTACACACTCGTAATGCATAATCAAGTATGTTTCGTTGTAAGCGTTCAATGAATAATACTGTTGGCACTGAAACCACAACGCACGACACATTGTTTATTGTGTTAATAATTCAAATGTGGTAACAATCCGTGATAGATCGACAATTTAATCGAAATACTGAGTAACCAATAAAGTTTGGAACCGACAATGAATATGTATTTCTACCGGTGTTATTGTGTTTACTGTTAAAAAGTCCATAGACCACTCGCATCTCGATACATTTTCACACAGTGACGCCGACTTACTTTGAGTTATTAAATATAAAAGTTAGGTTAGATTGAAGCAAATTTTATAACGAATATAACTGCAGATATTCGTCTTTTGGTTAATTATGTGAAAGGCTTATTTCCAGCAGTTGACGTCCTACGGCTGAGATGATAATGATGAATTATCTTTAGAGTACAGACAAGGTATATAAAAAAATATTTAAGTGACGTAATTAAAAATTCTACTTTCAATATTGTCTACTGGCAACCCAACCCGGTTTCGCACGGATGCAATTTATTATGTATAGATATAGATATTATTGTCAAGTGTTGCGTACAGTGACCATATTTTTGTGGCTATAATTTTCTTTTGAGATTACGCAATAAAAAGAAATTGTGAGATAGGTAGATACTCACTACTCAGTCTTATAGGCGTTGAGATGCAACATATCGAATCTGACATCTCGATTGCATCGCTACAAAATGTATAAAGTAAATGGTTTTAAATGAAAGCGTTTCATAACGGCGTTTACATAAATGGATGCAGGCGCGTGCCTGATTTATTGCAGTGAGAGCAACTTAAAAAGAATTGACGTGCTTCTGCTTACTTGTACGTTCATTCCATTTTTATTTGTTACGCTTTAAGGTGGAGACAAACGCTAAATACTAAAAATATCCATTGTTTAATGAAGATGTTACAAGAAATAGACAATACAATTGCTTTGAAAAAAATATACATATATTATACTTAAACATGTGAGGAACCAATTGTATTAATTAGAATTTTCGTTAAAGTAATAGAAACTCCACAAAAAAGTTAGAACACAAGAAGAATTTGACTTTTATTGATAATTCTCTCGAAAACGGCTTATTGCGCGCATATGTATCCTGTACCTATTAATAAGTTAAGGTCAGTTTAAAAAATTGTATAAATATTTTTTTTTGTGTATTGTTCTAATGGTAAAAACAAAAAAAAAACAACACAATTTCTAGGCCTGTTGAATTGTCCCCGCCGCGCCGCCAGCGAGTTCTAATGTAAATGTCATTTGCCCAAGTGAAGCCCTTAATGCCCTTAATATTGTTAATATATTATGTATACTCCTTTATTTTCCACGGCATCACTCGCTCTATATACGTATTATCAGGATAAAAATTATGTTATGGTACATGATCTACATAAGTACCAAGTTTCATATAATCCCGTTCATCAGTGTAAACGTGGTTAAGTAACAAACTTAAAAGATCTTTAAAAATTCTACTAAAGTAAGGCTTTCAATCTGACTTATTAAATATTTCCAGTAACTTCAGGACCAATTTTGATGAAAATGCATGCTTGTGGCGTATAAATATATATTAATCATGTGGATCAGAAACATTTTGTGCATTTTATTTTTTTAATGTAATTCATATTGGAGGAGCAAAGACGCGTAGTCGCGAGCGCTGACTCTCTCAACTGGCGACTCACGCTTACGGTACATCGAGACCTCGCGGCCGTGCTCCTTCCCGTATTTTATTTTATTGCTAATCTTTTCCCCATGCTTTAACTACTTCTCAAATGTTTGTTGCTGTAACTTTTAATCTCCAGATTTAATAAACATTTCAATTAACTTCTCATCTATATCCATGTTATTATCTTAATTAAATAATAAAACAAGACAAGACGTATTGTCGTTTGCGTGCGCTGCCTACATTTAAGAGATGGACGAATCTATATTTAAGAGACGACGAACGAACGAAGTTGCTGAGTGGCATCTCAGCACTGTTGCCGGAAGAAGGGGCACGCAGGCCTACTCCTTTTTTCTCCTCTATTTAAATTATTTTTTATTCACTGAAGACAAAGTGCAATATACATAGGTATGCAAATGGGCGTTCTTTGCTGTTCCTCCAATATGAATTGACCCAAGGTCTACGATTCAATAAATGATAATTTAATTTTCCTAAAAATGTGTATATTCTCATGTAAATAAACAAGCCCCTGCCCCTCACAACTTGGTTCCAATAAAAGTAACTCTATTTTATGTCAATATGTATGTAACAAAACACTATAAAATTTATATTTTGTGCCATACAAATCCTTTTCAATATTGAGTTATTCGACATTTATTCCGAATTCAAAAAGGAATGAACAAAAATGTTTATACGATTATGCAACAAAGAATATATTTGCTTGCGTATAGCGTATCGTTGCATAGTATAAAATAACTAATTTGATGTTATATTTTTTATAAGTCATAAATTTGTTGGAAAATTTATTAATTACAGTGTAAATGTTATTATCCAAAGCATATTTACGTTTCACAATCATAAATTAGGCAGCCCATCTGGCGGAAGTGACCATTCTCATACAGAAGATCACCGTGAAATAACAGCAAGTGTGCTATTATGTTTCAGTGAAATGCCAAAGCTCGATTCTCCTACTAAGGTCGACAGTGCACTTGCAGCAGCACTTTGGTACGGTAGCTACCACTGAGCCGTCAGCTTGTCTAAATAAATTCTAATTCTAATTTTCAATCAACAAAATGATGATTGGGACCGTCCATTTATTTGATGTTAGCGAACATACAGAATGCGTTGCCAATTTATGACAAATTCCCTAACACTTTAAAGGGAAGTGAGGTATCGATAGCCTCGTCCAATATGGTATGGACATAGATCATATTCGTTATAAAATTTGTAACTCGCTAATTATGGAAAAATAATTTGTTGCTAAATTAAAACCTTATTCGTTGACTTGACAGCGTCGTTATTTTTAAAAGTATTCTGCTGACTCGTTCGCGGCTTCGCATTTTTTTCTATATTATAATATACACAAACCCTCCTCGTTTATCTCTCTGTTCATTAATGAAAACAGTAGCATACATACTTTATTTTATAATTGAAATGTTTACATGTAGATGAAGAGCAAAATTAGTTTATTTTGTAATACAATATTATTTTGTTTCTATTTTGCAATACTGGGTGTATTGCCAATATAAATAATAGTTAGTAGTTTGATGATTTGATCTTTGAGTAATTTTGTCTAAGTTTGAACTAATTTTAGTAACAAACGTTGCTCATTTTGTATGAGAACTTATATTATCGTGGAAATGTTATATTTCATTTTTGTTCGATTTAAATGAGGTCTTAATAAAAAAAAATTAGACCCCAAAATTATAGCCAAATTAGTGTCTGTGAATATAATTTTTAAAACGTTATTATTATTTAGTGTTTTCTTGTAATGTGAGGTCCACTACCTCCGTCGCCTGTAACAAGCAACGCAATAGGTGCTACAAGAGCTGTTATTGCAAGGTTTTCTGTAAGCGGGTGGTTACTGCCGCCAGACGGGTTGCCCAATTTATACGAGACTGCGAAACGCAGTGTACCCTGTCACTACCAAAAAGAGTAATAATTTATATATTTATTTTAGTTTATGGATTCCCTATGGATTCGAAACCGCTAAACTGAATTTGATAAAAAATTTAGGAAATCTTCAGATTAGCCCAACGGGTGATCATGTAAAGTTTAGTAGCGATCGGATAGTTGTCTTTTTTTTTGTAATTTTTTGTAATGTTTTCCCTGCAGATTAATACATTTTTTTTTCTATTAAAAAAAATTCTATTACAATTTAAAAATGAAATAAATTCGATCTTCTTCTTTTCTTAGTGCCATCTCCTATAGGAGGTCAGTTGTCCTAACCCTCGAGGTGGCGATCTGGTACTTCGGCCATACTATTCGAGAGATTCTTGAGCCAGAAAGTACGCCGTCAGCTCGGCTTGCGTCTACCCTGTATATTTCTCTGCGTGATCAGCTGCAGCAGACTTATCACTTATTCACTTATGACAACGTATGATATGCCGAAATATTCAAGTTTTATGACGTTTATCTTTTTCAACATTTCGGCCTCCTTTTTCTTTCTCTGCAGAACGGCTCGTTCTTTACACGATCTGTCCAGACACTCGTAGCATGCACCTAATCGATGCCTGACAAAAATATATGAGCAATAAAGACGGAATAAATGTTTTAACACCTAACAAAAAAGGGCGCGGACGATTTCGCGAGCAATGATATTCTATACTAATATTATAAAGAGAAAAGATTTGTTTGTGTGTATGTATGTATGTTTGTGTTGAATAAACTCAAAAACTAAAGGATCTATTTTAAAAATTCTTTCACCTATAGAAGGTTACATTATTAGCGAGTAACATAGGCTACTCACCCTCCCCCATCTACCCCCTTTAGCCCCCTCCATATAAATGTATGTAATGATTAAACTCAAAGATTACTGGACCGATTTTAAAAATTCTTTCATCTATAGAAAGCTACATTATCAGCGAGTAATATTTTATAAAGAGACGCGGTCGAAGTCGCTTGCAACAGCTAGCATTTAAATAAAGTCGTCCGACTCTATCTCTTTCTCTGCTAACTTTTGAGCCACCCGCGGATTTTGATACGGTTCTTACTATGAAAAGAGTGTTAACGAAGACAGAAGTGGGCTATAATAATGTAGCACAAATATACACTTTTATAGATTTTTCGCCTATAAGTTGGTATTTATTATGAGAAGCGTTATTACATCAATTAGTATTACACATACTTTATTGATGTGATTAACGAGCAGCAATTAAGCAATCAATGCTAAATCGACGTTTCACTTATATTGCACTAAAATTAATACCTAATTAACTTAATTAATGACTTAATGGTTTCCGATGATCAGTTTATTGATCATCACAAGCAATATATTGATGAGTGTAAAAGTAATTTGTATCGTATTCAATTTTTACATTTTAAATTCTGCTCCAGCAAAATCGTCAGCCACTTTAATAGCTCTTATTAATAAGAAAGCCGACACTTCGTTTAACCTTTCATTATAGTTTACGACTCCGCACACCCTCAGAAATGTGCAGGCAATTTAATATCATTGGAATGCGAGTTGCGAAGACCGCTTTGTATTTCATGTAAGTTTAAAAATATGACTACTTTTAATGTCGGCGAAATCGTATAAATAATGAGAGACCTTGTTATTGTCGAGTGTATTTTTTCTCTTCTATAAGAGTAAGGGTCAAAAGAATTCTCACACATTAAATGATGAATTAAGGGCTCTTAGACCCCAACCAGACATTATGGTACATTAAACAGTATGGAATATTAACTATGACTTATGGAACAAAAAGAAACTCCTTTTAGAAGAAATATAAGTATTACATATTTCTTCTAAAGATTTTTTTTAATGTTAAAATCGGCAGACAGGCTGACGGTCCACTTGATGGTAGGTGGCTACCGTCGCCTATAACACAAGCAACGCCAAAGCTGCTCCAAGTGCGCTGCCGACTACAGTAGGATTAAGGATAAGGGATTAGGAGGGGATGGAAATGGGCTCTGGCATCTCTTACTCACTCACCGAAACACAACAGCACACGTGCTGTTATTTCACGGTGGTCTTCTGTAAGGGGGTGGTTACTACCCAAATGACTGCGAAACGCAGTGTGCCCTGCCATTACTTTCCACATCCAGACCAGAGCCAAATTTTAAAAGTTAATTTTTCAAAGTTGACCCCGCCGGGAATTGAACCCGGGAACCCTAGATCAGAGCGTTAAGGCAAGCACCCTAACCACTCATTCAACGGGCTCGTCAAAAAATACTTTTGTAAAAAAAAAACTGGAACAGATTTGATGTGTTACAGATGATTTATTACATTTCTTTGTTTGAAAGTGGAAAAAGTAAGCCATAATAACCCTTGTTTCGGAAATTGGAATATTACTTCTACGCTAAATTTCATCCAAATTGTTTGATTTTGATGAGACATTTTCCGGGACTGAGAATGAGGAAAATTGTAAATTTTTTTTCAAAAAAACATAAACACTTTTTTTTTTAATAAATAAATAAACACGTCAGTCGTTTGCTGAAAGTGTAAGAAGGATTAACCGACGAACACACTTTTTCTTTCATAATATTTAATGCGAGTCCTACTTTTCCTAAAAGCAAAAGAACATAAACTTATATTAACATTTGACTAATATTGCACCAGAGATCTTTGTTTAAAAAAACACTACATCGACAACATCGACTGAACGTTTCCCGCATATTGCATGCATTAAAAGCATAGAAGTAATAATACCACTAGAACACGCGTAACGTTTGAAACGCGCAGCCAACACTACACTTAAAATAAAGTGTACTCGCTCCGAACGCAATCAGTCGTCGCGTGGATGTCCGTAGGTATCGTGCTGTGTGTTAAATATTGATTTTACAGTGGTAAAATGCCTTCATGTGCTGTTAAGTTGTGCAAGTCGCATTCATTAAACCCCAAAGTAAAAGAAAGTGGTGTAACATTTCATTTGTTAGTATAATATTTTAATACTATTTTTTAACATTAGTTAGATTGACACAAAACGGTCGGAACACAGATTGTATTATACCGTTAGTGATGTCCAGTTGCGATTATCGTTTACATGTCGATATCAATACAACAACAGCTGTTTATTGCATTTTAATTAAATATATCGTTTAAACCGAGTATTAGAATTTAATATTACATTATACTAATATTTTTATGCGTATAAATTAAATTTCCAGCTGACTAAATTCAGCTGACAAAATATGCCCGTTAATGTGTCTATTGTATTGTATCTTAAAATTGCAGTGTGTATTGTTAAAGTACAGGCAGGCATTATAAAAACAGAAATTTGTTCTTTGTTTACAAACAATTCATCAAAGAGCCTAACAACGAGTTACAAGAATTTTGTTTAGTGTCTCAGTTATAGAGGTAAATACTATTAATCTTTATTGTACATAATAATGTAAGATGTGTTTTTAAATTGCAGATTTCCAAAAGACCTTGAGAGAAAGAAACTTTGGATTGAGTCTGTACGGCGAGAAAACAATTGGTATCCTAGTCCTAGAACTACCATATGTTCGCAACACTTCTCCGAACAATTTATGTACTTTCGCAAACAACGTCGTTACTTGTTACCTGATGCGATTCCGACTTTAAAATTACATGTAAGAGTCTGTATACTCAACTTTAAAAAAAATTAGATATTAATATGTTTTTATTAATAATTAAGATGTGTTAATTAATTTTTCTTTATAATTAAATCTATTTATTTCATTGTATAATTTTAGGATGCTGATGCAGAAGTTATTGAAGCGCAAGAAAAAATGGACATAGACAACGCTCCTTCAACTTCGTCTGTTTTGGATTCTCCTCGGAAGAAAAAAATGGCAATGCGTATACAATATTTAAGTAAATTGTCTGAAAAACGGCTAGTAAAAATAAAACGGTTACAATGTAAGCAAAGACGTTTAAAAGTAAAATTTTGTAAAATCGAAGATATGTTTACCAAATTGAAGGAAAGATCTTTTTTATGTGAAAACGAAATAGAGATTCTTAAGTCTTTAAATTTAAGAAAATGCAGGTGCAGAAATTTTTAAAAGACAACTTTAAAAAAGACTTTTTAAAACTTTAAAAGAAAAAGACTTTTAAAAGACAAAAGTACATGATATAATTCTTTTGATATAAATGAAAAAACCGTTATGTGTGCCTTGTGGTATTTTTAGTTCAATAAGTGAAGAGTCTTTCATTGGCGAAATTTAAACTCTAGTAGAAGAGTGTTCCTTGTAGAAAGGCCTATTACATAGTTGTTATCTAGTTATAGCATACATTTTACATTTTGTATATACTTAGTTTTTTTTTTTAAATATGTTAATAGCAAATAAATATAATTGAAACATTTTATGTTTTTTTTTAGCAAAACCCTCTATATATTTTATTTTTTTATTTAGCTTTCTGGAATTTTAGATATCGACACGTACCTTATTCTAGGCTTTGAGTCCTAAGTAGCCCGACTTTTACTAAATTTCAATAAAATACTAATTTCAATATGACGGATTATCATAGTCTTATAATAGAATCCGTTCAATTGTTTAGCCCTACATGAAAAAGTAACAGACAGACGGTCGTAAGTTACATTCGCATTTATAACATTAGTATTCATCTGAAGTTATTATAGTAATAAAATAGGTAAGTATTAAAAAATATCAAGATTGAAAAACCACTTTTTAATTTTCACTAAATCTTAGATAATATTTATCGATCTTATCGATATATTTTAACTAACTATCACTTCACTGGTCGAAACACGTCGGCACGTCGAGTTCATAAAAACTGTAAATTTTTATGCCGCCGTTACTATGGCCGAGACCGACAATAAATACAAAATTTTATAGGTGCGTTTGTTACTGCGCGTTGTAGTTGAGAATCACATGTGGTCTCTTTCTAACACATGGTGCCGCGGAATACGATAAGACAGAGTAGAATAATATCATTTTGGCGACAATAGGTTTTCATACAAAATCCATGTTATGCAGTCTCTATTAGGAGTAAGCAACAGTAATTTTTACCTTTATGATTAAAAGGGATGCTTTATGTTAATGGAATTTTAATACGACTAGGATATTATGTTAAAATAATAGGCACATTTAATATATTTCCTAATGCCGGAACATCAGCGTACGTGTATCATTGCTTGTGTAGTTTGTAAGTGCTTCTTTCTATATTATTAGTTCTACGTCACGATTCCCTTTAAAATAATACGGAGAACGTCTGTAGGAGCCGAAGGAAGCACGATTTCGTGTCTTATTAATATGTATTCGTTATAACACTTCTTAGAGCACACTTAATGTTTTTAGAAATCTGTAGCCTTCATACATATTTTTTAGTTCTTGTCTATTATTATATTAAGGTAAATACTAAAAATATCCATTGTTTAATGAAGATGTTACAAGATATAGACTAGACAATTGCTTTGAAAAAAATATACATATATTATACTTAAACATGTGAAGAACCAATTGTATTAATCATAAAAAAACCCCACAAAAAGTTAGAACAAAAGAAGAATTTGACTTTTATTGAAAATTCTCTCGAAAACGGCTTATTGCGCGCATATGAATCCTGTACTGATTAATAAGTTGTCAGTTTAAAAAATTGTATTAATAATTTTTTTTGTGTATGGTTCTAATGGTAAAAAAAAAAACACCATTTCTAGGCCTGTTGAATTGTCTCCGCCGCCAGCGAATTCTATTGTAAATGTCATTTGCCTAAGTGAAGCCCTTAAGTAGAAAAAGTGGATACAAGCACACGATTGAACAATATTGTCGTATTTTATTGCATATACTTTATTATTGCGTTGCAATTAAATGGTAATTGAATTGTATGAGGTTGTTCGATTAGTCCTAAAACGAGTCAATGAATATTTATTATCATTGATTTTTTTAAATTTTTTAAACTTTTTACTTAAACTTATTAATATTAGAAACTAATTTTCGACAATTTGCGTTATAATAGTTTATAGAGATGCGACTTATTTGAAATGCTTGTGTTTAAAATACAAATACACAATTCAAAATAGCTATTTTTTATGTTAAGATCAGCAGACAGGCTGAATGACGGTCCACTTAAAACTTTTAAACTTAAAACTTTTGAGTGGTGGTATTCGCAGTAGGTTTAGTAATGTAGTACGAGTACAATATTATGCTATTCAAAGATAAGAAGCCTTATTGAACTGAATGCTAAATTTTATAAGTAATTTTGACATGTAATTTTATTGAAACGGCATTTAAAATATGTAAATAGTTACAAATTATATATAACACAGCATGTTAAATGATGATTTATTTTCTATGGATGTGTTTTTTATTTTCAGACACTTTCATTCTGAAATTAGTTATTTGGTAAAAAAACGACATGAAAGTACCGGCACAACTTAAAACTGGTTTTTAGTTTTTTCAAAAACCCCTATGGATACAACAATGCAACACCATCACGCATTACAAAATTGTCAACTAAACAAGCTATGTTATCACGATCATGTGTTTTGTTGTAAGTAAATGTCAAGCTCTATTTACTTGTGGCGTTTGTGATGCGTGCGCAAGATTACCAACTTGTTCACCTTTCTTCCCGCGATTTCAAAACGACACCCACATTTTCATCGAGCACCATCGTTAAGGAATATAATGATACACCTTGAACATGAATTACACGGCTTTAATGAATAATTGATTGGAGTACAACGGTTTTGGGTTTTTCGTAATCTTCAAGAAGTGTTATAACTTTATTGTACTCACCTTAAGAATTTTAGTATGTACAAAAAACTTGTTTGGATGAATAAATTTCCGAAAAATATTTTCACCATTTTTAATACCTGTCATGTTCACCGCAGCAGTTCAATACTTCGTTGCATCTCAAGGGTTATAAAATTTAAATCGCCTTTGTCTTTTGTTGCAGGTATAATAAATCGAATGGTACAGTAGACAACGTAACAGAAGCAATAAATATGGGATTCTCGGCGAGGTTACAGGTATTTTTTTAAAAGTAAAAATATTAATATAATTAGTTTTATTAATATGTGAATAACATATATTGGAGAGATGGTTTTATTGAAATAAATAGTCTATATATACTAAATTAAAAGATAATTAACAGCATGTTTTATACACATTTCTAAGACCATTCTGATTTTATTCTACTTGCACGCCCCCATATGTTTTATTGCCAACTATGAAGAACCATAGCCCTTTCCATAGCTCGTTGAGCGACGTTGAGCTTTCTTACGAGGCTCGTAATTAGAGACCACGTTTCAGCGCCATATTATGTCGTTACTAGCAACACACATTAGTCGAAAACTTTTGTTTTAAGGCGCTGAGGAATTTTGGACGAGATGTCTTGGAGCTTAAAATTTCTTATTAATAATAATAATAATAATTATTTATTTATTTCAGTATAATTTCACAATTAATTACAAGCTTAATTACACATTTTATTAGTGGATGCAAATTTTAACAAGGAATAATAGTTCTCTAACTCGCGAACTAGGTTGGACATCTGTATCTGTATTTCTTAAAATAAATATAATCTAGTTCATTTTATTTAATATTAATGGAGACTTTATTTGATAATAATTATCCTACAGTAGAGAATTTCGTCTAACTCTTTTTATAAATACGGTAAAGGCTTCTCTGTAGAAGGAGATAGAAGCTTGTCTACCACGAGCTAGTGTGGCGCTTTGTGTTAATAAAAAGGAATTGGCAGGACTATGCCTTCCAATCTTCCAAATCTTCCAAATCATATGAAGATTCTTTACAAAATTTTCTTTTACCGTAGAGAAAGAAAATTATCTTTATTTCTAATCACTTAGAGTTAGAGTAATAAATTTAAAAAGGATCCAAATCTGCACCTGATGAGTCGGTAGCTGAACATCTATCCAATATGTCATCGCTAAAAAGTAGATATTAAAAAAAAACTTTTATTTTATTTAATTTTGTAACTGATAATTTCTTGCACTACTCTACTTTTAATTCCCTGAATTTCAGTTAGTAAAAAGTATTATTATTAACTTCAAGCGACTCGCATCCTGATTCGTGCGGTTGCCATTTTTTCTGCAAATTATGTACACAAACTTTCCTCTTTTAATCTCGCTCGTTTATTATAAAATCGCTCATTATTTAAGCGATAATGAAGCCTGGATTTAAACGATTCTGAGCTTATACTATGCTCAGTATTGTATATACTGTAATTTATGTATTATAATTGTAATTATAATTTTTATATATATTATTATAAAGATGACAAAAAGAATTGTATCCTGAGTTTATTTCGGGGTTTCTTCTCATGGTCGTCATAAACTTGTCAATTTTTTTTTTGAAACCCTGGTATAATATATTAATCGACTTCAAAAAAGTGAGCTAGTTATTCTATTTTTGTGAAATAAACGATCTGATTTGATTTACTCTTTCCATTGGTGAAAATCGTACCAAAATCTATTGTGTGGTTAGCAAAGAAACAGGACAGCGACTTTATTTTGTAATAATATGTGTTGATGTTACAGTTAAAGCTCATTTTTAGTTATGACTCCTTTTCTCTAGTAAAAATAGTTTTTAGTAATATGCACATTTCATAACTAGAATTTCCTAGTTAAAAGTAGAATTTACTGCTAACTAACTTTAAAGATTAGTTAAAACTAGTATTAGAGAAACAAAGTGTCTTTTAAAATATTGTATAAAACTTAGTTAAAACATAATATTCAGACAGTACAGGAACATTGTTCAGGAACATCAACCAACATACAACAGTAGTGAGGTAAGTTTAGTTAAAGTTATTGCAATACAAAATGTCGTGACATTTTGTCTTGCAAAAACATCTTTTTGACAAACACCCTTTCTTACATACGCAGCGAATAAATCCTTGCCTTGTCCCTATGGCTGCTTCTTTAGCAGCAATTCTCAAAAGTTCTAAAACGCGTTTTGTCTTGCTAAAACTAGTTTTTAAATGGTATTCATTTTTGAGCAGCAGTAAATTCTAGTTGCATCAAAGGCATTTAGTAAAAACTAGTTTGAACTAGAGAAAACGCATTGTACCTAACTAAGAATGGGTTTTAACTGTAACATGGACATGGAAATAGATTTAATTCAGAAATAGCTATTCGCATTCTTATGAAATCTTGAAAATCCTCCAATAAGCTAAATAAAAATTCATTCAAAATTTTCATCTTATTCATCTCTACAAAAATTTGAACATTACAATTAAGATTTGTTATCTCTCGTGTGAACAACGTATTTATTGTCTAACGCGTTACATTCACTACTAAATATTCCATTCGTTTGGTTAGATTAACAAAATTATATAGTTAAGATATGCTGATATGGAGTGTAATCTTAAAAGCGTTGGAAATAGAACATTACAAAATTTGATGTCCTAACTATTCTTGAACAATGACCAGAGGTAACATCAAACACTGCGCAACATGCTCAGCGTTTAATAGATAAGTTTCATGTAAAAATGTTATTTTATTTGCAATAACATTCTGTAGAGAGATTCGTGTGAAAGAGCCGTGTAAGTAAGCGCGTCAAGGCTGCGAGATGGTGATGATCTTGATTGAATTTTTAATTAGTTTGTAATCGCAGGCAGCGGACGCTTTTGAATTGGGAGGAGCTCACAATAAAATTTCGCAATACGTTTCAAGGGGATTCATGTTTATCTTTGCATATATTAATATCTTTTCATGTGAATTCACACCATTGCATATTTTCGATTTGCACAACTGTTTTCGAAATCATACAGTTTTACAATTTTAATACTCATAATTATATCATATCAAGTTTCAGTATTCGTAGATACAAATTTAATCGCTTTTGAGGTACAATTATTGCACAGAAATTGGACCTTGGTGATAGGTAGTGTTTTTCTCATGTACCTACTTATCATTACGACTCCTTCCCTTTACGAGTACACGCAAAGCTTCCTCTTTCCATTATTAAAAACTGTATCTAAATCCGTTGACGGAGAAACCGTTAGCGGCGAACAGCGACTTTAATTTAAGACTAGCTGAACTCGGCCACTAATGTCCAAAAAATTGATTGGTCATATGAACCACCAGGTGAGTATATAGGACGATATAAGAGCATAAAATAATAAGATTCAGCACTATGCCGTCACTTGTAAGCTGTCCAACTGAGTGCTGGTGAGAATTCAAAAGTGCAGGTAGAGTGAGTACATTTTGGTCATATATTTTTACCATCAATAGGTCCATGAAAAACAATAAGAAAACGCGCAGTGCCGTAAAAAAATGGTGCGCCACAAAGTCGGTAATTTTTTTTTATTTTCTGACAATTTCCAGGGTAAATTTGGTCATTTCATTCTGTACGGCATCAGTTTCATACTGTTTCAATACAGCTTCTAATCCATTATTCCGCAACGCCGTACAAAAATCATGCGACAAGGGGAAACTTTTTCTTCCGTGGTCCGGGGGGTTCCGTGGTCCGGGGGGTGATTTGAAACAACATAAAATTAATTTATTTTGAAAGGATTTTATGCATATATTAAGATTTTTTTACATGCCGTACATTTTCGTTGGTCCAAAGGTTTGTAGGGGAAAAAACTCAAGGAAAAATCCATAGAACGAAATGTAATAAAAATCCATATAACGAAATGTAAGGTGAAATTCATGACGATATTTTTTAAACGGCATTTAGATAGTTTATTTGTATTTAATGCAATAATTTATAAAAAGTTAATGCCGTACAAATCTGAAAGTTCATATTGATAAAAAAGTAACAAAAATACGTGTAGTTAGGCTCCCAATATGCCGACTATATTTCTATTGCAGAAGTTGACTATCCATGTAATTAAATAAGTTACAACTAAATCAAATTATAACGTTTAGCACACTGCTTAGTTTAGTTAAATATACAGTAAAACTAAAAATATACAGATTTAAATACATGTACATAATCCGGTGGGAGGGCAGAGTTGTATCCTGCACCTACTAAGTGGATACATCCTCTTGACCGCACTAACTACCTAACTACGAGTATAAACTACAATTTCGCGCAGATAAATAGTGACAAGACACCTTTTTTTATTAATGTTAGAAACGATACATATCAGTTTCATTTGCAACAATAATGTGGCAAGTCAATGTTGTAAATGAAACCGCGTGTGTCCTTTTGTGTTTTGGTGCTAAGGAAGGCCATCCTTATCTTGTCAATTAGCTGTGGTTATTAATTTACTTTCTTATAACAAGTAATTTACTTAACAAAATATAGGTACTTCTATTGCTATTGCAATATTTGTATCTGTATGCGAAATTCCATATATTAAAACTGATCCATGTTAAAATAAAAATGTATATAGCGGCATGCGCTAAATGTCCTTAAAGTCTTATTTTAATTCAATTAACTTCATTATTCATATTTTACGTGATTAATATATGCGGAGATCAACCCAATTTAAATTGTATGATATGATTACCTTTGAATATAAAATATTGCTTAAAAATTTCACTATCTCTTTCCACAAAGTACCCTGTTTCATTTTTTTTTCTTTCTTTTTTTGTAATTGCGTGAACACTGTGATGGAAAATAAAAAAGACTACGATAGAAAAATTAATGTATAATAGAAAAACATTACCAAATAATACATAGAAATTGGTGCTTACACTTGTTTAGAATTTAATGAAGCTTATCTTAACACTCTTTTTGTATCTACCACAATTTTTACAAACAAAAAATAACGATAATTTCCATTAAACATCATTTAGTTGTAAATAATTCCTACTTAATTATAATTTATAACCTTATTAAAAGTTGCATCTGCAATTTTTTTTTAATGTTAAGTTCGTCAGACAGGCTAACGGTTCACTTGATGGATTAGAAAGGGTAGAGATGAGGAAGGTTGCTTTAATATAAGCTAATAACGCCGTTAATTTCCAGCTGCTGACATGCCTGATGGTGTACGCGTCAAGCGCACACGGCATCATGGTAAAGTTTGGTACGAAGAATGGGCCGATTGAGCCTCCGCCGCCGGAACAATCGCTGCCTCCGTCGCAGCCATACAAGATTCCGGCGCCGGTGTGGGAGGAAAGGTCTAATGATACACCCGACCCTAACGCTCAATGGTAAATCATATGTTATGTCTTTTTACATACATTTTTCTCTTCTACATGTGATTACATATAAGTTTTTCGCTCATATTAGTACTTTATAAATTGGATAACCTTAATTTTTTTTATGTTAAGATCGGCAGACAGGCGGACGGTCCATTTGATGGTAGGTGGCTACCGTCGCCTATAACACAAGCAACGTCAAAGCTGCTGGAAGTGCGCTGCCGACTACAGTAGGGTTAAGGATAAGGGACTAGGAGATAGGGAAATGGACTCTGGCATCACTTACTCACTCACCGAAACACAACAGCACACGTGCTGTTATTTCACGGTGGTCCTCTGTAAGGGGGTGGTTACTGCCGCCAGACGGGCTGCCCAAATGAATGCGAAAACGCAGTGTGCCCTGCCACTACAATGTATTTAATTATATTTAATATACATAAATGTGACATTCTTTATATTGAAGGAAGAAAATGGTGCGTCTGTACAACTCTATAGGTAATACAATGTTTTTTGAAATGAAACTTTTAGCGCGCGATGAGAGTCAAATTTCAAGGTTGAATTTTATGTGTCACATGATGTAACCGCTTATTATATATTTGATAACCAAAAAAGTTTCACTTTTGACACGCATACTCTGTAGAAGCACACGTTTTTTTTTATTTTTTTTTTTTTTTAAAAAAACAAAGGTCAGCAAACAGGCTGATGGCACCGCGAGACTCCTGCTAGTTCAGTTTATTAGAAAGGATTGCAGTATGCCTGACAGCCAATAGCCAAAAAAATAGCTGGGTTTATTTGAGCTCGGTGACTCCAAAAATGCCAATCAATTGTTAACCTTATATGGTGCGCCAAACGTTTCGTGAGATAAGACATTTTTGCAATTCAATTTCTAATTTTAAATTTCAAATTGCGATGAGGTCCTCTTTAGGCGAGAACCGTAAGAAGATGGTGTATACCTACCTAAAATTTAAAAAAATAAAAATCCTTTAACGGAGGCTTCAGAAATACGGTTGTTCTGAGTGTTTGGATTAAAATATATAAACCCATGCTCTATCAGAAAAGAAAAACATATGGAAAATTGCATGTTAACATTATTGAAGACACGTGAACTTCAGCCCATCCTCCACTGTGGTGGACTATAGTCTATACTCTATGGAAAAGTCTCTGTATAGTGGTGTGACAGATATTATATCTAATGTATCCAAAAGAAATCACCTGTTTTGTCTCTATATCTGGTAATTTTGGTTATATACTCGCATTATACGAGAATTCTAAACTTTAAAGCACAAATTTTTATTTCAGGCGTCCCCAATTCTTCATTCCACAGCCGAGATATACTAATGTGTACAGCAGCCTAGTGCCGTCTTCTGTACACGCCCCGCAACCGCTTAGCAATGCGCAACGGTTCGTCAACTCCTATGTGCCGACATCCCAATCGAACCATCAGCCCATACAGGTTCAACCCATACAAAACTACTTCACCCCGCACCAAGTACTGAGCTCTCAAAGCTTACCGGGCTTCGGTCTGCGATACTTCGTGCCGTACTATGCTAACGACGTTCAGGAGGGAGTGGCTCAATTGAGGCCGGACGATGCCAAGCAAAATCAGATTGAGACGAACGCTGTCAACGCGAGAACTAACTCGGAGCATGAGCTAACTTGGCAAATAGAAAAAGACATCGCGGGAAAGAATATAAGGAACACGCGAGTGAGTATTTCATTACATAGAAACAGTTTAGGCAGTCATTTATACAATACATAACTTAATTTTATACTTATCTGTAGCTTATTTGAATCAGAACTATGATTTATTATGGGTTCGTTAAATATTGTATTTGTTAAAGTTCAATAAAAAACATAATAAAAAAATAAGGGTGATACCACACCAAGATCGATCGATTGGTTGTGGTAGCTTTGACTGATCGACACTTACTGGTCCATAAAATATAGTTCGTTGTTCGATAATTGATGAACCATAAAGAGAAGATTATTTTTCTTCTTTTCTTGTTTAGCACGACCTTGTTAGTCGTATTTTTTTTTTTTTTTTGAAGAAAAAGTCTCTAGATGCATGCCATATCACAAAGCTTGGATAGTTTCAATGGTGGTTTTGGCCAGTGGTGATTTATATCAAAATCGACATATTGACATCCATCGACGTCGACTAATCTCATTTCATCATCGATCGTAGCAACACCCTGAAACCAAATCGTTTCATCCTAAGATGTCGGGATATACTGAACGAGCCCAGGATAACCTAGTTTAGCCTAGGCCGAACTGATTTTAAATTATTATTCTAGTAAATAATGCTCAAATTAAAAGATATAAAATTAGATGAGCAATATTTTTCAGACATAGTTTACCAAATTAGAAAAAAAAAACAGTATTGATTAGAAGAGACAAAACACTTGTTTAAAACTATAAAATAAAATAAGTAATTCTCCGTTTGTATTCTTTTATTACCTAAACTATGAACTTTTAAAGAAAATTATCTTTCGAAAATATTTACGTAAATTCAAATTAAACAGTAAAAATTATTTTTAGTGTCAATGTTTTTTTGCTACTTGGTGTAAGCAAATGTTTGTGACAGACAAACAAATAATTTAACAAATTAAATTTAAAAAAAATGGTAACAAATAAAAAAGAAAAAACAAAAAATAGGTGCCAGTGAAAAAAAAAAAGATTTTGTGTAATTTGAAAAGTCGCCATAGTACAATATGTAAAAATAAATAAAATATTAAATATTTTATATTTTACACTAAGTAGCACAAATACTTGTGATTTAGTTTGTCTCTAAAAATATTTTTATTATTTCATTTAAATTTTCGTAAATATTTTCGACAGTAATTTAAGGTATTTATAAAACTTCATGGCGTAATTAATAAAAGGATACAAACTGAGAAACACTAATTGTATTTCATAGTTTTATACAAGTGTTGTGACATAGTGTAAACTATGTCTAATTTATTGTCTTTTAATTTTAAGCATTATTTACTTGAATAATAATTCAAAATCAGGTTCGGCCCATTTCAAACTAGTTAACCCTACAGTATTTAGGCCAAACTAGATTTTCCTGGGCTAAACTAGTATATCCTGACACGCCTAGGCTGAACCGGTTAGGCCTAGTTCGGCCTGAACTCGGGTTTGATCGGTAACATATACATAGTGATTTTAGACGGCAGTAGCCACCTACCAAAAGAGGGCCACCCACTCATTCATCCAGCTTGGCTGCCATTAACATAAAAAATAATATATTTTAATCTTGGACATATATAACTTAAGGGGGAGACAAACGCTAAATACTAAAAATATCCATTGTTTAATGAAGATGTTACAAGAAATAGACAAGACAATTGCTTTGAAAAAAATTGTATATTATACTTAAACATATGAAGAACCAATTGTATTAATTAGAATTTTCGTTAAAGTAATAGAAACTCCACAAAAAAAGTTAGAACACAAGAAGAATTTGACTTTTATTGAAAATTCTCTCGAAAACGGCTTATTGCACGCATATGAATCCTATACCTATTAATAAGTTAATATCAGATTAAAAAAATGTATTAATAAAAAAAAAAATTGTTCTAATGTTCTAATGGTAAAAACAAAAAAACACCATTTCTAGGCCTGTTGAATTGGATCCGCCGCCAGCGAGTTCTATAGTAAATGTCATTTGCCTCAGTGAATTCCTTAACATAATTATATTAGTATTTAAGGATTTGAGTTGTAATAAAACATTTTATTTCTAGAGTACCAGCAGACCGTTCGTGTACCAGTGGCCCGCTTATGTGCCTCCTAGGCATCAGTAATTCTACGTAATAACTTAGTATATAAGGTCATCGCAGTGCAGATGTCATCAAGAGAACAAAGTAACAAGCAAAATTGATCGCTGTGATGTCATTAGTTTCTAACTTAGATTAAGATAAAAGTGCCACATGATAAAATATTGTATTTTCAAACTTGAGTACTTAACTCAGCTTTTATGAATTGGGAGGATAGAGTACCTAGCCCTATCCTCGTCTTATCCCTTACTATACGAGTATATCCGATTCCTTCTCTACACCTTTAAGCGTAATCACTGGCGCGTATTTAAAGGGCAGTCAGCCGCTTCTCAACACATTAACTTTAAAAAGAAACGTGAATACGAAGACGATACAAAATCATAAGACTAGAATTGATTTTCCTCTTTGATTACAATAGTTCATATAGCTAATGCTAATTTAAAAACTTAATTAAATTAATTGAATTGCTTTAAAGCCTTAATGACTCCAGATTTTATGTCGTCTTAATTCATTTTAGATGATCTTACACGTTGGGAATCCTTCATTTATTTCAAATATATTTTTTCATTTAAATTTTTCGTTAGTTTGTTGATGTAATTTAAAAACTTAATGAAGAAATCACAAAAGTAACTTATTTGTGGTCAACATGTTGAATGAATAGGAATAAATAAAATTAATGTTTGTTACATTTCTTTCTTGTTTAATATTTTATAAAGTAAAATGTCTTCAAAGTATCTTCTTATGATTTTTCATATTAAAATAAATATTAAACCAAGAATGTCGCGAAAACGCTGTCATTAATAAATATTTGTAAAAGTCATTAAATTGTAACTATAAATAATTGATGGCGCATTCATTTTTGTTAACAGAAAAAAAAGAACTACTTTATTATATTTATATAATACAGGAATGAAATTACTGCTTCAATTATGTCTATTGTGTAATTTCAGTTGTTTATTTTCACTTGAAGATTACGAACGTAATGGTTGTTGTCGTTCAGAAATGGATAAATAAAGACCGAAATTAGGAGTCTAAAATAGACGCTTGTTCATATACCGTGACGTAATTTCTTTTATTCCTCAGAATTACATAATCTAAGTATTCACTGTTCATCATTAAGAACTTTCAATAAAAAACATATAAAGATGCTTATTGTAACCCCTACTATGAAAATGTTTGACTACTGCAATAGTAAACGTTAGATATCACATTTTGTTTCTGCTCTCACCATTTGATATACTGATCAAGCGTTCATAAATTTAGGGGTTAATTTAGGGGGTAATGGTTCACATAAATTCGTATAAATCAGAGGTTCCCAGACTTTTTTCTCATAGACCACTTTCAAAATTTAGCTGGTTCCGGTGGATCCTCTGCAGCTACATTTCTACCATATTCCCAAAACTCGACAAAAAATGTAAAGATTAGATCGTGTGAAGAAATGTGAATTATGGAAATTTGCGTTGCGGCAACCACGAACTAATAGTTTTCGAAAAAAAAGTGAGAATTGATTGGTTAATTAATTAATTGATTTTGCTGCTTACAAGTAACAGTCGCTGATCTTCGTAAAATATTATCTGCCTACATTGATAGGTGAAGTCAAGCCAGCATTTTAGTCCTTCACTATCGAAAGCAGATAAATTTTCGTGGACTTCCTTCGAGTCTCCCGTGGACCCCTGAGGGTTTGCCTGGGCCACTTTGGGAACGAAGGGTATCAATAAACTAAAAACGTAGTTGAAAACCTTTTCCTTTTCATTTTAAAGTTAATATTAGTTTTTTTTTTATTTCTTTTGCTACAGTTGTATATGCTAAGTGTATTTGTATAATTTTTTCTACCTACGTTATTATTATGTTAGCTGTAACTATAATGCTTGTAAATATGTACATGTACAATAAACAATTATTTAAAAGTTGTGATGTTTCATTATCTTTCGCAATCGCGTTTACCGCAAGTTGGGAATTCTCTTGATTATTTATTTACAAGAAAACAGTTCGTTGTGGCAATTAAAATTCCCACAAGCCACATTCTCGTTACCTACATTAATTTTAATGGAGACAACACGGTACTGACTCAAATTGTGCAAAATATAACATAATTGTAACAAAAGGAGATTGTTTAAAATATATTAATTAGAATAATATTTTTGTGCAGTCAGAGTAAATCTATACATATAAGTAATAAAATTTAAAAGAGCGTTGTCTATACATTAAAGATTTTTTCAAAAAAAAAAACAATTTGTACATGTTGTACTTATGTTACCGAGATCAAAAAAATAGTTTTTAGTATTTTTGTTTGTTTGTCGGTTTGTCTGTGAATTTGTGCACGCTAATCTCAAAAACGGCTTAATCGATTTGAATGCGGTTTCACTGATGTATTGTAGTGATGATAGTAGTAGCAAGGCACACTGCGTTCCGTACTCATTTGGGCAGCACGTCTGACGGCAGTAACCACCGTGAAATAACAGCACGTGTGCTGTTGTGTTTCGGTGAGTGAGTAAGGGATGCCAGAGCCAATTTCCCTATCCTCTTCCAATCCCTTATTCTTAATCCTACTGTAGTCGGCAGCGCACTTGCAGCAGCTTTGGCGTTGCCTGTGTTATAGGGGGGACGGTAGCCACCTACTGTCAAGTGGACCATCAGCCTGTCTGCCGATCTTATAATAAAAAAGCAAGCTTTCCGTAACATTTAGTGTTAGTTTCATTCCAATCGGTTTACAAACAAAAAAGATATGCACTATACCGAATACCACGCGTACGAAGTTGCGGGCTCAGCTAATTAACATAAAAATTAAAGAAAAATGTAATCACTGTGAGAATGTTATTTGGTAATTTATCTACGTTCGTAGATAAAGTTTCTATCAACGAAAATCCTCTTGACATTGGTACACTTTGATTTGGTCGTGGGGAAAAATGTCATTAGATTTAAATGACAAAGAAACTCAAAAATATGGGTCCATCAAATCAAATAGTACAAAAATCTACATGTAGGTAATTAGTAATATTCTTGTATCAAATTAATATATTGCAGCTTCAAACTGGAATATAGTTTAACTCCACAAAAAAATTATATCTAATGTAGCAACGCCACTACTACTTCCTGGTGTTACATAGCTCTTTTAAGGCCATTTCCCATATATGGGGTCGTACAGAAAAAAATGAAATGGAATTATGTTCTCTTGCCACAGTTAATTAATTATACTCGTATAATATGTTAACTTCGATAGGTTGTTCGTGTCCTTGTTAGAGTCTCTCACGGTCTGGAATAATATTTCAGGTTAAAGATGCTTTAGCTAGCAGTGAGAAGATATTAAAAGAGTTGACAGGGTTTTGTCGTCTAGATGTAAGATGAAGCCATGAATTGCCAGCGGCGTGTAAGTAAGTATTTTGGAGTGCACAAAGGATTGTCATTGGTCAAATGAAGAACATGATTTCTGCAATAGTTATATGATCGACTGACAGAATATAAACGAGTATCAATCTTTTTTATACTCTTTTGTTAATATTTCGTCTATAAGAGAAGTAATAATAATACAATATTGGCAATGCATTGCCATAACGCATGCGCGTTCTGCAGTCATCGGCGCGAACTTAGGTCCTGATGATACGTACTGATTGACTCTCGGTTGGTAGCTTTCAGTGCTTTCCTGACTGACAAGTGATAACACGTATCTGTCACTGCAGCAATTTACGCTCTCATATACAAGTATAGCTAGTCGATCGATCGACTTATGGCCCAAGATCCCCAGGCATGCCAGACGTAACTTATTTTCTAAAAGACAAAATGTGGAGTATCGAGTACGGTTCGTATGTACTTTGAACGTATGCGTATCTGCTAAGTTGGGTAGACGGCCAGTTTAGAACTATCAAGTGCGAAAGGTAAGTAAAAATAGGACTAACTTCACTTATTTTCTAAATGCATACATGTTGTATAGAATAAAAAATATTCAGCATTGCCAGACAGATCGCGTGGGCCATAACTTCTGTCAGACGTTTTAAAACCCCTTTCATTCTACGCAGGATTGACGCGCTCGACCGACCGTCCTCATACGCAGTTCATAACGTGTAACCGTTTCATACAATTCCATAGAAATTGAGACAGGCGAAAGACATACGGACCGACAGTCGGTAGAGCATTGTAAACGGCCATAAAGTTCCGCAGGTGGTAAAAGAGTAATTATACTGCAGACGCTTGACGGCAGTAACTATCCTCTTATGGAAGACCAGCTTAACATAACAGCATGACTTTGTGTTACGGTGAGTGAGTAAGCATGATTATCCTTAATCCTACTCAGTGGCATCTGGCATAGCTTGCCCTAGATGGGCCGTATATATATCAAATTGAGAGTAAAGAAAAAATCAAAAGAAATAAAAAAGTTTTAAACGCTAAAACTCTTAGACTGCACGCTAAACTCCAAACTTTAGAGTTTAGCAACTAAAAATTTAAGTGAGATTGGGATAACATTTTTCGAATACTTGCTTAGACACGTAGCGGCCCCTGTAGCCCCGGGGCCCCATATAATTGATACGGCGGCGGCGGCGTTGCCTAGTCCTACTAAATGCACTGTAGACAGTGCATTTATTATTTTACTATTATTTATTTATTTTATTATACATGAAATAATTACACTAATATTTACATTTTCCCATAAAACTGGAAAGCAGTAACACATGTTTCATTGCTTACCAACTACCATAAAGGGGATCATCAGTCTATCTATGCCATGATGCTTTAACACAAAAACAACCCTTATGCCATGATTAAATTTAATTGCCACGGTTTCTCTATTTACAATACTCCTGTATGTAAACTAGTTAACCAGTTCTCCGGATTATCAAATAACCGAGAAAACACATTTTTGCAAATTCTGTATTTTTTTTTTGTATTCAGGTATCTACTTAATTGATGCGACTTTATTTTATAATATGTGTTGAATATAGATATAGATCACGGAAAATATGTCTACTGTCTTGTGTAAATACTTCCTTCCATGTGAACATTATTTTCAATATAAAACGAAACAATGAACAATAACGGGGGTCAGACATGTTTAAGATGGTAATGCTTCGTTATGAGCATCGTACGTGTGTACTCGTATGCAGTAAAATATTTACAAATGTGGTGTAATTAATAAGTTAAGGGCGTGGTCTGAAGTTTTTCGCACCTTCAACTAGATTTCAAAAGATTCTATACTATTTTCTTTGCCAATATGACAATTGCACACACACGCCAACCTTTCGAAACTATGAGAAGGCCTTCGATTCGATCAAAACATGGGTAGTGCTCGAGGCTCTGCAGCGATATCACATTGACCATCGGTATTTCGAATGTTGAAGTGTTTGTACAATAAAGCCACCATTTCGGTTCGAGTACAGGAAGAGATCACAAAGTCAATTCCATTGTGAAGATGTGTGAGACAGGGAGATGTACTCTCTCCGAGATAACCCACATTTTACGAGTTATTCTAAAGTTATTACGTTCGTATCTTTTCAACACTATTGGTCTCTCAAGTAATTATAATGAACTTTTAAGTTCATCGTATATGATGAAATTTGAAAATTAAGAAATAACTATATTTTTAAAGAGAACATATTTCTGACAGCTCTTAAAATCCTAAAAGATTTCATGATCAGTACGTATACAATAAAATAGATTCCAATATTATAAATCAAATTTTCTATAAAAAAAGTTTAATGGAATGAAAACGAATATAAATAACTTGCACCACAAAAGTGTACGACGTTCATTAAGTGATCATCTCGTGGCTTTCAGAGCTGCAATGTTCGCTTCTCTTCCTGGTACCGTTCTGTCGAAATGCATAGTTGCATTATGAAAATATTACTAAAACCACGAGCTAACTAGATCTAATTTAATTCCATTTAGATCCGACGCTATATTTAATATTACTAACCTTCTTAATGCGGTCCCAATAGGAAAATGCTCACAACATTTTCACGAAAGTAATGATGAACTTTTATTTTCGACGAGCATACAGGTCAAACATTATTTACAAATATTGATAACATTGTTTGCATATGAATTAAATTTTGTATTAGACGACACGGTGAAATTATTGCCTATTTTTCAATAATTAAGTTTAAAGTGTTTAACTAGTTATTATTATTGATAAATTTTAAGTTATATGTTTTTGTTTTGCATGAATAATAATCTGATAAGAATAATAAATGACATCATACAGACCACGTGACGACGTATGGATGTTTGAGTGGCAAAATGTTATTTTTTTTTAATGTTAAGGTCGGCAGACAGGCTGACGGTCCACTTGATGGTAGGTGGCTACCGTCGCCTATAACACAAGCAACGCCACAGCTGCTGCAAGTGCGCTGCTGACTACAGTAGAATTAAGGATAAGGGACTGAATAGGAAAATGGACTCTGGTATCCCTTACTCACCGAAACACAATAACACACGTGCTGTTATTTCATGGTGGTCTTCTGTAAATGGGTGGAAACTGCCGCCAGACGGGCTGGCCAAATGACTGTGAAACGTAGTGTGCCCTGGCACTGCTTTCCAGATCCAGACCAACGCCAATTTTGAAAGGTTAATTCTCAAAGTTGACCCTGCCGGGAATCAAACCCGGGAACCCTAGAACAACAACGGGTTTTGTGTTTTATCATTATTATTCGGTTATTATTTTTGCAATAGGCAAATATTATTTAAAATAATTCCAATTAACCTTCCAACACCAATTCATCGAGATCAATAATATTTCATAAGTATACCTATGTATAAATAAAATTATATAACATATAGGTGTGGTTGGAGTAGGCCAGACATTTCACAATGTCATTTAAAGGTGATCGGAGTTTTAATATTTAATGAAGATAATTACGTATTTTAAAGTGTTTTTAGTGAAATGTTGTTGGTCTTGTGTAAACTGCATAATCTACGGGATGCTATAAATATATGTACCGGTTATATCCGGCTCGAAGGACCAAAACTTATGTTGAATAATTTATGAATATGCAGGCGGTAGGATTAGCGGGGCGGATTAACTATTGTGCACAACACGTACCTTGCGGACTTGGTCTTTAGGGGCCGGGCCAGGATCACTCCAATCTCCGACAATAATCACCAACTGCTTTACTTTTCGAACACAAGATAAATGCACATGCACAAAATGTTATTGTTTTTATTTTTAATTATAATGGTTAGCGGTGCGGGACGCGGTTCAACCAACGCACAATGGCCCCCACCCCGTCGCGATGTATCGGACGCAGGCACATCAGAGCCATCCTCCTTCTCCCTTTGCCTCGCTGGACGGTCGTGCACGGGACAAGGAAAGGGATAGGAAAAAGGAAGTTGAAGCGGCGCGTTCATATATTAAAAAAGTGTAATAAATGAAATAATGTAATGAACACTGTAAAACGACATGGGATATTTTTATATTCATTAAAATTCAAACTTCATACTAAGTCCTCGATCCTCGCTGAAACAGATTTGAATGGATAAAAAAAAACATATTCGCAACACGTAATTAAATTCTCTTTAATCAAATCTATTCTACAGGTGTTTACTGTCGCCTGACTATGCAAGTAATATATTTCATATTAAAAAAATAAAATTACATTAAACGTTATAAATATTTTTTCATATCTATACTTACACTTATTACTTATATATTACTTATAATATTAAAAAGCTGAAGAGTTTGTTTGGTTGAACGCGCTAATCTCAGGAACTACTACTTCGAATTGAAAAATTATTTTTGTGTTGGATAGTCCATTTATCGAGGATGGCTATGGGCTATATAACATCACGCTACGACCAATAAGAGCGGAGCTTCAATGAAAAATGTTGCAGAATCGGGTAAATTTATCCCTTTTGAGATCTTCTGTTGCGTGCGCTGCGTAAACGGTTAAAGTTACGTAAAAATGATGTATGACGGAATTGTTCCCCTTTAAAAGTTATAAAAAAAGTCCGCGACGGCATAATAATATGTCTATCCTTTAAGGTTCACTCACTATAACCTTTTTTATGGTAATCAAATTTGTTCTATAAACATTATATTAATCATTATCCAAATAAATACGTTATTCATCACAAGTATTTAATTTTGAACAAAATTACCCTTGACATAATTTGATTTCAATGAATATTTTAGGAGATATCATAGTTATAAAAAAACTCCACAACAAAATAGTGATCAAGTAGCACGCGTATTTTTATGATGAGCAAGGCGGGCGGTTATGAGAGAGGGAAGGCGCTGGCCGGTCGCCGCCGGTAGCTCTGCGAGGTACCAATACGTCAGTTTAGTTAGTTATCTTAAGCATTTCATACACATTATAATATAGCATTTCATGCACCGTACAGTTTAAATTTAAATGAATATCTTAGGAGTTATCGTAAATCAAAAAGTACGCACGAGAAAATTTCAAGCGATCTCGCACTAACGCGACGCGAACGACGGGACTCGCTTGATGCAGTTGCAGACGTAAACGTTATGTTACACATAACGTTACGTTTTCATATTTTCATTTTTCAATGCGGGCACAAACTAGTTGAAGAATAAAAAAAATAAAAGGAAGCTCATGTTGTAGAGAGACGAAAACAACTCAATTGATAATGATTCAATAATCCAATTGAGTAAAATGAAATAAAACAAAAAAATCTGTAGTTCAGTGGTAAGAACTCTGGCGAACATTACAAAACCAACGACCAGAAAACCCACCATCATTCAGATAATATCTCTTTCGGTAGTTAAAGGTTTCCAGCCCCTGTTGTAATGAATATTAGATTGCTGAGATTAGTTACAAACAATTCAATACTAAATACAAATAGACAAATTTTGACTTCAATGAAGCAAATTTTTCGTCTGGCGATGACAGGCTTACCTCTGTCAGCGATAAGTATAACAATTTACAGAGGTATTTCAACTAGTATGTTGGATACCTTGCATTCCTCTAGACTCAATTTTTATGGATTCATAATTTATAACCACAGTTTATAACTAACACAAACAAGCTACGGCTTCTCAAGGATGAAATTTAGCAGATAAACAGACGATAGCAACTATATTTTATAATATCTATATGGATAGATATCTGAATATCTAAAAACCTAATTTTCTTTGTATTATTTTATTACATTTTTTGTAAATACGCTAATAGTTTGTAGGATATTTTTAAATTTTTACATTAGTATTACAATTTTAACTATAATTGTTGTTTCTTTAATAAACAAGATAGTAAAAATTAAATACTTTAATCATAATTAATCTATAAACAAATAAATTGGCAATAAAATGCAACTAAAGCTATAAACATTTTCCAATGATGTCTTCGCGTAAACTAGACAGTTAAATGTGTCATTCCATTGCGTGAACAATCTTTAGTGTTTCTCATCGATTGTGTAACATAGTAGATTCCATTTTTAGAATCTAGGTTTAGTACTTTCAATGATTACCCATTAAATGTGTAATGGGTAATAATTAAAAATGAAGCATAAAAACAAACAATAGATTAATTAAATCGTACATTTAAAAATAGAATTATTAAAGATATTTATTTATAACCCGGGAAAGTATTAAAACAGACCTAATTATGTTCATACAACTTTCCTTACAAAATTATAGCTTGCTACATTATTACGAGCGTTTAGCTTCGTAATAAGGTATAATTGATCCGTAATTTACAGTGCACAATAACTTATAGTCATTAAAACTACAGAAGTATAACACATTACCCAACTAATAAGTATAATTGGTGACCTAATTACTAGAACCTTTTAAACATTTAACTGCTTATACCAAATGATTCCTTCAATGGTTTTGGAATTTGAGATTTATTAGTGAAGTTCGTAGAATTAACTGCGTTATTTGAGCGGATTTATGAAGTTTATTAAGTCTTATTAAAACCCACATGGATAAACGCTTAACTGAGTGGCATTTTTTAATCCTTGATATAAAATGGACACAATTCTATCACGAACGAAATACATCGTTATCTTCGGGAAATAGTGACATTGCAGATGTCGTCTATTTGGAAAATAACCATGCGCAATTCGATGATTTTTTTGGGCTTCCTTTTTCTTTTGATTTCTTAGGATTATTTATTTTCAAACTGTTGCTAAAATTCACTTGCGGCAAGATTTTGCTAGGCAACCCTGCGGCGTAACGGGTAGGTGCACAATTTTACGGTGGGATCTTAGACTATTATTTTCATGATACAACATCTAAATGTTTCTTTAATCGTAATCTGTAATGATTATATACCTAGGTAAATATAGTTATTAACTATTAATTTATACTATCTTTTATATATAAAAATTAATCCCCATTTCCCTTGGTCACGGGGCATTATCAAAGCTTGATAATGCCTACAAAATAGTCAGTGGCAGTATATTATGTCTGACTTTTATATTATTTAAGCCACAAAAACTCTTTTTTTTGTATTAAAAAATTTATTAAAATTGTTAGGTTATGTTTATTGTCATATTATCAACAAAATTTTGAGTCCTTATCAAAATCAGCAAGATTTTGATCGTCAGCAAGTGTTAAAGCATGTGATTTTTTTATATTTTGGACGTAAGGTTAAGAGATAATTTGAATTCTACGCAGGCTAAGCCGTGGGCACAGCTAGTATTTAATAAAAACAATATAATTACATAAAAAGTAGCACATCAGAACATTTTTTGTTACAATCGTGGGTTTTTCTGTTGTTTCTGTGAACCAAACCCTTTTGAACTTATCCATTTTATAGCCTTAGACGGATCCTTTAGTATGTCTATCTAAAGGAATATTAACGAGCTCTCGAGTTCTCTATGATGATAACTAACTGTGGTGGTTAAATTGTGCGGAGATTTTTTGTAACCTTTTTTTTCTTCATTTTCGATTTTTTGTATTGAAAATTCTAAACCTGTTTTTACTTTTTTCACCTTGATCTCCAGACATCAATTTCTACAGGCTGAACAAGCAGATATATAATTACTTAGTATTTTTTGAATTTTATACACCTACATTTCTTATATACAACTATTTTCAAAATAATTCGAAATCTTCTATACATATATAAAAATGAATCCCCATTTCCTTTCGTCACGGCATCACGCGTGAACGGGTAGGTCGATTTTAATTCGGTTTTCTTCACTAATGGAAAGAGGGATAAACGGGGAATGTTCATATGTATAAAAATTGCACCCCGGGTGAAGCCGGGGGCGGGTCACTAGTAGTTTATAAAATACAAACCATTTCTTAGAAGTAAGTACATTAATGCATGCCATCATTTTGTGATGGTTTATCGATATTTTATAGCCATTCAAAAATCATGTTTCTTTTTTTTTAAATATTGGGTTAGGTTATCGCATGTATTATGAAAATGCGAGCGAAGAGAACCCAGAATTCTATACTTTTGGCAAAAAGCTGATTCGCATGATTCTAACTACAAATTCCTTAACTTATTATTTACTTCTTATTGTGTAGTTAGAATGAAAGGAACTTTTCAATGACTTCATTCGCAAGAAAAGATTCCTTCCTCCGCAAGAACATATTTCCTTGTCTAATATATATAATCTATCTTTATAGACATAATGTATATCTTATATATCTAATCTTTATATATATCTTGTATTTTGTAAACTTTATATTTTTTAAATTTAATTAGGTATATCATAAAAATACCATTATTGTTCTCTCATGTCTATGCATTCGCCATTCGTTATAAGAAAAAAAAGTGACGTATTCTCAACCAAGGTTCTGACGTCATTCGGCTTGCTCGATTTGCCGAACTTTCAGATTCACTTTCATACTCTTACTATCATTGAAAGTGCAAGTGATCATGACCTACCGCAATGACGTAGCGATGACGCCAGTGACGTCTCACTTTCACGACTCCTCATCACGATGAAAGCGAGAGTGGACCGTCAAACTGAATTACCTACTGTGTCAGCTACAAAGGATTAAGCCTTTTACTAATTTATTATACTGTTAGCTTTTTACCGCGACTTTTTTATTTGATGTTATTTTCAAACTATATTGCACATTAATTTTTGTCAGCCATTGAGTTTTTTATTCTGATTTAATCCCTCGGGAACAATACTCCTATTCTGGATGAAAAGTATCCTTTTTGTATCCCTGAAAACGAGTATCGAAAATTTTATGATGATCAATTAGCATGAAAACGTAAAATACAAACAAACGAACAAACTCACTTTCACATTTATAATATTAGTTAAGAGTTCAATTTACTATTACTAATTACCTGGTAACTGGATCACATAAAGTTGGGGTGTTTTAGTTTTATAAATTCTTCCTTTTTTGTAAGCCTTAACTGGTCTAAAGGTGTGAACGTAAAATTCTCCAAAAGGGCTGACGGTCCATTTGATAGCAGGTAGCTATGATCACTTGATACAAGCCTGTATACATGTGTTTTCCATCCACAATAGGATAGGAAAAGGTGATAAGATAATGGAATCTGGCATACTTATTCAAGCACTCATGCACTGAAACACAATACACGTGGTGTTATTTCACAGTGGTATTCACTAAGGGGTTAATACTTCCGTCAGCCAGGCTGCCCATTTTATGACTTTGGAACGCAGTGTCCTCTGCTAATGCCTTGTTAAAAAGTATTCCTATTAATGAATTCGTTAAATTACTTTAAAGGGTAACAGGGAATTATGTTGATGACTAATAAATGATAAAGGTAACGAGATTAGCGAAATATTCAAGGTGGTATAGTAGAGGTTTAGTAGTGGATATAAAAGGCCTTAGAGATATAAAGGTGTGGTATAGAGTTCTTATGCAGGCGTTGGATCAGTTAGCTGCACAGCAGAGTTATAAATATATCAAATAGCACTATGAGACCTACAAGAGCAATTACGAAGGCAAAAGCGCTTCAATGAAGCTACAGACAACCGCTATACCACCAAAGGAGCTACAAAGCAGTAATTTATAACTTATAGCTTTACAATAGATCCATAAATACCACCTTTACCATATTGGAATCTTATAGCTCAACATTAGCACCTAAAGCGGTATATCGGTGAAATATAACGTAAATATACAGCCAAAAGAGTTTGTAGTCTTTTCTATATCACAACTAAAGCCTGACATTGACGTATCTGATGTTTATATTTTTTTGTATAAATTAAATTAATCTTTTTTAGCAAAAGTGTATTATGGTCGCCATTTAAAAAAATCGTCAAGGGCGCTGTGAGTGGTAGGATATTAAATTGATTCTTAATTTTAACTTCCAAGGAAACCCTAAAACATTTAGATGGTAGTGGTACAATGTATTATCTTAACTCTATAGTAAACTCTACAAGATTTTTTAAATTAATATTAACTATGGCCGTTCAAAGGCCCAATAATTGTTTTTGTGATTAATGGCACATTTTATGTGGCGTTTACGGCGCGATCATGGTGAACGGTACAATTTATGTGACTACTGGAATTAAGAGTTGATGATCACGAAACACGATTGGAAGCGTGCTGGCGGTATAACACGTATACAATAGAAAAGAGCACAAGGTCCATCTCTGGTCGCGCTTGTCATTGCATAAATTGCATAATTAACCGGTAACATAAAAGGACAGTTGATGGGATGATAATAAAACATGTGTCTAGGCCGCGAATCGCCATGTGGTAAGTTCACCTCGTCGACATGCTCCGTTCGCTTAAACTGGGTTAATATATATACTTTAAATGCGTAAAAATTTTAAGTTTAACACGGAACCTACCGCCGCGACACAAATACCTAGTGCTTAATGTCTATCAAAAAGCAATTAAGCCATCTGTAAACAAACAAAACGACCTCGAGATGATTGCTGGCCGCTTGGGATTTATGAGGCGTACAATCCGATGATACAAACCGGTTGCATTCGTACAGTTAATTAAATACTTTACTGACCCACTATACATGTGTTTACGTTGTACTATACAATGACGTCATTGTATCGCTCATTCGATGCTCTATACTCATTTAGACAGGTTATATAGTCTGTACATTGAATTCTTTTCTATTGAAATGCTTCTGGTATCTTCATGCCTCAAGTGGTCATGATAATGAGATGGAACGTAAACAAGAAACAAGTTAATTATTCTTACAATTCGTTCAACGATTAAAAATAGTATATAACTGTCCAAGCTGAAAATAAAGCAATTGTAGATCGAGTGGTATTGGAAGTACGGAGCGATATCGAATCCCTTCCAAGTAATTTAAAAGGCTAAAATGTTAGCCGAGGCACTTTTAAAACAAACGGCCGTCAATTGCTATTTGGGCTGACGGTCCACTTGATGGTAGGTGGCTACCGTCCCCTATAACACAAGTGCTGCAAGTGGGTTGTTGACTACAGTAGGATTTAGGATATGAAAATGGGCTTTGGAATCCCTTACTCATTCACTGAAAAACAACAGCACACTTGTTGTTATTTCACGGTGGTCTTCTGAAAAGGGGTGGTTACTGCCGCCAGACTGGCTGCCCAAATGACTGCGAAACGCTAGTATATCCTACCACCACTTTCCAGATCCACGCCAGACCCAAATTTAAAAAAAAAAAATTTTTTCAAACGGAACGCTAGAACAAAGCGTTAAGCATCCTAACCACTCATCCAGCGATTATAAGTAAAAATTTAATTTCTTCATGAAATATCTACCTACTCATTTTTATTCTCTTGTAACAACTATGTAAAATGTAACATGAAAATATTCGTTAATTCAGATGCAATTGTCAGTTATGAATAAAACAAAACGGCGGTCGTCTTCTTCTGATCTAGTTGGTAGCGTTATATAAGATTTGGTATTTAAAAACACAAAATATACATATAAGAATAAATCCACTACAAATGAAATAAAAAAGGTACACAAGTCAAAGTTACGTTTTAAAACTGTCCAGAAATTTCTATTACTGTCCTATTGGACTTTACTTGTGTGCAGACAGAAGAGTTTATTTTATTTTAATAAAGTCACCAAGCTTATTCAGTCTCAAGAACGGCTAATATATATGTATTTTAATTTTGCTTATTACATTCATGAGCTAAGAGTTTTATGTCTAGAAAGCTGAGGGTCAGCTATTTATAAACATTAAAGAGATAGACATTACAGAGACATTAGAATTAAAAAGAAATTCTCTATATGATAGTGACAACTGCATTAAAAACCGTATGAGTGTTACTTTAAGCAGTAAGCGGATGTACAGACAAACGCAGATAGCGACTTTATTGTTTGTTATGTTATTATTGTTGAAGGCTAAAGATTGATTGAATAGGTACTTCTTGAACCTTTTACTCGTATGTGCCACTTAACGGACGCGTGTCTGTTTCTTGCCACGATGTTATCGTGATGGGTTTAAAATAAAATGTTTAATTTGCCTGGAAAGGCATTGAAGGTCACACAATGTGATTATAAAATTGCATTTCATATATGATAGACAGTTGCGGAGATAAATAAAGTGTTATCGAAAATAAAACAATAAAAAAATATTGCTGTCTATTAAAGTAAGCTACTTGTAAAGTGCAGACATGTCTGCGGGGGGGGGGGGGGGGGGGGAGTTTCCTGTATATTAGGTCGGGGCAAAAGTCTTTTCGCATATATGTAGTATGTATAAACTTGTAATAAAATCTCTTTGACTGTACTATTTGTATCTGGAAAGTTTTGATGACATTAAAAAGGTTACATTTCAAAAATAAAATTACAAAAAGGTTTCATTACAATTTTTCATTTGCTTATCTTTCTGTCAAAATGAGTGAATCAAATGAAGAAATTCGTCATATTTTAAAATTTTATTAGAAATAAGGAAAAACTGCAATACAAGCCCCGAAAAAAAATTGTGACGTTTAAGGATCTAATGCAGCGTCAGGAAGAGTAGAACACAGTTGGTTTAAGCGTTTTCAATCCGGGAATTTCGATGTCAAAGATGCACTGTTATGGATATAATGGATGCCATTTTTGAAAAAGTTGAGCAAGATCGGCATATCAGTAGTTACGCCATAGCTGAAGAACTGGGAATTGAACACAAAACAGTTTGGATCCATTTGAAAAAAGTTGCGTGCATAAAATTGTTTTTTTTTTTTAAATCTGTATATAAAAAAAAAAACAATTTTTACACGTTGTCCTTATGTTACCGAGGTCAAAAAGTGGTTTTTAGAATTTTCGTTAATCTCAGAAACGGCTTAACCGATTTGTATGCGGTTTTCACTGATGTATTGTATCAAGTTCCATTCAGTGTTTGTTTCATTCCAATCGGTTTAAAAACAAAAAAGTTACGCGCTATACCGAATACCACGCGTACGAAGTTGCGGGCTCAGCTAGTATCACAATATTGCGCTTTCCCAAATAACGAAATCAAAAACCTACCTATAAATATTCACGCAAAAACTCGTATGAATATGTATTGCTTATATTATATAAATAATAATAATTTGTTAGCTTTATTGATAGTGTTAATGTTGTCATTGCAACCACAATTAAAATCATTCGATATTAGGGTAAAAACGTAAAATCAGTATTAAGTGGTTGATATCTTTTCGTTCAAAGGATTTTCATTATTATATTAGTAGACTGTATTGACGTATAATCTAGAAATATTTCGAATTTTTAATCAAAATTACATATTAATTAAACGTTACTTAAAATCGATTTTTTACCTCCTGGTATGACTTCTGGGTAATTAAAATATACCAGTTTGTGGGTTGCTACTACACATTCTTTCCTCGACGATTTTCCTATGTGTTTTTTCTATTGCCACTACAATTTTCTAAAGTCCACTACCGAGTCCACCTTTTTGCAATTTATTGTCACGATTATTAAATAACATAAGCTGTACATTGTTATCCTAATATTTTTTTGGGTTCATAATATAAAAATAACTCAATCCATCAAATCTGGTCTTCTTCTCAGTCCTATTCTTCAGTGCTAAAGGCCTGTCCCTGAGTGCATACAGCTACGAAAGACTTTAAGGGACACGATAAAGAAGAACAAAAAGGTTATTCATGAAATTTACTCATTTCTTAAACGCACACAAAAGGTTACTTGTATTTAGTAACAAAACTTAGGTATTAGTAAATCGTAAATTCAATAGATGCGATAAGCCAAATCAAAACAGTTGCAACACTCCAAATTTATTTGCAAGGGTCATTATTCTTTTGTAATTATTATACAAACACTACGAAACGAAATTCGTTTAAGGGTACATTTACATTTTATTTCCTAATAGCGAATGGCTTCATCCATTTTGGTATGTGGTAATAGCAGAGATTGATCGCACGCTCAGTCAGCTCGGACATGATCCGCGCTGATCCGATATAGCACCGCCACGCCCAAACAGATTAGATGATTATACTTAATGTATATTTTCATATATATACTTATCGCTTTTTAATTTCAAGCGTTAGAATATAAATAATTATTGTTGATGTCGAAGTTTGTATCCCGAGTAGAGAACGCGTGTCACATGTAGGGTTGCCAACCATACTTTATAATAACGTATCCTACTTTATTTTTGGTAATTATACTTTATACTTTTACATACAAGTAAAGTATCCAAAAATACTTTATTTTAAACCTTTACTGTTATGCGTAAAACAAAATACTCATTATGGGTACTTAACGATTTATAATTACTGAACGAAATGTTAGATGTCAGTTGTAATATTTGTCACAGATGTCAGTGTCACTCACTATCGACGAAATTGTACAAAAATGGTCCGTTGGTTTTGTTTATAATTGAAGAATGCATTTTAAAGTAAATATTAATGCTTAAAATGACGAGTAATTCTGATAGCGACACACCAGTGACTCCTAAAAAAGCTAAAATAACGTTTTACAAAAGTATATACCTGAGTGGGAAAAACAATACAACTGGATAACAAGTGATCTTCAAAATAAAAGTAATATAAAAAAAATATTTCTTACCTACTCTCCATTCCCGCCACTTCAGCTTTCACTGAAAGAGTTTTTTCAGCAATGAATCTAAAGTAGCGAGAAGAGATAAATAGAGCATCAATAAATTTAATTAAAAACGAATTGTTTATTTATTTAAATTTAAATGTTGATTGTCAAACAAGCTTTGCAACATTTAAATATAACAAAAAATTGTTAGCATGTGCTAAACTCCCACAAAAATACGCTTTTAAAGCAATAAAATCATAAAATTTGAAAAATACTTTTTTTTCTTCCTAATACTTTATTTTTTTCCTATCCAAACCAGTTTATACGTTTTTTTGTCAAAAAATTTGACAACCCTAGTCACATGCGTCTTTCGTAGTGCAAATATTACATTTTCGTACGTGATGTGTACTATTATTTATGATGGCCTTAGGAATTTAAAACTTTGAATATTAGTACAATGAATTCTGCAATCCAATACAATACTAAAATTGAATAGTACAATTCTGTATCAGCTTATGTTAGGTACATATATTTCACTAATATTAGGATCAACTGCTAAACAAAGGCCTCTCTACAATGTGCTGAAAAAGTTATGGGCATTAGTTGGCCACTGCTACTGTGCTGTTATTGCTCACTACAAAACACTCAGAGATGATCATCCCATCTGAATTCGATTCGAACTGCATTTACGAGGTACCGTTTGGATAGCCAAATATTTCATATCAAGAATATTCTATTCGAATTTTGGTTGTAGTTATATATTTATAATATTTAGAAATCCCTTTTTTAATTGTAGGTAAAATAAATAACTGGCGGACGAAGTCGCCGACAAAGCTAATAACATTATATACTAGCTGAGCCCGAAACTTCGTACGCATGGTATTCGGTATAGCCGTATAACTTTCTTATTTGTAAACTGATTGAAATAAAACAAGCACTAAATGTTACGGGAAGCTTGCTATAATACCTTGGTAACATAAGTACAACGTGTACAAATAGTTTTTTTTTGAAAAATATTTAATGTACAGACACGGCTCGTTTACGATTTTATTATTTATGTACCTATATATAGATTATTAATAGTGAATTAAAGGTAACTTTTCGAAATATAAATCTCAGATTAAATCTGACCGACTGAACATATTCTGACTATGCTTAAATTACCTGGATATTTAAAGTAGGTATATTAAAATACGCTATACCTTACAAGTCATGACAGATTTAAAGAATAAGCTGAATTGTTAACACTGATTTACAATTTTTATTATCTATCTAATATTATAACTAGATCGGATTTTGTAAATTTGTTTGTATGTGAAATTTAATCTCCGGAACCACTGCACCTATTTCAAATATTCATTTACTTACTATTTAAAAAATACCATACTCCAGATGAGCATAATTGATGGCTATATATTTTATATATTTAAGTAGGTATATAAAATATTCTACCATATTGACTCCGGGTGAAACCGGCACGAGTATATAACATATTCATTCATTATCAATATTATTAATTTTTATTCAAATAAATTTTATAAACAATACTGCAATAAGCAAAGTACAAAATAAGATTTCAAAAAGATTAAAATGGTTATTTAAAAATCCCTCTATTAGCAAATAAACTTTTCGAAAGTCAAGGACTCGGTTCTTCTGAATGTTTTTGCAATCAATACATCACCGTTTCACATGAAGCTTGAATTAATGCTATAATTTAACATTCGATGACGGCAGTCAATCAATAAGTCAATCAGTCAACCGGAATGTAAGTAATAAATGTAATTTTGTACCATTATTTCGTATAATTACACAACTTAATGGATCCGACATCGAAAGATGTTCCCTTCATTTATTTTTAAACGTTGATTTTTAACTGTAATTTTAAAGAGACTCTCTTAGTTTACTTAACAATTAAGTACTTATCTACCTCAATGGTTAATAATCAAAGTTAAAGTGTAGTAGTACTTACGTTATACCGAAACAAAATCAGCAAATAAATTTAAATGCTTCGTAAAAACATTTTAAAAACAAATAACTTATTCCCTTAAGTGTTAATTATATGTATTTTAAACCCGATTGTAAAAAAAGACCATAAACAGAAGCCCGACTGTGGTCATAACAGTCTTAGTAAGTCCACAGCAGTCTTAGAAAAGACCACCGTTTTGTAAAGTAAGGGATGGAAGCCTATTTCCTTATCCTCACCTTGCTCCTTATCCTCTGTGAGGATAGGCAGCACATGTATACTTGCATACCACTTGGCGTTGCTTTTGTTTATAGGCAACGATAGCCACATATTGTGAAGTTAGTCTGCGAGTCTCTCACAGTTTAATTAAATTTTGTACTCCACATACGAGTAGTAGACACATTTTCAATTAGAATAAACATTTTGAACTAACTCATATTTATATTAATACTAGCGACCCGCCCCTGGCTTCGCCCGGCGTGCAATTTTTATATACCCTAAAACACTCCCCGTTTATCCCTCTTTCCATTAGCGAAAACCGAATTAAAATCGGTCTACCCGTTCACACGTGATGCCGTGACCAGGAGAAATAGGGATTCATTTTTATATATAAAGAAGATTTCGTAATTCTTTTGAGAAAATACTTATTATTATTAACCACTGGTATGCCGGAAGCCGAATTACCCTTGTCTGTCAGCGCTTAAATTTATCATTTCAAGTGCCATTTGCCATGATATATATATACACTATATAGGTTGTTCAAATTTCAACCGTTTTTACCGATTTAACTACTGACTCTAACTGACATAATTGTTCTCCCAGAAAGAGTCATGGGGGTTCTACCATGATTTATTAATAACGTGGATCCACGTTCCGGCATACAAAGGGTTAAGGCAGTCCATTCACTGTAGACGAAAATCATTGTCCAACAAAATCATAGAAGAAGGTAGTACGCTGCCGACCCTGAAGTATTTGTATTTTTTTGAATTTACTCCTTAAAAATCGATATTCAAATAAGGCCGCCGATATGGAAATTTTATCAGAAGTAAAATTAATACAAGCGTTAACTAAAAAGCGCTACGCTATCTGTCACTTTGACATTTGTGCGATAGCTGAAGCAAGTATTTATGTATGTTCCCTAATTCTGTTTTGTGAGCTTATAAAATCAAACATCGAATCTTATATGAAAAGTGTAGTCTGCGTTGAGGAACGAAACGATATTGCGTTATAAACTGCGGGCGCGCAGCGACATCTGTCGTTCAAAAAATGAACTATTGGAACTTATAAAACGTAGTGACATCTCTGTATGCCGAACTTAACTAATATAACTTTTGTTGGAACACGTTACATCTGAGTATGCAGAATGTAGGTAAATAATATAAAGTAATTAGGTATCCAGTTATCTATTGACACGGTGAAAATTTTATACATTTAATTTTATACGTTTATAAAGGAGTGCGTCAGAGCTGACTTTTTTTTGTAAGGTTTTTTTTCCTAGCGTTAGGTCGACTAATAATAATCTCTTTGAAAGTAATTGCGGTTAAAGCTCAGGAATTTTAGTAACATCAGAAGAAATGAATGTGCGCTACTGGAATAAAGGATAAAAAATAATCGTCGCGTCGTCTATTAACACAACCAAAGTCAAAGTGCAAGTGCGCTGCAGACATTCTTAGCAAAAGGATAAGTAGTTAAAGGGGATTCCTCGCTAGTTTACACGTGGCGTTGCGTTATCATATCAAGGGCTTTTGTAAGAAGTTGTGGTTACTGCCGCTTGGTTACTGGTTTCAATAATAAACTAGTTATTACTGACAGAACGCAGTGTGGCCTATTAAATACACTGTTTAAATTTGTCGTATTTTAATAAACAAATTAATAATACGCAAACAGGTTCCACACATCTTGTTTCCATCTGGGAAGTCATCTATGCATACTATTTATGCACTATTATTATTATTTTGATATTCATTTATAACTATTATTATTTAGGCATTAATTATAAATAAAGTATTTACCTACAACAAAGTATTGTTTATTTTCCGAATAAATGAATGTTTGGAAATGAAACTGGCGCAATCTGGTCTGGATCTGACAAGTAGTGGCAGAGGTACACTGCATTTCGCGGCAGTAACAACCCCTTACAGAAGATCACCATGAAATAACAGCATGTGTGCTGTTGTGTTTCGGTGAGTGAGTATGTGATGCCCATTTCTATACCCCTTCCTAATCCCTTATCCTTAATCCTACTGTAGTCGGCAGCGCATTTGCAGCAGCTTTGGCGTTTTTTGTGTTATAGGCGACGGTAGCCACCTACTTTCAAGTGGACCATCAACCTGTCTGACGACCTTAACATAAAAAAATAAACTGTTAAAATCTATAGAAAACTATGAAAAGTTTTGCAAATCACAATGCACATTCCACTAAATTTCTGCAATATTTGCTCATTGAAATTTTTTTTATGTTACAATACAGTGACGAAACACGGCCGTGCAGTTGCACGAAACTTAATGATGACGAGAGGGGACCCGTGAGAGGGAGCAAACGGTTAACTTAAAGACTCTGTTCATAAATTTTAAATGTTACGTACATAGCAGGCATCAATTATGACAAATGTGGACATGCGACTATAAAGAAACACATACGTCGTGATTTAAACTCCAATAAAGTCCCTCGATGCCTCACTAAGGATAGCGACATGATCAGAATTCTTGCAATAACTGCAGATACGCCTACTTTGGTTGAATTATGCGCCTTTCCGTCGAGACGAGTATCGTGGATGTATAAATATACTAGAAATATAACCGCAAGGAGTACTGGCTAATTGAATTTTTATATAACATTTATCATTTTGTTTATCTAAGATCAGTAACGCACACAGTACTTGTTATGCTGTATTTGGAACTAATGGTTTTTCTTATAATATACGTATAATTTCTGCAAAGATGTAATGGTAACGTTAGAATTTTCTATAAAATATTTTTCTTGCTATTAATATGTGAAAAATTTGTGTAAAATATTTATATTTTGATTATTTTAAATTGAATTTATTTAAAAAGATAAATTTAGTTTATAGTTTCATAGAATATAGTAAATATTGTGTTATTACTATTTATTTTTAATATTGAGATCGGCAGATAGGCTGACGGTCCACTTGATGGTAGGTGGCTACCGTCGCCTATAACACAAGCAACGCCAAAGCTGCTGCAAGTGCGCTACCGACTACAGTAGGATTAAGAATAAGGGATTAGGAAGGGAATAGGGAAATGGGCTCTGGCATCCCTTACTCACTCACCGAAACACAACAGCACACGTGCTGTTATTTCACGGTGGTCTTCTGTAAGGGGGTGGTTATTCTGCCGCCAGACGTGCTGCCCAAATGACTGCGAAACGCAGTGTGCCCTGCCATTACTTTCCAGATCCAGGCCAGAGCCAAATTTGAAAAGTTCATTTTTCAAAGTTGACCCTGCCGGGAATTATACCCGGCAACCCTAGAACAGAGCGATAAGACAGCCCTAACCACCCATACAACGGGCTCGAAAATTATTCTCTGAAAATTTAAATTTTCATAGTATTAACAACTATAAATGATAATTATTTCATGGAATCCTATACGAATAGGTTGTGTTATAAGATAACCATACAATGGACAGGGGGTGAAACCCGAACACTCAAATCAGAGCCAACTTTGAAAAGTTCATTTGCAAAGTAGGTGCTTTTTTAGGGAATCAAACCCGGGACCTCTGCGCCAGAACGGTTAGGTAAGTTCTAATACGTAACTCCATCAAACTAGTGGCAGGGGCAAGACATTTCACAGTGTCACTTAGGTGATTGGAGTTTTAATACTTATTGTAATAAAAAATAAAATAAAAATATTATTGTATGTAACTACAATCTCACGGATTTAGGACGAAATTGCAACTAATGCTTATAATATAATTTTATGTCTTTGAAATTTAGTGGTTCTGTAAAAAATTACTTTATCTGTTCTTTGTCGATAGAACAAGAGCAATGAAGTTTGATGTGAAAGAGTCGCATCTTGTGAAAAAGGACACCTCCAGGAAGTACTTTGAACATGACATGAGAAGCGAAATTGCCGTAAACTAGAGCTGTTTATGTAAGGTAAAATCTAAAGCGGAAGGAAACCAAGCAGACATATACATCCTGGCTGAATAAAACGAAGTGAAACAAGAGCATAAATGCATGGAGTCGTAACAGCGCACAAAAACTATACATATATTTACGACACCTTCTGAAGCTACATAAATTTTAAAACTAAATATTCACTCACTCCACCCATTTACACACGGGGATTTCAATTCGCATTCAATTCTTATGAACTCATCACTAAAGAAATAAAGCTATAACGCCATTTAATAATAAAATCATAATTATGTTTATTAACAATATGGTCTATTAGCGCTATTCAGCGCTGATAGTTCATATTGTTAAATCATTCAGCGCTGTTTACGTCTAATAGTAACAAACATGCAAGAATCTATGGTTCTTATTTAGTAAGATTTAGTAGGTCGGATAACCTTCACCCCCTAGGTGTGCTGGGACCTTGTCGCGGTGGGGGGGCTTAACCCTCGCCAATCCGGACGGTTGCAGGGGTCGGTGGGGTCACCGGCCTTCGCGTCGCTGGGGAACTAAGAAAGCACACCCGTGAGGGCTCCGAACATCGGAGCTCGTGGCGGAGCGTTTGCTGGGAGGCTTCAACGGTCAGTTGGAGCTTCGCCGGTCACCGCTCGCTGGGCCGAGGATCCGTACTCGGCTCATGCAGGTGTGGGCCGGTGAGAGACGGCACGATAATGTAATATGTACATGAATGAAATGTTTTGACTTTTACATAAATAACCAAAACTATATTACAAAAATATATTGAATTAATCACAGTGATATTAAATATTCATTAGGAATAGTGTAATCAAATCTTTTTTAACGACGCCCCGTTGGATGAGTGGTTAGGGCGCTTGTCTTAACGCTCTGTTCTAGGGTTCCCGGATTCGATTCCCGGCAGGGTCAACTTTGGAAATGAACTTTTCAAAGTTGGCTCTGGTCTGGATCTGGAAGAAGTGCCCTGCCACTACTTACACTACACTAGGCAGGCACACTACACTAGGCAGGCATTTGTGCAGCCCGTCTGGCGTCAATAACCACCCCCTTACATAAGACCACCGTGAAATAAGAGCATTTGTGCTGTTGTGTTTCGGTGAGTGACTAAAGGATGCCAGAGCCCATTTCCTTATTCCATTTCCACCCCCTTATCATTTTCATTCATTTCCAACCCCTTATCCTACAGTAATCAGTACAGTACATTTACAATCCTTAATCCTACAGAATCCTACCATCAAGTGGACCGTCAGCCTGTCTGCCGACCTTAACATAAAAAAATATATGTTTTAGGAGGAGAATAACAACAAAAATAGCGTCCATATGGTTTATGGTGAATTAACAAGTTTATTTCTATAGTTGCGGCTGCCCACTTAAGATTAACATGAAAATGAGTTGCTTGATCATTCATTAGGTATATTTAATGAATATTTTGTAAAATCTCATAGTAATTGCTGAAACATCAGTCGTTTCTAGCACTGGTTAATTCAAGCTGATCACGTCAGACAGAAGGATTTCTATTACTTTATAAATAATGAAGCATTTTCGTGGCGAGCGTTTATCAATAATTCCACTCACCATCACCTAATATTAGGTTTGAGATTTATTACTTTGAAATTTCATATATTTAAACCGAAAGAGGTCAGTAAATACGCGAATAGAATATTAGGTACTAGCTGTGTACAAATTACATTACAAAATTAAATTTACAGAAATTACAGCCAGTTTACATTTGAAATCAATCAGAACTCGTAGTGAATCTTTTAGGTACTAAAGAGCACAAAATAACTGAAATCCCTTTAAAATATTAGGAAGATGGCTAAAGTTTGGCTCAATGATATGTATAAACAAACAATGTAATTACATTGAGGTGAAAAAATAAAGATAATTAAAGATTTAAAAATATATAATTATAAAAACAAAAGATCTTATATTTTATTAAAAGATAATCATTCTTTTATTTTCAAAAATAGGTCATATCATATCGGTGGTATCTATACTATGTACTATAATATTATAAAGCTGAAGAGTTTGTTTGTTTGGTTGAACGCGCTAATCTCAGGAACTACTAGTTCGAATTGAAAAATTCTTTTTGTGTTGCATAGTCCATTCATCGAGGATGGCTATAGGCTATATAACATCACGCTACGACCAATAGGAGCGGAGCTTCAATGAAAAATGTTGCAAAAACTGGAAAAATTATACCTTTTGAGAGGTTTGTAGCAAGCTTCCGGTAATATTTAGTGTATATTTCATTCCTATATGTTTACAAACAAAACAGTTACGCCTTATTCCGAATACCACGCGTAAGAACTCGCGATTTTTACTAAATGGTCTGCTTGGACCGTAAATCGATCCGGTAAAAAAACCTCTTAAATATCAACCAAAAATCTCTATGATATGGTAATATTTATGGATGTAATCTCTCTCTCCAGGTAAACCTAAATGACTCCATTAACAGGAGCTCTTTACGGAACGACAACTGCACGACACACTCTTGACTGGTGGAACAAATAACTTGAGACGTTTTCTTCCTTTTAGTGAAAACTGCAGCGAAAATTAACCGACGCGGGTTTGAGTGTTTGTACATCGATTCACTTATGTCATGTAGTGGACAGGTCGACAAATGGTACTCATTCAACAAATGAATAACAATGTCCTAAAACGATTTCCTCGTGAGAATTCTTGAGTTAGGTACCTAAACAAAACGAACTCTAAAATAGCGTTGCGTTTATAACGTATAGTTTACCACAATTTTTTAACACTAAATGATAAGTTTATTTTTTTAAAGGTGTATATCCTCATTGCGTCTATAAAAAAAATAAAAAAATAGTGCCAGTTTCTTTCTAAATGAATGGGAATTTCGTTTTGATCTTTTACAATTTTTTTATACATGATTTTGTCAGATTTCATAATTAAAAATGTAAAAGTTTTTGTGAAAAAATCAATATTAAAATTATGTATAATATGTATAAATAAATACATATAAATTATTTTCTTATTTCGTTTTTTTAATTATCTTTTTAGGGTTCCGTACGTCCGAATAAAAAAACGAAACCCTTATAGGATCACTCGTGTGTCCGTCAGTCCGTCGCTTACAGTCAATTATCTCGGAATCTACTAGACCGATTAAGTTGAAATTTTGTACACATATCAATTTCTGTGACCCAAACGCAGAGGTGTGACGCGAATAGATGGAATCTGTATATGGGAGGTCATTTTTGGGGGGAAGGTGAAAAATAAAAAAAATATTTGAAAACTGCATCGTGTGACATATCAAATGGAAGGTCTTGTTGTGAAGATCTTAAATGTATTTTTTTGTAATTTTTAAACAAATAGTTACCAAGTTATTCAAGAAAATAGACGAAACTTGACCTCCCCCGAACTCTGAAACTATTTCCAATATGAGACCGAGTAATAGTTTCAACGCCGCACTCGCGGTTTACACGAATTTCTGAACATAATTGTGAAAGAATAAAACAAACAAACCAAATATGGAACAGGATAGCACAATTCTTTTTCAATAAAAAAAATATTAAAATTGTATTCAGCGGTTGACATCTGTTACTTAAGTAGTACTGAACCTAAAATTTTGAAAAAAAAAAAAAACATAAATTAGTTTTCAACTTATAGATTATAGGAAAACCTATAAGAAGTCCATGGTAAATCACTCAGTATTGTGCGGATAGGTAACATCGTACGGAACCCTCTTCACGCTTTCAACTCGCACTTGAAGTGTTTTTTTAATTTTGTATAATGTTTTCCCTGCAGGTTAATACAATTTTTTTTTGTCCTATTTAAAAATAAAAATGAAATAAATTCGATCTTCTTTTTTATGGACAATCTCGAGCTTTACAGTTGCTAATGAATAACATTGGTTTTTTTCTACCTTCGAAATAACTCTGTGGCTGAATTTCGATCATTAGACGAACATTAATTCGATTATTAGACGAGTAGTTCTTATAACACTAAGTAATTATGTGGCGCCATTTAAGTCGAATGACAATAAAATTATATATGGAAAATTTAAAATTTACATCGATTAAAGTTGTTTAAATACTCGTTTCATTATTTTTATAAATATTGCTAAATAATAAAAAACAAGGATTTTTTATCATCAATACTATTTAAAAACCAAAGTCAGTGACACGAAAGAGACGTGAGGCAATTTGTTTTGAAGGTTGCGTCACTCGTTCTACACCCTGTTCATCGGGAATATGAATTTTTATAGCTTATGTCACATACTTATTACAAAGTAACAGGTCTCGGGACCTATTATGTACTTTAATGTGTAATTTAATACACGGCGATTTTCATCGCCGCATTATTAATTCCTTATTGGAATTATAGTTATGTCTTTATTATATTGCCGTAGAGACTGTTACCACAGTCTTACACAAGAAAAATATATAAAAGCATTTGTGCTGTTTCGTTAGTTTGTCACTCAGATTGTTTTATTCTACATTCACTTTACGATTAATTCTCCTTTGAGAATGATAGTTGATATTAGATGTTTACAAATATAAAGGTAATAAATAAAAGTACCTACCTTCGTAAACTGTACGTTAAACTGTAAAAATCGAATGCTTTTAAGTTTTAAAAATTGTACGATAAATTTCTAACGAATTACAGAATAAAACCCTATACCTACAACATTGAATTGCACTACATAAGTTTATGCATCTAGATGATATAAATAGAAGAAACAATGCCTATGCACACATGCATATTGTACAATATTATTACACAGATACGTATTTACACTGTTTTTTCTTATCTTCTTTCTTTTTCTTTTTTTATGTTAAGGAACGACAGACAGGCTGACGGTCTACTAGATGGTTAGGTGGTCACCGTTATCTATAACTCAAACAACGCCACAGGTGCTACAAGCTAGTATTTTGTAAGGGGGTGGTTACTGCCTCCAGACGGGCTGCCCAAATTTTATTTATTTAACGTTGGGAAATCCTCATAAATACACAGCTTCATAGGTCGCTGCGAGGTGGCGGACATAGGCCAGTCGTCTGCGTTCGAGCCTCTTCCGGCGGATTGGATGAGAACGGGCTTCTTCTTCCCGCTGCCTCTGCCAGTGCTCATAAAACGCGAGCATCGCCTGCCACGCCAGGTCATTCCTGACCATAGCTTTCACGACTGTTGGCAACGAGAGAACGACGCCCACGACGAGACAGAGCTGTTACATATGTGTCCTCCGCAGTGTCAACCGCGTAGCCACAACGGTGCCGCCCCTCGGGACGCAGTGTGCCTAGTCACTTCGTACTGTAGGTACTTTCTGAATACTTCTACGAAACGACAACTACCTATATACAATTGAGTATTATTGATTTAAGTTAATGTAAGGGTAAAGTCAGGGTAAGAAAAGGTTCGTCACCTGAAAGTCGTCATTTGCTTGCACCAGGACAATTTTCAGTCATGCCAATATTTCATTTGTCTGCTTAGTGCTTTAGTTTCAAAAGGTACTAAGAGCCTACGACTTGATAAAGGATTAATTTGAATCTGACGAAGGTTTTCGTACCCCGACTATAGTTCGAAAGCAATAAAATGATTAGCAAAATTACTATCACAGGAAATGAATTAAGTTATAGTGCCCACTAAAAAAAATATATGGTACAGTTGTCAAAAAAGTTATAAATATTAGCATAGAGAAAAAATAACACCTAATTATCATCTAATTATGATTCTAAGATATAATGTTGGTAAATTAATATATAAATAATCTAATGTGATGTTGGTAAAGAATTGTGCCATCCTGTTCCAGTTTTGTTTTGTTTGTATTATTCTATCACAATTATGTTCAGAAATTCGTGTAAACCAAGAGCGCAGCGTTGAAACTATTACTCGGTCTTATATTGTAAATAAGATAATATTTATTATGTTTTATGTAAATCTGTTTTTATTTCCAACATTTCGTTTGCTAAGTGTTAAAATCGATATTTTGCGTTAAAAAAAACTTGACCATTTAATCACATATATAGATAATCTTAAAATAAAGTCTGATAATAGAACGAGAAGATATGTGCGAGTTTGAAAAAACAGGAATGGAAAATACTCACATAGCGAAAGTTTTTTTTTTTTAAAAAAAGAAGTAAATACTTAAAGAAATTGTTTTATGTTGTGTTATAATAGTTTATGCTTTCTTTATTAAGTAGCCTAGCTATGCTTATGACAGATTTGAATAAAAATAATCCGTTTTTAATAGAAACTAGCAATCCAAATAATGGACTTTGATGTTACAATCATTAGAAAGTATAGTGTTTTTAAACTTATATAATGATCCCTCTATTGGTGCTTTAGTTTATCGGTAGTTGATTTAGAGTTTATCTTGACTACCTTAAATGATCTATGATTTGTAATATGCCGCGCGCCTATCACTACGTAAACAATTCAAAATATACTTTTGATATAGTCAAATAGACGACTGAACTGTGACGAAACAACTATGACTGTACTGTACACGTAAAGAAATAAGGTTTTCCTTATACATTCTTAGTACTTATGCATTAAGTATGTTATCGGTTTTTCCTAAAACTTTTTTTTATCTTATACCACTTAAGTGACATTTAAATAACCTTTTCACGACTTAAAATAAGAAGGTTTACCCTTGAACACAAGTTATGTGTAGTTAGATGACATCTTACCTCATTCGGTTAGTCAAATAAAATGTAATTACCTACTAGGTAAATGGCTGCAAATTAAGTTTGATCCTTGGTGTCTGTCAATATTAGGATTATGGATGTTATTTATAAAGCATTTAAAGCCGGTTATGTTTATCGCACATTTACATAGTGGTCAAGTCCATAGAGATGTAATAATTAGAGCAACTCAATTGGTCAGTTCGCTCGATTTGTCGTTGTTAAATAAGTAAATACTTGTGAATGTTATTAGTTGATAAAATTAAATAAAATAAAAATTACCTATTAACTTGAGAGGTACTTTTGACGCTGTCCTCAAAAGCTGTGCTGAAAAATAAAAGAAAAAAGAAAAAGTTGTTTCATTTATTTTAAGCATGTTCGTTCACTGTCAGTTAAAGTTTAAAATGAAAGTCTAAGCGCCACAGCTGATTTTGTTACACAGCAAAAAGTAAACATTTTTAACATTCCCTCATGGCGAAAAATACAAGTTGTTTTGTTGTTACTTATTTTCAATTTCTCAATTAACTCATTCACAATCACGAATTGATAACTTAGACGAAACAAGCTTCTTTAAGATTGTTGGTTATTCTTTAATAACGAACAACCATTAAATGACCCCTAATATTTTTCTTTTAGGAAAAAACAAATCTAGACATCAATAGCAAGAGCAAATGCTGTTAATAAAATAGCAAATATCGATTAACGTAGTGTATTTGATGTATTGCAATAAGAAATCACCAAAGATTGATCAAAGTTCTCAATCTGATTCAATAGGTATTAAAAATTGAATTAGACTATAATTGCACTTTATCATGCTGAATCTGAAAAGTATTGGTAACTCTGTAATATATGAGAAAGATAAATGCATTTTTTCTATAGTATATTATCTTACTATGATTTCGTCCGCGTTGTAAAATAAAAATATATAACTTAGAAAATTAAACCTTACAAAATGTATGAGCAAAATTGTTATTACTGTTATTTGTTTTGTTATGCGTTGAGTTTTATTTTTAGATGATCCGCCTCGGGCATAGGACTTTTTCTGAATGAAACGTAGGTACCCTATGTCCTTTTCTGTATCGGTTGAGTAGTTAAGGCGTGAAAAGGTAACAGACGTTACTTTACACAGTTACTTTCAAAGATGTTGTTACTTTCACTTTATAATATTAGTTATGAATTATTGTATTTTATTTTTACAATTTGTTATTTTAGAATACTGCGCCATCTCTGAGTTCAGTTGCAAATCATTTTAATGCAATACAACTACATGTCTTCCCTTCACTTTAGAAGTTTCAACTAGCAACGTAAACACGGCGCAAGAGTTTGTCATTCAAACAAAAATACAAAGCGAAATTGTCAGATGGCGCTCAAACCATATTACAATAACTGCTTCAATGAAATAATAGTTCAAGAATTTCTGTCCGATACAACGCTAGTGATTATTTCACATATTAGGTCCTAATTCCTATTGCTGGGCACAAATTTTTCCTCAGTATAACGAGGTCACTACTCTATTTAATTCACTGGGGATTAGACTTCAGATACTATGTACTTATTATGTTTTATGTGCTTCATAATATGTCTTCGAAGATTGTTAGTTTTCTCATACAAGGTTTCCTCGCGATACTTAAATTGGTAAAGCTTTCGCTATATATACATATGTTTACTGCCGCCAGACTGCCATTTACGGAGGTGGTTACTGCCACCAGACGGGCTGCCCTACTGTATACTATATATGACTGCGAAGCACAGGGTGCCTAAATTCTAAATAAAAATTAAAGAAACTTTTTCGGAAATATTATAATTAGCCCTCAAGTGTCCCACTTTTGGGAATAAGCCTTTTTTATATCCATCATACTCGGCCGTCCGTCCTCTGGCATTCGTCTATGCAAAGCGATCTCTTGTGGTTATAGTTCTAGTGTTGGCCACAAATGCACTTCAACCATGTATCATAAATCCCTCTGAACGATAAATACATTTCTCCCATTACTAATTCTTTGAGGTATGTCGACAACTTGGTTTTTCGATATTATATGTATATCTTTTTATTTCAGATCACACTTATTCCAAGCATTGTGTTACAACTTGTGTATGAGACATATTTTTTCTTTTTACATCTCAGCATTGCATGCTAAAACTGGCAATGTGCATTGATTATATTATTGTTAGGCATTGGAGGTATTGACTACCGAAAGACATGATGGAGATGATGAAGAACATGATGGAGAATTCTGCACAGGCCAATCTTATTCTATGCTCCTATACACACTCAGCTGTGTCATTGTTAGTATTTTTAGTGTTAGTAATACATTGAAATTAATATTTTTGACGTTTACTGGCATTGAATGTACAAAGGATGCATGGCCTCAGTGTTGTCAAATTAATTTCAGACCCACACGTGTATAAGATTTGTTTAGGCTATGCAACATCGCCGCCAACTCTTGCAAACACTTTCTTAAACCACTATTATATATGATGTTCAGTGTACTGAATTTTGTAACGAGGCACAATTATCATTATAATGAGTTGCGCATTAATCATCACGGTGAACTACTCCTATCAAGTATTTTTAAAATTAAAACTTATGTCGGAATCAACTTCTGTTAAAGCTAGTTTCATAAATTATGATTATTTTAAGCCTTTTTTAATTATATTAAGTTGAAACATATTATTATTTATGAACATTTTTGAACATAAACATAATTTGAACATACATAAATCTATACTAATATATAAAGCTTAAGAGTTTGTTTGTTTGTTTGAACGCGCTAATCTCTGGAATTACTGGTTCGAATTGAAAAATTCTTTTTTCAATTCAATTCAAACGAGTAGCCTATTACTCGTTGATAATTTAGCTTTAAGTTACTTGAAAGAATTTTTAAAATCAAGTAGTTTTTGAGTTTATTAATTACTAACATACAAAAATACATACATACAAATCTTTTCTCTTTATATTATTAGTATAGACGACTATGCAATTTTTTTTCTGGAAAATAACCTGTTGATGTGATGGAAAAACAAAGTGAACATAACCAGTTATATTTATATACTGAAATTGCCTCTAAAGGTATTTTAAAAGTTGTCTTATTTTAGAGGTGCTATGGTTAAGTATCCAAATTTCAATAGTTTTCAATGAAATACTTTTCAATGAAATGAATCAGAATCAATTATCATTGCGGTATGAAGGTAACATTGCGGTCTATTTACCGTGTGAATTCCCCTACTTGCAAGTCGCGCCCTACTTTCAAATTCGTTACATTAACAGCCTTCTTTAAAACTGCATGGAACGTCTGCAAGTTGAACTTTATGGCTCACTGTCTGTCCGCTACAGTGGGTAATTTTTAACAGAGACAAAAGGGCTCGCTTGAGAAATCCTTTATTTTAAACTTGTAAGACAGTCTCGTGTTTCTTATAACGGATACTTTGTCCAAAATTATATCTTCCAAAATATATTTGTAAATATCTACTTAAATAAAACATGCAAGCATTTGTTTTTGTGTTTATTATTTTTTATCCTATAAATTATACAGCTCTTGAAACATATTAGTTCTTTACAAGTAGGTATAACATTCAACAGGTAGTAAAATCATGTCGATATTGAAAAAGCATAATGCTTAAAATTGTCGTCAAAAAGTAACAAAGTCACGATTCAATTGAATGTCAGTTCAAAGTAAGTAACCGGAAGTATCAACTAGAATATTTTTTGTGAAGTTTTATATGAAACGTGTTTTCAATGGAGCATAAATTTTATTATTATTTATTTATTGAAATTTGAGCGCAAATTCTTAGAGAGACCTACCCACATAATAGTCACCTGTGTTTCCTGAGTTTGCTGTGAATGTCCGAATTAAGTCCTTGCATCATTTTGCAAGTCAATGGTTTAATTTTTTTTTTGGTATTTTTTTTCTTTGTAATACATTTACAAGTTTAGTAACTAATATGAACCGTTATTATTTGAACAGTTATTAAACGATCTAAGCTCTTCCTATAGCTTTTTATTACTTTTTAAATTCAAAAGCAAACACTTTATCATTGGCTATTTTATCATTGGCTTATCATTGGCATTGGCTATAAATAAATTTTGTATGTCAAGTGGTCAAAAAATATTAATTTATTTCTTCGGGTAACTTGAATTTTCTAAATACTATTTATAGGAATTTTTAGTAGTATGTTTTCACTTGATGTACAAATATCAGTAACGCTATTCCTGACAAAGGCTGTTTATGTTATTTTATTTATAAAAAATTAAACCTATTACTTTATAACTAAATCTTATTATGTGGAATGTACTTATCTGTGCAGTATAATATTATTAAAATATAGTAATATATTCATCGTATTAAAATTTGCATGGTAGTAGCTCTTTGTATCAAATATCTCAATATTTTCAATGTCAACTTTTTATATTTTGAATTTTTTCGCATTTCATGTTTTCACAATCCAGCACTTAATTATAGGTAGTTAAATAAAACAGATTAGTTGTGCTTTTTTGTATTTTTTAATTTAAATTGATGTAAATAAATTTATCAGTGTTCGTTTTATTCCAATCGATTTACAAGCAAATTATGTATATTTAAAGAATTACGTCCAACATTTTTGCGATAAAAATGCAATGAAATAACTCTACGGTTGAATTGGCTGAAACTTTAGTCAACTATATATAATATTGTCATCTGTAAAACGATGATGATTTATATAAAGTTAAAAATTGTAAATTTAGGTGATTTTAAGAGCTCAAATTTAAGTTGACCTCAGATCTATATGATCAATCATTATGTAAGTATTAAGTAGGGTTCAGCTTAGGCTGGTGCTACTTCATGTATAATAAAATCGTTCTTTGCCTACTATGCCTTTGTGCACGCTAATCTCAGAAACGGTTTAACCGATTTTCACGTGGTTTCCACTGATGTATTTTAGCAAGCTTCCGGTAATATGTAGTGTATATTTCATTCCAATCTGTTTACAAACGAAAAAGTTACGCGTTATTTCGAATACCACGCGTACGAAATCGCTGACAGAGCTAGTTCATAGAATAAATAACATTTTTATATAAGTAATATATGTTATTATTGTTATTTATTTATATATTTAATCGAAATATTACTCTTACAATAAAAAAGGTATGATGGGCAGCAACCTAGCTCTGGCTAACACTACATACTATCTGTAAATATTATAGCGAGTTGTTATTTGACTTGAATAAAAACTATACAATTTAATACAAAATTAAATTTAAAGCTATATTTAGTAAAATGCCATAAACTGGCACGAAGGCAGTTGATGTCATTGTGATTATAAATGCATCATTATTTTTAATTTGATTTTTTCAAAAATTTGAAATAACTGTTGCCACTAAAATAAATAAACGTAAGTAATAAGACTACCAAGATGACTTCCAAATATTTTTGAGAGCTTTGAAGTTAATTTCCGTCACATATGTTATGTTTAAATAAGCAATCATTAAAATAACTGTTAATAACTGTTGTTTTCGCTGTTTAACGAACCTCGAAGTGCACAGTTCTCTCTACCCTTGGCCGATTATTTTGTTTATGTGGGACGATTTTTTATATCACACCTCCAATCTGTGCTTAGTGAGGTGTGATGGTGTTTTTGTACTAAGTCATTATAGTTATCTAGTTTCAATTCAATATACAAACAGTATTTCACAATAACTTCAAGTACCTATATTTTGTGATATTACAAACTTTTAATTCATTGAGTGTGGAAGGTCACACCGCGTACAACAGTTATAAGCTGAGCAGCTAATATGACGGAAAACCTATACCTTAGAGAATAATGTATTTAAAAATCATGTATGGCTTTTGTTGCTTAAGAACTTCGGAACTCATTCCTAAGTCTCCAAAATATTCCCTACCTTTATTTACCTACTACTGCATGAAGTTTACGATTTACTACTACAGGCAACATTTCTTCTAATAGGACGTCTGCTCATTCCTAAGCCTTCACCATGTTCCCTGCTTTTAATTACCTACTACTGCATTACGATTTACTACTACAGGCAACATTTCTTCTAATAGGACATCTGCTTATTCCTAAGTCATTACCATCTCCCCTACTTTTAATTACCTACTGCATGAAGTTTACGATTTACTACAACAGGCAACATTTTTTCTAATAGGACGTCTGCTTATTCCTAAGTCTCTCTCCTGCATAAATTTTACGATTTGCTACTACAGGGGCCTTATCGTTCGTTCGTTATCGTCTCAGAGACAAAGGAATCGACACTGTAACACGTGATAAACACGTGATACCTTTGTCTTGTCTAAGGCCCCAGGGCTACTTTGTCTGAGGCCCCAGGTGAACTCCCACACGGTTCATCTGATGAGACGTCTGCGTATATGTGTCGCATTAACGTAAAAATAATTTGTACCACAATATAACTTAAAATGCAAATTAAAATGATTTTTGAGATATTGGTTTTCTAAAATAAGAGTATTATTTTAGTTGGTTACAGTAGGTAGATGTACGAGTATTAATTAATATTTTTCTTTTGATCTTGACTTTTGATCATTGTTATTTTATTTCAAAGAGACTTTCAAAGCTTGTCGTTCCCAGATGACACCTACGTTCAAATGTTAAAGCATTTCCTAGAATTTATAAAATAAGTAATCGATTAAAAATAAATAAATAAAAGTTAAAAAAACTTTAAGTTAAAATATTTTTAGTAGATAAATAGTAAGTATCTGTTTTTCTTTATTAAGAGTATAACAGTGAGTATTTAGATTTATATTGTTCCATTCCAAAAGAAAGGTACTCGATTACAGTAATATGTTTTTAAATTTGGACCAAGTGACTTCTTTGTCCAAGTGCAAAAGCACTTCCCTTAATTTTATTGTAGATGAACTGCTTAACCTCCGGACATTAGAAATGAAACAATTCGAACTTGCTTTCATAACAAACGGCGCATCAATTAGTAATTATGGTGGCTGTTTGTTCTTATCATCGGCTCCTCTAATGAGGGGTTTAGGCGATCGGAACACGATTTTGTTGCAATATTCGCCTTGTACTAATTCTGCAACCGGAATATTGGCGATTTTTATCGGATTTTCGTAATTAGAGATAATAACGAAGCTCTTAGCCGCATTCTTGTGCTAGAATATTTTATGATTTCTTATTAATTTTACGTCGGATATGTTTCGCTGCCTGCCCACATGCACTGAAGTGTTAATTAATAATTTACATTTTTATGAAATATAAAACTTAAATAAACGTTTAAACTTTTACTTATTTATTTGTTTAGTAAATCGAAAACCCTATTTCACTTTTTACTGAGAGACGACCCAACATAATAGGGGATCGGACAAATTTTCAGAAAGTGTTTTAAATTAATCTTCATGGATATTTATTCCCATAAAAACTACTATTTTATTTATTTATAGCCTTTTAGGTGCTCAAAATCATGTTTTAATATTGTTTGTTTGAAAATTCCGCCAAAACGCCGCGACAGTTCATCTGAGAACGCGTAACGTCATTTGTGGTCATATCATAACAAAACAGCTGCATTGGCACAAGACAATGATTGCCCAGAAATGACGTCACGCACTGTGATTGGTGTTTCAGTATAGATTAAAAATATTGTAAATAATAACATTTTATTTCTTCATTTAAAAATATTTAAATGAATTATATTAAATTATTATTCGATAAATAATCGTAAAAAATTATATATTTTCTTTCTAAGTACATTTTAGATTTTAATCTGATTACTGTCCGATCCCCTATTATATACTTTAGCTATTCTGGGACAACATAAGAAATAAAATGACAGTTGTTCTTATATTTGTCCATTTTTTGTTTATTGGCGTGGTGCTCGTTGGGAACAACAAAATTATTCATTTTTGTAATTTCTTGTGGGACATATTGGGAATAGACCTTCATATCATGATCATGATCCTGACATTCATCATCATGACTATCTGAACAGCGATCTAAAAATAATAAACACTGAAAATTATTTTTTAATGTAATATTTTTTGCTCAACTGTATTGTTTCATCAGAAAATATAGTTCATTAAACACGATATAATTATATACGTGTTAGTTGTTATGAAAATCCGTGATACAGTTCATAAATAACGTACGCAGTATGAATTTTATAATTGCAATTAACCTGACAACAGTAAGTTATATTGTGGAGTTAGCGTTCATATGAAATCATCCTTGAATTTAATGGCCTATACAATTTCACGGTTTAGATGAATTGCTTCAGTTAAAAAACTAACAGGTTATATCTCAGTTACTTTTGAACATAGAAGTTAACGACTAATTTGTCCAACAAGTCAATAATAAAGGTACTTCAAGTAAAATTGTAGGTGCTTTCATAACGTCTTACGGTAACTATGATACGGGCTTATGTAACGAAAAGTATCGAATACAACTTTATCAAGTTGTAGACTCTTAGTACCTTTTGAAACTAAAGCACTAAGCAGACCATTGATAGACGTTTGAAATGAAATGTTGGGATAACTGATAATTATCTTAATGCAAACAAATCTTGACTTTAAGTTGACTAACATTTTCTTTACCCGTCTGTACATACCTACGTCATCTGTGTATGATAAATTACAAATTAATAAAAATAGTAGGTACAACTTTTTTGTTTAATGCAGGTTTACTATGAATGACGTCATTGCTGTATTACTATACACTTTTTTTCGAATGAGTTTTATTTTAGGATCATTGAATGGTTTTCAGAAAAAAAAGTTTTAATTATAATTATCGCGCATATTACATAGGTTCTTCGGCTATGGTTTTAAATAACAACACGCGTACACAGTCATATAATAAGAAATTATTTGGATTCTATTTGAAAGCTTTTTATTGTAAAAATAGAAAGAACAGCTCCTTTTTCCTGTTGTAATTTTATTTTTTATTAAAACACGAACGTTTTGTACATGTATGAAATTGTACTGTAAGTGATCGATCTATGGGAATGAAATATACAACAAGTTTAGGCGCAGACGAAGATATTTTAAGTTTGACAATGAGTTTTTTTTTAGCTTTGAATTTAGAGTATAGAGCAAACGAGATAATTACTGTAATAATGTTATGTTTCATTTATTTTTATGAAATATGTAGCAAAGTGGGCGTCATACGAAATGTGGTTAAGACTAGCCTTTTAAAATCGCAGAAAGGATTTCACAGTAGTGTACATCGTTAGAGTGCATAACAAACATATACATATGTGACTAGCTGTGCCTGCGACTTCGTATGTGTGGTATTTGGAATAGACCGTAACTTTTTTGTTTTTCATTCCGATTGGAATGAAACAAACACTAAATGTTACTGGGAACTTGTTATAATACATCAGTGAAAACCGCATTAAGGACAGTTAAACCGTTTCTGAGATTAGCGTGCACAAATTGAAAAACAAACAGACAAAAAAATTGTAAAAACTATTTTTTTTCACCATTCGCATTACAGTTTAAATAACTTGTTGACAGACACTCTACAAATATTTTTGCATAAAAGTTAATAATTACTTGACTACGACCAAAATCCTAATTTTGCTTTCAATAGACCTTGTTCCGATTTAGGTATAATTCGTTCAAATTTTCTCATCCGTTGATTGAGTCTAAAACTAATTAATTGGTCATAGATCACGCATGCTCATACGAAGTGCAATCATAAATGCTAAAAACTGCGATAATTAGGGTATAATGAAGTAATTTTAGTTATTTAGCATGATATAATGAAAGTAATGACAGCTACGTGACTGGGTTTCTTAGTTAATGTTGGCAATTAATTTTCAAGTTTGGAATTATTGTTTGAGTATTAAGGCACCTGTAAAAACGTGATATGTATGTACAGAAAGATAGTCGTATTTTAGCAATTTAGCAAAAAAATTTAGAACCGGAATTTGGATCCACTCCTTCATTTTATCTATTAATTAATTTAGATTAAATGTAACATAAGATTTTTATACTCTTTAAACATATAATTAATATTGTAATTACTTGTGGGAACCAGCCAAGCATGTTAAAAAATTGTTTAAGTTTCTATAGCAATTATTTCATCCGAGCATTGTTTGTATATATATACTTAATAGATTATTACTTACTTATCCTTTAACCCTTATCCTTAATCCTATTGTAGTTGGCAGCGCATTTGCAGCAGCTTTGTCGTTGGTTGTGTTATAGGCGACGGTAGCCACCTACCATCAAATGGACCGTCAGCCGGTCTGCCGATCTTAACATTAAAAAAAATCTTTTTTGTAACAAATTGTTAGTCTTTATATTTTATATTTACAAACTGGTTTCTTTCATTTATTATATCTTTGATCTTTCGTTTGCTTACTAATTATATTTAAAATTCAATACGCGTCGCTACATTAGCTGTATTTTGTAAAATTCGGTTTTCTTTAAAATACTAACGTAAATACTATGAAAGAATATAAGTATAGAACAATATATTTTGACACATTTTAAATGATAGGTGCATTACTCATGTGTGTTCTAGAATTCCTTCAGCTTATTGGGCTATTGTGAAGAGACGACAAAAGCGATTTCTGCACTTCAAAATTTACTTTTTAATTGTGATCTCTTAGAATAAAATGACATGTAATTAGAATTATTAATAATAAATTATAAATTCATCGTATTTATTAACTAAGTACAAATGGATTAAAATTAACAAGCTCGGGATATATTAGAAACAAATTACTCGATATTAATTCAAATGATATTACTCATGATTGCACGCGCAATTGTCTATTTACGTATACCCTAATGGTACAGTTACAGACAATATTTTGGTCACAGGATATTAAAATTTCAGTATGTAGAAATAAATATTAAGCCTCAACTTCGCATTTATTTTTAATAAGTTTAATTTAATATTTTTAATAATGGCCTGTTTATAAATAGTATGTCATATGAATAAACAGTCTATAAAACTACAAATTTTTATTTATACATATTATAAAACTAGCAGAGCCCACAACTTCGTATATGCGTGGTATTCGATATAGCACGTAACTTTTTTGTTTGTAAACCGATTGGAATGAAACAAACACTAAAGGTTACGGGGGGCTGGCTACTATACATGAGTGAAAACCGCATTCAATTTGGTTAAGCCGTTTCAGAGATTAGAGTGCACAAACGCATAGACGAGTAAACAAACCGATGAACAGACAAAAATACTAAAAACTATTTTTATTTTTTAAAACTATTTTTATTTTTTAAAATACAAAAACTAAATTGTTTTTTATTTTTTGAAAAATTCTTTAATATACAGGCAGGGCTCGTTTATAATATTATTATATATTATATAGGTATAGATAAAATAGACGAATAACCGGAGAAGGTTTGTATATATTGTCTCCGTGCGAAGCCGGGAGCGGCTTGATAGTTACAAATAAAGGACGGATTTGTAAAAATTAGCTAGATTTTATACTCTTGTTGAGCGAGCTTTTGTTTGTTTATGGACATTATTATATGAAAACTCAATTTAAATCTTATGTACTTAACTGCACATTCACGACCTGAAGTCATGCTACTCAAATATGTCAGAGATTTTCTTTAGACGTAACCGAAACTCGACGTAATGGGATCTCTCAAAGAGATGGTTGATCTTCGAGACAGATTTATACATAGTGTCTTAGAGTTTAACTTCTACTTACTCTGTTCACTGTGCACGTTTTAAATGCGTCCGTGAATAACTCGCAAATTATAACAGGAACTGTGTTGTCGTGAATTAACTTGTATAGTCTTTTTAATTTATTGATATTTCCGATTGATTGCACACGAAGCAAATACTGATTTGGCGTCGTTAAATTATTTTAATGATATTAAATTCCAATTAAAATTAATGGATTGATTTTATGTCTATGTAATTTAAAAAACTAGTTATTTCAATTTAGGCCATTGACAAGACATTAACGTCTTCATTATTTCGTTTAACGATTAAAATGTCTAAGAGTTAAAAGTGTTAACAGCCATTTTTTGAACAGTAAAGCTGCTTAGATTCAGCTGTACGAACATCAGTTCTATTATCTATTATAATATACATATGTGAAAGTTGTAATGATCTCTGGATGTTTACGAAATAAGACGTGTATAAAAAATCCCGACTGAAAATCCCGACAGGATAAAGGGACCAAGTTAGAACAGGGAAATCGGATCAAAATTAACATGCACAAAAATACAAAATCAAACGTGCTGTTATTAAGACCAATAGACCCGCCTATGACTGTGTAACGCAGTCTCCCCTGCCACTATGCTAAATTTAGGTTACTTCTGAACTATGGTAACCATTACGTGATTGTTATTTTACTTAGGACACAATATTTTTTTAAATGTTAAAATCGCCAGACGAGCTGACGGTCCACTTGATGGTAGGTGGCTACCGTCGCCTATAACACAAGCAACGCTAAAGCTGCTACAAGTGTGCTGCCGACTACAGTAGGATTAAGGATAAGGGATTGATTAGGAAAATGTACTCTGGCATCCCTTACTCACACACCGAAACACAACAGCACACGTGCTATTATTTCACGGTGGTCTTCAATGTGCTCTGCCACTACTTTCCATGTCCAAACCAGAGCCAAATTTGAAAAGTTCATTTTTCAAGTTGACCCTGCCGGAAATGAACCCGGGAACCCTAGAACAGAGCGTTAAGGCAAGCACTCCCTCTCATTCAACAGGCTCGCCGAATAAATTACGCTGTCTAAATTTCATATAATGTTTTCTCAAATCTTAAAATACATTATGCTATTTACACCGTCGATTTACTTCGAAACTTTAGATTTACTTATAACAATGTGTAAAATTGTAACGGATCGTTAATCACTGATATCAATCTAAAGGACTTGAAACACTTTTCCCATTTTACGTAATATTGCAACAGTTTCATAATGGATCGCTATGCCGAAGTCGCTTTATGTCTCAGCCCTACATTTTAACTACTTGCAGTATTAAAATTAAGTTTACTGCAACTGATCATAATGCGATCTAGATAAAATGTGTGGGCTTTTGTTGTATAATCGTTATTGCAAAGACTTAGTACTGGCAGTCCACACAGCGTTCCACAGTCAAAAATTGTACCGTCCGTCTAAGGTCATTTGTAAGTTGTACTGACCCACTTAGAGGTACCAAGCGTAAAATAACAGCATATGTGCTGTTGTGTCTCTGTGAGTAAGGTATGGCGCAGCTCATTTAGCTATACTTTCCTAATACCTTATCCATAATTAGTATTAAGTCGGTGGAGCAATTAGTACATCTGAGGCGTTGCTTGTATTAAAGGCGACAGACCCACCAACAACCAAATCAGGTACTTATTAAAAGTTAGATTCATTATTTTTCTTTATATCTTATCGCAAATGGAGCTACGAGCAAAAGAGTGTAGCTTCATATAATTAACACAATTTTCATTGCCTCTTATAATTTGCTAAACCTAGGACACCTAGTAAATAATACTTTGTTAATTCGGTAAGAAAATTCTGCCAGCATTAATTGTAAAATACCACAAAGGACCGCAATTTTTAGATTCATTTCTATAGATTCTTAAATGTCAAAGAAAATTAAAGGTCCATTCTCCTAATTCTTATTTTTTACCACTTCATATTAGTTTATCTTCATTATTTGTAAAAGTAATTATCGAGTTAGTACATATATACAAATTTTGGAAAGAAATTCTTGGTTAATGATTTTCAATTTTCAGAAGGTTTTCCAAAACAAAAAAAAAACTAGTCGTTTCTCTTTCGCTTCAACAAATTCTAATAATTTTATACGTTTACAAGTAATCACTAAACAGGCCATAACATAACAAGCATTTTTTTTTGTATAAAGCAATCATCTCAGGCCACAATGAAATTGTATAATATTGGTAATACAGATAGCCCGTGGATTCTGTAACGAAGTATTCATTGATCGGTGAACGTTGATGAAAGACTCAGTGTCTTTCATCAAGTGTCCACTTAAAGATATTAGCTAGTATACTGCAAGTACGAGTAGTAAACAAGTTACGAATGTTTTGACAGTAGTTAGATTCACGTAGCAAAGTATAGTACGACACAGATAATTCATGATCCGTGTAATTTCATCTGTCTCGTAATCACTTTACATTATAAGGGGCGAAGCAGTATGCGAAACGGTATAAGTAAATTTTCTTTAATATATTTTAATAGAAAATATGAGTAATTATAATAACATAGGTTATTCAGGTTATGCCAAAAAGTACCGCCTTTTGTTTCTGTTCAATAAAACTGCCTCCTAGCGAACCCTCTCAAGTTGGTTTAGTTGTCGTTTAGCCTAATTTTATTTCGTACGAAGTGTGCGAAACGCCAACTTTAATTTTTTTTAAATTTTAGTAGTCGTTTTGCACACAGATTATTTCCTTGCGTGCGATACGACACCTTCAGAAAATCGTAGTAGGCGATTGGCACACATTGGGTTTTATAGAAGAAAAAACTGAAAGTACACTCGTGTGCGATGCGACAATGAAATAGATATAAGTAGGTTATAAATAAATTACTATTTTAAACATGTAAAATTCAGACATTACTTATTGTATAAGCTGAGATTTTCTGCCTACAAAAGAAAAAGTTACCGCTACAGCTGCAAAGCTATGACAATCATTGTTTTAGCTAGTCCTTCTTGGTTTTCGTGGTTTTCGTCACCAGGGAAATAGCAATAACGGGAACTGCCCATGTTTGTGTTAATCTTATTTATATTAAAAAGAGGACAGGCAGGCCAACGAACGGTCCACTGGGTAAGTAGTTGACTATACTCACCTAAGGAGAGAAGTCACACCAAAGAAAATGCAGATGTATTCTGCCAGCCCTTCAAAAATATGTACTAGCGACCTCAGCAGATGTTGTCCTTCCCGGATCGGATAACCCGATTGCATCGCCACTTATCGCCTTTAATTGCGAATCTAAACCATTCAGGGGTCCACTTTATTATTAAATAGAATTGTTCATAAATATAAAAAAGTTATAATACTTTATGTACAATTTTTTCTTAGAATTTGAGGAAATTCTCTGATTTAATGAGGAAATTAACCTTATATTTTATTTCATTAGTTTAAGAGCTCAAGATTGGCCAGGGTTTCAAACATAACGTTATTTTAACAATGAAAACATAACGCTAGTTGAAATTGGGGTATTAAAAATATTACGAAATAACAACCACAACAATAGCAAGTGATGAAAGCAATTAAATTATTCAATCTAAATTTTTAATTGATTGGTAACAACGTGTATCATTATTTTGAAATCTTAAAATTGTCCGACGACGAATCGGAATGTCGGGTTGTTATTTTATAGTCCCAATATTAACTTCACAAATTAATAAATACTTGAAGGATTTACAAATGATATTTTGTTTTTATCTATAAATTATACATTGTAAGTATTATGTATATTAAATGTATATGATTATTATTATATCCAAATAAATGTTTAGTTTATCTCCGAATTTTTTTCACCAATAGTTAAAATGGACCTACATAGGACATTAAATAGTTTTTACTTCAATGTTTTTGCAAGATGCACAGTTAACAATGTTTATAAAATATCGTATAAATACTTAGGTCAAAACTGACTCTTGAAATATAGAAAACTGTGACATATTGTTTTGGATTGGACAATATACGAATACTCAATTTTTCAAAATACTAATAATTTATTCCTTTTGACTAATAAATTATCTATATTTATACTTAGCGACCCGCCTCCATCTTCGCACCTATGCAATTAAGTTTTATTATGTATATGAATATTCCGTGAAAAATTATCTAACTAATAGTGAAAACCGTTTAGGAGGAGTTAGAGAACATACAGACAGACAGATAGACGCAGGTAGCGACTTCAATTCAATACCAGAACTGAATTTCGAAGCGTGAGAAAAGCTACTATTTATCTCAAAGCTCAGTTTCCTATTTATCCTTCTTGTAGCTTTTTTTTGTAATCGACACTGCCAGTGGGACCTCGTAGCGCTGATTTTTTGGTAAACATAAAATAACTGTGTCTGTGAATAATAATAATTGAATTGTAATATTCAATTCAACTATAATCTCAATGCATCAGTGAGGTAATGCCAGCTGCCTTCTATAAATATAATAATAAATACATATATAAATATAATATCTTTCATAATTTTTATTTATAAGTTAGTTACAGTTAATGCGAGTTTCTAACCACATATTATTATTAATTTTAATTTTAATTCATAATTACATAAAAATCAATTTGAAATGTAGATTTTCATTATAATTATACGTATAATAATATTTTATAAATTTAATGTAGTTGCCTCCACCGAGACCTAGACTTATTGAATGCATTGTTTATTTACATTTGGCGTTCGTTATCTCCAAACCAACGCATACAACGAACCGAAGGTACGCGTAACCCAGTGGTGCAACCATGGAGGCAGTTGTTATAAATAGAGTTAACTCGGTGACGCCCGCAACAGTGTCAGTTCTACTCCTGTCGGCTTTGCTGAAGAGGACGAAAGTGACCTATTGTGAAAATAACAGAAATATGCGTGCCTTCCAAGTAAGTCCGCGACATTTTTGTGTGTTTACCTCCAAATTTGTGTTGTGATCAATTAATGCCGTGGTTAAATAATAACAAGGTTATTTATTTGGTTATAGGTCATTGGTATAATCAGCTTGTAACATAAACTAGGGTCAATTTTTCTGGTTCATTTGAGAAATTTTTAATAATATACTCGTATAAGCTACTCGAGTGTATTTTAGGGCCGCGAAAGTAGTTGTCTCATACAATCTCTCAAATACGTCAACTTATTTTTAGAGATTTTAATTTATAATATAATACAGCTAGAACTGTTTTATATAAAATCGGCAATAAATTGCCTAAAATGGTCCACTTGTCCAATAGTAAGTGGTTACCGTTAGCTGTAAATACAAGAAATGACAAGGAGAACTCAATTGATCTACCAACTCTGATAGCATAAATGTGAACATGATGGTAAGCTGTATCATTCAAATTCACATTCTGTTATCTCCCGGTCTACCATCGCCAGATGGCAATGTTTAATTATTTTTAAGTTAAAAAGAAGTTTGATTAAGTAACAACTTTTGCCATCAAGTGTAAGTCTTTGATTGTACGTTTTCATTGACATAATTTAGGTTGCTTCATAAGTCCAAATTTAATATAAGTGGAAAAAATCCATATTTTAAAAAAAATGAAAACAGAAATGAATAGTTAAAAATTCGTTTAAAAAATTAAAAAATCGTTCAAAATTTATTCCAAGCCATTTTTTTGTAACTTACACTTATAACTTTGAAGATTTTTATAATAAAAGTCTTTCTTAATTTCTTGTAATATTTTCCGTAATTTCCTGTAAATATTTCAGATTTAATAAATGGGGATAACATTCGAAAATTAAAAACTTATTACTTAATTGGAACAATTGGATTTTCAAACATGAACCCCTATGAAACCCCATTACCAAATTACAAGATATTTTCCCAGTAAAATCTATAATTTCTTCTTATCTAATGGTACAAGTTTCAACCGTTAAAACGGAAACACCATACACTGATGGCACGATCTCCATAGAAAATTGAATCCTTTGGGAGATCAACACATAGTCAATCTTTTGGCGATAAAAATAATTCATAATAAAAATGAGAAAATTTAATTATATATACAATTATTAATTTATTACAATTATTTATTACAATTATTAATTTTAATTGGTATATATACATTTGTGTAAATTAATATTAGGACGACATAGTGAACGTCACCAACTTTAATTCGACTTCAAACATACTTGAAATTTCAATTCAAAGATAGTAAATAAGTAGATTATGTACTAATTGCATCCTTTTGTTAGAAACTAAGTCGTATATCATATAAATAGTTTTGTATTTTTTTTTCTTGTAAACTAAAATGTTGAATGTGTAAATGCCTTGTAAATTTTTGTTGTAAATGCCCTAGGCTGAATTTATTCTCTCTTTAAACGTATTATAATCGCCTCTATTATTTATTAAGCAGTTAATTTGTGACCAAAAAATAATGAATTTGTGACCAAATGGGCAGTTAATTGGTACGTCACACTGCTTTGAAATTTTTCATTTTTAACCTCATTTAATATTATCAATGTGATTTGATTGCTATGTTTAGAGAGAAAATACATTTTTAACAATAATTTTGATTTTCACATTAGATATTTTAAAATTAAACGTTGCCATAATAGGGAATATTTACATATTTTTTTTTAATATTTGCGTACGATAGGTTAAAAAATATTCAGCGTCAAAAAACAGAAATTTTGTAAGAAAAAAAAATTAAAATTAACTAACAGCTACGGGCATTTTAAACACCCGCCCTTTTGGCGCGCTTGGCGTGACATCATCACGGACCGTAATTCACGGTCTACAATAACAATCAAATGTTAAAAATCACAAACATCTACACGCTTGTTGACATTTCATAGACTTTGACGTCACATTCGAACTGACTGTTTCAAGTATTTTGAATTTCCCCATAATTTTGTTCCCCTTTTCATAATTTTAATAATATTAAAAAATATTTACATAGACATAATACTAAAGCAAAAATTTGATAAAAAAATTTAAGCCTTTTTTGAATTAGACGCATATTCCCTTTAAAAAAACCTAGTTAGTGACTTTTAAAATCAGTTATGCACTACTTTTTTCAGCTTCAACTATATAAGTAAAACAAAATCCATACTTTTTAATATTTATAAATGTGAAAGTAACTCTGTCTGCCTGTCTGTTAACTTTTCACGCCTAAACCTCTCAACCGATCATGATGATTTTGCATACACGTTTTGAGGAATACAAGAAAGGACATAGGGTATCCCTCATCCAGAAAAAAAACCCTGTTCCCGAGAGATCATCTAACGCCTGGCAAAGCTATAATTGCAATAAAGATGTTATACGTTGCTCATATTTCATGTTTAGTCAGGCGTTATTTTTTTAATTTTCAACCAACGAAGCCGTGGGCACCAGCTAGTATGAAATAAATATAACAATTTTCTAGAATTTTATAATTACTTTATGTTATTATGTATTTATCTCGAGTGTCTAATATAAAAAGGTTTTTAATTATACATTTTTGAAGTCACTATAAACTTCTAAAAGAATTTTCCACAAAGATATTTAAAATGTGAGATTTTGGGACAAAAAAATATTTATTTTTGTAATTCCCAAAATGTCCCAAATTGGACATTTCTTCTGGAACATAATGGGAATAGACCAATTAAACTAACCTAAACATTAACGTCCGTGGAGGGAAATCCTGGTCTTAATATGGCGTATATTTTATAATACACTGTAATTTTCTTGTTACGTAGATAACCATAGTTACGCATGTAGGTCCCACTAATGTGTGTGTTTTAAAGAAAAATCAGCGTAGCGTAACTACTTAGTACATAACATCGTGGTTCCGTCAATACAGGAAATATTCAGTTTTGAAATCATATTAAATATGTACTTTTTGCATCCTTAATCATATTGATATGTTTCTTTTTTCATCAAATATTTTTTTTTGTATTTTTTCAAAATAAATTAACCAAAATATTTGCTCTGCTGGAACAGATTCTTCGTACAATTAGGTCAGACATTATGTTAAATTTCGCTGGTATACCAAGCCTTCTAAAGTAACCTGCTTCCATGAGTTATTAGACTTCATGAAGAACTAGTCTTCTCTTTTGAACAAGACTTTTCAGTAATAATAGCAGGATGCATATAAGATTAAAAAGTCTGTCTAGTAATAAATAATGAAATTAAGAGCCTAGGATAAACGGAAAAGACTGACAAATCTGTGATGACGAAATTTTATGTCAAAATAAATTATACAGCCACAGTTTTGTAAATTTTATATTACATTAGCGACCCGCCCCCGGCTTCGCCCGGGTGCATCCCGGGCGTTTTTATATATATGAACATTCTCCGTTTATTCCTCTTTCCATTAGTGAAAACCGAATTAAAATCGGTCTACCCGTTCACGCGTGATGCCGTGACCAAGGGAAATAGGGATTCATTTTTATATATAGAAGATTTAAAAACAATTACAATATTTTTAATCATATTTAATTTAGCATAATTTTAAGTATTTTCTAAGAATAGCAAACAGCATTTGATATAACATATGTAGGCAATCTGTTAGTAGGTGCAGTAACCACTAAAAAATTCTATCCTCTTACATTTCGGTATATGTATTGTGTTGTACTGCGTTGTCGTGAGACATTAAATAATGCCTCACTTATCTTACTTATGTAAGAAATAGAGTATAGGCGAGCCTATTATGAAATAGTTGTCAAAAACAGTATAGTACTCTTCAATATTTTTTATTCGCTCAACAAAAATTCGATTTAATAACATAATGTTGTGGGAAGATTAGGTATTGATGTAGAAGCAAAAAACCGGAAAACGTTCTTATTGAAGCTTTGTTCTTCCTGTATTTGTTCTTATTTATACCATTGTTCTATTACTATTCTGTATGGTGTTAAAATTGTATGTTTGTTCATATGTAACATGCATTGTTGCATTCAGTGAATCATATTTTGTTTTGATATGACCTTTAGTTTTTTTAATACGTTTGAAAATAATTATTCTTGTCACGTGTATAGGAATTCTCATTGTTAAATTCAAGGGCGATACATTTTTCACAGTGATTTTCTTATGTAGGTATATTAATACCTTTGCATTCTGTTACATTCTGACCCAGATATATTGCTTAGATCAAACTCGAACTTGTTAAAACTTACGATAAAAGAAATAGGAGGCATTTATAATAATGTCCATTATTCAAATGAATGTCATGAAAATGGAGGCTCTACTAACATGAATAAAATATACTACTAGGTGCGTTTATCCTACAGTTTCAATAAAATCGGTTTTCTTTTTTTTTTTTCGGGACAAACAATATGATTTTTTTTTAGACTTACTATAGCGATTTATTTTAATCGAATTTCTCAAAATCGTGAGGTAAAAAAAGTTTAAATAAGTCATTTGTGAATAGCGCAAGAGACATTCTCAATCTCAACCAAATTTGCCCTCGTGATAATTATATGAATGAATGATAAGGACCAAAATTGATGCAATTCTGGAGTATGTCTTCAATTTGTTCAAATATCTAATTGTTTTAAAAAATTATTTTCTTAGTCATGTGTGGTTTTGTTAGAAGACATTAATCATTAGTTTCTTAAAATCTATGGTATTTTTAAAATCATTTGTTTCCTAAAAAATTAAAATCGAAAGTAATTTTGTTCGCATCTATGTTCAATTTTAAACTACTGAAAATATTCTGAAATAATTATGGAGACAATTTCCAACTTTCGCGTAGGCAAAACCGCGTAAAAGTTAGTTGTGTATATTTTAACACAAAATATAAGTATTTTGTAAAGAAAAAAAAAAGTATTTTTCAAAATTAAACCATCGAAAAATCAATACGATATGTGGTTTGATTGTACCGAAATATTAATTTTTTTATTCGCCAATGTTCATTTGGTTATTTTGAGAAGTCTCTGCAATAATAAATCGCCAATAAGAAACTAAAATTAATGAAAATTGAAAATTATAAACTCAAATTGTCAAATTTATAAATTTAAAGAGAATCTAAAAGAGGAAGTTGTCTCTGATTAATATACTTGTCTTTCAGGTATTCGTGTTTGTAGCGGTGTGTGCAGTAGCCAGCGCAGGTTATATTGGACACCATGGTCTTGGAGGTTATTCAGGGTATGCAGGCTACGATGATGGCGCCCATCAAGATTACTATGTAAGACACTATTTTTTTTTTAGTTTATTTTTATGGAATACATCAGCAATTTTTTCTTATACTAATTCTTAATAAATAATTAATTTAAACTCTATTAACACGTTTCCGCAATGTTCTTTAACTATGCGATGAAATCTTTTACGTCATACGATTATACGTTGGAAATAAAATACATCGCACGCATTTTCAAATTGGCAGGCCACACTGGACCAGTCATAACTTGGATAGCCGTCTATTTTGGATTGGCTACCGTCCCTCAATAAATACGAATATCACCAGACTGAGCAGTTGCTCAGCAAACCCTTACGTGATGTAAGGTAAACAGCAGGACACACTCCGTTTCGCAGTCATTTGGAGAGCCCGATTGGTGGCAATAACCACCCCCTTAGAGGTCACCGTGAAATTAACAGCATGTGTGCTGTTGTGTTTCGGTGAGTGAGTAAGGGATACCAGAGTCCATTGCCTAACACTATTCCTAACACTTTAATTTTCCTATTGTAGTCGGTAGCGCACTTGCAGCACCTGTGGCGTTACTTGTGTTATAGGCGACGGTAACCATCTCCATCAAGTGGACCGTCAGCCTGTCTGCCGTCCTTAACATAGACAAGGGAAGGGTGAAAATGCGCTCTAACGTCGCAATACATTTATATATATACACACTTAAGTAATCAACTCTTAAACAAATTACCTTGAAATAACACATCAAGATCTGTGTTTGATTAGGAAAAAATAAATAAATTATAAGTTCGGTCCGTGCGTGGAGGATGCCGGAGTCTCCATTCCTTTAATTGTGAAGAGGTACATACCTTGTCCTATTAGCGTCTTACTCCTTTTGTCTCGGTCGACTGCGACTTCCTTGTTATTATTGCTAAGATAATGGCCAGTCTGCTCATTGTCTATATAGAAATATCGAATTATTATTTTCACATCTATTTTTGTTGTCAATTATTACTTATCTAAAATTAGCGACCCGCGTCTCACGGATTCAATTTTTTCTGCAAATTATGAAGAAGTTAACAGGAAAAAAATAGAAGGGATAGCGACTTTTTTATTTTATAATATGTATAATATAGATGCTTAATCCTTAATAATAACGTAAATTTTTATGAGTCAATAATCTGTACAAAAATGATATTTTATTACCGAGTGAATATATTAGTAGGTATCCGTACACGTACTGCAGTATTATATTATCCTTGCTAATATTTTTAAGTAAGGGTACGATTTTGATAAAACTTTATATGAAGACTACCTTTTCAATATTTTCAACACTAAGAAGATATAGAAATCAGAGTTGTGATTTTTATAGTTACTGAAGACAGAATCATTTGATAAATTAAATTTAGGCTTTTGAATGGAATTAACAAAAAGTATTTAATTTCATATTTTTTACAAATTAAGCCCTTAATAAAAAAAATTATAAGAATAAACAATATTAGTTTTTAGTAGTTTTGGAGGTTAGAAATATATGTATTTATTTATTTTGTGACATATTATTTATTTATGAAAATTATCGATTTTTTTAAGGTTAATTTTTACATTTTTTTAAAATGTGTATTTAATGCCTATTGATAATTATAGATACCATAGGCAAAGTTTGTTTGTATAAATGTAATTTACGGAACACATGATTCATATAACAATTTCCTTCATGCAAAACGGATAGAAATATAAACACGCGATCGCGCGTTGAAGTCTATTGTTCGTAATTTTACTTGTAATCGTTTAGCGTGGTTTAACGCTTTTCGCCAAGTTATCGCCTAAGCCAACACTATAATTTAAAAACTAATATAGGTATACAAAATTACGTGTTACAATACTCGTTACACGTGAGGTTATATCAAACCTGAATTATTATTATTTGTGAACTTTTTTTTGATATTTTTTCAGGCTCATCCCAAATATGCCTTCGACTATTCAGTAAAGGACCCGCACACAGGTGACCACAAAACACAGTGGGAGACTCGAGATGGTGATGTTGTCAAGGGTAAGTTTTCATTAAGAATTATTGAGATAAAATTAGTTCAAATTAGTGATGAAAAAATTACTAATTTAAATTAATATGATTTACCGACTTGTAATAATAATAATGATTATATTAATAATGACTGTGTTTGAGTAAAATATGCTTTTTTATATAAAAATATATATAGGTAAATAAAATTCTTTATTTGCAGGAACGCATGTTTAATTTATATAGAGCAGTTACGCTAAAAGTACGTTCTACCCGAAAACAGCATGCAAATATTTGAATTGAATATATATTTTTTTATTAAAACTTTTCGATTTTTTAAATATCTAATGTAATTTAAATGTGTATATCTTCTATGTAAAATAGTAAACTAGTCGAGTCTGTACATTAAATATTTTTTCAAAAACCACAATTTATAGACATTGTACTTATGTTACCGAGGTCAAAAATTTGTTTTTAGAATTTTTGTCTGTTTGTCTATGCCTTTGTGTACGTTAATCTCAAAAATTACTCAACCGATTTAAATGTAGTTTTTATTGATGTATTGTAGCAGGTTTCCCGTTACATTTAGTGTTTGTTTCATTCCAATCGGTTTATAAACAAAAAAGTTACGACCGAATACCACGCCTACGAAGTTGCGGGCTCATCTAGTAACTCAAATGTTTTCATTTATTCATTTATAACAACTAGTTAATAAATGAATTAATTTATTAACTAGCATTAATGAATTAATTAAATGAATTAATTTTATATTTGAAAGGCAAATATTTTTGCTAATAATAATTACTTGCGTGATAATATACCGATCTTCTTGATCCAAATTAAAAAAATATATAGCTCTATGCTTGTAAAACACAATCTACTAGGAGCTAAACCTAGTTTACCAAAACAGATAAAAGTTCGCCTTTACAGCCAGAAGTGTCAAAGATTCTGAGAAATGAACGTCTAAAGCATTGTTAATTTTTATTATAAGTCAATCAATAACTTTAACTTAACTAGTTTTTTTTACTTTTGAAAGAAAGAAAGAAAGCAACTTTTACTCCACTAATACAAACAATATATGAACAAATAAAAATTACAAACAAAACAAACAAACAAATATATAAACGTAACAAGAGGAAAAGAATACAGTTGTGGTGCAGACCACAACACTGATATTGTGGCAGGGACCAGATATTAATTTTTTTTTTTCAAGTTTTGATCTGAGTGATCTGGAATACGCTCTCAGTGTTTACAATTCTTGTATTATACTAAAGCTTAAGGTGTCACTAAAGCAGACGTGCGAATGTCTTGCACCAAATATGATATTTGAAGCTGTACGTACGTCTATAAAATCGACAAGAGTTTTGTCAAGGTTACATTCGTATTGAAGAATCTTATTCGTAGACGAATGTCAAATTTATCATTAAGGAAAAATTAACAAAAATCAAAATTTACTTCTAAATTTTCAGGCGCATATTCTCTAGCCGAACCAGATGGCACCACGCGTATCGTCGAATACACCGCCGACAAACACAACGGTTTCAATGCGATAGTGAAACGTGTCGGTCACGCTCATCACCCACAAGTCTACGGAAACCACTACGACGGCGCTGGTTACTATGGCTACCACTAGATGGCGTGAACGAGCTTATTTATTTTAGTTACCGAATCTAATGTTAGATGGCGCTCAAGTACCTTTCTAAAATCATTAATTATTATCTGTGATATAATTGAGTTTTAGGGCCATCATCAACGCCTGAAATATAAAGTAATTCAAATAATTAAAAATAACACAATTGTCTATACTAAGTTTAATTTAACAAATTTTCTAGAATTCTGCGTTGTTTTTTAATTAAAAGAGCTGTAATTTGCTGAAGAGTATAATTATGTTGATATCCGTTATATATATATTTAGAAAATGTATAAATTACGAGACTAATTCTATTGAAGTTTGGTGGAAACAATAGTGTATAAAATTGAAAAAACAAGACCAGTTTAATCAACTGAAACTCAATTTTTTTTATATTTTTTTCATCTTTTCGAAACATTTTAACATTTACCTAATAGTTTTTAAGAACGTTTGTAAAAATTCTAAGATACGGAACGAAACCAAAATAAAAATGTTACGAATTATAAATTTACACTTTATTTTAATTCCTAGAAGAAATAGAAAGTATTATTATGTTGGATACATTTGTTCCTGATGAAATTCATCATCGTTACTAAAGTAGTTCATGCATGAAACGTGAGGTACACCGTTCAGCGTCATTAATAAATGTTGAATTATGAATGGGTAACGCCTGGCTACTAAAATAACCCTGAGGCGTTTCGCTTCGATGGACTAATTAAACACTCCCCACACTTTTCTAGATGGAGCCGTAAAAAGTCTACCTAGAGTGTCTTCATTTCAATAAGAGATGTGATTAATCACAAAGGCTAATTAATTCAAGATTGTCCACAATCTTAAGATCAACGATGCTATGCCTATATTTTTTATGAGACCAGGATATAAGCATCTTTATGTATTATTTTCCGAGATATACAAATATGCGTAATCAGAGAGCTAATTACTTTCAGTGGCATATTTACAGATAAAATAATGACACAACATTAGTTTTAAGTTTCTGAAGAAAATTTGGTAAAATTTCTGAGTAGTATTTGACGACATATGAAAATTTTGATTATAGTTACTTAATGTATAATCTAAAAACTATAATTTTTTTAAAATTATATTGTAGCAATTTTACAAGCAAAGCTAACTGGCGTATAAACAACGATGATATCACCTTAAATGATAACACTTACTCTTTTTTGTCGGTGTTTGCATTCGCCTCTAAACAAACTATCAGTAGGCATGATGACAGTATTAAAAATAATAAAGTATATTAGAGAAATATAATATGTTGAATATATTATAAAAAAATGACCAAGTAATAAGATAAACATTAAGTTTAATAAGATTTTCAATAAAATAAAAGTATAAAATACTGCAATCCGCCATGATAACTGAAACATCAGTCAGAACGAAAGACGTCACGATTTCGTAAAATACTTGAATTGTATAAACTGTCAAGCTGTTCCTAAATTAAGAATGCGTGACGTCACAACAGACGCCATTGCTGTTCTAGCGTTTTGGCGCAAAGTTTAAATTGTATTATTTATAACATCAACTATGCGTCGTTATTATGTATAACGACGCATGCGGGTTCTCCGCTCCGATTATATACTCTTTGGTCGAATACTACCTACTGTACAAAACACTTACAACATCCTCAAGTATTGCGCACACAATATAATTTTTCATCGTTGCATTTTACGTGTCACGATGCCATGGATATGTGTGACATACTGCGTCACCTACAGAAATATTTTGTGTAAATAAAGTCATCATAATATTATATTATTATTAAATATAACACTATACCTGTCTGTTCTTTTTTACATAAAAATATAAAATGTAAGCGCCTTCTGGTTTGATCTTTGATTCTTTAAAAAAATTTCAGTAACTTTTTTAGTTTAGTGCAATTATCTTCGTTTTAATGGCGACGTTGAAAGCCGTGTGTAGAGCACCTTATATTATTAAATCAGAAGAGAAATGTAAAACAACAAACATCCGTCAAATGTGTCAGATTACTTTCCTCGACTATAACTTACAAAGGAAAGTGTTTCTATTGTCAGGACTGATGTGCGCAATGTATACATTATTTCTTTTTACAATTAAACTGCTGTTCGCTAACAATGTTATAGAGTTATCTAACATTATAATCACTTTGTAATCGTTTCCTGGTTTTAATTATTATCATATAATTTACTATGTGTTTATCTGATTTTTAATTTTTCTTTTTGATTATTTTGTATTGTCATTTGATACGGACTTCGGCTAGTCGTGCCTTTAGTGGTTTGTGTAGTAGTGTGTTATCAACGACTGTTTATGATGATGATGGGTATTGTAATTCTTATCTGTTCACCTTCTGGTAAAGAGACCGATATAAAAAAGGCAGGTCTAGGCAGATATGGCGCCGTTTCATGATGTTTCTGCTTAATATCAGTCAGATCGTTCGAACTACATATATCTTTCTACTAAATCGTCAAACGTCATTCGTTGATCAATCTGCCTGAATTTTAATTAGCCATTTCATGAATTGGCTGGGTATTAATTAGAAATTCCATGAAACGGCAAATATAAACTTGGCCTATAATAGTAATAAATCTTTACACTTTAATTAAACAGCGAAAGAGGATTATAAAGAATTATCGACACCAATCAATGTTCGTTCCGTCATGGAAAAGAAACTACATGAACACTTCCGTTAATAAAATTTATTAATTTCTTTTATTTCATATTATTTTATATGTTAGTGAAATGAGGAAAACGTTTAATTTAGATAAATTGCTAGGAAAGAGATAGATTGTCCATAGATTTTTAGGATATTAGTGCTTTTTAACTTTTAGTTAAACCTAAATAGTACTTATTTAAAACATTCGTTGTATTGATATATTAATATGTTAATTACATATAGCTACTTTTCAGAAGAAATGTAAATATATTTTTTTACAAATTGAAAAATTCAGTTATTATTTGTTAAACTTCATTCGTAGTCCAGTGTCAGCAAAAGAGTTGTATGTAGTCTCTATATTAAAGTCTACACTATAACTTTGTACACTATTCACTTTTGCATTCAAAAGGCGAAAACAATTAAAATTTTAATATAATGAATCGAGAATGATGAATATTCTTAAACGTAATCTGTTAAGTCCTTTTTTTTATCCTGTGGTTCCTGAAGCATCATTCTTCCGACCATCTCATGATCCCACTACTGCCGCGAGTGAAAGATTTTCTCCAATTTCAATGATCAGAACTTGTGGCATTTTTCGAGCTTGTGTTGGACATAATCTTGATTAGCTCCACAGTGATAGCCTCGCGTTAATTTCTGTGCAGTAAATCCCCAAAACAGCCTTGCCCTGTGAACATCTGTGTCAGTCGATATGTAGCGCAACCATGTAGTTTTTTTAGCCAATCCTCGAAAACTGGGAGGATGGCTTGGACTATGCGCTTGTTTGCGCACCGCTTCTCCTCGAGATGCGCGCCACGCCGAATCTCTTCAACCATACCACTGGGAATATATTCGGCCCCAAGTGAATAGGGCGGGCTCTAATGAAGATTGTGGCATACATGGGTCCGCCAGAATATCTAAAGGAGGAAAGCCCGACAGTATAGCAGCTGCCTCGAAAAACACCATACGATGTGCTCGAGCGACCGAAATCTTCCGCTGAAAAGCTAGTAATTTGGTTTTTCAGCGTCAGACACTCCTTAACCTGTTTGACCATACTGGCGCACCGTTATGAGCCATGGGACTCACCACCCCGGTATAGAGAGGCTGTTAAGTCCTAGCTTTTAAGTACTCGTGAGACTTCCATCCAACACACAAAAGGGAAAATTTACTACCCACGACATTAAGAAAATATTATATATTTAAAATGAATTTCTAAGTCTATTTAGAAAATAACTACTAGGCTATTGTTAAGTGCACCGCACTCCGTATAATATAGGATTTTAATTAATGATAAGAGCATTAACAACTTACATTTAATTTCTATATCGGATTAATTAAATGAAATCAGAACAGGAACAGCATTATCTGCTGTGAGGCACTTAGCGAATCAGCGAACGCATCTTTGAGTGATGTTCAGTGGCGATGTGTGAATGAATACAATGCAATGTTAGGGAGGTGTGCGAACATGTGTGAGTTTATAAATAGTTAAGAGGTGGACGATGCTTGCGTAGTCCCAACCTTGGAAATGGACAAGTTCACTGTTAACTATTTCTAACTAAAACATTCACATTTAAAATTGTATACATTTTGCATTTTCCCCTTGTGTCTGTGTTTAAATAAATGGTGGATTTTGTCTGAAGATGAAAGAGAAATTATTTTTGGTAAGTGCTTTTTTTAGCAAATTTGTTAAATATTACGCATAAGGATAAATCTTTTTCTAATTTTTACAAGCATGATTTTATAATTTGCGAAACAATCTTAGTAGCATTTGATAAGACCTTAAAATACATTGGAAATATTGTTTTACAATACCTTAATGCAAAATAAGACTAAAAATTTAAGCAGTTATTAATTGCAATTTAAGGCACTTAAACCTGGGTATTGTTTTTTATATATAAAGGTAGTTAGACAGGTTGACGGACCGCATGATGATAGGTGGATACCGTGGCCTAAACACATGAAACGCCACAGGTGATCCGCCGATCTTATTAGGAATAAAGAATAAAGAAAAATAACACAAAATAGAATAAAGAAAAAGAAGAAAATAAAAAAAAAATAAGAAAAAGGTTTACGAAAGGATAGGGAAATGGTTCTGCACTCACCGAAACACAACAACACAAATGGTGTTATCTTACAGTGGTCTTTTGTGCGCGTGTGGTTACTGCCGCCAGATGGACTACTAGTGTGCCCGGCCACTACTTCACATACTCAGAGCTGAGCCAACTTTGAAAAGTTCTTTCAAAAGTCCATGCCGGGAATCAAACTTAGCACCATTGAGTCTGACCGCTAAGGCAAACCAGAACGGCACTTTTAGTCCCATTGAGATACTCTTTGAAACTTATGACGATAGTTAATGCGTAACTATATAAAATTAAAAATGTTTACTTTTAGGTGTTTTTGGTGCAATTCTTCAATTCGAGATGCGAAGAGTTACTGGAAAACGAAGTGGTGTCTGAACGACAATACGACAATAATCCTGTGAGTAATATAATGTCAATCGTAGTTAACATGAGAACTTCAATAATTTTAATAACTACAGCCAATTTAAATAACTTTAATAATAACTATTTTAATAATTTAAATAAATTTACTCCGGAAATAAATATTAATTAATTAATTTCTAATTATTGATAAGGTTTAATTGTTCATGTTTTTTTAAAGTCGAGTCGTCTTAAATGCCGAGTCGACCATGAAAGAATTGAAAAGAAATTTAATAACTTAAGACTAATTTTTAAATAAAATTCACACAGAATTCAAGTTTGTCTTCTCTACTTATATCAATTAATTACCACATACCATTTGTATGTGTAAAAAAATTAAACTGCTCGATTCATTTGTATGGACTTATTTGAAAGTGAAAATATGTGAATGATCATTACTGCCTGGGAAACAATTATAAATTTACGATAATATAACTCGAACACGCAAATACAACATAAGTCAATAAAAACTTAAGTCGGTGTTCTTGTGTTGCAGGAAATATTAATAAAAGGACGATTTGAAATAAAAGTTAATCTTGTATATTACTTCTTATTTTTTCTAATTTATTATACAGACCTAAATAAAACATGAGTTGTCGTAAGTAAAATGTTAAATTATTATGAAAGAGAGATCTTTCTGAATAATTCGCGATGACTATCAGCAATAATACGATAGACATCGCGAGATGTGACAAATATGAAGGAAGTGAAATTAAAGAATCTTCTATCTTATATCCCCATTTCCCTTGGTCACGGCATCACGCGTGAACGGGTAGACCGATTTTAATTCGGTTTTCACTAATGGAAAGAGGGATAAACGGGGAATGATCATATATATATATATGTATATAAATTGCACCCCGGGCGAAGCCGGGGCGGGTCCCGGTTCCCGATTTAGCAGAACAGAACTTACTATCGAATTGTAATACGGGTAAGTACCCGTATTACAATTCGACAGACATTTACATACTTAGACAGGCATTTCCGTCTAAGTAGACGGAAATGCCTGTCCTGGCAGACGGAGATGCTTATAAAATAAACCATCCCAACAAATCGAGATGATATGTGTCAGCACCGAGCGGTGTTGGTTGGTTGCAGATATAATTAAACTCTCACATGACTGGTACTTATATGATAGGAAGGAAAAAAATTAAAATACCAATATTAGGTCGGGGAAAAGGTTTTTTCGCATATAAATGTATTATGTATAAACTTGTAATAAAATCTGTTTGGCCGTACTATTTGTATCTGGCTGGTTTTGATGACATTAAAAACGTTCCATTTCAAAAAAAGAAACAAATTAGTAAAATGTTGTTTCCAGCTATTTTTCACTTGTTTTTCTTTCTGTCAAAATAAATTAATTTAATGAAGAAATTTTATTTCAAAAAGGAAAAAATGCAATTTGTGACATTTGTGGACCTAATGCAGTGTCAGTTGGAGTAGCACAAAGTTGGTTTAAGCGTTTTCAATCCGGGAATTTTGATGTCAAAGATGCACCTGACTCTGGTCGCATTATCGATAAAATGGACGCCATTTTTGAAAAAGTGGAGCAAGATAAGCATATCAGTAGTTACACCATAGCTGAAGAACTGGAAACTGCCCAGAAAACAGTTTTGACCATTTGAAAAAAGCTGGGTACACAAAAAAGCTCAATATTTAGGTATCGCGCGAGCTCACTGAAAAAAACTTTATGGATCGTGTACTCATTTGCGATTCTTTATTGATACGTAATTGAAACCGAACAGTTTTTGAAGAGATTGATAACTGGTGATGAAAATTGGGTCACCTACGACAAGAACATCCGAAATAGGTCGTGGTCAAAGGTCGATCAGGCTTCACAGACTGTGCCAAAAACCCGGGTTAACTCGCAATAAGGTCATTCTGTGTGTATAGTGGGATTGGAAAGGCATTGTTTATTATGAGCATTTACCACCGGACAGAACCATCGAAGAGTTAGAAGTTGAGAGAAAGCGGCCAGAATTGGTCAATAGAAAGGGTGTGATCTTACAAAATGGCACATATATACTTTAATTAAATGTAAATAAACTTTAAAAAAAAATGTCTTGAGTTTTCATATAATGTGAAGAAACTTTTTCCCCAACCTATTATAATACAATAAAATACTCGTATTCTGTTCTCTAGTTATTTAACTCATCATCATTATCGCTACGCATGGTTATTAACTGAGCATGTCCTTATTGTCAGCAGCAGGCAGATAAAACTTCATATAAAAACCTTCTGAAATTTCCTGATACACATATTATACACTATTGACTCAGTTATAGCAAATTAATTCAAAAAAACTCTGTAAACATTTGCCCTAAATGGAAGCATTTCGTGACCATTTTTATGTTCTCCAAAAAAGGAGGTGCTGGAAATAAATGATAATTGAACGATCAAGAATATATTGCAATAAAAGTTACGAGCGATTTTAACTCAAGTCGTATAATTTGCATAGAGCAAGTTCGAAATTATTAGCATACCGGTGTGTAGTGAGTGTTGAAACTCATAAGCGTATTGGTAACATATCGAAATGTACACAAATTGTTATCGAAAGTAGCTACCGTGTGTCGAAACGGTCGATATTGCTCCGAGCTGATGTTGGTCACCTACACTCCAGGCTACCACGAGCGAGACAACTCGTTTTGCAGTAAAAGTGTTCTACTTTATTGGACTTATAATCTTTATGTTACATTCACTGTCTTTAAACTGTATAAAATGATTTTTAGTTAACTCTTCTATCGTTATTACATATTATTATGTGTAATAATAAACATATGCTCAAACAATCACAGTTAATTTAAGAGTCTATTTCTTATTTTTACACGATACTTGTAAATTACTCTAATAAACAGCATACTCTATATAAACGTATATGTAACTAGCTGGTGCCCGCGGCTTCGCCCGCGTTGAAAAATGAAAAAATAACCCCTGACTAAATATATGAGCAATGTAACGCCTAGCATCTTTATTGCAGTTATAGCTTTGCGAGGCGTTAGATGATGCCTGGGGAATAGTAATTTTTTCTTGATGAAAGGTACCTTATGTCCTTTCCTGCATCCCTAACAATGTGTATGCAAAATTTCATGATGATCGGTTTAGCGGTTTAGGCGTTTTAGGCGTGAAATGGTAACAGACAGACAGACATAGTTGCTTTCATATTTATTAGCATAGATTAGCGAGCAGGCCCCAGCGTCAAACGGGTGAATTTTTTTCCGAAAATTATAACCTTCCTCGTTTATCCTCTTTCTATTAACGAAAACCTTATCAAATCCGTTGGGTTACTAAGAAGAAATTAGCGGAGAGTGTCGGATAGCCCGCCGACAGGCTTGTAGTTTTTCAACAAATGTCTTAGTAAATGTAAATGTTTAATTGACATGTAGACACTTCATTAGATGGGATGTTGGTGTTGCCTATATAAACTTGTACCACAGTGAATAATCGCATTAATGGTGACGATCACTTCATCAATTAATATTGAATGGAATGGAAGGAATGGACTAGGTAATCACATCGGTTTGTGGGATCATAATGGTGCTCTTTCCACATTATTATACAAGAGTTCTTTCATATAGTTTAAATGTAAAATAGGGGATCGGACAGTAATCAGATTAAAATCTACAATGTACTTAGAAACTAAATATATAATTTTTTACGATTATTTATCGAATAATAATTTAATATAATTCATTTAAATATTTTTAAATGAAGAAATAAAATTTTATTATTTACAATATTTTTCATCTATACTGAAATACCAATCACAGTGCGTGACGTCATTTGTGGGCAATCATTGTCTTATGCCAATGCAGCTGTTTTGTTATGATATGACCACAAATGACGTTACGCGCTCTCAGATGAACTATCGTGGCGTTTTGGCGACATTTTCAAACAAAAAATATTAAAACATGATTTTGAGTACCTAAAAGGCTATAAATAAATAAAATAGTATTTTTTATGGGAATAAATATCCATGAAGATTAATTTAAAACACTTTCTGAAAATTTGTCCGATCCCCTATTATAAAGATCACTGTGCACTCAAATGTGGTCTTTAGAAATGTTAAATGAGAAAAATAATTATGAAAGGTCAGAAAGAATCGTAACTAATCTAAAGTCAACGTCAATATATCGCATCTAAATAACTGTGCGTTCATTCAACTGAACGGCCAAGAATCTAATGAAAGTGACTAATCAGCTGTTGACATTGAGTAACGGTTTCGATGCGCCCGCGCACGTGCCGGCTCATCTTGAACTTGACAGGAGAATGACCGCCAACAAGTGACATTTTACAGCTTGTCTGTAAACAGTGAAAACGAATAACTTATAATACTTTGGTACTTGCTCGTAATTTTTAGAAAAGTAATATTACTATTAATTTTACGACATTTCTCTTCTCACTTTTATTCTATACTAGCGACCCACCCCCGGCTACGCCCGGGGTGCAATTTTTAAATATATGAACATTCCCCGTTTATCCCTCTTTTCATTAGTGAAAACCGAATTAAAATCGGTCTACCCGTTCACGCGTGATGCCGTAACCAAGGGAAATGGGGATAAATTTTTATATTTATTCTATATAATTTTAGTAATGGTAGCGCACATTGAATTTTTGCAGTAATAAACTAATTAACCCGCCTGGCGGCAGTTACCACCCCTTTACAAAAGACCATCTAGAAATAATAGCTTATGTGCTCTTGTGAGTAATGCATACTAGAGCCCATTTCTCTATCCCCATCCTGTTTCTTATCTTTCACTCACAAGGTCGGCACGGCCTTACTTCTCCCCTGACGTTGTTTGTGTTATAGACGACGGTAGTCTCCCACCATCAATAGGACCTATTGTCTCAGTTTCTACCAAATTACTAAATTAAACTTAATAATACATAATAACCTTGGTGAGCCCGAAATTTAACTTGAAGTTAAATTGGTATTACACATACAGTTTCAGTTATATTTTGTACAAAAACTTGAATAAGTAATTCTCGTACTATAACGCAAACACCTTAACTTAATTCATGCTTATTCCTAACATCATGGACAGTTTGACAAACTGTCATAGTGAAGTATTCGGGTAATTAAGTTGATTATACTACTTTACATTCCAGGCTTATGGAAACTAATAAAACCTGATTTATTATTCAGAATATTAAACGGCAGCAAGCATGCGAGCGATATATTGCGGCAATGAGTAAAATATCTAATTAATACATGCAAGATATCACTTCACACATTCCCTCGTTGTTTTTTAAGTGACTGTTGGAAGTAAAAAGTAATAGACGTATAAATGTTCAACGTTTGCTTTTTGTTTCAGGAAAATCCAACCTACTCTTTTAGTTATGGAGTATCGGATGCCCGGACAGGCGATATTAAATCTGTTTGGGAATCAAAGGAAGGTGACACTGTAAAAGGTTATTATTTTTGCTGTATATATTTGTATGAGCTATATGGACAAAGTTTAATTTGTCCCGTAAAAAAGTTTAATTCCAGAGTCGAATTTTGGTGAAAGTTTGGTACAATTATTAATTTAAATTTCATAGTGTCACTCTGCTGGCAATTATTCAGCATTACATTTAATTCTTTAATTCCGGTTGGTATTACAGAATCTTGATGTTAGTTGTACATACTTAGCTACTTTGTATTAATGAACCTCTTCAAGAGACTAAGCTTCCAAAACGTGGCGGAAAAAATTACAATTTCCTTTTACTTTTCTTGCTACGAAGAAAATACATTGTTTAAATAATATTTTCGCTTCAGGTCATTATAGTGTGTTAGAAGCGGATGGTTCTATGAGAACAGTAGAGTATACCGCTGACCCACAGAAAGGATTTTCAGCAGTTGTTAAAAACGATGGAGCAGAACAAGTACAGGAAAATATACCTGAAGGTCGCAGTTTGTTCGAGGAGAAAGTTATCAGAGACTATGATTATGCGGATAATGTAGAATACAAATACCCGAAAAAGAACAAGAAAAAACAAAAACACCCATTCGACACAATTTTCCAGGACTACTCTTTGGTGAAACGACCGAAATATCCATACGATTTAGAACCTAGCGATTTCACACACAGTATTACTATAAAACATCCTTACGACGAAGCAGAAAGTGAAGCAGAAAGTCATATTGGACTGAGTTTCGACCCCAACTGCGAAACGAAACCAGAAAAACAAAGTCATGGCAAGCTATTTGAAAACTCGGTCGGCTCAAATTATAACAACCAAAAATTTTATCCCCCGCTTTCACCGACAACCTATAAGGAGGAGTTTGAGAAGTATTTGGAATCATCTAACATAGAAATGGATAAGTATAAAACTATTCCTCAAAATAATTATGGATACAAATTACCAAAGTATGGTGATTCTGAAATAAGGCCTTCAACAAACAGATTTAAGAATCGGCCCAATTATGAGACAGAAGACAACTACAATGAGTATGTTCCTCCTCGACCGAAGAAGAAATACAAGCCTCATAAAATACCGGAATACGAGTTTCCCACTAAAGACTTAGACGAATACATACTGGTGCCAAAGAAGAAATTTAAGACGCCAACAAAAATATTCGACCCGAATAACGATTATGAATCCGGGGTGGACGAGGAATACGAGAGGCCTCACTATCCGCATAATATTGATGATGTAAGACACGAAGAAAGACGGCCACCTCGAGACCACGCTCCGAAAGAAGTGATTCGTAAAATAGTTAAAAAACGTAGACCGTCTATCATTAATCTTCTAGACATATTAGACATATAATTTAACTTAGCTTCCTTTAGATACAAATTAGTATTTTAAGCTAAGTTATAGCCTAACTGTGTTTCTTCATTTAATTTTAAAACACTTGCATTTAAAGGGCAAAACCTTTAAAGATCTTGAAGTGTTCAATCCCGTTCGTGATTGCATTGTAATTTAACAGGTGAAATAAAAAAGAAAGTTATAGTTGTTTTATTATTTATCTTTCCAAAATATACTTTCCTAAATTTGAAATCAACACACACAATAAAACTGATTATAATGTTATCTTTCACAGTCTCCATCCGTTTACAGCAGGCTTTTTAAAACTGGAATTGGGTCAAGAACTCGCGTTCGTTTTTTGAACGCGGCTATCGAATGCAACAATTTCCTGTCTATTATAACTTTAGATAAAAATGTTATGATAAAAAAGATATCGCCACTTGCCCACTTCTCGGTATTTGTAAAGGTTTATAGACAAATATATTTTATTAAATACGTATATATTATAATTTATTTACCAGATTGATTTTTTAAATCCAGATTGGTTATATTAAAAATCGAAACTTTTGAAAATCAAAAATCTCTAAAGTCCAAATGATTGAACGTTATAATAAGCAGTAAATGGTAAAAAAGTAAAAAAATGTGTTCATTAATTTTGCCGAAAGATCATACATACGTGTATGTATATCTAAAGATAACATTAAATTATAAGTAGAATGATCTTGAAGGTGCGTTCGATATTCGCTAATTACTTTTTGTCAAAACTGTATCGGTAATTGTGTGCGTCATGCATATTACGCAAAGCAATTTTACAATGATAGTGAAAGTGCTGCGGTGAGAAACTGGAGCGAGTGGGAGTGTTGGCCGCACGAATATTACCTCACAAGGACGTTTGAGCTATTTACTAATATAAACATATCATGTATTTAAGTTTTTTTTATAAACATATGTATTACTAACACCTTATGAAGCAACGGTAAACACTAGTGACAAGGGAGACTAGCAAATCAAAAGAGTTGTCACTTAAAAATCCAAAGGTGCTGCAAGTGCACTGTCGACTTAAGTGTAAAGATGGATAGGGAAATGGGCTCATGCATTCTTTATACACGTACCGAAACACAACAGCACACATGCTGTTGTTTAGCGGTGGTCTTCTTAAGGGGGTGATTATTGCCGCCAGACGAGCTGCCTAATTTATGACTACGAAACGCAGTATTGCCACTACTAATTAGAAATATTAATAAATATTTTGAATGATTTTTGCAAATTTCTGTACTTTTAGTATTCTGTACAAGGATTTGGTACAAACTGGGGATAAGTGGCTTGCTATCTCTTTAATACGAACCATATTACAAAAACACATTTTTTTTTTATTTTTACTTCAATCTTCTGTAAAATAGAGGCTTAATTGTAATTCAAAAAATCATTCATACTGCATTTGCTTTTTGTAATTATTTTTCGTATTATATATCTGCCTACAACATTATTTGAGTCCACTCCTGACGAAATAAATGCAAAACTCTGCTACCAGATTTGTTAGGAAAATCAACCATTAAATATGAATACTAGACTTTGCTACTAAAACAAAAGACTCACCAAAATGTTTTCGCGTACCTGCTTTTGCTACATTTCTAACCTTGAGGGCCCTTGTAAGTATCTTAAAGAGAAGATTTACGGGCTACTGTTAGTTCGCCTCTTAGACAATTCAAAAAGTGCTAAAATTGTCCCACAAAACTCAAACGGCCGCAATTTCACGTTTCTGTAGGGCTATGTAAATCTACGTAAATCGAAACTAAAATCCCTGTTGGTTTTGTCCAAACTGCATCCACTAGACCGTTACAAAAGTTGTAAGTATAATATTCAGTTTCAAATTTTAAAAAAATCCGATAAAAAAAAACACGCGCTTCGCGATCAAATCAATTTCTCCATCGTGGTTTTTTAAAACTGGCCACAGACCACCAAAAGTCAACAACCTCGTTGACATCTCTGTTGCCATTCAGTCACACAGTACCTATTGACGAGTAGGAGTGATTAAAACTGAACAGCCGCTGTACACTTTTAATGCAGCCAAGGATTATATAAAGTCAAAAATGAAGTCAAAAACTAATATGCAGGCCATCATTGACATTGTAAGGTATGAATGTCAATACGCTACGTAAATGTATGAGACTGCTTACTCAATAAAATCTGATTTCAAGACTGAATTGATAGACTTACCTAAATCTATAGTGTAAAGTGTTAGCCCTAAATATCCCACGGCTTAGTGATATGTTTAATTCAAGCAATGCAGGCATAACATACCATGTACATTCACTGGTAGGCGCGGCCATGACACGGCCGGCATTGTCGCAATGCGTTTGAGACGGTGACACGCGCCGCAAGTGCCCCCCTACTTATTGGACAATTGAAGAATAACAATGCTCATATTTTATAATTATTTCTATGCACTTTATTGACTATCTAAATAATAATGAGTGTATCCTTTAGTTAGGAAATTGTACCCATTCGTATAGCGAAGGTATAGCGTAGGTCTATTTTTCAAAAAGTGTTTAAACTTAATTATTGGTGAATTTTAAGCTATAAAAATTATAACTGCATAAATAATAACCATGCATGTATAGAGAAAAGTGATCAGTTATGGGAAAGTAAAACTGTCGCTGTGGAAGGTCTACCTGTCCTTCTGCTTCTTCGTAAGCGCCCCCAGGTGTCGTAAAGAACGGCATTAGCGGCCGTGCGGTCGTAGGAGACAAGGAGGGCGAGCATCCTGCGGGACTTAGTGAGGATTTTAACAGACTCGACCTTAGAGTAGTCGCGCCTTTCCGTGAAACGCGAGTGATCTGTATATAGGTCATTTTTAGGGGGAAGGTGCAGGTTGAAAACTGCATCGTGTGACATATCAAATGTAAGGTCTTGTTGTGAAGATCTTAAATGTATTTTTTTGTGATTTTAAAATAAATAGTTTTCAAGTTATTCAAGAAAATAGACGAAAATTAACCATTCCCACCCTTATATCCGAAACTACTGAACCTAAAATTTTGAAAAAAAAAAAAAACACAGAAATTAGTTTTCTACTTATAGATTATAGGAAAACTTATAAGAAGTCCATGATATTAAAATAACATAGTAAATCACTCAATATTGTGCGTAGATTTAAAAAAAAACATGATAGGTACGGAGAACCCTCTTCACGCGAGTTTCTTCAACTTGCACTTGTCCCGTTTTTTTTTTTTTTTTTTCGCTGCGAGCGGCAAAGTGTTCATAGCGCGAGCACTCAAGGGTTAATGATGCCTGAATGAATAAATATAAGTTCGATATGTTAATAAAGGATATGTATATAAAAAAATCAATCAATCAGTCAAAAATCCAAGATTTTCTATTTTCAAGGTTCAAGATACCTAAATTCAAGATTTGCACACCGATTAGTTATGAAGGAACAAGACCATCTCTGGTAATCAGTTACCCATAGTTATAAAAAATATTTTAATAATAAATTTATATAGTTTTATGTATAGTTTTTAAACATAAGTTGAAAAACATATTTGGAATAAAAATTATTGTAATTAATCTCCGATGGATAAATTTTCTTTTAACTGAATTTTTCAATTAAATGAAATTTATCTATTCACCTATTCTAGAACATAACTTTAAGAACGAATATTATTAATACATATTATAGAACTAGAAAACCAGAATTAGCATGGCGTATACGTGAACAAAAATTATTATAACTAATTTGTGTATTGGGAATTTCACAAATTATTTAGTGATTTTAAGTAGCAAATTTACTGTGGGTTATAACTTATTATAACTAATCATAGGTTGTATTAATACTCGTACGTAATGTATACTCGAACTATTTTCAATAATTACTGTAACTGCTTTTTAGATATTTTCTAATTATCAAAGTAAGTTATTCAAATTGCAATAGTAAATTGTTCTTAAAGAATTTTATCTTATCTTTTTAAATAGACATATACCAATGGTTAGAACGTTCAGTTATCACGACAGAAAAAGTGTACAATAAGTGTTTCGAATCTCGGTTGGGTCTGCCCTAAATGTTTTTAATTTCAAGTGTGGGTTAGAATAATGAACATTTTCTCAACAATGATTAAAGAGACATCGGAAGAAAATCTGTGAAGCTTGAACTGCAAAATTAATTTTGTAAATAGGTATGTTGTATTCTATGAAAGTGAATAAACAGACAAAAACAGAATCTTCTATTGTTACACAATAACATGTTGTCTCTTCAATCGTTTTATCTTTTGTAGAGCTCTACGAGGAGTAAACAAATTAATTAACTGTATAAATCCTCTAAAATTATGGACGCAATTAAATTTATTTGACTTGCATGGTGGATTATAAGACGTAAGTTCTCAGAGAGTGGAGATTCACATGCAAGACCCCGGTTGTGTACCTTTCTAATTACCACGACACAAAATAGACGATAACTTGTGTGACCACTGTGAAATAATAGCACGTGCGATGTTGTCATTTGACGTGTGAACAAGGGATAGCAGATCCCATTCCCCTATCCCAATCGCTTCCTATCGAGATCAGCAGGGCTGTTGTATATGTGTTCTTTTAAAAAATACTTCTTTCAATTTCAATTTTTGTCTTTCAATTTCAGTATTCCTTATATTTATTACATTTTCTTTGTAATGGTCTAGCAGGGAGTTAGATAGACTTCGTCAATAGATCAGCGGGTTGAAGGAGACAGGTTAAAAAGTAAGGAACAAAACTGGTTAATGGACTCAAGCATCCTTTACACAAGCACCGAGACAGAAAAACATGCGTGCCATATTTGTTTTCTGTAAAGGAATAGCTTTCGGCGGCCGGTTGTTCGACTAACTAGCAGATATGCTGCGTATCGCAATCGCTGTTTTCATAAAAAGTCTTCTTAACAGTTGTACTGTTTATATTAATAATTCATTTATAACAAGAAATCCCGAAGACAACCAATATACATATCAATTGAGACCGACTTCCTTTCGTTAACGGTCTGCAGTCTGCACCTGTCTTTGCGTAATTTAGATTGCATCATTGATGACACATTGATATACGTGTGTATATCATTTATACATAAACTACATCTATACATATATTTGTACATTGAATTACTCCTATTCATCTATTTTCGTTTATATAGCGTCTTTTCTGAAATACTACACATACTTGTGTACTCACTGGCGAGGTCAGTAACTATTTCTGATCTGTCGTGGTATTCCTTACTAAATTTTGACGCCTAATAAAACATTAATATGCTGGTATATTATAACTATGCTGATTTATATTCCATGCTTCTATGCTATGCTAACTATGCTGATATTATTCCAAATGCCTAAAATATCATAGTTTAAAAAAATTATAGATATACCTAATATATTTAAGAAAATATATAAAAAAGAACACTATAAAGCTCTTCTAACAAAGGGTTTGTATATTATATGTTTGGTTAAATATAGTTGTTGCATATTGTGTTTCAGTCTTAAACTGGACAGTCCCTCTGGCGGCAGTAACCACAATGAAATAACAAAACGGGCACTGTTGTATTTCGTTGACTGAGTAAGAGATGCCACACAACTACTCTATAATATTTCTATCCCTTGTAATTTATCCCATCGGGGTCGTTACTGCACTTGCAACTTCCATGCATTCGTTGTGTAAACTTTTTCCATGGGCCGACCATAAATAAAGACTATATTATATGTAAAAATAAATCAAATGAATACACGTACGTAATACAAACAAACGTCAATCGGAGCTGAACTCCTTATGGGTCGCCAATGACACGATGGCAATACTGATGGTAGAATACTCTGATGGTAGAACAGATCCATTTTGGCGAAAAAACATCAACACGGAGTGTTCTTAAACAATTCGTTTATATCAGAGGTTTTCAAACTTTTCTCTCATAGACCACTTTCAAAATTTAGCTGGTTCCGGTGGACCCCCTGATATTTCTACCATATTCCCAAAACTCGACAAAAAATGTGAAGATTAGATTTAAGTTTGGAAATTTGTGTTGCGGTTGAGTTCCAACCACGAATGGGGAGTTTGTTAAATGGTTTTGGTTTTGTTTTTGTTATCCCCATTTTTTGTCACGCTAACGTAGACCCCCGTCGACCCTGGGGGTCCACCTGGACCACTTTGGGAACTAAGGGACCGTGTAATGGACAGCTCGACAATCGCTATTTAATCAATGAATTGTACTATAATCTCATCTCTGTTTTTGAATATACATGCAAGGTCTTTGCTCTCTATACTCTATACCTCTCTATACAGGTGACAATCTTTTAGGCTTTCGAAATCGATTTAGCATTAGAATTTTTCGGTCTTCGTAAGTGAATAAACAAAGAGATTCACGTAACAATCATGCAAGAAGTACCACCCACGTGTGTGTAATAAATTGAATAACTATGATCGCTAAACACGAAATCTATGCGTGTATAAAAGGATTATTGACTATAGTGTAATTAAGATATTATATTACAAATGATTAATATGGCATGCAATGTGGTAAGGACGTATTTATGGACTATTCAATGTTAGAGCGTTTGTTTGCAAACTATTCCGTTGAAATATACTTTATCTGGAGACGTCATGCTGGAAAGAATGTTTTCGTATACGATACCCATATGAACTAAAATTGTGTTGATTTTACAAATTTGCAATTCCTACATTCCATTTCTAGACCACGTTTGGTATAGACATAGACTTTACAGGAAAGTTATTTAAACGCTTACCATATTATTTTTCTTTGTCGGTTTGGTGGACTTGTTTACAAGTGAAATTATTTAAAGCTTAAAATAAACGGCTATAAAAACACACATTACAAGGTGTAAAAAATTATTATATATTTTGTAAGCCTAAATAAGTTATCTTTTTTTCCTTTACACAACTTTGAAATTTAATTACAAATACAAATTCCATATGCGTGTATTAATCTGTACATAATATTATAATAAAACAGTTGAATATTAAATATTTTTAATAGAAATTAAGAGTGGAAATTTATGTCTTTTTTTCCATTCTCTAAAATTACTTAAAAGACTTTCATGCGGTTTCGATTATAATTCTATTCTATTTGTCATAATTATAACGTGCTTGATGAATAGATGGCGCTGTTCATTTCTTAAAAGGCACAGACGAAAGAGTTTTAAAAGTTTATCTCAATAACTTACTAATTATCGCGAAATATCTATATATCGTCTTTAGAATTTGTAGCCTTTGTACAATTATTGTTATTATTGAAAACAAATATTGTTCACTTTGCTACCAATATGATAATTTACTGATTTTGCCTTGTGATTGAGCAATTTGTTTTAAGTGGGTATTTTTAACTTGACTAGGAATATACCGATTTAACAAATTTTCTTTGAAATTTGAATGCAAAAATACATTTCGGTTATTATTTGACTATATTTTAGGCGCGATTTGGTGAAATTCGGTTATATCGAATTTCGCGAACTCTACAAAACTTCGAAATATATAAAGCAGCTCAGTAAAAAAGCCCAGCATCTGTAACGTTTTTAGGGTTCCGTACGTCCGAATAAAAAAACGGAACCCTTTTAGGATCACTCGTGTGTCCATCTGTCCCGCTTATCTCCGAAACTACTGAACCTAAAATTTTGAAAAAAATAAATACAGAAATTAGTTTTCTACTTATAGATTACAGGAAAACCTATAAGAAGTCCGTGATATTAAAATAACATGGTAAATCACTCAATATTGTGCGGATAGGTAACATCGTACGGAACCCTCTTCACGCGAGTTCAACTCGCACTTGTTTTTTTTTTTTTTTGTAAAGCGTTTGGATTAAATTTTTACCTAAAATTTTATCTTCACATCTTAAGACAAGGACTAACTCAGATCGAACACAATTTTTACCAAAATGCAATTAAGGTGCAATATTGCACAACAATTTTTTGTAGATTCTCGGAGATAACCGAACAGATTTAAAATTGGAAGATTTTTTTTAAATATTGTGTAAAATATGAAAAAAGAAATAAACAAATAACAATAAGATTTTTTTAAAATATTGTGTAAAATATGAGAAAAGAAATTAAATGAGCTTAAAAACAAATGTTTTTTTATTACTGTGAAGAGAAAGCTTTTTTTGGGAAGTAATTAACAATTTTTTTCTCAGAGAATAGAATTTTTGGTATAAATCTGCCCAATTCAAAGTTTTTCAAATTTGGTCTATATGCACTGTATTTTTATCTAAGTTTTAAATTTTACTCTAAGAAATCAAATTAGTCGACCTTCTTCGCCGAAGTCCACCCATATAAAGTCGCGGGTACCATCTAGTAACTTAAAAAAGTAAATAAATATACATCAGTGGGACGCAGAGGTTACTGACATCGAATTGATGAGTCACTATCTGCAAGATATGTACCAGCCTTACTTGACATCTGAGACGCGATATTCGTCCACGCCTCGGTCATTACTCATTTCATTACTTACGCTGTAGTTTCACGATATTTAATTCACTAAATTACTAGTTAATATTATTAACTAGTAATATTAGTGTTTGTTAAGATTAGTTTTATAACCTTAACAAGTAACTTGATTTCATTTAGAATTTTCTTTAATCAAATAATCCAATTTAGGTCGATAAAAAATAGGAGTCTAAATAGGAGAATATAATGAATTATTCTCCTATTCTTCCTATTTAGTCTGTTATTTTTTAATTAAATAGGAGAATAATGCACACTGCGTTTCGCAATAATATAAATTAGATCACCCCCTTAGAGTAAACCACATTGAAATAACAGCAACGTGTACTGTTATATTTTGGTGTGTGAATAAGGGATGCCAGAACCCATCTATCACTTTCTAATTGTAAGGTTAGCAGCGCTTACAGAACCGGATCTTAAGTTCATCCAATGAAGATATATTTTTGTAACTTCGATTTCGTTACTTCGTAAGTCTTTTATAAATATGTTAAATACTGGTGAGTAAAATTGTTTTTAAAAACTATGAGAAGAGACTTAATAGCAATGCCAGTACATATTTAAGATATTTAAATAAATATATACACTATATATGTAACAGTTTAAGGTTGGCTGTCCTGTGTTGCTTGGGTTAATTGGTGACGGTAGCCACTACCCACTATTAAGTGTGACAACTGGTTCACAAGTGGACCGTCAGCGTGTGAGACGAATAAATAAATAATAATAAAGTTTCAAATTGTCAAAATTCACTAAATTAACCCTTAAAATTTTATTTTAGAGGCATATCTTAAAATGAGTTCAAATATATAATTTACATATCAGAGGTAGGTACGGGGAATTAGGACTCAGTTACCACAACGAATTTTATAACAAAAACTCTTGCAAATTTTCAAATTATTTAGATTCCTAAATTATATTAACCACTTTAAAAACATTCACTAGTCATCGAGACATCGAGACTATTAAAGTCTGTCTGCCGATCTTAACATAAAAAAAACTCCGAAAAAAGTCATTTTATAACTGAATGGTGCAAATTATCCCCCATGTCTTTCTCTGTGTATGTATGTATATACAGATATCTTACTTACCCTTCTTACTTCATTTTGTTTTCTTTTTCTATAATCTCATCACTACTTGAAACACATCAATTTTAATTGCAATAAAAATATAAAATAAAAACAGAATGATTCTTTTCTCGTTGTGCATGACTTGGGCTAATTTGGATGCATTTTTCAATTATTTATAATATTTACGCATAATGCTCATTTTAAGCCTATCTATGTCTATTTCACTTAAAGATAAAAAGTCTTTGTGTTTTAATTTGAGTTTTCGTGTGTCACGAACTCGTAATTCTGGAGTTCCATTAAATATTATGACTATATTTAGCGTTTGACTTGTGAAAGGCCTCCCACACGAAAATTACGTGCATTTTTATTTTATTTTTATAAAGTTTGTGAATTAATTCTGTGTCGCTTTCAATAACCAAGAAAAATAATGAGAAATTAAAATAATTGGGGAGTTGCTTGCAATGCAATAATTGTTCATACTCGGTAGGGCATGCAACATTGAGGGCCTCGTTCACCACCTACAAGCAAAGTGACAAGTAGGCTAATCGCCAGTTAAATTCGTGGTTATTGAAAATATGTTGTTGCTTCGTCTGATGATTAACTGTCTTAATCGACGAATAAGCTTGACAGTTGGGTTTGTGGTAAATATTAAAAAAGTTAAATATTATAGTTAAAAATGGGTTTGTTTGATTTGATCGATCATTAATTACAATTTAATTAATACCGGCAATCTTCAAAGCCGTGTGAAGTTATGCCAACAAAAATTTTTTTATTTGTATACTTAGATTATGATAAAAACCTAAATTAGTTAACATAATTAATGTTCGTTTTTTAAGATTCTCTACAATTAGTTGCCAGTAATAATATGGAAAATTCGATGAGATGGAAAAATTCACAAACCTATACAGTTTTACACAACAATCAAAATTTCTTTCCCAAGGTTTTCTAAATAGAATCCTGATTTACCCTTATGTAGAAGGTACATCTAAACTCTAAATTTACTCTATTCCATCACGCACCTAATAATGCTTTAAACTTAAGCTAAATCATTGTGTAGGAGACTATAAAAGGAAACCAGTCGTAGTTTTAAAGTAATAAACCCAAAGTTTATTGTCTTTTAAAATGAACTACTACAACCATAACTAATATAATTTATTCCGTAATCTAGAGGAGATACGTATCACGAACATATTTAAGGTTCTTATATCGTTTCGTGGTCAGTTTGGTTAAGTGTGTTAAACATTGTATGGATAAGGTGGTTAGTAATTTACTTCAAAAATAAAGTTTTTTTTTTTAATATTAACTAATTAGAGTTAAATAAGTTTATTTCATAATATCCTTATATGTTGCATCAATAGGTAACAATAATTCTTAATTAATAATTATTATCGGAAATACATTTTTTTACATTTTTAAGTAAAGTGTCAGGCAGACAGACGGTCTACTTGATGGTAATGATCTCAGTACCATCAAGTACTGACGTTCATTGCTGGACAAAGGCGTCCCCCCTACTTTTCAGAAAGGGCCGCCTGAATCCACCGTCGACCCGCGTCCCTTATCAGGTCGTCTGTCCACCTTGTGGGTCCAACGTCATAAGTCCTACGCTGCGCTTGCCGGTCCGTGGCCTCCACTCGAGAACCTTTCGGCCCCAGCGGGCGTCGGCTCTCCTGTGTCTCTCTTAATGTGTCCTGCCCACTGTCACTTCAACTGACTAATCCGCCGGGTTATGTCGGTATTTACGAATCTCCTCATTCCTGATTCGATCAGACAGTGTAACCTCGACCCTCTCCATAGCTCGTTTACGTTGAGCACGTTGAGCATTCTTACAATGCCCACAGTTTGATACCACTTTCAGCGCCATGTGTTAACAGGCACAATGGTATCGTCAATGAAAGTAAGGGTTATGGACTTTGATAAGATAAAAAACAAGTTGCTATTTCGCACAGGTCTTATGTAAGGAGTTATTTACTGCCACAAAACGGAGGAAAAATAGTTCTGTTAAAATATAAGAGAGAAAGATAAAAGACCAATAAACTTTGGAAAGATAAATTTTTCAAAGGCTTTCTTTAAAATATCTTTAAATGACACCATTCATTGATATACCATATTCATATAGTTTATTATTTTTTCATGACAACTTCAATATTCTTCTCTTCTATTTAAAAACTTAAATCGAATTTCTTATAAAGCATTTATACTAAAAAGTATTTACCCTTAATGACTACCCCGAGGTTTTACACCGTACTGCGCACTAAAGAAACGCATTACTTCGATAAGCTGCCACTGCTCACTGTCATTGGCAGAAGCCTTTATCACGCAGACGCGCGAACTTCGAAACAATCTGGACTGTTCTCACCATTGTACAATATTCTTCTTCAATTCTTCAAGCGTGTCGTAAAATCGGTAGCGCACCTGCGTCACCCCTGGTATTGCTGGATTGCTTGTGTTCTTAGGCGACGCTAGCCACCTGGCATCAAGGCACTGTCGGCCTGTCTGTAATGTAATGTAATGTAGTAAATACTACTAAATTAGTGTTTAGTTAATTTAAACCAATGAATATATAATTAACAAATTACTAAATTTAAAAGAATTTAGTTCTAGCCATATTTGTAAAGATACAAAGTATGGCTTATGTTGTTAGGGTTTTCCTTGTAAAACTAATATATTAGTTTTACACTATCAAACGTTCCACCTAATGAGCATTGAACATATTTTCTCATACTTTTGGATGATACTAGACTTACCCTGGTATTATTTTTATTATAAGGTGTTAATACGAAGGTCCATATAATTCTAGTAATCTAGTTCAGTATCGGGCAGCGCCCACTAGACATATGCACCGTACATTTCCTTTGCGCGACACCGGGCGGGACTCCAGGTCTGTACCTATAGGACATACAAGAGCTATATAAACGCCAGTTATCTTACAATTTGGCACACAACAGGCCCTAGTGCTAACAGTATAGTATCGTGCTAGACTAGACTAAACAGAATATGTACGCCAAGGTAATGTGAAATATTTATCAGGCAGTGTTTGGTTTATTGTGCGTAAAAAGTGTTTAAAGCAGATGTTTTAAATTTAACAAATCACCCCGAAGTTTTAGGATTTTTTTCATTTAATTTTGTTTATTTTCCAGTATTTTTTATATAAATTTTAAAATGTAATTTTATCACAAGCATGAAATTAATTGGTGTAAAATAATAACATATGGTTAATGAAATCATTGGAGGCTTTCAAAGTTTGAAATGCTGGATAAGTTATATTCTGATTTGTTTCTAAAAGTATATAAAATAGAAAAAAATATATGAAATAAATTTAACAATAATAACCAATATATTCAATAACAGTTTAGATATTTAATTTATTGTTAAATGTTACCAGTAGCAATAATAATAAAGTTTAAATATTAAATTCATTACATTTATACAATATAATTTTTACTTTAATAAACTTATGCAAATTCTTTGATTTTGCAAATTCTTGATACTACGACAGAATTTATATTGATTGTTTCTTTTTTGCCTTAATTTCCTCACAAAATAATTTGTAATACAATAATGGTCTTTTGATTAAAGAAAGCTCTAAATCGATAAGTCAAATTTCATACGAAGTAGATTCTAATTACCTCTAAATACTTTGATGTCTTCATAAAAAATAGGTGCCAACTTTATTTCAAAATAACACACCGAAAGATAAATAACTGAATTTGTTGCCTATCATGTTCGAGTATCCAGAAATTTGTTAACAATTTAGAAGAGGTTATTGTCGTTCTTTAAATACTACAACAAAATATACCTATTGATAATACGCAGGTCATCATTGTCTGTGCGCTTGCAAGCGTAGTTCATTGTGGACTGATTGCGGCACCACATGGTGCACTCTCTTCACAAAGCATAGTTCTCGGCGCACCTGCTATCGCCGCACACGGATATGCTGGATATGGTGGATATGCAGGATACGGAGGATACGCTCCAGCTTTAGGATTGGGACTAGGTAACGAATATCTATAGTTATTTTCGTCAAACAAACCAAATTTGTGTCCAGGAATATAGGCGTCAAGCTATATTACAGCTTCCAAACTATACACATACAAATAAATTAAATTGTGCATTAAATTGCAAAATAAAATCATTTCTTAAGTCCTTATTGCCAGTTGCACGTTACAAAAGTTCAAGCATGCATTTTGAATTTGTCTCTCTTTTGATTGCCTGTCCCCTATCTCTGAAACGTCTGAACCGATTTTGATAGGATTTCACTGGTAAGTAAAGTAATGTTGAAAGATAAACCTTATTAAATAATAAATAGCACGTGTGCTGTTGTAGTTCGGTGAGTGAGTAAGGGATGTCAGAGCCCATTTCCCTATCCCTTTCTAATCCTTAACCTTCAATCCTACTAAAGTCGACAGTGTACTGACAGCACTTGTGGCGTTGCTTGTGTTATAGGCGACGGTAGCCATCTATACGCAAGTATACCTGTCTGACTTTATCATTAAAAAAAGAACTATCCTTTTTTCCTGTATATATTTAAAGATTGTACATAAAAATTTAAAAATTGAATGAGAAAAATTACATTGAAAGTCTTATTATTTGCTTTTAAGAAAATCGACAGAGTATTGAAATCATCATCACCATCAGCCCATAAGCGTCAAATGTTAAACCTTTTTAAGATCTTTTAAGGCATCACCACACCTGGTCTTCGGCCCTCCCTACCACTGTGAGCCGCTCTTTGAGTAGGTCCAGCGATTAGGTGATCGGCCCACTTCATGACTCCTTACCTCAATGTCCAGCCACTGTACGACAAATGTGTTCCACTAATTCCCAATTTATGTTGTACTAGCTTTTGCTCCACGCCCCTTTTCTTAAGTTTTGAAAAATAAAGTCAACGCCTGGCGAAAAATTATGAGCAATGATTTAATCAATCTTCATTAATTATGTGGGGCTTTTTTTTAAATATTTTTAAGTGATCCCTACGGAACGGTACTTTCTTATGAATGAAAGGTACTATGTACTATGTTCTTTTCTGTATCCTTGACAATGCGTATACAATATTTCATGATGATCGGTTGAGTAGTTAAGGCGTTAGAGTGTAACAAACAAATACATTCGCTTACTTATATAGAAAGAGAGTTAAATGTCCACTTGGTTCACCTAAATTTAATATTTTTCTTCTAAAGGTTTACTAAACATATTTGTTTTGAAGATGATCAAGCTGAAGATGAGGATATCATAATGTTTGCAATAATAATAGTACGGTTGCAGGTCACGGTTACGCCGCCGCACCACTGCTCAGGGCGCCGATCGCACACGCCGCCGCCCCTGTTGAAGTATATGTACGTACTTTAGAATTTAATTGTTTATAACACGAGGGTTTCTTTATTATTAAGAGCTAGAGACAAATAAAAGCATCCTGGTATTTTTGCTCACCCCAATAAGAGAGCCCAAAAATGAGAGCCCAATAAAGTAGATATATGGAATATAAAATCTGGCATAACTTTAACTTGAACTGTTATGAATACTTCAAAAATATAACATTTATACGTCTATATTGAGTTAATGCATAAATAAATTAATAAATAAATAACATATATACATAAATAAATATGTTTAATATACATATCAAAACGACGAAGAAATAAAATAATATTAATCTACAAAATTTAAAATTTTGATTCATTTATATAATGTTTTACTTTCTAAATTAAGTGTGCTATGATCATAATTAGTAAGGCAAATATTCTTTAAAAATAATTAAACTATTCATACCCTGATATTCTATTAGTAGTTAGGTAATTAGTAATTACCTCTACTACTATAAACTAAACTTGGACTCCCAGTTCGTTTATTTTTCGTTTTGATTCCAAAGGAGTCGTGACTTTTCGTCATCGGACTATAGGCGTGGCCAGAATTTTCACCCTTACGTTATGGACATACCACCACCAATCCGCATGAAGTCTTCTTTTATGTCTTCTTTTATGTCCACAGGAAGGGACTGGAATTCTTTCCCTTTTTCAGTGTTCCATGTAACATTAAATTTGGGACTTCCATAAGGGGACCATAATGGGACCATTGTTCCATAAGCGAGATTAAGGTCAATCGTTCTCCCGTAAACCAATTTTAAAAAATTAAAGATTTTATGTGTTCAAACTATGTATGTTTCCAGGCCCATCCCCGTTACACATTCAACTATGGCGTTGCCGATGGCCACACAGGCGATCAAAAGAGCCAATGGGAAGCCCGCGACGGTGATGTCGTCAAGGGGCAATACTCGCTTGTAGAACCCGACGGCACCGTTCGCACTGTCAACTATTCGGCCGATGACCACAACGGGTAATAAACATACAAATAAATCATTGTAATAGAGTAGTCATCTTACATAATGGTCATGATGGTTAATCATGATAAACACACCAATTGTATCCCAAAGTAAGCATTAAAGCTTGTGTTGTGGGATAATAGGAAAAGGAGCGAACGGCTTGAAAGCCAACTTTGAAAAGTTCATTTACAAAGTTGGCCCTGCCAGGATTCGAACCGGGAACCTTTAGTCAGAGCGCTAAGGCTAACCACTTAACCAATGAGCTTGTCAAAATCTCAACGTTCGTGAACCTATTTTATCATAAAAATAGCCATGTAATTCTCCGGTATATAATAGGAATACTATTACATAATTTTCTAAAAGCTACAATTGTTCTTATGAAGTATACTTAGGGAAATTTTTGAGAATTGGCAAAACTTTTTTTAAATCTTATTTCGTTTGGCACTATTTATTATGTATTTTTAACAGATTATCAATAATACATATATATATTCACTTCGTATGGTACAGATATATGGTACGAAATACGCATAATTATTCGCAAGAATAATTTATGCTTCTATATTATAAATATTAAAATACAGACAAGCATCATACTTAATAACTTCTTAAAATTCTACTATCGTTATTCATTTACCAAACTCAACACTTTTGCGAACAGTGAAAGCTTATACTCAAAGCACTTTTTTATGTCGTATCTTTAGATCGAGTCATATTTTTAGATCGGCAGACAGGCTGACGGTGCGCTGCCAACTACAGTAGGATTAAGGATAAGGGATTAGGAGAGGATACGGAAATGGGCTCTGGCATCCCTTATTCACTCACCGAAACACAACAGCACACGTGCTATTATTTCACGGTGGTCTTCTGTAAGGGGGTGGTTACTGCCGCCAGACGGGCTGCCCAAATGACTGCGAAACGCAGTGCGCCCTGCCACTACTTTCCAGATCCAGACCAGAGCCAAATTCGAAAATTTCATTTTTCCAAGTTGACCCTACCGGGAATCGAACCAGAGAACCCTAGAACAGAATGTTGAGGTAAGCCACTCATCCAACTGGCTCGTCAGTCTGGCTCCATATGACTAGGAAACGCAGTGTGCGCCACCTCTACTTGCCAGACTCAGACCAGTCCCAATTTTAAAAACTTCATCTCCAAAGTTAGCAATATCGGGATTGAACCCGGGACCCTTGAGACAGAGCGCTAAGGCAAGCACCATACCCACTACCCCCTCTTTATCGGCATTTAGAGCTAGATTTATTTCTGTTTTTTATAAAAAAAAATGTGACATTACATAAAAAAAATGTACTCGAACTGAAGCTATTAAGTTGAGATTTATTTACGTAGGTACCCCTTTATAAATTACCCCTTTACTTGTAAATATTCCAATATCTCATAAATAAATTTTTTAACAAAATATTAAATATATTTATAAGACATATTTAATATTAAGGTTCAATATTTATATATTTAATTTAAGGTTCAATGCCGTCGTGAGCAGACAAGGTCATGCCGCCCACCCAGCAGCGGCTCCTATCGTGGCTGCGCCGGCCTTAGCGCACGGTCACATTCTCGGATAGAAATTTACCCATTACATCGGTCCTCTATAACGACACCTATTTATTTACATAGTAAAAGAACGGACGGAATGCAACAACGTACGCTTTTAGGTGACGGTACGAGATAGTAATAGGAGGCTTGCCAATTTTCAATACACTTTTTCATGGAATATACAGATAAATATACAGATACACATGTAACGCTAAGTAATTTACGTTATAAAATTATATAAAATTTACGTTATAAAATAAACAATTAACGTTTTGGCAGCCTTAGTTGTAATAGATGATAATATGAAAAACGTTTCATAAGATGTATCAATGTCGGGACTTCACGGCCCAAATTAGTTAGACTTTCCAATTTCAATATCTATTTTTGATTAGATAGGTAATTATGATTTCTTTTGTATTATATTTTCTCTTAGTTTTTAAGTTTTCAACTTCATTATAAAAAGAAGTTCATTTTGTAAAACACGTTTCGCACAATTGACTACAATTTATGAAACGTTAGAAGTGATTGTAACATAAGGGGAAAAATTGTGTTTGATAACGACGTAGGTAAATAAATATATTTTCATATAAATATTGTGTTTCATTATCCCTGTTTGTAATTAATTTTTTTTTATTAAAGATGGGTTTTCTCTTGACCAGCATATCCATGTAGGAAGGATGAGGCCGACGATGGAGCGAGCTCACCCAGAAGATGCCTATTCACTCGAACCTTGAAAAGATTTGGGTTGTATGAGCTCGGAAATACAGACGCCGGCAGGGAGTTCCAATCCATAGCAGTGCGCATTATAAAAGATGTTTTAAAGCGCCACAACTATCTCTAAGTATACCTATAGGACTAAAAAAACTTTATGTGGACTCTTAAACATTTTATTCCTATTTTTTTATATTACTATTGTGACATTGAAATTACTTAATAAATATTTGATAGTTTTTGTCCAAATATAACTAAAAAATTACATTTTGTTTTCGATTAAAATCTTTCTAAATCATTAACATAATTATAAAAACACTAACTAAACATATTTTGGTGTTTTTAAAATGGTGTTGCCAAAATAAAATTCCTCCCAATGCCCTCTCTATATAGAATAAATAAATAGAACTCTCAATATAGAATATATAGAGAGGGCATTGGGAAATTTTTCCTACAAAAATATTGATCCTGAATCGTCGTAATCAGGTTGGCCATCGCGTAGCTAAATAGCCTCCTAAAGTTGACGATTTTGTACCACGTGGTTCTTAATGTCACATTACGGATTCTTTCGTCTTGCCCGATCTATATAGTTGAAAAATCTTTGTCAAATAATGAGTTTATAACACTAAATAAATATATTGAATTTGAATTACGCCTCTTTTTAATTCATATTGCATATGAAAAACTATAGGACATAAAGTTTTTATGGATTTTTTTTTTGAAACTACAGCGAAAAAGCTATATATTTTTTTCTATTTTTTAATATAACTGTCAAAATTTATGGTGCACTAGAGAGCGGTTGTTACAATAACATTATGTCATAGTGTGCAAAGTGTACCAATTTAACCGAATTTAAAACAAAAACCAGTTTGTTACCCTGTTGCATGGTAATACAAGTTGTCGGCCTAGTTGTCAAGATTTAACTCAAAATTTGGAGTATAAAAACAGCACGTACATATAAAGAAACATCATTCATTGAACAAATTCAGAAGAACAAATACCAACAAAAAAAAAACATTTTTATAACAAAAATGTTGCCTAAAGTAAGATTTATAATTGTTAAATTACCTGCTTCTCATAATTACAAAGCTTATGAATCTCGTACCGGAATAATTACTTTGCAATGTCCATTTTCAAACTTACTTTTTTCTAACAAAGAAAAATATAGACTTGCTTTCGGGAGAAATAACCCTATGGTTGAAATGACGACATTTCTAAAATAAGTCTTGCTGCTGAGGTAGTAATAAAATAATTGCTAATGAGTAGAAACACACCAAAACTTGTCTAATATAAATATAACATGAGAATCTTCAATCTGAAATTCTAGGTTGTTGAGTTCCAACACTGACTTATTAAAATCATATTTTTATTACCTTTCAGTTTGTTTTCCTCGCCCTCATGCTGTCGGCCGTCTGCGCCCAGGATCATCATTACCACAGTCATGCGGTTTCATCTCAGTCCATAATTAGGCACGAGGTTTCCCATCCCCATCACGAAGAACACAAAGTACATATCCAACCTGTTGCTATTCACCATGCTCCCATCGTCCACCATGCTCCCATAGTCCATCATGCGCCAGTCGTAGCCCTCCACCACGCCGCACCAGTGCATCATGAGCATCACGCTGAAGAACATCATGACTATTACGTGAGTGTAATTCTTTTTGAAAATATTTAATACTTTTAATATTGGTATTAAAACTATTCGATACTGATTTTATTGACATATTGACATAGTATATTCTTCTTTAGAGCAAAATCATCTATCAGTATCGAGTAGACTATATATACCCGTGGCCCACCTTGCAAGTTCACCTGGGTATACTACAGGCACTCGTTCGGACCCTTGGTACACCTGGACGTACCAAATATGGAGCCTTTCAGTGTTATCAGTATGAAATTTCAATAGAGTTAACATGTATGAATTTGTCACCCATAAAACTACGACTGTGTGAAACTGTTGTTAAAATTTGTGCAATTTCTAAAATTGCTCAAATTTTGTTTAAATAAAGTTAAAATCAGCGACCTCGTTGTGCATGTCATATTATTAGAAATGATGGATATCTATGTGATTTCAACAACAACAAGGAAACATTTTACAATTTTCATTTTGTGACATAGAATTTTTATTTTATAATTCAATTATTCGTAAATGTTGGGTAGCAGGAAATGTTGAGAGATATACCCAAATTGTTTTGCTCACTGTTTTATTGATTTTCAACACTTATTTCAACTTTTAAAGCAATAATGACAACCTCTGTACTACAGAATGTTTATATTCTAAACTGTGTGGCTTGTACACAGATCAAGCATTAATCCATGACATTCATGTCTTGGTTTCATTGCCAACTCAACAGTAAATATATTGGTATTTTTCAGTGAATAAGAAACTCATAAAAAATATTTTTATTCGGTTTGGTTGTCGACAATTAATGTACCTACCTGCATTTGAGGAATATCTATATGAAATAAAATATGATAAGAAACTGATTCGAAGTCAAGACATAGAAGAATCTCATACTAAACATTGAATTTTTTATATATTCACAGGAGTTATTTGAATTTTTAAGCTTTGAAATTTTCAACTGACCCAATGTCCCATTTAATGTTATTTTTAAGTAGTAGTAATTCTAAATAGCATTTGATTTGTAGGCTTACCCTAAATACGAGTTCGAATACAAAGTGGAAGATCCTCACACCGGCGACAAGAAGTTCCAACACGAAGCTCGCGACGGTGATGTTGTCAAGGGCGTGTACAGTCTGCATGAAGCCGATGGCTCTATCCGGACTGTCGAATACAATTCCGACAAGCACAGTGGGTGAGTTATTTTGTTAACTGAAAACACGATTCTTATTCTTAATAAACGACATTTTTCTCCGAAGACCACTGATTGATTACTAACTACTTTTGAAATTTGTACTAGCTGATGCAACAGAGGTCGTATGAACCGTGACAGCTGATCACAGCTGATGCACACTATAAACAAAATACATTCGGCTATTATTTCTGCAATTTTTCTCTTTATACTAACTTTCCTCGAGCCGATTTGATCCAGCCGTTTTGGAATTGAGCGATTCATTTTTATTTATATGGACTATATTGTAGCTAAATACAATTAATATCATAATAACATTTTCACTCTTTCTTAGACTTGATCTTTCATGTGGTAGCTTAACTTTTCGTACCTCACTAGGATCTAATCATCAAATTTGCAATAATTTAAATTTTCTTACAGTTTCAATGCCTACGTGAAGCACTCTGAGCCCTCTAAGCACATCCAGCCTGAACATCATCACCATCACTGAAGATATCTGGTTGTACCTATACGTATATGTAATAAATGTTAATTGTTAAAACGTTATTTGAATAAATTTCTAGTCGAAAATTGTGTTTTATTCTAATTAAATATTGCTTCAAAATCATTAATAAAATTGTTTCAATAATATAAAGACATTTTTAAGGAGCTGTTAATTCATTTATAATGCTTTAACAAACATAGCGGCTGAGACTTTTTTATTTCAGATAATTTATCCATACATCTTCTTGTAATAATATAATCATTATGATAATAATATATATCTTCTTTATAATAATATAATCAATCTTTATAATAATAACAAAATCAGAATTACTTTATTTTAATAAGAAGAAAAGAATAGTTAATTTTACATTTTGCAGATACTATTTGGTATCTTTTTATTACACATTCGCTTGTGGAACTTTTTGTTCAGAAGTTCACAAATCGCTAAATAATATTTTTGAGAGCCATAAATATCAGGTGAGAAGCTCTCCAAAATAGTTATATTTTAAAATATTTATCCATCACTCTTTTAATGTTTATTTTTGGTATAATAGTAATGTAAGTATTTCCTTTGTTCTCTTATAAATGTAGTTAATAATATCAGTTTCTAAAACATCCTTATGGACATTGGTTACAAAGCAGCGGTATTTTAGTATCAGCCGTCTTAAATTTTACGTTGGATATAGGTATACAGTATATTCGGCTTTTCCGAAAAATCTTTTTTTTTTATTATTAAAGATGGGTTTTATCTTGATCAGCATCTATCTATGTAGGAAGGATGAGGCCGACCACCCCCACCCCACCCGAAGCTTGAAAAGATTTGGGTTGTATGAGCTCGGAAATACAGACGCCAGCAGGGAGTTCCAATCCTTAGCAGTGCGCATTATAAAAGATATTTTAAAGCACTAGGTCCGAATATTAATATTTCCTTAATTAATAAATTAATTTAATATTTTCTTTTATGCTAGAATTTCGTCTTGTATTGACATATTCCATTAGTTTAGTAAGAAATAAGTAAGTAATCTACTTTAACAAAACCTACTTCGGAAAAATTTAATAGACACAAAATTCCAACAGTAATAATTAAAAAATTAAGGAATGATTTTTAGTATATTTAATTTTTCAAGTTTTTTTGTTCAATGTTAAAATTGATGGACAGGCTCACGGTACACTTGATAGTAGGTGGCTACCATCGCCTATAACACAAGCAATGAGATAGGTGCTGCAAGTGCTTTGCCGACTAATGTAAGATTGAGGAAAAGGGTTTAGGAAGGGATAAGAAAATGGGCTCTGGCATTCCTTACTCACTCACCGAAACACAATGACACACATACTGTTATTTCATGGTGGTCTTCTGTAGGGAGGTGGTTACTGCCGTCAGACGAACTGTCCAAATAACTGCGAAACTGCCACTACTTTCCAGATCCAGACCCGAGTCAATATCTGAAATTGTAACATGCATCTACTATATTGACAGACGAATGTTCGTTATTAAACCACTGAATCTCGTTTCTATCAATCAAGACCAAAACTGATTCATATACTTATATAGTTAAAAAGATGACTAGAGATATAAAAGTATACTTATGTAAGTTAAATGAATGGTTTTTGAATAGTTCAATAAATATAATTTTTTTAATTAACAAACGTCAAATACATATTTTCAAAACAATATTTGGACAGCCCGTCTGACGGCAGTAACCACCTACCTACAGAAGACCACCATGAAATAACAGTATGTGTGTCATTGTGTTTCGGTGAGTGAGTAAGGGATGCCAGAGCCCATTTCCCTATCCCTTCCCAAACCCTTTTCCTTAATCTTACTTTAGTCGGCAACGCACTTGCAGCACCTACTATCAAGTGTACCGTGAGCCTGTCTATCAATTTTAACATTGAAAAAAAAACTTGAAAAATTAAATATACTAAAAATCATTCCCAAATTTTTTAATTATTATTGGAATTTTGTGTCTATTAAATGTTTCCGAAGTAGGTTTTTTTAAAGTAGATTACTTACTTATTTCTTACTAAACTAATGGAATATGTCAATACAAGACAAAATTCTAGCATAAAAGAAAATATTTAATTTTTTTTTTTTTTTTTATGTTATGTCGACAGACAGGCTGACGGTCCACTTGATGGTAGGTGGCTACCGTCGCCTATAACACAAGCAACGCTACAGGTGCTGCAAGTGCGCTGCCGACTACAGTAGGATTAAGGATAAGGGATTAGGAGGGGATAAGGAGATGGGCTCTGGCATCCCTTACTCACTCACCGAAACACAACAGCACGTATATGCTGTTATTTCACGGTGGTCTTCTGTAAGGGGGTTGTCACTGCCGCCAGGCGGGCTGCCCAAATGACTGCGAAACGCAGTGTGCCCTAATTAATTAATTAATTAAGGAAATATTAATATTCGGACCAAGCGGTTTAAAACATCTTTTATAATGCGCACTGCTAAAGATTGGAACTCCCTGTTCTGAGCTCATACAACCCAAATCTTTTCAGGGTTCGAGTGAATAGCGTGAGTGAGCTCACCCAGAAGAGCTTCGGGTAGGGTGGGGGTGGTCGGCGTCATTCTTCCTACGTGGATAGATGCTGGTCAAGAGAAAACACATCTTTAATAATAAAAAAAAGATTTGTCGGAAAAGCCGAATATACTGTATACCTATATCAAACGTAAAATTCAAGACCGCTGATACTAAAATACTGCTGCTTGTATCCATTGTCCATAAGGATGTTTTTAGAAAGTGATATTATTAACTACATTTTTAAGAGGACAAAGGAAATACTTACATTACTATTATACCAAAAATAAACATTAAAAGAGTGATGGATAAATATTTTAAAATATAACTATTTTGGAGAGCTTCTCACCTGATATTTATGGCTCTCAAAAATATTATTTAGCGATTTGTGAACTTCTGAACAAAAAGTTCCACAAGCGAATGTGTAATAAAAAGATACCAAATAGTATCTGCAAAATGTAAAATTAACTATTCTTTTCTTCTTATTAAAATAAAGTAATTCTGATTTTGTTATTATTATAAAGATTGATTATATTATTATAAAGAAGATATATATTATTATCATAATGATTATATTATTACAAGAAGATGTATGGATAAATTATCTGAAATAAAAAAGTCTCAGCCGCTATGTTTGTTAAAGCATTATAAATGAATTAACAGCTCCTTAAAAATGTCTTTATATTATTGAAACAATTTTATTAATGATTTTGAAGCAATATTTAATTAGAATAAAACACAATTTTCGACTAGAAATTTATTCAAATAACGTTTTAACAATTAACATTTATTACATATACGTATAGGTACAACCAGATATCTTCAGTGATGGTGATGATGTTCAGGCTGGATGTGCTTAGAGGGCTCAGAGTGCTTCACGTAGGCATTGAAACTGTAAGAAAATTTAAATTATTACAAATTTGATGATTAGATCCTAGTGAGGTACGAAAAGTTAAGCTACCACATGAAAGATCAAATCTGAGAAAGAGTGAAAATGTTATTATGATATTAATTGTATTTAGCTAAAATATTTAAGCATAATCCATATAAATAAAAATGAATCGCTCAATTCCAAAACGGCTGGATCGAGTCGGCTCGATGAAAGTTAGTAATAAAGAGAAAAATTTGAGAAATCTTTATAACACTTAGCACTAGAACAGCGTGGGGAAAATAGCCATTATTTTCTCAAATAACTAACCCTGTGGCAAGCAGTGCATATTATAATTATATTGTGTGTATTAACTGTATTGCAGATTACAGTGTCTTATTTATAGCGTTTTTTATTTATTTAAGAAAAAAATCCATGGAAAGACTTCATGAACTTCATGACTGGAAGAAAAAAGTATATTGATATTCCTAGCTTCTACAGCAATAATTTTTTACATTATTGTAGAACTTAATAGTTTTGAGATTTTTAAAAATTATTATTCTCAATAAAAAATTTTAATTCAAATTTGAATTCAGAAGCACTAAATTTCCATATCACAAAGATTATCAATTACTTCTGACGATGGTTGCAAATACCTACGTTTAACTATATAAAAAATATAAACAGAAAATGTTCTCACAATAATATTATGTCATAAAGTACAAAGTTTAAAAAAAATTATAACCCGCGTTTGTCACCCTTACTCGTATATGGTAATACAACTTGTCGGTCTAGTTGTCAAAATTTAACTTAAAATTTGGAGTATAAATACAGCACGCACTTTTGATAAAATATCATTCAATCGACAAGTTCAGAAGAACAAATATCTCCATAGAACACTTATTTGGACTCAAAAATGTTCTCTAAAGTAAGATATATACAATTTTATTACACTCACGTACTTGAAAATCTTTAATGTGGTAATTAAAAATCCTACTATCGTCCGCAGCGCACTTGGAGCACCTGTGACGTTGCTTGTGGTACAGGCGACGGTAGCCACTCACCATCAAATGGACTGTCAGCTTGTCTGTCGGCCTTAAGATAAAAAATATATAAATTCTGCTCTTTCGTTAAATAACATAGGGTGGTTAATAAGAATACTGCTATCTCTTTATAGTGCAGGTCTTAGCTCGTGAGAGTAATCTGCTACAGTAGACACTCACCATATCTAGACTAGAACTTGTCAAAAATAATATAAGAATCTCCAATCATTTAAATTCCAGCTAATTTAGCTCTAGTACGTACTTTTTAAAACTATATTTTTATTGTCTTTCAGTTTGTTATCCTGGCTCTCATGCTGTCGGCCGTCTGCGCTCAGGACCATCATTACCATGGACATGCGGTTTCTTCTCAGTCCATAATTAGGCACGAGGTTTCCCATCCCCATCACGAGGAACACAAAGTGCATATCCAACCAGTTGCTATCCAACCTGTTGCTATCCACCATGCCCCCATCGTCCATCATGCCCCTATCGTCCATCATGCCCCTATCGTCCACCATGCTCCCATCGTACATCATGCTCCAGTGGTAGCCCTCCACCATGCCGCATCTGTACACTATGAACATCATCCTGAGGAACACCATGATTATTATGTGAGTTTATAAAATTAATAAAAGATATTCCATTTTAATTTTAATAATAAATTTCTAATAAATTGTCCTGTTTTTGGGGTCTCCCTATAATACCATCGTATTTTTCTTGTAAAGGGAGGTTATCGGGATATTTTAAATAAGGCTGTTGATATTATAAATAAATAACGTTTTAATCGTCCGCCAAAAATTCATTTGATAATCCGATGATTAAAAGGTTGTTTTGTTTATTCCTCCGCTTAGCGGACGACTAGACACTTTGTTTAAATAATTACATATACAATACATTAATCATTTTAAAAAAAATCTCTCATTATTTATTACAGAAGACCACCGTGAAATAACAGCACGTTTGCGGTTGTGTTTCGATGAGTAAGTAAGGGATGCCAGAGCCCATTTCCCTATCCACTCCTAATCCCTTATCCTTAATCCTACTGCAGTCGGCAGCGCACTTACAGCAGCTTAGGCGTTGCTTGTGTTATAGGCGACGGTAGCCACCTACCATCAAGTGGACCGTCAGCCTGTCTGCAGACCTTAAGATAAAAAAATAATAATAATAAATATTATTTTGAATTTTAATTGTCAATCTGTGTCCTGGACATTGTTTCTGAAATAGTTAATCCTTCCACTATATGTACATTATTTTAGAAATATATAAAACTTTCCTGTCCGACTACAAAGTCATGTAACATGATTTTAATCATACAATGTTATTTTTAAGTAATAGTAATTCTAAATTACTTTTAATATGCAGGCTCACCCTAAGTATGAGTTCGAATACAAAGTGGAAGACCCTCACACCGGCGACAAGAAGTTCCAACACGAAGCTCGCGACGGTGATGTTGTCAAGGGCGTGTACAGTCTGCATGAAGCCGATGGCTCTATCCGGACTGTGGAATACAATTCTGACAAGCACAGCGGGTAAGCATAAAAATCAATATTATTTTTTTGAGTCATTCACAAACAGGTCACATGCATGGGGCCTTCGATGCAACCAACTTTCTCTCTCTCTCTCTCTCTTGAAATAAACCTATAAGGCCCCACATTATATATTTTAACGAAAGTTTTTATTAATAGCAAAAACATTTTATACAGAGGGCATACGACATGCTGCAATCATAACAGCCTCTCATGAAAATACATGGTCTTATTTCTTTACGTTTTTGTTATCCAGTGAAAATATATAATTTTAAATAAATAATTATATTATCAATATAATAGCAAAATTAAATTATCACTGTTTTCTCTTACAGTTTCAATGCCTACGTGAAGCACTCTCAACCCTCTAAGCATATCCAGCCTGAACATCATAATCACCACTGAAGACGTCTATTTGGAGATCTTTTATAAATGTTATCTAATTGTTAAAACGTTACATGAATAAATTTCTAGTCGATAAAATCAATTTATTTGTATCGTAGATATACTAACTCAGAAACTCCTTCAAAGACACATCTCCTTTTGTATTATGGGGATTACATACCATACTATAAAGTTGATTTTGATTGAGCATTACACCTGCATTTGCATAGATCATGAGTGACCAAAATTTGACCTGCGACTTGTGAGGTCACGTGTTAACAATTTAACCTATGACTTGTGTTGTGAAAAGTAAGGTCAGTTGTGTTCAAAAATATAGACTGCAAAAAAAAATATTTTTATAATATAACCACAAACTTCAATACATTTTGCGTTTTGGGTGAATGGTAGGTGATCATCAAGATCTTTCAAAGAGTCATGAATTAATTATATAATATAATGAATAATATAAAAATGAATGAATTATATTAAAGGTTTATATAATGAATGAATTATTAATTACTCATTAATTATAGGTCGTAGTAATACATAAAAAACATGACATTTCTGCGACCTAATATGAAGGTTTGCATGGCAACAAAAACTGAAACTAATTTTATGATTTCTAATTTCAATTTTCAATTCTAATTTTCAATTTATAAAATGAGCAGAATTCGTGACATTTTCGCGGGTTGAATTCTTGTAATTACTGACTAAAATCCAAAAATGTTTTTCATGGAAACATCCTACTTATAATATACATTTGAAATTGCGATGTCAATATAAAGGTTTTTCTAAAATATTGGAATTGCTGGCGTATGTTTTATTATTTTCGCGAGTTGAATAAGTGGCGCGAATGTGTTTCGTCGCATTCTGTCTTCGGTTATTCGCATTATAGTAAGTTGAGACAACAAATTCTCCCAAATACCTATTATTGAGTTCCCACGCTCGTACAGCGCCACCAAAAGATTCTATCGACACGGCTCAGGATCACCTAAAGTGCTATATTATTTTACCAATACAAAATAAACAAGAAACAAAAAAGCGAAACGTGTTATGTAAATGTAACTCATTAAAAATCATACAATTTCATAGAAATTGCAAGTCACGAAATATTATTAAACATTTTTAATTAGATGAAAGTTGTGTAATAAAACAATCTTTGAATAATAATAAGGACTTACAACATCTGCAACTGTAAGCGGAGGTGGTCAGCGCCTCCTTTAATATTTATATTTTAAATAAATAAATTCAGATAGAATACAAATAATTTATTTCGTTCGATTTCAGCTATGCACTATGCCAAAGGTGCTTCAACATGATGAGATCATTCACGTTACGAGGAAGTTCCTCGTGCGTTGGTAAATTAGAATCTACTGCTTTCTACGAGTAATTATAGTGGCATGTAAAATATTAATTGTTTTTAACAACTCCTTGTAAAGCAATAATAATGGGAACAAAACAATAATTTGACTAATAATTGAACTTTCCATGTGGACCACAAAAAAAATTCACGCTAGATGTGAAAACTTTTAAACCTCAACATGTAAATCGTTAGGATACCATTAAAACATTTGCTAAAACGAATAATAATATCAGAATTAATTAGCATGAATTATCACCGAACGATTTCTTTTTATTGATTTTCAAAAGTCACATGTATATGTGAATTAACGTGACAGGTTTAAAGATCGAAAAATCACATTCGTTTTATTTTCTCTTAAACTAGTTTCTTTTAAAACTCTATTTATTGCTTAGTTATTTATCTCTTAAATGTAGTACTTAAGTCAAGAAAATAAAAATAAAAAACAAATTATTTCAATTCAAATTAATAATTTAATCACTTAGACATTATTTACACATCTAGCAACAAACGGTGAAACCATTTAATGAAATACGCTACAATTTGTTAGAACCTAGTTTTTATGATGACTTTCGATATGAACGTGTTGACCGGGGGCTGAATGTTTGACGACTGCGTTAAATCTGTAAACAAATAGAGTAATTTTTAAATATCAAATACTAGCGACCCGCCCCGGTTTCGCCCGGGTGCAATTTTTATATATATGAACATTCCCCGTTTATCCCTCTTTCCATTAGTGAAAACCGAATTAAAATCGGTCTACCCGTTCACGCGTGATGCCGTGACCAAGGGAAATGGGGATTCATTTTTATATATAGAGATTTATTAATAATTAATTTGAGTAGCATAGCTCTGCGACCCTAAATAAACTGATCTGTTTGGAGGCAGGTAGATCACCGTGAAATAACAGCACATCCAGGATTTTGGAAGTTATTCCCCTAACCTCGTGAACCTCACTCTTTATATAATTTTATCGTACTTCTTTTTAATGCCGTCGTGAATGGCTGCGACTCTAAAACGCTTCTAATGTTTGACAGTTTATAGCGACGTTCAATTTTCTTGGCAGTCTACAGAAAAAATGAAATGAAAATCGTCTTAAATCAGTACATACCCATTGTGCTTGTCAGACGTATATTCAACAACACGCACAGATCCGTCAGCTTCGTGAAGGCCATAAACGCCCTTTACAACATCGCCATCACGGGTTTCATGCTGGAATTTGTTATCGCCGGTGTGTGGATCTTCCACTTTGTACTCATACTGATATTTGGGGTAAGCCTGGAATAACAATCAGCGATTAGAAGTAATATATCAACTGCAGTTTACGCAATTCACGCTAATCTAATGTAAATCTCATTCTTGTTTAAAAGGAGTGTGATCCGCATAAATGAATAGAAAGTTGCCATAAATCCGAAACCGGACTTCCACTGACACATCACCATTATATATTCAGATGGGATTAGTCTGCACTTACGTAATAATCGACGAGCTCGTCATGGGAATCGTGAGCCTCATTAGCGTTTTCTTCAACCTGATGAACAGGGGACTGGTGATGCTGAGCGGCTTCTTGGTAGTTTAAAACCTTATGATCCTGAGCTACTTGGGAGTTCTCTTCTTGGTGGTAAGAAGGGTATTGTATTTTAGCGAACTGTTGAATGTTGAAGGCTTTGTGAGACTGAGCTTGAGGCTTCTCGTCGGCTTGGTGGTAAACAGGAACATATTTGATATGAGCGGCGTGATCACCTTCAGATTCTTTAGCTGGGGCTTGATACTGGTATTCATGGGAAGGAATAAACTGGACATTCTGGTAGCTCTCTTGCACTGGAGCAGGCTTATGGAGACTGTATTCTTCTTGCTGAGCCTTCACATATTCGTAAACTGGTGCGGCGTATTCGGCGCTAGTTTTCTCAAACTGTTGGTTAGCAGGTTCATGGTGAATTATGCTTTGTGACGAGATAGCCTGGCCGTGACTTTCTGGAGCAGCTTGGTATTGAACTTCATGAATCGGGGCCGGTTCTTTATGCAGTTTAAGTGGAATATGTTCAGAATTATGTTGATTGTAACCTTTAGGTTGTTGATGCTGGATTACAGTCTTCACGGTGTATGAGTGTTCTTGACAGTACGAAGCTGTCAATGCAATAGCTAAAATACAGATCTGAAAAAAATATAAAAATTTTTATAATCTCTACTGTATAAACATTCAAGTTTTGAAAAATTGCATTCAACGTATACACACTTTAGTGAACATTTTTTCCTTCGATCTTTCTTCTTTGACTTCCGCGGTGGAACTGATGAATTAACATAGTCATTAGCTCAATATATACTGGAGACGTTACGAGAGAGAATTGAATCAATTTGTTACCGCTTGGGGCGTCATGTTCGTAAGTTGGCGCGTAGAGCCTTTGTATGACATAATTTACGTAACAACGTGAAGGTTGTCAGTCCACTAGGCCGGAGCAGCAAAAAATAAATTCCCACTTTTAATATTGCAAATTATTCTTCAGTTATATTTAAAAAAAATCCGTTGCAAAGTATAAAATTTGATTTTTATTTATCACTTTAAAAGATATATAATTGATTTTATCCACTCTGATATCATTAAAAGAATAATGCACAGTTAAGTTAACTTAAAATAAGTTGAAGTTTCAAAAAGCTAAGAAGCCACAGCTTGAAACAATTTTATCTACTCTTCCAAATAACTTAAAAATAGGCTTTCAAGGGATAAAAATTGCAGTTTATCGTCATACTACAAAATATTAGATTTAATAATTTTTATAATCACAATGGGAGGCACGAGACAGTATATTAAAACAATCGGAAGGGGCTGGCTGGCTGGAGTGTCAAAAAATAATTAATCCAATCCCATATAATTGAAGAACCACCTATAACAGTTACATCAAAATATTTAAAAATTTACAGAATTTTATTTTTCTTTTATTAATTGTAAACATGAACAATATCTTCTCTAAAACCATTTTAAAAAATCTGCTATTGTTTTTCATAATAGTCTTGCTTTTGGTTCGAATTTTTTTATTATGGTAAAATAGGTAAAATATGTCATAATCTCTAAATATCTAAACAGTATGAAGGAAAATTTATGTTGTCATTATGTCTATTAGTTTCCTTAATTATCATAATTTTTAACCAACGAATTTAAACATGACTTACGTTGTGATAATCCTCATTTAATTAAGAATTGTAATTATGTAATTTAAAAATCCCTTTAATGAATTCGCACTTATATGATGATAAGATTGGTAAAAATAAAATTAAGTTATGAGAATAATTTTACATGTACATAGAATATAAAATTGTTGCACTAAACATGTATGTTTAAAAAGTGTTTTTGAGCTAGAAAACACCACTTTTCTCTGCTCTAAAAGGCGAGAATCTGGACTCATATGGAGAATTGCTCTTAGTTCTAGATCCATTTGATTCCAAACAGTACAAATGCGATTGGAATCGATACTTATTCGAAGAACAACCCTTGTCGCGGGTATAAAAAATGAGAAAACGTGAGACTCTTGCGCGAACAAATATTTATTAGACAAAGATTAATTTAATTACAGTAATTTACAAATGTAAGGAGGCTAGCTAAAGTGATAATGTTCAAATCAGATATCTTCAAGGTATCTTGCTATTAGAATAGTTGTAACCTCTCTTTGTGCGATATGTCGGCTATACAATAGGGAGTGCTCTGGTTACCCTGAACTTTATCAGCGTATTGCGCGCCATTGATGCGAAATGATGAAGTTAATCCTCGGCAGCCTGCCTGCCGCAATTTTGTAATAATAACAATATTAATCATGTGGGCTGTGGCCTCCGTTGAAATCATCCCAGTTGTTCTGTCCGTCAACGGATTGATCCCAACCAGCTTCAATAGTAACCTGAAGCGGTTGAGGTTCCATGGCAGTTCCCTTCCGGCCCAGATGCAGAGGGCGGTGCTGCTCGATATGGCAATGATCGTTTCTCGGTTTCTTTCTTTGTCGCCCTGTGCTTCTGTAGGGGGTCTCCCTCCCACTTTGACTTTTTTAAGGGGGTGACGGGTTAGTAGTCAAATGGAAAATAATAATAATAAATATTTATTTGTTCCAGCAAATACAATATTACATTTATGGAAATATATTATTACATTATATATTTTTGTTGGCTTTACAATACTAGGTTTGTTTCCTCATCGTCAGAGCAAAAAATCAATATTTCTATAAAATCAAAAATACTCAAAACCCGCTTTGCTATTTCGGCAGTCTAGTGTTCGAGCCACTGAGCTATTTTTGCTTCTGTAATTGAAATATAACTATATCTTTCACTCAAAAGCAGCGTCAACCAGAAATTAATATGTATAAAAATCTTATCAATATTATTTCAGACACTGTAAGCGTTTTAAAGATAGTAAAAGTTTGTTCCTAACTACATTCATGTATTCTATTATGACCTGAGCCAGATCAAATCAGTATTTGATTGATGTAACCTACATTTCCTAACCGTAGCAACACAATTGAATTAAAAACTTTCAATGGAACAGAAAAATCAATATTACGAAAATATTCATGCAACGTATCCCACGAATGAGGGCGTGTCTACGGACAATTGGGACTTTTATAACTTTTTTTACATAATAAAAGGACTGACTGGGCTGACTGGTGGTAGATGGTAGACCTGTAAACACAAGCAACACAGGACTGTCACCCTTCTACTGTTACTTAGGTAGTATTTATATTTATTTAAATATGTACTGACATTATAATGACGCCTTTAGTCACAGTTTATGAATACAATTTTACTCGTGTAATTTAAAACACGGTTGCAGAGTTACGAAATTAAAGTTGCAGAAAATATGTCTTCGTTTGATGAACTTGATATCCAATATAAAATGTCCCCTGTGTCCTTGACCGGGTTTACAAGTGACAGATTTTATAACAAAATTACTTTTGCTTCAATTATTTGTGCTCGTTGGGCCGTCGTTTTAATTACTGGTTTAAAGCTACAGTTCTTTTACGGTCAAAAGTTTTCAACGAAGAGGTAAGTTGAAGGCTAATTTAATTATGTAGTGATGACTAAACATGTTGGTGACGTGATGAAATAACAATTAAATAGATGAACAGTGTAAAGTTAGATTGAATTCAACGACTTTTGGACTTATTTAAATGAAATTGCCGGTAGGAAAATAAAAGATTCGATGATTTTTTTTAACTATATAAGCATTAAGCACAGTCCATTTCACTTAGATAGCCTCAGATAATACTCGGCTCAGATAGCCTGTAGACATATACCCACAAGTTTATTATTTTTTATATTTTTATTTAATAGGTTTTGCGGGTATTTGTAAAGTATTCATGTTTTTGTTTTATATAAATCCCACTATGTAATTTATATTATCAGATTGGTTGTATGCTCGCGATGCGAACTAATGTTTATACTTAAATTTATAAGTTTCTCATTTAAGTGAATTTTGTAATTCTTTTTGAGAAATAAATATGATTCTAACCTTATATTTTCATTTTATGGACATGATATTTTCACACTTGTATTATTTTCCTTTCTTGTAGAATTTATTTGGTCTTTACCAATGAAACAGCCGATTTTTAATACTGGCTAGTGTAAATATCGATATTTTTCGTTCTACTTGGAATTCCAAACTAAAATTAATTTTTATAATATAAATCTCACATTTCTTATAAAAATAAGTTCTTCATTTGTTTTCCCGCCCCGTTCTATTTGTCATTGATTTCGTTGTTTTTGTGACCATGGAAAAATCGAAATTGCGCATTATTTTCGAATACGAATTCCATCGTTCGCACCAATGCTGCACAGATGGCACCCAATATCAACGGCAGCCGGAATTAGCATCTCATCTCAAACCACGCCGGAATTAGCATCATCCTTCAACGTAACTTGTTGAATAGGCACGCAAATGAATGGATTCTAAATCGGATTGTCACTTGTCACGAAAAGTGGATTCTGAATGACAGTCGAAAACGTCCGTCGCACTGGTTAGATATACAGAGGAGACAGCCAAACCATGTCCCAAACACTAATCGAGTCAAAAGAAACTATTCCTAAGTGCATTTTATCATACTGATACTAAACTAATAGGTTCACTGCATTTTTTTTAATAGGGACTGGATTTTAATGGGACACATTTCCTAAACGATCCGGTAATTCTTGCAAATTCCTGTCCATTCATTTGATATATTTTCTGAAACAATTTACACCTAAACCTAAACAGTCAAGACCATGCTTTTATATCATATTGGTGCATTCAATTCTACAAAGTAATCTTATGTTGGCTATTGGTATTTATGATGGGTTAATGTTATGTATTGTTTGATTGATTGGTTTAAGAGAATTTAATAATCTTAGTTACTCATTATATTTCTTACTATTATTAATATTCCTAAATGCAACGTTTTTTAGATAAATCGACAACACATTTCTTTTTAATATTTTTATACCATGGGTTTTATCTTTATATAACCGTAAAAAATATTCAGCGCCGAAAAACAAAAATTTTATAACAAAATATATGTTAAAATTAAGCTACAGGCACTTTAAACACCCGCTCTTTTGGTGCGCTTGTCGTGACATCACGACACATTATGTTCATTTTAAAATAATATTTAGCCATTTTTTGAATTACACGTATATTCCCAATTGTATGGTCCCCAATGAGGGGTATGGTATATTCCCAAATGAGCAAGTAAGTTGTTTTGTGATAAACATACCACGAACGGGGGACGTAACTCTGCACAACCAGACAAGAGTAAATTTTCAAAAGTTCATTTCCAAAGATGACCTTGGCGGTATTCAAATTCAGGACTCCAAGTCAATCACTTTAACTAACTCAACCAATGGGCTGGTCAAATAAATTACTAATAAAATAACAAAAATATATTTAAACGCATTGGGTAAAACGTCTAACCGTAAAATAAAGTATCATTTTAGCGTTCTCGAGATTTCTAAATTATATAACTATATATTCGGCAGTAGCCACCCCCTTACAGAAGACCATCCTGAAATAAAAGCACGTGTGCTGTTGTGTTTCGGTGAGTGAAGTAAGGGAAGCCAGAGGCCATTTCCCTATCTCTTCCCAATCCCTTATGCTTAATCCTATTGTAGTCGGGAGCTTTGGCGTTGCTTGTGTTATAGGCGACGGTAGTCACCTACCATCAAGTGGACCGTCAGCCTGTCTGCCTATCTTAACATTTAAAAAATTAGGTATAAAACGCCTTAATTACTTTACGACAACAGTGACCTTAACATTATGCCCCAGCTAACGGTCCACTTGTCATTAATGCATACACTCTCTTCGCAAGCCGTGAACCACTTCTTTTTTCTTTTAAAAAAAAAACTAGTTAGAGTTTGACCGTAAGAGCAAACTGACAGCTGACAACTTAACAACTGTTTTTTTTTTTCACATTAAAATAAACTTTAAAAAACTATTTCCGTATACTTTTTATGAATTTAAGTTTATGAGTAATTTAAATATAAGCGTAACCGAAAAGATTCTTTTCAATAATCACTTAAAAATAAGTTACACGTGTGTTTTCTAATTTCATTAGCTTCATCTTTAACGACTCATTTATTTTTCTAGTTCACTTCCTTCGATCTTCTAATGTGCTGTATAATTTGATCGCATGTAGTTTTTTCGCTAACTTTCTAATAACGCCGCTTAAATAGTAATGAATTGCGGAAACGGATTGCCAAATGAAATAAAATCGTAATATACGCCTATAAGAAAAAGCCTATTATCCTACTAATTTTAATATTACATTATATAGTAAAAATATTTTATAGTATTTTATGTATATATTGACCAAAGAAATTTCGTATCAATGCCTGTTATTAAATGTAATAATTTCTGTTAAAATTCCTTTATTTTTTCAAATTGTTTACATGTTACATTTTGAATATAACTTAATATAAGATGATATATATGTTTGTATACCAAACTGAAACGACGTGTTCAGCTTTAATTGGCTTGCACACTGGACCATTAATATTGAATGTTAATGCTAATAAACGTTAAGTGTGCTAAGCTGTTGCTGAATTAAATAAATAAATAAATAAAAGTACTAATATCCGGAGCCCATTTCCCTATCCCTTCCTAATGCTTTATCCTTAATCTATGGTCGGCAGCGCACTTGCTGCGCAGGTGCCGTTAGTTGTGTTATGGGCGACGGTAACCTACCATCAAGTGGACTGTCAGTCTTACATAAACATATAAAAATGCGAAAGTTTGTGAGCACGTTTATTACCTTTAACGCAAAAACTAATTAACGCATTTTGAAGAAACTTTGCAATACTATAGTTTATACATCAAAATAACACATCCATTACTAATATGATAAATGTAAGAGTACTCTTTCTGTGTGTTTCACGCTTTTCACGCTTTTAACTACTTAACTGATTATCATGAAATTTTGTATACACGTTATCAGGAATACAGAAAAGAATTAAGGATACCTATCATCCAGAAAAAATTACTGTTCCCGAGGGATCATCTATAAATTAAAAAAAAAATGGGACGGCGCCACCGAGAAAAGCGTCATGTGCCGAATAAAAGCGTCTCCTAGCAACGGACAAGCGAAATGTCATAAAATGTAAAAAACTGACTTTTCTGTGTACAATTTTACTTTAAACTAGCTGTTGCAAGCAACTTATAAAATTATTACTCTTTATAAAATATTACTTTATAAAATATTACTCGCTGAAAATGTAGCTTTCTATAAGTGAAAGAATTTTTAAAATCTGTCCAGTAATCTTTGAGTTTATTCATTACAAACATACATTTGTATGAAGGGAGGTAAAAGGGGTAGATAGGGAATGTGAGTAGCCTATATGTTACTCGCTGATAATGTAGCTTTCTATAGGTGATATTAATCTGTATATGTCGTGTTAATTGCTTCGTCCACAAATATGCCTCCCGGACGTTCGATGTCATCGTGTTATCAATGAATCTTACCAATTTCCCCGTCGTCGAATAAAAATTTGCACAAAGAACAATGGCGAAATTTTTATTCAAAGAATTTTGAAGCGTCTTTGAATGTGATCAATATAAAGAGAAATAACGAAATTTTCCAAGGTTTTTCAAATTATACTAATGGTCTGTCCGGATATAAATATACATTTTAAAAGAAACACAATTGACTAAACATCTCCTTGTGAAGTAGTATATAGTGTTCTGTGACATCTTCTTTTAATTGAGTAAATGACAATTTAATTTGACAAATAATGTACAAAAACCTAGTATAATAATGCTTTAGTTATTATTCTATGTCAAAAATTATAATACCACAGAACACTATATATACTCGTAGCAAGACGTTACCCAAAAATATTATATTCTGAACTCAGTTTTAAGTATTTACAGTTTATGTTAATCTAAAAATACCCTAAATACATATATATTTTAATCCAAATAATAGGTGTTATTTTACATAACCACAAAATATTAAAACTAAAATATCTTTAATTCCAGACTTTGCTTAGTAATAAATCTAAGACCACTTAGTTTAGTAATAAAAAGTCTATACTTTTACATATTTTTCATTTGTAGACGCGAAACAAAAATTTGTATAGGGGTTCGCCATTGTTCTTTACTTTGCGGATGACGACAATTCATAAGTTGATCAACGCTGTGATCAATTCCAGGCACTTAATGCCCCATAATAACCCATTTGCAAACATTTTCGACTTCAAACTATAATCCACGCGCAAATTATGCGCTCACAGCTAATTAAAAAAGATACGGAAAGAAGTCTCAGAGAAACTTTTTAAATAATAAACATTTTTTTAGAAATACATCTATTTATTAACAACTTTGGAACTTAAAGGGCATAATAACAATTTTAAAGTTATGAGAAAATCAGTGATGTCCGTGATGCGATTGGGGCTGAGCGTGCTTTGATACTCCAGAGTTCTTTACGTAAGCATTGAAACTGGAAACAACAGAGGATAGGTATTTTATTAGGAACACAGCCATATGAAACTTCTTCATTGCTGAATATGTCTTAACTTTTTCTTTTTATTCGTAATCAGTACGAGTTAAATAAAAACATTCTTAAATAATTATTCCAGTGACTTGTATAGGGAACATTTAATTTCATTATTAGTGTTATAAACTATAAGATTAAAATCAGAATTTGAAAAACAATTGGTCTCAACATTGAACTAAAGTGTGCATTAAATTAATTAATTAATTAAGTATGCATTTCGAAAATTATTTTTATAAGGTCTAAATAATTAAATGAAAGGAATCGAAACGACAATGTTTTGGTTGTTTTGATATCCTTTGCTCTGACTTTTTTTAGTGTTCTATGATTAACAATATCTAATAACATTTTCATTGCTTAAGTTCTTACATAATGTCTTACAAAATAAAATGTTTGTATTTCTGTAGTTTTCAAGTAAAATCCATCTTATTTCAATATTTTCAATTTCTATTTGTAATTTAAAATTATCTATATATATATAAAAATGAATCCCCATTTCCCTTGGTTACGTCATCACGCGTGAACGGGTGGACCGATTTTAATTCGGTTTTCACTAATGGAAAGAGGGATAAACGGGGAATGTTCATATATATAAAAATTGCAGTTGGGTCGCTAGTTATTAATATTAATTTTAAAGGTTAAATTTTTGTTTGAAAACAGCATTTTTTGTTAATTTTTTTGTTGAAAAAAAAAACTTGTTGAAATTTAATTTTTTGTTGAAAATTTTTTGTTATATTTTTATTATTATTCCTTCGGAAAAATTGTTATCATTAATTATTGTTATTCTTTAAGAGAATAAAATTTTCAATTACAAAATTTTGAAAAACAAAATTTAAAAAATAACTTCCTTTTAATATTGAAAAAAATATTGGTGGATAAAAATGGTTCAATACCCTTAATGCTGTGTCACTTGTGCTGACTTTAGAAAGCCCTTTATTTTTTATGTATATGAAATAAACAAATTTACTGCATAAGGTTATTGTCTGCTCCCAAAGGCTTTTAAGCATAAAACCCATTTTTATTCAGTATAAAAGTAATTAAAATGTAATATAAAATGAACATTATTTTTATCAACATAATGAACACATTATTCTATGTAAATGGTCACAATTTCTAATGGAAACTGGTATTATACGGTAACAGATACCGAAATGTTAGTACAATGTACTCTATATACTCTAGTAGTTATTTTCACGTTATAAAATCTAAAATTTGTCTTTTAGAACATTTTGTCTGTTTGTATTTTTGTTTGTTTATCATAATATTCAAAAAGAATCAAGAATTTTTCATTTACGTGAAAACACAGCGTTATTTTTGGATCTTAATTATTTAATTTAAATTTAAATTGAACTCTCACCCATTATGTTTGTCAGCAGAGTATTCAACGGTACGAATAGAACCATCAGCCTCATGAAGGCTGTATACTCCCTTCACTACATCACCATCGCGGGCTTCGTGTTGGAATTTGTTGTCTCCGGTGTGAGGATCCTCCACTTTGTATTCAAATTCATATTTTGGGTGAGCCTGAAAGTAAATTCAAATTAAAGTAGGGCGGACGCAATACTGTGATCTGAAATCATAGACTAGACATTCCGTCTGGCTGCAGTAGGAACCCTATATCAGTGTTCTATCACTTATAGAAGACCACAGTGAAATAATAGCATATATGTACATGACGACCTTTTATCGTACCCTTTACTCTGTCAAGATTGACTTATTCTCTAGATTGCTTGTGTTTGATCAAGTAGCGCATCAGCCTGGTCGCCGCAACTCAATGTTATTATTAAAAAAATTCAATTTTTTTAATAATAACATTGAGTTTTTAAATTTGAATTTAATTACATTGTAAAGCAATTTTATGTGTCACACAAGTAAGTAAGTCTACAAAGCGTCAGTTTGCATTCAGATCATTAATTCCCTTTATTCAACTATCAAACTAACAGTTTAATAGGCAAAATGTAACTTACATAATATTCTTCATGGTGAGATTCCTCATGGTGAACTGGAACGGCGTGGTGATGGACAGGCACAATCTTGTGGACAGGGGCAGCATGCAGAATCTCATGTACGGGAGCAGGTTGATGGTGAGAAGGCACAAAGTAATGCTGTGATTCGTGAGACTGGCCATGACTATCATGACGTACAATGCTTTGAGAAGACACAGCGTGGCCGTGGGATTGAGGAATGGAATGGATCTCATGCAGCGGCGCTGCGTGGACTGTGTGAACAGGGATTGCCTTATAGGTGTATTGGTGTACTGGAACCACGTGATGATGCTCCACTTTCTTCGGTTCCTCGTGCTTGATCACAGTTTTTACGGAGTAGCCATGCTCTTGGCAGTAGGCTGCGGCCACTAAAGCAGCAAGAGTCAATACCTGAAATACAAATGTTGTATTGAATATCTAAGTTGTGTTTAGATGCGTGAAAGATCTCATAGCCCATCTCTCTATCTAGAGATTGTCCTAGGGGTATTGCTTTTGCATACCCTAACAACATATACGTTATATTGCTTGAGCGGCGGTGCCACTTTAAGCACATGTCAAAGATTTTCACAAAAAACAGCTTCCCAAAGAATTTATTATAGTAATAATTTTTTATACCTTAGAGAACATTTTCTTGTTGTCTTCGCAAAGGCAGTTGTAAATCTGATATCGATTCAGCAAAACCCCTGGAATTTATATATGAAAACGTATCCAAAAACAGGTTTGATAAAATTTTGACCACCCCGTTGTAGGTGTCAGAATTTTTGCAAAACCCGTTCGTATATGTAACAAGCATGGGTCATATTATATTTAACAATTTGCGTAATATACATTCTTTAATTGGCCGCGAAGGTAATACCTCATGCGTGCCAAGTAAAGGTCCAACCTTTTTATGCCAATAATATTTTGTAATTAGCACCAATTTGATAGAAATATGTGGCAGTACTTGTGTTTTCGTATCGGAAACTACTGTTTGTCTGTAAATCTCTGAAAGTTTGAAAATGTATGTGATTTAGAGAATATACATGCTGGGTCTGAGAGGAAAAATTACATTAAACAAAACAATTAAAAATGAAAAGTATATAATAATAATATTGTTTAAAAGATTAATAGGTAATGAAGACAATTTTATTGCAATGGTAACATAAGTGAAGACAGAGAGATACTAAAACATAAATTAAAATGGTACTTACTAGTAAATGATGACAGTTTTACAATGAAAAAAAAAAACTTAAGTATGCAAGAAAATTTTAGTAAATAATTGAATAATAACAAGAAACGATTACTTTTTAATCATACCTACAAGCATATCTAATATACTTATATTCATTATAATATAGTGTGTCGCCAAAATAAGACAACAAGAGTAATTTTGATAAAATATAGAATCGTAATCAACTTTTTTTATTACATAGTTATAACTACAAAGATTGCAGTTAAATATGCCATTTGTAGAAATAACTATAGAGTTTATTATTTGGGACGGGAAACGGCTTTTAGAATAATTTGTCCTTCATCGAGGAACTGAAACTCTGTTTTGGAGCGAGCACTCAATGTGCACTATGGATATTATATTTTCTTAACTTACACAACGAACATATTATATTGGTCTTAAGTGAAGATTTTAGCTCACCTATGTATGAGTGGTTAGGGTGCTTGCCTTAACGCTCTGTTCTAGGATATGCAGGTTCGATTCCCGGCAGGGTCAACTTTGAAAAATCAACTTATCAAATTTGGCTCTGGTCTGGTTTTGGACAGTAGTGGCAGCGCACACTCCGTTTCGCAGTCATTTGGGCAGCCCGTCTGGCGGCAGTAACCACCCCGTTACAGAAGACCACCGTGAAATAACAGCACGTGTGCTGTTGTGTTTCGGTGAGTGAGTAAGGGATACCAGAGCCCATTTCCCTATCCACTCCTAATCCCTTATCCTTAATCCTACTGCAGTCGGCAGCGCACTTGCAGCAGCTTAGGCGTTGCTTGTGTTATAGGCGACGGTAGCCACCTACTATTAAGTGGACTGACAGTCTGTCTGCCGACCTTAACATAAAAAAAAGATATAGAAAGAATGCTTTTATTAAAATCCTTAATCTCCATGAGAAATTGAGCGGTAATAAAATAGCACTTTAAATTTAAACGAATCATTAACTCTCAGCAACGACAATACTAATCTGTAGGTTTAAATACGAAAAGTGTTATTATCATAACAAAAGGCTAATGCTAATAGGTTTGCAGAACCAAGTCACTCTCAATAATCATATTTCTTACAATAACCTTGAGGCAAAAAATTTACAACAAACCTAATAAATGCTCTTTTCGACTGTCGTTTCTGACACAATAAACAAATGACTGTACAGTCATTTGTCCCAAAATCGTTTTTTATCCTTGATTTTAGTGGTATGTTCATATATATTAGCTTTTCAACGCCCAGGCTTACTTCAGATTGGTATAACTTTCTAATGTTTTATGGCATAAAACTTTTTTTTTTCACTTTTAGAGCAACAAGTCATCAATCATTCTTAAACCACTCATGATGTCAAAAAACACTTAGATTTGAAAGCTTGACGGGAATTCAAACCCGCCTCCTGCTGTTAAGCGTCGAGCTTTCTGCCCACTCAGCTATCACACTTCTTTATATACAGTCGCTTTATTTGTTCGAAAACCACGCGTGCTATTGTACTTTGATGATTCAACAAGGGTAACCAGATTCCATCCAGAACTAGACTTTTTTTTAAAGATTGCTCTTGGCCAGCATCTAGCCGTGTAGGAAAGATGAGGCCGACGATAGAGCAAGCTCACCCAGAAGATGCCTATTCACTCGAACCTTGAAAAGATTTCGGTTGTATCGAAAATACAGACACCGGCATTGAGTTCCAATCCATAGCAGTGCGCATTATAAACGATGTTTTAAAACGCTTGGTCCGAATTAGAGGGATTTCGACAAAGTGAGGACGGTAACTAGCCGTACGTCTGAATGTCCGATAGAAGAAAGGGGAAGGCGGTATGATCTCACGCAGCTCCCGAGTACACTCTTCCTAGGGTTTCATGTAAAGTGCTACCTTTCAGTCCACACATTATATAGTATATAATATAATATATACGTACATATAAGAAAGTAAATATGTATGTATAATTTTATTTCACTAAATAATATATATTTTTATAAATTTGCCCCGCGAGTTTGCCAGCTTTGAAATTTGACAAAATAAAAACGTTCTCCATGAAAAAATACATAGAAATACATAGAAAACACATAGAAACTTTAATGGCGATAGTTGAAACGGCATTGAAGTTATCCTCTGTTACGATTATAACGAGTTATTGCATTGTATACATAATACTGAACTACTTGAGACGGCGTTCGATCTGCGTTTAAATTTTTTTGTGCTTTTTAATTCGTGCTGGTATCGTGTCACTTGCTTAATTTATTGATAACGCACTAGAAATCTGTGACAATGTCACACTGCCCTGTATACGGAGGCATTTTGAACAAAGCTAAATTTACGAAAGTGTTACAAATAATGCACACTACAGACATTGAATAATTTTAACAATCAATTTACAGTGAAACCGTTATTGCCTTGACTACCCTTCTTATCAATATAAAAGCAGTAGAATTTAGACAATACGTATCAGTTCAGTACCGTTCATAGTATTATCAACTGAAACTTACACAAACAAAATGTTTTTTAAGGTAAAAAAAAATTGTGTATTGTTTAATTAAGTGATAGGAATAACGAGTGCGGCAAAGTTTTGTGAAAAATGTTCAGTGCGAGGATTTTCCCATTTTTATGTGATAGTGATAATTTATTTATAATTTAATATTAATAATGCATATTTTGGAAAATTAATGATTTTTAAAAGAATATCTAACACGACAAATTATCCATCGTCTTTGCGCATTTGCACATCTAACTAAATCACATTTAACCACTCAATCCATACTCTTTGTGAAAAGTCATGACAGCCTAATGGGATTTGTCAAGACATCACATATCTTCGTATATTGTTAGGTTTCATAATCAATAATCTCAATAATCTCTCAATAATCCATCAATAATTTCCCAATCTGGGATTCGAAATTGCATCTGGCACAGTGGATTTCAAGGAAATGTCCATTGTCTTTTAAGACTCAAACGTCTCTAAATCAATAATTCTCTGACAACAACAAGCAAACATTAAATTCTATAGAACTCATATTTTTAGAAGATTTTAGAAGATCCTCTTCTAGCCAAGCCGTTCGTCGCAATAAATTTGGAAATTCTCCCACAGATTTGTACTTAATAACTTGGTCCATTTTACAAACTAAAAATATTCTGCATCCCGCTGTTCCACTCGTGCCTATATTTGAGTTAACTTACGACAATTGGACGTATTTACCCGTTCTATGAGTGAATTCACAAGAATATCTTTAAGCATTTTGTGTTATGGGTAGATAACACAAAATTTAAGATTTTGTGTTATGGGTGTTATGGGTTGTGATATAGGTGTTTTATATAGTATAGTTATATAGTATAGTGTTTTATATACTATAGTTTAGTTTATATTAGTTATAGTTATTACAGTTAGGATTAGTTAAGATTGATAATAATGCTTCGCTATCGCATTAGGCATGCCTGTTATGATAGTCGTAAGTGAGGTAAATAAATAAATATATATTATGACAGAAGAGACAACAGAGTGATTTTAAGGTTACTATTATACAAATTGTTCCCTTTGTGTGGTTAAGGAATATTATTGTATTCTAACCTATCTGTGCCCGCGACTTCGTAAGCGCTGTAGTTCGTTTTTTTTTAATCCCAAAAGAACCTTACATCCTTCCAAGATAAAAAGTATTATATATGTCAATCCAGGTAATAAGCTATACGTGTGCCAAATTTTATCTAAATCCGTTGAGGAACAAACATCTCCACAAACTTTCGAATTTTAATATTAGTAGGATTAGGATTTGAGAGTAATATTTTTATTATGTTATTTTTTTATTATGTCACTTCTAATATTATATGCCCAAGTCATATTGAAGTCAAAGAGTACAATTTTAAAAGTATCCAAATGATTCATTTTTTTAAAATAAATTCATACAAATCTTAAATAAGTGAAACAGCAGTAGGTATTTTAAGATAAATACAAAAGATTATTTAACTAGAAAGATAATAGTTATTTATCTGATAGAACCTTAAGACTTACCTTAAAACTAAGCTTAAGGCTATATATTTGTTTACCGTTGTATACTTTATCTATAATTCTAAACGGGCAACTATGAGGTTTCTTTTCAGTCCTTTCTCGTAGAATACGCATTCAAAACTGGTAGTAAATGCAAAAGAATACATATACATAATATACATATTTACATATAGGGACTGTCCTATGCAAATATTTATTTATTTAATTTTACTCGTTGAAAGAATTATTACTAATTTATCGTACATTATTGAAGGTGCTGTGCGTTGTCTCGGTGGCTGTTGTGGCAGTTAATGGGCATGGACATGCATTCTCGTCCCAACACATCTCGCGTCATGATGGACCCGCTCACGTAGTCCATGTTTCTGGACATGACGGTCATGAACATGGTCATGGACACGGCCATGAAGATCACATTGACTACTATGTAAGTAGATACAAGGTTTCATAAAATCTTAACGTAAATGTTTTTTATGATTGCAATAATCAATAACTGTTTTATTTGTTTATTTATTTATTTATTGTCTCTTATATAATTTTATAGTTAATGCAGAACCACTTGTCAATTATTACTTGTTATCATTATTTTTTCTTTAAAAATAACACGACAATTTATATTAATTTATATTAATAATAAAACGTAATCCTTGATAACAGGCTATCGATCTGAGTTTCAATTCAATGAATTTTTAAAAATAGGGTCAGATGTTCTCTCGTGAAATGCAAGGACTATAATAATACATTAAGAACAAATTGTTCTAGAAACTAAATTTTGTAGTAATACTTTTTTTTATCCAGGCTCACCCCAAGTACGAATTCGAGTACAAAGTGTCCGACCCTCACACCGGTGACCACAAGACCCAGCACGAGAGCCGCGACGGAGACGTCGTGAAGGGATACTACTCGCTGCATGAGCCTGATGGTTCCGAGAGACACGTACACTACCACGGCGACAAGCACAGCGGGTACGATAACTTCTAAGTCCTATATTAATGTAACATAGTTTCATAGAAAACCCTAATTAAAATGTTATTATTATTTCCAGTTTCCACGCCGACGTGAAGCACAGCACCCACCATATTGTCCCCGAGAAACATCATTAAACTGTGATAATAGTTAATTAATATTAACACGCTCTTTACTGTGATCAATTGTTATTATGTTTTGTATGATGTTATCAGTTGACTTTGATACATTTTGTAAATAATAAATTTAATGAAAAAAAAAATCTCTCATTTTCCACATTTATTTAACATTTCCAATAACCAGTTCCTTTTGTTTATTAAACTTTATTAAATAATTTCGAGAGAGAAAAAATCAGTGGCATATTTCTGGTTTGCCGTTGTGAGGAGCTTCCTCGAGTGACCAGCATCCACGAAGTTGTGGCCTCATTGTCCACAATTCACAAATAATAAACTTTATCTGTAACTAGCTGAACTCGGCCACGCTTCGCTGCGGCCCATACAGCGGCGGCGTGCGCATGGGGCGCGCGGTACGCATGGGGCGCATGCACCGCTTATATATAAAATACTAATTATCGTAGCGTTATGTTAGCCTTCCTCGATAAATGGACTATTCAAAACAAAAAGAATTTTTCAATTCGAACTAGTAGTTTCTGAGATTAGCGCCTTCAAACAAACAAACTTATAATATTAGTATAGATTTAAAAAAAAAAAACAATTCAAACAATTACAGAACTTTGTTTAATATCTTGTATTTCTTTTAAGATAAATTGATGTGGCTTTAATAAAAAAAAATACTTCTTACTCTTTCGTCCCTCTTGGTTTTGAGACCCTGGGCCCATGGGGTCCAAAGCGCTTCACCTCATCAAAGATTTGGCTGCCTTGACTCAAATTTATAAATTATTAATTTAATTTTATTGTAATTTTTTATTTATTTATTAGGTTAGTTTTTAAAGTTTAAAAACTTAAACATTGACAATTAACCTTAACCCAAGCCAGTTTTTAAAAACTAAATGACATAATTTTACAAGAATTTAAACTGTATCTTTCAAAATAAATGAAATAGGTATTAACAATTTTTTATTGAAAAGAACGATATTAGTTACTTAAAAGACCGGCAATTTAGTTATATATGTGAAATTGCAAAAAATTTTCATTAACTTAATTTAGTAAATAAAGTGAAGACTAAATTACGATATTATAATATTTCGTCCTTACTAGACGGTTTCTAAAATGTAATTCAGATTGTACTCGTATGTTGACATACAATAATAATTGATTATTTAAAATAATTGTATCATTTGACTTTGAATAGATTTTATTATCAACATACATATACATACACACATATATGGAAGTAGTCTGTGTCCAACAGTAGATGTCCTACGGCTGAGATGAGATACATGTACATACATATGTAACCTTACACCAGAAAATAATAGGTTGGGGAAAAGGTTTCTTCGCATTTTATATGAAAATTCAAAACATTTTTCTTCAAGTTACAGTATATACATATGTGCCATTTTGTTCGATGACTTTTTGCCATCTTGTAGGTAGTGACAATGATCCGTTGCTGCAGAAATTTTGGGACTTCTGATGAAAAAAACGGGACAAGTAGTTTTGGCAGTCCTCTATTAATTCAAATTCAAATTCATTTATTTTCAGGTAACTAGACCCATATTTTACATTTTTACACATTATTTATTAATATATTATATCTAAACAGTAACAGTGTTATTACAAAAAAAAATACTAAACTATGTCTCAACACGTGTTTTGTCAAACAGCGTCTAATGACATTTGTATACAATTTCACAGTTTAAACCCTGCCTCAAATAATGTTTAACCTTCGCTATTACAAAATAGTGTTTGTCCTTTGACTTACCAAAACATCGCTAGGCAACCTATAGGCAACCAAATGTTGCTATTTTAAAATTATAAAATAGCAAATAGTAACAATAAAATAGCAACATTACAAAACGTTCGTTCAACTTCATTTGGTTCAATCCGAAACGTTCCTTTCTATGCAAATTTGTTATGTGCTAATCGAATATCCTACGCAGAAAATATTTTAAAATTATCTATATATAAATAAAACAGTGACGTGTGTGATTATAAATTAATTATTGCTTTAAATACACCGCCATAAGTATGTTTTGGAACCAAAACTTACGTGTATAATGAGTACATTGTACACATAGAACAGTGATCGGTTGAAAGAATGGAATGTGTTTATCGAGACTTGTCCATCGTCATTACTCATTGTCAAATGAGTATAATATAAATAAAAATTATGGAAAAAATGGACAATTGCAATATTAAAATAAAAATTCGTGAACGTGAAGAAAATTGGGTTCAAGAATAAAAGGTAAAACAACCCGATATTTCATCATAATCATAACCACACCACTAAATACAACTTGCGAAAATTAGAGACAAAGCAGTAGACTAACTTTGAGTCTTCGACAAGTATTGACATGTATTTAAATATGAAAAGTATTATTTAAACCGTGCCTAACTCTAACTGCTTAAACACGCTTTTGTAATAAAGTTTTTTTTAGACACTTGTTCAATGTATGTTTAACTTTTTTGTAATAACACTGTAAGTATCTAATTAAATAAAATAAAAGCAAATTTTACATATATCTATTATATCCTAACAGTAATAAGATATAATACAAGATGAAAGAAAAGAAAAAATGATAATACGTAAATGCCTAAAAACTACCACCAATGTGTCTATTACAACAATGTCGGATATATATAAACAATCTAACCTATCGGCGATCATTGCTATAACTTTGTTAGAGCTGTCCCGCACCCGTCTAACAAGTGATGCACATTTTTTACATATGTTAGTATAGAAACAATCAGTGCTCATCGTTGCAAACAGCCCTAACATCGCCCTAAACGCGTTGTTGAATTGGACATGAAGGGTGCTGTAACATTTTTGTGTATAATTGCCCACAGAGCACAAGTATACAACGAAGTGCAATATGCTTTAAATAATGTAATGTAATGCTTTAATTAATGTTTACCTGACACTGCCTAAAGAATTCTAAGGAGACCGAAAGGCTTCATGGAGGATGCATTTATACCTCCCAGCCAAACTCTCTTAATTTTTGTTGAGTGGTTAAATATGTGTGTGGTCTAACGTTGTCGTGATGAAAGACCACACCCTTTCTATTGATCAATTCCGGCCGCTTTAAGTAATATACATTATGTAATTTGTAAAACACTTTGCCATGGCGATATGCAAATTTACTTCATTCGTTCCTCTGTATCAGAACTTAGAAGAGTCTAAGATTATAGAAGAGAGATGGATTAATCAAACAAGAAGAATATGGAAAGTATGTTTTACAAATATTTAAAACTGCGAGTCTGATGCCTCTATTAAAGCAGTACAGTTATATGTGTGTTTTAGTTAGGTTATGATTTCATTGTCTTGCAATATAAATAATTGTGGGGGCTTCAATATATTCAAGCTTCAAAGGGGTATTCAATTCACTGCTGTAGTAGTTAGGTTGTTTAATTAAAACAGAGATATATTTTTATAAGAAAACACAGTAAATATTTATAAAAACAATCACAATTGAGCAATAACTTAAAGCAAGTTAAGGTAAGTTACTATATTTGTGGCATTCAAAAAATATGCAAAGATTTTTAAGAAATCAGATTCCGCTTTCTCCTTCTCTTATATTTTACTAGCTTCTGTCCATGACTTCCTGGACGCCCCTTTTTCTTAGGTGTTAAAACAGGGCGTAAATGTCGGCACCACATTTTTAAACTCTATAGAAATTGCTTATTCTTATAATGCGTCGTAAAAGACGACGGTAACCATATAAGCCATGTGCATAAATCTCGCATAAAAGACTAATCTGGTGACTTTGGCTTATAAACTCGTAAGAATTGGTATCGTTGTATAAATTATTTAAAACTAGCTAGTGCCTGCTGCTTCACCCATGTTGATAAATTAAAAAATAACGCCTGACTAAATATATGAGCAATGTAACATCTAACATCTTTATTGCAGTTATAGCTTTGCCAGGCGTTAGATGATCTCTCGGGAACAGTATTTTTTTCTGGATGAAAGGTACCCTATGTCCTTTCCTACATCCCTGACCACGTGTATACAAAATTTCATGACGATCGGTTCAGCGGTTTAGACGTGAAAAGGTAACAGACAGAGTTACTTTCACATATAATGTTAGTATGGATCTATTTTTCAGTTACATGAAATATAGTCACCGAATGAACAAGCAAAGAAATTATCTAAGAAAAGATATTTTCTTCTTTAAATTTGAAATGCATCTTTGCATTTCTATTTTAAAAAATTTCCTGACCAGCCCTGAAGGGCGTTCTATTATAATGGGAGTTAAACTTTCTATGTTAGCTCTTCGTCATACTTATTTATAACTAGCTGAGCCCGCAACTTCGTAAGCGTGGCATTCGTACGCGTCGCATTCGGCGCGTAACTTTTTTGTTCGTAAACCTATTGGAATGAAACAAACACTAAATGTTACGGGAAGCTTGCTGCAATACTTCAGTGAAAATCACATTCAAATCGCGTTTCAAAGATTAGCGTGCACAAAAGCTCAGACAAACAGAGAAAAATTCTAAAAAGTAGTTTTTTTACCTCGGTAACATAAGTACAACGTGTACAAAATATTTTTTTGAAAAAAAAAATGTACAGACACGGCTCGTTTACGATTTTATTATTTGTTTAGATATTATTAAATTCACATTTACTTTCAATTTATTTCGTGTTCTACGAATGTAGTCTGATGAGTTTTTTTCAACACGCCGACCCCAAGTTTATACCATCATAATGCGCGCCTTAAACGAGTTTCATGGAGTCTCTGGACACGACTCTGATGTTTTCGTCTCACTAAAATATGGTCTTCTTCACGAGTAACTCTAAATTAAATCTTGTAGGGTCGACAGCACACCTACATATATACATCTGGTGTAGCATCAAGTGGTCCATCAGTTTGCCTGTCACATTTTTTAATATAAAAAAAAAACATATTAATTAATTAAGGTAATTAAGGTAATTATTATTAATTAAGGTAATTTAAACTCTTTTAAACGTAATAATTTCACACTGCGGCTGTAAAAGTGGCGGACAAATATAATAATCAGATGTGGCGATGTTATTTCTAATTTCATATTTTAAAACTATAAAATAAAACCTATATAAAAAATAACTTTCTCTGTAACATAACAAAGAAGATCCAATGATGTTTTGAAATTTACAAATATTAAAATACAACAACAGAAGTCTGGCTATTTTGTAAAGGCTTAATATCTGGCGCCTGACTGACATTTCTTAGGTTAAAGTCGTCAGATAGGCTGACAGTCTACTTGATGGTAGGTGGCTACTGTCGCCTATAATATGAACAACGCCACAGGTATTGTAAATAAGCATGGCATCCATAGTATGATTAAATATATATGGATTAGGAAGGAATAGGGAAATAGACTCTGGCTTACTCAGTGAAACATAATAGCACACCGTGAAATGCTGTTTCACGGTGGTCTTCTATAAGAGGTTACTGCCGCCAGACGGGCTCTCCAAATGAATTCGAAACCCAGTGTGCCCTACTACTATATAAAAACCATATCCAGATTATGAATAATAATAAAATATTCCATGTTAGATATTACCGAATTTCGTTATCTGAAATTTTAATCGACTAATTTTTACAATAACTATCACCAGTTATTGTAGATTCTATGAGAAATAATATAGCAACCTCATTGAAATTCTTTTCAATTACCAATTTATGATGTGTACACTTATGATCTTTTTATGATATACGTCACTTCCAAGCAACTTATTCAGTCAATGATAACATGATATGATAACCTTTGTTACCTATTTTTTATTTTACCATAATCCTTAGATATTAAAATATTATACCCTTGAACTCAGATTGCGTATTCTCCAAACACTACTTTATTGAAGGTTGTATTAAAGTTGCTTTCTTTGACTAAGTGCCTAAAATAACTATGCATACTCGTTAGGCGTTTCAGGCAAGCACCCTTGCGAAAGTATTACGAACGCTGTATAATATTTAAGTTGCTAAATTTTTTTGTAAATTGTCAATGTAGATTGAAATCATTATTGCTTTATCTAATACCCTTTTTGTCGATATTCATATAAAAGGCGTGGTTATTTAAAAATATATATCAGTTCGCTATTGTATTTTGTGTCACTAGCTTAATTTATATACAATATGTACGCCAAGGTAAATAAAATATTAAAGTTAATAAATTAACAAACCAATTTCTATAGTTTAAATTTAATAATTTGGTAAAATGACACCACTGTTATACCGTGGTCTCACTAATGATGCAAAAGGGTGAGACAATGGTCCCTGAACCTATTCAAGATCAAAAATTTTCATAACAGATAAGTTTCGGGTCCTTTTTCTTCTAAACTCTATCGAAATCACCATAACTTTGAAACGTTTTTAGACTATAGATAATTATTTACTGCAGCTTTTGTGTATATATTTTTTCTTTTAATCCGATTTAGTTAAAATTAGGTGTAAGAGCTAAATAATAAAATAAGAATGAATTAAATGTGACCATAGATCAATGAAACAAAATTCAGTGCTAAAATTCAAGATTAGGAAGAAAACTCCTTAAAAACATCTTTGCTTGTTTAATTACTCGTGGCCTGCAAAAGATATAATTTTATTTGAACCGAATAATACAAACAAAAAACTAATTGACTTAAGAGTTATTCAGTTTCTATTATTTTTGATATTTAATTTCAAATAATATTTGATAGTAGATCATATCATAAGGAAATGTGCCTTCTTAATCGTGGTTTAACCCCGTCGTATGTAGTTAGTTTGATAGTAACAACCTCTGCTCGAGAGATGTGATCAATGTTCTAGTAATATTCCATAATATTCCATAATACACTTATATTAGTATTATTCCATAATATAAGTGTATATTAAAAATTATGAGTGTTTTTCGTTTAGATATTATGCCTAGCAGCATTGTCAGCTGTGGCTTGCGCTACACAAGGGCACCACGGACATGCGTTTTCATCACAGCACATCTCGCGACACGATGGTCCCGCCCATAAAGTAGAAGGCCATGAGCACGGCCACGGACATGATTACTATGTAAGTATATATTAAAAGCATTTGAGTTTTGTTAATCGCTGTAGAACTATAAATATTAATTTTAGATGTAATCATTGATAGTCCTAATTATAGATATGCCTTATCAGGAAGCATTTATTCCTGTTAGTTAAATAATATGTTAGTTAATAATAATAACATATTATTAAAATGATATTATATGTTAAGTAGTTAAGACTTTAATTCGAATGCAGTCCCATAAGGTTTACTATTATTTTTTTAATTTAGTTTGATTTAAATTTAACATTATTTTTTTAATAAATCTATATTTGAAAAAACTTTAACCACCACGCAAAATAAATGAGTAGATTCAACCCGAACTAATAAACTTCATAAATAACACGTCTCTAGAATAAGAAAATCGATATATTAAATGGTTATAAAGAAAATACACCTTATAATTAATTATCGAATCTATATAAACATTTAATAAAATATTACGATAAAAAATATATTAAAATATATCAAAATGATGTGAAAACAGTTAGCATAGGTCGATCATAGGACAATGTAAGAAATCTGAGAACCATGGCTAATGCATAGTCGAAGAACGTCTCATGAACATACCAATTGACCATATAGATTATTTATAAATCATATATAAAAAAATGTAGTACCTATTGAGTTCTTAAGCATAAGATTGGTTACTTTTTCCAGGCGTATCCCAAGTACGAATTCGAGTACAAGGTGTCCGACCCTCACACCGGCGACCACAAGACCCAGCACGAGAGCCGCGACGGAGACGTCGTGAAGGGTTACTACTCACTGCATGAGCCTGATGGTTCCGAGAGACACGTACACTACCACGGCGATAAGCACAGCGGGTACGACACCTTCTAAGTATGATATTAATGTAGTACAATTTTATAGACAACCCTAGTTATGTCATTATTATTTCCAGTTTCCACGCCGACGTGAAGCACAGCATCCACCACATCGTCCCCGAGAAACATCATCATTAATCAGTTATAATAAAAATATGTTATCTAATAAATCTTATCAATATACGAATTTTCTATTTTCCTTTATAGTAAAAATATCACAATTCATATAACATAAGATCTGTTATCGTAAATTCTCAATCTCTTTAGCCCTAATCTCAAGAATTGTGCATTGGTTGTTACTTTGTGAGGCGCAGGTAATTAGAAATGAAACTCACATCCTTATATACAAAATTACCATGATTTACCACAAAACATACTGTACACTAGATGAAAGTTCGAAGCTCTTTTTAAAAATGATCAAAATCTACGAAGTATGAAAAAAGTTATTCTCGGGGTTGCTACATATGTAGGTCGTAGAATTTATAGCCGTCGGAGATAAAACGTTTTTAACTAACGGCCACACAACGAGAAGAGCTACATTGAACTCTTGGTCTGGCAACATAGAAAAATTAGAAATCTACAGAATTGAGAGTTAAAGTTATACACTTATACCTGATAAATAACATTTAGCAACTTGGTACCCCTTTGGTATCACCAAGGAATGTACTGCGGCCCCTCCGACTTTCTTCACAATGTGTCAGTCCTATTAATAAAAATAAAACTAATAGTAATTTATTTTAAAGGACATTTGAAATCGCAATTATCCGTGATGCGAATTCTACTGAGATTCGTACCTACGATTTTTGTCGGCAGTCCAGATTTCGTCGATCACAGTCGTTTTTAGAAACCAGCGCAACGAAAACAAGATAAAATACACTGATTGAGAGCACAAAAGAAGCTGACTTTTATCATTTTCATAATTTCAGTCGCAAGACGTCAACTGCTGGACATTGACTGCTCGAGCTAGTCTCCTTAAGGATATTCGAGCCTCTTAATCTGCTAGGCCAACTGAAGCAGGTTGAGAGAATGCGCGCGGTGCTTTATTAAACAATTTCTTGTTACAAATAAATTAAAACTGTTTTGAGAAAAAGTAGCCATACAAAATTCTTCTAAATATCATTACTTATTTCTTGACATAATTTTTGTGAATAAAACCATCGAAATTTCCCTGTTTTCGGAATATTTTATGATCAGGTGAAATTGTAAATATCGTGTTTTGAACCCTAAAATCTTCAAAGAAGTTAATTGAACTATAAAATATAATTTTTGTCTCTCAAAGTGAAGATTTTCTGTTTAATTTTAATATTAGTAAAAAAATGTTAATTATTTGCAAGAAATATTTAATTATCTGCCGCTGAGTCAAAAATAAGTGGATTACGTCTATTCGAGCCTTAAGTTATTCACTTAGCTTTTATTAATTAAGATTTCGCCAGCGTAAACTTATTATTTCCGAACGTCAGTTATTGGAAATAAAACCATTAATTTACTGTATAAATACAAAAATAATTCTATGATTTTTTTTCAGCGTCACATATTGATGAATGTTGGTAAAATTGATTGAAAATGCTTTATCTTCATCAGATATGCTTGGTTTGTGTCAAATTTTTGATTACCTAACAATAAAATCTGACGCAAACCAATTGCATCAATAAATGCATGAATAATTCTTTATATTCAATGTACCTGTATAAATTAATAATTATTTTAAGCATAATTATCTTAAACTGACAAATCATCATCATCAAAAGGACCGGTCAGAAGCAACCTGGGTCTACCAGATACCAGATTTTTACAAAAAATAATTATATTATAAAAAACAAAAAATAAAATAATTTAATTAAAATAATTAATTAAAATAAAATAATTAAATAAAGTTGATAGGGTATATTACAAATACTAATTAGAAATATGAAAACAAGTGAGTAATTATTTGTATATTATAACTAGCAAATATATAAAAATAAGTGTAAATGTATGCTTCTTTATTTCTATAAATATTATTATAAAGTTATTTATTTCAATTATCAAACAATGATAAACTTATCTCCACGATTTAGTTTGGGGTGGAAATTTCTTGACAGCCCCACAGGTTCTTGATTTGCAATAGGTTGTTTATTCATCAAAATAAAAGTATTGCACAACTAGTAATAATAAAAAACAGCAGATGTAGCCCATAGTTGAGAGTATCCTTTCACATGACAAAACAACAGACGGAGAACTTTTATCCATCGTTATTAATGATGGTGAAGGTGGCTTTAACTGTTCATTAAAAGAGTTCAGTTTCATTGAATCATTGATATTACTAGCTGAACTCGATACGAACACCTATTCATGAGGATAGACACATATCAGAACTCTATACCTCATGGTATGTCTATGAAGGCCGCCAAGGAAATCAAATTAAAGAATTCTTACTTCATAAAATATCACATTTATTTACAGAATATTAAAAAAACAAAATATTTGGAAACTATAACATATTATCGGAATTCAATAATGATGGTGTTTCTCGGGAACAATGTGGTGGGTACTGTGCTTCACGTCGGCGTGGAAACTGGAAATAAAAATTTAGTATCTTTATGAATAACTTTTTCTACAAACATGGTCAGACAGTTATGTCAGAACGCGCACTCTGCAATGTTGGGTGGCCCCATACTAAATAATTTATGGACGATCAAATACAAATACTTCGGTATTATCTAAATACAGAATTTTCTAACTGGATTTCTATCAAAAAAGTGTTACAAATTGCAGTCATAAACTTTACAGGTGAAGTAACCACCTCCTTACCTCCTTACTGTATTGCACCGTTAATAACAACACCTGTTCTGAACAATTTCCACGTTTACCCTTATCCGTGTGCTTTAGTGTTGACAGAGCGTATTGTTTACATACCCCTTGAATTTTGCTTGTGTTTTAGGTAACGGTGACCAGCTAACGGTGACGGTACCTCCTTCCAATGATTTGGAATATTCGAGAATAAACCCAGATAATCAGCGTTGAAAAATTATTTCGAATCGCAAAGGAATAGGGCGGAGAACTTGAGAATAGGGCGGAGTTCCAGTAATGCAATTACATTACTGCAATACGAGGAAAGGAATGTTTGTTGAAGTGAAATTTGAAAAAGTTTCTTTATACCCGCTGTGCTTATCGCCGTGGTAGTGCACGTGTCTCTCGGAACCATCAGGCTCATGCAGCGAGTAGTAACCCTTCACGACGTCTCCGTCGCGGCTCTCGTGCTGACTCTTGTGGTCACCGGTGTGAGGGTCGGACACTTTATATTCAAATTCGTATTTGGGGTACGCCTAGAAAATACACCAATCTTTAAATATCTGAATGCAAGGCTAAAAACTCAATATAACAGTTAAATATTTATCACTTACGTAGTAATCAATATGCTCATGTTCATGATGACCATGGCCATAACCGTGTCCATCACCGTGGGATTTTACATGCACTTCATGTGCGGGGCCATCGTGACGGGAAATGTGCTGGGACGAGTACGCATGTTCGTGTCCATGACCGTACTGACCAGACACAACAGCTACGACAGCAACGAAGCACAGCACCTAAAATTTTAAAACATGTTAAATGTACCTTTATGTTTTTAGCAAACGCAGGAACACTGGAATATTGTTATAAGGGCTCGTGTACACGATGCCGCCCCCGCGCCGACACCGCACCGCCGCCGCACTTCCGCGCTATGTATACACGAGACGCATGAAACCCGCCACCGCGCCGAGCTGCCGCGCCGCCGCCGCCGGCGCTTGGTATCATCACTATACGGTCGTTAGTAAAATATCACTATACGGTCGTTAGTAAAATATCACTATACGGTCGTTAGTAAAATATCAGTATACGGTCGTTCTTAAGCGACCGGTAATGAAAAAATAACAAAATAGCATCGGGGTGGCGGGGGCCGCGGCGGCGGCGCGGCGGCGGCGCGGTGGCGGGCTTTACGCGTCTCGTGCACATAGCGCGGAGGTGCGGCGGCGGCGCGGTGGCGACGCGGGCGCGTCACCGTGTACATGAACGGTAAGTATTTTAATTTGACAGAATAAAACAAAGTATTATTCACCCTATACAAATTGCGTTCATTATTAGCCAGAAGCCAAGTACAGCAGGATACCTATTAGTATGCCTATGCCTCTCCTATTGATCCGTCACTACGCGTATTTAACTTTCAATGAGTGGCCCTCCAGAGTAGGGGTCTATTGATATGTGGCCGTCACTTAAAACATTTTCTACAACGGTAATCGATGCTTTGATCCATTGGAATTCTGACCCTTTTGATAGAATCTATCTGTGAATTTAGTACTCGTACCGGTAAAAACTCGTCACTTCGAGAAATCCCAAACAGGCTTTTAATATGTTTAAAGAGCGGATAACCCATAAGTCTGTTTACAAATTTTAAATAACAATAAAGTATTTTATTTTACACTAACAAATTTAGTTAAAAATAATATTTACCTTAGAGAACATTTCGTTGTTTTAGCTGATACTGAAGTCAGTTGTTAACTAATATATATTGTTTAAATTTCACGCCTTTTATATCGTTATTAGTACATATTTCAATATCGGTTACAATCTTATCAGTAATTAAGATATTTACCAACCGCGTATAATACCGTGTTTGCAATTATTTCGTAAAAATATATTGGTTTTTGTTCCGTCGCCCCTGATTATAGGTATTGTTATGTTTAAAGTAAAAGCTGTGTTAAGTGCAGTTCAAAGTACCTAATGTAAGTACTAATGTTTGTCTTTACAAACTTAGGATGTTTGTGAAGACATACATTACAAACATTTAGCGGTAATGCTAGTATAGCATTGTGTACGTTAAAAATAACCATCAATTGTATTTATTTTTTCACTTCTTACATTAGTTTTATGTACAAAAATTGTAAATAGTACGCTTATTAGCAACGACAGGCAACCGTGTTGATCTTCACACTAATAAACTCCTCATTTCCAAACAAAAATCTGAAATTAAGTGAAAGATATTAAATAAAACACAAAATTCTGCAATATTATAAAAATTAATACCTATGTGGTGTCATCATCGTCATAATTATCAACTCAGCTGTAGGACGTCCATTGCTGGACAAAGGCCTCCCCCTAATTTTCCAAAAACACCGATCAGAAGCAACACCGTCGACCCGTAGCCCTTATCAGGTCGTCTGTCCACCTTATCGGTCCGTGGTCTCCACTGGAGAACTTTCGGGCCCCAGATCGTCAAGTCTCCGTACTATGTCCTGCCCACTGCCACTTCAACTTACTAATCAACTTTCGTTCGTCTACGAATCTTCTCATTCCTATTCGATCCCGCAGTGTAACCAAGCAGCCCTCTCCATAAATCGTTGAACAAAGTTGAGCTTTCTTACGAGGCCCATACTTAGAGATTACGTTTCAGCGCCATTATGTCATCATTGGCAACACACATTAGTCGAAAACTTTTAAGACATTGAGGAATAATGGACGAGAAGGTTGCCCATCCGAGCTATATTCGACGATTGACCTCCTTCTCGAATTTGACTCTACCTAATTGGACTGTTTGTCCCAAGTATATGTACTCGTCCACAACATCGAGAGTTGAATTTCCAACTGTTACTGGGGTTGGCATAATATGGACATTAGACATAACTTTCGTCTTGTCCATATTTATCTTAAGGCCCTTTGGGCTATTGGTTGAGGCTATCGAGCATCGTGTTGAATTCTATACTCGCCGTTAATGTTGATGCCAAGTTCTCGTCATTCCAGCTTTGAAGCTTAAATGTACCTTCCAAAGTGGCAATGATTTGTTTTTCTTCCAAAGAGATATATATATCTACCGCATATGATTTTTCCTACAATTATAACTGTGTGATAAAATGTAAAAATATGTACCTATTCCTTAACAACTTTAATCTATTAATAAACCATTTTAGTAACACTTTACTGTTTTAACTTTATATTTTTAAAATTTAAATTTTTTGTTATTTTACTAAAAGTTGGTTGCGCAACTAGTTTTTTAACGTCCGATCGTACTTTGTAGCTTCGCTCCGTAGAGGGTTACGAAAATATCTTACATACTTGTAAACTTTTAAGTTTAGTAGAGACAAATTTACAGGAAAGAAACCTTTACGGTAGCTCTATCGAAATAAATTTATAATTATAAAAATATTAAATATGTATTCAATGTCAATACAGTGATGCGAACAAAAATAATTAATTTCCAGACATTTTACTCAACAAGATAGTTTTCAAAGCTTAAGTAATATTTTAATGAGTTATTTGAATTTAGTTATTGACAGTTATGTATCGTTTTACAACTAAATGTATACATTGACTTTTAAAAGAATTACTTATTTTATAGATCCTGGAACTAATAACAACGAGTAAATCTTTATTTCTTATGCTTGATAGGTGGATATCGCGATTTTTCTTAAAATTGTCAATAAATGATTAAAAATATATATAAATAAACGTACAATAATTTTTCATAGTTATACAATTGTACTTTTTTGTTATACCTACTTATTAACATTACATTTATATGTGAAGTTACAAAGAGTAAATTAAGATATAAGAATCAATTTTCAATACTAAATTTGGTATGTTGTTAAAAATATTTGATCTGTATTTAGAATTGGCTCTCTGGATCTATATAGTGTAAATTTCACGAGAGCAAAGCCACGAGAAAAGCTATATAATACAGGGTGATCAATCCAAATAGGTCAGTGAGGGGAAATCTCAAACCATCAAAGATACGAAAATATGTTCTTAGGAAGGCTTCGATTTTTGAAAAATTAAAAACTGCATTCAAATTAAGCTCATACGTGACCAGGAATCGAACCCGATCAACTCTTTGTAAAAATCGCAATTATTTTTGTTTTCGTAGTTGATAGTGTGGGTCATAAGGAAAAAATTTGCTATGGAACCTTGTGTAAATTGGAAACAGAAATGTCTATAACTTAAATAATTGTAAAATGTTTCAATAAGTTATTTGAATAGATTTATTTGAAAAGGTCCACATTGAAGGATTCTCAGCTTCCAATGCGCTCCCAACCTTAATAGGATTAGGGGTTAGGGATTAGAAAGGGATATGGAAATGGGCTCTGGCATCCTTATTCACTCACCGAAACACAACAGCACACTTGGTGTTATTTCACAGTGGTCTTCTGTAAGTAGGTGGTTCCTGCCGCCAGACGGCCTGCCGAAATTACTGCGAAGGTATGCCCTGCCATTACTTGCCAGATCCGGACCAGAGCCGACTTTGAAAAGTCATTTCCAAATTTGGCTCCTCCGGGAATGGAACCCGGGACCTTAAATTTTAAAAATGGATTTACCTTTTACATGTTTCATCGAATCTTAATTTGAACGTTTTCACAATTTTCAATGGAGCGGTTAAAAAACCGATTTATTTATCTAACTAATGAATTACCTATTCAGTAATTCATTATTATAAGTAGGTAATCTATAACTGTCTCTTAAAATTGACGAAATTAATTGTCACATTTGCGTAACAAGTACAAACCCTCTACCATAACTGTTCGCTTTTACAGCGCAGTTTCAATATTGCCTTGAATGATATATTGTTACGGATATAAAAGTAGCATGTTACAAACAGTATGTATCAGTTTATTACAGAACGTAAGACTTAGTGGTCAATAAGGCATAATTTTATTAAAAACATGCTTTTTAAAGTAAGTTGTTTAAGCTGCAGTTAAGTGGCATTACCACTAGCAAAGACGAATATTAATCTATTCAGTCCATATGGCTGCAATAAAACCTTTATAGAAGATAATGGAGAAATAATGTGCTGATGTATGCCAAGAAGTTCTAAAGACTTGACTTTAACGAGACTTTAACGGATAAGTGGTTAGGGTTCTTGCCTTAACGCACTATTCTGGGGTTCCCGGGTTCGATTCCCGTTAAGGTCAACTTTGGAAATGAACTTTTCAAAGTTGGCTCTGGTCGGGATCTGAAAAGTAGTGGTATGGCCATTTTCCTAATTTTCCCAATTCCTTATCCTTAATCCTACTGTAGTCAGTAGCGCACTTGCAGCACCTATGGCGTTGTTTGTGTTATAGGCGACGGTAGCCACTTACCATCAAGTGTCTGCCTGTCTGCCGACCTTACCATTAAAAAAAATCTGCTTCCCTATCCTCATATTTTCACTTAATATTGAAAATTACCGTGGACTATAGGAGATATTCCATCTGTTATTTCAAATATTAACATTTAAAAAAATTAATTCAGGTGCTGTGTTTCATTGCTGCCGTTGCCGTAGTGTCTGCCCAGTACGGCCATGGGCACGAACATGCGTACTCATCCCAGCACATTTCTCGTCACGACGGCCCCGCACATGAAGTTCATATAAAATCCCACGGCGATGGACACGGTCATGGCCATGAACATCACGAACATGAGCACATTGATTATTACGTAAGTTCAACCAAATTTAACATCTTAGATTTGTATGAATGAATAACTGCTTTATGAACGGTATAATTTACAGGCGTACCCCAAGTACGAATTCGAGTACAAAGTGTCCGACCCTCACACCGGTGACCACAAGAGCCAGCACGAGAGCCGCGACGGAGACTTCGTGAAGGGTTACTACTCGCTGCATGAGCCTGATGGTTCCGAGAGACACGTACACTACCACGGCGACAAGCACAGCGGGTACGATGCCTTCTAAGTCCTACGTTAATATAACACAATTTCATAGACCTAATTCAAAATGTTATTATTATTTTCAGTTTCCACGCCGATGTAAAGCACAGCACCCACCACATTGTCCCCGAGAAACATCATCATCATTAAATGTGAATTTAACATTATCATAATCGTATTCTGTGATATTACAATACCTACACATTTTTTTATTAATTAATAAAGAAAAAATATATAAATATTGTTTTCTAAGTCAATTCAATAGTAAGTAGTTGGTTTCGGTGATCATTTAAACCTTTCTGTTGCTATGAAACATTTTGTACTGCTTCCTGGGAAGATTTTTTATTCGTGCAAAAAATAGTCCAAATCACGAAAAATATTGTAGTCGATTGAAGCGAAGTCCAGCAAATATGGAGGTTAGCGGATGGTCTCTAACGGCAGGTCTTGTAGTGTTAAAACTGTTTCTCGAGAAGTGTGAAGTCTTGCGTTATCATGGAGCAATATTGGTGAAGATCGATTGACAAGTTGGGGCTGTTTTGCTACAGACACGAAATTTCGTTTTAAATATGAATACCACAGTGAAATGAACATACTGTGTTGTTGTGTTTCGGTGAGTGAGTAAGGGATGCCAGAACCCATTTCCTATCCCTTCCTAACCTCACATCCTTAATCCTAACTAAGATCCGTTGCGCAATTGCAGCATCTGTGGTTAATTAACAACTTGTGTTAATAAGCGATGGTATCAGGCTGTGTGACATAAAAAACATAAAAATTTAAAAATTTCTGTTCTCATTTTTAATAACGCTATGAAATAGCCGGCAAGAGATACGAAAATTTATTCTTAGGGACTAAGGCTTAGATTTTTGAAAAAATAAAAACTGCATTGAAACTTTTTCAAATTACGCTCATATGTGACCAGGAATCGAACCTGGTTAAATATGACTCAAACTATCTACTATTTAAAAAAAAATACGATTTTTAGAGTGATTTGACCAGGTACGATTCTTGGTTGCTTATGAGAGTAATTTAAAAAAGTTTGATGGCAGCTTTTCTTAATTTAATAATCGAAGCCTTAGGTCAGTTCAGACCGAAACGCGACGCGGCGCGCAAATTTGATTCATTTTAATAATATTAACATTTTGACAATTATTAAAATTGTAAACATTTCTGTTTATTATTTTTATAAGGATCATAACATTTATTTTTTTCCTTATAGCTAACGCTATCAACAACGATAATAAAAATAATTTCAATATTTACAGAGATTTGACCAGGTTTACTGGTCGCGTTTGAGCATAATTTAAAAAAGTTTTAATGCAATTTTTATTTTTTCAAAAATCGAAGCTTTCGTTACTAAGAACACATTTTCGTATCTCTTATGGTTTGAAATTTCCCCTCACTGACCCATCTGGATTGATCACCTTGTATACCTTAATATACAATACTCGTATATAAATCATGTGCGACTAGTAACCATACTTACTAATCTGCGAAACCGCCTAATCGATTATAATTAATTTTGTGAATTTATTAAGGACATTATTAATAAGGACATTATTTATGTCTCGTATTGAGTGGATTCAGAATTAATATTAGCGACATTTTTTTAACCCCGTGAAAATTATAAAGGTTCAGTAATATGTAAATAATGATGATGATAAATGTCACTCTTGAACAACGATTTCAGTAACATTTTAATAGTATTTAATACTAATGTAATTGTAAGAAATCGGCATATAGTGCAGATGGCTTTCAGCGTTATACAAAAAAAATACCTCGTACCTCGTTTTAAATAGTTTAAAACAAATGAATATATTTTAGTGATTCTTTTTTAATTATAAATCTCTTTCAATAATATATAAAAAAATTAATAGGAATAATTAAAAACCATAATAAGAACGGCATTTATAGTACAAAATCATGAAAAACACGTGAAAGGAATCTTGTAACTTCGAAATTTTTCATTATGAAATTAATATCACACTGTGAAACACATAAGTAGATATTAGATGAAGGATGAAGTATAAGTTTGGGATAGAAGAAGACATGCCCATCCCCTGCAAAAAATTAGTTGTTAAATGCTTACATGGGAAATAAGTGTTATGATTAGGGAAAACATTGTATAAGTTGATAAATTAGGCTATATTACCAATGCGCTACTAATGATAACGGCGGTCCAATAATGTATTTCATACACGACTATTTTAAGAAAACAAGATTGCTCATAGCGGAGAATATTCGGCAGCATAGAAAGATTAAATTGCTTTTGCTCAATGCAGTGTCTTTGTAAAAAAATGCATATCATTTTTATAAAATGCAGTATCATGATTAGATATCTTTGTAAAAAAAACCTTTAAGTTTTAACAACAAGTATGAGGTACATCATCCTTAATCACAAGTCAATCTCGCTTTTGGAATTTTAAATAAATCGCTTTTTGCTTTGCAATAAAAAGCTACCACTTTATTGAAATTACATTTAATTGTTTCATATTTAATTCATTTATCATAATATTATTATGTACTATTTATCTTCAAAATAATTTATTTCAAACCGTGTTTTTTTTTATTTAGACAAAAAAGATAATGTTCTTTTTTGATATTACTAATTTGGGTTCATTATTATTTGACTGGAAATAAAAAAATGGACTGATTTTGTATTTTAATACTTATTTTGTAAAATATGCAGACAAGAATTCAGAAGGATTTTGATGTATCTTACTCGATCACAAGTAAACCATTTAACGAATTCGTTTGAAGATAGAGATTTACCATTTTCTGAATTATTGTAGCAATGAAGTAAGCACTAATAAGTAATTTAAAAATTTCGATTCTAATTTTTAATGATTCAATGAAATAGGTATCCAAAAAATAGGATAAAATAGGTATTCCATAGTAGGATGATTTATGGAAGTTCAATTACCACATTTTTAATGTTCCATAAGTATACGTACTAACTTTTTTTATATAAAGAAATTGTTTCATTAAATAATTAGCATCGATAATAAAAAACTGTCTACCACTTTAAGACTATAAAATTAGTTACAACATTATTTTTTCGTAACAATTGCGAACACGGCTACTGTTAACTTTTACCACTTTTAAAGCTCAGGTTTGTTTGGAATATACATATAATTATTGCCTTGATATATTTTTGTTACGTATATAAAAGTCGCGAATTACAAACAATATGTATCAGTGCATTAGCAAACGTCGTACTGATTTAACAAGATACAATCTTATTAATAAAATGTTCCTTAAAGTGAGTACACAGCTACAGAAAACTAACCTTACCCCTAGAAAAAAAAAAAATAACATTGGTCATAGACTGGACGGCCGGTTAATACCACGTGATGTGATGTGAGCTCGTTGGATGAGTTGTTAAGGTGCCTTAATGCTCTGTCCTAGGGTTCCCGGATTCGATTCCCGGCAGGGTAAACTTTGGAAAAAATGAACTTTTCAAATTTGTCTTTGGTCTAGTTCTGAACAATAGTGGCCAGGGCACACTGCGTTTCGCAGGCATTTGGGAAGCCCGTGTGGCGGCTGTAACCACCCCCTTACAGAAGACCACCGTGAAATAACAGCACGTGTGTTTGTTTTCCCTATCTACTCCTAATCCCTTATCCTTAGATCCTACTGTAGTCGGCAGCGCACTTGGAGCAGCTTTGGCGTTGCTTGTGTTATAGGCGACGGTAGCCACCTACCATCAAGTAGACCGTTAGCCTGTCTGCCGTTCTTTAACATAATTTTTTTTTTTCTTTTTCCTTATTCTTTATCTTTTCCCCCTTACTTCTTTTTTACTTGTGATTGTGCCCCTGTACAGTACAGGCACTGTACAGGACAGTAAACCCTGTATAATGGCTATATAATCCAAATAGCCTCTTATAATGGCTCCTTACGTCTGTACTTCAAACATTATCATAAAAAATAATTTAGACGTAAAATACTATGAATATAATTATATAAGTGTCACTTATTTAACATGTTTACTTCGAAAATTTCATATTATTCTTTTTTTTAGGTGTTGTGCTTTGTTGCTATCATTGCTGTGGTATCGGCCCAGTACAGTCATGGGCACGAACATGCGTACTCATCCCAACACATTTCTCGTCACGACGGCCCCGCACATGAAGTTCATATAAAATCCCACGGCGATGGGCACGGTCATGGCCATGAACATCACGAACATGAGCACATTGATTATTACGTAAGTTCAACCAATTTTAACATCTTAGATTTGTATGGATGAAAAAATGCTTTATAAACTGTTTAATTTATAGGCGTACCCCAAATACGAATTCGAGTACAAAGTGTCCGACCCTCACACCGGTGACCACAAGAGCCAGCACGAGAGCCGCGACGGAGACGTTGTGAAGGGCTACTACTCACTGCATGAGCCTGATGGTTCCGAGAGACACGTACACTACCACGGCGACAAGCACAGCGGGTACGATACCTTCTAAGTACTAGATTAATGTAACACAATTTCATAGACAACTCTAATTAAAATTTTATTATTATTTTCAGTTTCCACGCCGACATAAAGCACAACACTCACCATATCGTTCCCGAAAAGCATCATCATCGTTAATTTGTGATAATATTTTAATCATCATACTCTGTGATATTATAATGTACACAACATACCTATTCTTGTAAATATTTTTATTGAATAAAAAATATAAATATACCATTACTTTTCTTTGACAAAATTGGAAAATATTATATCTTATTGTAATCATTAAGATATTATTTATTCAATTAATGTAATCTTTCAAATCATATCGTAATACTACTCAACATTTTGACTTGTCTACTGAGATGCTATACATTTTTTTTCTATAGAGAAATGGTATAGGTTTCTGAAATTGCATTAATTAATCTTTTTTTTCATAAAATTAAAAAAAAATAGTTATAAAGTATTACTAGTAAGATATACTTAGATATAGTGTATCTTGAGTAAAAAATTCTTTACTCTCAACAATAACTTAATTACTTAAAAAGTGCATTTCCTTCGTAGCCTATATAAACCGTAGGTGTAGCAAGCTCATGAGCTCTATGCAGATGCCTTCTATTCGAGTATGATAGACCATTATCGGAAGTTCAACTACGATTCATGCTTTCTAGTTTTGTAAAGTAAAAAAAATAAAATATCATTTGAATCACATGCTTGATGATGTGAAGTTGACGTGTGTATAAAAGGATAAAGCACGCACATCTGCTTGACACAAAGCCAATATTAAATCAATATTTTTGAAGTTTTTAAGTTTGTTCTATTGACAATATAATTATTTTTTTTCTTTTTTTTTTTCAATGGGTAGAATTTTACAAAATGTGAATAATTTGTGATAACATTCTTTGAAGTATTCTTTTAAATTTTTAGGAAAATTTTCTTTTAGAATACGTAATTGAAGTGAGAAAATTTTGTCCATCTTGCTTTTAAAAGTTCTTCCTTAGCTAGACAGTTCATAATATACGACTGATTCTGCTAATGATTTGTATAGCAATAGAAGTGATTTGTAAGGTGTTTTGTTTTTTATTAGAGAGAATTTGACTAGTATTGCTCTTAGCTTGTCACATACATGATTAATGTATGCTATCCAGTTTAGTCGATGGTTTATGACAAGTCCAAGATACTTATTGTGTTTACTTATTGTTGTTTTTTTTACAACTTTATACAATTTGTTATAAAATATGCAATAAAATGTAATTTATTATTATTTATCTTTCCTTCAAATAGTGACTAAGAAGAAGACCATTTAACCTGCTTGCGATCATCTTCAAGACGGTGTTAGTGACCCGGCCCCTCACACGTTCCCAAAAATAGAAATAAAACTTTATATCCAAAACGCTTTTGTCTGCTTAATCAATTTAAGATAAAACTTAATAGTTACAAAGAAAATCTCATAATTTTTGTCTATATAAATAAAAATAAATCACTAAACGTGTTGCAAAGTTTAAAAGTCTCAGACAGTGCTAAGTCTGAGAAAGAGAAAAATTGAAAAAATTGCAGTGAAAATTTTATCCGAACGAAGCCGGGAGCGGGTCGCATATTATTATAAATATTTGAGTATTGTGCAGAATACTTTTACTGTTTAATTTTAGATTGCCGGCCAGCGGACAGAAAAGGATTTTTAAAATAATGATGACATTTCCAAGCAAATGGGAGATAACACTATGTTCTGGTACTATATACTTATCGTGACCTTCGCGTTTCAAGACCGCGTTGAAACTGAAAACAAAATAAAATCGAATTACATGAGACCTTTGAAATTATTACTGAATTAAGAAGTTTCGTCATGCTTATCCATGTGCTGAGTGAAAAAGGGATACCATTGCCAGACCCCATTTCCCTATCCTTTCCTCCCTTATACTTAATCCTATTACGCACTTGCAGCACCTGTGGCGTTGCTTGTGGTATAAGCGACGGTAGCCACCTACCGTAAACCGTCAACCTGTCTAACGACCTTTACACATAAAATAAACTATTAGGTAGTATAAAGTATTAAGTGCCATTACACAAAACATGTTCCGGGTATAATTCCTGTGGAGTGAATTTCATAACTTTCCAGAGTTGGTCTATCTTGACTAGGCACACTGTGAGGTTTTTTGAGTTCGCTGTATTTATTTATTTATTTAAACTTTATTGCACAATCGTACAAAAGGCGAACTTAATGCCTTAAGGCATTATCTACCAGTCAACCATCGCTCAAATATAGCGACATTAAAGCTATATTTTGTAAACTTAACCAGACATAGAGACATTGCGTTTCTTATACACAATAGAGAGGCTAAGTAGTGTCCACAACCTACTGTGCACCATTAAGCAACCAAAGTTAATGTTTTTTCTTTAATTAGAACAATGTCACAGTGCTCGTGTACGGAGACAATTCAAACAAACACCATTACGAAATTGTTACAAACACCGCATGCTGGACTATAGGCTGTTAATAATTTTTTATCGACTATTTAGAGTGAAATCAATATTGCCTTGGCCACCCTTGTACTAATATAAAAGACGTTGAATTTTAACAATTTGCATCAGTATCAACTCAAACACAACAACCAATATGTTGTCTAAGGTAAAAATACTTTATAAAAAAAACGTAAGAAATATAAAGATCAGTTTGTGTGGTCTAGGAGTGTTTAAAGTAGACACGAAAGTGTTTAGTGTAAAAGTGTCTTTTAAGTATTTAAAGTATAATAGCCTTTATGAATACTTCAATATTATCTCTCTGGATGCAGTTTAATCATGTATTGCAGAGAATATTGAAAAAGTGTCAATGGTGTTAAAATATGTCGGATAGTAACATAATAATCTACTATATAATTAAAAAATCCCCTTAAGTCAAATGTGTGAAGAATAAATAGATTGGGCGTTTGTTTTATATAATTACGTAATATTTCTATCTTATCTCACGAAACATAATAATGCACTAACTTTTCTTTTTCAAAAAGCCATTTCCCTCCGAAAATGACATACATTTCATCTTGGGGTTTTTGTTTTGAAAGCTGCAGCAGGGATTACAAATTATTGTAGAAGATTCTTTAGGGAGCAGGTTTTCTGTCTGTGGAGTCCTTGAGAATAGAAATTTTGCCCTCTCATAATGTTTTGCACTAAAGTATTTTTCCGTTTCTTCTGCGTTTCCATAATTTCGATTTTGTTTCAATAGTCGCAAATTTTTTTGGTTTTTTCATTATTTCAATTCGAAATATTTTAATAAAATAAATTTTATTACAGGTATTGTGTCTTGTTGCTCTCGTTGCTGCCGTATCTGCCCAATACGGTCATGGGCACGGACTTGGATATTCATCACAGCACATCTCCCGACATGACGGTCCCGCTCATGTTGTTCCTGTGCACGGACATGGGTACGATCATGGACATGATCACGTTGACTATTATGTAAGTTGGCCTTCATTCCTATTAAGTAACTCAGTCCGTTTCCTTTGTTAAGAATAGGACCCATGCAGACACATTAGAGACGTAGGTAACCATTGGACCTATTGATTCATTAGGGTTAACAAATTAGGTAGAAGATACCTCTGATTAAAAGAATTTACAGAAGAAATTAAAAAATTAAATCTTAAAATACAAAAATTGTTAGGAGTAATCTCAATTCCTATCAGTTCAATATAAAAGTGATTTTGTTTTTCCAGGCGTACCCCAAGTACGAATTCGCGTACAAAGTGTCCGACCCTCACACCGGTGACCACAAGAGCCAGCACGAGATCCGCGACGGAGACGTCGTGAAGGGCTACTACTCACTGCATGAGCCTGATGGTTCCGAGAGACACGTACACTATCATGGCGATAAACACAGCGGGTAAGATACCTAATGTATTACGGTGCGACGTTAATGTAGCACTTGTTTTCAAACAAACCACCGTAACAAATAATAGTTATGTTTGTTGAGTAATGGATCCGAGAGCCCACACTTTTATTAATCCTATCAAAGATGAACGCATTTGCAGTCTGATAGGGCTTGTGTACATAAGCGGCGATAGCAACGATTAGGCTCATAAAACTCACTTCCCCGAAATGTGCACTTTTTCTAAAAGTACAATTGTTTAGAAGGATCACTTTCTCGGAAGATGCACTTTCCCAAAAAGTGTACCTTCTCAAATTTGAAAACAAGGTAGCCATCTATATTTTTGTTGTCGAAAGCTAAAAAGGAACATTACGAGTGTGAATATTAGAGTGGCCAGTAATCTAACTTTAAAATAGCAAATCGACGTCAATTTAAACTACTGATTTTTTTTAAACATAACGGAAATGTTATTGTCAAATGTTAAAATTTGTTTCCAGTTTCCACGCCGACGTGAAGCACAGCACCCACCACATCGTCCCTGAGAAACATCATTATTATTAAATAATTATTGCAAATTGCATTAGTACCTGTTGTTTTCAAATCTTTTGATACTGAATATTTATTACGATTATTTTCGAATGGTTTTATATTTTGTATTAAATACATGAGAAATTAATATTGTATTATTTTTTGTTTATAGAAATTCCATTTAAGTGTTTATTTGTTTGTACGATAAGAGCTTAAGTGACACTTACAACTCATTAATGTTTACTTTAGCAAAGTCGATTATTGTTTGCCCGTGAAATAAATTGTTTTTCAATGTTAAATGTTTGGAAATTGCTCGAACGATTTCACACATCAATTGCTGCTTGTCGCCGAATTTTTCAATATTGTAATTCAATATTCACAAGCTTATACCGGCCGGACGTACTTGCGGTATGCAACACACTTGTACTTTGGACTTGTCGGTCATTGCTTCTATAAAATAAATCTAACTTATTTTATAAAACTTTTCCTAAATCGTTAAGGTGAGCTAAATTGTAATTTATTTGCTATTTCTTGAACATTATAAAATAAATTCTCATTCTATAGAATTTGAACAGGGTCAAAAAATAACAAAATAGATTAAATCGGCAATTCGATACAAACGTTACCCATTATTGATATTAGATACTTCTTTTTGAATAATAACTTGTAACATGGCAGGGGCACATTAAAAGTTTCAGCAATGAATAAGGAAAAAATGCAATAAGTAGCCAAAAGGAAATTTATGATTTTTCAAAGTATTGTCCTTTAAAGTCAATGCAATTTTTTATGCCAATAAACCAATTTCCCTAACATTTATTCCAGTCTTCTGTAACTTAGACCTCTTGCACATATTTTTCAATCTCTTCAATAACATTCTTTTACATGTCGTTCTGGCATTTAAAGAACTAATTATTTATATAACCATTTAGAACCAATTATGCAGGAATAGACGAAGCTTTTTGGCACTGAATTTTTGAAGTATAGAGACTTCGAAAATTCCGCTGTCTGTGAGCAATTAGTATGCATGATACGAACTTTTTAAAACATGACTTTTAAAAGTGTTGCTGGTATAAACACACTTATTATGTGATCACTCTATAACTATTAAATTTAAATTGACAAAAGTATTCAAATGAATACTCTTTCCGTCTCGGTCTCGAAATGCCCGTGCGATTAATTTGTTTCCGCTTAGCGTTCTTTCGCACTTTTTTCTTGATTTAAGCGACGAATCTCTCAACCTTACGTGTTTTGCATAGCCAAATACACATCTATGTCTGCTACACTGGTCTATAAGTGACTATATGTAATTAGCTGATTGTCTGTGACACATTAAATCACAAGAAATTCTTCTACGTACCACTTATTATTTTTAAGAAATTTTACTTCTATGTCATTGACTTTCCACTTATTATGTCATTGACTTAACTTCGTGTATAAAATACTTTCATAATTTGAATCACTTATTTTTAAAATGGCTATTTTAGCACTTTTTATATTTTTAGCTAAACTTGTTTAAGGTGACTTTGGTCAAGTTAAGGATTTGCTTAGAAACTGTATTCTTCAATTAAATCTCTTAAAGCATATTAGAACTCTGTTTGCAATATAACCATTTGCCTTCGTTTATTTCCATTAGCAACCAAAGAAAGGCTTGTCCTCAAGGTCGCACTTACTAATAATGAAACCAATCAGGTGCGAACTCTTATGTAACAAAGTTGTAGGAACTGGTTCAAAAACGTGTACATATTCTTTTTATTTGTATAAAAAGAAAAATTATGTGATAATTCGATACAGTTGACTTTCGATAACTGAACATTTAACTTCACTACAATGTACTCCAAGGTATAATGAAATTAATATAATTGTATTTAATAATACCTTTTTTATGTGAAGGTCTTCAGACAGGCTGACGGTCCAGTCGATGGTAAGTGGTTACCGTCGCCTAACACACAAGCAACGTCACAGATGCTGCACGTGCGCTACCGGTTAAGGATAAGGGATTCTCAAACATTTTGTCGTATTTTAGGATTAAAATAATTACTAAAGTAAATTAAAGTTTAAGGATAGGATATCAAATACTTAAATTATGTCGATAATAATATCACATAATATTTTTTTAATAAACTGCGATCTTCGGACCGATAGAAATTATAATGACGTAAAATGATAAAGTTTGTGTAACTACAGTTATTTCTAAAGTTTTAAGTTCTTATAAAATGTTGCAATATGTTATAGATCATCTTAGTAGCCGCTTCGCTAGCAGTCGCTTTGGCGCGACCTCAAGAAGGCCACGGTCATGGTCACGCATACTCATCACAGAGCATTGTACTGCACCAGAGCAAGGGTCATGAATCTCACTCCGCGCCTGCACACCACGAGATCAAGCCAGTGTTGCTAGTGCAGCACCAACCCACACACTATCAGGAACACCACGAGGAGAAACACGTCGATTACTATGTACGTTTGCAATCTAACGTTCGTGTGGTACTGGCAGTTCAGTGAGCTGTAACTTATGAGTGTTTGCGTTGCAGGCTCACCCCAAGTACGTGTTCGAGTACAAGGTGGAAGACCCGCACACCGGCGATAACAAATACCAGCACGAGACCCGAGACGGAGACGTCGTCAAGGGCGTCTACAGTCTGCATGAAGCTGACGGCACCATCAGGATTGTCGAGTACACCGCTGACAAGCATAACGGGTAGGCATTACTAGACTTTTAATTCACTAGGAAATAATAATAGAAGTTTCTTAAAAATAAAAATTTCTTATATTTACAGTTTCAACGCGGTCGTGAAACGCGAAGGCCACGCTAAGCACATAGTACCAGAACATCATCACTGATTCTGAGATACTTTAACAAACGTTACCTTTGAAGCCGTATTGTAAATCTCTGTTAATTTATTTTGTTCAATAAAATTTATTTTAAGTTAAATTATTTTATTATTTAAAAACGTATCATCAAATTGTAGTGAAATGATAAAAAGTAAATGGAAGTAATACTGCATATAACTCTGATCATTACACTTTTTTATGTGTAATAAATGTAAACAAATAATAAGTATGTAACAAGAGCTGAAAGTGACATTTTTATGCTAATCTAATTCGCAAGTTCAAACTGGGGTTATTTCTTGATAAAGCTGCTTAAATATGTACGACAGCTCATTGGATTCGGAATGATGTCTAGAAAAATGTATTAAAAAGTTTTACCCACACATGAACAATTGCAAAATTTATCAAATAAAGATGAGAAGAAAAAGATATTTAGTTTTTTGTCTGATTATGTTTTTGTCAAAAACCAAAAATAAGGAAAATTGGAAAAAATAATTCTTAAACAGAAGGAAATTTCCGATAACAAAACTCCATACTCTCGGTTCTCTATCTCCTTTACTTATAATTTTAATTTAACACTAAAAATCGGTTATTTTGCAGCCGCTACAAAGCGCACGTGGGGCCTCTAAACAGGGTACATTATATTAATTTTTCGTAGTATTAAATATCAATTTAGAAATTTGGATAAATTTTAGTGTATACTTAACACTTTTAGGAATCAAGTTCCGTTGAAAAATATTTTTTAAGTTAATTTATATTTTAAGTGAGGCATTTGTTTTTTTAACAAAAAATGAACTATTAAGAAAATGTTTCTCCACGAAGTCATTCAAATAAAAAGCAACCCTTGCTACGATACAATACAGTGCAATTCAGGTCGCACAGCGCCAATTTACCTACAGTTATAATTCACCTAGAAATTGCCTCTCTTTCTATCGGGTAACTCTATCTCTTATGCCACGTTAGGCTTGTCTTCTCAGTTATGTTCATAACCGGTTTGTGTCTTTTGTGAAAAAAAAAACTTGTGAAATTATTTAATATTTATAGTATATTAAATATAATTAGCAGATTATAACTACCATATTTAAATAAAGTTTACAATTTCTTTTTACAAAAAAGAAAACAATTATTTGAAACAAAATTTATGTTTTAATAGCCAAAGTGTTGGCTTCATCCCACAATATAAATTGAAATTGAAATAAAATTGAAGATAACAAAATATAAATTCAAAAAGCAAATTATGAATACTTAACTATTGTTAAATAGAGTTTTCAATTTAATTTTAATGCATGCATGCAACATGCTTTTGCCTTCGTTTTAGATAATAATCTCTATGACAAACGGTCGACCCGACGCGACGCGTAAGTGAATATTGAAAAGTGCGATCCGCGCTGAATGAGGCCCGTCCAGCCGTGTACTTGTAGCTTCATACCTAAAGTACAGAGTGCGCCAGGTCTGGTAATGTGAACGAGCTCGCACTTATATCCCTGTCCCCCGCTTGGATAGTTATATTATTTAAATTAACTGAGCCCGCACTTTATACGCATGGGATTCGGTATAGCGCGTAACTTTTTTTTAAACCGAATGGAATAAAACAAATAGCTTGCTACAGTACATCAGTGAAAACTGCATTCAAATCAGTTAAGCCGTTTCTGAGATTAGCGTGCACAAACGCACAAACAAACAGACAAAAATTCCAAAACCATTTTTTTGGCCTCGGTAACATAAGTAGGTACACCGTGTATAAATTGCTTTTTTTTTAAATAATATTTAATGTACAGACACGGGTCGTTTACGATTTTATTATATTAATAGATATGTATAATAAAATTACACTTAAAGAACATAACTGTATATTTTTTTTTCATGATTGTTATCAAATACACTTTAATACACTTCACACTCCCCAACACATACATACGAGGACGTTCGTTCCCGCGAGCAAAGATTTCAACGCGGTCGTAAATCGCAAGTTGCAAGGTTTTAGATTAAATTTAATTACTCTATATAGATTAGAAATAATGTTCCATGAACTAATCTGAACCAAAAGCTTACCAAAAAGTAAAATATTATAAATACTACCTATGCTGCTTAGAAATGGGTATATTATATTAAAAAAAAAAACTACGCTACCCATATTTATATTGTCGCGTTGCTTCGGATCGTGTGCGCGCGGATACCAGTAAACATAATGCGCACACTGCGATTTTGATGTCTCAGGCAAAAGGCATACGTCGTCGCATACTTAATACCTATCGGCGTCTGGGGATTGCCTCAGTGTTTTCGGGCAATCCCCCATTGGAGTTAGCCTAGTCAGCAATGGCTGGGCTGCCGGTGGATCGGAGTAGTTGCCTCGGCAGAGAGAGCCTGACCCACCCCGCTCAAAGGGCAAGGAGACACCGGGGAGTTTTAGTGGGTATTCCCAGTGCCGCTATGATCAGGCGCTGTGCGACCCCCACATACCCTGCCGTCTAGCCAGCGGCAGGAAATCTGTAAGCGGATTACTCCTCGTCAAAAAAATATATATAAATATTGCTCCTCATCAAAGTCGCAACGTATTGGTCTATAGTTATGCTACTACACCTCATAGAAATGAGCGCAGAAATATTATTGCAAGGCACAATAAAGTATTTATTTTCAAATTAAAACCTTTTTTTAGAAAAATATATTTTAGTTAACAATGTTAAATTTTAATCCACAGTTTGGCCTGTATTGGTGCTATACATTAATATGTATCTAATATTACAACTATATATATTTGTATTCAGAAGTTATTGTTATCATCATATTATACCATTACTCAAACACAGATAGAGCATTATAACTGTTACGTTTTTTTAACATTTAAAACCTTCCAAGTGTGTCGTTTTTGGTGGTATTGTTTACGTAGTATTTTATTTTAAATAATATATTCTTTCAAAATATTTTTTGTTGCTCTCATTAGATAGAAACAATAACCACAATAATCATATGCAACATGGAATTGATTCGAAGTATGGTATGTTCCGCCGCCCTAGTAACCACACTCCAGAAGAGTAAAGTAGTTTGTATTTACTTGAGATTTTGAATTTTGAAGATATTATAAATTGTTAACAATTAATCAAAACAAATGAAATATATATAAATTAATAATTATTTTTATACGATGTATGGAAGAAAGAATTTAAAGTTACATGATTTCAACCATTTCAGTTTTGTATTAGAAATTTCAGTTATAACATGACTATAACTGACACTGACATGACTGAACATGACAGTATTAGAATAAAAAAATACAATTTGTAAACTTATCTTAACGTAGCAATTTACACACTTTGAGTTATATACTGTGTATATAACTCATTAATATTTATTTTTGACACTTCTACGGAAAAGTAGAGCCTCGTTAGTCCGTACCCAGGCTAAAGGTGCATTTATATTATTACACCGGACCGTGCCCCATGGCCCTCTATAAACGTACCCATGGTTTTTTTAGATTAGAAATATGGTAATTCGTCGTAAATTGAGAGATAATGATTTTTCTTCGTCTATAAATAAAAACCCCTAGACCAAAAATAGCATCAGTTTATGACTAAACATATTATTATTTTGTGGATAAAACTTTAATAAAGGTAGATATTTTTTCGAAAACTTTTTTGTTTTTATCATACTGTAATCCGAAGGCTCTGTGAGTCCGAACAGAGGGATGTTTTTGTAATTTAGGATTATCGAGGCTCTACTGTAGCAGCATCTTCATCCTTCTCTGATGCTTTGTTTTCGACTTGATTTACGACTTGTAAAAAATAAAATAAAGCATTTACGAAAAATTATTATACTCATAGATAGTGTAAGTTATCAGTTTCCTTTTCAGATATTATCATAATTTTACGTGACATTTCAATGATCTTAAATCACTATGATTTTGATCTGATATACTTATTTTTTACGATATTTATTTATTATTCAGCTCAATATTTTGCCTTTATAAAAAAAAGAAATATAAAACAACATGCCTTAAATTAAAGTTTATTACACAAAACAAATTAACAAAGAATCACAACACGGCTTTAACGGTAACATTTGTAAAATTATTCGAGGATCAGTGATGATGTTCTGGTATTGTATGCTTAGCGTGACCTTCGCGTTTCACGACCGCGTTGAAACTGTAAATATAAGACATTTTATTTTTAAGAAACTTCTAAGACTATTATTTCCTAGTGAATTAAAAGTCTAAGTAATGCCTACCCGTTATGCTTGTCAGCGGTGTACTCGACGATCCTGATGGTGCCGTCAGCTTCATGCAGACTATAGACGCCCTTGACGACGTCTCCGTCTCGGGTCTCGTGCTGGTATTTGTTGTCGCCGGTATGCGGGTCCTCCACCTTGTACTCGAACGCGTACTTGGGGTGAGCCTGCAACGGAAACACTCATAAGTTACAGCTCACTGAACTGCCGATCCCACACGAGCATTAGATTGTAAACGTACATAGTAATCGACGTGTTTCTCTTCGTGGTGTTCCTGATAGTGTGTGGGTTGGTGCTGCACTAGCAACACTGGCTTGATCTCATGATGTGCAGGCGCGGAGTGAGATTCATGGCCCTTGCTCTGGTGCAGTATAATGCTCTGTGATGAGTATGCGTGACCATGACCGTGGCCTTCTTGGGGTCGCGCCAAAGCGACTGCTAGTGAAGCGGCTACTAAAAGGACCTGCATAATGAAATGTGTGTTCAATTAGAATTGATTTCTTAGTACTACAGCTACTAGGCTTTGAAAAATATTTACCTTGGTGTACATGTTTAAATGAATTTTATTTAAAATTAAGCTTATTCTTTTACAGTGGCTGAATACAGTTTGACAACAAGCTACATTCATATGACCCTTTTATACGAGTTTGAAACAGTTTTCGCAAGCATTGAACTTGCTACGATTATAACAATTATGACATATGAAAGGTGCACTGCACTCACATAAAATGTAATACAGGGAGGCTGTAGGCGAAAGTTGAACTTAGGTGACCAATAACTCTTTCGTTTTATGCAAGAATTTAGTTTACACCTACAATTCAATATAGCCTCTTTCCCACTTTAGTGGCAAGCCTCTTTTCCAAATGAAGAGGCTATACCTTAAACAATCATACTTAAACAATCAATCTTTGCGTCAAAATTTGACCTCAAATACTCGACTAAAGGGATCATTAAGTACTGATCACATTTAAGAATAGATTTCTGTACATATATTAAACCTTCTTACTATGTAGTCCTCGCCTGTCTGACCCTTTTATCAAGAGAGAATAAAACATATTTTTAATCAGATTTACGATTTAGGGGGAATTCTACGTCTTTTCTGTTTTTTTGTTTTTTTTTGCAATGCAAGCAACAGGGTTTATTTGAAGTTACTAGAAGCAACACAATACATATAAGCAAACATATAAGCAAACACAATACATTCTGATTAAATAATTTTTGTATAGAACTATTTCCCAAAAAAAAAACGGATGAAAGTAACTGACCTTCGTCAAAATTTTTGGAGCAAAAGTGACACAGGACCGGCTCAAACCTCACACTGCAGTGATCCAGTTTCATGAGTTAAGGTATAAATTCGAGAGTAATTTGTAATTCTATATCAGTTCACCAATTAACATCACATTCATTAACACTTTGTAAATCATTAAAATTTTAATATATCCGAAATGTTTCTGAAAGTAAGTTATGAAAATATAAATTTTAATGTGTTTTTTTTTTAATTTATAATAGATTTTGATTTAATGTAGTTACATTATTTTTTCACATATTTTCTTTATTTATCTTAGTTTTAAATTTTGTACAATATATTTCAGGGGTCTAATATCAAATACGGCAAAGTTTACAATTTTTTAATTTAAACATTATTGTATCAAAACATAGGGCAACACTCTCTTTGCAATTTGAACGATTTATTTTGTAACAAAAACGGCATAGTCACGTCCATTTCAATGTGTTATCTATTGCTATCAAAAACGATCTATTGCTATCAATTACTGTAAATCAGACATTGTGGACTTTTCCATATTTGATATTAGACCCCTGAATTACAAAAACTTGTAGTATGGCACCTCAGTCTCAATAAGAGCGTATCGGGGGCAAGTTGCTGATGAATGATCCTAGCTAGTTGGTTATGTCTGTGCAACAATTATTATGTATATAAAATTGCCCAAATCTAATATTGCTACAACCAGCAACGTTGGTTTAGTAATTAATTAATAATTAATTAATAGGTATCTAAAAGTTAAAATTAATTTTAATACAAAAAACTTAATTCCCTTAAAGTATTTCGCTAAAATTTCGTTCATACAATTTTCAGGGAATCATCCTCATTACGATTGTAGGCCTAAGCCAAGCGGCGGAACACGCAATTTCTTCACAAAGCATTGTACGATATGATGAGCACAAAACAGAGCATCACGTTCCCGTAAAAGTCGCTGTGCCTGTGGTCACTAAAATCGCAGTGCCGGTTGTGTCCAAAATCGCAGTACCAGTAGTTAAGACGGTGGCCGTGCCGGTTGCTCATTATGTGACAAAGGATCATTCTTCTCATCACGCGATCTCTTCGCAACATATCCAACGCCATGACGTCCCAGCACCAGCGCCCAAAGATCATCATGAATACTATGTAAGTATCTTAAAGGAGTAAACTCAATACGTTTAAAGTGTGTTATTGCTGGAAAAACTGAACTGTTTACCAGGCTTTAAAAAGTAGCATTCGTAGGTTCAAAAATGGAAATATTCGGTTTAAAGAATTTTATTCTCATAAAAAGAACACATTGTTCGCTTAAACTATGAGAACTTATATAACTAACTAGCGTTCCGCCCCCGGCTTCGCCCGGGATGCAATTTTTATATATATGAACATTCCCCGTTTATCCCTCTTTCCATTGGTGAAAACCGAATCAAAATCGGTCTACCCGTTCACGCGTGATGCCGTGACCAAGGGAAATAGGGATTCATTTTTATATATAAGATAAGATTAGGCACATTTTATTTTATCCATCAGAGATCAATAGTTGCTAACATTACTCGATCTATATTCTTTCAATTTATGCTTAAAACTACTTATGATAACACAGTTTTTTATACTTTTAGGTAGTCCATTATAATTATATCTGTGCTCTCTCATATAAGACTCTTCTTTTTACATAGAGTGTTCTAACTGTAGGCGATTCAAGCTTATTTCTATTTCATGCATTGTACTTGTTACTTCTTTTTTTAAAAGTGATTTGAGAATTTATATTATTTGTTTCTATTTTTCTAATCACCATTCTTTACAAAAATTGATGTTAAATAGATAGATTATATTATGGAAGTGTTAAAACAATAAACGACCAATATAACAACCTACATACTATATTACTTGGAATTATATCTATATCTATATATATTGCAGATTTATATAAAAAGTCGCTTAAAGTCGCTGTCCATCTCAGTCTGTTTCAGCGCTAACTTCTTTTAAACCACCCAAAAGATTTTGATAAAATTTTCAGAAGTTGGTCGTTAGTACAATAAAGTTACTTCCAGTCGAATGATGACTGACTATCAACGCACTGGAAAACTACTAAGTCTAGAAAGCTAAAATTTGGAACATACGTTTATTTGATAATGTAAGAATCCAATGAAAAAGGAAATTTGGAAATTTGAACTCCGTACGAAGCCCGTGGTGGGTCGCTAGTGCGTTAATTAATGTAATTATATTAGATGTGATTGATAGAAATCAAGACCTTTGTCCATCATGAATATTGGTAGCTATAGGTCATGAATATAATCTCTAAATATATAACATTATATTACAATAATTTTATCTTTTTACAGTCTCACCCCAAGTATGAATTCGAGTACAAAGTACAAGATCCCCATACCGGCGACAACAAGTACCAGCATGAAGCCCGCGACGGTGATGTTGTAAAGGGACTTTACAGCCTTCACGAAGCTGATGGTTCAGTGCGCACCGTCGATTACTATGCTGACAAACACGCTGGGTAAGAAAACTAATATTATCCCATTTAATCAATATTTAATTCTGAATTCTCTTAATGAAAATAGAAGAACGCAAAAAATCGGAAGAAAGAAAGAAATGTTTCCTAAAGCTGGTCTGAACTTATGTTAAAATAATTTACCATAGCACATAACATAATTACATAACTTAACTCGACTTAACTAGTAAATAAGCATTAAATTTTTCAATATTAATATATTCATTTATTTAATATACAACTATTGTATACTGTGTTCTCTTGTCTCCAGATTCATCGCCAATGTCAAACATACCACTAAGCATATCCACGAACAGCCCAAACTCCAGCACTGAAATGTTTTTGAATAAGATAAAATTGTTAAATAACTTGTTTCTATTTTTGTTACTTAAATAAATTGTTTTTAAATACATCATTATTCTATCATTTTTCTATGATACTACTAGTTTACTAATATGAATTCTTCATTGTGATTTTAAAATAGAGTAAATTAAAATAAGATATTAGCGACAATTCAAATAGTTGAAGTTGAAGTTGAATCTAAATAGATATAAGCTCAATTTTTATGATACATGACACATGTGTCTTAGAAAGCTTAAAACCCACAGAATATACCTTAATTTCGTAGATAAACACGGGTTAAAATTGGTTTGTAATTATGTCATATTATTTGAAGTGTTTTAAATTGGAGTAAGAACCATGTAAACCAAGTAACAAAATGTAAGTCTTTGCTTTCACCCGGAAAAAAAAACTTATAACGACATCTACCTTTTATAGGATTTGAATTTAGGCGTCACTTGAAACACAACATCACTCTAGCTTCAACAAAAACTGTGTGTCACCCAGCCGGTACTTAAGCCTTATTCCATACAGGACGCAGATAAGGCTGCATATGAAATACTACTGCTCTCTCTTCTGTACTAGCACATCAAATTTCACCAGCTTGGACACCTTGTAGCGTCTAGTCCATAGGTTCTCAACGGGGCAGTATCGTCCCCTAGTGGGCGCTGGAGCTTTTCGTGGGGGCGATAGCGGGTCCAAAGGTTAATGGGGGCGTTATGACAGTCGAGGGGGCGGCCGTGGCGTTATGACAGTCGTGGCGTACTTACCTAATTAGAAATTTAATGTAGTAAAATACTTTGAAAAGACCTCTATTTTCAGTAAAAAAAAATATCTAGCCGTCAAAAATCTTATCTTTATTTTATTATTATGGCGTAAATAAACGTTAAATAATTTAAATAACCATTAAGTATAAACTAGTTGATTCGGTTAGGACTGTCAGTAACGACCCCTGTCACGACCACGAGGAGCACGATTAGGCAGAGAGAGAGAGAGTTAATTTTTAATTTCTGATTATTAATTCACTATTATGTAAAAGGGGCGTTGAATTTTTTTTTCCTTATAAAAGGGGTCCATGAAAGGTTGGGAACCTATTGGTCTAGTCGTTAGGATCGATCCACTGCTTAAAAATAGCTGTCAGAACCCCTTTGTCAAATAAGAAGTTCAAAAACTAAAATCCGACTACTAAAAAATCATGCTCTAAAAAGTATGAAGCAAGATAAAAACGACGGCTAGTATGTGTTGTGATAAATTGTTCCCAGGTCCACCAGACATAACTTATTTTCTAAAAGACAAAATGTGGGGAATCGTGTAGTGTTCTTATGTATTTTGAACGTATGCGTATCTGCTAAATTGGCCAAAGACCTCACTTATTTTCTAAAGGCTGATTTTTATGTACATTTTGTAGAATATTATTACAAAAAAATACTCAGCACTTCCAGTGGGACATATCTTCTGCCAAACACTAATATACTTTTCATGCTGCAGCGTGCCGCCACCGGACGCAGCAGTTTATAACTTGTAATTTATAATATTACTTAGGTTAATTAATATCACATGAGAATATCAAAAAAGAGTAAATGAACCATGTATCTAGTTTAGATATCTTTGAACACATTTCTATAGGATAGTATACAAAGAACTGTTTATTTAACAAATTTAATAAAAGATAACTAAAAGAAATCTTATCTTACTTTAAATCCTGCAAACAAAAAAAAAATCGCTCGTGTATGGGAATTAAGACAATACCTTTTTTCTTGAAATTAGAGCTTTTTTATCAGTAAAATAACGCTGCCTCATGTTTTCCAAATAGTATATCATACATGAATTAACATTGGTCACGCCAAACAATTATTCGAAGTGGACTGTATTTTTTCGTTGCGGTACGTGCAATCTAAGGACGAGGAAAAAAATGAAATTTGCCACTGACTTTCTTCCCTGGTCCTCCAGCGGCGAAGACTGCGACGGGCCCGTCACTTTCAGAGTCCAGAAGGAAGATCACCACTTTTTAGATTGCAGTCGCGGAACTGAAAGCGTGACCAAGTAGCTAATTTACAGCACAATTTGTCTGATACATAGGTAAACGGATGCGATGAAACAAGTAATCTAATCTCGCGGTCGAGATCGGTGTTAAAAAAATATAGCCGGTCGGTTGTTCGGCGGTGCGGTAAGTGACAGATAGGGAATGGGTATATGATGGGAGCGAGACAGCACATACCACAGCGAGCCACTATCCATCAAATTGACAATAGGGTATTACACCCATTTTTAAAAAGTGTCTCAATTAGATTCTGTAGTACTAATGAACCACTAAAAAAACACCAAATTTAATAAAAATGCATTTAAAATTTACATTTTCAAATTTCGCGCGTAATTTGACGAAAACGCTGGAAACCATTTTGCTCTGTGGTCATGACGTCAGTTAGCTGTGTAAACAAATGCGCCGGTAATTGACATGACACTGACTGACACTTTTTTGTTTACACAACCGTATGACGTAAACATGGCGGCTACTATTTCATTGTGTTTAAGAACAGACTAAAAATTATGAAAACTTTAAATTTAATTTTAAAATTTATTTTGTTATTTTACGAATTAAAACTAACATTTTCCATCCCCCCCTAGGTGGGCCATGACCTTGCCGTGGTGGTCGTCTTTTTTCCTCACCGGCCTTTGCTCGACCGATCGGATTGGTTTTGGGGACAAAGAAGGCCCACACGACGTGGGCTCCGAGCGGAGCCCAATGAGGAACCTTTTTTTTTTTTTTTTTTCAAACATGATATTGGCAGATAATGGCCATCTTCAAGATGCGCCGAATTGCCATTTTTTTTTGAAGAGAAGAAGAAGAACATTTTCCGACTGCTTTTTGCCTGAGCTATCTCAATAATATACTTTTAGATTTTTTTTTTCATATAGATTAAAATACCCTATTGGCGTCAACAAACATCTAAATTCTTAATCATAGTCCCATTATAACCATAACTATCATTTATTCGTCAATAAAACCAACTGAAACATTTACTAAGTAGCTGATTATATTTATATCGTTTTATTTTGTATCCAGATTTATCGCTAACGTCAAACATACCCCCAAGCACGTCCACGAAGAGCCTAGAAAGCACCACTGAAATGTTCAAGAATAAGATAAAATTATAAATAGACTTGTTTCTACTTTTAACAATTAAATAAATTGTTTTTAAGTAAATCAAATTTTGATTTAATTTATTACTTGGTATATTATCTACTTCATTGTGTGTACTCATTCATTTTAGTTAATTTGCATTTTCTTATGATTTAAATTAAAAATTGTAACTAATAATATTGTTTACTATTGCCTAAATTTTAAAGAAATTCAGTACATCCAAAATATTGTATTTCAAACATGTTACCACAAAAGTTCTATGTTAATTTAAAAGTGTTTGGTCTATTTCTAAAGTACAATAAAATTAACCTCACTGTTTTTCAAAAAAAAAAAAAAAAAAAAAAAAAACATAAAACCCATTTCTATAGGTGGTGGAATTATATATTTAACAATTTTCTACAAGAGTTTGTTCTCATTTTTTGATTTTGTAAATATTTTTATGGCGTATAAAACGAAAAAAGGCTAAAATACATTTGCTCATTATTATCATACCGTAAAATAATAAGATTTTCATGTATTTATCACATTAGGAGGTGACTAGTCCATGGGATGAATTAACTATGTCACGTTTTTTAGTTATTATAATAGAAATTGTGAAAATTAAGACGAAACTGCCATGTGGCCATCTAATAAACTACTTGGAGCTATTCACTTGAATAGCCCATTAAATATGAGTAATGATTAATTAATTAATGGCCTTATTTTGATACATTTATTGTTTTAACATGTCAAATGCCTTCGTAAAATTGCCTCAACAAATTTTGTATTAAAACAATAATTTGATACTAGCGTTGCCTCTATATTGAATTTGGTTATACTTTTTTATATTATAAAAATAGACTTTTATAGGAATCCTCTGTGTAACAGAACTACTTGTCGGTCGTAGATATGATGAACTTTGAGCAATATTTAGTTCATACTCAATCCTTATTAGCATTACAAATAATTATAATTAATAACTGTAATTATATAATAATATGTGAATAGATAATCAGTACACTTGTTATTAAATTGCCTCTCCATTTCAGGAATTGGCTGATAGCTCTGAAAATTTGTGTTCCGTCTTCCGTCTTTTCTGCTATTTTTCTGCTATGTCTTCCACCTTCCGGGGCATCGTCTCCCTTCTACGCCAGTACACTAATAGTATTAAATATTTTCATTTTATTTTATTGCTTTACTTAACAAAAAAATTAAGATACTCAATTAAACTTACTGTTTACTTATTAATTTATTATTTACTTACTTATTTTACTCTTGGTCAGTTAATCAGTTTAATATCATAATTTATTCCACGCTTTATAAAACTTATCTTTATCATTTTTTTCATATTGAACTTTTACTATTAACTAAATTATTGTAATAAATAAATAACATTTACAAAAAGTAAATTTTTATCTATATGTTTGTTATTATAATAACAACTAAAAAACAATTATCTTTTTTAAAAGTTTTATATTAGGAAATGTAATGTATCTCAGATGATTATTGGTGGTGAAACAAAAGCCAATTTTTTACACAAGCTAAGTTCTAACTTTTAGACAAAGTCTAGTAAGTAATTATGATGGACTGGGATATTGTTTTTCTCCAATAGAAGTTATAAGGTTTGGTAATATTTTAAGAAGAAAAAGATCATTTCTGAATTTTGGAAAGATGAGATAAAATATTGTTTTTTTCTTTTAGATGTAAAACGCCTATGTTGTTTATTATTATTGCAACTTGAGTTGTTCATTACAACGAAAGTAGATTAAGCGTAGGAAAATACGAGGTGACTCTGTGACCTGTCGACCTTGTCGCGCCCAAAATTCGTCCACTATATAAGCGGCTCTTTACACATGCAATGTATCAGTTGTGTACTAGATCATCACATCAATATGTTCTCTAAAGTAAGTGCACATATAAACAGTGCTAGTGTTGTGTCATTCAGTGAGTGTAAGGTATATAACAATGTGGTGATATTTACAGGTTATCGCCTTGAGCGCTGTATTGGCGGTGTCCACAGCTGGACTCCTGCCTGACCCTCACTACTCCTCGGCTGCCGCTGTCTCCTCGCAGAGCATCATCCGTCATGACGAACCCCATGGTATCGCCACCAAATTGGTAGCGGCCGCCCCCGTCGCCAAGCTCGCCGTAGCTGCCGCTCCCATCGCTTACCATGCCGCTCCTGCCCACTACTCCTCTGCCCACGCCGTCTCCTCACAGAGCATAGTGCGTCATGACCAACCTAAACTTCTAGCCGCAGCCCCTGTCGCTAAGCTCGCCGTCGCTGCTCCCGTCTCCTACCATGCCGCTCCCGCTCAATACTCCACATATCATGCTGCCCCCGCCCAATACTCCACCTATCATGCCGCCCCAGCTCAAGTAGCTTACCACGCTGCTCCCGCCTACCACGCGGCTCATGCTCCCGTCGCCTATGCCGCCCCTGTAGCCAAGGTACTCGCTCCCGCTCCTAAGTTGCTCGTTTCTGCTCACCAAGAAGAATATGTAAGTATTGACTGTGCTTTACAAATTACAACTTATTAAAAAGATTTATTATTAAACAATGTAATGTTTGCTCCTTCAGGCCCACCCTAAGTACGATTTCGCGTACTCCGTAGCTGATGGACACACCGGTGACAACAAGTCCCAACACGAGAGCCGCGACGGTGACGCCGTGCATGGAGAGTACTCTCTTCTGGAGGCCGACGGCTCAATCCGCAAGGTTCAATATTCAGCTGATGACCACAACGGCTTCAACGCTATCGTGAGCCATTCCGCCCCTGGTCATCATGCCGCCCCCGCCCACGCCGCTGTGCTCGCCGCTCCCGCCTACCTCGCTCACCACTAAAGCTTTATCTCAAAAATAGCGACCCTAGTTCTTAAGAGTTAGCTACCTGTAAATATTTGAGTCATTATTATTTATTTAAATAAAATAAAGCAATTTCGAAAAATACTTGAATTTAATTTATCGTTTACATTTATGATTCCTAATTGGTCCAATTGGTACTGTTAAATACCAGATAAAAACATTTTATTGCTTTAGTTTCCAGGAGAACTTTGAACCTGAAAAATATTTTAATATTTTAAAGTTAAACTAGTAAGTATTTCTTTAGCCAATATATGTATAATAGGTAGCCTATACTAAAAGAAAATGTTATGACATAATGTTATGAGTACAAATTGCCATGATCCAGCAAGAAGAAGCAAGACATTGAGGAATGCAATTTTTTTCTTACATCTTACTGAAAGTTTGTTATGATGCGGTCGAAAGCCCGTCTTTCGACCGCATCATTTTTTAAATAAAATATTTAAAAAAAAATTTGAAACAAATTTCTTTTGACTTTTTTTATTATTATTATTTAAAGCGATAATATTCCACTTGTAACCGCGAAACCTCTGCGGGGCGTTAGGGCTCCGCAGGCGTTCCAACCGTTACTCACCGACTGAAACTCAGGGGGAGACACTACACGAGACCTGTGTTACTCTCAAGGGCGCCAACTACTTGGGGTGGACTTAGACAAAGGAAAGCCAAGTTCAATCACACAACACCTTTATTAATAAAAGATTAAACTACATTAAACACCAATTAAAATTACAACTGAAATTATACACCAAAAATAAAAAAAAAAACAATTTTGAAGATTTAGTCCTGATTTTCCTCGATGAAGGCGGGGATGCTCTTATACACTCACTTGAAAGACACCAAATAGCTCACAGACCACGCCGAAGTGATGCCACGTGGCCTGGTGGCTCGGCGAAGGGAGATGTCGAGACACCTCTCGACACGTGGATGTCGTCGCCTCCGACTGCGACGCAGCTATAGTCCAAACCAGGGGTGGCTTGGACTGCAGGAAGGCGAGATCGACCCAGGAGCCGCAGGGTAGATCGCACGCACGTGTGCGGATGGACCGATTCCCTCTTATATATTTATCTGACGCTTGCCAGATACTTTTACTGTCGACGGTTAATACTTATATGTATCCGCGACCTAACGGCTAAAAAGCCATAAATATATTTATATACGACCGCGTGGTAAGTGGAAACACTAGACGGTTCGTTAAGTCTTAGAGAAATCGTAAAGTCCCTCGAGCTCCTCTTCTTCCAAACGCCGGGTGCCAAGCGACCGCGTGGCCGCTGCCACCGTCCCTCCATAGCTCGGCCGGAAGTTGTGCCACTTCCTATGGCCGACATAAAAATTAACCAATCCCCTTGCTTCTTCGCTCGTGCATCGGTCTAATCCTTCCCCGTCGAGCCGACATCGACAGATGTCGCTCCATAATGGTGTGTCGGGTAATCGTGCGCCAGTACACAACGTCTTGAGGTGGTTATACCGTCATGCGGTAGATGGCGGTTATAACCACAATCTATTATAAATTTATTACCAATTAATGTTAATTTCTCTTAATGTGCCAAAAATTTACGTTACACACTCTCTATAGATTACGTGTCATAAAATAAGGGTTTTAAGATGTCATGATCTTACGTGACAAACACAACGCATAATGGTATTAAAAAGAACTTCCCAGCACGCTAAAACGAATTTTTAAATTTTTGAAAAAATACTAATAAGTTGAGTTCCAACTAGATTTAAAATCTAAATAGATTCTAATCAGACTACAGTCTACCTCTAAACGTAGACTAGGCCTGATGCGATTGCGAACAGGCTTATGCATCAATTCAGCGTCTGTACGTGGCAGTATTCTGACGGTATTCTAAGCATTATTGCGGGCTGACTGTCTAATTATGAGGTAAGTGTTAATCTTACACAGGCCACTGACCCCATATATCATCATATAAAGTTCATATTTCATTAATTGTTTTCAGGGTGTAATTTTTAGGAAATAATAATTGTTATTTTCATTTTGTTGTTGTTGTCTTTAATATGGATTTGAAATATCTGAAATAAAATAAATTAATTAATTGGGCATAATCGCTACGTATCTCTTCGTTCTGACAGAGATGTCAAGTCCGAATTTAATTACTTCACTGTGCCTTTTCTTATTCTATTGGTTGAATGGTTGAATTAGATACTCAGTAGATTAAACTTTACTATCTTGTTTTACTGTTTACAGTATACATTAATACATCCATTTTCATTAAATTTATTTTAGGCTTTAAATGCCTACTGATATTTTAATAAATAATAATTATTATTATTATAATTGACCGATCCCAGCGCCGGACTATCCTGGTGTTGACAATGCTGTCCCGCATGACGAAAACCTCGTGAAAGCCAAAAACGGGACAAGTGCGAGTTGAACTCGCGTGAAGAGGGTTCCGAACGATGTTACCAATTCGCACAATATTGAGTGATTTACCATGTTATTTTAATATCATGTACTTCTTATAGGTTTTCCTATAATCTATAAGTAGAAAATCTATAAGTTTCTGTATTTTTTTCAAAATTTTAGGTTCAATAGTTTCGGATATAGGGGGGAGGGGGATGGTCAATTTTCGTCTATTTTCTTGAATAACTTGGAAACTATTTATTTTAAAATTACAAAAAAATACATTTAAGATCTTCACAACAAGACCTTCCATTTGATATGTCACACGATGCAGTTTTAAAATTTATTTTTTTATTTTCCACCTTTCCCCCAAAAATGACCTCCCATATACAGATTTCATCTATTCAGGTCACACCTTGCGTTTGGGTAACAGAAATTGATATGTGTACCAAATTTCAACTTAATCGGTCTAGTAGATTCGGAAATAACTGACTCACGAGTGATCCTATAAGGGTTTTTTGTTCGGACGTACGGAACCTTAAAAAAGAAAAGCTTACCAAATATATTGACTTGGCTCACGAGGTAACCTCCATGTGAGACGTTGATTCGACAATTATCATCCCGACAATAGTTTCGACGAACGGTCTTATAGGGTAGAGCCTCGACCAACATCTCAAGAGGCTCTCGCTAGATGGCTGAATCAAGGGACAGATACAGATCTTGACACGGCACGAATTGTCAGGAGGTTCCTCACTCTGTAGCCCTAACCACCGGTAGGTTGGGCCTTGCCCCGCTACATGCGAAGTTCTAGTTTCAGGTTTGTTATAATATTTATTGTTTTCATAATTATATCCTAAAAAATTTAAAACTTAGAAAAATAAATAAAATATGTGGTATAATAAAAATAATAATAATGCATTTATTGACTCCACACAATCACAAGCCACGCAAATGATACAAACAATCTTAACCTAAATTGACACGTACAAGCAATGGTTGTAGTGTGAGAGCCCGGTGCCCGTGATAGGTATTGAAGAATACTTACCTGTATTACAGGCGTAGATTGCACAAAGATGATACCCAAAAATTGCAAGAAATTGTAATTGAATCACATACTAAAAATAGAATACAGGGTTTTTGTTGAGAATAAAATACAATAATAATTGTAACAACAACATAAAACTAATAATAATAACAATAATTGTTGAGAATAATTGCTGTAGCAATACAGAAAAAAAAATATACAAAAGAGACAGCATCACCAATCACATTGCCACTTACAATGCTTCATTATTTATGTACCCAAATTATGTTGAAAAATAAAAATTAATTTTAAACGATGGGGAAGAGGATCTAAGTAAAGTGTGATCTAAGATCTAAGTGTGTGTGTGTGTGTGTGCGCGTATGTGACTATTTGTCCTTCAGCGTATTCACAACACTGCGCTTGAAGGACGCTCTCGGCAGGTAGAAAATGTGGTATACTGAGTTAAGGTCGTAATTAGTTCGAGATAGTGGGACATGGAACAATTTTATCCTTCTTCCACACCTGGGCCCGGCCTGACGCTGCAACATTTCGGACAGCAGTTTTGGAAAATTAAGAATCTCAGAACAGATGTCAGAGACAGTGCCGTCTATCCTCCAAGGTCATCAATAATATAAATATGATTACTATATTTAACCTTGGACGAACATTTTTTTTCCGTTTCTGCATATCTAGTCTAAACTCTTAAGCCATTTTGTGACTACCGCTTTGCATCTAGGAAGTGGAAGGGATATTTATTAATAGGATGGAATTGATATTGTTGCAATAGGTTGAGATATTGTTGTAATAGCCTTTGGCCGAGACTTTAAAAATTCATACGAGTAATTCTGATAAATATAGTCTGATACATAGAATTCTGATATACATAACTAGAGTAATACCTACTTCATATGAAAGTTCTGTAGATTTAACAAATATTCATCCAATCTCTCAATCTTTCGCATTTGTTTTACGACTATTAGTAGAATTCAGGTTTCATACACAGTTTAACAATAATTGCTTTAAAAAATATTACCATTTTGTCTGTCTCTTCATATAAATGTTTACTATTAACTAAATATGGGCAATGTTTTAATGTTGTTTTTATTTTTATCACTATTTATTTATAAATTTTTATATGAAGCAATTGTTTAGACAAGAAATCAACTGATAATGTAACCTAGTACAACCTTAACGTCATAATATATACGTATTTAAGAAGCGGTATTTAAATCGAGGGTACATATTTGACTTGTCTCATTAATTTTTAATTGAGCATTACATCAACTTATTTTGTGACTTGTCGACAATGACAAATATACAAATTTACTCTAATTATACTTATAATTTAAATTATTTGTCGAAGCTCAATAAATTTTAGAGGTTTTATCTAATGTCAGAAAAATGTCACAGTTATAAAAGTAAAATATCTTGAAAATTAGAATTAACACAAAAACGTTAAAACCTTTTAACAGTGTTAAAGGCATTAAACTAATCATATGTAGATAGGTTGATAAAAGTAAGAGAATGTAAGATATTCTACGTTGTATCTTAATTTTAATTAATTAGTATATTTAATACATGATAAAAATACCTTCATTATAAAAATAGAGACTTTGTTCTGCGAATATGTGAGTACCATATGTGAGCCCTCATAATGAAAATAAAATATTATTATCAATATATTAAAAATGGATGCATATATTTTTTATCAAAACTTATGCATAAATTGTTGAGTTTTTCTTTATATTTTTTGAGGAAATCGATTAAAAGCTTATATTGTTTTTTTTTTTTTCAAAATCTTTTATTTAAAGCGAAAATCATACAGCCATATGGGACTTAGAAACACTTTTTTATATCCTGTTTTTTTAAACAGTAACAATCAATTTTATGTTACTGATAAGATTTAATAGTTGCAATGGAATGTTGTGTACTTGTTTATGGAGATATCTCTCGAATAAGCATTCTTCCTCAATGCTTATTATGCTTATTGCTTCCCCTTGCTGGATCATAATATTTGTTTTCAGTATAGGCTGCCTACAATTATAATGGCCAAAGAAATACTTATTAGTTTAAATCTTAATTTAAAATATTTTCAAGGTTCAAAGTTGCTCTGGAAATTAAAGCAATAAATTTTTTTTTATCTGGAATTGAACACTACCAATTGGACCAATAAGGAATCATATGTAAACGAAAAATAATATTCAAATATATTTCAAAATTGCTTTATTTTATTTAAATAAATAATAATGACTCAAATATTTACAGTTAGCTAACTCTTATGAACTAGGGTCGCTATCTACGAGATAAAGCTTCAGTGGTGAGCGAGGTAGGCGGGAGCGGCGAGAACGGCGGCGTGGGCGGGGGCGGCATGATGACCGGGGGCGGAGTGGCTCACGACTGCGTTGAAGCCGTTGTGGTCATCAGCTGAATACTGAACCTTGCGGATTGAGCCGTCGGCCTCCAGAAGAGAGTATTCTCCGTGCACAGCGTCACCGTCGCGGCTCTCGTGTTGGGACTTGTTGTCACCGGTGTGTCCATCAGCTACGGAGTACGCGAAATCGTACTTGGGGTGGGCCTGAAGGAGCAAACATTACATTGTTTAATAATAAATCTTGTTAATAAGTTGTAATTTGTAAAGCACAGTCAATACTTACATATTCTTCTTGGTGAGCAGAAACGAGCAACTTAGGGGCGGGAGCGAGGACCTTGGCCACGGGGGCGGCATAAGCGACGGGAGCATGAGCCGCGTGGTAGGCGGGAGCAGCGTGGTATGCTACTTGGGCTGGGGCGGCATGATAGGTGGAGTATTGAGCGGGGGCAGCATGATATGTGGAGTATTGAGCGGGGGCGGCATGGTAAGCGATGGGTGAGGCGGCAACGGCGAGCTTGGCGACGGGGGCGGCCGCTACCAATTTGGTGGCAATACCATGGGGTTCGTCGTGGCGGATGATGCTCTGTGAGGAAACAGCGGCAGCCGAGGAGTAGTGAGGCTCAGGCAGGAGTCCAGCTGTGGACACCGCCAATACAGCGCTCAGGGCAATAATCTGTAAATATCACCATATCGTTATATTGGTTACACGCACTAAATGACACTAGCACTGTTTATATGTGCACTTACTTTAGAGAACATATTGATGTGTTGATCTAGTACACAACTGATGCATTGCATGCGTAAAGAGCCGCTTATATAGTGGACGAATTTTGGGCGCGACAAGGTCGACAGGTCACATAGTCATTTGTAAATATCGAGTCTTGTTTTAAGGTTTCCAACTTCACCTGTAACTCTAATGCAACCGTTGCTTACTTTTGGCAATTATGAAGAAAAAATAAATATTTAATTTAATGAAAAATCAAAGAAATATAGCAGTGTTTTTGTGTATGTAACTACAAAAATTTGGGATCTACCATTTTATTTAAATATGTATATTTTAATTTCTTCTTAACTTGTTGCAAACACCTTTTATCAATTAAGTTTTAAATATTAATACATATAGGTACGTATTTAAAACTAACATATACTAATGTAATTTTATTTATTTATTTGATAAGTCTTACCAACTAAATACATACTTAGACATAATACCTATACAACCACACAGAATGAAACATTTCATATATTATAGGAAAATTATAGGAAACACAGCCTACTCAAAAAAATATATATTTATTTTAGTCTTTTTACTTTAATTTTGCACCAGACAAATAATCCATATGTACATTTTTAAAAAAAAAAATTAAATACGTTTTTATAAAATAGGCATTCGAAAAATGTTTAAAATTTAAATAATTTTAACTATATTTTTACACACAAACATCGAATATTTTTACCGGTCGTCAACCTGAAGATGATTCACTCATTCACTGTGATACTTTATTGAGGAAGATTTGTTGGTGTCGTAATGTCTGGCTGCAAACTAGTTCAACAACCTTGACTCTCAACGTAACCTGTAAATTTTTATGACTAATATTTATGTTTCTACGCAGATCTAATAAGGTTACTTACTACATTATAACATAAAGAAAATTTCAGTTTTATAAAAGTAGTCTTTAATATTATTATACAGTTAAATAGTTGAATATAAAAATGTTTTAAGATTTCGAAACGTCTTTATATATTTACTATATTACGGTTAAATTCATATTAAAAGAATTTTGTACAGTGCATGTGTGACGAAAGACTCAATTTTGAACTAGTTATAAGGTCAGGGATAGCAGGCCGCATACTTGACCGGCTGCCATCGTAACATGTGTGGATAAAATTTTATTTATTATTTGGAACAATGGTACAATATAGAAGCGAGAAGCGATTTCCTTAACAATTTTGAACATTCTTGCTTTTTGTACGCTGATAATCATAAATTTAGCAAGGCCCCTTACCTATACTTTCTAAAAGAATAATGACAGCATTTGGCTACGTATTAATTTAAAAGCGCAGAAATTCAATCTTCCTTTATTAAATTACAGTAACGATTTTGTTTATAATATACTTATACAAGTTTTCAAGTTCTAGTGAACAATTTGTCTGCTTGTCTATCTAAATTAAACATTAAATTACTAATAACTAACTAATAACTTGCTAATAACATTAATTAATACATACCAAGAGAAGGTGTGGAAATAAATATATAAAACCACGCTGATAAACAGCTCTTTTCAGAGCTATTCCATTTTATCCGTTAATGGGTTGTTTATATATTTATTTCCATACCTTCTCTTGGTACGGTAGCTACAATACTAGCTTTTTCCGGCGAATTCGTCCGCGCCCCTTCTTCTTAGGTCTTAAAACATTTACTGAATTATTGCTCATATATTTTTGTCAGGCGTTCAATTTTTTATTTTATTTTTAGATGATCCTTCAGGAACAGTACTCTGCAAAATTTAATGATGATCAGTTGAGTACCTAGTTAAGACGTGAAAGTGTAACAAACAAACAAACTCACTTTCGCATTTATTATATTAGTTAGGATACAAAACATTATTCATAATGAAATTATTATTTAAAAAAAAGAAAGAAAGAGTTATTATATATTACTAGCTGAACTCGGCCACGCTTCGCTGCGGCCCATACGGCGGTGGAGTGCGCGTGGGGCGCTGCTTATATATAATACGTAATGTTATATACCTTGCTCGATAAATGGACTATTCAATACAAAAAAAAATTCAATTCGAACCAGTTCCTGAGATTAGCGCGTTCAAACAAACAAACTCTTCAGCTTTATATACTAGTATAGATAGATTATCTAAATTCAATCGGCTTGTCACTTACACTCGGTGGCACAATAAAAAGAATAAGAAGCCGCAGGCGCTATGGCCTTCGGTAACTTGTCAACCATCTACCTTTAAAAAACCAAGCGACTTAATCAAGATCGATTAGCGACAGTGAAATTGTTATATTCTATTATATTGATTGAGTTGTTTTAGTAAATGAGCCTAGAAAATTATTATTATTTAATTCAAACTTTAAACCCTCCTCTCACACCTCACCACTAACGGTTAATACATTTTTTAATTTTTTTATTCTGTTTATTCTGTTCTTTTAAATCATGTTGAAAATCGAGAAGTAAAGTTAAAAATAAATTGGAGTTATCTTCCGAACACATATCATTATTTATACCGATTAGCATTGATACCAAATTGTAATAAGGGCATAGAAAAATATCATTTCAAAACCATCTATCTCCCTATAAGTTCTATTTATAGAAATCTTTTCTTAAATAAATTTATACAGTAAATTTCTAAATTCGACCATTTGAGTTTCAACTTGAGCGGCGATGACTCCAGTCTTGATTTTGCTTCAATATTTTAACCCTGTCGCTAACTTTTCTCTAGATCTAATTCTGAGGTCTAATATTTTTTCTTATATGTATATTTGTGGTTTATATGTAACTATATTTATTTGGTGAACTTCATATGCAACCAAACACGTCTTTACGAATCAACAATAAAGTAGTAGGTAGGTAGTTGTTGAATGTGTATTTTATATTACACTTTGCTTACACAGAACAACCCACTGAAGTTTCATCACATTCTGATGAATGGTGTAGAAACACAAAGGAGGACAAACATTCATTTCAATTTATAAAGATGATAAAGAACGCTAGGCCGACTAATACATCCCCCCTAGGTGTGCTAGGACCTTGTCGTGGTGGGGGGGCTTAACCCTTGCCAATCCGGGCGGTTCGTCTGGCGGGGGAGGCGGATGCATGTTTTCCACGATAATAGACGGCGCGAGGAAGCACCGTGGGTTTTTAGTGGGTAGAAGTCCCACATACCCCACCGATGTCGGTGGGGATCTGGCTCGCAGATTTTCCCACGCAAAAAAAAAAGGCCGACTAATACATATTACGGCCCATATGATCGTAACTAAGTCCGGAAATAAATTTACCACCAGGCAGGAATGCAAGTAAGCTGTCGATAAATATCGATATATTTTGATGACAAATTCGATTGACTATTAATATAAATGAATTATACATAAAATATCTATAATACATAAATGGATTACCTAAATGGATCTTGTAATTGAAATTTTTGACATTTGATTTTGATTTGTTTGCCATGCTTTGACATAGTTATTACACAGTCAAGACGTCATTGCTGTTTGTTTAATTGTAATTTAACTCAATATTTAATGTGCTTTTTCCCTTTATTCTTGTATAATTAAATGGTATAATTGACATTTATATAGGTACTAATAATAAAAAATTTGTACGTCTTATTTACGACAGAGTGTGCACAGGACTGTATTATATTTATTTTTATATCATTGTACTCACATTCTCATGCAAATAAAGTTATCATTATCATTATATACTTTCATAATAAAAAACTACCACGTTTGCAGTTTTAAGTTTCCCTGGATTGTTTTTTGCACGTTATAACACGATTAACACACAACGATTAATTAACAAAATTAAAAAAAAAACACTAAATATTGTTTGGGATTTTGAATAGATGTTGAAATTTTATAGTGCACCACAAACCAATTCAAAATGACGCAATGTTTACTAATACAATAGGAGAAAATTAAATAATAGATATTGATGTCATGTAAACAAATCTAGACTATTGACGACATATTTTCAGAGATTAAATTCAAAGCAATGACAAATATAATAGGTTTAGTAATCAACAAGTAGGTGAAAGAAACGAACACGCCCAGCTCTGTTTAAGGATAGGGATACTACATATAATTATTTTAAATAATTAAAATGTGATATAAAATATTATTCATGTTATTGGTAAATAAAAACAATATGTATTTTAAAGTAAGTCGTGAGAAAGTGTCCATCAATTTGTGGTATATTAGTGCAATTTGAAAAAGCTTGAAGCTAAGGTGCTAAGGAAACCATATCATGGACTGGGGTGAAAACTGATTGCATCCTAGCTAAATCCATATAAAAAAAAAACATTTAATATTGTCAAAAATCGAATTTGGGATCGTTGTATCACCTTAATCTAACAACTCAACCAGAATGATTAATCATTTGACTGCATATTTCGCCAAATACTTATGTTAAAATTTTTAGCTCAATTATTCGCCTTGCCTTAATATTTACTAGATACTTACCCTAGTAGAAAGACTAAATGTAATATATGTAGCTTTAGTCTTTATTAATTGCCAAGTCTATATTAAGGTTTAGCCCGTGTTAGCTATAGGCTTCTTGTGCTCAAGGCTTGTTGTTGTTTCTAACGGGTCAATTTTAAAATATATTTTTTTCTGTTTTAATTATCCTACGGTGGACTTTTACTGCCTCAAGATCCGTTATGTAACATATATAGTGTCCTTCCATTATATATATTGTACATTGAAAAGCGTAAAAAGAATATAAATTATAAGGGATAAAGTCACAACGAATCGGATAAAAGAAAATTTAAAATTCATAAAAGAATGTATATGTTTAGGATATGGATGGATTGTAATATCAAATATGTACAATAATACATTAATATGAAACTTATTGATGTAAATACTGGTATAAATAAAATATAAATATAATTAATGGTTAATATAAAACAATGGAGGTGGTTTAAAAATAAATTTTCTATAATTTAACACTACCTTAAACTAAGGAATTATTATTTATAGATAATTGGCATAATCTTTTTGATGAAAACATGTCTCGGACAAGTGCTTGGCCCATATAATAAAGACGCGTCTACAGAACATGCTAACTCTGGTCAAACATTTTTTGAGAAAGACGAGCCTATTATTTACATATACAAAACAAGTCCCGATGGAGTCACTAAAAAAAATCAAGAAGCCAATCGGATTTATCAACGACATCGTTCGGTTAAAGAAAATGTGGGTATTCAATACGCACCTCTGCCATTTTCAATGAAATTGGAAGAAAAACCTACGGCAATATATAATGCCATTTTAGAAAAAAAAAACATTGCGAACGTGGGAATACAGTACGCGCCTGTTCCTCAACAAAACGATGATGCCTTTCAGAAGCTGGAATTGGATTTACTTTTTAAGAACCCAAATGACAGTGAACATTCTAAGTATGAGGCTTCAAATAAAAATACGTCTCCACCATCACCAACTTGCCTTTTAGAGCCAAAAGAAACATTTCCAAAGGCTTTAATACCTCATCCAATTGGTATCAGTTATGTACCAGGTTATAATATTCGACTGAACAAAGAACGAGAAGAAATTAAGGTATTTGTAGATTTTTCATATTTAATTATTTACATAATTTATTCCAATGAACAGGTGAGTGGTATGTCTGATTTTCACTAGAGAGAGTTTTACAAATATTTTTACAAATATAAAAATATTTTACAAAGCTGTTTCATTTACTACATTTCTTATAAATAAATTTTGTAATTGTAAATAGGTAAGTCTTCATAACTGAATATTTTTATTCAAATATTAATACTTATAGTATGAACTAATATGTAATAAATAATAAAGTAATCTAATTTTTAATATAATTAAAATAATTCTACTTATTTTATTTCGAAGAATTTAAATCCAGATTTTGATTAGTAGCTAACTACCTCGATAAGAAATAAAGTAGAAAAAACTATATTAGTATATTATTATATGTAACGACTATTCAGACTTATTAATCGCTTATTAATAAATAATATAGATACGATTTGACCATTCTAGACCAACAGAACTGAATAAAAGTAATGGAGATATTAAAAATATATATGTTTCTGTTTAATGGTTTTTCGATTTTTTTTTCAGGATAAGAAAAAAGAAAAATATGGAATGGTATTAGAAACAGGAAAATACCATAAACCAGGGATAGTCTACATGCACGACGATAAAAATATATTTGTACCCAAAAGTGAATTTGTCCCTCCTATAAAAGATAACAAATCTCTATCAAAACCATATCACGAAATCCTGAATAGGTAAGTGGAATTCTTATTAGGTACTTAAAATCATTTTAAAACTTAAAGTTTAATATTTTATTTGTAGTAACATGTGGTAACATTATACAGGGTTACTTGTAAGTGGTCGTACATGCATTGAGAAGTGTTAGTATTAATAAAGACTATCAATTATCATTCTGTAATACTCTATTCAAAAATTAATCGTTTTCGAGATATCTAAAATGTTAACATTTTAGATTTTTTCAGAAAAGAGTCACTTTTTCATAGTTTTCGGGTTGTATTTTCATTTGTTAATAACTCTATACAGTTTTTTTGCTCTTTTTGTTTAAAAGATGCTTAGTTTTAACTAATTTGTTAATAAAACTAGAAATTTCTACAACAAAATAAATGATCCAGCTTAATAACTGATATTTTACTTTTTCCTTTTTTCTTCATTAGATTCACTCATTTTGACAGAAAAAAAACAAATGAAAAATTGCTGGAAACAACATTTTACTACAACATCTTTTTTTGAAATGTACCCTTTTTAATGTCATCAAAACCAGCCAGATACAAATAGTAGAGCCAAAAAGATTTTATTACAAGTTTATTACATACTAAATGTGGAATGACTTTTTCCCCGACTTAAGTTAGTTAAGGCAATCCTTAATGTACAAGTTTATTGGGTTAAATTAATATCAAGGTGTGAGAACAAGGAAAATTCTTAAAAATGCAATTGAATTTATCAATGTCATGTTAGTGCATACAAAATGTATTTTTAAATTTCAATCGTGTTCATAATTACTGTAAACTCGAAAACGAACAGGTAGTGTTAATTAAGGTTTTAGTTGATTACTCAACTGTTGATGTTGTCAAGCAACGGTATATAGTGTAAGATTCCACCGTTAAATTCTGTTATTTGATGGAAATGTGCTTAAATATAATGTTACACGTGGGGTCATACAACGTCGCAGTACTTGTCGCAAGTACCTTTACCATAATTATTTTTAAAACCTTTTTTTAACAATTTCACTCATTTGTATGGTAACTAAATGAACCGTAGATCGGTCTCTTTTCTATGGTCTTCTTTTCTGTTATCGATCTCTTCTCTTTTCCAGCATCTGACAACCCAAGACTTCATGTTTCAGTCATAAAAGTATCGGGAATTGATTTTTTTAAAAAGCCCGCTTAAAGCAAAGATAATTGTATTTAGTGTAATATCTTTGGCTTAACTCACGAGGAGTTTGAGCGTCATATGTCATTTAGTTTGTTTACAGAACGCTATTTTGTTAGTTCATGTCAAGTGTGTTTTGCTATTTTTACATTGCCGTGTTCCGAAACGCTGAAAATGTTACACAAGGCTTACAGTGAATCCACTTTATCAAAAACAGATGTGGTGGAAGATTTGGGATCTGAACCCTCGCCCTCGCTCTGGTCGGCCATCTTTTCATCTTCGTTACTGAAAATCGTCGATTAACCCTGAGAGAGATAGCCACTGAAATTTCTGTGTCTCAAAAAACAGTTGGTACCATTTTAGATTATTGTTTGGGTTTGAAAAGTGTTGCCGCCCGACTTGTGCCTAAAAACCTGAACATTCTGCAAAAACTCCATCGCGTGAAGGTCACTGAAGACATGCTAGAACGAGTCAATTCCGATCCCACAATATAAAAAGGCATTGTAACTGGTGATGAGACGTGGGTTTACGAGTTTGATATGCAAACCAGTCAACAAGCTACGGAGTGGCGTCTTCCAACTGAGCCGAAACCGAAAAAAGCAGGTCAAAGTCGATCAAAAGTGAAGGTGATTATGACAGTTTTATTTTTTTATTTTCGGGGTACTGTGCACTGAAAATTCTTGCCAGAAGGTGAGACAATAAATAAGGAATATTATCTGGACATTATGCGGCTCGTCGAATGAGAGCATGTTATGGAAAAAACTCATGGATTTTGCACCACGATAACGCACCATCCCACACGGCTATCTTTGTGAACGAATTTCTGGCCAAAAACTCAACAAATTTTATGGAACAACCACCGTATTCCCCTAATATGACTGAAAACGTCTTTTTTCTTTTATCAAAGCTCAAATTACCACTTCGAGGTACCCGTTTTCAGTCGATGGAAGACATAAAAGAGAATTCGCAGCGAGCACTGAAATCGATTCCAAATAATTCGTTTAAAAAAATGTTTTGATGATTGAGTTATTCGTTGGCGTAAGTGTATAGTTTCGGAAGGGGCATATTTTGAAGGCGATCAATACATTTGGATAAACAATATTGGCCGATTTCCTGTTATGTGTCTACTATTATGTACTACTATTACTCACGTTCTTGACATAATAGTAGTTTCCAAAAAAAAAAATTGTGCAATTGTTAAAAAAAGGTATCAAAAATAATTATGTTAAACGTACATGTGACAAGATTTTGCAGCGCTGTATGACCCCGCATACCTTTTTTACATACCTTTAATTTAAATCACATTTCGATCAAATAACAGACAGGTGCAGAAATTTATGGTTGAATCTTAGACTAAAAAAACTGTACCTCGTAGACCTTTTAACAAACGGTAGAATCCAGTTAATTAATACAAGTATTACTAATATTACAGGATCGATGAAAGAGAGCATATAGAACAGTCCGTAGTTCGCAAAGCGCCTGTGCTTCACCTCAATTCTGCACATAGGCACAACTTTGCTGTGAAATCGTCACTTCGATCAGGCGCTGAACTTTTTAAAATAAACGTGAACAAAGATCCTCCTCCGAGGCAAACTATGACAAAAAATTTAGAGATATTGAAGCCACCAACACCGAAAGAAATAATGTTTTCATTCCCCTCAAAGGAGAAATAAAAAAGTGCTAACATAAATAAATAATATATTTAAAATGGATTATTTATTATTGTAATTTACTATGTAATAAATTTTACATTTTAACTGAAATATACGTACTAATAAATTTATCCTTTTAACAATATCTTTCTTTTTTGTATGACATTTCGTATTAGTTATAACGGAATTCAAAACGCTAGCGAAAGTCCAAATTTTGTAATTCTGTCCATCTATACACATTGTAATAAATATATAATAAATAAATCAGTATATGCAAATTTCTTACGTATAAATAGAATTTTATTTTTAAATATAACATGTATTCATTATTAAAATTCGATTTACGTCCATTTCCTATTTATAAAACATATTTCGTGCAATTGTATATATATACCACAAAGCACAATTAAAACTTCGAATCGGACAGTTATTAGTTTCAGTAATTAGTTACTAGGCAGAAATTAGTTCAGTGTGGTCTAATCTAGTCTAGGGAGTCGTAAAGTTGACTAATGTCGGTTTTTCTACCGATACCTTTCATTAATTTCTCAAATCAAATAATAGCCATAATAATTTCATTTAAATAATCACATGATTATAATATCGTCGTCTCTACGTCTGACATCGTCTCTATTTCCTTTTTGCCATCGAAGTAATATAACGTTCTCTTTTTGCTTATCTGATTACAATTAAAGACTTAATTACTTGTGACTTAATTACGTCTGTACAGCATATTTTGCGGTTTTTATTTCAAAACCTCAATCAAATTTATCCAATTTTTAAATGTAAAGGTCGTCAGAAAGCCTGACAGGCCAGAATAGTAGTTCCATCAGAACTAATATTGTAGGTGGCTACAAGTCTCCTATAACTCAAGCAACGCCAGATCTTCATACATAAATCTATAACTCTGGCCCAGTAAAATGCCTAAAGACGTAATAAATTGTTTCTTCAATGTATTTATTTGATTAACAAAGTTCAAGTCATTTCCGTATTAATCAATTAAAAGTTAATATGAAGACATTTAAGCAATAATCTTCTTTTAAGCAATTAAGTATTTAACCTCCAAAAGCCATAGAATACAATAATGAATGGAATTTTATAAAATATATTAAAAAAATTACTTAGAAAAAAATTTATAATTGTCACTTTAAGCATTTCATGTACAAATGAACTAATAACTCTGAACTACAAAATATGACCCGAGGCGAGGACGTCTGGTTAGACAACTATTCATTTACCGAAGGAGTTTTAAGAGATAGTATAAAACGAATGAAAGAAATTGTTTGTCATCATACACTGTTAGTTCGTAACAGAGTAACATTCAAAATGTTCTGTAAAGTAAGTACGATGTGGATATTATGTATATCAAGTGACTCTCTTATGTTAGAAGTAACAAAGTTATATGAGAAAGTATAAATTACAGATTGTATCACTGTTCGCTGTCGTTGCGGTTGCACAGGCCGGTCTTCTGGCTGCACCAGCACATTATTCACCAGCTGAGGCTGTCTCGTCTCAGAGCATCGTGCGCCATGAACAACCTAAATACTTAGCCGCAGCGCCTGTTGCCAAGCTCGCTGTTGCTGCTCCCTTCGCTTACCATGCCGCTCCCGCCCCAGTCACCTACCACGCTGCCCCTGCTCCCATCGCCTACCATTCTGCTCCCGTCCACTACGCTGCACCCGTTGCTAAAGTAGTCGCTCAACACGAAGAGATCGTAAGTTTACTTTAATTTATTCTTAAAAACTTGGATTATTATAAATCGGAAAATTTGATGACACTTTTTTGATAAAATTTTGTATTTCATCTATAACACGCAATTGTGAAGAAATTGTGAACCTAACATTCACAATTTCCATGTAACTAAATATTTTAGACAAACAAACTCACACACACACAAACATGCACAGCCAATCACACAATGCATTACTGACCCCTGCAACAGAGGCTATCCTAATGCTGGTGTTAGGGGTAATCAAGTGTAAGCAAAATGAATTGGACAATAAAGAAATTTATTTTAATTATTTATTAAACTTATTTTAACTTCATTGTGACATTTGTTTCTAACATTGCTCTTCAATAATTGCAGGCATACCCCAAATACGAGTACACTTACTCCGTGGCTGACGGACACACCGGTGACGCGAAGTCCCAGCAGGAGTCTCGCGACGGTGATGTCGTGAAGGGCTCTTACTCGTTCCATGAAGCTGACGGCTCCATCAGAACCGTGGAGTACACCGCCGATGACCACAACGGATTCAACGCCGTCGTCCACAACACCGCTCCCACCGCCGCGCCCGTCGTCGTCAAGTCCGCTCCCGTCTACTCCGCGCCTGCACCTGCCCTTTACTACAAACACTAAATTAACAGAATATTTACCAAATGATTGTTGTTTTGACTGTTTATTTATTTAAGTGCTTAAATATAAATTATACACATTGATACTTACGTTTTATTTTCCACTTTTACTAAACAACATAATAATAATTACTTAATTGATTAGATAAAAAAATTATTAAGGTTTAACTTATATATATTGTAACTAAAAATTATATGTTCATATATTACAAAGCGTCAATACTCAGTATAATAATTAATGAATAGTTTTTTTTTTTAATATAGGCTGAAAGATTAAAACTATAAGAACAATTCCCAGAGTATAATAACGCTAGCAGAATTAATGATAAATTATTCACTTCTATTATTTTGCCTGCGAGAGTGTATAATTTTTTTAACACAATTATATATACAGATTTACACAGTACCCATTAAATTCGAGATAACTTGTGTTTATAATTAAATTATCCAAAAGTCTGCTAGTCAGGGGTCTGTTATTTTAAACTAGATTAACCGGCGAACTTCATGCCACCTAGAATTGATTTGATTCTTCATAAGTGATTATCAATCCACCTTCCGAATTCATTGGATCAATATTATTGTAATGAACACTGTAAAACGACACAGAATTCTTTCAGAGGCATTGAATGTTTTTTAAATTTACTTTGAGAGCTTTACAATACCTACTGCAATCCTAAAAGCTTAAGTTCTTGAGTTTCGAGTTCTATTAGAAAATTAATCATATTCATATTAGGAAATTTTATGTATATCTCACTCAAAACATTTCCAAGTTTATATGTTTATTTATTTATTAGAAAAGAAACAGAAATTCCAAATTATTCGTTACTAGTAACAATAAAACAAACATTAGTTATGATATACAAATACTACATTTCAAGATATCATAAAATTATTCCGATGAATTGAGAATATATTTTTTTTAAAGTTATGATTGGCAGACAGGCTGACGGTCAACTTAATGGTAGGTGGCTACCGTCGCCTTAACACAAGCAACTTCACAGGTGCTCCAAGTACGCTGCCGAGTACATAGGATTAAAGATAAGGGATAGGAAAGGGTTAGGCAAATGGGCTCTGACATCCCTTACTCATTCAATAAAATACAACAGCACACGTGCTGTTATTTCACGGTGGTCTTCTGAAAGGGGGTGGTTACTGCTGCCAAACGGGCTGCCCAAATGACTGCGAAACGCAATTTGTCCTGCCACTACTTTCCAGATCCAGACTAGAGCCAAATTTGAAATGTTTATTTTTCAAAGTTGACCCTGCCAGGAATCGAACCCGGGAACCCTAGAACAGAGTGTTAAGGCAAGCACCCTAACCACTTATCCAAGGGGCTCGTCAAAATATATTTTTTTTTACCCCTTATTTCATTTTTCAATTTTGATTTACTTTTGGTTCTTATTAAGCCTAACACTAATATTCATTTTTCTTAATTCTTGAAGATATTCAGTTTGTGAATTCACTATGTGATTGAAATTACCGAGTTCGGTTAATAACTGACTATTCTAACATCCCACAACCCCTCTCCTTTTTTTTTCAAAAGCAATTTCCGGTTAGGGAATTTTTTCGTCTTCCTCTCGGTAGACGAAACTATGACTATAGTGGAGTAATTTAACCCCAGTCATATATGGGTCGAAAATTAATTAATATATAATATATTCAGAATATTAATAATATATTCAAAATTATTAATATTTTAGAGATTATCTGGATTTTTGGTATTGGAAACTGTAAAAAACCGGAAATTTTGTATAATTTAATAGCTAACTAAATAAGTAATATAATAAAAATAAAATGTATTCCATGTATTTTGTTTACATCGTTTTAATGCAAATGGATACTTACATAAGTTATTAAATATTTTTTTATTTTCACACAAATGTAATTATCATCGAATAAATGTGCGAAACTTATCCTAAAAACATTTAGATAATTTTCTTGTGTTCTAAGCTATCTAACAAAGTAAAAGAATAAAGCAAAACTGTAACAATTGGCACGCCCAGAAACGACAATGTACTAAAAGGCGGAGCGTTTCGTAGAAATGTGTTAACTTTTGTACAGACATTGTTCGATAGCTCACTTTACATTGATCTCGGTTGATCTATAGGGATATTATTATAGGCAAATGAATTACTTATAACGTATCCTGATCTATGTATTTGAACTAAAAGCCTTGACAGAACAAGACCTGAACTGAACCATTGAACTTGACACAAAAGCTTCGACAAAGACATCTATTGATTTCAATAAAGACAAAATTTCATTATTTTATATCTTTCATTGCCGCCTATACACAGAAACGCAGACCAACCTCCATACCATGCACATTCCTTACAATAGCGACATCTAGGCGTGGATATGTCGCGAACAGACATTTTGATAAACATCTGCAAAATGTATAGCACATCTATGAAATTATTATTGGTAATGAAACTTTTCAGGGATAATTTAGGGAACTCCAGCGTATTGGCTAGATCACAATCACACAGGCATTTAATTTTTCAGAATTAATAAAGTTTTCTATCAAATTATTACCACGTGAAGTGGAAGTGTATTTCACTTCAAAATTTATGATAATCTCTAAGTTATATATTATATTATCTCTAAGTTATATATTATATATTACCACATATTTATTTGGTTTTAATTTTAGAATATCTTTTGCGGATTAGATCTTATATATTTTACAGTAAGTAGTTAAATAAAAGTCTGTTCTACTGAGCTCTGTAGTTTCAGCGGTAAAAGTTACTATTCATTAAGCAAAAAAAATAGTGATTAAAGACAGTAATTTATCACAGTATAAATAAATAAATGCTAGACTTTATATTGAAAGAAAGAAAGAAACATGTTTTTATTGAAACGGACACATTATGAACACAATACAAGTTTAACAGAAAAGCAAATATAATATTTGCCAATGCATGTATCAATGCCCCGCCTCAAACGGGCACCCTTTCAGCATTGTGCTATGCGTGTTACAGGGCCACACAGCGTTCTAAAATACATTTAAGTTTAGTTTGTGCATTGTAAAGCAGTGTTATAAATATAAGTCAGCTGTGAAAATAATAACAATTAACTTAAAAAATATTAATGAGTATTCCGAAGTAAAATACGTCATCTTGAAAGTTTGCTGAAAGGATCAAATCAGTTACACAAATTAATAATCATAGATACATATATTTTAATATCATTCTAAGCGAATCTGTATACAGAAGAAAAGGTAACTTTCTTTAGTTAATTAAATACACGCGTGTCTAAAATTACCTAGGGCAAGGTCAACAAAAACGATAAGCAGTTTGACAACTTATGCGTTCAATCCAAAGGAGTATATATGAAGCGAAATTCATCTAGATTTATTATTAAGTGTTCAACCACTACAAAGAACAAACGTACAAAATGTTCAGCAAAGTGAGTTAAAATAAATAGTATTTTAAAAAACAAGCAAATTAATACTGAAATTTCTAAAGCGAATTATGTATTTTTAGTTAATAGCTCTCTATGCACTTAATTGAATTTTCATATAAGTGACAAAGTAATAAAAAAAAACATATTAAATTGCAGATTGTATCACTTTTCGCTGTCGTCGCGGTTGCACAGGCCGGTCTTCTAGCTGCACCGGCACATTATTCCCCAGCTGAGGCTGTCTCGTCTCAGAGCATCGTGCGCCATGAACAACCCAAATACTTAGCCGCAGCGCCTGTTGCCAAATTCGCTGTTGCTGCACCAATCGCTTACCAAGCCGCTCCTGCTCACGCCACCTACCATGCTGCTCCCGTCCACTACGCTGCTCCCGTTGCCAAAGTAATCGCTCACCACGACGAGGAAATCGTAAGTTACATCAATTAAATTTTATTTTGACTACGTAGTAAAATTTATTTATAACAATGATCATTAAATTGCAGGCATACCCCAAATACGAGTACACTTACTCCGTGGCCGACGGACACACCGGTGACGCGAAGTCCCAGCAGGAGTCTCGCGACGGTGATGTTGTGAAGGGCTCCTACTCATTCCATGAAGCCGACGGCTCTATCAGAACCGTAGAGTACACCGCCGATGACCACAACGGATTCAACGCCATCGTCCACAACACCGCTCCCACCGCCGCACCCGTCGTCGTCAAGTCTGCTCCCGTACTCCTCAAGGCGCCCGTCTACTCCGCGCCTGCACCAGCCCTTTACTACAAGCACTAAACTAACAGAATATTTACCAAATTATTGTTGAGACTTTATTAATTGTAAACACAAATAAATGTAGTTAAAAACCAAAACGAATAGTGTTTCTGTATTTTCTAGCCACATTCTAATCATAACATCTACAAAATCTTTATTATATTTACTGAGAATATTTAACTAAAAATAATCCTAACAAAACTTTAAACAAAATCGAACCGATACACTGAAAACTTATGAGAGAATATTATGAACAACAAAAAAGAATCAACTTAACTAGACTCTAAAAGTCTCTGACTAAAGTTATTTTGTTATGTGGCAGACATAATAATAATTAAAACACAATAATAATTAAAACATAATAATAATTAAAACTATAATAATAATTAAACTCGTAAATGAATAATCTTGTTCAACTCGACGTGCGACTAATTATACCTGTAGTAGAAACACCATCGGCGCCACATTTACCAATAATGTATGTTATTCCCCTGCAAGTAAAATAAACCCGATAAATAAATATAGGAATTTAGACATTTTTTCATTTATATATTTCATATTAACCTTAAACGTAAATCCTATCCCAATATACTTTGAAAATCAATGTTAGCAATTTCATATTTTAATTTATATCTGTACAGTAACCAAGTCAAAATTTTTGAGCTCTATGAATATGCACTACGAACACTACAATTTTAATTTTACGAGAGTTGCACAATAATTTTAGTGTGGTAACGTACTGTTTGATTGAATCGACAACTCTTTGAGTCTACTTAAAAATGTAATTGTATTAGGTTTACTTCAAAATACTCATGAAACCAAATAAAAAGGCATATACATCGAGTTGATCAGCAAACTAGTTTATGCATTATATTTTTATGTATATGCAGCTCCAAGAATTAACAGGAACGCCTTCCAGACTCAGTCCTGCAGATGTAGGTGGACATGTTCTATAATAAAATTCAATGAGGGTTTTCTGAAATGGTCTAATTGAGATGGCAGCACTGTAGCGTCAGATCCAATGAACTGTCAAAATACATACGCGAATTGCAATTTTCTATGTATTTAAGTTACTTTTATGTTAATCTTCTATGTATTTATGTTGTGAATTGTAATTTTTTATGTTAATAAATTATTAAACCAACACAATAGAATTTCAATAATTTATGTTTTGTACCTACGACTCTGTGCTATCTGACAGCTGTTTAGATGTGACGCCTACGAAACGCCGCCTAGTGGCAGATAAAGTATCGAATTCGAAAACCCTCATGTGCACATTTAACATTTTAACTTACCATTTTTACCTTCATTATTAATTTTGTTTCACAATATGTTTAAGTGCCCATAACACTGTCGTAGCAGAAACGGAACTTGTAATCAATAGTTTACTTTTATGAACGGTAATGATATATAAAACGTCAAGAAAGTCAACCGTGATGAAATATACAACAGTAATATACTTTATATAGGTAGTATTTACTTGATAGTCTTTATTCGATTAATAAATTATTTGTGGTAATGATTTTGCCAGAGTACCTACTTTATATCCATTTTGTGAAAATTTACTCGTAAATGTATCAAAATACAATTAAAAAATACAAGAACACATTTCTACAAATTTATCAACAAAAAAAATAATAATACCTATTTTCTTTATTATGAAAACGACTAGAAGAATTGAATTCTAAGAAACTTATACATTTGAATACAACACTTATTGAAGGTTTTGGGGACAAAAAAGAATAAGAAAAACAGAAATTACGTCTATTGTTGAATCCCCTCAATGGTGAATTTTTGAAGAGGTAAAGGTGTCCGCGTATCCACATGTGGGGCCGAGCTATGGATCCAAGTGTACGGAGGGAAAAAAACCATAACACTTTCCAAAATGCGCTTTGAAATATTAATTTTTGTATGAAAATAAAACCTTTTTAAAGATTTTTTTTAATATACACTACTAGCGACCCGCCCCCGGCTTCGCCTGGGGTGCAATTTTCATATATATGAACATTCCCCGTTTCCATTAGTGAAAACCGAATTAAAAACGGTCTACCCGTTCACGCGTGATGCCGTGACCAAGGGAAATGGGGATTCATATTTATATATAGAGATTTACAAAAAAAAAATAGTTTTTTGTCTAAGCAAAGAATATACACAAGGTCATTTTTAATTTTAATTTCACTTTCTATGTGTCAGAATATATCTGACACTTCCCATTTATCTCAAACCTATAAAGTATATACTCAAACGTAAACACACACATTCTCGGTAACAATTCGCATTACAGGGACGAATAATGAAAACAGACATCTCAAAAATGGAAAGCCATAGTTGACTTTTATGCGGTAGATCATACCATGTCACAAATAAGGAAATTAAGATTAGAAATTAAATTATCAAATTAAATTTCCAATGTCCAATGTATTGCAATGTCTTTATTATACATTGTACAAAACGTCACTTTCTTTCGTGAATTAAATCACCTAGGGCAAGGTCAACATAACGATAAGCAGTTTGACAACTTATGCGTTCAATCCAAAGGAGTATATATGAAGCAGAATTCATCTAGATTTATTATTAAGTGTTCAACCACTACGAAGAACAAACGTACAAAATGTTTAGCAAAGTGAGTTAAAATACATCGTATTTAGTAACGGAAGTAATTAAAAATAGAATTACTAAACCGATATTATTGTTATATTTTTAATAGCTCTCTGTGCACTTGATGTTATCTCATGAGACTCTTATATAAGTGATAAAGCAATGAAAATTATATAAATTACAGATTGTATCATTGTGCGCTGTCGTCGCGGTTGCACAGGCCGGTCTCCTTGCTGCACCAGTACATTATTCCCCAGCTGAGGCTGTCTCGTCTCAGAGTATCGTCCGCCATGAACAACCAAAATATTTAGCCGCAGCGCCAGTTGCCAAGCTCGCTGTTGCTCCCATCGCTTACCATACTGCTCCTGCCCCAGTCACCTACCACGCTGCCCCTGCTCCCATCGCCTACCACGCTGCTCCCGTCCATTACGCTACTCCAGTTGCTAAAGTAGTCGCTCACCACGAAGAAGAAATTGTAAGTTCACAATAATTACATTTTATTTTAACTTCATAGTAACATTTCATTTCTAACATTTTTTTTTATAATTTTAGGCCTACCCCAAATACGAGTACACCTACTCCGTGGCCGACGGACACACCGGTGACGCGAAATCCCAGCAGGAGTCTCGCGACGGTGATGTCGTGAAGGGCTCTTACTCGTTCCATGAAGCCGACGGCTCCATCAGAACTGTGGAGTACACCGCCGATGACCACAACGGATTCAACGCCATCGTCCACAACACCGCTCCCACCGCCGCACCCGTCGTCGTCAAGTCTGCTCCCGTACTCCTCAAGGCGCCCGTCTACTCCGCGCCTGCACCAGCCCTTTACTACAAGCACTAAACTAACAGAATATTTACCAAATTATTGTTGAGACTTTATTTATAGCAAACTCAAATAAATATAATTGAAAACCAAAACAAAATGTTTTTCTACATTTTCTTTAAAAAAAATTATAGAATTTAGTGTCAAACCACTGAAAGTCCGTTTTAAAATTAACGCACCTATTGATTTCTGATTCCTTAGTGATACCCCAAATCAAGGTTTCGCTTCTATATCTCTCCTAGATTTTAAATGTAATCTGGGCTGGGTATAATAGCCTTACTATCCCACTCGCAGTTTCTAACTCTAAGAATGTCTAGAGTTAGAAACTGGCTATTTCAGAAAAAAAATCCTCATTGGCTAAATTCCAGAAAAAATTTCACAGCAGACTTCGGCTCTAACTAAAGAACGAGTAACCTTTCTTATTTTATTCTCTTCCAACCTATTTTGTAAGACTACTCTATCTCCAAATTGAGTTATATTAATTTAAATATTTTGTTATTGTTAATATGTTATTAAATTTATAATATATATAATTCAAAAGCATATTCTCTTTACATTATTTAATTAAGTTTCATATTGTCTATTATTGATATATTTATCATTGCTGGTTTTTAATTGTGTAGTGTATATTATATAATTAGTTATATTCAGTAACACAGAGGGTTTGTGTATCGGATGTGTAATAACATTCTGCCCCTCATAAAATAAAATAACAACAATTATATTAAAGCAGCAACCAATTATCCATTGAACACTATTGCACATTAACGCCACTGCAATATGGAATGTTTTGGGTCTCAACATTTTCATGGTATGCATCAACGACTAAAACATTCTATAAAACTTCATCTTTCGTGTTACTAATGCGTTTTGAATAAATTTTAAGAGATTTTTTTTAATAGACTAGTACAACCGCATGGGTCATCTTAAATTTCATTTACACTTTCCATAGGTTTTTGGGAGATTCCGTATATTTTCTACATAAAATCTTTTAACATTATGTCAGAAATTTTATGATGCCAAGCTATTTGTCTCATATTAGCCTTAATCTTAAAAGCTATAAGTATTTTCAGGTTGTTCTTCTTCAAATATTGTTAGAATATTTATGTGTTCAATTCATAAATGTTTAGAGTGTCTTAATTATGATTATGTCGGTCAATTAAATAGATTTATTTTTGTTTTTTGATGTGCACTGCGTAAATTGCTTTAGATAGAATTGAGGATATGTGTTTGTACATATGGGATTTATCACACATGTGTACCTAACCGATAAAACTGAACATTTATTAGGGAATTTATTATAAAAAGATATTATTTAAAAATTGTAGCACAACCAAGTTGAAAGATGAAATTTGTCTCTGGTCTGGATCTGGAAAGTAGTGGCAAGGCACATTGCGTTTCCCAGCAGTCATTTTGGGCAGCCCGCCTGGCGGCAGTAACCACCCCCTTACAGAAGACCACCGTGAAATAACAGCACGTGTGCTGTAGTGTATCGGTGAGTGAGTAAGGAATGCCAGAGTCCATTTCCCTATCCCCTCCTAATCCCTTATCCTTAATCGTACTGTATTCGGCAGCTCACTTGCAGCAGCTTCGGCGTTGCTTGTGTTATAGGCGACGGTAGTCGCCTACTATCAAGTGGACCGTCAGCCTGTCTGCCGATCTTAACATAAAAAGAAAAAAATCTTACTCAAACCATATTTGGGATAAATTTGTTCCAACTACGTTGTCAAATCTCAATTACACTCGTATATAATTTAATGAGAGTAATTTATAATTTTATGAAAACACACGAGGGATGGAGCAACAGATATAGAGATTTAAATAATTTTTTCAGCTTAAAGAATACTTATTGGTTATTCTCGACTTATAAGTTATTGTAACTTCAAGTAGGTATAATAATCTGATTAATTTTTTGTCAAATTAAGAGCTGCTTTTGATGTATTAAAAAAAAATTCCAAAGCCGAATGTAAAAAGGTCCATGTCATTAATTTTCTATCATTTTTTTTTATTAAGATTTCTTCTTCCTGGATTTTCTCAACAACAAAAATTTCCATAGAAATAGACAGCATTCAATTGAAACAAAAACGTAAGTATAGTTGCGGTAATGGTAAGGCACGTATTCCCAGGCAGGAAGCAGTTAGCCTGTCTGGGGGCAGCAACGAGCCACTAACAAAAGTCCACGTGAAATAACAGAATGCGTTCTGCTTACTTTCAGTGAGTGAGTAACTTGTGCCAAATACCATTCCTCTATCAGCTTTTTATATATTATCCTTTATCCTATCAAGGGTAGCAACGTTCTTGTAACTCCTATAGTGTTGCTCTGTTAACAGGCGAAGGTAGCGACCTACTATCGAGAGGACATTTAGCCTGACTACAAATTTCACAAAAAAAAAAGAAAATAAACTATGAAAATAATTTCACATTAATAGCGGTTATCGCATTCGAACAAATAGATTATTCAATCTACTATCTACTATTCCAATCTTCCTGAATCTACCAAAGCCTTTAGATATAGAAAATGAATGAGAAAGTATATGGCTCCTTTATTGGTACATACCATAGAATATGAATATCATAAATGTTTTCATTTCATGTTGGTATTTCGTAATCATTTAGGCTTAGGCCGATAAAAATCAATTATCTGATCATTTCCAAACACATAAATTACAGCCTACTTATTTTCGAGAGTTGTGTAATCTTTTGAATATTATTATAATAAAAATGCACAATTGAGTGACACATTTTAATAAATTTATCACATTATTTAAAAACTATATTAACCACAGTTGACTCGGCTGGCACTCGCACGCCCACATCACATTATGCTTGAGGCAATTTCTTTGACAGGTTTAGAGTGTGTCATATCGCGAATATTAGTGACACGAGGGCAAGGTCATTCGATCACTTTTATCCACTTGTGACCTAAGCAGAACATGTTATAACTTTGAGTATAAAAACTATGCCTACATTATTGCAGTTATCATTTGTGGTCTGATCACTCACTACAGTACATCAATATGTTCTCTAAAGTAAGTGAATATGATAATTATTGTTATATCTTGTAAAAAATTGTTATATCACTATCTTCCGCTTTAAATTCAAATTAACGTCGTGTGTATCATAGGCTGCTTATCTATCATACGCATCAGTTTCATAATATCTGAATTTAACCGATGTCATGAGACATCGCAAGGGCAAAACTGAAAATCAGCTCTTTAACAATGTTGCAGCTTAAGCTGAGTTGTGTCCTTTTGGTGTTTATTTATAATATTTTTGTGTTGATATGTTTCTCTTTTTTGTTTTAAATGCCAATAAATGCTTCTATCTTTCTTTTTTTTAGGTTGTAGTTTTGTGCGCATTTGTAGCAGCGGCGCAAGCTGGTCTCCTAGCTGCACCAGCACATTATTCACCAGCTGAGGCTGTCTCGTCTCAGAGCATCGTGCGTCATGAACAACCAAAATACTTAGCCGCAGCGCCTGTTGCCAAGCTCGCTGTTGCTTCACCAATCGCTTACCATGCCGCTCCTGCTCCCGTCACCTATCATGCTGCCCCCGTCCACTACGCTGCTCCCATTGCTAAAGTAGTCGCTCACCAAGAAGAAGAAATTGTAAGTTTACTTTAATTAAATATTATTTTGACTATGTTGTTTATAACATTTGTTTATAACAATGATCATTAATACTTGCAGGCATACCCTAAATACGAGTACACTTACTCCGTAGCCGACGGACACACCGGTGACGCGAAGTCCCAGCAGGAGTCTCGCGACGGTGATTTCGTGAAGGGCTCTTACTCATTCCATGAAGCCGACGGCTCCATCAGAACCGTAGAGTACACCGCCGATGACCACAATGGATTCAACGCCATCGTCCACAACACCGCTCCCACCGCCGCGCCCGTCGTCGTCAAGTCCGCTCCCGTTCTTCTCAAGGCGCCCGTCTACTCCGCGCCTGCACCCGCCCTTTACTACAAACACTAAATATGTACCAAATTATTGTTGAGACTTTATTTATTGCATTATATTAAGAAAAACGTATGTTAATCTTTCATTTTCTTGTGACATTTATTATAATCTCTCCAAATTTAGCCCTTTGCCTCAGAAGTCCTGTATTTGTTTCCTAGCAAACTTAATTATAAAAACAAACTTTTAAAGTTTCTCTTAGTATGGGTATACCTATTGGGTTTTGTCCCCAGGTCTATTTCGTGGTAATTAATTGTTAGTTTGGCTAACAGTGGCTAAATGTTAAACTACTGTTAACTAATAACAGGACATAATCTTCTGATTTTTATTAATTAAGATCAGCAACATTCCAAAAAGTGAAACTCATTTATCTGTTAACAGAACAAAACTAATCAATGTATCTAGTTGAGCATTTCTTCTACATTTCATTTGTGCCGGCAAATTTTTTAAAGTGCTTTTTAGTTTTTCGGTGCCCAATAATAGTTCCATTTGGAACAATGAATTCATCGCTTCTATTGAATACTCGTAGTTGCCGATGGCGTACGCGATAACAGAAGCGACAGAAACCGCTCTCTTTTATGAAATTTCTATACGTGGAATCGTAATGAAGAGGAGACGCGGCCCATTGGACACTGCAATATTTATTAATATAACTGACTAATAAAACAACTGTTAAAGTCAAACTGTTTATGTCTTGAAAGTAAAATTATATAGGATCGATTAAAACTATAAAATAAATATATTTAATGCAATATGTCAATTAAAATAATATCGTTGACAGTATTTGCTTGTTCATTTTAAAATAATAATAAAAATTATATAAAAATATCAGACGTCACATGGAAAAAAATCATACGGTTCTATTTCACCGAACTTCCCTCTTTTATAGCGATCAGAAAAATGGACTCAAAGCCTTCTTTGACTTTTTGATTGTGATGATACGATAAATTACTATAAAGTTCTGGTGTGAAATAATATGGATAAGACAGTTTTACAATATAATAACAATCACAACCAATAATAATTACTAATTAAAAACACAATATTTAATAAAAAATTATATGTCACTTCAATGATAATGAAATATTGCCATCCTATGTTCTCTCAGAAGTGATAGTGAGAGCTTTCAATTATTGAAATCCTTAATTTAGTTTGTAGTCCTGCTAAATCTACACAGTTACATATAATAAAATCGTAAACGAGCCGTGTCTGTACCTACATAAAAAATTTATTCAAAAAATACAATATTGTACACGTTGTACTTATGTTACCGATGTCAAAAAAAATCGTTTTTAGAATTTTTGTCTGTTAATCGATTTGTCTGTTTGTGCGTTTGTGCACGCTAATCTCTCAAACGGCTTAAGCGATTTAAATGCCGTTTTCACTTATGAATTTGTAGAAAACTTCCCGTAACATTTAGTGTTTGTTTCATTCCAATCGGTTTATAAAAAAAAAGTTACGTGCTATACAGAATACCACGCGTACGAAGTTGCGGGCTCGGCATAATATATAATAGCAAATAAAATAATTGATTGAACCTAGATGTTTTACTAGAATATTATGTATTTACTAGAACGAAAAATTTACATGCTTACTAAACTTAATAATAAAAAGAGATTAAACATTTCACTCGCATGTTACATCGACATCTTAAGTACACAGACTGTTACAGACTTCTTCCAGGCCGGATCGCTCTTGGCAGACTGCTCGCAGTCATCACTTATGCCCTCCCCGTCACCTTCCAGGCACATTTTAGCAGGGAAAAGCCAATGACTGCCTTAATTTAGTCGCACCACCTCATGGGTGACCTTAAACTCGGTCTCGTGTCTTCGTCACTGCTCTGAATGACTAAGCGCTCAATATACGGTACCATTAGTCATGGGAATGTAAAATATCGATGTACATATACTAGTAACAGTATATTGAATTTTAATAATATGTTAGAAGCTTGTTGCAAAATTATTTCAATAACAAATCAAAATATTGAAATAGGGAATATGTACATTTTTTTAATATTTTCATACGATAGGTTATACCGTAAAAAATATTCAGCGCCAAAAAACAGAATTTTAGTAACAAGAAACAGCTACGGGCTCTTGTTAACGCCCTTTTGGCGTGTTTGTCGTGACGTCACAGGCTACAATAACTATCAAATGTTAAAAATCACAAACATCTACAAGCTTGTTGACATTTCATAGACTTTGACGTTACATTCGAACAGACCGTTTAAAGTATTTTGAATTTCCCACATTTTTTTTTTGCACTTTTTAATAATATAATTATTTTCTTAACGAAAAAGAAATAATATTAAGAAATATTTACATAGACATAATTCTAAAGCAAAAATGTTGGTAAAAAAAATATTAAAGCCTTTTTTTGAATTAGATGCATATTCCCTATTGCATTCCATTTTGGTAATATGAAAAATGTAGGTGTAGACACAACTCTGACTTGTTACAGTAGAAAACCAATGAAAATGGTGCAAGGGAAGTAGTCGAAACCCATTGCAAAGAAAATTCTTTAAGCGAGGCAAGTTAACGATTCTATATGACTGAACATTCGGCTTGGTTGGTTTTTTGTTTTGTTGTGTTTTACTGAATGTGGAAGGGATGCAAAAGCACATTCCGCTATCCTTTATCCTGTTCAGTTCAACAGAGTATTTGCAATCTTTGTGGCGTTTCTTGTGTTAATAGGCCTGGATAACCTTCTACTAACAATGGACAGTCAGCCTGACCGAACTATTTATGCGTAATTATTTACTAGTCTTGTCCTATCTATTCTTTCCTTAAAACAAATGTAGTAAATGTAGTAACGCAGCTACAAAGTTTTAGCAAATTTTATATAATAGGAGCCGGAAAAGTATAAAACAGTTTATAATTGAACACCTGATCAACAGTTCGTTAGTTCATCTCAATAGCGACGGTTCATCCCAAGTAGAACAAAATGTCTGAAAAGGTAAACAGTTAAACAGTTTTTAAAATTCAATTAAGTGATGTGGATATAGAAAAAAGGTGTTACCGTGGATTTACATTGGATTATCAGTGTTTTTTTTTAATAATTATTTATTTCTATCAGAGTTTTATTATTAATTCCAAATAATTACAGATGGTGCTAATCGTTTGCTTGTTGGGCGTTTGTGGAGCAGTTTTTATTGATCAGAATGACAAAATTAAAGAAAACTCGCCTTTGGAGAATTCCCATAGCTGGCAGTTGATTAAAATTTATCATCCGCCAAGTTCTCCACCGCATTATAAATATGAATCTTTTGTAAGTAGGTACATTCGTTTTGTAATTGTGAAATTTTCTTTCTTGAATAAATTCCCGGTTATATTACAAATAGGCTGTGAGTCCCCTTTTATGGTCATTGTTTAAAATGTACCATTAAAAAGTTTATAACGTACCTATTCTTCTTCTTTCTGTGCCTCTCAATTACTGAAAGTCGGCAGTCAAATTCAGCAAATTCTTCTCTCGTTGTCTTTCGTCAGTCGAAACGATTGTTCCGTGGTTTTAATACCAGTCTATTCTCTGATGTTACGTAGTCATGACAACTTTCTTCTTCAAATTTTACTCTTTCCTTCAATTTGCCCCATCATTATTGTATGTAAAAGCCGGTATCTCTCATGTTGCAATACATGGCCAAAAACGCGAGTTTTCTTTATTCTGTACTCTTGGCCATTCGTTTTAAAACCTCCTCATTCGAGACCTTATCTGTCCACTTAATGCGAAGAATACGGCGATTTGCCCACATTTCGAAGGCTCCCGGAGGTCCTGCTTTAATGTCCATTTTTCGCATCCATAAAGAACATATAAAATTGCAAAAGTGTAATTTGGAGTTTGAGTGAAAGTTGTGGACCACGCGGTATTTTCTTCATCGTGAGAAATTAAGAAATTTTTATATCGCTTTCCCATGTCTGTGTCATTAACGATTCCAGGTACATATTTATTTACTTTCTTTAAGTTGTTGTTACCGATAGATATTGCAATCTGGGTTGGCTATTCATTAGCAATAATCGTGTACTTGGTCTTGGTCACATTGATATCAAGTCCAGCTTTTCCACTGCATTCATGGCCTACCTATAAAAATCCTAAAATATTTATTTGAAACCTGGTTCTCTCTGGATAATACCTAGATGTAGGTATTTTGATGCCCTTAATCAAGATCTTTTTAATCCCCTTAAGTCTATAATTTTCCATTATTAATTGGTAATGAACCCATAATCAGTCTGAAACTTTTTCTCCTATAGTACTTTGGTTTGTATGAGTAAGACTTTGTAAATTTTCCTGATTCGAAATATTATTAATAATTAATCTATTTCTTTAAAGCGCCAAGCAAAATAATTTGTATGTGACTGTAAAAATATAATCTGAAACTTACTAATACAATCAAAGGCTAAACAGCTTACGGATTTGTTTTTCTATATTGACCTTATACAATATTATATAATCAAGCTTACACTTAAGTGTAAAATTCAATGTAAAACGCAACTAATAGTGAAGTTAATAACTTTAATAGTGAACTTTGTGTTTATTACAAGTATATAAGCTCTTAATAATAAAACAGTCTTAACTCTGTCGCTCAAATGCTAAGTTGCCGAAATGGTAGACGCATGTTCAAACCTTGGTCGCGACCTACACATCTGGGTGTTTTAAGATTTCATTTGTGGCTTAGGAATAATGATCAACTCTAACGTCGAAAAGTTTGTTAAGAAATCTGTACACTCCTTGAACCTTCAAAGTAGCAACTTTTGAGGACTCTTAGGGTTTGAGACAGGGGTGGTGGAGTGGAAGCTAATATATAATAAAAATATATAAAAGTAATTATTAGATCGATGATTATTATAATAAATATATAAATGTAAATATGCATAATTACGTTTTATAATTAACAGGCCTATCCCAAATATGAGTTTGAATACGCTGTATCGGACAAGAAAACAGGTGATCAAAAGCGACACCGTGAATCCAGAGACGGAGATAGAGTCCATGGAGAATACAGTTTAGTGGAACCTGATGGATCTTTGCGTAAGGTCCAATACAACGCTGACGATCACAACGGGTACTATTTCATATGACATATATTTTATTTTACTACGACAAATCCGAAATTTTATAACATTGTTTACTGTCGGAGGTATCTAGACTAGAGAATTAGCTGTATAAAAATATTGTCGTATGAATCATTGCATCACCTTAATCTTCCAATATTCTTAATAAATAATTTGTTTGCATGACTCATTGTCAGTAGGCCCTAAGCAAAAGAATAGTTTTATGAATACATTACTATTAGGCTTGACTTCTTACAAGCTCGATGGAATAATTACAGTTGCATATCGCAATTCACAACTTTCACATTACCCGATCAAGATGCATCAGTCAGAGCTCAATTTAGCGCATATTAAACTTAAAACTTATGCTCTATATGAAAACTGTAGCCCGACTGAGGACAATAATCACCCTGTTACAAAAAACCATCATGAAGTGACTATATTTTTATCGTTTATCCTATGATTGACCTATGATCCTATCCTATGATCCTATGATCCTATGATCCTATCCTTTGACCCTTATCGTTTATCCTATCAAGATCGGCTGAGCACTGGCATCCAACTTGGCATTGCTTGTGTTGATGTTATGTTAGGTCGTGTTGTGTTTATGTTTCGCCTTATTCAATATTATATATCAATTTTAAAATTACAGATTTAACGCAATAGTCAGCAAAGGCATTAACAAACACGGAGACGACGCCTATTCTATGTTTGATCACACAAGACACTTCTCACCAGTTGGATATGGTATTAAAATAAATCGCTATTTCCCTGAAAAGGATTATCATTACAAAGAAGAAAATAATGAAAGCAAAGCTACAGGAAATGATATACCCGTCAAAGAAGATGCCCTAGAATCAGATAAAACTGACGAAACTAAGACTTCTATCCAGTCTAACGACAAAATAGTAAAAGTAGAAGCAGTTAAGATGCAACAGCCAGAGAAAATGGAAGCTGTCGTTAAAGTCGAGCCCGTAGAAGGTGCACCTGTCAAATTTATGCCTGTCTCTGTGGTAATGGTAAAAAATGAGTCTACTAAAGAAAATATAGAGTCAGAAGGCGTGACAGTTATGCCTGTACAAGAAATTACTAATTCCGTTGCAAATGAAAAAGTAGTTGATGAACAAAAAATTCAAAAAGAAGAGCCTGTTTCTGATGCCGAAGTGGCGTCATCATTTTACCATTCAAGATTTTACTATGTAGGTTTTTAATTTGATTTTATAATAAGTAAGTTCATTTATGATCATTAGGTATGATAAATTTCCAGTCATGTTAGAATTATTACTAAGTGTTGATCTGAAAACAAGCAAATGTTTAGCATAAGTCTTTTCTGTACAGAAACTTAATTAAATTTGTTGTTTTTGTTATTATTAATCGAGTTTGTTATTTTTTTATCACTGCATAGAGCTCCACCTTTAATTCCACTTACAAAGTTTCGTTGATCAGTGCTACGTTGCTTACAGTGTATTAAAGTATGTAAAATTCGCTAGATGGCGTAAAGTGTATCAAAATTTTATTAAGAAATTTACTTTCAATATGACCTCTTTAAACTTTTCATATATTGAAATATTAAAAAATATTAATAAATTAATTACTAAACAAAGCCTTACTTATTTATTATTTTTGTTAAGATAATAAATAAATAAATAAAATAAAAATTAGCAGTTTTTCAAATTGATATTAAGGCATCATAAAAGTAGGTGTTTCCCAAAAATAATAAGGCATTTTATTGGTAAGATGTTCGTATATTTGAAAAAGATCTTATTTACGTATGCGAAGTATTTCAGTGTTTAGCCGTATTATAACTGTTTATTTAAAATCGCTGTAATTTTTTAAAATATTTATATTGTATACGTACATAGTACGTTGCATTGGTTGCTCAAAATACATAATGGATCAGAATGTGCGTTCAGCTGTATTTACGGCAATTTCGTTAACATCAGTTAAAGAAAAAAAATTGTTCTTAAATGAATTAGTAAATGAAAAATTAAATGAATGAAAAAGGCTACTCTTATATGAAATTCTAAGAGCATTTTTTACACGTCAAAAAACAATACACAACACACTCAAGACTTTATGTAATGCGCGCGATGTCACAAGGCTAACAAGTGGGAATACTCTAAATAAGACTTAGCAGTTTCTGTTTCTTCAGGAGTCCTCAACAATAGCTTTTGTGTTTTTAAAAATAATAAAAAAACCTATGTAATAATTGTGATATTGGTGCTTAATTTTATCTTGACCTTTTAATACTTCTTTAGTCAAAGATATTTAATTTATTAAATTAATTCAAGCTATTGTTATAATAAACTGTAAAATTAAAATAAAGATAGTATTTGTAATGTACATACAGATATTGTATCAAAATATCTTTAAATTTATTCTGTTTGTAATATTTTTTGCAATATGTGAAAGGAGATTTTGGTGTTGTCTCATCGAGGTAATAATTAATTTTACTTAATTAAATATCAAGGCATAATTACTTAATTACTGCGTCGGTAGCGCAGTGGGAAAGACGCGGCCTATCATGTCGAGAGGTCCGAGTTCGATCCCCTATCATGCCATGTATCAATTGTTTTTAAAACTTAAGTACATTTACTGCCTGCTCTCAAACAGTGAAAGAAAACATGATGAGGAAACCTGCAAACCAAAGAAGAAATTCTAAGGCGCATATGAAGTCCACTAACCCGCACTGGGCCAGCAGCTTGGTGGACCATATATAACCCTCGTTGAGACGGTAGGCCTGTGCCCCTGCAGTGGGGACATGTAATAGGCCGTTCATGATAATGATATCTGTTTACCTGTTTGAAAGAATGAAATTACAAGAGTAGATATAAGTATAAGCTTTGTAGCAACGACGTTGTTTGTTTTCTAGGAATCAGGCTAAGATTATTCAGACCTCTATATGTATCAAATCAACAGTAAATACATTTTTTCACGTATCTACCTGTTATTACTAAATACAGACTAATCTTATACATTTATTAGCTTAATGAAACCGAATGAGTGTTTGTACAGTTTTTGTTTTTCTGCCTATATGCTTATTATTCTAATAATTCAGGGAAAAATTTAAATTACACCAGCATAACATTTAAAAAAATACAAGTACAAATTCGTGTTGAGTTATATACTTATGCAAACTAAGTGAACATTTATAAACTAACAGCAACTCATAAATCAACTTCTTGCCACTAGATATCTCCTTCAAAGTACGCCATTATAGGTAAATTGAAACTGGCGTGTAAGTAAGAGCTCCAATTTCGCCACCTGATATAAATATCTCGGGCATCGTCGTTACAATTTATATGAATAATTAGAAATCGTATAACAGAAGTAACCATTTCAATTTACAAATTTAAAACCTTATGAATCAGTCTGACCGTGAAAACATTCTAATGTGTTCGTCATTAAAACAAAATACAAAATACAAAAATTATAACAATCGCAAAAAACCTAATAACAGCAGCGGTCACTTAATGTCCATTTTCTCTACATATTGTAGGCATATCGACAAGTTGCGACATGCGATAAAGTGAGCAGATTGGCAACGCAACAATTACTGTGATCCGATCGGATATCGTCGGGAATAGATCCCCCACCATAACGCAGCTTATGTTTTGTTTGTTATATAAAAAGAGTGCACTATCAGAGCAATACCAGTCGTCAACGCATTTGTCTCTAAAGCAAAATGTTCGCAAAAGTAAGAATTTATCTCTAAAGCTAAAACTTACGCAACATTAATACGCAGGACAATTTGTTCCAAAAATGTACTATGCCTATTGATGTCGAGGGGCATTGCTTTAAAAATATTCCCATAAGCGGACAAAAGTGAAAGAATAGAACTTCTGTTTTAGGTTTTGGTAGTGTGCGCTCTGGTGGCAGCCAGCCAGGCTGGTCTCTTGCACCACGCACCAGCGGTCTCCTCTCAGAACATCATCCGTCACGACCAAAGCGTTCACCACGAGGAACCTATCCACTATTCCGCCCCAGTGGTCCATGCTGCCCCGATTTACCACGCTGCTCCCATTGTTCACGCTGCCCCTGTCCACGTAGCGCCCGTTGTTCATGCGGCGCTCGCCCATGAAGAACACTATGTTGACGAATATGTATGTGTTTAATAATAGATAAACTGGTAATATAAACTCTTTTTACCTCTTATGGTTTATGTAAAACAATCTCACTTGGAATAAATAACGAAAATTTTTTTTTTCTACTATTATAATTTTATACGCATTCAAATCTTATTGTGTATTGTATTACAGGCTCATCCCAAATACGGATATTCATACTCAGTTGAAGATCCCCATACCGGCGATCACAAGTCCCAGCATGAGGAACGCGATGGTGATGTTGTAAAAGGCGAATACTCTCTGCTGCAACCTGATGGCTCTTTCCGTAAAGTCACTTACACCGCCGACCACCACAACGGGTAAGAAACTAATAAACTTCCATCTATACTTATCTTATCTATAATAAAATCGTAAACGAGTCGTACACGTACCTTAAACATTGAAAAAAAAATAGGTTTTACAATTTTTGTCTGTACGTTTGTGCAAGCTAATCTCAGAAACGACTTAACCGATTTGAATGCGGTTTTCACTGATGTATTGTAGCGAGCTCCAATCAGTTTACAAACAAAAAAGTTACACTCTATATCGAATACCACGCGTACAAAGTTGGGGGCTCAGCTAGTATTTAATACTAGTTGAACTCGGCCACGCTTCGCTGCGGCCCATATGGCGGCGGCCGGTGTGCGCATGAGGGCGCGCGGTACTGGACACTGCTTATATAGCCTATAACCTTCCTCGATAAATGGACTATTCAAAACAAAAAGAATTTTTCAATTCGAACTAGTAGTTCCTGAGATTAGCGCGTTCAAACAAACAAATCTTACATCTTTATAATATTAGTATAGATAAGTAGTCAATTGACCGAGAATGCAAATTGGCCTATTACGGTGTAAATAAAATATTAGTAATAAGCTTAGATCTGTAATATCCGCATTTACGTTTGAAATTGACACTTTGCTTGTACACAAGAATGTTAAACTGCCAGCCAATTTGCAGCTATAAAAATTTACCGATATAATTCAAATACGTAGAAATAGTAGGCGATCAAAGAGTTATTTACGACGTATATAAGATGCATAATGTGCTGATTTTTAAGTATTTCTGAAAAAAATTACCTAACTTATATTTATAATACATTCATTTGCGTTAGAATCTAACTAAAATATCTCACTCAATATAACTCTTGTATTTGACTTACAGATTCAACGCGGTTGTCCACAACACCCCGCCAGTCATCCATCATCATTAAGAAGGCCCGTTTACTCAATCTGTGATATTAGATTTAATGTGTTCTAGTTCTTGTAATGATCGAATCTCATTCTTCCACCTCTACCTATTGCAAATAGTTTATACTTTTTGTATGGTATGTTATTAAAGGAATGAATATATCATTTCTATTCAATTCTTGTAAATATTATCTCTTCTCTCCTCATTCTAATGTAGTCAATGTCCAAATAAATAAATTACTCCAAAAATATTACTTGGTTTAATTGATTATAGTTCTAACTGTAAATGAAAGGCCTCTTAACTTAAAATATATAAGCTTAATATAAGCCTAATCTGTGGTTCTTATTTATAATATTCTATTTTAATACATATAAAAAATGTCGCTTCTGTCTGTTTCTCCGGCATCTACTTCTAAACCACCCAATGGATTTTGATATGATTATCACCAATGGAAATAGCGATAAACAAGGAAAGTTAGTGTATATGATTTTCAGAAAAAAAATTGCATCCACGCGAAGCTGGGATTTATTCGTCAGTTATTTTTTTCTATCTAATATATATATAATTAAATTTAAATCGTGAATATAAAGTATATTATTGCTCCAGTCTAAAGAAATCGTCGATATAGAGAATCTGAAACTAAAAACAGGTTTAGTTGATGAGGCATGCACGAAAAGTACTCATGTGCAAATTAAATTCAGTGCAACTTTGTACCGTGGGAACGATAAATTTCTGCTGGATTTGTACATTGTAACAATCATTAGCATACAATAAACAACGATATAAGGAGTGAAAGCAACCTTACAATTGACAGGATTTCTTACGAAGACGCAGAATATAGCGCAGACAATGTTCTGAATAAATGTGTAATTTACAACATTCACAACGGACTTGGGTTGTTTTCAACTAATTTTGTTTGTAGTGTACCATTACTCACATTCAAAGTCATTTTAAGTCAGTAAAGTCGGCAGGCTGACGGTTCAATTCGTCTATTAACGCAAGCAACGCATTGGTCATTGTAAGTGCGTTGCCAACCGTAATAGCATAAAGGATAAGGAATAAGGAGGGGATAGAGGAATGGGCACTTGCATCCCTTATTTGGAGTGCTCAAATTTGGAGAAGAATGCATCTAAATGAGTGAATCTAATGAAGAAATTCGATACATTTTAAAATTTTATTATAAAAAAGGAAAAAGTGCAACGCAAGCCGCGAAAAAATTTGTGATGTTTATGGACCTAATGCAGTGTCAGTAAGAGTAGCACAAAGTTGGTTTAAGCGTTTTCAATCCGGGAATTTTGATATCAAAGATGCACCTCGCTCTGATCGCCCTGTTGGGGATAAAATGGACGCCATTTTTAAAAAAGTGGAGCAAGATCCGGCATATCAGTAGTTACGACATAGCTGAAGAACTGGGAACCATGCCCAAAATTCAACTGAGTCAGTTTATCAATAATCGGCTATGTATTCTATATCTACTAATTTACAATTATATCTATATCTAAACATACATAAAATAATACAAAGTCGCTGTCCCCCTCTGACTGTTTCTCCACTAATTACTTCTAAACAATTCTAACAATAACGGATACGGTTTTCACTAATGGAAAAAGCGATAAACGAGTAATATTTGTGTATACAATTTGCAGAAAAAAAATTGCATCCCGCAAAGCCGGCGGCGGGGCGTTAGTGTACTAAGCCAAAATTAAAAGTAGGTAAATAATCACAAACTTAGATGTGAGAAGGAATTCTTTAATAACACGTTCTCAAAAAACTTCAAGAACATTGCGCAGTTATTGAACGGATATAACATTATTTAACATTCACATAATATTTCACCTTGATAGCGGACCTACATTTCGATACGATTTAAAGAATAATCTAAGCAATTAGTGAGGTAACAATGACATTGGCATGTGTTTCGAATTCAATGCATTCAGTTGCGTGACCGGGCGACTCCCAACAGCGGCCGAAAGCGCACCAAAAGAACCACACTCCCAACAATATAATACGAATTCGTCATGATCCAACTACAAGGTCGATACATCATAAACTTAATTTTACCCATTCACGGCAATTTGCGTGCTATTTTGACAAGCGTAAACTTTTTGGAATACATATTATTCACAAGGTATTCCGATATTTTGGGAAACATCTCTGTTTCCCTGCTTACTACTTTAAACCACTCCAATTTTAATATACGCAATGGATTTTAAAATTTTTAATTTCTAACTTTTGTTATTTAATTGTTGGATACTTATGCACATTTTTCTAGAGGTATACCAATAATTCTGAAATAGGAATCTCTGACGTGCTAATTGAGACTATGAACAGAATAATCTAGTGGGTTTCCAGTATTAAACCTGAAGGTAAGATTTTTTTGATATTTCAACTTTAAAACGTTGAAATAGTGTGTTTTTTCGATGTGTTTGGAAGTTTGTAGTGTCAAAGTAATACTTGTTTTATTCGTAAATAGAAAGAAACTAACAATATATTTTCTATAAATAGTGAAGCCGCCCCCGGCTTCGCTCGGCGTGCAATTTTTATATAAGTATATGAACATTCCCCGTTTATCCCTCTTTCCATTGGTGAATACCGAATTAAAATCGGTCTACCCCTTCATTCTATAATTAGTAAGTCTTAGTAAAGTCTATAAAACTAACAATATATTTCTATTTTATATAAGATCTACAAGGAAGTTTATTACGCGATTGTCTATAGTGTAAGATCCCACCGTAAAATTCTGCACCTATCTATAATTTGATCGAAATGCAATTTAAATAAAATGTTACACGTGGGGTCCAACAACGCCATAGGATTGCCTAGCAAAATCTTGCTACAAGTATCGTTACCATAATTATTTTTGATACCTTTTTTTAACAATTGCACTCATTTGTTTGAAAATGAAGACGGTAGATCGGTCTCTTTTCTATGGACATCTTTTCTTTGATCGGTCTCTCCTCTTTTCTAGCACCTGGCAACTCAAGGATTGCGGCAGACTTAGAGGTGGCAACCTATTTTTTTACAGTTATTTAGATCAGTCTCTTTTATAATTATATAAAACAGGTACAGAAATAAATACAGATTACTGATATAACAGGTAGTTTATCTATATTACTAATATTATAAAGCTGAAGAGTTTGTTTGTTTGAACGCGCTAATCTCAGGAACTACTGGTTCGAATTGAAAAATTCTTTTTGTTTTGAATAGTCCGTTTATCGAGGAAGGCTATAGGCTATATAACATCACTCTACTATAAATAGTATTATATATAAGCAGTGTCCAGTACCGCGCGCCCCATGCGCACGCCGCCGCCGTATGGGCCGCAGCGAAGCGTGGCCGAGTTCAGCTAGTAATTATATAAAAATAGAAAAATTTGACGAAGATAAATGTTTTGTAAAAATTGAATAAATGATTTATTATTATTACTTCTATGACACTTCATACAGTTTCCAAACAAGTGAGAGCAATTTAAAAAATACATATTAAAAATAATTATGTTAAAGGTACTTGCGGCAAGATTTTGCTAGGCAACCCTGCGGCGTTGTATCATGGCCTCACATGTAACCTTTAATCATTTAAATCACATTTCGATAAAAAAACAGGTAGGTGCCGAATTTTATGTGCCGAATTGCCGAATTAAAAGTAAATTGTTTACGTCTAATTATAGAAAAAAAGTAGTCAGCGACTAATATACTATATTTCACAGTAGATATTGTAGTGTAACAATTCTAAATCACTGTAGGGGTGGCGGGTTGTAAGGAAAGATGGAGACTTCGAGGAAACACCACACTTTAATTTCACTAGAGTCCCTATATGTACACTAAAAATCACTACAGTCCTTATATATTTATATGTATATATATTTGTCCTCCGTTGGTTACGTCTTCCGTTGGAACAGCTTTATTCCCCTTTCTGACAGGATCTCAGCTAAAATTGAGCGGTTTAAGAGGATCTCGTCGACTTAAGGAAAACAAGAATTGGATTCGTTCATTTGGATTCCCTTTTCAAAACTCTGAATCTCTGTTATTGTACATATATTCAGTACACCTTCTCTTTATCGAATCTCTCTCCAGAATGATCTCTCTTCCTGAAAAAACCCTGTCAATCCTTTTTCCCTTTTTCGTTCCAGTCTGTTGTTCCATTTTATTCAAAATTGTAATGTAGATAAAAAGGTTACATTATAACAATAAAAAAAAGGTTTACATTGAATGAGAAAAGCGAATGATGATGAACCCTACAATATAGTATTACAAATATATCCACAAAAAAAAATTGTATATAGGTAAGTTACCGAATGGGTTAAGTTGTAGGTACATTCATCAATATAACTTTTTTCACCAATCAATCTGTCAAATTATGAAGATGCCATTTAAGTTTCTTCGTTTACAATCTGACAGGACATAAATTTACAATTCTTTAAAACTTTCAACTGACAATCAAAATAAAAAATAGTGGTCATTATAAGGTTTCATTAAGCTCGGCGTTGTTGCCAATATCGGGTGCATACTCGTACATGCAGTGACCTTCGCTGAAATTAACGCACATTCACGTTCGAATTACGCGAACGATCGAGGGAAATATGCAGAGCACTCGTTACGATCCGCGTCGGATAATGCCGGTGATACACCGAGCGACAAATAATATATTTTATCACAGAGATTCGATATTACGCGTTACATATCAATTGATATACATCGTGTATTTTAATATTGACTTGTTGATTTGTTTATACAATAAACCTAAATAAAAAATTATATCGAAAGAAAACGGAATATTAATCTGCAAAAAATTCAATTGCTGAAATTTTATATGACTTATGATCCAAATAAAAGAATTGACAGTAACTACCTATAAGAAACATGATATGGTTAGCTTATAAGCTTGCTTGCTAGTTTCAAATACTTACTTTAATAGCTCTGTCATTCGGCCGCACTCTTATTTATACTTGTAAAGAAGCCATTGAAAGTTCGGGATTGCTATTTCTGTTGAAATGTAAACTCTATGTTGTAAACATAAGGACCAATTTCCTTTGAGACTAGAAGGAAAGGGGCGTGGCTACCATCGCTATGGTAGAACGTTCAAAACTTTCGGCCAGCGCAAACGCTGTTTCCAGAACGTTCCATAATTAGTCGTAACAATATTATATAAGTTAGGTTCTGAAACTATTTGTGACAAACTACATTCTTACAAGTCCTTACTAATATATATTAAGTAATTAATATAAATATATATTAATAATTAACTATTGGCAGGACACACTGCGTTTGGGCAACCCATCTGGCAACCATTTTCTTACAGAGAACACTGTTAAGTAACAGCACACAAGCTGTTGTATTTCTGTGAATGAGTAAGAGATACCAGAACCCATTACTCTATCCCTTCCTTATCGCTTATCCTTAAACTATAATGGTCAACAGTGCACTTGCAGCACCTGTGGAGTGCTTGTGCGGGTCAGCGACGGCAGTAGGCCATCAAGTGGACCGTCAGCCTTATAAGGTCTTTAAGAGCCTTTTTATATCAAGCCTTAATACGGGTCCAATGTGCCAATGTTAAAAATTAATCTTTTTATTTTTTATACTTAAAAGAACAAAAGAAAATAACAATAAAGCACGGTGTAACCACAAGTTAATATTGCGCAATGGTTTACCAGAGCACCGGTGCAACCCAGAGTGCTACTTTCTTACCGGCTGATACACTTCGGACCCGTTCATACTGGATAGGATTTATATTTATTATTATGAGATAACCTAGACTAATACCGCAGATTAGATAATAGTACTTACTCACGATTGGGTACATTTACATGAAAGCATTATTCGATCTATTAAATCAATTATGTAAACAGTTCTAAGTTCAATTAATTCTTTGATAACTTTCTATAACAATTTATAAAAAGCTTTATGTATTATACAAGACTTTCATTGTTGGTAGTGAGGTTTATTATTATTACTCTGGTTAGACGAGGGCTCTATGATCGATTTTTTGCAATGTCAACTTTACATTGTATTATAGAATTTCAATCCATGTGACATCTAAGGAAACGAATAAAGTATGTATTCATCTGTATGTACGAGATACGCTCTCCCTAGTCGAAAAATTGGTACTATTATGATTAATAACTGAGAGATCTTGAAATTGCTTATGTATACAGTTATGTGTATATACATTCATATATGAGCGAAGTCTGATTTTTTATACAAGACACCAGCAAAGATTTTAGTTGAAGAGAAGTAGCTACTTTTTAAACTAAAATACTCGTACAATTGGGAGCACAAACAGTGAAGCAGTGAAGAGAAATGCTCAGCTGATGACATCAGATGCCAGATGCAGGTTCAAATCCCTTTCGGGCCTACGTCTTTGAATATTTTGAATTCATGTGTAATTTAGAAATGATGAAAGAAGATCCATGGTGTAGATGACGTGAGTTATCAGCAGCAAGATAATGTGTTAATTTTAGTTTCTACATACGTCCATACATAGGGGAGGGACCAGCAATGAGGTATGATCCTAATCCTACCAATATTATAAATAGGCCAGTCATTCGGGACAATCAATTAACAATAATTCAAAAAGTTTTGAAAATCTTACACAAAGTCGGGAAGGGTATAAAAAGAAACTATAAAATTTTGCAACCTTTTCCGAAGTCCGGAACAATGTTAAAATTGCAATAAATGAAATTTACCAATATTGTTGCGAAGAAAATTCAAAAAGTTCTGCAAACTTGCGGTGGTGTTGAACATGTTATTCTACATCACCTATCAAATTTGCAACCAGTTTAAAGGTACGCAACATTTGTTTTTTTTTAAACATTAATATTTCTCTCTAGTAAATTGGTCGAAAAAATTCCAAAAGTTATGAAAAGTTCCAAAAGAATAAAATTCATGTTTAATAAAAACAAATGTTCGGTACCTCCCAACTGGTTGCAAATCTAATACATTGTATAAAATAACATATTTAACGTTGCATCAAGTTTGCAGAACTTTTTGAATTTTTGGTCGAGACAATACAGAAAAATTTCATTTAATTGTCATTTTAACAATATTCCGGACTTCGGAACATATAGGTTAATCCAGGACTTCAAAAAACGAACTACATTGCGTACGAATTCGCGGGAGTAGTTAGTACAGATATACAATGTAATGTGTGAAAGCTAGTATAGTATGGTTCAGTTGAAACTAAAAGTAGAAGCACAATGCACTTTAAAAAACGAAGATATAAGAATTATTTCTACTCAAATGTAGTTCTATCTATAAAAATATCATATATTTATGACATTTCCCATCATAAGATGGATACGTCTTTATAGTAACCTTGAATGATTCCTTAAAAAATTGTCAATACACTGACGTAACGTTCAAAGTGTAAAGGTGATCGTGTACAGCGGTGTCATATGTTGAGCCGGTTTTTCGATATCGGGTAACGTTGGGCCCATACCGCTTCCTCAGATGTATAAAAACTACCACCCACCTTACTGTCCTTATCAGTGTCCCAGTGTCCAGTGTAGCACATCAACATGTATTCTAAAGTAAGAAAACGAATACAAAGCCTTGAATTTTCTTTAAATATTTAAAACTAATTTACATAATTTTAATTCATAAATTTAATACATTTAATGTGTATTTTACCATTCCTGTAGATTGTAATCATCAGTGCCTTTGTGGCCATCTGCCATGCGGGTCTACTAGTCGACGATGGACATGGACACAGTCATGCAGTTTCATCGCAGAGCATCATTCGTCACGATCAGCCCACGCATCAGATCGCCGAGCATTATGCTACTCCAGTCTTGCAACACGCTGCCCCCATTATTCAGCACGCTGCTCCAATTGTTCAACATTCATCTCCTTTAATCGGTCACTCTGGTGCTCTGCTCCAACAATCTTCCCTAATTGGACAACATTCCTCACCTCTGATCGGTCACTCCGGTTCTCTACTCCAACAGTCTTCCCTAATTGGACACAGCACTCCCTATGTCCACTCAGCTCCCATTGTCCAACATATTTCACCTGCCATCCACGCGTCTCCTATCGTGCAACACGTTGCGCCAGTGGCCATTGGACACGCTCAACACATTGAAGAACATGTAAGTTTTTTAAAACTATATTTTTAAAGTTTCTCTCGTAACATCTTAATTCTTTTGATCTGTCATGACAAATAAACAACCTATTTTCAGCCTCTAGCCAAATTGTCAAATATAAGTATATCTAAAAATTGTATAAACTTAAACGTTAAGTTTTTTAGCGCCACCTTTTGCCTATTTTAATTAAAACAGATGTAGAGTAAATAGAAACATGTGTGAAGATATAAAGACATTTTAAATCTAATAATATAACAAAATCTTAAAGACCAAATACAGTTTGCTAATTTTACTTTGTTTTTTATCACATACAATTCAAACCAACTATTCACTGTGGCGATCAAGACATAAATCTCGTAAGATAAGGTTCCACCTCTCGTCAGGGGTTTTTTATGTAAATACAGAGTTCAGTATACCTAATGGTGTATACCTAATGGGGCTGCCCAAATGACTGCTAAATGCAGTGTGCTCTGCCACTACTTTCTAGATCCAGACCAGACCCAAATTTGAAAAGTTCATTTTTCAAAGTTGACCCTGCCGGGAATCGAACCCGGGAACTCTAGAACAGAGCGTGAAAGCAAGCACCTTAACCACTCATCCAACGGGCCCGTCGACGGGTTCGTACTCTGTTACTTGTAATTGAGTTTCAAACATCCAAACATTTTCACCCATTTGCGCAGTTTTTACCTATAATGTTGCAGGTACATTATCTGCAAAGACTTGTTACATGTCTTTACATTTGTTGGTGTTTTAAAATCATAATATAGTGACATATGTAACAATATTCCACTTAGAAGCGGATATTAACATAACCGTTTCAAAGATCTTACGCAGTTTCACGCACCCGAATTTATTAATACAAAGAAAGTGAAAGGCAAACAGCTGTTATAATTATATGATTAAAAATGAGTTCAGTTAGTACAACCTAATTAAATGTCCATTGTGTAAGATCGTTGTCATTACAAGATGGTAGAAAGTTTTGTAACATCAACAAAAGCAATCTATCACGCCGGTATTGAGATTTACGACTATTTATCAAACACATCATTATTAATAATATTAATACATTTGCATTCGGATTAAATTTATGTTACGTAAAATATAAATGCTCAAAATAATAACTTTGTCTATGAGGAAGCAAATGCTTTATCAAAACCACTAGACACTTTTTATGTTCACAATAATTTATAAACAAAAACTGTACTCCAATGGAGTAATCTTCCTGCTGGAGTGTTCTTTTTAGCTTGATTTGAAAAAAAAAAGGTTTTTAAAAACTTTTCATTGTCCTTAAACTAAAATAGGGATATTTATAATATGTTGTGTTAATTTTGCAATTTCGTCGTAACGTCTTGTGTGTCTAAGAATAACTGATATATCTTTATTATTCCTTAAAAAATATCACGCCTCATTTTACACACAAATTATATTAATAAGCCTTTTTTATTACCAACAATCTTAAAAAACATGTTTTTCTAAAAATTACGTATATAAATTTCATTCTGTTATTGAAACCCCAGTCTGGGTGTGGGCCTCCTCCATATTACACCATGTCTCACTATTCCTTGCTTTGCTTCTCTATAATGTATATTAAATTAAATGTTAAATATCCTGAAGACTAACTTAATTTTAAAATAAAATAAAATGATATATCTTATTGAATATTATATGTAAATACATTGATTTTTTAGAATGCTTGTTTTTCAAACTCTACCCTTTCATGTAATTTGTAGGACCTTCTTATGTACAATTTTTTTTTTTTTTTTTTTTTTTCAATTATAATTACTTAACTTATTCCTATTTCTTCAGGCTCCCGCCAAGTATGAGTTCTCATATTCCGTGGAGGACCCTCACACTGGTGACCACAAATCCCAGCACGAAAGTCGCGACGGAGACGTTGTGAAAGGCGAGTACTCTTTGCTCCAACCCGATGGTTCCGTCCGCAAAGTTGAATACACAGCAGATCATCATAGCGGGTAAGTTCAAAACGATATAATTTGCTGATTTTTGGCGATCATGAAGGGACTGGCATTTCGACCTGAAAAAAAGGGGAAGATTCGTTATAGCACTGCACCGCTTGTAAGGCTGTGGAGTAAATACTTTAGTTTAAGAATATACAAAAGTAGATTATATGTACATATTATATAAATCATTTTCACAAATCAATCATACTTCAACTCCTCACAAGCCAAAATTCTAATAGAATTTAATGTTTGTTATTATTAATGTGTACCCATTATTGCCGGTAAGATAAGCCGAATAAGCACGTGATGATTCATAATGAACTTGCTGACCAACTGACTCGTTATGCAATATATCAATTTCGATGGATGTTAAGGCCAACCGATTAAATAATTAACATTGGCGGGCCATTTTTCGGCATTTATTCACTTGAATTATTTTTAATTTAACGGACATTTTTTATTATTACATATATTTTTTTAGATCAGATCTTTACAGATCTGTAAGATCTTACAGAATTTTTTTACCTTCAATTGATTTCTTTAAAAGTTATCTCCTTTATATTCAGACTATATTACGGGTCAACATTTTCATCATCATATCATAAGGTCACAAGACATGAACCTTTATGGAACACCACCACACTCGAACCACTACCAGTCCCTCTCTTGAGGATTTTGGTCCTGCAAGCAGATGGTCAATCCATCCATGGGGCGTTTAGAGAAACTATTTCTCCATACAAAGACTCTTCTATCCCAACGCGAAATTCCACTTCAGTTGATAGATTTTTTAAGTTACGTCGACTACTTTGGTCCTACAAAAGATATCCGGGCGGACAAATAACGCTACAGATCCTGGAAGTGCCCTGCCGACTAGAAATCGACTGGCATCCATTTCTACTTATTCACCAAGACACAACAGCACATATTCTCTTATTTACTGGCTTCCCGTGAATCTACCGCCATTCAGGCTTCCCAATTGACTGCGAAAGGCAGTGTGCTCTGCTACTATTTCTACATTCAAATCAGAGCCCTGACGGGAATCGAATCCGGGACCCCTGAGGCAGAGCGTTAAGACAAGCACCTTAACCACTTGGCCAATGAACTCGTCAAATACTTTACGGTGAACTAGTCTTAATTGTAATAAATATAATAAGTTTATTCGGCTTAGTTGCTAATAATTAATAGCGACAGTTTATACACACGATAGTCATTCATATACCTATGTTCCGACTCTTGACATAAATTAAAAATTTACTCTATCATATCTTATCTTTACAATTTGTGATTTTCTTATACAACCGAGGCACTAACATTAAAGAAGATGTAACGATAAATTAAATTTATTCAACAGCTCATGTAATCGTTTCTACTCTGTTAATTTGATATAGTACCTAAAATGTATACAATAGTTTATGAATAATTACATTTCGAATTACACATTTATAAGTAAATATAAATTCTACTTACTAAGTAAATATAAATATGTATTTTTTTTTGTTTAAAACGTGAAATACAAAATGCAGGTCTATGTAATATCATTTTTTTTATGTTAAGATCGGCAGACAGGCTGACGATTCACTTGATGGAAGGTGGCTACCGTCGTCGCCTATAAACAAGCAACGCCACAGTTGCTGCAAGTGCGTTGCCGACTACAGTAGGATTAAGGATAAGGGATTAGATAGGAATATGGGCTCTGACATCCCTTACTCCCTCACTCAAGCTGTTATTTCAACGGTTACTGTCGCCAAACGGGCTGTCCAAATGACTGCGAAACGCAGTGTGTCCTGCCAATACATAAGACATAAGACACAGCAATTCTGGTCCACTGTACTTTAATGCTAAAAAATGGACTATGTTTACTAAGTATTTTTTGTAGTTTAAAACGATTAGAGGTGTTAAAATATGTTGTTATATTATAAGAAATATCTATCTTGTCCACAGATTCAACGCCATTGTACACAATTCCGCTCCGGCTGTGCATGCTGCGCCCGTAGCACACGCACCCGTGGTTCATGCAGCCCCAATCCTCGCCCATCATTAAGAAAACCGTTCAACACTTAGTTACCAATACTTTACATTATGTAATAACTACCAGTAAATATAATGTTATTTATATAAAGCACGGCTTTTTAAATTATTCATTCATTAAGAGTTGTTGATAGAACCAATCGCAGCTTCATGCAATTTTCAAGTACGATTACTCAAATTCAATCTCAACCTATAAAGTTAAAAACATTAACCTTAAAATATTTTAAAGTTTAGCACAACCTTGTTATCCATATAAATATTATAAATGTGAAAGTAACTCCGTCTGTCTGTCTGTTGCCTTTGACGAGCCCGTTGGATGAGTGGTTAGGGCGTTTGCCTTAACGCTCTGTTCTAAGGTTCCCGGGTTCGATTCCCGGCAGAGTCAACTTTGAAAATGAACTTTTCAAACTGGTCTGTCAATCCTAATCTCTTATCTGCGCGCACTTGCAGCAGCTTTGGCGTTGCGCTTGTGTTATAGGCGACGGTAGCCATCTACCATCAAGTGGACCGTCAGCCTGTCTGCCGCCTAAACTACTCAACCGATCATCATTAAATATTGCATACATATTCTCAAAGATACAAAAAATGACATAGGGTTACCTTTCATGCAGAAAAAAGTCTGTTCCCGAAGGATCATCTAAACGTAAAAATCCAATCAGTGATAAAAGTGTAACAGCAATAAAGGTATCAGGCGTTATATTGCCCATTTATTTTGTCAGGCGTTATAGGAAGTCGGGGGATCAGTTGGTAGTAAATAAAAATGACATTCCCTCTTTTCTCGAGGGATTTCTCCGCAGTTAGTTGTACATTATTACATAAATGTTGCCAGTATGTTAGAAGAATAGCAGGCAACATTTTCAAGTGACTTCGATGTTTGCTTGGCTTCTGGATACGTAGGTTTCTTCACCGTTAGATATCTATAGGAATCTCCCTCCCCCCCTTTCTTCCTGCCGTCAATAGAGGATACCTCTGTCTGCGTTTATGGAATGGTAGAGTGTACGTCTCACTGATAATATTATCATTATCTCCTCCACTCATAATATTATCATTATTATTATGATGACACAACCATATTGAAGTCAAAGATAATTGTCCAAAACATCAAAAGGCATCAGCTTATCAGCGTTAATTGACTCAAAAATCTTTAGAGTTAATTATTTAAAATAATATTTAGAAACAAACTAATCCAAATAATCAAATGTCAACATCAAAGTTTAGAAATAGCCACAGACCACTCGAAATTATATTAGTCTGTGTTGTGTGAAACCAATTTGATGAAATTTTCTGCTTGGATTAAGTTTCATGGCTCAGTAACAGTCAGGAAAACAAACGAATATTAAGTTTGCAGAAAGCGAATAGTGCAAGACAGATGTGCAATGCATCAGCGCCGACGCAGCACCCACCCCTCAAACGAACTGCATCGTAAACAATTCAATCGCGACGGAACTAACATTGTTAAGTAACTAATAATTGCTAATTACGCACGTTTACACGTAATAAAAACCTCATATTTCCGACAATCTTGTAATAATTTTCACATCGCTAGAAAACTAACGATCCGGCCCCACGGAAAATATTTTTTGGAGTTGGAATTTTCAAATATCCTTTTTTAGCGGATGTTTGTGCTATTAAGATATATGTTCCAAATTTCAGCTTTCTAGGCTTAGTAGTTTTGGGTGTGGGTTGATATATAGTCATTTTTAAATATCATTGAAGTCAGGACAAATAATTTTTTATGGTAAAAATACCGAACTCACTCAGGAGTTGAAATTTTCAAAAATCCTTTCTTAGGTTATACTTAATACGCTGTAAAATAAACCTATGATCTAAATTTTAGCTTTTTAGAATATGCTTTGATAGTCATTTTTAAATATCATTGCAGTCAGAAAAAATAATTTCATATGGGAAAAATAACGAACCGGTCCCGGTTTCATACAGTTGAATTGAGTTGAAATTTTCAAAAATCCTTTCTCAGATGATGCCTACGCTATAAAATAAACCAATGATCCAAATTTCAGCTTTCTAAACTAGCAATTTTGACTGTGCGTTGATAATCAGTCAGGACAAACGATTTTATATAGTAGACTGCCTTATGGACTTTTCTCGCATCGAGGAATAAAATCAATAAGGGTATTTTGAGGCTGAACACATAAAAATAAAACTATTGTCTTATAATTTATAGAATCCAAATAACTGTTACATAAGAACACTGACAATGTTGAAGTGTGGATCCATTTAATAGTTGAATAACGCGAGACACTTATTGCGGATCTATCAATTGTTGAATCAGAGTAAGCATGAGAAGATTATTGTTAAGCTTTCAATCAGTTGTTACGCAACCATAAATCTGGCAGCCCGTCTGGCGACAGTAACCACACATTTACAGAAGGCCGCCATGAAATATAGTAACAACACATGTGCTAAGTTAACACATATTTTAAGTTTTTTTTATGTTAAGATTGGCAGACAGGCTGACAGGCAAATGCTACAATAGGATTAAGCATAAGGGATAAGATAGGAAAATGGGCTCTGGTATTCCTTATTCACTTAACGAAAAACAACAGCACACTTGCTGTTATTTCACAGCGGTCTTCTGTAAGTGGGTGGTTACTGCCGCCAGACGGGCTGCCCAAATGTCTGCGAAACGCAGTGTACTCTGCCACTACTTAAATAAGTAAGCTGCCAGAGCCCATTTACCTATCTTCTTCCATACCCTTTGCCTTCATCCTACTAAGGTCGACATTGCCCTAATAACATGCTAAAGCTTCTTGAAAATCTAATTAGTCTTCATAAGAAACCATCGGAGGCCTACTTATTATTCTTTAATAACAAAGTATATAAGTTCATATCTTTGTCTTGAAGAATTATTAGATTTAGTCTGCTATACTACAAAACATAAACTCTTAGTGTAACTTGTTACAATGGAGTGTTACATCACTTTTATGCGTTTAACAGTTTTATTACTGGTCTGCTGTATATTATGGGTTCTAAACCGAAACGTTTAAGTTATTCGTTCCCTCTGAGCCATGCTTACGTCAACTTTTATCAGATGACGGAAGTGGCGCTTTGAAGGTATAACACGTAACTTATTATCTGTAATATATCTTTAAAATTGCATAACTGTACAAAAGAATAATTCGCAAGAGCCATACAAAAACTAAAATTTCAAAGTACGGTACAACCATAAGTTTTGTTATCTAAACAAAGTATTTAAACTGTCCTGCTGCGAAGCCTACATTTATTTATTTTTTTCAATGTTTTTTTTTAAACCTGTAACTACAAAATGCATTGATAAATTAATTTAACTCCTTGAGTGGTATAGAACAATGTCGCAATATTTATCTCTTTTTATCCACTTATTTCTTTTAAACTACGGAAAGAATTTCGCTTTAAATTTTAATTGATGCTAATCTAATTGTATGCCTACATTCTGGTTACAAAGTTGTTACAAAGCAGGGACGAGTCAATGGTAAACCCAGAAAGGATAACAAAAGCATGGAAGTGGGCGATGAAAACTAGAAAGAGGAAATTATGGAGTATTGGAAGAGACCATTGCTAAAAACAAACCTCTATGGAAATCTCTATATATAAAAATGAATCCCCATTGCCCTTGGTCACCGGCATCACGCGTGAACGGGCAGACCGATTTTAATTCGGTTTTCACTAATGGAAAGAGGGATAAACGGGGAATGTTCATATATATAAAAATTGCACCCCGGGCGAAGCCGGGGGCGGCTAGTGAACTTATAAAATAGTTTCTCAAAGAATTTAACTTTTTTAACTTATAAAATTTTTTTATAGTTGCATAAAATTATTTACGTCTTTTTATTATGTTTGTTATTTATACTCATATTATAAAGTGCTTCTAAATGCACATATTTCTGGGTATTTAGATGGTACTCATATGTATAAACACTATAAAAAAGTTACTATTGGCTATCATGCGGTTTTATGCTTAAAATATAATAAATTTATAAATAGTATAGAAAAGCTGATGTTTTGTAATGAAGTGGAGGAAAAATAGTTTTTGAGCGGTTATGTGTTTTAGTATAATTTTATGTAATACTAGCTGAGCCCGGGGGCGGGTCGCTAGTTATATTATAGAAATGTTAAACTTATAATACGACTAACTTTTGCTAAGACTTCTGCTAATCTAATCTGTAGATTTTTTCTAATCTCCTAAACAGAAAAGTCGATTTTGACAATCTTTTATAGCGTAAATATCATGGCTTTTCTGCGTACAAAATTTGAAAATGTATCATCATATTTACAACGCTAGCTAAGCGGTTATGTACGAGTGTATAGGTATGCAAAAATAACAAAATTATTATCTTACACAACTAATGCATTGTTTTATAATAACGTCTCCCGGCAAGGTCGCCTTGCTTCTATTATTTGAGTTTTAGGCCACATTCGTAAACTGGCACACTTTTGACAGTAATCAGCGCTCTACTTATCTACTGTGTAGTATATAATAATTGTCGAGAATACAACGTTTAATAAAATTTTAACGATGTTTTTATTTGAGCAACCGTAGTCATTTAAATGACGTTAAGCTTTCCTAACATTTTTGATGAATATGAATACGAAATTGATGGAAGGGAAATGGAACTCGTTTTGACGAGCTCGTTGGATGACTGGTTAGGGTGCTTGCCTTTCCGGGTTCGATTCCCGGCAGGGTCAACATGAACTTTTCAAATTTGGCTCTGGTCTGGATTTGGAAAGTAGTGGCAGGGCACACTGCGTTTTCGCAGTCATATGGGCAGCCCGTCTGGCGGCAGTAAACACTCCCTTACAGAAGACCACCGTGAAATAACAGCACGTGTGCTGTTGTGTTTCGGTGAGTGAGTAAGGGATGCCAGAGCCCATTTCCCTATCCCCCAGTCCCTTATCCTTAATCCCACTGTAGTTGACAGCGTAATTGCAGCAGCTTTGGCGTTTCTTCTGTTATAGGCGACGGTAGCCACCTACCATCAAGTGGACCGTCAGCCTGTCTGCCGATCTTAACATTAAAAAAAAACTATTGTTGCAATATGAAGGTGTATCCAAAAGTTTCAAGAACAATGAAATAAGTACGAATTTCACCTATACTATCATTGCAAATATGAATCAGAATGGTTGAAATGTTGAGTAAGAAGACTAATTACTCACACATCAAAACACAATAGCTGAAGTGTTTACACGGTGTTATTATATGGATGTTAGCAAAGCTTGTGTTTGTTTTATTTTATAATAATAGAAATGACGAAAGACTGTCAACACACCAATTTATAGTACTGTCTCAGAATTAGTATTAAAAGTAGTGTATTTGAAGTATTCGATGAATACTTCAAATACACTATAATACTTCAATACTTCAAATACTTTTATTTTTAAAAATGTTAAGATCAGCAGACAGGCTGACGGTCCACTTTTTGGTAGGTGGCTATCGTCGCCTATATCACAAGCAACGCCACAACTGCTGCAAGTTTGCTGCCGACTACAGTAAGATTAAGGATAAGGCATTAGGAGAGGATAGGGAAATGGGCTCTGGCATCCCTTACTTACTTACTTGTTTACAGCTATACAAGCATCGAATTGGTAATACCTTACAATTAGACCTATTAAGATTTCTTGTTTCAATCAGTTAACAGGTTCTTTACTTATAAAATAATTTATATTCGTTTTTGAGTTTACTGGGTTCAAAATTTACTAGACTTGAATGTCATTTGGTTAGAATAATCTATAGGTAAATTTTTATATGGTTTTTTTGGTCTCACTAAATTTCGTAGGCTTATTTTTTTTTTTGTTAAGGCGATTCATTAACAAAAAAAAATAAGCATTATGATCATTATGATCAATCATTATGATAAATTATAATCAAAAGAATATATAGAGAGGGTACAGGGAAAATTTTCCTACAAAAATATGACCCTGATCGCTGTAATCAGGATGGCCATGGCGTAGCTACATAATACATACATAACATTGTAAAGTTGGCGATGGAGTGAGCGATTTTATACCACGTGGTTCTAAATGTCACATTACGGATTCTTTCATCTTGCCCGATCTATACAGTTGAAAATCTTTGAGCATACTATATGAAATTTACGGTATAAAAATGATCTGGACCAAGTGTAATTCCGTTGTTTCAACAAACTATTTATTTTAAAATATAATTTTTACTTATTCACTTATGTAAAAATTGTCATTCCAAAAATATACAAATTTATTGCTTGCCTTATGCAATTTAACATTACGAAGAATCATGTTTAGATGTTTGGATAAAACTTTACGTATGCACTTCCTTAATGTCCCAGCTTGACCACACAAGTCATCACGTAGCTATCAGATCTGATATCCAAGCAGTGAAAACAGAAAGGATAATAAAACTGCTACCTTGCGAAATCTGAATTCAACGCAATACCAGACACCTAAACTTCACACAATGACATACATAATTAAAAGCTACAATGCATGAAAGTGTACTGATCCAGTTCACTGCTAATTGCCCAGCGAACAAGTACATATTGTCTCACCTTGAACCGTGCAATGCTAAGTAATTTCATATAATTTCTATATCATTATCAAACTACCGTATTCTTGCGTAGACGCTGCGCTCATCGACGCATCTCGCCGGTTAAGTTAATATAAAAGTCGGTGTTGGCAGTCTTCAGTAACAGTCGTGTGTGGACGGTCAGGCAAAGCAAACCTCATTCTAACACAATGATCGCGAAAGTAAGTGCTCCCCGCGATATCTTACTATTCAGTGAAAGGATTCCACCGCATGTGACGTATGGCTGGTCCTGCGAATCGTATAGTGTTGCATCATATAATCAAATACTCCTTCCACCGAAATCTCATCCCTTATTACACCCGTAATTGTGAAAATATAGTTAATTTTCATATTTAAATAAGCACTTTTAACTTATATAAGACTAACGACCCGCCCCCGGCTTCGCCCGGGGTGCGATTTTTATATATAGATAAACATTCCCCGTTTATCCCTCTTTCCATTAGTGAAAACCGAATTAAAATCGGTCTACCCGTTCACGCGTGATGCCGTGACCAAGGGAAATAGGGATTCATTTTTATATATAGAAGATTTAACTTTACCTAAAATATGTCTCTTGAAAGTTAAGGAGCATACTGTATTTCTCGTTTGTTGTTGTTATTTCTCGAAACACACAAACTGGGATTAAATAATTTTGCAAGAAAAAGGATAGGTTTATATGATTATAAAGGATGTATAATTTAAGTAAAATTTAATAATTATCTTTTAGGCCGCAGTGATCCTGTGTGTGGTGGCAGTAGCGTCTGCAGGCGTGGTGCAGCTAGGACACTACGGCGGTGAAGAATACGCACATGAAGCTGTCCAATACGCCCCAGCGCCAGTAGCTCATTACGCCCCACACGAAGACCAACACGTCGATTACCATGTGAGAATATTTTAATAATCCTTGCTTTTCATAAATTCCCGTGATACTTTTTTGTTGTAAGAACCTACTGATTACGTACACGTATTTTATTTAACATGCTGACCGTACTTGTCTGGAAACGTAACGTCACGAATGGTCGCCCAGGCTGACATTATTATGCACTAGCGTGAGATGCATATGCACGATATTAATGCGACACAGATCATCAAATTGAAATGTTATGTGAAACGGTACTTGAAATAGAAATATTTATTTATTTAGAAGTTTTTTTTTTTTTTTTTTTTCAATTATTCCCTCCGAGAGGGTTAAAAATTACTATTATTTTTTATTATTTTATTATTATTATTATTATTTATTTTTATTTTTCATTTTAGGAAGATTTACAGCCAAACTAGTAGACTTTAGAGTAATGCAATACATATGACAATGCTTATTACAAATCTTCACCGATAAATTCAAATTAAAAGGAATACACAATATAGGTATTACATAAAGTAGAAAAGAAAACTGTATAGATCGTCACTAACATTCAAAAACATCATCACTACAAGATGCAAGTTACACACAGTTATACATTTTTTTTTATATAATAATTGTGAGACTAAAGACGTTTGCCGAGACGAAATCGTAGTTCTTAATTTTTAAATATATTTTTTTTAAAGATACAGAGCAGCAGATATATTGGCAGATATTTGTTGGCGATAGATCGATCGTCTATAAACGCAAGCTACGCCAAAGGTATTCAAATTAATTGCAAACCTTGTCAGGAAAAAGAAAGGAAGGACAAGGGATTAATTTCTGATACATACGCACTGAATGAAACACGACAGAGGAATAATTAAATAATTTTCTATTATCTCAAATAATTGTAATTAATGAATATAATATGCTGTTCACACGCTGGTTCTAAAAAATGCTTGTGTTAATATTTGATGAACTTTTATTATTCCTAACCAGACTATAATTTTGGTATTTGGTGAATAAAACAAGTCATTTTTATAATTTTGACTTAATTTGTCTTCTATATACTTTTGTGAATACTTATAAAAAAAACCAATTAGACTTTTCGGTAATACTCTCTATTTTCCCTCAAATGTCAAATTTAATTATGAGAATAAAATATTATAAATAGTGAGGTAAACTTTAAAATAGGGATTACCGTCGCCTGTTAACATTAGCAACACTATAGGGGTTGGTAGAATAAAAAATAAGGGATAAGGAGCGTGTAGAGGATGGGGATATACGTCTCACTGGCAGAAACACAACAGCACACATTCTGTTATTTTATGGTGGTCTTTCGTAACTGACCCAAAACGGGCTAGCCGGTTTATGAGTGCGGATCCCATAAGACTATATTAGTGAATAGCTGAGCCCGCAACTCTGTATGCGTGATATTTTGTATAGCACGTAACTTTTTTGTTTATAAACCGATTGGAATGAAACAAACACTAAATGTTATGGGAAGCTTGCTGCAATACATCAGTGAAAATCGCTTTCAAATCGGTCAAGCTGTTTCTGAGATTAGCGTGCATAAAAACGCACAGACAAACAGAAAAATTCTAAAAACTATTTTTTTTTGCCACGGTAACATAAGTACAACGTGTAAAATTTTTTTTTTTTAATATTTCATGTACAGACACGGCTCGTTTAGGATTTTATTATATCTATAGATTAGTAACTTAGTTAGTTAGTTAGTAACTAAACTAGAAATAGTAGATTCGTTTTGGGAGCATAATTTTCTATCCTCAATTTGTTAAAAAATCATTATTGTCATCTAGAAAATTAGCTGTTCAGTTTCTTTTAAAATTGTAAGTAATAAGAACTTGAAGCAGTAATTTTAAGTTTAATCTTCTCTTGTTCGTTTTATTAACATAATTAACCTTCATTCCAAAGAGCACCGGTGCTTCATCGCAATAAAGACATATGCTGCCGCCGCCATCGTCGCGCCGGCCGTAATCTGCGCAAAGCTTATTACTCTTGCAACACCGTGATACTTCTGTCCCAGAATGCCGTATTGTGTATTGTCTCTATAAAGATTAATACGTTATGTTCATACTAGCGTTCACCCACAACTTAACGCAAAATTTTCACGTCATAACCTCAGACGTCCACTGCTGGAGAAAAGCCTCCCCCTTAATTGTCCAAACGGACCGGTCAGAAGGACCCTGGATCCAATTTTCGACTCGCGGCCCTTATTAAGTCCAATTTTCAAAATTACAAATTTTCGCGTATCATTGAATAATCCTATAACTTACAAAGAAAGCCCTATCAAAATAGGTTCAGCCGTTTCAGAGATGAGCCAGAATAAACAAACAGACTGACACAATAAATTATACCTCATGTTTGGATATATTTGACTAATGGTGTTTATTTAGGGAAAATTCACAATTTTTATGTCCAATTGTTAATAATCCTAAAAAACACCATACACTAATTTATAAAATCAATAAAATGGCATATATTTAGATATTCTACTATCTCAATTCAAATAAATTTAAAAAGAAACTATACCTTAAATAATAAAAAAAAACTATACTATTTGTACCAAAAGAATCAATACAATTTGTATGCTTCTTATATACCTACATATATTTATTATTTAGTGTAAAAATTGTGAGTGTTGAACTTTTTGTCTGAAGATGACTCATTTTGATACATATATATTTTACTTTTAAAATGAAACATAAATTTTAAAAAATCGAAAAACTCCTTAACAGATACATATAAAACAATACTAGATTTTGGCTTTATTGCATTAGTTTCATAATAAATTACTATTTCAACAGCATAGTGTAATTAGAAGAGCAATCTGTCTGTAAACCACACAGCATATATTATAATATTTAATAAATAAGTAATTACTAAGTAAAGTAATATATAAACAATTAAAACTTTAGGCTATGTAAAATTAGTGCACTAATCAATCCTAAACGCATACAGAATATCCTTGAAAGTGTATACTAATTAGTGCAATTGCGTTACAGACAACAAACTCTCGTTAACATCTGAATAGTTTTATGTGGAGCAACAAACGCTGGTCTTGTTTCCCTACGCTCGTGTTACCCGGAGCTGAAGTAGTGTCGTAATACGTAGTAACTAGCTAATTGATAGCTTGCATAAACCGAGCGTGTACTGAACGCCCGATCCAACACAATCGATGCTGTTTCCGGGATACGATACGATGCATATCTGCCGCGCAAACGGTCCCAGTTACCACGCTGTTGCCGGCATTGCGTCATAATAGTATTACAATAAGTGACAATTTTCACGTTAAGCCCCTTCGAGCGGAGCTGCAACTAAATACGAATAACTCTAATTACGTTTTCTTTAGACTTTATTTTATTCTTATGTTGGGTAGTTCAATGCGAGTTTTTAATTAGACTTACCGACACAATCCTAATTTGATAATTAAAATCTTTAACATGAGAATGCCAATAATAATTCAAAAGGTTTTATAAATTGTGGGGGTATTATAAATACTCCCACAAATTTAATTCTAATAATAAGAAGCATATTAGTCATTTCTTATTCGACTTATTATGTACATATAAGGACCGATTCAGGTTAAATTCATTATTTAAAGCAAGAAACACGCGATAAAAAGCAAGCATGATAGAAATCTTTATACATTTTTGTATTTAAATTACTTAGGCTTATGAACTTCTGACCAGAGGTTTATACAAAAAATAATTTATAGAAGACTTTTTTACACTTAATCCATCTATTTCTAAAACGCATTTATAAATATTAAAAAACTAAATGTTTTTCTATTAACCAAAAATCTTCCAATCTTGAATAACTAACATCAATCAGATACATATATCGTAAATAATACAATAATTACATTATTTTCAGTGGTTCAAAACTTCTATTTTAAAAATAGAATCAAAAACTTGTTCGTGCCGTTCTGATACTTGAATCAAAACTGAGTGTCTTCTATGAGGGATATAAAATAATTTAGATTTTACCTCTATCATCATGCAATAATCACAATCATAATCAGTCAGGTAAACGTTATTCATTTAATGACAGTGGAAAATATTTTGAGTAGTTTAGAAGAAATAAGCGTACAAACAGACAGACGCGGATGGCGGCTTCCTTTTAATACTTTTCAAAGATAAATTAACCAATAACCATAAAATTACTGAAGTGACCAAGAGAAAATTTATTGGATAACGTTTAATCGCGTCTCGTGTGAGGAAATTAAAGTGTGTTAGCTCGCAGATAATTCACAGTTCGATGGCTTTACGAGATGTTGTCATAAATCGGGCGCCTCGGGTAATGATTTTGATATAAAGCGGTGATTACATAATTCCTTCGCGTAGCTTATCCCTGTCGTGACTTGAGGTCCGATAGTGTTTCTGTTCCCAAATGATTGCGACACTGTCGCCCACAAATCAGCCGGCCCCGGGACATAATGACTGTCATGATACAAGGGAAAATGGGCCGTTGTTTGCATAAACCGGCGCGTGCTCTCACGCGCGTTCTAATGGCAGATGTAGAATCATTGCCGGGCCTGTGTCGACCCGAATGCGAAGGGACGTTGCGCAAACTCGTCACGATTTGACAATAACGCGTTATTAATAAATGCTAAGCTGAACCGAGAACTATCCCACTATGTAACATTGACGCTTTTGCAAATCATTTCTCGTTTCCATGCAAATTGCACTGCAAATGTATTTGTTTAATACAAATATAAATATTAAAAAGTTAAAATAAGAAGAATATAGTAATTGTGTTATAATGAGTTATTTATTTATGTCATGTAATCACAGAAACCACAAGGCATTTTGTTAAATTTTAGTTAAGTAAATTTTAAATGGAATAATGTCTATGTATAAAAATGACTCCCCATTTCCCTTGATCACGGCATTACGCGTGAACGGGTAGACCGATTTTAATTCAGTTTTCACTTGTGGACAGAGGGATGAATGGGGAATTTTCATATATGTAAAAATTGCACCAAGGGCGAAGCCGGGAGCGGGTCGCTAGTACACGATAAATATGATATGTGTCACCAGTATTATTTTAAAATTACAGCAAAATTTTAAATTTCTAAATTTTAAATTTTTAACTAAAAGGGGAGTGGGATGAGGATGAGTGGTCAACTTTGAAAAATGAACTTTTCAAATTTAGCTCTGGTCTAGATCTGGAATGTAGTAGCAGGGCACATTGCGTTTCGCACTCATTTGGGCAACCCGTCTGGCGACAGTAACCACCGTGAAATTACAGCACATGTACTTTTGTGTTTCGGTAAGTGTGTAAGGGTTGCCAGAGCCCATTTCCCTATTCCTCTCCTAATCCCTTATCCTTAATCCTACCGTAGTCGATAGCACACTTGCAGCAGCTTTGGCGTTGCTTGTGTTATAAGCGATGGTAGGCCACCTACCATCACGAGGACCGTTAGCCTGTCTGCCAATCTTAACATAAAAAAAGGTAAAAGCGTTAACAAATTCTTTCAATTTCAGTAACATACACTATTTTAAGCTTTAATAAAATGATGACAACACAATACACAATAGACTACAATACTATTTTCTATTCGTCTTTTTTGAAAAGAAAAAAAAACTATTGTTAGTATGATTTACTCACATATAAGTAAATTTACTAAAAACATAACTATATGAACATAATTATATTTTCTACGTATTATGTTCCACAAAATAATAAAGGCCGTAAGTAGATGCTTGATACAGCCTGCTTTTGACTGGTCCTACTGGAAACTTAAGGGGAAGGCCTATATCTAGAAGTGGACGTCCTACGACTGAGATAATGATATTTTCCATGCCAATAAATAGCAAATCCATATCATAGAAATTCCATATATATTCAACCCAAATTTTTTCCTACCCTACTTTTGTATTGCACAAACTATCTTTGTACAAATTTCAGAGAAACAGACAAAAATTCTAAAATCTATTTTTTTTCACTTCGGTAACATAAGTACGTGTATAAATTGTTTTTTGAAAAAAAAAAAATTTAATGTACAGACACGGCTCGTTTACGATTTTAATAATCGTAACATTTATATGTTAGAAGTTAATTTTGAGAAATCGCTTTATTTATGTATCTATAAATATAAAAAAGTAGCTGTCTTTCTCCGCAAACTTCCCCAACGAAGTCTGTACGATTTTCAATAACAGAAAGAGCGATAAACGAGGAATTTTTGTGTAAGAAATAATATTCAGTAAAAAAAACTGCTTTCTATAACGAAACCAAAGTCGCTAATATTACACAGTTGAAAGATATTAAATTATTAATGATCTTTTTAAATTTAAACATATATAAATTCACTTTCACTGGTTGATCATAACATTCAGTAATAAAATCCATAATCAACAACATTAAGAGAATTCAATCTCATTGAACTAAATCTCCAATGATAATTCCTCTCTATTCCAGGCACATCCCAAATACGGTTATTCGTACTCAGTATCCGATCCCCATACGGGCGACCATAAGACTCAGCACGAAGAGCGTGACGGTGATGTCGTGAAGGGCGAATACTCTCTCCTCCAACCGGACGGCTCATTCCGCAAGGTCACATACACGGCTGACGATCATAATGGGTAATTATGTGCTCCTATTTCGAAACAATAAACAGACACACTTTGTTGAATACACAACGACTTGAGTCGCTTTAATGCTCCATTCCACACTGTTTTTTGTAAAACTATGTAATGTAATTAATGAATTCTCATAATTCCACATCGTCGATGGAATGTATTATATTCCATCGAAAGTTGTGTTATTAATTCTAATAATATTATAATTGAGAAAGTTTGTATGTTTGGATGTTTTTTACAAAAATGGCTGAACGGGTTTGGGTGAAATTTGGCACACAGATAGTTCATTATCTGGATTAACATATAGGATACTTTTTATCAAAAAAAATGTTAGGTTCCTGTAGTATTTTCAAAAAACGAACTACAACGTGTACGGAGTCGCGGGTAAATTAACGTGTATACAACGTGTACACAGCTAGTTAATTTATAATTTAAGAGAGTGGTTTGGTATGAGCACTCGCTCCCTCTTTCGTGCAGCAGCTTCCAAGGTTAAGATAGCTATGATGGTCGACAAGACCATCATAAGGTTAAGATAGCAATGACGGCACTTTAAAAAGAAGAATAAAACAACTATCTTTTTAATAAAAATACCCTTAGTGAAAAAAAAAACTTGACATTAATAACAGTGTGCCTTAATGCCAATGTGCCTTAAAGTCCAGTATATCTCCAGACAGTCGATCAATTTAATTTAAATTAATTTAATTAGGTATATCTTATCTTTAAAGCTGAAACCAACAAAATCTTTCAGCCACATTAATAAAATTTCTTTAAATTTGTTTTGGGCTTTATGATCATCGTAACAAGTATTATTATATTAAAATGCCCAGACTGCATAAGTTTGGTGGTAGACTGACTTTCTTAACTCACATAGGAATATAAAATAAAATCCCTCTGAATGCGCCTCTGAGTGTTTTGATTAATAACAGATCAGCCTATCGTTAATTAATTTTAATTAATTACTTTAATTTCAGTTTCAACGCAGTCGTCCACAACACAGCGCCAGCGCATGAGTACCACCACTGAGCGTGCTTAAGGTGCCACGCTACTTTTTTGTGATATTATTTAGTCTTTAGTCGACCATGACTTTCTGTGTTAAATAAGACTGCGGCGAAAATAAACTGTTGAAAAGAAAATTGTTTTTTAATTATCCCTTAATGCGTAGGGAAAGTTGATTAGCTAATACCATAGATAAAATACTACTTAACCAGTAAAGTAGTATTTTATCTATGCTAATACAAATTATTTAATCGTCCGCCTGTGACAACAGTGTGAACACTTTTAGTAGGTAATTTCCATATTTTACAAAACTAAAATTTTGAAAGTTGTAATAAAAAAAAACGAGATAAAAAAATATTTTTAGATTTTTGTCTGTTTGTCGGTTTATCTGTCTGTTTGTCTGTACGTTTGTGCACGCTAATCTCAGAAACGGCTTAACCGATTTCAATGCGGTTTTCACTGATATACTGTAGCAAGCTTCCCTTAACATTTAGTGTTATTTTCATTCCAATCGGTTTACAAACAAAAAAGTTACACGCTATACCGTATACCACGCGTAAGAAGTTGCGGGCTCGGCTAATTATAAAATATATCTGAACACGGAGACTGCATGCTTTTCCTAAACTATTAATATTTGGAAATACGAGAAAACATTCATAAACAGACGATAGGCTAATGGTAGACTTGTTGGTATCTGGCTAACATCACCGATAAACACAAGCAATAGGTAATCGAACAATTTGGACGTTCAGTCAAGTGAACAGCCATGCCGCGGAAGGAGAGTAGGAGAATAGGCTCTGTTATAATTCAAGACTAGGGATCACGTTGTGCCCTATACAAAACATAAAATCATCATCATCAGAGTGTATCTATCCACTGTTAGATATAGGTCTCTCCCAAGAGTCGCCACACCGGTCATCAGCCCTTCGCATCCAGTCGTTTCCTGCAATTCCCTATAATTATTGCTACGAGTATACGAGTATACAAATTGAATTCGCAATAGAAATACTGTAAAAAGCAACAACACTCATAATCTATACACTAATAACATAAAGAGGAAAGTTTTTTGTACGTTTGTTTGTAATGGATAAACGCAAAAACTAGGTAGGTAGGTTTAGTTTTATTTGTTATAGAAAAGAAAAAGAAATAAAATTAAACATTTGTAAAAAGTATTTGGTTATTTTAAATTTAAGGTTATTTTTATAAAAATTAGTAACTCCTGTTGGAGATAGGAGCATGTTTAGTATTCACAAAGTTAAATTTCTTATCAGTATTATTTATGAGCATTTTATTTCTTAATTCGTATATTAATATTTAATTTTAAAAATACTTTTACCTATAGAAAGCTACATTATCAGCGAGTAAAAATTTACAATAATGTAAAACAAGGTATCAAAAATTGCCTATAAGTCATTATATGGTGTACTACATTTATTGTAAATTTTCTTTTTTATTACAATATATTCACATATAATGAAATAATAAAATGAACAAAAACAATAGAATTTAAAATATAAACAATGCATTTACTATTATATATATAAATATATACAAATTATAAAAGGAAAACCCCCTCTAACAGGTCCGCCTGCGGCATGGACCCTATTATGCTGGCAGCGTTACCTCTGCTATCCTCTTTGGCGATACGTTAAGAGAAGTATGTGCCAGCCTTGGGGTCCCCTGTAGAATCGACCGGCTGTGCCGACAGTGCCCTTACAAAAGCCTTCATATCAGTTGACCAGGGGTCCAGTGTCTCTACTGCGTGCGCTGCAATTTCGTAGTCTTTGAGTAAGGATGAGTATTTGCAACTTTTGAGAATTTGGGCCTGGTCAGCAGGAGGCGCCAGCCATGTCGGATATTTCTGTTGTCTATCTGTTCGTCTACACTTCTCGGTAATTCTAGGGAGATAACCTTCCTCAAGAATTGAGCTATTAAATGCATAAATAATTTTTAAAATCCGACCGATGGTTCCAGAGATTTACGAGGTCGACCAAACAAACAAGCTCTTCATTAGTATAGATACATATATGGACTGAAAATTTAAAAATAACACAGTTTGGCAAACAATTATTTCAAAATTAGAAAATCATCTAAGTTTTTTTTTTCAAGGTATAGGCGCCTACGTCTATCAATTACTAGCCGAGGCCCCCGGATTAATTTAGAAATAGTCCCATAGAATAGGACACGACTGTTGTGAAGGCAGACGATCATACCTCTGAGCCACGCAATATAGTAAATATTTTTTGAAATAAATAGACAGAAACATTTATTTGCATAAATATGACATACATTCAATGAGAATGACAAAAAATAGGCAATAGGCATGCATATTTCGGCTCTTCTCGGTTCTGTCTTATAGGTTCTCGCGCCGAAGGCTATTTTTACATCGGCGAAACCAAAGTAATAACCCGTCCGTGCTGTTTTGAAATCCTGTATTCAAATGTAAAAAGAAAATTTTCAAATCCTACTCGCAGTACCAGAGAGGGTCGCAATAATAAAAAAAAAACTTAAAATCGATTATATTCTAGTATTGGTAACGCCTGACTTTTGCAACTTATAAGTTAGATTTTAAGTTGATTAAAGCACTAAAATCAATTTTCAAAAATTCCTTTTGCATTTTACAGGCATTTATTTTTGAACTTGGCTGCAATCTTAATTATTATTACTGTACTGCCTACGAAAAAAACCATAATTCGTCGTTCTACTTCGAAATGAATATCTGGCAACTCCTGAAAAAGTAGTAATTCATATAAAATATGTATGAAGAACATTTTAATATTGCTATTACATTTACTTCAGGAACTTACTTTTTTATTTTATCCTAAAAATATTAAAGTTATGTTAATAAAAGTTAAAAAAACTTGTTTTATCAAATCTGAAATAAGTTTTAGCGGCAGGTACTTAATTGAGCGCCAGCTAAATTATTATCAATCTATAAAAATAAAAATTAATCGTTAAATGTGTATGCGACAAACTCGAGTAAACTCGTAAAATTCGAGAACGGCAGGACCAATTCGGCAATTTTTTTTACATATTTGTTCAAGTCCGATGAAGATTTTTAATCACACAAAGAAAGACAACAGCACACTTGCGGTTATATCACAGTGGCCTTCGTCAAGACAGTGCTGTCTCCAGATGTTTTGCGTATTTCATGACTATTGACTCCTAAGGTGCCGCTTCCTTACGTAGGTTGACGATCATCATGACTATTTTGACCTTGGAAATTGCTGCACGAAAGTATTCGCTTTGGTATGAAAAATTAATCAGGATTAAATCAGCTTAAATTAATCAGGATGTCTTACGTTTTTACTATGTTTCTCATGTATTTTTCCTATTAAGAATTCGGTAAGATAAGGGCTTCAATACGTGCCCGAAATATTGCAGCTTACTCTCCGGTAAGATAAGGGCCGCGGGTAGACTGTGGATCCAGGCTGCTTCTGATCGGTCCTTTTGTAAAATTAGTGAGGAGGCCTTTATCCAGGATGACTCTGCTGTATCGCTTTTAGCACTTCCATTCTCTTTCTCGTTCGACGTGCTTTCGCTTCACAATGCAACTTTTTTAATTCTATATTGATTTTATATAAAAAAAACGGGACAAGTGCGAGTTGAACTCGCTTGAAGAGGGTTCCGTACGATGTTACCTATCAGCACAATATTGAGTGATTTACCATGTTATTTTAACTTCTTATAGGTTTTCCTATAATCTATAAGTGGAAAACTAATTTCTGTATTTTTTCATAATTTTAGGTTCAGTAGGTTCGGAGATTAGGGTAGGGGGGGAATGGTCAGACAGACGGACACACGATTGATCCTATAAGGGTTCCGTTTTTTATTCGGACGTACGGAACCCTAAAAATGGAATTAAGTCCTGAAAGCTTTTGCCTTTTATTAGGCAAAGGAAAGGGTGCTTTGGTATTAATGGGCCAACAATGCGATTCGTTGTTTATTAATTCGTATTAATAAACAAATAATTAGTGATTGCAGATTAATGTCCCCTAAATAATATAATGATATATTAAAAGGAAAAACTGTTCGGGTTCGAGGAATGTCAAGCAGACATCAGATCCCGGTAGGGTTGCATAAGTTACGCATCAGCTCAACTATCTGAAACAAAACAAAATTGTCACGGTGTATTTACCCAGTTTTTGTGAACCGCGTGCTTAGAATAAAATTGAGAGAAACGTCTAAGTTGTGTTAAATCTTCATTACCATTTTAATTGTTCAACTCTTTTCATGAACTCAACGACATTGATGGTTTGTTTCGGCATTACAGAATGGCATATATTAGTTCGAACAAAACACCTTTTATAAGCTGAATCTTTTAGAAAAAAATCAGTAGTCTTCCAACGATCACCAGGAAAGATGAATCTTAAAGTAAGTGACTTTTTGTAAAATTTTCAGTCCGAAATTATTTTATACTAGCGACCAGCTCCCGACTTAGCCCGGGGTGCAATATTATATATATAAACATTTCCCGTTTATCCCTTTTTCAATTAGTCAAAACCGAATTAAAATCGGTCTACCCGTTCGAAAGTTATGGGCGCACATACATTTCAAAGATCCATTTTTATTTATATAGATATAATGTCACTAAAATTCCATTTTTTTGCAGATTGTCATATTGACGATATATCTGAGCGTTGTGTGGCGAGGAGCAGCAGCCACGTCGTATTCAACTGTCTATGTACAAGGCGGAACAGATACTGTTCCAGTAAATTACATAAAGTATGGTGCTCCAGCTGTATCCATATCTAATCCTCAATTGGCACAATTAACAGCAGCGCCAATCGGATCGGTTTTGCCACTACCACCTGCGTCGACTTTAGTGTCACCGTGTGTAGCGCCATGTGTAACCGTTCCTGGTCAATCAGTAGCTCCTATATCACCAGTAACAAGTGCAAAAATTGTGTCGACTCCTGTTCTTGTTGCATCCAGTAATGATGTAAGTGGTCTTTTATAAAAATATCATTTCAATTTCTTTGTAATGCTCTTCACCAAGACTAAAACCAATTTGTAAAAGTTCTTAAGTTAACAGAATCCATATTCTTAAAGTGGTCAGCTCTCTTAAAGTAGTCTGTAGTTTGCCTGTCGATAACCCACTTAAACCCACTTACAATGAATCTTAATGAGTGAGTAAAGGACCCCAAGCCCATTTTCCTATCCACAATTTCATCTTATTCCTTATCCTTTATCCTATCAAGTAAGGCACCGCACTTGCAACCCCTATGGTCTTCTTTGTGTGTATAGCCACGTATCATCAAATGGATCGTAAGCCTGTCTTCGGATCTTAACATAAAAAGTTGAATTCCATATTGAAATTTAATTAGAATCGAGCCTGAGATGCTTGCGTCGAGGCGCGTCGAGTCGACATTAACTAATCAAATGTAGTCATATTTAAGTTATACTTGTAGTTAGTCTAATAAATAATAATAACCAGATCTTTATTTAGGACAAATATCTCTATAATATCAGAAATTATATTACATGTTTATGTTTATATTAGTAATCTTAGTATAGAAAATTTTAGGGCTATTTTTACATTGTGTAATCGTGTCCATAGCAATCCTCATCAGGATGCCGTTACCATTGCTTCGTAATAGTCTTTATTCTTAGGCAATAGACTTTAATTCTATATTATGTTCTAGGATAAAAGTGGTTATGAATACTCATACGTTGTATACGACGACAAAACTGGAGACCAAAAGGCTCAACGCGAATTAAGCGACGGCACCTTAGTTCAAGGTCAATACTCCCTCACACAACCAGACGGGTACGTCCGACAAGTTCAATACACTGCCGATGACTTGAGAGGGTACTTATTTTTTAAATCATAGATATTTTTATAACACTAATGAAGATTTAGCTAAAGTAATCTAAAATAATTTCATAAAAAATAAATACAATATTTTTCATAGAAATAACTGCCAAGGTTGATCGTCAGTAAATGATGTTTAGCTTCCCAATAAACTCCTCTTTTAGAGGGTTGTCTTTGTAGCATAAGGCGAACTGGGTTTGCTGGTAAACTGGTAAAATCTTCATTAATATACCTACAGTATCTCTTCTTACTTCTTTAATGTTCGCATTTTCATGTACAGATTCAATGCTGTTGTAAAAAACTTTCTGCCAGTCCCACCAACAGTGCAAGAACCAAAGACACCTGTAAATAGAGACAACAGACCAGACAAGAAGCCTAAGAAGAAAGAAGATCTTAAAAAGAAGCCAGTTAAAAGCGAGTCTTTAGTGGAACCACCGAAAGGCACTATAAGTGAAAAGGTAGACCCGAAATTAACAGAATTTGTTCATGAATTCTACACAGATGGTAAGAGAGAGCCTGCGTTAAAGCCTACAACGACGCCAAAACCCGCCCCTAAAACAACCCCTAAGCGTATAGAAAGTACAACCCCCAATGTTGAGTCAGTGGTGTCTTACAACGACATTATACGTTGTATTCAAGCCGCTATAAAGAAAAGTCAGGGTACAGGTGCTCCTGTACCTTCAACATCTCCATTAACCTACATAATAGTGCCGCCAAACGGTTTAAAACCGTGTTAGTTAAGTAATATGACATTTTTTATTTTCATTTAATTATACTCGTGTATTTGCATGTCAATATCAATTGGTAACTAACTTTTTGTCTAGTCTTTAAAAAAAGTCTTTTGCAAGACACAATGTTCTGTTAACTCACTTATTTAGTACATATGATATTTCTAATAAAAATTCTTATAAGTAATGCAAATGTTTATTTATTTCATATTTCCTTTTCCCGCGCCTCTTTCTGTTATATCCAAAAACTATGACAACATGTTATTGTATCTATCTAAACATTATTTAAAACTAGCGGCCCGCCCCCGGCTTCGCCCGTAGTGCAATTTTTATATATATGAACATTCCCCGTTTATCCCTCTTTCCATTAGTCAAAACCGAATTAAAATCGGTCTACCTTTTCGAAAGTTATGGGCGTACATACATTTCGAAGATCCATTTTTATTTATGTATATAAAATCGCTATCCGCTTTTGTCAATTTCTCCGCTAACTTCTAAACCACCAATCGGATTTTATAGCCCATTTCCCTATCCCATCCTAATCCCTTATCCTTAATCCTACTGTAGTCGGCAGCGCACTTGCAGCAACTTTGTTATAGGCGTTGTGCAGCAACGTTGTTTGTGTTATAGGCGACGGTAGCCACTTACATCAAGTGGACCGTCAGCCTGTTTGGTAGTTTAGATAAACAAGTAAATAATTATTTTTAATTTATTTATATGTTTCATGTAAATATTTCATTTTCAATTAACTACCTATAACAATGTGTAATTTATTTAGGTATGTGTACATAAACGTACATGATAGAATAAAAATTTTTAGTAGAATGGAATATACCTATTTGATAGAACTTAAAATTTTAGATTGTTTTTTTTTTTTTTTTTTACTGCAAATTACAGTTTAAAATAGTGACAAGACGAAATAGTTCGCCTATGAATACGTTTTTTACATTTCTTTATGTCCATTGCATTGCATAAAATTCCTTTCTGATTAAACGATATAGAAAATGTATGGAGATTGACACCTGTCAAAAAAGTCAAGTAATCATATAATGGCCGGATTATAGCTGTTGTATTTGCGCGCTGAATCATACTATTACGAGCTGAATCACTTACTAAGAATTTTCAGTACATTGCCAACTTACAATGAATCTTGAAAACTGTTGAATACGTCAATCAAAATTAACATAACATAACCATTTGTAGTTACAACATACTACAAAAATGAAGAGGAATCTGAATAAGAGCGCAGATGACGTCACGTTGGGTGACGTCAGATACTGATGTAAAGATTTTCAACTGTATAGATCGGGCAAGACGAAAGAATCCGTAATGTGACATTTAGAACCACGTGGTACAAAATCGCCAACTTTAGAAGGCTATTTAGCTACGCCATGGCCATCCTGATTACGGCGATCAGGATCAATATTTTTGTAGGAAATTTTTCCCAATGCCCTCTCTATATATTCTATATATTTAATCTTTTTGACTTTAACCTAACTTATAGCTTTCTCTAGTTATATATAGTTAATAAACTTATTTCTATAGTTTATACATTAAAAGGGTGGTGCCCCAGAGATAATAATAATATTATGTTATCAGGATATGGTAGAATATTTTGCTTCAAAGAGTAAAAAACCTATACATCCCCACGTCTATCGAAAAAAACTTTCGTATTTATAATGTTGTAGTGGAATTATCCATACATATTATAAAACAAAGTCCGCCGCCGCGTCTGTCTGTCTGTATGTTCGCGATAATCTCAAAAAGTACTGAACGGATTTTCATGCTGTTTCCATCTATCAATAGAGTGATTTAGAGTGATTACTGAGGAATCTATAGGTGTATAATTCGTTATGGTTTTATGCTTAGGTTCCCGAGGGTTTACAAATTGGATCAGACTATGCACAGGTGTTTTATCAAGTAGTTCTACCCAAATCCGATAGATGTCGCCGCTTCACCTAATTCTATTGTAGTATAGATGGCGCCATAATAGTGTTATATTTTTTTATTTATCAACGCGAACGAAGTTGCGGGCACCAGCTAGTATATTATATAATATTATGTCATACTACATAGGTACTACATACTACCTTTATTTGTATTGTAAAGAAAAAAGATTGGATTTTGTAAGTTTTTAATACGCGGAGGATACATGGGGCGCGTCGGTCTAAATTCTTTATGTGGAAAATGTACATCTTGAAATAGATATCAAATATCTGTTTTTTTTTATCCCTATATTAAAGAATGGTAATCACATGGATTTAAAAAGACTTACAATAAGTCACTTATTACAATTTTGAATTGTATTTTGACTTATTAGATAAATCATAATATTCAAAAGTAAGTATTGATTGATGACTGCTCGTCGGACCTCATGGCAATTGATGCCGGTGTTCCTCAAGGATCTGTTCTCTCTGCAACTCTTTTTCTGCTTCATATTAATGACCTAGTTGTTCCAGGCGTAGTTGTATACGTACATGACAGTATGGTCATAGAGAGATATTTGTTCAGCTCGGGGGCCGGTCGCGATGAAATTCGTTCTGAGAGGGAAGCAATGGTTGAGCGAATTAACTCATCCTTAAATCTTGTATCCCAATGGGGAGACAAGAATTTGATTAGTTTTAACGCCACCAAAACGCAAGCGTGTTTGTTCTCTGCAAAAAGGAGCCCGACTTGGCTCTAACTTTCCGAGGCCCATCCGTACCTGTGGCCAATGATCTCGAGCTTCTTGGCATAAGATTGTGCTCAAATCTCAACTTTGGTACTTCTATCGACGCCAAAACCCAAACAGCGGTCAATAAGCTGGTATGTAAATAGAGTGAAGCGACGCTACACACGGCGCACCTGGACAGCTCCTCTCTTTGCACAAGGCACAAGTCCGATCTTGCATGAAGTATTGCTGTCACCTTTGCGATGGCTCAGCAAAATATCAACTTGCCGCACTCGACTCGGTGGATCGCAGAGCTAGGAGGCTCATTGGCGACGGTACACTAATAAGAACTAAGCTGCAGAGCCTGACACATAGACGCAAAATTGCCTGTCTGTGTATATTCTTAAGATCTACTTCGGAGATGTGCTCGGGAGCTGCATGAGATCATACCGCCTTCCCCTTTCTTCTACGGCTGGTTACCATCCTCACCTTTTCGAAATCCCTTTAATTCCAACCAAGCGCTTTAAAACATCTTTTATAATGCGCACTGCTAAGGATTGGAACTATGCCGGCGTTTGTATTTCCGAGCTCATACTTCAATCTTTTCAAGGTTCGAGTGAATAGGCATCTTCTGAGTGAGCTCGCTCCATCATCGGCCTCATCCTTCCTACATGGATAGATGCTGGTCAAGAGCAAACCCATCTTTAATTTTAAAAAAAATGTACTTCAAAATAAATAAAATTCAAAATTTACAGTTATTTCGTAAAACACATCACTTCAGACATTCCTTTTCAGTGACGTCAGAGTAAAGGAACATTGTTTTGTCGGTTAAATAAAATCCGTGACTTAATTTAATTCAAGAATCGAATGGATTACCTCGGTTTTTTTTTTAACTTATACCTACCGCCAGTTAAACCGTAAACGACACCTTACACAACCTGTTTACTACAACCTTCTCTGTATACCCAATTTTGTATTATTGTAAATAGCCTGTAACCTTCGAAGGAAGCCAAAATTAGAATTAAACAAATTTAAAAGTTTGATTGAAATAACAATTGTTAAGAAACACAACGGGTGTCGCTATTAGCCAATCGGTCAATATCTTGTCAAACGCTTAAGACTACTCTTAATATAGATAAATATCTAATTATTTTTGATATCAATATGCAGATTTAATTTATTGCAGTATTACAACAATAATACGACCTCTGCGTGTCTCGACACATTTCTTAATTAAATTTGTTTCTGAAATTATTAAACGAAATTTCTTTAAAGTAAGTATTTTTGCTTTAAAAGCGCTTGCTTGTTTTTTTTATGTTAAGAACGGCAGACAGGCTGATGGTTCACTTGATGGTAGGTGGCTACCGTCGCCTATAACGCAAGGAACGTCAAAGCTGCTGCAAGTGCTCTGCCGACTATAGTAGAATTAAGGGATAATTAAGGGATTTGAAGGGGATAGGGAAATAGGCTGATACAAAGGATATTGAAATGGGAATTAAAAGGGAGATTCATTAAACATACTTTTTCATAGTAGCAAAAAGTAGTAGTAACCAATTGTATTTGGGATCGGCAGGCCATAGATAGAAATATTTTCAAGGTTCGAGTGAATAGGCATCTTCTGGGTAAGATCGCTCCATCTTCGGCCTCATGGATAGATGCTGGTCTATAGCAAACCCATCTTTAATAATAAAAAAAATAAAAATGGCAGACAGACTGAAGGTCCACTTGACGGTAGGTGGTCACCGATTTAGGACATAAACGACACTAGGTGCATGCAATACGCTGCCGTCCCCTCAGGAATATGTTTACAGCTCACTTGAAATACACATATTGTAGCTAGGTGAAAAACACTTCAGAGGAGAGATTTTTTTCTCAAAGTTCGCGCGTTCGCGGAATAAAGTTTCTACTCATCCGGATCATCACAGCGGATCCTCTTATTCAAGTAATGTCGATATTACTTATCGACATTACTATGCCGTATAAATATACTTGTGACAAGGCCACTTGTAAAAATAATAGTCCAAATGATTATTTATGTTTATATTAATACTTACTTACTCAATCTGTAAATAAACAATGCATTGCATTTAAAAACCTTTCTAACTGACCTAGTTACGAATTGGTTGTGTGCAGTAAGTATCTAACTGTGTCTATTTGTTGTGGGCAGCGCCACTCATTTCCCCGATACCATGAAACAATCACATGCTTCTACATTATATTAATTGTTTTGTTAATTAAATAATGTGTTATTAAATATACTAAGAATCACCCATTTTTTTTTCTGTTTATGTTTGCTAACAATCTGTGCACCGTTTCAGAACAATTATGAGTGAATTTGTATCCACACTTTTAAGTCTTGTTGATTTCTTAGTAAGAATTTGATAGTAGTAAGTACGATAACACGTTTAAGTAATGGTAAATTAAACATCAATGTGGTAGCAGTGACAGAAGACCATCATGAAATAACACTAACCAATTATTATTGCTGTTATAAATGTAGATACAACTTCGAGAAGGAGGTCAATCGTCTAATCCAGCTCAGATTGCCAGTGTTCGGGAATCTCCGAGATTTCTCAGTGCTTCTCGTCCAAAATTTCTCAGTGGTTTAAAACAAAAAATTTTGAACAATGATTGAACAATTTGAAAACAAAAGTTTCCAATGATGACATATGGCCCTGAAACGTGGTCTCTAACTATGGACCTCGTAAAAAAGCTCAACGTCGCTCAACGAGCTATGGAGACGACTATGCTCGGGATTACACTACGAGATCGAAACAGGAATGAGGAGATCCGTAGACGACCGAAAGTTACCGACATAACCCGGCGGATTAGTGAGTTGGAGTGGCAGTTGGCAGACACATAGTACGCAACGTAGGATGTCCACCCACAAGGTGGTCAGACGACCTGATGAGGGCCCCGAGTCGACGGTGGATCTGACCGGTCTTTTTGGAAAATTAGAGGGGAGACCTTTGTGGACTTCCCCTCTAATTTAGCTGCCTAATAAAGCTGGCCTAGGCCTGCTGGCAGTGGACGTGCTACGACTAAGATAATGATATTGATGAATCGAGTAAAGGATACCAGATCCCATTTCTGTAACGTCTGCTCATTCCTGATCCTTTATCTCATTAAGACCTGAAAAGCATTTGCAACTCCTATGCCATGTATTACTAGCGACATGCCTCGGCTTCGCGTGAAAGTTCTTTTCAGCAAATTCTATACATAAACCTTCCTTATTTATCGCTCTTTCCATTAGTGAAAACCTTATCAAAATCCATAAAGTTCCATAAAGTCATAGTTAGATAATTTTCGTCACAGCGTAGTTTTGTCATAAGTGCCAATACATTAGTGTTACCAAAATTTCGGCGCACTATATCCTATCCCGGATAGAATAAATATCCGATAACTGGAGAACATCAAGGCCAAACGGATTAAACGAATGAACACGATACAATACATTAATATTTCATTAATATTAATTCAACTTAACAATTTATCACAGAAGCAGCACGAAGCGAGCGTGAAACGCCTCCGGTTGTGAAGTTTAATTTCTGAATATTTGGAACATAGAGCAGTCCAGAAAATCCGTTTACATTAACTACAATGAATGTAACAATTTGTTATTAATTTAAAGACTTGTGGGTGCCATGAATATGTTAAAGCTCGTGTTATTTATTATTTATAATAAATCCATGAACCGGACTAAAATATTTTATTGTATGCAAATGAAGAGTTTTAAATGTTACCAGTAATATAATATTTAGGTACAGACTGCGTCAGCAGATATAAGGAAATTTAAATATTTATTTGTGTTGTGGTAATTAATAATAAGACATATTATGTGCAATGAAATTAATTATTACTCTGTTACAATTATATTACTACTATCTATCTAAGTATTATTATTATTATATATGTATAAAATTTTGTAAAAAAAAAATTGTATAATTAATAACCGTTTTATTTAAAAATATATATGTAATATTAAGCTTCGGTCTCTTAGGCAGAGTTCCAAGCATGCTGGCTGCATTACCTCGTTGTATCGCAAGGCTAATTTGTTGAACGAGGTAATAGTCAGCTTTGAAATCGCCAGTTACGTAGACCAAACTTTTGATTAAGCGTGTTGGGACCCCACGGTTCTATAAATTCGACACCGAAGGAAATGAAAATGTAGCCGGTACCTACCAATATCTCTGTATTTGTGCATTTTGTGATTCTCAGCCGCACTTGCAGCAGCAGCAGCTGTGGTAACTGTTCCATGAAGATGGAACGGTGCCAAAGTGTATTGAATTTAAGGTGAAATATTAATGAGTTATTAATGAGAACAAGGGGAGAAGAAATAGAATTTAATGGGACAAGATTTTCTTTACTTTATTATCAGCAGCAAAAGAAAACAGCATCATAAGTAATACAAAAAAATGCCTAATATTAACAAAAATGTCATTTTTTAAACATATTTTATGTGTATAGATTATGTTAGGATAATATTTGACGGTCTCTTTCAAATATATTTACTCGTATATAGGTTCAATACAGTTCGATATGCACAAAACTAGTGTTCGAAACTAAGGACAAAACACAGCCGCATTCGTATAATCTTAATATATAAAAATGAATCCCTATTTCCCTTGGTCACGGCATCACGCGTGAACGGGTAGACCGATTTTAATTCGGTTTTGACCAATGGAAAGAGGGATAAACGCGGAATGTTCATATATATAAAAATTGCATCCCGGGCGAAGCCGAGGGCGGGCCGCTAGTACAAAATATAAAACGATAATCAAGCTATACAGCCACCTGTATCCAAATGTTTTTTTTAATATCTCAAGAAAACATATTATAATTTGATACATACTAACGTACACAGACGTAAAAATTGAGTTAACCGCAGTGGGAAACTCTGAATTCATTTTTTTTTTCTCATAACGTGAAAGGCAAAATGACTTGATACCTAGCCTAGTCTTGGGAACGAATCAATGGAACGAATTAATAAAATGGAAACAAATCAATCATTCCGGTGCTAATAATGGCCCGAAAATCAAATCATTTACTGAAAGTATTTAGTTTATTTCACCCTATCCCGCTACTTCGTCCACGTTGAAAAAAATAAAAGATTTAGCGCCTGACGAAATGTGTAAAGTAATAAAACGCCTAACATCTTTGTTGCTGTTATACATTTGCCAGTTTTTTTTTTTTTTTTTTTTTGAGATAGCTGGTAGGTACCCGCTGCTTAAAGATTTTGATGAAAGATTTTGATGAGTGTTTCAAAGAATACCTCCTAACTACTAAACTCTAACTAACACCAAACTCTACCTCTTTATAATATTAGTATAGATAAGCATTATTTGATAATTCTTAATTTATTTTGAATATAATTTAGTACTAATGATCAGGCATTTTTCTTTACAGCAAATATGCACCATTCATGACTATAATAAAAAAGGGCTACCAAATGCAGACTCTTCTTCATTTATTTCAGACCAATAAAGTCCATACAGGAAGTGACAAATTACGCAAAAATTATATTATCCTAGCGTTCCGCCCCCAGCTTCGCCCGCCAATTTTTATATATACGAACCTTCCTCGTTTATCCCTCTTTCCATTAGTTAAAACCGAATTAAAATCGGTCTACCCGTTCACGCGTGATGCCGTGACCAAGGGAAATAGGGATTCATTTTTATATATAGAGAAGATAACACCGGATATATTTTAAATTTAAATCATAATTTCCGCCGTTATGTTTTAAAAATAAGATTCGATAGTAACGTGCCTGTGTAGTTAAGGAGATTAAGGTCTACAGTGTGCAGTGACCTTTCATGCGAATAGTCGAATTATAGGCACTATGATTTTGTCTAAAAAATGTATTAATTTTCCTATTAATCGCTTATTAAAACTCAATAGGTACCTATATTTCAAGAATATACAACAAGGAAAAGAAAAAATCACTTTCTCTTATTTTTGCCAAAAAATTTCAGATTTCGTTTTGGGTTAATTTTATAATTTACTACTAACATTATTCAAACTGCATCTTTACACATTCAAACAATGTCATAACTAATTATCTGTTGGTAGATTAAACCGGAACAAAGTGTAGGAAACAAGAGATCAAAATTATCCCAATAGAGCTTATCAATCAATCGCCACCTACTAGAGAATTGTGTTCAATCAAACCGGACACAATGATTGGTGGCTACACATTAGTATCGGAATTGCGGCCTTGAAGTCATGTCAAAGTTACAGAGTCAAGGTTCCCGCACGCATTTCTTCGCCCCACCGCGTGCTCACGCGCTGGCCGTGTTCTATAAAACCATAATGCAGGACCGTTGACATCAATCAACTTTCGGTTCTTAAACTACATACCCAATATGTTCAGCAAAGTAAGTGTATAATTAATTCGGAATATTTTTTAAACAAAGTTCGTAACGTGTTAGCTAAAAACCATAAATTAACCATAAACCATAAATTAAATTAATTATGTAGCCATTAATTAAATTAAAAATATAACTGCAATAATTGTAGTCATTGCTTAAAACTGCAATTTTTCTATTCGCAGCCAAATTACTATTAATTTCTCATATTTTTTGTGAATTTTATAAAAACTGCCAATCCAAGGCTTAGTAATAAAAATCTTTATAGCTAAACAAAAAAAAAATTACAAATACGTTAAAATTAACACGCATTTAAGATATACGCAATGTACAAAATTTGTTTAGATGAGGACTTAGCAGAAAAGCGTTGTTTGCGTCGGCTAATTTGACATGTGTTGACTTGTTAAGAGTAAAATTAAAACTTTATTTAAAAATAAAGAGCATATATATTTAAAAAATTGAATCCATCAGTTTGAATTTTCGAAAAAAAAAATAGTAAATTACAGCTCAAAAAAACATTGTCGTTAGAATAACAAAAAATATCAGCTACAATAGGGAATCGGACAGTAATCAGATTAAATCTAAAATGTACTTAGAAAGAAAATATATAATTTTTTACGATTATTTATCCAATAATAATTTAATATAATTCATTTAAATATTTTTAAATGAAGAAATAAAATTTTATTATTTACAATATTTTTAATCTATACTGAAACACCAATCACAGTGCGTGACGTCATTTGTGGGCAATCATTGTCTTATGCCAATGCGCTGTTTTGTTATGATATGACCACAAATGACGTTACGCGCTCTCAGATGAACTATCGTGGCGTTTTGGCGGCATTTTCAAACAAACAATATTAAAACATGATTTTGAGTACCTAAAAGGCTATAAATAAATAAAATATTTTTTTTATGGGAATAAATATCCATGAAGATTAATTTAAAACACTTTCTGAAAATTTGTCCGATCCCCTATTACATTATTTTTTAAGCTTATTAATTAACTTAAACTTTGTACTAAAGTTTTAATGGACTACTCTTATTACTTTTTTAATATTTTATACAATATTTAAGAAAATCCTGCGAGAAGCTACAAAAATTTGTTGTGCAATATTGCGCCCTAATTTATTAGGTTGCGCTCCCTTTGGTATAAATTGTGTTCGATCTGAGTTTAGTCCTTGTCTTAAATAAAACTTACAATGAATTTCAGATCGTAGCATTCGGCGCTCTGTTGGCAGCGGCCAACGCTGGTCTCTATGGCCACGCCGTATCTTCCCAGAGCATTGTGCGTCATGACGAAGCACATGCACCAGCACACTATGCCACTCCTCTGTTACACGCTGCCCCCGTAGCTCACTACGCTGCCCCTGCTGCTCACTATGCTGCCCCAGTTGCTCACTATGCTGCCCCAATTGCTCACTATGCTGCCCCAATTGCTCACTATGCCGCCCCCGCTGCTCACTACGACGGCCACGATGAATATGTAAGTGGATTAAAAAAATTAAATTGAATTTTGTTTGTCCTTCCTTTCTATTTTCTGCACACAATTACATCAGAAAAGAAAAGGGGGCCAGTAGACTGACGGTCCAATTGTTGGTTACTGTAAACACAAACATCATCAAAAGAGTGATGCAAGCGTAATCAAGAGAGTGATCCTGACAGAGTAAAGGATGAAGAGCCCTGCATCGAAACAACACAGCAAAGTTCTGTTCGCCGTGGTTTAGATGGGTTCATTGTGATAGACAGGCTGCGTAGTTTATGATGCAATATGCCACAGTTTATGTCCTTCTCCCTTTTTCATTGACAAATCATTGTTTACTACAGTATTATTAGGCATTTCAATTTCTTTTTTTTTTTCCTTTTATACTTTTGTAACTTATCTTCTCCCGAGTTTGATTATTATAATAGATTGAATGTAATAAAAGACTAGCTTTAGCCTGCCATTTCCTCCGCGCCTCTTTTTAAGGTGTTAAAACATTTATTCAGTCTTTAATGCTCTTATTTTTTTGTCAGGCATTGAATACTTTGAGCATTGAGACAGGCTCTTATTTTTTAAATAGAAAAAAAAATACATAATTTTGTATTAATTTGTAGGGAAAACACAAGAAAACAACACCCGCTGGACTAGTCTGAAGACTGCCTAAAAATTTCATCGAACTCAAAATTGAGTCCATACATACACGCAACGATTTTTGTATTGAAAATTAAGATGTGATTCTTTAAACATATTTGGATGTTATATACTAGATGTGCCCGCGACTTCGTACACGCTGTAGTTCGTTTTTAAAAAATGTGTGTGTGTTTGTGTGTATGTGTGTGCGCGTGAGTGATTATTTGTCCTTCAGCGTATTCACGACACTGCGCTTGAAGGACGCTCTCGGCAGGTGGAAAATGTCCAAGTCTATAAACTTATCGTTGTAAGTTGTGGGTCTGTGGTATACTGAGTTAAGGTGGTAATTAGATCGAGATAGTGGGACATGGAACAATTTTATTCTTCTTCCACGCCTAGGCCCGGCCTGAAGCTGCAACATTTCAGACAGCAATTTTGGACAATTAAGAGTCCTAGAACAAATGTCGTGGAGGAATGACAATTAAATATGTTAATCCAGGTATCTGTGTGTCAGATTTTTGCCTGATTGAGTATCAAACATCCAAACATTCGCAACTTCCAACTTTCACATTTATAACATTGTTAGGTTAGTAGCTTAGATATAAGAATATAATGACTGTATGAAACATAAACAAAAAAAATTCCAGGCTCACCCCAAATACGACTTTGCTTACTCCGTGGCTGATCCCCACACCGGTGACCACAAATCCCAGCATGAGAGCCGCGACGGTGATGCCGTCCATGGCTACTACTCTCTCGTGCAGCCCGATGGCTCTGTCCGCAAAGTCGAATACACCGCTGATGCCCACAACGGGTATGTATTACATCTATAAAGTGTTATAATAAATGCAGTCCATTTTAATACACTTATCTGTTTTGTAAATAATCTTTACATATCTTTGGAACCAAATATTTGGAAGGTAATGGAACTTAAAAGTACATTTGTAGTAGTAAATAAAATATCTATACTAACTGTGCCCAGTAACTTGGTTCATCTTGAAATTGAACAGCATATAAACCTGAAACAAGCAACGCCACAGGCTGCCGACCATAATACGATCATCCATTAAGGATGACGGATTAAGAAAGATAGGTCAATAGGCTCTTGCATCCCTTACTCACTCACCGAAACACAATAGCACACATGCTGTTACTGCATGGTGGTCTTCTGTAAGGGAGTGCCCAAATAACTGCGAAACGCAGGGTGCCACTACTAATATATCATATCATTGACGTTCTAATAATAATTTATATTTTCTTTTTAGTTTCAACGCAGTAGTCCACAACTCTGCTCCCTCCGTGCACGCCGCTCCAGCCCATCACGACTACCATTATTAAATTTACAAAAACACAATGATTGCCCCAAGCGCTGAATGTGTGTGATGAAAAAAATAACTATTTATACTTTTGTAAATAAGAGCGTGAAAGTTTTGTAAATAAAGCGTGATTGAATAAACTTAAATTTCCTTTCATTAATCAATAACTCCCACAACCTAATTAAACATTAATATTAATAAGTAAACACGTAAATTACTTACGCACACTTACGTAAACGGGCTAAACCCGTTGACTCCTAAAGCCATGCGAGTCATTAAAAATACATGTAATATTATGATTTATCGAGTTGAGTTTAAAAAGTCCTTATTTCTTTTATTTTATTATTTACAATTTTATTTTATTATTTATTTTTCGCAATGCAGGCTAATATTGTATAACATCTGTGTAAGCGTTCAATTTTATAGATATCTAAAACAAGATAAATTTTGAAATTGTAACAGGAGGAAAGTGGATACCTATGGATACATTAGCCGTGAAATCCTAAGTCAGAACAAAAGATACATTTAAGGAATATCTGTATTTTATTATAAACAGCACCCCAATAACTAATGAATGTTCTCTTATACGTTGCTATCCTACATGACTATACCCCTGACAATTCCTCGACAAACGATGCTTCGAGGTGAAAGCTCGCAATTCCAAGAAATTAATTCTGATATGCCGCAAGGAAGCATACTTGGTCCGATATTTAGACCTCATTTCGACTGCCGATCTACCAAAGAACAATAGCACCACCATAGCAAGATTGCAATAATGTCTGTTTATGCCGACCCAGTTGTGGCTTCTGCCAACTTACAAGCTTACCTGATAGATATTTAGTTCGATCTGTGGCGTGTTAAAATAAATCAAAGTAAATGGAACCACGTAACATTTACTCTTAAAAGACAAATATGTCCTCCGGTCACTCTCTATACCGAAAACATACCCCCAGCCATTGACATGACAAAAGCAAGAGCAATCGCAAGCAGTTAGACACTAGATTGATAAATATGTACTGGTTAATTGGACGAACATCACAACTGTCAGCTAAAAGCAAAATTGTCATCTACAAAACAATTTTGAAGCCAATTTGGACATACGGAGTACAGCTTTGGGCAACTGCTAGTATTAAAAACATCGAAATACTTGAAAGATTTCGAAATAAAGCCTTAAGAACAATTCTAAATATACAGCAATATATATAATAAGTTTATATACAATAAGTTTATACAGTAGGACCTGCATATTGGCACGGTAAAACAAAAGCTAGCCGTATCAGCAAAAATTATCCACACATGTCAACTTTTTGACGAAAAACTGTGGAATATTTATACGTATAGTTTTGTAGTAGGTAGTACTTAATGGCGAAAAAAAAAAATTAAAAAAAAAAAGAAATAATTTGAATAAAATCGGTTTAGTAGTTTTTGAGTTTATTTATTACAAACAATCGTACAAAAAATCAAATCTTTCCACTTTATATTTATATTATTAGTGTACGTAATACCTAGATTTTTCCCTCTTGGTGTATTTTGCACCATAGCAATCCATACTATGAGCTATTTATTTGGCGAATTATTTCTGATTAAAGTATGTAATTTCCAAAGTTGGCCCTGTCGGAAATAGAACCTGGGGTCCCTGAGCTCAGCAGGTTAACCATTTTATCGTGCTCGTCAAATACGACACCTATTTAGTATTCAAATGATGTAAGTATATTTTTAAAATGAAAATTACTACTCATCATTTTATATAGTCAATTTGAAATCTTGTCAGGTGACTCGATAATTGAACTACACATAAATCGGTAGGTAGGCTAACCGCTGGTGGGGTAGTGTTTTGCTAAACTTGTTGTCACGTTAGTCTTCTGTAAGAAGACTACAAAACGTCTGTCCAGTCATGAGACAACGGATCAAAATGTGCTTTCATGCATTACAATATAGATCATTGTTGCTCCACTACAGGCTATGGGGTTTCTTTGTATTCAATATTGTAAAAAAAAAATTATGATACCGATACCCTGACACATAAATTACCTATAAATCCATTTTTTTTTTATTATTAATATTATTTTTTTCAATATGACCTATTGTAACGACATTGTCATTTCGAGGTCCGAGCATAGTATGCGTTCAGCCCCACTTGTTCTCAATCAATCTTCATTCTTATAAAAAGCAACAGTCATTGACAATTCAGCATCAATCATTGACAAAACATCCAACTGAATAACCGCAAAATGTTCTTAGTGAGTGTTATTTGTTTACTGTTTAATTAGTTTGGTGACAAGTTCAAATCTAACTACGCTAATTACGTATATACGTCCTTCAGTGACAAATTTAATGCTTGCCTGTTACCAAGCAATCGTGCGAAAATTATGGCTTAGTAAATTGTTTCGGCTGGAACTATGACGAAAGCATTGTATCTGCATTTAGGCAGTTTATTTATATTAAAGGCTTTGATACCTTGACTCCATTTCAATTCGTGAACTATGTATCGCTTTCTTTCTTGAAAATTTCATAGTGAAGAACTAGTGTAATCGAGAAAACAAATCCTCAATTACTTAAATACCTAAGAACCTCTTAATGTAGCAATTGTTAGTACCTACTGTTAAAATTAAGTCTTTCTGAATAAAGAACAAACATAAATTACTTTTCTTTAGAGTGTGTGAAATATGTCTGTGAATAAAACGAGACCCTAAACGAATTATATTTTTATAGTCCAGTCAAATTACGAAATCTTCAAACATACAATTATGTAGTTTGGCGATTGTTAAGGATCGATTCCCTATCGGGTGCATTCTGAGCATACATTTCAATTTGAGGGGTTCTCCGAAGGTCAGCTGTACCAAATTTCGCTAAAACTTTTTTCTTGGTAGTAGAAAAAAAAACTTTTAGACAAAAGTTGTTCGTAATTAAAAGATCTACAACTTTGATAATCAGGAAAGTTTTATAAAATTGAACGGTTGGGGAGGAAATGACGAAAAATGAAAAATAGGGAGAAAAAAAGGAACATTTTTGCCTTTCGGAAGTAATAAGTTGAAAATCATTTGTCACATGTAAAACTTGAGAAGAATTAAGATGGAATTTCATTTTATAATGTATAAATAGTTCATTTATATTTATTCAGTTATCGTGAACGATGCCTACATCTTATTTCTAGGCACAATGCATAGTATACATTGTATTAACGTTGCTTCTGTTTTTTTCTATATTCTAAGCATAGTCCTTATATTTTACAAATCACGTTTCGGCATTTTTGTTTCATTGTGTACTTCATCCAGCTTTTACCGGAGATGTTACTTGTGGCTGCTCTTCTCAATACAATTAATGATCACTATGCCAGTTAAACTACGCACTAAATAGTGTTATAAATACTTTATTAACATAAAAAATCATGAGAAATAATCAATAGCATTATTATACGTATGTATGTATATATAATTGAGTAAAGCGGAATTCCTTCACGACTTAAGTCTAATTGAAAAAAAAATGGTAATTCTTTTAATATTACTTAATTAAACTTGTTTCAGATTTTAGCAACCATTGCGCTTGCAACGACAGCCAATGCAGGATTATATCATGGTCCTGCAGTTTTATCGCAGACTGTATACCAAGAAGGATACGCACCAATTGCTCCTTTGGGTGATTACCTGGCCCCTGCTCATTATGCAACACCTGTAATCCACGGTGCTCCAATTGCGCCTTATGCTGCACCCATAGCTGCCCCTTATGTGCCCGTTGCTCCCCTTATTTACGATGGTCTGGCAGATGAACATGACGATGGCCATGAAGATAATCATTATGAACATGTAAGTAAAATTTCAAAACTGGAAAGTCAAACTAACGACCTTATAGAAGACCAACGTGAGTGAGTAAGGGATACCAGAGGTTCGTTCCCAAATTTTCATCTTGTTCATCGTTTACACCATCAGTGTGCTTTGCTTTACATTTGCTGACAAAGCATTTTCATTTCTCGTGATGTTGTTTGTGTTTATGGTGGCGATGGTAGCCACCTACTTTCAAGTGATCCGATAGCCTGGCCGATAAAGTGATCACTCTTTACCATATTTCCTACTAAATCTTCTATATATAAAAATGAATCCCCATTTCCCTTGGTCACGGCATCACGCGTGAACGGGTAGACCGATTTTAATTCGATTTTCACTAGTGGAAAGACGGATAAACGGGGAATGTTTTAGTATATAAAAATTGCACCACGGGCGAAGCCGGGGGCGGGCCGCTAGTTGTAAATAATATTGCTTTTTTTATTTCACATGTCTTGTTCACAGTTTGCCAGATTGGTTGATGATTGTGTTTACTGCTCGAATTGAAGTATTAAACAACTCATTACTGTAATTAATTAAAGGTATTCCGTAGTTTTAAAGGTTGTAATGACAGAACACACTAGCAGCTTCTTTAGGTAACCCTCTCTGCTTAGCAACACAGTAGAAGATTACATCGAAATGCACACGCCCTATTCTATTTCGGTCCCATTCTCCTGCAAGAGTAAGATATTATGTCAGAAGCCATGCTCCTGTCCCCATCGTATCTCTAATCCTTTACCATGCCAAGGTTGCAGCACACTCAAATCCCCTGGCTGTGTATATATTTATAGACGACGATAGTCAATAAGTGAACCGTCAAACTGCTTGCTGACCTTCTTAAAAAATAAAAAATATCATGAAAAAACATAAACATGAGAAAAAACTTGTTTGTAATATTGTTATAATTTAAAAGAATATCTCAAAATGTTAATGATAAATAAATACTTTATAATTACCTCCATTGTATTAAATTTTCAGGATCATCCCAAATACGACTTCGCGTATTCTGTATCAGACCCTCACACCGGGGACCATAAGTCTCAGCATGAGACTCGGGATGGTGATGTAGTCCACGGATATTACTCATTACTCCAACCTGATGGATCCATCCGCAAGGTCGAGTATACTGCTGATGATCATAACGGGTAAGAATAAATTATCATTGATTTTAACAATTGTGAAGCTGAGGAGCAGCGAGATACCTCATTCAGTACAAAAGCGTGCATTTATAAAGGGATGCCATGTCTTATACTACACATTTATACTCACTGCAATATTCATAGTAATTGACCGTCTACATGTCTGACATAAATGCTCGTTTGACATAAAAGTTATTATAGGGATAATTTTGGGCAGTTCTTTGGAAATTTCATTTGCACAATACTGTACCTTAAGTAACAGATGTGACAAAGTCTCAATGCTTTGCTCAGTCGTGCGTGTTTCAGATTAATTTGCCACGATTTTCTCAGTGACCTGAGAACTTATTCAGTCTTTAACCGGACCTTAGTTTTTCATAATGCTTTGTTTATAAAACTAAGTTGGCATTGGAAATTAATTTTAAATGACTTCTTTTTTCTAAATTAAACTTATTACAATGTGACCTTTTTTTATATCAGACAGGCTGACGATTCACTTGAGACAAGCTCGTCTATAAGTAAGTGTTGTCGCCTATTAACACAAGCAACGTCACAGTTGCTGCTAGTCTGCTGCGGACCTTAGCAGGATTAATAACAAGAGATCAGGAAGAGATAGAGAAATGGGCTCTGACATCTTTTTCCCTCACCGATGCAAAGCAGCACACATGATGTTATTTCATGGTATTCTTCTGTAAGTAAAGGGGTGGTTACTGTCACCAGACGGGCCCCACAATTTGTGTCTGCGTAACGCAGTATATGACCTGCCACTAGTTAAACACCCGGGCCATAACCAAATTTGAAAAATTCATTTCCACAGTTGGCCCTATCAGAAAAACACCGAGATTACCACATCTTTTCCCAGAAAAGCAAAAAAAAAGTTTTCTTACTTTTACCTTAGTTGAGAAATAAGTGATAGTGCATGTTTGTAGAGACATCAGTGCTATGCTACCATTTCTTGTCACTTAACGGGGACGCCAAATCATGGGATTAGATTCCATAGCGGATCCTGGGCTCCTTTAGGACAAAACGCTAGGAGGATGATGATGATTTGGTTGTTTTATGCCATTTCAATAACAAGTCTTTTTGCTACTAAGCCATTCTGCGATGAAGCTCTTCCGCGGTCTAGTCGTTTAACTACTAAGCCATTCGGAGATATGGGCGTTCCACAAGGTGGCCTATCTGTTTCTACAATAACTTCACTAAAATCGCGAAACTATACGCCGTGAAACGGTTTTCACGGTGAAATTTTCAGAAAAATATTGCATCAGTGCGAAGCTGGGGACAGGTCGCTAATTATTTACAATTTTTTCACTCACGAATTTTGCAAAATCACTGGAAAAATAAAAGTAAATAAAATAATATAAATTTAACAATACATGAGCATGGGTCTGACTCTTTTGACGAAACTATACTCTACAATATTAGGTTACACATCAAAATAACATCGCCGTTAATCGATAAAAACGAAGTCGAGAGCTAAAGCTAATTCATTTGTTTTCCTTTGTTCCAGTTTCAACGCTGTCGTCCATAATTCAGCTCCTTCAATCCCCCCGGAGGCTTATCATCATCATTATTAAGAAAATACTTCAAATACCAAAGACCTAAAATAATATTTATTTTAAATTTATTTATTTTTACATAAAACTTCTTCATTTTAAATAAATTGTCGTTCTTTAATAGGCTGTCTGTCGGGCTAATTAATAACCAAAAGTTGTACTAATAAAGTTATATGTAAAATTTCACTAAAACCGAAAATTCTTCAAGTCATCCTTAACATTGTAAGAGATGCTGTGAGTTTAGAGTTATATGTTGTTAAATCAATAGAAAACGTGTTGTGATATAACATTTTTTATTCGTTAATGTTTGAGAGCAGTCGAGGAGGCTAGTGATTCTAAAATTATTTCATTGTATTTCTTGTATATAGGTTTTCTTAAGATCATATATTTATTTTCTTATGATTAGTATAGACATAACTGAAATCTGCTAAGTCTGTATACTTTTGAAAAAAAAGTTTTCCTGAATTCTTTTTATATACGATAGATAAGGCTATATGAACTATATGCTAAGGTCAAAATGTTGGAATCTCAAAAAAGTGCACATAGCAGATTTTGGTTTAACGGCGACGAAATATTGTTTTCCTTTCTATTGTATGAAACATTTATTTATTTTAATAGTGTGTTATCTTACACATTGATATAATTAAATTTTAAAAATAATATTCCTTCAATATTACCTCTATTAGCCTTAAAACAATCATTGAAATCTTATGGCTACTTAGTTATGGATACACACATTTTCTCCGTGACAAAACACGCCTCTGCCAATCACGTTTATGAAAAAATTTAGCATATCAATATTATCATGGCGTTCAAAATATGAAATACTTTTAAAAAGGCTATAAATAATAATCGAGGTAATTAAATTTTGTACCAAATTACGGCCAATCTTTAGTTTTGATTGACAGAGTCATTACTTTCCAGCCACACTTCGTTAGATTTGAGAGAACAACTCTTGGTTATTTGAGAGGCTGTATTAGCTTCTGAATAATGTACTAATTAAATACATACATAAAAAGGTTTGAAAAAGATAAGTTAATAAATTTACGCTTTGAAATGGCTTAAAGCACCCTAACTCCTTATATTCTAATTAGCCTGCGAATAAAATTATCTTATCAGAGACCACATTGACCTAGTATAACTTGAGACAGTGTCGCAGTTCACAGTGTGTTTATGTTAAGTAACAATCATTTGCTGGATAGTGTGTAACGCGAGATTGTAGAAGACAAAGCGCGTTGGCCTTGCAAGACTTGTGGCCGCGGGGACGCCCTGCTAAACGCTTTCGGCGCCCCACCGTACCACCACAGCACATCGGAGCCTACACGCAATTTCTTATAAAATCCACTGGTGAATATCAAATGTGTGTCAGTCACGCGTTTACACGAAACAAAAAATGTTCACCAAAGTAAGTAATCCTTCTCAACCAACTAACTGGTTCACAAAAAGTTTTTATTCAACAGTGCTTAAATTATTCTTTTAGTTCGTGGTTTTAGGTGCTCTGGTAGCCGCGGCCCAGGCTGGATTACTTGGACACGGCGGATACTCATTGGCATCGTCACATTTACTTCACCACGATACACAATACGTAGCGCCCTTAGCTCATGCTCCGGTAATCCATGCGGCTCCAGTTGCCCAGCTTGGTTATGGCGGACACTATGACGGACACGACGAATATGTATGTATCTATTCGATTTTTAAGGATTTTATTTGTAAAATATGTTAGTGAGTATAATTTATATACTCACGTTAATATAACTGAGTGAAGTTCGTTTAGACAGATCACAGATAATGGTTAAAATTAAAACAATATAATGTTGATAAATTTCTTTATTGCTACAATTAATATTAAAATCCTATAAGTAAAAAGCCCCTAGAATTGTTTTAAATTTAATATCAAAGAAAAATCACATCCTGTGATATAGTGTTCAGAAAGGTAAATTTATATTTATTTTTCAGTCCCACCCAAAGTATCATTATTCGTACTCCGTCGAAGACCCACACACTGGTGACCATAAGTCGCAACATGAGAGTCGCGATGGTGACGTTGTCAAGGGTGAATATTCATTGTTGCAACCCGATGGCTCTTTCCGTAAAGTTTCCTACACTGCTGACGACCACCATGGGTAAGATCACTTATACGATTGAAACGAATTCAGTTAAAATTTAATCAATATTTATGTTCATAGAAATCCAAACCTAAAGATTTGTTTTAATAACAATCAAAAAACTTCAAGTATTCACATTTGTATTTTTCTGCACAGTGTAATAGAAGATTGTAGGAAACGATAATTCACAATATCTTATTCAGTCATTTTTCGACTTTCAAAAGACCTTCCGTGAACCGAAAATATAGCAGGAAAAAAAATCCGCTATAGAGATTTCCATTATAACTTTTAAATTGACGAGAAAATGAAGTGGGCCAAAATGAACAAAAATAGTAATTACACAAAACAATCAAAGAAATCGTATTATTCCAAGTAGATACTAATGACTCAGAACTTGTATTCTTAAAACCGCACAACGAGATTCGGAAAGATACCCAAAACATGGCTGATTTTGTAAATCTAGGAAGACTCACATACCAAAGTCATAGTCATTCCGATGATGGGAAAATATAACTGTTACAATTCTAGCTACTAAGCAAAAAGAAAAAGAAAATGGTTTTACAAACAAAAGAAAATGGTTTCAAAACAAATGAAAAGTTTGTCTTAACCTACTTATATACTGAGATATACGAAAGACTCGTTTAAACTGATAACAATTTCAATTCAAGGATAAATCTGCTTAAAAATACTATATCTGCTCACTAAACATTTTGCTTCTTAAAAATGACACTTTAACTTTCGCCTCATTACGCAAAGCGACTAGTTTCAATATTTCGAGTAACAGCGTAACATGACATTGCTTTCTCAGGAAACTTTGTACATATAAGTTTACGATGTTTACTCTTAATCATGTGCTGGTCAAACCGGTACGAAGCGTTCCGGTGTCTACCGAATGAGTGACGACCTCAAGCGACCTCAGCGTACTACTGATCGTCAACACTTGTTTGTAAACAGGTGGCAATAATAACGAACCTGTTTCTGATGTCTGTCACGATACAGTTGTGATTTACTTTGTCAACTGCGCAAGGGAGGTGGAACCAGTCTGACTGTTACATATTACTCCGATTCGTATCATTAAAGTGGGTTTATAGGATAACAGAAATGAAACAATAAACAATCTGGACCTACAAGATACAGAAAAGCTGTAATCTGAATAGAAAATTGGTAAACAAAGTAATTTGGACATCTAATCCATGAAGACTTTTGGTATCTCTAAGTTACGGAATGTACAAAGATGACAACATACAAAAATTCAAAAATAACACTATTATAAAAACTTGTATCAGAAGCTCGAAGTTGTATCTAGGGTTTCTAGTACAAGAGTATCATTTAGCATTCCTAGTGCCCGGAAATTTTCAGGTAAATGAGGCAAAAATTCAACACGAAAATAAACATTTAAAGGATAAAACCTATTATGAAACAGGTCTTAGTGAAAAAAATGTAAAAATTTTGTTCCTGTTAACATTTCTATAGGGTAGTGTGTAGAGCAATGTATTAATGCCCTTACCTTCAAAATACGATAATCCAAATTTTGTTTTTCTCTTTCAGACCATTCTTTTTGACGTTTGCAACATTCCACAAACACAAACTTTTGATTTTTTTCTTTTTCTTCATATTATTCATGTTAATATTGCGTAATAGAAAATGTATGGAAAATGTATGGCGTAGACAAAATGGATGGTTTATACACGTTTAAGTCCATTATGCTTTAAACTTACTTTATTAATCCTTTGACGATTGCAACTGCGGATATTAGGATTTCGAAAATGTATTATCTTCATTAAAGGCTTTATTAATTAGCATATTCTTTTCTCGTTACAGATTCAACGCCGTTGTACACAACTCCGGTCCAAGCCATCACGTTTACTCCTCTCAGTACCATCATTACTAGACTATAAGGAAATAAGCTTTAAACCACATGTACCTTTTCTATTTATTCTACTGTGATCGCTTGTAAAATGAGTATTTTTAAATAACAAATAGTCATTAATTATACGTGTGTTTTTATTTCGCTCACAATATTGTGATATATTTTTGGGAATTTATCGAATATTCATAATTAAATATCAACGCAACATTCGTAAAATTATTTTTTGTCAATTTTCATTTTGACGATTACTGAATAAAGATATTAAATAAATTATCCCACTGGAACCTATTATCGGGATAAGTAGTATTCTATGTGTTAACTCACACTTTTTCGCGGTGCCGTGGTTATTTCTCACGTATTCTTTCACAGTGGTCAGTTTTTTAATAGCGAAAATACCATTTACAGCACATGGGTATTGATTTTACGGAAAATAATAATAATTTTTATTAATAATAATAATAATAAAAGATTAATCGTCACAGTATAAAAATTCATGAAAATTTCTATAAAAATAATAAATAATCAATTTACCCCTAACATAATAACCACAGTAATATTTCTTCCTCCTCACTCTGACTCCAAAAGCGAGGAAATTACTGATTGCTAAAAAATTTACTGATTGCTAAAATCAACTGACTCGCGTGAGGTTCCGCTAATCGAATCGCGACTACTGTGGATTGATTTAGTGTTTTTCTGCTATGGTTTTGCCTTTGAGGTGTACTACCCACAGCCCATAAGGATATAGTCCATTTGTTTTGCAAGTTTTATCCCAATCCAATCATATCTTTAAACAAATCGTCTTCACTTACTCACATTTATAATGTTATATATAATATTTATAATAAACTAAAACAATTAATTACAAATATTTGAATGCCCTTGTCGGGTAAAATATACTTTATACCTACTTTAACTCCTGTAAGTATACATGTGTTCGCGGAAATTAAAATTTTTATTTACTTTGTTAATTTATATTTTATAAAGATGTTTTATTTATTTATGTAAGTGAAAGTAGAAGAGCAATAAGAGGAGAAGAGATAGATAACTTACTTAATAGAAAATAACTAAGAAAAACTCAGATTGTTTCAAATTCAATTATTAGTTAGTTCTCATTTTTCCTTGTGCTCAAGTTTCTTTGTACGAAATATAGAGGAATCAATATCTCTACTAATACACAAAATTATATTCGTCAAATAAGCCTACAACAAAACCTTCTTAAGATTAATCGATTTCTTAAAATCGAATTTAAGTACATACCTACTTCTAGCACTTCATTTACGTTACGAAAGTTCGTTTAAAATTAATTCAGTATTACAAGTTAGCAATTTACTTACTCTACTACCAATAGCAATTCATCACAGATCTTGTCAGGGAAAAAAATTACCATCATATACAAACATTCAAGTATCATTAATTCTTAAGTAGGTACAGTAGTTCTGAATATTATGATTAAATGAAATACAATTTATATCGTTCCCATATGAGATAAAACCTACAAGTATTACGCCTCCGTACATTCTGATGATTATTTTATACTAGCGATTTGTCCAAGGTTTCGCACGGATGCAATATTACATGCAACTATTCTCTAAACAAAAAGCTGCCTAGGACATCAACGATAATTTGAAAAAAATAATAATAGAAATTGTTGTTCAGCCGTTCTCGAGTTTTGCGCTAAGCAACACATTTAGCGATTCATTTTTATTTATAGATAGAAATAGATTTACTATATTTTGTTTGTCTATAAAATGCATAAAATCCATATATTTTTAAAGTCTATACATATAATAAAATCGTAAACGAGCTGTGACTATACATTAAATATTTTTTTCAAAACAAAAAAAAACAATGTTACCCATGTCAAAAAAAAAATTAGAATTTTTGTCTGATTGTAAAAAAGTTACGCGCTATGCCGAATACCATGCGTACGAAGTTGCAGACTCAGGTAGGTATAAATAAAATAAAAATCTATACAAAATATAAAATAAAGCCAATACTGATTTTGATAGGATTTGAAATAATGAAAAAAGCCTTGACTGATGGATTACCTAAGCGGATGGAATAGAAGAGGAAGATTTTTGTATATTATTTGCTGAAAACAAATTATTTCTTACGAAGCAGTGGGACGGGTCATTATTTAATAATAAACAGATGCATTAGATATAAATAAAGAACGACAACAATTACCTAACTTATCTAAATCTACCGAACTTAAACAATTGTTGTCTATATGACATTAAATTTCAATTATACTTTGTTGCATCGACGACGCTTACCTGATTAATAGAAATTGCGAAACCTAAGCTTGCCAAACTATATCTTACATGGAATATAAAGATAACTTGTTCGTTCTAAACACTTATTTACAGTTTTATATTTGATTTCTTAACCGCAAAAAGTAATTAATTTATATTGATCCTAATCACATTTGGTAAATATACGTATCATAGGCACGACTGATATAATTGATTTGTACAAATCTTATTGATTTCATGACTCAATACTATTATAGATCATTTGTCGTTAATAGCGTAGATATATATTAATAACTAACTGTGCCCGCCACTTTGTACGCGCTGTAGTTCGTTTTTTTAACCTGAAATATACAATTTTACAATTAAGCCTTTACTGTAAGTTAACAATATTATGTGTAGTATAATCATAACCTTAACAATTTGACTTTTTTAACTAATTTTATTGGCAGCCGGTTTATCTTTTACAGCTTGTCTCTCGACAAAGGCCTCTTCTAAAGCTTTCCATTTTGTCCTGTCCTTTGTAGCGCGTGTCCATTCTGGGCCAGCTATATTTTTTATGTCGTCTTCCCGTTCCCAACGTTTATTTTTGCTACCTTTGTTACTTTTACTATCACGCGGGTACCATTCCGTTATTAGTCTCGTCCACTTTCTCTTCTCTCAGTACGTTCCTGCTCATCTCCATTTCAGGCATTTGTTTACGGTATGTATATTTTGAAATTTAGTTTTACTCTTCATATTTTGTAATCTCACCCTGTCTCTTCTTTTAACTCCAATTGTGCTTCTTTCCATTCCATTTTGGCATACTTGGATTTTTTGAGTTGTTGCTCAGTTAGTGCCCATATCTGACATCCATACGATAAACATACTTGTGTAAAATACTTTCGTCTTTTCTTTGATAAGCACATATTTGTCCTTCATAACCTCGCTCAGCGACCAAAACCGTTTCCAACTGTTTGCTATCCTCTATCTAATAGGTTTCGCCAAAAGTTTTATGTGCCATTTTGTTCGATGACTTTTTGCCATCTTGTAAATGTAGGTAGTGACATGATCCCATTGCTGTAGAAATTTTGGGACTTCTGATCAAAAAATCGCGACAAGTAGCTTTGGCAGGACTGTCTTGATGTTAACCTGACACTGCCTAAAGAATTCTGAAGAGACCGAAACTGGTTAAATCTGAAGGTGCAAGGTCAGGGCTATATGGCGAATGCATTAACACCTCCCAGCCGAACTCTTTTAATTTTTGTTGAGTGGCTAAAGATGTGTGTGGTCTAGCGTTGTCGTGATCAAAGACCACACCCTTTCTATTGATCAATTCTGGCCTCTTTCTCTCAACTTCTTGCTTTAATCTCATCAGTTATTGGCAGTAGAAATCCAAATCGATGGTACTGGCTGGCGGTAAAATCTCATAATGATCAATGCCCTTCCAATCCCACCATGCACACCTTATTGCGAGTTAACCCGGGTTTTGGAACAGTCTGTGAAGCCTGACCGACCTTGACCACGACCTTTTTCGCACGTTCTTATCGTACGTGATCTACTTTTCAATCTCTTCAAAAACGGTTTCATTAAGTGTCAATAAAGAATCGCAAATGAGTACACGATTCATAAGGTTTCTTTCAGTGAGCTCGTGTGGCACCCAAATATCGAGCTTTTTTGTGTACCCTGCTTTCTTCAAATGGGTCAAAACTGTTTTGTGGTTAATTCCCAGTTCTTCAGCTATGTCGTAACTACGAATATGCCGATCTTGCTCCACTTTTTCGAAAATAGCGTCCGTATTTTATCCGTAACAGGGCGACCAGGCCCTATTTATTATACTACAAAACAATTAGGAGAAGCGGCAACATCTATCGGATATAGGTAGGTTGGTGATACACCTATGAATTATGCTCTAATTTGTATAAACTTAACGAAATATACATAATTATGCAACGTATCCCCAATCAAGCAAACCTATTCATTTAATATTTTAAAATTATAAGTTTTTTATAAAAAGGTAAAATTTCTAAATATACGTTTGTAACATTGTAAAAAGGTAAATAAAGGTAAGGAAATAAATAACCTTCGAAACTATTCATCCGATTTCCAAAGAAAAAATTGCCCACATTCATAATGGAATTTCGGGATGGACATATACAGCCAAAACTGCGCACAAAAGGCAGTCCTAACTAATATTATAGAAAGTGAGTTTGTTATACTTTCATCGTTCATCATTCATTCAATTCATCATGAAAATTTGCATACACGTTGTCAGGACGCGAACAAAGTAGTGGGCAAAAGTAAAGTGATTCGTTTTTGAACAATCTCAAATAAGTCGGGCGGTGGTTCGCATTATTCCTATTCAGTAATAAGAACAAGACCAAAGGTGCACGAATACTTTAGTGAATTTACGCTTATCTACAACGCTGCCTTTATTTATGGTGTCAATAGTATATTGTATATATATATATATATACACCTATCGAATGAGTCAAGTAACCTTTAATAGATCAGCACGCCACAATTCTACTTAGCAAAGCAGCAGTCGGGACTATGTAAAGGTGCGGTAGTCAGCTGTAAGTAGCTGTAACCAATTCAGCTGGTAGAATGCTTACTTTCCGAATTGGAAGATAAATTTAAGCAAGCAAAGCACTTCTGATTTCTAAAAAAGGCTTTAAATTTAAAACAATCGGTTAGAAACGTAGCTCTAGGCTGACAAAAAAAAGTATTGTAAACAAAACACCTTAAATTTACATATTACATAACTAGCTGAGCCCGCAACTTCTTACGCGTGGCATTCGGTATAGCGCAAAACTTTTTTGTTTGTAAATCGATTCGAATGAAACAAGGACTAAATGTTACGGAAAACTTGTTTCAATACATCAGTGAAAACCGCATTCAAATCGGTTTAGCCGTTTCTGAGATTAGCGTGCACAAACGCACAGGCAAACAGACAAAAATTCTAAAAACAATTTTTTTTGACCTCGGATGTCCTAGAAATGTCATGTTTTTTTTATGTATTGCTACGACCTATAATTAATGAGTAATCATGGAATTACGTAGTATGGAATAAGTAAGCTGTAAGAGTTGGAAAGTTCCCTCTTAAGTTTTGGCTACGCGTCCGTGGTACGCGTCAATAACCCTCACCAGCTTCGTACAGATGATTTTTTTCTGTAAATTAGGTATATACACAAACCTTCCTCGTTTAACGCTCTTTCCGTTAGTGGAAACCGTATCAAATCCGTTGGGTGGTTTAGGAGCGGATATACAGACATACGCGGGCAGCGACTTCAATTTATACTATGTAAGGATGCTCTAGCATTTACCGGCGATTTCGCCTGCGCTCCTGTTTCTCAGATGTCAAAAAAATTTATGCAACCTAAACTGCTCATATATTTTTGTTAGTGGTTGTAATTTTATTTTTAGATGCTCCCTCGGGAACATACCTTTTTCTGGATGAAAAGTACCTTATGTCCATTTCTGTATCCCTGACAACGTGTATGTATACAAAATTTTATTAAGATCAGTTGAGTAGTTAAGGCGTGAAAGCCTTAACTTAAAAAACAAATAAACAAACCAACTAACAAACTCATTTTCGCATTTGTAATGTTAGCATATTAATTAAGATTAGGATGTATAGATATATAGATAGATAACTGTTAGTCTTTTATTTGTTCACGATACATTTTTTATTTCACATCGAAAAAATAGTTAAATATAATATCAATTACAAGGTTTAATTTAACTATCTGATGTCATTCCAAACATTGTTACAAAGCGCTGTCAACAAGCCTCTAATTTTATTGTTAATATTTATATCAAAATGCGTTCTCATGGTCAAACTGTATTATTTGCGGGTGAGCAACCTCTGAACTTGGATTACTCCTTTCGTTCGATTCTATATTCACGCGCAGCCTTGTGCCTAACAAAGGCAATGTTTCTTTGAAAATACAGTTCTCCAGCTTCCGTGACGGTACGGTTTCGATCAGTTTTATCAATCACGGTCGTAATAGACCTCCTACTGTATGTTACCGGACCTTCGAAGGCGGTAGGCGGGCGTAGGTATACAATGTACTTATTCTTGCTAAACGACGGCGAACTAAAACAATTAAATCGGTTATGTAAAGCTGTTGCATTGAAAGCCTTTGCAATCATGGTTGTTAAGTACGAATAAATACTACTCGTGAACCGCCTTTTTCATATGCAATGTATATACCATATGAAGTAACTGCATTTTAAAATAGTGGTCTTAAAATTTTACATCTAATATTTTTGGTGAGAAAGCTTGGCAGATAGGCCCACGCTTCGGTTGATGGTAAGTGACTACCATCAACCAGTATCAAAGCATAGTGTGTAAAAAAAATAAAGCAGGGTAAAGTGGGCTACGCGACCCTATGGAATTTAGTCAAAAACTAATTTAGAGTACCTATATATAATTTCATTGTTTGTATGAAAATGACATCGTCGAATTGTGGACCTATTTTTTCTTTATTGTTCCATTTCGTAACAGAAGAAAGACAAAATTATTTTTACTTCATACCTACGCGAATAATTTGTGTAATAATACACGATTTTAATACAGGAATAAATACATATAGTTTTTACTTGGCAACTCTTTTAAAGTTTTAAACTTTGCTGCTATTGTAAAATGATTGTTTATGACGGCCACTTGAAGGTTACAGCGGCGTATTAATACGAGTAACACGTATTGGAAAATTATGGGGGATGCATTATGGACGTCCTGGAATGACCATTATGGGGGAGAAATTATGGACGTCCTATGGCTGAGATTATGAATACCTGAAGAAATGCAAGTGCGCTGCCAACCTTGCTAGGATAAATTAAAAAAGACCAGGTAAACACAGTGGGATGGAGACTGTTTTTAAATTAAGGCTATGTAAATTCTCCCATTTCCTTAAAAAGTCCAGTTTTTTATACAAATTAGCGACCCGCCCCCGGCATTACACGGATTTTAACGAATATTTAAAAAAAAAAAACAAATTGGCGCAGTCGTTCTCCAGTTTTGCCCCTAGCAACATTATCTGAATCTACAGAAAATTTATCTGAATTTATACAAATTGCAATCTATTTTTTTATTATATTAATAAATTAATCAATGTCTTTAAATTTTAAATTAAATTAATTAAATTCTTTAATTAAATAAATGGAGCTATAATACTTGACATTTTTACTAAAAAATTAGACATTTTCTATTTTTTGAGAAAATGTGCTTTAAATTTATAATTCACTAGCTGAACTCGGCCACGCTTCGCTTGGGGCTCGCGGTACTGGACACTGCTTATATATAATATAATAATATTGATCATAGCGTGATGTTATATAGCCTATAGCCTTCCTCGATAAATAGACTAATCAACACAAAAAGATTTTTTTCATTCGAACCAGTAGTTCCTGAGATTAGCGCGTTCAACCAAACAAACAAACTCTTCAGCTTGATGTATTAGTATAGATAGATATAAATATATTCGCAGAGATGAAATGCATTTGAATTGAAATGCATAGCCATTTTTGAATTATTTCTCCAGGACTGCTCCGACGACAAGAGTTCTATGTTCTTATTTTAAAATATGCAAAAGTGTCGCAAAATCATCATAAATAACCCGTTGAAGTGGTGTATTTAGTAGTGACACAACTTCGAATAACTTAACTTACACTTTGGAATTCAATGTACATTCGATTCGTTATAATTATCGTTACCTTCGTTATTCGCTTGGAATCATTGCCTTAGGCGTTTTAGTTAAGAAATGATAATTGTTGATACCAACATACGCACAAACAATGAGTTTTCTTTGTAACGTTCGATTAGTTCGGTTGCAACATTAATTTTATGATATCTACCGATCGTGTTACGAACATTGGTTAAGAAATTAAATATCTATCCATTGAGTGGCATGGAGATACTACAGTTGCAAACCGCTATGCGGTTTTCGTTTAGACATACTGTACTGAATATTGCTACTACCAAATATTTTAGTGTGCAGTTGTGCCCGTTTGCATTTATTTTTACGCACAGTTCAAGTTTCAAGTTTCATAATAATTAATGCTATTTAAAATTATTTTATTTCTTAAAGACATCGTTGTTACTAGAACTGGGTGTTGCTAAATATTTGTAATACAGTTGTATTAATGTGTCCGTAAAGGAAATTTAAGTTAATGATTATGATGCATTCATTATGTATGTGTGGATAAAATATCTAATTTTGTAATTAATTTTTTCATAATTTTTATGCTTGACTTAATTTTTATATGCTTAAAGTGGTGTGGATTACAGATTTGTGCAACACCAAGCGATCGCAGTGAAGGTCAAGCAAAAATTAGTAAGGAGGTATTAGCTTGAATATAAGGGACATAAATAAGGTACTAAAAGGAGATAAGGGAATGACATGTCTTACTCGTGCCCCAAAATTCAATTGCACTTGTTTTGCTATGTCTTAAATATTATATAATATAGTGGTTACGGCCGCCAAAATATAAAATAGTGGTTAGGCAATTGTTAACAACTTGAAAGTTATTGTAAGTATTATAGCTATAAACACATTTAACTTAAATTTTAAAATGTCAAATACGTGATAAAAATAATTAAAAAAAAAAATTAATTCATTGTGAGATTTAAAGTCATCGAAAGAGCAATCACAGGCGATCCTTTTGAGGAACAATGTTCATGAAAGCCAATAATGCAAAGACGCGAGAAAATCGAAAAGCTCGTAGTCTTCTTTTCGCTTAGATCAGTTTTTAGATAATGTTTCAGTTATAGATGACCTTTTAATAAGATTAGTTAATGGTAAGCGTTATCTATAAGATAAAATAATTGTATCCCTCATACTAGGCGTAGCTTGTCCTATTGAGAAACTAAATGATTTAAACCTAATTAAAACTAATAAACCTAGTAACTACATCAAGTCAAACCAGAAGTGTATAATTGAGAAACAAAATATGTAAACATATTTACATTGACAATTTATAAATATAATTATAACAAATTAAGTGAATTTTAAAAAGAGATTAATATACTAAGAGAACGTGGTTGATACAGTATTTACAAGCATATTATGTGAGTGCATACATGCGTATGAAGTGTTTGAAGTAGTAGTAGTATTTGATTGTGTATAGGGTAACAAGATATTTTTATAAGTCTCTAAATTATTAGTAAATTTTAACATATCTAGAGAGCGCGGTTGATAGAATATTTACGAGTAGGTATATGATTTTGTATAAGATAACAAGATATTTTTATAAGACTCTCTGTTTTTCGTCCAGTTGATCAGTACCCCGATACTAGTTTTTCGTGCAATAAAGAGTCCAAATCTTGTGCGAAGAAAAAAGCACCCCAAGAAAAACATTAGGCACATTAAAAGTTCTTTTACAAAGCATCTCTTCGTAACAATAACATTTTATTACTATTTTGTGAACAGATACGGCCTTCTGACGCTCAGAACTTGTTCGCTCAGAATAAAGAGTGTCGAATCGTGGTTGTATCAAGGAAAAACTTATAATACTCTTTTCTACGCTCTTTCAAAAGAGAGGAGGGTTCGGGAAATAAAGCTCCCCAAACAAGAAGGCAGTAATGCATTAAGGGCTTTCATTATTTGTATCATTAAGGTTCTTCATAAACATTTTTTTACTCATATTGATGTTCTGTACTTTAAGAAACTCGATTGTTAAATTTCATTGCAACCAGTGTTACCACTAATGTGTATTTAGAAAGAGCAGCAAGCTCTTTCTTATGCAGTTCAAATGTATCAATGTAAATATTTATGACTTCTATAAAAACTTGATTGATTATTAATTAATAGTTAAAAAACTGTAGTTTAGTTTGCGGTTGCAGGGCAATTGCAGGCAAGGCAAGTGACGCCGCCCGGTCGCGCGTCGTGCCTTGCCTGGCGCAGGGCCTGTGAATTATCGTAGGTATGCGAGCTGTGACCTCGCGGTGTCAAAGTTACGGAACTGAAGTGACCGCATGCCCCACCACAGCCAGGACAGCGGCTCCGTTTAGCTTTTCATATAAAAGTCACACTCCGGACCGATAATGGTATCAGTCACCTGCTCTGATTAACTAGTGCAAAATGTTCAGCAAAGTAAGTTGGGTATTGCTAAAAATAAATTCTATTATTCAAATTACTTGAACAACACACTGAGCGCATAATTTATAGGAAGATACAAAAAGAAATCAATTGTTGCGTCCTGCCCCGTGTTTATTGGATCCAAGCCTCACATATAGTTCCCATTGTTTGTATAATCTGAACAAAGTTATATTTTTCAGGTGGTAGCTTTAAGCGCCGTGTTGGCCGCAGCCAACGCTGGTCTGTTGCCCTTGCATCATTCGGCAGTATCCTCACAGAGCATTATTCGTCATGACGCCCCCGTACACTACGCCGCTCCCCTGGTTCATGCCGCTCCCCTGGTCCACGCCGCCCCTATCGTCCACGCTGCCCCTGTCGTCCACGCTGCTCCTTACCTCGCACATGGCCACGAATACGTAAGACATTTTTCCATACCAATCAAATTTAAAAATATAAAATTTAATACATCCGATTTTATAGCTATTACAGATACTTGTTGATTTTAAGTCATTTAATTTCATTAAAGGCTCACCCGAAGTACGACTATGCTTACTCCGTCGCTGACCCGCACACCGGTGACCACAAGACTCAGCATGAGAGCCGCGATGGTGGCGCCGTTCACGGCAGCTACTCCCTCGTCGAGCCTGATGGTTCCATCCGCAAAGTAGAATACACCGCTGATGACCACCATGGGTACGTGCGAAACCTATAAATTCTTAATCCTAATAAGTGCGAAACCTAATAAATTAGTAAATTTTTGAGCATTCCATTTATAGGTATAACCAAGTGTTTCTAACTAATCAGCAATTCAGGGATATAATTACCTCCTGATATTTTTCTATTTAAATAATATAACAGGATTCTATACCTTATTAAGACACAGTTTAACACCAGTACTTGTAATTCTATTACAGTTTCAACGCTGTGGTCCACAAAACCCCAGGCCACCACCCTGCGCCAGTTGTCCACGCTGCCCCTGTGGTCCACGCCGCCCCTATCGCACTAGCACCCCTCGCACACGGACATCATGGCCTCCTCCATTACTAGACACCTAGCATTATGTTGAATTGATCGTGACGAATGACTGATGATTGTGATATTTATGTGTGCAATGATGAATATTTTATACCCAACTGTAAATATACTCAGCTGCTGATCAGTATTCCTTTGTTTTCGTTATAAATTCCAAACCATTCATATTTTAAATTTAAATTTAAATTCATTCATACTTTTAAACATAACATTGCAAATTATAAGACCAGCTCTAATCTGCCATTATATAAAAACATATACGACGCCTATTTGAAGGTTTGTTTTGAAAAATACTTTATATTTTACTATCGTACACTTACACATAATTGTACTTAAAATAATTATCTAGAATTTTTCGAAGTTCTAGTGAAAACAATAATTAACATCGCCTCCAACAAGTTAATATTTTAGAAGTTATTAATTAATCTTTCGATCTAAGAAATATTAAAAGAAAGATAAGATCAATGTTTTAAAAAATCATTTATCCATTCGAATAACTGACATGTCAAATATTTGAAATTTGATTTCTAATTTCCTATTTAGAATAAGGATAAAACCTCGCATTGATAACCTTTCATGGTGATAGTCATAGCTACTTTCATAGTCTAATGTTTAATTTTTTTTAAAATAGGTCAAGTTAATGTCGACCTTGTTTAAAAGGATGAAAGGCTTCTACTTTTTAAGAAACGTCTGAGAATTTTATTACACAATAGAAATTATATTAGATATCATAATAACAAGCAACACCATTGAAATAACAATCTACATTTTCAGCATTCCACCTATTATAACTGTAATTTATATAAACTTTACCCTTGAATTGTTGAGTAAGACAGTTCGAAATAATTAGTGTAGTTTTACGTCGGCATGCGTGGTTGCGTGCGGCGCCACGCATACCTACAATATGCAAGATTACACCAGTTTTAAGTATGTGCTTTGGCTGAGGAAAAATGAGCGCCCTTGTTTAAATGACCGGTTAATTAATGCATTCAAATATTACAATAAAAGTTAGAATATTTTAACCAAAGGCTTCGGTATTAACTACATCAATATGCATTTTTCACGGATCTAAACGATTTAGATCCGTGGCATTTTTATGATTAAGAACTGACGGTCTACTTAATGGTAGATGAGTACCGTCCCTTAAAACGCAAATTATATGTTCTAAGAGATCTGCAATTTTAAGTTTAAGTCCTTAGAGATGTTCTAAACAAAATATCTCAACAAATCTCCACAATTTTTGTGTAACATGAAAAGAACTTTGATAACATTAATAAAATAATTAATTTAATATGATCTTGAAACTGAATTAAAAAAATATATTTAAAAACTTAAAAATAAACTGATATGTGATTTGAAATGAAATTATTTTATCTTTTACTTTATAGTTCAATGTACAATGATGTCAATTTAAAAGCAATCACCGTCTAACGACTGCCAATAGCAAGCGTACACACAAATACTTGGTATTGTGTAAATAAATCATAATGATGTAAATTGCCACAATTTCCTGAGCAAAGGTACATAATATAACAAAGCGAGGCAAAGGTTTTATTTCGAAACCTAACAGGTGATCATTACGCACTTGAGATGGCGAATTCAAAACAACACAAATCCTCAGAAGAGTCAAGAATGAAACTATATCGTTAAATATTTATTTCCTGTAGTAGATAAACCAATAAGTATACACAGGCAAACCAAAACAGTAAATGCATTTAATTTTTGTATGAATATTTGCATCTCACTTTTTTATGTTAAGATCGGCAGACAGGCTAACGGTCCACTTGTTGGTATTTGGTTACCATCGCATTAGATAACACAAACAACGCCACAGCTGCTGCAAGTGCGCTGCCGACTACAGTAGGATTAAGGATAAGAGATTGGATAGGAAAAGGGGCTCTGACATCCCTTACTCACTCACTGAAACACAACAACACACGTGCTGTTATTTCACGATGGTATTCAGTAAGGGGTGGTTACCGCCGCCAGACGGGCTGCCCAAATGACTGCGAAACGCAGTGTGATACACTTACCATTTATTACTTCTATATTAGACTATGATCATCCCAGGATGCAGTTACATCAAAATCAGTTGAAAATCTAGCACCTGGTCCACCTTTTTTTTTAACGAGGAGTCCGCTTACAGATTTCCTATCGCTGGCTAGACAGTAGGAGTATGTGGGGGTCGCCCAGCACCTGAGCACCAACTAAATCTGAAAATAGTTTTTAGTGATCGAATTTTGTCTAGGTACTCATGAACCGAACTTATGAACAGACATAAGAGAGAAAAAATACTTACAATTAATAAATAAATCTCTGCGAACAGTTTCAATTGTGAATGAAAGTAAAAACAGCATTGGAATCCGCTACTTACTTAGATTAGAATAACTATGCGGATAGACCGTAACGCTTTATTCGCGTCTATTGGATGAAACGTTCACAGACAAAACATAAGGACAAACCTAATATCTCGTAGCTTCCATGGGTGTTCTAAAGATTAAAAAATAAAACTACCGTGTGGCAATATCACCACCCCTTGCAATATTGTGGGTTAGCAATAAAGCCAAAATATATTTATTTATTTACAGAGTAAAATTATGTAAGACTTAAATTTTAACTAAATCTTCAATACAAGTTAAAAATCACATTTGTTTAAAAATTAGATCTATATATAATAAAATCGTAAACGAACCGTGTCTGTACATTAAATATTTAAAAAAAAAGAAAAAAAAACTATTGTACACAATCAATGTACTTATGTTACCGAAGACAAAAAAAAATCTTTTAGAATGTTTGTGCGTTTGCGCACGCTAATCTCAAAAACGGCTTAACCTATTTGAATGCGGTTTTCACTTATGTATTGTAGCAAGCTGCCCGTAACATTTAATGTTTGTTTTATTCCAATCGGTTGACAAACGAAAAAGTTACGCACTATACCGAATACCACGCGTACGAAGGGTTAAGTAATGGTTTCGCACAATTTTGTTTCGTATAGTGGGCTCAGCTGAGTTAACAATAGATTTGGACTCTTTCCCCAATAAACATGCAATAAACCATAACTTTATTAATACAAAGTATGGTTTGACTATATATGTCTAAAATTCAAATACAAACATCTCAATCACTGATTTACGGCGAAATCTCAAAGCATTCCAAAGGATATTTGGAAATTTACACTTTAAAAGGGAATAAAAGGGGGATTCTAAGCAACTTTTTTATCGAAATAAATAGGAAGCCGTTGGATGAGTGGTTGCCTTAACGCTCTATTCTAGGGTTTCCGGGTTAGATTCCCGGCAGAGTCAACTTTGAAAATGAACTTTGGCTCTGGTTTGGATCTGGAAGCGCTGCAGCGCTCTTGCAGCAGCTGTGGCATTGCTTGTGTTATAGGCAACGGTAGCCACCTACCATCAAGTGGACCGTTAGCCTGTCAGCCAATCTTAACATAAAAAAGCATCTATCTATATAGACAAAGGAAATTCAGACTACAGTCGGGCAAAGCAATGGGGAATAGTTTTTTTTTTCTACTTTCTCCGCAGATGAATAGATCACATAACACACGACCGCTAAAACATTATTTCTCTTGAAATCAATACTAATACTGCAAACGAGAAAGTAACTGTATATTTCGTTTTGAATGTATGAGTTGAGGTAAAATCACTGAACCATTTTTAATGAAATTTGACATAGAATTCTGAGGAGGACGTGGGCTATCTCGAACCATTGAATTAGAAATTAGAATTGCGAACAAATTGAGAGTGGAATTCGATGTCGTGGATCAAGAGGCGAATAACCTTGTACGTATGTCCGATAGATAAAAATCAGCAGAGGTTGTGCTCTGGTAATACGCAACCTATGGCTATGGCCTATGACTCGATCGCGATTGATTATCTTTGTTTAACATAATCACGAATTTTAATATCATGATTTTATAGTTATTTCAACACCCAGTTTTATTTATTAATCAGAGCAACAATACAGGTTGACCGATACAATTTATTATTGTTAGCTTTTATGCCTATTTAAAGTAGAGTGAGGAAAAATATAGGGACTATATTAATAAAGTAGCTGAACCCACAACTTCGTACGCGTGGTATTCGGTATAGCGTATAACTTTTTTCTCTGTAAACTGATTGGGATTTATTTATTTATTTTATTTTTATTTTTATTCTCAACAAAAAGTAGAAAAAACAATAGAAGAAACAAATACTAAATTTTATGGGAAGCTTGCTACAATATGAACCGAATTCATATCGGTAAATCCGTTTCTGAGATTAGCGTGCACAAACGCACAGACAAATAGACAAACAGACTAAAATTATAAATTAATCTATTTTGACCTCGGTAACTTTTTTTTTAAATAGTTAATGCACAGACACGGCTAGTTTATGTTTTTATTATATGTATATAGAAGATAAAGAAGATTATTAATATTTTTAATGACAGTGGACAGACGACTTGATAAAGGCCGCGAGTCGACGGGGATCCAGGCTGCTTCTAATGGCTCCTTTTAGAAAATTAGAGGGGAGGCCGTTGTCTAGCAGTAGACGTCCTACGGCTGAGATGATGAATGAGACCAGTAGCATTTGACTGTGAGGTGTTTTAAGAAATTACAAAAAACCCATATAGTACGACAAAACAGAAGTTAAATTTGAAATTAAAAATACTTTTTACTAAAGAAAAACTTCGAATTTGTTGTACATAGTAGTAGATCTAAGTATTCAAAACAAATATCATTTAAAGAACTTTAGTGTCGGAAATTAAATTCAAAAAGAAAGTTTTTTTTTTATAATTTCTATTGTAACATTATAGAACCAACTAAAATCTGCAAATGCATCATTATGGTCATTATAGGTCTACAGTGAAGTAGTTCTTACTGCATACATATTTGTATGTGGGACTGTGGGAGACCAAAAGCAGATGTGAGAGATATTCATAGTTGAGCGGTCTGCCTGGAGAATAATGTTTTCACCTACATAACCGAAAACTTGCTTCTTTCAGAACTTAGACTTTTGTCAGTAACAAAAATATTCCACAAATTTGGATGAATCTTATTGATCCATTACTTTCCAAAATCGTAAGCTTTAGTATTATAACATTACTTTCAACTGGTTTTTGAAAAAAAAAATGGCTGTTCGCTTATGGGGCCTTAATATTAAACATCGTAAACAGTGTAGGCCTTTAACAAAAATCGTGAGCAAAAGCTTTACTTCGTGGGACAAGATCGTTTTAGTTATAAGCGTTATGTTACCTATTGTTTGGATTATTTTCATGCAAGGCTTAATTTAAGCTTTGTCTGTTTCGTGTTCCTTTATCTGTTGTGGCTTATCTATGTCGTTGTCCGTTTGTTAAGGCGTTACAGTGATTTCATTCAATTTCTTAGTTTTAAGTGATAAACCTAGTAGTTTTTAGGGTTCCGTACGTCCGAATAAAAAAACGGAACCCTTATAGGATCACTCGTGTGTCCGTTTGTCCGTCGCTCACAGTCAATTATCTCGGAATCTACTAGACTGATAAGTTGAAATTTAGTACACATATCAATTTCTGTGACCCAAACGCAGAGGTGTGATGTGAATAGATGAAATCTGTATATGGAAGGTCATTTTTGGGGGGAAGGTGGAAAATTAAAAAAAAAATTTTGAAAACTGCATCGTGTGATATATCAAATGGAAGGTCTTGTTGTGAAGATCTTAATTTTTTTTGTAATTTTAAAATAAAGAGTTTCCAACTTATTCAAGAAAATAGACAAAAATTGACCATCCCCCCCCCCCCCCTTATCGCCGAAACACTGAACCTAAAATTTTGAAAAAAATACAAAATTAGTTTTCTACTTATAGATTATAGGGAAACCTATAAGATGTCCATGATATTAAAATAACATGGTAAATCACTCAATATTGTGCGGATAGATAACATAGTACGGAACCCTCTTCACGCGAGTTCAACTCGCACTTGTCCCGTTTTTTTAATTATAGAATAAAACTGCCGTCCACAATGAAATGTTTAATTGAATTGAAATTCTCAGCGGTTATGAGTTAAATATAAAATAAGTAAATCATTGTACAGTTTCTTTATAAAAGTTTGAAATTTTCATAAAGAGTTTTTTCGCATTTCATATAACTACGGAATTATAAAGCAACTAGCCGCCCGTCCGAACATAAAGAAAATAAAATATATAACGCCTGAATGTAAAGCAATATAACGCCTGATATACCAATGTATATATTGACGCCTGACATTATACTTTCGCCATTTGTTGATATTAGTACTTGCAAATTGCCAATATAGCAATAGGGAGAGTGGCAAGTGGTCTGATGACATTAACCTTTTATTACAACTTATACTGAAGACAAAAAGCAAACTGAATCTGCACAATTTGTGTTTCGACATATTAAGTAAGGGATGCCAGGGATAAACCTCTCATATTAATAGGTGGATATTCTTTATAATCTTAGGTATGACTGCGCAGTTTATTTGTGTTGTCGGCAGTTACCTACCATCAGATGTACAGTAACTGTCTTTGCTGCTCCACCGTCAAAAAAACAACAGGATATTTTTTTTACAATATTTTTAACAAATAATTTATATACATAATTTATATACATAATTTATATACATAATTTATATACATAATATAGACTATAGCAAATACTTATTGTATTTGCTATAGTCTATATAAATAAAAATTAATATTTTTTTTCAAATATTCGTTGATGTCCTAGAAAGGCCTTATGAAGTCGGAGAAGGTTCTTATAAAGAAATTGAAAAAATTACAGGAAAAAATATCACAGTGCGAAGCAGTATATAATAAATTTTGTGCAATTCATCTGTTGACACTTGATTAAAATCAGATTCTAGATTTTACATTTAGGCTAATAAGGTTAAATGAATCATCGACATAAAATCACTCATGCCTTTATCAAGAATGACATATGTGGAATGTATGTAATACTCATACATAGATAGATGACTTACGAAATAATACAGACCTTCCATGAATCGGTCTCTACACTGAAACCTTATTAAAGACGCAGGTGTAAGCAACATTTTATTTTCTTAGTTATATTGTATTACATTCACAACTTTCTAATCCTTTACATTTATCCTTAATCCTGCTATGGTCAGCAGCACAACTGCAGCACCTGTGGCATTGCTTCTGTTATAGCTGATGGTAGCCACCTACTATCAAGTGGATGCAAATAATGCATTATTCTTAATTTAAACAGTATATTTTTCTTGTCTTTTTTATGTAAAGATCAGCAGACAGACTGACGTTCCACTTATTGGTAGGTCTACAGTTGAGAGGATCTAGAACAAGGTATAAGAATCTAATGGGTTTTTTAGACAGAGTGTCCACTTTATAACTAGTGAAGACAAAAACATAAGTTATTGGTGTTTACGGCTTTTATGATGAATTCTATTAAATCGATTCTAATTTGATCGTCTACAAATTGAAATTTGTGATACCAAACGTCAGATGTAAATACACTAACATTTTGGTATTATAACCATTTTATTTTGGTGATTGGTGATATTTTTGATTTTATATTATAAATGTGTCCAATGATTTTTTTTACTGTATTGAACAGTGATATTAACTTTTACACCCAAATTTCAGCCGAAAATCTTTATAAATAACAATTGATAACCTATGTGTTATTCTGACTATATACTACCCAACTATGCGTAAGTGTCTAATTTATGCGTGAAAGAATAACAATCAACAAATTTTGGCACAATATTAGTAGGATGAGACTCACTGTCCTAATTTTATTCTGACACACTATAGTTATCATAGATTTATGTGAACTTTATCAAATATTGTTTTTAAAGTGATCCAAATTTAGAACCGAGTTGATTACACCTGGAAGTGTACTGTACCGCAACTACGACGTTCCAGTCACAAAAGCAATACTGCTAATATGTGCCCATATAAAAACTGCCAAGCCCATCCACCGTGTCATTTACTAACACTTGATCAGAGACATCAACATGTATCACGAAGTAGGTCGAATATAAAATATCGTTGACTTATTTATTAGGTGTTTTGTCGGCGAAATAAACCACATATCTGGTTACAGGTCATATTTTTCAGTGCCGTGATTGCTGTTTCAACAGCTGGACACGTTAGCTTCGAGAGTACAGTGAATCATGATGGATTTAACTTCAAAAGTAATGCAAATCAACTTCATCAACAGGACTACGATATTGGATCTAATTATGTGTACGTGGATCATCAGGTGGATTTTCCAACTAAATCCGCAACAGTAGAACAGTATGAGCATAATTATCAACCGCTAGCTACTTACGCACCGGAATATAAGGCTTATGTAAGTTATATTTTATTATATTTTTTTTATGTGAAGGTCTTCAAAAGAGTGGACAATCTACTTGATTGTAGATGGGTACCGTCGTCTATTACACAAGCAAAGCCACAGTTTCTGTAAGTGCGCTGCTAACTATTGTAGGATTAAGGATATGACATTAGGAATAAGGAAAGTGGCTACCGTCGCCTATAAAACAAACAACGCCAAAGCTGCTGCAAGTGCGCTGTCGACTACAATAGGATTAAGGATAAGGGATTAGGAGGGAATAGAGAAATGGGCTCTGACATTCCTTACTCACCCAATGAAAATCAACAGCACATGTGCTGTTATTTCACTGTGGTCCTCTGTAAGGGGATGGTTAATGCTGCCAAACGGGTTGCCCAAACGACTACGTTAATAACTGGAATTGAATCAAATCTAATTGATTTATCTGAGCTTTTGTAAAGTATAAGTAGATATCTAGTGTCAACTTGATATATTACTCTATCCCATATACTCTCTAACTGTACTGTGCCATGTTGACAAGCTCAAAAAAAAAGCTCGTTTATATTCTAGTAATTGTTTTAATTAAGAACCTCTACGCTACATGGTGTCAGAAGTGATAATAAACGTTAAATAAACGTTAAACAATAAGCGAGAAAGTTGTAAAATGGAAGGAGCATCACAGCCATCACAGGCAATATCCGGAATAAAGCCGCCAGCTAACCTACAAATTGACTCGGACAAATCAACGAGCTGGAAAACATGGTTACAGCAGTTTGAGTGGTTTGCCACAGCCATTCAACTCGATAAAAAGCCAGCCGAGGTCCAGTCAGCAACATTTATGTCCGTGATAGGCCCGGACGCGATCGAAATCTATAACAGTTTCAATCTAACGAACGCGCAACAAAACAATCTGCGAACCATCAAAGAAAGATTTGGAGAGTATTTTGCGCCAAAGACAAATGTATCTTTCGAAAGGTATGTATTTTTTAAGATTGAACAAAATGAAGATGAACAATTCAACGAGTTTTTAACCAGAATAAAAACACAAGCAAGCAAATGTGAATTTGGCACTTTACTTGACGAAATGTTGAAAGACAAGATTGTTTTTGGAATTCGATCAAATCAAGTAAGGGAGAAATTATTAACAGAAGACAAACTAGACTTGACAAAAGCAATAACGATCTGTAAAACAAGTGAACAAGCTTCCAAACAACTAAATGAGTTCGAAGGTAAAACAGATAAAGTCTCATTGGTGAAAAAGAAAAATGCCAAAAATAAACAAAATGAGAGTTTTGACTGCAGAAGATGTGGTACAAACCATAAGCGCCGAGAGTGCCCAGCTTTTAACAAACCGTGCACTAAGTGCAATAGAAATGGTCACTTCGCTAAAATGTGCAAAACAAAAAAGAAAAATGATACCAAACAGAAAAATAGAGTGAATGTGTTAGAAGAGAGCTCAAATTCTGAAGATGATGTATACATATCTGCGATAAGTGCCGGAGAAAAGAAAAACTGGACAGAAAAAATACAAGCTGGCAACGTGAAGTTTACAGTCAAACTAGATACAGGAGCAGAATGCAATGTGTTACCGAGACACTTGATGGACAAAACAAAAGCAAGTTTGAGACCAAGTCGGACAAGAAATTTAATAAGTTATACAGATGACAAAATGGCAGTTCTAGGAGAGGCAGAGCTACAATGTAAACTGAAAGATGAAGAAAGAAACATAGTATTTAAAATAGTGGAAGAAAAAGTCACACCTATACTAGGACTTGCTACCTGCGAAGACATGGGGCTTATAGCCAGAATCAAATCATTAAAAGAAAGCGAATGTACAGATGATATATTCAAAGGTTTAGGCTGCTACAAAGGCTATGAGTATGATATCGACCTAATTGAAAACCCAAAACTCGAGATCAAACCGTCAAGAAGAATTCCACATGCTATAAGAAATGAGGTAAAAGAAGAACTTGACGGAATGGTGAAGCTAGATGTCATAAAACCAGAAACAGAGCCTACTCCTGCTGTGAGTCCCATGGTAGTGGTCAGACAAAAAGGTAAAATAAGAATCTGTATAGATCCGTCCGATGTAAACAAAAACATATTGAGACGCTATTTCCCACTCACCACTATAGAAGAGATCTCTGCTGACATCAAAGGTTCCAAATTCTTTGCATTACTAGATTGCACTAAAGGATTTTGGCATATCAAATTATCAGAGAGAACACAAAAAATATTAACGTTTGCTACTCCATGGGGAAGATATTCCTTTAAAAGGCTCCCGTTTAGTGTATCCTCAGCACCTGAAATATTTCAAGAAATCTTGACAAATTTGCTCAGTAAATTTAAAAATGTGAGAGTAGCCATCGACGACATTTTTATACATGCAAAAACAAGAGAAGAACTACACAAAACTGTGAGTGAAGTTATAGAAGCACTTAAGAAATCAGGCTTCAAACTCAACAAAAACAAGTACATTCTTGAAGCAAAAAGAATAAAATTCCTGGGACACATTGTTTCAGCCAATGGATTAGAAGCAGACCCAGAAAAAGTAGAAGCTATACAAGCAATGAGAACTCCAACAAATAAAACAGAGCTACAGAGACTACTTGGGATGATCACATACCTAAATAAATTCATACCCAACATGTCAGACTTAACAAATCCACTAAGAGATTTGCTACATAAGGATACAAGTTTCATATGGGAGGTTCATCATGAGCAAGCGCTCAAAAAAATAAAGCAAGTACTCCAGAGCCCTCCAGTATTGAAACTGTATGATGTGAACAAACCCGTAACTTTAAGTTCAAAAAATCTTGGTGCCGCACTTCTTCAAGAAGGACAACCAATAGCCTATGGAGCAAGAGCACTAACCAAATCTGAACAGAATTATCCGCAAATAGAGAAAGAGGCACTTGCCATTCAGTTTGGATGCAAGAAGTTTCACGAATATGTCTATGGTAAAAACCTCACAGTGGAATCGGATCACAAACCACTTGAGACCATTTTTAAAAAAACATACAATCCGCCCCAGCGAGGTTGCAACGCATCATGTTCAATCTTGCACCATACGCACCAAATGTCATATTCAAAAAGGGCACAGAAATACCCTTAGCAGATTTTCTTAGCCGAGACTGTGACGCATCTAACCTGAAATATGAAGAAGAAGAAAATCTAAAAGTTGCAGTTATATTGTCTATGTCATTAGATGCTAAAGAAGAACTAATCACCGCTACAAAAGAAGACCCACACTTACAGTCACTTCTTAAGATTATAATTGAAGGATTCCCAGAAAAAGTTGACGAACTTCCAATGGAAGTCCAACATTACTTCACCTTTAAAGAAGAAATGAGCTACCTCAAAGGAATTATCTTCAAAGGTGATAAAATCGTAGTTCCAAAAACACAAATTCATAAAATGTTAAAATATATACATCAAGGACATCTAGGCATACAAAATTGCTTAAGAAGAGCACGACAATGACATTATACAACTAGTGAAAAATTGCTCCGTCTGTGAACAAACACAAAGAGACAATATCAAAGAAACAGTGCTAGTTAAAAAAATCCCTACTCTTCCATGGCAAATAGTTGCATCATGTGACAGCTGCTCTGGATATATAGATTTTCAACAGTTAAAGGGTCAGTCATCATATGAAGTAATCGAACAACTCAAAAGATGGTTTTCTGTACACGGAGTACCAGAAGAGCTCCAAACTGATAATGGAACACAATACATGTCTAGAGAATTCAAGACCTTTCAAAAAGAGTGGAGATTTAACCATGTCACGTCAAGTCCACATCACCACCAAGGAAATGGCCTTGCTGAAAAAGCAGTTCAAACAGCAAAAAACATATTGAGGAAATGCAGCATTGACAAATCAGACGTTCAACTCGCTTTACTAAACTGGAGAAATACACCACGGAACGATCAGTTAGGCTCACCTAACCAACGTCTTTTCAGCAGAATTACTAGATCTCCTATACCTACCAGTGACAATAGTTTAAAACCAAAAATAATGCAAGGAGTTACTTCTGAATTACAGCGATTAAGAGAGAAACAAACTAGCTACAGTAATAAACATACTACAAGACCAGTCAATTTTGAAATCAACGATAAAGTCAGACACAAAGTTGCTCATCGGCACTGGGAATGGGCAAGAGTCGTAGAAAAGCCTGAAGGTTTACCAAGGTCCGTCATAATTCAAACAGATCAAGACCAAATCCTACGAAGAAACTCCAGTCATTTGCACAAGACCCAAGCACACATACCCAGCAACAGAGTGGTTGTACCTGAAACCAAATACCCAGACAAACTAGCCATACAACAAGCACCAGCACAAGCTCAATCACCTGCTGTTTCTATGCCACTCCCAGCATCTACACAGGCATCACCAAGCACTTCGAATAATATGCAGATGTCAAACCAAGCTCATCCAGCTTCAGTACCACGATCATCAAGGTTTGGTAGAATAATTAAACCAATAAACAAACTTGATCTGTAATCTAAATAATACTAAAATGTATGTTTGTAATACTTTTGCAATTTATAATAATTTTCAGTTTCTTTATAAAGAAAGGGAGATGTAAAGTATAAGTAGATATCTAGTGTCAACTTGATATATTACTCTATTCCATATACTCTCTAACTGTACTGTGCCATGTTGACAAGCTCAAAAATATATACCGCTCGTTTATATTCTAGTAATTGTTTTAATTAAGAACCTCTACGCTACAGCTTTTATATCTTTTATCTACATGTATGTAGTGTTTCAAAGCAAAATTTATTAAAATATTAATATGGCAATCGAAATTAATAGTAGATTAGAATTACGAGTTAATTATGTCTGACTTCGTTCCTCGGAGTTCATATTGTAATTTTACCTAATTACAGAAGGTATGTTATCGGTCATGAGGAAATCGTTATATGTATATATTAAAAAAAACGAGTCATGGCCAAGTAAAATAAGTTGACCTCATTCTGGCATAACATTGTTGAAAAGGATTTTATATCTTTAATGTAGCAAACCAATTAGTGTGTTCTTGGTTTTGGCAGCCTCACTGACTAATATCATAGTATTAATAATAAAACAGCGGAAGAACTCTAGCCTAATATTCTGAATGCAGAATACGAATTAATAACATTAATTCACCAAAAATCACTAGCTCAAAAAAATAAAGTTAGCCGTTACATAGCAACTAATCATGTTTTGGGCCTGGCCCTTTAAATTATTGGATTGCTTGAAAGCGATATGAAAAGCAAAAATGATAAATAATTTAATACGTATATTTTTAAATATTTAATCAAGTATTCATTGACCAAGTTGATCTACATTTTTTTTTATTTTCGAGTAATCTCTGACTTCAATTCTTCCAATTCTGAATGCTGACTTCTTAAAAACCTACTAACTTTTTACTAATGGTAAAAGCAATAAGCGAGGCAGGTTTGTGTATATAAGTTGCAGGAAAAATTGTATCCGTGCGAAACCGGGGACAGGTCACTAGTATGTAGTAAATGATAAGCAGATAATATGAAATTGAGATTGCTTTAAACATACATTTTAATTAAGGAGTACACAGAGTAAATATGAAATGTCACAGTGATTCAACAGAGGTCTCTGCTTACATTATCTATACTAATATTATAAAGCTGAAGAGTTTGTTTGTTTGTTTGAACGCGCTAATCTCAATAACTACTGGTTCGAATTTAAAAATTCTTTTTGTTTTGAATAGTCCATTTATGGAGGAAGGCTATAGGCTATATAACATCACGCTACGACAAATAGTATTATATATGTATAAGCAATGTCCAGTATCGCGCGCACCATGCGCACGCCGCCACCTCCGCCGTATGGGCCGCAGCGAAGCGTGGCCGAGTTCAGCTAGTTTTAAATATGCACTGCGAATAGAACGCGACAATTTCAAATAAAACAGCTTCAAATTTAATTCATTCAAATAACAAATCCCATACGAGTTTTCTATTTACTGTGTCTCCCGCTCTTTTTCGCCTTCTCGCTGGACATTGACCTGGAAACGACTTAAGTGTAACAATTATTATTATACTAGCTAGTAGGTAGCGTAGGACTGTTTTGTTTGCATTATGCAAGACTTTTTTTACAAAACCACCACAACAGAAAGATGTTTTTGCTCTTTTTTAGCGTAACGTATTTTAGTTCAAACACTATGTTTTTGATATTGAAGTATGCCGAAGGAACAAACTGCTTTTCTGTATATCTATACTAATATTATAAAGCTGAAGAGTTTGTTTGTTTGAACGCGCTAATCTCAGGAACTACTGGTTCGAATTGAAAAATTCTTTTTGTTTTGAATAGTCCATTTATCGAGGAAGGCTATAGGCTATATAACATCACGCTACGATAAATAGTATTATATATAAGTAGTGTCCAGTACCGCGCGCTCCATGCGCACGCCCGCTCCACCGCCGTATGGGCCGCAGCGAAGCGTGGCCGAGTTCAGCTAGTTTAACATAAAAAATAAACACCAGTAAACGTTTATTTGTTTACAATAAAAAAAGTTAATATGTGTATCATGTACAGCTATTTTTAAACAAGAAACACTTGGTTCATTTCGTAATTAAATAATGGAAGACCCTTTTCTATATGCATTTTCACTTTGTCCCTTTAATTCGGGAACGCATATACATTCTCCTGTTTTTTCTTGTATTCACAGGTGACGGTGCCCGCCTACTTTAAGTGGAAAGTCAGCCTGTCTATCTTCTTTTATCACAATAATACCCGCTAGTGACCAACAAAGAATTGAATCAGCAAAGAATGCAATGATTATTTTTTACAACTCATGTTTCAGTCTCCTCCGAAATATCACTTCTCATATTCAGTGTCTGACCCTCATACTGGCGACCACAAATCTCAGTTCGAGGTTCGCGACGGCGATGTAGTTCGAGGCAGCTATACTCTGCTTGAACCTGACGGTTCAATTCGCACTGTGGAATATACTGCGGACGATATTCACGGGTATGTGGTTAAGCTTTAAGTTTATTTTTACTTAATATGTAAGTCCTTAACCTGTAGCTTACTTATTTATATGTTATGTCTCCTATATATTATATGTATAGAGGAATATATACTATATTTTACCTTTATGTACAATATTAAAATAAATAAATTAAGCCTGTTAATACAGTCAGGTTTACTTAATTTACTATCTACCTACTGTGGTTAAAGTTGACGTTTTAGTTATTATTTCGTTTATTGCACCGGAGTCATTTTCAGTACAAAAAAAGTCTCAAGACTTAACGTGTATTTAAAAAAGCCTTAAAAAATTGCGTCTCTTTTTTATGTGTAAATCTTTTTTAATGTTTCATTTCATTCATGTGAATTTCCATTTTATAGTAGGCTTTTTACTAAAACAATCAAAGCCATAGAAGTTGGCAAGTGCACTGCCAATCTTATCCTTATATGTAATTAAGGCGCTTGGAGTAGTCAATGGCGTTGGCCGTCTGAGCGCCCGCTACACCCGCATACCATAATTAGTATATCTCCAAGTCTGTTATAAAAATGTTGATTGGTTTACATAATGCTTATGTTTTGTTTAAAGTAAAACAAATTCTTTATTTTTTTAACGTGTAAATATTTCCAATTGCCATACCCGCTTAGCAGCAGTAGCGAATACAGGCAAAAAAAAAACATTTTTTTAAGGTTGTCTGAGCTTTGATAATTCATATCTTTTTGTTCAAGCTTTTTGGTCTAGCCACAGACGAAGAGTAGACTTACCTAATAAAGTACACATTTGACGGTACTAAGCTCCTTTTAAGGTTAAGGATAATAAGGTTAAGGTTAAGGATTTCATCATTGAGCTGCTCAATGATGAAATTTCACGGGGAAATCTGTAAGGGGATGGTTACTGCCGCCAGATGGGCCACCCAACTTATGACGGCGTAAGGCGTAAGGCCTTACGCCCAAAAAAAAAACCCTTCTTATGTCGACTAGAAGCTAATTGAGTTAAACTATTATGTAATAGAAGTCAATATTAGTTTAAAACCTTTTTTCTTAAAATAAAATCGTAACGAATAACACAATATTAAAAAAAAACTAAAGATTTTTATTCGCTGAAATTCACAATATCAAGCACCAAAATGTCCATCAAATACCTTCAAAGTAATTACAATAACACCGCACAAATAACATTGGTATGCAAATATTCTTAACAAGGGCAAATTAAATTGCTCGTTACCCAAACCAAGTATTTTTTATTCCATACCATTCGGGTGTTATGAGTGTAATTTACACAGTAATTAATAACAAACATAAAACTTTATGCCCGTCGAATAATACGTTAACGGCAAAATGGCTATCTTGTGTTGATAACGGAATTCGAAATCATATTAATTGTATGAAACGGGTGATTGTTAATGTGAAATATTGTCAATAAGCGTTTAATTTTTCATGCAAATAACGCTCTCGTTACGTTTATATAATTGTTGATTTGATATCGATTCAGGTCATTGCAAAAAATCGACTTTAAAAATGTCTTAATAATTATTAGGTAAGATTTTGTTGAGAAAATTATTAAAAAATATTTTTTAGCGACCCGCTCCTGGCTTCATACGGATTCATTTTTTTGTTTTGCAAATTATATATACGAATTAGATATTTTAAAATATACCTTCCATTAATGAAAATCGTATATAAATTATAATAGACAATTATAATAAAATCGTAAACGAGCCGTGTCTTTTTTTTTTTTCAAACAAACAACTTGTACACATTGTACTTATGTTACTGAGGTCAAAAAATAGGTTTTAGAATTTTTGTCTGTTTGTATGTATGTCTCTTTGTCTGTGCGTTTGTGCACGCTAATCTCAGAAACGGCTTAACGATTTGAATGTCGTCTTGTACTGATGTTATGTAACAAGCTTCCTAACATTTGGTGTTTGTTTCATTCCAATCGGTTTACAAACAAAAAACAATTCACCGATTAAATATGTTTAACCATTTTAAGTTTTAAGTTATACCAGATTTTGCTAAGCAATCTACTTAAGTTTTGACAACGCCATAGGTGCTGCAAGTGTGCTGCCAAGGGGGTGTAGTGGGCTCCGGCATCCTTACTCATTTACCAAGACACATCATGTGTTATTTCACGACTGTCTTCTGTTAGGGAATGATTACTGCCGCCATACGAACTGCTCAATGTACAAGTATGAGTGCAAACGCAATGTGACCCTGCCACTACTTTGAAACACTCAAACCAAAACCATCTTCGGAAAGTTCATTGGTTTAGCCGTGAAAAGCTTACAGATATACTGAAAGACCTACCAATAGTTACTTTGGCATTTGTAAAATAAGTATGTGTATATAGCATTTGTAAATAGGTCGACGATGTTCACAATAACAGAACACAAGTAACGACTCAGGAAATTTCTTTAGTAAAATCTAGTTTAAAGACATAAGCTATTATTTCGCTGCGATACTCTATCAGGAAATTGTCACGGCCGTCAGACGGGCTACCCAATTTAACAAATACGAATGATTTGTGACGAAGGTCTTCTGTTAGGGGGTGGTTACTGTAGCCAGACGGGAAATAAAAGTATAATATCAGGCATCAGTGGTTTTTTTTATGTTAAGATCAGCAGACAGGCTGACGGTCCACTTGATGGTAGGTGGCTACCGTCGCCTATAACATAAGCAACGCCAAAGCTGCTACAAGTGCGCTGCCGACTACAGTAGGATTAAGGATAAGGGATTAGGAGGGGATAAGGAAATGGGCTCTGGCATCCCTCACTCACTCACCGAAACACAAGAGCACACGTGCTGTTATTTCACGGTGATCTTCTGTAAGGGGGTGGTTACTGCCGCCAGACGGGCAGCCCAAATGACTGCGAAACGCAGTGTGCCCTCTGCCACTACTTTCAAGATCCAGACCACAGACAAATTTGAAAAGTTTATTTTTCAAAGTTGACCCTGCCGGGAATCAAACCCGGGAATCCTAGAACAGAGCGTTAAGGCAAGCACTCATCCAACGGGCTCGTATGTCAGCCGTTAGATTGCTTTACATATTTCGTCAAGCGTTATATCTTTAATTTTTTCAGTCGCGAGTTCCAGCTAGTAATCGATATTTCTTAACAGTTTCCTAACGCATTGCCGCGAAGTTAACACCCTACAAATATATAAATACACGTGAATATGCATCCATTCAAGTTATTGTCGCGCTTTTTCACTTAATGTATGAATTCTCACATTATAATGCAATAACAACGAGCCCACTTAAGCAATATCGACCTTACCTTACACTATCTTGTTTTTACCCATAACGCGTTGGTAAGTTGGCAATAGAACACTCAAACTATTTCAAAGTATATTTCAGACTCAATTCCACCCTTAAAATGGCTGATACATCTATATCCTGACATATTATAAAACAAAGTCACCCGCTATGTCTGTATGTCTGTATATATGTTAGCGATAATCTCAAAAACTACTAAACAGATTCCTGTGGAAGGTTTAGGTGTATAAATCGTCAAGTTTTTGTGTAAATTGGTTGAATAGATGTCGGTAAAAATCAAGCAGTCTGGGAGTTTTCATCAAAAACGCTGCCTAATCCGTTTGCGATATAACAAAATAATGTATAGGATTGTTTCTCTTTTATAGGTCAACGAAAAAGTCCACGGATGATATTTGTGTCTATCTTTTAAGTATAACTCACTATACCCATTCTAAATTCTAAAAAAATTCAATCTCTAGACGGATACAGTATTAATCATTATCAAATTAAACGCGTTAAGTTACCTTAAGTAGTTCATATACATTATAATAGCCCATACAATTTAATTTACACCGTAATTTAAATGAATATCTTAAGAGTTATCGTAAAATAAAAAATACGCGCGAGAAAATAAATTCAAGCGGTCAAGCACCGATGTAACACGACGACGAGACCCGCTTTATGCAGACGCAGCGCAGGGGTATAAAAATCATATATTTTATCATTTTTCAAAACGGACGAAGTCGCAGGCTAGTATACGTATTCCTAAGTAACGAAATAAGTAACGAAATCCTGAAATATTCTTGCTACTGAAAATACTAAAATACGTATGCTTTTTTTTTTCTTTTACACAAATCTTCCTCGTCTTCCATTGGTGAAAATTATATCAAAATAAATTTAGTGGTTTAGAAGAAATTTGCGGAGAAACAGACAGGCGGACAACGATTCGCATAAATTTCAATTGTTTTTATCCAAATATTTCGAGAGAACACATCTACGAGTATTTCCTATCTATAGCATCAATCGAAAGCAGACAGAACTGGTTTCCATGAAATAATTATGAAGATATTCTATAAAACATTTTTAAATATTATTAATTAGATACTTAAAATGCAAGAAATAATAATTGAATATTGATAATTGATTTTTTTCTACTAAGACGTTTCAAATAAGAGACATCTCATTCATAAAAAAAATAAGTAATAAAATTTCTTTTTTATTTTCAGATTTCAAGCTGTAGTTCATCGCAGCAGTCACTCGCACCACACCACTACTTACCACAGCTGAAAAACAACTTAGTATTAAAAATACTGTGACATTAAGTGTCTTTTTTATTATTGAAGTAATTCATTGTTACACCTCTCCAATTACAGCAATTTATGACAAAGCGTCTTCCGATTAATAATTAATTTGCTAATCAGAGTTTGAAGATAATTTCATATAATACTTATTGTTGATTTTATATATTTGTGACTAATGTGCCTAGTTTTAAATATCTAAAAAAATTTTTGGTCTTCGTTGCCAACTATTTTCATATCGACAGCCAATTTAAAAGAAATATTTTCAACAATGATTCTCGATTGTCTTGTAAAAAACAATAATGTTGAAATACGTTGCTCTATAATTTAACGTACTATTTCGAAATCATAAACTATACAGATTATTTATACATATATAAAATAAAAACGCTGTCTACTTCTGTCTGTTTCTCCGCTGTTTAGATGGTTTAGAAGACTAAACCACCTAACCTTTTTTGGTACGGATTTCACTAATGGAAAGAGCGATAAACGAGGAATTTTTTTTATATAATTTGCAAAGAAAAATTGCATCCGTGCGAAGCCGGGGCGAGTCGCTTTAAATAATAAGAAAACACATGTTCGTCCTTCAATTTAGGAAGGGAAAGATAATTTAGGAAGGGAAGGATTAGAACTCAGTGTTACCGAAATTACTGTCACAAATTATGATACACATGGATGAATAAACAGGATTTACGCAGCGTTAGTTGACGATAAGGTCTTTCAGTATTTCAAGTAGAAAAATTTAATAAGATAGCATTAACTGTTTTCGAAACAAATTAATAGCTATGGTACAGTGAACGTGATGTTGTAAAAATTACACTTAACTCCCTAATATTCGTAAAGCAACTACAATTTTTACAATGAAGAAAGTATCGGGAAAGTTTATGGATTCTTCTACTGTTCTTGTGTATAAATCCATATTAAAAAATTTTGAAGTCAAAAAAATTAGCGTCCCTGGCTTTGCACGGATGCAATTTTTTCTGCAAATTATATTTACAAACCTTCCTCGATTTTTACTATCTATTAAGTGAAAGCCGTCTCAAAATCAGTTGGGTAGTTTAGTAGAAGTTAGCGGAGTTAACGGACATTTTATAATATCTGGAACAATTCATTTTTCATTTTATCTTTTTTTTGTTTTTTAATTTTTTATAAACATATAAAATTATAATACCTTTGCCATTCAAATTTAAAACTTTCTTATTTTTGACGGAATTTGCATATCTTCATCGCCTATAAGCAGTGCGTATTGGCAGTCTTGACTAACGATACTAAACGTGGAGACTAACAAAATGTCAATTACATGTCGCTCGGCGAGCTATAAAGGCTATATTTGACATTCCTATGATCCGAAATACGGGAAACCGTCGGAGAACCAATGTGGTCGGCATAGCCCAGAGCTATGGAGAGGGCAAAACTTGGCATTCTTCTAAGGACTATGATTCGAAATACGGAGATCTGTCGTAGAACCAACGCGACAGACACAGGCCAAAAGATCAGTCAGCTGAAATGGGAATCAGCTTGACAAATATGTCGTATCGCGGATGGATGTTGGAGCAGAGATTATTCTTGAAGTTAATGTCACGGTCGAAGCACCTTGTAAGCCACCGCTTGTACCACCAGCTCGCTGAATCGATTATATCAAGAGATGATCCATCCGCTTGGATGGATGCGGAGAGCGAAGGATTGAGTGTGGTGGCTCTTTTATGGTCTGTTGATGATAATGATAACTAACGCAGACCAATTTATAATATTATTGAAAATTTTAAATCAGCCAATAAGCCACTTATGTCGCCGTGTGTACACTAAACATCATATAATTAATGCTCTAATTGAAGCTAATTAAAGTACAAATTCGCGTATTAAACTTAGGAAAAACACGAGAATGTTTCCAAGTTCGAGTACATGCACACATTACGAGAGGGCTGTTAGCAAACACTAAGATATTGATTAATACATTTTTGCTCCAATAATTCCCACAATTATAGCTTGTATAAAAGTTAATGAAGCAGGGCCGAAACAGTATTGTCTTGGTTCACACTTGAAGAGGCCATAGTTAACACTCCTATAGGAAATTTAATAGAAAATGCTGTTCAAAGTAAGTTTTATACTTCGTACAATAATTAAAATGTAGTAGCTAAAATTTTGTGTGTAAATGCGTCAAAAGGATTTTTTGTAATAATTCTCTTAATACTTAATAATGCCTTTGTTTCGGTGCGTAAGTAAAATAATTTAAAATACTTAAATATTCCAATGTAACATTTATTTCCGTGTTTATTTAATTTATATTAAGGTGTTAAGCCCTTTCACAAACAAGACTTCTATCCCGGCTATTATTTTGTTTGGATTATATTCCAAGCAAGCCCAACTAGAGAAAAAGAATCTCATAGAAAACTTTTCAAAATTGGCTTTACTAGGAATGGAAAGAGTATAGCACATAGTCCGCATTATAAGTCTAGTACTAGAAAATGATTGTAAGCCAAATATTATAAGATACTAACTGGGCAATTAAAACTTTATTTTAATCGTTGTTCGAATTGTTAAAGTTATCTGAATATGAGTCTAGTAATTGTCTTGCGATTGTTATAAGATAACTAGCGACCCGCCCCCGGCTTCGCCCGGGGTGCAATTTTTATATATAAGAAATTCTTCGTTTATCCTTCTTTCCATTAGTGAAAACCGAATTAAAATCGGTCTATGCCGTGACCAAGGGAAATAGGGATTCATTTTTATATATAGAGATAACGCAACTAAAAGAGTAGATCCTGTCCAAATTTTAATGAAATTGATTGTGCTAAGGAAGAAAAAATTGATGAAAAATGCATTGAAATATTTTTTAATTCTAATTATATATCCATACTAATATTTTAAATGGGAAAGTAACCCTGTCTGAAATTAACTACTGAACCGATCATCATGAAATTTTGCTTACACATTCTCAGGTGTACAGAAAGGGATATAGAGTACTTTTTTCATCCAGAAAAAAGTACTGTTCCCGAGGGATAAAATAAAAATAAAACGCCTCGCAAAGCTATAACAGCAATAAAGATGTGAGGCGTATTATATTGCTCATATATTTTGTGAGGTGTCATATTGCGGACGAAGTCGCGGACACCAGGTACTCTAAGATAAATAAGTCGTTTTATTAAAAATATGTGTATTGACTTTGTTAAAACTTTACAGCAATAGGGAATATGCACATTTTTTTAAATATTTTATATGCGATAGTTTATATCGTTATATGTATAACCGTAAAAAAAATTCAGGGCTGAAAAACGAAAAATTAGTAACAAAAAAAAAGTTTAAATTAACTAACAGCCGCTACAAGCCTGCCCTTATAGCGGTATTCAAGTATTTTAAATGTTTCACTATTTTTTGCACTTTTTAATAATTATCTTCTCATTGAAAAATCGGACATGCTGGTTACCATCCTCACCTTGTCGAAATCCCTCTAATTCGGACCAAGCGCTTTAAAACATCTTTTATAATGCGCACTGCTAAGCTTTGGAACTCCTTACTATATTAAATGTCTGTATTTCCGAGCTCATACAACCCAAATCTTTTCAAGGTTAGAGTGCATGGGCATCGTCGGCCTCATCCTTCCTACGTGGGTAGATGCTGGTCAAGAGCAAACATTTAATAAAAAATCAAATCATTAATTTAAAAAAAAAACAATATTAAAAATATTTACATAATTCTAAAGGAGTAATAACCATAAAATTATTTAACCCTTTTTTGAATTATTGACTAATAACTTATTTCAAATCTTTAAAAACGTAGTCAAGAATATTTAACTGTATTATGTCGTATTTAGGTATTATTAGTCTGCGCATTGGTGTCGGCGAGCCAGGCGATATTCCCTTTGTTCCATCATCATCACCATCACCCGGCTGTCTCACACCAGGAGCTGCATAAACATGTGGGACCTCACCATTTAGTCCCCATACACCCGTTGCCACTGTTGCACCATGGACCACACCACATCCCAATACATCACCATGAGCCACACCACGATCATTACGTAAGTTTATATTCTTGATAATGCCTTTTTCAAAGTAATCTATATTTGTATGTACATATAATAAAATCGTAAACGAGCCGTGTCTGTTTGTATGTATTACGTGTACACGTTTACTTAGAATTTTTGTCTGTTTGTGCGTTTGTCCACGCTAATCCCAGAAACGGCTTAATCGATTTAAATGCGGTTTTCTCTGGTTTATGATATACAATGCTTCCCGTAACATTTAGGGTTTATTTTGTTTCAATCGGTTTTAAACAAAAAAGATACGCTCTATACCGAATACCACGCGTACGAAGTTGGGGGGCTCAGCTAGTTTAAAATAAAATCGCCATTTAAGTCCGCTATACTAGGAATTTTTATTTGGTTTTAGATATGAATTCGAGAATTTCTTCTATAATTTTTTTTATGTAGATACAATAAATTCTAATAAAATCTTATTTTTACTTTAATAATAATAATTCACGATGGCTAACTAAAATGCGTTGAGCCTTTATTGAAATATATAATGTAGATTAAAATGTAGATCTTTCCATAAGAACGATTAATAGTAATTTAATACGAAACAGGGCTTAAATATCTTACTGCCGAACAATGAAAATTTTTTTAATAAATGGAATCATCTATTTGTTTTTCAATTATAACATATCAAGGGTGAGCGTTAGCATTCTATATATCCCACTTTTGTAAAGAATGCAAAACATGAGTGAGAGAAACTTGTGTAATGTGCCATGATTTAATATTAGCATGAAATCTACTGGGAACTACGTACGAATGAACAATGTGGCATTTTTTCTCTTATTTGCTGCAATTTGTCCCCTTGGTAGGATATTAAACATTAAGTATGCTCGCATGGTGCTAGGTCGGGACTGTTTGCAGGATAGCTCATAAGTACTACGTTTCTCACCTTCAAAAATTCGTTGTTTGTCTAGCCATGTGAGAACTGGCATTATCGTGGTGCAATATGATACTCAACCATAGGTGCAAACCTGCTATAAATAGTCGTCTTGCATGGTACTTCATCGCCAAAAACAGTTTGAAGCTGAGCGAAGCACTGCTGAGCTGTCAAATTACACTTACAATCGTAGAAAATCATACTGCGAAAATTTTCTCGAGTTAAATCCATGCATTTTTTGAAATGACGTCACATTTTTAAAAACAAGTGACAGTCAGATGAAACAAACTGTATTCTACATCCAAAAAGTTCCATTTTAAATGTTGTGAATACTTTTTAAATATTGTTTATATAAGTGGCCAATTCCGGAAACATATAGTCTGTCCTATGCCTATGTATGTATTGAGATATTTAATGTATCACATCCAATGTATCACAACGCTTGAGTTTTCGTTTTAAACGGTCACATCAATTAACCACATTATCATGATTTTGTTCATGTTTTACTCTTAAAGAATTTAAAAAAATAAGAAATAGAGTCTAAGAAAAAAAGAAGAAAAAGAGACTTGCAGACATTACCTAGTACTGGATTATTTAGTCACGGCAACTTATCGATTACTTATGAGTATACTACAATAGATTTTTACAAAAAGGTAATTCTTCAAAAACATACCTTATGCACATATTCATAAGGCTATGTGGGATTTTTACCTATTAAAATATGGGATTGATTATTGTCTCAAGGGGTCTTAAGACAAGAACAGTAGAATATAAGTAAAAATGTTTTAGTGATAAAAAACTGTACCTATGTTCTATTATAAACAGGTATTTACATCGTAAAATAAAAAGTAAATATGTTTTATATACTATAAAGTCAATGGAGTCAGTAGATATTAGTTTAAAAAATGAAATACACATAACCATAAAGTCTGTTTGCCTATGTAACAAGTTTGTCTCACAAATTTCCCTGCAAGGTAATTACATAAACGTTGCATAAATTAGGCGAATGGTACGCAATTACACTATACTGTCAACTTCCTGACCGTTTGGACTACTTTTCATAACTACGGCAAAATCTTATTCGAAATGTAGACATAACTTATCATTGGTTATTGGAAAACAACTTAGCCACCGCATTGACTACATAGAGTGTCTGCGAAATTAACAAATAAGTGGATATTGTGTAAACATCTACACATAATTTGACGAGCCCGTTTGATGTGTGGTTAGGTGTTTGCCTTAACGCTCTGTTCTAGGGTTCCCGGGTTCGATTCCCGGGTCAACTATGAAAAATCAACTTTTAAAGTTTGGCTCTAGTCTGGAACTGGAAAGTAGTGTTGGCGGCCGTCTGGCGGCAGTAATCACCCCCTTACAGAAGACCACCGTGAAATAACAGCACGTGTGCTGTTGTGTTATGAGTGAGTAAGGGATTCCAGAGCCCATTTCTCTATCCCCTCCTAATCCCTTATCCTTAATCCTACTGTAGTCGGCAGCACACTTGCAGCAGCTTTGGCGTTGCTTGTGTTATAGGCGACGGTTAGCCACCTACCATCAAGTGGACCGTCAGCCTGTCTGCCGATCTTAACATAAAAAACCTTTCAAATAGTTTTTAGTTATAATATTTTAATCAACCAATTTATTGAAGCCACTACTTGACAACTTATGTTTACTTTACTTTTTAAACTTAGTTCTAATACCTATAGCTTTTTGCCAAATTTAAAAAATAAATACTAAATAAAAGTCATTTCTACATATATTTTAAAACATTTATTCGTTCGCATATTTGCCATTTTTATTTAAATAATTTGTAAGAATATCTTCTCCTGGAGGAGAAAAAAAAATTATTCGCAAATGGATAAAAAATATAATAATTAAAAATACTTTTGTATTAACTAAAGTATTTTTAATGCTAGAGTGTTAGGTATAGAGCTCATTTAGCTCAAAGGTCATCAGTGGAAAACTAACTCTTCCAAGATGGCCTTTATCTGGGACATATGAGTTTTGCCTAATGTCCATTGCGTGGTTCCCTCTTATTGTCGTGTCACTAAGAATATTTTGCAAACAATTTTGCTGTGTGTTTTTCGGAAAATTATCCTATAGTATACGTATTTTCCGTTGCTTTTAGAAATAAAAACCGTAACGTTATGAGCGAATATTAGTTTATAAATTGCAATTTCAATTGGTAAGCTAATTGCAACAGCGGTTGCTACACAATCATTTAATTTCATTTAATTAATAGCTAAAATATTTTCAGGCATTCCCAGAATACAAATTTGAGTACGCAGTCCATGACCATCACACTGGCGACGTGAAGGCACAACATGAGCACCGTCATGGAGACGTTGTAAAGGGGGGATATGAACTGATCGAACCTGATGGCCGTTACAGGAAGGTAGACTACAAGGCTGACGATCATACCGGGTAAGCTAAGCAATTAAGCGTTACCATTTAATGGCAATATGTCCTATTATGCAATGCACTAATTCGTATTAATTTCATATTCATTTGAATTAGTCCTTAATAATAATTTTCTAAATAATCCCCTAATCATTTAAACAAAATTTATTTAAATATCAATCAATAAACCTCGTAATTCTTTTTATATGACAGTTAAGGTTGTCAGACAGGCTGACGGTTCACTAATAGTTGTTAGCTACCGTAGCCTATTAAAACATGCAATGTCACAGGCACTACAAGTGTGCAAGTTAGTAGTATTAAGGATAAAGGATTAGGAAGAGATAGGAAAATAGGCTCTGGCATCCCTTAATCAATCACAGAAATACGACAGCACACGTGCTGTTATTTCACGGTAGTCTTATGCAAGGGGGTGGTTACTGCCCCTAAATGAGCTGCCCAATTTGTGACTGTGAAGCAAGTGTGCCCAGATTCTAGAATAATATAATTCCAATACAATGAAATGATTTAAATAACCACACGACCTTGCATGATCAAATTATTTTAATTCGTGTTTATTTTGTTTGCGTTTGTTACGTTTGTTTTGAATTTTATTTTAATTTTCATCATCTAAACACATAAGTTAATTACAATTTAACGAAAATACTAAATTTGAATCATCAATAACCGTGTCTCACGGCGGATGTCACAAACAGCTGTTTCTTAAAATCCTTCTTACTTGAACTATTTTTCGAACAGTTTAGTTCTTATAATTGATTTTACATTTTTACATAATTCAAATAATTTTTCCATAAATGATATTTCTACATATTTTTTTAAGTAAAGGTCGACAGACAGACAGACAGGTCGACAGAGTCGGTCCTCTTGACAGTAGTTAGATTGTAATGAATATATTCTGTGCAAATATTGTATATTATGCAAAAACTAAATAAATAAATTGCGTACTATCACAACAATTCGTCGCCGTCCTGGTTTAATGTTTTACAAACTAAAGGTGGCGCACTGACTGCCTCATCCCTAGAATGGTTATTGTCTAGGTATATATTTATGCATATGATTCCCACATCAATCTGACAGTATTATACTTTTGCACAGAAGGCGGCTTGAGCTTTTGATGACGGTTATTTCTTTTTTATGATAGTATATGGTAAAACTATGGGTCTCGTAAGAAAGCTCAACGTCGCTCAAGGAGCTATGAAGAGGGCTATTGCTCGGGGTTACACTGCGAGATCGAATCTGGAATGAGGAAATCCATAGATGGACAAAAGTTACCGACATAACCCGGAGGATTAGTAAATTGAAGTAGCGGGCAAAACACATAGTACGGAGAGCCAACGGCAGCTGGGGCGGAAAGTTCTCTAAGCGGAAAGCGCAGCGTAAGACGTCCACCCACAAGGTGGACATACGACCTGATAAGGACCGCGGGTCCAGCTGCTTCTGATCATCCTTTTGGAGAATTAGCGGGGGAAGCCTTTGTCCAGCAGTGGACGTCCTAAGGCTGAGATGATAATATTCAGGTCCCGTAAGTCAAAGAGCCAAGGCAACTTTACCACTAAATTAATAATATCCCATAATGTCTTTCAAAGATCTGTTATCTACTTTAAAGGAGACTGAAGGCCATGGTGTCCGTTCTATACCTTTGTAATTGCGACTTTAGGGGGCTGTATTTTTGTTAAAGTCTTCAGTTTAGTCGCTATAAACTTGTTCATTTTAATTTCAGTTTTAACGCCATCGTTCACCACTCGTCGCCTCATCATCATGTTCATCTCGCTCATCACCTGCATTAAATTCAGCATACACACCTGGACGACACAGATCACGAGCAACAATTGCTATAAAAAGATTGACTATGTATTGATTAAAATTATAAGAATAAATGTTAGCGCTAATGTTACCTTGTGTTTCATTTACGACACTCGTTTAATAATTGCTATTTGAATGATACAGCTTCGCTTTCAACATCTGTTTATTAAGTCGTAAAGTATGAAAAGTAATCAAAGAAATGTCTAAGAATTAAAACTAATTTTTAATTAAAATACTGGAATCTATTTTTTCCAAGTCAAATTGTAAATTGTAGTTTAGATAATAATATACCTAGGCATTTTAATAAATAAATCTAAATTATGAGTGTGGAAAAAATAACCAAAGGCACTTTCGTCTACGTTCTGAGAAACAGTTTACTAATGAAAATGTTGTCGGGATTAAGAAAAAAGTAAGGAACCATAGTAAATTTTGTGCATATATATGGATTGCCTTACGTCGATGAATATAACCTTTTATGATTATCGTACAATATCCATTTTTCAACACAAGTTATTTATTTTTTGTAATTTAATTGATGTGCTATATAAATGTTTCAATTAAATAATTTCTGTCAATATTCGTTGGATTTGTGGGATGGGCTAATTTTATTCAAAATTTGTGAGTAATTTTTGTATGATTTTTGAAATGTGTGATTAATGAAAAATTAATCACGTTTAATTTTTCACTATCCATTTCCTTGAAGTGCTGAATTTCTTGAACCTAGAACTTGTAGTTTTATTACTCCAGCAAAAACACAATTGATATTAAAATTAGCATGTTAACAGTATTTTTACCAATACCCCGAAATTCATACTTGTAAAAAAAATTAGTAAAATATTATGAAAATACGACAAGAAAACGTACTTATTCCTTTGTATAAATTTTCAATTACTTAAAAGTCGTTTAAATCAAGTTTACCTATGGGAAAGATGTGAAGAAATAATGCACTTTTTAACTACAATTGGCCCAGTGAGACGAATGCTTGGCTGCTATCATGAAAGACATAAATTTGAATCCCAGTCTTTCCAAACTTATGATATCTAACTGTGAAGATAACCATTTTGAGGAAACTCACACGTCTGAAGACTAATATCGAAGTTCTGTGTTCCTAGAAGTGCCAGTAGTGAGTACGATACCCATCTAAGTCCTATGTTTTTCTTTGCTGATAAGAGAGTTTTTCTCTTTTTTAATATTTGCTATAACTTTCTCAATCGATGAAGAAATACATCTCAACAGCAAGACCAAATTGTTGTTGTATACTTTAAAAAAGTACATAGCAATATTCAGATAACATGCTTATACAACATTTTGCTTTGAATGTTTTGTAGACGTTAAATTTATCGAAAAATAACACTGTTGCTTTGATCTTTTTTTTTCTTTTTGTTTAATAGTCTATATATAGAGGTCACGTGTGTAGAATTTCTTTCGATATATATTTAAAACTAGCGGCCCGCCCCCGGCTTCGCCCCTGATGCAATTTATATATATATATATATGAACATTCCCCGTTTATCCCTCTTTCCATTAGTCAAAACCGAATTAAAAACGGTCTACCCGTTCGAAGGTATGGGCGTACATACATTTCGAAGATCCATTTTTATTTATATAGGTATAAAATTGTATGTAAATACCTACATGTTATAAACCGTAGAAAATTATGGTAATGTGATATACCTACTTAATCTTATTACTTAAGTAATCAATTTAATATTCGTCATTTAAGTAACTTTATTTCATAAAATTATAAATATATATTGTTCATAACCTTATCATGTTTGCCTTATTTATCACTTAAATAGTGAAACTTAAGAATCTAATATCGTGCAAATTACGCCAATTAAACATGAAATGTGTTTGGCTATAAATATTTTACGAGGTCACAATCGAGCCCACTACGTTATGAAAAATGTTAAAAATAAACGCGATGTTTCTTAAGGTAATTTAATTTATTCTAATTAAATGTTTTATGGATATAAACAATTTTATACAATAATTAATTTATTATTATTTTATATAGAAAACCAAGTGTTACATTTTTAGTTAATAATGGTATTATTTTCCCATAAAATTTAGGTATTTTTTCTACTAAATGGCATATGGATAATAAAGGCTGAACATGCCATTTCGGAACAGATGATGAAAATCGATCACCATGGGAAGTTAACACATATTGGCGAACATGAACCTGAACATCATGAAATATATGTAAGTAAATATAACAAAATACTAACTATCCACTTAATTATATCAGGAACAATATCGAAACTTAATAGATATAATCAAATTATTGTAATGCGAAAATATCTATTAGAATAATAATAATGAATTTTATATGTACGTTATAAAAATTCTATTAAATTCATATTTTAAAGTTAATTTTATATACATACAATTAATGGGTATACAAAATACTTTAAACTCAATATAGAAAATTTTTTGAGTGAATTTTATATAGCATATCGTTTTAAGTCTTCATACCAATTAATATGCAACAACCCATAGTACCTATAAGATCCCACCGTAAAATTCTGCACCTACTTACCTGTTATTTGATCGAAAACTGATTTAAATAAAAGGACATGTGGGGTCATACAACACCGCAAAATCTTGCCCCAAATACCTTTACCATAATTATTTTTTCTTCTTTTTAACGGCACTTCTTATAGTTTCCAAACAAATGAGCGCAATTGTTAAAAAAAGGTATCAAAAATAATAATAATGGTAAAAAGTACTTGGGGCAAGATTTTACTAGGCAACCCTGTGACGTTGTATGACCCCACGTGTAACCTTTAAAATTAATCACATTTCGATCAAATAACAGATAGATGCAGAATTTTACGATGGGATCTTATACTACTATAATATATAGGTAAGTTGGTATATCTAAGTAGAAAATAACACCTCGAATTGATTTACTATATTATGTGGTTATAATTTAGTTTATTCGTAATTACTATCGACCTCCTATATTATCGTTCGCTTATCTCTTTCGTTTCAGGTTTGATATCACAAGTAACCCACTTTCATTTCACATTGTACCTTCTAGTTCAGACTAGGTGGTCTGGTATATTATGTAACTCTCAATTTGAATAAACTTGCTCGACTACGCCAGCTTTTATCCGCTACTTTGCTCGCATGAAAATCAAACACAGCCTTTGTCTTTCCCAGGCTAATATCAAATCATATTCCATCAAAATTGCTTATAAGCTGTGCATAAGGAAAAGTTGAATTGTTTTTTAGTATTGAGTTGAGTTACAACAGGTGTTGAGTACAACTGATAAGATGTGTTATTTCATTAGCATTAACGATATTATCTATTAAATGCCAGTTGATTCTGTTCAAATCTAAGATTAGGTGCACTAACCATTAGGCTCTCTCTAGTTTTTATAAGAATCCAGATACTGAAAGCTATAACTGTTGTTTGTCATTAAGAAGTTATATTAATTCTATAACGAATGACACTGGAGTCAGTATAAATCATTAGAATTTTTAAGACATTATTAATGTTTCAAGATTTCTTTATGTTACAAGTTATTATTTATCGAGTGAAATTATATTATTTACTAATAAGGTGCAAATAATCACGGTAAAATTAAAAATAATATATACATTTCAGGCGCCATCGTTTCCATCGTACAAGTTTTCGTATAAAATATCTGACCCACACACTCACGACTTCAAAGGTCAAACTGAGGCTCGACACGGCGACGTAGTAAAGGGTGTATATTGGCTGATAGAACCTACTGGAAATAAGCGCACTGTCACATACTATGCTGACGATAAAGTTGGGTACGAATCAAACACAAAACCTACCTTATTTAAATTTAAACAACCTTTAGATTTTAATCCGGAGTCCTACTACAACATTGTATGCGGTGTATTATTAAACTACATGATAATTACAATAGCTTTAAATATTGCTAAATAATGTACTTATTTATAATATTATAATTATTCATTTGTAAAGCTATGCTAATTTTTACAGATTCCACGTCACTATCCACAATTCCAAGAAGGATGAAACACTACATTTTCCATCAGCATTAATAACTCATCACGACCAGGGTATCGAAGAAAATAGTGAAGACGTTGGCAGTGATATCGATATTAGACTAGGCCCAACTGAAGGAGAAGATAACGATGGTCAATCTGAAATACAGAATGAAGAAAGTCGTGGACAGGCGCCAGCAGTGGAAAGATTAGATAACTTGAGTCTCCAACAAGTAATGCGAGGGCCAAACGAAAGAAACCATCATATATCTGCAGAAGAATTGGACGAAAGTCATGCAGGTATAGAAAGAAAAGTTGACCTTCAAAGATTACTACCCATATTCGCTAATTTAGATATCAAAGCAAATCCATACCAACTTACAGCACCGCGTACAGGATTTCAACCACTATCAGGAGTTGGAGAGAGATATGACGAGTGCCCAAGAGGTAACTTAATTGACAAACTTAAAATACCTGTTCGTGAAAACATAGACTTTGATAATCGGCGTTTAGTACAAGATCTTCAACGCAATCGTCAGGAAATTAATAGTGATTCAGATTCAGAAAATTTACGAAGCCGTAACAACGGAAGACAACGTTTACCATTTTTAAATGAACAACGAAGGCTACTGAATCAGAATAGGTATAACGTTCCTCAGACATTGATTAATAGGTTAATCGATCGTATTCAAGGTAAATTTCAACCCAAACCCTATGATATACGTCCATTGAGACATAGGGACAATAAACCTCGTTTAATAAATCCAAGAATACAAAATGATGCTCATGATTGGGAACAAAATAACAGAGCTACTCCACCAAACTTACAAAAGTATATTCGAGTAGCAGGAAGACGTGACCACAGCTACGAGAGAAACATGGACTTTAATAAAGTTGACAATAATAGAAAAGACCCAGTAAAGGTTAACCGTCCAATAGTGTATGAAAGTTATAGTGATCCTATAATCCATCGAACACCATCAAACATTAATGGACAAAGGAATATACTACCTCGAAATAGAAATTTCAATTACAAAAACAACTATGCACCTGAACAATATCCTCTTCCTATAGAAAATGTAGAACATTACGATAACCTTGAAGCATACGAAATGGGCTTAGCATCGGATATTATGAAGAAAATCCAACGTATTAAGCCGATTTTTCGTCAGAAAATGGTAGCAAAAACAAAGTCGAAAATAGGAAATTCGTAGTGTTATTTGTAGAACCGAAAGACTATTGTTTTTTGTAAACCGTCTTTCGATTAGAATACCAATTTAATTGTCAAATATAAATATAATACTTGTAAGATATTTTTTTTTATTTATATCCCTGGTTTTTTTTATGTTAAGATCGGCAGATAGGCTAAAGGTCCACTTGATGGTAGGTGGCTACCGTCGCCTATAACACAAGTACTGCTGCAAGTTAAGGATAAGGGATTGGGAAGCGATATGGAAATGGACTCTGGCATCCCTTACTTTACTCACCGAAACACAACAATACACGTGCTGATATTTCACGGTGGTTTTCTGTAATTTTATTAATAAAATTATATTAAAAAATAGCATCACATCTGAGAGGTTGTTTATTTCTTAACAATTTTTTCAAACACAGAGGAAAGAAAACAAGATATATTTTTATATCGATTCCCACATGAACATGAAATATAACGTGACAAATATTTTACGACAGTCTTCTTCTTCTCTTCTCTGTCTGCCTCTTCATTGCTGAAGGTCGGCAGTCAATTTATTCAATTTCTCCATGTCACATAGAAGTAGGAATAATAACAATTTCTAATTCTATGCGTGGCGATTACATTTAGAAGAAATAAATTAGCGTGGCAAACATTTCATGTTAGTGCCTATGAAGTTGTCATCCGAATCTAAAATATTCTAAAATCTCTATCAACGCTCTAAAAATTTTGTGAGCAATTTCAAATGTTATAACAGTGTAAACTGTGTAAAATTAATTACCTTAGCAATTAGCAAGACTAAAAATGTATATTAGAACCCCTCGATATACTATGAACTCGACAATGAAGATTTAAACATTTTTAACACTAGTCTACAATTACCTGAAAAAACATACTTTTCACAATGACAAAATATTACGTCCATACTGTAATAGAGAATATACGAAGTCAGCAGATAGACTTAGTTTTCAGTCACTACTGAGCTATTCAAAAAATATTCAATCAATACTGAGTTGACCTACAGTTTGCATTCGCATACAATTTTCTAAGTCCTGTGTGATTTCAAAATATCTAAATATAAAGTATTCAGCTGATATAATCTTTTTTGGCGTCCTCAGAAAAGGATATGGCGACTTGATTCTTTTTCGATTACAAACCTAATAATATCTACTCTCAAAAATTGTAATAAAATAGATTCAATCTATTGACTTACTAAGGTTCAAATGCGTGTGTGCTAGTTCATATACATATTTTGTTAGCTGTATCTGACATATAGTATGTAACTTGTTGTTTGGAATTGCTTTATGTGTTTTAAATAAAAAATTAAAAAATATTATATAAAAAAAGGATGTGCTGTTGAAGTTAAATTGAAAAAATAAAATAAATGTTGATAAAATCATCTAATTAACAAATAATGTTGGATACGACAATATTGGGCAAGAAATGTCTTAAAAAATCTGTTAACACCTTTTCGTTGCCATTTCTTCTTTGTGATCAAAAATTTAATTATTTTTTTCACTAGCTGAACTAGGCCACGCTTCGCTGCGGCCAATACGGCGGCGGCGTGCGCATGGGGCGCGCGGTACTGGACACTGCTTATATATAATACTATTTATCTTAGCGTGATGTTATATAGCCTATAGCCTTCCTCGATAAATGGACTATTCAAAACAAAAATAATTTTTCAATTCGAACCAGTAGTTCCTGAGATTAGTGCTTTCAAACAAACAAACAAACTCTTCAGCTTTATAATATTAGTATAGATGAGAAATCGTCGTTACTGTTATATCACAGTTCTGCTATCATAAGGGCTGCCTAGTTAATAATTGCAGAACGCAGAATGACCTGTTTTAACCATTATTTCCACAATATTAAATGTGAATATCCTCTGAATATATACATATTAAAGTCGCAGTCCGCTATTGTCTGTATCTCCGCTAATTTCTTCTAAAACATCAAACTGATTTTAATACGATTTTCACTAATGGAAAGAGCGATAAACGAAGAAGTTTTATGTATATAATATGTAGGAAAAATTGCATCCGTGCGAAGCCGAGGTAGGTCGCTAGTATTTTTATAACTAAATTCCTTACTGAAGATTGTAAATAATAACAAATCTTTATCGGATCTTGATTAACTGTCGAGGACTTAAAGATATATCAGACTACAAGTAACTACGTAACGATTTGCAACTAATTAGTCGTAATATTTGTTCAAGTAATAATTTAAATTCTTGTATATTTTGTCATGAACGATACAGATACAGTATAAGTAAGTAGGAAAGACATCACCACCAAAGGATTTCATTTGTGATGATAATCGTTAGATATTACAGAATTTCCTGTAATAATTGTAGTATATTTTAATTCCAAAACCAAAACAAAAAAATTGCATTGTTTAATTAGAATACATATCCGTTAGTCATTAACAAAATTAATGTTAATATGTACTTGTTAATACGTGGGTCATCAACAATTCAACCACGTATTAATACAACAGTGGTTAAGGAATCACCCAAGGCCGAAAGAAACTGAATTTGAGTTGTATTGATTCGTAAATTAATCAGTTTGCCTATAAGACTTGCAATTACAAGTTGTTTAAACACATCAATATTTAATACCAATCGAATATTTTGTATCAGTCTCCCTTAGAACAAATACATCGGCTAACATGATTCGTGTAAGTTTTTCAAAATTATTTTGAACACATTTTGTCAAAAGTGTATTTTTGTAAATATCAATCTACATAAATTAAAAAAAAAATCGTTACATATGTTGTTAAGTGCAAGACTCGGGACTTCTTTTTTTAAATACACGTTGAAATCTTATGAGTTCTGCCACGGTCCAATAGCTTTTCACAGAACGATGTCAATATAAACAATAAACTAGTGCAATTTTTATATATAAGAACATTCCCCGTTTATCCTTCTTTCCATTAGTGAAAACCGAATTAAAATCGGTCTACCCGTTCACGCGTGATGCCGTGACCAAGGGAAATCGGGATTCATTTTTATATATAGAGAACATGACATAGTTACACATACGTGAGATATATTGGCCCCTTCAGTACGAATAAGAGTGTTATACGAGTTGGAGCAAGAGATAGTGAAAGGGATATGTCCAATGTTATATTTATATATTTATATAATTACAAATGTTTACACATTTACTCCCTTCAATATTTACTCTACAAATATTTACTCTCTTCCTAAACGAAATTGCTTACATCAATTTTTCACGGTGGAAATGATGGAGATGAATCCCCGACAGGTTATCCAATTGTTGTTTAGTATTGATTGGGCTAACACTTTTTTGTAAGGAATTTAATCACAGACCGATATTTGAATTTAAGCATTATAAAAATATTGTTACTTAGTATTCATCAAAAGGTCGTAAAAGCCAAATTAATGAAAGTTATATCTTGAAAATTACATTCGTTATATATATATATTTAACACCTACATATATTTCTGGGTAGAAACCTTTGCACCCTCCAACTATATACGAATTTGGAATATTTAATATATTAAGTATTATATTGTACCCTTGAATTTTTAAAGACTGCTCGTTACATGTAATATTCCTCTTGATCAATACAACATCACAATATATTTTGAAGAACACCCTTACCTAATATGAAAGTATTTTTCTTTTAATTTTGCTAGGAAGAAATTCGTAACAAATTTATAATTTACATCTTCCATTTGTAACAATGATATTTTGTACATTGTTTTATAATAATTAACAGGCACTATGCTTGGCAGCTATCTTGGCTTTGAGTTTGGCAGATACATCCGAACCCAAGATCCAGCCGGATGCGAAACCAGAACTTGCTGCGGAACCAAGTATCCCACTTATTGACCTCGACCCAATTAGAATGCCTCTGCCTCCATATAACAATAAAGTTGATGGGGTAATTTTGATAATGTTCCATTATTATTTTTTAAAATTTATTTAAAGCATTCTAAGCTTGTAACAATACTGAAATAATTTTTTTTGCAGTTAAGTGGCGGCCAGCGACCCAACCTTGAAAAACAAAAGAGGTAAGAAACATAATGAATGACAAGTTGGTATATATTATGTTTAGATTTTAGCACTTTTATAATAAACTAGCGGCCCGCCCCCGGCTTCGCCCGTGGTGCAATTTTTATATATATGAACATTCCCCGTTTATCCCTCTGTCCATTAGTCAAAACCGAATTAAAATCGGTCTACCCATTCGAAAGTTATGGGCGTCCATTTTTATTTATATAGATTTTGCATTTTATAATAAGTTTTATCATGATTCGCGGCTATGCCTGCTTTATAATGGATAACATTTTTTTTAATACAAAAAAATCGCTCGTGTACAAACTGCCTAAATTTATTGGCATATGTTTATCAAATTGTCTATTCGTGAAAACCAGAATAATTTTCTAATATCATTTTATTTAATATATTTAGAATGTATTTAACATTCTAAGTTTCTTTATTCATGTATTCTAAATTGGTCTAAATCCAATTAATGTTTTTTATAATTTAAAATTATGAAAAATAAATTTTTATTACATATCTGAAGAAGATAGATATGTTTTCTTATAAAACTCACACTAAGGGACGGAATTTTTACACATTTGATTAAGAGATTTTCAAAGGTTTATAGACTCACAAAAAATAATTTCGCTCTTGAGGGCCAAAGTGTTTCGATCACCGACTTGTTAGAAGACCATTATTTTAGACCGTAAACCGTAACCGTCTAAATTTTTTTAATAAAGGAAATAAATAAATGAATAATAGCTAAATAAATGCGCTCATTCATTTATTAATATAATTTGGGTAGAGAAGGACCCGTTTTGAGATTAAAATAATTGATATTGTCTACTTATAATAAATATCTTATAAAAGGTACTTATAAATTTTGATAAATGTATTTTTTTTTTTTTTTCAGAATCGTGCAAGAAGTATACAGTCCTACATACGTGGAACCAACTTGGATCCTCGACTACAGATTCCTTAGAACTGGAGGTAGAGACTACACTAGAACTGCATCAGGACAAGTAGTCATTTTGCCTAGAAACGTTCGCAGTCCGACACCAAACCAATTCCCTAATTACGATGCCCTACTTGACTACCTCGAGAAGGTCGAAATGCATCGCCGTGAAATCAGAGTGGAGAGGGCAGGAGAATCTTGGAAATACGATTAAAACTATATAAATAAATCAGTCTAATTTCCTCGTAACCCAAAATTGTTTTTGTAACTAGGAGAAAAAAGGAAAATTTAATTCGTCTATTATTGGAAATGCCTTTTGGATTTTTCATCGTGTATCTAATTATTCCATATTATGTATTTACTTTATTTGTAATTATTTCTAAATTATTACTGTACAATTTAATAAATTTTCCATATTATGTATAAATAAAATAAATATAAATTCAGTATAATGATTACTGTTTTCTAGCTAGCTTCAATGAGCTGTGACGTTTGCTCTGTCATTCTGTTTGATTTGCTGTTGACGGCTTACATAAATACAAGAGAGATTGACTAATACACGGAACACTCGTGTAATAAAATTATTAAATTAATCGGTAATGCTTTATAGGTACACTGTACTTAATCGTCATAATGCAGACCATAGGCAACCATAGATAGCGACTATCTTAATCTTAAGATAATTATGAATTCATAATTAAATTTAATTTAATTATGAATTTTATTTCACTACGATGATAACAGTATAATTTTTACTAATTCAACGTTTATTTGTAAGTCGTTCATTTGCGTAGGCATTTAATATTTAAGTTACACATCTGAGCTTATTTTAGTAAACTAAAAATCGAAACCTCAATTTTATTAATGACTAGCGACCCGCCTCCGGCTTCGCCCGAGGTGCAATTTTTATATATATAAACATTCCCCGTTTATCCCTCTTTCCATTAGTGAAAACCGAATTAAAATCGGTCCAACCGTTCACGCGTGATGCCATGACCAAGGGAAATGGGGGATGTTTAAAGGGGAATTTATATATAGAGAAGATTAGCATTCTAAGACAATTGTCGAAGAAATCTCTTTTAGAAAATTCATTTCATAAATAAAATAAATATTGTAGAACTAGCTGGGCCCGCGACTTCGTACGCGTGGTATTAGGAATAACGCGGAACTTTTTTGTTTGTAAACAGATTGGAATGAAATATACACTAAGTATTACCGGAAGCTTGCTGCAATACATCAGTGGAAACCACATGAAAATCGGTTAAGCCGTTTCTGAGATTAGCGGGCACAAAGGCAAAATAGGCAAACAACGATTTCTTTATATACGTATATGAAAAGACACCAGCCTAAGCTGTACCCTACTTAATGTGACTGAGCATATAAATCTGAGGTCAACTTACATTGGCAACTGCAAAATCACCTAAACTGACTATTTTTAACCTTATATAAACTTACAATCATCCAATCGATTTACAAACAAAAATATAGAAAAATATAGAAGATAATATATAGTTATAGTACATTACTGCAGAGTCCAGGAAGTGAAGGATTGCCGGTCGAAGTGGTTTCAGGGCCGAGCTTTAGCGAGACCTTGATAAAGATCTGAGACCGGCACTCCTCATTCCGGTCGAGGCTGGTATAGTGCTTTTCTCAATAAATGTGAGGAAATAATGAAACACGTGATAATGCAAAAAAATTAGTATAATATGAAGAAAAAAATAAAAAAATAATTTACATATACACAGTTTTATTTAGAATAAAACAAACGCAAATGTTTACTAAAAGCAATAAATATTTAGGTAGGTACTGAAAAAGTCTGCTTTCCCGCCTTTTTTATTTTTTATTTTCAATGAGTGCAAAGGAAACAGCCATACGACCCAGTCATGAAAAGAGCTCGCCCCCGGCTACTACGCCTGTGACAGCAGCGGGCGCGTTTGTGAAGACTCGTGAAACTTCGGGTTTCATCGGGCTTAGCAGCGGCCAGGAATGAATTTTCATACAACATTCTTGGACTAGGCCGAGAAAGAAATGCATGAGCCAAAAATTACAAACTTCGTGGCTTGTTTTTAATACAAGAATGCCTACATTTACGAGCATGTTTGAGAAAATTAAAGTTTCAGCCAATTCAACTGAAGAGTTATTTTATTGCATTTTTAACGAAAATAATTTTGACGTGATTCTTTAAATTTACATAACTTTTTTGTTTGTAAATCGATTGGAATGAAACAAACACTAAATGTTACCGGAATAGGTACATCAGTGGAAACTACATAAAAATCGGTTAAGCCGTTTCTGATACTAGTGTGCACTAAAGCACAGACAAACAGACAAAAATTCTAAAAATTATTTTTGTGACCTCGGTAACATAAGTACAACGTGTATAAATTGTTTTTTTTTTAATATTTAATGTACAGACACGGCTCGTATACAATTTTATTATATCTATACTAATATTAAAAAGCTGAAGAGTTTGTTTGTTTGTTTGTTTGGTTGAACGCGCTAATTTCAGGAACTACTAGTTCGAATTGAAAAATTATTTTTGTGTTGGATAGTCCATTTATCGAGGATAGCTATAGGCTATATAACATCACACTACGACCAATAGGAGCGTGCAGAATCGGGAAAATTTATCCCTTTTAAGACCTTCTGTTGCGTGCGCTGCGTAAACGATTAAGATGTATGACGGAATTGTTCCCCTTTAAAAGTTCTAAAAAAAAGTCGGCGACAACATGTGTCTATCTTTTAAGGTTGATTCACTATAACCTTTTATGGTAATCAAATTTGTTCTAAAATAATGCATTTTAACTCGCTCGAAAATCCCCAGTGTGATAAGGTAAAAAAAAATATTTTTGTAAAAAATAAAAATAAAATTAAAAATTTGTAGACAATCTTTAACAATTTCATTTATTTAAATATATTTTTTTAAAGTTAAGTCCAAATTTATAGATTCTTATCTAGTAACATCGAAAAAAATGTGAAGGGTATAAATACAGCACTGTTTTTATAAAAACTTATTTGGGCCTATTTTCTATAAGTATACTTTAATTGGTACCATTTTAATTAAAAATCTGAACCTTTTTATTCCGTGCCTTTCTATTACAAGATAAAATTTTATTGTAATGTTTCGATTAAATTAATATTCTTTATACATATTTAAAAATAATATATTTATAACTTTTTGAAATTATTGAAACTTGTGAAAACTTATGAAGCTTTAAATTTTAAAATAATTAAATTAATTAATAATACATGCGCGTAGGAAGAGGATTGGACACCTATAAAACTCCATGTATGTATGTGAAGGTAACGTAAAAATTTAAATATTTTTCTAACTGAGACAAAATATAATCCACAGGTAAAAATAGCTAGAGCTAAAGCCATAAGCTTTGTCATTCAGGATAACAGTGGCCTGTTGAACCTGCACGGAATTATTTAATGCTTTTTTTATTTTAAAGTCGTCAGAAAAGCCGACAACGGTCTACTTGATGGTAGGTGGCTACTGTCGCCTATAACACAACACCATAGGTGCTGCAAGTGCGCTGACGACTACAGTAGGTTTAAGGATAAGGGATTTGGAAGGCTTAGGGAAATGGACTCTGGCATCCCTTACTCACTCACCGAAACACAACAGCACACGTGCTGTTGTTTCACGGTGGTATTCTGTAAGGGGGTTATTACTACCGCCAGACGGGCTGCCCAAATGACTGCGAAGCGTAGTGTGCCTTGCCACTACTTTCCAGATCCAGACCAGAGCCAACTTTGAAAAGTTCGGTAACCCTAGAACAGAGCGTTAAGGCAAGCACTCTAACCACTCGTCGAACGGGCTCGTCAAAGAGCCTTAAAGAAGCCTATGTAAGACGAGACATAACGTAACTGGACATAAACACATCAGAAACAAAGTTTCAGAACAAACAACAAAGTAATTTCTAACAATCAGGACCATGCAACTAAAGAAGTCTCCGCATTTGTGATGCTAACAATCAATAGAACAATAACGGAATATACTGTCAGTTATAGTAGTTACCCATAGAAATGCAAATCCAATCCCATTCTAAAAGAGAGACTACGTCTCTTGTCATACTTAGGTGTTCTAGCAGCTGTTGTGTGATACGAAAACTCTGAAAACTCAGCGCTATGATTATAAAAACAAAAGAACGATATGAGACTTTTTTTAGTATTTCATTAGAAAATTCTATTCTTACTCGAGTTCTACTAAATTCGGCCGAATACTGAATTATGAATAAAAATTGTAATTATTGAATGTCGTTGAATAGTATAAAAATACACCAAGATAATTGAAAGAAGTAATTAATAATGGAGGTGAGTATTTAATAAATAATTGTATATACGATTTCAATAGTCACATATACATATATAATTTAGTGATTACATACATCCTTTCATGTAGGGATACCCTTGAGAGCAATAAAAGGCATTGATTTCACAGGTTATTGTTAATTATCACTTATGAACTTAAATTATTGGAGATCCTTCAAATTGAACAACATATTTTGGAATTAATATTTAGTCTTTTTATAGTTATCATTGGATCGCCTAATTTTTATTCGTTACTTATTACAATCATAAATACTAAAAAAATTATTATATTGTATCAAATATTTATTATCTTTAAGTCTCTAAAATCAGTCGTAACCTAGAACAATCAACATATGAAATGATGCAGTGTCTAACCTCATAAGAAATTCTCGAAATCCGCTTCACTAGTTGCATTGTTTGATTTTCATCTACTGCACAGCAGATATATTTAAGGTCGTCACACACAGGCCCCTCTTTACCACTGGGCAATCTGGGCGAGTGTCCAGGGCCCCGCCATCGATGTGGCCCCCTAGTTCCTGTCAGATCATCATTCGTTAACCAATATTACCGATAAGTATCGTTTTGAAAGTGATAAATGCCTATTTTAATAAAATAATTATTTATCATAGTCATAGAGGCCCCATCATTATTTTACAGTGCCCAGGGCCACCAATAGGTTAAAGGCGGATCTGGTCACACAGGCTAACGGTCCACTTGATGGTAGGTGGCTACCGTCGCCAGCTACCGTACACAAGCTAACGCTAACGCGACTGGGGCTAGGTGCGCTGGCGACGATAGTAGAAAATGGATAAGGGATTCAGAAGGAATAGAGAAATGGGTACTCACTCACAGAAATACAACAGTACACATACTGTAATTTTAGGGTGGTCTTCTGTAAGGTTGTGGTTACTGTCGTCAGACGTATTGCCCATATGACTTCGAAGTGTATGCCACTACTTGCCAGATCCAGACCAGACCTAACTTTCAAAAGTTCATTTCCAAAGTTGTCCTGCTGTGAAATTGAATCCAGGGCTCCTAAGACAGAGTGTTAAATATAACACTTTAATCACTCTACCGAGGCTCGTCAAAGGTACATAGGCAAGAAAAATTCAATTTTATTTTTTTAATTTTTTATTATAAACAAAAATTACTGAAATTTTCGTAACAATAAAGATATCCAAGCATAAACGATAACCGCGTTAAAGTAATGAGAAGCATTTTTTGTTAAGTTTCTCAATGTTAAGTCGATTCAAGTAATTCATCGATTGCAGGCATCATACTAACACCGGAATATGAGTGTACGCTGACATGCACATCCGATACTAGTCGCAATCCGTATAAGATTTAATTAGTATCGATTAAAAGTATATCGTTCTCAAAGTAGGGTGTGGTTCTCAATAAAAGGATTTGGCTCATCATTCGCTGTCACAGTTCTTACCTGAATTCGGAATTGTTCAGTTTAGTTTACGAACCAATATAATCTAACATGTGGCTATCAGTGAGTGTTATTTTTTGCAAATTTTTTTTCTTGTTTAGTTCACGTCTATTATCTGAAAATTCCTAAATTAGCTTTTCCGACCAGCAAAATATTTTTTTTATATGTACCAAAAAAATTGCAGGCAGGTCGACGACTGTCTACTTGACTGTTGCCAAAGGATACAAGCAACACCAGGTGGTGTGCAGTTCAAAATTTTCATACTTGAACAATTGTAGTTTGTTCAAAGAAATTCGCGATTGATTCAAAATTTACACGTCCTCAAGATAAATATTTTTAGAACCGTGCCCAACGGCTAGTTATACAAATAATGCGAATGAACTCCGAATTTATTGCGTACTGGCAAAAACATGGGGCAGGCTTAAATTGAATCATTTCATCAGAGCACTTAGCATTGTACAGCCGATAAAAAATCCAAAGAGAGGATACATATCTTCTGTGTCTATATTTAGGCAAAGAGCAGTTGTAATTGAAACAACCATCTTCTGTTTAGCCTTCCCACTTTACCAATAAAATCGTAACTTTTTCTAGGTTGTTACCTTATGCCTTCTGGCTCTGGGGACCCAGGCGTATGTAGCCACATCCCAACAGATGCGACACGAGAAGACTCACGGAAAGGAACACGAGTACAAAATTGAAGTGAAACATATAGTGCAACATAATCACGACCACCATCACGGACATGAAGAAATTGGTGGTCACGAAGAAGCTCACGAACCAGAGAAACATCATAAACACGAGGAGCACCACGAAGAGCATAAGCATATAGTAGGCCATTGTATTTAATAACAGAAATTAGTAATCAGTAATGCAAATAATTAGTAACAACACATTGCTCTTCCGTAGAACAGAAGAGCGCTCTATTCTGAATTTTAACGAGCCCGTTGGATGAGTGGTTAGGGTGCTTGCCTTGACGCTCTGTTCTAAGGTTTCCGGGTTCGATTTCCGGCAGAGTCAAATTTGAAACTTAAACTTTTCAAATTTGGCTCTGGTCTGAATTTGGAAAGTAGTGGCAGGGCACACTGCGTTTTGCAGTCATTTGGGCAGCCCGTCTGTCGGCAGTAACCACCCTCTAACAGAAGACCACCGTGAAATAACAGCACGTGTGTTGTTGTGTTTCGTCGAGTGAGTAAGGGATGCCAGAGCCCATTTCCCTATACCCCTCCTAATCCCTTATCCTTAATCCTGCTGTAGTCGGCAGCGCACTTGCAGCAGCTATGGCGTTGCTTATGTTATAGGCGACGGTAGCCACTTACCATCAAGTGGACCGTCAGCCTGTCTTCCGATGTTAACAGAAAAAAAAAGAATAGAAGACCAACGCGCGTGAAAAAAGCGCGTGCGTTGTTGTGTTTTAGTGAATGAGTAAGAAATTCCGAGCACATTCACCTATATCTCAAGGTAGCCAGCACACTTGCAACCCTATAACGTTGCTTATGTTAATAAGCGACGGTAACCACCTACCGTCATTTTGGCCGTTGAGCTGCCTGTCTAGCATAAAAACTAGCTTTGACATTATGTTGATAGTAATAATAACATAAAATTTGAATACTTTTTTTTAAATTTTAAGCATGCTTCTATCAAGAAGGCATTTAAACCATCATTATAATTATCTACGTGGCTGTAAAAAAACTCTATTTTATACTGGGTCTAGATGCTTTTGAAATAACGTTGGAATTTATTTTTAAACACAATGAAGGCCGTGTTTTGTTATTGGGAGGGGAATAATTAATGAAAGAATGAATAATGTACCTATATGAGATATTTTGTTCATATTACTATGTATGATGTGCTATGGAAAGATAAAAGAAAACAGAAAGAGTTACACTAATCAATTTGCCGATTAGAAAATATTTTAAGTCTAAAAAATTAATATAAAAATTTATCTTTATATTAATTTCTTTTCAGCCTGAGTACAAATACTCTTACTCAGTTGCTGATAAGCATACTGGCGATAAGAAGTCGCAGTGGGAAGAGCGACATGGTGATGTTGTCAAGGGAAAATACTCCCTCGTCCAACCTGATGGACACATTCGAACTGTGCATTACACTGCCGATCATAAAAAAGGGTAAGCTTATAAATTTCAAGATCATTGCTTGGGTCCACCCACCATTTGTTACCAAGGCAGAATTCCAGGTTTGAATTCCATTTCCAGCTTTGAATTCCAGGTTATATCGACCGTCTGTGTCTTAACAATTCACGGTTGACTAGTGTGCCTGTTCTACCTTACGCAGAACTCATTTGCCATTCGTAATAGCTGATTCAATTTACATAGTATATTCATATATATTCCGAGACGTATCATATAAATCTGATACTGTATATTACTCATATGTCTCATTTACTTTTATGTTGTTTCTTGCACATAAAAGTAAATGCGAATTTACTTTTATGTAAATTCGCAGAATTTACATAAAATTGATTCAGATTAAATATTTGGAGTAGAGACTATAATGTTGCAACATTTCTACTCACAGTTATATACATAAAAATTTCTTTCTATATTTTGATGAGCCTGGGTTAATAAATACAGATAAAAAAAATTATATGGATTAATTTTTTTTATGACATAAAAAAAATTATATCCATTGTGATCAATATTCTGTAAATTTGAATTGAGTAGTTATTACAATTACTTAAAAATTTTCAGATTCAAAGCTGATGTTCACCATAAGATTCATCACGGCGGTGATGGTGATGAGGGAGGTGAAAGTGACGGTGGTAACGATGAAGGTGATAGCGAATAAGAAACTCTCATATTTATAATGTACTGACCGCGAACTGATGATGAACTGATACATTGTGATAAACTATTTAAAAAAAAAACTGGTCTCGATAATGTGTAGCGAAACCAATCTATACCTACTATTATTTTAACTAATAAAAAGCATGAAGACAAGTTTAGTGTTTTATTATCCTCTAAGGCAACATCATATATGTCGAAGTCATTTCAAAGTGCAATAATTACTCATATTGATATCAAACTATAAGCGGGAAAAATAATTATAATAGTGGCCTCCAGATATCCAAACCTTCCCAAAAACCATACAACAAGGATCACTCTTTGTTCACCAGCCAAAAATTAAACTGGAATCACTAGTCTAATATATAACTTTACTGTTCGAGCAAATGTTGTTACTTGTAGATGCTCTGTTATCATTCAAAATATTAGTAAGACGCCTTAATTTTGGACATATTCTCGCCCAGAGACCGTGTGTATTGTACGTTCACGATTCTAAATATATTGTGATGGTAATACTTAAGAATTTAATTTCTTAGTTCTAGAATTTTAGTACAAAAAGTACTTTGTACATCCTAAGAATAATATACTGTAAGAAACATACAAAAAAGCTTTGACGCTGAGGCGAAATTTGGGCTCAATTTTGTATGGTAACGTGCACTGCTAATAATAGGTTGGGGAAAAAGTTTACTCGCATTTTATATGAACACTCAAAACCTTTTTTTTTAAGTTTATTTACATTTAATTACAGTATATATTTATGTGCCATTTTGTTCAATGACTTTTCCCATCTTGTTGGTAGTGACATGATCCCTTTTCTGTAGAAATTTTGGGACTTCTGATCAAAAAAACGTGAGAAGTAGTTTTAGCAGTCCTCTCTTGATGTTAACCTGACGCTACAGAAAGAATTCTGAAGAGATGAAAACAGATGGAAATCTGTAGGTGCAAAATCAGGGCTATATGGCGGATGCATTAACACCTCCCTGCCAAACTCTCTTAATTTTTGCTGAGTGGCTAAAGATGTGTGTGGTCCAGCTGCTTCCTCTCAACTTCTTGCTTTGATCTCATTAGTTGTTGGCAGTAGAGATCCGAATCGACGGTTTGCCTGGCGGTAAAAGATCATAATGAACAATGCCCATCCAATCCCACCATACCCACAGCATCACCTTATTGCGAGTTATGCCGGGTTTTGGTACAGTCTGTGAAGCCTGACCAACTTTTGACATTTGTGGTACGTGATCCACTTTTCATCACCAGTTATCAATCTCTTCAAAAACGGTTCTGTTTCATTACGAGTCAATAAACAATCGCAAATGAGTGCGCGATTCATAAGGTTTCTTTAAGTGATCTCGTGTGGGACCCAAATATCGAGCGTTTTTGTGTGCCCAGCTTTTTCAAATTGATCAAAACTGTTTTGTTGTCAATTCCCAGTTCTTCAGCTATGTCGTAACTACTGATATGCCGATCTTACTCCAGTTTTTCAAAAATGGCGTCCATTCCCAAGCAACAAAATTATCCTATAGTGCACGCTTTATAGTCCTGCAGCACTAATAATGGTCTCTTAGTGGTTCTAGAATTTGCTACCACGCTTATAGTAGCATGCACGGAGACTGATTGGCCTTGTAGTATATCTGTTCTTATATGTTAACTTATTATCGTCTATAGAATTAAATTAATAGCTCACTATAAGCTGAGATGTCCTATAAAAGTATTGCACAGGTGTAAACACGCTTGGGAATACGTGCTCTGGTAAGCTATACTTAAAATTGCCTACAAGAATCACTATAAATCCATTATAAGTAAAGTATGCTTATAAGAGTATCAAATAAAACCAAACGAACTAGAAACCATTTGCACTTGTTACTTGAATTTATAAGGTTTTATAAGTTCACAATGTGGATCACTAATAAGTCAATTAGTTCTATAACGGCTTATTCCAAGAGTAAGTGTACTTGGTTTTATTGTGGATTTGTCGAACGCTGTTATAATCTTTACACAAAATGTTAATATTGATGTTTCTCGCTTTTCACTTATACCTAAATAGTATGTAAGACACTGTTAATTGGTATCTACTTCCTTAAAAATTCGACAGCGTGAATGGTAGTCAAGTTATTAGAATAATTGTGGAACCCTAATTCCTAACAATATGGCGATGCTGTGGTTCCGATGCAAACCATTTTGGAACCAAGTACTTCCGTAACGGTTCTGTAATGAACTTGGGAAAGCTAGCTATAAAAAATGGCGAGTTTTCATTGTATTCCTTATTAATACCAATATTATTTTCAAATGCAACTTATTAAATACGCTAATTTCAAGAGGCGAGTAAAAATTTTGTTTTAAAACATAATATACTTCACCAAAAATATACGTTTGCCATGCGAGCGCAACTTATTATTGTAGATAATACATTTTTACAGAAAATTTATTAAGATGACTTAACTTTTTATCTAATATTTTATATTTTTTATAAATATCAACAGCGACGCCATTAACAAATTGACAACTGTTTTTGAAAAAGCTTGTAACAGAAACACGGAGTACGTTAGAGTCGTGTATGGTTATGTTAGGCGATTATAGTTAGCTTCGCGGGGAGCAGTTAATTCTTTGTAGTCCAACTATAAGGATACTATTGGTCCAAGTGGTAGTCACCGAGTCTACTATGGGTGTCTTAGAAGAAAGAGTATGCCTATAAATTGGGCCCTTTTCCGTTGTTATAAGAGCTTACTATCCCGTTATAGTCCTGATAAAATGGTGGTTCCAGGATAATTATAACACCACTTTTTGCTGCTTGGGTTATATCCTTAACAGTGCGACCAGAGCGAAGTGCATCTTTGACATCAAAATTGAAAACGCTTAAACCAATTTTGTCTACTCTTACTGACACTGCATTAGGTCCACAAACGTCATAAATTATTTCGCGGCTTGCGTTGCTTTTTCGTTTTTTCTAATAAAATTTTAAAATGTATGGAATTTCTTCATTAAATTCATTCATTTTGACAGAAAGAAAAACAAATAAAAAAAAATAGCTGGAAACAACATTTTACTAATTTGTTTCTTTTTTTGAAATGTAACCTTTTTAATGTCATCAAAACTAGCCAGATACAAATGGTGCAGCCAAAGAGATTTTATTACATGTTTATACATACTATATGCGAAAAGACTTTTTCCCCGACCTAATATATTTGAACGATGGCTTATCTAAATTGTCATTATAGTACAATTTAGTTAATAATATTCGCGTTTCGTAGCGAGTACAATAAATATAATTTAATAAACTTAAGTGTTTTTTTATTGCAAAAGCAAAAGGCAATACTAAAATGAATCCATTGCTTCTTCACTTAGTGCAACTACATGATTCACACTAAATCCCACTGAGCTGTGAGATTGCCCAGGCCGACTTGATTCCTCGTAATTAGGACGAGCCTTATCGGGATCTGAATCAAACCCATCTCTTCTCAGATATCCTGGGTCATCTGCTCCTAAATAACGCTTGTTAGGGTTGCTTGATATACGTTGATTATAAGAAACGGGTAGAACGGTCTGTTGATGTTTTGTGGCTTCATTTCTTTTTACTACAGCGTTAAACCTGTAAAAAATTTAAAAATTATACACATATATATTCTTCTATTGATTTAATTCTATTTGGAAAACTCACAGCTAAGCATAAACTTGAGCTTTATTAGATTTAGCAGAGGCAGAGCACACTGCATTCCCCAGTCATGAATTTAGAAGTCCAGCTGAAAACCGTAACACTCACGGAAGAGCACCATGAAATAAAAACGCTCTGTTGGTGTGAATACAAGATGCCAGAACCTATTCCCCAATTCACTCCCAGAAACAGCAAACTTGCAACCATTTATGCAGTAAACTTACCGATGGTAGTGGAATGGACTGTCAGACTGCTTTTTATATTAAACGAACACAATGTAATGAATAACATGAAAGACCTATTTAAAACCATTTTTTTACTTTCATTGTAAAATACTTACCCATGTACAGCATCAGCTGAATACTCCACAGTCCTCAAAACGCCATCTGGTTCAAACAAACTGTATTCACCTCTAACTCTATCACCGTCTCTACTTTCCCAGTGACTCTTTCTGTCGCCCGTCTGATGATCTGATACTTCATATTTATATTCGTATTTAGGCTAGGAAAAAAGAATTTATTAAATTCCTACGAAGTCATTAATTTCAACTAATAAAATATAATTATCAGATTTAAATATGAGCAATACCTGGACGCTGTTATATGCATCTGTTGGCCGTGAAGCTGAAAACGTTAGATTAAAACAATCTATTAATTCATTTAAAAAATATATATAAAAATACAGCTTATCAATATTTAAAAGAATACATACAAAAAAAAATATTAATTAATAAAAAAATACATAAATTAAATAAAAGTAATTAATTAAATCCATTTTATTGTTCTTTAAGATATAAATTTTAGTTAACAACGTAAACAGTCTCACTATTGGACTTCCCTTTGAAATGTTTTTGGAGTGGAACCCGACCTCAAAATAAAACTATGAAGCAGTAATTCCAAAAGGCAATTAAGGCGATTTAAGAAAACTATAATATTAGTATGTAAACGTACCAGAAACAACAGGTGACTGAGGAGGCGCCTGTGATTGATGAAACACAAAACTTTGCGAAGAAGTTGCATGTTGTAACATTGCTACTGGCGATCCCAAAACGAATAAGAATCCGTTTATAAACAGCCCTACCTGAAAACGGTACGCGAAAATAATAAAAGAGACTAAAAAATCAGTACTTTGATAGTTAAAATGGCAATAAAATCGGATATTTTACGAGATCAAATATTTTTCTTTTGCGCCTGATGCTCCATGAAACATAAAGCTGTTACATGTTAGCGACATAGCAAAATAAGCGTTTGTCTATTACCTCAATTTTAGCAAATTCGAATTTTTAGCACAGATTTTAAAATTTATTAGTAACTAAGCGCCCCGCCTACGATTTCGCACGGATGCTTCTTTTTCTGCAAATTATGTAAACATCCTCTTTTATCGCTATTTCCATTAGTGAAAATCGTATAAAATCCTTTGGGTGGTTTAGGAGAAGTTAGCGGAGAAACAGATATAAGCTGGAAATGACCTTATTTTATAATAATTCATATTATAGACTAGCTGAGCCCGCAACTTCGTACGCGTGGCATTCGGTATAGCGCGTAACTTTTTTGTTTGTAAACTGATTGGAATGAAACAAACACGAAATTTTACGGGAAGTTTTCTACAGTGACCGCGTTCAAATCGGTTATGCCGTTTCTGAGATTAGCGTGCACAAACGCACAGACAAATAGACAAATAATTTTTGACCTCTGTGACATAAGTACAACGTGTATAAATTGTTTTTTGGAAAAATATTTAATGTACATACAGACACCGCTCGTTTACGACTTTATTATACATATGTATGTATATGTTAAATTATATGATATGGTAGATATTATATGTATGAATATTGGACACAAATTTCACTGTAAATTGAAAAATGTAAACGAATTTTCCATGATGATATTTTATGGTTTACGACTAAATTTACAATAATTTAAAACCTTCTTTACCAAGCCTTACAAATACATAAACTGAAATCAGTGATGAAACCAAAATTATTAAAAAAAATGCAGTTATACATGTAATGATTATCTGGCTGTTTGAAGTGTTTAGGATTGACAACTGTAACTATTGTATTGTATGGTGATTGTTCCCCATATTTTAACTCTTTCTAAAGAAAAAGAATTTCGAACCAGCCATATTTGTATATATATATACATTATTTTGTCGATATTTGTCGGTATTAACATATTAAGTAATTACGAAAAATAGCAGTTATTACAATAAGTGGCTTAAGTTTTACATTGCTCTTCCAGCAATTTCATATTGTTGAACATTGTTTTAGGAAACACATATTCAAAAAGCCAGTTAAGAATGTTGCCCGTTAAACTTACCTATCCCTAATAATATGGGATATATAAGTACGAATAGGTGAACCGGGCGAATAGGATAACTTCAAAGTTACAAACATAATTCCTACAGAATACACATATAATAATAGCAGGTGGATTGAAGGATCACGCTGGGAATTCACTAAATAATATAAAAAGGATTAACTTTCAGATTTATAACAATTGTAGAAAAAATTATCAATTTTCTAATTAAGTTGTAAACAAGTAATAACTTATAAAATATAAGTTTACTTGCCTTTAGATATAAGATATCCATGTTATACGGGATTATGTCCAGACGTCAATAAAGTGAGGTGCTGTATTGAAGAAACATGGCAGGTCGGGCTCTGTTTTTATAGGGTCATCTCATCTGATAAAGGAACAATGTGTTTAGCGGCGGATGCATTTGCATCGACAAAGGTTCTGTTGTCAATTAAAATTGTTGATAGCACTGTATGCAAACGTTCGACAAGATGAATGAGCTACTTGCAATATTTTAACTTTATTTCTTGCATAGCGAATTGTATGCAACAGTTATGGAATTACTCGTAAGGCTAATTATGATTTCTATGTTATATTGAATTAAATTAAAATTTGTTTATTATTCATGTTCTCAACCGTAGGATGTCCAATAATTTTAGTAGGGCCGGACAAAAGCAGCCTAGATCCAGGGCTGACCAGCATTATTAGAGCGTCTGTCCACTTTGTCGGTTCAGGCCGTTGCCCTCAGCTCTCCATACTATATGTCCTTCCCACTGCCACTTTAACTTACTGGTCCTCCGAGATATGTCTGTGACTTTCGTTTGTCTACGGATCTCCTCAATCCTGATTCTATCTCGCAGAGTAACTCCAAGCTGTTCCTCTCCCTAACTCGTTGAACGATTTTGAGCTTTACTAGGTCCGTAGATATAGAGACCACGTTTTAAAAGCCATTATGTCATACTATGGTAATACACATTGGTCGAGAAGCTTTTTTTAAGGCATTCAGGAGTTTTGGACATGAAGATTTTTCGGAACATCCCGAACGAATGAATCGTTGAATCCAATCTGGATCAGTAGACAGCAGACAAAAACCCAAAATACCAGGTCAGCTGCAGAGTACTCTGAAGTATTCTGCTTTCTAGCGAGAGCCCATTTCCCTATCCTCCTCCTAATCCCTTATCCTTAATCCTACTGTAGTCGGCAGCGTACTTGCAGCAGCTTTGGAGTTGCTTATGTTATATAGGCAACCGTAGCCACGTACCATCAAGTGGACCGTCTGACAATTTTAAAAGAAAAAACATATTAAAAGGTAATCTTATTTTATATTTCAATTGCTTCGTTCCAATTTAAACGATTTTATCTATTATCCTTTCTTTTTACATCTGTAATGCTGCTACTTATAACATTTCTTAATACACCGTCAAAATTATGAAATTGAGTTTTTGTGACAAGAGCAATAACATCTTGCCGCGCCATCATCATTTCAATCCAGTTTTTTCGTGCTCCGCCGTTACGTGTTAATAGGCATTTATACATATTTCATTCATTTACGCATAGGTAGTACATACGTGATACATGATACGGATGGATCAGAAATCATTAAATTCTCTAAAAATGTTACAAATTTTTACTGATATTGTGAAAAGTTGTTATTGTGTTATTGTTATTGTGATTTTCACAATAACAAATGTTATTGTGAAAAGATGATATTAATATTTTGAATATGATGTTAAATTTGTAGATTGTTTATATTCATTACAAAATGAAATTTTGAAACAGTGCAAATTCAATATAAAAATGTCAAATTCGAAATCTATACTAATAAAACTGAAGTGTCTGTTTGTAATGTCAAAATAACTACTTTTTACTAAATGTATATACGATACTTATAAGGAAAAACATTTTTATTTTATTTTAATTATCCGTCTGCTTGATCCAGCTAATCTCCGATACTGCTGGACCGATTTCGACGGGACTTTCACTGGCAGATAGCTGTTATAGGGAATAACTTAGGCTGCAAATAACTACAAATAAAATATTATATATTATGCTTACCTAAGCCTATGTTCAATTCCGCCCGCGCCCCACACGCATGCAACAGCAAAGCGTGGCTGGGTTCAGATAGTAATTAATTAATTAATTAATTAAAGTTATGATGGACCAAACTGCTACCAACAGTTTGGCGACGGGTTTGGCACTTGATTTTCCCATATTTCCCTTCTATAGTAGGTACAAACTAACCTTTAAACGTTATAACCTTTCTGGCATACGAATCCCACTGTCGTTTCGGTCCGATATCTCTTGTCGGACTTTGTATATCTATACTAATATTATGAAGAGGTTTGTTCGTTTGTATGTTATTTATTTATGTTAAGATCGGCAGACAGGCTGACGGCCCACTTGATGGTAGGTGGCTACCGTCACCTATAACACAAGCAACGCCAAAGCTGCTTCAAGTGCGCTACCGACTAAAGTAGGATTAAGGATAATGGATCTCTTACTCGCTCACCGAAACACTGAAACACAACAGCACACATGCTGTTATTTCACGGTGGTCTTCTGTAATGCGGTGGTTACTGCCGCCAGACGGGCTGCCCAAATGATTGCGAAACGCAGTGTGCCCTGCCACTACTTCCCAGATCCAGACCAGAGCCAAAATTGAATTTGAAAGTTTTTCAAAGTTGACCCTGCCGGGAATTGAACCGGGAACCCTAGAACAGAACTTTAAGGCAAGCACCCTAACCACTCATCAACGGGCTCTTCTTCGTTAGGTGTGAGTCTTCGAAACTACTCGTCCGATTAAAAGAAATCTTTCACCATAGTCAAGTTTAAGGATGGACACGAGCAAAAGTTTATGCGATTAAAAGATTAAACTCCAGTCGTGAGTCGAAGCTGACACACACTTTTTTTCTATATCATTTAAATAAATTTTAAAAAAATTATGGCGTTCGAAATATGTTTCTTCATAGTTTCCTACTAAAGCCTGTCGCTTCTATAAAATCAACATCTGTTGTATTTCAAAGCTGCATAGACCTGACAAGTAATTAATTTAATTATAATCTATATCACAGAGGCCTAATAGTTTAAAATATTATATATTAGCAATTAATTATATTCTATGTTACTTAATTATATTTCTATGTATGATTTTTTTTTGATAAATTTTTGATAAATTTTTTGATAAATTTTCATAATTTTTTTGATATCTTTTTTTTTTCTAACTTTATTGCCGGGATGCTACTTCGACTTTTATTGGCGTAGGCTGTGCCTCCTTTAATTGCGGCGGCATCTGGCATGTTATTATTTCCTGTTCCTTGTTGTGTGTTTTTTTCGGTGCCTGCCTCGTTGGAGGCCTAATAAATAAATAAATAATAAATGGATAATAAATAAATAAATAAATAAATAAATAAATAATTAGTTCATATACTTATACAATCACAGATAAACACTAGATTTCGTTAAATTGCTCAGGGCAATCGAAAGAGGTATTTGATACTTTATAATTATAATATACTGACGGACTCATAAACTGCATCAAAGTTCAGGATTACTTTGAAATGATTTTTTTTAATAAGTATGCAAACTTTTTAGATTAAATTATATAAATATGGAGAGACTGGCTCTTAATCTTAAAAAAAGCAAAATTTAAAAATAGAACTGCAGTAAAACAAATGAATATAGCTGGGAAAAGAAAATTTACTCGTAGTATCAGATTTGCGTGTTATTTAAAGCAAAGTTTTAAATTGATTCGCATTGATTTTTTATTCTTTTGTCAATTGAATTATTGTTACCAGCAGAATTGTTGGGTTAGTTTTTTAACTCATCGAGAGTTTTTGAACCATAATATGGATACTTCGTCTTGGATCAACGAACGATTGGTAGAAATTTAAATTTAAACCAGTCTACGGTTTCTAGAATATACAGAAGGTTTGTGGAGACAGGTTCTTACAGAAGGAGACGTGGTACAGGCAGGACTCGAGCAAGCACCGGTCGTGATGACCGATTTATTGTTACAACTTCCCTGCGAAATCGTTTCCTCACGTCAGTTAACATCAAAACAGAGCTTAATGAAGTGCGTGGAGTAAATGTGAGTGCACGAACAATAAGAAGAAGGTTAAAGGAAGCGGATATCACCCCTTTTAGACCAGCAAATGGTCCAAAGTTGTCTGTAGCTCACAGACAAGCTCGCTTAAGATTTGCGCGTGATCACCTAAATTGGACAGAAGAGCAATGGGCCTCCGTATTGTTCACGGACGAGTGTAGGACATGTTTATATGGTGCAGATGGTCGCAGAAGAGTCTATCGTCGACGTGGGAAGCGATATGCTCAAAGTTGCATTGAGGAGCGTGTTCCTTTTGGAGGCGGTTCGTGTATGGTCTGGGGTGGCATATCGATGAACGGGCGAACAGAACTTGTGTTCATAGACATGGTCCGTCAAAACGGTAATAGAGGGGGTTTGACTGCACATCGCTACATAACAGAGATCTTAGAAGATCACGTGGTGCCTTACATGGGATTCATAGGCGAAAATTTTACTTTAATGCAGGATAATGCCCGGCCGCACGCTGCTGCACAAGTTCGACAATATTGCGAAGAGGTTGGGATACGTACAATGAATTGGCCAGCACGCAGCCCGGATCTTAATCCCATTGAGCATGTTTGGGACAATTTAAAAAGAGCTGTATATGCGAGAAATCCTGTGCCCACGACAGTGGCAGCACTAAGAACAGCACTTTCAGAAGAATGGGACAATATTCCGCAAGATCTTTTAATAACCCTAATAAAATCTATGCGGAACCGATTAGAATCCGTAATAAGGGCACGTGGGGGTAATACACCCTATTAAAACATAAATAAACCCTTGCATAAAGTTTGTGTCTATTGTTAAAACCAATTTTTTTATTAAACCAATTTTCCTTAAATTTCTGTTTTTTCTTCAAAAAAGTCTTAAGGTCCTTTCCAGTACACAAACTTAAACTTAAGGATACGCTGTTTTAAAGTTCACGAACCAATCTAGAGGTTTCAATTTAAATCTGTATAGAAAGTTTGCATACTTTGTTAAAATATTTATTTCAAAGTCGTCTATTACTTTGATGCAGTTTATGAGTCCGTCAGTGTATATTTAATATAATCAAATATATGTATGTATTATAATTTTAATATGTTTGAAACTTATTCTCGGCATATTTTCTTTAATCTGCAAAATTGTCTATACTTCACCTATTTGTAATTAGGCTAATGTACCTAAATTAGTAAAATTAAGAATTTACTTAAAACATAAATTTTACAGTTTAAATAATAAATAAACCGTTTGTTTTTAATTATTATGTGTTTAATATTTTTGAGATTATTTATTTTCTTCTAAACCAATCAACCGATTTTGATACGGTTTTCATTAAAAGAAAGAAAGATAAACGAGTAAGGTTTGTGTATATGATTTGCCGAAATAAATTCCATCTATACGAAACCGGAGGCGGTTCGCAAGTCTACTAATAAATTTACTTTTTATAGAAAGTAAAACCAGCCAAACTTATTGCTCTTTAAAAGTTGTAAATTCTCATAATTAAGAAAACAAAACAAGACATTGTTGTCATACACATTCTGCAATAAGCGACACATTTGACAGTGGCCTTTTAATTAGACGAACTGAGTTGCCTTGAGGACCAACGCTTTGAAATTTTTGTGGTGCCGAAATAAAAAAACTTAACCCTCCAAAAACCTCTCGAAAATTTACATCTCTTATTTTAATGTTATATATATGTGTGCAGGTGTGTTAGTAATTTGTAGGAAACACTGCAATCGGTAACTCAATAATCGATTCTCCTCCTTATGCCTTACTCTTTATCATGTTATCAAATAAGGTAACGCACTTGCAGCGCGTTTTAATATTTCAGTGGGTAAAGATTATTTTCATTTTTGAAAAAAAACCATAATAGTCTGAGCAAAAAACATATAAAATTGCCTGACAATTAAAAGTGTTTCTTTGAAACCTATTTAGTGAATAAAAAACAACAAACAACAAATTATATGATATATAATAATAGTTATAGTTGATTGAACAATAGACACGCATCGAAAGCTCGTAACGACAAGTAGCAAGAGTCGTGAACGAGATAATCGATCATCCTTGCGAAGCCACTTACTTGGCCGTAATCTTCTTTTGCACAATACTACGAGTTAACCTTTGTTATTTTTATGATACACAGCTCACTTTACAATGTCACGACGAATTTTTTTGTGTATGCTCACTTATTATCTACGTTACCCGTCACTCAAATTTGAAATTTTCTAAAACCATAAAGCTATTAATAATTTTCTTATTGAGTATTTCTTATTCTTTTAGAGTGAAAAATAATAACAATGTAATAAAAAGTAATAAGTTTTGACGAGCCCATTGAATGAGTCGTTAGGGTGCTTGCCTTAACGCTCTGTTCTAGGGTTCCCGGGTTCGATTCCCGGCAGGGTCAACTTTAAAAAATGAACTTTTCAAATTTGCCTCTGGTCTGGATCTGGAAAGTAGTGGCTGGGCGCACTGCGTTTCGCAGTCATTTGGGCAGCCCGTCTGGCGGCAGTAACCACCCCCTTACAAAAGACCACCGTCAAATAACAGCACGTGTGCTCTTGTGTTTCGGTGAGTGAAGTAAGGGATGCCAGCGCCCATTTCCGTATCCCTTCCCAATCCCTTATCCTTAATCCTACTGTAGTCGGCAGCGCACTTGCAGCAGCTTTGGCTTTGCTTGTGTTATAGGCGACAGTAGCCACCTACCATCAAGTGGACCTTCAGTCTGTCTGCCGATCTTAACATTTAAAAAAAATCTTACATGGAGTTTTTTATCTTAAAAATATGATGCTTTAAGTGAAGGTCCCATTTTCCATTTATTTTTATCACTTATTTGCATATGCTTATAACACATCAGACAACTTGTATCCCTAATATAAACAGAGAGTTTCTCTCCAATGACTTCGCTCGCGTGAAAAGATAAACCGATCCTATGCTCTTCTCCAGATATATTTATTTATTTATATTTAAGGCCAATTTGACTTTACAAGTACCATTTCGTCCTTAATATACTATACCATACTTAAAACTTCAAGAAAAAAGAAAATACGTAACAGAAATAATTTTTAAAATTAAATCAACCTAGATAAACTAGGTGGACGTCCTACGGCTGAAATTGTGATAATTTATGATATCTATAGTCAATCAGTTTATAGGTATCATGTCAAGTGATCAATAATTCTGAATGTGTCAGAACTCGTGGGACAGGAGCTTGTCCTAACTCATCCTGAACTCGCAAAAATTAAACAAATTACTATAAAATAAGTAAGACCAGTTTAGACCAATAATGATGAATGCATATATATGTTACCGGAAATGTAAGAAACATAGGAAATATATACAATTCCGAACTTAATTAGGAAATGTGTAAAATAATATTTCAAGAATTCTTTAATACGCATATTTACTGTGAAATGTATGCAATTCCGAGACAATCTTAGGAAATGTGTATAAAATAATGTTTTTTGTGATTAAAATTAATAAAACACGGTAATAAAATAAATATAATAAGTCTTATAACACATTTTGTAATAAGTCTTCTAACCCATTTTGTAATGGTATCCCGAATGTAATACATTTCCAATTGCTATATAGGGAATGTATGAATTTCCTTGGGAAAAATGCATATTAAAAAAGATATCATACATTTTCTGTCTATTTTAGGAATTGTACACATTTCCTAGGAATTGTATACAATTACATACTTTTCCATTAACATATATGAATCAATCTTCATAGGAAATTTCATTAGAATCGTTACTTTTGCTTTCAAAAGAAACATATTATTTAATCATGTTTGACAACAATTATTGTGTAATGTGGCATTGAAGTCTGATTACCTTCTTTTGAATGAATAATAACAAATAAGTAAGTCGCTTTATGCATCGAAGTACCAATGTAATATACAGGCATTAACTAAAAAATAATGTTTACCATTCATGGGAATATTATTTTGTAACGTATCAAGCCGAACATTAAATTGGAACGAAATCAAAGTCTTTTTAAGGTTAACATCTTGTGCTAAAGTTTTATAGTACGGGTTATTTTTATTAAGTTCTTAATTAAAAAAAGGCAAGACAGTAAAGTTTATTTGTACACGTTTAATTGATTTGATAGTCAAATGTGTTTCATGATAAAAATGACATATTTAAATTTTTAACGTCAGGTCACAAATGTCAATAAATACTGGATTTCAAGAAAATTCAAATCTTGTGGAGTTATAAAAATTTATCACATTTTTGTTAGCCTCAATAATAAAACTAAATACAAAAAGTAGCAAACCTAATATTAGGTAAGGTAATTAAACAACTGATTTGCCTACCTCGGACGAAGAGCCCATATGACATAATAATATCAGTTATTATTATGTCATATTATTATGACATATCTCTATATATAAAAACGAATCCCCATTTCCCTTGGTCACGGCATCACGCGTGAACGGGTAGACCGATTTTAATTCGGTTCTCACTAATGGAAAGAGGGATAAACGGGGAATGTTCATATATACGAGTATAACAATTGCACGCCGGGCGAAGCCTGGGGCGGGTCACAAGTCAATAATAAAATTACATTATAAGCAATCTACTCAGCCAAAAATTTGTCACAAATTTAATATATCAAGATTTGTACGCCGAATGTTTATCGGTTTGTTAAGAAGGAACAGGGAAATTAAATGTCATCTCTGGTAAATATTTACTCATGATCATCGCAAATTTATTATTATTATTTTTATTATCACATATTTTATTTATTTATATTAGTTTTAATTTTTATACAATATAATTATAAAAACAATAAATATCATAAAAAACCTAAAACTAGAATTCCGTAGGAAGCGAGGCAAGGCCTGACAATTCGTGCCGTCTCAAGAAGTACCGCCTTCTGTATCTGTCCTTTGATCAAATCATCTAGCGAGAGCCCCTTGAGATGTTAGGCGAGGCTCTTCGCTATAAGACCGTTCGCCGAGACGAACGTCCCAACATGACCGTCATCTCGTGAGCCAAGTAAGATAAACTTGGTAAGTTTATCTTTCTCGGCTTTCACGAGATTTTCGTCATATGGGACAGCAATGTCAACAAATATCGTCGAGCGTTATTGTTATTATTATTAGATTTATTATTATTAGAAATAATGGCCGCTTATACTATTCTAACGTTGAAGGAAAACTTTTAGGAAACAGTCTTTCAGGTACCTTCTTTTAGGTTTTTAAGATTTTTGGAATCACATGTAATCGTAACTAATCTATTTATAGTACAGGATCCAAAGGTAGTCCTTCACCCATCTGTTTACCAGACGAAAAGTATATTTATCAATTGTTATCTATGAGAAAACATATGGCTATTGTGTTGCCTATTAATATATACATATGGATATCCTTAATTTTAAAAACCTATCTGCTATCTTGAGTCCTTTCTATTACACTTAATACCTCTCTGTCGCACATCTTTGCTTAATTGATTTAATAAAAATGTGTTATCATCGGACTACTGAGACGAAAAAGTCTCATCAGTCCGATCATCGGACTAAGTAATCGGACTACTGATACTACGGAGCTTGCTCCGATTTTCAAATTATAAAATTATAGCTTCTATGATGCATTAATTATGCCTGCGAAGATCCGTTCAAGAATTACTATTACAAGGTTTTGAAATATGAAATCATCTCTTCCTCTTCTTCCTTGGACTTTGAAAATTTGAAAATATTTGAATAATTGAAATATATTTGAAAAAAAAATTAGCCGAATTGGTCCAACCGTTCTTGAAATTTGCGTTTAGCAATTAAATATAATTAACATTTACGAGTAGCGATTTATTTATGTAGATTTATAGAATCACATATATTGATCTTTTTAAAATTATTTTTATAAAAAGTTTTTGGTTTTTTTTTTTTCTAACTTTATTGCCGGGATGCTACTTCGACTTTTATTGGCGTAGGCTGTGCCTCCTGGCTGACGGTCTACTTGACGGTAGGCGGCTACCGTCGCCTATAACACAAGCAACGCCACAGGTTTTGCAAGTGCGCTGCCAACTACATTAGGATTAAGGATAGGGGATTGGATAGGAAAATGGGCTCTGGCATCCCTTACTCCACCGAAACACACAGCACACGTACTGTTATTTCACTGTGGTCTTTTGTATAAGGGGGTGGTTACTGCCGCCAGACGGGCTGCCCAAATGACTGCGAAATGCAGTGTACCCTGCCACTGCTTGTACTAGAAGTTGTCAAACATTAGTAGGTATGGCCATTGTTTCCATATATACTTATCAAATATTCGTTCAATATTATAACTTTGTTACATCACGACTAATATGAATCCAATATACAATATTTAACTAATGAAATATCATTAGAACATATTAATTTTCTGCTAAGGTCATATTAAGCGCTCTGTGAGTCTATTAACGTTTTACAAGCCAACTTTGTTATTTATTATTCGATTATATTACTAATTTATGCGGGTTTGTGTCTAAAAACTGTCGAATAAAGCATAAATTCAATGCATGCATGACCAGTTTAACCTATGTGTAAGTATTTTAAGATTTATAGATACGGTGCTGTCGAGATATTGGCTCCAGAGCGACCTTATCTAAATAGTGCAATCTTTAGGCCATAGAGATTAATCTAGGTAATCTTAGGATCCTTGAATTGAATATAATTAACTTCTAACTCTAAATTTGTTATTACGGTCTATTATTAAAGACTAATATAAACTAAGTCTGATAAGTTGGGTCCGTGGCTTAGGCACCCAGTGGTCGACGCACCCGTGGTCGAGGCCCCCGATCAGGTTAATTTGATTCGAAGCAATTTTTAATCAAATGTACTGGCAGGCATAAAAATGTTTTACAAAACTAATAAATATATGTTGGGAGTAGATATATGTAATATATTATATCTTATTATTTAGTAATATATTTTAGTTTATTTTTTATCTATACATATAATAAAATCATAAAGGAGCCGTGTCTGTACATTAAATATTTCCGCTTCCCTTTTCTTTCAAAACTCTAACTTCTATAGTTTAGGAGAAATTTCAATTTTAAAAGTGTGATACTAAGTTTTGAAGGCCAGTGTAGTTAGTTAATTCATCACACTAAGAAAATCTTACAATATGAGTTTACTAGTAGTATGCGAAACATGTCTTTATACCTACTTTAAAGATTAATTGATGTCTTAACCTACATTATATATGCCAAAGTGAGATTGATGGTTACGCTTTCACACCATAGCTACACAACTGATTATCATGAAGATAATCACCTTAGACACACCTTTGCATACACCTTTTCTGGGAGAAAAAAAGAAAATAAAAGGACAAAATTACAACGCCTTACAAAAATATTTATGCAATAAAGATTAAATAAATATTTTAACCGCAAAGATAAACAGGCGCGGACGTAGTCGGGGGCAAAAGATATAAATATTATTAGAATATCTATTTAGACATCGGTAGTTGCCTTGAGCAAGTGAGTAGTCAGATTACCTCTTGCATTTAACCATAAAAATTGCGTCAATCATACAGATATGAAAATTTATTCAGTCGTGAAAGAAAGACATTCCATGTTGCTATAGTTCGGACTTCCTAACTCCTTACTACGAACATTATAAGATGAGATTAAAAACAATTAAAAATATACATATATATCCAAAAGCTAAAATACTTCATTAAAAAAAAAAGAGATATTCGTATTAATATCAACACGATTTCAATTACGTATAAGTTTCACACCAATTAAGCGAAAAGTTGTAAGGTGCCAACTATGTAGTACCTATGTAATATTCTATAAATCCTTCCTTGTGGCATGTGTGGTGTTTCGACATTTACATGCGACCTGTAAAGAGCTTACGGGCCTTGCCTTATGCAAGTCTCCGGTCCTAGCCAATCACATAATCTCTTTAAAAACACTTAAATTACCCGCTAGAACCTACTCGTTATTATCTGATTTCGATTAGAATCGGCGTATTCACGATCCTTTGATACATAAATATATGTATCTATGTATCAGCCTAAACTAGTATTTTTTTGTGATTTTTGACGTTTCTAGTACTCTAACCTCAGGTGGTCATCATCATCATCATCCACTGCTGTGAAAAGGCCTCCCCCTATAATTTTCCATAAGAGCGACAGAATCAGCCTGGATCCACTGTCGACCTGCGGCCCTTATCAGGTCTTCTGTCCACCTTGTGAGTCTACGCTGCGCTTGGCGGTCCTTGGCCTCCACTCGAGAACCTTCGGGCCCCAACGGCCGTAGGCTCTCCGTACTGTGTCCTGCCCACTACCACTTTAACATACTAATCCGCCGGGTTATGTCGGTAACTTTCGTTCATCTACGAATCTTCTCATTCCTGATTCGATCTCGCAGTGTAACTAAATAGCACTCTCTATAGCTCGTTGAGCAGCGTTGAGCTTTCTTATGACGCCCATAGTTAGAGACCACGTTTCAGCGTCATCACTGGTAACAACATTGATCGAAAACTTTTGTTTTAAAACGCTGAGGAGTTTTGGACGAGAATATGTCTCGAAGCTTATCGAACGCTGCCCGTCCGAGCTGGATTCGACGATTGACCTCCTTCTAGAAGTTGACTCCACGTAATTGGTTAGAGAGTAACCTAAAGTTTAAAGAGTAAAAACTTCATATTAGGGTAAGTACATCAAGTAGTACTTACCGTAATATGATCAAGATTCAGGTTGATTGTCCATTATGATCAAGATTCAGCCTACAAAACAAGCATCGCCACAGATGCGGCAAATGCGCTACCGACTACAATAGAATTAAGGAAAGTTAGAAAAGAAAGGGCGATGTGCTCTCGAATTTTCATCATACAATGCAAGTTGTAAGAAATTTGGTGCAAATATCGGTAAGAGTTAGTTATTTGCTTACTATATAACTCAATGAAAGCATATGTTAAGATATCGATAATTTTACTTTGGAGAGAAAGAAAGAAAGAAATATTTGTTTGTGTACAATTTAAGATCCTAAATAAATTAATGTTCTATTCTGTTATTAGTGAGAACATACAAATTTAAATTAACAAATTATATTTTATATGATATAAAATGTAATATCTTTCTTAATCTACATTCATGGAATATGCAAAAAATATTACTTAAAAGCTACCTACTTGTGCAATTTGCACTTAAAGTCTTCTATCGGTAGATCCTTTAATAGAGTTGGTAACTGATAATAAGTATACCTATTTGATTAGCTATATAGAATGTATTTATTAAACTTAACCGCAAAAAATTATAGAAAAATAGTATATGTATGAATTTTCTTTTACATTTTAAAAGAAAATTCACACTCTCATATTTGATAGAATCTATTTATACAAATTTATTACAAAATAAAGTCGCTGTCCGCCTCTCACTGTTTCCCAATCAAAAAATTTCAATTTCAATAATTGGATCTTTCCGAATCGGGGAGATTTTCTTTATAAAAAATATGTAATAGAACATTTGAAGTTATTTTTTTTTAATAAATAGTATGCTTCGGCCAGGATAAAATAATTTTATGATAATGATCGAAAAGGTTCATTTGGCGGTTCCCATTGCACTCGCATCGCCAATAAGTAAATGTTATTTATATTTTTCTAATGTTTCAGCATTACCAATGGATGGAAATCACGAGTCCGAAAAATATGTAACGAAATTTACAATTTCTTAAATTAAACAACATTGACTCCAGAAAACGAACAATGAATTAATCTTTTTTCCAGTTTCATTTATTTTTATTTATGTTTCTTTACAATACTAGTTCTGGCGCTTACGTAGTGAAATAGTTGACTTTTAACATTTTTTGACAAGCAGCAAGTGAATAAAGCAAGTGAAGTAAAGGGCACGTTACACATTGTTTTGTCATAACTCCCTAATTAACGTGAGAATTATAATAAATTACATTTATCTATCTAATAATTTTAAAACGCTATGTGAAACTACACTGCAATCGTTAAGGTTGACCCCATAAGCAGTGCACCAAGTTAACAACTTTAGGCTAATAATTCAATTCAATTTTACTAAGCAAAGAAATTATAACACCTTCAGAAGTGCTACACCAGTAGTAATAATTATTTTATACCCATCTTACTAGTGACCTACCCCCGACTTCCCAAGGGTGAAATTTTTTTACGAAATTATAAGATCATTTTGACTTATGCATGTACTATGTATCACACCTAACGAACTACATAGGTGGAAAACCTAAGCCAGAGCCACTTGTGAAAAGCTTGTTACCATAATTATTGGTCTTAAAAGAAATCGAACCCGAGACCTTTAACTTAACCTAATATAGAAGAGATTGCATTGTTATACGTACCTAATCATTTATTATTTATTTATTTATTATCTCATACATGATTCAATACACAATGTTTACAATGTCTGTAAACCATTATTGGTTTGTCTAGACATTTACTTCACGCCAATACACATTACACTATAAATCATATATACAAGAAATTAAAATAACAATGTTACAACTCAATTTAAAAGATGCAAAACCGGCCGACCGAATCATCGACACAAATCGGTATGCTTTGTGCGTGTGCAACTCGCTACACAGGTGTCCCATTCTATGCAGTCATGTGTTTTTATAGAATAATTATTTAATTTAGTTATATAAATATAATTTTTAATTATATTATTCAATCCAATAAATATAATCTTATTATATTTAATTTAGGTAATATTTTTTTAATGTACTCTTTAAGTTTCTTTGTGCTATTTCATTTTTTATATTGATAGGTAAATTGTTAATTAGATGGGGAATTATATATTGCGAGATTCTTTTACCATACTCATTAATAAATTTTGGTTTATGTAATAACTTCCTACTGGCCCTTCTAGTGACTATTTTGTGACTTTTGACTACCTGAATTTCCTCGCGAAAGTACTGTTCCACGAGTAACGTATAGTCAACTTTTTTATGTATAGGCATCACTCCACAATACTTAAAGAGTCCCATGGGATCTTCACTATGTTTATTTTTAATTTTCAAAGGTACTATTAATTTCAACAATCTATATTGAATGTTATATATTTGATCTAGGTACGTTTTATAAGTGCGGCCATAGCTACTCAACCCGTAGGACAATATGCTCTCAGCTAAGGCTTTATACATAGTCAACAATATGTCTCCAGGTACTTTGTATTTAATTATATAAAATTTAGCTAATATGGCTCTAAGTTAATCATTTAGGGGAAAGGGTATTGTAGTGTAACAACTCTAGATCACTGTAGGGGTGGCGGGATGGAAGGAAAGATAGAGACTTGAGGAAACACCACACTTTAATTCCACTAAAGTCCCTATATGTACACTGGAAGTCACCGCAGTCCTTATTAATTTTCGTAAATATATATATACAATTGTCCTTCGATAAGCACGTCTTCTGAGCTAACAGTTATGAGGATGAAGCTGTGCACAGCGTTGGAACAGGATCTTCGGTAAAAATAAGAGGTTTATGCAGAACTCGTCGACTTAACAAAACAAGTTTCGGATTGGTTTATTCCGATTTCTTTGAAGTATATCTGAGTCTCAGTTGTAACCAGTAAACCTTCTCTTTTGCAAAATTCCTCCAGAATCCTTTTTCTCCCTTCAGAAAAAGCCTGTCAATCCTTATTTCTCAATCTTTTTCCTGCTCCCTTTTTCGTTCCATTCTGTTCAAAATCCGCCGGCCAGTGTACATGTAATAATAAGTAAATAAAAAAAAGGTAACCTTAGAAACAGGAAACAAAAAGGTTTTTAATGAATGAGAAGCGAATGATGATGAACCCTACAGTATCTTTGCATTTTATATGAAAACTCAAGACATTTTTTTTTTCAAAGTTTATTTACATTTCATTACAGTATATATTATGTGCTACTGACACTGCATTAGGTCCATAAACGTCACAATTTTTTTCAATTTTTTTGTAATAAAATTTTAAAATGTATCGAATTTCTTCATTAGATTCACTCATTCTGACCGAAAGAAAAACAAATGGAAAAACAGCTAGAAACAACATTTTACTAATTTGGTTTTTTTTAAATGTAACCTTTTTAATATCATCAAAACCAGCCAGATACAAATAGTACAGCCAAAGAGATTTTATTACAAATTTATACATACTGTATGCGAAAAGACTTTTTCTCGGACCTAATATTTTTTATGCTAAACACAAGCAAGGCCACAGGTGCAGCAAGTGTGCTGCCGACTACTGTAGGATTAAGGATAAAATATTTGGTAGGGTTAGGGTGAAAATGGGCCCTGGCATCCCTTACTCACTCACCGAAGGTGGTCTTCTGTAAGAGGGTGGTTACTGCCGCTAAACGGGCTGCCCAAATGACTGCGAAACGCAGTGTGCCCTGCCACTACTTTCCAGATTCAGACCGGAGCCAAATTTGAAAAATTCATTTTTCAAAGTTCACCCTGTCGGGAATCAAACCCGGGAACCCTAGAACAGAACGTTAAGGCAAGCACCGTAACCACTCATCCAACGGGCTCTTCAAGTTAATTTCTAAGACAGTCAAAAAAACACTTATGGCGTTTTTTTGACACTTGCACATATTTTTCAAAGTTATGACAACCAAGAATCGATCATCGAACAGTGGTTCAGTCAGAACAGAGTCTTTCATTAAACCTATTTATTTGCGCGTCATTGACAAAAATCATTACTTAAATAGTTTTCTAATTTTATTATACTTTCGCAAGGACTAGCTAATAAATAAACTCAACCCGGTTTACGAGTATATATACGTAGTACTTACGACTCTCTGAATTCACCGCTTGCATTATGAAGAACGATTAACGGCTAATCCCGCTTTGCGCTGATAATCTCACATTAACTCCACTGCGAGTTATTAACTTCTTAAGTGATTGGCTCAAGTAACTTTTGTATAACATACTCTTGGGAAATATGATGTTGCGAAATTAATACATATATATTATAGTCCAAAACTATAATGTCTTACGTACATATTAAAAAAAATTTAGTTGTAAGACTGATTAAAGGTCTCATATAGTTTAATAAATAAAATTTTCACAAATAAAATAATTTAGTGTATGTTTAGTAGTGTAAGAATACATTACAGAAGAATACATTACATTATATTGTGCTGCTGTGTTAGCACGTGTGCTATTGTGTTTCTTTGACTGAGTTAGGGATGCCAGAATACCATTAATGGAGTGTCAGCCTATCTGTTGGAAATTAAATACATTAAAAAAATTGAAACTATGCTAAAAGTGCTTTTAACTAAATCCATTAGTCAAAAGTTGTTGAAAATCAAGAGGAAACATATCCGAATGTTTAGCTAGGATGCATCCTTCCCTATCCTTCCTTATAAAACAAAGTCCCCCGCCGCGTCTGTTTGTCTGTCTGTATGTTCTCTAACTCCTCCTAAACCACGCAACGAATTTTAATGCGGTTTCCACAAATGGAAACGGCGTTAAATGGGGAAGGTTTTTATAATTGTCTTTTATAATTTGCAGAAAGAATTGCTCCCATGAGAGCTGAAGGTGCGTCGTTAGTAAGAAAATGAAACAATAAATATTTGTTATTCATCGATCAGATTAACAGTAGAAAAAACATTACTTACAATAAGATTATAAATACAAAATATATTTTATAATATGCTATAAGTAGAAAAATTGTATTTTTATGTGTAGGTCGTCAGACAGGCTAATGGTCCAGATGGTGGTAGACAGCTACCGCCGCCCACAAGGAACACCATAGGTACTGCAAACTGGTAGGATCAGATACTTGGTAGGATCAGGAATAAGGGATTAGAAAGAGATTAGATTAGAATCCATTACTGACTTACCGAATCAGAACAGCATGTACATGCTGTTCTTCCGTAAGGGAGTGGTTACGGCTGTCAGACAGGCTGTCCTAATGACTTCGAAACGCAGTGCCCTACCACTAAGTACTAAAAACTTCGTATGAACTCAGATGGTAAAAAGTATTAGATTGTCAGAAAAATGTGAAGAGTATTTCGGAAATAATACGTGTTCAATAAAAAATTTATTATAAATTTTGCACATATATTTTTTTATTACTTATAAATTTAAACTCACGTTTTTTTTTACGCCATCTACTGCCGTGTATCGGGAACTTGTTGGTAAGGTACCATCTTCTTTTACGGATATATCTTCGATAATTTTTTAAACAAATAACTATAAAGTACCCAGTTGTAAATAAAATAAAATAAAATAAAATAAAAATAAAAAAAAACAATCAAGACTAAAAAATACTAAAACAATAACAATTAATTTAAAAAAAATGAAATATCTCATGAGGTCCAAAATATATTTTATGAGAACTGAGATTTTTGGGAATCGTCTCAAAGGAAATCACTAGAATAACACATTTGCATAGTCCTTTTGTAATATAGAAACCAGGTCAGACAACAAAAGCGAAATCGAGTATAAATAGAGAGACATAGATATTTATCATATTATTTCTGAAGTCAGCCTGTCTGCCAACCTTAAAAAAAAATGGAATCGATTCCGCGAACGTTTTACTAACCGATGATTCACCTTTACTCTTTACATCACTTCATATACTCGTATGAGAAAATTATATGCCTGCTATTAAGGTAATAGACCATATAAAGCGTATTTTAATATGTATGTGGTCTTAATTCTTCTCCTAATCTAAAACGCCTTGTATTGTTGCCTAGTGAAAGAAATAGGTAGCTTTGCATTTAAATGAGACATTGGGCAAAGATTACGTGATAGTATAAACGGATAAAGATTTGGGTTTAGCACCGAATGCATTAAATGCGAATAGTGTAGCACATACGGGCCGCGCCCACCGACGCTGCCAGCGAACGTGAAAAAGTGTGACCCGTTCTTACACATATGAGATCGCTATATAAGACTTTGCCGACCAACTTTGCTCTCATTTCGATTTACGTTTAAGTTTGGCAAATACATACGAATTTAACAAGTGAAAATTCACACCACTCGAATCCTATTTATGTGACTGTAAGGAAACAATTAACTCGAAGACAATGACGGTAAGTCGTTTGGCAATAGTAATATCATTTTGGAGGAAAAAAAACTTTAAAAACTCGCGATGAATGTGGGAAAAATAATTATAACATCTATGGATAATTTATTTGCAATAAAATGTCCTCTTCTGATTTTTATTTTTTCTCATAAATACATTTGTAATTCAGAAAAAAAAATTGTTCTGACTACATACAAGTAACAACTGTCTTCATTTTCCAATGGTAGTTAGAATGTTAAAATGCGTACGAAAGATTTAAACGCGGTTACGATTACTGGAGGTTATTAGAATTGTTTATTTTTTGTTACAGATAATTTTTTTGACCATTGCACTGACCATTACGAACGTCATAGCTTATCACGATCCAGATCTCAATTATCATTTGAGTCAAGTGCAAAAATCGAATTGCGACAATGGTTACTCGTATCCAGTACCTGGTATTCAACTTACTACGACCGGCGTGAAGTTTGCTGCAAATCCCGGCTATATATCTCAACCGATTGTATCTGCTCCTTCATATGGGTATGCGAATGCTGGCTATAGAACCAACGTTGCTCATCAAGCAGTAGTACCAAAGATTACTTACGCAGCACAACCTGTTGCTATATATCAACAACCGGCTACTACGTACCAGTCGTCATCGCTTATATCATCGAACCTCGCAGCAGCGCAAGGATATACAGCTCAACAAGTCCAAGGATATGCCGCTCAACAGAGCCAAGGATATGCAACTTCAGCAGGCCTATCAAGTGCATCCACTATCAGAACTGTTATACCACAAGCTACATATGCTCAAGCGCCTATCATAGCTAAAGTGACTGCTGCTCCATTGATCGCGAGATACTCTTTATCCCCTTCAAGAACTTCGTATGTCCAAAACGTCGCGTCGCAGAGTACTATTGGTGGCTCGCACGGAGGTCCTGTTATTTCGCAATTGTACGCAGCACCTTCTGCTAGATACGCCACAGCGTCTAGTCTGAGAATTCAACAAGCTCCTATTGCGGCACAACGTTTAACAGCAATAGCTTCGTCGGCTCAATACAATCAAGTGGCTCCGATTCCAGCTATAACGCCGTCTTACCGTGCACCAGTTATTGCGCCTTCAGACGCCCACGTATCCGCGCCTACAGTGACACAGTATTCAGCACCAGTTACAAAACAACATGTGGCGCCACTAGTCTCTCAATACTCTTCGCCAGTCTTGCAGTATTCGGCTCCGCCGGTATCCCAATATACCGTCCCAGTGCAACAGTATCAAGCACCTTCTCTGACGAGTTACGCTGCGCCAGCAGTTGTCTCCCATTTGGCTACAGGACATTCCGGCCAATTTGCAGTGAAAAATGTCCATACAGACTTCTTGGAAAATTATGTAAGTAAATTTTTTAATTGAATTAATAATCGACAGACAATCACACCTAAATTGTGGTCCTAGATTAAGCACTAGGTTTATGGAGAAGATGAAATTCCGTTGAACCAGATCGGACTTGAAAAAGTTTGTTTCTGTACCCTAACTATCTAATGGTGTAATCAATATTATAAAGATTATAAGATTTTTGAGGTTAAAGATAAATGATATCTAATAGGCATGGTTGAATTATATTTGTTTATTATGGCTGAGCCATGGTCTTAGAACTATAATCAATTGGTCAGCAGTGACTACTTTTGAATTAATTAAATTTAATTATTTTAATTCCAAGCAAAGTGATCAAACATAATTTAAAGAAAAAACGAGAGATAATATCGCATCTCTGATCCAAGTGTTGAGTAACGAAAACACGCCGAGTATTCCATAGCAATGCGTTCTGATAAGTAATTTTTAAAATTATTGCGGACTTAACTATCTGCTCGCAAATCGAATATCGCGGATAAGAATATTTTTTTTTAAATAATTTCGTAAACTGTTTATATGTGGATAGGACATAACCGAATCTGTTTATAATGGCTGCTATATAACCCATGTAACCCAAATATGTTGTATTAGATGTAACCCTGTATAAAAATCACTAATTCTATTGTTTTCAAATGTCAAATAATTTTTTGTACAATCTTAACGAAATGATAATAGATAATAGTAAAAAGCAAAATAATATCACTCCATAATTACCTATAACCTACATAAATACTGAAGTCAAAATTGCATTTTAGTGAAAGATTTCTTATGCAAAAAAATATAAATAACGTATGGGCAATTAGTTTTGTTATAGTAATAATTAAAATATTATACTTTGATGCAAAGAAGTAACTGGGCAAATTTTAAATGATCAAGTACCATAACGTTGCATCGTTATTTTTAATATTCAAGTTACTTCATAATTCCTATAATTTACCGTTCTAGTGAAATTAACAGAAAAAAAATCAAAAGATCCCGTTGATTTCATAATAATTTACTATTTCATAATGATAAAATTTAATAATGTTTTTTTGCCTCTTTTCAGCAAATATTGGCTTAATTGAATACATAAAGAATTAAGAGTTGCCTTGAGCGAAATTCTTTTCATAAAACAATAAATGATCAATTATTAAAGGGACACAAATTTATCTTAAAGTTAGGTGCCTACCTATTTTAGGCAATTATGGAGTCTTGAAACTTTTTATATTTTGTATAAGATTTTGGTATATATATTGTATCTAGTTTTAATTCTATAAAAAGAAACAATTATTTTATAATTAGACTGTAATATTTATGAAATTAAAATAATATGAATGATATTTATGAATTCACATTTGACATGATATTTATGATAATAAGAAATATATGAAATTAAAAATAAAAACAAAATAAAAAAGTATTATAGGAAGATTGAAAAATGTGTCACTTGCGACATCGTACCCACAATGTTAGCAGTAGCAAATATCCACCCTGATTTGCTAAGCTAAAACGTTACCCAAAAAAAAGTTCCCAGCTCTTTATTCTTCAGTGATATCGACAGGCGCTTCGTTAGTTTCCGGTATTTTACACTAGAACAAGTACCGAGGTCTACTAAGAAACAGTAAAAAAATGTCGGAGCAGAGAGCCTTGCACCAAATTTTCTTCAAGCAATCGGCTAATTTTATGGCTCATTATGACCAAAGAAATTTATTATGGCGATACTGTAGTTCGAAGAATATGAGGCAAAGCAACTCTATCGACGCATGTCGCGTCCCACCCCAGAGCAGGCGCGGTCGTGGCTTCCCACAAGAAAGCCCATGGTGTTCGAACCAATTAATGTCGCTGCCCATTCTATGAGGACGCAACTGCGTTGAACTAATGGCCCCCATCCTCATATTCTGCAGCTCTCAGAATCGCGTATTCGTCTCTATTCTTTGGTCAAGTAGTTTAGAAAGTAGATCGGATTATCTCAGGCCTTCTGAAAAAAATTGTCAGAAAAAAATTTATGGTTTGGTTATTTCTCGCGTCTGTCTGTTCGTCCGCTGTTTAGAGGTTTTTATTTTAGAACTAGCGACCCGCCCCCGGCTTCGCCCGGCGTGCAATTTTTATATACCCTAAAACATTCCCCGTTTGTCCCTCTTTCCATTAGCGAAAACCGAATTAAAATCGGTCTACCCGTTCACGCGTGATGCCGTGACCAGGGGAAATAGGGATTCATTTTTATATATAAGATAGATAAGAAGATAGAAGATTAAGCGCTTAGAATTTAGCATTTAGACCTTAAAAACAAGTATAATAATTTTTAAATTATTTTTGTTGAATGTTATTATAATACTTATTCATTGAAGTATTACGCATATTTTATTCCAGAGGTTTTCAGTTTTGGGTAAAAACCCGTAAAGTTTTGAGTAAAGGGCAGAGTGAAGATTGCATTGTTATACTATTTATAAATAAATTAAACGTATAATCCTAACAAAACAAAAGTCTAGTTTTCTAATGTTATAATTAAAACGGTATTAATATCAGGTGCATAGTATAAAAGAATTTTCTAGGCCAACTCCCTGACGTGGATAGCGAAATTTTTTCAATCATTTTAGTAGACGTTTCACCCAGTAATTTTGATAAACTTTATTTAGTTCTATAGCATAATACGCGCGAATAGCATAATAGAGCAATTGAAAACGAAGAGTAATTGCGGTTTGCAATTTTCAATGCAATAAAACGTGTTACGAAAATTTTGGTCACAATCAAATACACAGCAAATAATAATAAAATGGCAATTGCAGCGTATATATTGATTACTTACTAAACATAAAAACATCCCTAACAACTATTAACGGATTCAATAAATATATTAACATACTTATAATATCATTTGACTGGTTGCGTAGTACAGCCTCCGGGACGGGTTCCACTACATCAAAATCTCGTCCAATTAGTCACTTAAACGTTAAAAATTGTCGCTCGATCATACACGTTATTATGCAATATATTACCTACTAATTTACTTACCTACATAGATAATGATGTTAATTATTTGCTGAGCAATCTCTAATCAGTTCGAGACCACTTCATAGTGGGCCATTGACTTCACGACAAATTGTTTGTAATATATTTTTACATCTATCTATACATACCTAATATTATAAAATAAAGTCGCTACTTGTTTCTCTGCTAACTTATCTTTAAATCATCTAAGAGATTTTGATACGTTTTCACTAAGAGTGGTGAAGGTTTATATATATAATTTGCGGAAACAAATTGCATCCATGCGAAGCTGGGGACCAGTCGCTAGTATAGGTGCTTACAATATATAAAGCTCAATCCGTTATGACCCAAATCACTACATATAATAAAAACGTAGACGAGCCGTGACTGCACATTAAATATTAAAAAGAGAAAAAAAAACAATTTGTACAGTAGGTACACATTGTACTTATGTTCAGAGGTGAAAAACAAAGTTTTTACAATTTTTGTCTGTTTGTCTGTGCGTTTGTGGACGCTAATCTCAGACACGGCTTAACCAATTTGAATGCGGTGTTCACTGATGTATTGCTTCCCTCAACTTTTACTTTTGTTTCATTCTAATTTGTTTACAAACAAAATTTTTTATTGAGATAACACCGAATACCACGCCCACGAAGTCGCAGACACTGATACTAGTAGTTACTTATATAATTTTAACATTCATTTAAAATTCATTTGACACTTTTTAGTAAATTCATTTGATTGAAGTCTATTTCTATATTTGTGATTAAAATTATATATTAATATTGACTTTTCTATTCATTCCAGTGAAATGTCAAAAGCCACTAACTTTTTTTGTTTTGTTGAAATAAACTCATAGTTTAAAAGAAAAATATGGCCATTTTATACATAAGTGTGAAGTTATATGTATGAACCTTGTAAAAAGGCATACTTATACGAACATCTTGCTAACAAAATAATCAGTGATATTGCAAAAGCTTCTTTTATAATTCAGTGGGTTCCTTGCCGCCAAGATCCAAGTGATTGTTATTTTATTTGAGTCCTTTCAATCGCTCAGTTATATTTACCTCCTTCGAGTTTTGCTTACGTAACTTTTATCGATTGCCTTTAAAGTTACAAGTTACTTAAACATTTACTTGAGCATAAGTTTATTTAATTTAAAAATTGTAACTCTCAATTAAAACGCAACAATTATTACTTACTTCACTAAACTTAATGGTTCTTATCTCGGAGTAACGTTGGCGTTCATTAAATTTTAAATTTGTTTTGATATGTAATAAAAAAAAACAAACGTGAGATTACATTCAATATTATTATACATAATGTCACAACCAAAGCATAAGTTAAAGCGTTAGATTGCAGGGTTTTAGAAACTCATCAAAACAAAGTAATCTTCTCAAGGCGATCTCAATTTCAAATTTGAAAAATCTACATACTAATATACCTACTACGCAACAAGTACAGTTATATCACTAGCTGAGCCCGTAACTTTGTACGCGTGGTATTCGGTATAGTGCATAACTTTTTTGTTTGTAAACCGATTGGAATGAAATAAACACTAAATGTTACAGGAAGCTTGCTACAATACATCAGTGGAAACCGCTTTCAAATCGATTAAGCATTTTTTGAGATTAGCGTACACAAACGCACAGAAAAATAGATAAACAGACAAAAATTCTAAAAACTATTTTTTGACCTCATTAACATAAGTACAACGTGAATAAATAGATTTTTTTGAAAAAATATTCAATATGCAGACAGGTTCGTTTACGATTTTATTATTACGTATAGAATAGATAGATATAGATTTTTAGGAGCCCCAGATCGTTTATTTTAAATTTATTTTAAATTGTGTTATTATATTTCGAAAAATGGTAGTCAAATAAAAAAGTATTCGGTTGAAATTTTTATAAATGGGGACACAAAATTATTAAGATATTAAGACCGCCAAGTATTTGCAGAAATTAGTACCGTTTAACTTTTAATAATTATTTTTTATGATCATCCCTAAGTAAAGGATTTCTTAAGATTTAGAGGATATGGTTCATTTTTAACAATTTTTAATTTACTTGTAACATAAATAATAACTTTAGTGGCACATAAAAAGTTAAATATCTTTCTTATCATGGCTTCTTGCGTCTAATATTGACAAGATTTTTTACTCTAATAAAATTCTTCCTCTAAAAGGGGTTCGAACCTTAATAAACTGAAACATTAGTTTCATTCTTTTTAAAGACATGATACCAAGTTTCAAATAAGTTGGATCCGATTATTTTTATTTCCCGTTCACTTAAACTAAGTAGCTATAATTAATTATTAATTTTAAATATTAATAAAAAAAATGTTAATGCCTGTCCTGGTATGAACCTACTATGTCTATTCAATTAAGTTACTTTCTTATAAAATATCTTTAAAAAAATATAAGTCTGCTATATACGCGTATTAATGTGTACGAAAATATATATTTAGCAGGAAGTGTACTTAATTTTAGTACTTGCAGTAAAAATCGAGATGTTTTATTTTATTGAAGTGAATTGAATATTGAAACACGTTTATTGATGTATAGACATTTGTTAGTCTTTCGACACGTACTTATTGACCGAATTAGATGAATCTTTAGTAACATCAATATCCTTCAATGTATTTCATTTGGAATTAAATGTGGCACAAATTAAGTTCACATTTATGACACCACTTAATGAATTGTTCTGTCGAGCTGTCATTGCAGTTCTTTAAACCAAGGCTTCTGTATTATGTCCTAGTTATGTGAACAACTTTGCTTACATAATATTACAAGTTGTCTGATAGGTATACCCAAAATATGTAAAGTACCAACACAAGGTCTACTTTCACTAAGCACAGTCATCCTTTTGTCAACGGTTTCCAACTGAAATACGCAATACACACTACAACACATGGCATTTAGGTGCCTACACATTTACACGAGAAATACAGTGGAATATGGCAAGAATGGCAAGAATTATTATTCTAATACACTCAAATACCCGATTTCCAAACCTAATTACCTGCTTACAAAAATACAAAAAAATAACCTAAATGTGACCCATGAAATCAATTTCATTTCATGGGACGTTTCTTGTATTGCCTTTCAGGAAAACATTTGAACTGTCATATAAAAACTTCTATAGAGCATATTCGTTTATCCCCCATCTTGTCCTTATTCCTTATCCAATTTAGATAGGTACCGCACTTGCTAGGCGATCTTAGCGACCTACCATCAAGAGGACCTTAATTGCCGTTATCATAACCACAACTTTATTAGACCTAAGTGGACCGTCAGTCTGTTTGTTAAGCTTAATATAAAAAAGACCAAACCAAACACAAGCTTTAGATGTATAGTCAGCTATTACTTAAATGTCCAGTTAAATATTGATAATTTAGTCTACGGTAAAATGGTAAATTACATTCAGTTGTTACGCTACTCGAATTCAATAAAAAATGGGACTTTTATTTTTACATTAGTTACAAATCATTATTTACTTTGTACTTTGATCTGTTGGTAAAACATGACCAAAAAATTCGTCAGTTATAAAAACTAAGTTTAATTTTTTGGCTAAGTTTAAATTTTTTGACAATTTTTACTTTAGTCAAAACAAACAGCATGTGGACATGGTTTTTGCGTTAGTTTTGTAATATCACAGACCACGTAAACATTTTGTATGGGGCCACCATTTTTGTTAACAGACAGCCGAGTTTTGTGTTTGATTGTATGACAAATTATAATTTAACATTTTTTTTTATTCATAAGTTAATCCAATTAATGTCGCGAATCATTTAGTTACATATACTTCTTAATCTATACTAATACTAATATTATAAAGCTGAAGAGTTTATTTGTTTGTTTGTTTGAACGCGCTAATTTCTGGAACTACTGGTTCGAATTGAAAAATTCTTTTTGTTTTAAATAGTCCATTTATCGAGGACGGCTATAGGCTACATAACATCACGCTACGATAAATAGTATTATATATAAGCAGTGTCCAGTACCGCGCGCCCCGTGCGCACGCCGACGCCGTATGGGCCGCAGCGAAGCGGGGCCGAGTTCAGCTAGTTAATAATAAATAAAAAACATAACACATACTTTATAATAAATACCTACAGAAGTTTGTTTGGTCACGATTGTAGCGCGACCTTACCTATTATAGGTATTACTACCATACCTACATACAACGTAACAATGTCAGCTCACTTAACAGTTTCACGTGTTAAGCCTATAGACAAAGGAAATGCTTAGTCATTTCAACATGCCTGCATTTTGAAAGAGTTTAGGTATGCGATTCATTATTTAGCTTAGTTGAAACTTAAAAGATGTTCTAAATGCATTTCACTGCAACGTTATCTGCTACAGTCATAAATCTAGCAAAAGTAGAAATGTTGTTGAAAACTGATTCGTGACGAACGTGACAATATTACAATTAATTACAATATTTTGTACTTTATTAATCTTTTAGATTCCTGCGAGTATTACCTAGATTACTAGGACACACTAGGTATAAATAAATAAGTTAAGCACTAAATATAACATTTATGTCTAAAGTGTTTATGTAGTTTATTTTAAAATTTTGATTCTCTATTTGCCTTTGATTATATATTTACATTATTAAAAAATAATTTAATTTTAGAAGTTGTTGTCTTGGGAAGCCAAATTTCGATTAACAATTTGATGGGTTTGAATCTCTTAATCAAATTCTGTCACGTATAATATGTTAAAATGTTATTCAGATAAATTGAATTGTCTACTATTTTCTGTGACCAGAGGCGATCTGATGCAAATTGCACACGCATAACGTTTATTGAGAATGTTTCCGCCCTTGCACATAGCCAGATCGCCTGATGAACTTTAGCATTTCACATGGCATTATCTGAATCGGTGTAATATCACGTTCACAGGACGCCCACCCGCGGTATGCCTTCGAGTATGGCGTCAACGACCCCCATACGGGCGATATTAAACAACAGAAGGAACAACGCGATGGAGAAGTTGTCAGAGGTAACTTATTTCTCAATACACCATTTGATATAATATAGTTTACTAACAATTTAATTAGATTACTTTCAATTATAAGAAACTCTATCACCACCGACGAGACTTCTTTTCTTCATTTCTACTAGACGCGTAAAATATAAATTATTTTAAAATTTATCTAAAATTAATTAACGTAATTTAAAATTTAACCCAAAATAGTATTATTAGTAGTATTTATTTTCATTATTTCTTATCATTGAATTAATAAATTAATATAATTAGTCTTTAATACCAAAATCCCTGACTTTGATAATACATTAAAAATAGTTTCAAAGTCAGGGATCCAATTAAATTGTATCTAATCTGTATACTTGTCTCCAAAAGTTTTTTGTGATTTTATTTTGCGAGTCTGCGAGTTATAAGTAAAATGATGATGAATGAATAAATTAATATTATTATTATTATTATACAATTCTATGGGTACCAAGGTGCTGAAAGAATATTAATGTGTGTATAATGTGCTAAAGAATACTAATGTATGTTTTACTTTTGTGTTTTGGGATAGGTAAATGGGCTCCGGCATCCCTTATTCACTGTACCGATCTTCTGTAAGGGGGTAGTTACTGCCGCCACACGGGCTGCCCAAATGACTGCGAAACGCAGTGTGCCCTGCCCTGCCACTACTTTCCAAATCCAGACCAGAGCCGAATTTGAAAAGTTCATTTTTCAAAGTTGACCGGGAATCGAACTCGGGAACCCTAGAACAGGGCATTAAGGCTAGCACCCTAACCATTCATCCAACGGGCTCGTCAAAATGTTCAAAAGTTACTGTATATTAGTTAAATCTAACGAACTCACATTCTACAATAAAGTCAACGCACGATTAATTTCAGCGTTTGATATTAAATTGGTCTTTCCTACAGTTAGACAAAATTTCATTTGTCAATGTACGAAAGAAACAATACATTAACTAGGTACTTATCAGATCTCTGGCAACGTAGAGGAACCGGATGTTTTATCTTTGTCTAACAATGTAAATACATACAACTTTGCAAATATATTAGGACAAACTTTTCGTTGGAAGCTTTGCTTGTGCTGAGTGATAAAAAAGTAGAATAACCTATTTCCTGATCCTGCGTCTGAAGCTCAGCTCAACTCAGGAAGGAGTTGAGCCACAGACCCACTCCAGCCGCAATGTGTTTTGGGACTTCTTTGTTCTTATATGGGACTTCTTTCTTCTCTAGTATTTTCTTAATGCTTATAAATTCTTATTTTTCCATTTAAACTATATTTATTCGAACGATATTACCTATGTGTATAAACAAAAGGATCGTGCGTGCATAATGAAAACGAATCAAGTCAAAGAGTGATTTCGTAAATCATTAACCGCAACGTTATTTCGACGGACTTGAAATAAGATGTTGTAAGCATTCAGAAGGTATTTAACTACATACCTATACAAGTTAGCTATTGGTCTTTAAGTAATTGCGGCTTTTTCCGTTCATTTTTATTTATATAGATTGAGTAAATAATAAATAATTTTCTTCAATTCAAATTCAGGTCAATATTCTCTCGTGGAGCCTGACGGCTCCGTTCGGACTGTGGACTACGTCGCGGACTGGGAGACCGGTTTCCATGCCGACGTGCATAACAGCAAAGACAATCAGCATTAGAACTTGTATCAGCAACTTTACTCGTGTAGGTACAGAATCGTTCAATATTTACGACCACCTTTCTACCTTATATAGATCACCTGTCAGCGATTCGCGGACCATGGCATGCTTTTAATTAACCGTATCGTCGTCGTACTTACATACATATATGTCAACATTGGCCAATTTAAATAGCCAAGAACGGACAGCTGTTGTTACTCAAAAAATAGTATCTAGCGCATTAACGGATACACGAGAAAAAGACGTGGGATTCTGTTTTATTTTATATTCTTTTTTTTTTGCCTAACAGAGCAGACAATCCTTTTCTCGTATATCCAAACATACTTACCTATTAATTTAGTTATTACTTTAAAAATTAATTTAAGTGTTTAAGACAAAATGTCATTTCTAATTCGTATATTATCGGTTTGAACTTATTTTTATTTTTGTAATATTATTTCTTTAAAAATGATAACGTGATACATTGCGTCATTGCGTGGCAACAAGTCAAAATTACTACCTACTTTCAGTAGGTACTTATAATGAGAATAATAAAGAAAAATTGGTTTTTTTTTTAAAGCACGTGATTTAATTTACCTACAAGTTTGACTTATTGTTCAAAGCCAACCTGTGAGTTAGTGCCATTTACTTAAAAGACAAAATAATTTGATATAACAAATAATTATTAGATTTAGTGGCACGCACTTATAGCCTATCCCCCTTTGTTGACTTTTCAATGGCAACATTCTGAAACCACCACACACCATGCCTTTTTTTTTATTTTTGTTAAATATACAACGCATTTTTGACTAATTATGAAAATTCGATTCTTACCATAAGTAATATCTACTTTAGTACATTTACACTTAAATATTTATTTTCTATCCAATGAATTATCATTTACTTACTACACTTAATACATAATTAATGTTATGATTCCATATAAAGTGACGTTAGTACCAAATCATAAATGTGCTATGATTTTTTTCCGTATTCATTATTTATATGTTATTATGTAACTAATGCACGAGGGTCCAAAATGTTACCCAATATCACTTCCAATTACAAAAAAAAATATTTAAGTAGACTGAGTAAAGTACTTTTTCAATAATTTGAAAAACGCACTTCTAGTTCAGTCTAAAACACCTACATGATTTTTGGGTAGACTTTACAATTTGTAACCCACTCGCATATTAAAAGGACTGACTATAAACAAAGTATGAATACTGGGATAAGAATACTTTAATAAGGAGCTTGTCAATATGCAATTATATGCATGACATGGCGCGATCTAATGTATGGTGGTTTCCAAAAATATACATTGTGATACCAATTACACAGAAATATTGAAGTCGACAAAGGGCGGTAGTATCTAAGCATCGTGCTACTAAATTGATTATTGTAACCTACTCTTTTTAAGATTATACTTAAATGTCCCAGTTTACATAAGACTCGAAATTCCAAGCGAAACAAAATATTTATGTAGATAAAGACACCATATTTTTACCATGAGGCTATGTTAATCCAAATAGATATATGCACTTATTTACCTACGCAATACTTATTACTAACTAGCGACCCGCCCCCGGCTTCGCCCGGCGTGCAATTTTTATATACCCTAAAACATTCCCCGTTTATCCCTCTTTCTATTAGCGAAAACCGAATTAAAATCCGTCTACCCGTTCACGCGTGATGCCGTGACCAGGAGAAATGGGGATTCATTTTTATATATAAGATTATGTACTTACTTGTTCTTAAATTCCCTTTAAAATATTTTATAGAAAGTAAATGGATAAATGTAATATAAAAAAGTTTTAAGTCAAAACATTGGTGGGATGGTTAAAGTGCTGGGTTCGATTCCCGGCAGGGCCAACTTTAGAAATGAACTCTTTTAGAATGTCTTAGTGTTTTAGTAGTGACAGAGCACACTGCGTTTCGCAGATATAAATTGGGAAGCCCGTCTGGCGGCAGTAACCACCGCCTTAAAAAACTATCGTGAAATAACAGCATGTAATTTCTAATTTCCCTATCCCTTGCTAATTCCTTATCTTTAATCTTCCTACTGTTGCGTTGCTTGTGGCTGTATTGGCCTACCATCAAGTGGACCGTAGGCTGTATTGGTAGGCTGTATTGACCTACCATCAAGTGGACCGTCAGCATGTCTGACGACGTATACATAAAAAAAATGAAGGAATGTAAAAGTAACATTAGTAGTTATAAATAGTCGTAATAAAACTTATGTTACCATGTGTACCTACTTATATTGTTTCTAAATTTATATAATTATATATATATAAATGTATGAAGACGCATTTACAAACAAAAAAATAAAGTTTTTTTTTCATATTACAATATATTATTTTTTATTTACTAATTACATATATTTACAACAACAAAAAAAAACAAATTTAAAAATATAACAAATTTTAACTTATTGAATAATAATATACCCTTACACCAATAACGGTTATTCACTTTACACTCACCGAGGCCGAAACTTGGCCAACCGCTTGCAATCATTAAAATTTGACAATCTATATCTACAACTTGTCCCAAAATTCAACGATAAGCGGGCACCAAAGGTGTACCTGCTTGTAGACATGGGCGCCGCGCGCCGCCGCGCCGCCCGCTGCCAGCGTGTGTAGCGTAAAAGACGTTGATTGTTTTGTGAACATTTTGGAAGTTATTGGGTGGCTTATAATTATAACAGAAATATGACTGAGTTATCAAAAACCAATGTTAGCAAATTGTCTATTAGTAGGTACTTTTTATAACGCTAAAAGTCGTAGTAGTTTTTGTTGGAAGTACTTTGGAAACCTGATCGTCGCTGATAGCAACAAAAAGAAAATTGTCAATTCTGATCAAGTTTATTGTATAGCATGTCTAACTGCAGTGAAAAAAGAAAGTGAAGACATTACTTTAGGATCGTATTAAATTTTACTTTAAAATAATAGGTAACCTAGCAAACTAACATGTAATTTCAATCATTCACTTATACTTTCCATTACTTGTTTTATTTTATTTATTTTTCTTCTATTTCACAAATTACGTATTATTTACGTAAAGACAAAGGAAATAAACTAAATTTCATTTGTAGGTTTTGTTTGTCTCGTTTGTAAGAAATTCTACAATTAAGATATTAAATATTTCAAAGGGAGAATATTGTAAAACCTTAAAACTCGATCCTGTCATAAACATAATACTATGGTATTTTCTATTTGCAAATATCTGGATACCAGATATTACTTAGCCATTTCTTTGTTTATTATTGAATGGACTGTAAAATTTTATTGCCGACAAAGAGCTATTTCAAGGGATGGTGTAAATTGTATGTTTTTGCTTTATTCCAGTGTCAAAATAAAAAGCTGTAATAAAACCGTCAGCACACGAATTTGACTCGTCATCTGCGAGATGACCACCAAATTAGAGATGAGCTTAGCGGCGCTAACAAATCGAAAACTAATATAAAATAATTTTTTACCGTTACACGGTCTACTAAAGCCAGCTCCACAAGCTCCACAAAGGGATCATCAAGATACGATAAATGGCTTTTGGCTAGGGATTTGGCTTTATGGTTCTGCAAGTCTTTACTTCCGTTTGATTCTGTTTCTGATGAATGCATGGTGGATTTTTTTAAAGTAAACAACTTTTATTATTTTCGTTACTATCTGTTGTCACCTACTTGTTTGTTTGAGCTTACATTGTAAATTAATATTTCATTTAAGTAATTGGAATAACCTTATTACCTTTTATTGTGTTTTAATTATGTATGTTCTAATTTCAGAAATATAATGTTATTGTTTTCATCGATGCTGCTATGCATTTTGCCATAACCTTTGACTTGAGGACTGATCAATATCGAAGATCGAAGTTGACATTAAGTACAGAAGTAATTACTGAAAAAAAACTGGAGAAAGAATAAAACAGGCGATCGAGGACATAAAGAAAAGGTTCGCGTTGGACGACAAGATTATAGCTGTTACTGACTCTGGGGCCAATATTAAACGAGCAGTTTCATTGGCAAATATGACTCACCATTTATGTCTTGGTCATGAACTACACAATCTTGTGACAGTTGATGGCATAAATTCAGATATATAGAGTAGTGGAAGCCATAGAAGGTGGCGAACACGATTCTATAACTGAAGATGAATTGTCAGTACTTGAAAACAATGACGAATTTGAAGGCAGAATTTCGCCACCTGTATCAGGATCAAGACCTTTCAAACATATTCCAACAATCAAAACCGCAACCTCCACTCGCTGGCATAGCGTTCTAGAAATGCTGGAAAGTGTGATCCATGTGTGTAATCGAGAACCTATCAATAATATGTTGAGAAAGATTGGTCAAAATGAACTTAAGATTACGCAACATGAATGGATCCTATTAGAAGACCTCGTGAAATTTTTAAAAAGCTTCCGCGAGGCCGTTGAAATATTATCATCACAAAAGACATGCACAATGAACGTTGCTCTGGTTTTCCGTTCAGAAATTATTGACGTCCTAAACACCCACCAAGATGATGAATCACTAATTATGTTACGTCTAAAACGCAACATGTTAGAAAACATCGATAAGAGATTCCCACTTAACAAAGCGATAGTAGCAGCAGCACTTTTAGATTGCAGATTTATGGGTTTGAAAGAAGTAAATACATTCTTGGAGAAACAAAATATGACCAGAACTTCTTTTCTTTCTTCGTACATGAAAGAAGTATTAAGCGTCAATAATATACCGGAAACTTCAAGAACTAGCGAAGGCAGTGACACATCATTATTGCAAAACTGTCAAAGAAACACAGTGTTAGCGCTTGCCAGGGTATCCAAGATGATCCAATGGAGCAGGAATGCTGGTCTACATTGCTGCAGCCGATCGAACGGAACCCAAAGATGGAGATCTTTTGTCCTATTGGAATAGCAAGAAAGAAGCATTTCCGTCCCTTTCTGCTCTTGCTAAAGCATTACTCTGTGTGCCTGCCACAAGCACACCGAGTGAAAGGGTATTCTCCGTAGCTGGATTAACTATAACAGCGAAAAGATCCCGCCTGAACCCGATTAGGGTGAATAAAATAATATTCATCCACAATAATTACAAAGCATGTAAAATCGACATCAAAAACTAATAGCAGGTGGCTGCAATCTCGTCTTGGTGTGTTTAGCTTATTCTTTCTTTTTGTTGTTTTCCTACATTCAATAAAACTAATTTGAACCATTTTTCTGGTTTTGTTTATGATGGTATTGCAAATTAAATTTATGTAAATAGACCCTAAAGATGACGCGAAGATCAAGACGCATACCATTGATTACCGTGTTGACTGCATGGTGATGGGAACCTTTTGCGCTGCACTGAAACATTTCGAGATAGATTAAATCAGTTAAAAAAAAATTGAAACTCTCACGCCGCCGCGCCGGCGCCGCGTCGCCACCGAACAAAAATTTTCAGCACGCCGCCGCCGCCATTTTTCAACGCGGCGCCCATGTCTACCTGCTGGTGACTACTCGAGAAAAAAATATCTCGTTTTTTTATTACAAAAAAATGTGAAATACTTAGAAAATTGACACCCCATTACATTTTTAAGTAAATACCTACTATGGTTACAATTTTATAAATATTTCAGTTTTTTTTTGTATCGACTAATTAGTAGCACTGCTATCTACCACAACTCTTAAAAATCCCAGAATGCCTGTAATTTTTACACAAAAATTAAACTTAATTATATTTTTCGCTAAAATTATTAAAGATTTTTACTTTCAGTCCACTTTCACTCATCTTGATGGGGAAAAAAGCAAGGACACTACAGTAGCAAGTTTTTTTAAAAATTGAAGCAACTAACTAAGATTCCAAAATGGTATAATACTCTAGAAAAATTAGCCACGAAAAAAAAATGCGTATTATTTCTGAACAAGAACCAAATTTCATAAATTGATAGTGTCACTTTTACTTTGTACCCATTTTACTTTGTAAAAGGTTTTTTATTGCAAATTCTTAGAATTCGAATGAGATATGTGAGTACACAATAAAATATATTAGAGAGAGACAGAAAGAGGGAGATTGTAGATTAGAGAGAGAGATAGATGTTCATTGGTGGATAACATTAGGGCAGGTAGAGCAGGCCATGTCCTCTAAAACTGACCATAATTTGTAGTCTAAGGAGTTCAGATCTGGGCTAGACGAGGGCCAGTCTTCAGCTTTTATAAAGTGACACCCTTATGAAACAATCCTGTTTAGCTATGACTAATCCAGAAGTTAGAAACCTTCCATGACACCATTGTTGTGATATGCAAAATATAGAACGGTTATGGATAACTCTACAAGATTTCAATGTTCCTTCTTTAAACAAGAGTTTACAAGTAAAAAAGATTTATACTAAGAGAGACACTCTAAAAGACTATATTTTTCGAACTTTTCCCGAATTCAATCATAAAGCAAATTGATTAATGTGGTGGATGACAGATTCAATATAGTCTATGATTAATCCAAAAAATATGAAGCGCTTTGTTTCAATTAATCAAAAGTCCACACAAGACACAACTAACAACTTCATTTATTTTATCTCTATGTGTGTGCTTAATTTATTTCCGTGCATGGCAATATAAGTAAAAAATTTAACAACTATAGATTGCGAGCACCAAAAGCAATATGACTAATATTCCTATCCTGACCCTAATAAATCACAGCGTTTTTGTTGCAAAGTATACCTGTATGTATACCTCTTAATCATATTTCTCATACATTAAACAACTCCGAGTGTAACTTTGATATAACACTCGATATTATGGAGAAAATCACTCAGACTAACATAAGCTTGAAAATTAATGCTGTACAGAAAATACCTATTTATTATATTCACTAGAGAGCCTTAATGCTGTGTCTTAATGAAATAAATAGCACTGTCATAGGAAACCAAATGCAGTCTTATGTGATTTAAAAAGGTTAACATTATAATTATCTCCCAATGCAATATATTCAAAAACAAAAACGCTTAATTCTAACTTGTATATTTTGTGACTTCCTTCCCGTTGTAGAAACAAATTGGACATGCATAGTCTTGATCAGCAATTTTGTTCGCCTGGAATGAAAAGAAACAGTAGCAATTATTATCTATATGTACTTATTACTTTATATTATGTATTTAGTTACATTCTGCATACTAAGATGTCACGTGTTCCAACAAAAGTTATGTTGGTTACGTTCAATATACACAGATGTCACTACATATCATTATGCCAAGTTTATTATATAATTTTATGTTAAGGTCGGTAGACAGGCTGTTGGTCCACTCAATGTTAGGTGGCTACCGTCGCCTATAACACAAGCAACGCTACAGCTGCTGCAAGTGCGCTGCCGACTACAGCAGGATTAAGGATAAGGGATTGGGTAGGGAAACAGGCTCTGGCATCCCTTACTCACTCACCGAAACACAACAGCGCACGTGCTGTTATATCACGGTGGTCTTCTGTAAGGGGGTGGGTACTGCTATCAGATGGGCTGCCCAAATTGACTGCGAAATGCAGTCAATTGCGAAATTGTCAAAAATGTCAAAAATGCGAAATTGTCAAGTTGACAAATGGCTATCAAGAGACTATACATACCGAAATGCAGTAGTAGCAGAAGACATGTGTACAACCCATAGTATGAGGTAGAACTGGTTTGTTGGAGCAACAAGCACATTTTGTTTGCAAAGTCATAACTGCTTTGCCAGGTTTCCCACTTGGTGTTTTCCGCCACAATGCTAATTTCGTTATGTCAGATAATCGTCTTTTGAAACCAAAAATATTCATCAAGGACACGACGGTGCCTATTAATTCCTAAAAATGAGTATAAATTAGTGATTAATTTGTATTGTAGCAATTAATTAATAATGGTGTCTTAATTGTTTGTTATTTTCCTTTTCCTATTTTTTATATATTTTATATGGGTTTGATAGTAGGTGGTTACTGTCGTGGACCATCAGCCTGCATAGTTGAATATACTGCAGAGTTGCCAACTCGGCAGGAACTTGTTTATGACTCGTTTGAAGAAGCCCATATTGTAGCAAGGTGGAAAAATAAAATAAACAGAATCTAATTGTACGAGGTCTATTTTAGGGAGCTATTGTGAGTTTTTCTAATTCATCTTTTAAGAGTATTGTAAAACTTTGTGATGAACTTGTCTGAAAATATTAGGGATAAATATGACCACCAAAAAAAACTTTGAGACCCTAAGCTCTCTTACCTAAAAAAATATACTAAACATGAAAAAAAAATGAAACATGCACCAAAAAAGAAAACCTAAAATTACAATGGTTCTAACTATTTTAGTCCTGACTGCACTTTTAATTGTATTAAGAAACCAACCAAATTTTTTTTTTTTTTTTTTTTTTTTATAATTCATATTGCAATCTGTCACATTAGGACATTCAGCAATAATTGTAAAAATAAATTTTAAGCGTTTTGTGGTCCAAGCCCAATGGCTTGGCCACGTCAAGTACTAAGTTGGCCCTTTTATTCAAGTGGGGTTTTCCTCTTTAGCCTGGAGAAAGTGAATTTATGTTCAATTAGGTCCACAGCAAGCTGATTTATGTGGTTGGCTATGCGATCCTTGTATTTCGGTATTCTAACTCCAATTTCATCTTTTACTGTAGGGATCTTAAGATCTCGGTGTATCCTCTCGTTGGTTATATACCAGGGAGCGTCAACTATAATTCTAAGCAATTTCGATTGGAATCTCTGTAGAATTTCCAAGTTTGAGTTAGCAGAGGTGCCCCAGAGTTGTATACCGTATGTCCACGTCGGTTTTATTATGCACTTATATATAAGTATCTTATTAGCCAAAGACAACTTTGAAGCTTTGTTCAACACCCAGTAGAATTTTCTCAGCATTTGGCCAAGAGCTTTGCGCTTGGTAAATATATGTTTCCTCCAAGTCAGTCTTCTGTCTAAATACACCCCAAGGTACTTTGCTTCGTCTGCTTGTGGTATGATTTTGTTATTGAGAGAAACAGGCGGACAAGTTTCTCTCCTTAAACTGTATGTGACATGGACAGACTTGGATTCATTCGCTTTGATGCGCCATTTCTTAAACCAAGTTGATATGTTGTCCAGGCTTAGTTGTAGTAAGGCAGAGGCTTTAAAGGCGTTTTTATCAACAGCAAGAACAGCTGTGTCGTCAGCATACGTACCTACTTTCACACCATCAGTCAATGGCAGGTCAGAAGTAAATAGTAGGTATAGTGTAGGACCCAGAACACTTCCCTGAGGAACACCGGCCTGTATTATCTTAAGTTTTGAGATATCTTCGCCATATTTAACAAAGAAATGGCGGTTAGCTAGATAAGCTTTAAAGAACAGGAAGTAATTAATAGGCAGCATTTCTTTGATCTTGAATAGTAGGCCCTCATGCCAAACTCTGTCAAAAGCTTGCGAAATGTCCAAAAAAACCGCAGAGCAATACTCTTTGTTCTCAAAACAATTATATATACTATTAACGAGTCTGTGGATTTGCTCAATGGTGCCATGTCCATGTCTAAAACCGAATTGGTGGTTTGGGATCAAATTCTTTTCCTTAAGAATGGGGTTCATCCTACTCAAGATTAGAATTTCCAACACCTTAGAAGCTACCGGCAGAAGACTTATTGGGCGATACGATTTCGGTTCTTCAGCACTCTTCCCTGGTTTAAGTATCATAATTATTTGAGCAACTTTCCATTGTGGTGGAACATAATTTCTCTGCAGTGAGACATTGTATATTTGGGTCAATACTTTAAAACCTTCGTCAGGTAATTCTCTTAGAATCTTAGCAGTTATTAGATCGTAACCTGGTGCTTTATGCTGGTTTATCTTACATATGGCTCTGCGTACTTCAGTTTTGGTAAAACATTTTGTAGGTGGATCAAGTTGATAAGTTTCACTTAATTTCCGCTCTATGTCATTGATCATGTCACAAGGGTTCTCCCAGTCATTTGGTTTAAATACCTCTGTCAAGTGTGCAGCAAACGCATTGGCCTTTTCAAAATCACTACTGGCCCATGAGTTGTCTTGAGTATGTATTGGGGGATTGTAACGCTTTGGTTGTTTTAATCTCTTTGTAGCTTTCCACAAAGAGTAATCCGTTGAAGGTGTGGCATCCAGATTCGTCAGATACCTTTCCACGCCAATGTTCTTGTGTTCTATAAGTAATTTCTTTAGTTGAGCAGTTACATAATTCAGTCTTTTCTTGTCTAGAGGGTGTCGCGTCCGCTGCCATTGTTTTCTTGCAGCGCGCTTCTCAGCAACCTTGTCCCTTATGGTTTGTGGGCAAGAATTTGGCGTAAATTCATTTGATTCAGGAGTTGCCTCCCATGCCGATGTTTGGATGCAGTTATTAAAATGCTCCACAGCCATCATTATGTCGTCATCAGTTTTGAGTGGCAGATTTACATTTATGGTAGATGAAACTAAGCTACGGAAAAGGGACCAATTTGTTTTGTAGCTGTGCAACCTGCATTGTTTTTGGGTCTTTATCACTTCTTTGCTAAGTGTAATTATTACAGGTGAGTGATCTGAGGATAGCTCTAGACAAGATTTTGCCGATATGTAGGTTTCAGCAATGTTTTTTGTCACACAAAAGTCAACTAAGTCTGGTACTCTCTTCCTATCTGTTGGCCAATACGAAGGTTCTCGAGATGAAACAATATTTAGTTTTAGGTCTCGGCTAGCTGATAGCAGTTGGCGACCCTTGGCCGAAGTGATGCGGGACCCCCAGTCGGTGTGCTTGGCGTTATAATCACCACCAGCTATAAACCTATTTCCAAGGGATTCGAAGTAGGCAACGTAGTCATCCTTTTTCAAGTTGTGTTTGGGTGGGGAGTACAGGGCAGATACTGTGAGAGGACCAGCACAGTCTTCAATAACAATATTTGTGGCCTGGATTTTTTCTGAACAGTACGGCTGGATTGTGTGATGTCTGATATTTGATTTGATGAGTAACGCAGATCCAGCATGAGCAGCACCATCAGGATGATTTGTATTGTAGAATTTATAATTTGGTATATTGAAATAGCTTCTATTAGTAAAATGTGTTTCAGATATCATAAGTATGTCAATATTATTATTAAATAAATATGTCTTAACTTCTAGAGAATGTTGTAACAGCCCATTGGCATTCCAAATGACCAATTTAAGGTCAGTGAATGTGTGTGATTTTATTTGTTAGTGTTATGAGCAGATTGTTCATAGTTGTTAATTGGCTCATCATTTGTTTTAGCATCTCCATCATTTCTTTGACAAAGTTTTGATTTTGGTCATCACTTGTTTTAGCACTAATACTTGCATCTGGTTTGTTGCCACCCACAGCTTGTGCATAAGTCTTGTTTGGTGTGATTGGTTCTATTCCAAGAGGCCTATGTGATGGTTTTTCGTTTAAATGTAGTTTCGGCAGCCGTTTTTCGCGCATTGGAGGATACCTGATTTTTTGCAACTCTCTGTAGACATTGCAGCCCTTGTAGTTCGCGGGGTGGTTGCCTTCACAGAGGACACATTTAACATTGTTGAGTCTTCCTTTATGTTCACAGGCAGATGAGAGATGATCACCAGCACACTTAATACATTTTGGTTTTCGGCGGCAATATTTCTTAGTATGACCATATTGCTGACAATTTGAACATTGTGGTATTTCACGTTTGGGTCGCTGGGGCTCAAAATGTATAAGGCAGTTCAGTAGTTTTTTAATGCTGTATATTTCTTTATTGTTGTCTTGTGGCTTAAGTTCAACAATAAAGATAGGTAAGGGTTTCTTTGTGAATCTTTGTTTTATATTATAAATATTTGTGACGACATGTCCTTGATCTTTTAGTTCTAATTTTATGTCATCGGTATCCATAGACGGGTGTATATTTTTCAATATCACCCTGAAGTTTCTTTCGCTTTTGGGTTTGTATGTATAGAATTCGGTATCCTTTTCTTCAAGTAATTTCACTATTTTGGAATAAATTACAGATGTGTGCGGTTGTATCTTGACTCTGTCGTTTTGCAATACTTTTATTGTAAAGCTTTCTTTCGCGTGATTATTAAGTAGGGTAATTAGTGGTTGTATTGTACCCACTTTATCAACGAAGATGGGTGGAGGTCTTGGTTCCCTGTTAGTATTTGTTGTCTCTAAGGTTTCTTCATCCACTTCCAACTCAGTAAAGCTGTTTGAAGTTGGTACTGTCTGGCTAAGCCAGTACGCATTGTGCTTTTTTTGTTTACACCTGCTTGCTATTTCAGGGCTGGATCTTAGCCGACCAAATTTTAACGAGCAAATTATTGCACTAACTAGCTAAACATACCATTATGATTGCCTTAAACTGTAGGCATATTTCCAAATATTATATACTGACGCCAAATTAAGAGGACACCAATTATTTATAGTACCACAAGAACAGAATAAATAACAGTACTACATTTTAAGATTTTAAAATTACCACCTATTATTAGTACTTACCTATTTAAAAGACTTATTCTTCAGTAAGATTTTTAAATTATTAATAAAGATTAATTACACAGAAGTTTGACTTTTTAAGTTTGTGTAATATTTTAATAAAATGATTATTGTAATTGTACCAGTTTTATTTCTTAACCTTATTGAATAAATTCAAAAAGATTTTTTTTTGATAGTGGTTAATTAATTTAGAGTCAGGCTCAGGCTTTAGAAAACATTTTACAATAGCATAGGATCAAACTTTAGGAGTTCATTTACTATTTTTCGGTAAACAATTATTTATACAGAGTAATTTACTTATAAAGGATAATAAGATGTTAAATTTTACATTAAAATATTGTTAAATTTTTGGTGATCATTAACTATTTTTGGGTTAAACAATGATTAGTTTGTAGTAGTTTACTTTCTGACAGTATAAAGTGTTTTTTTTGCAGTTATATTTTTCTGTATCTGGTGATAAATTAAACATAAGCCAAAATATTATCCATAACTTATCCAAGTTCCATTATTCCATTATCCAAGATCATCCACATTTGAATTTCTGCTAATACTACAGTGGGTTAGTTAGAACAGTGGGTAGAATCCAGCCTTGTTATTTTTAAATAGGTTTACCGCACAATTCAGTTAATGTCAATATTACTCATGGTACTGACAATTGTTCATAGTAATCAAAGATACAATTTCAAAAATGTTAAAATAGTGCATGAATATAAAATGAGATACATCTATGAATGCAAATTATTAGCTTCTTCTTTGAGATGAGAACAACATATGTGAGATTGACACAGAATGATATTCTGTGTGATTTCTAGCCATATTCAACATTCAACTAAGTCTCAGTTGATGGAAGTTATTCTTGAGTGAACTTCTGCTCTACTTGAAATTTTAAAACGATATCATCTCTAGATACATGCAACATTTGTCAAATGTAAAAATAGATTTGCGCATCATGAGGCAATTTAAATGAAACTTAAGTTTTGTTTAAATAATTAATCAAGAAGAAACAAATATAACTTACTATAAAGTTATGCCATAACAGTTCCCTGGTCCAAGAAAAATCTGTGAGGTCTTCCCTTGTAACCTTTTCTGCATTCAATTTAAGTCCCAAAATTAAATCGATGAGTATGGGATACTTTCCATACTGAATGAATCTTAAGAAATTAAGAATATTGGCAAATGTTTGCAATGTATCTAACTTATGAATAAAGTTTTGTAATTTTGTATTAGATGTAAAACTGTAAATAGCTCTATCTTTTAAATATTGCAATCCAATTACATATCCGTAGTACCAAAATAATTTACTCCTTGAGAAGCTCAACTCTTTATATGATAATGATAGCATTTGTTGTCCAAATGTATGTTTTTTATCATAAATTGAATATTTGAAAATCCAAGTTCTCAGTAGAAGTTCTAATTCGGGCAAAAAAGGCTGTACAATCCCTGGCTGAAAACAAAGGTAATAAAATTAATCTCCAATTACTAAAATAAAAAGCGATTAAATTAGTAGTATCATTAGTATTACCAACCTCTAAAAACTTTGTGATTTGTAAAAGTTGTTGTTTCAAAAGTTCATGAACTTGCTCATCTAATTGGACAGCATCTAACTAATTAAAAATTAAAAACACTTGTACATAGTCAGACGAAAATTCACAATAAATTAAATTGGACAAGGTAGTAGGCAATTTACCTGAGTCACCCGCGGTATATAAGCCATATTAAATGTATATTACAAAATATATTCTTACTCTTATTGTATCACTATTCAATATAAGTATTGAATTAAATTACAAATGCCATTGACCATTGCTTTTTTACATGAAAACAGCTATTATTTGATCCACATCTCATGTTGGTAGAGATTGACACAATTTAAGGAAATACCAAATATATTTATAACTTGACTTTAATTTAACTAAACTACAGAAATCAAGTAACAGAATAAAGGATTAGAAATCAAAATTAAAATAATGTATAAATGTATGGCATATCAATAATATAGGCAAATAGGCATATGACGGCTGACAGGTGTCAATTCCATAGACGAATATTTAAGTTGAACAGTATAACCTTTGCATGTCTCTGTTCAATCAAATTACCACTCGACTTGAGTTAAAAAGAGATAGCACTATACGAACGTGCCATCTTGAAACACTACGCGCCTCGTAATAACTTTGGTTGACATTGGTTGACATCAGTTGAAGTCGAAACGAAACGTGCCAAAGAGTATATAATCACTACGTTTTAAAACGTGCTGAGTGCTTTTTTACAGTTTTTTTTACAGTTTTTTAATGTGCTTAAAAACTTGCGGCAATTACCAAATAAAAGTGTCATGGCTTGTGTGGTTCCTGGTTGTAAAACCCACTCGGGCAATTCAAGAAACGAAAACGGGAAAATATCATTTCACCGCTAAGTTTACTTAACGTTTCCAAAAACAATCGGCTTTTATGTAAAAACAAATGCAAAATAATACACTTAATGATGTGTTAAACAATGACAGTAGTGTAAGTACTGTTTTTGATATGAAAGATAGTCAAGAATGAAATTATATTTATAATTATACTCCGTGCGCTGTAGCATGGTGCGGGTGACAGTTGTCGGTATGACGTTGACATCTGTCAGTACCGCGTGACTAGGGATGTAACGTTCCGCGATTAATTTTTATCGCTATCGATACTCGTAGCATAAATATCGTTCTCTTTATTATTATTATGAAAATATTTTAAAAAGAAAATTATTTGAATATAAATTGTTGAATTAATTAAATAATTCAAATTTTTTTGGTATTTGATATTTTTTTCATTACAACATTTTTGCTCTATGGCGCATCGGCGTGGCGGCCATTTTGTTTACCCGTGCGATGATGTCAGTACGAGTGCTAGCGCCTTGTATGTGACACGTATTTCCATTTCAATGTTTGTTTTCTTTTTCGTTAAATTATTATTTGTTATAGTTTATTGAGTTTGTTGTTTTTTTTTTTTTTTTTTTTGTTAAAGTTTGTTGAGTTTGTTTCCATTTCATTGTTTGTTTTCATTTTCGTTAAATTGTTATTTGTTATAGTTTGTTGAATTTGTTGTTCTATTTGTGGTTATTACCATGCCTAAGCATACGAAAAAAACTGTTTTGGGTAGTCAGGCCAGGGAACTTGTTGTTCGCCTCCAAGACTACTTTGAAAGAGAACAACAAAATAATGGACCGTTGTTACCACTGAATCGAGTTGTAGAACGAGTAGCCGAAGCTCTTGATATTGGTCGCAATACTGTTTCGCGTATAACACGTGAAAAAATTGGCCAAGAAGGTTCGTCCGAAAATAAATTATCGACACCTAACAAAAAGCGGACCAAGGTGAAGCCAATCACAGATTTAGATGATTTTGATAAGGATGCTATTAGAAATCATATTTATGATAATTATAGAAGAATGGAGCTACCCACATTGCTCAAGCTTTTAAAATCACTGAAAGAAGCTGACTTGTTCAAAGGAGGTATTACTTCGTTGCGGCAAGTTATAAAAGATATTGGCTTTGTTTTCAAAAAAGTTAACAAAAGGGATATTGCCCTAGCAAGATGTACATTTTTAAGGAAGGCAAAAAACATAGGTGATTCGAGCAAAGTTGTCTTTTTAGATGAAACGTGGCTAAACGCTAACCACACAGTGGCTAAAAGTTGGACCGACGATACGGCACACTCGTGTACCAAGGTGCCGGAGAGCAAAGGCGAACGCCTTATTATTTGTCACGCAGGTACAGCAAGTGGATTCGTCCCTAATTGTTTGCTAGCTTTTAAGTAAAAAAAAACTACGGAGTATCACGAGGAGATGAACTACGAAAAATTTAAAGTTTGGTTCATAGGTCTATTAAATAATTTAAAAGAGCCTATGACGATAATAATGGACAACGCGCCCTACCATTCGGTACAAGTTAATAAACCCCCAACACAATCCAACCGCAAAAGCGAGTTGGTGAAGTGGATGAGTGAAAATGGAGTTACAGCAGATATAAAAATGTTAAAAACGGAGCTTATTGCCTTAGTCCGGCGTTATAAGCCACCCACTCCTACCTATGCTCTGGACGAGATGGCAAAAGAAAAAGGCCACCAGGTCCTTCGACTACCACCCTACCATTGCCAGTATAACGCTATTGAGCTAATTTGGGCCCAAATCAAAGGTCACGCCGCAAGAAATAATACTTCGCCGCCATTTACGGCAAATAAGATGTTGGCCCTACTACAAGAGGCCATCAACAATGTTCAACCTGAAGACTGGTCTAAGGTCGTGAATAAAACAAAAAGGGACATTATGTCTGATTGGGATCGTGACATCCGTATTGATAACATAATGGAGTCATCGTTAATAATATCCGTCACAGATTCAGATGATGAATTAAGTGACAATTCAGATGTTCCTGACTCTGATATGAGTTTAGACGAATAATATGTATGTTTCTATGAATGCCGGTTAAAAGGTAAACAAATAAAAATTCCATCTAAGCGGATCTTTGTATAGTTTCTGGACGCAGCCGCTTCAATCTTCCTATCCCTTTCCTTATCCCGTGCACGACCGTCCAGCGAGGAAGAGTATATACCCTATGTATGTTCTGTTGTTTTATGTATATAATTATAGACTTTTTAACAATAAAAAATGAAACTTCGCACAATACACGTTTTTTATTTTAAAAAAATATTGACTATCCATCGTAACAGTACATCCCATCACTAAATACATCTTTGGCGTTACGTTATACGCATAACACTGCTTAATTTTTCTTTCAATTTGATTGTATTTGTAGACTAGAACTACTACACTACTACTACTAATTTACTACTGCAGTTATTAATGTGATTTAATATATTACAAATGTGGTGCAGGTGAATTACTAAATCATTATTGTAAATCGCGGCAACTTTCAAGAGTGAAACGAAACTAGTCGTAACTGTCACCCGCACCATGCTACAGCGCACGGAGTATAGTCTTTTTTACTCGTCAAACATATAATGCTGCTATGCATTATATGGTCGACTTGTCGATATCGACTTTTAAGAATTTGTAACTAATAGATAAACCGATACCTATATACAAACCCAATATGTGTACAATGTTTTAACACCACATATTTTTATATTCTTTTTGATGAATCAAAATTTGAAAAGAAAATTTTTTTTCTTGTTTACTTGTTCCTTTATTTGAAAATTACAAATACTCTGAGGAGCTTGTATATTCTAACAGTAACAACGAAGATACCTATTCGAGCATCTGGTAATAGATCAAGTAGTTCCTGAAATTATTTTATAATTTACGGATTTATTTGGTGTACTATTTACTGATCCCGAAATTCGCCTAAAATGGATCAAAAACCTACGACGCCCAGATTGGATGCCTACAAAAGCCTCAAAAGTATGTAGTTTGCATTTTGACGAATCATGCTACAGAAACTCAGTAAGGAAAATGCTACATACATATGCTGTACCGACAATTTTTCCAAACCAACCCACATACATGCAGCAGGTATTTTATAATTATTAATGTTTTAGATATTAGCTAGTGATCTTCTGCGCACTCACAGTGCCCTAGAAAATCACTAGCTAAATAATTAATTATTTAGCTAAATATAAATTTATTTAATGTTCTTTATAATTATAAATTTAATATTTAAATGTAATATTCTTTAAATACGCCACATCGTGTCTTTTGATAATTATTTTTAGGTATATTTACTTCTACTTCATATAACTTTCTTATTATTTACAGAAATTAATTAAGAAGCGACTGCCCATAATGCGAGCACCATCTAACCCTGTGGTATCTACTTCAAAGGTAATTGGTCTCAAATTTAAAAAAAAATATGGTCTCATAAATAATTATGTACTTGGAATGTTTATTGAACAGAAAGGGAAATATGGGTAATATTTACACCTTGGATACCATTGTTCAATTGTATGTGTTGGATTGGATTGTATTGTTTGGACCAATTGTTGATCCAAATAAAATAAAAATACTTAATAAAAAAAATTAAATGAAGAGCTATTTTAGGTGAAATCACCAATACTTAAAACGGTGTCATTAAATCATTAGGAAACATTATTTAATTATAGAGAAAGTAAAGAACTACAAAGGCAATTTCGCCTCGCATCTTCCCGTGCAGTATGAGCTCATTGGGAACCTGTGTATAAGAATTTCTGAACCGACCTACGTAAGAATTTTCGATAACTAATTTGATTATCCTTCAACATGGAGTGATAATTAATTTTTTACGAGGAGAGAAATCTTCAAAGAACGCTCAATGGCTTTCAGACACAGAACACTATATAGGTAGGTACTCATGGTTTAGTTATTTTTCTATGGTACTCACACAAACAAAGCCAGTTAAACCTGTTGACTGCGGCGATTAAAATAATAATAATAATTTTATTTACCACGGGTTTTTATATAGTTAGCAATGTTTCCGCCCTAATTTATGTGGAACTGTTCCATGTCGGCCATAGAATTAACGGATTTGGGGCAATAAATAATTTGAACCAAACCAAAAAAAATAACCAGTAAAATCCTATACTAATCTTATCGTCATTACTAATAACATTCATTAGAGTAATCTTATTTTCAATTTTTAATGGTTACTACCTATATTGTTTTAATTTGCTGTGGCTTGACGTGTGTTGCTTGATTGTGTCATAAACTAATTTAGAATTGAGAAAGTATCTATCGGAGTACCCGATGGGGCAATAACATTAAAATTAGAATTGGATTTGGTGAAAGTATCTACTGTTTTTAATCATAGTCATTTTAAACCGTCCCTTTTTATATTAACTACGTATCACGTGTTTATCACGTGTTACAGTGTCGATTCCTTTGTCTCTGAGACGATAACGAACTTCGATATCGCATCGCTACGGAGCGAATGCTACTTTGTCTAAGGCCCCAGTTCATCACATTGACGGTGACGCACAGACAGCACAGCAGCGTTGCCAGAAGGTTACTTTTGTAACCTTTTTGGTGATTTTTAACTCCTTCGGGTTACTTCTAGGTTCTAGGTTCAAAAGGTTACTTATAGGTGATTTTTTGGATCTCATAATATCTTACATAAAACCTACATTAGAACGGAACGCAAATTAGAACAACACAAAAATTCGTAACGCAACTATTAAAACATGTCTTTCTTTTTCACATTAAAGAATCACAAATTAATCACGGTATATCTGCTTATTCTCTCGATCAATCCGATTAAAAATTTTCAGATTGTTATTCGAGTCAGCGCAACACCTACTCTACTTGTTTCGTATACACTTCGTCATTTCGTCATTTTTGTTGTGAAGTTTTTAGTTTTCTTTGTGTGTTAGTGTTTTGTATGAAAAAAGAGCTGGAAACTTGGATTGGAAGTGTACAAATAGTATGTTTATGTAAGGTACTACCTACATAATAATTTTTTTACAGAATTTTGGTAAATGAATCCTGTATGAATTTTGTAGATTAGATAAATTTGAATTCAATTCTTTTTTTTTCACTTACAAAATTAGATTTTCTGTTCTTAATTTCAGATGTTTTGAAAAAGTAGCTGGTAAAGTGCAATTTAAATGTGAAAATACAACTACATTATCCATATATGTGTAAGATAATTCAACCGACATGTATTTTATCAACTTTTAATACCTTTTCACTAGAAATATATTAAAGGTTACTTTTTACGTTAAAGGGTTACTTTTTTAATTATTTAAGGTAACTTTTAACGGGACCCGGCTGGCAGTGGCAACACTGCAGCACAGACAGACAGATTATTATTTATTATATAGCTTGTGTGTGTGTAATGTATACTTGCAAAAAACGGAACTAATTTAGTAAAAATAAAAAATAAAGTTGAACACCTAAAATATAAATTAACAATACGTTTTGGTAATATGGATAAGTGAATATTTAAACAACGACATGGTTGTTTCACCGCCGAGCCCCGTTACCGAAACACAAAGTGTGAATTCGACAAAACCCAATATGGCGTCCAAACAAACATCAGTGGCAGATACAAGAGCTGAATTAGCAGAATTAGTCAAAAGAAAGGCTGAAGTTGCTGTAGGTACCCTTTAACTCATACTTTAATTTGCACAGGACTACTAATTATATTTGTCATGAGTTTTAAATTTTATTTTAGGAAACATTGGCAAATCTGGAACGTCAAATTTATGCCTTCGAGGGTTCATATTTAGAGGATACACAACTTTATGGAAACATAATACGAGGTTGGGATAGATATTTAACTACAAACAAAAGTACAAATTCGAAAGCTGATAAACGCAATAGAAAGTTCAAGGAAGCAGAAAGACTGTTTTCAAAGTCCTCAATAACTTCTATGGCTGTAAGTTACACATGCCTATATTATTATTGATCTTACTTTGCTAATTAGACAAATTAAATATTTAATATCAACTTTCAGGCTGTAAGTGGACTTGTAGATCCAGCGGAAGCTAAAAGTAAGTGTAAAGTTGTGTTTATGACATCAGGTGTAATGTGCTAACATACTAGAGAATCTATCCTTAGTACAAGTTTTGTTCCATTTTGATAATAGCTGTAACAAAATTTGCTTCAGTGCAAAACCAAAAATTATGAAATCTAATCAATACAACATGCTATGCTAAATTGCTGTTTGTATATTTTGTTAAGATTGGCAGACAGGCTGATGGTCCACTTGATGGTAGGTGGCTACTGTAGCCTATAACACGAGAAACGCCATGGCTGCTGCAAGTGTGCTGCCGATAACAGTAGGATTAAACAAAAATTAATGTTAATTACTTAAATGAAACTATACAGGAAACTGATGTGACAAAATTCTTAGGACTACACATCGATAACAAATTAACATGGAAAGTTCACATAGATAATGTATGTAAGAAATTAAATCAGTATTCATTTGCTTTAAATAAGTTGAGAAAAATTGTAGAACAATCTGCAGTAGTTACTGCCTACCATGGCCTAGCGGCTGCAATCATAAGATATGGTGTTATTTTCTGGGGAAACTCTACTGATAATCAAAGAGTATTTAAAGCTCAAAAAAAGTGTATTAGAGCCATCTGCGATCTAAAACAAAGAGAATCATGCAAAATATATTTCAAAAAGTTAAAAATTTTGACTCTGCCTTCATTGTTTATATTTGAGTGTATAATGTTCATAAAAGAAAATTCTAACTTATTTAAATTCATGGAGCGTCCACGTCATAATGATAAACTTTGCATGGTCCCTGCCAAAACTAGAATGAAAAAAATAAGTGTCTTTTGTATGGCACCACACTTATACAATAAAATTCCAATAAATATAAGAAATATTGGAAAACTGACAGTGTTCAAGAAACAGTTACATAATTTTCTGGTGGAAAAAGCATATTATTCCCTCAAAGAATTTTTGAGTGATAAAACTATATAGTGCAAACGATGCAAACTATGTCTTTAAATCATGTCTTTTGGATTTTCCTTTATTATTAGAAAAATTTGTCTGATTTGCATATCGCTTGTCGGTAGAATATGTGGACATATATGTATAAAAAATTACAACTTGTATACCATATTCAGCAAATAAATACATTTGAATTTGAAGGATTGAATAGGAAAATAAGCTCGGCATGCCTTACTCACTCACTGAAACACGACAGCTCATGTGCTTTCATTATTTCACGGTGGTCTTCTTTAAAGGGGTAGTTACTGCCACCAGACGCCTGCCCAAATGACTGTGAAATGCAGTGCCACTACTTTCCAGATTCAAATTTGAAAAGATAATTTTTCAAAGTTGACCCTGCCGGGAATCGAACCCAGGAACCCTAGAACAGAGCATTAAGGCAAGCACCTCAACTACTTATCCAATGGGCTTGTCAAATAATTTTCTCACGGGAAAAGTTTGCAAGTGCTAAGTTTTTCTATGGCACTTAGCGTTATATTCAAAGCCATATCAAACAAGGTGTACTGAGTATGTATATGTAGTACATTTTATATTGTTGGTTTAGGAAGACTTCATTCTACAAGCTATAGAAAATTTTTAAATTAAGTATTTATTTTTTATATACTTGCAGATGAACGTAACAGTGAAACAGAATCTCAAACTAATGATGATTCATCAGATACTCAAATCAGTTCAAACTTAACAATGGCAAATTTAAATCACACTACAATACATGGGTCAATGGAGAGTATAGCTTCAAAACCATCCGGCAAACAGCACACCAATGGAAATGTTGATAAAATACTAAATCATTCACAAACAAAGCAAAATGCTACACAAAAAATTGCAGTAGCTTCAGGCATGTTGCAAAAAGCATTCAACAGTGATACTAAAATGTTAAATGCGGTTGGTTTGGACAGTAGACCGGGAACACCCAAAGACAAAGATCCTAGTCTGAGCATAATAAACAAAGGTGATGTCACACCAAATGCTTTAAAGCATAAGCTTTCTAATAGCAGCAGTAACAGTGTTAAAAAATCTAATAACAAAAAGGCTAGACATAGATAGAAAAAAATTTGCACACTAATAATGAATAGTATGAATTCACTAGATATTCTCTCTTCCTTCTCTTTTGTGATATTTTTAAAAACTACTGTGGCATTTGAATTTGGTCAGTGATTAATTAATTTCATTTCTGCATTATCTACCTATTTATTGCAGTGTCCTTATTTATTATAATCTTGCACTACTACCATGTACCTAGTTAATTGTTTTTAGCAGTATTCCTTAAAAACCTAAAATGGCATTACAAGTTTTTCTCTGTGTCCTATTATGTTCTCAATAAAACAAATACCATAGACAATAGCAATATATTAAGGTTTAAATAAATAAAGTTTCTTTTTAAATTGGCTTTTTAATCCTACTACCTCTATATTTATTCAGTTCTTCCATTGTGAGACCTTAAAATTCTTTGCTTGAATCTTGACTCTGTAATGAATAAAAAAATTGTAACAATAAATCATACATTATGTGATTATATTTACAATATAAATAAACTTACGTTTTAAGACATTTGGCAAATCTTTTATAGGCCCACAGTATCGTATTGCAAGATAGAAGAACAATGGTAGAAATGATATAATTCCTGTGCAGCATAGAAATATTTTTTCTGGCGATCTTCGAAGTTTGCAGCAATTTAATTCTTTGCTCCAAATAAACCTGGTTGTGTTCATCTAGAAGAGTTAAGTTATTATAACTTTTTTCCTGCAACTTCATCCATGTAACCTTATAAACTATAGCCAAATTCTAATGTATAAACTATTTTAAATGAGTAAAAGTTTCATTGAAATCATTTCACTAATTTTTGTGTGCAATAAAAAACGATTACATTTATAACGTAGGTTTAGAATGCTACATCTACTAATTTTGTTAATTTTCCTACACAATTACTTTTTCTTTTATCATTATTATAACATTTCTATTTTGGGAACCATTAATATTGTTTTTATAGAACATTCAATGATTAAAAACTTTTTGGACCTAGTGGAAAATTTATATCAATACTGTCAACAATAGCAATTAAAGTCGACGGTATTCATAATATAGCAATAACCACACAGTAAAGTCAAATTCAAGGTACCATTCTTTCATCTTTAAACAAGATTCATTAAGGGTAATTTTTCAATATTTATAACACCGAGAAAAATGCTTTAAATAAAAAATGGACTCATAATGAAAAATAAAAAAAATGTTGCATTTAACATTTTTGTTAGTCATAATTTAATATTAAAGTTTAAGGTGCTATTCAAATACACAGCAGAACAATAGTTTATAAAACTTACTGAATCAACAATATCCATGCAAACACTGTCAACACCTATCGAATCTTTGCTTAATGTTTTATAAAAGTTGTCTAATAGTGCATATGACTGCATGCACCTTTCACAAACAACATCTGAATTGTTCTTAGCAGGATTTAGGTTGGTCAAAATGCATTCTAATGTATCATTTGACATTTTATTAAAATGCTTTGTATTATTGGATAACTCTGGTTTGCCATCTGTCCAATCGAAACAAGCTGTAAATAAAAAAAGATTCTTTAATTTTCCTTTTATTTAAACCTTCTTATCTCTTATAGTTTGGCCCAAAACGCTGTACCACTCCGTAGGAATGCGGGGTGAAGAGGGATGAAAGAGCAGTTCACATGCAAACAATAACTCAGACAGATCTTACAATAGGGATTTTACAATCATTTAAAGAGCTTTCCTAATTTATTATTAAATATTTGAATTTTACTTGTCAAAATATTATTGTTTTATTAATCAAGGTAAAATTTATTTCTTGAGCATCTGACATAGGTAAACATAGATAACTACAGACAGGTTTGCACCCACACCATGCCACACACCTAAAACGTGGTTCTATGGGTTCTAGTCAAACTATAAGAAAAGAAAGAACCAAACATACCATTACAGTGTCCTTTATTCCAAATAGCCAATATACTTTGATGGTATTCTAAAACAGCGTCTAATCTGTCATGTGAAATAAAGAGTGATTTGCACGAAGTACCATTTACAACTAGGGTTGACAATTTGTCAAAGTTCTCATGAAACTGTACAAATGAATCAATGCACTTTTCACATAATTTTATAGGTTTAGAGTACAGTATAGAGCACATGGTTAAGTTTGAAGCAGACTGAGCATACTCTTCGAGGATTTTTGAACAGTCTGGTGGAACAGGTGCGGAGTTGATGCCACCATTTATACTGTAAATAAATATCGGCACTATTTATTCTATTTACCTTGAAATGGCCAGAAGCCTTCAAATGTAATAAAATAAAGAACTTACCCTATAATAGAGGGCAAAGATAACGTAACCAAGAATAAAATGTAAAAAATCATTCTAATCAATTGTAATACCTATATGACATTTTTTTATGATAAACTAACAGACAATTGTTAAATTAAATAAATTCTGAATTTTTAGTAGATAAAGATAAATTATTTTAATTTGAAAACAAGTAAATTAAATACAATGAAATTTAACACAATAAAATAAACATAATAAAACTCACTGACATTGACATAACACCATGACAGCTCAAAGAGCCATGGGCCCATCCGTGGCCTTTATGGGTCAAGCAAATATTTATACCTATGATCTATGACAAGTTTTATTTTTTTTTAATTTGTGTTTTTATTAATTTATTCTGTGAATTGATTTTTAAAATTTTTGAAATACAACTTTTTTGTATAAACCAAAGGTATAAACCAAAGATAATTGTATTAGTGTATAGATGGAACAATAAAAATTGAAGATTCCTTCGATACTCGATACCCGTCTTTCTAATGGCTGCATGTCGTATGTTAAAAAGAGATAACAATAGCCGAATATGACGTCTTAAAACGCTGCGCGCCATAAAAAAGGCAACGTCATATTTGTTTATATCATGCTGGTTAACAAGCGCGTTTAGCTTTATGTGATTTAAAATACATAAAAATCTGAAAGTGTGATTTCATAAATCTGTTGCTTGCCAAGAATGGCTTGTACTGTTCCCGTTTGTCCAAGTAGAGTGGGTGTTTTGAAGGAGAATAATGGAAACATATCATTTCACCGGTAAGTCGCACAGCTCGCACTCATTAATTTTGGTGTTTTGTAAACAAATTTTTATAATTATTTACTAAAAATGAATCATTGTACATGCATACATAGCTCTAAGGTTGATTTATTTAAAGAAAAGCTGGTGTTTATAACTAAAATTTACAAAAACCAAAATTAATCGGAATATTTGACATTTGTCTTGCTTTATAGTGCTGTAGTCTGATCTTGATAAGTTTATCGATATCGATAACTAATTTATTTTTAGTAGAGTGTTGACAATTTCTAGCATTCACTGCAAGTTGAAAGTAATTTTTATCAATTTATAACAGATTTCCCACCGACATCGATTTAAAAAAAAATGTGGACAAAAAAATGTAAGAAAAGCCGACGATTGGAGAGCTTCGCAATATACAAGAATATGCTCAATGAACTTTGAAGATTCTTGCTTTCGCCAAGGATATCAGCGTAAAATTCTACACTTGTATGCAGTGCCGACAATATTCCCAAAATTACCACCATCGTGTAAACCAGTAAGTAATATCTATAAGTTATAAAGAAGTTATGCTTCAATCTATGAAAATTATGAAAATCTTTTGAATCATTAATAACCAAAAACTATTTCTTTTCAGAAATTACCCAGAAAAAGAAAACTTACTAATAAATACGTGGATACCCAAGCGTCAACAAAGTCTTAAAATTAAAATGTTGACGAATCACAGATGAACGATATCACAGATTAAAATGAAACGATATCACAGATTATCCAATTTGTGATATCGTTTCTAAAAATAAAACTTTAAGATTATCGAGTTTTTTTTCTCTCGTAATAAAAACCTACTCCCGTTCTACCCCTTAAGGATGGATTCTAAATATTTCTACTCAAAAAATAACTATTCTTTTGAAATATTTTGGTGAAATAAATGCGAGAGGTTGCATACAATCTCATACAACCGATTAGCAATGCGGCAAGTACCAGTACGCACCCAAATTTTATTTATATTGAATAACCAAACAGTACACCGAAACGCATTTAGCCATACTTTTTATCCGTCATATATTTAAAATCTATATCAACGATATCTAGTTATCAATAAAAATGCACAGCACTATTATACGCTATAACTTTAGCTTGCATTGTATAGTCAAAATGGAGACATTCACTCAACTTCGACCCGACAGATTATATATGTATGTCTCTTTCAATCTTATGACAATTTGAAGGTGTTAGAAAGAATAAAATTTTGCTGCATTTTGTGATCCATCTATAGGTACAGACTAATACAACATCTTTGGTATAAACAGTTTTTGTTCGAATCGAACTCACAGTATAATTAAATTGTAATTAAACAGTCTACCAAATCTATTTTAAATCTCTGGATTGTTTTGTTATCAGTCTGTAATGTCTAGGAAGTAGCAAGTTAGCAACAAAACAAATGTAATGGAAGTTAATGAACCAACACCTGAAGCACTACAAAGAAAACTTTATTTTCTACTTGAACAATTACAAGAAATGGCAAGAGAGTTGCCTCCGTAAGTTTTTACAATTTATGTATTACTGAGTATACTATTCACTCATAACTCATTACCTAACACAAAATTATTATTTTTAGCAAATATCAAATGAGAGTTCATATCGAGCTTCTATCTGGCTTAGCAAACTGTTTACTCAATGAGACTGTATTTGAAATTGTAAAAGGGCTAATGGAAATTCAACATGTCACAGAAAAACATCTTTTTCAACAAAGGCTTCAAATTGCTAATAAACATACATGTAAGTTGTGATAAACATATTATAAAGAACTGTAAATATATTTTAAAAACCTTTTTGATTTGATCTAAACTCTAATTTGTGAATATTTGGTTATTTCACTTTTTTATGTAAAGACATTTTTAAAATATTACTTAACCAGTAAGTAACATTATATATATCAATGGTAAGGGTCCTTTAACTCCTGGACCTAACATGATTGAAAGTTTAAATAATGGCAGAGAGCTATTTCACCTATGAAAATAAGCAACACCAGGCAGGTGTAATATCGTGATTGTTAAGGTGCTGCCATCCTCGATTTTTTTTAATGTTAAGGTCTAATTTCACCATACTCTGTTAGTTAGTTGACAGCGCTGTTAAGTCATTTAACAGACTGTTACAGTTTGCGAGCGTCCTACCACGATCTAAACAATGTTAAATGCCCTAATCAGGTGTTAAATTTTAACAGCTGCTCTAGAGGTCCGTTAAATTTGTAACAAGAGTGTTAGTCCTGCTTCACGTTAATTCTGTCAGTCTACAGCATACAATAGTGGTCGAAATGGACGCCATATATAATTTTATTTTCGACCATGGATATCTTTTATAAAGTATAGATAACTTGGATAATATGATCTCTCATTTTTATTTGAAGTTGTTACAGCATCAGATTTTTTATTTTATACTATATATATTTAGTAATCAATATTGTATTAAGATTTCCTTTTCAATTTGGTCTGTGTTGTTTTTTGGATATTGTTAAATTTTAATATACATAAATGTAAATAACACACAAGAAGACTTCCTACACAACGGTACTTCATATTAACAAAATATGAAAAAAAAAATACCACAGTTATAGGGATTTTATTATATTATTTTTGAAATCACTACTAATTATTATTTTTACACGAGGTATTAGGTAAGGATTGTACATAAAAAATATTCAAATAGGAAAAATCAATTATTTGACATTTCAAGTTTCAACGAGCAAAACGAAATTTAACACAATTTCTATTGAATTCAAATTTTAAAATGTGTTTTAAATCAGTTTCCTTACCAAACAGAATTTATTATACGATTTAAGAGAAGAGATGCTTGTTTCCAGAAGAAAGACATTACAAATAATGACAGTTTCATTTGGTCGTTTTAAAATAGAAGTGAATTGTTTGCGAGTCACTCACTCACAATGCTCGACTTACATATGCTCTGTTAAATTTTCGTCATAGGACATAAAAAATGAAGAGATGTTAGTACCAATGTTAATTTTAATCCTACTTAATGCCTGATTCAGCAAATAACCAACAGAGTATCGTGAAACCGCGTCTAAGCTCGGTAGACTGGCTGACGGTCCAATTGATCGTAGGTGGCTACCGTCGCCTATAACATAAATAACGCCACAGGTGCTGCAAATGCACTGCTGACTACAGTAGGATTAAAGATAAGGGATAGGGAAATGTGCTCTGGTATCCATTACTCACTCAGTGAAACACAACAGCACACATGCTGTTATTTCACAGTGGTTTGCAAGTGCACTGCTGACAATAGTAGCATCAAGGATAAGGCTTATAAAGGGATAGGGCTCTGCCAAAACACAACAGCACATATGCTGTTATCTCGTGGTGGTCTCTGTAAGAGGGTGATAGGAACTATAGCAATACTATAACTTATAGCAAATAATCTGCCAGGCAAACTTCAATCTTCAGGCAATCTTCGGCTATAATATTGCTGATCATTTTCTTTTAACCTTATTTATTGTGTTGCGATTGTAAGTAAGTAAATGCCATTTCTAATTTATTTTTGAACTACGGTATTTTCAGTGGAAATTAAGGATATGATAAATAAGACACCAAATCCAGATGAGCAAGAGTTACAAAAAACCATTCTGTTGAGAAGACATAAAGAAGAACTAAAACAGACTGATATGAAATTAGTTATTCAGTTGGATCAAAAAGTAATGTTTTTTATTGTACTATTTGCTTTGTGCATGTTATATGGGAAATATTTTGTTAAGGGCTCCAACTAATGAGGTTAATTTGTAAACCATTCTAGAGAAGGGAAGGTTTTTTATAGGAGATTATATACCTTTTTTTATTTATAAATAGCTGGTGCCTGCATTTAATTCATTTATTTAATTTTAATTTATATCAACCATCAAGGGACATAATAATTATAATAAAATTTAAAATTAAGATAATTAAATAAAATATGTACTTACATAATAATAAAATAAAATCTTACACACTAAACAATAAACAAATCATGACTTGATGGTCAATACATGAATCATGGAGCAATGGTTCAATTACTGTCCATCTCTTCTCCCATCCAAGGCTTGAAGGATGTGGCCGGGGCCACCCCTTGAGTTACATTATTGTAATTTTCATAGGGATCTCTAAATTTTTTGTAAATAAAATACAGCCCATGTTACTAAAATACAGCCCCTCTCTGATAATGCAGCTTTCTATAGATGAAAGAATTTAATAGTTTTTGAGTTTGTCCATTACAAACATACAAAAAACCAAATCTTTAGTCTTTATAATATTAGTGGAGACAAGTAAAGCATAATTAGACAAAGTTCAAAAATGCATATGAATGAAACAATTAGTTTAAAAAATTTTTTTTCAGTCATATTCAATTTACTTTTTACTAGTGTGAATTTAAAAATTACAATATTTTTATTTTTCAGGTAAGTGACCAACAAGTGACATTAGAAAAGGCAGGTGTACCAGGTTTTTTTGTGACAAATAAACCGATAGAAGTGAAAGTTCAAATGTACCTTTTAGACTTTATATTAAGATTAAGTAAAATGGATATACCATAGCATAAATAGCTCTTTATATTAACCAATAGAGATATTATTTACCTAGATATATTTTTATATTATTTAGTTTAAGTAAGGTAGGAATTATTATTAAAAATAAACTATTGTTTATTATGCAGTAGTAATGATTTGTATTTAAATGCCCATAACCTGTTTTCTTTTAGTAGTACGAAAATTAATAATTCTACTGTTTTTAAGTTACTTCAATATACATTTGGTTTTTCAGTAAATTGTGACCATATTCTAAAAGCATACTGAAACCTCATCATCTCAGCCATAGGACATTCACTGCTGGAAGTAGGATTGGTCAGAGGCTCTAGTATGAGTTTACGATACTACACTCGCTAGCGAGAACGTAAAACTTTTGTATGGAAAATTGTGAACTGTCAATGTCAAATTGTCAATTTTCCATATAAATGTTTTACGCTCTCGCTAGCGAGTGTAGTATCGTAAACTCATGCTAGAGCCACAGAAACAGTCTGGATCTAGCGTCGCCCCGCCTTTACGCGCACTGATGCCTAATCAGAGGCTCTAGTATGAGTTTACGATACTACACTCGCTAGCGAGAACGTAAAACTTTTGTATAGAAAATCGTGAACTGTCAATGTCAAATTGTCAATTTTCCATATAAATGTTTTACACTCTCGATAGCGAGTGTAGTATCGTAAACTCACGCTAGAGCCACAGGTCGTCAGAACAACGCAGCGCAGTCCAGATAACGACAATATTTCTTTTTTATATTTTAATCATCTATAGATAAATCCCACAAACAATGGAGGACTATTCTTAATTTCTATATTAACTTTCTCAGTGTTCTCCATCTTACACAACTCGCGACGTATGTCGCAGGATCGAACACAAGTGCGTGTTTACATAATTATGTAAATATTATGTAATTTACATTTACATATGTCTACATATTTACATACGTAAATATGTCAGATTTTACGTATGTAATTGTGTCTAGATGTCCTACGCTACGCTTGTCGGCTCGAGTACCTTCCAGCCGAATCAAATATCAATATTACATTGCATAGGAGTTGCAAATAATTCCTTTTCTCCACACTTAAATTTGACAGATTCAGAAGCACAACACAATGCTTGTGCTATATTTATCGTTTGTGTCTCTGTCAGTCTTTATGTGTATAATAATGTAAATTCCCTTTATTATACACATATATTGTACATTCCCCTCACACACGAATCGGAATCGACAAGCCTTTTGGTAGAGTGGTTAAAGTACTTACCTTATATTGCTCTGTCTCAGGGGTCCTGGGTTCGATTCTGGCAGAGCCAACTTTAGAAATTAATTTTTCAAAGTAGGTGTAAGGGCTGCCGATAGCAAATTATCGGGTTTGAGCCCAATACGGCGGGTGTGGACTGTATAGGTATGCGGAATTCTATTCTATTACTTACTGTTGTGATCCGCGGGATTCTTTTGAGTCTTCCTCCAAAGCTTTGGATTCTTCTTTTCAGCACTCGCGACGCGAATCACTCCAGTTTTAATAATAGAAATAGGAACGGGTGATCAAAGAAGACAGCGGGTCTTTTTGATCTGCGGGTTTGCTCACTTGATAGGAGCAGAAAGAAGACGGCGGGTCTTTTTATCAGCGGGTTTTTTGACTTACTATATTATTTATTTATGGCGGTGGACTCGAAACATGGGTGTTCTCTGATTGGCCCACAATGACGTGCCCCCTCTTAGCCAATCAGAGCGATTCCTTATAATTTAAATAAAGCCAGCAAAGTGGCGCGAACAGTAGGCTTTGTTCTGGATCTGGCAAGCAGTGGCAGGGCACACTGCATTTCGCAGTCATTTGGGCACCGTGCAATAACAGCATGTGTGCTGTTGGCAGAGCCCATTTGCTATCCCCTTCTTATATTACCTTGTCCTTAATAATACTATTTACGGCAGCGCACTTGCGGCACCTGTGGCGGTGCTTGTGCTAAAGGCAACAATAGTCACCTACCATCAAGTGGAACGTTTGTCAGTCTGTCTGACGACCTTAACATAAAAAATAGGAAAACGTAAGCCTGACAATAAAAAATGTCAGACTTACATGCTGGTCTTCTTGAACATATATAAACATATATATGTGATGTTTACTTCGCCGTTACAGCAAGTGATTAATATTTCTAATGATAATCTGAAAGACTGAGGTGCAGACACGACCGCGATCCAAAACTGTTTTTGTCAAATGTTCATCTCACTGTACTATTAGGTACCTACTATTCATCATAAATGTTAGGTATTTGTAGAGTTCATGGACGATCACTGACGCCAATCACGTCTTTTTTTACGATTGGAGAAATCTTCAAAAAGATACCACATTGGATTATGTGATTTCTACCAACTAAAATTCCTCTCGTTATGGTTCTAGTCTTGAAGGAACTTTGGAACCGTCATCGGACTTTATGTCAGGAATATTATATCCTGTTTTTACGCCTTTCACGTCATTTAATAAATTAGTCACCTAAAAATAATTAATGTTCTTGTTATATCCTTATACGTAAAATAAGAATTCCTCATATTTATAACCGGCGATAAATTATTGTAAAATATTAATTTGGTTCTTACATACCTAAGGATATATTTTTATATTATTTTCATTTAAAACGAATTTCTAATCATATATATTTTTAGATCATTACTTTAAGCACGTCACGTCACGTTATTGTCAAAATAAGACAATTTGTATAGAACTGTGAAGACTGAAAGTGAAGAACAATAATTTAAACGTTCTGTAAGGTTCCCTAGATGCGTATAATCCGCGCCAAACTTCTATAGTTATTATTACATTGTTATTCTCACATTATTTGGATATGAGTATTAATAAGCAAAATACAGTTTTTATTACAAAATAGTATTATTTAAAAGTTTATGATGGTTTAACACCTTCAACATAGTTTGATAATGATATTGTGGAGTCGCTTGAACAAGGCATGACTTCACTGTCATCATCACCACTATCCCAGGAGTTCGAAACACAGCTATAAATTCTGATTTATTGGCTTCTGCATTAATTCTGTGCACCGTTCTCGTTGAAACTCCAGTAGCTTCTGCCACTCTTTTCTGCACGTGCTTAATGTTTATACCTATTTTTTACTACTGCGACGCGGTTCGCGCTGTGTTCAGAGTTTCAGAGCGGACTAGAAGTTTGGCGCGGATTATAATTAAGTTTATATGGTAATAAATAAATAATGGCGCACTTGACATTTTTTTCTCAACTACATATTGCATAGGGATTTTTTTAACGTATTTAGATGCGATACTCTGCACACGTAATATATAATATCCTGTACTTAACACATAAGTATTATTTTACGAAATCACCGTTATTACCTATCACTAATAACAATTAAATTACGACACGAGGAGTATAAATTTTTATATGGAGTACTCTAGAATCAAACACGCTCACCATTACGCTCAATGCATGCGATGTAATCCCAAATGAATTGAATTCAAAAATGGAACAATTCAACTTACCCAGATAGCGCAAAAGTGTCTAGACTTATAAGTCGTAGTTATTATGAAAAAATAAATAAATGCCCTCAACTTCCGTCATACAAACTGTAACTGCTTTGAGAAAAATTTAAATCATATGAGGTGGAGACTGTTGCCTCCACCTCGTACTAATTTTATTTAAAACTAGCGACCCGACCCCGGCTTCGCCGGTGGTGCAATTTTTATATATATGAACATTCCCCGTTTATACCTCTTTCCATTAGTGAAAACCGAATTAAAATCGGTCTACCCGTTCACGCGTGATGCCGTGACCAAGGGAAATGGGGATTCATTTTTATATATAGAGATTATTAAAGTATTTAATATTAGTTTTACACAAATAACTGTGTTGCATTATTTTTATGGTTTAACCGCCACATCAGATTTGTACCAATTTGTAGATGGTTTAATCCAAAACTATAAACGCTTTCCACCATAAAATTTATTAAAATAAATAAATACAACACATGAAACTTCTAAAAATTATTTTTATTTATGTCCCTAATCCATTTTTCCACATACCTAATTTAAAAAAATGTTACTTATTTTTCAAGTTCTCTAAAGTCTATGCAGAATGTAACATGAGTAAACTGTTAAAAATATTTTGTGCCAAAGTGTTTGAAACAATATTCACATCTTTCAACTGATTTAGTAAAAAATCGATTACAAATTTAAAAATCAACACAAACCTTAAAAGAGCTCGCTAGTACTAGGCCAGCATAGTATGTTATAATAGTTTTACATTGAACATATTTAAGGCTTGTTTCACAATGTCCGAATAAAGTTACAATTAGGCTATTTGGCGATAACTGTCCAGTAAACGCTTTGTGTGCGTTTCACAATCGTTGATTAGCGCTATTCAGCTGTTAAACTGCCGAATAAGTTATAGGTTAGATCATGTGGCCATTATCATACTTAACCGACGAATAGCACTGACAGTTGACATATTATTTTTACATTTTGCTAGTATTCATAAGTTTTCAATTAAAATGGATATTTACGTCTTCAATATTTCATTACCTTAAAAATTTCGAATCGCAATAACAATAACAAAACATGAAGGACGTTCAATAACATAGAATATAGAAGAAACGTTTCGTTACCTGCAAAATATGCTTCGCACCAAAGTATTCTTTTAGTGTTTATGTAGCAAAAATATTCTTTATATAGATTGAAACGATGAAACCGGCAACATTAATAATTATTTTATCATAAAAAATACAGTTATTTCATTTTTAATAAAATTATGGCATAATAATTCGTATAACTATAATCAACGCTCAAAACGGAACGAAAGAATAAGACGTTGCCAACTCGCACCTGTCGACTACCAAATCAGCAGATTTATTTATGACTTGGATGATTGTGAAACGCAATACGAGTTAATGGAAGGATTTATCTGACAAGTATTTTATTCGTCGAATTACTATTCGGGACTTTATTAGCACATTGTGAAACAAGCCCTTAGACATAAATGCGTTTTTTTTATTCATTATTTCATTATTCATTTTAATATAATATGTATCTTTTAAAATCCGCTATAAAGAGAACGCATTTAAAAAGTGAAAAATGAATTAAAACAATATTCAAAGCATGCTTAACAGTTTTAAAATGACAATGTATTCAAAACATTTTAATGTCTCAAGTTAGTTTGAAAATCGCTCTGAATGCGTAAAAAAAATCACAACATTCAGAAAAAAATTACTTCAAAACCTTTGTGCTTAATTCCAGTACAACCATCGATACAATACTTATAAAATTATAAACAGATCTAAACTATGCAATGGTTACAAAAAAACTATCTAGGTACGAAAGTATTTTTAAATTTTATCAAATTTATAATATATTCTTTCAGGTTTTTTTTTCGTTACTACAAAATTATTAACCATCTGTACACTTTTACAGAATTACTTTGCAGGAGTATACATAATTATTACGAAATAGTAAAATGATACAAATTTATACTTCATACAAATAACGGTTATTGTTTCAAATAGAAAAATAACTTTCTGAAGTAAATATGGTAATTTAAGTAAGAAATTACGTTTATTCTATTTTTTTTAATTCCATTTTTTTTTGTTCACTTTTCAGTAATTTATCGGTAATAAAATTTATAATACATTTAAGTTTTAAAACAACATTTCAACGCAAACTCTATAAAATTTAATTGCAATTCCATGAGAACTTGTGTCTGGAACTTCTTTGAGTATTTAGAATTTTTCTCATTAAAAAATTAGTTTACAATAGTTTTTTTTTTAAGTTTAATGATTACATTTATTAAAATGCTACTATAATTAAAAATACACTACTTCTTTTCAGTTCCGTATGAAGAGCCTTGACTTATTTGAGACATTCCAATAACTTTTTGCAGAAATATGTAAACTGGAATAAAACAAAAAAAAAAACAATTATTATACATAACCTCATGCTTACTTACATTATAAGTGGAAAAATAAGTTTGTCTGTAAGTTAGGTTTTTACAGCTAACGACTGAATTGATTTTGATTGAAATTTGACGAGCCCGTTGGACGAGTGGTTTATATGATTGCCATAACGCTCTGTTCTAGTGTTTCTGGGTTCAATTCCCGGCAGGGACAACTTTGAAAATGAACTTTTCAAAATTGGCTCTGGTCTGGATCTGGAAAGTGTTCACTGTTCACTGCACTTCATAGTCATTGCGGCAGCCCGTCTGGCGGCAGTTACCACCCCCTTATAGAAGACCATCGTGAAATAATTCCACGTGTGTTGTCGTGTTTGAGGAAGGTTTGCCAAAGCCCATTTCCCTAACCTCTCCTAATCCTTTATCCTTAATCCTACTGTAGTCGGTAGCGCCCTTGCAGCATCTGTGGCGTTGCTTGTGTTATAGGCGACGGTAGCCACCTACCATCAAGTAGACCGTCAGTCTGTCTGCCGATCGTAACATTAAAAAAGAGCTAAATTTAATTATTTATAGTTACTAGCGAACACCTCACAGATTCGCACGGGTGCAATTTTTTCTGCAAATTATATATAAAAACCTTCCACGATGGGATTTAACGATTAATGCTATATCCGTTGCGTGGTTTAGGAGTTAGTAGATATACAGACATACGCAGGGAGCGACTTCAATTTATACTATGTAAAGATTAGCTTTTATACGCGGTTTCACTCGCACCAAAAGATAAAAAGTAACCATATCCACCCAGATTACTCAGTCTAAATATTAGTGAAAGAATTTTTAAAATCCGATGAGTAGTTACCTCATAAATTACTCAAAGCTTGACCCCAAATTTACCTCGTATGGGTTTAATTAAAAAAAAACCTTGACAATACTCTTTGTTATTTCTACTGTATTACTAGGTATTTAAAAGTTCATGTAATTATTAAATTTATCGCTACTATAGTATGAATAACAATCCACACATATTACATAAGAAAGTGACTAATTTAATATTGATAACGCGCCTGATAAAATAAATAATCCTCTTCCGTGTCTTATAGATAACATATCATAATTTCAGATATTAATTTATGGAGATTTTAATATCAACTTAGCCAACTATTCTTTGCAATGTCATTACAAAAAAAAACCATTCACATAATACCTACGAATTAACAATAGCATTCTCAATGTTAATGACAAGGCAACATAGCAAAATTGAAAACAACATCACGTCAAATAAGTCGATGTAACTTATGTATGAGTAATACAATATAGAAGAAATTTATGAATAAGATATACCTAATATTACGAACCTAATGAATTTATAAATAAAACATAATGAAAAAAAATTTGAAAGACCTTGACAAAGTCACGTATTTAGACAGTGTAAAACAACTTGCATTGGATAGAAAATTATTGATTTTTAATTATCCAGACAAATATAATCAAATATGTGCAAAAATATCTAAAGATCTTATTAGCTTTTATGTTAAGCTCGACACACTGGCTGACGGTCCACTTTATAGTAGGCGGATACCGTCGCCTATAACACAAGCAACGCCACAGGTGCTGCAAGTGCGCTGCCAACCATAGTAGGTTTAAGGATAGGGATTAAGAAGGGGTAGGGAAATGAACTGTGGCATCTCTTACTCACTCACCGAAACACAACAGCACATATGCTGTTATTTCACGGTGGTAAGGGGGTGGTTACTTTCCAAATCCGGACCAGAGCCAACTTTAAAAAGCTCATTTTCAAAGTTGACCCTGCCGGCAATCGAACCTGGGATCCTTGAGACAGAGCGTCAAGGTCAAGGTCAGGTCAGGTCAGACCCTAACCACTCATCCAACGGTCTCGTCGAAAGAAGATGTTCAATGTGTATTGAGATTTAAGATTGTAAATATGATGGTACGATTCAATCTTATTTTAGGTGATATTTATCAAAAGATTACAAAATTTAATTCATTGAATTATGAACCGTTAAAGATGTATGTATAAATAAGAGAAAAAGGGAGGATATATTTTGTTTGAATAAAATATTAACACCTATGGTATCAAAATTTGTTATTTCATCTTTTTTTTTCTTGAGTCAATGTCAAATTTTTTACATTGACTTTCAAGTCAATGTAAAGAATAGATAAATTTCTTCTGTGAACTCCTCCTAAACGGCTGGAGCGATTTTAATGAATTTTTGTGCGGGAGTGAGCCCCCGAATGGTTTAGATTCACATTTGGACCCAATAGGTGGCCCTGCAATCGGGTTCGGGCAGGAAAACGTCTGCCGGGACCGCTAGTATACATAATATACATAATATTATTCTAAAACATGAGAATACTGAAAATCTCGAAACACTTAATCGAGTTAGATTCTTGACATAGACCATTCATCTCTACAAATGTAGGTAAGTGAAAGAATACTCACATGCACCAAAAATCGCAACTCCTATTGAGAAATAAAGTAGTTTTCCACTTAGCAGCAAACCCAAAAGGAAGTAAAGGATGGGCGTGAGAGTGACTGCCGCCCAACCGAGAGTGTTCACAAGAGTGTAAACACTTGGTTTCGTTTCAAAAGGTTCGACCCTTTCGACACCAGACTCCAAGAAAAAGTCGCCAGTATTCAGGAATGAATCTTGCATTTTATCCTGAAAAATCACATTAGCACCATTTGTAGTAACATGCAATTTTGAACTATATTAGTCAGAAACCAAGAACTAAAAGAGAATTTAGGGTTATTATTATCTATACAAATAATAAAATCGTAAACGTGTGGTGTCTGTTGTACATCAAATATTAAAAAAAAAAATGTACATACATGTACAAATACTTTTTAGAATATTTGTTTGTTTGTGCACGCTAATCTCAGAAACGGCTAAACCGATTTGAATGCGATTTTCACTGATGTATTGTAGTAAGCTTCCCGTAACATTTAGTGTTTGTTTCATTCCAATCGGTTTATAAACAAAAAAGTTAGGCGCTATACCGAATTGTACGCGTACGAAGTTGCAGGCTCAGTTAGTCTTTAATAATTAATAGAGAAAATTTATATAATATAAAAATCGATGTCCATTACGTTCCCTGCGAACTCCAAAACCGCTCAATCGATTTCAATGAGATTTTCAGACAATCTTCAGATTAGTCCAGCGGGTTATCATGTCAAGTTCAGTAGCGATCGGATAAAACAAAGGGGCGCGGACGCAGTCGCGGAAAACCTAGTAATTACATTTGCATAATTATAACAGAGCATCTATGTATCTAAAACTTTAACTACATATTATTTGACCTTTATTTATTATAAATTAACCTAAATCGATTAAAAGGGAAGACTTTAATTATACTCTATACTCAACATAATACAATTATAAAATAATTTTAATGAAGTACATTTTCCTTATAGATGAATAGATAGTAGTTATCAACATTCAATTGTAATAAATAAAGAGTATTGACGCAATGTGGCGAATTATAAATATTTTTGATAGTAAAAATTGATAGCATCATATTTCTAGTAGGTATGCTAAATAATTGTTTATCGGTTTTAATGTACGACGACGTCGCCTTTAGCGACTAATTTCGCTTCTCCGTTTACATATTTAAGTACTGCCAAGGCCCATTCATTTGGGCAGCCCGTCTGGCGGCAATAGCCACCCGCTTACATCACACCACCGTGAAGTAAACATCATTTGTGCTGTTGTGTTTCGGTCAGTGAGTAAAGGATGCCAGAGCCTATTTTCCTATCTCTTCTTAATCTTACTATGGTCGGCAGCGCATCTGCAGCACCTGTGGCGTTGTTTGTGTTACAGGCAACGGTAGCCACCTACCATCAAGTCTGTCTGTCTGACGGTCTTGACATAAAAAAATCCACTGTGTGAGTAGCTCAAAATTATTCACACATAGAAAGCTCCTAACCCTAACGTTCTATTAGTCATGAAATGTGCAGCCAGTCTATCTGTAACCGTCTGTGCGGCAGTATAGTCTTGTTACAGAAGACAACTGTAAAATAACAATGATCTGTCATAATCAGTGCAGAAGTAACCTCAACATTTTTTTTTTAAAACACACACACACCCATTCCTACAGAATAGGGAATGTGCATTTAATTCGAAAAGGGGTTAAATATGTATTATGAACATTATCGCTTAAGAATTATGTCTATGTAAATATTTTTAATATTATTTCTTTTTCATTAAGAAAATAATTATTAAAGAATGCAAAAAATAGTGGGAAATTCAAAGTACTTCAAACGCAACGCTATTGATCAGATCGAATGTGACGGTCAAAGTCTATAATGAGTGTCAATAAGCGCGTAATTGTTGGATTTGTGATTTTTTTAAATGTTATTTTGATTGTTATTGTAGACCGAGTGTGACGTCACGACAAGCGTGCCAAAATGGCGGGTGGTGCCCGCGGTAGCTGTTAATTAATTTTAACACTTTTTTGTTACAAATTTTAGTTTTTCGGCGCTGGATATGATTTTTAAAGTTATATAGCGATATAACCTACCGCATAAAAATATTTTTAAAAATGTGCATATATTATGGTTTGTTGCCATTTTTTTATTTAAAAAGTTTCAGATGCCTGAAAAACAATACCAAATTCTGAAAAATGTCTGAAACTGAAAAACAGAGTTGGAAGGGGAATTCCACCACTGCAATTTATATAAAACTAGTTGGTGCCCGCGACTTCGCCCGCGTTGATAAATAAAAAATATAACGCCTGACCAAATATATGAGCAACACTTGACGTTTTTATTGCTGTTATAGTTTTGCCAGATGGGTGGATTTTTATTTTTTGGATGACAAAGAAAGACGGTTTTTTTGTTCAAAAATTAGTTATATTTATCAACGTAATCTCCATGAACAGCAATGCAATCATTCCAGCGCCGCTCTAACATTTCAATACCACTTTTGTAGAACGATTTATCTTTTGCCTCAAAATAGGCCTCAGTTTCAGCGATAACCTCTTCATTCGTGCGAAATTTTTTACCGGCGAGCATTTATTTGAGGTCTGCGAACAGCCAGTAGTCGCTGGAAGCAAAATCTGGCGAACACGGTGGACATGGGAGCAATTCGAAGTTCAATTCATGTAGTTTTGCCATCGTTTTGATTGACTTGAACACGAAGTGTTAGCCAGGAGTTCGTATCTCATGCCTGTCTGTCCGCTTGTGTCACATTTACATTTAAAAAAAAATCATAACACTTACTTTTACTACAAAGAGATCGTGCAACCATTTCGCAGCGGCTTCCTCATCCTCCGGCACTGTGTTAACGGGTATTCTCTGTACATACAAGTGCGCGCGTACAGGCTTTCCATATAACAAACTCGTTAGGGTTGGAGGTGTCTGAAACAAGCCATTTATTATGTTATTATGCGGAAACAACTATTTTAAATAATTCACTGTATTCATGTAATATTTTATTTCATTGTTAACTGAAAATCTAATAACATTAAGAAGGAGAAGAAATAACATTGTAATTATGACGTCACTGTATGTGACAGGTAATAATCGAAAAAAAAAATTCTAATAAATGTTGCAAACGAAAAAGTCATACCCTAGAAAATAAGCTAAAATAGAACACTGTAACAAGGCCTGCCCTTGTTTAGCGTTTGTTTGTTTAGCCATCGCTAAATCAAGTGATTTAGCGAAAATTCAATTCGATAGAAAAATAAATATACGTTAAATAAATTTTCTGAGAACTACTTGGTTTTTATTTGTCATCATACTATATTACTAGGCCACCACTTTTTTGTCTCGATGTGTTAGCGACAAAAGACCAAAAGTACGATTTACGACTTGTTTATATTATAGCGCGAAGTGAGTACATCATGTTGATTTAAAATAAATAGTCTACATTTTTTTTAAATAAAAAAAAAATAGATACTGTAATTTCCTAGCAGTACGAAATTAAAGAATTATTTTCTGTACCGGACACGTTACCGGCACCGTGCGCTGGGATTGGAGGAAAACACCACGTAACCAGATCAATGTGTTCAGAGCGGGCTTAGGCTCAGAGTCTCAGCGGGAGCGGTCTGTTGTTCGTGCCACTTCGCGTCCTATACCCCGACTGGTTGCCTACTACGCGCACTACACTACTCTTCCCGGTCTCTTCATACGACCGCGTTTTTCAGGCCACTTCATACGGCCACGCTGTTCGACCACTTCACACGGTCACTTTTCAGGCCTCTTCATACGGTCAGGAGTTCACACACACCTTTTCTTCAGCCTTTTCGCGGCTTTTCTTCGGGCCTCTTCATACGGCCAGATCGGTGACTCCTTTGCGATTGACGTGGAAGTGTTGAGTCGTCGCGTACATTTTCTTTCTTGATACAACAAAATGTTATTTAAAATTATAGTTTCTATTAAACTAAAACAGTTTTGAAAATGGATCTATATATACGGTCAGAAGAGAAAACAGTTCAGTACTTTGTCATTTGCTTGTGAACAGATTTTTTTTTTAATGGAAACTTTTCTAGCAATGTATACTTACACATTTGAACATAAATAGCGCCGTTGACTTTATTATAATAAAAAAAGGTATATATATATATATGAAAACATATAAAAACCTTTGTAAAACATATAAAAAAATCGCATTAGAGCAATGAAAACTGAATACCACTCTAGAGATGTAAGTTAATATTAAAATTGAATGAGTTTTCTATAGAAACGGGCTATAAATAGAATAATAAATGTCTGTTTAGCTAAACATACATATGCAAAGGTTAAACTTGTGTTCTCCATATATATCTATGTTTTATTTTTATCGATAATATGTTAGCAAACACTACACAATAAAAAATGTTTCTTTTTATTTACTGCTGGCCTTCGCTGTATACGTGCGAATCGCACTTTTGCAACTTTTTGCCACATAATCTCTAAGATATCAACAATTCGTTGAGCCAGTGTTTTTTTAATTTTTTGAATACTATCAAATAGCGTATTATAAAGCGTGTTGAATGTGATTTAGAAATGCAGACACCGGTTAAACGTATGACTGATGTTAATCTAAATTGCCAGCTTGTTTGCTGAGATTCATTTAAAAAACGGGACAAGTGCGAGTTGAACTCGCGTGAAGAGGGTTCCGTACGATGTTACCTATCTGCACAATATTGAGTGATTTTATTATTTTAATATCATGGACTTCTTATAGGTTTTCCAATCTATAAGTAGAAAACTAATTTCTGTATTTTTTTCAAAATTTTAGGTTCAGTAGTTTCGGAGATAATGGGGGGGGGGGGTCGGACCGAACACGGACACACGAGTGATCCTATAAGGGTTCCGTTTTTTATTCGGACATCGGAACCCTAAAAAGCACCTGTTTATATTTTAATAGCTGGTATCGTTAACGTCTGACATTTTTATTGATGTTATGCATTTTCAGGTGTTGAATCTTTATTTTCAGATAGCTGGAATATACATTTCAGGATGGAATGTCCATCCTGAAATGCTATTCTAACTATTGGTGAAATAATTGTTGAAATCGGATGAGTAGTTTCGAAGATTACCTCCTACATACAAACAAACATAAAAATTTTACCTCTTTAAAATATTAGTATAGATTTAATATTACTTAATTTAACACAACATACAAACAGTTAGGTACTTATTCTGTAGACTTGCAACTGATAAATCACCATTAATTATCAAAATCAATATGATTTTATGATTATTTTACAACTATAGATGTATATAATATTATATAACATATCCAGTTTTTAAAGCAATCTGACTGCCTAGTTATACATACGAATACATTTTAAATTGAGTGTTGACATTTATATTGAGAAGCCATTGTAGAGATTCTAAGAACTTTAATACACAACCGTTTTTACTAAAAATAGATATGTAAATTAGGAAAATTGCTATGCAGTAACACTTGTACATAATATTTGTATATCTAAAAGTAATTATGCAAATTTTTAGTAAAACTCCTTAACAAAATATGTCAAAAATATACATATAACACCTTACATGTTCAAACGTATAAAGTTGAGAGGTATTTGAGTGTTAGATCGAATCGGTCCCTTCGTTTAGTTATGACCCATTCGTTCAAGGATATGGATATGGAAGAATTACAAATTCTTTTACCTATGTCGTAAAAATGCAAAGCAAATAAGACATTCATTCTTTTTTTCTAGAACGGCCCTCAAAAGCCTATTACGTTTGCGTATACATTGCGTATAGCGTATACAAATACGTTTGGCAGCTACAAGTGCGCGGAAACTGACGGCATCTGAATACATTCGCATACACTCGCTCTAGCTGCGCGCAGCCAATGGGCTGCCGTGCAATCAAGCGCGTTGTAATGGCTGTTGCAGCCAGGAATTCGTGGCTACCCAGTGCGCGGGGGCTCTAACACCTTCAAAAGATACCCTATCTATATATTTTCTGCACCATCTCCCAAACCACCTTTTAATTCATAAATAAGGTAAAATTAATGAACTTACTTTAGAATCCTTTTCGAATGCCAATTGGATATTGTAAATAACTGGAATCTTTCCTCTAAAATACGGCAAACTTGCAATGAAACCTCTCGTTCTGGGCGTGAGGTGGTGCTTGAGTTGGGGCAGATTTTTCTCTTTCGCAAATTTAAGTGATGCTTCATGTTTTTTCTTTGTAAAACGTGTGCCTTCAGGTGTCATTAGCAGCTGAAAATATAATCCAATCATAGTAACCATTTACTTGACTTCATCCTGGGAACATTATTTACAAAATTTGTAAAACCCAGTCCATTGATGGAATTAAAAATGACGGTACATCTATTTGCCTTTCGCTCAGAAAATATTGTTATCTATAATTGCATTATGTCTATTTGGTTGGTAAAAAAAATTATTCATATTTTGACTTGGAAGAGTTTTTAATAAGTTATTCTCCAAGAATTACTCTTTCTAAACTTAGTAATTTCGATTGGTTTATGCGATACTAGCGTTTGCCCGCGACTTTGTCCGATTTAAAAGCTGGCGTGATCGAGATGGTTTTTATCGATAGTTTATGAAGATCTGTTGAGGCATTTAAAGATCATCTTTCCATTTCCTAGTTGAAACTAACTTCCACAGGTTCAATTGATGTGAAATTTGATATACCGTCACTTCGGTGGCATTTTAATGACATGGAAATCTTGTCCTGATGCTGCAGCATCAAGCAGTCTGCGGGATATCCGACTCCTCAGCAACTTACAGCAGATATAGCGTGTTTGGGCTCAATAAAAAGTCTTGGGTGTTAAAACATTTATTCAAACTTCATAGCTCATATATTTTTGGCAGATGTAATTTTTTTTATTTTCATTTTTAAATAAACCCTTGGGAACTGTACTTTTTTCTGTATAAAAGGTAACTGTGTCCTTTTCTGTATAACAATGTGTAATCAAAATTTCACGATGATCGGTTGAGTAGTTGAGGCATGAAGTGTGTATCAAACAAACAAACTCACTTTCGTTTTTACAATTTTAGTTATGATTTGGAATAGCATTCAAAGGAATTCAACTGTGTCAGCGTTAATTATATTGTTTTATCGCTTGCAGACCTAAGATGTTAATGTTTCGATAAATACATTTTCGTGATAAATTTCGAAAACATTTAATATTGGAATTATTTAGTACAAGCTAGTGCCCGCGGCTTCGCCCGCGTTGAAAAATAAAAAAATAACGCCTGACTAAACATATGAGCAATGTAACGCCTAACATCTTTATTGCAGTTATAGCTTTGCCAGGCGTTAGATGATCCCTCGGGAACAGTACTTTTTATCTGGATGAAAGGTACCCTATGTCCTTCCCTGCATCCCTGACAACGTGTATGCAAAATTTCATGATGATCGGTTCACCGGTTTAGGCGTGAAAAGGTAACAGACAGATAAACAAAGTTACTGTCACATTTATGATATTAAGTATGGATACAAAAACTAATCTTATAATGTAGGATATAAAAAATTTTGAACTGAATAATATACACCTAGCGTCAAAAAAATCGCACCTCCGCGAAAATAACTTTCAATCGGTACCAACCCTTAACACACGCATTTAACCCCATAAATATAGTGATGTCATTTGAAAGCTCAATAAATAAACTTTAAAAATAAAACATTTCCTTACATTCAAAAAAATGCTTGATGTCATGTGACTTTAAAAAGAAATGAAAATTTTGCTACTCACAAGGGTCACTATTTGCGGTACTTGTTGTAGGTATAAAAAGGTCAATACGGGTTCGCTCGGGGTCATTCAAGCGTGTCAGGGACAGGGCAGCGTTCGTCCTGGGTCGCCTGACGTGCCTCATAGGCAGGCGGAGTACAATGGCCCTTAGAGATAAGGTGACATTGTACAAAGTCTGCGTCAGACCGATCATGACGTACGCTAGCGTTGTCTTTGCGCACGCTGCTCCCACCCATATCCAATCCCTTCAAGTCATTCAGAACCGATTCCTGCGGAGAGCTGTGGGCGCCCCATGGTACATCCGGAACGTCGACCTCCACCACGACCTCAACCTTCCCTCCATTGTCAAGTGCATCAAGGACTTCGCCTTGAAGTACTACGACAAACTCCCTCGCCATCCTAATCCGCTAGTGGTCAGTTCTCTCATTTACACTCCTGACACTAGCGATACTCTTTCTCGTTTCAGAAGACGACCTCGACACATCCTACTGGACCAGGATGACCCCATCACAGCAGCAAACGCGGCGTTTGCTGGTGATGACAACGACGTGCAGCTGCCCCGACATCGTGAAAGAAGAGGAAGACCGCCGCGCCGCTTCTCACCTCCGAGGCGCGACCAGGACACGGCGCCTGCGAGGGACCTCCCGGCCCGGGGACCACTTGTACCGGCCACGGCCAACGCCGTGGTCGTCGCAAGTGGCCCTACAGGGCTAGCCGGTCCCTCATAGCTTAAGCTTTAGATAAGTTTTTATTTGTAAGGGCCGGGCGCTTCTCGCCCCCCCGACGCCCGGTGACGGTTCCAAAGTCCCCTACGGACTAGAACCACACCCATTTCGAGGTGAGTTTTAGTGCGGTAAGAGTCCCACATAACCTCTATGGGCATTTGCATTGCATGCGGCATTTGAGCATAAGGTATCTTTTGAAGATTTCTCTCCTCGGAAAAAAAAAAAAAAAAAAATCGGGGTCATTCGCTCACTAACCGTCGAAGAGGACACACAAGAAGGACTTCCGCAAGAAAAACAACTTTCCAGATGGATACCACAGCTGATGAAGCCGCCCAAGTGGTTGCACTGCTGCGATCAGGGATGCGACAGTGTGATGTCGCTCGGCAACTCAATTTGAGCCGGTTGGAGTTTGGAGAGTCGGTTTGGAGAGTGTACCAGCGGTTCCTGGAGACCGGTGGCTACGTTCGGAGGCGAGATGCGAGACGACCGATTTCTCGTGACGACGTCATTGAGAAATCGGTTCTCTAATGCTGTTGAGTTGCGACAGCAGCTCCAGGCAGCTCGCAGAACAACCGTGAGCGTCTCCACGGTTAGAAGAAGATTAAAGGACAAGAAGATAGCTGCTCATAGAGCTGCTACTGGTCCCAAATTAACCGCAGAGCATCGGCGAGCCCGCTTGTAGTTTGGAGGCCGTCAATTGGAGCCTTGACCAGTGGAGAGCTGTTCTCAGATGAGACACGTGTATGTTTTTACTGCAACGACAGACGCAGAAGAGTCTACAGAAGACGTGGAGAACGGTTTACCCAAGCCTGCATCCAGGAGACGGTAGAGTTTGGGGGCGGTTCCTGTATGTTCTGAGGCGGCATGTCGGACGACGGCAAAACCGACCTTGTTTGCGTCTCCCGGACCGGAGGTGCTCGTGGGCAAGGGTCGCTGACTGCTCACCGGTACGTCACAGAGATCCTGGAAGAGCATGTGGTCCCCTATGCCGGTTTTATCGGCGAGGGGTTCACATTAATGCACGATAATGCTCGCGCTCACACCGCAGTTATTGTGCGTGACTATCTTCGAGACGTCGGGATCCCTGTCATGCAGTGGCCGGCGAGAAGTCCAGACCTGAACCCGATAGAGCACCTCTGGGACCACCTGAAACGCAAGGTTCGGGCTCGTGATCCCGCCCCCACGATTCTACAGGAGCTTGAGGAGGCCGTTCTTGAAGAATGGGCCAGTATCCCCCAAGAAAAGCTCCTCAAATTGGTTAGGTCCATGAGAGAGCGCATGGAAGCCGTCATTAGGGCAAGGGGGGTAACACTAGGTTTTAGGTTCTTTTTAAGCATTTTTTGGTATAAAAATATTGTAATTAATGTGTTTTTCAAGGCTTAATTAAGGATTTTTTATTGTTTTGTAAACTTAATTTTTTTTTTCTGTTGGTACAATTAACAAAATGTTAAATTTAAATTGTTTTTAGCTTCTCTTTTTTATTACCTTTCAAACGATACCCAACATTACCCCCATAATTGACACTAAATAAGTTTTGAAGGTGTTTGAAGTAGTTTTTTTTAAAGGTGCGATTTTTTTGACGTCGAGAGTATTTAATTTGTCTTAAAACGTTTTACTTGGCGCCCACAACTCTATTTGTAATAGGCATCTTATCATACGAAAAATAAATCACTTGGATCAATCAAGTATTGTTTATCATTATAAACATTGAACTCTCCTACCTATTTTGTTCGCATGTCGTCTCCCTTATCTAAAACTTTTATCAAGTTTATTGATCTCTGACTTACCCAAACAGGATCCGGATAGTCGCCGAGTTCGGATATCTGGTTCTTTATAGTCTCCTTATCCTTCTCAAAGGATCTTTCCAAAAATACAAATTCCGCAAATTTCCACATCCAACCAATTGGTGGTACATATTGAATGGATTTCTTAGCGTATGCCTTACAATTCTGCAAAACAATACGACATTAAAACTATACAATGTTTCATTTTACAGTGACTGTTTAAAATATTTTATGTAAACATAATTTTACGTTTTAGTGCAGGTGTGAGTTTTGCCCTTACAAAGCCCATTTTAGCGAGTTTATTTTGCACTTAGCGTGCATAGAAACAAGTGACATTTAACTTAAAGGTAATTAATTATGTAGGCACTTAGATAAGATAAATTTTGCAATAAATTTCCATTTTTATTAGCGAAAAAGAATCCATAGGTTGAATAAAGGATATTTTCTTTCTATGATGGTTGTATTTTGACCAATTGACCAATAACTATGATTTGATTTTATTTAACTTAAAACTGGATTTAAATAGGTATGAGTTCTGGCTTCCAGGTCAAGTATTCTCTTATGTACGCCAATAATGATTTATGGTAATTAAATAAAAGCAATGCAAGATACTTACTCCCAACACTTGAATAGAACTGCAAAAATGCCATCCCATAAGCCAGTCTATTTCATAACTGTGATTCATTATCAGATAACCGTGTTCTTTTCCATAATATTTGTCATATTCGTCCTTTTTAATATAAACAGACTGAGTAGTTCCAGACCACCATTCAGACATAAATACTAATTCTAAAAAACACACACAATTGTGTATATCTGTCTCAAAACAAAATAAAAAACAAACATATAATTAAACCCTAATGTACTGTTGAGAGAACGCAATAGACTGGTGGTGAAACCTAGTACACCAAGGATATATTGAAAAATTCTTTCATGATTTTGCTAGAAATAGGACATGGTACCATCTCATAGTTATCATCAGCTCATACACATCAAAATGTGTGCCCTTTTTAAGATAGCAATACAATGTAAACCTTATTTAATACACAAAAAGGTACATAGTTCAGTGAAAATGCGAAAGTCATGTAGGCGGCTTCAAGCTGCGCTAGCCATGCATCTCGCGCTGCGATAAGCAGTGTCGCGACATTGCCTAGCTTCATAATACGAAGCATCTATTAAACAGTGATTTTATGTCAGAATCTTACCCACTCAAACAATGGGCTTTGGGAACAGAAGTTCAAGAAGTTATTGTGATTCATAAGAATATTATTCTGTTATTATAAAAAAATTTAGCATTTTATGTTTTAAAATAAATAGACAAAGTAGTTATACACAACCCTTCTAACAAATGTATAACAATTAATAAGAAATTCTTGACATCACAGAAAGAAATAACGGTTTGTGTGCAGTTGTGTTTTGATGAGTGAGAAAGGGATGCCAGAGCCCAGTGCATTATCCCTTATCCTTAATCCTACTATGGTCGGCAGCACACTTAGAGCACCTGTGGTGTTGCTTGTGTTATAGGAGACTGTAGTCACCTACCAACATGTGAACTGTCAGCCTGTCTGTCACCCTTAACATAAGAAAAAGTTACCATGAACAAATTAGAATTTGAGTCTACTGTACTTAAAAACACATTATTAAGTTATGCTATAAAAAGTTAATGGAAATATACTTACGACAGTATGATGAGTAGCAAAGGTAATAGTTTATTTTCCTGTACAAATTCTTGTCAAAGGGTTTTAGTCCATAATATAAAATTGCTTGTATAAACGTTATTATCAAACCAGATGTAAAGTATGATATAGCAAAACATAAATGCACAAGTGTTGATTGCTTTAAAATATTTAAGAAAGACATCTTGAAGGCGTCACCTTATTCTAGCAACTATATAACCTAAAACAAATGATAATATAAAAATTATTACACATAATACATGTTAGAAAATCATTTTATTTGTGAAATTGCATTAGTTACTAATTTCATAATTATCACTCACTATTAGTAATCTCAATTATCTCCATCATTATGTACAGTAAGTAATAATAAATAAATAAACTATTGTAATTGCAAAAGTAGTTTCACACATATTTTTTATTTTATAAAAATATCACATGTTAATTGTACCACTTTTACTACTGATAAAAGGCATAACATTATTTAAAAATATATTAGTTCCTGTCGGTAGATAAACTTTATACAACTTGTATAATATTGTAACCAATACTATTTTATTTAAAGTTATAGCAACTAGCAAGCTCGTTTTAAATTTGGAAAAATAGATCATGCACTATAATAGCTATTTCAATAAAAATAGGATTCAATATTTTAATAAACCTTTTAAAGAACTAGAAAAATGCTAAAAGACGAACCTGTTGAGTACAGTATAGTAGAGTCCACTTTCTCAAATTTGCACTAGATTACATCTAAACTAAATGTAAGAAATTATTATATCAAACCATTATCAAACAAATGAATAGGTAGGTAATCGGAAACAGATAGAATTAGACAGTTAGACACTATTTAGATTAGACAGAATGAAATGTAAAGTAATGATGATACGGAACGGAACGGAACCGAACGGAACATATACACATACTTTACTTATCTATGAACTATGAACGGAACCAGCGATACGCAACGCAAAGCAGCGTGCGTGACCACTTTTTCGTCAGATAATCTACCAAAATCACTGCTAAAATCTACCAAAATCTACTAAGACCAATTTAAAATTCTACCAATGATATTTAAACTTGTTATAGGAGCAGAGTGCACAGATTGTGTGGAAGATGTGAAATCAAGTAATTTTATTATTCGCATTAAAACAAGAATATATGATATAATTTTTCTATATATTGTACATTTCTTAATCAATTGACAATGACGACTACTACTTTCTTTTTTAATATTTCAAATTTAGATTTTCCAATGAGGTACATATCATAGCAAGGAGTTATTTACTCCAACATTTAAGTCGTTCTAGATAAAATAGTTTATAAAGAGCACACATGTAAAATTAAAATGACTTTGTTTTTATATTTTAATATCAATATTTATCATCAACTTTTTTAAAATTCCTATATAGTTTTGCATCACTTTTCATAACATGTACCTATCATGAATGATTCGGGTTTAAAATGAGTATAGTTTTCTGCTTCTTTTACACCCTCCTTGAAGTGTAAAATTGACCGCACGTTTTGATTATAGAATCTATTGCGATCGTCCGTTTTAATTCTGTTAATCGCCGAGAAAATGCGTTCGCATTTTGCGTTCGATACTGGAAGAAAAAGCATCTGCATGACTTTCGTTTACTTTTCATAATTTGTAACGCTCGCAATTATCAAACAAACGACTAACTTCTGTCAATGAAATATACCAACAGTCAACAACTTACATGAGTATACCTAAGTATAAAATGTTTGTGCCATAACTAATTTGATAATACAACCTTAGTTATTAATCAATAAAGTTCATTTTCCAAAACCTTAAAAGAAGTATGGGGAATCCCCTTACATCAAAGCTTCTATTCGTTTTGTTTTGGCCTGGATTCATACATTTTTCACCAAATTTTCTTAAATACCGAATTTCTACTAGAATCTACTATACAATTTTACACTACTAAAACTTTGCTCCCTTGCCCTTAAATCTACTAAAAAAGTAGAAATCTACTAAAAGTGGTCACGCTGCTGACAAGTTGACACAAAGCCATGAAAAAGAAAACGTAACATTGACAACAGTATACGTTTTATGACATTGACAAGAACAGAACACTATTATAACTCCTCGTAAGTATATAGTGTTCTGTGCTTTATACCACAGCAGGCAGAGTATCTCTTTATACTAGCCATATACAGATCCAATACAGATACAGCCCCTACCCTAAGGATTAGCCCCAAAAAATTCAAATTTTAAAACTTTGCTTTGATCAATCGTTTGTGAAATGTGAATCGTATGTGACGCCTTTCATTTCGTTTGTGACTACGTAGTTAATTAGAAATTTAATTGTTAAGCCACAAAATATTAAAAATTCGTTTAATATTTTGTGTATAAAATATATAAAACTTCCATTTCCACTAATTTCCAGTATCTATTCCTTAGGTTGTGGATATGACTAATATAACCCTTACGGATTAGCCAACACAAATTTAAAAAAAGGTAGTTAATTAAATATTTAATTGTTAATTAAGGCATAACCATTTTGATTAGCCAAAAAATATTAAAAAGTAGTTATGAGATAGGCTTCCGGGTAGTCAATTGATCGGAAATCGTTTGTGAATTCTGAATATATTGATAAAAACGTTTGTGACAACCATGGACGTGACAACGTTGTTTCCAAGAAAAAACAAATCCATCACAGCACTCGTGGTATGGTAAGTTTGTATAAACAACGCTCCGACTGGTTTGTTGTATTTTAAGTTCTACGAATTAAATTTTGTAAACTTAATATCTGCAGCAGATATTATCTGCTATGCCGACGAGTAGTTAAGGAAAGTGTGTTTTTTGAATAAAATTTACTTAAAAAATTGTATTATTTTACGTCGGAAACAATAAAAAAAGGTTTTAAACCTTGTGCTTTGTTTTTATTTGCACGCTGTTTTCCTTGCATTTTATTTGTTTCAGTGATTAAAAAAAATCATGAATTTTTTTCAAACTCAGAAGAAAAATCTTCCAAATAATCGTCAGATTATGAATTAGCACGATCCAGAACATCAAGCTGAACCGTATATGAAAATCTGACGCACTCGAGTAAATCGAAATGACATTTTTTTTGCATTTTCAAGAAACTGCCACGAGATTGCGTCACATCCGTATTGTCAGTTTTTAAATGGGAACTTAGTTTGGCCTCATTTAACATCCCCTATAAATATCTGACGCGCTCGAGTAATTTTTTTCCATTTTTAACCCTCTGCTCCATGCTCCCACCATCCAAACCTCTGCCGGGATATATTACCTAATATATCTGGGATATATTAGGTAATATATCCCAGTCAAATTCTCAAATGAAATTTTTTATATTATTTTTTTATTTATAAATGGCCAGTTCCAACAACGATCATCTTATTCTACCCTCACTCTTTATGTAGTCATTCAGTGATAGCGTGAGAAATGCTTTATCATAACTTATGCTTTTTTTGGGTACAGTGGACAGTAGCTATTTTACATGAAACAATACTAAATAGTTTCTACAGAGAAGTCTTGAGAAAAGGAAGTTAGAAACTACTGGGATTCGAACCTCTATCTGCCTTGACGGCAACCGAGCTTACAACCCTCTTTGTTATCAGAAAACATGAATAATATGTAATTAGGTTAAAGAATCTTGAGTGAACTCTAATTTCACACTTTGTAATGAAAAAAAAAATTTTTTTAATATATTTATTTAAAGCCTAATATTAAATGTATTTTACAACAGATGTTCTTGAGTTGTTCCTTCCATTTTACTTTGCTGCAGACTGCTGTAAGTCTGAAATTATAAAAGCATTACTTTTTATTAATTATGACCTAAATAAAAGTTATGTCAACCATACAGATCATCCATTAATCCATTTGGTATGATACAATTGGCTTGATTAAGCCAATTGGATGGTGTAAGATGGTGCTATTTTGCATAACTACTATGGCTGTCATGCAAAATAACACTCATAGAACACCAAATTGCTTTATCAAGCCAATCATATCATGCTATTGGACCAGAGGCGTAGCGTCGGGGAGCGGGTGGGAGCAGTTGCTCCAGGGCGCCGGGGCCTGGGGGGCGCAAATTTTTTTTCTTAAACTTTGTCAATAGCCAATCGAAAATGCCCACCTAATTATAATTCATTATTAACTTTTTCGGAACCTTTTAGTATCGAACAGATATCTATAAATGAAACAAATAGCTGGTAATTAAATGTATTCCAGAAAAGGTAGCGGAAAACGGAATTAAAATCAATTTCAAAGCAAAGAAGTGTACTTTTAGCGCCCTGGAGCAAAATTTTTCAAGCACCTCAAACCTCGAAATGAATGACATGGAGTTTTGGGTATGATTTTTTTTTTAGTTTTAATAAATAATGATAATGAATCTGTAATATTTCAGCATATTTTTCTTCATAATAATAATACTTTTATTAGCTATATGCATGCAATGTTTAGTTACAAGTTCGCAAAGTTACAATCAACCGTTCAAAAAATGAGAGGGCGCTTGAAAAATTTTGCTCCAGGGCGCTGAAAGTGTAGCTACGCCACTGTATTGGATGATAGGCTTGACTGTATTTGGCAGGCATAAGTAAACACACAAAGGAAAAAATAGTAAATACAAAACACGCACGTACTTCACACTTATTGACATAAAAATGTTGAATGTTAGTTTCAGTTAGTCTTAAAGTAGATAATTACAGTCAACATTTATAGATTATGTTTTGTGGCATTCATAACAAAATACTCATACATTTAGTGAGCACAAACTACTTTGTAGTTATAAAGAACGAGAAATCTAAAATATTATGTAAAACACACACAACTTTTTAGCCTAACTTACACGGAATAAGATTACTCCTTTTCATCTGAAATGTTTTACAAATGTTATTTCATCTTAATGTTTAATGACTAGCCTGCAGAATTAAGTTGCCTGGTCATACTAATTTAATATATTTTTTTTACAACCCATTAGATGACTAGTTAGGGTGCTTGCCTTAACCCGGGTAGGGTTTGATTCCCAGCAGGGTCAACTTTGGAACGTAGTATCAGGGCACAACATGTTTCAGTCATTTGGGCAGCCTGTCTGGCGGCAGTAACCTACCCCTTACAGAAGACCACTGTGAAATAATAGCAAGTGTGCTGTTGTATTTTGATGAGTGAGAAAGTAATGACAGAGCCCATTTCGATATCCCTTATCCTACTAAGGTTGGCAGCGCACTTGTAGCACCTGTGTGTGGCATTGCTTGTGTTATAGGAAACGGTAGCCACCTACCATCAAGTGGACCGTCAGCCTGTCTACAGACTTTAAAATAAATAAAAAACTTTTGAGGTAGACTACCAGTTGTAATGACGGTCTAGGTTTACTAGTTAGTTTAGAAAATAGAATTTATCTAAATAACTTACGGGCTGGTCTGCCGTTTGCCCATGGCGTGATACGAACGTGAGAATCATCTCTCTTCAATGCCTCTGCTCGTAGATCAGATTTTAAAGAGCGGCGAAGAACCTTTGCCGCAATGTTGGAATAGTTGATGTACCTGTAAAGTAATATATTAGAGAGTTATTGTAATTTAATTTATATATTGTGAAATACATGTGACTACTTTAAAATACTTACGTAAGACCAGCTTGTCTCCATGCCGACATTTTTACTTAAAATGTATTTTATAACAAGTAGAAGGTAATCTAAAATGAACTTAGTTGAAAATCGAACCCTGTTGTGATGTAACACAAATCCATAGATACGATAGATGCAAGGCAAAGGCAACAGAATTATTAAAGTACACTTTATTCTTGAACTCAGAGTACTATGTTCCTTCTTCTTTCTGAGTGATAATTTCTCTATGGTATGCGCAAACTTCAAGAATTTAAAATATAGCCCTATAGTAATTTAATTTGTAAAATTTGCAACATGGATAACAGAAGTAAAATATATGTATAATCTATGATTATAAAAGAATCTATATTTATTGTATAGTATACAACTCATTCAAATGAGTAGATAAAATAAATTACAAATAGAGTAGATAAATAAAATTAAGATATACAATTTTAGAGGTCTGCGACACAAACTAAAATGCTATTATTTGTTATAACCATGGAAGTATTATATAAGGAATAAGCTCTATCTGTGCATCTTGCAGCTAAAATAAAGAAAATAAAACCTTATGCTAAGGTCGTAAGAGTCTTGTTGCGCGCAAAATAAAAATGAAGCCGAGTGAGAGGGCCACCACTGAACGCTGTGTCCCGTTCTATAGAGTTGCCAGAGTTAAGTTGGTAGAAATGGTAGAAAAATATGCGATTGATGTAATGTAATGAAGTAAAAACCATGGAAGTAATAAGTACTATATACAACAGGAATGACCTGTTGTCGCAAAATTGAAGCCGAAAGAGAGATCAGTAACTGTACCTCTTATCCCTCTCTGGCGATGGTGAATATATTGAAATATGATTTAAGGACAATAATTATAAAAAATGATTTGTGATTTGACGTCAGCAGATCATTGCTTCAGATGGATTTTAATCGAAGATGCTAATGATAAACTTGCCCTTTGCGGTACTATACATTTCCTGTTTTTGCTTGCTTTTCACACTCGCGTCATATAGGTAGGTACTTACCTACTGGTCCTTGTGGGACACGACATGCAGTTGGACTGAGATAAAATTACGATAAGCTACCTATTGTGGTATATTTAATTAATTAGGTAAGAAAAAAACAGTTAAGTTTGTAACCGCGAAACCTCTACGGGGCGTTAGGGCTCCGCAGGCG